>JBAJHW010000001.1:238797166-241297166 GCA_037013535.1 Intellagama lesueurii | reverse complement strand
TAACCACTGTGCCACGAGGCTTTTTAAGTTGTGATATGATTGGCCCAATCTAGATCTAAGGGGGTGGAGGAATAACCTGTACAACCCAGCTCCTAAACCTTCCAAAACACAATTTTTATCTCTTCAGTTATCCCTCTTTAATTCAGTCCTAAAAGCTTTGTACTGTAAGTTTCCTTTGTTTCTCCTCTGTGGGTTTTCTGTCCACCGGGGAAATCTTTATTCACAGTCCTTGTTACATGTACATTCCATTTCTCCTCTATATCACAGATAACCGAGCAAAAACAAACAAAACCAAAGTGAAAACAAACCAAAGCAAGAAAACAAACACTATATGAAGTGCACAGCAAACAAACATGGTCATTTATGCATGTTGCTTGGCACTTGTCTGTATTCTGGGCCATTCCAAGGAGAATAAGGAGGAAGTCAGGTTAGCTAAGGTTACCAAAGACCATGTACCATACTAGTCTGAGGAGTCTGATTAAAAAACTGATGCAATGTTTTCAAAATATTTTCAATATCCAGCCTAACCTTGCTTAACAAAAGCATTCCCACTCACCCCTAAAATCCACACAACAAACACTCTTTGAAAGCGTTTGAAAGATGATCAACGTTTTGCTTAGTCTCTAGCAAAGGAAAGAAGTTACCCGAGTGAGCCCTTGGTCCCAAAACTTCAGAGCTCCATAGAACAGAGTAGACTAAATAAACATTCTGTGCAGCCCAATCCTACACATGTTTGTATGGAAGCAAGTCTGCCTAACTTCAGTAGGATTTACTTTAAAGTGTGCATGAGCTTGATGATCTAGTTAAGGACACAGGAAAGTCCACGGTAGGTCTCTCCCCCCCACCCCAACCTTTTTATTTATTTATTTATTTATTTATTTGGTATGGCAATTCTCATTGTCAGCACTGTGAGAGGCAGGGGAAACTGGCTGCCATTTAAATCCTCTCCTCTCTGCACCTAGTGCCTAGATCTGCTGAGCCAATAACTGGCACACACACACAGAGAGAGAGAGAGAGAGAGAGAGAGAGAGAGAGAGAGAGAAGGAAGGAATCCTATCCTATAGATCCAGATGGCCAGAGCAGAGGTATCTTCAAAAGCAGGAAACAAAGCTGACTGAAAACTTCCTCCTGTTTCTCTGCTGATTCCTTGCTTTTTAAAGAGAGAAAGGGAGGGAGAGGGAGAGAGAGAAACAAGCAGACTCAGGCACCAAGTATGGAGAAGAGAGGATTCAAACAGTAAACAAGCTGCAAACAAGGCTGATTTCTTCCCCTCTCTCAGCTGCCTCCTGTGTGGGTTGCTGAAGTGAATTAACCTGGGGAAACCTGACTTTCTGGGTGTGACTTCAAGCAGATCCATTCACATTTTTCTTGCTATGCAGTCACACTTTCACACAGAAAAATAAAGTCTCGCACCCCCAGCACTGCTTGCCTTGAGATTTGTCTTTAGCCTGACAGACTAGAGAAGTACAGCGATTCCCTGAGCTTCCAACCAGTAGCTCGAGACATAGCAAATGTTGCCCTGGTGCCAGCTGGGAAATGATGGAGATAGGATCCCAAGTTTTAAAACTAGCTCATAATTAAAAAATCAGGCTTTTCCCTCTCCTAGCATTGTTTGCCTGGAGACGTCTGCCCCCACCAGGAGACCTGCAGAAGCAAACCTATTTGTTGCGGCTCCAGCCAGCAGCCAGAGGCCTGGCAACTCTTATGTGTTAATGGAAGCCAACATATCCTTCTGGATATTGCAAAGCCACTTCACACATGGCATTTTAAGGCCTACATCCTGCACCTAATAGGCTTTAACTTGGAAATGCTAACATGTAAATGCTACCAAGAGATCTCATTGCTCCTTACTGATCAGGCTTGGCTGTAGTTCTCTCCTGAGCACACACTTGGTCCCAAACCTGAATTTGCTCTTGTGCAATGGGTGAAACTCTGCAAGAGATCTCTCCTTTTAAACCACTTCCTAAAAAAGAATGAACACTTGTTCTGCTAAAACACATTTCAAATGCTCTCCAGCATACTGGTAACGCTTACATGATATATAAGAGACTTACATATTTGTTTTCTTAATATAAGACTTCTGAACAGCATAGATTTTATCTGCACAGAAGAAAGATATGGGCAGTGTAGAAGCAGATTTGCCTTGCACCCAGGTTCAGGCTCAAACTTAGCAATACATAAAATCCACAGAGAGGGAGGGTGTTTTGAGACAGAGGGCTCCCCTCCCCACTGCATCAAATTGTTCGCATGACATCTCAGATCAAGCATGGTTTTACTGCTGAAACTCTGCACTATCATGACCAATCCATTACACTCACTCCACACCACCCATAAAATATTGCCCTGGTTAAACTTTTCAGCGCCTCCCTCTTGTCATATTCCTTCCTCTCCCTCCTCTGATACCTCTTGAGGTAGCTCCTCAAACATATTGGTGAACATGCCCTGTGTAGCTTCCTCAGTTACCTGCCGGAACCTTCTGTTTTAAATCTCTTTCTTGCCTAATAAATCCTATCTGGCCAATGTTACAAATGCTATTTGTTGCTTTGTCTTTCCTTCTTCTTCCCTCACTCTAAAAATAAGTAGCACTTAGCTGTGAATATAAGTAGAACACCCACTGCTCACTCAGTTCAGAAAAAAAAAATCAATTTTTATTCCCCCTCCTCAATCCCATTTTGATAGATCACACCTGCACAATTAATGGGTCATGCATTCTATTTATTTTTCCCTCTGCTTAATTTCCCCCCTTTCTCTGTGCACCTTGGTTTGGCTTCCCAGCTTGCTCTCCTCCCCATCTCTCACTTTTCCATTTCTCTGCAGATTTCACTTTTTTTTTTCAAAAACACCACACACACACACATACACACACCCTTAAGATCTGGTTTTCTACCTGCCTTCAGAAGGAGGCAACCTCTCATTCTTTCTCAAATGTTCTTTCTCTCTTAAGCAAGATTCGAAGGAGTACTGAGAGCTGTCACATATACAGCCGGATGTGTGATTTCCCCAAAGGGCAGCTCTTCCAGGAAACATTGCTTCACCGATGCTACCTGAGATCTGACTAGCAGTGAAATGGTGAAGGTGTGCGAAGAGCTGTACCTATAGAACACACCTGCACAAGGTACTGGATACATGACGTAAGCTCCACCTGACAGAAAGTCCTCATACCAACCATTGTGGGATGGGTGCCACACAAAGCAGGGGTGGGCAAAGTGTGGTCCCCAAACTTTTTTTGGTCCCCCACCCAGTGTTTGCCAGGTTGCTGGGTTTTTTAGCATGCAGCTGGATACAAAGTGTGTAGTGAGGGGGGAAATGGTGCTGTTGGAAGCTGATAGAGATCAACTCAGAAGTAATGGGAGAGCGATAACAGAGAGGCAGAGGATTTATTTATGAGTGTCCAGCTGCACAATTTTTCCCAACTGCACTTTTTTTGTGTGTGGAACTGAGTACTAAAAATCAAACATAGCTGAGGCTTCCCAAAGTCACTGAGTACTCCCTGCAAAAAAAGGTTTTTTAAAAAACAAAATACTGGTAGTCCCAGTTTGCTATTGAAATTCAGCAGCAAACCACTCAATCTAAAGAGGAACTTCAATAAAGCCAACTGTAAGTCTTTTTGTTAGTGCTGATTTAAGGAGGAAACCTTCAATTATCACCTTCTTCCCAGGTGTTTCCAACATACTTCTGCCTTAAATGTTGATAGGTTATTACTAGAGGATTAAACCTTCTGATATTTAAGAGGCTTATGTCCTAATTGTTATTTAAAGAGCCTAATTGGTTTGTTTAAACAGAAAACCTTTCATCTTGTTCCTCATAGGCTCATGGCCAGTTGCCTCTCTGAAGTGCATGGTTCTCAAAGTTGATTAAAATTATTCTATAATTATGTAAGTGTATTCTATAGGGAATTGAATGTAATTAGGTGATGCTCTTCTTATGATGGTGGTGGTTCGAGAGAAGTAGCCATGTTTGTCTGTAGTCTGTTACAGCAAAGCTAGCACAGAGTTTAATGGTGCTTTGAAGACTAACAGGTTTTTTTTGGCATGAGCTTTCATGCATTGTAGTCTACTTCTTCAGCAGGATCAATGATGACGGTGGTGCTTTGTATTATATCCCTACTTCTCCATTTGATGTCTAAAAGATGGAATAACATATAGTTTTGGACTTAAAAGTTATTTTGCAGATTTTGCTAGTCCATTTTCATGACCACACACAAGATTCATGACTCTTGCAGCTGCTTCACAGCACAGATCTTACTCTCTGCAGAGAGTGCTGAAGTTGTATCACTAAAAGGGAAACTTTGAAGTGGAGCTCTTTCCTCTAAAAAAAACAACAGGGACACATTGCTGATTAGCTCCAGGGCAAGTTATATGTCAGGCACTCCTCCTCATTTCTGCATGAATAGCTGAGTTATAGTTAAGTTGGAGGTGATAGCAAAGGTGCTAAGAAATGGAATGACAATGATAAATTGCTTTTAAACTGGGGTATGTGTATGTGTGTGGAACCAGGTGGTAGATATTGGGAAGGCTATCACAGGAAGACAGAAAATAAGAAAATGTAGTGTATCATCCAGGGCAAATGCCTTTCTTTATTTTTTTAAAATCTCTTTCCAAACTAGAATAAATATCTCTTCTTAGGGAACAGAGGGATTACCACCCCCCCCAAAAAAAAGACTTATGCAAGGTAGGATGCAGAACCAGCTTCCCTGAGTGCTTCTCCCCTTAAGGCATGACTGTGGAGCTATTGCTCCTCCAGATGTTGCCAGACTAAAGATCTCATCCTTCCCAATTTTTGCCACACTAAATAAGATGGATGAGAATTGGTCCAACAGCATCCAGATTCTGGGCATAGAGTCCTTACTTACTAAGGTTTTTCTTTGCTTGCTTTGTACAAAATCATTAAGGAGGTAAAATAATGCATTTTTAAAAAAATGATATGCTGGTCGGCTGGACATGAGTGCGATATGCAGAAATTTGTCAATTTCCTGTGCAATCCTGTCCATGTCTACTCTGATGTAGTAAGTAAATTTAGGAAGTTTAGCCTAAAGCAACAGTGAAACTTAACACTTGCACAATAGCAGAGGATGTCAGAGCAAAAGGCTCTGAGTAACATTAAGCAGAAGAACCAAACTGCGGGAACAAAGTTGAAAGGCACATTTTTGTTGTTGGTGTTATCATGCATGAAACCATATTCACATGGCTGAACAACATATTGTGACTTGTTAAGTCTCTGGTTTTTGAGAAAGATCTTATTTTAAGGACAAAAGAGGGGAAATGAAGAAAAAAAACCAGAACAGCCATTTTTGCACGGAGAAAGGGGAGCTGGAGCCTGGGATTGGGATGAACTAATGTGAGGCTGTCTCTAATTCTGCCAGAAGCAGCATAACCCGACAGAAGGACACCACTGCACTCTGGCTTTTATTTGAAGCTGACTTGTTCTCTCCTTCAGATATATAGGGAACACATACAGGTAACATTAGGTTGGACTTTCAAATCTTAAAGGAGAAAAGGGGTAACCTCTGTTTGAACAAGGATGAAATATTTCAAAGGGGAAAAGATAATGGATGGAGCGCCACATCTTTATAGTATCACAAATGTATCCAGAAACAAATTATACCCCTAAAGGAACAGAAGAAGCTTCTAAATGACTGAAGTTTACCTAATGCTCAGTCCACACTGATCAAGACTGCAAAGGATTGGTGTTGTCGTCATGTGCTGTCAAGTTGCCTCCAACTTTGGCAACTCAATGAATGAGCGATCTCCAAAATGTCCTGTCCTCAACTGCCTTGTTCAGCTCTTGTAAACTCAAGGCAATGGCTTGATTAGATGCTCATATCCTCGTGGGGTTCAAGCCCAAATTGCTATCAAAATGCTGGTTGGTTGGATAGGCTTCTGTCCAAGCCTGAAAGGTATAGTCTCTGAGCTTCTTCCCGCTGTCTCGCTCTACTAGCACCCATCAATGTAAAGACTTGCTTTTTCCCCACTGCTTCCCACACATTTGCCAATTGTGACATGCCAGACATGTTGTACAGCAAATACAAAAAGGCAGGATAGGAGAAAGCACATAAATAGGATAGGAGAAAGCACGACAAACCAAGAATATAGATAAAAAATAGAAGACCTGAAGGAAGATAGAAAGCATGCTGCAATGACATGGTCCCTATTCAGTGACAAGCAAACACCTGGGATAATCCTGAAAATAAGGGCTAGAGGTATATGTTATGATGCAAGAATATCTGGCCCACAGGTTAGTAAGCCCCTCAAGGGTCTTGTAGGATCTTGCATGAGATCCTACCTAGACGTCCTGTGGTGCCCAAGGAAATCTGTAGAGACTTAGCCCTACCCCTGTGCAAAACTGGAAGCTCTGTTTGAGGCAAGACAGTGTGTCATCTCCTCTCAGTGATACATCTGCAGAGTTCACTTGATTTTCTGTCTAGCATACCAACTTGTTGCCAAAGTGTGAAACTATTGATACAAGATGAAATAATTTCATACCATAAGCGCAGGCTACAAGAGATGTGGCAGCAGATTGTTGCACTGTGTATCTAATAAGCTAATGGGAACCAGGAACCACTTCTTTTAGTAAGTTGTTCCAAATTGCTGAGCTTGTTTAATATTGAGCATAGAGCAAGTCAGATGATATTCTCACACTGGAAACTCCCTGCCCCCCACTCTCCAAAGCTTTCTAAGGGGGCAACTGCATGGAAAGGCTCTGGGATTGTGGTGGTCAGATTCATATTATTTTATGTTGACCACACAACATACAAGTCAATGTGAATCAGCCTGGAGCCCCTTCCCATCCATACTTTTTTCCTCCACCACTCAGACTTTTACATTTTCTGCAAGCAAATGTTTTCCCGTTGGTTCAGGTGGTGTGATCACTTGTGCTGATGCAGAAAGGTGGAGGGGAGGGGGGTTGTTCCCATTGCTGGGACAAAGTTGCACTAGAGCACTTAGAAGACCAGAGACCGGGGGGGGGGGGGGGAGGAGAGAGGGAGAAGAGGAGGAAACTACCAATCAACCCTTGTTTGCAGCTTGTTAAAATAGCTTCTCCTGTGGCCTTGCCATATCTGGATGAGTGCAGCAGAAGTTGGCTTAACAAACTGCAAATGAGGACTGATTTCTAATTTCCTCCCCTCTCTCTGCTGCCTGCTATCTAGTCACCTGAAGCAAATTACCCTGAGGAAACCTGGTTGCCAGATGCAAATTCACAATATATAGGTTCACATTTTTCCCACTGTGTAGTCACAACCAAAAAAAGGAGCAAATAGAAGAAAAGCTCCTGCAATTGTACACTTAGTCACTGGCCTGGCTTGGTAAAGCACAATATCCTCTAATACAGGCTTCACCAACTTGATCCCTTCAGGATCATGGCTGGGAATGATGGGAGCTACAGTGAAACATATATGAAGGGTATCAGCTTGAGGGGATGCCCTGGTGTAATATCGACATGAAGAAGTCTTTGCAAATCTGATTGGTAATGTTTTGTAACTCCACAATGACCTGTGTGGCCACATCACTCCCTTGAGTGCTGAGAAGTTTCAAGGGCATAACTTTATCAATTGGAACCAAATATGACATTCCATTAACTAACCAGGAATGTCTGTGTTGAAAATAAATGTAAAAAAAAAAAAAAGAATAAGAAGTTTCAAGGGCACAACACATACACAGGCATGCTTTCCTTTCAAAAGAAGACACTGGAGGCTTCTGATATTTTGTAATATGTACTTTATATTTATATTTATTTACAATTAACTTGGTTCCTATGTGAAAAAAAACCCAGCATAAACAGTTTGAACAGCAAGCCCTCTGTCATATATCATTCCTCCAGAGAGACATTGCCAGCCCTTACAAAAGACACTTCCCAGAATTTAAAGGAAAAGCTAAATTTTTATCCATAAATTATTTGGCAGAATTTGCTAAAGTATCTTGTCAAAGGTGTGCGTAGCTAATCTTGAGCCGTCAAAATTTGTGCTTTCATTTGGATCTGTGCAGTTGGCATGTGTGGGGAGAAATGGATCTGGGGGCACGAGGTGTGAGGTACAGATACTGTACCAAGTCACCCACATGTGTCTGAACCTGTGAAAAAAAAATCCTTGATATGTATCACAGTGCTTAGAGAGTGCTAACGAGCACTAGAGAAATTCAGATGCAAATTTCACTAGCAAATTTAGCCCACCTCACAAGGATGCTGTGATGATGAAATGCAGAGACTGTGGTCTGGGGGAGAAAATTTTCAGCTACCATGAATACTTGTAGTAAAGGTGGGATATATATGGAAAAAAAAATAGTGAAATGATAAAATAAACAGGGAACATAATCCACTACAAAAGTTCCTGGCTTGTTTTACCTCTACGCACTGTTATTGGGGGAAACTGCTTTTAAGGACAATACAAAGCCATTCAAGGTCAGCCAATTCTTATCTCACCATTTCCAAAGACTTCACTTCTGGGATCCTGGGGAATTTGGGGACTGCATTAGAACAACAACAAGTAGAAGAACAACAAGAGCGCCCAGTGAGTTGAAAGGATTTCCATTTCTGAATGACACCAAGCTTGTAACTGAGCTTGGAAAAGTGGTTGAGAATATTTGTCCAGGCTGTTCCAAAAATACTGAAGAGGCAAACCACTGGAGAAATCTACCCGATAGGGACTTTAGAAAAACACATTTAACTCAATATGTATTTCCTTCAGTATTCACACATGTGGCCTGATCCCACAAATACGTATTAGGTGCAAAGCAAAAGTGGTTTTTTTTTTTTAAAAAAAAACATTGTTCATTGTTCATACAATGGGAGATTTCTTGCAATGCAGCAAGCTAACATCTGTTCAAGGAATTATGCAAATGGGACCAGGAGGTGCTTAATCCTTTCCCTACCCAATACTTTTCTCTCCAACGATCTCTCCCTAATGCTTTCCTCCTCTGAACACTTTCTCCATCAGAACTATGGATCTTCTTATGCTGGAGATGAGATTCAGATACCATACCATTCAGATCCCACCCTGAGTTTGGAAATTGATTTTTAAAAAGCAATTTGCTTCTATCATTAATTGTAAATTTTAAACAAGTAAAATAGCTGTCATTTGTAGAAATGTTAAAAAACATGTCTGGCTCATTGCATTATTCATTACATTTGATTATGTTAGAAAAACACCTTAGGACTGATTAGAGAATGACACAAAACCTGAACAATTCCCATCAAAATGTCTCTAAAAATGCCAAGTGCCCATAAAAATTAAATTTTGTCTAGAAAATGTTACTTATTGCACTCTTAAACTAACTTCTATTCAACATGTGACTTTTGAAAGGCAACGTTATTATGTCCCCCTTACGAAAAAAAAGTAACTTGCTATAAGGAACACCATTGCTTTGGTGTAAGTTGAGTTGCACCAAGTAAAGTCTAATGAATCAGCCAGAGAGTCTTGGCCACACAGGGTCAAAGTATCAACACCCTCCTTCCCATTTGATGTTCTGCGAGATGAATAGCAGCTAGGCTCTGGGGTTGGCAGCTTCTTCCTGGAGGCAGGCTGGAACCCCTTCCAGTACCAACACTCAAGCCAGGGTTGCTTCTCACTGCCGGTCCTTCCTGAGGGAATGGAGGGGAAGGAGAAGATTGTACTGTGCTGTCAGAAGGTGCTTAGGGTCCTCTCAGCTCGGCAACCCCTGTTTCAGTCCTTGTTTGGAAAAGTCCAGTAATGGAGGGAGGGATTTCCTGGAGACAAGGGTACGGCTGAGCAGGAAATACTAATTGTGAATACCATTTTTTGCCTTGGTCAGGAAAAAACCATGGTGGAACCCGACAATGTAGACCTGCTGCTGAATATTTTTTTAAAGCTGCTACCATCTATTGTGTTAATTTGCTTTTGTTCAACTACTTGTTCACTCTCTTAATTTATCCATGCTATATTTTATTATGTTTGAACAGATGTGTTGACTGCCTTGAGTGATAAGGCAGTCAACACCTTTTTGATAAGGTGAAAAAGCAGGCTAAACATATTTTAATGTGCAACACACACCCCTCCAAAACCCTACTAAATGAAGCCCCAGCACAGGGTCAAAAGGTGGAAAGGTGGAATCACTGTGGGTGAATATAAAGAAATTGCACCTCCTTTGCCAAATACAGAGTCCTGAAAGGACTGCTGTGATTTAATGCCAATAATGCATTTGGTGTTAGGCCCAAAGGACAGAACAGCAATTCTTTGGTGAATCTCCTAACACACCTACCTGACAACTCCTGTGACTGTTGCACTGTTTGTTGTAGCTATTTCAGCTGTTTTATTTGTGTTGTTTCACCTTCTCTTTGTATTGTAAGCTGTTTTGTGCATCTGAATGGCAAGTTTCATCACCATGGTATACTTGTTTACATGACAAAAATCATGTGTACCAAAGAAGTACACAACTTTAATGTTGACATGTGGTGGAACAAGGCAAGATCCAACCACTACTGGCTAAATTACGAGTGTTGAAGAGTGGCCAGTTCCCCAGAATAAAACAAAACAAAACAGGTGATGTCATTTCTTGGCCTTCTTGGGTACTACAGAAAGTTCATCCAAAAGTTCAGTACCATTGATACATTCCATACCAAGCTGTGCAAGAAGAGGATGCCTGTTAAGGTCAAATAGGCTGAAGTTTGTCAAGTTGCTTTATAAACCTTAAAAACTAAGTTGATTAAAACACCCATTTTACAGGCGCCAGATTTTGAGAAATCATTTGTGTTGCAAATGGATGTGAGTTAGTTTGGTCTAGTTGCTGTTCTTCTACAAGAAAGTTCTGATGGAACTCTGTATCCCATTTCATTTTTCAGCAGAAAGTTGCTGCCCAGAGAAAGGAATTACTCAATGGTGGAAAAAGGAATGTCTTGGAGTAGTGTGGAGGTCACAAAGTTGAACCCTTATTTGTGGGGAAGAATGGTTCCCCCTCTCCCCCCCCCCCCCGGCTCTGCAATGACTGCAGAAAATGAAGAATTCCAATTACCATCTTCCTCTGCAAGACTTCACATTTTAAGTTAAACACCCCAGAGGCCATGACAATATTGTGTCAGATGGGCTTTCACACCTGTATTTTGGAGAAGAGTAGTAATTTGGTTTAGTCATCAGTTAAAGTGGTGAATACAGCCCCTCCCCCCCAAAAAAGATTAAGGGAAGCAATGAAAGAATTAGAAAAAATAATCAAGTGTAAGGATGTGTCATTGATGACCAAGGCCAAAATCATCCATATTCTTGTATTTCTGATCACCATGTATGGGTGTGAAAGCTGGATAGTAAAGAAAGCTGACAGGAAAACACTGGATTAATTTGAAATGTGGTGCTGGAGGAGAGCTTTGTGGATATCCTGGTCTGACAGAAAGATGAACCAGTGGGTCCTAGAGGAAATCAAGCCTGAACTATCTCCAGAGGTAAATATGATGAAAATGAGGCTGTCCTATTTTGGATACATCACGAGAAGACAAGATTTTCTGGAACAGACAATAGAGCTAGGAAGGGTTGAAGGCAGCAGGAAAAGAGGACCATCAAATGTTTTTGTTTATTCATATATTTTTATACCACTTACTTAGTGTGCAATACTACTCTAAGTGGTTGACTCATAAAAACAATAACCCAAAACATCAGCAAACATAAATACAATACCTAAATAAACCCCAAGTGATTATGGGAAGGGGGAGGCCTGATGAACTTTCACCTGGAGCCATTCCATACGGTGGGAGCAACGGCTGAGTGGGCATGATTCCTGGTGACTATCTTCGGAGCCTCTCTCAACATAGCAACCCGGTGAAGCAAGGTTGGTGAAGAGCAAGTGACACAAGCTGACGTTGTGAGGAAGAGGCACTCCAACAAATACTGAGGCCCCAAACCATTAAGGGCTTTATATACTAGTACTAGCAACTTGAATCTGGTGCAGAAAACAACAAGGAGCCAGTGAAGCTGCCAGACATGGTGTCCGGTGAGATGTGATCAAACCTGCTCACACCAGACACCAGTCTGGCCACTGCATCTTGCAATTTCTGTGCCAGCTTCAAGGGTGGAACATGTAGAAATCATTACAAATCAGTGGCGACTTGGTGGCACATAACAACAGGCATAGCTGGCTTACTCTAAAGGCTCCATAGGGGCTGAAGCAGATGTATAGTGGCCATTGGGGTGGTCTATACTCTGAGCAACTTTGGGGGGACCTCGAGCTAAAGTGGTGGGATGAGGTCTCCCTCCCCTCAGACTATGCGTTACTGGCTATAGTTATAGCAGGCTACAAGTTTCTTTCACAACCTTTTGCAACCTGAATCAAAGTTAAGTTACCCAGCAACTCAACCATGATGGTCCCTCTGGGAATCATATGCCATGATGCCTACTTGTCTGCTTATTCCTGTGTAATTGTCACCTTCTACCTGCTGGACCAAGGATCAGAGCCTGGAGAAATATGCAGGAAGAAGTGTAAATTCCCTCGTGTGAAACACAACCTCAGAAGCCATTAATGTCCTGGGTTTGTCAAGCTGTCAGCTGCCAAGCCTTTCTGGATGTACATTTTGCTTCTAAGGGGATGCCCGTGATCTTTCCCATCCTGTGTATTCCACCCAGGTGTCAGACTCAATACCTGTGGCAAGGACCCATCTGTCCCCCAAGCACCACTTCTCCTCCCTTTGTTTTTGTGGACGTTTGCTTTGCCTCCCTGAAAACAGAATCCATAATAAGGGCTTCCCATGAATATAGTAAATGTTTTCTTATTTTTCAGTTCTATTTTTATACTGGATTGCAGGATTCAGTGAGATCCTCGAAATGTTGGTGTCCACTTCTCCTGTTCCAGAAAATTTCATACCATAAGAGATTTGGGGAATCCTTGGACTTGCCAATGCCTAGAGGTCTTCCAGCAAACCTTCCTCTGTGAAGCACAGCAGCAAGGGGTTGCTCTGTTGTTAATACGATGTTATCCTAGTTTACTAGAGACCATCGTAGCTTCTCACTCATGTCCTGTATCTGCTTGTGAGGGTAGCACATTTATTGTCTGGTCATGTAAGTGGCCAGTGCCACCTAGAATAAGGACTCTGCAGTTGGGAGTTACGGGGATAGCTGTGGCAAACTGTGTGCAATCAAAAAGAAGGATGTAAACGGTTCCTGCTAAGTATGGGCTCTCTCAGCACTTTCCCCTTTTGCTTTAGGTGCTAATTAATGTACAGGCCTATAATTTGGTAACTCTGCCTAGAACACAAATAAGCTAGCTTTGGGGAACTGGATCTAACTCACAGCTCCCAAGTTGTCTCCCTCTATCGCAGTACAAGGTTGGCAGTTTCGCTATATTTCTTCCATTAAAAGAGGAATGGTTCCAATTTGGGAACAAGCAAAAGAGGTAAGTACTGTAGATCGTCTCTTTCCCCAAAGGCTTTTCTGCGATGAGAAACAAGCCCTTGCACAGCATTGTCATCCCTGGTGTCGAGCTCTCTGTTTATCAATAACATTTTGTTTGTTTGTTTGTTTAGTCGTTTAGTCGTGTCCGACTCTTTGTGACCCCATGGACCAGAGCACGCCAGGCCCTCCTGTCTTCCACTGCCTCCCGAAGTTGGGTCAAATTCATGTTGGTTGCTTCGATGACACTGTCCAACCATCTCATCCTCTGTCGTCCCCTTCTCCTCTTGCCTTCACACTTTCCCAACATCAGGGTCTTTTCCAGGGAGTCTTCTCTTCTCATGAGATGGCCAAAGTATTGGAGCCTCAGTTTCAGGACCTGTCCTTCCAGTGAACACTCAGGGTTCATTTCCTTCAAAATGGATAGGTTTGTTCTTGCAGTCCAGGGGACTCTCAAGAGTCTCCTCCAGCACCACAATTCAAAAGCATCAATTCTTCGGCGGTCAGCCTTCTTTATGGTCCAGCTCTCACTTCTCACTTCAATAACATTTAGCTGTTCCCATTTCATTTGAGTTCTGAAATCAATTGAGATGGCTGTTGACGACTATGTAGGGATGCTTGTCTTTCTGAAGCATTATATTTATCTGATTTTTTAAATAGATCCAGTAAAATAAATATTTTAAGTTGATGGTTACTGCTGAATTCATTACCTGCATGAAATAAAGATATGGGTTTCCATATTCTCTTCAGGAGGAAGGGAGGGAGAAGGAGGGAGGGAAGGAGGGAGGGAGAGAGAGAGAGAGAGAGAGAGAGTTAGTTATCATAAAATGGCACCTAGCCTATAATTTTCAAAGTTCCTTCCATAGCATCAACTAGTTTATATTCTGAGTCCCAAAGCAGCTGGCAAATGTATTTGCTAGCAAAAATGAAACCAGAAACATTCCAGTTCTGCTTCATAATGAACCGCAGACACATTCAGACACACTTAAAAGTTGCTTGCTGCCGTGCTTTGCCTCCTTTCCATATCAAGTAGGGCAATATTGGGTTATTTTTTAAACAAAAAATTGAAATTACACTCCAACCTGAAACATGTTCTGAAAACTGAAGGAGGAGACAGTTCCCAAAACGGTACAGAAATCTACAAGGCACCAAAAACACAGCATTATGTGATTATCTCAGGACATCTGGAGAACTGAAATCATTTTAATGGAATAGTACAAATGTAATACTTCTTACTAGTGCTGTGGGATTTACGATATGTCCTACATATTAGAACTATGTTGCTTAGTAATAAGCGCCAAGAACAAGGATATTTAACCATTGTAGCTCTGTGTTGTTGCTATACATTCATGCTGAAAGAAAGTTCAGGAGAGGTGATACACTCCATAAATGACTATCAGGCATACAGCATCCAAGAATTAAGAGAAATTTCATCCCTCATTAAATCTAACAATCCTCAAGAGCAGGATTTCCTAGTTGGTTTAAAGCCTTTCTAGACCAGCAGATTATTGGGCAAGATATATATTTGTCCTTGGAGTGTACCTTTTTATATTATAAAATACTGAGTGTTTGGATGCCCCTCTGTTTAAAAAACTGTCTGCACAAGGAAAACTGGGGGTTGGAAATATATGCAACCAGGATGAGAGAAACAGGGTTTTCAACTCCCTTCTCTCCATGGCACCTTTCCTCTCAGCTTTTATGAAATTAATAAAAACAGAATTATATAAAGCTGCCATTTATTAATGATTTTATTCATGACTTGGACGAACGTCTGTGAGAATCTTGTTCCAGAGGGAAGGGGTCATGAAGCCTGGTTTCTGGTGTTGGCATTTTTGGCCTCCTTCCATGTTATATGATGGAGTACTGTGAGGACTGTGTGGGACAGATCACTATTTTGTGGGAGAGACATACTGCCAGATATCGAGGTCCTAAACCACGAAGGGCTTTATAGGTTATGACCAGCACCTTAAATTGGGCACAGAAACGAACAGAGAGCAAATGAAGGCCTGCCATGACTGGGGATATGTCTCCATATCTGCTAGTACCTGTAATCAGTTTGGCTGCCACATTTTGGACCTTCCGAAGTTTCCAAAATGATTTCAAGGGCAGCCCTGCACAGAGAGCATCACACGGGGCTGAGCTCCTGGAAAATTTCTCCAGTATTTACTCTTCCTTGGGAGTCCTGCTATTTTTTAAAAACAACAAAAATATATGGTAATAATGGGGAACAGATAAGCTCAGCTCCTAGTCTGGAAGAAACAGATAAGACATTCTTACTGTTTCAGGAGCAGCGACTTAGGAGGGGGGGCAGTCCATTGAACATCACTCTTTCTCTGCCTCCCAAGGAAAATGCCTTTCATTTTCAGGCTGAGGACTGGCAGTGGTGAATACTAATAGACTAAACATTTGGGGATTCCTTGGTTGGGGGTGGGGGGCATAATTTCAGAAAACACTTTAGGGGAAAAGACCAAACAAGAGAATTTCATTTATTCTTAACTGAAATAAAGAAATGTTTCAGTGTCTCTTTGTTTGTAGATGTCAGCCAGTTATCATGGATGATCATGACGATACGAGAGGACTTTATGAGAACTAGTCTCTCTATCCTGGCAGCTGTGGCACTGTCTGCGGGCAAGTGGCCATAGTATGTTAGACCCCTAGTGACAGCAGTGGTAAGTTTCCCACAAAGCCTTGATGCGCAGCCTTGCTCTGTTTGGGAATCGTGAGGAATTAAAATCAAGAAGGGGGTCTCCAGGCATAGGAGGCAGGAAAACACAGGGCATCTTGTGGATGTTCAGAGATGTTGAGAAGGAGAGGAGTTTTGTATGACTTTGTTCCTTACAGGAACAAAGAGTTCCTGTAAGGGAAACTACAGATGGAGGTAGAAGTTGGGAGATACCAAGTACATTGCAGACATGCCTAGAAAGGGTAAAGGGCAGAGTATGTACAATTGCTGTTTGGCCTGGGGCTGGGAATCAGAAAGTAGAAACAGAAATTCCCCGGTGGGTTTTACAAACAAGGCTAGAACACTTGCTAAGGTGAGGGTGGTCATAATAACCAGGGAGCTTGATTCAACATCAATATTTGACCCTGTTGCTGACTACTGATGTTGCTGCAGCAATGTTCTCTTTCTGTGTTGTTCAGATCTAGCCATAAGGCCTAAGGGCACTGCTGAGAACAAAAAGGTCATGGAAAGAAAGTGGGGATGCAAAGGGCAGCTGCCACAAATTTTCTGGGTCATTACTTCCCAGGGAATGTGCGGCAGAGGGGCTTCCCTACAAGGGAACAAGGGGGAGGAGATCTGTGAATGGCAGTGATCCAGACCACTGTTTGTACCCCTACTCTTAACACAGGCCCATGAAAAGAAGGTAGTCCAGCCAAAGGTGAGTGGAAGAATGGTAGCTCTCAGCTTGGAAGAGCCCCTTTGGAGAAGACAGAACCTACCCGGGGTTACATCCACAAGATTGTTTCTCCCCATGAAGAAAGGATCAGTCACTTTGCTGTTGAAATCTGAGCAGGGTTTATTCTTGTGAATGCATTCACTCAAAGCAACAATCCAAGACCACAACCCCTGTATATCATCTCACATTAAGAAGCATCAACACCTGTGGGATTGCACTCACATATGTCATGGTCAGGTGTAAAATCAGTCAGGTTTAGTCACTGATACATAAAGAAATTGAAAGTACAGTAGGGCCCCATATCTGTGGGATCAGTATCCGCTGGTTCACTTATCCATTATCTGAAAATATTAAAAATATTAAAAGAAAAATCCTAGAAATATATATTTCTAAAGATGAACTTACAAGAACTGGCCAGTAGATGGAGCCAGAAACCATGCTATGTATAGCATTCGTGATTAAAATAGCGTTCACTATAATCTGTGTTTTCCAGCATCCGGTTCAGTTGACTTTCACAGATAAGAATGGGGAGTTATTGGTGTTGGTAATAACAGTAGTAACAGTCCTAGTAGTTAGATTTTCACAGTGTAAAACTGTGTTAAATGTATTGCTGATGCTGTCCATCTGACTGGATTGTAAGTTTGGTTCCCAATAAGTTTTAATGCACAACTGAAATGTACAGAACACTGACGTTCTCACAGACATGAAAGAAACCTCAGGAGAGCGGTTCAATTATGCTGCAGTCGGAAGGCTCTCAAATGGGGAATAAGGCAGCTAGGCTGTTTGCCTGTTTCTGTGCTTTCTACCAAACCACTTGCATTTATAGGGAAAGAGTCTATAACTATTGGCATTTGAACACTACCATGGCCATTAGCTTTCTAGCACTCACTCAATGCTTCCATGCTCACACTCATTGTAATATAATGCTGATAACAAGGGAGCTCTCTAAAAGCATTTGTCTGAAAGACAGCATAACCCTGATTAATAAGATTCCTTTGTCTTTTCATGAGCTACGAAAAGTGTTGTCAAAGGGCACCTGATTTCCCCATTTTTAAAATGTGTCTGCAGAAGCTTTAAAGGTACTGTTCCTCTCAACTAATTCCCAGTCATGGTGTGGTTTCTAGGCAGGTTTTTGGAGGCAGGGTGGGAGCTGGATATTCATACTTGTTATGCATCAAGTTACAAGGTTACATTTTGATCCAAGTCAGGACACTTCATTTGTGTTGCAATGGGGAAGCTCATTTGAGAAGGAAGGAAGGAAGGAAGGAAGGAAGGAAGGAAGGAAGGAAGGAAGGAAGGAAGGAAGGAAGGAAGGAAGGAAGGAAGGAAGGAAGGAAGGAAGGAAGGAAGGAAGGAAGGAAGAAAGAAAGAAAGAAAGAAAGAAAGAAAGAAAGAAAGAAAGAAAGAAAGAAAGAGATGCTTAAGGGCACTTCATTTCATTTCAGGACCACTAAGTGTTCAACCATGCTTCTTGGAGAAGATTCTCCACCACCTATGAGGGACATAAAAGAATTATACACCCAGTGCCCTCATAGTTCAGAAGCCAAGCAGGGCTATGCACTTGGATTGAAGATGACCTTGGCTAGTACTTGGATGGAAGATGATCAAGTACTGATAGTAGGGTTCTCCAGGCAGGGCCAGGAAAGAATCCTGCCAAAAACCTGGACAGTCATTACTGTCCATCAGACCTCACAATGGTGACCCATTGGATGAGCACAATATAAGGCAGCTTCCTGTGGTGCTGGTGTCAGGGACTTCAGCTTTTTATCTGAAGTTATCCATTTTGCAACTCTGGAGACTTGTTGCGTGATGAAGCACAAATTCCAGAAATTCACATGTCTGCAAGAATTGCAGTGTGTTTTGCATACATCTGAAACAGGCAAATGGATAAAATGCATGCAGTAGAAAAATCTGAGCAGACATATAGAGGACTGCAGTCTAAGATAGGAAATTGTATGCGGGCGGGAGGGGGCTATTCATTAAATGGCAGTAGTAATTGTTTGTCAGATTATGTACAGATTAAGGTAGACAATTGTTGGCATTATCAGTTTCATTTAGATATTTATGCTATTTATATGCTGCACAGTGAGAACAGTCCTCTGGGCTACTTAATAAAAGAAAAACAATTACATATCAAGGTAAAGCCATCAAAACCTATTACAGCATAAAATATAGGACCAGAGGAAAGAACTATGTAATGACACTGACTGCAGCTGTATCAAACATTTCCTGTCTCTTAGCAAGATGGTAACATTAAAGAGTGTGAGAAAATGGAGGAAAGAGAGTAAATGTGTGAGAAACTTTATTTAGGTAACATGGCTGTTAAAAGTTAGGGTCAGCACCTTGAACTGGATTTAGAGATGGACTGGAAGGCAGCTGGGACTGCAAAGGACAGGTGTAATATACCACCCAGTCCATTGGAAGGACCAGCCTTACCATTAGTGTTGCCTCTGATGGCAGGGGCTGAAGAGCCCGTAGTGGCATCCTGTTGAATGTTCCACCTAGATTCCACAACTGTTCCCCTAAGCCACACAATTTGTTCTGAGCTTCATGAATCCCACCACTGTTTTAGGAGTATAAAGGACACCATCGGGTTCTATACATGGAATGAGGAGGGGTGTCATCTTGTCTATTAGCTAAGATAGCAAAATGCAGAAGCATATGCAGATTTGGGGATAGGGGAGCCAAGAAAGGCATGGATCCTATTCTATTAAAGCAAAGCAAAGCAAAATCCAATAAAACGGTAATTTCACCTGATGTAGATGTGGGAAAGGTATGACAGCTATGGACACAAACTTTATAGATGCTCACATAATTAATCATATGGGTGGCCAATACATTACAGACATAAGACCATGCCAGGAGAGCCTCTCCACATGTCTGCACAGACCAAATGAGTCCTTGGGAACGGCAACCAATCATCCACCCCGATGCCTTTGTAGGTTCATAGTTTACTGCCTGAATGCCTATGACACCTTGCAGACAGAATGGAGAGCACGTAAATCAGCAGTTTTGGTGCCTGTGAGATGGGCATAAGCTGGGAAAGGACATAGGAATGGGAAGGAATGCCTGAGGCTGAGTGCATGATGACCATTTTGGCTGAAATCCTATTGTACAATTCCAAATGCACAATGGAACACAAGAACATAAGAACATAAGAAGAGCCCTGCTGGATCAGGCCAAGGGCCCATCTAGTCCAGCTTCCTGTATCTCACAGTGTCCCCACCAGACGCCTCTGGGAGCACACGAGACAACTAGACACTTGTCTCCTGATGCCCCTCCCCTGTATCTGGCATTTTGAGGTACCTTCCTTTGAAGCCTGGAGATTATGCATCCCCATCATGGCTTGTAACCTGCGAAGGACTTTTCCTCCAGAAATCTGTCCAATCCCCTTTTAAAGGCATCTAGGCCAGATGCCGTCACCACATCCTGTGGCAAGGAGTTCCACAGACGAACAACACGCTGGGTAAAGAAATGTTTTCTTTTGTCTGCTCTCACTCTCCCAACACTCAATTGGAGTGAATGTCCCCTGGTTCTGGTATTGCGTGAGTGGGAAAAGAGCTTCCATCTATCCACTTGATCTATCCCCTGTATAATTTTATACATCTCAATCATGTCCCCCCTCAGGTGCCTTTTCTGTAGACTAAAAAGCCCCAAATGCTGTAGCCTTTCCTCATAAGAGAGGTGCCCCAGCCCAGTCATCATTTTAGTTACACTCTTCTGCACCTTTTCCAGTTCCACTCTGTCTTTTTTGAGGTGTGGCGACCAGAACTGTACACAATACTCTATGTGCGGCCTTACCAGCATTTTGTACAATGGCATTATCATGTTGGCTGTTTTATTTTCAGTCCCTCTTTTAATGATACCTAGCATAGAATTGGCCCTCTTCACTGCCGCTGCACACTGGGTTGACACTTTCATTGAGCTGTCCACCAGCACATCAAGATCTCTTTCACGGACAGCTCAGAAATAAAGTTTTGATTTTTTTGCCCCAATGTGCATTACTTTACATTTTCTTATACTGAAATGCATTTGCCATTTTGCCACCCATTCTCCCAGTTTGGAGAGATCCTTCTGGAGCACCTCACAATCCCTTCTGGTCTTCACCACCCGGAAAAGTTTCATGGCATCTGCAAACTTGGCCACCTCACTGCTTATCCCTGTCTCCAGGTCATTTATGAACAGGTTGAAAATCACCGGCCCCAGGACCGATCCCTGGGGCACACCGCTTTTCACCTCTCTCCATTGTGAGAATTGCCCATTGACACCTATTCTCTGTTTCCTGGTTCTCAACCAATTCTCAATCCATAAGAGGACCTGCCCTCTTATCCCTTGACTGTGGAGTTTTCTCAGCAGCCTTTGGTGAGGGGCCGCATCAAACGCCTTCTGAAAATCCAGATGATGTTATAATCAGTGGCAAATCATAAAGGCAAGTCACAGCTGATCAAAGGCAATTATGGGTACACACAACTTGTAGAAAACCCAACAAAGTGGCCAGCACCCCAAAGTTCCCAAAGGAAGCCAAGCCTTTAATCAGTGGCAATTTGCCACTGCTGATGACATCGGCCCCCATGGAGCTGTGCAACAGGATTTCATCCATTGTTTCAGTAGTGAGCATACCTGTTGTCTATACACTTGGGGTAATCAGGTTCGTGCCCTTCCAGCAGCAATTTCTGGTGCCCTCTCAATATTGGCACCCTGCGCCGAAGCCCTGGGTCGTCCCACCTAGCTGTGACTCTAGTGCACACATATTCTTATGCTCTCTAGAGAAGACAGTTTCTATACCTTGAACAAATATTGAGCATTTTTGTCCACATATAACTTCAGAGAATCTGCCAGTGCACAGTCCTTGTTTCAAAAGTTAGGTCAGAATCCAAAAAATGCACAAGGAAAATATCTGGGAGCTGTCCAAGAGGTACAGAAAGAAGGATGATAATGGCTAATTTGGGCAAAGGAAGCAGATGGCCTATTTCTGTATAATAAATCTTTCATCAGTAGCCATGGACAGAGTCTTTCATGCCATGGATCGATGGCTCTTTTGAACTGTTGGAGACATAGTGACCTGCAAGAAGCTCATAGTGTATAATTACCCTTCAAGTGGGTCACTTGAAGCTGTGCACAATCAGAAACCATGAACTACCTACAGATCTGGCGAATTCAGATCAGCCCTCCAGTCTGTCAGAGACAGCCACCTACACAATGGGTCTTATCCTACGGTAGCTGAAATTAATTATCTTCAAGATTCCTCACTGTACATTTGGGGAGTAATTAAAAAATGATGAATGACAAGTTCTGGTGATCCAATTAGTTTCCTGGGAGCTGATCATTGGTGGTGACACAGGCCAACAAAGTGAGGCAAACACTGCACACAAACAAAGTACCACAACATGTCACTTTGCATTGAGGAGAGAGTTTCTTTTGATGACCTGGCTGTCTTTTTGCATGAATGCCCGTGGACCGCACGCACTCCTGCCGCGTGAAGGTTTGCTGGAGATGTGGGCTGGAAATCTAAGGGTACAAAGATCCCCAACCCCCTCAAGACAGCTGAGACACAAGCAATTAAGCGAGCTACGCAAGGACGTGACTTTGACTTGGGCAACTGGGACTGCTCAGCGGAGTTGCTTTGTGAATGAAATGAGACAGATTTATATTCAAAAGTCTTTGCAAAGTTTGCAGTGAAAATCAAGTATTGCAGTCACATCAAGCAAAATAAACCTTAACTCAAGTAAGTAATTCTGTGAAGTTCCAAATGCAAGAACTGAACAAGCAACTCATTCCGTTTCTATGCCTTATTCTCTACCCATCTATTGGCATGTTAGAAAGGTTACTTTGCTGGATTACAATTCCCAGAATTTCCCTCAGGCCATGCTGGTTGAGTAATTCCAAGAGTCTTAGGACAAATAAAGTCGTTCTGCCTTTTTGAGATTTTTGAAGTTCTGCCTTTTGGATGTTCTAACTAACTGGCTATATTGAATAAGGAATGCTGAAAAGTAGTCAACAGAGTAATATTGATGTGTTCTCACCATTTTCAGCAATACACTGTGGGTCACTTATTGAAAAGCCAACAGACAAGAAACAGACATTAGAGGTAGCTTGTAATTAAAGTTCAAAGAACTGATAATTCTGCAAAGAGGTGACCAAAACTCTTTCCACACTTTTCTGAAATCAGACTTCACAGGAATCCTGTGTTTCCGTCCTGAACTACGGTCACTAAACAAAGCAAGTTAAACTGTATAATCCCAGAGATGAGAAAAACTTCTGCTGTGGCACTCAGATGCTCTCATTAATAAAGACGTTCACTCTTCTTAATCATGGGTGGTCTCTAGAATCTGTTTCTGGGTTTCACTACATATGCTGTTTCATTGCCAGATTCACCACTTGTCTCAAGAGGCGAAACAACATTGTTTAACAGCATGTTAAGTGGCCAATACTACAGATGACTACAAATCTTGCACCCATTCTCTATCACTGAAGGTGGTGACTTGTCATTTGTGTGAGCATGATCTCCTGTGTTAGAGGCTTTCACACAGTAACTGTGTGCCACCAAGTTGATTCCAATGTATAGCAACCCTTTTCAGGGGTTTCCAGGTAGAGAATACTCAAAAATAGTTTACCATTCTTTTCTTCTGGGTGTGCCCTGAGACTGTGCAGCTTGCCCAAGGCTACACAGGCTGGCTCTTTTCCCTGGAGGCACAGTGTGGAATTGAACTCCTAACCTCTGACGTTGCAGCCAGATACTTAAGCCACTGAGCTATCCAGCCAGCTTACTGGGGAACTGGGCCACTTAAATGTGATACACTGACCTTACCATATTGTGAAGTTAAGTGCAGTAATATACATGATTATCTTGGGGGGGGGGGGAGATGCATTATGTCCGGTGCCTGCAGTGCAGCCCTCCTTTTGTCCCAGTACACAATTCCTTGTTCCATCATCTTTGCATCTTTCTTTTTTACTGTGTTCCCAGTCCCAAAAACCCATCCTAGAGAACTTGGTCCACAAAACTGAGCAGGGGCAGGGCATACAGAAATCACTGCAGCTCCTCCTAAAATATTCGGTACATTCAGAACCCTAAAAAGAAGAAAATACTGATGGAGTAAATCAAAGAGCTGATTGAACTCTTTTTATTGTAGGGCAAAAAGAGATGTTATAGATAACCTATAGAGGAAAATCCATCACTAATGACAGTGTCTGAGCTGAGTGTTTGTGTAAGAGCTTCTCTCAAGTCCAGAGTATGCAGATTAGCATGCTTTGTTTTATAATTTACTGCTTGTAATAGTTTGGTAATTTAATAATTTGTTTAGTCATTATTTAGTAATAGTGATTAGTAATTTAGCAAAGTCTTAAGCATGGGATTCCATTGAAGTCTGATTTTGCAAACACAGAAAACTCCCTTGGTCCCTTCTCTCTAATGTCCCTGTATTTTCAGCTCTTACTACAGCCTATCTGTAATGCTGGTTTCTGCCTTTAAATAACACCTGAACTTAGAAGGACAAAGCCTAATTAATGATCTGTTGTGAGCACGTTCAAAGTTCTGATAGTTTAATGAGCACGCCCAGTTCTTATACTAATTTGAGTCGGTCCGTCTGTCAGTCTTTTTCCTCCATTGATCTGATGGTCAATGTTCAAAGCCCTCTTGGACATTCTAGAGAAGTGAAAATAATCCCTAAGTGATCTGTCCTTTCTCTACTTCCTGGAGCTTTTGGTGGTGCTGATATACCTGCCTGCCAGCAGAGATGTATCAGCAGCATCTTCTCCCTCTGGATGAGATCTGGAAGAGTACAAAGAGGAAGCACTTGTCCTTGGTCCTTTGCTTCCCGTCTCTCCCCCCCCCCCCCCCACTTCTGGAATGTCCAAAACTCTAGTCTTTGAGTTTCTGTCTGCATACCAGGAACAAGAAGGATCTCGGCAAGATCTTTCCTCTTTTGACGGAGAAGAGATTCAGCATTTTAGAACTGTTTTTCTCTCCTTTTCTACAGTATTTTAAATTCTTGACTTCCATCGCTTTCATACTTTCTGATACTTCTTAAGTAAAACTGAGCTTGCAGCTCCAGGAGAAAGACATGTTCAGAGAGATGGGCAGGGTATGATGCATGAAGATTAATAATAAGGGGGCACTGAGGGACAACATTGGACTGAACTGAACTGATTGCCAGTCTGGATGCATGCTAAAACATTGTGCAAGGTGACCCAGGGGTTTAGTTATATTTCGGCTGAGTAGTCACCTCTGCTTTTTAAAAAAAAGACCAGCTTTCAGACTGTTTGTTTGAACAGTTTGTTATGCAACTCTTGTGAGTGGATTTTCTGAGTGTGGCCCATGGCTCTTAATTATCTTCCATGGAGTTGACAATCATGCCTATTCTGATATATAATGGGATATATAATAGGTGAAGTTATTTGAATAGCCTGCAGATATTCATTTGTGTTGACAGGGAGTCAGGCCTTCTCTGTGATAGCACCTACTTTGAAAAATGATCTCTCCTCTGCAGTACAACTTGCATGCTTCAGTTTTGAGGGCCGCACAACTGTCCTGGGGACTTGAAATGCAATTTTGCCATGTTTTGAGGGCACCGCAGCGCATTTGGGGCTCCTATCCTCAAATTTTTAATTGAAAATGTTAGCCACTGGAGGGCACCAGGAGCATTCTCAATTTTTTTTTAAAGCCACGCCATTTTGTAAGAACAGTTTTCTTGGCAGATGGAGGTTATTGCAATGAATCTGGCCCAAGGTTCAGTACACACACTTCAGAAGGTCAACAGAACAGCCAATACAAGATTGGCATTACAGTCTATGCTGAATGGGGGCATACTTCCTCTGAAGGACCAAATTTGCAGATCAGAGGTACTCCTGTACTCAGTGTTACTCCTGGAAAACCAGGTGGCTGCAGTGTCCAGGGTGTTCAAAACTCGCCTAGTTAAATTATCCATTTGTCTTCCCTTTATAAAGCCACATCGATCCTCTTTAATATAATTTGCTATAAATCTATTTAATCTATTTGCTAATATAGCAGTAAAAATCTTAGCATCTTGATTTATAAGAGATATAGGTCTATAAGATCCCAGATCTGTTAGATCCTTGTTGGGTTTTGGCATAAGAATTGTTAATGAGTGTTTCCAAGAAGGTGCCATTGTCTCTCCTTCCAATATTTTATTATAAAACATTTTTAGCTTAGGAATCAAAATGGAACTAAGAAGTTTATAATATTCTGGACCCAATCCATCAGGGCCTGGTGTTTTACCATTTCTCAGTTTATTAATGACTTCAGCAATTTCTTCTTCTAACATTCTTTTATCACATTCCAATAATTTAGTTTTTAAATTCTCATTTATATAATTTTCTATATCCTCTTTCAGTACATTGTTTCCTTTATATAATTTCTGATAAAATTCTTGAAAAATCTTCAATTTATCTTTCATTATATTACACCTCTTGCCTGTTCTATCTTTAATTACCCCAATCGTGTTTTTTTAATCTTCTATTTTTGCAGATTCTAGCTAATAATTTTGAGTTTTTATAGGAATTATCTTAGGAATTAAATCTTGAGATGTGAATATGAAATCTATTCTGGAATAACTATTATATACTGCTGAAAAATAAGTATATCTTCTTTCATCACCTTTCATTACCCTCCAAATATCTTTCAAGTGGTTATTTTTTACCTTCTTGCTCAATATTGTATTTCTTTGGAGAACATCATTCCGATCATAGAATTATGGAATTTGTAGCCCAGAAAATCTGAAAATCCTATCCCTACAAGCCAGACCCCTTCTAAAACAACAACAACAGAAAGACCCAGACACTCCAGAATGGCTGGAGACAACAGCGCTGGTGGGGATGAAACCCCTGTTACTGCTTTGGAAAATATTCTATTCAGAAGATCATCTAGCACAGTGGTCCCCAACCATGGACCTCCAGATGTTCTTGGACTACAACTCCCAGAAACCTTCACCACCACCTCTGCTGGCCAGGATTTCTGGGAGTTGAAGTCCAAGAACATCTGGAGGCCCAAGATTGGGGACCACTGATCTAGCAGAAGGGACATCAGTTCTTCTTCTTTGGCCAACAAGCCCTTTGTGCAATCAGTTGTGTGATTGGTCTCACACTCAATTTTTCAACCAGTGTGTAACAGTAGTAGGAAGAGAGGTGGGACAGTTCTTAGGGCGCTTACCCATTCACATTCCTGCTGCCCTAGAAACCAACAATGCTAAATGTTTAGGAACCTTGTTACAGGATGGGCATGGCAAAACACTCAAGTTCACATTATGCAATGTTTTTAAATCAATTTGGCCTTGTTTTAATAGATCTATATCGTCTTCCTGATGGCAGTAATTCATGCAAAGAGTGTCCAGGAGTGGAGGTGCCCTTTATAGTATTTTGTGCTTTTTAAAGACAATGGTTCCTGTACAGTTCCTCCAATATGAGGCTGGGGTACACCCAATAGTCTTCTGTGCTGTGTTAATCAACCTCTGGAGTAATTTTCTCCTCACAGAAAGTACAATCTCTGTTGAGCCTTTTTCAGTAACTCTGAGTTATTTATGCTCTCAAGTCCTGTTTTCCTCAATATGGACACCCAAAAACATAAAACCCTTACCCTTTCTACCCAATTTCCACTGATGAATAATGGTGGAATATCCAGCCCTTCTTCCTATAGTGCATTACAAGATCCTTAGTTTTTGAAGTAATTAGAAGTAAGTTATTCTTGCTACACCATTTAATCAATTGTTCCACCAGCCTTTTGCTTTGATTTACATGTGCCATGGTTGGAGTTTCACTTATACTAGCTGTGCATCTGCAAAGAAATAAACCCTTCTTTTCCCCTTTCTGTGTTGCAGGAAAGTGGAGTAACTATACTGGACAGGCAGGGCCTGACCAGAAATCTCGACACTTGACTTTCTTAACACTTCTTTTGGCAGTTCGTTTTTGGACGTACTTGGTCCTGAGCTGTCCTGATTCTGATGTGAGTTCAAACGTCTGAAATCTCGATTTTCACAGGGCAAGAGAAATGACTTATTTTCTTTTTCCCCTTACTGCCAATCTGTGCTGAATCCTTGCAATAAATAATTGTTTTAACCTATTATAAATGTATACTGATGAGCGGATGTTTTATTTTTGTATTTTGCAGAATGATCCACAAAGGTTGACCGTTGGTTAAGGTGATGATGTGTAGAAATATTACTTGGTAAATCTTCGAGCGCCCATCAGGGGAAATACAACTTAGCAATCTCTAAAAGCACTGTTGCTTAAAACTATGGGGTACTTCTGGAAAATCAAAAGGGATTTTAACACGTACACAGAGATTCTAGGAATCTTCCTTGGGTATAAAAAGGTGGAAAAATTAATCAATTTTACTAAAATGTGGGGTTTTTTGTACTGTTCTCTATGCAAATGTATAGGCGTCCCTGATCAGAAAGCCATTGAGAAACATCCCCTACCTTCAATGTTTTGATCTGCTTTTTGGCCTCCCTAAAGAGAGGGTTCAGACCGCCAAAAATCCCCGCTGATGAGGGTGTATAATAGATGCCCTATTGATCTACTCTAGCCCTCTGACTGTACTACTTGTGACAAAAGAGAATCTGCAGGGGAGAGGGTGGGTTACTTGACTGGCCTTATGCCATTGCATAAGTGAACAGGGCTTGATCCTGTCCTGCTTTTTCCTTTTCCTTTCCTTTTTCCACTTTTTCTTTTTTGCTAGCCAAGTAATAATTCATTTCCTGCATGTCAAATAAAGATATTTTCAAAGTTCACTGCACGGAAGGTACGAGGGCTGTTAAAAGAACAAGAAAACTGTGCTCCTTCTCTCCAAGAATTCCCAGTCATAAATTAAAATGAACAGAGAAGTGTATTTGTATAGATGTACAGGAGGTGCTTATAATGCTGCAAGTTGTGAGACCTAAGAAAACAATTATTGGAGACTGGCTGACAGGGTGGATCTTATTGCTGTACATAAAATTGCTTTTTTGTACTCTTACACTTCAGTTGGCATTCTTGAGATGCTTTCAGAGCATCATTGTTTCCAGACAGACAGACTTCATTTCTCCTGGGCCAAACAGGGCAGAGCCTCAGACTTCATATTAATAATCAGCTTTATGGAAACTTTGTCAACAACAACAAAGTTCTGAACAAGATATCATTCTCACAGGGCAAATTGTTTTTTGCCTTCCAGCAGGAGATACATGTTTACAGAAAGTCAGGTTATTTGCATACCTGGTTTTATTATTTTTTGTTTCCTTTTTGCATTAGAAATTCAGATGACTCTCACCAAAGCAGAACTCCTGCTTGAAGCAGAATAAGTGATGAAGGAAAGAGACAGGAGGACAAGAGCCAGTGGGCATGCTCCTTACGATCCTTTGCCTGTGGTGAGCTTTGTGCATCTTTCAAAATTAAAAAGTAAGTGTAAGTGGGATTGTTGTTGTCACTGAGAACGCTTGTTCTTTTGGACTTAGGGTGTCACCAGAAGTTTGGCTAGTGATCCACTTTCCTGCAGTGGTTGGAAAGTTTCACCTATTTAAGCTGGACAAGAAACAAATGCATGGTTTTCTAAAGTGACATGTTATGCATTTGAATATGAAATTCAACAATTTCTTGTTTATGTTTTCCCCCCACCACCATACAAAATAGTCTTTGGAAGTCTGAATTGTCCTTTACCTTCCTTCTGACTGAATAATGCGGATGTTTATGAGACTTTTCCACTTCTACTCACCATTCCTACTGCTAATAAACAGAATGACTGCACACATCCACAGACCCCAAAAGAAGGGGGGTAATGCAGGGGGAAAGGTTCTTGAAAAAACCCAGACATTTCTCAGTTAATCTTTGATTTGGTATTACATATGTCTAGGCATTTATCTGTATTTCTTTATACCAGATCTGGAAAGGATCCCAAGGGTCACCCAGTCCAATCAACTATCAATGTAGAATTCACAGCCAAAACACTTTTAATACTTTTCAGAAACATTGACAAAGTAGGATTCAGTACCTCTTGAGGTGCTCTATCGACTGTCAAACAACTCTTACCGTCAGGTAGTTGTTCCAGATGGCCAAAATCTTGTTGCTGAACACAAATCAAATAAAAACTTCCAGTCAGTTCCTCCCCAGTAAACAAAACATCCCTGCAGTGATGTGTGTGTGTGTGTGTGTGCGTGCGTGCTCGCACACGTGCATACTTGTTTACCAAGGAGGAAGAGACTGAATGTTATATGTGTGAATGGCATACAAAAACAACAGGTTTTTGGCCAGTATTCAGTCGAAAATTGCTTTCTTATAACACCTTATTTGTCATGTTTTATGGACGATTCCTTTAGACTGGAAGGGACAACCCCTTTCCATAAGAACAAATTTATCATTTCCCATAACCAGGGCACCATTCCCACCTTGACAAATTGAATCAGCAGGGGTTGAGTAAGCAGGTCATAGCCTTCACTACTCCAAACACCATGTTTAGGTTCTCAAGACCCAACAAACTGAAAAGAACTCCAGTTAACAGGACAAGCTTAAGTTTCAGCAACTTGATCTGCTTCAATATCATAATCCAAAGTAAGGCAGATCCAACTGACATTGTTCACAAAACACATTGCAAGGTGCTGAAAGCAGACAACCAGCTGATCCGTCACTCCTCTCCCAGTACCCTGATGAAGAAGCCCTTGCACAGTTTGGAAAAGCATCACTCCCCTGATACAAGCAAGTGCATTGTTGTTGCTATTTAATGACCCTGTAGCACTATCTTTGCAATAAGAAGCTTATGGACACATAACTTTCACATCTGTAGGACCTTCACCTGCAAAAAGGGTGAAAACAGGCCCAGCTGGGGATTTAGTGGGGAGTGAGAGACTGTTCTATGTTTACTCAGAAGACAATCTTAGCCCCACCTCATTATGGCAAGCATAACATCTGCAAAAGAGTAATCATAAGTTATAAAACTCTCACTGGGATTCACAGAGATGGCCAAATGACTGCTCCCTCCTTGCCCTGTCTCTTCCTACAACCATATTCACAGCAGGTATAACATTTCCAGGTGTGGTGGAAGATGGTTCTGATTTCCTGTATTATTCATATCACGGTATTTTCACCCACTATACTGTAGTTCGCTGCCCAAGTGGAAAAATCAGAAAGACAGATGCAATTGCAAGAAAGTCTTATCCATTTATTCCTAAATTAACATAAAGACAGAGAAGCTTGCACATAGTCACAGAGGTTTGGACAAAAGCAAGGAAAAAAGCTTCTTCCATGTGCTCTCCAATTCCCCTTATCTCTCTTGACTATGTGCCAGCCCCCAACCTCCATGAGGAAAAGTTCTTTTCCAATCAAAAGAATAGGTGACACTCAAGCTATAAACCTGTGTTAGAATCTGTTGAAACAGATACGTAATGAACAAATGGTTCAATGAGATATGGAAGGTGGTAAAAGCTCTATGACCCTTATCTAAACTGTCCTCAGAGCTACAGGCCCTCTGGAAGCAACTTCTTAGCTTATATTCAAAGGGTAGGCTTCCTGATCTTCTCATCTTAACCAGGCCCTAGCATCTGGCATGGCAGAACAGTGAAGAGAATGTCAGCTTGTTCTAAGGGTTTCCTTTTACCTTTTGCTGAGAAATTAAAACTCATAGCTATATATATTCCAAATATGCAAGGTGGGGAAACTTACTTGGTTTCACACAATACAGATAGCACTGGTTCCAAGATATGGTATGGGATGTTTTGTGTGATAGCTTCAGTGTTAGAACATCTTCCGAAAGGCTATGTGTCAACACCTATCTTTGGTCATCTTGGAATGAGGTACAGTGTATTGTCTACACAATCACAATATGTTGCCATTGGGGCTGTAAAAATTATTTTGGAGAACTGAAATGACTGGTTCACAATCCCGTATATCTCACTAAAGACAGACTTACAGGTTTTACTGTGGATGCCAGTGGATGGATTGTATTGGTTTCAAGCAGCTTAGAAAAACAGAAAAGTGGGGACATTTAAGAGGGCAAAATATCCAAGTAATCAATTCTGCCTGCAGCTACATCACCTGCCCCCCCTGCCGCTCCCCTGTGTGCTCCCAGCTGTTTTCCTGGAAACTAGTAGTATTGGAACAAGGGCTTCATCCATCTTGCCTGGCTATGGTGTTCCTTCTGTTTATCCACTTTGCTGCAAATGAGTGATTCCCATGAGGGATGCCATGTTGCGGCAGGTTGGAGAAGAGGGGACTGGAAGAGCTAAGCACTTTTCCCTTGCCAGCTCACCAAGTATTTATTGCAGTTGCACCTGCATAATGATCTGTGATTCACAACAATTTCAAAAGTCTCTCATGCGAGCATCTCTTTTTTTCTAATCCATCTTTGTAGTGAAAGAGAAGAGACCAGTTAATCCTCACCCCCTGTCATACCCTGTTCATGTTATTTCGCTTTTTAAGAGGTAAGTACAAGGGAGCGAGGAGACTGGTCTGCATAAGCGAAAATTTGTGTTATGAACAAAATGCTGTTCTCTTCTTGGGCCCTGGGATCAATGTTGGAAGAGGAAGGTTTGTTTTCAAAGACCAGAGTTATCATTATTGAACTAAGCAGCAGTTCTTCCCCATGAAATACCAGAAAAAGGTATTGATTAAAAATAATCATGGCATGTCCTTCTTTACAAGAGGAAATAATGTAGCTTAGTGGTAGAGTACCTTTATGGCATGCAGAAAGTATCCAGTTTGGTCCCTGACATCTCCAGGTAGGCCTGGGAAAAACCATCTACAAGTGATATTTTGAATTTTAGCTGGACAAATTGAACCTAGTAACCTATATCCACACATAGATGGCCGATAAGGGGATGGGGAATGTTAGTGAATACATAAGAATCAAAGTAGAAGCCCTTATTTATTTATTTATTTATTTATTTATTTATTTATTTATTTATTTATTTATTTATTTATTTATTTATACCTGCCTGCCTACCTACCTACCTACATCATCTTTCTCCTTAAAATGACTGAAGGAGCCCACATACATTGAGGGGTGTGTGTCTCTGGAGTCATGAAAATGCAACAGTCTGAAAAGGGGAGGCTGCTCTACCCAGGAAAGATCTCCATGTGAGCCAGAAACTCCCTGAATTGAGTTTGGGGGCTGAGCTTACACGGAGAGTCTACCCACATACAGCAGCCCACTCAAGACATGTCTCTGTGATTAAAGAGACAATGGTGCGCCAGGGCTAGCTTGCTCCCTTTAGAGCATTTGGGCTCAACATACTTTAAAGCATGCCTGAATACGGTTGTAGACAAGGATTCTATCAGGAAACAACAAGTGTTATGGTGAAGTGTCAGGAATGGATCACACAAATTACTAGCTAATAAAGCACAGTTACTCTCATGATGAGGAAATAGTAATCTGAAGAAGCAAAGTTGCAAGGCTGAGATGATTCCAAAACCCATGCTGTTACTACAGGCATGGGCAGGCTATAGCAGGATGGATTCAGATTTTGAGAGATGGCAGCAGGGTGGGCTATGTGGTTTGTGTTCAGGGCTTACTAAGAGAAGGAAAAAAGAGGTTCACAAAGGAGAGAGATAAAGATCTTTCCCCAAGTCCCTTACATATACACCAAAGAAAGAGGGGCAGATAGGGGAGCGGTCAATGTCCAACAACAGTAGGCTTATGGGGGCAAGCAGACATTATGTTTCCTTCATTTTACTCGGTTTTCCTGAAGAGGAGGCACTGAGGAGTGCTGTATTGTTGTTAGAGCAATGCAAATAAAGGTAAATCATTTGGCAAAGACCTCAGAACAGGACAAGGTCCTCTTGGCCAGAAGCAGGACCTCAGGGAAGAAAATAAGATAATGAGATTCTCTGACTAAAATGTTCAATTCAGGCAGGAGGGAGCAGGGCTTAGAGTGTGGTTTCAGGGAGGCCTGACTGAGAACTTTAGCCTTTTTAAAAAATTATTATTATTGTAAATGGAGTTAGACCAAGCTTTGTCTACCTGTTTCAGCAAGGTAAGCCAGAACTTCTTTGTGGGAATAAAAGCTTCTTGCCAAGATGGAACTTGCAAGCAGTCCTGGGGCTCAGAACAGTCAGCTTCTGAAAGCCAGGGTCTTTTAAATGGTTTTTGGTGCAAATGGTACCTGTTATCCTTGTCATCCAGCTCCTGCTTGGACTCGGAGTCTTGCACTGGTCATTGCAGTCTGTCTAGATGGCCATGTTTTGCCAAGGGACTGATCTGGGAGATATTATAGCTGGAGATGGGCATGAAATGCTTCGTACAGCTTCGTATGAAGCTATCAACATGGCATGACAGGTGCCACATTGGCCCATCTCCCATCCCCAGGGCCAGCCGGGCCACTCACCAGACTTTGCATGCCGCCAGGTTCCTTCTCCGGCGGCGCTCCAATCCAGGCAGGTGCTTGGCCGGCGCTTCCCCACCTTCTCTGGCAACTGACCACTCATCAGCTGTGCGGGGAATATCCCCATTCTGCCTCCTCGTTGGAATGGTCAGCTGCCTGAGGAGGCAGGGAAGGGCTGGCCAAGCTCTTGCCTGGATTGGAGTGCTGCCAGAGAAGAAGGACCCTGGCAGCATGCAAAGTCTGGTGAGTGGCCAAGCAGCCAGGGAGGAGGGAGGTGGGCCGACATGGCATGAAGCTGTACAAAGCTGTACAAAGCATTTCGTGCCCATCTCTAATTATAACCATACTTAAGAAAAAGGAGCAATGTCTGAGCAAATCTTATCTCCTTGTCAGTATGATGACTGCACAGATATGGGATGCCAAGATGTGAGAAGCAGTTTCTCTCTCTGGGATATTAATGTCCCAATCTACATTCAACAGACTTTATATTTTTCTCACAGAGACTCATTAAATGACCAGAGAGAATTCCTGACACCAATTCAACTCTTCTCTTTTTTTGGGACAACCTTTCCTACGTAGACACTTGCCATTTTACTCAGTAATTTATATTGTACATACGCACAGGGATGCATTTCAGTCTTTGTAAAAGCATACAAATACAGGAAACTTAGCAACAGACTACAAGACCCATCATCCCCAGACATCATACCATGTCATCCAACATTTCTGCAGGGTATAGAGTGGGTGGGTGGGGGCTGTGCTGTTCAAAGTTTCATCTTAAAGCTTAGTTGAAAGTTGGCATGTGAATTGTTTTCCAGCATCAACTGCTACCAAACCCTGAAGGTTATCCCGATCAGTGACACAGATACACCCCAGGGGAAAATAAGGATAGGCCGTTTATTGTTCCTCTGAAAAACAGCACCTAGTTGTGTTAAAACCAGGCACAAGCCATAATGAAGCTTCAGAAAAATAAAAATCTTGTTGATGCTATCGGGGGAAGAAGAAAAGTGTTCATTACAGCCAGTTTTCATTATTTTGTACAACTAAACTGTAAACAATTTCTTTCCATATATATGGCTTTGAGGTTTTATAGTTCTATTGAACTGAAGCAATTTCTCGCCATTTTCAGTAATGTAACTTTAGTTCTTAAACAATGGCTAGGCTTTATTGTTTTTAAAATGTTTCAGATCTCCTCAAGACAGATGAGAAAGAATTCTGTGTTTGCTGGGTGTCGGGCAGGTCCCAGTTGCTTCATCCAAACAAAAGGCATAAGAGACCCAGTGAAATCACTGGGGCTTGCAGAAGTGATCAATCCCAATCATTTCAGATGTTCTGCTCTACTTGAGACTAGCATCTGATGTAGGCTTACTTGATTTGCTTCACAAGTAAAGGCCAATGACAAAACAACAACGTGAGACAAGGCTGTAGCTCAGTGACAGAGCTCATGTTTTGCACACAGAAAGTCCAGGTTGCAATTTGCAACATGACAAGGCAGGGCTAGGAAAGAATCCTGCTGGAGACCCTAGACAGCTAAAGTTGGCTATATGGGGCTAGTTGGACCAACAGGCTGGGTGAACAATCTGTTCAGTTGCCAGGGTAGACCCATAGATGGCATGCTACTGGGGAATTCTGGGAATTGTAGTTTGATAATTGCTTTCCCTAGCTCTTCTTCTCTTTAACTAAGAATGCTCTCTCTCTCTCTCTCTCTCTGTGTGTGTGTGTGTGTGTGTGTACACGCGTGGCATTAAGTTGATTCTGACTTTCGGCGATACCTGGCATTTAATAATTGTGTGCTGCCAAGTCAATTCTCACATATGGAGACTCCTTTCAGGATTTTCTAGGCAGAGAGTACTCGGAAATGATTTATCATCTCCTTCTTCTAGGGACACTCAGGGAGTTTGCAGTTTGCCCAAGGCCACACAGGCTGGCTCTTCTCCTGGAAGCACAGTGGGGAATGGAACTCCTAAGCTCTAACTCCACAGCCAGAAACCTAACTCACTGAGCTATCCAGCCAGCTACAGTACCTGGCATTTACTTGAAAGTGAATATTATTGATTTCTCCCAGATTAATTTCCCATTGTTTAGGTCTGAGGTGGAAGTGTGCTGCTAGCTCTCAAGCTTGCACATTCCTGTGTCAATAACTGGCCTGACAGAAATGTTTCCACTATCTAAGAATTTAAAGTGCAGTGAATGCTCCTGCCAACCTGCTATTTTAAGTTGCTAATTACAACTTGGAACTTGAATTGGTATAAGCTTATCTCTGCAGGTCATGCAGCAATGGGTTAAAAAAGCCAAGTAGACAGCATGAGATGCCAGGCACGGTGCTTATAATGGCTGCTGGTCAGCTAGATGAGTGAGCCTCCATTGCACTGGGCCAATGGCAAAAAGCAAGTAATTAATCATTTAGTTTGTAAGAGAGAGAAGCCTGATAGCAGAATCAGTAGGCTGCAGACCAATATTCCGCAGAAGATTTGAGATCAAATACTAGGATTATTTTCCCCAGTGAAGCTGTGGATACTGGACTAAAACAGTTCTTTGGAAAAGTTATTGCTAGTACATATCTCTCTCTGTGTTTCTGCCAGGTAAACCCAATATTAGACACACTGTTTATTCTGATTCTTGGCCTCACGTTGTCAGCCAGAGGGAAATTTATTTACACACAGGCACCACTTCCTTGATTCTCTGGGGCTACTTTTTACAAATAAGTATTGCCAACACTTTTAACTTTGCAAGGATTTGTAATTTTAAGCCAGGTAATAAGAGCAACATTAATAACCCCAACAGAACCCCAACGGAATACGACAGAAATAGATGCCACTTGAGTTCCATGCGAAGGTGCCAGAACAGGAACTGCTTGTAAGTGGTTTTGAGTGGGGAATCTTACAAAGCCTCTTTCAACCAAAATATGAGGAAATAAATCTCAGGACATCACAGTCTCTCAGAGTCTTCTTTTATCCAGTAATCCAAGGCACAAAGTGCAGTCATTTGCAATGGCAAAATCTGAAAGCCCTAAAACAAAAAATAAAGATAGCTATGAAGACACAATATCACTTACAGGAAATTTACACGTTTTGGCATTCTGATACCTAAACCAAGATGGGAAGGGCCTAATTCATGCTCCAAGGAAACAGAAGCTCCTTTCCTCTGCAGTTCTTTCTCCTTCTGATCTGAAACTTTACAAGCACGACCCTCTCCTAAGGATTTCCCCATCCCCCTGATCTAAAGCAAAGTGTGGGAGCTGGTAAGTGTGCCTGACATGGCACATGACTAGTACCTCATCAGATCATGACTGGAGCTCCACACATCTAAATATTGCACAGGATACTGGCTTTATGGTGTGTATGCACCTGTATGTGTGTGTGTAAACACACATATTTCATTTTAGAATTGTCTCCTGGGTTTGGAAATTAGCCAATAGTTATCACTCATGCAGCCATTGATTGGTTCATAAAGAGGAAAAAGAAAACACACAACATTTTGGAAAAAATGAAAGAGAGAACGTGGATGAAAGCAGTCAAAAGGGGCTCTTTATGCTACTAAAATAGGTTTTCTTTTTTCTCTTATGTTAGTGTGAGCCCAGCAAATTCATGTTTTCTGTTCTGTTCTTTTTTAGCAGTTTATCCTTCTGACTATATAAATCAGCGGTAATTTAAAAGCACAAGTGCTTTGTGGAAAGAAAACTATCCATAAATCTTTGTCTGAAAGTGCCTTGTTGTATGTCATGGTGGTTAGCCTCTTCAGCCAGGCAGGGTTTTTAGACTTTAAAGATTTTGCAGTCAGGAAGAGCAACTAGAGACGGATAACCAACTGTCTGTCCAATAAAGAGCATGGGTCTAGACAAATGTTACAGTGTATTGCAGAAACATTAAATGGAGAAACTAAATGGAAGTTCCAGATATGAGTTATAAAAAGTGCTTTTGTTGCAAAAGAAGGAAAAAGTCAATGTGGTGGACTCGCATACAAAATGCTATACTTTAGAACTTGCTCCCAAAGGAAGCGGGTTTCACCTCGTCAGTGCTGGCATTTCAAGGACAGGCCAAGGCTGTGTTGTTTCAGAACGTGTGTTTGAAGCCCTTCTGGCTGCAGGAATTTCTTTCCCAGAGTTGTTGGCAATGGATATAAATTATAAAATCACTGGTCTCATATTTTAATGTGAGATTATTATCTGATTTCCATTCATGGGAAATGAACACATAGCTGAACACATTTTGCAATCAAACGTGTAGATTTTTTAGCTTGTGATACATTTTGCAAAAAAACAAAAAAACAAAAAACAAAAGAACCCCCTGTAAGTATACATGCTTGTGAAAACATACACAAACAAGCATGTGTGTCTAATTATTACCGTCTTCAAGAATGCACCAACTCATCTCTGCAGCACTCCAAACAGCAGGCTAAAAATCTCATGTATACAGCCTCTCAGTCTAAAACATCTTTGAAGGCATCAGAGTGAGGAAGGCTTCTCTTTAGTATGACAAAATGTTGGGAGAGACTGTTATTTGTATAGCATTCTTGAATGAAAGTTGAAACTGATACACCCAACTGGCTTCTAGTACAGAAAGAAACAAGATGCTGAATTAATGAGTACAAAAATCACAGTTGCAAACCGTATGTTTTAAATATTTAACTTATACCAATTTGCAGAAGTGCACTTCCTTCAGAAAATATGTCTATGAGAGACAGAGTATTTAGAAAGTGACAAGTCTCTATAGTCTTATGAGGAGAGAAAAATGGTACAGATTTATAAGTGACACAATAAGATACTGAGATTACGGCTGCTTTGGAAAACCAACCTGACATCTCATGAATAACATGAATACTTTAACAGGAACAGATGAAGCTTCTTACTCCTTTTATTTATTCCTCTTGAATGCTTAACATTCTGTTATCTAATTGGCCAGAATGGCTGTATCACTATTAAAAGAGAAATGAAAGTTTCTGATAACTTGGGCTAGGTGGGTGTTCTCCACATTTGCTCCTTTGACTTCCTATAATTTCTGAGGAAACAAACTGCTTGTAAACCCCAAAAGTCAACCTTTTCCGTGGTTTCCCTACTGAGCTGCTAATTCAGGAACTGGTTTTTTCTTTGTTTTATTCCTCCTCAAATGATTCTATCTCATCCGGTCTTAATAATATGTCATAATGTCCTGGCACTATGTAGCCAAATGGTTTTAGTTATGCACAAGTACTTGGAATGTTTGCATTTTTGGAATCTAATTCCCCAAATCCCCCATCCAGTATTGTCACTGGCCATGTTGGCTAGTAGGTCGTGGTAGCCTTGGTTCCAAAGAGTAACTTTTTCAATCTCTGCTTATTTGTCCTTTTATAGTAAAGGTAATGCTGTACATCTATACATTGGCAACCTTAGCCACTCAAGGGTTAATACTAATACTAATTGTGATAGTGCTTCCACAATGGTACTTTGAAAAATTATCTAAACGGAGCTCTTTCTTGTCAGCTCAACCCAAGTTGAAGAAAATAAAAACCATTTGCCTTAAAACTGAAATTACATTTTGAAAACATCCTCTTGAATGTCATGAAACATTGGGCTTCCTTCACAGTTTATGTTAGTAAAAGTAATTTTCACCATCCCCTGGAAACAGGCATCTCCCTCTGAGAGAAACAACTTCCTTTTTATGTAGCTTTGTCTTGTTGAGCACTGATATTTCTGATTAAACCTTCGTATGTCAGTTGTGACATATGCAACTATATATAAAAAACATCTTGCATATTCACAGTAAACAACTGGAGCGGTTGTGAACATTCCGTCATCTGTGTAGGCATCCTTCAGTCTTGAGAGACTATGGTAACGTGCTCTGAATAGAGGTCTTGGAACAGCGTCTAGTGTGGCTGAGAAGGCCAATTCGAGTGACAATCCCTTCCACACTGAAGACAAATACAGTCTGGCCCCTGTCCAGCTCCCTCATTTTGCTGGTTTCGGGACTGCCTCTTTGCCTCGGCCTGCTGAACAAGTGTCTCTTCAAATTGGGAGAGGCCAGGTAACCCGTCACCTGACGGGTTAAGGAATTAGCAACAAGCAGTTTTCCACTATATGAATGTAGTTGTAGTTCTGAGACTATGAAACCTAGACAACTGAAACTTGATATAAACAATAAAGGGTGATGAGGGGTGGGGGGCTGAGGATGTCCATTCAATTAAAATGTGTATGTAGCCTGCAGTACTGCTTCACTCAGTAGGCAGCAGACAACTGTATCCTTGGGAGTAGGAGGCATCCTTGGAGTAGGGGTCTCCTCAAGAGCACGAGGGTTTGTGGTTTGGTCTAAATTCATGCAGTTGGCTTTGACTGGGGCAGTGAAAAGAAGGGACATGTATCTTCACTTCAGGCCTGCTGCAACAAAACAAATTTCATTCTACAGAACATAGTTGTATGGTGAATGTTGCCTGTTCCTTTCTCAAATATGTGTATAGCTATTAAGAATGGAATCCTATTTCTTGATATGGAGGAGGGGGCAGGTAATTAAGGAGAGGGAAAGCCTGTGTGAGAGAAAGACCAAAAAAAAAGAAGAAGAAGAAGAAGAAGAAAACGTATAGCAGATATAGGTTTTGAAGGAGCAGCCGTGTTTTATAAAACCAGAGAGAGAGAGAGAGAGATGTAACACCTTAAAGACTATGTGCTATCTATGAATTTTCATAGATCAGGTCCACTTCTGCAGACTTAAGAGAGAGACTATATAACTCTTGTATTTATACATGGCCCCATGACCAGGTGGGGATACAGATAATGGCTAAAGTGACAATGGTTTGTTAGTAAAGGAATAGGCTAGCAGGCTGCAAATAATGTCAGTAACATCACTCTTATGTGAGGAAGTGGACTTGATCCATGAAAGCTCATATTAGTATAGCAGTTAGTCTTTAAGATTCCATCTCCCTCTCTCTTGATTTGTGTCTAATAGTAGATATAGTTACCATGTAGCTTACGGTAGGATTTTACTTGTCCTGAATGTGCATTTTTCATTAAAAAAAAGAGAGGGTAGGTGGCTAAAATCCTCTTGCATAGCTGCACAAAAGGTGCAACGTTTTGAGGCAAATTGCAGGAAGTTAAGAAATCACTGTAGATATTATCAGTTATTCGGAGAGTCACAAAACTCAGTATGCAACAGATAATGTCTATGGTGATTTCTTAACTTAAGGCGATTCACTTTCAAAAGTTTTGCTACTTGTGTTATACCAATGTAACAAGGCAGATGAATCTGGGCCTGAGTGTGTAAATGTGTATTTGCACCACACAGCTATAGCTGTTCCATATCACTTTAACCATCACTACTCCATTCCATTGAATCCTGGAATTTGTAGCTTAGTGAGGTACTTGGAACATAGCATGGTATGTCAAGAAGAGAAAGATAAATTCTGTAGTGTAGGCTAGAATGCTGTGGGAATGGTAGTTCCTAGGGTGCTATGGGAATAGTAGATCAGAGTTCTGCATCTGCCCAGCCCCCATGGAGCCTCTTCTTAAAAATGTCTGCAGGAGAGCAATATAGATTGATTGCAATATGTGCTATTGAAGGAGCTATTTATATAAAACCTGTTTCTTAGCAGTGCCCTTTATAACAAGAGGTTAACTTAACAACTCCTGAACTCTGATCGCCTTGAAGAATTATGACAATTATTTAATATTTGAATATAATCACCACTAATTGTATCATTGGGGGAAATGATCTTGTGTGTGTGTGTTGCTTTGCCAATAGCTAAGAGCAGAGTAGATGTTCTATAAAACATTAGATTTATCTGGCGGGCCAATATCATTAAAAAAAGAGCTAACACATTAAACTAGAAGGTGAAATGCCAGCCAAAGTTCAACTGACATTTTTGATCTGACATTTCTGAGAGGTAATTTGCAGTAATCTGAAAATGTTTTTAAACACGCCTCCCCTGGCCCCTTTTCAGTAGTTGCAGCCAACTTTGGAAAGAAGACTTTTGCTGCTGTAGAAAGAGCCATCACAAGAACAGATGGTTTCACCCTGTTACTGAAATATCTGTACTGGTTGCCAATTAGCATCTGGTAGTTTTTTTTTAAAACTACCAATAGTTTCAAAAACAGTAGAGGAAGTATTCAAAGGAATCTAAATAAAAGTACATGCCATTGGAGTCTCCTACACTTGCTGGTGCATACATAAGCTTGTTGTCGTCTCAAATGCTTGTAAGCAAAGATTTACAGTCCAAGAAACAGGCCTCCTCCTACCGTGCAAACCAGTCAAACAAAAATCATGAAGCCTCATGATAATGGGGACATAGCTCAGTAACTAAGCCTATCCTTGGCTCAAGGTGCCAGGTAGACATGGGAACGAATATAAAAATGAAGCGGGATATTTGTTGAATATCCCTGATTCATCAAATATTCGTTGCTTCGTATTCTTGGGGTACAGAGACCCTGACAAATATGAAGCAATGAATATAACCCTTTTATATTCTGTCTATCCCTATCTGCTTATGCCCCCGTGGATCAGCTGTTCCTCAGGGGCATAAGCAGAGAGGGATTTTCCCTTCAGGTGGCTTGGGAGATGGCTTGATTCCCCTTTCCGCGCGGCATAGGAAGAAGAGGGAAGGAATCAAAGTGAGATCAAAGCGGGAGCCAAGCCAAGCCATCCCGCAGCCGTGCTGCCTTCACAAAGGCAGCAGGGCTGGGGGATTGCTTTGATCCCTTTCTCCCTCCTCTTCCTATGCCACGTGGCATAGGAAGGCTGGGGTTTTTGTTTGTTTGTTTGTTTGAGATAGCCCCACGGGCTGTCTAAAAAAAAAAAAAAAAGTCCCAGCGAACCGATGAATTGATTCGTTGTTCATCTGGTCTCTGGCAGGCAATTTGTGGTTCATGGGTTGTCAAGTTTGATGACCCACAAACCGAGACGAAGCCCCATTTTGGTCTTTCGTCCCCATCTCTAGTGCCAGGTGATGTTTCCTTCCTTCACTCAGATTTGGTTTTGTGACAACGCCACGTACCCAGTTGTGGTGCCAACTCTGTCACGCAGGCAAGACACTTTCACTCCTGTTTTTACACGTGCACAAACACACAGCATCAAATGGCAGTTCTTCTTGAAGAGGCAGAAAAACACACCCACTCACTTTTGTAAAAAAAAAAAAGTACAGCCTGTTTTGACTCAGGTGAAAATAAGGTTGTTGTTTTTTCTGAATGGAAGATTTGAAGCCGTAGCTGGGTATAGTGTACCAGTCATAGGACACAATAGCAATTTTCTTAACTTGAGGGGCATTTATGTTGCTTTTCCCCACCGCAAAATGCAGTTACCACCCCTTTTAGAAAAGAAGATGACTTCCCCCCCCCCCCCCCAGAATGGTTTACAATATGGCATGGGGCTCAGAAACTGGAAGAATACAATTCTTTAAAAAGCACTGAGCTGGTGAGAAGGTCCTTCATAAGCCCAAAGAGTCCTTTGAATCCCATTCTGGGATTTGGCCCATGATTTCTTTCATAGGGAAAGGTCTGGGCATGCTGCCAAGGCCCAAGTATGTGAACAATGCCTCAGGACTTTCTGTAGTCACACAAAAGCAGAATGTGTGAATCAGGATTAATCATCAGTTAACGAGAGCTTATATTTCTGAATTTAATATAAAGGGAGCATTATTGAAAAAACTGGATAAACTCAGTTTGTTGGCTGCAACAGCGCCAACAAACTGAGTCTCAAGGAATGACTTGGCATTGTTGGCTGTTGCCACAGCGCTGAGCAGTCTTTCCTTCAGAGAGGAACATTTTCCATTATTGATAGCACTGCTGCATCGCAATGAGCCCAGAGAATAGCAGTTCATTACGAGTACCAAAGATAATGTGTAACATCAGGCCTTCCGGCTCAGCAGGTCTCTGCAGGAACATAGCTAAGTATCTTAACCCCATGTCAGAACTCAGTATTTTCTGTGAACGCCAATTTGGCAAAGTTACTTCTCTTGAACTTTTAGAAGAGGTGTCCATGTTAGCCTGTGCTAGCATCTCAGGCAAGAGCAAAAGAAAAAATAAATAAATAAAGTAGGCAAAAACATGTTGGCCCCTTTAAAGACTAAGTGCTATATTTTAATGTGAGCTTTCATGGACAAGTCCCCTTCTTCAGACAGCTCACATTACAATATAGCACTTTGTCTTTAAGGAGCCACAATGTTTTTGTCTTTATTTTTTTTATTTTCTTTTGTTTTTGCCTGAAATTCTCTTAACTAGAATTCCCAGAAACTCCCAGACAGCATGGCCACTTCTCTGGCCCTACCTGCTGATGCAGTAGATTGAACCTGGGGGCTTTTGCCTCCAGATTTTCTGCTCTCTCATACAGAGTTCCTTAAAAGGGAGGCCGAGCGATCTGTTTAAACTGAAACACCTGCACACTTTGAAAAGAAAGGCATACTTTGACATGGTGCTTTGTGCCTTTCCGTAATTCCATATCCCTCTATTTTTACAACCAGACAGAATCCTTTTGTAAGCACAAATCCCTGTTTGGCCAGGAAAGAGCCAAAAGGTTCAATTGGATCATGAGTGATCAGGTCAAAAGTTCAGATTGCTCCGGCCTTGGAGCTGATTTCTCCTTTGATAACTTATGTCACGAGCCCGGTCTCAGAAATCCTGATAGAACTTTTACTGTAGGCATTCAGGGCTGGGATAAACATAACGGCTCGGTGCTTGCTTAATGCAGAAATACTCTGAATATGCCTTACAAAACTGTATGCTAATTCCTTGAAGATACATGGCAAAATGCCCCCCTTTCTTAAAGACTGTCACTGCCTTACCTTTTTTAAAGCAAGCCTGGTTATTTTTTGTTTGTTTGTTTTGGGGTTTCCCCTCCCCAACTCTTCAAAGAAACCCTGTCTTCCGACTCTGTTTCTGTGACTTTTAATTGCCCTAAGTTCTCCAAACTTTTGCCATCTTGAATTATATTATTACTGTTGTCTTTATTTTATTATATTGTTTTTACTTTAATCCATTATTGTTAGCCAACCAGAGCAGACTTCGGTCTAGATGGGCGGGCTATAAATTGAATAAATAAATAAAAATAAATAAATAAACATCTCCCTTCTGCTCCCATGAAGCTGCAACATTGTATCTTCTTTGCAGAGTTCTTGCTGGTAAGTGGTTCCACACAGACTCAGAGTAATAAGAAATCACTGTTTCTTACATTTGACAGGACTTTTATTTTTACAACCAATATTTCAGCAGCTACAGCCGGGTTTTTTCCCAAATAAAAAAGTGAGTGGGGCCAACCATTCTATTTCAAAATAAGCAAGATTGATCTTTTCAGTCTATATGAGCTATTTTAAATCTGAGCATATTTGGGATCATCTGTTTCTGAACACGGGAGGTTTCACCTTTTAAAAGTTATAACTTGAAAACCCTTTGCCCGAATTTCCTCATATTTGGCATATACCAAGAGAACAGCATCTCCTACAACTGTGCCAAATTTGGTACTGATCCAAAGCCCAACTTAAAAGTTAAAAGATCCCTGCTGCCCTCTTAGGAAGCAATAATCTTGGGCTCAGTCCCCAGCATTTCCAGACAGGGCTAGGAACGTTTCCTGTCTGAACCTGGGGAGAAGTTGCCAGTTAGTATAGGCAACACTGAGCCAAGAGAAGCAATGGTCTAACTTCCTATAAGGCAGTTTTGGAGGAGGCATCGCCTTCACTGACTGCATTGCTCCAGTCACCAAACAATTGTTTTCTGACCAGAGTGGCCTGTGGCCAGCCACTATGAAGAAGTGAGGATTGCTCCTTTAAATAAAGCCCTGTCAACTATCAGCAACCAGGAAAGAAATCTTTCCAGCAGTTTGAAGGAATGTGCTGTACTGTTTACAGTGTTGTATTGGGAGAGCCAGGTTCTAGTCCCCACTGAGCTATGAAACTCTTTGGGTAATCTTGGGCCAGCCATTTTCTCTCTATCTGACCCACCTCACTGGGTTGTTGTGAGAACAATGCAGATGGAGTGCCTAGAACTCACTCGAGGAAGGCCAAAAATGAAATGGAAATAATAAGAGTGGCCTATATCTGACGATGTAATTGTGCTGGTGCAAATCCAGCGCACTAACAGTTGCATGTTTCCAGAATTAGTGTTGGAATGGAATTTAGTATTGCACAAACCCTTGTATGATTTCTTGTGCAACTGACTGCACAACTGTTTGCACAAGGACTTGCACAGCAGTGTTATCCAGCGCAACTGTACTAGCAGGGAGTTTCATTCTGTTTGCATTGGACTGGATTTGGGCCAATAGGGAGGACAGTATAGGTTGCTGAGAAGCATGGATGAAAACGGTTGGGAATAAGACAACTATATGTCATTTATTCAGCTTTCTCATAGGACCTCCCTTCATGATCATTTGCGGACCAGATCAGGCAGCATCCCTTTATAGCGGGGTCGGGGGCGGGGGAAACAAGAACAATCAAGCTCTTTTGAAGAATAAATGTGAATCACAATCAGAATCAATCATCTTTTTGTCTCTCCGGCTTTAAAGTAGGGCATTTGTATCAATTGTAAGAATTAGAACTAAGAAGAAAATAATTTCCTAACAAATTATAGGCAAGAGAAGATTTTGAATAAAGTAATGGCAATCAATTTAAACTTTTGCAAATATTATGATGTGTATGTACCCCTTAAAGGTATTGGAAGTGTTTAAAATTAATCTCTTTCTTTTTTTTCTATCTCTCTCTTTTGCTTTTTTAATTCATTTTGGATTAAATAAATCAGCTTGATGCATGCCCCCCTACTGCAATGCAATCAGACTAGTATCTCTATAACATGATTACCTGCAGTGCAGTATATTGTTGGGGTTGGTGGAGGAAAAGAATTATGAATACGGAACCCCAGAGCTCTGTGACTCATGGGTGCAATCAGCATTCTGCTCCTTCCCTTTTTGAAATGAAAGAAATGTTCTTTCACATGAAATATACATATGTACCATTTGTGGGTATTTTCTTCTACTTTTAAACAAAAATTAGAAACGTATACTAAGGTATCCATTGGCTAGAGATGGGCACAAACTGCTGAACCAGTGGTTCGTACCAGTTCTTTCAGCTGAACAGGCGTTTGGCACTTCCCGGCCCCTTGTCCTCTAGTGAGCATCCACTCAGAGACAGTGCCCTGGCTTCCTTGTCCTGCCTCCACTAGGTGCTGCCTCTGAGTAGGTGCCTGCCGGAGAAGGTGGGGCTGGGAAGCACCGAACACCTGTTTGGCTGGAGAACAAACTGGCACAAGCTGCTGGTTCTGCAGTTCGTGGCCATCTCTATTTAGCACCTTAGGTCGTTAACTTTCTTAGTTTACAACTGAGTTTCTCTCTTCTCCTTGCTAGCACTGCAGTTGGCAGAATAGGGTTGTTAGGTCAGCTGCATCCCGTTCCATGAAATTTCAAAGCCCAAACCTGAGATTCCAGCCTGGGCCCTTGTGATGTCAGAGCAGCAGGGCAAGCAAGGGTTGGGGCAGGAGGTGGTTTATGAGCCAGATGATTGTGGAAAACCGCATGATGGGAATCTGGAAAAATGAACCAAAAACCAAGCCTTTCACCCCTGCTGCCAGGGCTTGTGCAACAAGAAGGCTCATGAGTTGTGATGCTAGTGCTCTGCACTCTGCCTTGCCCTGAACATCATCACATATACCCACCACCTCTGTCCCTATTTCTTTCTCCTGGCTTTTGGGTATGCTAACATTTCAAATTGGACACAAAAGACATAAAAACACTTTCACCTGACCCAATGAGTCCTGGTGGCAGATGGGAATAGATACCCAGGATTTAAAGCTATCACATAGGCACAAACAAACAAACAAACAAACAAAAAGAGTTTCTTCTCCAGTGCCACTCACTCTGAGATTTGTTCTCCTCACATGAACCCTCAGGAAAGTGTAGCAATTTCCCAAGACTCCAGTTATTGCTCGAAGATCTGGCAGCCTAGCAGGAACTGAAACACGGGTGGTGGCTGACGGGCATAGGAAGATAAGGAAGTGATGTTCACTTAAGTGAGTGAGAGTACATATTTTATGGAGTGGAAAAATTGTGGGGAAATTGTGACCCTACTTCCCACACCTGGCATGGCATGTCTCCTTCTCATACAAAAAATACACCTAAAGTGCAAGCAGTTGCTCTTTAGATTTTACACCGTTCTCCTTCCTACTCCATTGCAATTACTGCAGAAGCATTCCCAATGAGCTGGGGTGCTGTCCAGTTGTATTGGACTAATGGGATTTCTGGCTAAGGCTGATGGGGTTTGTATTCCAGTATATCTGAAGGGCACCAGACTGAGGAAGCCTGAATGACAGAAACAATCCCTAAACAATCTTCTGCACAGTACTAACAAAAGTCAGTTTGAGTGTCACTGCCATTGTCTGTCAAAGATCCTCTGCCAGCATCACCTTCAGCTACCACTCATGTGCAGTAGATGCCCTCCAGAGGTTTCTCCACCCCCATCACCATTGGAGCTAACCATTCTCTTCTGCTGATGTGGCCATGACTCCTGAAGAGTGTGGGTGCATCTTAGTCTGGTGCCTCCGCTGTGAACATCTACCTTGGGTAACCCTGCTTATGAGTCCGGCTCATAATGGGAGTCTAGCCTCCTGACAGTGTTGCTCTTGGCTTCTTTGATACATTCAATCCCCCTCACCATGTTAAGGTATTTATCCAAGGCATGCAATAGTCCTTGAGGATCTGCTTGTCCCCGGACATGGAGTGTTACTGCAAGCACTAATTATATGTGTTGGGGGGTTGACTTGTAAGTAGTTAGTTGGTACTTGTACTTGTAAGTAGTTGGTATCATGGGGTCCTTGGACAGAGCCTCTGAGTATTCCTTTTTTCTCAACTGTAGAAGAGAAATGCATTGACTGCATGAAAAGGACCCCTGTCTGATTTTTTCAGGGCAACCAAGAACAATGCTGGATTTCATGCCACCTAATCCCTCAGAGAGAGCTGTGAGAGCCTCACAATGGATGGAGGCAGTTTTGAATTTCAAGGAGGTTGTTTTTATTTTCAAAATGGAAATCCAAAGTTATTGCTTTTTTACTGCCTACCTTGTTCCCCTCAGACCTAGGCGTCATTCAAGGTACAGCCCACGTGCCCTATTTGATTGTCTACAACGTCTTCTCCATTACAGCTTGAGACCAAAATGCATTGTCAGTCTAACTTCTCCTCGTCCATGTTGTGTAGGGAGACATTGCCTGTGCAAGGAGGCACTGGGTTTCTCCCTCAGCAAGCTGTGTAAATATCACACTGCTTACACCACAGACTGAGGCATGAATGGAACAAAGAGGATTCTGCACATGGATTGAACATCAAGCCCCTCCCCCCTCTCCTCACTTTTTTGTAGTATAATGTTGGGAGAACAAACCTGTTACCTCAGTATCTCACTCAAAGGTTAGTGCTTTCTTAATTGACCTAATACTGACGTTACATCATAGATTTCTCAATTTGTCTTATGGCTTACCTGCATTTGTAGAGTGGGGGAATGTAAGGAAAAGTGGGTTTGGAGAGGCAGGGTTGCTGGGCATTAAATGGGACACTACTGTGATACATTACTTACCCCTCTAAGTATCTTCATTTTCACCAACACAGAGTGGTGGAAACAAATTTAAAATGATACTGTTAATGAAATGGATAGAACAAAAATAAAGTGAATCATCATTTCATGATTCATTTGCCAGTGACCTTTTGCAACTGCAAGTCACCCCAAGAGCTGTTATGTATTTTAGCCTTATTACTTCCTGACTTTTACTGGCACTCTGTCAATTATGGGAGGCAAAACTATGTGACTCAATTCACTGTTCTATTTAGTAAATTAAGATTCCAAGCATAATTTGTAGCCTCCTCTCAGAAGCTTTGGTCATTTAGTTGAAAGATCAAGCAACATACTCTGAAAGCAAAGGAGAGACAGTGCCACCTCCTATCTCTGAATGGGCAGAATCCCATTGCTTACTGTAGTAAATCACACCAGAGTAGGCTCATTGAATCAATAGTGATAATGTACATAAGGGAAGCTAGCTGGCAGGAATAGTGGCGTACCTTGGAAACATGTTTGAGCTTAGTGAAATTGAAATTATGCTTCATCAAACCATCAGGGATACAGCAATCCTTATTTCAGTGGCCAATAATGTGTTTTTCTCGAAGGGGAGGGGAGTACAGTACCACCGTCCTGTTTTGGGGCATGACACTCTAGAAAATATGTTCTGATAAGAATGCCATAAATACAACAAAATTGCCTGCACATTCTGTTAGCCAGTTTCCCACAGAATTACATCTGGTTGGCAACTATCCACCAGGAACATTTTCTGTGACATATAGAATCGTCCCCAGCTCACACTGGGGAACCATAACGCTGCTGGTTTTAAAGACTTTAATGGGGTCGTTGGTTTCAGCATAATTCAACAAATGCAGATTCAGCACCATGCCCTAGCAATGGGTCCCTCTGAGTGTAATCGCTGTCGGTGCTGGCTTGGTTCTTTGTTTCAGCTCTCAGCAGCAGCACAGCCCTTACAGCACAATAAACAATGTGATATGAGATTCATGGGTGACTGGAGCAAGGCAAGACTTCTTTCTTCTCCCTGCTAAATTATCCTACAAACAAAGATGAATGAGGAAAGCTTCTTTCGGAAGCCTATGGACAGTACTTGCGTCCAGGACCCTATACATGGGGTTGCAGGAGTGCGGCCAGCAAGGGTCAAGAGGAAAGTAAGCACAATGCTCGTACAAATGCCTTCATGCTGAGCCTGTGAACCTCGTGCCACTGAAAAACAGGTGAGGGCTACCAAAGCTTCAAAGCAACCTCACACACACAAATCAAAACTTTTCCTCCTCCAGAGCTGAGTGAGCTGAGATTTGTCTTCCTGACTGGAGGCAAACAGAGGTATAATAATCCTCTGAGATTCATTAGAAAAGTTGGAAGAGCAAGTAGAGGTCCAGAGTTCTGGACAGAAGAGGGGTTTGGCTCAGGCATGTCTGTTGCTCTTTTGAACTCTCCATCTGAAGCTTTTTGACCTGTGGTAGGCTTGCTATATTTTGTAATACTGAAGCCTCCAGGACTAGAGTCAGGGCTGAATTAAAATATGCTGAGGAACCATTAAGGAGCAAGTGGCACAGTAGTTAAACTACAGTACTGCAGTCAAGACTCTGCTCATAATCTGAGTTCGATCCTGATGGGCTCAGGTAGCTGGCTCAAGGTTGACACAGCCTTCTATCATTCTGAGGTCAGTAAATTGAGTATTCAGCTTGCTGTGTGTGTGTTAATGTGCAGCCTCCATAATTAAAAATTGTAAACCATCCAGAGTGCTTTAAGCACGATGGGGCAGTATATAAGCAGTACACTTTTCTTTTGCTTTGCATTATATCACCAAAAGTGGGGACGTGGTGGCACTGTGGGTTAAACCGCAGAAGCCTCTGTGCTGCAGGGTCAGAAGACCAGCAGTTGTAAGATCGAATCCACGCGTCGGAGTGAGCTCTCGTCGCTTGTCCCAGCTCCTGCCAACCTAGCAGTTCGAAAGCATGCAAATGCAAGTAGATAAATAGGTACCACCATGGTGGGAAGGTAATGGCGTTCCGTGTCTAGTCACGCTGGCCACGTGACCACGGAAACGGTCTTCGGACAAAACGCTGGCTCTATGGCTTGGAAACGGGGATGAGCACCGCCCCCTAGAGTCGGACACAACTGGACTAAATGTCAAGGGGAACCTTTACCTTTACCTTATATCACCAAAAACATGTGTATTGTTTAAAAGGTGAAATTTACTTTTTTTTAAAAAGAGGGGTGTGTGTGTGTGTGTGTGTGTGTGTGTGTATGTTTGGAGGCTTCTTGTAATCTCTGATACTCCCCTCTCCCTTCCTATAGCTTACGTAGCTTGTGCACAAATACAGCACAGACTGAAAATGTCATTGACACATTTAAACTGTGTCAGGTTCATCTTGTTATAGTGTTCCACAATGTGCCTGGTGGTCAGAAAAGTCTGTGAAAATACTAAGAAAACTGGAGATCGAAAAGAAAAAGCAGAGGCTCTCCATTATACGAACACACAATGGTATGTTCAAATTTGATTAAAAGAGTACAAAGGGGATCTCTGAGACATGTACCAGGCTCTACAGAAAAATTAGTCCCCCCCCCCATTTGGGATTGGTTTAGGATGCTCAATATCTTTATGTCTCCACCAGCTGTTGCTCATAATTTCTGGCATGGTATAAAAACCTTATACTGCAGTTCTATAAAGGTATTATCAATGGGGATATATGTGCTTGCTTTACTCATTACAGGATTTGCTGGTTGACAAAAACATTGTTTCAAGAACATAATATGAAGTAATATAAAGAAAGTAATATTAAGTAAGCACAATGTGGTGCATAGACAGAGTGATGGACCAGGGCTCTGGAGACCTGGGTTCAAATTCTCATCAACCATGACAAGTCACTGCAGCATGGCAGTCCTTAAATATCTCACATACTCTGAAAAACTCTATTAGGGTTGGCATAAATTGGATGCAACTTGATAGCATATAACAACACAGCATACATTTTTACTCAGAAGTAAATGCCACTTAGAGTGGAAGTCATTAGTCCCACATAAATTGGTTTAAGATAGCAGCCTAAACGAAATATATAGCTTTCCCTTACAATGAAAATTTGATAGGCCGCCTACTTCTAGCTGTGAAATTCTTGATTAACACTAAATGGAAGTGTTTCAAGCTTCCATCCCAACTGGCATGGTTTTAACAAGGTATGGGCAGCTCTAATTTTTGAAATGATTCCCCTTCTGATAAAAAAGCACCTTGAATTGTTAGTATAAGAATGCATTTAGAAACCATTTGCTGCACTGTATTTCATCAGTTGTAGCAATCACAATAGCACAGACTTCATGAATCAAGAGCATTGCCGTCCACTTATCATGTTCTGTGTCAAACATTTTGAGGCTTTTATTTCTCCAAGGGAATCCTGATTAGTTATTCATGCTTCACAGAATTCCTCAGCCAGCATGACAGTGATAATCTGCCTTCTTGATACCAGTCACTACAATATATGTACAGGCATTCATGTATAAAGGATAGCCATATTACCTGGTTCACTTGGTTTTAACTGCATTTTAGGCATGCTACCCAGTGCCCATTTAGTCCATTAGTTGGTCTGGACTCCAGGATTCCATTAATTTTAAAAAGTATCTAGCCTTTACAGAACTGGAGATGTAAGGCAAAACATGCCGTCATTGTTTTGGTAAAAAAAAATTCAGTGAGAAACTAGGAAAGGAAGAGCTAGGAAAAACAAGAGGAGAGGAGGAGGAGGGTATTAAGGTTAGAAATGTATTAAGGTTATGAGCCTTAACCACTGCGCCTCGTGGCGCAGTGGTTAAACTGCTGTACTGCAGCCAAAACTGTGCTCACGACCAGGGGTTCAATCCCAGGTAGCCGGCTCAAGGTTGACTCAGCCTTCTATCCTTCCGAGGTCGGTAAAATGAGTACCCAGCTCGCTGGGGGGGGGGGGGGCAATGTGTAGCCTGCATAATTAACTTGTAAACCGCCCAGAGAGTGCTTGAAGCGCTATGGGACGGTATATAAGCAGCACGCTTTGCTTTGCTTTATGATCGCTGTGAATCTTCACTTTCTGGCATGAGGTTTGAAACAATGATAAGGAAATGATAATATGTTTTCAAAGAACTAATGTTACATGTACAATATATGGCTCTTGGAAGAAAACTATAGTTCTTACTCAGATAGATGTCCTACTAAAGTCAGTAAGTCACAGTCACAAATAGATATATTTATAGTTATTAGGAAGCAAAAGTCAGGACAGTTACTTCTTTGAACTACAGCTCCCAAAATCCTCCAGCCAATATGGTCACTATTCTGTCTGAGGGAATCTAGACAGTGTAATCCAAACAATGAATTTCCCAAGCTATGCTATGAATCACACTCCCTACTATAACATAGACCACAGCAGTGAAATAACACCTAGTGGGAGTGGGGATTTAAGCAGGAATTATACTGAGAAGAGGTAGAAACAAGCTTTAGGCAGTGTCACATTGAAATGGTGTTTGCTCTGAGAGAGAAAGAGAAACAGATATGAAAACTTGATGCAGCAAATAAAAGATAAGTTAGGATATGTTCTAGTTATAATATAACAGTCAGTTTCTGCCTGGAAGGAAATGACACCTCATTTTTCTCCCTGATTTTTACAGACCACCTTACTTTCCTCTGCAGGGGACTGAACCTGGATCTCCTTCATTGAAGTCCAGCACTCTGAACAATTAAATCTTATTACTGGCTGTCTCAGATACGTGGTTACTATATAAGTGATCCCAAGACTAAAACATACTGGTAGAAAAACAGTACAAGAATTAAGGTGCTCTGTTTGCCTAATATGGAAACAAAGGTACCCAATTTGCATAATATGCAAATTAGGCTACCTGGGTTTGGAGAACCAAAATATAGCACCTGGGGGTGTATATGAACAGAAGGCAGGAGGCAAATGGATGTTTTCCCACAGAGCCCAATTATGTCCAGCCTTCGATGTTTCAAAAATAGAGAGAAACCCCCTTGCCTATCTCTGCCCTAGTACCTTTCCTCATAAAAACACTGCCTAACAGGCAGCATGTAGCCCCAAAGCAGGGGAGGGAAATGTGTGGCCCTCAAGACATTGATGGTTGTAACTCCTGTCAACTTTAGCCAGCATAGTAAATGAAAAGGGATCATAGGAGCTGTAATCCAGCAACATCTGGAGGGTGAAGCAGTCACTTTATTCCTGCCCTGAAGTTCATACATTTTCTGTTGATTCTTAATTTGAAATTCTTCCTCCCATCCCTATCCTTATACGCAAGCCTTGAGGTCTTTCATTGCAAATGCTCCAGTTTGAACTGACATATATCTGCACGGTCCGCCTACAGTGAGTTTTGATCAATTTCATGTTTCGAGAATATCTCCCCCACCAACCCAGAACTGCACATAACAGCCACAACCCCCTGACTATTGTTCAAATGCTTGTTTTGAGTCATTGTGTGGGAGCAGATAAGAGAGGAAATGGCAGAAAGGCAGATTTTTAAAAGCATTGCCATTTCCACTCCTGCCATATTACTACAAGGATTATCTTCTTCACAACATGACGTTCTGCAGGTTACTTTAGACGAAAAACTCATTTCCTGAGCCTAGAGAAAATGGCCTCAGGAGAATATGCTAGTTCTGGTCCCCAACACCTCTGAAATAATTTCAGAACATACTGTAGGTCCTTATTGCATATAGATTTTAAATATAAGATACTGTAAAGAGGGAAAATACATTATTAACTCTTTATATTAGTACTGCTACCTTTCTCAGAGGTGGCCCTACCATTAGGCAGACTGAAGCTTCAAGCAGCTGGTTTCCTTCATCAGGAAAGTGTGGTACAATGTTAGTTATTTCTTTTGTTATTTCTGTTTTTCACTGCCAGGAAGGATAGGAAAATGCTGTGGGATTTTCTAGTTCCTGTGAAAAATAAGAGGCAGAACCGTGCATACAGTGTTCCTGGACTTAAGGAAGGGAGAACATCATTTCTTGCTAGGCCACAGGCAGTAAAATGGCTTGGGTCAGTCCTGCCCCCCCTTTTAAAAAAAAAAGTCTGTTTCAGTGTGTACAGCAAAAATAGAAACAAAATATGGTGGCACATTAAAGCCACCAGATTTATTTTAGTTTGAGCTTTTGTGGATTTGTCTAATTCTTCAGAACATGGAACGTAATAGTTATTATAACTGTTATCTGTTTTCATGGAAAGAATCATTTGAAAAATTCCACCAAAACTTCAATAACTTTCACCCTACTACTAACCTAGACCAGCCTACGCAACAGGTACACTTTATGGACACTATTGTGCAGCAGCATGTGTGCACCATATTATAGTAAATATCCATTATACAGAAAACCCAAGTTCATTACCAATATAATTGTCATCTTATTTGTCTCATCTCACTCCTTGCCTGGCCTTCTACCACGTATTCTGTGTATATCAAGCTGTCTACCTATTATACTCCATGTGTCTGAGAAAATGAGATTGTAATCCATGAAAGCTCACACTGAAATAAATCTGTACGTTTTTAAGCAGCAACTGTTTTGTTATTATTTTTGCATAATCAAACTGTTTATGTTTCTTTTTTTATTCTCCAAGAACAGATTAGAATATACCTCTGTCTCATGTGTTCTTCACAAAAATCATGTGAGTTCCAGCAGATTGAAAGATAAGGGATAATCCAGACACTTTTAAATTTCATTTATTTAAAGGGAGAGCTATGTAGAGGCTTAGGCTTCCCTTACTAAAATAAATGGGACTTTATAAGGCTTCAAATTGGGTATATTGTGTATCTAAGTGATTTGCCTCGTAAGCTTCATGGTTATGTAGCAATATGAATTTGAGCCTCCCTCAGTATAAACCTAGCTCAGCTTTCCTCAACCCAGCACCCTCCAGATATGCTGGCTGGTGATGATGGGTTTTTTATTATAATACATTGGATGGAATCATATCTTGTGCAAGGTTGCCTCAATACCATACAATAATTATGGCTTAGTGTACACTAAGGGAATGTCACAAAAAAAATGGTGGCCACCTCTCAGGCTTTCTGCCTTCCCTCTATGGTATGTAGCAGGTACAAAGCCGGAGGTTGGGAGCTTGATTCCCCACTGTGCCTCCTTGACAGAGGCTGGACTCCATGATCCACAGGGTCCTTTCCAGCTCTGCCATTCTAAGATGATGATGAGCACTTTCCTCACAATACAATATAATTATGTGAGTTTCCCCTCATCAGTGCCAGACAACGATATGGACAGGAACCAGGGAAATCTGTAACAAAATAATGTCAAGTCGGAAGTTAAGTATGCTGAGAGCTTGGCTACATGTCATAATACCCCTATTTTGCATTGGGTTTACCACATGTGAAACTGATTTAAAAATATCCAACTACACGATGTACAACTAAGAGTGCATTTATTTATTTATTTTGGATGAAAGCAGGGGTTTTTTTTTAAACACCCACAAAGGGGTTATTTTAAATTGACTCTGGTCACACTTTTTCAAAAACCTGTTTTGGCATGTGTGAATTCTTGTCTTGGAATAAACAGTGTCTGTGGGGGTCTGCAGAGTTTGCAGTGGGTTTTGGACTGCAGGATACCCTGGAAATTTCCCATGCCTGAACATGGGACAGCACCCTCCCATTCGGTTCTACGAAGTTCCCAGCTGTTGGAGAAAGCCAGCTTTCATGAGGATGAAAACACAAAACCACACGAGGTTATATTGATTTCTAAAAAAACTGAGCCAGCTCCCAAATTAATTCATCAGTGCAGTTGCACCCCTAACATGATACATGGGGATATAGTTTTTGGAAGCAGTCTGTGGCACAGGTAACATGAAGATCTAGTTGCCCAATCTAAAATTATGAGATTATGCTCTGAAATCTTTTATGCTAAAAATCAGAAGCCCCATCATGAGTATCTGACAAATCTGAGCATCCCTTTTACAAATGCTGCTCTGGTAACCCATTTGGTACTAATGGAAGGCTGACATACAACTAGATTTATATATTTAAAAAAAAAAAAGCAAGAAAATCTGGGTTACTTGGTCCCTTATCAAAGCAACATAGGACCTGAAAGCAATTTGTTTGGGTCTTACGTCAAGTCACCAGGAAATAATGCAGAACAGATGCTTTTTCCTCCAGTTCTTCTGCTTACACATATGCTTGTGAACAGGTGGGAATATATGTGCATCAAACTATTTCATGAAGTCTGTAGCACAGGGGCAACAGAATGGGAACTGGTTACAATTCCCAGTGGCTTATTCCATTCATCCCTCAGACAGTTGCAGGAGAAATGCAGGGAACAACAACAGCCACTCTTTGTCGCCTTCATAGATCTCACAAAGGCCTTTGATTTGGTTAGCAGGGATGGCCTTTTTAAAATCCTTCCCAAGATTGGATGTCCACCTCGACTCCTTGAAATCATCAGGTCCTTCCATGAGGGAATGAAAGGCACTGTAGTTTTTGATGGTTCAACATCGGATCCCTTTGACATCCGAAGCGGAGTGAAACAGGGCTGTGTCCTCGCACCAACCCTTTTTGGGATCTTTTTTGCTGTCATGCTGAAGCACGCCTTTGGAACTGCAACAGAAGGTGTCTATCTCCGGACTAGATCAGACGGAAAGCTCTTTAATCTCTCTAGATTGAGAGCGAAGACCAAAGTCCAGCTGAAATGCATGCGGGATTTCCTCTTCGCCGATGATGCAGCCATTGTTGCCCACTCTGCTCAAGACCTCCAACAACTCATGAATTGTTTTAGCAAGGCCTGCCAAGACTTTGGACTAACAATCAGCCTGAAGAAAACACAAGTCATGGGCCAGGGCGTGGACACACCTCCCTCTATTACCATCTCCACACAAGAATTGGAGGTTGTTCATGACTTTGTGTACCTTGGCTCAACGATCTCTGACACTCTCTCTCTAGATGTCGAGCTGGATAAACGCATTGGCAAAGCAGCTACCATGTTCTCTAGACTCATGAAGAGAGTATGGCTCAATAAGAAGCTGACGACATATACCAAGATCCAGGTATATAGAGCCTGCGTCCTGAGCACACTCCTGTACTGCAGTGAGTCCTGGACCCTTTGTGCACGGCAGGAGAGGAAGCTGAACACCTTCCATATGCGTTGCCTCCGACGCATTTTTGGTATCACCTGGCAGGACAAAGTTCCAAATAGAGTAGTCCTAGAACGAGCTGGAATCTTTAGCATGTATACGTTACTGAAACAGCGACGTCTACGTTGGCTTGGGCATGTCGTGAGAATGGCTGATGGTCGGATTCCAAAAGATCTCCTGTATGGAGAATTAGTGCAGGGAAATCGCCCCAGAGGGAGACCACAGCTGCGATACAAGGACATCTGCAAGCGGGATCTGAAGGCCTTAGGAATGGACCTCAACAGATGGGAAACCCTGACATCTGAGCGTTCAGCCTGGAGGCAGGCGTTGCATCATGGCCTCTCCCATTTTGAAGAGACCCTTGTCCAGCAGACCGAGGCAAAGAGGCAGTCACGGAAGCAGCAAAATCAGGGAGCTGGACAGGGGACAGATTATATTTGTCTTCAGTGTGGAAGGGATTGTCACTCTCGAATTGGCCTTCTCAGCCACACTAGACGCTGTTCCAAGTCCTCCATACAGAGCACGTTACCATAGTCTTTCGAGACTGAAGGATGCCTATACTACTATTCCATTCAATGAATTCATAGTATTCAGGTGTTAACAAAGCAGGAAGGTGAGGGAGGATTATACATTGAAATATGCAGCCACCTGGTTTGATTGGCATATTAATTTGACTGATTTACAATGCTTAGCTGATTCACAATTTGCGTACTAACTCTTTGCGAAGTTCAGTCTATCTCAGATGTTAAATGAGAGTCAAAGCACACATTCAAAAAAATCTATTTCAAAAAAGAATTCACCTTCAAGTGGCAAAAAAAGATTTAATTGTGAAAACACATTAAAGGAGAAGTACATGTGTCATCTGGATTGCATCTGGAACATAAACAATGGCTTCCCTTACATGTCTAATTCTGCAGTTATGAGTAACATAGCAGATTATGTTGCTGGGAAGAAGCCATTGTTAAGAACAGGAAAGATGCATTTCCTTGATGGTGTTCTTTGGTCCTGAGATTCTACACAAATGTGGTCAGTGTTCAACAAACCAGGCCCTCAAAACCAGGTGAATGCACAGAGGTTCTTTAAGGTTAACTTTCCCCTTAATGACATAACTCTAGTTTCTCTTCAGATCATATCAATTGTGCCCCTGGTGACATTCTGAGTGCTTTAGCCATGTATCAGATCACCTAACCATGATTTATTCTGTAATTGGTTCAATCAGCTTCTCTCAACTCTATCTCACACAGCCTTACTTGTACTGTCTGACTTCCTACCACTTCCCCAACTCACTCTTGTTCCAAGGCATACGAGAGTATCTGGGGATGATGGGAGCTGAACATATGAGCATCTCTGCCATTGGTAGCATTGCAAGGTTAGTGCAGATCTGGGCAGATGAAGATGAAATACTTTTCCCAGTGGACATTATGATTGTCTACTTACTGCCAACAACAGGACAGATTCCCCCTGTCCTGGGGCATTTGCCAAGAAAGTTCATGAATACTAAACTGGTTCTGAATCAAGCTGAGGAGTGTTTCCCCACCACTACAAAAATGCATCTGGCTGGCAGTCTGAAGGTCAAAGAGATACACAGCATTCTACAAACATAGGATATTTACCACACATAACCAGAGCAGGCCACTATCCTCATTAACACCGATTGCTTCAATAAGTTGCAGGATCTCAATCACTAGTCCATGAATGTGTTGTTTTCTTGTCATATGTCAGCCATATCAAATTTAAGAACCTTGTTCCCATATTCGGCATCTGGAAATGAAGTGTTAACAAGACATATCAGAGAGAAATACTGTGGCACCACAGTTCAAAGCACAGCATTTAAAACAAGACTGTTTGGGGGGGGGGGGGGTGTTGAATGTTGTATTCTACTGACATACAATGCCAAGCTTGACGAGAAACATGTACGGACAAGAAAGATGGAGGGGGGAGAGATGTTGAGTTTTTCCGGAGGTTGGTTGATTTCCTTTGTTTGCAGAGTACAAACCAGCAACAGCACAAGGAAACATGAGAGAGTATAGCTAAAAACCCAGTCTCCAACCCAGTCCCCTTTGTCTTTAATAAATCACACTACAACTAACTTAAAGTGGAAAAAATAAAGAAAAATCCTCTTTACTCATAGTTAATGCCTGCTGGAGCCCAGTGCCTTTGGGAATGAGCAGTCTGGACTCAGCCTAATGTAAGTGTCTTGTCTCTTTCTAATTTTACTGAGTCCATAAGCCATTTACTCACCTAACAGAGGAGCTTTTTTTTAAACTTAAGCACCACAATTTCCAACACTCCTACCACAATGACCGCACCATTTTATAATGATAATCAGGATGGAAAAAAACCCTAAAAACAAAGACGTACAATTCAGCACATTTTTACTGATGTACTACTGCAAAGACTGAATTAAATTTATTAACTGCGAGCTTGAAGCAAGTCTTTACACAACTCAGAAAATGCCTCTGGATTCTCTTAGAATGCCTCTCAATAAAATGAATCTGAGGTGGTCTCCAATTCACAAAAGGTTATGCCCAATGAAACTTACCAATCTTTGTTGTTTTTGCTGGAGTGGGGTATAATGGCTGCCTCCATGCGGATAATTAAAAACAAATTAAATAAACCAGAGGGAATACAAATACCCATTATTTTTAAAGTAAACATTTGCAAGTTTGCTTGCCTGGGTACCCATAAAACCCACAGATAAAACTTATGTGCAACAAAACTTAAAACATTGTCTTTGCAGCAGACCCAATGCTTTACTCAGCAGCTTTTAACAGTGGGCACTTTTAAATTTCAAGACAACAGTAATTAATGATACATGAAAATATTTATTATCTTCGAAGTACTTGGTCACATAAGTACCATGCAAAAGTAGAAATAAAAACAACTCCTGCTTGCAGACTTAAAAACAATAGCAACTGCAAATTGGAGAGGAACCTCTTTTGGGGAAAAGCTGAATTGCTCTAGACAAAAACACACGGAATGGAAGTTGTTGCTGGCATGCAGGGCCTGAGGAACTTGTCTTCTCCTGTCCTTCCATTGTGGCAATTCCTATAGAAGGCTGAATTATATACTCTATAGATTTCCACTGAACTCACTGTATGGTTAAAAGATGCCCCTCCTAGGGACTGTGATCAAATTTTCCTGCTGCTCTGTAACACTTCCTTGCATAAAAGTTTCAGAAAAGCAAAAGTACTCATGGGGAAAAAATGGAAGGCAAAATGTAGGCAGATTTGTCTTGCCTTATTAAAGATATAAAACACAGTTAAGTCCCACTGGCAATTCACGTTCAAAGTCTGAACATTTTAATGTGATCCAGTAGACAGAATCTGTCTGCAGATTTAAAAGATGGCTACATTTTTTTTATTATTTTCACAAATTTCTTACATTTTCTAGAAGAAGCAAGTCATCTGGGATCTACTTTAATGCCTCACCATTCGCTTTCTGTGATTCTGAAAAGCACCTCTTCTTGCTAATCAAGCTTTTGGCTTAGCATATTGAATATGAAAACCTCAAATTCTCCAGCAGTTCTATCTGCTAGTTGAGGAAAAAGAGTTGGTGGCAAATGGGGTTCTGAACACAACATGATCTTCCAGCCGGTCTTAATCATCATCATCATCGTCTTTGAACTGCAGAGCTGGAAGGGATCCTATGGATCATCACGTCTAGTCCCTCTCAAACAGCCACAGTGGGGAACCATAAAAATGGTTACCAACTACATCAGCAATGGAAAGAGTTGACATAGGAGAGGAAGGGAACTTGTGCTAGGATAGCTAAGTGCTGAAGTTTCTTGACACCGCTGCTCCCAATTCATGTAGACCTAGGCAAGTAGGGGGGAAAACACATTTCGAGTACAAACTTTTGCACATATTCTCAGACATGAATACCCTCAAATTGCAATTGAATTTGCTCCAAGTGTTTGTTGAATTGTAGCATCATGAGTACAAAGTAAAAGGTGTTTTCATTAATATTATAAGCCAAAATTCCATGTTGGAAGATACATATACATGTCAACTGCATATCAGTTTTTGGCTACAGATTCAAGTACCACCTAGTGTTGGCTGGTATCATAACAAGTGCACTAATAAGAGAGACCAAGCAGCTTCTTTGCAGGTCTATGAGATCAGGCTGGAAGCAGAATTTCTCCGAGTCCAAGAGGTGGGAGGAAAGGGAAATTCTGAGGGATGGGCTGCATTCTACAGCCTTTCCTATCTTGGGATCTCCAAATGTTGTAGGACTACAACTCCCATAATCACTTATTACGGATTGTCCTGGATGGAGATTATTAGAGTTGTAGTCCAATAACATCTGGAGATCAACAGTGGACCATTACATCAGTGAATGTGACACATTTGGCTGAATCCAAATCGCAACCAGAGTAGGACGATTGAATCAGTAGCAATCTGGTAAGTGAATTCCTTCATATATTCCATTGATTCAATAGGACAACTCTGGTTGCAACTTACTACTGGATTTCAGCCAGTGAATCCTGAACTGATCTAAGCCTCATTCCTCGTTCACTTCTGTGAACCTCTTGCCAGTTCTGTACATTTCATGTTTCTCCTTCTCTTTCACTGTTCCACTTTTGTTCAATCTCAAGCTTTTCCCATAATGACAAATGCTATTTGTCCATTCAGAGTAGGATAGTCATTGGGGATCCTAACTGCAGGAAATTTACATGGAAATCATAGCTTGTGAGTGGGGGGGGGGGAAGAATTTTTGAGATTGCAACTGCCAGTATGGCCAGCGGTGAGGGAATCCTGCCAGTTGTAATTCAAAAAAGGAATGTTTCCAAGCTCTGGAAATCCTTTTGCAATGACATTATGCAACAAAAGGGAATGGAGGAATTATGCTGTCAGTTTTATGAATGAAATGTAGAAGGATCACTGAAACCATCCTTTGTTGGCCTCATGAAATCTTTTTGTAATATCCCATCCAGCCTTTCATATCAAAAAAGAACATTCATAATGGACTTTGAAAGCCATGGATGGGCTGCTGGGGAACTGCCAAAAGGTTTAATCAAACATTGTCTTCTTTAGGGATTTCTGAATGTCCAGTCCCTGTTCTATTTCATTAATATGGCTGTCATTTATTAACTAAAGCTGATTGCGATGAGTGCTAATCCCAAAGCTTCTTCACAGTTTTAAGCATTGTCCCTATGCAGAAGATTTCCCCAGTTTTGGAACTTCTGTGAATATATCCCTAGAGGCCACCTGTCAATGAGAAAACAAGAGAAGAGGCAGGAGGACAAGCTATACAATGGGAGACCAATTGTATCTACCTCAATGGCAGACACTTGCTTTCCATGCAAAACATCCCAGGTTCAGTTCCCAACATCTTCTGACAGGGCTGGGAGAAACTACTGCCAGAAGCTCTGGAGAGTACCTGCCAGTTGATTTATAGACGATTCAGTTCTTTGAAAAACCACCTGGTTTATGAATCTGGGATACTGTGCTTCTGTATCCACAATTCAAAATGCAGGATGCAGCCCAATATTGCTGCACAATATTGCTCTCACAGTCACAGCAGGAAAAAGGATGCCCGACTTTATATACCTGTAGCAAAGGGCAGCCTGAATGGTGACGACACACGTCAGCAGTCAAGATGGTGTACAGGATACCCTCTTGTGCTCACTGCCATTTCTTCTAGACATTTTGATTACTTTGTGGCTCCAAGCAATAGATATCTAGAAAACAGTTCTGACAATTGCTTTGAGTTTGGGTCAGAAGTGGCTAAGGGACGAAAAAGGAGTTAGCTTTTGGGATTTTTCTCTGCTTGATGTCTCTTTGTGAATATTTGCTCTACAAACATGTTGCCTGCATGTTTCCAAAAGATGTCCCTTCGTCTTCTGAATTTTTTTTTTTAATGGAGGGGAGTCAGCAAAGATTGCCACTTGAAACCAAGGTCAAAGTCATCCATACTATGTAAAAGATGGACAGTGAAGAAAGATGTGTGTGTGTGGAGAAATCACCTAATTTGAAATGTGGTGTTGGAGGTAAGTCTTACAGATAGTACAGATCACTAGAAAGGCAAATACATGGGTGCTCAATCAAGTCAATTCTGAATTCTCAGTAGAGCAAAAATGAGTATAATGATGAGAATACAGAACTGACTGGAAAAGACAATATAAGACCCTAAACAGTTTGGGACCTCGATAACTGGCCGAGCGCCTCCTTCCAGTTAAGTCTGCCCGTCTTATAAGATCGTCGCAGGCAGGGTGGCTGAGAGTTTCGACCCCGAGAGAGGCCTGGAAAACAACCACTAGAAATCGGGCCTTCTCAGCGGTAGCGCCACAATTGTGGAACTCTCTTTTGCCTGAAGTCTGCCTGGCCTCTTCACTGGCACATTCAAAAAGCTACTAAAAACCTGGCTATTTAGACAGGCCTTCACTGAACAAACTACACTCTGATAGAATAGTGTCCAATAATATAACTTCTATCATACTTCCATGCTCCATGTTTTTATGTTTTTCTACGCTTTTAATTGTATTTATTGTATTGTAATTTTATCCTCACTGCACTTTATGATTTTTGCCCCTATGTATTGATATTGTTATTTGCTATTTTGTTACTTTGTTGTTTTATGTTATTTGTTGTAAACTGCCCAGAGTGGCCTTGGCTGCCAGATGGGTGGTATATAAACAAACAAACAAACAAACAAATATTGCTGGGGAGGAGGCAGTAAGAAGAGAGAACATAAGATTCTGTTGGTTTGCAAGATCTGAGCAGAGTTGATAATGATAAAGCATTTTGGAGATAATGAACATGTCAGAAGTTACTGATGGCACATCACATCTTTGAAGGTGTCTTTTTTTTTTAATTACCAAGCAATTGTATAGTGACAATTTGTGTGGAATGGAGACTTTGACAGGATATAGGCACCAAACCTCTGTTATCATCAAACAAAACCTATCCCAGCTACAAACCAAACAATAGTGATTTCACAGCTTAAACAAGTGAGCTTCTGAATATTTGATCTGTATCCTTTTTAAATACATTTTTCAAAATATTTTCAGTTTTTGTATTTAATGTTTTAATTTTTGTGCCTCCATTTTTACAACCAGACATAGAATCCCTTTGCAAGCATGATTCTGATAAACCTATTTTGCCAAGAAAGAGTTTAAAAGTTAGTTAAGAGCCATCTAATTGCATTCTGAGTGACAGGGTCAAAAGTTCAGATTTCCCTAGACGTGAAGCTGATTTCCCCTTTGAAGACAAATTTGAGGAGGCTGTATGGTCTCAGGAATTTTGAAAGAATGTTTACTGAAGAGACATGGAAAAATATTTCCCTTTCAGAAGCAAAGCCATTTTTTTAACTCTTTAAATAAAACCTGCCTTTTCAGTCTGCTACCTTTCCATCCAAATACCTCCCTCCCCTGTCTATGAATGTATACAATGCTTCATTTCGCAAAGCCCCTGCTGGCTAGCCTGTAAGCATGCTCAGTCTTATAACAAAATAGCTGTTTTTCCCTTTTGAAAGGCCTTTCTTGAGGATCAATATTTCAGCCCCTGCATCCTGGATTCTTTCCAAATAAAAAAGTAGGTGGGTGAATCATTCTCTTTCAAGATAAACAAGACTGGTCTTTTCAATTTATATGATCTGTTTTAAATCTGGGGATGTTTAGGGGGCCCCATTTCTGAAAAGTTTTACTTTTAAAAAATCACAACTCAAAAAACTTTGCCCAAATGTCCACATGTTTGGCACAGAGCAAGAGCAGACTGTCTACTACAACTGTGACAAATTTGGTACTGATCTGAAGTTTAAAAGTTATAATTCTTTTGTTTGGAATGCTCCCAATTTTAGAATTGCCATATAGAAAGTTGATTTGCTCTGCCAGCACAAGATCATTGCTGTACTCTTATGCAGCAATAATACTAAGCTTGATGGTCTGACTCAGTATAAAGCAGCTTCTCATCCCAAAACAATATTTGAGAATTTGCCTCAGCTTTACTGAACAGCCCTGCACCACTGCCCCACCCCAGTAATCTTCCTTCGCAATCTTAGTGACTTAGTTGCTCATCAAAAGGGAGAAAATTGCAGGGTATTTTTTGTGGGGGGGGATAATGTATTTCATTAGGGTTACAATAATGTTTTTCATCTGCTCTGCCAGGTAGCAGTCATTGCAGTGGCCCCCGGTCCAAAGCAATGGCACATCATAGCTTGCCACTAACCCAATTATTTCCCAAGTTCTACCCCTGCTTCTCAAGATCTGACCCTCTGGAAACCTAAGAACCCTGAAGAAAGTGGGCTGCATAAAACCCTTTAAGTTTGTCCAACGTCATGAAGAATGGGAGGCCTTTCTGTCGTACTCCAGTACAAACAGAGGTTCAGTGAGGCTCATCTCCACTTACATTTTGCCCTAGCAGCTAGGAGGAATGAGGCTGGCAATATGTTGTCAGAAAAGGTGTTGTCAAGGATTCCAGTTCAGGGGTCAAATTCATGGCATGGGTGCAGACTACAGAGCAAACTGGGATGGGTTAGAGTAGGGGAAAGGGATAGGCCATAGACGGAAGGCACCTAGCAATCAACCCCACTCCTATAAAAACTGGGACCTCCTATATTATCTGTGTGATCTGAGCCAGACATGTTACAATGATTCCTATGCCATTATGGGTGTGACTAACAAATAATATGGGAAATGCTCCGGGATTAGGAGGGTCTGATTCACATTACTTTCCCTTGACTATGTAGAATACAAGTCAATGTGAATTAGCCCAGAATTCCACCCTCCCACCTGTAGTTTTTCCTCCACTACTGGGGCTGCTACTTTCTCCCCCCCCCCCCAAAAAAACCAATTGAATGTATTTGCATCTGTTCAAGCAATGTGATCACCAGCCAATGCAATGGGCAACCAGAAGCTGTCTCTAACAGCTCCCTTGTTCGAGGTGGGCAGAAAGAAATCAAGCAGCCCTCTGTCTCCAAATCTATCTATCTTTCTTTCTTTCGTGTCAGCACTAGTGGGCTAGATCAACTGGAGACCAAAGGAAAAAAGACAAGAAAAGGAAATTGGAAGCAGCTTGTTAAGGTAGCTCTACAGCACCTTTGCCTCCTGCAAATCTGAAATACAGCCACCTTAACCAGGTGCTAACAAGTTCAGAGCGGTAATTTATTTCACTATCTTTGCTGACTCCTGTGTGATCTGCTAAGTGAATTCATCTGGGGAAACCTGACTTCCGAGATGCAACTTCACAGTGGATCATTTCACATTTTTCCTGCTGTATAATTGCACCCTAAGATCAAATCACAGAGAAGCTAGGTGAAAACATTGCTGAGAGGAGACTTCCTTTTATTCCCATTCTATGCCCTAAAAATTTCAAATTACTCTTTTCCCTTTTGTGTGAGGTTTGCCTATTTGAATGGATAAGGACACCCATTGATGTTGGAATGCTATCCAACATTCCAAACCATAACCTAGCCTTTCATATTTAGCTGCCTCGCCACAGCCCTAGAGTGACAATGTTAAGTCAGACAGGAAAGATGAAGGTGTCTTACTACATAATGATTTCTAGCCATCTTAGACATAAAACCGGTGTTAAAAAATTGAAGACGTCTTACTATGCAATAGTTCCGCACACCAATCTTAGACATAAAACTTGAATTTTTTAAAAGGTTGACTTTATAAACTCAGAGGACCATTCACAGTAATTGAGATGAATTTTATATCCCAGACCTTTGGACCTGTGCTTCCAGATTGAAATGGCTTCTAATGCTTCTGGTCAAATGGAATCATGAGCCTATTTCCTTTTTTCCTCTTCAACAGATTCCCCTCCCCTCCCTCTCCCCATAAGAAAGAAAACAGAAAATGCAGTGGAAGGGTTAATTGAAAGATGATGTCACCTGGACAGCACCCTCCTCACAGAAGAACAAAAATGTGCAAATGAGATAGGAATAGTTGCAAAATAAATGCTTTGTTTGGAAGTATCACCAATCTCCGATGTTCCTCTGTAGCATGGCAAACTGCCTTTGAAACAGAGATGACATGGGGGGGTGGGGGGTGGAAGGAGGAATCCTACTGGGAAAACCCAAAGCTGAGGTGTACATCAAGTACCTTTTGGATTCCAGTCTAAGCTAAAAGTTTGCTTTTTTTTAAATTATTTCAAGGGTAAGGGGAAATAGCTCGGGATAACAGGGAATATATCATGCTATACATTATCACATATTATCTGTACTTAAACATATCATTACATTAAAGGCTTTTGTGTCTGTTAGTTGCCTATATAATTCCAACTAGAGTTATTTGACTATTTTGTATTAAAATCACATTTGGCTTTCAGGTTATAGAACGGATCCAGTTATATATAGGCTCCCATTTTTCAGTTGCTTCTTGGATTGAATTGTCTTTCAAAGCTTCTGTTAACATGTTCATCTCCGCTACTTCCATAATCTTTTCCACAAGTTCTTCACGATTTGGTATTTCGGTTTTCTTCCATTTCCATGCATATAGTATTCTGGCTGCAATTATTATATGTATCACCAAATGGCTCTCTCTCCTATCCAAACTCTCTGGCAACATATTTAATAAGAATAATTCTGGTTTAAATAGTATATTACGTAGCAGAATTTTCTGTAAACATTCATGTATTAGTATCCAGTAATTTTTTGCTTCTCTACATGTCCACCACATATGATACAAGGTTCCCTCTTGTAATTTACATTTCCAACATACATTTGATGTACCTTTATACATTTTTGACAACTTATCTGGTGTCATGTACCATCTGTAGAACATTTTGTATATATTTTCTTTAAAGTTTACTGATTTTGTAATTTTTATATTAATTTTCCATATTTTTCCCAGTCATCAATATCAATATTATGCCCTATATTTTGCACCCATTTAGTCATACAGTCTTTTACCACTTCATCTTCCATCTTAATTTATAATAACAATTCATACATTTTTAAAATCATTTTGTCATCTGTTTCTAATAGTATTTTATCCAGGGATATTTGCTCTTCATAACCCCCCCCCCCCCTAAAAGTTTGCTTTTTAATGTATGTTACATTACTCATTTTTATTTTCATGTCAGTTCAGTTCAGTTCAGGAACCTTTATTGGCATACTGCATAAATTAAAACACAATAAAATACAATAAAATACATCTAAAATGTTCAACGGCTAACAGGTGGCAGGGACCAGCCAAATGCATATTTAGGGCTTTACATTCTGCGAGAGCACGCTACGACGTGGTTTCTCTTCAGATCGTATTTTCATGTCAAAAAGGAGGAACCTCGTGGTGCAGTGGTTAAACTGCAGTACTGCATCCAAAACTCTGCTCAGGTTCAATCCCAGATAGCTGGCTCAAGGTTCACTCAGCCTTCCATCTTTTCGTAGTTGGTAGATTGAGTACCCAGCTTGTGGAGGGAAGCAATGTGCAACTTGCATAATTAAATTGTACATTACTCAGAGAGCGCTTTAGGCGCTATGGGGCAGTATATAAACCATGCTATTTTTACCACTCACCTAGGATTAAAGTGGAGAGGGGTGAAGCTCCCCTTTCCCATTCTAATGTCCAGATGTTGATGGGTGTGGGGGAATTCTGTGGAGAGTTATTTGCATGTTTTAAAAGCTTGCATGTTAATTACATTCATACAATTACTCATTCATTAATCTCATGTCCAGTTTGACTTCACTGTGAAGATTTAGTCCTCTTTTCCATTCCAGTATCTTTTAAAATGTCTTGGAATTGTCAACAGTGTTCAAGGGAAATAAAGCCATATTTCTGGAATGTACCCACCTATACTAAACTACTGATGGAAGAGGGAGAGAAAGAGTTGTAACTTATGTTTTATCAACCCTACTGGGCCACTTAAATTTCCAAACAGACGGGGCATTAAATCTAACAGCCCTTGCTAAATGACAGCGCACATCAGAAAAGCCAAAGACACACAAGATACCTCTAAACATCAGGCGTGAGCTTGCCTTGTACTGAGACAGTAATAACGATGCTGGCGGAGAGCCGACCTCATCCTTTCAATGCAAAAATAAAATTAAAGTAGTTTGGTACTTTCACAATCAACAGTTCTTGTTGGACTGAAAACACTGCACATTCTAGAAAACTCTACAGCAACCTTACTTACCTCTCTTCAGAGAATTCTCAACATCAAATAGCATGATAAAGTTTCTGACACTGGAGTCTTGGAGAAAACACATATGGCAAGCATTTTTACTATCTTGAAACAAGGACACCTTCAGTGGGCTGGCCACATTGTTAGGACATCGGGTGACCATCTCCCGAAATGTATTTTCCATAGAGAGCTCGTTGCAAGCACTTGATTGCATGGTGGACAAAAGAAACAAGTCAAGGATACATTGAAGACAGGCATTGAAAGAAGTTAATGTTGATCATGTCAATTAGGAAGATCTCATACAAAACCAGAGTACCTGATGAAATGCTGTCAAAAAGGGGGCTGAAGGATTTGAAATACAGTGGTGCCTCGCTAGACGATGTTAATCCGTTCCACGAAGATCGCTGTCTAGCGAAAACATCGTCTAGCGAAGCACGTTTTCCCATTGGAATGCATTGAAATCTCTTCAATGCGTTCCAAGGGAAAACTCAGTCGTCTAGCGAAAATCTCCCATAGGGAAACATCGTCTAGCGAGTGCGGGTCCCCGTCGGAATGCACTGACAGCTTTTGACCACTAGTCGGTGCATTCCAATGGGGAAACCTCATCGTCTAGCGAAAATTCCCCATAGGAGACCATCGTTTTGCGAAGCGCAGTAGCGATCGCAAAAAGGCATCGTCTAGCGATTTCCTCGTCCTGCGAGGCAATCGTCTAGCGAGGCACCACTGTAGAAAGAATCAAGGATGTACAAAGGGAGAGAGAAGTGAGAAAGCAAGAAGTAATTTTTCAACAGCTCAACAAGCCCAGGATCAGCTAACATCCCTATTGTCTCTGTATCTTCTGGCTTGTACTGAGTAAGCCACCTGCATGTTGATCAACGTTCTACTGATCAACCTTAACCACTCACTTCTCTTTCCCCCACTAAATGATGAAGCTATTGGGGAGGGCCACATTTGAAATCAAAAGACAAAGTATTATGGCAGCCTTCTGCCACATTGTACCCTCCAGATGTTTTGGGCTTCAAATTCCATCAGCCCCCCCACCCCCCGCCGCATAGTAAGTGCTCAAGAATGCTGGGCATTGTACTGTAAAGAACTTTGAGATTGGTGAAGGCTGTTCTATAGTTTCACTCCAATAGATTGACCAACAATTCATTCTTGCATCCCTCTACAATGCTACATTTTTACACACACTTTATGTGGAAAGAAGCCACATTTATTTCTGAGGAGAAATATATAAATGTGTCGATATATATATAGGGCTGGGTTAAGGCTTCTTCATGGGAAGATGCTGTCAGACAGGCTGTTGTTGAGGGTTCCAGTTCAGGGGTCAAATTTGTGGCATGCATAAAGAGCAAACTGGGATGGTAAGACCATTGGGAGAGCCACTGCTTGAAGGGATAGGGGTGGGTCATAGGAAGTATAACAAAAACAAGGAAGTATTGTGGAGCTTTTAAGACTGACAGATTTGTTTCAGTGTGAACTTTTGCAGATTACAATTGGACTGTAATTGTCAAAAACCTACATGAACACAACTATGTTCATCTTAAAAGTGCCACAATACTTTTTGTTTCAGTGTTGGTTATCCATACTGAAACAGACTAACATAACTACCTCCCTGAAAATTGAGTCATGGGAGGCAGATTTAGCCCTTCACAACAGAATTGGCAGAGGAAGGAAATTGGATCTGGTGGGTAAGCTTGAGTTGATTTGAAAAGCTAATCAAGTTCAGGCGAGAGATGATATTTTTGTGGGAAAGATGGCGTAAAATGTAGCAGAGGAGGCTGCTTTTGACAGCAGGATTTGGTCTATGATTATAGTTGCCAGGTTCAATTCACAAACAGAGTTCTTATGCCTTCAACACACCACAGAATAAAGGAAAGAGATAATTTGTGGTGTTGGGAAACTGAAGCTGCTAAAATTTGACTCAGCCATCAAAATTTTGTCCTGTCCAACCTTGCATCTGACTGGTATCCTTATAGTGAAGGAAAACAAGCTGAAAACCAAAGGCTCTAAAAAGGTTGAGAGATCATGAATGAAACTACATCTGCCTTGTCTATAAACTGGGGCTGATAGTTTTGGCATATAAAACTCCTTACAGAACAGAGATATGCCAGTCCTAGAATTATTGATATGAAATCTGAAGCAGTATCTGCCAAAGAAAATGAGTACCTTCCAATATTTGTTAAATAAAATACATGGAAAAGAAGGTATTTATGGCAAATCAGAAATCTTATAGCACTCTAAGTCCACATTGTTATATCACAATGAATGCTACAGAAGTATTTTGTCAGCACATATACTTGCACATGGGCGGGCAGGCAGGCAAGTGGCACACATATACACATGCACACACCACAGAGGAACATCTGCTTTTTACTGAGTGTGTCCTGCTGCCATTGACAAACTCCAGGTCTCCTCATGCCTTGAGTCTAGAGGCTTAATGTTGGAATTCACATCCACAGATTTATAAGGTTCAGCTGTCAATTTGGAGGGTTTAGGGCCCGGTGCCTGTCATCCAATCAGTGGGTGTGCCTCCTGCTGAATTGGTGGTTGAAATGCTCTGCTGTGACCATAGGCCATCAATATCGAGGGCCCCAGAAGCTCCACAATGCATCTGTTTTCATTGTAAATGCAGATCTTGCCTGTTGGACCTGGCAATGGGATTTTTACATTTAATACTGTCAAGAGAAAAGCTTAGATTCCTGTTCTCTTTGAGTATAATTATTTCGTCGACTTCATAATCTTTCAAAGTGGTATTTGGCATATAGGTGTTTGTCAGCTGCAGGCCAAGCTTCACGTTAGAGCCAAGCTGTGTAATAGGAGCTCAATTTGCCTTTCAATGCCTAAGAAGTTATTTTCAGTGGCAATCAGAAACACTGAAGCAACGACGACTAAGGAAGCGTTCCCCCCACCCCCAAGCTCCATAGGCCATTGTGTGTGTTATGTGCTGTCAAGTCCAAATGGACTTATAGGGTTTTCAAGGAATGTGAGATAGTTCAGGAGCGGTTTTACCAGTTCCACCCGAGTGCGTTTCCATAGCTGAGCAGGGATTTGAAGACAGATCTCCTGAGTCCAATTCTGCTACTCTATCCACTACGCCACACACCTCTCATATGCCATTACCCGACCCCAAGTCAAACCTCCTCAACTGCCTGTCCTAGAAATCAAGTATTTGCTTCTTCTCCTCTCTTCACAAGCTTTTAAGCACTACTTGGAATTTTGCAGGCACCAGAAAAAGGAGAGAACAAAAAGCATGCTCTAAATATGGAGATGATTCCTGACCATATTTTATTTACCATTTTGTAATTAATGTTTTACTTGTTCCATTGACACAGAATGCTTTACAACTAAAGTGATTTGTGGCACTTCCAACCCTGTTTATTTCACAGGAGCTGTGCCCCATTCTGGAAAGTACTGGGACATGTGGTTTTAAAGATATGGGCAGATTTGCTTTCCCAATCGCACGGGCAAGATCATTTTCTCCTGCCCATCACAGGAAGCACAAACTTTTCAGGCTTCCATTTCACTTCTTGATAAAAGCATGGGGGCACTGGAACCACTGATGAACCATGAAGGTTGAAGATAAAACCAGGAAAATACTGTTTACATTCTCACCACACAGAATGAAACTAACTTCAGAATATTAAACAGTCAGAGGAGCTTTGGGTTTGCAGCCTCTGCACAGTTCACTGCCTCAGCCAGAACTTCAGATGAGCCAGTCGAGCATGGCTAAAGTGCTTTTAGGCAGCAGTCCACAAACGAATTATGCTTGAGTTGATTTCAAAACGGACCAAAATGCATTAAATGTACAACCCTCCTGGATTAGCTGGTTGGTCTTATGTACTATTAAAATGCATTCTATGTCTATACTGGGGGGGCAATTTTAGTCTAGATGTTACAGGTGTAGAATGAAGTTGTCCAAGGTTGGTTTTATAAGAGGTAAAACCAACACCCATTTCAGGCTGGCTAAAGCGCCCTAGGTGGATGGTGGAAGAAATGTTTTGCATGCCCAAAGCCTGAGGCTTAACTCCTATGATCTTCAGTAGCAGGAATGAGGAAGAAGACCCTGCTTCAGTTCTCAGAAAGTTGGTGACAGTGAGAGCAGGGAGCACTGGACTAGAGTGATTAATGGTCTTAGGATCAGAGCCTCAAAGTAATATCTCACAAGTAACTCCATCGCTTGTAATGCTTTATTTTAAGATAACAAGGGTGTGAGGATGTACTTTTTGAAAGCAACCAACTGTCTTGTTGAAGCAGGTCTTACATGCAGATGGTGGTGGTGGCGGCGGCAGCAGCCAGGGGCTGCTAATTTTATCAGCTGATAGAAGCATTTCTGTTTCAATGTTTACAAGACAATTGCTTGTTTTTATGTAGCTGTTGATGTGTTTTAACCTGATTGTATTGCTTTTACCTGACTGGCTGAAATCCTGTTGCACAGTTATTCAAAAGGCATAACATCTGAAAGCAAATTGCCATAAATTAAGGTATCTCTGTAAGCATTGGTTGAAATCCAGTAGTAAGTTGCAACTAGAGTAGATCCACTGAATCAGTGGAATTTATGACTCACTGGATCCCCATTGATTCAATGGGCCCACTCTAGTTGAGACTTATTACTGGATTTCAGCCTGTATCTGCTGCATACTGAGTCATACAAGTTGGCGTGAAGCGGATAATGCTTATAATTTTGGTGACTTGCATCTAAAAGTTACACCATTTATGGAACTGCAACAGGATTTCAGCCATTATATTGTTTATCTGCATAATTTGAAATTTGCTTTTATTACTGTTTTCACTGCTTTGTGTGCTATTTTAAAATCTATTTTCCATGCATTGTCCAGACGACCCCTTTGTGTCATGTGGGGTGATGCAGCTGTTAAGTTATAGCCCCCATTTATAACATGCAGCATCACCACAGGAAAGTTAGCAGTTGTTGTGCTTTTTAAATGTAGCCATGTCAATTAATGCTCCATACTGATTAGTACAGGCCGAGAGTCTGGACCTTCCCCTCACCAGCAAATTGCCTGTGATTGATGAGAGATGGCTTTTACAAATAAACACTCCATCACACCATGGAGTCTTTGAGAATCAACTTATTCTGAAAGAAAGAAAGAAAGAAAGAAAGAAAGAAAGAAAGAAAGAAAGAAAGAAAGAAAGAAAGAAAGGAAATTTGCTCCACAGTTATTCCTATCAGGACAATCTTTTCAGGCCTAGTTTGCATCTCAGTTAATGTTTGAGTGTTTTTTTTTTCCTCTTTAGGCTCTCTAAAATTTAGTAAAAGCTCAGGGTGTGGCTACTGTGGAAAGCTGAATCGGAATGACTCGGCTTTGCTGCAATTTGATTCAGAGCCTTTGTTATGTCAGAAATCGTAATTCGTGCTCACACTGGGCTTCTGGAGTGAATCAGGAGTTCATCTTCCACACCAACAATCCGTCTCCAACCACTTTTCACCCCCTACATCTCGTGTTTTGCCTCTGATCCCTCCAGCCTAATTTAACCTCCATACCAGGCACCCCTCCCCTTTTATACTGTACCAGTGTTTCACACACCCCTATCCTTCATCTTCTTCCTGCTAATCCACCACTCCTGTGCTTAATGAACCCAGCTCTGCTCACTTTCACACACACTCCCTCAGACAGAAACACACATACACACACTATCCACAGGTCCACATACGCACGCAGGCAAGCAAGAGGTCAGTTAGATGCTTTCCCGCAGCCACACAATAATAGCAGCAAAGACACCAAATGCTACAGTGGCTTCTTTTCTCACACACTCCTACTCTGCTCTTTTTTTCTCTCTCTCTCTCTCACACACACTACATTCCCTGCTGTCTTTCATTGCTCCCTTCTCTCGCACTCCCTCTCTTTTTTCACAACTGTTGCTTCTGCTCTTCCCCCTCCTCATTCTCTACAGATATGTCCTGTCCCTCCCATCTTTACACATATTTGAACAGAAAAAAAGTCCTTTCAAATTCTTCAGCAAGGAAAAAAAAAGTAAAAGCCCCTAGGTGGGAGAGAAAAAAAGATGCTTTGCAAGCAAAGAGCTGAGTAGATTCGAATCAGCACTTGCATCAAGCAGGTAGCAAAAAATACTTTTGAGTTCACCTGTTTTATAAGCGGAGCAAATCCCAAGTTATTTGGTGGTGTCGTTGGGTGCTCAGTCAGGGATGCAACAGAAATCTCTAGTGTTTCTCTCAAGCAACAGGATGGGAAATGATAAGGAATATTTCCCTTTGCCTATGCAAAATTCTGCTCATCTCTCATTTAAAGGCAATTGCCAACAAGACGCACCATTTTCTCATCTGTCACTATAGACCTAGTCAGGTGTTCAGGAAGTACAGAGTGCTGTCACAAAACTGGTAGTGTTTGATCAAAATCAACCACTGTATTTAGCACATCCCTACTCTCCCAATGGGTACTAACTTATATATTACCTCCCATATATGCAAAAAGTCATATGCATGAGTTTGAATTCTATTACACATATACACACATAAATCTTATTTCTCCTTGGATCTTTTTCTGGAGTTTGTTGTTATATTCCATCATTTCAGTACTGATTTATTGCAACCTTAATAGAGCTTTCAAGGAAAGTCATATATTTAAGGTTTTACCAGTTCCACAGCCCTCCCTATGAGTTTCCATAGCCAAGTGCGGGTTCAAAGCCAGATCTTCTGAGACCTAGTGTGTCACTCTATTGACTACACTACACTGGAATACCTTTCCTTATTTTGCACAAGAACTATGAGAATTATTAGGATTGGATCAATTTTTTTTTTCATAGAATCATAAAATAATTGAGTTGGAAGGGGCCTATAAGGCCATTGAGTCCAACCCCTGCTCAATGCAGGAATTCAAATCAAAGAAGATATGACAGATGCCTGACCAATTTTCTTTTGAATGCCTCCAGCGTTGGAGTGCTCACCACCTCCTGAGGTAATTGGTTCTATTGTTGTACTGCCCCTCCACTGCAAAAGAAAAAAAAAGTGGTAGATGCTATATGAGCAGGCCTTAATTTAACCGAATCCAGTTCCCAATTTTCAGTGCCTTACCTCAGTGTTGGAAAAAGTAAACTAACTGTGCATGAGAGAGTGTCCTTGTGCATGTGCAGAATACCTCTCACTCACATTTGAGTTTTAGACTAATGCTAAACTCTCGTTCCTTCTTGTTTAGAAATCAACAACAATAAAACTGCCAGCTTGGGAGAAGTTACTGGGCGGCCTTAATTCAGTTGTGACTCCCAGCTAGACCCATTGAACAGTGTTGACTTACCAAGACTACACTGATTTAATGAGTTTATCTTACTTGGGACAGACAATCAAATTCAGGCATTGAACTACTAATGGCCAGAATTCTGCAGCCAGCATCGTATGGGTCATATTGTCTGTGGGACTCTGGGATCTGTAGGCCAAAAAAGTATTTCTTCTGGTCTCTGACGATGGCTGAAAGGTTTCTGTCAAGATGTGAACTGGGGCAAAATTAAGATTTCTGACAGAAAGGTTTTGCTGCAATCACTCGGTCACTAAACTTTTTCACAATGTTCACTGGCACTTCCTTGGGGCATGTAGTACATGAGCTGCTCCCAGATCTGCAGGTTAGGTCTTTACTGTAGTGACATCCAGGACAAGGTTGTCCTCAAGCTAATATAGAAGGCCATCAACCTTAATTATGATGGAGGATGGTAGTTTACTCATGCACAGATGTTAGCATCTCTGCTAGCAAATCAGAATAGCTGTTGTATGAGCAATTAATTAATTACAAAAGAGACCAAATTACCTCCTCACATCTATTAAAGCCTCCTTTTATTACCTCAGAATTTAATCAGCATGATTTATTTCTTTATTATGCAAAAGTTAAGTAGAGAATTGAGACAATAAATTGCATTTCCAGCAGGCAATGCTGACATGAGAGAACTTTCACACATAGGTGCTTTCAACCTGGGGATATATTTTAGAATAATGTAGAAGAGGAGGCTGCCAATTCAATGTTTCAGCAAAGGGTAATATTCAACTTATTTTTTAAAAATAATCGCTCCTGAGGTTAAAACCACCTAAAGTGCAAGTAAAGGCATTTGCTGTTTCCAGTGCCATGTGAGAGAATGAATGAATGAATGAGCAAATAAATAAATAAATAAATAAATAAATGGAAGTGCATATTTGAGGGAACAGATTAAAAATATCAGGTTACTATTATTTAAAAAGTTATCTCTAACTGCAGGGATTTTTATAATTTAAATGTTAATGCAAGAATATCATAAATTTGCAACATGTTCACTGCTGGAGAAGATATAGGGACACACACACATACACACTTACATGGTATAGGGGAATAGGGCAACAAAGTTTAAGATTAGTGGCAAGTCAGTCAGTTAGAATAGCACATACCTCATAATTCAATATAGCGTACAAAAGAAATCAGAGGTAGTTCAGGACGTTTGTTTGGGAGCGTTTGAGAGGATCATCATCATCATCCTAATTACAGACAAATGCAATAAAAAACCCTTATATTTCTGCCAATGTGTTTCTTTTCTCCTCACTTTGAGGAAATCTCATGACATGGAGTAATTTCTTGGGCAGAAAATTTGAAGACAAGAGATAAAACATGACAGAAAAAATGATCTTAGCAAATGTTACGAGGGTTACTATAGCACATACAGTACAAACAATTAAATGCCTCATAAAATTTGTTTATTTATTTCCATATCTATAGCACCCATTAGTGTTGCCACTCTCTGGATGGTTCACAGGATGCAATAAAACCATTAAAACACTGTACTTCTGTACGTTTTATGCTCTTGTGTTTTGGGTTGAATTTTGACTTCAGCATTTGCCTGCAACTTAAGTTTAGTTCTCATATATTTTTAAAGTATTCGTGCCTACAGTTTTCCAGAGCTGTAAAACTTCTGAATGTTTTCAACAACTTTTAAGTATTCTCATGCATATGGAACATAGAAGCAATAAAGTTCTACAGGGCTCTTAGGAGGATGTTCAGGCACCAGACAGTCTTACCTGACAGTAAGACCAATGAATCTTTGTTTACAGACATTCCCAAAACTCACCTGGGATCATCAGAATAACAACAACAATGATGATGGTGTGTTGCCAAGTCCCTTCTGCTAGATGGCTACCCATTCCAGGGTTTTCTACGTAGGTATAGTCAGAGGTAATTTACCATTCACTTTTTCAGGGGCCACTCTCAAGCCACCTCTCCCATGAATACAAAAGATGGCTTTTCTCCCAGGAGGCACAGAGGGGAATCAAACTATATCCAATTCACTGAGCTATTTGCATATGTATTTTACCATATTCTGTATTTCCACTGAAATTATATCCGTTTAGTGGAGATGCTAGGCCTTAGCAATTCTGCTTCCTGGAATTTCTGCCCTGCCACAGGAAGAGGCATAATTATACCTTCAATCTTTGTAATGTCTGCTATTTAATAAGTAGAATTTATGCTCACCTTGCAGTTTCTTTTCCATAACCTTACTTTGCTGAAAAACTTGCCAAACCATCTATTTAAAAACCTTGAACAATCTATTTATATGCAACTCTCTTTTCACCCACTGAACAATAATCTTTGTTACCACTTCACATCTCCCCTCCCCCGGTTTAAGGGGCCAGTGTATGGAAGTCATAAAGGACAAATGTACAGTTAGTGCCCATACAGTTCTGTTGACAATCTGTGCGCATTCAATGCTGAGTTAATGGCATTTTGTTCACCAACCTCAGCATTGGACTGGTGCCAATGAGGGAAGCCATGGGAGACACAGCTGCAGCACAGAGACTCACTGAAAAGCTGGCAACTCTAACATGCTGTTGTTGGCCACAACCCAACACAGAGATGGGTGCACAAAATGCCATTTCCTGTCTTAATTAATTTGTGGTCACTTGATAGCCCTTCCCACAGTGTTTTTCCTCCACATTTTCTGTCATGGGTGGAGGACAAGGGAAGACCTGGATGCACTATCAATGATGACTCTGTTCCCACCAGCTCCTTTGAGTGGAAGATCTGAAGGAACATGCCAGTTGCATCAGAACCCTGTGTGTGCATGGTGCTAAATCACATGGAGGAATCCAACGCTTAGAAATAATTTATTAAAAATTATTAAATTTAAACATGTTAATTTGTTCCCCTTAATTTGTTAAAAATTTAAACCATGATTTTAACATTCATTGCATTGATTGTTAAATATCAGTAAGAAACATATCTGTGTGTACAAGCTTTGGAAGAAGAAGAAAGTGTTTAACTCATCCTTGAGAGCTGCTTAACATTATTTTAGCTGCAATTTTAGCAGACACTTGTAATTGTGGCTTTTGTTATCTGTAACCTTTCATGTGTGCATTCTGTGATCTTAGATTTGTAATTTGAGAAATTCATAATTTGTGATCTGAGTTGTGTTTCCATCGTACCCTTCTACATGTTTTTTTTAAACTTTTCTTTCCTCAGCAACTTCACATAATGCAGTAGTGGTTTGACTTTTGATCCCTTCTAAGGTTGGACTGCTTAGGAAAAAAGTATCTTGTAACAGATAGTGGGGTTTCATCTCCCTGGAGGTGAAAATTGGGAGTCTTTTGCTGTAACTGTACCTCCTTGTTACTCTTTGGCCTGTTTTTATTTCAGGATTTTGTCCTACATGGCCTTTTAAAAACAGCATAATGGAGGACAGCCAATCCCTTCGCCATTTATTATGTGACTACCATATAAATCATCTTCACATCCAAAGAAATGACATTCACAAGTCAAACCTGTATGCATTGCCTTTAGCCTACTACCTGATCTTCCTTATGCAGTGTTCACTCACTTCTACCAAAGAGGAAAACTGGAAATATGGTATGAATTTGGGTGGGTACTGTTATGTGACATATCCATGGAAATAGGATCCTGAGCATGCAGAAGAGCAAAAATAGGACTTGGAAAAGTTACTTTTTGAGACCACATTTTGTTATGGGGATTCCCAGAATTGTAGTTTCCAAACTCTTGACTACAAAATACCAGTGGAGTGCACAGAAGATAACCATTAGGGTTCTAAAAATATTGCTGATTGGGGGAGGATTTCTATGACATGTCTTATTTTTTTGTGCAACCTATGTTTGAGCTTACGGGTGGGTTTGAACATGTTTATGAGTAATCTGGTGAGAAAGGCCAGACTGCTCATAAACATGTTTGAACTTGCTTATGGGTTCAAATGTACGTTACAGAGAAAATGTGACATGTCATAGAAATCCTCCCCCTACTGATTACAGTGGTGCCTCGACTTACGAACGTCTTGACTTGCGACCAATTCGAGTTGCGACCAGCTCTGGGCACAAAATTTTGCTTTGACTTGCAACCGGCGCTTTGAGTTACGACCAGAAAAAGAAAAGGCGGGAAGGCGGGGAATTTGAACTGCTTTCAGTTAACCGTTGGTCAGCGAAGAGGCTGCTTCTCTGTAGCTCCTTCGCCCCAGCGCTTAGAGAGTGTGGGTTCGAAAAGAGACTTCGGACTGCCTGGTACTGTACTGTACTGTATTTTTTTTTTTTTGGCATCTTTGTTTTTTAAAATTTTTACTTTTTGGATTTTTGCTTTTTGACTTTCTTTTTTAAAACAGAGATACTGCCTGTTCTGGGTGAGTACTGTATGTACAGGGTTTTGCAGCATGGGTTTGGGCTGGGTGTGTGTGGGGGGTTATGTTTCTGTGCTCTGATGCAGTGTGTAGTTGTAGCATTTTTAGTCCCTGCTAGAATGGTGTTTTTTTATTCTGTGGCTCCTAGGGTTTGTGTACTGTGATCTCTCTTTTGTTTTAAAATGTGTTTTGTTTAAAAGGTGTTTTGTTTAAAAGGTGTTTGGTTTAAAAAGTGTTTGGTTTAAAAGGTGTTTGGTTTAAAATGTCTTTCAGTCTCCAAACTCTCCCCCCCCCATTGTCTTCTCTCTCTCTCTCTCCTCTCTCCTTTTGTGCCTAAAAGCACAAACCTTTGTCTGAGGGGTCTGTGTACCCCAGCAATGACCTTCTTTCTTTCCTCTTTCCCCCATTGTTCCCTCCCTCCCTCCCTCCTTTCCTGCCCTTTTTTTTAGGTTAAAAAAAAGTCTCCCCCTAGTGGATGGATTAACCGTTTTTGCATTAGTTCCTATGGAAACTAATGCTTTGACTTGTGACCAGTGCCTTGAGATACAACCAAAAAACGGCCGGAACGGATTAATCACGTTTCAATGCATTCCTATGTGATATGGTGCTTTGAGTTATGACCAACTTGAGTTACGACCATCTTCTGGAACGGATTAAGTTCGTAACTCAAGGCACCACTGTATATATTTATTTGGATGCCGTTATCATGAGGAACTGGGGAAGAAATTCTCTGATTTGCACATTAATGCATATGGAGGAGTTCATACTTCCTGAAGCAATGCACGAAGTGAAACAGAGACTGAAATCCAATTGTAGACTACATTCCAACTAGAGTAGGCTCATTTGAATCAATGGAATTTATGGAGGAGTTGACTCCCCAAATCAGGTTCTTCTACAAATCCGCATTGGCTCCTCCTTTACTTGCCACGTACTACTGGACTTCAGCAATTGTTTCATTTCAGCATTCACACTTTTGTGGATTTGGCAATGATGTTCTGCATTCAAAAACTGTGAACGTAAATCCAGGCAGAGATGGGCGACCTGTGGTCTATGGGTCTAATCTGACCTGCAAAATCCTCCAGTCTGAACTGTAAAGGGTTGCAAGAAGGAATGCCTCCACTCTTCACAGGCTGCAGAGCCCTTTACCTTCAATCTCCCCTTGACTCAATCACAAGAAGGTGATACAAAGTAAGCAGGGTCCTTGACTGAGGCATACAGCCTGAATGCGGCACACTTCAGTTGATGGTTTTCCATTTACTTCTCCTGACCAAGCAAGTTAAGTATTCATTATTTGTTATATTAGTTATATTTATATCCTACGTTTCTCCAATGAGCTCAAGGTGGCATCTATGTCTCTCTTCCTCCCTGCTGTGTCCTCACAAGAACCCTATGACTGGCTGAAGACCATCCAGTGAGTTCCAAGGCTCAGTGGGGATTAGAAGCCAAGTCCCAGGTCAACACTCAGACCCTTAAACAGCACAATGTCTCTCAAAATACAAGATGCCGAGCAGGATCCAGTTGAGCTACATAGCCTTAAAGAGCTGCATGTCTCAGTCCTGTGCCCACCCTGCTTCCTCCACAGGTAGGTGAATGGAGAGGCAGGGACAGGGGAAGCTTTGTGACTAAGCCAGCAGCAAAGGATGTGCATCTCAATCACAGCTTTGCCTGCCCCGAGCCTCATCACAGGCAGAGCAGGGCATGGCATGAATATCTTCTAGATTGTGGCTGGTCTTTTGACCGTAAAGTTTTATCTATCTATCTATCTATCTATCTATCTATCTATCTATCTATCTATCTATCTATCTATCTATCTATCTATCTATCTATCTATCTATCTATCTATCTATCTATCTATCTATCTATCTATCTATCTATCTATCTATCTATCTATCTATCTATCGTCTAGATTACAGAGAAAGAGTCTCAGGGGACAATGGGGCATTGGGGGAGGAGGCAGCAACGAAGTAGTTCCCCTTCTCCTAGTGAAAAGTATTAAGAAAATTAACAATCACAAAAGGACTACATTGGGAAAATGCATAGATAGATAGATAGATAGATAGATAGATAGATAGATAGATAGATAGATAGATAGATAGATAGATAGATAGATAGATAGATAGATAGATAGATAGATAGCATCCAAAAATCCATGTATTAGGCTAAATGTTCACAAAAGTTTGTATTGATTTGTTTTTAAAAATAAATTGATTTAGAAAAAAAATCATTGAAATGAATCAGGTTGGAAATAAGAGAAACTGCTCAGCAGATCTGAAATCAACAGATCCCTCCATCACTCCACAACACAAACTCTGTTTGAAAGTGGAGAGTCTGATTCTCGGCATTCCGTTCTCCTTACTTCTCAAAAAGGTCATTGAGAGCCCTGCAGTTAGTGTCACACCTGCAACGTGTCCTTGCATGGACATGTTTCATGAAAGCTTACATTAAAATATAGCAGTTATTTTTGAAAGTGCCACAAGACCTTTTGTTTTTGTTTTGTTTTGTGTTTCTTGTTGAAATGCTTGTGTACTAAGTCAACTATATATGGGCCATTATAATAGCATGGCATGTGGAGGAAGCCTTTTTAGGCAGAGGTTTGTTTGATCCATGTGAGCGATAGTCCACCATGACAACAGATTGGCATTTCCCGGGTTTGTGCAAGGAGATGTCCTGTACCTCCTTCTGCAAGCAGAAGCTCTTACCTTCTAAGTTGCTGGTGGAGCAACCTCTGCTTGTGCAGCAGCATGCTGGAGATTCTTTGGAATAAGATGCGTGGAGGGTAATGTTCCACTTGCACAGCAACAGGATTCTGGTCACTCTTCCCCACTCCCCTTTCAATTTGATTAGGGTTTTAGAGGATATTCTCCCCGGATATCAATAGACACACAATATATGCCTTGTCAGGCTTACCAAAATCTATTTATCAAAATAAATAAGTAATAATTTATTTTAAATAATGTATGGAAATATTTATGATGATGGATAGCCAAGAGACAATACAGAAAGATAACAACCAAACACCCTCTACATAATTTATTGCAACTAATGAAATGGTTTGGAGAACTAATTGAGACACGTTCCTCAGAATGATTCCACATGAATTTATCTCTTGCCTTTGGCTTTTAGCTGGCAGCACCTCGCTGTCACATTATTCAAATTGACCTCATTACTTGCAAATCAGTATCACATTGAACAGCTGCCACAATAAGTGCAACAGTTAATCATCTACTTCTTGCCCAAAGAGAAGTTGTAGCCCTATGAACAAATATGAAGTATCTCCAGAGGCTTTGTGTCCACTGCACCCTTTTCTGTCTCCTTCTCCCTCCCCTGCTCACTGACAATTGTGCAGGCCTCTAGAGAGAGATGAGGGCTTGCAGGCTGGAGGACATCAGAATGCATACACCACTGCGTGGGTGTAAGCTTGGAACAGGTCAAGTCAACCTGCTTGCTTAGTTGCCGAGGTCCTGCAGATGGCAAAAGATCAGAGACCACCTCATTGAAGGAAAGGCACAGATAAAAACTGAACCACTTTTCAAGCCAAACATCTCAGTGTGTGTCCCTATCGAGGTACTTAAGGGTACATAATACACACAGCCAACCAATGAATCAATGAATAATCAAGGTCACAGAAACCACCTAATGTTTATGTCACTAGCCATTTGTAGAGCTGTAGAGTTTTTAACTCTGCTTCCTCTAATCACTGCATTATTTGTGTTTTAATTGATTTGAACAGGCAAAGCTAAGGATGCTACAACTCTGAAAATAGCTGGATTGGGGCATAAGTCAATTCATCACCGAACATCTAGTTGTAATAGTTTGATATTTCATTCCAGGAGCGGAGAGGATTAAAATAGCTGGATTTTGATTCCATCATTCTGCAAAACCTAAAGGCCCAAATCATATTGTGTTTCACATAGGTTCAACATAACCAGCATAAATTTCGGTAGGGACTTGTTCAAAGCTGAAAAAGTCAGCATAGGCATTTGCTGTTGTGCACTAATTCATGGAACTTGGTGTGTAACAGCAAATGCCTATGTTGTCTTAACTTGTATCAATTCACTGCAAAAGATTTACACCAAATATTTTAAGCAATCAGATTATGGGTTTTGAGTTTAATTTCCACAGCCCTCACACCCCCAGTAACTGGAATTTTTCCTGGTCTTTTAGCCTTCTTCCTTATTTTTACATAGCATGCCCTGAGATTCAGGACAAGCAGTAAACATCAGGAGTTGATGTAAGGATAAGACCACAGGCTCTTATCAAAGATTTAAGAGAAGTTCTGCATGAATAACAGACATCTGTCTCCCTCTGATGTGCCCATTCCGAATTCTGGTCTTTCTGCCCTTTGAGCCAAAGTCTGATTGCCACCAATTCAACTTTCAAATACTCAAAGACTTCCCATCTGTCTGAGACATGCAATGAGCTGCACGGGGAGAAAACTGCTGAGGGAACACCATCAGAAGATAAAAATTAATGGAAGCAGGGCAGAAGCAAGATTGAACATGTGTGCCCTTGGGCTTAAAAGTGACTCACATACATCATAGGGTCCCTTCCAGCTCTGCAGGTGATGATGATGATCTTGCTGTTGGGACATTTCCATAGCTTTGTGTGGCTTGCTGGTATCATTATCGTGGCCACAGTGCAGAGCAGATGAGGCGGAGCACAGCATGGCTAAGGCCAACCCAATGAGTTCATGGCAGAGGACAACTTTGAATCAGAGGTGGCCAGATATGTAGCTCTATACCAACTCTTAAGAAACAAGAATGTGCAAATCAGAGAGTCAGTAGCAAGCTAGTAGCTGAAGCACAAAGCAAGCAGAGAGAAATGAACTTCTGGCAGAAGAAGCAAAGTAAACCTCTGAACAGTCAAAACAGAAGTGAATTTATACATAACAGTGAACTAAACTGGAAAACAGTAAGTTCCTTCTATTGATCAGTTTTTCCATATCAATGGAATCCAGTGAAGAACCCATACAATAGAGCCTCAGCAATATCTACTGGGAAGGCACAGGAAGGAAGTTGAACCATGACAACATAGACAAACTTGAGGAGGGAAGTCCTTTGTCCTTCCCAGCTACTTGTCCTGTAGATGCTTCTGCATTTGGAAGAGATACACAGACCCAAGCCTCTGGTTGGGACAACACCTCTAGTAGAGCTGAACTCTGGTCATGCAGTTCCATTACTCATAAGAGCTTTTGTCTGAGACTCACTTGCCATACTAGGAACTCCTGTTGAGCTGCCCCCTTCAAAACATCTGTCATAAGACTGGTGATGTCCAAAGCAAGCCTGAAATCTCATCCTTGATACCTGAGGAAGTGGAAGTCAGAAGAACCCTCTCTCACATTAAAGCATCACATAACAGGGTCAAGTGGGATGCATGGTTTAGCCCACCTCCACTGCCATCCATGCCCACTGACTACATCTGCTGGCCGCACATCTGTGAGAAGGGGCCTTATGTCAGTATGTGCTGACAGCTCCTCCTCAGAAGGGAGGATCCTGAGCTTCCCTCCCTTACATGAGGGAACTCTAAGCATGTGGTGGTAGACATGTAGATCCAATCTCATATTTGTTGAATGTGCAGCTGGTGGGGAAAATGGCCAAGAGCTGTTTGGCTGGGGTGATCCAGGGCAATTGAGGTGGCTGTTTGAACATCTCTGGTGTTGTGTTCTTCATAACAGCTTCCCTTATACGTATATGAGAATTCTTGTATGCTAATGACAACACAAGCATCGGTTAGGTCCAGCTATAAAAGGACAAACTTTGTCCTGCTTGTCAGGCAACCTGCAGTGGAAAACATCCCCCATCACACAGCAAGAATATGTTTAGCATCCTTCTGTGGCACATGGGCACTGATAGGTCATTTTCTGTTTAAGAAATAACATCCTAGCATTATATCAAAGCAGCTATTGTTCTTAAGGATATAAATATTCTTGCAGATGAGAATGAAATTTGTTCAAAAGCTTTCTCTCTGCTGGGTGAAAAGGTTTTGTGCATTTTTCACAGTCTGTCGCTTTAAAAAATTAAGGAAGGGTTTTTCTTCATAGAAAACCTTGTATTTTGTAGAAAACATTATTTTTAAAATGCAAAATGCATTTTTCCCCAAAAGAAGCAAGTATTTGGAGAATACTGTTCCTGACAAAAAAAACGCTGCTAGTTTTTTTGCTTTCATGTAGGAGCAAAAATGTTCACAGTGGATGCCCTGGTTGTTAATGGGGTATCTCGGTGGGCTGGGATGCCCCCTTTTGTTCAGTGTCAATATCATCCTTACTTTTTCCTCACTGGCCTGTTTCCCCACTGGCCCTAAGCTGTTTTCTCAGGGCAGCAATGGATAGAATTAATATGTAGACTAGGATATAAGAAGCTTAAAGCCCAAATGCTACCATATTGGATGGACTCTGAATGTTCAGTTTCCAAAAAAATCAGTGAAGTAATGGCATGAATAAGAGCTTTAAGAACTCATTAATAGTTGACATGCTGACGTGATGGCTGGCGATTCACTTTTCAAGCATTTAAATGGTTTCATTCCAAAAATCCTGGGTGCTTTGATAGATACAGGTCCTAAGAAACAGTTCTTATTTGCTGCAGTAATAAATGTTGCAAGCCATTTTTGCATGGTTGTAATGGAACAGAAAGTTGCAGGCCAGCTAGAAGATTCAGGGGAGATTTGGCAGCTGTCTTCAAAACATCTAAAGGGCTGTCATACAGAAGACTGAGCAGACTTGTTTTCTTTTACTCCAAATTGCAGGTCCAGAATCAAAGGGTGGAAATTTCAGGGGAGCAGATTCTGACTAAACACAAGAAGAAAAGTAAAAGTAAGAGCTGTTCATCTTTGAAAAAGAATATGTCAGGAGGTGGGACATTCTGCTTCACTGGAGGTGTTTAAGCAGAGGTTGGATGGCTGTTTGTTGAGGATGCTGTCATAGATCCATCCGTCATGGATCTTGTACTGTAAATTCTTCACTGAGTGGATGGTGTGTATGTCATCCTTGAATTCTCTCCCATATGTAAACACAAGTGGTGGAAACTACATCATCACTGGGTGACAATCCAGGATATGTGAGATCGTAAACTTGCTGTAATCCATCTGAAAAAGCAGAGTGAAGAGGCTAAGGCTGCTAAGAAAACCAGTTTTTCAGATGGAATTTGCTGCAAAATCCACAGCAAATCACAATGAGCAACAGACTGTTTCAGCCCTTCTTCCCCAGTGCCCTGGTGAGCAAGGCCTTGCACAATTTGGAAAAACATTGCTGGTCTGCTTTGTGCAAATGCAATAGCATTCGAACTGCTAGGTTGGCAGGAGCTGGGACAAGTGACGGGAGCTCACTCCGTCGCGTGGATTCGATCTTACGACTGCTGGTCTTCTGACCTTGCAGCACAGAGGCTTCTGCGGTTTAACCCGCAGCGCCACCACGTCCCTTTGGTACCTTCCAATAAACACACAGTTAATCTGAAAGACACATTTCTTATAGGCATTTTGATTACTTTGTGCCTCCAAGCAATATATACCCAGTGAACTTTTTGAAAGAAAAGAAAAAAAAAGCCCTGACAATTGCTTTGTGTTTGGGAGAGAATTGGTTAACTGATAAATAAAGGAATCAGGTTCTGGGATTTCCCCCTGCTTGATATTTCTTTATGAATGATAGTGAGCAGGAGAGGGAATCCTGTAGATCATCTTGACTGCTTACGTATGTCATCAACATTCAGGCTTCCCTTTGCTATGTAAAGTTTGGTGTCCTTTTTCCTGCTGGCAATATCAGGGCATTTCCTGCTGTTTTGAATTGTGAATAGATAAGCACAGTATTCAGAAAAACATCTACTTCTGTTTCATTGACTACACAAAAGCCTTTGACTGTGTGGACCACAGCAAACTATGGCAAGTTCTTAAAGAAATGGGAGTGCCTGACCACCTTATCTATCTCCTGAGAAACCTATACGTGGGACAGGAAGCAACAGTTAGAACTGGATATGGAACAACTGATTGGTTCAAAATTGGGAAAGGAGTACGACAAGGCTGTACATATATTGTCTCCCTGCTTATTTAACTTATATGCAGAATACATCATGCGAAAGGCAATCCCAAGGCGGAATTAAGATTGCCGGAAGAAATATCAACAACCTCAGATATGCAGATGATACCACTCTGATGGCAGAAAGTGAGGAGGAATTAAAGAACCTCTTAATGAGGGTGAAAGAGGAGAGCGCCAAAAATGGTCTGAAGCTGAACATCCAAAAAACTAAGATCATGGCCATTGGCCCCATCACCTCCTGGCAAATAGAAGGGGAGGATATGGAGGCAGTGACAGATGTTACTTTCTTGGGCTCCATGATCACTGCAGATGGTGACAGCAGCCACGAAATTAAAAGACGCCTGCTTCTTGGAACTGCAGAGCTGGAAGGGACCTTATGGATCATTGAGTCTAGCCCTTGTCAAGGAGGCATAGTGGAGAATTGAACTCCCAACCTCTGGCTCCGCAGCCATAGACCTAAAGCACTGCATCCTGTTGGATCACCTGGCTAGGTTGGGTATTGGTGGCACCATATTGCAGTGGTTTTGACCCTTCCTCTCAGGATGTATGCTAAAGGTGGCATTGGAAGAGCACTTTTCAACACCATGGCCACTGACCTGTGGCATCCTTGTGGGCCCCACCCTATATTATGAAACATCTCTATGAAGCTGCTAGGACAGGTCATTTGGAGTTTTGGAGTGAAGTGCCACCAATGTGCTGATGACACCTAGCTCTACTGCTCTTTGTCACCCAACACAAACAGGACAGCTGAATGTTGTCTGAGCCTGGTAATGAGCTGGATGAGGGTGAACAAGCTGAAACTAAATGCTTACAAGATGGAGGTGTTGCTAGTCAGAACAAAGTCAGATTCAGGAATCAGGATTATATTTGTCCTAGTAAGAGTTGTGCTTCTCTTGACAAATCAAGTCTGGGAGTGCTCCTTGACACTGCACTGTCTCTGGATTCCCAGGTGGCAGTGGTGATGAGGAGTGTCTTTGTACAAGTCTCCTTGGTGTGCCAGCTACAGCCTTTCCTGAGCTGACCTGACTTAAGTCAACCTTGCCTTAGTTGTATCTTGACTACAGCAGTGTGTTCTATGATGGGCTACCTTTGAAGAGGGCTGTGGTGCTTGATATCACAATGCTATGATGCTGTTACTGAGGAATTGGTTGCCAATTGGCTACCGGGCCCAATTCAAAGTGTTGCTTTTAATCTTCAAACCTCTAAACAGCTTGGGGCCTGGCTACCTGAGGGACTGACTATCTTATTATGAGCCTGCCCAGACTCTAAACTCTTCGAGAGAGGCCCTCTTAAAAGTACCAAGAGTTTCAGAGGCCTGCCTAAGAAGCATGCAAGAGATAACCTCACTTGTGTGGCTCTTAGACTATGAAATACACTCCCTTCACAGTTGCAATTAGTTTCATTCTGACTAGTTTTAAGAACAGAGTAAAAAAATGCACCTTCTTGGCCTGACAAATGAAGTCTACCCTGCCCTTCTGAGTCGCTTTTAACTGTATCCTTTATTGATTTTGCAGGATTTAATGTATTTACTTGATTTGAATGTTTTTTTATGGTGGGGCTTGTTTATTTGATTTTATGATTTTTTTCACTCAACCTGGGTTTTTCCTGCTTTTCAACAAGTCTGACAGCTGCCTTGAGTGCTGTTTTTTTTTAAAGCAGAAAAACAGGTTATAAATAATAAATAAATAATGATCTTCATATGGAAAATCAGCATCTCAGTGAACACTTCTGATTAAGATAAACATTTTAAAAATAATTTGATAATCGCAATGTATCTAAATGTATTAATTGCAAATACGTATATCATAAACAAATGTATATTTACTTGCTTGATATCATCAAATACATATATTGGATAATTACCAGATTATGCTGGGGTATGGGATGTCAACTGGAGTTACAAGTAACACTAACTTTCTTCCTTGTTTAAACAACTGGTTTTGCCCTGCCAACCTGAAGGCTTTCTAGAGATACTTCACCCACCATGAACCCTCCAACTGACACAATGTGATCCGGCCAGAAAGCCCCTGGAGAAAGCAAAACCTAATCAGGGCTACCAAGATGAACTGCCGCTGGACATAATATCAGACTATTCCCCCCGAATGGCTGAGATGGTTAAGCATATTTTCCAACAGCTTACCTTAACTTCCAGCAAACTTGATTCATTAAGGCATGCTTTTGATGTTCTCAGCCAGAAGATTACGAAGCCTCTCCCCTCACTGACTGCCTCCGAGAGCCATGCTAACAGCAACTCTGCATTTCAGAAACCTCATCTCAGAAAGATGATAAAGGAACAGCACAACAGCTATCAACACGTAACTTGGTAAAGGACAGAGCTCTGCCAAAGCCAAATGTTAACTCCTTAGGAATCAATCCTCCAGATGATCGATCAAGCCTTTCTATGGACTTGGATGGCAATAAGAACCTAAGTTTAAAAGTAAGCACAGCAGCTGTGATTCTCAGCTTTCCCACTGAAGCAGATGAAATGTCTAAGTGTTCAACATCTAAGAAAAGACAGTCTCAGCCTGACCTACCAGTCAACAGGTTCAGTGCTAGATCTGAGAAGGAAAACAGCTCAGAGCATCTACCAAAATCTCCAAGGAAGCCCGAGAACCCCACACAACCAAGTACTCCAAACCATAAAAACTAATCCTATAAATAACTGCCCAGAAAGGTCTAATTAGTAACTTACAACCCTGGGCTATGGCAATATCTTTAAAGTTAAACCTTTCATTCTATGTTATGGTTAATGTGTATATCGTATTCCACCTTGGAATTCAAACTATTCTTGTGATAATGCCTGGGAGAAACTCTCAGACTATTTACTTGATTTGAAGATCCAATTCTCCAAAGCACATGTAATAACGATGGGTGACTTTTATGCCTGTATTGGCCCAAACTGGGAGTCTTTCCAACAAGCCATGCACCTCAGTTTGGAAGAATTCCCACAAATGAAAGACAGACATTCTCAGGACCATGCTACAAATATTCAATGGAAGCTTTTTATACAAATGATTTTGCAGGTTGATCTCCACATTTTGAATGACTTCCAGAAGGAAGACCAAATGGGGGAGTTCACTTTCATCAATCACAAGGGTGCCAGTGTAGTTGATTTCATTGCAGTCTCATCATCCATGGTTAATTATCAGTTTCAGAGTAGATTCCTATCTGACTAGTGATCATCAGTTTCTAAACCTTCAAATGGATTACCTGGGCAAGCTTCAGAAGAGAGTAGGAACTCTGAGCCCAAACACAACAACCCACATTTCACTGTAACTGGGAAAAAGTGAATTTTAGAGATTTAGAATGTTTATGGCAATCTGAGAATATGTATGTTTTGAGGGATACTCTGGTCTCCTCAAAGAATACCAAAATAACATTAAACTGCTATGCCCAGACTATAAAAGCCTTCCATCCTTTGCTCTTCTGGGAAGCCAGATCAAGGCATCCTGGATGTTGGGTGGACAACCCAAGGTTTGCTGATAACTGCAGACAATTTTAAAAGGAAATTAAAATGCAACATAACATCCTGAAGAAAAACGATATAATCCCTTTACCACAGCACTATTTGATGCTGTGGAAATAGTATAAAAACTTAATTTGTGAAAAAAAGCTCAAGTATTCAGCAGTGGGTTGAACTGGCACAGGCTCTTGAAAATAATGACAGGTCTAAACCTTGGCAACCTATTGCTGCTACAAGGCACAGCAACGAACCCTGTACTGACCGAACAATCTCCACATATTAATGGGATCTACACTACTGCTACCTGTTTTTTTCAGAACGTCTGTACATCTTTGCAGGCAGATGGCCAAGCACTACCTTGCTGGGCTCCAGTTACCTGTGAGGAGGTAATAATGCTGCTAAAAAAACTAAAGAGGGTCAAGTCCTCAGGAAGGAATGGCATCCCACCTGACTTCCCGATTGATTATTCACACTGGTGGACCCCCAATGCTAGCTGCCTTATATTGCCTTATAGATAGGTCTGGGAAATTCCCTTCAGAATGGGCTGAAGCCATTGTAGTACCTATATATAAGAAAGGTGCTCAATCAGACCTTAGGAATTATCACCCTATAAACCTCCTAAATGTAGTCAGCAAATTGTATGCAAGACATCTTTTGGATAAGCTAGAAAACTGGGTGTCCTCAGAGAACCTGTTGGCAGAGGAACAAGCAGGATTCTGCTGTGGCAAGTCCATAATTGACCACTGCTTTTTATTGCAATATCTAGTGGGGAAATATACATCTCCCTGCCACCACTCACTTTTCGTGACTTTTGTAGACTTTAAAGCAGCTTTTGACTCCATATCCCAACCTCGCCTCTGGAGCAAACTGGAATCCTTAAATATAGATGGTAGGTTGCTTAGGAGAATCCAAGGATTGTATGAGAATACCACCCTACAAGTGGTATTGTGGGCTTTTTCAAGTATCACAAAATTGCAATCTGTTCAGCACGATTTTTTAAGCACAGCACTGGGGGTACCAAGATCTAGTCCCATGACCACAGTCCACTATGATGAGACATCATGCTGCTCCGTGGGTACTCTTGTTAAGAAAGCAGCCGTGTTTTGGCTCAAGGTAGTGTACCATATGGTATCACCACTGGTCTTCTTGGCCTGTGAAGGAACTCTTGTGCATCTAAGATACCCACAATGATAGCAAAGCTGGGTTACTCCCCAGCCTACCTCCATAGGGGGGGATATGAGGCTGCCTGAGAAGATATCATTAAAAGAGTATATGACATTGATATCCAAACTACCATGGCATTTGTAGCCTGTTGCCACTCCAATAGGATATACAAAGTCTTTGCTTTGCCTTTTGGAAAGCTGCCCCCTTATTTGTCCCTTATTAGCTCACATGAGCTGAGACAACTGCTAACTAGGTGCAGACTGAACTCATTACATCTGAAAGGGATTCAGGGATGTTACGTACATGGACCAACATGATACAGGCAGACATTGCCCAGCAGGATGCGCTAAAATGGAGGACATAGTACACTTTCTAACAGAATGTTCTCTGTACGCAGATCTGACGGATCAATAGCTAAAGCTCTTAACAGCTGGGATCAAGAACATTTCCCCTCTATGCATAGTCCTATTCCTGTTAGCTGGCACAAACTACTATATATCTTATAGGACTGCTAATGTTGTTAAATGAGCTGTGGAAAGGTGGAACTTACTGCCTGCTTCATAAATTCTTCAAGTTAATCTCACATCTTGATTCTTTTTTCTTTTTTTTTTGAGAATGCTATTATATTTTGTCTTTGCTGGAGGGAAGGTGGAGTACCACAGGACATGAAGGATGCAAACATTGTCACATTGTATAAGAACAAAGGAGACAGGGGTGACTGCAATAACTACCGTGGCATCTCTCTTCTCAGCGTTGTAGGGAAGCTGCTTGCCCGTGTCGTGCTGAAGAGGCTCCAGGTGCTTGCAGACAGAGTCTATCCAGAATCACAGTGTGGATTTTGAGCTAATAGATCCACCACTGACATGGTAGTTTCCCTCAGACAGTTGTAGGAGAAATGTAGGGAACAAGGACAGCCACTCTTTGTGGCCTTCATAGATCTTACAAAGGCCTTTGATTTGGTTAGCAGGGACGTCCTTTTTAAAATACGTCCCAAGATTGGATGTCCACCTCGACTCCTTAACATCATCAGGTCCTTTCATGAGGAAATGAAGGGCATTGTAGTTTTTGATGGCTCAACATCAGATCCCTTTGACATTCGAAGTGGAGTGAAAGAGGGCTGTGTCCTCGCGCTGACTCTGTTTGGGATAATTTTTGCTGTCATGCTGAAGCACGCTTTTGGAACCACAACAAAAGGCACCTATCTCCAGACTAGATCAGATGGAAAGCTCTTTAATCTCTCTAGATTGAGAGTGAAGACCAAAGTCCAGCTGAAATGCATGCGGGACTTCCTCTTTGCCGATGATGCAGCTGTTGTTGCCCATTCTGCTGAAGACCTCCAACAACTTATGAATTGTTTTAGCAAGGCCTGCCAAGATTTTGGATTAACAATCAGCCTGAAGAAAACACAAGTCATGGGCCAGGGTGTGGACTCACCTCCCTCTATTACCATCTCCACGCAAGAATTGGAGGTTGTTCATGATTTTGTGTACCTTGACTTAACCATCTCTGACACTCTCTCCCTAGATGTCGAGCTGGATAAACACATTGGCAAAGCAGCTACCATGTTCTCTAGACTCACAAAGAGAGTATGGCTTAACAAAAAGCTGACGGCATATACCAAGATCCAGGTCTATAGAGCCTGTGTCCTGAGTACACTCCTGTACTGCAGTGAGTCCTGGACCCTTTGTTCACGGCAGGAGAGGAAGTTGAACACGTTCCATATGAGTTGTCTCTGACACATTTTTGGTATCACCTGGCAGGACAAAGTTCCAAATAGAGTAGTCCTAGAACGAGCTGGAATTTTTATCATGTATACATTTCTGAAACAGCGACGTCTACATTGGCTTGGGCATGTCGTGAGAATGGCTGACAGTCGGATTCCAAAAGATCTCCTGTATGGAGAATTAGTGCAGGGAAATCGCCCCAGAGGGAGACCACAGCTGCGATACAAGGATATCTGCAAGCGGGATCTGAAGGCCTTAGGAATGGACCTCAACAGATGGGAAACCTTGACATCCGAGCGTTCAGCCTGGAGGCAGGCGGTGCATCATGGCCTCTCCCAATTTGAAGAAACACTTGTTCAGCAGGCCGAGGCAAAGAGGCAGTCCCGAAACCAGCAAAATCAGGGAGCTGGACAGGGGATAGATTGTATTTGTCTTCAGTGTGGAAGGGATTGTCACTCTCGAATTGGCCTTCTCAGCCACACTAGAAGCTTTTCCAAGAACTCTATTCAGAGCATGTTACCATAGTCTCTTGAGACTGAAGGATGTCTACACATTATCATTTTTTGCCTTTTGTGCTTGCTTGTATGTACTTGCATGAGGTATCAAATACTATTTTATGATTGGTTTAATCTATGTTCTTGTGTATAGCCTGATCGGCAACAAAGCAATAAAGTATTCATATTTGTTTAAACAACTACAGTAATCAAAAAGAACTAATGGTGAGGAAAAGCATTAACTTTGCAAGATGCACACTGACAACTCAGAATATTGGTAGCTTCTCCAATCTTTCCCATCTTATTGAAAACTTGTAAGGAGGTAAACAAGAAGTGTCAAAAATACTTACTGAGACATTCTTGACTGACGTGTACTTCTTTTTGATGCTGGCTGCAATTTTTGCCTTAAGTGACTCTTGTGCTCAGATATAAATTTGTTTAAGTAGATTTCCCTTCCGATTTTGAACAAAGAATTAGGAGTGTCAAAACAAAATAATCAGGATTAGACTTCAGTCATTTCACTTCTGGCTGAGAATGTCAGCTCTGATAGAATCTTTTGGCTGGGAAACAAACTCCTAAATACCAGAAAGTAGGATCATCCACTGATCCAGAATATACACTAACAAATGCACAAGGGTTTCTGGCTCCTTTGTGTGTAAAATGCAAAAGGTTATTTATGTATTTTCTTCACTAGCACTTAGACGGTCCCCAGTGTTTTAATATGTAGAATATAACATACAATAAAATCTTTCAACAGCCTAAAGCTCTCTGACACTCCCTGGGATTTGCCAAAGCCCTTTCTCCCCTCCCCTGTCCTTCAGTAGGTGATCTTGCTGAAAAGCAAAGCGCTGATCTTCCTCAGAACACTTGTGGGCCCCCCATGGGTCCAGGGGAGCTCAGAAAAGGGGGGAAAATATTGCCTTAAGCGACTCTTGCTCTCTGATGTAGATTTGTTTAAGTAGATTTCCATTCTGATTTTGAATGAAGAATTAGGAATGTCAAAACAAAATAATTAGGAGTAGACTTCAGTCATTTCACTTCGAAGGTGGAGCAGCTGGAGCACAGTGATTTGCTTTTTAGGGTTACTTTGTGTACTCTGGGTAAAGAGTTACATGGTTCACTGCCAATTCAGTACCATTGTTGTCTTGGTCCTTGGTTTCTCTGTGGATATTTCAGCATCCCTAAGCTAGGTTTAAATTTCTCTTTCATTTTTTTTGGTCTTATGGAAGAAATATCTGATTTTTTCTCTTTTGTTGTTCTTTTCTATTTCTTTGTACTGATTATTCAGGATTCTGACCATATTTCAGAAGATCAGTCAATGTATGTGACTGTGTAGATATGAAAAGAAATGAATGTGCCTCAACACTTGATTGTCCTGATGCATAAACTATACTGTGATAAGAAGCTAGTGTTAGGGCAGACTTTGGAAAGACAGAACATTTTCCTATAGGCAAAGGTGTCAGACAAAAGTATATTTTATTTTCCTATTTGTTCCATCCGTATGCAGAACATATCATATGGAAAGCTGGATTCGATTCAGATGCAGGCAGAGTAAAAACTAGTAGAAGAAACATCAGTAATTCAGACATGCAGATGACATATTACTCGCAGAAAGCAGCAGTGACTTAAAAGGACTCTTGATGATGGTAAAAAAGGGAAGAGCAAAAGCAGGACTGCAACTGAACATTAAGGACAAAACAAAACAAATACAGAAGAATTACATAACTTTAATGCTGACAGTGAAGAAAATAAAATTGTTAAAAATTTTGTATGCCTTGCTTCAATGCCTTGTTGACAATGAAGAAATTCAAATATTTTCTTTGTAATAATTTTTGTCTTCTTCCAAGATAATTATCTTAACCCACATGCACCAGGGCAACATATTTTCACTCCGTGGAGCCACATGGCAGAATGCATACAAAATTATATCTACAATGTAGGCATTCTACAACATTGCCACTTGAAGATCTGAAAAGTGTCCCCGAGTATCATTGATGGAGCATGTACAGGCTTTTTTCAGACCAAAAATAGCTAGGTCAAACCTAATACATATACTGTATTTTGTCATGGGCTGCTTTCTTTTAATTAGTTTTGGATAATGAAATGTTTTGGAATAAATTTTAACAGTGAGACATGATGCAAATGCAAAAAGTAAAATTGTTATACTCCGGTTATCAGTGGGTGGGTTCCATTTAGGTGAACCTCAGCTGGTAAACTCAATGACTCTACCAAGATCATGCAAGCAGATCTGGATTGTCCCCTGCCCCCTCCCATTTGATGCAGGATAACTTCTTAGATATTAAGGGAACTAGTTTCAGGTCATGGCTGTGTAAAATATTCAATGACTGTCAAAATGTTTAATTTGATGATCTGATTTTACTTAAAATGATCAGCAGTAATTCATCCTAGCTCCATTAAATAAATGTGGCTAATTATCCCCTTTAGCTATAAATACTCAAGGGCTATTTGAATAAGTTACCACTTTGACTGGGTAATTAATTCCTTCTGTGTTAATGATGCTATCATTAGCTAACTAAGTTTAATTTCCAGAAATAATTAATTAACAGTAAGAATAAAATGAAAAAGAACCAAGCAGTTCTGGGAGGAGAAAATTCAGTTCATTGGGAATAAAATGAGATTCTACATCGATAATAATATGAGATCAAGGACTAACAGTCAATGACCACTGAAATAATCCAGATTAATTTCTCTCTCATTTCAGTGCTCACTAAAATTAGCATCGTTTCCCAAGTCTAGAATTCCTTTAATGTTATCCAAAAAGAAACTGCTGCCACGACAGATTACTTGGGTGGGATGCAACAAGGAACATCCACTGGCAGAAGGGCAGAATCCGATAGAACACAGTGGATAATAATCCCCCTGATTGCAGATCCCTAGAAGGAGCTCTGGATGGCTAAGAAACCTTCTGGAACGAACGTTTGGACAGCAGCAAAACCTAACACAAAAATGTGCTGAGAAAAGGCACAAGAGATGTTCAGTATTCACTCTGCCTCCATTTCTTCTCTACTGGCACTCCTTCATCATATATGTATCTAGTCACTCATCTCTTACAGAAAAGGGGTTAGAGAATTCTGATTATGAAAACAGATTAAAACTTTTATTTTCTGCTCTTTAGTAATGCAAACTTCAATAGGAAAGGGGTGAATGGTGGCATAGGCAGGAGGAGTTGCAGAACAAGCATATTCTAAACAAATATTCAATTAGATACATCTTCCTCAGCCCCTGAGACTCCATCAAAACTCTTTTAACATTTTTGTCCTGAAAGAGAACCAGCAAAGAGGACTCAACATAAAAGGACCTGCAGTACATTATTTTGACATCCTGCCACCAAAGCATCGAGACTGATGAGTCTTGGTAAGGCAATTTGCCATTGAGCAGCAGGAGTTGGTAGTTAACAAAAGTACACTCTCCTGCGGCCCCTGCATCTTCATACCTTAGGGAGAAATGCTATCAATTTTTTGGAAACACATCCTTTGTGTCTCTACATCCTTCTGATTCCAAGACAGCCTCGAATGTGCTTAAGATTCAAATTTGGTGCTTTTCGGAGATGGCCTGTTTTGCCCCTGACATCTCCCAAAGCAATCTGATTCAGGTCTGGGTTTGGGATTCAGTCAAATGCAAGCACACCCATTCTCCGAATAACTGCAACGAACAAAGCACATGGTCAAACTAGGTGATATGCTGCTCACCATGTCCTTCAAACAGGAATTGCCTCAAGTAGTGAAAAATGTATTTGTTATAGCAGCTGATTTATTTTATCTGCATAGCTTGCATTTAGCATGTATTGTGTTATGACTGGTCATTGGAAGGCAAACATGAGCTTTACAGACCTGTTTGTAATTCCATTACAGGAAGGAAAAAGAAGCTAGAGGAAATAAACGTTCTCATTAAAGTTCAGTTTCAACCTCGGACAGGTTGCAGGTACTTGTGGCTGGGGTTTTCATATCTGCAATCCTAGATAAACACTTAACTAGGAGCAAGTTCCACTTGAACTCAGAGAGACTTATCTGTGTATAACAGACACAGAGCATATTGAAAGGATATAGTTCTGCACACACACACACTGCATACATTCCATTATGTGCAGGATTATAGCCTAAGGCAGTGGTTCCCAAACTTGGGTAATTCAGGTGTTCTTGGACTGCAGCTCCCAGAATCCATGGCCAGCACAACTGGTGATGAAAGCTTCTGGGAATTGCAGTCCAATATCTGGTTTATCCAAGGTTGGGAGCCGCTGGCCTAAGGCACTAAGTTCTTCCATGGCATAAAAAAAGAGGAAAAGCTCAATTAGCAAGTTGCTTGAAACTGTAAGCATCAACACTAGTCTATTTAATAGATCTAGTGTCAAGCTGAAATGGTTTTAATAGTTCTTTTATTGTACCAGAAACTTTATTAGGGTCTTTACAAACAACATTTAAAAATGCTTAAATAAAAGATTTAACAGAGTGGCCAACCATTAGTGCTAATTGGGAGGTTTTTTTTAAAAAGTCCTAACTTCAGATGAAGATTTGTTGGACATATTGTTTGAAAGAATGCTTATATTGTTACTTTAAAAACTGAATTTTTAAAAATAGAAATCTGTATCTAGCTAGTTTATATAAGCACTGTCAACCTATATGAACAAGGGGATCAATTAGGAAGATAAGCAGTACGTTTCTGAAGGAGTCCTCTTTTGAGTTAAACACTCTTCTTAGTTTCTTCTTCTTCTTCAAGCCAAATCCATTCACTCAACTGTAGCAATGTCTCTTTGAAAATAAACTGTAGGTGCAGGGACTATATGCTAATCTGATTTGGATTTTTTTTAAAAAAAAGAGGCATGGTCCCAACTGATCTGGATCAAGATCACAGTGGGGCAAAAGGTTAACCTGGATTAGCCACACACGTCTGTAATTTTATTTTAAAAGCCATTCATGTAATCTCTTTATCACGTGAAGGTGTTACACCAAGGTTGGTCCTTTGCCCTGGAGCCGGACATGCTCATAAAGTCCGAGATCCCAGCTACACAGGGAGAGGAATACTTTACTCCCACCCCTTTTCATAAATCTCTGTCAGTTGAGGAAATGGCTAACGGGCAGCCTTCACAGTAAGATTCCCCTGTGGAAAATGCATGGATAATCACCCGTTTGGCAGCTTAACTGCCAAGTATAGAGAAGGTTACTGCATAGACATCATTACTTTTGCAACCAATTGAAGGCAGCACAGGATCTTTCTGCATATTGGTTAATACATGTGACACATTTCCTGTTATTAGCAAAGCTGTATTGGGTAGCAAAACATTTCCGTTCTATGGTTGTACCAGTATTTCCCAACCTGGGGGTTGCAAACCGTTTTCCCGGGGGGGGGGGCAGTTGTGGGTTGTCTTGTATGTGTTGTAGCCCTTGTTAAATAATTTCTTCCTTGACCTTTCAGAGCAGGATATTAAAGTTAGTGTTTTGGGGGGAAAAGGAGTCTCTTCATTCTGAGAAGGGATGACTTTACCCCATTAAAATGCCTTTTTATGCAAATATAGTGGGGGATGTCACAGGTTACTTGGATACTATAAAAGGGGTCGTGACTTAAAAAAAGTTGGGAACCACTGGTGTAGACTATGTGTAATCTGTTGCTTCACTAAGAGTTTTATTTCGAAGACAAGAAGGCACAAAGAACACCAACCACGTGTTGGTCAGTGAACTTACAAGGTCCTTGAATTACAGGCCTTAGGAGAGCATCATTATCCATCCATTTTCAAAAAGCACCAGTGAGACTAGTGAGACTAAAAGGTGCATCAGAAGGTAAACATGTGATAGACTGCCTTTATATAGGAAATATGATTAATTATACACAGTCATTTTATCACTCTCAGAAAGATGATCTGAAGACAGAATACTTCCTAGAAGAAAAGTATTTGTTTCCATCTATTTTTCCTTTCCTCTTTAGTAGATGTTTTACAATTCTTTAGCTACTAATTGAGTTTGAGAAGAAATGTCTGCACCTAAGAGCCAGTCAGAGATTCTGGTGTCCAATGATACCAGGCTGGGGATATCCTTTTCCTCCACCTGCTCTAAAGAGCCTATATATATATAGTAATATCTATATCTATATATATAGAGAGAGAGAGATCAAGAGAGAAATCAAAAAGGTTTCCTTGTCTCTGAAGAAGGGTGTTAGGAGGCTGCTGGGAGCTGAAAGAGGAAGGATGAAGTGCTCATGCTGACAAAAGCTATGAGGTCCAGTGCAAAGATCGCCACTGGGTTTTGGGTAATATATACATATTTATTCAGGTTTCCCTGCCCCATGCTCCTTGGTATTGTAATTTGGAATGATTCAATATTATTTTAGTATAATAGTAATTCACATTCCTCCACCTTAATCACATGTATCAGCAAAAAACAAAACACGCCACATATGTTTTTATTCAGTACTGTTCATAAATAACACTTAACAAAAGCAAAAATAAGTAATTTTAAGATAAAGCTATAAAATGAAACATATTTTTCAAGTCTATCAGTATCTGGCCAATACATTCTATTCACTTAGTTTTCTCTAGTCCTTATTGAAGATGGCATTCTAAGATATGTTATGTAGTATTCCAGTTGTCAAGACCTGTAGGTATTAAAAATTGCACTAAAGAATTTTCTGCCCCAGATTGTGCTATATTTTTAAATGAACATCTAATTTTTTTAAAATCAGAGCTACTTTGGCTTATTCCAACAATTATTTTAAGAACAAAGTTCCTCACATTCCGTCCACAGGAACAAACCTTTCACTATTGTGGCAGTGAAACTGCCAACCAGCTACCCAAGCAATTTTGGATGCCAAAGTGGAAACTGCATCAGTGCGGCCAATGGATTTCATGCCTGTTGTGATGACCTACGTCCTTTCAGTGGCAAACACTGCTTGATTGCTGTTTGCCTCCTTCTCAGTGCAATAAAGTATTGCTATAAAGCCGGAGAGGTTTTTTCAACAGCTTCTATTTGCGCTGCGTTCAGGAGGGTGCCCAGTCGCCATAAATAAATACAAAACAGAGGGAATTCATCTGAGAGGTGAAACACAGCCTGATTGAGGCTCTGTAGAATCTTCTTTTTCTCCTCATCACAATCTGATCTGGCTGCCTTTTCCTGCTCTGTTCCTGTTCCAAGAAGTTGTTCCAAAACTCTACATAGAAAGAAAATGTTTTCATATTGGACACTGAACTTGGCTCGCATCTAGGAAGAAAACAGACAAGGCAGTGTTATGAGCATAAAATACCACTGTGCCCAGTAACATACAAGCGGAAGAAACTTGTGGCTATTCGTACATGCACCCACTATTACTTTATTTGCTCATTCCACAGTATTGATGACTCACAGCTGCATGTATTAACAGACTGCACTGAAATACACTGTGTTTGAAGTGATAATAAGTTACAGTGGTGCCTCGCTAGACGATGTTAATCCGTTCCGCGAAGATCGCTGTCTAGCGAAAACATCGTCTAGCGAAGCACGTTTTCCCATTGGAATGCATTGAAATCTCTTCAATGCGTTCCAAGGGAAAACTCAGTCGTCTTGCGAAAATCTCCCATAGGGAAACATCGTCTAGCGAGTGTGGGTCCCCGTCGGAATGCACTGACAGCTGCACTGACAGCTTTTGACCACTAGTCGGCGCATTCCTATGGGGAAACCTCATCGTCTAGCGAAAATTCCCCATAGGAGACCATCGTTTTGCGAAGCGCAGTAGCGCTCGCAAAAAGGCATCGTCTAGCGATTTCCTCGTCCTGCGAGGCAATCGTCTAGCGAGGCACCACTGTATACAAATAGTATCTGATCTGTGACGGTTCATCCAGAGATGCAACTTGCCACTCAATACTGGTGCAACCATCAAGCCACAAGCAAGCACAGATAAACCGGCTCTCAGAAAACTCATCGTCCATCTATGTTACATTTGTACTTTTAAAAAGAATGTAGATTAAAAGAACGGACAGATCACTGTCTATTATTTGAAATCATCTGCCCAAGAGGAATAGCAAATGCTTTGCTCATCAACGATAAAACACTATGTTTGTCCATGGATAGTACCCAAACTGCATCAGTTCCATAAAATAGAAAAATGTGTGCTTACCAGATCATCTTCACCTGAAAGCTCATTTTTATTAACAACTTAAAAATAAAAACTTGTCATTTCCACAGTACTGCAGTGATGCAGCTACATTTCCAATAGTGGGGTTAAAATCTACCACAGAAGAACCTTCATAGTTCATTTGTCAGTATCTCTCTCTTGCAGCACCCATGCTGAAGCAGAAATGAAAGTGCTTTTCCTGGAAGATATTTTATTGAACTTCATCTAGTATTATCCAGTTGAGGAATCATGAATAAGTGAAATGAGTTATCTTTCCTTCACTATCAAACTAAATTTAAACTCCTAACTAGAGATAACTATATCCAGTCCATGCCAAGTTTATGTGGATTCATTGTGTCCTTTTAACACCTGTCTGCACCTGTTTTAAAAATGCAGGAGAAATAACATTCTTTTTGAAGGCAACTTTCTCTAATAATTCTATACACAAGGTTCCCTAATACACATATTTGTATATGCAATCTTTCTGCATTATCTGTGTCAAAAGAATGTGTAGGGTTAGGGTATGTATAACCTAAATGATAACAGTGTATTGATCTGCTCATTTGTCTGGCATGTCACCTCTAGTTAGGAGTTTAAATTTAGTTTTATACTGAAGGAAACATAACCCATATTAGTTAGTCACAATTCCTTAAATTAGGTCAGTTTGCTTAAAATTTCAGACCAAATGGAATTCTCCTCTGTGGTACTCACAAACTTTCACTACCTTTATTTGTCACTGCCCAAATGACAACCACCTCTAAGCACCTACACGAAGTTTGGGCTTACTATTTAAACCTATGAACAGGGACACCTCCTCTTGGATTAGCTTTGTCACTAATTAAGACATAATACTGCTGTTATGACTCTGCCAAAAACTTCACACTGCTCTTTTAAAAGAATGTTTTGGTGAAACATAGGGCGCGGCTGCATTATCGGCACAGAGCGAGCTAGTGTGAGCTGCTTTGGAATGGTCAGGCTTGATTAGAATAATGTAATTGAGCCCAACATTTCATCTGGCAAAGCCCGTGTAATCAGCCTCACAGTTTTGTTTACTTTGGTGATACTACACAAACTATGTGTTACACCATTGCTTCAGCTGCATACATGGCTAAAATATAATTTGACTGCTACTAATAAACCAGTAAGTAGGTTTATTAAAACAAAACGAGTTTTATTTTTTAAAAAAATAAAGGAATACACAAATTTACTGAAATAGTGAAAACAAAGTATAAAAACAATGTTTCAAATTGCCAGGTTCTTCAGCATACATCATAAACCTTTATTTTTATTTTGTACAACTAAAACGCTTTCTGTTCTATATTTATAAAGTGTGTGTGTGTGTGTGTGTGTGTGTGTGTGTGTGTGTAAACAAACAAGGCAAACACCATCTATTCTCAAAACAAACCACACTCATTCTCACTCCCTGATAATATATCCCTTTCCACTCTAACTAATCAGCAGCTCTGATGAACTCTCTTACACATCCCTTATACAGAAATAGAATCTTTACAGCCAAGAACCATACAGAGCAATCAGCTTGCAGTTACATTGATAAACATTGTTTTATACTTCTCAGTTGTCCTAACAGGCACTCTTGGCACATACCCCACAGGTGAATCAACCCTATTCATTTACATTCAAGCAAATACAACTCTGTACAGAAAACCTTGACACTGTGATGTTCTCTATCACTAACCTTAACAGCCATACAGAAGTATTAATAAAACATACTTAAAAAGTGAACCTTTCTCATCTATTAACATTTATAGTAAAATGATTTTCAGAAGTCAAGCCCTTGTGTCAAGTCCTCCAACTATTATGTCTGTACATCCAGAAGTATTTTCCTGTACCTTCCCCTCAGTATAGCAGACTGTACAAAGCCGTGATTCCTCCGTTAGATAATTTAGTACCATATGAAGGAGGAGGTACTGAATAGTGACTCTGTTTATTCAAAGCAATCCTGGTAAGGTTTTGCATTGCCTTGTACATTTCTATATTGGTAGAAACTCTGTATCAAACCCGGATTACTTGCAAACAGTTTTGATAATAGATTTGCTCTGTGTCACTGCATTGGACTGTTGTTGCTTCCTTTGCTCATTCCATTTTTGCTGTTCCATTAGATCAGACTACCAGGGTGGTGGTGGAATTTAGCTGAGAGATGCTGTTTACAAAATAGTCTGCTACCTTTTTTCTTTTCCTTTCTTTATTTTTTTTATTTTTTTACCCATTCCATATAATTTTTCAACTAAGGAATTTAGTTGCTTGCTGAATCCTGCCCTGGAAATGGCCATCTTGCCTATCCAGAATTATCCTGTCTCTTATGAACCTGTTTTTTTAATTGTTCCACTATTCTGCACCAATTAAGCAGTTACACTGTTCAGCACCAATAAAAGCTTCTGCAGGTTCCATTCGTTTTTGGCACTTTCTATTAAATTTTGCTCTTTCAAATATGACATTTTGTCTCCCTACAAAATAAATTATGAAAAGCCTCTTTCCCTTCCTTGTAATCTTTTCTGGTTTTTGTTTTGCAATTTATTTATTTATTTAATTTAAAATATTTTTATCCCACCTATCTCCTTAAAAAGGACCGAGTGAGAGGTAGGCTAATGAGAATATCAACTGAAGCGTCCCATATCGTAAAAATGAAAGCATTTGCTTGGTATACTCATAGTTGCTCCATGAACCCTGAAGCCATTCCATGACTCTTAAATCTTCTGCTCCAGCCGGGCCAGCTACTTCAATATTGAAAATCACATTTCTGAAGTGTTGCTATCTGTGTAACAAAAATCATATCTTCACACACACAAAAAAAGTCTTCTAATTCTCACTTGGCTCTGATTGTTCTGGGCTTCCCATCTCTGCCCCCCCCCCCATTTTTTTAACTTTACCTTTCACTTGGCAGACTTTATTCTCTCCTCTGTTTTGCCTGATTTTAAAATCTTGTTTCTGGTCATCCTCTTACTTTTGATTTTTTGCATACTTTTTGTGTTCCCTTGGAAGTATTACTTCCCATCCGCTTGGCACCAGTTCTTCTCTGCTGTGTCAAAAACCTGCAGCTCTGGTACCATCCAGACCAGAATCTCTCAGAAGATTGTGCCTCCCCTACACAGACCTCTATCTGTCCTTCCCATTCTCTCTTTAACTCATGAGGAATGCTAACAGCAGTATCATGCCATGGTCCATCATCAAGTGCAGCAAGAATCCTGTTAGCACAAACAGGGCACCCCCTTCTCTGTAACTGGAGACACAACTTCTCTCAGGATTCCTTCTGTCATTCATTCCCCCCTTCTCCCTCATGCACTGTATATGGAGCTCTAGATAAGTGCTGCTTTCAATGGAGACCTTTAAAGTATTCTGCTTAAACCCTTCTCATTTTATTGGGACTTGCACGGGGATTTGCTGCCTGCTCATGTTTGAAGTACTGCTTAATAACAGCTTGAGTTCTTATTTTCTTTGTCAAAGATATTCAGCCATCACTGCACCATTTCATTCAGTGTAATGGGCAGCCTCTGTAACAAAAAGATGCACAGGCACTTAGCCATGATACTCAATGCAATCATAAACACTCTCTTTTTTAAAAAACAAAACAAAAGAATCCTCAGGAAGCTAAAAGTCTGAGCAGGAGAAAGCTCCTTAGACCCCCCCCCCCCCTCCCCTGCATTCTTTTTTCACCATGAATAAAACAGTAAATGGCTTGCCTGATCTGGTTTCTTTATGGGCCACCACTGTTTTTATTTAAAGGCTGGCAACACTGCTGTGGGAATTAACCATGCAATCCTGTTGCTTGTGTTGCCAATGTAAATGCCTGAACTAGCTGTGAGGAGGTTAATAGAGACATCTCCATAGGCTATCTAGACCTGGCCCAGGGCCCCAAGAAGGTGCTGTACCAGATCTTTTAGGGGAAGCTGTACCGGCTGCAAGACATGGCAATGCAGACAGAGGCCGCCTCACAAGAGGAAAAAGAGGAGTCCTCTGAGTTCATGCATGTCCCAAAGGGTGGTGTAACTCAAAACGGAGAAAACTCATGTCAAACCCTGAGAGAATGCAATGGCCCCTACTCTAACACTCCATGACAAAGCAATGCAAATAAACTTTCCTGCCCAAACCCTGTAGAGCAGTGGTCCCCCACCTTTTCTAAACCGGGGTGTGTGCGTGCGGGGCGTGTGTGCGGGAGATCTGTCTCCACGGCCCAGTCCTGGCAAAGGCCACGACCTGGTAAATGGCCGCGGACCGGGGGTTGGGGACCCTTGCTGTAGAGCACAGCTGGCTTGGTCCCAACATAATGTCCTCTACAGGAGAGAGAAGAGGACAGAGGGGATTGGGAACCAGGGATTTAAGGGAGGCATTGGAGGAAGTGGGCGAGAAGTCAGAAGGAGAGGGAAGGGAGACTCTTGATCTGATAATGAAGAAGGAAGGGACTTGGGGAGATGCTCAAGAGAAGTGGAGGAATGATTTCCAGGGTGAGGAAGTTGAGGGAGATTCACCGGAGTCCCCCAAGGTGTGGGATTACATGGCGAAGTAAGATCCCTGGAGATCTTAGGGTCCCTAGGGACAGGTGCACAAACATCAATATCTTTGCCTTTCTCCCCAGTCCTATTACTTGGAGAGACATGCATGATACAGCCTTACATCTCAAAGCATCACTGAAGGGAACCGGACTCCATCCCAGCTGTAGCACTGGAAGCGAAAATGCCAGAAGATCCATCTATGCCATTTCCAGAAGGATCAGCGACAGGCAGGGACATCCCAGCACCCAGCCAGAGGGACACTGATACCTCACTGTGGATGTACAGGCCATTGCTTCTCTGGGCCTCAGGTTTCAGAACCCCTGGCACCCAACATTAAGGAGGATATTAGACTCTAACCCCTAGTGGTATTAACTAAGGGGAGCCTAGGAAAAAAGACTGACCTGAAGTGAAGTCAACTAGCCCTGAAAGTGAACTGTTGATTGATTTGTTGTTTCCCCTTCCTGATTCAATAAACACTGCTGCAATTACTAACTCTGGATGGACGTGGGAATGGAAGAGAGGCCACCTGTTGACTGAGGGAAAGTTGGTGGGGCACACCGGCCCTACATTTTAAGCAGTGCTGAGGTTCAGGGGATATTTTCAAACAGGTTTTTTACTCAGATTGATTTTTAACATTTTTTTAGTGTTTGTGTGTCTGCATGTACACTGTACAGCCATATGGACGTTGAGAATAGAAAACAAAATTAGGCCCTACATTTTGGGGGAAATGATTTTTTCACTCACTTTCCCCTGGGCATTCACATTTATATATGTTTATGTATTTGTGTGTCAAAATTAATGTGAAAACATAACATATCTGCCTGGATATCCAAATGTCTTTGAAATGGGGAGGAAAAGAGACATATTATGAGTAATAGAAAAGGAGGAGAGCAAGCCTTCATTCAACAGAAATGCCAAAAAAAAAAAAAGTCCTGTAGTTGGTGGCTGCATATGAAACAAAGTAATTTAATAAAGGTTGCACAATGTGAAGAGCTACAATGATACAAAAATCCATGAATTCTGGCTTTGTTCATTGTTCATGGAGAAAGTCTTTGAAATTCTAAAAGCAGAACTAGGACTGAGGACTCTGAAGATATTATTAATTCAATAGGGCAAACAATTAAACAATGTCAAAGGAGTGATACCTTCCAAAATGCCTTTGAAGAACCTAAAAAAATTGCAGTGCTGAACAATGAAGAAATATGGCCCCAAAGATTTAAGAGAAATATGACCCTAAGGGTATGTTTTAACAGAAAAGAATGGTGGAAAAAGTGAGACAAAATGAATAAATGGAATCTCTCTCTCTCTGAACTCATTGATACTGTTATTGAAATAAGCAAGAGATTTTCTGAAAACGATGCAATAATTGCTGCAATAGCATCTGTTGATGGTATGAAATTCTGAACAAACAAAATCCTCTAGCTCCCTAAGAGTCATAGTTCCAAGAAAATGGTTTTCCTTGGCTAAAAAGTTATTAGAAAATTGGAGCAATATAAACCCATTTCAAGAAATTTACCAGCCAAGAGTGGTCTTTGCAGATGCATATCTGCTACTGGCCACTATAAAGACTTCACTCAGCAAAACAACTTCTGTGAGTCAACATTTTTTGTTCTAACTCCATTCTTGGCTATATTACAATTTGTCCTGCTGTTTGTGCCGCAGCTGTCACTGGCCATTATTGAGTTATTTTCCATCAAATGTACAGCTTACAGAGAGTATCTAATCTTTTTTCCAGGTCCTTTGTTACATTGTGTTCCTCTGGCAGATACTACTACTTTTGGGGGGTTGACTCCACATGCATCACTTTGTTGTGCTTTCTGGCTTGTGTTATTGCCTACATTGGTCCAAAGGGGCAGTGATGGGTGTGTACTAGGTGAAGCTGACAGTGATATCTTCTGTGGGGTGGCAGTACACCAGGAACATCCCCCTCCAGTGAGTCTCAATTGTCTTTCCTCAGAAGATATTTAAAAGGAAAAAAAATAGTGGTTCTGTCAAATGTAGCATTACTTCAGATAAATGCAGCAGTATTGCCTTGCTAAAGTATTTTATGGAGAGAAGATAGTGGCTACCACCTTAAGCCAATGTGGTGAGATGTTTAAATGTTGCTAGGTTGGAGGGGGAGGGAGAGACTAGCCCTATTTGATTCCTCATCCCATTGGTCTTTGTCATATACATTTAATTATAACAACACTTTAACAGTAATAATATTTGGGGGCACAGAGAACCTGCAAGAATATGTGGATATTCACTTCTCTTTGATTTACATGCGTAAACGCTTGCACATCCCAACACTGACAATCCATTCTTCTCCTTTTAATTAAGTTACAATAACTTGATCACATCAAATCAGAGAGGCTTTTTGCCCTGCGTCTTTATCTATCTGTCTATCTATCTAATTTACACTGGGGCACAATTTATGAATCAAAGTTTTTCCTTCTCTTCCAGATCCCTCCACTTTCCATATGAGAAAGACAAAAGCATCCTGTCATGTCTGGACAAGCCCATCATAATGAAAAATTCTTATTTAAAGAAAAAAAAGTGCAATTGTGCAAATGGGTATGCACATGCTTCTGAGCTGATCCTGATTGTCATTTATATAACATTTTGAAGAAACACTGCTATCTTCATCATAAAACATCCTGTTCCCATCACAGAGACTAGATTTTTAGTTAGTTCTGCTCTGCACCAGGCTGGCAAGATGTCATGTCAAGTCAGTGCTATATCATCTGTCAAAAATGTTTTTAAAGGGGTAGACGTTGAAGTAATAAATAGAGTACAGATGATGATGAGCAATAAATGGGAAGAGTGGAAAAGAAAGTGGTATTAATAGGTAACAAAATTATGACTCGGACAGAGAGGACCTCACACACCACTCAGCCATGCTACCCAGACTTTTCTGATATGGGTAAGCTCCAGGGGGTCAACGGCTGATGGGAATCTTCCTGCCTGATACCCTCTCCCAACACTCTGACTCTCCCTCACTCAATTTATGAATGTGGGATATTGTTCTTCTGTATCCATGATTCAAAAAACTAGAAAGCAGTCCTATATTTTCCAGCAGGAAAAGATGTCAAGCTTTATACAGCAAAGGGCAGCCTGAATATTGACAACACCAATGGCAGCAGTCAAGAAGGTCTACCTTACAGGATACCCTCTTATACTCGCTACCATTCACAAAGTGACACAATGCAAAGGAAAATCCCAGAAGCGAAATCCTTTTTTTCATCAGTTAAGTACTTATCACCCAAACATAAAGCAACTGTCAGGGCTATCTTTTGACAAGTTGAATTCTCCATTGCTGCTTTAAAGGTTGGGAGATATTCCCGTAAAACTTTCCATGTCCAATTCACTTTATCCACCTTTTAGTCAGTCAATAATATTAACCAACTTTTGGTGCCTAAAATATTCCAGGAGACACACCTGTCTATATGTGTGATAAAACATTTACTAAATACAGCTGAACAAAGATGGCCTCGAGGTGCTGGTGGCAGAATGTCCTATATTGCTTCAGACTGCAGGCTGTGGGACCCCCTTTTGGAAATTGCCATTAACATAGTTCACAGCTACTACTCCTGACATTCTAAGCTGTTATTTTTGTAAGATATTTTTTTCCTCCTCTCACCTCAGGCTATAGAAACTATTAAAAATGGTATATCTTACATGTAACCTGAAGTACTGAGACTGCACAATGGGGTATACCACATTTTTTCGTGCATAAGAGGCCCCTATATATAAGAACCCCCCCCCCCACTTTTCTAACCCAAAATTAAGAAATCTTAACTTAGCTTTGATTATTCAGCCTCTGGGCTCACAAAGCTCAGACATTACGAGTCCCTGTTGAATCTGAGCACTGCCTACAGACTCCACCTCCAAGGAGGTGTATTCCAATCACTTTGATCCCTGCTTTCTCCCTTCTTGCTAAGCCCCGCGGGGCTTAGCAAGTGGAGGGGGAAAGGGATCAAAGCAACCCCACGGCTGCATGATCGCTTTGATCCCTGCTTTCTCTCATGCTAAACCCCGCAGGGCTTAAGCAAGAGGAGGGGGAAAGGGATCAAAGTGCTGCAGGATCACTTTGATCCCTGCTTTCTCTCTTTGTGCTAAGTCCTACGGGGCTTAGCAAAAGGAGGGAGAAAGGGATCAAAGCAATCCCGCAGCTGCACGATTGCTTTGATCCCTGCTTTCACTCTTCATGCTAAGCCCCATGGAGCAAAAGGAGGGGAAAAGGGATCAAAGTGCTGCAGAATCCTAACTGTAGGAAGCTAAGCCTCATGACTGAAGGAAGCCTGTTTGCAGAGTCAAGGAATGGGCCGTTTTGTTCTCTCCTCAGCTTACGTCTGTGTATAAGACAACCCTCAATTTTTATTCTAAAGATGTTAGACAAAAGTATCTTCTTATACACGGAAAAATACGGTATATACAATCCGGAGGCTGAAGAGAATAAAGCAGTTTCTGCTCATAGGAAGCTTTGCGAGTACATACCAGCCCACATCCTGTAAACAGCTCCACCAGTGTAACAGGAGTGACATCCCCAGCAGTGGCAGATTATCCCTAATTAAAAAGCTCCTTTTTAAATTTCAAGTTCTGTGTGAGTTGTACACAAGACAAAGTTGTGCATAACCTGAGACTGAAGTAGAAACTCTTTTGTGTGTGCTATGCACCATCAAGTTGCAGTCGACTTACAGGAACTCTAATAGGGTTTTCAAGATAAGTGAGATATTTAAGGAGTGGTTTTACCAATGCCACCTCGCATGGGGCTTCCATGGCCAAGTGTGGATTTGAACCCAGATCTCCTGAGTTCTAGTCTATCACTCTATCCAGTACACCATACTTGAAACTCTTTAATTAGCAGCACTGCCACTGCAATGACAGAGCTAAGCAATGGTATTTTGTCACTACAGCATCATATGGTAACTTTATAATATATACCTACTGACATGTGCACAACATACATTTGTTAAGTGTTTTAAAACATATGCTACTATTCTAATAGTCAAGAAGAAAAATAACTATTTTAGATTGAACCAAAGGTAGTTTTCATCCTTTACATTTCTAAATACATGAGAAAGACACTTTTGGTAGAGGTTTATACAGTATCACCACAAAATTAAATCAATATTGGACTACTTTACTATAGGTATGCAACATCATTCCAACACTAGGTCACAAAGTTTATCTCTGCTTTGCTGAGAAGCAACACTTTCTCAGAACAATGAGGAAGTACTGACATTTTGAAATGATAAAGCATCATATGCACTTTAATATTAAAAATGTGATGAAGTTCAAATATATTCTATATTTCAAGGCAAAAATGAATCTTCATATAATGTCTCCACTGTAGACAAATTGTTTTTAGTGATGTAGTCTGTCTTCCTCAAGCCAAAGCAGAAACAAGTATCTCGGCAAACAAATTGAGTGAATGCTTCTTGTTTTGTTTGATCATTGGTTATAAATGCTTCATTTCTATCTTCAGAATTTCTTGAACTGATCTTTTTTTTTAAAAAAAAATTTAGCCAGGTTCTCAGTGTGAAATAAAGAAAGGATTAAATAAGGGAAAACATCAAGCAAATCTCTCCCACAGCTTATAAGTCACACTTCAGAAAGTGTTTGTCATAACACATATTGTAAAATCACACAGGCAAAGGCAGCCAAAATACTTATAAACAAAATTGGCAATATAAATAATAAGGAAAAAAACCCCAGCCATATCGCTGTTCTAGGCCTGAATCCAATGGTATCATTGTGCATTCACAAGGTCTCTTGAGCCAGCTGAAATGAATTTCCACAATTAGTGCAAGGGAAGGATCCAGTGCAGTTTCCAATATACAACCAGTTGTGCAAGAAACAGCACATTGTAAACTATTTCTTGTAGCATTACTCAGTGGTCAAATCCAATGTAACTATTATGGCAGAGGTTTCTGATCCATCAGCATCACATTGCAATCCAGGCCAATTAGACCATCTTTCTAACATTTCCCCTTCTAGCAGAAGCCTGACGCAAACAGTCATGACTGACACAGACTCCTGTAAATTATTTCACATAATACTGTCACAGAGCAAGTAATATACTATATAAGTCAGATAAGTCTGTAACAAAGACAAGATGACAGAGCATCAGACACAACAGATTTTTGGAAATTGTAGATGTGCCCCCCATCCCATGGCCCTTGTTGGCTTCTCCATGATGAAAGGGATTCCAATGAATCTTGAGACATTTGCAGGGCCAGGGGAGGGCATAAGAAAAGAACTACTGGATAGCTCAGTGGTTTAGGTATCTGGCTGCAGAACCAGAGGTTGGCGGTTTGATTCCTCACTGTGCCTCCATGACAGGGGCTGGACTTGATGATCTGTAGGGGCCCTTTCAGCTCTGCAGTTCTAAGATGATGATGATTGGTTGTTGTTGTTGTTTAAGTTGCAGCTGATCTACCTTACATAGAGTAAGTTAAAGCAACAGAATTTAAGCCACTGTGTCAGAGAAAGAGGGCTGTCATTCACTAAGATCATGCTAAAATAAACCTGTTTAAGGTGCCATAAAACTGGTTTTGGTTTTTGCTATACATGCTGAAAGAGACTAACACAGCTACCTCTTTGAACACTAGACAATTTTGTTTGTTCCTCCTTGCTTATCCCTTTAATTCTTATCTGTTCCTTTTCTATTCCTACCCCTAAACACATCATTTGGACACTACTACAGGACCAGGCCCTTGTTCTGTAGTAAGCAACCATGATATTTCCCCAATCCTGAACTGCTTTCAACTCTTGGAACAAGGGATATAAGCTGAGCTGCTGAGGAGGCAAGCTCAAAACACCAAAAGGGACCATTCCTTGTGTCTCCATGCTAGGAGACATAAGGATGAGAACCAGTTCTCCTGAGTAGGGACTGCTAAGCTGCCTGCTTGCCTTGCTTTCTTTTCAGGACTCCATGTTCTCCATAATTACCATGGGTCTGCCCCATGTGGGTTTTGACCTCACTAATATAACAGGACACACTGTGGACATAGTTTTTGAGCTAGGCAGGGTGATGGTGATCTGGTTGTGGAAGCAGTTCTGTTTGTCATGAACAAACCACTACATCGTGGGTGCGTGTGTGAAGGCTGCAAGCGCTGAAATTCAGGGAAGTCCAGGGGAAGATCCAATAGTAAGATCAGTTATAGTCCAAGCTCATGGTCAAGGAATCTTTCCAGTCAAGGCGCAGAGGGAGAAAAGGAACAAAGCACAGATGTACAATCCGAGCAAGGAGATCAAGGCTTCAAGAAGGAAATTTATAGTGCTTTCATTTTGGCCCTCACCTGCCTTTGATCTGCAATCAGGACTCTAAAAGGTGTCTTTGTAGGTGGCTCCCCTTTCACTTCTCCCACACTCTGGCTGGGGCCAGACGGGGCTAGGCTATCTTCAACTTCAGAGAGCAGGACACTCTCCTTGCTGGGAGAGGCATGACACTGGGACTCAAAACCTCCACTGTGCTGGGAGGCTGATTAAGAAGAGTCTGTCCCAGAGGGCTGATGGATGTGAATGGTTTCCTGTAAGCATTTGGGCATTTCATGCTGCATCAGCAAATGATTCTTCTAAAACTTTGGTTTACCTCCGGAATGAATGAATGGCTAGGCCAATAGATGATGATGATGATTAGTATTCGTATTATTATTATTTATAGTTTTATTTATATGCCGCATTTCTCCCAACAAGGGACCCAAAGTGGCTCACAACATTTAAATTCACACAATTTAAAAACAAAATAAGTTAAATATTAAAAGATAAATTAAACAACATGTATCACCTGCTGCATCAATAATTAGACATGACTGCTTATCTGAATCCCTGTCCATAGGCTTGACCTAAGCTAAGTTCTCCAGTTTACCAGGGAGTTGCCACTGATCAAATGAGCCAATAAGAAAGCCTATTCCTTGGCAGCAGCTAAGAATCTTTTTCTCTGCCAAAACTGCATCTGCTCGGTCATCCGGGGAGCTGTCTCAAGTGGTCAAGACCCTATTACATTGTGGCTCATGAGAGAATAACATAGATGACGACAGCTGTCTGAACAAAGTGCAAGACACTTTGCAGATAATATAACACAAATCATTCTAGCTTTGATGCAGCAGGTGATACAATTCTTATATTACCAGTGTCTGGTGTCAGTAATGGTCTAGATCAGGGGTCTCCAAAGTACGGCCCACAGGCCACATCCATCCCTCCTTGCCTTTTTATCTGGCCCATGTGTGCATGCGGGCATGTGGGCGGGAGTGCAGGCATACATGCGTGCAGGAGTGCATGCATGCAGGCGCACTCCTTCGGCCCTCAAAAATGTGGGGGGGAAATTATGTAGCCCTCATGGTGAAAAGTTTGGAGACCCCTGGTCTAGATGAAGGCAAACAAACTGAAACATAACCCAGACCAAGACAGAGGTGCTCCCGAAAAGGCAATGAAAAGGCAGATGACGATTCCACTTCTGCTGGATGGGGTTGCAGAACCCTTAATAATGCAAGTGTGCAAATTGGGAATACTGATGGATTCAACCCTGAGCCAGGATTCCTAGGTTGCAGCAGTGGTCAGGAGTGCCTTCTACCAATTCAACCAAATGAGCTTGTCCAAGAGTTGTCTAACTAAGCTACAGTGACACTACCTTTTGTTCTGCCTTGTTTGTTTCACCATAACGTGCCTCTCTTGGTTCTGCCAACTTATGAGGCTTATTTTCTGAAGACACAGGATAAGGCCTTCTCAGTTAAGGGAGGCTGGGTTTGCTACTTCGTTGATGTACTTCTGTCTAAATCTTCCCATTGTGGCAGGGCTTCAACAACTGACTGATTGGTAACAGCATGATCTCATATTGAAGGGTGTGCTGCGCTTTTCTAGTGTAAATTGTAACTATTATTTTTAATAGAGGTGTTTAAATTTTTTTACAGCATTCTGTTTTGATATAGTAATTGATTGATTTATAGTAATTGATTTAATTACAGTATGGGTTTAACTATATTGTAAGCTGTCTTGGGTCCCACTTTTTTTGGGAGAAAGGCAGGATATAAGTAAGAGCTTGATCCCACTAGTAAAAAGGAAAATCCTATTTAAATCAAGTTTAGGATGTTTACATTTGATTTAAATTTGGGTGATTACAGAAGGTACTCACAAGCACAGATTAATTTGTCAGGGAATCATTTTTTTCTGTGTAGCAGCAAAGTTTTTTTGGCCCTCTGCTAGAGGCCTGGTTTTTTTTATGGCAGATGTGGAATCGAATAATTGAAATTGATTCCACATGTGTGAATGATCCTTATGTAAACAATACTATCCACCTTCTGTAACCATCTATGGATGAATGGAGAGGACTGCTGCTATGATTGCTTGAATTCACATTCATTGTTTGGAAATGAATGGAAAGGATTCCATTTAGAATAGCTCCCTTTAATGTGTGCACTAGCCCTGGGTTAAACAAAGTAAAGGAAGAGGGCACAGAGGAAAAGGCAAGAGACATAGCTGCCTTTGACACAGTAGTGCTGCCTCAATTTCATGAAAACTAGGCTCTTAATCCAGTTGGGGCCATCCATTGATGGAACTACTTCCATCAGCAGAATCAGGAAGGAGGCACTTCCTTTGTCCAACTGCCTGTACCTGTGGACCTCAAGGGTTGGAGCCTGTTTTCAGGTGACAGGAACCTCTGCAGTGGGGAAGGGAAGAAAGACTTTGGATTTAGATGTAATTATGCAAAATACAGAGCTGAGAGTTTAGAACTAGAATATTTGAGAACTTCGGATATTTTCTCTGTGTGTTGCAGGAAGAAAGCACCTTCAATATATCTTGCAGATAATATCAGAATAGGATGCAAGTTCAGTATCAGAAATGTCTAACACAGGTATCAGAGGGTAACTTTTCCAACCACATGATCCTCCTGTGGTCACATAGCTCCTCCAGATAAACCAGAAGTGATCAGAAGCTTATTTCTAGTTAAAAAGAGACTAACATAAACATTTTAGAAATCAAATGTTTTTTGTTTTGCTCTGTTTCCCCCCCACCCTTTGCTTTAGAGGAGAACTACATCTTCTAGAGTAGTGCTTCCCAACCTTGAGTTCCCAAATGTTCTTGGACTACAACTCCCAGAAATTCTGGCTAACATAGGTAGTGGTGAAGTCTTCTAGCAATTTTAGTTGAAGAACACATGTTCACCCAAAGTTGGGAACCACTGCTTTGGAGGCACGATCCTCAAATAAACAAATAACTTAGATAGACAGACAGGCAGTTTTGTGGGAAACGTTTTCCCTGAGAGGACTCAAAAGCCTACAAAAATGTATTGGGAGGGTGCCATGAAGCCCACTGGCTACATAATTCCCACCCTTTGTCTAATATAGTTGAGATCTTCAATGGCAAAGAGCCATGCAAATTGAATAGAATTTATCAGTATGACTCAGAAGAAGCGTCTAGTCCAAAAGATATATGAGTATGTAACACTTCTAATATATTTGGCTAAGTCTAGGCTAACGGTACCACTGTGAGCATGTAAGCAGAAGTTCCAATGGTGTTAAAAACCAATGAGATGTTATGCTTTACACTTTCATCAAATATTGGAAAGACTGGCCCATCCCTATTTATGTAGGATCACTGGATTTCTGCACGTGCATTCAAGACTGCTGAATCAGAGGGGGCTCTGTGTTTTTTTTCTCAACAGACATAAAGTTCATACTGCAAAATATAAAATATTTTACTGATTATTATAAAATACTTTGCTTCTTATTCTACTAGTACCATTATTTTTTCCATCAATGCAACATAATCTACCATTGGAAGAACTGGCAAGCAGTATCAATATTTTGTACAAGAACACATTTCTCTCTCCAAATTGTACATTCTGATACAAGCACATATCCTTTACATTCTTCTCCCTCTCTGACTACTTGCAACCAGTCGGACAGGATATGGTACCTGGCAAAGGATGTGCCTTGACTGGAATAATAAATTATATATGGATCAGTACTCAGTAGAACATTATTAATAAGCATTTTTTTGTTGGTCATAAAGAATGTTAGTTTTTTGAAACTCTTTAAATATAAAATATCAGGATGATTCCTATCTGTAGCATATCTGGAAAAGGTTTTGCTAAATTTTGTTGGACCTGGCAAACTCTTCATTTCATTGATGTGTACCATTAAGTATATACTTGTGCAAATATTTAGTTGCTATATGAAGAAACTATCATTTCTATTTCATTACTTAAGATTTTAAGGGTTATATATATTTTTAAAAAACAGCTAATTCAAGTTGCTGAAATCTCATTTACAGAGGAATAAGTACAGTATGAAGAACAAACTATACTGAACTAACAATTTATGGATTAATATTTCAGAATGTTATTGTTCTGGATATTCAAGAGTGGTAAATGAAATATGTATTTCTTACCTTACATTTCAAGAAATGTATCAGAATATTCTAAAAATAATATAATGGGCTGTCACACATGGAGGTTTATTATTTTTAAGGGGGTTTGGTATATGTGTTCAACAGTGACTACAGAATACATATTTCATGGGGAAAAACAGAAATTTGAAACAGTTTCCTACACAACATCCCCCCCCCCCAAGTTAAAGGGAATTATAAAGGGAAAAATTTTCTTTTTTTAAAGGCTGAAATCCTATGCAAACATACTTGGAGTTATGCCCCATTGAACTTAATTGGAGTTTTGTCTGAGCAGGTATGCATAGGATTATACTACTGATAACATTTATTTATATGGCTGGTCCATAGAACAGGCCACAGAAAGCAAGTGTAAAAATGTGACTTACTTCTGCAGAAATATATATACAGTGTAAGTCTTTCAAAAGAGCTAGATTTTATTCACTGGTTAAGCACCTAAACGATCATTCAAGGTAAATTACTATATGCAGGGGCATAGAATAAAACATTGATCTAAGCAAGCATCTTTACTTAGAAGTAAAGGCTCCCAAAACTGTGATGCAACTCACTTTCACAGCTGGCAACTAGATAATAAAGTTTGCTCAGTGATTACCACTACACTGAAATCGAATTGGCGAGTTTTAGCACAATGCAACACAAAATTCAATCTAGTCATGGGACATATGGCTCAATGAAGCTGACATCTGTTAAAATACACTGAACAAAATCCTATGGGTCAGTTACACAGATGTAAGCACTGCTTGTATCACACTCTAGCTCATGCAGCTGGTATGCAACGAGGGATAGAAGTGGACACTTGTTAACTACTGTGTTTCCCCGAAAATAAGACAGGGTCTTATATTAATTTTTGCTCCAAAAAATGCATTAGGGCTTATTTTCAGGGGATGTTTTATTTTTTTACATGTACAACAATCTACATTTATTCAAATACAGTCATGTCATCTTCTTCTGGTTGCTGCACAATAGTGGAGGGCGGGGTTTCACTTAACTGGGGATTATTTTTGGAGTAGGGCTTATTTTACGAGCATCCTGAAAAATCATACTAGGGCTTATTTTCAGGTTAGGTCTTATTTTCGGGGAAACAGGGTAGCAGCAATTTGCCACTGTCATTTACTCCACTGCACTTACACAGGCACAACTAACTAATAGCATGGATTATTTATATTTATATTGATACCTTTTATTTTAGGAGAATGCTTACAAAACAGGTTATAAAAGTGTAAGATAATAAAAACATCAAACATCAAGGCTTTAATGAGCTTTTTTGGGGGGTGGGGAAGGATTTCCAGAAAAGTTACTTTTTAAACTGTGGCCTGCACATAAACCCCAGTAAGCTTTCTGATCTTCTGAGACCAACCAGGAGAAAGTGTGGTGACTAGGGAGGAGGAACTTTTGAACCTTCTATATTAGAAGAACCCTGAGATACAGAGACACACTACCACTACACAGCCATATTGATTAAACTATGTGTGTAAGGGTTATCACACTGTTATTTTCCTCCTCCTGTAGACGTTCATTCATAGATGTGGTCATGCGACTGGTTATATGACAAAGAGTCTGCCAGAGAGGGGAAACACATTTGTGTTTCTTCTTGCACTTCCCATTTTTCCAACAAGATTCTGGCCTAAATCTTTCATACATATGAGGAAAAACGTCCCTATTATTTGCATAGCCATTTTGATCTCACAACTAAATTACACCATATATTGGGAATATTTATTCACAAAAGTGAATGCATAATTTTTGCAACAGTCGCATTTTCAGGAGCCTGAGTAGTATAAGTGAATAGGCTGTTGGACTAGGACTCAGGAGACCTAGGTACAAACTCACTGGGATGGGTAGCAATGGTAAACAGCTCTTTGAACATTCTCACATACCTAAAAAAAAACCTGTTACAATTGTCCTTAGTGGGAAGCAATGGCACATAACAACAGTATTTTCAAATGGTTAATTCACATCTTAGCATACAGTGTGCACCATTCTTCAAAGTATTTCTTTGCTTCTTACCTAATGAAAATGGGCAGTCAGCCCTATCCCTGGTAAGAGATCCCATCCGGAGTGATTGGGAGTGGGGGACTAATGGGGGCATGTCCAGTTGGGAAAGCCACTACAGTCCCCCATGGTGCATGACAGTGGGGCTTGCCCTAAAGTGGTCTCATGCCCAGAAAGCATTCATACCCACTTGGTATTCAACTTGGCTGTCCAGCAGGGACTGGGAGGGTGGCATCGGCTATATATTATCTATAATAAAGTTATTACTGCATACTGGTGGTGTGTCTTAGGCAGGCCAGGGAGGAAGTGCAGGGCAATCTTGCCCGGGCCTGCAAATGCATTCTTTTGTCTTCAGAATGGGATTTTGAGAAAGTTTGAAAAATGTATTTGCTTTTTATTGTTATGTGAACATCTACATCCCTTCTACAGACAGCTGATCAGTTCTACATAGGGACTGACAGCTACTCAAATACAACTTAATATGAAACAAACAAACAAACAAAAAAACCCCACACATTCAGAGGCCTAAAAGGCAAAACAGAAAAATCTAACTTACTGTCAGTTAAATCAAGTTGTGCTGCTTTTTCATTTAGTTAATACAGATGGTACATGAGACAGAACTCTCCAGGGAATAAATGTTGTGCATGGAAAATCAAGTTTGGAACAAAAAATTAAGATTCTAAGTGACAGGCAACCCGAATCCAAGATATATGAAATATTTAAAAAAATGGAATGCAATTCCTCAGAGGTATAAAAGTGTAGACAGCTGTACTCAACAGGTACGGCTCAAAACTGAAAAAGATTTCAACAAATGAGGTTACTTCTTTTACTTCAGAAGTAAACCAATGAAAACTCTACTAGTTTATTCTAATTAAATTCAAACTTCAACTGATCTTTGTGACGGGAAGAACAATCCGTTCTGCAGGTTCTCTATTATATTGTTTCACTGCTGATCTTGTAATTCTCAAAAGAAAATGTCTGAATATTCTTCTATCTTTCTTATTGAATTATCAAAAGAAGAAAAATGTAGTGCATCAACAGTCAACTTCATTAAATGCTTAAATTATGTATATAGACACATTTCTTTGACTTCCACAGGCCTGACTACAGGATACGCAACCCCCTACTTTTCTTTCAGAGTACATAGGTCAAAGTTACTCTCCTGTACTAGCTAGTCTGGAAGAACTATATTCACTAAAACATAACCTGCAGTGGTAGTGGTGAGGAGGGGGAAGACTCTGTCCTAGGTACAATTAGTTTCAAGATCTGGAGTTACACAGCAATGTATATCATATATATCAACATACAGTAAGTCATACACTCAAATTTACCTCAAAGTAAAGTTACCTTAAAATAACTAGGATATTAGTTATAGAGAAATACCTGCATCTCACGTTATAAGCATTTAGGATTTTTCCCCACGTTGTTTTGTCCCATAATTAAGTATGAAAATTATCAAGCAAAAATACCTTAAAGATAAAATAGGTTAATTTTTAGATTTTTTTCCATAATTGTGTGTTGACATAGCTAACCACCATTCATACATTAAAGTTTGCTCTTTTAAATAAAGCACTGCAGTTATAACTGAAACACAGATCAAGTAATGTAACATGATTTTTCAATCTGCTGAGCAGAATTAACATGTCTCCTAACACAACAGTTTGAATCACAAAGCAAACATACTCAAAGAAAGGCTTATTAGTTCTGTTAAAAAGAAGTCAGCACAATACATCCCTCGTATTTACTGCTGAAGTGCGTAGAAGTAAATTGAAAGTGGGTCATCATAATTTAGTCCACGAAGGCTGACTGGAATTGAACAGTCACTCTGAAAATTAGTACCAAGCCTTTTTCTTCTTCTCTTCTCTTTGCACAATTCCAGCTGGTTAAATACAGGTGAAAATTCTTCTACAAATAGTTATTTGTCAGAAATCTAGTATATAGGGTTGAAATAGTCACACAAAAAATACGGATCATAATTTCTGTTCTCATAGGGTGAGCCATTATAAACACACACAAAAACAACTCCAGCTGATTGTACAGTTGCCCTGTTTCTGCTATTCAAATGTTTGTGTGCCTGTTGCTGGGAACGCATACAGGCAGAAACAGTGGATAATGAGAGGATTTGATGGACAATGGTACATCAGAAACAACACATAATCAAATCGGAAAATACTTACCAATCTAATGCAACAAATAACCCCTTCAGAGTAAAGCACATGTCTGGCTCTAATCACAAAAGGCTGTCTACAAGAACTGTAGCCTTTTTTTTTTTTGGCATTCATTTTCTATTTATTGGTATATGTTGGCACAAAGTTTGTGAAACTGAACTAATACCCCATTAGAAGAGTACAGGACATGAAACAAGGCTATGTGTGTGACAATGACCGCACTTCACATCAAAAATAACCCGCCACTAAAATGCTTACTTGTATGAATAGAGAGCAAAAACCTCATGGTGCAGTGGTTAAACTGCTGTACTGCAGCAAAAACTGTGCTCATGACCCGGGGTTCAATCCCAGGTAGCCAGCTCAAGGTTGACTCAGCCTTCTGTCCTTCTGAGGTTGGTAAAATTAATACCCAGCTCGCTGGGGAAGCAATGTGTAGCCTGCATAATTAACTTGAAAACCGCCCAGAGAGTGCTTTAAGCACTATGGGGCGGTATATAAGCAGTACGCTTTGCAAAAACCTATTTGCTGTATAACAGCAAAGAAAAATTCCAAATGAAGTATAACTGGAGCCCTGTGTTGGCATTTGCGAAAATACACAAGGGAAAGAAGAGGGTAAAGGGGCATATAAGGGCACGTGAGCCCTTCTCCTACACTTATACCGTCATATATTCCCATCTCTTTACAATGCCCAACCTTCCTGTAATGAGCAGGGAGTCTGAAATATGTACCGCTCAGCTGATCTGAGCATGAACAGAAGCTTCATGTCATTAAGGACTCAAACAAACAAACAAAAAAACCCAGTCAACTAAATCCAGCAAATCAGGGAAACTATTCTGAGTTTAAATTGGATTCCATTTCTTCATGGTTTACCAGTTCGACTTTATTAAGCACATTGCCAATTCTAAATACTGCCCTTCCTAATTCTGCTGGCATGTCCTTAAAATAAGATTATATATGGGGAAGGATATAGATGAAAGCCTTGGGAGGCAAATATGGGAATCAAAGATCACATAGCGTGTATAAGTATTTTTAAAACATTTTATTTTATATTATTTCATTTTATATTATTTATATGCCACTTTTCTCCTAATTGACCAAAGGCAGGTCACAGGTCACCTTCTTTCTATTTGCTATAAACTTCTCTAGGAATTTTTGCTAACTCTACCATTGCGATTTTTCCGGTTGAACAGGAATTATTTGTAACAGAACCTTGGGCAATACAAACATTTGCTAGCCATTAATTCCTCTGATAATAATTTCATAGTAAACCATTCTTCAAGTTCCCTTTTAATCCACTGTATTGTGGGCTAAATATTTGTAAATATCAACTGCTGAATGTGTAACTGGTACTACATGTTCAAGTGCTGTGACTGGATTTATTTCTTTTTTAAAAAAAGTTTTTATTGGAAAAACATATACAAGCACAATAACTAAAATTACAATGTCCAGCAGAGCTAGGTGATCTCCACATTAAGCCATCCCTTCCCACTGAAGATGTAACTAGTCATGTGACTGGATAGTGACTCAAGTCTCATAATGCCTATGTGGCAAGCAGGGACAACATAGTCCACCCCACGACAGGAGTACCTATGCCTAACAAATTTGCCAGTTGCAAATGGGGAAGAATTTCAATGTGTTTTCACCAATTTATTCAATTTGAGTGTGGGAGAAGAAGACCACAACAGACTTTCCTATCCTCATCACTACTACTTCACCTCTTAATCTTCTCTTCTCTGGGGTAAACAAACCCAGCTCTTTTCAGCTTTTCTTCACTAGACTTGGCTTCCAGATTCCTCATATGACTGGCTGGCCTTCTCTGGATATGCTTCAATTTGTCAATCTCCTTCTTAAAATATGGACAAAGTGCCAAATATAGCCCAATGAGAGCAAACTAAAGTACACCTAACATGTACTACAATGGTTAACCTTGCTGACATGTTTCTAATTCTCTCAGGCTGTGACTACACTGGCAGCCAAACTGGAGCGATTTGGCTTTGATCCATAGTCTATTTTAAGCTTCTGTTTGGATTAGATGATCAGATGGAGACTGAAGATTGTTTTGGTGCCAGTGTCCACACTGACCCCTCGATCTGATGTGGTTTGATCCATGCCACAGTCCACTGCTCCCCTTCCATTGATCCTGCACTCTGCCCATTCCTGGCTCTCCTGTCATGGTTCACTGTAAAACTGACAGGCTGTTCAAAGTGTTGCATACGCTAGGGCAAACGGACAGGGTTCTGAAGTTCTCTATAATGTACAAACATATACACTCATGCTGCAGAAACACAGTAGTTTGCTGAAGTTCATCAGATGTGTTTCTATTTCCTTTCATTTTATTTTGTCTGTGTAGAGATGATCCAGTGCTAAATTAGTATATCTAGTGATTTAGTGCTAAACTCATTATTTTGTTTTAAAAATATTACCTAGGGGCAACTCGGGAGAAAAATCACAGAGAGCTGTGTTCCTGTCCAAAACATCACGCCAAGCTTAGTATGTCACCAGAATACCACCCACAGTCATGCTCTCCATCCTTTTAGGGGATGAAACAACTGATCACATGGAGACAAGTCAATCTGAAAAAATTCAGCTTGAAAAAAAGGAGAAGCCCCCAGTGTCTGAGAAAAAACTCTGAATCATCAGAAAGGGTTGGACTGATTTGAATTAACCTTTGTGTCATGGGATTAGTAAAAAAAAAGGGGGGAATTCATCTGTTTTATACCTGCAGCAAATCTCACAGTATTTGACTGTGTAGTAGCAACTTCAATTTCACTGTTTATTTTTTTTTTTAAATCCTCAAACAGAAATATGTTGTGAATACTTGGCAACCTTCATAAGGGAAGCATATCAGTTGCCAGAAAACATGCATTGCATGGACACGGTCTTAGGTTCACTACCAAGTAATTCCAAGCACGGGTTGGAAAAGCCATTGCCAGTCTGTATCAAACATACTGGGCCAGAGGAACCAAGGATCTGACTCCGTATCAGCCATGCCAGTTTCCTATGGAATGTTAATCAGTACATGAGACCCTTTATGGATTTAATACTTGCCAATATGTCATCTGAGGGAAGACCATTCCTTACATCTAGCTCCATCACCATGACAGCTTTCTGAACTAAATTCTGCATGCTATTTGTATTTCTGAAACAAATCACCTATCTAGTTGTAGCAGGAAGGGGATAGGTTCACCATTTGGGAAAGATTCTGGAATCTTAACCAATGATGAAATGGAGTCGGAATGGCTCAACTCCAATTTTCATTGGAGGAGTTGTACCCATTTCAACTTGGGACAAGTCAAACAGATGATATATGAAGAGGCATAAAGTTCAAATAGGTAAGGAGATGGTTAGTGTTAGTGAACACATAGCTAACTGGAATGATTGCAGACCTGTAGGATCAGACTAGTTACACCCCAGGATGCTGAAGGAGCCTCCAAATATTATTTTACCTTCATAACCACTTGCTAATTTATCATCATTTATGGCTGGCAACATTGGAACATCTATTTTAAATTTCTTTTAATTTTTAGTCTATGAATTCCTTAAATTTTCAGCTCCTGGTTCATTTTATTACTATTTATAACCTAAATACTTTATATTTATATGAGCTCATATTACAAATGGATTGACAGAAAACAAATAACTGAGCTGTTGTAATTTGTAATAAAGCTGATCTGGATATTGTTCAACACCATGTTTCAATCATGAATAAAAGTGACTAGTCTGCATAACATTTTTTTCTCCATTATTGCTAACAAAAATTGGTAATAACTATAAGCTCACTATGAAATACTGTAATGTTCAAGCTGAAGATTTTAAGATAATTTTCCTACTTCATCATCAATTAAAATATTATATCACGAATCTAAAACAAATTCATCCACTGAAAAATGATAATACTGAAAATACATTAATAAATAGAAGTTTTGTTTTCTGCATGTTTTCTGATACAGCAATTGCAGTATCAGCACTATGTCCTTTAACATTACTAATATGCTAAAAGAATTAATCTATTGCAAAAGTAAGTTTCCAAAAGGTGATTAATTAAAGTAACTAATCTTGTATGTAGGGCTGCACAAATAGTGAGCAGTAAATTCAATACTGCAAACCACCATTGGGAATTTTCTTTAAATAACTTCTGAAATGTATCTGACAAAATTAATTGTGGCTTGGAATTTGCAATTTATGTAGAAGCATTTATGTTATTTATCACCGCTGTCCTAAAACTGAATTACTTGCATTAAAATGTAGCCAAAGCCTGCATTTAGAATCTCGCTTTTACAAGACTTTTCTATTGTCACTGGCAACATACTATGGACTTCACTTATTCTTTTTGAGATTCATTCTAGTTTTTCCTTCATCCATCTTCTTTTGAGACATGTGAATGGAGACTGTAGAAGAGCCAGGATTTTGCAAAAACATATTCTCTGTATATCCTACTCTCTGTATATCAATTAAAAACTAAAACACATAAGCACACAAGCTCAAATCTTATTGCAGAGTAAGTCATAATTATAGTGCATTCCTTGGCATGTCTACTCAGAAGTAGATCAATGTTATATATCCTCTCAAGTAAATGAATATAGGACTAGGATTACTAGGGACTGAGATTGCTAACTTTAAAAGTCCTCTCATAATCACTCAGTTTATGTACTGTTTTTCTTTACACATGGTAATAGACTTCTTTACACACTACGGTATTTACAAAAGATCTGTATGCGTGTTTTCTCAAAACTAAAAAGCCCACTGTTCTTGAGAGCACCTTTCTATCAAAGGCAATTCAAAACAGTTTTGTAACAAATACATAAGAGAAAAGCACTTTCATAGCAAAACAAACAATTCAAAATTTCTAAGAAAGAACAATACAACCCATGATGCATCAACAGTAGAATAACTCCCCCAACCTTGTAACTATAAAAGCCTTTGTCTTCACTTCCAATTCTTCTTCCGATTTCCACTCAACTAGATTTCCCTATATCTCATCTATTTTTGGTCCTTTTCCCCTCCGCATGCCTGATGGACCTCAATGAAGTAAAATTTGAAACCATTCAAGAAACACAGGTAAACAGATCTCAAGTTTGAAGCCCAACATTTTAGCTTTTTTCTCTGGGGTTAACTTGTACATTGTCAAAGACTAGCAATGCTTTGTGTTTTTATATTGTTTTGTGTCTTTATACAGTATTTTAAAAACCAGTGTTATATAACAAGCATTTCGCCCTCCTTTGCTTTCCAAACCGGCAAAGTGAACAAGGCGACTGCTTGTAACCTTGCTTTGTTTTCCACAAAGCAACACACAACTGTGCCTCTGAAGCACAGTCCATTTATCAGAAGCAAAGTAAATGCAAATACTCTGATATGTGATTCTGGGTGATATTCTTTTCCACAGCGTTTATCACACTCAGTTTTGTTACGTAAAATGAAAACCAAGGCTACAAAAAAACAAAAAAAAACAAAACAGAGCAACATTTTTGATGTTGGTGGTTCCACAGCTTCTTCTTTAGAGACAAAGAAAGCTAGCGCTTTTGAACAACTAACTGATTATATATTCCCACTTTGCTACTTGCTTGCCAGTATATAACAACAACAACAACAATAATGTCAAGTAAATTCTGACCTATGGCAACCCTTTCCAGGGTTTTCTAGGTAGAGAATACTCAAAAGTGGTTCACCATTTCCCTCTTCTGGGGGCACCCTGGGATTGTGCAGCTTGGTCAAGGCCACACAGGCTGTCTCTTCTGGGGCACACAGTGGGGAATTGAACTGTCAACCTCTGGCTCTGCAGCTAGATATCTAAACCACTGAGTTATCCAGCCACCTCAAGTGCATTATTACAGAGGGATCAGTGAATTCTTCTGCATTTCTTAAACTTAGATGAATAATTTCAACTGTAGCTGTATTCACGTGAAACTGGATTGTAATCATTGCTTTGCTTTTTGCTTTATATATCACCCCATAGTACTTAAAGCTCTCTATGGGTGGTTTATAATTTAATTATGCAGGTTCCACATTCCCCTGCCCCCAGTACTCACTTTACCAACTTCTGAAGGATGGAAGGTTGAGCCAACCTTGAGCCGGCTACCTGAGCCCAGGATCAAACTCAGGCTGTGAGCAGAGTCTTGACTGCATTATGGCAGTTTAACTGGTGCACCAATTATCTGCTGTTTCCAGGGAAAGCAAAACCACAAGGCTCTTGTTCTCTTAAAGCATCTGTAAGTAATGATTGAAAGTGCTGATTTCTGAGAGAAGGGTCTTCTAAAATGATTTTCAGAAGTGAGGCAAATAAATTGTGACACAGAATTTTAATCCATGGGATAACTGCACTGTTTTGTTTCAATAAAATGTCACAGTTAACTCTGGGTTTTGGAAGACAAACAAGAATTGGTACATAGACTCTAAAGCTCATAGAATGGCAAAACAGAAACTTGACTGTGGAGCTTTGGTGAATTATATGATAGACTGTTCCTCGAGGCAAGAAAAAATATATCTCTGCAGCTAAAAATTAGTACTGTATAGGAAGAAGGTTTGGTCCAAACTTTCTCCTTGACATCTAGTCTTCTGTATACATATAGTTTAGATGTTAATTTTTTTGTTTATAAAATAGAGAAACATTCTGTCATCTGTAGTCCATAATGATATAAACCAGATTTAGGATTATCAATGATAAGTAGAATTTGGATAAATTTATGGATATGAATTTACTGAACACAAACCTATAGGCTTCTTTCTTAGCAACCTAGCTTGTTTTCTCTTGACCAACTAAGTATGTGCCATTCTCTGGCTTGGGTCTCTATATATCTAACTGGCAGAACAATAAAGAATATTTTCTCTTTGTTTCAGGCAATAATAGGATCGGTTCAACATAAACAAATGTCAGCATTTTTTCAGAAAGTGAAGAACATTTTGAAAATGCAAAGCAACATGGCTTTCTGACATTTTATAGGTATGAAATAATTTTATGTTTAGGAACTGGGTTATTAAATGCTTTGCCTTACAGAGGAACGGCTAGGAATCCTCTATCCTAAAGCACGTGGATTCCTTCTACTTAAAGCAAATGCCTGGTAAAAACTATTTTTCTCAGACTAAGAGTGCTTTGGCAGCTGTCATCCATTGAAAATTATTACCTGCTTTTCTCTATTATAAGCAGGTGCCCATTGTGACTACACATTATAAATAGAGTGTATTTCAATTTATTTTTTTCTCTGATGTGATATTTTCAGTATATCCACTTACAGAAACACCTCCGACATGAATGAGCATGAAGAAGAGAGTAAACTATATTTCTCTGGAATAATTTGTTTTTGCACAGAAGCAGGTATGTGGTATAATTAAGCAGGGATGTCAGTGAACAAGGCAGGGATTTAAACAGGTGCATCTTAATTGTCCATAACCACTAAGATTAACCAACAAGAAAATGATCCTCTGGACCAATGCATGAATGAAAAAGGCTATGCATATTTACAAGAGCCACAGCTGTCAATTCCTAATGATAGCTGAATCAAAAACACTGAGCTGTAACTAATTACTGTAAGAAAGGGAAAACAGGAGGAGGGTAATCCAACTCTGGAATGGCAGACACACAGTCTTCTATTTGCTTATTCAGAGCACATCAATATATCACATTATTTCAGCTTGGGCTGCTTCCTCCTGCTGAGGTTCCATTCCGTCCCACTTCCTTGTTTTCATCAGGGAAGCAAGTTACAAGGCTCTTTCCTCATGTATGGCAGATTTCTTTGCCAGCTCCACAACATGACATCTGGTGCCCAAGAGAAAACTCAATGCTCAGAAGAAGCACGTGATGTAGCAGTTGGCACTAGATATTACAATCATGTATGTGTAAAGTTGTTACACAGATTAGTCAGATATTGTAACACAGGGCTGGGCAACTCTAGCAGGCCTGGGGACAAAATTTTCACGCCCAGCACCTACCCATGGGCTTCACCATGCCTGGAATTGGCAAAAACAAATCTTTCAAACAGACAAATCAAACTGGAAGTGACAAGATGTCTACTTCAACTTTCAATCTTTGTGAAAATCAGGGGTCTGTGATCCTCCCCCCTCCCCTGCCACAAAAAATCATCTTACTACTTATATGTTCAGTACTAGGAGATACATTGCTTTTGAAAAATGTTCTCTTCCAGTATAGGAAGGACATCAGGGTGGAGGAAGACTGGTGCTCTCAAAAATGGCATTGAGGCACCACATCTGATAGGCCAGTGCTTGGAGATGTTACTGTTTTGGACTACAACTTCTAGAATCCAGTTTGTGCCTTGTGCAACTATTCATGGAGGGTGACTCTTTGAATTCTGCTGAATAACAGGGGAAACTGTTATGTACATCCTGCTGGTTGGAGGAAACACTACTTTGCATCCTGCTGATAAGTGGTGATTGGTCTTCATATCTGTGAACAGAGGAAAAAATAGCGTACTGCTTGCAGCAGCTGCTAATAATGGAAGATGGAAAAATGTGCCTGGCTTCACTGCACAGCACCAAAATTAAACAGAAGTCCTTACTGTGTGATGTTTCCAGGCTGCACCAAACCCAAACCCAACCAAATTAAAACAAAACAAAATAGGAATAAAAACATTCTGTAGTATGTCTGTCACACTGAATTATCAATAGAGATTGTATAAGAGGATTTATTTTAAAACCCCTCAGTGTCCCATCAAGATACACTTCAATTAGCAAAGATCATGCCTCCAACACTCAACAGTTTCTTTCCAGTGAAAGAGGAGCTTGCACAGCAAGTGAACAAATGCCATCTAAAAGGGTGGATCTGGTCAGCTGCATTACTCTCTTCACCCCCAGATAATGGACCTGGCAGAACTGTGCCGGCAGAGCAATTAACTGGCAAGGGGTTCACAGTCTGTTTGGCTTCCACTCAAGAGGGCTTTGTCAACAGGAAGGTTAATAACGGAGACTTAGAAGTGACCAGGTGATTTCAGGAATTGTGCATGCAGTGGATACTGAGGCGTCTTGAAAAGAGTATGGAAGGGAGAGGAAAGAATATTTCTCAACATTTTGTCAAAGGTGATGCAGCTTTTCAAAAGAAAAATAAGACTAGTGATTATAAAGGAAACGTTAGACCTTTGAGAGCAGAAGAAACAGCTCACACATCAAAAAGTATGTGAAGAACTGGGAAGTTACGTGTATTCCAGCTATCACTTTCCTTGGCTAGAAGTCTAAAAGCTCTCTGTAACTTGAGGGACTACCTCTTCTAAAAATGCATTAACGTTGCTTGATGGTTCCCCATTTCACCAAATCTTTGAAGCATGTTCTTTCCCACTCAGGAGAGTGAAGAAAATACACCCAGAATCCCAGTGAGCTTGCAACCATAAACATTGGAAGAGGAGTGTTTTGCACAGGACTGTGAAAAAGACAAATCTGTGTCTGTTGGACTGAGACAGTTTGGATATTTATTTATTTATTTATTGGATTTCTATCCCGCCCATCTAGACCACAGGTCTACTCTGGGCGGTTTACAAATTTAAAAACAATAAAACCAGTAAGCATATATTATAAATCCAAGGTGGCGAGTATAAGAAATTAAGATGCGGCAGGAGGGAAAGTCTGCCCAAATAGCCAGGTTTTAAGTTTGTTCCTGAAAACACCCAGAGAGAGAGCCAGGCGGATCTCCACTGGCAAGTTGTTCCAAAGGCGAGGGGCCACTGCCGAGAAGGCCTGGTTTGTGTATATGCTTCTGGCAGTTGGTCTGATTGCAGCTGTGTGTTCTGCTCCAAGCACATGGTGCTGGGGGAGGGGCTACTACTGATAGGAAATGAGTCACTGATTTAGTTGGAGAAGAAGCTAGCAACCACGACACCTACAGTACAGCTGCACTCAAGAGTCCCTGCAAATTCCTAAGCAGGATGAATGAACAGGGGGATTTTGTGTGGGTGCTTAACAAGAGTTTGCAAGGGAGGCCAGAAGTGTGTTTCAGCACCGACATCAGATGAAAGAGACAATTACTGAAGAAGCATTTGCAGTACCTGTAGCATGTTTGTTCTCCTCCCAGAGGATGTAGAAATCTACACCTGCAAGGTCAACTAGCTTGTACTTCTTGCTCCCTGGTGAGCCAAAGTACAGCAACTCGAGGCCTGCCTTTCTATACTCTGGCTCACCAGGGAAAATGAATCGTTTCTGAACAGAGCTGGAAGAGCAAGAGAGGGAGGTTGTCTCTAGGAAAGAAGGAGAATACCAAATGAAAGTAGAAAGCATTTGGAGGGATATGACACCGATAAGAAAGTAGCCATGGAGGATTCTGTAGATGGAAGGATTCCAACCACCTTCCAAAGGAGGAAGAGACATGTGTTGGCAACAGGTGACCCATTCCTGAGGGGGAAGAGGCAGCAGTTTGTGGGCCTGACTAGATGTCTCAGGATGTGTGTTGTCTCCCTGGAACAAAGATGCAGGACATGACAGACTCATCAAGACTGTTGACCATCATCCCTTCTTTCTGTCTGATGTAGGAAGAAAATGCCAGACAGGACTTTCAATGTATTACAGATGCTTATAAGGCTCTGTATAGAAAGGTGAAGAGCTTGGAGTACTGCTGCTGTTTTTCCCCCATCATTTTTTCCTCTTAAAGGTCATGGCCCTGGAACAGATGCTGCAATAATGGAAATGAACAACTCACGCAGATGGTGTTATTGGTAAGGCTTTAGCTGCTTAGACCATGATCTGCATTTTCACAGGGAGGGATTCCTGAAAAGTTATGGCCGGCATTTTATAGGATTTGGGAAGAATGTGTTTGCTGCAAGGGACAGAAGGGTAAATTGTGTACTAGAAACTGGGATGGTGGAACAGAATGGGAAGAGACAATAAAGAAGCAGCTGGTGGGAATGACTCATAGTTTCAGATATCTCTACCAGTTTACAGAGCAGGAGAAACAAACAAGATGAGCTTGAACTCTTCACACAGAAAGGCTTATATGATAAAACAGGCATTATGGAAACTTAGAGGGATGATACTCACAACTAGGTTAAAAGGAATTAACTGACTAAAAAGGAAGATCAAAGGAGTAACTTTGTATGTAAAGGCTGTATACAACTGCAAGTTGACCCATAAACTGAAGTAGAGAACATTAGTGGAGACCATTTGGGAAAAAAATAGAGAAGAAAGAAACAACTGTGACACCACTGTGGGGGATCTCCTAGCCATACTGAAGATTTGGATTATAACCTCTTAGTTCAGATTCAAGGAGGGGAGATGTAACAGCACTGGAATACAACTACCTGCTATCTGTTAAAAGTCAACTTTAGCTAAAAATGTCAAACAAATTCTTCGATTGCTTTGCCAACAACTTTGTCTTTCAGAAGGTGGAAAAGCAACAGTAGGATTAGCTATTCTGCATCCAATTCTTAATAATAAGGAAGAACTGGTCAACAAGATGTAAATAATGGGAACTTCAGGTGGACATGACCAAGCCCTCTTAGACTTTGTTACACTGAAGAAAGGGAAAGATTATAATGTATTCTTTGGATTTTATGAAAGCTGATTTCTATGAGCTTAAGGAAACACTGGATGAAATATCAGGATCAAAAATCCTGAAAGACAAGGGAATGCACGAAGTATGGGAGTGTCTCAAAGGTGAGATGCTGAAGGAGCAATCACAAAAAAAATCCTACAAGTTGGAGCTACTACATAAGGTACTTTCAGATGAGCTAAGATTTACAGTATAGGAGGCATGACCAAGGAGGTGAAAAGAGGAGCAAACCACCAAGGAAGAATATACATAAGAAGCCAGTGCTTGTAGAGAAAAATTCAGAAGGACTAAAAAGCTAAGAATGAGTTTACACTGGCAAGAGAATATAACCAAAAAGTGTTTTTGTTTTTCCGCCCCACTGTGCCTGGAACAAGAAGAATAACAAGGAAGTGACAAGTCTGCTGCTTGGAGATGGTGGAGAAATGCTAACAGGTGACAGAGAGAAGGCAGAATTACTGAAGACTTACTTTGTTGTCTCTTCTCCAAAAGATAATAACGCTCATCCTAGTGCAAACAGACTAACTGAATCTGGATGCCCAGGTTTTGTCAGTGGCCAGGAGTGCATTTGCACAACTGAAACTAGTGCACCAGCTGTGCCTGTTCCTAGAGAGGTCTGATCTGGCCATAGTGACACATGCCTTAGTTACATCTCGACTGGATGACTGTAATATGCTCTACATGGGGCTGCCTCTGGAAAGTGTCTGGAAACTTCAGTGGGTTCAAGATGTGGCAACCAGATTGCTGACTGGGGCTGGTTACAAGTATCACATACCCCACCCCCCTTACAGCAGCTCCACTGGCTGCTGATCTGTTTCTGGGCACAATTCAAAGTGCTGGTTCTAACCTATAAAGCCCTAAACAGCTTGGGTCCGAGCTATCTCAAAGATTGTATCTCCCATTATGAGCCTGCCCAGGTGTTAAGATCATTAGGAGAGGCCTTTCTTTCAGCCCGACCACCTTCACAGGTGTGCTTCATGGGGACCCAGGAGAGGGACTTCTCTGTTGCTGCTCCCAGACTTTGGAACCTTCTCCCACAGGAGGCCAAGCTGGTGCCATCTTCGCTGTCCTTCTGCAAGCAGGCAAAGACCTTTTCTCTTCAGGCAAGCTTTCCCTCAGTGGTTGGCTGCATGAGTGTTATTTTTAAATGGATTGTTATGCGTTACTGCTTTGAATGTGTTTTTAGTATTGCTTGTGTTTACCATTTCTCAGAGTGGCTTTTGTTTGATCCTTTTTAGTATTTGTGTACTTATTGTTTTTAGCTTTAAATAGGGTCTTTTAATTATGTAAGCCGTCTTGGGTCCTTTTTAAGGAGAAATGTGGGGTGAAAATAAAGAAACAAATAAACAAATAAAGGTGAGAACAAGTGGGCTGCTGCCAAGATAAATAAAGAGGTGGTATGGGAACACCTATCTGCATTAAATGAAGTCAAATCTGCAGGACCAGATGAGCTCTATCCAAAGGAAATAAAGGAACCTCTGTCCTGTGACCAGTCTTATTTAATATCTTCATAAATGAATTGGGTGAGGGTATGCGGGAGATGTTCACAAATTTGTAGATGATTCCAACTGGTAGTTTAATACTTTAGGAGACATACTCAAGATTATCTCAACAAATTGGAAAACTAGGCACAAACAAACAAAATTAGTTTCAACAGGGAGAAATGTGAAGGTGCCACAAAGCAGTGGATTGAAATTACAAGAAGGAGATTTTAACTAAACAACAGAAAGAATTTCTTAACAGTTAAGAGCTATATGACAATGGAATGAACTACCTTAGAAGGCAGTGGACAATCCTTTATTGAAGGTTTTTAAACAGAAGTTGGATGTGGTCCTCTATCAGGGAAGCTTTCGCTGTGGCTCTGCTACATCTTGTTGACCCTTAGGTTCCTTTTCATCTCTATAATTCTATGAGATCATGGAGGTTCAAAAAACACTACAGTTATGCCTCTCTTTGGCAGTTGCCAGAATTATGTTACTGTCACTCAGAAAAGACTTGCAAGTGAATCTTGGAAAAGATGAAACACAGATAAGATATATCTCAGTGGAACATGTGTTGTCTTTTTTAAAAACCATAACACCTATCTTCTCTTGAATGGAAAACTATGTTCTCACCCTAAGTAATTTCACAGACCTTGCTGATAAAGGGATCACTTTTCTTCTTGAAATCCATTTCAACACTTTTTTTTCTGCTGAAGAGAAAACACCTGAGTTTTCTGATTAAGTGTCATCCTCAATTTTGTCATACAGGAAACCAAAGCAACAAGCATCTGCTCTTTCATTGCTAGAATTCCATACAGGTATTTCTTCACAGGAATAGTAAAGATGTAAGAACCATTCATCTCCCTCCTAGGTTGACTGGTGTGTCACTTTCTTTTGTACATTTTCTTGACATCTGTAGAAGTCATCTGCAGCCAAATTGAGTTCTAGCCAACAAGCTGCAGCTGAGTCATAATAGAAGAAACGTGTTCTGTCTTGTTTCATGAGAAATGCCAAACCCCAAATGAAATACTACCTGCACAAATCCTGAACAGAATAAAGGAACTGTGGATAACAGTTCCCTGGTACACATTGGGTTCCGGTTTTTATTTTATTTTTTTATTGAAGTCATTTTTTCTGCAGTGCACAGTAATTCAATTTCATTCATATTTCTCATTGATGCCTACAAAAATGTAGCCTAAGGGTGAAAGCTTGATATATTACAAAAAGTGGCAAGGCATATTTGGGACCCAAAGACTGTTGCACAACACTGACAATAAATCTGATGCAGACTATGAAGGCTGTAGGTATGCACATGAGCTAATGTGCACGCACATGTATGCACCCATTTAATAAAGCCTACACTTCTGTAAACCACGGTCATTTTCACACAGAGAGCTCCTGGGCTACCTGTCAAAAGGCACTGCACACTGGATTGAATATGTATGGATAGTACAAAATACTTCCAGATAGTCAGAATAGGCATAAAATGGATAGCATCCACTCTTTCGTGGATTTTTCCTAGTATGATGGTAGGAAGAAGCCACAGGAAAAACAGGCTTATTTAAAATTGTATGTGCCATTTGAACCCGTTGTAGAATTCCATAAGTTAGACCAAGCAATTGCACAATAAAACTTTCATCTGGAGACATCCAATGTTGCATGTGCACTGTTACACAACAGGATCTTGCCCACTTATTGTGAAAACTATGATGTACCAAAAGAAAAACAAATTCCTTCCATTGGGAAATATCTCTATTCATATTTATGTTCCAATAACAATATCAAATTTGCTAATTCCAGTTTTTCTGCTGCAGTAGTTCTTAGAAATGGTTCTGTTCAAGTAAAGTGATCATAAAGTCACAGAAGAAACACCAAGTGAGACTTAAATGCTTCCCCATTGGTTTATTTCATATATGTTCCTGTTTGAAACATCAGTTTTTAATCTTCTCTCTTGAGTGGGAGTCTCAATTAGTACTTTCTGTGATCTGGTTCCATGTACCAAGCTGCAGGGGTGGGATCCCCATGAGATTAATGATGGACAAATGTGTCACACTTCTCTCATGTTTCTAAAGTCAACTTGTACCTCTTATTTTTGTCTTTATCCACATATATTTTTGCACAAATACCTCAATATGTATACACATTTGTAAGCATTTTTCAAAATCTACATTTTTGCAAACTATGTTTTCTAGGATGATGCTTTTTAGCTGTTTATTTTCATTTTATGCATTTTTTCATACTTTAAGTGCAAATATTCACCTCCATGTGCATTCCACTTCATGTATGGATTCATGTAATGTGAATTTAACAGATTCCCACAAAAATGCTAACTCAAAGAACTGCCCACCCAAATCTCTAGAGAGATTTCCATTACTATTTCTTATCGACCTGTGAGTTATAACTCTCTGCTGAAAGACATCAGTGTGTGATTCACCTCTCTACTACTGTGAAACTTAACCAGTCTCGACACAAATTCACCTTTGGAATACTGCTCAATTCTTAATCCCAACTGCTAGTGAAAAAGTTGTAGGCACAGTAAGGTTGTGTGACTTTACCTATGTATAAACTAAAGGGCAAATTGGAAGGTGGCTGTTCAAAATGAGGTAGATTTGTCAGTCAAATCAGCAAATCAAGTGACTGATCACCAAAAGGAGAAACAGTTGCTAACTGTGAAAAATAAGATGAAAATAAAATAAAGGCACAAGTGGACACCTCCAACTTTTAGGAGATGACAGGACTCAGAGGTAGAACAGTAGGATCAGCAGGTAACAGAGATAATTAAAAATGGCCAAAAAAGAAAAAATAGCAGTCTCCATCATTTAATTCCCTGAGGGAAATAACATGGAAACTTTCATTAACTATACCTATATAATTGCTAGCATATAATAGAGGCAAGGTCCAAAATGACGGCATGGGATAACAGCTGGGATATAGAAATACTTTCTAAACAGCAAGGCAGGCTGGATGGCGCTGCGCATGGAAGAGTTCCAAATATGCACCTTAATCCAAGATCAAGAGCTTAGTTGGGGCTTTTTATGTCTCTAGTCCAAGACTACATATGCCACGCTCTAGCTCTTCACGCAAAGTGTGTGTTTGAAAAAGCTAGACCTTTGGCTTGAAGTCTACTACCAGGGTGGATGTGATTTAAATCAAAGTGACTTAAATCATGATTTAAAACAGAATTTAATTTTTTTTAAATGGGATTTTTTACTATTTAAATTAAAAATGATTTTTTGATTTAAATCATGATTTAAATCGTAATTTCTTCATCATTTTCATCACTGAACTGCAGAGCTGGAAGGGACTTATGGATCATCAGGTCCAGTCCCTGTCAGGGAGGCACAGTGGGGAATCAAACTCCCAACCTCTGGCTCTGCAGCCAGAGACCTAAACCACTGAGTATCCAGCAGTTGATAAATCAATTTAATTTTTAAAAAATCTCTGATTTTTGTCCACCCTGCTCTCACAGCAAGAAAAATTTGAGAGGGCATTCTGATATGAGCTGATGCCCTTCAGTACTGTGCCACAGTCTGATGACTGTTCGAAATAATTTCAGCTTAATGTACTGCGAATACACATTAGCATTTTTGGGTTGCTTAGAATTTGTTTCCTGGATGAACTGTACTTAAAAGGCTACAGGCAGTAATCACTAAATAATTTTGCATTGTATAAATTATATTTATATAATTATCTACTTGTGGTTTTATACCTATATTATGTTATATTTTGCAGTGGCCTACGGTGATAATTAATAAACTCATTCATCATATTAATTAGCAGCAAGCTGGTGACAAACCATGGTGGCTAACAGAAAATACGGTAGTAATACTTCTAAGCTGTAGTAATATTTCTAAAGACTTGCAAAGAGAGGAAGGAGATACACACCCTCTCCTCTCTCCACTGTTTTCAAAGGGGCAGAAAGAAGTGGAAAGTATGTTTCAAGGACCGGGTCTTACAAGCCAAGATAGCTCTCTCCAGTTCACAATTTGGGGACTCACTGCTCCTTTGAGGTAGATTCTCTGAGCCCTCAATGTTCACTACAAAGCCTGTTTCAAGTGAACTTTGCCACTAGCGCTACCAAATCATTTCTGTACACAATTTTAAAATACAGTTTGAAAACTAGTCTCTGAATTACAACTGAAAATCAAAATGGAAATCTTTCTGGAGGCTAAGTTTAAACTTCATGAATGATAGCTCTCTGGTGTCAAGGTGAAATCTATAATGTTGAAATCTTTATGACAGCATAAAATCTCAAGCACAACAGTACCTCATTCACATGTTGCAACTCTTCAGCGAACTGAGTCACTTCTCGGAAAAGCAGGGATACTGTGAAGTTCCTTAAAGTGCTGCATCGGCCAAGCAAAACAAGGGCATGGGATATAGAATCCTGCATCTGAAACTGATTAAAAAGTAGAGTAAGCTTCATCTTATTTTTTTTAAAAAAAAGCTTTAAAAAAGGAAAAGTTTGGAATGTTCAAAGGACATTAAAAACATAAGCAAGTAGAGATGGAACAAGCAAGCTAATACAAAGTCAGTTTGTGAAATGCAATATAACAACAACAACAACTACAACAACAGAATTATAGAATCATAGAATCATTTAGTTGGAAGGGGCCTATAAGGCCATCAAGTCCAACCCCTGTTCAATGCAGGAATCCAAATCAAAGTAGATCTGGCATATGGTGGTCTACTTTTCTCTTGAATGCCTCCAACACTGGAGCACTCACGTCCTCCTGAGGTAATTGGTACCATTGTTGTAATGCTCTAACAGTTAAAAAGTTTCTCCTGATATTCAGCCAAAATCTGGCTTCCTGTAGCTTGAGTCTATTATTATGCGTCCTGCATTCTGAGATGATTTGAGTCCAGATCCTGCCCCTCCTCTGTATAACTACCTCTCAAGTATATCATATCTCTCCTCAGTCTTCTTTTCTCGAGGCTAAATATGCCCATTTCTTTCAGTCTTTCCTCACAGGGCTTGGTTTCCAGTCCCCTCATCATCCTTGTTGCCCTCCTCTGAACTTGGTCACAGTACTTTAGATGAGGTCTAACCAGTACTGAATAGAGGGGGACTAGTACCTCATGGGATTTTGAGACTATACTTCTGTTAATGCATCCTAAAATCACATTTGCCTTTTTTTTTGCAGCCACATCACACAGTTGGCTCATATTCAGGTCTTGATCTACAACAATTCCAAAATCCTTCTTACTCACAGTATTACTGAGTCAACTATCCCCAATCTTGTAACTGTGCATTTGGTTCCCCCTACCCCGGTGTAGAACTTGGTACTTGAATCAAACTTTCAACCTCTGGCTCCACAGCAAGATATCTACACCCCTGAGCTTCCAGCAAGGTAAGTGCAATATAGCTGTCTAATCATGCTATGGCACAATTCAATCTGAACAATCCTACACATGTTTACTGAGAGGTAAGCCCAGCTAAATGCAATGGGATTTATTCACAAGTGTAAGTGTCCCTGACACTGTAATCTCAATTATTGAAACCGTTCCCATTCATTCCAATGAATCCAGTATTGGAGCACTTCTGCCTGCTGAAACACCACCAATTTAACTTGTCCACAGGCAGCTGAATATTTATACTAATTTCTAATTGTAAAAACATCAGAGTACTGTAAAGAGGTTTCATATGGGCAGATCTGTGAAAACTCACTACTGATGAGGATAACTGGTTTTCTTAATAAATCACAGTATTTTTTGAAAAAAATGTAAGAACAGCTTTAAAAACTAGCCACTACGTACAACTGTCTTCCCCACAAAACACTTGATTGGTGACATAATTGCTTCTATAGAGCAGGGGTCCCCAACCCCCGGTCTGCGGCCTAGTGCCGGTCCATGGGCTTCCTGGAACTGGGCCGCTGAGACGGATCTCCGCCCCCCGCACGGTGGGTGTGTCGCGCTCGCGGGGTGTTGCGCATGCGCGCAAGCGCGACACGCACAAGCGCAACATGCCCCCCGAGTGCGGGTGTGCCCCCGCCCCCCCGCACACGGAACCCACACACCCCAACCAGACTGCAGTCCCAAAAAGGTTGGGGACCGCTGCTATAGAGGTTTAAAATGGCTGGGTATGGAGAAATTTAGCAGTGATACAAATATTGTTTAGACAGCGCATGGCCAGAATGAGCAAATTAAGTCCAAAGGATGTACTAAGTGCTACAAGCTTAGCATGTTTCAAATAATCACTGAACATTTACATGCATAATGAAAAGACAAACTTTAACAAGTAAACTTCTTATCTATGCAGAGCTACAATTAACAAACAATAAGGTTACATAAATGCAAGTAGAGCGTGATACCTTTTATTGGACCACTAAAAAATAAAACAAGTAGCAAGCTTTTGTGGATGAAATCCACTTCCTCAGGCTAAGCACACATCTTTCATGGACAGTGCAGAAAAATAAATCAAAAAATGTATGATACATTTCTGTGTTGTTATAACCCAACTGCTGCACAGCCACTTGGGAGTGGTGGTTATATATTCCAATAACAGGGTTCCACTGCAGGCACTAAATTCAGACTGTCCCCCAACCAGTGGTAGTTTCACCAGATGTGCAAAGAGTCACCACAGCTGCACAATGAACAGAGACCAGTCCTCTATTGAACATGCTTCTGATGATCCTGATGCATTGCCTGGGCATCACTCCATACTGCAATTTAGTAAGTAACCACACTTTTCTCAGTGGGAACTGGAACCTGTAGCTTTGTCCATCACTCAGATGATCTATAAAATTTCAGTGCCTCAGTCAGCTAATAATCATTCATTGTGCATCTTCTAACAGCCAATATATCACAGTTCCACTACACAAGATTCTTTGTTTCTGATATTTTATATTACCTGTTTGTGTGCAAGTCTGCACTGGAAACCAAAATGTGCCTCTTTAAATGGGAGATATAAAAATGATAAATATGGCAAACGACTCGTGTTAATTCTAGGGCCTATATCATTATTTTGGCACACTACATATCACTAAGCTGGATCCATGTCCGATCTCTGTTTTATATGATAAAACATTATAATTATAACATACTTCATTCCTGTTTAAAGCTTCTATATCTGTCCATAGCCCCCAGTTCTACCCACATTAACTTCAGCAGATAACCATCACAGCTACCTAGCACTGTGACTTACTCTACATCTCACTGTGTGCAACAAACCTCTGAATTAGATGATTATTGCTTTCATTGTCTTTCACAGCACTCATTTTTCATTGATGGGTTGAAGTGATACAACAATTTTTTCTTGTATTTTTGCTGCCAATTTTAATGGAAGGAGGAGGAAGACTTCAACCACAGTAAGGAATCAGAGCCCAGAAATGGCAGGTTCTGAGCATGTTCTAGCTAGTTGGTACAGAAGAGAAAGTGATGAAAGTCAGAGAGAATAACAAATAAAATTGGTTTTGTACTGAAGTTTGGGGTCCGAAGGGAGATTAACAAGTCAAAACACTGTTCTCTTTTTCCAAAAAAGTAGCCGCAATAGTCTCTAGTAGTAAAAAGATGGATGTGAAAGCATGACCCTCAGATGATTAGGAACTAAAACTCCCATAATTCCTCAACTTTGTCTGTGTCAGAGCAGGTTGATGCTGGAGCTAGAGTTCAACAACATCTGGACATCTGCATTTTGTTGCCCTTTTGTTTCAATTCATACTAGCAGAATGATACTATACATTCCTAGTCAGAAACAAGGCAACTGCGTTCAACACAATTTAGTCACAGGTAAAGCTTAGTTAGGTATCCCGCTGCTGTGCCAGAGGTTAGGAGTTTGATTCTCCACTGTGCCTCCATGGAGAAGACCCAGCCTGTGTAGGCTTTGGCAAGCTGCACAGTCCCACGGTGTCCCCAGAAGAGAGGAGTAAGCCACTTCTGATTACTCTGTAGTACAAAGAAAGCCCTGGAAAAGTACATCATAAGTAAGAATTGACTTGACAGGACACAGTTATTAAACATGTCTGTGTGGTTCATGACAATACTGTAAGAAGAAGGGGGCAGCACGGAATGGACACTGTCGGACTGTAAGGGCATTAGCCAGGTCAGGCCTGCCAGAGACTGTGGACAAGGGACTCAAGCTCCCCAAGCCCTGACGTATCTCTGGCCACAGTCTTACAAACATTAGATTATCTAAATAGACTCTTCACATCAAAAACATTAAAGCAGACAAGTTAGTCTACCTTAAATCATGTCAGAATAAACTGGGATCATTCAACTTTTACAAAAGGAACTGATTGTCAAGTGTTCTGTTGACACTTCCTTACTAGAGCAATTAATTCTGCCAGGCAGTACAGTTCACAATATCACAAAGTGTCAAAAAGTGTGGAATAGTTTACAATATTATAATGAAAACTTTTTTCCATTTAAAAATGCATTATAGTGCTGTCACTTTTCCTCCTTTGAGTTATCACGATTTTATATGCACAGAACAAAAAGGAAATCATATTTCAAAGATTAAAAGGGTTTTGAGCTAAAATATTCCCTGATGATACATGGAGGCTACTCATACTGTTCTCTAAAACCGTTCTTTTATGTAAAGTCTGTTGAAAGGCGAATTACTGCCAAGAAGCCAAAAGAATATGCTTCAGAGACAAAAACTGTACTTTTCACCCTGGTTCTTATCAATCTACTATGTATTAATTGCTGGAGGAACATCTTGCTGAGCCTCTTTTTCTAAGTTGCCAGGCAATCTACCCTCCAGTTTTGCACTACAAAAAACAAGCAGATGCACAGCCTGCTAGAGAAATGTTTAACCGGCCAAGCTACAAGTAAAGGAAGACACTTCGTTTCACTTTTCCCATTTAGGTCCTAGGACTTTGTACAAATATGGAATCCCACAACAACAGGCAGTACTCTACAAATGATGCCCAGCCTTCATAATTAACACTATTTCCACTTGTCAGTGAAAATGTAATAAAAAGCCTCCAAGCACATGCTGCTCCCTTTCCACCAAGGATGTGCAGCTTTAGCCTTCGGAGAAGGTAAACAGCATAGATGGCACCAATCTCCATGCTTGAGTGCCCTGGAGATCCCTTTGTGAAAACTTAAATATGATCCTCACATACTTGGCTAGTGGACTATTTGAGATCACACTTCCCCCTTTATCTAAATCCAGTTCCAGTTTTTGCCAAGCTCCCATGCAGCTATTCTATACCATTAAAACATTTTCTTTCAGTTGCCTTGCCATAGACAGGTTCTCAGTCTTTTGAACCAAGGACTTATTTCAGCCCATCCAAGCAAACATGTTTTGGATTCAAGCCTCATCTCTCCCATTCTATTCACAAAAATCTTGACCACACTTTTTTTTTCATCCCTGAAGCAGCTCAGTTCACGGAGAATAAAATTTTGCCTCTTTCCTCTCACTACTTTGCACTGGCACTGAAATAACAATACCACCCCTTCCTTTAAGAATTTCCAAAGGAGGAGAAACCAAGATGGTAACACAGGAACAGCCCTACCCAGCCACTCCTCTGGCGGTTTTTTAATTATTCTGCCATATTTACTCTAGTCTAGACTACTTTGTTTTCTTCTCCAATCACCTGGTTTGGATCAGCCTTTTTTTTTTTTTAACCTCCTAGGTATTTAAGAAGGGCTGGTACTGCCACTAAAAGAATCTACAACAACTCTAGTGCTAGACCATGTTTTGCATTGATAAACCATTTCAGTTGCTATACTGGTTATTAAAAATCACAAAAGAAAAAGAACTTTGAAGAAGCTGCTATGTGCAATGAAAGCACGAAATACATGTACAGTGGTGCCTCGCAAGACGAATGCCTCGCGGGACGAAAAACTCGCAAGACGAATGGGTCTTGTGAGTTTTTTGGTGCCTCGTCACAAGACGATATTTTTCGTCTTGTGAGGCGGGTTTCCCATAGGAATGCATTGAAATTTAATTAATGTGTTCCTATGGGAAAAAAAGTCAGAAAAAGTCACTTACCAGGTACAGTAGACCGAGCCCCGCTCCTCACAGTGCCTTGGTAGCCCCAGAACAGCCGGACTCTGTGTGAGCAGAGCGCCGAACAGCTGAGAGTCGGCAACCAGCAGAGTCGGCAGCCATTTTGGAGAGGCGGCAGCCATTTTGAGAGCTGACCACATGGCTGCTGCCTCTCAAAATGGCTGCCGCCTCTCCAAAATGGCTGCCGCCTCTCTGCTGGTTGCCGCCTCTCAGCTGTTCGGCGCTCTGCTCACACAGAGTCCGGCTGTTCCAGGGCTACCAAGGCACTGTGAGGAGCGGGGCTCGGTCTACTGTACCTGGTAAGTGACTTTTTTCTGACTTTTTTTTGGTTTCTGACTCCCCCCCCCCCATAGGAACGCATTAATAAAATTTCAATGCATTCCTATGGGAAACCGCTTTTCGCAAGACGAAAATTTTGCAAGACGGCGCTACTCGCGGAACAAATTACTTTCGTCTTGCGAGGCACCACTGTACAGCTAAAAATTTGGCAAAATCATGTCTCCAAAACTTGTAGTTCTAAGTGAAACTGTTGCTCAGTTCATAACCAAAATGGTTTTGCACTATACTAGTACTCTGCTAAACTGTTTCAGGTCTACATTTTTTTTTAAAAAAAGCTGCTTTTAAAGGGTATTAAATCAAGACTATATGCAATGGGAAAATAAAACAAACACACAACAAAAAATGTGGGTAAATCCATGTGTCCAAGAACTGTGGTTTTATGTGAAATGATTGTTCTGTTTAATAATACAAACACGTTTTGTGCTACACTGATATACTGCTAAACCATTTCAGCACTATACTGGTTGATAATAATTAAAGAAAAAATCATGTTGAATCAGCAGCTATGTGCAGTGGAAGCATGAAATACGTGTACAACAAGGCCTTTTGAAGTTGTTTACTGTTTGTGTCTCCTTCTTCTCCTTCTGTAGCCCAGCACAGAAAATAAGAATAAAATCATTATCCTCAAATCATTATTTGGCTGAAATATTTAATTAATAGCCTATATGCCCCCTTTCAACCAATGAATCCAGCTTGTGTACATAGTTCTCCTCCTTCTCCATTTCATACTCACAACAACCGTATAAGGTAGGTAAGGCTGGTCCACAGGTCATACATCTCCCAAGTCCACCACTTTAATTCGTACATCACACTGGTTCTCAATTTAATTATAGCCCTATATTTCTAACTACATATAAGATTTCAAGCATGAAATCAAAGCTAACCTTCATAAAAATGAAGGAGGTATGCCCCCTCCCTCCTTTTTTAACATAGGATACTACAGTAGATTTCTACAAAGGCTAGTGTTTGATTATATTTCAGGTAGCAGAACTAAAACATTGTAATAGTAAGACCTGGCAGAATTTCTTCAAGCAAATCCTTCAAGCAATACTTATAACTAACAGATGAAAAAGATCACAGAAAGAGTACAGAGGGTTGGGGGAAGAAAATATCAAAGTTAATAGCCAACAGATGAAATGAGGCATGAAGAGAATTTAAGAGATGAGGGTGGGGAGGATCAGGAACAGCCCCCAGTCAATGACACACCATCTCTTTTGTAAAAGTACTTTAACCAGCAAAGAGAAACAGACAACTGCATATAGTCTTCCATCCTGAATGGCACTTCAGTAGCTCTGCAAAAATCTATCTGTCCTGATTATGTTAATAGATTTAAATCAATCCCTTGAGCGCTTTTTAAAAAATGCTTGGAATTATTATGTTCTGAACAAAACTGAAACCTATTATATTCAATGTCACAGGTAACAGATGAAATTAAAATATTCACAGTAGCGGGTTTTTGTTTTTGTTAATTTTTTAAACCTCAAGGTAATCTGTTTTATTTTTAAAAAATTCTTTTAGGCCTGTACAATATGTGACTCACCAAATCAATGGCAGCGCTGGCTAGGGCTCCTAGTATTTGCAGTCCAATAAAATCTGGGGCTGCAAATTTGAGAACCACTGCCGTTTACCTACTGCATCATTCAGAAGACAGAATTTGCTAGCTCACTACTTGGAAGTGCATGTGTCAAGATGGAGAAAAAGTGCCGCGTGTATGAACTGGCACAAACCTCTAAACCAAGGTTCATGCCCATCTCTACTATAAACTACTAGTACTACTAATTACTACTTACAACATTCATATAGCCATTTGTTGTATTACCCCAAATATACAGGCTTCATAAATCTATGTTGTTTTATTTATACCTGCTTTTCTCCCAATAGAGGGACCAAGGTGACTTAAAAAGAGTTTTAAAACAGAAGTATTAAAACAATTTAAAATACTATACATTTCAATATAAAAAAATAATTAAGCCTATTATTCATTAAAAGAACTTGATAAAGCCCCTTTAAAACAATTGAAAACCCCTTTAAAAGATCTCAAAGACAATTCCCATATTAAAACTCCTTCCTCTGCAGCAATTTACTTATCACAAGCTTGCCAAAAAAGAAATGTCTTAGCCTTTCTTTTTAGGCAAGTAGGCAGTAGAAGGAGAGCAGGGAGGAGGCAGTCCAGTCTCTCATGGAAGGGAGTTATACAGGCTATCAGTAGCCTCCAAAAGGGCCCTTTCTCGTCTGCACCAAGCGTGCCTGTAAGGTTGGTGGAACTGAGATCAAACTCCTGAAGATCTTAAAATGCTACAGAGAGGAACAGGATCCCTCAAACAGCCTACACCCAATTTGTTCATAGCCCAAAACCAGCACTTTGAATTGTGCCCAGAAGCGGACTGGTAGTCAGTTAAGCTATTGTAACATGGAAATTCTATTCCACCTACAATCTGTGGCAGTCAGGAATCCATTTGCAGCTTCTCGAACCCGCTGAAGTCTCCAAATACTTTCCAAAGGCAGCCTCACATATAGCATGCTACAACAATCCAAACTGGACATAACTAAGGCGCATATGACCATGGCCACTGATAAGGAGAAGTGCAAAGTAAATGACCGGCCAAACAGAGGGCAATAGCTTGTTCAAACAACTATATTAAAATGACAGAGTTCTTCTCAATCTAGGACATTTTTATTTCTTCTGATGCACTAAACTAGATCGCCATTACAAATGCCTTCTGGTTTCACCAAAGTCTGAACACTATAACAAGAAAATTCCACTCTCCTTACATTTTCCTGGAGGGCCTGTATGCAAATAAACTTCTCTGTGCACTCTACTGAGCACCCCACTCCCTTGGAAATCTAGTACTTTAGACTGTCACTCATCATTACAAGGAACAGTTTCATTTAGGCAGCTACTAAAGCATGATCTTGTGGAATTAATGAAGAAGGTTATCAGTCAACTGAGATCAAATGAAGAAAGCTTTAACGCCTTTCTATTTTCTACACAGAGAAGAAAATGGGCCACTGGCAGTTTTTAATTGCTATGGGTTAGAGTAGTTCAAAACATTCACTGAACACAGCGCAGGAAAAGGAAAGGAAAAAGATTGCAATAATGCCAAAAAAAATTCTTTTTAAACACTGAAATGGATAGCCCATGTACCCCATAGGCCTGTACTTAAATTCCAGATACCATAACTTTCATTAAATCAAGACTTCTGGTACCGTAATTATGATGGTTAAATGAATCACAGGGGAGCTTGATTTCAGGGGTCAGAACTGTGATTTTGAGACAGCGACAGATCATCTGGGTCATTCAAAATGTTGATCTCTTGCTCCAAACAAAATTACGAGGCCACAGATCCAACAGAAGTATCAGTGGAGGGTGTGAGAGACTGGGAACTGAGACAGAGGACAGAACTGCAACGAGGATTTGAGGCCAAACCAGAAGGTAGAACCAGCAATCAGGACCAAATCACAAAGCCAGAAATGCCAGGTATGCTACAGCTCAGTTGATGTTGCTACAAGGCTTTATCTGGTCTGGGAAGATGTTTATATGCAATCTAAGGAGCAAAGCTTAGAAACATTACTGGGGGGGGGGGGGGGAATAACATGGGAGTATTCATCTTAGTGAATAAATACTTCATTAATCATTACAACCAGCATGTGATGTGAGTAACTACCGCCACATTACTACAATGTGCTGCTTATATACTGCCCCATAGTGTTTAAAGCTATCTCTGGGCGGTTTACAATTTAATTATGAAGGCTACACATTGCCCCCACTGGTGGGTACTCAATTTACCAACCTCAGAAGGATAAGTCAACCTTCAGTTGGCTACCTGAGTCCAGGATTGAACTCAGGTCATGAGCAGAGTCTTGACTCCAGTACTGCTGTTTAACTACTGAGCCACGAGACTAACACATAACATTTTAAATTATACTTTAAAAAATTAAGATCACCTCGAAATACAAAAATAGTCAAAACCTTCCTAGAAATGACTCCTCCAGTAGATTCTGCAACAAGTAAATATTCATTACTATGCAAAAAAGAAAAAAAGAAAAAACCCAAACCTCTGACATTTACACCATTCTTATTAAAATGCTTTAAAGTAATGTGCCCCTTTGCTACTAACGCCCAACAAGTAATGACATTCATTCCAGCACATAACTTCCAAATTATACTAGAAACAACACAAAGACTCCAGAATTAATGACTCCTTCCATTACTTAATGACTCCGCCCTTGATCCGTTCCAGTTGGGCTTCAGGCCGCGGCATGGTACGGAAACAGCATTGGACACTGACCTCCTGAGGGAGGCCAACAGGGGCAATATGTCCTTGTTGGTCCTCCTCGATATCTCAGCGGCCTTTGATACCATTGACCACGGTATCCTCCTGGGGCGGCTCTCCGAGCTGGGGATCAGTAGCCTCGCTTTGGCATGGCTCCGTTCCTTCTTGGGGGACCGTCCCCAGAGTGCAGCTTGGTGAGATGACTTCCACCCCGTGGATCCTCAATTGTGGGGTTCCGCAGGGGTCGATCATCTCGCCAATGCTATTTAATATCTATATGGGGCCATTGGGTGAGGTTATCCAGAGTTGTGAGGCTTGGTGTCATCAGTATGCTGATGACACCCAGCTCTACCTCTCCTTTTCTCCAACTGCAGTGGATGCTGTTCCGTCCCTTGAGTGCTGCTTAGGGACCGTTCTGGGGTGGATGAGGGCAAATGGGACTGAGGTTGAATCCGGATAAGACAGAAATCTTGTGCGTGGGTGGCCCTGGCGTCAGTGGGTTGGGAAACTCCCTTTCCTTTGGGGGGGGTTACTCTTCCCATGAAGAATGAGGTTCGCAGCTTGGGCATCTGTCTGGACCCAGATCTCACCATGGAAACTCAGGTGACATCTGTGGTCCGGGCAGCCCATTTCCATCTTCGGAGGATTGCCGAGCTGCGTCCCTATCTAGACGCAGGGGCACTCAAGACTTTGATTCACGCACTTGTAATCCCAAGAATAGACTACTGCAATGCTCTCTACGTGGGGCTACCCTTGAGGTTGATGAGGAGACTACAACTGGTTCAGAATTTGGCAGCCAGATTAATAACTGGGGTGAAGAAATTTCAGCACATCTCCCCCATTCTGGCCGCCCTTCATTGGCTACTGGTTCGTTTCCGCATCTACTTCAAGGTTATGATGATAACATTCAAAGCCCTCAATGGTTTAGGACCTTGGTATCGAGCAGAACGCCTGCTCCCAGCCAGATCTGTCCGTAATACCCGTTCTTCACAGGCAGGGCGGTTGAGGGCCTTGACCCCGAAGGAGGCCCAGAGGAAAAGAAGAAGAAGCCGGGCCTTCTCGGCGGTCGCCCCCCGCCTGTGGAACAATCTGCCCATGGAGATATGCCTGGCACCCTCGTTGGGCGGGTTTAAACAAACATTGAAAACTTGGCTCTTCCGTCAGGCTTTCCCTGAGCATTAAGTTGCTGATATCTCTGCTTCCCTTTTATCATCCTTTTTGCCATCTTTTCATCATCCTTTCTACCATCTTTAGAGCCATCTGTTTTAATTTATCCTACTAGTTATTGTATCTGTTGAATGTTTGTATTATTTTATTCTTATTGTGTTTTAATACTGTGTTGTTTGTCTTGTTGTTGTTAGCCGCCCAGAGTGGCCTGGCTGCCAGATGGTGCGGGGTATAAATCTAATAAATAAATAAATAAATTACATTATTTAAATATCCTGTATCACCACATCAAGCAGATCTGACTTATATTTCTCTATAGAAATCAATGGTGTATCCACCACAGGCAGACTCAGTGTCTCCCATAAACCTCCTTGGTGCCCAAACCCTGCTCCCAATGGTTTCTCAGCCCTCTGGAACAGGCTTTTAGGATGGGAAGGGCTACTGCTGGAGGTAGATTACTGACTCTGACAGAGATAGCAGGATCCAGCAAAGGCAAACCTTTAGATCCTGACACAGTAAGAATCTAGTGGGGTACTTCTGCTGGATTCTTCTAGTCAGCTACTTTAAATAACGACAATTGTTGAATGGGTAATGGCCTTCTTCAATGGCTATGAAAAGATAAAACTGGCCAACACAGCTTTCTATTATCATCTCTCTGCAGATATACGGCAATACAAGAAAAATTCCAGTAATAATTTTTTTAAAAAAACATGCAAACTAAAGGACATTCCATTTTATTCAACAAAGTAATATATACAACCACAAAAGAGAAAGAGAAGAACTTGACTAGGAAGGGCACGAAATTAGCTCTTTAGAGAAAGATAGGGCAGACAGCTTGGGAAGCTGCATTAATTCAGTTTTTCAAAAGGGCATTCTTATATAATAAAAATATGCAGATGCCTGTATTTATGCATGCTGAATTGAAAAAAAGATACATCAATCACTTGCCAAAAAACCCTTCATAAGTCCTATGACCTCTCCAGCTCACTCGAAACTTTCATACACCACTTGATAACGATCATGTTCTCCACTCCAACTTTAAAAGAACAAAACACCATTTTAAATACACATCAAACCTATCATCTTTGCAAAATGATCAGTTCAAGTCCAAGAAGAAAAGTATTAAAAATGAGGGTCAAGTTAAAGGTGCATATCTAATAAATCAGTTTTCCAGGGACTACTACTAGGGCAAATTACTACATTTCTGTTCACATTTACCACTGGAAAGCAGGCTATTATGAATAATTTATTTTAAAATTAGTTTTCTCTGACTGCATGAAGAGGCCTCTCTTGATAAGAGAGAACTGAAATTGAAAAATACTCATCAATTTTTTTTAAAAGAAGACAACATACAAGTATCAGTAATGTTCAAGCTTTCATTATTCAAATGTCTATACAAATATTCTATACACCCATTTATTGAGTTCTTTTTTTTTTAAAAAAAAAGGTTGTTCTTCTCACCCAATGTTAGTAGTTTTCTTAAGTCCAAGTATATATAATAAGCTATTTTGCCAATTTCCTGCTTATTCTATTTATTTATTTAAGTCGCTTTTAGTTGTTTGACTTATTTTCTCTTATATTCTGACAAGTTATCCCTATACATTCCTATGAAAGAAAAAAAATACATATACTGTACCTGGGTTCACTCCTTTTGGGGTTCTTATTTTCCATTACTTTTATTTGGATGGCCAACAACACAATATTGCAGATTAGTCATTTGAATATTTTTAATTACATGAAATAAAGCTCAAGATTAAACATTAAAAGGACAACATAAAACGTTATAGGGGACCTCTAGAGTTGCTGCTTTGCTCTTGAAACGCATGGTGTGATACATATTTCTTAGGTATTTCTCCTTGTCTCAACAACCTCACTTTGTTTCAAGGCACAGCTTGAACAGCTGCTAGGAACACTCCAGAATACTGCAGAGGCATATGAGCTACAGAGTGCACACTTTTCCCCCTCTTCAGTACAATAAAGAGAGCTGATCTCTGCAACTGGGGAAAATATGCAAATACCTGCCTGACTTCCATGCTGCCAGTCAACAAACCAACAAAGTAACTGAGTTGGCCAGTTAAAAGTCGCCCTTTCCCCTTCAGATCAGTGTGGTGAAACACTACCTCACATACCTTCAAAAATATGCTTTGTTTCCAATAATGCATTATGCTATTGTGAATGGGTAGTGCTAGCACAAATTTACCAAGAAGGAAGAAACTTCTTTGAACTTCCTATTCACTGTTTTTGTTACATGCTGTCAAGTCAGTGACAACTTAGGGTGAACTTATGAATGAGTGATCTCCGAAATGTCCTGTCTTTGACAGCCCTGCTCAGCAACTGTAAACTCAAGCCTGTGGTGTCCTTTAGGGAGTCAATCCATCTCATGTTCGGTCTTTCTCTTTTTCTGCTGCCATCCACCTTTCCCAGAATTACTGTCTTTTCCAGAGAATCCTACCTTCTCATGATGTGCCCAAAGTAGAACAGCCTCACCCTCAACATTTTTGCCTCCAGAGATAGTTCAGGCTCGATTTGGTCTAGGACCCACTTGATTGTCTTTCTGGCAATCCAAGGTATCCACAAAGCTCTCCTGAAGCACCACACTTCAAATTAATCAATTTATTTCCTGTCAGCTTTCTTTACCATCCAGCTTTCACACCCATAGATGGTGATCGGAAATACAAGAGTGTGGATGGTCTTGGTCTCCAGTGTCACATCCTTACATTTGATTATCCTTTCTAATTCCTTCATTGCTGCCCTTCTGAGTCTCAGTCTTCTTCAGACTTCTTGACTGCAGTCTCCCTCCGGATTGAGGACTGAACCAAGGTATACAAAATCTCTATTTCAACTTCCTATCCATTAAATAAAACCAACTTTTGATTTTATTGTTTTGACACAAATGGAGTCTTGCTTCTGAATCATCAAGTTTTTATTGTCTTTTGTCTTGAACTCTATTACTTCCTTGATGCTCTAGAAGTCATTGTTCACTCTTTTTGAATGGCCGCTCTGGATGTCTGAGAATCAATCCAGAGTTTCCTTGGTTCTTTCCTAGAATGACATTCTGTTCTACTCTTTGCCACCTGGATGTTTTCCAGGACAAAGTTTCCTCTCGCATTTTGCTACTGAATGGCCTTATTTCTCTCTTTTGACCTTGTACACTCAGAGAGAGACCAATTTATCAATGCTGGTGAATTATTACTGAAAGCCAGGCTTCATCTGAATGAAGCTCTGAAACGAAGGTATGAAGCTTGGGAGTGCTTCCGGATTTGTCTCTGAGCCTGGATGTCCACGTTTTGGCAGTGGGGAGGAGTGCCTCTGCACAGTTAAAACTAATGCACCAGCTCTGTCCATTCCTGGAGAGGTCTAATCTGGGCATGGTAACACAAGCCTTATGGCTTATCTACATTTACACCTGCCCTCCAATAAGCTCCATTTGAAATGGATTAGATCTAAAATCACATGACTATTTGAAACGCTGTTTGCGTTCCCACCTGGGAGACTAGCAGCAACAGCAGTCCCTATGTGGGGTTGTGTGTTTGGGTCTCCCCCCCCCCCCCCCGCCCACCACCAAAAGCACAGAGACAGGTCAGTAATAAATAATAAACAGGGTGCATCCTAGGGCATACTCTAGTTGGGATGTGGTTCTCCCCTCCACCATTTTCTCCCTCTAGCCCTCCCCTTTATGCCTCTTCAGTCTTCCTCTTCCCCCCCCCCTTCCCTCCTGCCTGAGGAGCCTGGGAAAGCGCTTGGCTTCCCTTTCCCCCCTCCTTTGCTCCAAGGGGTGGAAGATTCTTGGCAGCTGGAGCTTGCAAAAGAAATGAGGTTTCATCCTCAGACCCCATCCCCTCTGCTTCCATCGCTACCACCCTGCCGTCCCTCCCTGTGTGTGGGAGAAATAACAGAAAGAAATAAAAGAAATAAAAATGTGGACCCAGCACACCTGAAAAGCTGGCACAAACATTTCCTGGGATCCTCGCTGCCTGCTGATCCAGCCCTCCCCTTCTCTCCGCTTCCCAGAGAAAAGCATTCTTAAAAGGATAGAAGCAGCCAGGCTTTTTACAGACAACTTTCCAGCACGTGTTCCTGTGACGTGCCACTTGCGTGTCCCCAGATTATTTCACTAACCTAAGGCCCACGCCATGTTCCCATTTACGCTGCCACCAGCTGATCTCTGTCAACAATATTTACTTAGAAAGATTGAGGTGGGGAGGAGGGCGGAGCAACGGGCAGCGAGAACAGGGGAATTCTCAGGGCTCTGAGAACCCCTGGGTTTTATTCTGAGTCAGCGGACCCCCCGAGAAAGGGAGGGCAAGTTTTCCACAGGAGAAGTGGGCTTGCAGCAGGGAAGCTGGAGACGCCGGAGAAGTCAGACTTGCAATCTGCTTTTTTCGGGAGTTTCTTTTCCTCATCGCAACTGACTCATGAAGTCGCCATGATTGGTGAGTAGCTGCCCGGAGAAGGGGGAGATATAAAGATTTATGATCCGACTACATGAACAGAAGTTGAACGGCTATTTTTTATGGCAAGTAACAGATCAGATGTTGTTGTTTTTTCTTGGAAGCTAATTGTGAAGATAGATCTCTAAGCAGCAGAGAATCTTTGGCAATGTTGGAGTCTTTTTTTACTGCGTCACAACTGAGAGACTTGAGAAAGTGGAACTAACTTTTCCACCTTAACCCTCCCTCCCTAAGAATTTGGCTTTTTATAAATTAGAAGCTTGAGAACCTTGAATATCTCTGAATAATTTAATCTATGGAACTTTGCTCTGAGCCATAAAGGTGGATTATAAATCAAATAGTCATTTCTATGACCAGAGTGTCCTCCGCAAGACTTTGAATTTCGGGCTGACCAAGGATCCATGAGGGGAATTTGAGCAATTAGTCTGTTTGACTTTTATGGTTACGGATGGGAGATTGAGGGTGAGACTCATTATTGGAATTTACAATGGAGGCCTGTCTTCAGGAATTTCAATCCGATCTCATCAATCATCTCAGAACTCAGATTTTAGAAATGAAAGCAGAAATTCAGACAACATTTCTTGGCTTGGATATTAAGACAGAGATAGGAGACAAACCGACCAATTTCACTGAACTTACTGAACTGCCGTCATCGGAGACAGATGGACAGACTATTGTTCTTGGGAAGCAGGAGATGGGAGACAAACCGACTGATTACATTGAATTCACTGAACGACCGCTATCGCCAGAGAGGGAGAGAAAGACTGTTTTCCTTGATGACATCTTTAAAGATGGGAAAAGGAGGGGTGGAGATAAGGGGGAAAAGCATGTTGACATTATTTCGATTGAAAATAATGTAAAAGGGAAGGCATGGGTGAATTTAGGGGCAGAAATTTATGATCAGAGATCGGATAGATCTGCGTTGCTTCAAAATCAAGACATCGATTATATTGGGAGGAAATTAGTAAATCGGATAGAAAATGCCTTAAAGAGATTTCATAGATGGCATTTTAAAACTGGCAAAAAGGGAGCAAGAGACGAATCTTGGAAATATGATACTGGAGCTGAGAAGCAAAAATAAAAAGGGAGAAAGTAACCTGCTGATTAAATGATTAAAAAAAAAAAAGGGAGAAAGTAACCTGTTGATTAAATGATAAAAAAATTTTGGTTTGAGAGATATATAGTCACACATAAAGCAATATGAGTAATTATATTATGAGCAATTTTGGCCAGGTGGGAATCTCAATGGTAGACAAGCATATGTAATTATGAATTTTAGAAAGGTCGATGAAGAATAATAATATTAGATGTTTTTGTGTCCATGGTACATATATAGAGATTAAATATGTGTGAATTATTATGGTGATTATATAGACAAGATTAGGTATACAATATCTTTTTATCTGCAAAAGTGGAGATCTCTGAGAAATGTTTGACCTGGCTTGGAGTTTTTTGGTGGACAAGCAATCTTTAAGATGAAATTAGGAATGCTTATGATGAGTATTGGATAGAGGGGTATGCAGGTGAAAGAATTTATAGAGATTTCATAGATGGCACTTCAAAGCTGGTAAAAAGAATGCAGGAAATGAATTCTAGATTTTCAAGGCTATAAGTAATCAGAAATCCCTGGTCTATACATGGAGCTGAGAAATATAACAAAAATTGGAAAGTTACTTGCTGAATGTCTCAAATGGTTGATAAGTACATATAACGCTTAAATTAGAATACATATTTTGATTATAATTGTTTAGAAGTTATTGATGATAAGTTAGAAACATAAAGACACCAAGTAATATATGAATCATAGTCTGTCTATGCAGTTAAGAATGGTTTGAATATAAGATCAATATAGATCTAAGTTTATATATTAGATAATGTATGTATGTTAATTATTATAAAGCTAGGAAGTCATTTTTTGATCTTAATAATGGTTTAAATATGTTTAGTAGGGTAATATGGTTTATGTAGTCAGAACTATATACCAGATGGATAAGGCCTAAATATGTTAGTAGGGTAATACGGTTTATGTAGTCAGAATTATATACCAGATGGATATATGGAAATTATCTCCCCGCGTATATGTCTGTGTTTGTTTTGTATGTCTGTTTGAGTTATAATAATAATAATAAAAAAAAAGAAAGATTGAGGTGCATACTGCGTGTAAACTTTAACAAAACAGGTTTATTGGATACAGTTCACATTAATAGGTTCCTAAAAGACTTTAAAATATTCAGTAGATTCGTACTAACTTATTCCACATTTAATTCTCTCTAAGTTCCTCACTCTCAACTGCCTCCCTTAACTCCTGACTCTCTATCTAACTTCCGACGCTCTCACTATCTGACTAACTGCTCTTATCTGCCTCACCCCTCCCTTCTAGTTTCTCTGGCTCCGCCTCCCAACAACTCCCATTGGTGCATGCAAATAACTTCATACATGAGCAAAGCCAGGGTGATCGCTACAGTTCCCTCCCTCCCTCCTTCCTGCCTGCTGCCCTCTCCCAAAGCCTCTGATGGTTACTCCATGGTGCAATTTGCAGCGACAGGGGTGTACATATGCAGAAATGAATAAAACAAATTGAGTTTCACTTGCGTACTGTTTTAAACAACCCTTTAGCAGAACAGTATTTTAGCTTGCGTTCCACCTATAAAACACGCTTCCCTGGCAAAGTAATCTGGGATTGCATTTGCGTAATGGAGACACTCTTTTGAACATTGATTTGTCTGAAGGCTGATACATTTTCAATAACATTTCTTTCGCCTGTATAATCACAGCCTTAGTTACATCCCAGATGGATTACTGTAACACGCTCTACATGAGGCTTCCCATGGAAAGTGCTCAGAAACGTCAACGGGTCCAAAATGCTGTTACCTGGGGCTGGTTACAGAGATCATATAACCCCCCTGTTACAGCAGCTCCACTGGCTGCCGATCCATTTCCAGGAACAATTCAAAGTGCTGGTTTTAACCTAACAACTTGGGTCCAAGCTATCTCCCACGTCTCCCTTTATGAGTCTGCCTGGGTATTTAAGTAATCAGAGGAGGCCTTTCTCTCAATCCCACCATCCTCACAGATACACTTGGTGGGGACACAGGACAGGGCCTTCTCTGTGGCTGCTCCCAGACTCTACAACTCCCTCCCATGGGAAACCAGGCTGGCCCCAACTCTGCTGCCCTTCCACAAGCAGACTAAGATCTTCCTCTTCAGACAAGCTTTCCCAGAGTGACTGGCTGCCTGAGAAGGGTTTTTTAATGGATTGTTGTACCTTGTTGCTTTTAATATGTTTTTGGTGTTGACTTTGTTTAAACATTTTTAGTGTGGTACTTGTTTGATCCTTTTTAAAAAAATATTTGTATATTTTTATAGTTTTTAGCTTTTAAAAATTGTATTTTAATGATGCAAGCTGCCTAGGGTCCTTTTCAAGGAGAAAGGCAGGGTAAAACTAGTTTAAATAAATAAATAAATAATATGGGCAGGAGTTAAAGTATTAAGGCTAAGGGAGGTGGTCTGCTAATTGGAAACTGCTACTTAAAAGGCAGAAGCACCACCGGATGTCCTACCTTTTGTCTCCCTCTGAGACAACATTATCCAGACTGATGAAGCGTCTTGCCGATAATGCCATGCCCCACGGCTGAATCTGACACTTAAAACTACAAAAAGAGAGGTTACTTACCTGTTACCATGGTTCTTCTAGTGGTCCTCTGTGAATCCACACAAATGGGTTTTACTGCGCCTGCGCAGGACTTCTTGGAATATTCTAGAGCTTAAAAGACATTATTAGTAGGACGTTACCCCGTGGTGCGCATGCTCCGCCCGCCCATTACCTCAGTTCCGAATGTCCGCCGCTGTCAAAAGCTCTGACCCCCATAAAGCTCAAGACAACAAGTGACGGACAGCGGGGAGACTGGGCGGGATGTGTGGATTCACAGAGGACCACTCGAAGAACCATGGTTACAGGTAAGTAACCTCTCTTTCTTCTTCATGGCCTCTGTGAATCCACACAAATGGGTGACTAGCAAGCTCACTTACCGGAAGGAGGGCCGTCACGCCAACAATGAAGTCAGCACAGCTCTTCCGAAATTTGCTTCCTTCTTGGCCCTGACATCGAGATGATAGTGTGTCACAAAAGTCGAGGGTGTAGACCAAGTGGCCGCTCGACAGATGTCAGGGACTTCAACGCCACGCAACCAAGCTGTAGACGTTGCCATCACTCTAGTGGCGTGCACCTTTAGCACCTCTGGCAGAATCTTGCCTGCCAATTCATAAGCCAGTGTAATGGCCGAAACAATCCACTTTGAGAGTGTCTGTGAGGTGGCAGGAGAAACCTTTTGTGGGCCATGGAAACAGACAAAAAGCCTGGGAGAAACACGGAAGTCCTTGGTTCTGGAAAGATAAAATGCCAGGGCACGACGAACATCAAGGGAGTGGAGCATGCGCTCAACATCAGAAGATGGATTGGGAAATAACGTTGAGAGAATCAGAGGTTGATTGACGTGGAAATCAGAGATCACTTTGGGGAGGAACGACACATCTGGATATAATACAACCTTATCAGGGAAAAACTGAATATACGGGTCATCAGCTCAAAGAGCAGCCAGTTCACTTGCTCGGCGTGCAGATGTTATCGCCACAAGGAACAAGGTTTTAATAGAAAGGAGTTTAAGGTTTGCGGAAGCCATAGGCTGAAATGGAGGGCGAGCAAGTGCATGAAGAACGACCTGGAGAGACCACTGGGGAGTGGAGGTCGAACAGGTGGACGCATATTTCTCAGTCCTCTTAGAAATCTCTTTAACATGGGATGAGAGAACAAACAGGAAGCTTCAGATCCTTCAGGCTGGTAAGAAACTATTGCAGAAATATAAACTTTTAACGTTGAATGAGCCAAACCTTGGTCAAACAGGTAACGAAGGAACTTAAGAAGGGCATCCAAAGAAACTGGGATTGTAGGTAATTTCTGTGATGTAGCGAATTTGATAAATGATTTCCATTTATAGGAATACAATAATTGAGTTGATGGCTTCCTTGCTTTATTCAGGACTTCAGTCACTTTGGGAGAATTCTCCACGCAGTCAGGTGTAGAGAGTTGAGGTCGGGATGGCAAATCCAACCCTCGTCCTGAGTGAGTAGGGAAGGTTGAAGTGGTAACCTGAGAAATTCGGAGGTCTTGGTCCTGAGAGTGGTGAACCACGGTTGACGAGGCCACCATGGTGCTATTAATATGGCACCTCGATTCAGTTGACGGATCCTGATTATTGTCCTCTGGATGAGTGGAATGGGTGGAAACAGGTAAAGTAGGGTGTTGTCCCAATCCACCATGAAGGCATCGCCGAGAGTCTTCTCCTTTCCCCGCTCTGGAGCAGTATCTGCTGCACTTGGTGTTGCATTGGGTGGCGAAGACGTCCAGGCTTGGCGTCCCCCACCGACTGAAGAGAAGAGAGAAGACGTTGTCGTTGAGGGCCCACTCGTGAGTCTGGGTGGTCAGACGACTCAGACGGTCGGCAGCCTCGTTGTCTTCTGTAGCAACATGAAGAGCCACTGGGAAGATGTGGTGGTTGTAACACCATTCCCACAGCTGGATCGCTAGATAAAGAAGATGTAAGGAGTGGGTACCACCCTGTTTGTTGATGTAATACAGGGTGGTCATATTGTCCGTGATGACTTGGACCCCGCGACCAGCTATTAGGAATTGGAAAGCTCGAAAAGATTTGATGACTGCTAACATCTCTAGTTGATTGATGTGCAGCAGTTTTTCTGAGCTTGACCACAACACGTGGATCTTTTGATGACCGCAGTGTGCCCCCCATCCCGTCGGGCTGGCATCCGTTGTGACTTGTACGGTAAGTTGAAGAGGCCTAAACGGGCGGCCTACCAGGAGGTGAGGGACGGAAGTCCACCAGGTAAGTTGATGAGCCAATTCTGGAGTCACTGGAAGACGCTTGGATGGATGGTCTATCAGAGGGTCGAACTGGGATAGGTACCATGCCTGTAAAGATCTCATCTTCAGTCTCGCATGCTGAATGATCGATGTAGTTGACGCCATCAGACCTAATAGGTGCTGTGTATGATGAGCGGTGACTGTGCTGCAACGCAAGAAGGGGCGAATGGCATGTCTTAATTTGATTATTCGTTCTGGAGGGGTAAACACTCTGGCTGCAAGAGAGTCGAGATGTGCTCCAATATAATCTACGGTTTGAGATGGCTGTAGATGAGATTTCTTGTGGTTGACTTGGAGTCCGAGCTCTGCTAAGGTCTGTAGGACAAAGGTCGTGTCCCTTACTGCTGCGCTGCGTGATTGTGCTACTACCAACCAATCGTCTATATATGGGAACACTGTGATGTTGTGAAGACGAAGGTATGCAGCAACTGGAGCCATATATTTTGTAAATGTCCTTGGAGCGGTAGACAGGCCGAATGGAAGGGCACGGAATTGGTATGCGGTGTTCATGAAAAAGAATCGAAGGTATTTGAAATGATCTTTGTGGATTGAAATATGGAAATATGCGTCCTGAAGGTCTATAACCACAAACCAATTGCCTGGTTGAAGAAGAGGGATGACTGATTCGAGGGTGACCATGCGAAAACGCCTTGGATGGATGTAGGTGTTTAGCAGACGCAGGTCTAAGATAGGACAGAGTCCTCCATCCTTTTTCGGTACCGTGAAGTAGCGTGAGTAGAACCCGTTCAGATTGTCCTGAGAAGGTACCTTCTGAACAGCACACTTTTGAAGAAGGAGTGAAACCTCATCCTCTAGAGCAGGTGAGTATGTTGTAGGTCTGACATGACTGAGAGGAGGAAGTTCCGTGAATTCCAGCAGGTAACCGAAACGTATGATGGCTAGCACCCAAGTGTCCTTGGTGATAGTGGACCACTTGCTGAGAAAAGGCGCTAGCTGGGGATGATGAGAATAATCTGGTAGAGGAGAGTCAAAGATATTGTTTTGATTTCTTTGCAGGTCGACGGAAATTTTGTCTTCGTTGTTGAGGGACCTGGGATCGAAAAGGAGAGGCAGCAGAGGATGGTTCGGTGAAACCGGATCTTTCAGGGGCCTGAGACGGAGGTTTGTAGGGGCGGTAAGGGTGTTGATAAGATTGATGAAAGGTAAAGGGTTTGCACCATTGATTCCACTGGTATCTAGGTTGCTGGATGGCATAGGAACGAGCAGTCTTGTGGATTTTGTGCAAGTTCTCCATGACTTCATTGGTCTTTTCATTGAAGAGACCTGCACCGTCAAAGGGTAGCTCCTCGATGCGAGTCCTGGCATCATCTGTAATTCCAGAAGACCGCAGCCACGCATGTCGTCTGAGTGTGATAGAGGACACTAGAGACTTAGAAGCCACGTCAGCAGTGTGACGGGCCGCCAGACGTTGTTGCTTGGCTAGGGTAATTGCCTCAAGATGAGTATTGAGGGCTGCAGTTCTAATGTCCTCTGGAGCAGTTTGGAGGATGGGCAAGATTTTATTCCACAGCTGCCTGTGGTATGCCTCCATGGTAGTTGGAAACCCTCATAACGAAGGAGGCCAGCGAATATAAGCGACGTCCTAACACATCTAGTTTCCTTCCCTCTTTATTGGTAGGGGTCACTGTGGATCGGTTGCCTGCTCTCGACTGATTAGATTGAACGATGATGGAGTTAGGCGGTGGATGTTTAAACAGGAATGTTGTATCGGCGCCATGAGTGCGATAATGGTTCTCCACTCATCCGGGGATCTGCTGCGATGTAGAAGGCTTGTCCCACGACTCCTTAATGAGGTCAATCATTGCCGGGATAAATGTCAGGCTTAATGGTGGAGATTTCTCTTGATTAATGTCCTCAAAAATCAGATCATGTTTTGGAGGAGCTGATTGCTCAATGTCTAATTCCAATGATTTGGCCATTCTTAAGATGAGTTGGGCATAAGAAGTAAAATCTTCAGATGGCAATGGTGGGTGCACATCTGCAACATCGGAATCTGGAGTTGGGAGATGTGATGGTGACTCCCCAGATGAATCAGAAGGAGGATTATGACCTGAGACTGAGGAAATAGAAGATTGTTCGGAGACAGAAAGAGTAGGTGAGGGAGAACAATGATGTCTAGAAGGAGCAGCCAAAGGAGCAGTGACCTGATGAGTGGGACGTGATGTAGACCGAGAAACATCCTGATGTAAAGTTGTCGGTATGGAGGAGTGTTTGGATCGAGCTGGTTCTGGAAGAGTTGACTTGTGTCGAGCTGGGGCTCGATCACGGTGTGGAGTCTCAGTGACATGCACACTGTGTTTAGATTTCTTTGATTTCAACATCGCTGGAACAGGTTTGATGTTGACTCGACGTCGACTCCGAACGGGGGATGGTGGAGACAACGGTGATGACTCTGAAGGGCCATAGACATATCGTGCCCGTTTATGATATTGATAATAGTCCAGATCAAACGTCGGGTTGTATTGTTGGTATTGATATCGATGGTAGTCACTGTACCGGTCAACATCGTAAGAAGGCTGTTCATATCCACGAACCGCACGGTGTCGAGAGGGACGTGGGACAAATATCACCTCTCGGTACTGTGGTGGAGAGATGTGATGTCTCTTGGTCATTCTCTTTCTTGGAGGGGACTGTGAGACCGATGCCTCGGAATTGGAGAGGTGTATAACTGTCGCCCGCCCGGTTGAAACAGGGCTAGAATGGGCAGAGGCCGGGCTGGATAGGATATCCACCTCTGAACGGCCGTGGCTGGGTGACAAGCTCGGAATCGAAGCCGACGCTTGAGCTTGAGCAGGAAGTTACTCTCCCGCTTCAGAGGTAGAGCCTCGGTCTGGAGCCTCTCTCGATGACTCTTCCAAAATTGGTGATGGAGGGGATATCTGTACCACCAGGGGCTCCCTGGGCTGATGTGGTTTAGGGGTCCGTTTAGTTTTCTTTTGTTTGATCTTTTCCTTTTCTTTCTTATTTTTTCCAGATTGGGTCTTGGCCGAGATGGAAGATTTCGACATTGATGTCGATACCGACGGGGATTTCGATTTAGAGCCCTTTGAGGAAGCCCTTGGTGACATCATGGGAACCACCGGGACAGAGGACTCGGATCGAGTCGATGGAATTGGGGTGAGCTCCATAGTAGGGCTAGTCGGCAAACTGGCCGGTGCCAAGGATTTCTCCCACAAGTGGGATCTGAGGCGTTGGAGTCGGAGTTTTAGGGCTGGTTTAGTCAGTTTTTTGCACTCCGCACAGTTTTGTGTTTGGTGGCTCTCGCCCAGACAAAATAAGCAGCGATCGTGGCCATCAGAGAATGGAATTTTACCGGCACACGTCGCACACCGTTTGAAAGGGCCTGAGGAGGCCATAAAAAAAGGGCGGGAAGGGAGGGGGGGATAGAACAAGAAAAATTAACTCACAGGGAAACATCCAAGAAAAGATTGATTTAGTACGTGAGGCAGAAGAGTAGTCGTAATCAGTCCAAAATTCAGAGTACCGTAACAATCAAGGGAAACAATCACAAACTTGATTTAGTCCGTTAGGCAAGTGGTCGTAATCAGTCCGAAATTCAGAATATCGTAATCACAAGCTCGATTTAGTCCGTTAGGCAAAAAAGTGGTCGTAATCAGTCCGAAATTCAGAATACCGTAAGCAATCAAAGAATAATAATCACAAGCTCTATCAAAGAAGTCCGATTTTAGCGGAGGCTAAAAGGAACTGAGGTAACGGGCGGGCTGAGCATGCGCACCACGGGGTAACATCCTACTAATAATGTCTTTTAAGCTCTAGAATATTCCGAGAAGTCCTGCGCAGCCGCAGTAAAACCCATTTGTGTGGATTCACAGAGGCCACGAAGAAGAACTTGAGGATAGACTCACTACATTTTCATACCCTTTGGGAACCAATGAGTTATCATTTCGGTTTCCCTTTCTCTTTTAAATAACCATAGTTTCTCTTGCTGCATTCCTCCCACCTTGTCTTACTTCTATCGAATTTTTGACCCCCTCTGGCACCTGAACCAACATTGTAAGTGGCACCCAAGCTCCCTTGATCTGCCATTTCCTCAGCACTATGGTCCTCAATGAAACCTCAGCTCGATGAAAGTGTCAACCCAGTGTGCGGCTGCAGTGAAGAAGGCCAATTCCATTCTAGGTATCATTAAAAAGGGGACTGAAAATAAAACAGCCAACATGATAATGCCATTGTACAAAACAATGGAAAGGCTGCACCTGGAGTATTGCATACAGTTCTGATCGCCGCAGTTGAGAAAAGACAAGAGTGGAACTGGAAAAGGTGCAGAAGAGAATGACTAAAATGATGACTGGGCTGGGGCACCTCCCTTATGAGGAAAGGCTACAGCGTTTGGGGCTCTTTAGTTTAGAGAAAAAGGCGCCTGAGGGGGGACATGATTGAGACGTATAAAATTATGCAGGGAGTGGATCAAGTGGATAGAGGGAAGCTCTTTTCTCTCATACACACAATACCAGAACCAGGGGACATTCACTCAAATTGAGTGTTGGGAGAGTGAGAACAAACAAAAGAAAACATTTCTTTACCCAGCATGTTGTTAGTCTGTGGAACTCTTTGCCACAGGATGTGGTGATGGCATCTGGCCTACTAGATGTCTTTAAAAGGCAATTGACAGATTTCTGGAGGAAAAGTCCATCGCAGGTTACAAGCCATGATGGGGATGTATAATCTCCAGGCTTAAAAAGAAGGTACCTCAAAATGCCAGATGCAGGGGAGAGGTATCAGGAGACAGGAATCTAGTTGTCTTGTGTGCTCCCAGAGGCATCTGGTGGGGCCACTGTGAGATACAGGAAACTGGACTAGATGGGCCCTTGGTCTGATCCAGCAGGGCTCCTCTTATGTTCTCATATTATGTTCTTATGTTCCCCACACTTGACAAATGTCAGTTTTTCACATCTTCATCTATCTTTATTACTACCAGTACATTTGGAGGGCCATCCTTCCCTATACCTGCAATTGAGGTTTAGAATTCCCTCAGAAGGCCAAGAGACGGTTAACTGCTGGCCTAATGTTGTCCATATGTCCAGTAACATGACTTGCCATTCCTGTCCAAGCTCATTTCTGACGCAAGTAAAACAAACAACTCAAATTTTGAAAATCAGTCACCCGATTTCCCCCCCCAGGCAGCTAATTAAGTTTTTTGCAGCAAAAACCACAGAATCCAATAGATGAAAACAAAATAAAAGTAAAAATAAAAAAAGACAAAAACATGGTGGCACCTTAAAGACTAACCTTTATATTTTTTATAATGTTAGCTTTTGTGGACAAGTCCACTTCATTAGACATAAGAGAAGGAGATATAAGATGGCAAATATTTTTACAGGGCATATCAAGGTATCAAAATACAGAGATTGTGGTTGGTTGGTAAGAAAGCCAGTGGTTGTTAAACATTGTGATGATAGTGTCTTTGGTCTGCAGGTCTTTTATAGAAGCTTATGCTGTAAAGCATGTGATAACAATGGTAAAACAACAATAGTAAGGTAACAATGGTGAGTAACTTGAATGTTAATTAGATGGGCTATTTACCTCCGTTGATGAACTTTTCTCCCTACAAGCTTTTCTTTGTAATCAGTTGCAACAGTGTATGAATTACCCCAGGCAATGGATGACCACACCCACTGACTGTTTTACCAACCAGTCATGGACTGCAGCCCACCTTAGCACATGCACTCCATGCATCTGAAGAAAAGAGCTAGTCCACAAAAGCTTAAGCAAAATAACACCTGTTAGTATTAAAAGTGCCACAGAAGACATTTGGTTCTATTACTGGAGGGTCACTAGACTTAGCATAAGTAAACGCTCATAGAGACACTATACTCATTTTCATCTGAAGTGGCCTTGACCAATAGTTTTCAAGCCCTTTGTCCAAAATCTTACCACTGATTTATACTTGTGTAAGGAAAATTTTGTTAAGTCTTTGTGGCACAATCAAGTTCATAGACAGGAAAGCGAGTATCACTTCATTAAAGAGTGGCAATCTGCCACCAACACTTCTATTCTTCCCTTAAGAAAATGTAAATCAGCAACAGGATTCCGACCATTATCTATTTTAATCAGCCTACAAGTAAAAGCTTCAAAATCCTTGTTTCAGAAAAGAAGAAATAAGGACTATACAGAAGAATAAAATCATAAAAGTGGTTCACTAACGAGCCTGCTCTCACATATTAAGAAGCCTAAAATCAGGAATAGTAAATTAATCCATACCACCTACATGTTATTCTACCAATTAAAACTTTCTGATCTTTAAAACATTTCCAGCAACTTTGGAATTGTCACTTGCCATTCATGTAACTATTAGTTGTTCTAGTCCAGAAAAGCAATTCCTAAAGTAGAATGAAGTTTAATGTTTTTGAGGACTCAATGGTTTCCAACCATAGCCTATAAATGCAAGTACGGTTTTCTGGGATGCTGTCAACAGGAAAAAAGCCATTAAGACTTGCTTGGTTGTGTGACATCACATCAACATACTCTTCTTTTTTCCAGTTATTTCGGCAATTCGTCTTGGGCATCAGACGCCCCAGTATTCTTTACTCCTGTTCTCTTTTATTTTATTTAGGTCATCTATGTCCCACCTTTCTGGTAGTAGTGGACAGGGTTTTCCATCCACCCAAGTTATTCTGCTAAAAAGTTATCAGTAATAACCATGTAGGGCAGGTTAGCCTGCCAGGTAGCAAGTTAATCTGCATACAGTGAGAAGCCACAATTGCACAGAATTCTGGGATTACTTATGAGTTGCATGCTACTGTATACTACCCAGTTGCTCTTTCTTGGCTTCTCTCACCAGTTCAAGTGATCAAATGAACAAGAAACTAGCCAGAAAACAAAAAGTTAGCATTATCTGAACCAGGACTTGCAGTATTGTTTCTCTAATGCAGGGGTCTCAAACTCAATTTACCTGGGGGCCGCTGGAGGCAGAGTCTGGGTGAGGCTGGGCCACATCAGATTTTCCACAAGAAAAGCTTTGTTAAAAAAATTCCAATCTTCTCAAATCTCTTTATTTTTTAACACAAAATAAGATGAAAAAATAAATAAAATTAAGAATTAATAAGAAAATACATAAATCAACCAGTTATTATTATTATTATTATTATTATTATTATTATTATTATTATTATTATTATTATTATTAATAATAATAATAATAATAATAATAATAATAATAATAATAATAATAATAATAATAATATTTCTCTAGTGAGCGACTATATGTGGTTTCTTCAGTCTTCTATATCTGCTGTATTCAGATTCAAATGTCTGCATTAACAGTTCTTTAACCTTTAATCTTCTAAACATGAATTGTCCTGAACATGAATGGAACATTGAAGAACATGAACTGTTCTTCTGAACATGGCTTCTCTTGCCTACTCCTTGCTGCTAGAGACCTGGCAGCGCTTCCTCTTGCATAGCCGAGCCACATTTGGCTTGAGAGAGGAAGCAGTTGAGACCCTCAGTATGGCTTGAAGATGATCATCAGTCAGTCTGGACCTGTACTTGGACTTATTGAAGTTCAAGGTGGAGAAGAGCTTTTCGCACAAGTATGTGCTCCCAAAAAGGTCCGCTTGAACATTCGGGAAAGCTCAGGGAAGCTGGGGGTCAATTCTCTCAAAAATTGCCCAAGCTTGTTTGCTTTTCCACTCACCTCCCTGAACTTCGCTTTGAGTTCAGAGTTGCACTGCAGGTCAGCACATCTTGCACATCAAAGGAGAAGGGGTCCGCAAAAATTTGAAATGTGGCTCTGTGCGTCCAGAAGGGGGGGCCCCCTCCCTGCCCGGCAGTCTTCTCCCTCAGGGGTTTGGTGCCACCGGGGCAAACCCCTGAGGGAGAAGACTGAGGGAGAAGACTACCGGGCAGAGAGAGGGCTCCCCTTCTGGACGCGTGGGCGCTTCGGGGGGCAGGTGGGACCCAGCCCCTACGAGGCAGGGAGGAAGCCCCACGCTCGCCAAGTAGGTACTGCTGCTGCTGCTCCCGCTCCTTAAACTTTCATATTAAGGCGGGGGCCACAAACTATCATCCTGCGGGCCGCAATTGGCCCCCGGGCCGCATGTTTGAGACCCCTGCTCTAATGTATTAGAACAGGAAGCTAGGGTTTGTTCTTGGGTTACAGTTCCTGGTTTCTTTGAGGGCAGAATGCTTCCTGGTTAGTTTTTCATTTTCACCAGTAAGAGGAGACAAGCAGAAGCATGCAGCACCACATGCTAATCATGAATGAAACCAGAATTTTCAGCCATTCTGGCTTATCATTGTGGGTGAACACAACCAGTGACTGGCCCCTGACAACCTAGGGAACGTCTAACCCAGACTTGGTTTAACACCTTAACACTGGTTGTCCAGTTTTGGTTTCTGTATCTCTACTGATTCTGGCCACGTTACCCGTGCATTCATGCAGTGCAGTGGTTAAGAATGTATGCTGGTAAATCCTCAATTTAAATCTAAGTATCATGATTTAACTAAAAGACCTGAGTCAAGCCATATTTTTCTGAGCATTCACGTAGGAAAATGACAGCAGTGTTGTAACAGTTATTCAAAACACATGAAAAAGTAAGTACTCTTGAGTCCTTAGGAAAATCCAATATAAAGTCTATCCACACGACTCTTTTTCTCTGACTTGGAGGAAAACTCAGATTAAGATTTTTATCTTCTTTTTTTCTTTGACCACATATAGTTCCCCAAGAGAGACCAGATTCCATGTTTGACTAGATACAGGAGGAAATTTTGACTAGATACAGGAGGAAATTTTGGTTGCTACAGAGATGTTTTTTTAAAGGCTACATTAGAATACAAACCCCCCAAAAAATACGAAAACACAAACAATCTTTGTTGCAGGATTAAATGTCCCAGGTCTACATTTAACTATGCTTATCCTTGGCCTGAAAACAATGTTATGCTGCATGGATGACTGCTGGCTTCCACTGTATTTACATCCCACATTTCCCCCTCATTATGAAATGAAAAACAGTATACCAAAAGGGAAAAAAAGCAGTTGCTTTCCTAGGTTATCTGCTTTCAGGCACAGACCAAGCCTCAGTCTTCCAAAGCAGTTGTATCACATGCCTTCATCTCGTACTGTGGGAAACCATCTTATTAATTTCAGTTGGAGGTACAGAAAAATCTACAACAGCAGACATGAAGTCAAAAATTAAAATAAACTCTGCTCACTCATCCACACGCATTATGTGTGGATAAAAATGTAAGCAATTAAAAAAAATCTAGTGCTCTTGAAGATAATAACCACTATTTGAATTGTACCGTTACCTCAATAAAAAGGATAATACTCAGCAGGAAGCAGCATCCTTGCTTTCTTTCACACTCTGTATGTTTCCAAATACAAGTCCAATAAATCTTGAATATTTAAAGACTGAGCTGTAGTTCTGCCATCTTATATGATCCTTATATGATATTCTTAAAGCTGATCAATGTGTCTGAGTTTCTCAGTCATACTCATAATCTCTAAGGACTCAATTAATTTAAAGCAACCGAAGCTTGGTAGCTTTAAACTTGAAAGGAAACAGAGAGACTTATTAATCTATTTTTAAATATTATCTGTTCCTGTGTTGAGAAGCTCTTCCATGCAGCACAGGAGTCAGCTAGCATCACCAAGGCAGCTCACAACCTAAGGCAACCTTGTAAACTCATTCAAAGTAATTCTACTGTTAGACAGTGAGGTTATTACAGGTGCAAATAAACAAACCAGCAAGAAAACTCACTTAATACACAGAAGCTAACAATGACAATGCCTGCAAGATTCATTTCTTCTTAAAAGGTCTTGCCCACTAACAAGGCATACAAAGAAAGTATTAAAATGGTATCCTTTACAAAAAAAATTACCGTATTTTTCCGTGTATAAAATGCTACTTTTTCCTAAAATCATTACACTAAAAATTGAGGGGCGTCTTTTACATGGAAGTAAGCTGAGATAGCTGAGGAGAACAAAATTATCCGTACCTTGCCTCTGTAAACAGGCTTCCTTCAGTCACGAGGCTTAGCTTCCTAGTCAGGAGACTTGTTGTTGTTGTTTAGTCGTTAAGTCGTGTCCGACTCTTCGTGACCCCATGGACCAGAGCACGCCAGGCCCTCCTGTCTTCCACTGCCTCCCGGAGTTGGGTCAAATTCATGTTGGTAGCTTTGATGACACTGTCCAGCCATCTCGTCCTCTGTCGTCCCCTTCTCCTCTTGCCTTCACACTTTCCCAACCTCAGGGTCTTTTCCAGGGAGTCTTCTCTTCTCATGAGATGGCCAAAGTATTGGAGCCTCAGCTTCAGGATCTGTCCTTCCAGGATCTGTCCTTCAGGAGACTTAGCTTCCTCCAATCACAAGCCTTATGGAACTGACGTCAGCTGATGCTGTACAAACCAATTGGAACACACCTCCTTGGAGGTGGAGCCTGTAGGCTCAAATTCAACAGGGACTCCCAATGTCCGAGCGTTCTGAGCCCAGAGGCTGAATACTCAAAGCTAAGTTTTCTTAATTTTTGGGTTAGAAAACTGGGGGGGGGGGGGGGGAGGGTGTCTTAGAAACGTGTGTGTGTGTGTGTGTTATAAACGGAAAAATACGGTAAGTTTTTTTGTGAAGTATTTCAGCCTCAGATCACCATTTCACATCATTGTCACTCCCTTCAGTTCTCCATTTAGCCCCAGTAACAGTCAGCAGAATTAAAATGCTTATATCATGCTTGTCAATCCAAACGGATCCTAAGCATATGCTCACCATTCACTTGGCCTGAGGTTTTTCCTCTCCATTTGCATGTCCCCTTCATTCTATTTGTTTGGGAAGGCATTACAATGGAAAGTCATGCACCAAATCACAGCTACATAAACATATTAATTCCCCACTGGTATCTATGATCTTTTCTTGGATCCTTGGATAGTTCCTCAGTACAAACTAGAAAATGACCTATCCAGAGAACATGATGGATCATTATTTTTCAGATTTGCATCTTCTTTTTTCCATTTGCATTCTTCCCATTGTGTAGTTCAGTGGTTCCCAACTTTTTTTTAGTTATTAATCCCTTTTATAACAGCCAAGTAACTTGTGACTCCCCCCTCCATGTATTTTTAATGGGGTAAAGTCATTCCTTTTAAGAAAGTAGAGGCTTCTTTCTCCCGCAAAGGACCTGTTTCTCACACATACACATACACACTAACTTTAATATGCCACTCTGAAAGGTCAAGGAAGAAATTATTTAACAAGGACTACAACACATGTAAGGTGACCTGCGACACCCCCTCTCCCCCAAAAAACTTTATGACCCCCCTGAGGGTCACAACCCCTAGGTTGGGAAACACTGGTGAAGTTGCACCCTTAGAGAACCTGAACAAGGCTGATATTGCAATGGGGCTTAAATTACAATTCATTGCATACTTCATTATTTCAGAGTAAATCCCCTTGAACTCAGTGTGACTCATTTATGAGTAAATGTGCACAGAATTGGTTTGCATGAGAGTGACTTGTAAATGTATCATTGTCACAAAAGTGTTTATCATTTTAATCAATCCTACTAAAACAGTTTCAAACAGCATAGAAAAATTTATAAACTGGGAATATTATCTATCTATCCATCTATCAAATAAATGAATAAATACATAAATAAATTCTAAACCAGAAGGATTACTGAAAAAGCTTAAAGGAAACTCTGTGAATATGCGAAGGATGCTGTATTGGTGCCTGATCATCATCACTGCTTATACTGTTGAAAACGGCATGTATAAATGATACTTCCAAATGATGTCCATGATACTACCACCTGTAAGGAATTTAGATGGTTTTACTGGCAATTCTTACATGCTGACAAAGTACTACTATTGGCCTGCTTTTAATGTGTCCACCGTATCCCTGTGCAATTCAAACTACTTAAAGCTAATGCAAAAGATAGAACGATCTATCAGAACATCCAATGCCTTGACTGCATGCCATCAAATCAATTCTGTCTTGCCATGACCCTTCTCACGGTTTTCACCCCCTCCTTCGGGGCGTATGCTGGGAATCAGTATTTTAAAAAATGAAGAAAATGTTGACGATGAACTAGAAAAATTAAATTAGGCCCAGAGTAGTTCTACCCAATTTCTCCTTATAAAAGTAAAAAAATCGATACTAGTTTTAGCTAGTAATTATCCTATTACTTTGACTTACCACCTAGACAAGACAGATATTTTGCCATAGACCACTGGAGGCAAGAAATCATGAATCAGTTATACAGTGTAAACTTGCTTAACATCACATACACCTCACTACAGTCATGTACAACACAGAACAAACTAGATATGTTACAGGGGACCATTAAAGATTATCAGGTCACAGTAGTCAGTCAAACTAGATGGACTTTTTAGCTTCTTTTATCATCTTATCATAATTCTGAATCTCCAACCTCTCTGCATATAGCACCCAAGTTGGAACCAATGGAGATTACAATTTTTTCTTTCAAAGTTTTCCAAACACATTTGGTGACATTAATTAAAATGGTATCTACAGTCATGTGAAAAAGAAAGTATACCCTCTTTGAATTCTGTGGTTTCACATATCAAGACATAACAAAAAACATCTGGTCCTTAGCAGGTCTGAAAATTAGGTAAATACAACCTCAGATGAACAACAACACATGACGTATTACCCCATGTCATGATTTATTTTACAAAAATAAAGCCAAAATGGAGAAGCCATGTGTGAAAAACTAAGTACACCTTATGATTCAATAGCTTGTAGAACCACCTTTAGCAGAAATAACTTGAAGTAATTGTTTTCTGTGTGATTTTATCAGTCTCTCACATGGTTGTGGAGGAATTTTGGCCCACTCATGTTGCTTCATTTCATTGAGGTTTGTGGGCATTTGTTTACGCACAGCTCTCTTAATGTCCTGCCACAGCATTTCAATTAGGTTGAGGTTTGGACTTTGACCGGGCCATTGCAACACTGGTTTTTTTTCTTTTCTTTTTTTTCAGTCCTTCTGTTGTAGATTTGCTGGTGTGCTTGGGATCACTGTCCTATTGCATGACATAAATTTGGTCAAGACTTTGGTCTTGTCTTTTCAAAGAACATGGTTCCAGATGTCTTGTGGTTTGTCCAGATGCAACTTTGGAAACCTAAGTCATGCTGCCATGTTCTTTTTAGAAAGAAGAGGCTTTCCCCTGGCAACCTTTCCAAACAAACCATACTTGTTCAGTCTTTTTCTAATTATACTGTCGTGAATTTAACATGCTAACCAAGACCTGTAGGGTCTGAGATGTAACTCTTGGGTTTTTTGTAATTTCTCTGAGCATTGCACAGTCTGACCTTGGGGTGACTTTGCTTGGCTGTCCACTCTTGGGAAGACTGGCAACTGTCTTGAATGTTTTCCACTTGTGAATAATCTTCCTCACTGCAGGATGGTGGACTTCAAATTGTTTGGAAATGGCCTTATAACCTTTCCCAGATTGATGGGCAGCAGCAATTGCTTCTCTACGATCACTGCTGATGTGTCTCCTCCTTGGCAATGTGTTGACATACAACTGAATGCTCCAAACCAGAAAACAGCTAAAACTTCAACTTTTATAGAGGTGGGCACACTTGCTGATGATCAGTTAGTCAAGGGCATGTTGTTAGCAGCAACTGGCAACTACTTAGCCTCTTAATTCCTATGGAAGCAGTAAGGGTATACTTACTTTTTCACACTTGGCTTCTCCATTTTGGCTTTATTTTCATAAAATAAATCATGACATAGTGTAATATATCATGTGTTGCTGTTCATCTGAGGTTGTATTTACCTAATTTTCAGACCTGCTAAGGACCAGTTAATTTTTATTATGTCCTGATATGTGAAACCACAGAATTCAAAGAGGGTGTACTTTCTTTTTCACATGACTGCGTGCAAAGGTGTTTGGTTGAAATACAAGTAAGCTAAAACTAGCAATGAATTTTTTAAAAACAAAATATTCTTGTGCTGTTATAAAAGCTCAAGAAAACCTATGATGTGAGAGATCCTGGTGCCAAAGTGTTCCATGGATTGCCACTATATTTTGCTATATTTTTTTTCATTGTAAATGCATTTTCTAATGCTAAATCTTCTTGAAATGCTGTGTTGAGGTATTTTTAAACCACCTGTGTTTATACAGGTAAGTATAAACTCCTTGAGCTCAGCTGGCAAGGAAAAACTTGACTCTCTAGCACTAAGAAATACTTGAATTCAGATGATATAAGATACTCTTAAAAACCCATGCATAATGTGCTCTTTGAACATTTCTCAGACCATATCACATTGCATATAGGCTTTCTGACTTTCCAGATTGCTAGCATGCTTATTAATCAACTTGTAATTTTAACAATGAACTACATGAACATGATAGCAACTCTAAAATGCAAACGTCCTCTTTTGCAATATAAGATAGCTTAATGGAGGTAAAAGCTTCATGGCAGCTTCCTTTGAAGAGTGCAACAACACTGGCTATTTACCCTTCAGTTTGTGTTGGATGCAGAATGGGTAAAATCGAAGTAAAAACTGACGACTACATGATATAAAGATAAGAGTAAGGAAGCTCCATGTTTTCCACTGGGAATCTTTTCTTTTTTTCAGCCTGCGGAATAATTTATTTTGCTGCAAAATCATTTTTCTCTGCTTTCTGGCACATGTGATCACTACATATTCATATTAATTTCGATACCATTTTAACTGCCAAAGTTCCATCCTAAGAAATCGCAGGATTTGTAGTTTGGTGGGTACTTGGATATCTCTGTTGTTCTTCAAGGAAGTACACAACCTCTTTGTAATAGAGACTTCTAAGGACTTTGTAAAATTACATATCCCAGGATTCCTTAGGATGGAGTCATGACTGTTAAAGTGGTATCAAAATGCTGTCACTGCACAGATATATATTAACAGAAATCAGTATACCTCCATTCAACCATGGGCTGTAATTTGGCACACAGGCATTCACTCCTTCCAATAAAGGGCTTAAACACACAATGCTCTGACTTGGTATAAGGCAAGATCATATGCCTCCTCCTGCCAGCTTCCAACAAGAACTGCTACAGTTCTCGCAGTTCTGAGCAGAAATTCACTCTACATAAGGGCCACATCTGGACTGAGTTTTAGAAGAGGTAGTCATGTAAGTCTGTGCTAGCATATCAGGCAAAAAGAGAATAATTTTTTTAAAAAGAAGACAAAAATGTTGTGTCACCTTAAAGACTAACTGCTATATTTTAATATGAGCTTCTGTGGACAAGTCCACTTCTTCACACTTAAAGAGTGGGACTGTATGGCAAATATTTATACAGTTGGACTGAGGTGACTGAAAGATAAGAAGAGGACAAATTCACCTCTGTGATTTGTCCTACTTTACGGATACAGATTTAGCAAGGCTATGGTGTAACAATAGTGAGGGTCCATATAGACATGATTCCTGGTAGCACTGTTTCCCCATCCCACAGAGTTCACCTACATGCTCTACAGCTACCTCATTACATGTCATTCTCTATACAGAGGGCTACACACTACTGTACCCAGAATTTCTAGGACATTAAAATGTTTGACATTCTGGTCAAAGAAATATCAAATGAACAACATGTCTGCAAACTCAGTTGCATACTGAAATTCCATGTGGCCATGGGTGGTATTTTACTTACCCTGTTGAGGTTGCTGTTCTTCAAAATAATTGCTACAAGTCTTTTCACAAAGTCTTCTAGCTTCTTGATACACCTTCCCAGAATCAGACAAGACAAATCGGCATCACTTAATAACCTGGTTATGACACAAACTGCCTGAGTCACAACATCTGAAAAGGGGAGTTCGGGAAGGCTATATAAAGTGACTAGGCCATCAATCAACCGAGAAAAGGAATCAAATATGATGGAGCCATCCTTCCCAAGTTTTTTCACGTCTGTTCTCAGACCTCCAGCCTCTGTCAATTTTCTCAGTTCAATGAAATATTGTAGGAACTGTATATGTGAAAGCAAAGACTTACTGCTCTGTGCAGAGACAGAAGTCAATATTGGAAGGGTACTTGATGAAGCATCAGACACAGAACTGATGCAGCTGTGCTCCCTGTAGTTGAGACTAGGGCAGGTTTTTAGTGTATCAGCTACATGGTCACTTGAGGTATCACATCCAGAGTCTTCATAATGATCTGAGCAATCTTCTGTATTAGAAGGCAGCACAGCCTCACCTAAAACACCTGAAGTCCCTGAAACACAAAGAAAATCAATGAGGCAATGCATTGTAGTGAACAAAGTGTGGGACCTCTAGCTGGGAGACTAGGGTTCAGATCATCACTAGCCATGAATCTCACTTGAGCATGTGAGGTCTTTATGAAGTTGAAAGAGAAGATGGTATGTGGAAAATGCACTCAGTCCAAAGGGTGGATTCCCCCATGGCTAGTTTTCCAGGGACAGCATAAAATGGCTTTGCTTTTTTCTCCCAAGCCAGACTATTGCAGAAGGGAAAGGAGGAAAGGGAAAGTGACAGGCTGATGGGGGAGGATCAGTGATTCTTTAAGGGAGGGGGAACAGGAACACAAGTGGACAGAACAAAAAAAGAATGTGATTACACCCAGGGCAGAAACCAGAGAAAAGTGATACCAGCCAAATCAGAAGATAAACCATCCCTGCCATCTGAAGGAAAAGAGACAATTCCCCACTTGGCTTCCCCCTACTTAGCTTTGTCAGTTTCAATCTGATTTCATTCATGCCAAATTTGACACAAACTGTGGGGTAAATGGAGAATTTAGTCACCCCGGCACATTTTCATAGTTACTGTTTCTTCAATCCCTGGCCAAGGTTTCTGTTCACTTCCATAGCTGACATCTACAATATGCTTTCTGAAATGTAGTAACAATGCCTGCAAGTTTCATAGAATATCACAAAGTTATGACTACCTGGAAGCTTCCTAGTTATTCTACATGAGGAGGCAGCAAGCGCTGACTTTTCTAAAGGACGTTCTGTCAAACTGAATGGATTCCAGAATGGCACAAGCTGAACTGAGCTGTTCTTTAAATCACTAAAATGCGTCCAAACTACATCTCTGTGGTAGGTGCCATATCAGCTGATCACCTACAATAAGGTGTGGATGAGTTTCTCATTGCTTCTGTTTTACTAATTCAGAGATAAACTAAGCTATTTCCACCTTTACTTATTCCAATCCAAGTAAAATCAATCATTCAATCAATCAATCAATCAATTTACATACATACATACATATCCCGCCCAACTAGTAGCTAGGCTTCTACTCTGGACATCTAACAGGACACACAGTTATAAACAATAATGATAAAAACAATAACATAGTGAAAAAAGGGGTTCCCGACATAGACAGTTACAGAAACCACAAAAGAAAAAAAGGAAAATTAATGGCAGGCTGGTGGCAGAAGGGATACATAAAATTAATTGATTAGGAGCAAGCTATTGAAAGGCTTGGGAAAACAACTTCTTCAGTCTTGAGCTGTTTCCTAAAACCCAGGAGGGATGGGGCCAATTGCACCCAAACTACCTCTAGCCTGGAAGACTGTGGCAGACAATAGTTGTAGGAAAGTGGAGCTACCGTTTGCATCTCTAGGTCATGGATGCTGAGTTGCAGATCCTGGTCTTCAAAAAACACATAGCAGGGTTAGGTCAGGGGAATCCCAGCAAATTACATACACAAAGCAGCAAGTTACAGCTTAGAGAACAGGCAGTATGTGCTCATCTATTCTCTTGTGTTCTGCTGATAGGAATGGACGGTGCTAATCTGGTACAAAGTCCCTTGATCAAACTGAGAAACACAAGGCAGGTTTAACTCAAACCTTTCTGCAGCCAATAAATTAGTATAATTAATTCCAATTTAAGAATAATGGCAGGTCATGTTGCAGAACTTAAGCAAGAACAGATACTGCAATATTCTCAAAAGGAGGCAAGTCAGTTCCACCCCCAAAACTGAGAAATGGTTTGACTTATTTCCAAGCCGAGCGAAACTAAGAGGAAACCACTGGTCCAGTTGAACCATATTGCTTCTTGGTGTCCACTTCCAGATAAGTCATACCATTGCTGAAGAATTGGATGTGGAAGACTTTCTCAAGGCATCAGTTCTGCCGTCGTCACTTGCCAAAGTGCAAAGTGATCCTTTATGATGCTTCCAGGGCCACATCCAGTGTTGCCAAGGGTCCAAAGGGATTCATGTGTATATATGTGCTCACATTTGTCTATGTATACATGCATGGCCTCTTGCTCTTTCTCTCACATACAAACATGCATACACATTCAATTCTTCAAAAAAACAAAACAAAACAAAACAAAACCTTCTGGTTTATAAATATGGGATATTTTGCTTCTGTATCCACAATTCAAAACACCAGGACATAGCCCAAGATTGCTACACAATATCACACCCACCTTGCAAACAGGAAAAAGGATGTCAAGCTTTATATAGCAAAGGGCAGTGTGAATGTTGACAATACCAATGGCAGCAGTCAAGATGGTCTGCAGGACATCCTCTTATGCTTACTACCATTCACAAAGTGACGCTAAACAAGGAAAAATCCCAGAAACTGACTCCTTTTCCCACCAGTTAACCACTTCTCACCCAAACACAAAACAATTGTCACGGCTGGTTTTTGACAAGTGTGAATGGCAATGAGCACAAGAGTATATGCTGCAGTGGTCCCCAATCTTTTCTGAGTCACAGAGCGGTTGGGGGGGTCCGTGCGGTGGGAGGGGCACGCTTGCGGAGCATGCTCACAGAGGGGTGGAGCACATTTGCACACATGTGCAGAGGGGCAGAGTGCGCTCGCGCGCATGCACAAAGAGGCAGGGCGCGCTCACAGAGGTGAGGGGCGCACTTGCGGGTGGGAGGAGCACACTTGCGGAGCATGCTTATGTGCATGCGCAAAGGGCCGGAGCACGCTCATGGAGGGGCGAGCATGCTCGCACGCAGAGGCGGGGCGTGCTTGCAGAGGTGAGGGGCATGCTCACGGGTGGGAGGGGCACCCGTGCGTGCAGGTGGTGGGCCATGCATGCGGGTGGGGTGGGTGGGAGGAGTGCGTGCGGGGGGGGAGATCTGTCTCCGTGGCCCGGTCCTGCTATGACCACGGACCGGCACCAGTTGGGGACCTCTGCTGTAGACCATCTTGACTGGAGATACATGGCAAAATGTTCCCCTTTTTGGAGGACTGCCAATCCACTACTTTCTCTAAAGCAAGCACGGCTGTGATTTTTTAAAAAACTTTTTTTTAAACTGTCATTTGATTATTTCTGTAACCTTTTATTGCCCTTCAAACATGTCCCCCTTTGGGCCATGAAGTTACAACAATGTATCTACTTTGCAATGCTCTTGCTGGTAAGCCTATTCTATATATACTTGGTTTATAACAAAGTCATTGTTTAACCCTTTTTTGGAGGATCAATATTTCAGCCCCTGCAGCTTGGATTATTTGCAAATAATAATAGTAATTAAAAAAAGAAACTGGTGGGTTTGACCCTTCTCTTTCAAGACAGTCAAGGGTGGCCTTTTCAATTTATATGAGCTTTTAAAAATCTGGAGATGTTTAGGGTCACTCCTTGATAGTCTTTGACCATAATAAAGTTAATGGGAAAAAATTTTTAGGGTCACTTGTTTCTGCATGGGAAAGGGGGGTAGTTAAAATAGTTTTACTTTTAAAAAACAATAAGTTGAAAACTTTCCCCCAGATTTGGCACAGAGCAGTAGCCGACTGTCTGCTACATCTGTGCCAAATTTGGTGCTGATCCAAAGTCCAGTTTCAAAATTATATATTTTTTGTTTGGGCTGCCACCATTTTTAGAATTGACTTGTAGAAAGTTGATTTGCTCTGCTGCACAATAACATAACTACACTCTTGTGCAGTATGATAATATACAATTTGTAATTGTAATCTCATCCCATTCCAGTGATCACATGCAAGAATGCTAAAATGTGGGAGGACAGCTGCCGGCTGAGGAATGGGAACTAAAGTGCCCATCCCTGCCTTTACTCCGATGACAGAGCCACCATCAGCAGCAAGGGGGGAGGGTGGGGCCCTTCTGGGAGGCAGGAGGCTTCAGTCTTGTCCTGTCCTGAAATTTAGCCATGGAGTTCACAAGAGGAGCCTGAGCGCTACATATCACCCATGGATCACATGTTATGTGTTTCTGTTGTACTGGATAAATTCTCCTGCCCTAGAGATAAAGAAGGGACACTATTTCAAAAGACGGCTAAGGGGAATCTGGAAACAGATGTTTTTTCTTTCTGTGCTGATCCAGCATGGAAAGAATTGTTAGTTTTTTATAATTAGTTCCAAGTCTCTAATTATAAAAAAGCATTATATAATACACTATAAAATAGTCCATTTGTAATAATAACATGAACACACAAGGTAGGATACTATGTTTAGGTAATGAGGGGTGAACCAAATAGAAATTCATAGATAAAGCCCCTCTCAATATTAAAGTTGAGGGGGAAAAAACCCAAGGCATTCCAGTATCTTAGGAGAAGGAAGGAAGTACTGAAGGCAAAGATGTAAGAAAAGGATCGTCTCTCCTTGCTTTGATCTAGCTGAATTAATAACTAAAAAGTCATTCCAAACTAAAATGAGTTCTCAGGAAATACAGTCCAATGTATGAAAAGAAAGGTGGCAGAACACTCTGAATATCACCAGATTGCACTTCAAATGAGATGTGATTTTATGGGCTGTGTATCTCAGTAACTCATTAGTTTCAGAAACACCTCAGAACTGATGCAACTGACTACCAAAGAAAAGATCCTCTGAAAATATTATGTGCTATAATTTAAACTCTACCTACACATTTTCCTTACTTCAGTGCAACAGTGCAAAGTAACAGTTTGATGTCTGAAAGGAAGATTCTGATTAACCCAATCAAATGAAATCTGTGGAATTCTGGGAGGAAATGCTGCTCTTCTCCCCTTTAACTAATGGAATAGATGCCGAAGAGAGGGAAGAAAGGTTATATATCTCACTCTAAATGCAGACTGAGGGTCAAACTAGACAATGGGTATAGTTCTTAAAGGGCTGAAACATTTCTCTTTGTCCCAGTCTGTGCTTTTTTAAACTTCCATATCTTGCACTCGAGAATGCTTTCTTTTGTGACCTGACACTAGAAAGTAAACACTGGTTTAATTGCACCTCTGGTTGCTGAGGTACAGCTATGATAGATAAAATGGTCAGAGATAAAACCCCAAGGGAATTAGGATCCCTTTAACATTTAATCTGACTCTGAGCCTCGAGAGCTGGAGCTTGTGCAATGGAAGAGAAGGCAGTGACAGAAGAATTCAGGCATCTCATCCCACAGGTTTTCATGAGAGTGCATATATTCACCAGTAATTTAAAAGGAAATTGGTAAGGGAGGCGCACTACGCAAGTAGTCCAAATTGATGGATAACGAACATGAATTATATGAACAAAAGGTGTTAGAATTTGTTAGTTAAAAAACACACATTTATCTAAAGTGTGTTTCACATCAAGAATTAATAACTCACTATTTTCTACAGAGAATCCTGAAGAAACTTTCCTCAAAAGGAGCTGCCGTCTTAAATGAAGAACTTCTGCTTCTAACGTTTCAACTCGCAATTTCCATTTGGAATTCTGTCCAGATACAGCTTTGGCCAGCTGCTCTGCATATTCTTTGCTGCTTTTATCTGGCGGTTTTGAACGGATAATGGCTATCGCCAGTGCCACTTGTGAGGTTTTCAAGTACCATGTCACATCTTCTTTATGTTCTATGTCTGTCAGAACACAAAAGCAATAAAAGCTGTATCAGAGTTCTTCTCCCTAAATAAATAATAATAATAAATAATAATAAAATAAAAAGTTATACTTTAGTTACATAAAAGAAATATTTTTGAAGGAGATCAGATTTCATAGGCCTGCTGAGGCCTCATATCGATCAAAGCATAGAGCCACCCACAGTAAAAAAAATTAAGTATTTACAAATACCACCAAAAGCATATCGTTTTGACTGTTTGAAAACAACAGCATGAATCAAAAGGCTCTCTGATAACAGGTTCACTATAAATGGACCCTATATCAATATATGCTACAGGAAGCATGAAAATTTTAGAGAGTCAAAGAAAATATTCAAAAATTGGTGGTAAATACTTTCATAGGGTATGTATGACATGAGATAGTAAGGAAGCCCCTCCCTACAGCCTGAGGATCATTCCTGTGGAAGAATCATATGGAAGAGGAAATGCCCAGCTTTCACATTATGCTCCCATGTCATTTAAGGCATAACTTTTCAAAAGTTACAAAATGGCTTCTGTGCTGAGGGTCAGGTTAGAATCCATGTTGTAGCAAAACACCCAAACACATTATACATAACAATGGCAATAGCTGTCTTGACTGCAGAGAAAATTAAACATGTACTGCAGTGAAAATGTAATATTGGCACAAATGACATACAATACTGAGGGGGGAAACGCAGCACATTCATTACAGTAGAGGGCAGCTGTCTAGCAACTCCCTTAATCTCACACCACATAAACCTTCTTTACCTCCAAAGCACATGCACTGGTAATATGTGTATATGTGTTTATTAGCACCATATGTTGAAGGAGAGGGAACAGGGACAAGATATGGAGGCTTAGCTCTTGTGAATGCAAATTGTGATGACTGCAGTAGAGATGAAGAAACAAATACGAGCTATGGCATCAAGCAATCAGAAATTATGTATGTGAAACCATGTTTAACATACACTTTCTTAATATTTCAGAAATGCAGCTTTTATCTGCAATGATATTTTTAATCTGCAATCCTATTTGAAGTTTCCTGGGAGGAAAATACCACTGAACTGAATGGCTCTTACTCCTGAATAAACATGTTTAGAATTAAGCTGCTGTTCTGCGTGTATGTAGACATGTAAAATCACAGAAAAAAAAGGGATAGGGAAAAGAAAGGAGAGTAAGAAGGGGAGTGATATATAAACTGCGGTCCTATAATTACTTGGGAGTAAACCTGAAACATAGAATTGCATTTTAATTTTTGCTGAAATCACTGTAAAATTTTCAGACTGGTACCGTGTTTCCCCGAAAATAAGACAGGGTCTTATATTAATTTTTGCTCCTAAAAACGCATTAGGGCTTATTTTCAGGGGACGGTTCCCCCCCCCCCCCCATGTACAACAATCTACATTTATTCAAATACAGTCATGTCATCTTCTTCTGGTTGCTGCACAATGCTGCACAATGGTGGAGGCCAGGGTTTCACTTAACGGGGGCTTATTTTTTGGGGTAGGGCTTATATTATGAGCAGCCTGAAAAATCATACTAGGGCTTATTTTTTAGGTTAGGTCTTATTTTCAGGGAAACAGGGTAGTACTCATGAAAGTTACTGCCCTACATCTGGCTACCATAAACCATAAGCTATTCGCCACTTCCGAAACACCTGCTTCTGTGAAGTTCATTGGAACAAATTACAGTTGCCAGAATTCTGTGAATCTGGGCAGCCTAATCTGCTTATTACGCAAATTATTAGGTAGCCCTATTTGCATAATATGCACATTTACATAGTGTGCAAATTAATGTGGATTTTCCATATTAGGTAAATTAAAGGCATTATTTGTTGCACTGTTTTCTCCCTGTATGTTTAAACTTTGGCATCAGAATTTCAGAAGAACAGTCAATGCTTTACAGACTACAGCAAAGCCTTGGACTGTATGAATCATGAGAAGTTATGGACTCTTCTGAAAGAAACAGCACTTGATTGTCCAAATATGCCACACTGGTTGAAGAAAAATGTTCAACATGGACATAAAGAAAAAGGCTTGCTGGACATGTTTTGCCCTATGTTCCCCCCCCCCCCCAATAAAGAACCAAAGAATGAAAGAACAAAAGACCTGTACACTGGAAGTGACTGAACTTTGAGGATACTGTCCACAACTTTTGAAATGACAGTTCTGCAATTCTGCAGAATGCCTGAATTGTAAGGTTTACTTCTGTGTTGTTTCCGCAACAAATCATGACTCTAGAAGGATTTTTAAAAGGTTATCTTCTAGATACTTTTTAATTTCAAATGCTCTTACTCTTAATTGTACTCAATTTTCAAGGCATTTTCAAAGGCTGAAGATTAAGAAATCACAGAGGAAAAGGAGTCTTTCAGTATTAAGAATTAGTCTGAATTTCTGGTGGTGATGGAAGAATGAAATGAAGTCTGAGATTAAGATTCAAAATGCAGATTCAGCCACTTTCCACAGATTAGTCCTTGCTGAATCTAAAAAGGAATGGAAAAAAGCTCAAGCTTAGCTTTGTAATAATTATCATTAAGTTTGTATTTGGACCACTATTTCCTCTTCCAGACAATCCTGTAGTGAAATGATAAGATGTGGAGGAATAAACCAGCCTAAATAGCTAACTGGCTAAATAGCTATTAGCAGGATATGAGTTCATCTAGAGACAAAGGAATTCACTGCAATTCAACTAAATTATGCCAAGCCTCCCCCCCCCCCCCGCCAACCCTCCTCTGGCTGTTATTATCATGTGATGAATCAACCATTGTGAAGGAGAGATAGAACAAAAAGAGACAGAACAGAGTGAGCCGTCCCCTCGACTAGAGACGTCGGAGCGAGAGAGAGAGAGAAATAGAAAGAAGATAATAGAGAGTGAGGAATTGACTGTAGAAGAAGGGGAAGGAAAGGAATCAAAGGGGAAAGAAGAAAAGATTGAAATCTGTTTGGTGGAAGAGGGAGAAGGAAAAGGAGAGGAGGAGTTAATTCTGCCAGTGTGGGAAGGGGATATAGGAGATCAAAGTGGGAGGAGAGAGTTTAGTATACTGAGGAGAGGGAGAGTGAAGGAGGAGGGATATATATAGAGAGAGAAACATGAACACAGATATGAAAGAGTGTGCGGGATATTAGAAGATTTCCCTAATTTGAAGGTAGGAGGATTACTGCCTGACCCCGACCTATCAAAAGAAAAGGGAACATCGACAGAGGCATTAGAATGGACGGTTGTGGTCTTTCCACGGGGACAAGGTCACTTGAGGAAGCTGATCCGACCAGATCAATCCTTCAGCCAACCACCACCGGAGGGAGATTGGGCCAGACACCCTTGTTGTGGAACAATATGTGTGGTTTGGAGTGCTCCATTGAGGAAACCTACCGACCGGGAACGTTTTGGACCAGCCCCTCAAATGAACCTACCCAATTTGCAGACTGAGTTTTTGTCTTCACACTATGGACAGTTACCTGATCTCAGTTGTTTCGAACCCATAGAAGTTGTTGTAGAATCACCAAATGTTAAATCAAATAAATCTGTTAATATTTCAAAGGAGGCTCAGTCGTCATTTCCCGCCAAAAGAGGGGAACTGCTTCAAATCTCTAATGAACCCAATCACAACCATTTTCCTCCTCTACTTTTCCTCCTAATTTGGATCATCACCCTTCTCAGCCCACCAGCTTTTATGCCTAATATTAAAGGCTTACTTTCTATTTTTATTACTAACTTAACCAGTTGCAAGGGGATATGAGTAGAAGGATGATATTGTATTCTGACTGTGAAGACAGCACAACCCCGAATGTAATCAAAAGAGAAGGGCTCCTACTTTTTCTAGCTCAGTTTTCATTTAGTAAAAAAAAAAAAAAGTTATAAACAGACAAACTGCTTTGCTGTAAGTTCCAGAGTAAATGCATTTCATTTTCCCCATACTCCAAGTAGAAAGAGGCTGTGGTTGGGAAAACAGGTTATGATAGCAAAACACAACCATCCACATCCAATGGTGTTGATCAGGCTCTTGTTGACAATAATTCCACAATCTCTTTTAGCAGCTCTGAAATCTATTGTAATTTTGGAGCTAAACTCAAGCTGAAGAAATGTAACAATTGCTGACTTACAGTGGACTCCATTTGGGAGAAGTTATCCAAGCAGGCTGGACCAGCAGTGCAGTGTGGTTCATTGCTCTGCCCTACCCTAGGTTGGAAGACTTACACAGAGATAGACTTGCTGAACACTGCTCCCAAATGGAGTCCACTGTAAGTCAGCAATGTGGCAGAAAGTTAGGTTACCTACCTGTAACCATGGTTCTTCTAGTGGTCCTCTGTGAATTCACACAAATGGGTTTATCCTGCACCTGCGCAGGATGTTCGGAAGATTCTAGAGCTTAGGAAAAAGAAACAATTTTGTCTTCCCCCCCCCAAGGGTATAAGCTCCGCCTCCTCAACCTTCCTTTCAGTTCCCTTAGTCCGCCGTTACCGTATAGAGTAGGTATTTAGAGAACGGTATCGTGACGGACAGCGGGGAGGAAGGGAGGGATGTGTGAATTCACAGAGGACCACTAGAAGAACCATGGTTACAGGTAGGTAACCTAACTTTCTTCGTAGTGGTCTCTGTGAATGCACACAAATGGGTGATTAGCAAGCTGTACTCACCGGATGGAGGGCCGTCACGGTAGCAAAGATGACAGAATCGCCCTTCCAAAGGCAGCATCATTCTTGGCCCTGACATCGAGGCGATAATGCTTCGCAAACGTCAGGGGATTGGACCAAGTAGCCGCTTTACAGATGTTTTGAATCTGAATGCCTCTCTGTAGAGCTGTCGAAGTAGAGACTGCTCGAGTAGAGTGTGCCTTCAAGTGGGCCGGTACTGGCTTGCCCGCAAGCTGATAAGCCAACTGTATTGATTGCACTATCCACCTTGAAATGGTTTGTGGAGAGGCAGGAGTACCCTTGTTGGGTCCATGATAACACAAGAAGAGACGTGGAGAACGTCTAAGGTGCTTTGTCCTGGCAAGGTAGAAGGCAAGAGCCCTTTTGACGTCTAGAGTATGAAGCTTACGCTCAATTTGTGTGGTCGAAGAAGGAAATAGCGTTGGCAGTACAATAGGTTGGTTTAGGTGGAAGTCTGATACCACCTTGGGAAGGAAACACACGTCAAGGTACAAAGTGACCTTGTCGGGATGGATTTGAAGGTATGGAGGGTCTGATCTTAAAGCTGATAGTTCACTAGCTCTTTTAGCAGAGGTTATGGCCACGAGAAAGGCAGTTTTGAGAGAAAGTAATTTTTCGTTACAGGTCGCCATTGGTTCAAATGGTGGTTTGGTAAGTGCTTCAAGTACCAGTCGAAGCGACCATTGCGGTACAATTTGTTGTGAGGGTGGCCGAATGTTCTGCAGACCCTTAAGAAATTTTTTGACTGTAGGATGGGAGAAGATTTTAGCGGAGCTAGAGTGGAGAGGTTTGTGAGCAACAATCGCTGAGATGTATACTTTAATAGTTGAGTGTGCAAGTCCGAGATTAAAGAGATGCAGTATAAAGGTAAGTACGGTGGAAAGAGAGACTGGGACTGGGGTAAGTCCCTTGGATTGAGTAAATTTGATAAAAGACTTCTACTTATTATTGTATAGACGAGAAGTGGATGGTTTCCGAGCCTGGTCTAAGATTGCACGGAATTGGGGGTTATCCTCCACGCCGTCAGGTGAAGAGAACGGATGTCGGGATGGAGAAGGGCCCCGTCGTTCTGAGAGAGGAGGGGCGATATTGAAGGTAAGTGGAACATCTCCTCCGTTATTTCCCTGAGGTGAGCGAACCACGGTTGTCGTGGCCACCACGGGGAGATGAGTATCGCATTCGTTTGATATTGGATGATTCTGGTTACTGTTTTGAGTAACATTGGTATCGGAGGAAACAGGTAAGCGAGTTCCCCGGACCACGGTATGAGAAATGCGTCTCCAAGGGACGAAGTGTCTATGCCTGCTTTGGAGCAGTACCTTTGGCACTTGGTGTTGAGGTGGGATGCAAAGAGGTCTATGGTAGGCTGGCCCCATTGACGACATATGTCTCGGAAGATTGTGTTGTTGAGAGACCATTCGTGCATCCTGATGGGGAGCCTGCTCAAACGGTCTGCTAAGTAGTTGTCCTGTGATGAAATATGGATTGCTTGTGGGAAAATACAGTGAGCATGGCACCATTCCCAAAACTTCAAGGTTAGACGAAGGAGGGGCAGGGATCGGGTTCCTCCTTGTCTGTTTATATAGTGCATCGCCGTGGTATTGTCTGTGACGAGCTGCACTGCCTTCCCTTCGATACGTGGAAGGAAAGCTTGAAAGGCCTTCATGATGGCTAACATTTCTAACTGATTTATGTGTAGTGTTCTTTGTGTCCTTGTCCACAGGCTGTGGATTTGCAATTCTTGGCAATGAGCTCCCCAACCTGAAGGGCTGGCGTCTGTTGTGACCTGTATGGACAGGTAAGGAGGTCGAAATGGTCTGCCCATCGATAGATTGTGGGTAACTGTCCACCAAATGAGATGGTCTAGTACAGTAAATGCGGCATGACCCACAGTTTTTTCATAGGGGAGTCCGTAAGAGGGTTGAACTGGTCGAGGAACCAGGACTGAAGTGACTGGAGTTTGAGTCTGGCATGGAGGACCACTGAAGTTGTGGATGCCATGAGACCTAGTAAGTGTTGGATATCGAATGCAGTCACGGTTGCGAGAGGCCGAAATTGTTGTATCGCCGTCTGGATTTTTAAGATTCTTTGAGCTGGTAGGAATGCTCTTGCTTGAATTGAGTCGAGTCTTGCTCCTATGTAATTGACGGTCTGAGATGGTATCAGATGAGATTTTTGTTGACTGATTTTCAAGCCAAGTCTGTTTAGAGTGTCGAGTGTGATATTGGTGGCTGTGATGGCTTCTTGGTAAGATTTCGCAACCAGGAGCCAGTCGTCGATATAAGGGAAGATCTTTATTCCCCTGGTACAAAGATAAGCCACTACAGGGGCCATACATTTGGTAAATGTCCTGGGGGCTGTGGAGAGCCCGAAGGGGAGGGCAGCAAATTGTGATGTGATGAATTCGGAACCGGAGGAATTTTCGATGAGACGGGTGAATGGAGATGTGGAAATATACCTTTAGGTCGATGGTGACAAACCAGTTTCCCTGAGATAGAAGAGGGAGAATGGAATCAAGCGTTAACATACGGAATTTTCTGTATATTATATATTGATTAAGGTCTCTAAGGTCCATGATGGGTCTGATACCGCCATCTTTTTTAGGGACTGCAAAGTACCGAGAGAAGAAACCCTCATTTAAGTCAGAAGGTGGAACTCTGACTATTGCCCCCTTAGTGAGGAGTGATGAAATCTCCTGATGTAAAGACACTGAGAAGGGGGTGATCTTGATGAAATCTGGTGGAGGGGCTTGCGAGAATTCTATTAAATAGCCTTTCTCGACGATGGTTAAAACCCATTTATCCGTAGTAATTTTGCGCCATTCTGGAAGGAATGGGAACAGTCTAGTTGGATTATGAAAATAATTAGGAGTATTGCTTACCCCTGCACTGTGGCTTGCGAAAGGGCTGTTTAGGACCTTGATATTGTTGCTTGAAAAGTGACGGGCTGGACTGTGACGATTGGTAAGTCCGGTTATGTTGCTGCTGTTTACTGTACCGAAAGGGCTGGTACTGAGCAGATGACTGGTAAAGAGTCTTTTTGTAAGCCAGTTTTTGGTACCTATACAGTTGGTATGGTACATAAGATTTAGCTGTTTTTCTCATTTTATGGATATTTTCCATTATGTCATCCATTTTAGAGTTGGGGAGACCTGTAGCATCGAAGGGGAGGTCTTCGATTTTAGTCTTGGTATCATCCAAGATATTAGCAGCTCTGAGCCAGGCGTGTCGTCTGACAGCTATTGCCGTTAGCATGGACTTGGAAGCGGTGTCAGTGGTATGCTTCGCTGCTATTCTTTGCTGTCTAGTGAGGGTGTTAGCCTCCTCGTAGGTATTGAGAGCCTCGGTCTTTGAAGGATCGGGGAGAGTCTGCAATATAGGGAGAATTTTGTCCCATAGATGTTTTTGGTAGGCGCCCATTGCGGCTTGATAATTCGAAATTTTTATCAATAAAGTGGCCAACGAGTAAAGTTTCTTTCCGAGGGAATCGGTCTTTCTTCCCTCTCTATTAACAGGTGTAATAGAGGACCTACTACGGGACTTGTATTGGGTAGCCTCTACGACAATGGAGTTAGGCATCAGGTGCTTAGTGAGGAAGTCCGAGTCTGACCCGTGAGTTTTGTAGTGCTGCTCGATTTTGCGAGGGACTTGAAGAGTCGAAGGAGACTTATCCCAGGAATTCTTAACCAGGCCGAAGAGCGCCGGTACAAGGCTTAGACTAGGAGGAGAAATCTTGTCCTGTTCCATATAATGGAAGATTAAGTCTTTTTCTTGTTGCGGTATCTGCGCATCAAGTTGAAGAGTTTTAGCCATGCGCATGATAAGTTGGGTATAAGATGTAAAGTCCTCCGGAGGTGATTGGGAAGAAGTGCCCGCGGCACCTACATCAGGAACATCAGAATCACTAGAGGCTGATGAGTTATCGTCATGGAACGACTCAGAAGCCAATGAGGGAGAAGGGTGCGGTACCAGATCCCTCGGTACGGGGTCAACATCAGATTGGGTAGACGGAGAAAAGGGTTCTGTATCACGGCCCTCAGGACAAGAGTAAAGCGTGGTAGCCTGTACCATAGAGTGGCTCCTGTGTTTAGCGCGCTTTGGGGGCACGTGAGGCGCCGCTGGTGTTCTTCTCTTTCGAGAAGGAGGGGCTAGGGATGTAGACAGATCCCCTTGGCATCACGGATGAGCTTCCATTGGCGGGGCCATGGAAGGGTACCAAGATGGGGGAGGGCAAGCCAATCCCCTGTAGTTAGCTGGGTATCCATAGCCATGATATGGGTAAGGCTGGTATGGACCAAAAAACGGGTGACCATATTGTGGTGGACCCTGTGGATGATACTGGTCCTCGATCTGTTGAGGTTGGTATGGAGAGGCATGTTTGCGTTTCTCCGTACGCTTTCTAGGAGTGCACGAAGCAGACTCCTGTTCCGATTGAGTCTCCGTATCCACCCGCCCTGAAGATCAAGGGCTAAAAGGGGCAATGGCCGGGCTGGAAGGTTCAACAGCCCCAAATCGGCCCGAGCTTGGAGACATGCTCATGATATCCTGAGCTGTTTGGGCTAGAGGAATACTCTGATCCTCTGTATCAGAAAGTCCAACGCCCTCTCTCGAAGAATCCTCCAGTAGTACGGGAGCCGCAGGGAGAGGCAAGGAAGCAGCTTTGGTTGATTTCTTTGGTTTCTTAGGCTTTTCCTTGTCTTTTCTCTTTTTAACAGGAATAACGGACCGCGATGGAGCCTTGGTGGAAACTGGCTTAGGCAGTTTTACCGAGTCCTTGGACTTAGCAGGTAAAGAAATCGTGGTAAGTATTGCTCAACCGGGCTAGGAACTGATTTTGAAGTCTCCGGGCGAGGAGTCGGTGTAGGGAGGGCAGGTACCTCCATAGCAGGGTCTAGAGTTTTTTCGTAGAGAAAAGAACGAAGTCGTTGAAGCCGAAGTTTAATAGCCTGCTTTGAAAGGCTCCTGCATGCGGTGCACAACTGGGTGCGATGGAATTCCCCCAGGCAAAATAAACACTGATCGTGCCTGTCTGTAAGAGGGATCTTACGAGAACAAACAGAGCACTACTTCAAGCCCCAAGGGGCCATAAAAGAAGAAAAAGAAAAAAGAAAATGGAGGGGGAATCCATTGGCGGGGGGAAAGGCGGGAAGGGCGATAGAACGGGAAAATATATATCAATCAAAGTTCTATCGTACCAGTGATAATAAAAATAAAAAGAGAATCAAATAGAAACAAAATAGAGCCAAATAGGCTACGATTACTTTCCTTAAATTCGCTCTACTATTCCAAACGTCCTACTGGAACGGCGGAAAAAGAGGAACTGAAAGGAAGGTTGAGGAGGCGGAGCTTGTACCTTGGGGGGGGGGGAGACAAAATTGTTTCTTTTTCCTAAGCTCTAGAATCTTCCGAACGTCCTGCGCAGGCGCAGGATAAACCCATTTGTGTGCATTCACAGAGACCACTACGAAGAAGCTGGTTTCAATCCCTAGTCAAAAGTCCCCCATATCTAGCATGTAACTGGATGCAATAGCCTTATATCTCATTTACTTGCATGCTGACCGCTTGCAATTTCAAATGTCTAAATGCTTTTAAACCATGCACATGAAGTCTTGTGCAAAGACTACTGTCTCTGATCCTAACTTCTGATTTCTACAAAAATCCTCATCTAGAACCAGACATAAACATGGGGTACTTCCAGAGTAGGCTTTTATTGCATCACCACCTTATCTCTTTCACAGAAGCTTGCAGAGAAGTTAACCTACACCATCCTCCGCTCCTGAACCTCCCATTATTTCTCCACTGCTTCCTCCACCTTTCTTTTAAATCAGAAAACCTGTACAGGAAGAATAGACAAGGCTGCTGCACAGTGTCTTCTGACTTGAGTCCCCAGATGTTATAGGACTACAACTCCACAAAAACCTGGCCAGTACAGCTAATGGTGAAGGCTTCCAGGAGTTTTAGTCCAAGAACATCTCAGTATCCAAAACTGAGAACCACTGATCTAGATGGAACTAGTAATAAAACACAGGTTTATAGAAGAAGCCTACATAAAACCTGTGAAATAAGTGAAGGCAGGCAGGCAGGCCCTTATCTGGAAGTAATCTCTATATAGGTAATATCGACTTCCTATTAAAATCAGCAGCAACCTCACATCTCTTCTCTATGTCAATAATGTCTAATAAATGAAAGTTTATAACATATTCTTCTGCACATTTCCCCAACCACTTCCTGTAGGGAATCTCACAAAGATGACATCACATCCCTTATTTTATTAAATGCTACAAGGCTACCATTTTATGCAGCAGCCACTCCATTTCAACACCATTTAGCTTCAGTCTAAGTGAGAAGAATATTTTCATAGGAGTAAAAAGCTTCTCTGTCTCAGTATACGTATACAAATACAGCTTCAAAGACCCTCTTGAGTTGCAAACAATGAAAAAATGGTGCAATTGTCAGGATTTTGTTCTGTTTGGTGAACAGGGAGTTAAATTGTAATATTGTAGATGAAGTGCAGAGTCACGAATGTAGGGCAAAAGCCAATGTAATGACTTACAGCATACAGGTGAAGCAAGATGATGTAATGCTTAATTGTTTAACATGACCAGCTGTAAATGGGGAAATGTGGTTGGTTGTTCTGAGTATAAATGTAACTGAGACAGAACAGATCTTACCACTCAGCAGTAAGTCTGGTGGTCATTTACTTCTATGCCAATGCTCTGAATGTTGCTATGCAAATGTATCTTGCCTTGTATATATGTATATATGTGTGTTGCCATACTCAATATACTCAATACTCAATATTATACTCAATATTATAATTACTAAGAACTCTCTCATGTTATTTTCTCCCTACGTCTAAATCTCTAAGTCACTCAATCCCTACGTCTCTTACTTTGCTTAACGTAAAAGTGGGATTCAACCAGACTCTAGGAACATTTTCTTGAGGCCACTGCCTCATTAAGATTCTGGAGTTTTGGCCCCACACCAACAGGGTTATGGGCCCAGGGAGACGCCCAGAGTGACGCAGAGAGACGTGGTAAGCCTAGGGAGACGTGGTGCCTAGGAGACGTGGTGTTCCAGGGAGAAGCTGAGACGTTTGTTGGCCCAAGGAGAAGGCATTTAAGGCTGCAAGTGTATGGAGGAAAAGCCGACAATTGGAGAAGCTGAGTCAGATTCTGAAAGTGACGGACAGCAGATCCAAGGAGGAGGCTTCACCATGATGCAGGCCAGTAACTTTCCATTATTACGTTTAAATGGTCATAATTATATGTCTTGGGCCTATAAGATGGAAATGTATTTAAGAAGAGAGAGTGTATGGCAGATTGTATCTAATCCTCCAGCTCAACTAGACGAAGAAGATACGGCTAAAGATGAAAGAGCGTTATCTACAATAATATTATGCTTGGATGACTCCCAATTAAATTATGTGAGAGGAAAAACTTCAAGTAACGAGGTCTGGGAGGCGTTGAGAGCCGTCTATGTGAGACAAACAGCTGGTTCCAAGATGTTAATAACACGTAAGCTGTATAAGAAGAGGTTGCTCCCTAATCAAAGCATATCTAACTATATCCAGGAGTGTTCTGAGTTATTTTTCCAGTTACAGGAGCGTGGGATGGATTTCCCAGAGGCCCATAAATGCTACGTTATCCTAAGTGGTTTGGATGAAAGCTGGGAAACACTCGTAATAAGTATGGAAAGTTTGCCAGAACAAAGTCTAACGGTGGAATATCTGGCGGGGCGATTAATGGAGGAGGAACAAAGGAGAAAGGAGAAAGCCGAGGATTTATCTGTGCCAAGTCTACACAGACGAGGGAATTCCAAGGATGATAGCAACAGAAGGATGTCTGCTGATTTCCCTACTGAAAGAATCCTGGCTGTAAAAAAGAAGAAGAAATGTTTTATTTGCGGCAGCGAAAGACATTTGGCTAGAGACTGTGTTTGTCGAAGAAGAAGAGATAAGCCCAAGGACACTGAGAATGTAAACAGAACTTCAGAGCGTAAAATGAACTCTGTGTCAGTAATTACTGATTGTGACAATGATAAATGGCTGATTGATTCAGGCGCTACACAACATGTTTGTAGACAGAGAATGTGGTTTAAAGAGTTAACAAACTCTGCTAAAAGACAAGTAAGTTTAGCAGACGGGAAAAACATTGAAGTATGTGGAACAGGCAAAGTTTATGTTAAAAGCCTTAAAGATACTTTGGAGAATGTTTTGTTTGTACCTAGAATTAGCCATAACGTAATAAGTGTGTCATGTTTAGACCAAGCTGGTTTTTCAATTAAGTTCAGTAAAGGAGTTTGCAACATAGAGAAAGCAAACGTACTTGTTGCAACTGGGCATTTAAAGGGAAATCTCTATGTTTTGGATAAAACAGAAGAAGGGAAATGTTCTGCAAATGTGTTAAATGATAATGTGCCACATCACAAATGCATACATAAGTTGCATAGAGACTTAGGACATGTGAGTTTTGAAGTATTAAGGAAAACTCAGCAATGTGTAGGCAATCTAAATTTAAAGAACTGTGATAGATTTCTAGATTGCAATGTGTGTAAAGCCTCTAAATCAAAGAGACACCCAGTGAGTAAGAAAAGCTATAGAATAAGTAAAAGGTGTTTTGAGCTTGTGCACATGGATATAATGGGTCCGTTCCAAGAGTCACTAGGGGGAAATAAGTTCTGTCTTACCATAACAGATGATTTCTCCAGGTACTCTTATGTCTTCATACTTAAATATAAAAGTGAAGCATTCCAAACATTCAGGGAATGGGTGGCTATGATTGAAAGAAGATTTGAAACACATGTAGCCAGCATTCAGACGGACCGAGGGGGAGAGTTTATGAGTAAGCAATTCAGAACGTGGTTAAGAAAGAAAGGGATACGCCATAGAATTGCAAACGTACAAGTCCCTCAAGAAAATGGAGTAGCAGAACGAAAAGGTGGCATATTACAAACAGTTATGGATTCAATGTTAACAGATGCTAATATGTCTAAAGTTTTTTGGGGAGAAGCAATGAAATGTGCATGTTATGTTTTGAATAGAATTTGGAATTCTGTCATTCAAAACACCCCGTATTTTCTGGTGCACAGCAGACAACCAACTTTAAATCATATCAAGACGTTTGGTTGCCATGCGTGGGTAAATATACCAAAAGCTTCACGTAGGAAGGGTTCTCCTAAAGCAAAAAGGCTGATTTTTATAGGGTATCAAACTGGGTGTAAAAGCTACAGGTTTAGTGACCAGTTTGGTAATGTGACCATCAGTAGGTCAGCAAATTTTTGTGAGAACGAGAATTGGTCTCGTATACATGCTAATGATGAAGTATTTTTGCCATCATTTAGTAATAAGAAACAAGTTAAAGAGAACCTAAGTAAAATGGAAGCTGAGGAGGAGAATGGGACATATAGTGAAGCTGAGGAGGAGAATGGGACATATAGTGAGTCAGGAGAACAAAGTGAAGAAGTAGTAATTCCCAGGCGTTCTCAGAGAGCAAATAAAGGAGTCCCACCTCAAAGGTTCAAAGTAACAAATATAAATTTAATTGTTAGTGAACCTGAAAGTTATGAGGAAATGTTAAGATTGCCAACTGATCAGCAACATAAGTGGAAGGAAGCTATGCTTGCTGAGTTCAATTCGTTGAAAGAATATAATGTGTTTTCACCTGTCAAATTACCTGAAGGAGAAAACGTAGTTGGCTGTAGATGGGTATACAAGTTAAAAACGTTACTAGACAATACCCAACAATACAAAGCTAGTACAACTAGGGTTTAGAAGAAGTTTGGCCGACCCTTGCCTATACATCAAAAATCAGGGTGATGTAAAATTGATATTACTAGTCTTTGTGGATGACTTGTGTTTAGTAGTACCTAATGATACTTATGTCAAGTGGTTCATGAGAGAACTGAGTAAAAATTTCAAATTGAAACATTTAGGTCAGATAAGTAACTACTTAGGAGTAGAAATAAGTAAAGACCAAAATGGAAATTTTCTAATATGCCAGGAGAAGAAAATAGAGAAATTATTAATAAAAAGTGGCATGGAGAATTGTAACTCAGTACGAACCCCAATGGAGACAAGTTTTCAGAGAAACTTTGAAAGTGAGAAATTTGATGATGTAGAGCTTTATCAATCCAGAGTAGGATCATTGTTGTATTTGGCATCCTGGACGAGGCCAGACATTGCAGCGTCAGTAAATGTTTTAAGTCAGTTTGCTGCAGAGCCTCGTAAACATCACTGGAATGGGATAAAGAGAATACTTAGGTATCTAAAGGGTACAAAGGATAAGAAGCTACTGTTGAGAGTAGGAGAAAGTCTGGAATTAAAGTGCATTCAATTAGCTGGTGAATGTAGAATTAAAGGAAGAAGTAAGCACATTGGAATAAGATTCTTTAATGTGAAAGATGCTGTGGAAAGTCAATTGGTAGAATTGCAATATTGTCCCAGTGAAAATAATGTAGCAGATATTTTCACTAAACCCTTGACACTAGAAAAACATTTGTATATATGTAACCAAATGGGTTTCTCCAATATATAAAATTTAAGGAGGAGTGTCAGGATTTTGTTCTGTTTGGTGAACAGGGAGTTAAATTGTAATATTGTAGATGAAGTGCAGAGTCACGAATGTAGGGCAAAAGCCAATGTAATGACTTACAGCATACAGGTGAAGCAAGATGATGTAATGCTTAATTGTTTAACATGACCAGCTGTAAATGGGGAAATGTGGTTGGTTGTTCTGAGTATAAATGTAACTGAGACAGAACAGACCTTACCACTCAGCAGTAAGTCTGGTGGTCATTTACTTCTATGCCAATGCTCTGAATGTTGCTATGCAAATGTATCTTGCCTTGTATATATGTATATATGTGTGTTGCCATACTCAATATACTCAATACTCAATATTATACTCAATATTATAATTACTAAGAACTCTCTCATGTTATTTTCTCCCTACGTCTAAATCTCTAAGTCACTCAATCCCTACGTCTCTTACTTTGCTTAACGTAAAAGTGGGATTCAACCAGACTCTAGGAACATTTTCTTGAGGCCACTGCCTCATTAAGATTCTGGAGTTTTGGCCCCACACCAACAGCAATAACATTCCAGCAACTATCTCAAGATGATATTTTTCTTAATTGACTTGTCAATTACCGTTGCTGATAAGGATAACAAATTGTTTATAACTGATATTCGGTTGCCATTCTGTGCAACAACTATCAAGAAATGAACCCATAAATTATAATTGTAGTGGCATAAAGTATAAAGAAGTAGGGGGGGCATATATCTCAAATGGAGTTGTATAGCTGTGTAGTTCAATAATTCTAAGTAACAGTATGATAAAATTGGCATTAATTAGTGCACCTATCACAATGGCATGTGTTCATAATAAACAGCACCATCAGCAGGGCATTTCCACAATCAGCAAAGATGAGAGGTTACCCAGCATGACATGCTAAGCAGCTTCTCCATAAACAAAGGAAATCTAAGAACCCCCTTTTCTAACACACTCTATTACCGTCTAGAAACGTATTTATAACGGTCAGATTTCCCACCACCTTTGATTTAGTGATTGAAAGCACCGGCATAAATGTTATCCCACTACCATCATCTTTTGTGCAAATGCTCTTTCATTAATTTTGCAAGGAACAAATATTAAATCAAAGTTCAATGCTGCACTTTAGAGTGAAAAGAGGAGCTCAGGTATTGCACTGTACTCTGATGAATGGGGCTTTCAGGAATATCACACAAGCAAATATATCTGCGCAATAAAAACAATGATTTTCAACCATGAGCAAAGGTTCTAAATTAGCAAGGTTCTGGACCCTGCTTTGTGTCCTGCAGACAGAGTGAAGAGGTAACTCTGCTCTTCCCCCAGAATGTGACACAGATGTTCTGAGTGCGCACCTTGCACTGACTGCTTGTCTCTCCTCCTCATCCCGGGGATGGGGGCTCCCAGAAAGTAGGAAAAGTCAGCTCCCTCTCTAGCCTGTCTGGGAAACTTAAATACATTCCTCTGCAATACTGCTCAGCCTCTTCTTTCAATTGACCTTCTAAGCCAACCCTTCCTGATATCAGGACACAGATGTCTTAGCCTCTCTGTGCAAAGAGGTGGCATGACAGATATGTTGATGTTTGCTCCCTGGCTTCAGCTAGATATTAATGTTTATTTGAAAGAAATGCACAAAAATGTGTACTTGTAACATCCTCCTAGATCCAAAACTGGAGGGAGGCCAACTAAACTTCTCTTTTCTGGGCACAAAGACTCCCAAAGGAGGAAAGGGGAATGTTTGAAGCCCTACCTCCAAAAGTACAGAAGTTCTGACTACAGACTAACCCTGCGCCCCATGCAAAACATGGGCAAGCTTATGCATTATCCACACACCTTAACTTCCACCCCAAGTAAACAAACTTCACTCTTTGATTCTCAAGGATATTTATTCACCTAGAACTAAGCCGATTAAACACAGTGAAACTTCAGTCCTCCAAATACAGGTCAGTTGGACTGAACTAATAAAGTTTATTTAACAATTTATTTAACAGCAGTACAAATCTGCTGCATGTAGACGCTGATTCTGTCAAAACCTATGCTTCATTTCAGCTCTTCCACACCACTCAAAATGAGCTACACAGGTGGACAATGTTCATTGTGGGATTACGCTCTAGTGTTTACTGGGGTAGACATTAAGGTACAAGAAGGATGCAACAATGTGTGCATATTTTGACTGAGTGGAGGTAATTAATACAGTATGTGGTCTGAATTACTTTATTTTTAGGGATACTGCTTCAACCACAACTTTTGTTTTGAATCAAAGTTCCCACCCTCTCTGGGGAATTTTCCTGCTTTTTAAAACACACAAATCTTATTCAGTAGTTCTATTGTCCAGGATCATGAATACAGCTAGAGGGGAGTGGCTGTCCACAACTCCTTTGTCACATAAGCAGCAAAGAGTCTGAAGAAGTTCCTGCTCACAAGTAGGAGCAATCTATGAACAATGAGCCTAGAAAAACAGTGCTTTGGCTCATGCATACAGCCTACGTACAAAGAGGTATCTCTCTCTTCCAACACTTCACATTCATCTGGAAGTTGAGTCATGGCAACTGGACTTTCTTATTAGACTGAAACGTTTCACTACTCATCCAAGTAGCTTCTTCAGTCTGAAGAACTGAAGAAGCTACAGTACTTGGATGAGTAGCGAAATGTTTCAACCTCATAAGAAAGAAGTTCAGTTGCCATGATGCTACCTCCAGATAACCTCACCTGGATGACTGAGAATCTTCACAGATATACTTCATATACATGTGAACAAAAAACAAAGGTAGCAGGTAACCTGTTCCATGCTGTTCCTCATCTTGGATTAGAGAAAGTCTAAACCTGCGATGTGCTACTCTTGTTGGTTGGTTGGTTACTACAAATCCCGGTTTTCTTCATTCTGGGAATTTCATCTGACAGCCATCTACAGATTCCCGTATGTGGCTCACCTGGGAGAAAGGACTAAGTTGGAAGGCTTCAACTAGTATAGCACCCAGCAAGCATCGTGAGAAAGATTCTTTTTTGAACAAGAAGCTAGGCAGAAATAGGCCTATGAATCCTTCCAGCTTAGGCCTTTCTGAAAGGTGAGCCACATTTAGATCTCTGTAAATGTCTATCAGGTGGAACTCCCAGAATACATAATTCTGGGATATGTAGTCCATAGAAATGACACATTATCATTATGTGGTGGACTTGCAGGGAAGTTAAGAGCTTTTGGAAACTAGTCAATGAGATTTTACAAAAAATGTTATCCTGTACAATTCCATATGAACCTGAACTGTTTTTGTTGAATATAATACCAGGTTCGACAGAAAAATAAGAAAAAATATTTGATCATACATGTAACTACAGCAGCAAGAATTTTATATGCCAAATACTAGAAAAAAGAGGAGACTCCAACAATCCATGAGTTAATAGAAATTTTTTTCAAAGACCCAACACTGAAACCATGAAGAATGGGACAATAGAGGGGGAAGGGCCAGACATTCCTCTCTAAGCATGTTATCTTTAATGGGTTCCACAATGTCTGAAGAGGACTATAAATCTAAAGGTTGGGAAAATGCATTCCATCTTTACTGAATAAATTAAGGTTTTAGAATTTTTTTAAGCTACCATATAAATAAAGGAAACAGTCTGCGGCAACAAAGTCCATCAACTTCATCCAAACAGTTGGCTCTTTTAAGGAAACTTAACAGAAGGAGTTGTCATTTAAGTCTCTCTCTTAAACAGGCAGTTCCTGAGGCTTCAAGCTTTCAGAAGGTGGCAGGACTGAGAAATATGACTGAAGCATCATGAACAACAATCCTAATAAAAACACTGCCAAGAAAAAAAGCAAATGAACAAAAACGCACTGTCACCACCATTAGTTTATATGAGGGGTATAACACGGTTTAAGGCCACCATATAATCTAGCAAGAATTTTTTTAAAAATTTCTATCCCATGCAGTGGACATCACACCATCATGAAAAACTCTCTGCTAATTGCCCTGACTGGTCCTCATCGAACAGACATTCCAGGCTTCCAAAACTTCTGCTTTCCTGGAGAGTGTGGCAGTGTTATCAATCCTAGTTGAATTTTTTTGTCTCTTTCTCTTTTTCTGCTGACGAAACCTACTTTTGCAGCTGTCCATTGAGTCCCCAGACCTCTTTCTCAATGTTCTAGGAAGAAGCTGCCTGGGCTGCTGCCACACTTGTCTGCTGTCCTGCTTGGCAGGACACGAACCACTCAGTAATATCCCCTTTATTATTCTGTGTGGTCCTATGCATGTTTGCTCATTACTGGATTTGGGTTATTTTTTCTTATTCCATCACAACTTTATTCCGTTATATTACTTATCATAACCTTATAATGAATCCTTTGGGCACTTAGCTGGATCCAGCTTTGCAGGAAAGCAGGGCATGAATGCCCACTCCCTTGTATGTTTGGGATCCCCTTTAAAAATACTGGGGATGAAGGCTCAGCTCAGAGGCTATTGCACTAGTTCCACTTCCAAGCAGCAAGGATTCCCATGTCCTGTCGCTCTAATTTTAACTTAGTTGGAATTCTGAAGGGTACCAGTTCATCATTCATCTGGCAGGCTGTCTGATGCCTGGACCCACTGCCTTATGCTGCAGGAAGGCACGAAACTGGTAACCTATAAAGTTTTGGCCACATTTCTACTCAAATTTTAAGTATTTCTTCTCCATATACTCCATCCTGGGTTTACTCCTGGGAAAACGATTTTTCAAAAATGGAATGCAGTGCCTCATCCCAGTTGCTATGACCCATTTTCCCTTGGCCTACACCTCTGGAACAAGTGGTCAAGGCTCTCAAACAGCAACCTACATACAACTAACTATGCCTAGTCCCTTGAACTTCAAATGGCTAATACTGTTAGGCAGCCAATGCCAGGATGAAGCAAGCACCCTTTAAAAACTGGTGTCTGAACCACCTCTTCACATTCCTGGATCTCCATAGTTACTTGAAGGAACAAATGTTTTCATGTATTCAAAGAGTTTTTTCCCCAGAGGGAAAGTGAATATACATGCACACTTTTCTTTATAGATTTGTTTTTATCTGTTCATTTCACAACAGGATGGCAGAGAACTTTGGAGCTGGAAGGTAAACATACTCTCCTTTTCAACTGACTGACATTCAGTTCTTCCATACAGTCTAATTTCCTTGCCCTATGTGGGTAACATTATACTCTCTCACCACAACTCTCTTGGGCTTTCATTCCCTTACTTTCTGGGGCAGGCAGTTCTCACCATGGAGGGCCCCTCTGCAGCAGAGGAAGGAAATTGGCCTGAAATCTCACACTGTCACTCCTTAAATTAAGATTCAGAAATTGTATTTTTAGGGCAAACAGAACATGGAATGGGGGGGGGGGGGACGGGACACCAGCCAGACTTAGGCATCTGCTGAAATAGCTTACTTTGTCAAGTTTTTGCCCAGCTGCTAAATTGCTTGGGAGAGAGATTAATGCTGGAAATCTGGGCTTGGCCCACTCTCACCCAAATCTCATCCCAAATTTACTTCTCGTGCAGTGGCTTATAGAGAAATAAATCTGCATACTTTCCTATATCCAAAGGATGAGAGTCATCTCCCTCCTTCAAGACACAACCTACAGTCTTCAAATGTACTAATTATCCTCTATGCAGCCTGTGAAGCAAGACATATAAGGGGGTTAGAGCTTCTGAAACACACAGTGAGACTCTTTTCCCCCCAACAGATTAACTGATTTTAGGCTAGTTTATAGCCATTTTATTAGTGGAATAATATGTTGTATTTGGAAATGTTAAAGTGCAGTTTTTAAATTAAAACATTTTATTAGAAAGCCCCCTCATAAGAGTCATTACAATTTTGGAAGGGGAACGGGGATCAATGGAGGTAAATGGTTGCAATTCCCAACTGAATCCAGTGGAGGGGGAAAGCAGTATGGATAGCAGATATTTGTTAATTGCTTATTAGATGCTTATATGATATTGTTCATTTATGTTTTTCTTAAATAAATAAAATAATTTTTATTTTTTTAAAAAAAGAACATTTTATTAGCAGTCTTGAGCAACTGTGGGGAGAAGAAACGTTTTAATAAATGCATGTGTATGTTGTGAGATAGGAGTTTTCACCCCAAGGACCTGCTGGGAAAGCATGGAATTTGTAACATAAAAGTGCCTCTGGGCATGTTCTGGGTGTTGAATGAATTTTTCAAGGGAATGAGGAACAAGGGAATTGCAAATCTTAGCCAGAAAACTCATACTTATCATGAAAGCACTTAGAAATTAGAATAATAAAGTGGAAAATTTAAAAAATCCAAAGCATGCGACTTGAATGTTTGTTCTTCATAAAATCAATAGGATTTAGGAAACAAAATGTTAAAGATAGGCACATTAATGTGAACTACACCACTATTTCTTTTAAAAGTGCCAGCTCATGTGAGACAAAGGCCACCTCCTCCAACATAGTTTGCGAATTTCGTGTTCCCACTTCCCTGTATTTTTCTTTTTAATTGCTGCCGCATTTCACTAATAACTGCTTATCGGTACAGATTCATGCAGAAAACGGGGGCTCCCATGTGCCCCACGTAGCTGCCATGTCTGAAGCAAAAGGTGTCAGTAAAAGCTTATGCCCTAATAAATTGGTTGGTCTTTAAGATGCTATGAGGCTCTCCACTGTTAATGAAGCATGTCTGTGTCTCTTGGTATTCTCCTTCTGCTTGAATGGACTACAGAACTCTACATCCTCCTTTATTACGACTGCAGTATGCCATAACACGCTAAAGATACTATACCATATTGCTTCACTGGGTTCCCACAATGCAAGACAATCAGTGGCCGCAACTGTGTTTTCTTTCACAGAAGAAGAAGAAAAGCACAAGTAACCAGTTCACTTGACTCACATTCCTAGAACCAGCAGCTTCAGAAGCTGCAGAGCCAAAAGTACTGGGCAGCGGATAGCAAAGACGAAAGGGCAACCAAAGCAGGAGATGAACAGGAACAATGTCCACTTAATAACCAGAGTTCTGCAATTAATTACAAAGTTGTAAGTGACACAATTCATAACAATTAAAAATCCTTGAGGTTTGTATTCTTTATGGACTTAGTGCTTGAATTCTCAATTTATTAAACCTGTTATCACGCAGATTATCTCCTTGTTTAAAAAACAGTCTCTTCATCTTTGTCACATGAAGATATTTAACTTTAAAGAATCCAGAGACAGTGAACAGTAACCGTAGTTTTAAACTTCATGAATAAAAGCAATGTTTAAAGAGTAACAGCAGAAATAGCACCTATACTATCAGAAAACTTACAAAGGTAAAATATATCCCCCGTCTCATAAATCAATACCCATTAGAGGTGGCCCAATTTAAGTGTGACTATAAAATGAGAGCTTTCGTATCAACTTCAGATTATGAAGAATACTTTCTGAACAAGCAACCATTGTTCATATGCCCATTATTGACTTGTAACGTAAGACACACATACCACTCTGATCAGGACTGCAATGAGGAGCAAAGGGCTAAAAACCTCTCTACTCTTACACTAGGGCAGTGGTGGCGAACCTTTTTGGGATCACGTGCCCAAACTGGAAAAAAAACAACAACCAACCAGCGGGCGGCGTGCCGTGGCAGAACCGGAAGTGGCGGCGGAAGGGGGAATCCTGGGCACAGAGGTGCCTCGAGACCCCACTCCCGATCCGCTGCCAGCCCCAGCTGCTCCAAATCCGCCTGCCGAAGCGCCAGCACCGCGGCTGCAGCCACCTTCTCAGGTTTGGCTGCGCGGGGGGGGAGTAGCGAACCGGCGACTTATGGCTCGCGTGCCTGCAGAAAGGGCTCCGCATGCCAACTGTGGCACTCGTGCCATCGGTTCGCCATCGCTGCACTAGGGTGTCAATACAAAACTGCCCCATCCATTCCTGAAAGGAAAATAAACATTCTGCTTTCAAGATAGTGATGGCAGGCACCCATTCTAGTTGGGGGAAGGGGGGCAGAAGGCATAGCAATCAGTGATGGCCAGAATAAAATGCAAAAGTGACTATTTAGTTATCCTAAGTGAGGGGGAAATAGAGAGGACCAGACAGGTAGGCAACCAAGCATTCAGTCATGTAGAGATTTTCTGCCTCTATTAGGATGCAGGCAGGAGGGGAATGACTAGAGACAGCCTATGCCAGAGGTTGTACAGCGCTTGCCTTGCCTTCAGGAATAAGCTGCCCTTGACTCAAGATCACAGTGTTAATGTCATGTGTACTGTGGCCTTCAGAAGAGGCATTACCTCCTGCATAAAAGAAGGTTATTGTCTCATTTATACAGCACCTGTCGTCTGCATTTTTCTTAATGAATAAAAAGGTTTTTTTAAAATTGCTACCTTATAATGATTTGAATCCTTTCGACTCGTGAAAAATATGTTGTTTAATCAGACTATTTGCTCTATTAGATTTGCAGCCCTGGAAATCACACTTTCTGAAGCTATGTGTTTTCTACGTTATTTAAATACTAGCAATTGGGTTGAATCTCTCAGAAATCGAGCAGTGTTCCTCCAACACACTCACTGGACATAATGGGGCAACTGGTGGAATAAATAACTTTATTTATTCCAGATTATTAATATGTTTCTGAGGAAGGGTTTTACTACTTTTTTATTATATTTGTATTATCTTATTTATTTATTTGATTTATATACTGTCCATCTAGCAAACTGCTACTCTGGGCAGTGTACAACAGAAATGAAAAGACGTAATTTATGTAAAACAAATTATATAAAAATGAACTCTAACAACCTAAACCTAAGTAACTATGCAAACTAAATATATGTATTATCATGTCTGAAGGAAACAGTTACCAAACTCACATAAAATTATTGTGTTTAACCAAATTAGTCTATTAGGCTGAGATATCACATCTGAAATATGTCTTAAATGAGTAGCAATATAGAATAACCTTAAATTAGGAAGTCCTAAATCTCCCCTTTTTCCAGATCTATATTTCCTCTTATTAATCCTAGACTTCTTATCTCCAACACAAAATTTAGCAATCGCATTTTGCCAAACTCTTAGCTCTTCTTCACTAGCTCTTTATCAATAATATGATGTAGAAAAATTATTCTTAGGTAAAATCTTCATTTTATATGCTGCAATTCTGCCGGACTATGACAATCCAATTTTCTTTAAATCTTCAAACGTATTCATGATTACTTGTTCCAAGTGACCCTCACTGCTAACCCAACTAGGGGCTCATCTCTGAGGGGAGAAATTATTTTCCACACTTAAACATTCTTTATTTCGCATGCCTCCTACCAGAAGTGACAAATTACAAAGAAGCCATGATAACCTGTTGTCTCAAAATAAGGTATCTGGAAGGCTGATTTAAATATTCGCCGCCACAGTAACCTTACTCCACAAAAAAGCTAAGAGTCTTTTAGGCTCGTTTCCAAAAGGGGAGGCCAAGCACGTCCTGATGGTGTAGGGAGGTTATCTGGCAGCACATGAAATGGCGCCCATTTTTTCCCCCCTAACTGGAGCCCTCCGAGTGGAAAGAACCCCATCTCAATAGACAGACTTACCGCCGGGACACCCCCAGGGAGAGGCCATGGCGCCTCCCGCCTCCCTGCTCAGAGGCGCCCCGAGGCCTTCCATTTCATTCTCTAGGTGGCGCCACCATAGATTACCAGGTGGCAATCCCACCCTTTGGCAATTCCCACGACGCAACACTGCCCCCTGCAGGGCCCCAGGGGGTGATGCGGTTCCGCCGAGAATGCGATTGTGGTTGCCAAGCATCTTCTCTTATTTCCCTCGTTTTACTTAGCTTGACAAATCCGGGAAGCTCAAGGAGGACTCCCAACAAGCGTTCCCGCCCTAAGCCCTTCGAATAATTTGCAAGACTGAACCCTATGACGCCATTTTTGCATCAAATAGCTTGGGACTCCCGAGCAGAAGCGCTGGGAGAGGAAAGGCAAAACGGGACAAATCAGCTTGCAGCCTTCCACTCTTTCCAAGCGATGAAGTATTTCAGTAGCAACTAGGGAACCGTGCGCTTTCAGCTCCCTGGGGCCAAAGGAGATGAGAAAGAGGAGCCCCACTGGCGCTGCGCACCGACCCGCCCGTGCGGAGAAGAGCGTGGCCAATTGCAAAAAAGAACGGGGCTCCTATGCCTTTAATAATGCCGCAGCAGCGGGAATTTGAGGGGGCGCCGTTCGCATGCCCGCCGCTGCAATCCCTTCTTCCACACAGCTAAAAGATGCGGCAGCCCTGTTGTCTTTTCTCACCCAGCCACTCGAAGGGGGAAATAATCACATTGTACGTATTGCTGTTTCCACCCTTTCCTTCCCCAAAGTTAGCACGGGAAAGTCTCCTATCACGTTGAAAATCAGCGTCCTGCTTCGGCTAGTTTTTTGTGTTCTTTTTTTAATAACAACCATTGTGTTGGTTTCTTATTGTTGAAGGTTGGATAGCGTTTGCTTTCGGCTCCCCCCTCCGCCTTTGGGGAATGCCTGGGAAATAAACAAACAATCAAACGATAGCTTTATGAACAGAGAGGAGTCACGCGCCCCTTTCCACTACAGCAAATAGTATTGTCTGCTCCTCTGGGTGGGGCCTCTATTAACAGAAGTGGGGTATTGTCTCCTCTCCAGCCACCATACGCCGGCGTACTTCTGCCTCCTTACCCCCGAATATGAGTGTCATTCATCATCCTCCACCACTAGCTGCTGAGCCTGCCTCGCCTCTGTCCGCGGTTGGGCACCAGCCGGTTAGGTCCCCTTGCTTTTCCCATGGCAGTGGCTCAGAAAACTTGGAGACCCTGAAGTGCTTGAGCTACATCTCCTAGAGAGAGCTTCCGGGAGACAAGAACATCTGTGGCCCCAGGTCTGGGAACCTTTGCTCTCGGGGGCTGCAGAAAGAATATCTCTTCCCAGGTTCCTGTTTGCTGAAGGAGGCTGGAATAATACACATACCTAGCAGGAAGAGTCGCTTAACTCAGTGGAGTTACCTCTGGGTTAGGGCAAGGAGGACTGTTGTAATGTAAGGTGGAAGACCGACTCACTCATCACTAGAAGTGCCCTCCTGCCTCCCTGTTTGCTATAATGTTGGGCTATGCTGGCATGGGCAGGTGGAGGGTGGCATCGCAACAACACCTTGAAGGGGCCCCCATTGCTCACCTGCTGTGCAAGAGGAGTAGACTAGAAACTCGCATTCTATAGTTCGCTTTTAATTCCCTCTCTTTGTCCTGCTGCTTTTTCAAAGAAGGCAGAGCAGCATCCCTGTTTTGCTCTATTTGCTGCCTCCTTCTCCACCCCATCCCGTTTTATCCTTGATCATCCTGTGGAGTGGTGTCTTGGCCTAAGGCCCCTTAGTAAGCTTTCCAGCAGAAAAAGGGACCTGGACTGGCTTCTAACCTGACCTCTACCAATGCTGTAATCCAGCCTTTTCCAACCTGGTGCCCTCCAGATATTCTGGACTACAACTCCCATCCTTCTGCCTTCCTGACTGGGGAGGATGTGGTCAAATACATCTGGAGGGCACTGGCTCACCCAAGACAGCATGTTGAACAAAAGTATGCTTTCATTCCAAAACCCTGCACTTCAATCGCTTTATGGAAAACTGAATGCATATATTATTTTAAAAAAACGTACATGCATTGTAGGGCAGCATTTATAGTGCATAAATTGCTTGATTAAAAATAAGTCTTTTACAGACTAAATGAAGCCCACTCTATATTTTGCCACTCTTTCACATATCATTGTGCCGTAGTCCAAATGCATTGAAGCTGGTATTTTTAAAACTACGTTGAATGAATATAGTTAAAAAGATTTATCCTGGAAAGCTTCAAGTAAACTTTTATTTGTACAGCGCACTGTTATCTATGGGTTAAGAAGACAGCATGTTGAACAAAATACGCTTTCATTCCAAAAACCTGTACTTCAAACCCTTTATTAAAAACTGAATGCATATATTATTTTTAAAAATGTACATGTTTTTGTATTGCAGCACTGAAAGCTTTATGTTCTTCCCCCATTTCATTCTGGAAATAAATGTTTGATAAACAAGAGAACACAGAATAGAGTGAGTAATGGGAGGGATTTGGATATGCACTTAAAAGGCATATTTGTGTTACTGTTCAAAAACAGTCAGTTCACTTTTCCAAAATTATGTGCTCTGAAATTCAGCGATACGGATGTATTTTCAGGCTTTTTTAAAAAATCAGCTATCCCTGAGAACAATATCCAAACCTTTTTAACAAGTATGAGGGCTGGATAGGTGAGCATAAAATAATATTTAGGTGAGCTACGTACATATAGTGTTGTTGTTTATAGCTAAAAAAAAGCTCAGAACCTATTTCAAGTGAAGTTTTTCTAACTTAATGTTTTATTCTGGAGGCTAAAGTGTTCATTCACTAATGCATGTCATCTCTTATGTCAATAGTGAAGCAGTAATGAGCATCAATATTTGTGATACTGTTGGTGTCAGAAATCACTGCTTGTGCCAGATTCAGAACATATGAAGAATGCACTCTGCATATGCAATCACCTTGATCAGAATGTCCTTAAATCAGTTTGTAAAAAGTGAGTATGCTGGTCTATGAGTGAAAATGAAATGCATGCACAAGAGCATGCAGATTTTTCCAATTTTCCAGAGCTTTCCATCAGGCCAGGTAATACAAATCTTTCACCCCCAACTTTCTGTATCGCCTTCTGTGAAAAGGATTTCTTTGGAGCTTCAAACCTTGCAGATTATGGTGGCATTTTTCTTGATTAAAGCTGGTATATGAGGAAGGGGCAGAGCCACACATAGTCAGCAGCAGCTCATAACTTAAGAAAGCTACATGTACTGAGCTCATTTACCACACACACCCTCCCCAAGTGTAGTTAGAAGGAGGGGAAGATTTAAAGACACATACAAGAAGGAACTAGACAGTTCCAGGTAAGTTTTATGCAGCTTGTGTTATATGTGTTATGCAGCTTTGTTAAATTAGATTTACACATTTTAAAAAAAAATCTGGAGATCCAGTTATGAGAGAAAATTGCTGCCATATCACCCAGTATATTATTTTTCTTACTGAAATTGCTACTGTCCTTTTAATGAAAGATAAACATTTTGATTAATTGGTCTTCAGTACATACTGTGTAATAGATTATAATGAATTTGTAACTGTCTGGGCCTTATTATGTTGATAATTAAGATGACAGGAATACAGTTCAAATACACACAAGCTCCTTTGATCTCAATTTGCAATTCTAAATGGGTGTGTTGAACCGGAATGCTAGAAGAATAATGAAATGTTTCTCTGCCAACCTTTCAGAATATCCTGATAAGCCTACAGCTTTCCACTCAGCTGAATTCTGGCTAAAATGGCTGACAGAATGTGGGATACTCCTTGCTTCTGTTTCATTTCTAATCTAAAAGCTAAGGACTTTGCAGGGGTTGATACAGATTTCCCTTCATTCATTCCACATACAAAAGATTTCTCAGAGATGTTTTTAAAGTTGGCTTTTTGTGACTTATGGCATTTAAAATGTACAAAACCAATAATATTCTTCAATACCACAGCAGTCTGGTAAAACAAAATGCCATCATCAAAATAATAAAGGCAGAGATCAGTCAGTGTGTAACCTACTCACACTTTGTTTTAGGTGCATAATCAAGGCAAATCTCATGATATATAGCACAAATGTTTGGGGAAGGCTTAAGAAAGTAGCCCTTTTGAGTAAAGATGGCAATGTGATGGTAACAGGGCCTGCAGAGAAAGACATGATCGGTTGAAACTGCATAATGATAGCAAAATCCATAATAATAATCATGTGCTGTCAAGTCAGTTCTGACTTATGGCAACCCTTTTCAGGGTTTTCCAGTGATTGATTGATTGATTTTATTGATTGATTCCCTGCCTTTCTCCTTAAAAAAGACCCAAGGTGGCTTACATCAGTTACCATTTCCTCCCTCTGGGAGTGTCCTGGGACTGTGCAGCTTGCCCAAGGCCACACAGGTTGGCTTTACTTGTGGCACACACAGCATGGTATCAAACTCCCAACCTCTAGCTCTGCAGGCAGATACCTAAACCACCGACTTATCCAGCCAGCTAGAAAAATCCATAGATGGGCAATATCTTCATTAGGACTGAATATCACAAAGATGTCCAAGCTTCCCCCAGAACTGGATGGTAGATTAGGAAAGGTTAGTGGGGAAATACAAAAATGTGGCCAGAAGATTTAATATATGCTTTGCTGTTCTTTAAAAGTAAAGAGTCATCTGGCAGAAAGAAGAGAGACCACCACTCATTGTCAGGCAAAAACAAAACAAATCAGAAAGACAAAAGCATTGTGGCACCTTAAAGACTTACTGCTATATTTTAATGTGAGCTTTCATGGACAAGTCCACTTCATCAGATATGAGAGTGGGACAGCCCACTCTGAAGAAGACTGATATTGTTGCCCACGTCCATGTCTGAAGAAGTGGACTTGTCCACGACAGCTCACATTAAAATATAGCAGTTAGTCTTCGAGGTGCCACAATGTTTTTGCCTTCTTTATTTTTTAATTTTTTTGTTATGTTTTCGGCTGACATGCTAGCACAGACTAACACAGCTACCTCTTCTAAAATGACATCACTCATTGTTGATGTTACAGGCTCTATCCAATGGGTGGATGCAAGAACAACACTCCGGGAGATGAGGTGTCAAACAAGAACACATAGCGGTTTGGAGTTCTATACCAAAGAGAAATGCCTAGGGAAAGGAGTTGGATTTTGTTTGGACAAAATTAGTCTGAAGCATATGTGACGATCACCTCCTTGAGGCACCTACATTTTGTGCCCTCACAAAGGTTCCAGTCGTTTTCCTTTCACTGCCACCAGTGGATTACCTCAATCCACAAAACAAATGATGTTTGATCAGACACTTGTATGGTGAATGCAAACAAAACTTATTTATTAAAGTGAAGCCAATTTATTAATCACAGAAGTTCTTCAGATGTACAACATACTATTCTCTTGCCATATAATTTCCACCTTCTCTATCTATTTATCTTAACCAGTCTCTAACTCAATCTCAATCTCTATCTCTTCTGCCTCTGTCTCTAACTCTCTGACTCACTCCTGACTCTTGACTGACCCCTCCTCCTCTCAGGCTCCGCCTTTTAACCTCTCTCTCAGCTCCGCCTCTCCACCACATTTGCCTAGCACATGAATAATACATGACTTATTTTGCATAACAAGGGGTGAACGCTACAGCATATTTCAGTTGATTAAAAGCACCACTTTCCCTATGCATGTGTGTTTGCTGTATTTGAGCAGATTTCATTTTTATTGCTTTCCTCCTAAAAAGTCTTAACTGGGCAGTGATAAATGTCAACACTGTCAACATACAAGAGAGGGAAAAGCCATATATGCCGTAAGTTAGAATCGTATGAAACAAGATGTTTTTCAGCCACACATTAGGAACTACTAACAGTGACACGTTCACTTGTTTTTCAGTTGCCTACTGAAGCAGTTCCCTTAACCTTTATTGTTGAATGCCAAGAGTAATGGTGTCCGTAGAAACTGTTCCTGGTGGAGGAATTAGAGTCAGCTATTTAAAAATAATGCCAGTTTTAACCAAAAGGCCAGGCTTGATGGTGGCAGATGCTTTTGCTTTGCATGTTTAAGAGCTCCCCAGCTTCAGTCCTTGGAACATTTAATGATGGGATAATAAAACAACAATACGATTCTTGTCCTTTTAAGTACAGTCACCAAACAAAGCAAGTTAATTTGCATACTCCCAGAGGCGAGAGAAACTCCTGCTATGATGCTCAGATGCTTTTATTAGACAAGGATTTTCCTCTTTTAATCATCAGCTATTTCTAATGTCTGTTTCTGGCTAAAGAGTGGTTACTGCACATTTAAAAATGAAGATACTATGCTATATGGAGAAAGCTGCTCCATACCTGAAGATAGTGTTTGCTTGGAGCATTTATCAACTGCAAACACAATTGAGCAGCCTCTGAAAATTCCTTCAGATACAAGTGGAAAATATAAGTCCCATGGCTGTGGTTGTCCAAGGACCAGAAGACCTAGAAATGAGAGGGCAGCTAGAGTGCACAAACCTGATTCTGACCAGGAAGAACTAAGTGGAGGTAATGATATTATGAGAGACAGAAATTGAGTTGCTTACACTTTTTGCAAAAAGGAAATACTGACACCCACTCAGAACAAATGTCCAGTGTTTGTGTGTTTTCTGCCTTTTTCAGATACATTGGAATGCCCTTGATTGCACACCCACAAATGCTCCTCTTGATGTAGCACATTTTTATACTTTGCATCACAGTGGAGTTCCCATGTGGTCAGAAAATATCCCAAAAGTCACTCAGTGCTCTTTGCTTGTTTGTTTCTTTTCTTGCTTTATCCCCCTGGATGAAGGACAATATATTTTGGAAATGACTGGGTGCAACTCAGCTTACACTTGAAAAGATGCATGTTCCTGCATGGTGAAGAGGAAAGGAGAGGAGAAGGAGAGAGAGAGAGGACCACAACAGGTTGCCTAGGCTGTCTGGACCTGTTCTGACCTGTGCAGACCTTCCCTTAATCTTAGATTGTTATTCTTAAGGTTGCTGATGTCACTTCCTTCTCACACCTCTCTTTTGTCCTCGAAGGAGGAGACATTTTGCCTTTGTTCTGGACTCTGGAGAGATGAATGTGAATGTATTTTGTGCTGTTGTATTATGTTGGACTTTGTAAGGAGTTTACATGGAGTTTTAGCTGAATGAGTGATGCGCTGTCTGGATAGCACTCTGGTGATTTTGTTGCACATTCAATGAGAATAAAGTGTTATTCTATTCTATTATTCTATTCTATGAAAGGAGCAGCCATGGCCAACTCTCTAACTTAGCTAGAACTACTATTGTCTTTCCAATCCCATGTATTTCTCTTTAAAAAGAAACAACACAAGCCTTCTTACTTCCTTAGAATAAAGTGCAGATGTGATTCCTTTACAAAAGAGGAAGGGTGTTCTGGTAAGCATTCCAAATTTCAAGGGCTGAATTCACAAGTTACCTAGCTCTACTGCCACTGCATGCGTACTCTCCAACAATCTCCATTTCAGCAAAGCCATTGTCCCTATATCTAACATTTCCTGTTATCCTTGTCAAGACTTCAATCTGTTATAGATTTATCAGGGCATGGCTTTCTGAGGTTGGTATGGACAAATTATGAGTTCAATTAATTAAATGTAATGTTGCTTCTGCTTTTTATTTTTTTCTGTAAGGACAATATTTTGTACATTATGCTTCAACAGATATTGGCTGAATGAACGAATTCATAAAATACAGTATGAACTGTAGTGATTCAGTGTATCAAGCAAGAGGTATGAAGAGACTTAAGTGTTTTAATTCACTGTAGTTTTTTTTTCCAAGTAAACACTTATTTTCATTGCTTTTAAAATAGCACATGTATCATATAGTTAGCCTTGTTCACACATCCACCCTCCAGCCAATTAGAACCATATTTCGGAGGGAATGAAACCATCCTGCTCAGTTCTACCCACTCCATCCCATTCAGATCCCTTTGCTCCATCGTTCTCTGTGCATTCGGGACAGACAAATGTTTTCCAGCACAGAGTTGGCTGTACTTGTGAGGATTCCCTCCTGAGATTCACAACCATGTTATGCAAAAATCTAAATTGCACAAGCCGCTTGTGAGAGTGAGACCTAGCGGTCCCTTCAGTGCATACAGAGCCGAGCAACAGAAATGCAGCGGCAGGGGCAGGAGGTGCCGGAGGTGCCTAGAAGGCTAAAAAGAAACTCTCTCTGGGGGCAGTGCCCAGTAATTGCAGGTGGTGTAAGGTTTTTGAATTTTAGCCAGGAAGTTCTCAGAGGGTACAAGTCTAGGGTCTCTTGGTTTGTTCATCAACACCACTGCTTAAATCCCAGGTCCTCCATGATGACCCTAACATATATTGTGCCATACACCTCCATATAGGCACCTTGGATCCTTTTTTTTTTTAAGGAGAAAGGTGGGATAAAAATATTTTAAATAAATTAATAATTCTACAACAAAGTCATGTTCTGGTTGAGATAGGGAAGTACACCCTATTATGCTGTCAGAACACAGCAAATAGTGCTACATATTATAGGAGGGGGAGAGGAGACTATGCAGAGATGCCAGTTTTAGTGTCATCTTCATTTCCCCCCCAAATGTGTATTTCTCCCCTGAAGTACTTGTTACACATGTCCTTAAACAGCCAATAGTGGATGGAGATGATTTGGACTTTTCTATGTGAGACCTTTTTTCAGAATATTCTTGGGTCAATCTACTTATTGTCTTTGTAAATGGTGGACACCCAGCTGAAGGTTGGTAAGGTGAACCCGAGTCATATCAACATATTGCCCATTGTGTGCATGTTATGTGCCATCAAGTTGAAACCATCCTATAGCAACCCTAATAGGGTTTTCAAGGTAAGTGGTATATCTGAAGAGAGGTTTTACCAATTCCCATCCTGCCCCCCATGAGTTTCCATTCCAAGTGGGAATTCAAACCCAGGTCTTCTTAGTCCATCATTCTATCTACTACACCACACTGGATATGAATATTTTATACATACCTAAGTTTTGCTACTTCAGTGCAAGATGCTTCAATGCAGAGAATATTTGCTGTTCAGCAGATTCTGGAAGTAATATTTCAAAAAGATAACATTTCCAAGTTCTTTTTAAATGTGTGATTTGTAATCCTGGAGGACTGTTTGAGCTGCAGGACTTGGAACTTCGTTGAGTAAATTCAGTGAAGGTAATAGAACTTGGTTCTTGCTGTCATTAAAAAACAAGCCAACAGTGTACTTGGCATGTTTCTAGAGCATCAGAATGTATGAGACAACAGTATAAGAGTTACCTTGCTACATTTGGCAGTTACCATATAATTTACTTGATGTTGCAATATCAGCTTTTACAAATTGTTTTGATTGATATGGAGTCATATAAACTTTATGTCAGATGTAAGCATGGTGTATTTCCTGCTGAATGACTTGCAGGAAGATCAATATGCAATGAAATTTTTTAGCTCCTTGTGCAATAAAACTTTTATATACACTGGCTTATATTTAACCGTGCTGTTTCGAGTTTTGGTTTTAATTTGTTTGTTTTTGCTCGTACAAAAATCTACCAGAGCCATGTTTGGAGATAAGTGCAAAGAATATATTTCTAATTTTCCTTCAATTTAAACAGAAATTTGAAGATATCTTTTTTATGTGTTTATGATGAAAACATGTAGAACTTCTGCTGGAGGGGAAAAAAGCATGATCTAATCATTATTAATTTAACTGTGATCTTAATTTCCCAGTCAACATTCCCAGTGAATTATGCTTTCTTTCTGTCTTGGACAGTGATCCTGCCTTTGATCATTTACTGGAGAGTACACTTTGTTAAATTTAGTGTGATTTACTTCTGAGTAGACAGGTATAAGATTATAGTTTTAAAGTTGGTTATAGCTGCTGTCCCATACACAACCTCCTGGAGTAAGCCTAATTGATTTCAATGGGGATTGCTTCTCAGTGGAGCATAGGATTACAGTGTGTGTCTTGATTGTGCTCACAGTTTGATTCAAACTGACCCAAGCTACTGTTTTAAGATATAGCAACCTTTTTTTCCTTTCCTTTTTTTTTGGGGGGGGGGGGAGGTACATTTTCAGCTAAGATTTTCAAAATGTATCTGATTTCTCTCTAAAATAACCATTTATTATGCTGATAGTTAATCATTATTTTAAGACCTTTAGTGCACATGCATTCTACAATCACATCAAGAGATCAAGAGGACAAAATAGTAGTCCATCATAGATCATAGGATTACAAAGGGACACCTACATTACCCAACTTGGCAAAAATGCTCAGTTGATGACCATGGGTTAGTCAATATTTCTTAGCCTAATCTATGTAGCATTATTGAGAAGATAAAAACTAGGAACCATGTATTCTGCCTTGAGCTTCTTGAAGGAAACGTAGCAAATAGTTAACAAATATGTACCTAATTAATTAGATCAACATGGACAACTACATTGAAATAAAAATGGCTTTATTTATTCTGGACACCAAACACAGGAAATGCAAAGATATTTGAAAATGGTGACTTATGTGTAGTACTAATTAGAATACATGTAGACCTACTGTTAATATGTTCTCGGAGCACTGAAGTTCTGTCTCATAGTGAGAAGAGAAGTTGAGATCACCAAGGCTGACAGTGATATTTACTGAAGGTGTTTCAGTAAGGAACTGCTTCAGTGTTTGGAATGCTCGTAAGTTAGAGATTGCTTTCCTCCCCCTAAAGGTTTGCTAGTTTGTCATTTATAATGTAAAATTACTATTGATCATACCTAATTACATTTAGAGTACTTTCTTGTTATTATCTATTCAATGATCAGTTGCTCTCTCAATTTTAGTTGAAAACTACTTGTTAACTTTTTAAAGGCTATTCTATGATCCCAAATATATTTCTAGGTCTCACATTTATACCAACATGCTTTATGTATCTATGCATAATATTAGTAACAATCATTACTTAGATAGATAGATAGATAGATAGATAGATAGATAGATAGATAGATAGATTGTTGTATTGTGTGATGTTGTATGTTTTATGCTGTTAGCTTAAATAAAACAAAAATACCTAACAATACCTAGCATACCTAAGACTCCTTATTTATATGCATAGGCTTGTTCAAAAGTGTATTTTACTATGTACAGAGTTCACTGCTGTCTTTATTAATCCATTGTTTATCATATTTGTTATTGGATTGTGTTGGCTCCAAACAGCATACAATCCTGAATACATTGATTTCATCTTACTTTGGAAGTGAAGCAAGGTCATGGTCAGGATGGGGGTGTCAGACCTCACTAGGAGGCACTGTGTATGATCTGCCTTACAAGCCAAACTAAAGGCGGACTTACAAGGTAAATCACTGAAACCTGTTTCTTCACTACAGCTGACAAAAGTTTTCTAGGTTCATCATAGCTGACAATATCCCAGTGTGGGAGTTCCCCATGTCATTTTCTCCTCCACCTTCTCTCTCCTTAATGGCAACACTCAGACCAGTTCCATCTTTAACAACAATATATTTGGCAATGACTTTAACGGTGTGGATTCAACGTTGTCATCAACTCCCATGGGGATCACTTCTCCCCAGGTTTCTTGTTCCACTTTACAACTCCCAGCTATATTAACATCATAACCAAAACCAGTCCTGGTCAAAGGCAAGGTAAGTAGAGAGTTTACAGTCAACAGCCTAGTTTGCTCATCATCTGGTTTGGATGTTAGTAATCCCATCCCCCAGGGTCCCCCCCCCCCCCCGCGCCTTCTTGCCTGGGAGTTTTCAAAGTGGAGGGTGGAATACTGTCTGACCATGACTGGTCCTAAGGTAGCTGTTCTCTGCTGTATGCTTCTCTTTCTCTTCTTTCCCATTCTTTCTTGCTTGCTTCTCTCTGCTGTCTCACCCCAGCAGGGAAGCTTAATTGCAGGACTGCTCCACCACTCCTGCTCTGCAATTTCCCAGGGAACTGTCAGAGGGACTCATTCCCCAGTCCACGGGTCTTCCTTTGCTATGGTTACTCAGTCTTCCCTTGTGGAATCCTTTCTCTCCTCCTCCTTAACCTCTATCTCCTCTTCTTTCTTTTGTGCTCCCCCGACTCTATCTCTCTGCCTCTTCTTATATCCTTTTCCTCTCCTTCCTTATCTCTTCCCTTTAATAGTTCTCCTTTTCCCAGGTTTATTTCCCCTGTTACCATCAGTTTTGAGAGGATGGCACACAGACAGGGTCCGTCTCCTCCATGTCTCTCTTCTCACACTCAGTAAAGAGTTAATATCAGAATGAAATCAAAGACAAGCATTTCAAAATTCATCTGGATATCTTAGTATGAGTATTTTCTTTATTTCAATAATTCTAAAACATATATTTCATTAAGCTTTATTTATATATTGTTTCTAGGTTCCATAAGCATAACATGAAATCCAAAAGTAGTAAAAACATGTAACTTTTGAGACGTCACATGCACATAACTTAAAAATCATTCTTCCCACTTATAAAATTATGCAGGTGTTAAAACTTCAAAATATAGGAACAAAATACAAACAAATATCATAAAGAATGTTTTCAGTTACATTCTTAAAAAATATAGGAGCTTATAGCCTATGAAGGCAGAGAATAAATCTCTAGAGTACATCAAAATTCTTAATCACCAGGTAATAGGATGGCCACTGGTCCATTGCAAAAAAGGAGGGCAGACATCATCCCTCCAAAAAAAACAAGGGGGGGGGAAGCACATGGAGGGCAAGGAACACCAAAAAGGACAATATTCTTCACAAAAAAGGAGGATATTTTTACATTAAATTTGCATATGTAGTTATTATCGTAATTAGATACTGTTACTTTAAGTGGAAATCTACTACTGCTTACCATATTGCACAAGATTGTGACTAGGTAACTATCTTAGGACATAGCACTAAAAAAAGATGTGATATAAATCAAATAAATAAATAGGGCATAGTGATTAATAACTCTCCGAAATGTCCCATGCCTTGTCTTTTCTGCAGCTTATTGAAATGAATATATATAGAAAAAAAATTAAACAGGGGTCATGGTAGTTTTGCTGAAATATCTAGCTAGACAATAATCAGTAATTTCAGAGGAATGGTCTGAACAGTGCTTTCAGAATGTCCACTCCCGGGACTAACTTCACATCTGATGTTCATACAGAATTGACATGCCCTAGGCATAGCCTTCCTGCCATGCATCAGTAGTTAAATCAGGGTGTGTGGTTTGCTTATTTTATTTAAAAAATGCCCCTTGCCAAACACTTTTACTTGAAAAATGAGAGAGGGCAAAGCCTATTTGCTGCATAGCCAGAAAAACTTACTAGAGTGTAGGACAGCCACTTACATGTCACTAAAAAGAAGGATATACATCACCAAAAAGGAGGACAGGTCTTCAAATGGAGGTCCATCATCCCTAATGGAGGACATATGGCCATCTTACCATGTGACAATGGTATGTAGGTAGATTTAGGAAAGAATGTTATTGAAAAAACGTGGAGAGCTGCTGTCAGATGAAGTTGACAGTTCAAGGCAAGATGGACCAAGGGTGCCTGCAGTATTTAGAGCTCGGCGAGGTTGGCTCCAAGAATCTTCCATGATCATGTTGGTTGGCCATGTGACCTAAAGAAGTAGCTCTAAATTCCTTATGTTGTGTTGATTTCTTGGAACCAGCTACTATTGGAAGAAGTGGGGCTTATAAAAATCCAAACAATGTGTCTACGACAAAGGATGTTCATAATTAACCATGATAGCATTATCTCCTTCAGCTTTCTCCAGAATGCTCTGTAAATATGAAACCTAAACAGGAACGACCTTCATGTGTCATCTGCTCCTCACCGTATACAAAGATAGGGTTGCATCTCTGATGCTTGCAATTGAATTTAGATAATTAGCACTTTAAATAATGAAGGCATTTGCAGACAATTTTGAGTTGTTATGGTTCCCAGTTTTTATTATTAGTATCAGAGTCACTATATTAATGTGTCTGAAAGAGCTGAGGGAAAATAAATGAGGCATTGGTTCTGAACCCAAACAGTGCTTGAGCTAGAAAATTACAGTCCTAGTAGCGTTCCATGAGAACCTGTAGAACAAGAGTCTGTTATGACAGTGCTTGCCTGTTGCAATTCCATTACAGCTGCTTTCTGCATTGTGTGTAGGTGTAAATGAGTGACAAAAGAGAAGTCAGCTAAAAACATATAATCAGCTATTTCAGCTTCTGTCTTTGCCAGTCATCAGATTAGGTTTCAGGCATCAGAAACCAAAGTGAGAGGTCTATAAATGCTGCAGATTTTGAAACTCCTGAGTCAGAGTAAATACGGCATACAAAATGATTTATATAAGTGTAAGAGGAGTTTTAGAAGTGAAGTAAACACATAGGTGAGAGCTTGTATTATACTCCAAGTTAAGGCATGTTGAATCTCTGTTTAAACCTTTGGGACTGGAAAACTTTTCGGATGGAAATGTTTCTAAGTCTGCAATGTTGTGGTCATATAATTTAAAAGATTTGGCAACCAGCCAGTCAAGTTTCTTTGTTGTGACTACTGACTTTTGGTTTCTGAAACAGACATTAATACCTCTAGCTGTTTTTCAAAGATTGCAGAGAGCTGATGGGATACCATACTGAAAATGTGACCTAAAGAGGTAGGGGTGTCTGTAATGCTCAGGCTACATAGAAAAGCCCTGGCAGAGAACTTAATCTTATTTATATTTTTAAAAATGATGAGAGAACCTTTGCTGATGTTGCCTTTGCACTTCTTCATGTTTAGGTTTGTGCAGTAATAATGTGGTTGCTAGAAGGATAAAAACAACCTCTACAAAATGATTACAAATCGCACAAATACTCTTGTTTGTTCCTCTCCCAAACAAATTTTGGAAGAAGAAATGACAGATTTGTCTTGTGGAAATAAAAAATGCCCTTTTCTAAATGCAGCTTCTGTACATATATGAGTTTGTGTAATATGCAGTAATAACAGTTAATTTTCCCTACAGGAGCTCTTAAGTCAAGGAGCTAATTAGAAGTGCAGAATTTAGGGTGCAGGCAAATAGTGCTGGAATACATTAAAGGATGCGGTGCAATTCTGGACTGTGAATAATATGAAAACCCAGTTGGCTTTATATTCATTAGGCAAGGAGAAGAAAGATTTAATCAAGCTCTTGTATTCACTTTTACAAAACATTCTTTTGCTTGCATTAGTTTCATTATACTTTTTTTTTCATGCTAGTGCTCTCTCCTCTCAAGAATTTTCATATTTCTTTCCTTTTTAACAATGTATTTTCTGTTTTCTCAGATAAAAAAACACATTTCTTCATTCACCTTATGTATGTATTCCGTCATGCAATACAAAGCCTCCTTTCTTTTCTAAAATCTCTTCTCTTATGTACGCACTGCATTCATGTATCTCTCTCCCTCCACCTATGTCACTTTATTGGGTTGCCAAATAAGCAGCATTCTATTCCCTGACATTTTAGGCCTAAACCCTGACATCAGCTCTGGGTCTTTGTGATGTCACAGGGAAAGGCTTTGGTGGTATCACAATGATGGGTCCTTGAGATAAGAACCTCATCCTCATCATCTTAGAACTGTGTGTTACAAATAAGAAGCAAGCATGGCAAAAGTGAGCCAGCACACAGAAACACCTTCCTAGGTGAAGAAATCGACAATATGAGTCACCTTGCACACAAAAATCAGCTTTTAAAGCAATTTCATCATGAGATCAGTCACCTTGTCTGAAGACCTAGAGAGGCATAGCAGCTTCCTGACACTTCAACCGGCATCCAGAGATCCTGCAACCCCACATGACTTTATTCACCGCAAATCATCCCATAATCTTTCAGCCATTCTGTCTTTTCCCCAGATGGACCAAATGTAACAACAGGTATTCTGCCTCAGTACTATTTATGAAGTGTTCTTTGAATACACCAATACATTTGTGATGCACCGTGCAAACAGACTTCAAAAGTTTGCTGAAGCTTGATGTGTGCACAGCCAGTCTGATCTGGGGTAAAGCTAGTTACTGGTCAAGAATGGCCACATTTTTCAGAAATGCATAATTCATGAAGCATCACTATATGAGGCATTGTGTCATTAGATTCCATTAGTTTTGTCATCTCCCTGTTCCTCTGTATTTGGTTTCCATCTGTCTGTTTAACCATGCTGACATGCTAGCATGTACAGTCTTCGAAATGCTGCTGAATTATAGAAACAGATGGTATAAGAAGGGATGTTTTGTGCATTGTCCCAGCAATATTAAGAGCTGTGTGCTTCTATTTTGAGAAAAGAAAGAAAAAAACATAGCATTAAGAATATTGAATGGACAATGTGCAACATGGTCATTTATTTGCTTCCAATAACGTTTGAAAGACTACATACTGCACCAAGGGCACCATGGTCAAACGGAGAAGCTGGCATACACATCTTTAATTTTTGAAATATTTTTCCTCTCGGAAAATTACAGAGAATTTGAAGAGCCCTCTTAGATGTTAGCAGAGAAGGGGGGGGGAACATAAAATGGCAGAAGTCACTCAGAAAGGTTAGACTAGTTTTTCCTTCGGTACCATAACTTAAGTAATAAATTATATTCCTTTTGAGCTAAGGTTTGAACATGGACAATTATAAACTGAAATATTGTGAGATTGAGTTCTCCTTTTAATGTGAGACTAAGGAATGATGAAATTTTTCATAACAGCAGAGTTAATCATTTTTAACTTCTGGAATATGCAGCTTGGAAGAACATTGTGCATGATTTCTTTTTTATACAATTTTAAAGACTCAAACCCAAGCCCAGCAAATAAAAATCAGTTGGTTGAGCAGCAGCCATTTTTTTTTTCCAGATTTGTATACTACTGAGCTGCAGCACCTCCACCATGTAACTTCTTCCGTGACTGATTAAGAAACTAAATGGACTGGAAATATAATGGTGATATATCTTATTGGCTAAAGTCTGAGCTGCCTGTTGACTGTTACCTTAGTCATGAACCCTGTGGCCTGTTTTCACTTACAAAATAAGAGAAGTGTCAGTGGACCACATTTCTCCCTCATGCACGAGGTTTGGTGTGGACATCATTATAAGTTTAATTTAAACCAGGATTGGTCTGCTGTGTCCAGAGCATGAGGGAAAGGGGGCGGTCAAGGAAAGGACAAGTAGCCTACTCCTGCCCCAGCATCCCAATTAAGCCAAGTACACCACATGCAAGGTAGAGGTCGTTCACTAATACCCCTGGCTCACCCTTCATAACCGTTGTATATTATGGGAATAATGTATGTGAAGTACTTTTGAACACTTGAAATGTCAGGTATTGTACAGAGCCTAGCACAGCTAGTGGCTAATACATTTTGAATGATAGCCAACATACTTCTAGTGGTAATAAACAGCAGGCAATCCAGGAACGTGAAGCTGAAATAACAAAGTTCTTTCCTGAATTTAAATGGCAGCATTTCTGAGAGGGCCTTTCTCAGTGCCAACAGCTAAGCAAACCTTACATTCAGTAGGAAGGCCTTTGGTCAAGCTTTGAGTTATTCACTGCCTGCAATTAGGGTGTACCCTCTTTCACACTGCCCTGTTTGAATGTAGCTTTGTATCAAAGGGCACTCAGGAGTGTCTGAATTAGTTTTACGTATCCCCACCTCCAACCCACTCCAAGCTGATACATAAAAGAGTGTGGTTTAAATGTTCTAAAAGGATGAGGAGGGCAGGGGATCCTGTCAACAAGTGCAGCCTATTATTTTGCTCATAAATATGCAAATCAACTTGAATGTTGGCATTTCAGCTCTGATTCCAGACCAGGAGTGGTATTCCATGGCCCTGCCTCTTCAAAATAGTACTGCCTGCCATTTCATTTCAGCCTCACTGGAGTGTGTTAAATAATATGGAAACTACTTCCTATGGTGAAGTTTCATATGACTCACAGGTTTTCTTATTATGCTCTCCCCCCTCCCGTGCCTGCGCTTTATTGAAAATGCCTTTTAGATCAACATAGTGTTGTTAATAATCATTAGTGTATGGTTATGTAAGGATTTCAGTGCAAGTATTATCACAAGCCTCTTGAAAGAATTGCCTAGTTAAGTCAGTCACAACATCCCTCTAAAGTATCTTTATAAAGGATTGTTGCACCCACCACTTAAATGGAGTCACATGGAGAGTCAAATAAAGAAGGAAGTACATATTGGCAATCTTACACAGTGTCCTATGAAAGCAGTAAACAAGAAAAGTTTAATTGCTATATATTTATATATTAAAAAGCTGATGGGTATTTGCCCCCAATATCTTTGTTTTAGCTCACACATGTTCATGACTTATCTCTCTGTGCTTGATCATGGTCTCTTTGATATCTAAATTCACCAGATCAATGGCATCCCACTGCCCCTTCTGAAATTTCAGGGCCAAAAACAGGGTTGTGAGGCCATGGGATGGAAATTTTGTCACATTACAAAGGGGGACAGAAGAGTGTTGGGAGTGGAGGAGGGCAGAATGGCTGTTGTGGAAATGGGCACAAAAGGAAAATGCACAGGACATTTGAGGCTGTGGGAGGACTCCATATTTCCTTGTGTTGTGGTCTCACTTTCTGTTTTTCATTCAGTTTAGTGAGACTCTCTGGTTCACCTTGCCATACCCTCCTTGTTGTTCCTGCAACAAGATTGCCATGTGTCATCTTATACAGAGGGCACTCTTTTCTTTTTGAATGTTTCCATTCCCATGGCTTGTCTGTTGTTATGGTTTATATATCCATTTGAGAAACGTTGCAAATAAATAAAATTACAAAGCACAGACTTTTAAAAATGTATTATTTATGTATTAGTTACATTATATTTCACCTTTGACCATGAAGCTGGGGAATTCTCAGAGTTATAGTCCAAACAAGTGAGGTTCTCACACACTTTCTTTCAATGAGGAAGCCAGTCTGCTTCTTCTCATTGTGACTCATAGCCTTCCTATTATCTGAACTTCATCTCTGACATCAGAGAAAATTAAAAGCAGTGTTCCATAACGACTTCCACTAAGCAGCCTTTCTCCTGCCGGCCTATACACAGCAGAGGCATGGAATTTCACACTGCATTTGTCAGTTCTACCTCTCCTTCTCACATCATGAATACACTGATCTCTGGCCTCAGCTGTCTGCTTACTTATGCCTTAGTTTCTCTGAAGCACATATTGTGGTTTCCCTCTGGCTACAGCACTTGCTTATGCATTTCGAGTCCTTAAGTCGGTTGGGTGGGCTTCTCCTGCTTAAACATTTAGGGCCTTCTGTGGTATCTGTGAAACAGCTTCCATTTATAGTGTACAAAATGCATGATCTGTTAAGCCTTTTGTGCCACAAAAGCAAACCTTTTCCTTTGCAAAACGTCAGTAAGCAAGATATGGGATTTACATTCAAATGCGTATATTTCATGTCAGTTGGAATTTTGAGAAGCACAACAGAGAAAGAGAGAGAGAGAGAGAGATGCATATTTGTTGTGAGTTTTCTCATGTTGCAAAGCACATAATAATCAATTGCCATAACACCTTCTTAAAACTGCTGCTGACAACCATTGTTTTTATTCTCATGTGGAAGAAACCAGGGCAGAATACTAGTGCTATGCTGACCACCCCTACCTCCAAAGACACTTTTTTCCCATCATGTCAGCATATTTGGCTGCTAGCATAATGGAAAATATTAAAGGATTAAGCTCTGGGTTTTTCTGCATCATTCAGTCCAGTGAAATATAGGTGTCTTTAAAAAAAACAACACACACACAAAAACAAAAACCTTGTTCATTGTCCACACCAGCAATTTTGTCAGCTGCTGGAACCTATTTCTTATTGGAAGAAGATAAAACCATTTTTGTTGAGCTATCAAGTTATTTTCTCGTCAGAGCCAGACATTTTAAACTATTTTATTTTCAACATCAGCTGGAATTAATTCTTTTTTCATCTATTTTTAATGCTCATTTTATTTTTTCATTTTCCCACTTGCAGCTCATTATGTTCTTTTCTGAATGCCACTTCTTTTCCTCTTTACAGAGATTATGTCTAGAAACTTCGCCAATACACGCTGAATATAAACAGTGAGGCATTGCTGTGTATCACTTGGATACATGGTGTATAGAGAGAAACAGAGTTAAGACCACTTTCTTTTCAGAAGTTGTCATGGGAGAGGAAGGGGCATGGAATTTGAGACATGATAACTTCTATTTTTTAAAAAAGGTTAATTTTAGAATGAGAAAATTACTGGTTGAAACAGCATAATTGTGAAGGTTAGAGGCTGAAGGACATTGGGAATCCTCCAAGCTCCAACAACTTCAACCCATGTGAGTCCCATCCATTTTCAGAGGCTGGAACTCAGAGCAGGGTTACTTTTAAGAAGAATGAGTGTTTGACATGATGAATCCACCTATAACTGAGCTCTGATGCCAAAGCTCAGTTATTCAATGTGTCATCATTATATGTATCAGTCTTGAAAGTAACTTTCTAAGCTCTGCTCAGGTTCCGGGTGGATTGTTCAAGATCATCCTTTCCCCCCCCCCCAGACCAAAATGACTCTGAAACAAGAGAAGCTTTGCTGTAGGCTTACTGAACAACATGAATGGCCCTTCAGCCATGCAAGGAAAAACATCATAGCTACTGAGAAGAAACAGATTTATGGTTTCTGGGGAGCTATTTGAACCATGGAGCTTCTTTTTAAATCTCCTGTAGTACGGGGTAGGAGACTGCAACCTCTTGTATGTTGCATCCTTCAGTTGTGTATATCTTGGCCTTTCATTATGTCAGTGGTAGAGTTGTCTAGTCTCTCCCTGATAAAAAGTATGAAGCTGTAGATGTGTTTCTGTAATTCTGCTTGTCCAATTCTAATTCACCTCCTGTCACTTATCAGTCTCTGGACCTTCTGAGGCATCAGGAAGCCAACAGTAACTGAGTTATGGATGGCTCCACTCACCTTGTTCAGGCATAAATTCAATATATAAAAGAGAGGTTTGCATGCCCAAATAAAATCAACCTTGGGCCAAATTGGTTGTATTAAATATGGTCAGAATGCTACTGGTGTTCATGTAAGGTTTGTGTTAATAGCTATGGCTGATTGACAAGGTGCTGGGGTTCATCTTGCTCTCATGCTTGGTCACAAACCCAATTGTGCAACTGAAATGCACCCAGGCTCTTCATCAACCAGCCACAATTAGCCACATCAAGTTACAAAAAACTTACAAAAACACCAGTAGGGCTCCACTGTTATCTGTCATACTCTCCTGATTGGAACATGGCTTGAAATTCTGAATGCACTCTGAAATCTGCAATAGGCAATAACTGTTGCTGTTTAAAATCCAGATTTGAGTAACAGAGGCTGGGGAAAGCATTTGTATCCTCCCTCCATCACAACTTTCCCCCCAGCAGGGAAAACCTTATTTTATTTGAACAGGTGCTTGGCTGCAGCTGCCAAGACAATAGCATCCTTTATTCTGAGATATCAGAGCCAAAACCTCAGATGGGGTGGGAGTAGGTCCCTGTGATGTCACAGAGGCAGAGCAAGCAAGGATTTGGAGTCTTTCCACATTTACACTGCTGACCTTGTGCAACAGAAAAGCTGATGCGTTGTGACACCGTTGTAGCCATTTCTTGCCTTGTTTCAAATGGCCTGTGGACCTAATGCCGGTGCCCAAAATAGCCATGGATGGAGGAAGGGAGAGAGGCGGTGGGTAGGTGCAGCTGAGCCCATTGTGCTGCCTGGAACCACACACTCATAGACAACCGTAGGCTGCAACAGTGAACTCTGGAGCCAGGCAGCCAGAAATGAGTTGAAGATAGGTGCTTAGGATTTAAAGCTATTACATACTAAGCAAGCAAGCAAGCAAGCAAACAAAGAAACCACCTTTCTCCTCCTCTGGCACTACGCACCCTGAGGTTATTTCCCCTCCATTCTGTAGACCCAGAGAAGCGTAACAGTTCCTTGAACCCTCACCTGGTATGCACAGACTTGGTACCACTTTACCTATCTAGCCTGATTTCTTTTCTCTACTCCATGTTTTAAGTCCTACATTACCGTAATGATGTTTTAACTGGCTCTAAGAAATATTTTTAAATGCTGTGTAGGTTTTACCGACGGAGCTAATCAGAGAGTGACTCCTCACTTTCTTCGCTGTATTGTCAAACTTATCAAAAACTGCTGGTGGGCAGTTCCTCAAAGTTCTTGTGTTGTCTGGAAGAATTCTAAAGAAAGAATTTGTGTTTGGTTTTTAAAGCAGCCAAGCACCCAAAAACTGAAGGAAGGACGTTCAAGGACAGCCAAGGGGTTCTGTGCACTGGAAACATTTCTTCCTGGCTTTGGTGATCTATGCATCCAGCAGCAACACCCACTTGCTGTAAAGGGTGCAAAGCACCCCACCCCCAGCACCACCAAGGATGTAAGATGCACAAGAGTGAATGGGATTGACAAGCCCCTCTTTGCATCCTGTTGGGTGCCCTCGTGCTCTTCTTTTCAACAGCCAGTCCTCAGTTTGAAAGGCTGTCCAATCCAAGGCCAATTTAAACAGTCATAAGAAGTGAAAGAAGAGACCTTTGTTTTGCTTATCAGTGGTTGGGACTTTACCTGTGGACTGAGCAGGAACAATAGACCACCTGTTCTTTCCTACTGTGGGAAGTGGTATTGTATTTCCATGTAAGTCATAGTAATCCTTTCTACATTTGGATCTATTCTTGAAAAGTAGCAGATGAAAACAGTGCACAGATCCATGATTGCTTTTGAGTTCTTTCGTTTTGGTGGTGTGTTCCCTTTTTATTTCCTTTTTTCTGTTTTCTTTCTCTCTCTCTCTCTCTCTCTCTCTTTTGGCAATGGGCAACTAGCCAGTGTCATGGGTAGAAAAGCTATTTGGAGCCCAGACTTTAAAAAATCATTCTTCAAACTGAAGACCATGTGTCTACACATACATGTGTGTGAGAAAGAGAGAGGGAGGGGGAGGGAGGGAGGGAGGGAGAGGGAGATTGAGAGAGAATGTTCATCAGCACAATCTAATCATTAGCATACTGGCAGAAATCAGCTTAACAAATTCAAGAGATCTTCAGGTGATCTGAAGAAGCCTTCCCCCCTGCAAAAATAATAACAACAACAACAACAACAATAATAATAATAATAATAATAATAATAAAGAGGTTAAAAAAGATTGAAAGCTGGCATTCCTGTATGCCCGAAATATTAGCACCATCTCCATTTCCAGAGCCATAGGAAACAGACAACCTTGCCGGATTTTTGTGGTTTCCCCTTGCCTGCCCGAGCTGTTACATGAACTGTGTAGAAAAGGATCTCTGTAGTACTTTCAAAGAGTAAATGTTGAAAAGATTACTTATGACGAATGTATTTAACAAGTAGAATCTCTTGCTGGGTTATTGTTAATATAGACTTTAACATTTACCTTATGTATCAAAGCAATGGTTCAACCTTCAGATTGTCATTAAAGTCAATGAATGTCATGCTGCTAAAATACAATCAGCTCATTGGAAGTGTACCAGTTACTATGCTGGGTGCCTGGTAGTCATGAAAATGTCACGAAGGGGCAAAAACAAGCTTGAAAAATATAATTAAGATGACAGTCTACAAAAAAGTCACTAGAATAGTGCTATAGCTGGTAACTATGGCAACCAACACAACACAATTGGAAAAGAGTACTATATATTAAAATGAAAATGGGAGCATTTAATAAGGCTGAAAAATTGTGCCAGAATAAGAACGGTGGCAATCTTGATTCTTATTGTTAATTTATGTAATGGTCTTAATGAGTTATGTAACTTATTTATGAAAAATTTGTGGAATGGTAACTTTATTATACATATTATTACAGATAAGGACCCAAAGAAAGATGAAGGTTTGTGGCCAGCTAAAGTGAATGATGTCATCGAAGCTACCAACATGAATTTGACCAAACTCCGGGAGGCAGTGGAAGACAGGAGGGCCTGGTGTGCTCTGGTCCATGGGGTCACGAAGAGTCGGACACAACTTAACGACTAAACAACAACAAAAAGTGAATGATGTATGCGATGTATGGAAGTGAGAGCTGGACCATAAATAAGGCTGACCGCCAAAGAATTGATGCTTTTGAATTGTGGTGCTGGAGGAGACTCTTGAGAGTCCCCTGGACTGCAAGGAGAACAAACCTATCCATTCTGAAGGAAATCAACCCTGAGTGCTCACTGGAAGGACAGATCCTGAAGCTGAGGCTCCAATACTTTGGCCATCTCATGAGAAGAGAAGATTCCCTGGAAAAGACCCTGATGTTGGGAAAGTGTGAGGGCAAGAGGAGAAGGGGACGACAGAGGACAAGATGGTTGGACAGTGTCATCGAAGCGACCAACATGAATTTGACCAAACTCCGGGAGGCAGTGGAAGACGGGAGGGCCTGGCGTGCTCTGGTCCATGGGGTCACAAAGAGCCGGACATGACTTAACGACTAAACAACAACAAAAAAAGTGAATGATGACAATAACTATAAAGTCAATCAAATACATTTGTCACATTTAATTTATGCCCCTCTGTTTTGAATACAAATTTTGTGGTAACTAAATAATGTTAGCAGGACTAAGGCTCATGGCCTTCCTAAGCCTACCCAAAAAAGCCACAGCAGAGATGAGTGTTAAACCTAGTAGCTTTTTGTCTCATTCCAACATGATCTTCACTAGACAGTGATTCAGTGCAGTGATAGTCAACCAATTCCATATAAACCTATAGTAAAATCTGTGGAGACATGGAGGAGATGAAACCTTGAAATAATTTTTGTTTCTTGTACAAATGATAATGGCTTAGTTAACTTTGGTTTCCCTGAGAAAACACTAGGTCAGAAACGGAGATCAAAGGGAACTCCAAGCAGGATGGGAGGAAAAGCAAGCTCCTGTGTTATGTTAATTGGACAGCAACTGGCCAGGAAGATGTGGAACAAGCTACAATAGCTGGTGGTGGGAGGACAATTGGCACATGAATAGTTAGTTCAAAAGGATAGGATCTCAGATACCTGTTGCTGGGATTCACACCTTGAAGCCTTTGAAGAACTGGGGACAAATATTTCAGGAAACACGCTGGCCACGTGATCACGGAAACTGTCTACGGACAAACACTGGCTCTACGGCTTGGAGACGGGGATGAGCACCGCGCCCTAGAGTCGGACACGACTGGACTAAATGTCAAGGGGAACCTTTACCTTACCTCATAGGAGAGAGAGGCTGGAGAGAACAACATGGAGAGAGCAACATCAGTGGAGGAGTGAAAAGACCTGAATTAGTTTGCAGCTAGAATGAGCAGCTAACCCTGCTCCACATGCCCTTAGGAAGAAAACTAAGAAGTAGTGGAACATCCATGAGACAGGGTAGAGAGGAAAGAGTGGAGTTCAGTTTCCATGGCAGAATAGTTTGTTTCTTGTTTTCTTAGTGTTGCTTGAGTTCATTGCTTGTAAACTTTTTCTATTGATTTTAAGTTTGATTCTTTGTTTTGTATAATCTCACTCCTTTTTCCTAAAGCTTGTTCTTTGATTTTGTAACTGTTTCTCATAACCTTGTGAACATTCAACTTAGGGCTTTGCCAGGTACGATTTCCATTTTGCTTTTACTTTTCTTTTCTTTATTTCTTTTAAATAAAACTTTTGAAAGACCTTATGGTCTGGAGAGTGCTCTTCAGAGAACCACAGGTTAACTAAATCTTGTAGAAACACAGGGAACTGGTACATCCAATGATGCCAGAAATCAGAATGGGAGACTAGATCTCAAGATGTAGAAAATGGTAACAGTCTTTATTCTAGTTTTAAAATGCTCAACATGTTTCAGGGCACAGCCTTCTTCAGGAGCTATGTATAAAAACAGAAATAAATTATTTATAAACAACAGGCTCTGGACAACTCTGACTGTCTATAACTAACGGTAATTTTTGTATTAATCCAGACAGTATTATAACAATGAATATACATTCAGTTTTTCTTATGAATTCTCTACAGTATAATCTCTCTATTTCTAGTGGTGCTAGTCTGCCAATATGAATCTATAACAACATATATGATACACACCAAGATTGTAGAACTGAAACTTCACTAGCTCATTTGGTCTGTATCAGCTCCAAATACTCAAAACTACAGGAAGAGTGAGATGCACTTATTATCAACCAGCAGCTGAGTCAAGGACATTTAGATAATGCCAGATCTCTCTGTCTGCGAGACTATGGGGGCAGTGCTACAGCAAAGGCAGAAAATTTATTTCTTCATTAAGTCCATAAGGGGCCACAGTGCTGAGTTCCAGAATCCAGTCAATTTCTTCTCTAAGCAAGGATTAATCATATTTCATGGGGACTGCATCCACAGCCCAAAATTTTAAGTCTCTTTCTGAGTGGTTGAATTCCATAAAGTGACTAACAAGGTGCTCAGATGTTCTCCTATACATAACTTGAGGGGTCTGGAGGTCTTACCTATATATAATTTATTGCAAGGGCACCTTATAGCATAAACCACTCCCTTAAAAAAATGTAAGATGGTAGGTTCATTAAGTGCAAGTAGAGAGCAAACTATGCAAATAATAAGATAACTACTTTGCTTCCCCAACAGATCATTTGAAACTATCTTTGCAATCAAACAGCAACCTGCCATTCAAAGAAACAATCAACAGGAAATTCACTAGACTGGAAATCAATAACCTAAATAATAGTCAGGAGGCACATCAGTTTGCAACATGTAGGAGAAATGAAGCACAAGGTAAACGACCCCACGAACGTTAAAAATAATAAAATTCAGGATGAAAACAACCCGAGTAAATGTGGTGCACCTTTTTCATTGATTGCAGATAGGACTGTCATCCGGCAGACAGTTTCTCCACTCCCACACTGCAAATGCCCATTGTCACATCAGCATAAAGTGATCAAAGGAGTGGACCTCCTATTTCAACAACTGCAATGTCTTTTAGGTGCCACTGCCATTAAAAATGATCCAGAACATGTAGCTGTTTCAAAATAAAGCCACAAGATTATTACCTGGGACTGAGCATTTCAGTGGTATTTATGTCAGTGCTTTACAAGCAGCACTGGGCTTCAGCCTGTTTTCAACTGCTGCCTTTACCCTTTAAAACCCTAAAAGGCTTGGGGTAAGTTTGTGTGAAAGTTCACCTTTTCCCATAGGTACTTAGCAACAGTGGAAGCTGCTGACTCTGATGTTGTGGAGGTGGTGGATGCGCTGTGGGGCATAGCATGAGGAGCCAAGGAACTCCTGGATAGCTCAGTGGTTTAGGTATTTGGCTGCGGAGCCAGAAATTTCCCCACTGGTCCTCCTTGAGAGGAGCTGGACTCGATGATCCATAAGGTCCCTTCCAGCTCTGCAGTTTTAAGATTATTATTATATATTATTGAACTTTATCCCCCAAATAGATTAAAAAACCTGGACAGCTCTAGTAAAATTCCAACAAAAACCCAGAACGGATTCACCATTTGGTGAAAGTGGAATCATCAACTTTCACAGCTTAGCTGAACCTTAAGCTCCTCCTTATGGTTCCATTCATGTGTCCCTGTCAAGGGAAGAGAGATGTAGCTGCTAGCAAGAAAGCCTTCTTCATGGGGGTCTCGGTTATGGGACAGGGTACTGGAGAGGGTCACCTAATGCCTTCTTTATTACCATGTTGGCATCAGGTATTGATCTTTTTATTCATTCAGTCCTCTTCAGTTCTCCTTGTGATATTCCTGGCTTAAGCATGGTTTTTAATATGAGTTACTAATTGGTTTGTACTGTCCTTAGCAGCAGGGCATTTTTATGTTGAAGATACAGTGTTTTTATTTTAAAAAAAAATTATGACATTGTACATATATATATATTTAGCTTTTTCTTTTATTTTGACCTGCAATCTGCTCAGAGAATATTTGTTGATAGGCAGAGGTATACCTTAAAGAAATAAAATCAAACAAACGACCAAACGACATAGTTAAGTCCTCCTCAGCATAGCAGAGAGAAAGGGTGCAGAACTACCACTTCTCTTACCTACAGTATTGTAGGAAGGAAGACGCTGCATAGAATTCTTAAAGAATAATTCCTCAGCAGGATTTGCCTAAAGGATCTTATTTAATTTATGTTTCCTTGCCACATGCCATCACTTTTTAAAGCTGCATATTCTTACTTACACACCTTATTTTCTAAGTATTTAATACTCAGTGGTTAGCTGACAGGTGAAATGGGCCAAGCAGCAAAATGTGAGTAGTCCACAGTTTTGGCAGACAATAAATGGTAGACAATTGTTTGACAAGGTGGCAATTATAACTTACACTGTTTTAGTTGGTTTTCTTCATAGGCTATGAAAGACGACAAGGCAAATATTCTGATGACTTGACAGTCCCGGGGATAAACTATCCACTAAGTGTTAAATATATATCATGCAGCTGATCCTCCATTTCCTTCTTATGGCACAATGCTAAATAGCCAAGAAGGCAGAAGAAGTGGATGAAGACCTTTCTCTTCTGACAGACTTTCCCTTAGTGACTGGCTGTCTGAGAGGGTTTTTGAATTAGCGTGTTGTGCCTTGTTGCTTTGCATCTGCTTTTGGTGTTGATTTTGTTTACCATTTTTTTGTGGTATTTGTTTGATTCTTTTTAAATACTTGTACTGTTTCTAAGCATTTATTGTTTTTTAATGTTGTAAGCTGGCTTGGATCCTTTTAAAGAAGAAAGGTACAGTTAAATATTAGGAAGGCAGGCAGGCAGGCAGGCAGGCAGGCAGGCAGTCAGCAGGCCAGCCTGTATCCGGCTGAAGATGTGCAGCATTAAAATTGCTTCTAGCCTAGGGATGTTGTAAATTACTTAGGACTGCCCTGGCCCTGGCCTAACTTTGTGCCAGAGTAGTGGAGTGAGCTGACGGGGGTTTGGCTTCGGCATAATTTAGCTCCTCCACCACCCTGTCCCTTCTCTGCCATATTTGGCTCATCAGGCAGCGTTCTTAGCAAGCTGAGTAGTTTTGCTGGGAAACCCCTCTACCAGTAGATGCCTGAGAAAACAGTCCTGCCAGCAGAAGAGGCTTGTGCACCTATTCCTAAGGCTCTATAGTTAGCACATCCTTGTGTTAGGATTGTACTGTTTCTCTAACTATCAGTATATGTGGGCCTGACCAAGGTTAGGACCACTGTGTGTGAAGAGACACTGAAGGGGTGAGGAAGCTCCAGAGGCCCCACCAGACCCCTCAATGAAATGAATATTTATGTTTAATAAAATGGATATTTTCCTTTAAAAGAAAAAAAGATAGGGTGGCACATTTCTCAGTTTAATTGTGTCCCATGGAGGAATAATTTGTGAGGGAAGTGTGTTTTCCTCTTCTGAGTGGCCATAGAAATGGCTTTGCAGCACTCCTCTCTCCTATTCATAGGGTTGCCAGATACATGGGTACCAAAAGGAGGACATAGAAAGACAAAAAAGAGGACAGAGGAGGACGTATTGAATGTTTCATTTGAATTGTTCTGGATTAAACCCGCAATCAATACAATTTAATTACAATAGCTGCCAATAAATGTCTATTAGTGAACCGACCAAGAAACAGTCATGTTAAAAAATAAAAATAAATTCAATGGAGGCTTTTTTTCAAAATACCAAAAAAAAAACATTATTTAAACAGCCAATTGTACCCGAACCCACCCTGGCCCGGCTGCGGGATCCCCTGGCCACTCGCACTCTACACAGGCTCAGAGGCAACCTTGCTAATCTGGACGCCCAAACAAGGCTCCGGCGCAGGCAGCGGGAAAGCGGTGCCGGGCAAAACCAAATGAGGCAGCCTCCCCTCCCCCGAGGGTCATAAGTTCAAGGCTGGCGAGTGTGAGAGTTGGAGTCCCTGAAAGGGACTTTGAACACACACAGTCCGGGCGCTCGCCTTCCCATCGATGCGCTCGGGCGCTGCTTGCTCCTGCCTGGCTCGGTGGGCAGCGCTCTGCTCGTGCTGCCTTTCTGGGCTCCATGTGGGCTGGGCGGGCATGGTGGATCTCCGAGCAGCCACCACCATGGTGGGAGGGGGTGAGGGCTGTGCTCCAGCACCGGCGGCAGGTAATGGGGGTGGGCGGGTGGGCAAAGACAGGGGGAGAGGGGGTCCTTCCACCTCTCCCCCTCCCATCCAAAATTATAACATAAAATATACAAAAGCCTGACATTTTAAAGGTTTTTATCTTTGCCTGCCAGACGGAGGACATTAGGCTAAAAAGGAGGACATGTCCTCCTTTTGCCTGACGTCTGGCAACCCTACCTATTCATAGCTTGCACTGAAGAATTAAAGAAAAAAGGCCCCATTTGTGCTGAGTCAAGAGTCACCTCCCCTTCATTACTCCCATAGATGAATAGAAGGGTCAAAATGACCACAAGGGGGGACTTCTAAGCCTTCTTTACCCGTGGAATGTTGGGTGGCCAAAAGGTATGCTTGAGAAGTTCATAGGCTTCAATACGGAGCACACAACAGTACACAGACCTATGCAAGCCGACTCAAAAGCTGCATTGGCCAGAATTCTATTTTGATATTATTCCAGAGCAAGTGAAATAATTTAAATTTCACCTGTAAATTATGGCTAATTAATAAGCTGCTAGTTGCATGCCTTGTCACAACCAGAGTAAAATGTGAAGAATTCTAGCCTTTGTGTTAAGTGGGGCTGACTCCCAAGAAAAGGAGTGTAAAACTACATGTACCACTGAACTCAGACAGATGTACATCTGTATGTGCCTAGAACTAGTCTGTCATGTCTTCTGAGAACATGCTGTCACATCCACTACTATGTACTGTAGTGTCATGCAAATAATTCGGAAAATATTGGGCTGATAATCTAACCCAAACAATCAGAATAGCTCTTATATGTGCGTTAGCCATTATATGCTAATGGCTCTTATAGGTGCACACAGTTTTGCAACAAGGTACAGCCACATTTGGGCTGACCTGAAGGATTTCAGGAATGAACCCTAAACCTAACTTACGCAGGCATATGCAAAGGAATTATGGGGAATTTTGTCTGTACAACAATGTATATAAAATGGCTGTCTCAGGTCCTTGCTTCCTGTCGCCAACTGTTATGGTGCCTTTGCTGGGATCCAGAGTCTGGTCCAAACTCATTGTGCTTTAGGACAATTGTTTTCAGGACTTTGACCTGGGACTGCTACAAGGAAGTCCATAAGAAAGAGAAAGAGATGTGTCCCTTCTCATCTAGCTTCTTACCTTATGCACAGTGGTAAACAGAATAGGGGCTCAGCTTGGAATAGTCTGTATGGAACATTTACTTCCTCTTGCATTTTTTTTTTTAAGTCTTTCAATCCCAAATGTGCAAATGTTCTGAAAATACCTTACAGCAGGCCTGGCCAAATTTAAGATCTAATGCTCTTATATTAAAGGACCGTGTTCCACTTGCATGCCCTTTAGGTGTTAAACATTAGCAATGTCTCTGTGGTAGGTGGTGAGTGAGAAGAGCTGGCAGCCATCATTCAGCAGGAGCAATGCAATCTTAACTCACAGATGTGTGTAAAGTAATGGATTAGGATCAGGCACCAGCCTTTTCTGCTGACAGAACCCCTTCTGCTGGTTGATCTAGTGACAGAGCAATCTCTAAATTCTCATCTGAATTTGCAAGCAAAAGAGGAGTACCAGGATCTCCAGAGAGGGCCAGGTGAGAATCCTGCCTGACACCCTGGAGGGCCACTATCTGGTAGAATGGATAATACTGGACTAAATGGAGCAATGACCTGACTATATCCCAGTGTTTCCATGCCTATTCCTGTTTTACTCATTGTTCGTGTTTTCACTGCCTGGTCCCTTCCAAAGGAGCTCATTGCTTTTCCATCCTGTTGAGGGAGTACCACATTCTCCAAGTTAAGCAGCATTCCTCCAGCTGTCTCTGTCTTGCTACTGATCCTTCAAGGTATTTTGTGACTTGGTTGGTTATTCCATTTGTCTGAACTTGCTTGCTTCCACTTTGAAAACTCAGAGGGTGATCATTTCTGAAGGAAATCTCTGACACATGAAAACTCAGCCTGGAGATGACTTGTAGAGCAGTGACAGGCCTGATGGATATGGATGCCGTTATGTGCACATGGAACACACACAAGGACAGAAGTAAAGACAAGGTTTCACAGGAACAAGTGAGTGAGAATGAGGTCTATAATGCATTTGTGGTATTTAGCTTGCAATTCTGTGCCCAGCTATTAGGAGGGAAGGAAGTCCCTCTGATACTTCAGGGTAAACATGATCGGATTGTACTGTTATTAATATTCACACATAATGGATATACATAAAATGTTCAGAGACACATTCAGATATCTCTTCCTTCACAGCTCAGCTCTTATTTTAAAGTAAAGCTAAGTGCTCGGGCTATTGAATTTTCAGGGCAATGGATAAAATTGCAGTTGGCTTAGGGGCAGATCAGAATAGATACGATATTCTTGCTGTATCAGATGATGTTGTGACTAATGCAGGAAAATAATTTATTGCTTGGCACATGAATGATGGAAGCTGTTAAAAGCAATAGTTTCACGGAATTGATTTTTCTACTCTGGCTTCCTGCTTTTCCTGTCTGCCTTTTCTCTTAGCCATCTGACATTAAATCTTTAGCCACAGACATACACCTTTTAGAAAACATTGAACATCAGGTTAGAAAGTAGAAGTTGCTCACATAAACTTCTGAATGTTACATTTGGGAAAAATTGAAAGAATATACACATTTTAAATATTATCACCAACAGTGTGTGCATACAAAATGAAATCCATGTTGTAGTTTGGGATGAAAGGCTGGTTCTTGGTTGAGAAGCACTGAAAATTAGCATTGCCCAAAAAGATCATATATCTCCTATCCTGGATCATCTGCAATGGCTCCTTGTCAGCTTCTGGGCCAGATTTAAGGTGTTAAATATGACTTATAAAGCCCTGAACAGTTTGGGACCTTGTTACTTGTTGGAGCGCCTCTCCCCAAAAATGTCTACCTGGTCAACCCATTCATCATAGAGCTTCTTACTGAAGATGTCTACCTTGAGGGAAGTAAAGAAAACCAGGACTAGGAATTGGTCATCGTCATTAGTGGCACCTTCCTTGTGGAACAAGTTTCCTTTAGAGATTAGACAGCCCCCCCCCCAACAGTCTTTCAGAAGATTACTAAGGATGGAATTGTTTAGGAAGACCTATTGCAACACTCAATGTTAATCTCTTGTGACCTGTATGTATATTTTGGGTTTGATGGCATTTTATTATTTTTCATTTATTATTTGGTATATATTATTTATTTTGTTATGGTCTTGTAATTTGGTTTGAGTAATTTCTGTCAGGGATCAGCTGTAGGTTACCTGTAGAAGCCTTCCATACTGTAGTCAAGACTCTGCTCACAACCTAAGTTCGATTCTGATGGGCTCAGGTAGCCAGCTTAAGGTTGACTCAACCTTCCATCCTTCTGAGGTCACTGGTGTATGTGTGTAATGTGTAGCCTGCATAATTAAATTGTTAACCACCCAGAGAGAACTTTAAGCTCTATGGGATGGTATATAAGAAGCACACTTTGCTTTGCTTTCTGTTTTTGTTAATATTGATTGATTAGGATACTGAAGGTATTTCCATTTGATTATTTTTAACTTTGATTGCATGGTTTGTTTTATGTCATGTAAATCGCTTTGAGCCGTGATCTCACTAAGTCAGGTAGTCTATAAGCTTTATAAATAAGTAAAAAGATGCCTTAGCCAATCCCAACAGCAACCCTTCTACTATGGTTCCATGAGATCATGCTATATCCGTTCCTATGCTCCAATGGATTCCTGGGTCAACTGAAATAGACCTGTGCATGCCTTAATCAGTAATATATGTGCAAAAGTACCAAGCCAGTGAAATCAATAGAGAGAATCTTGTTCACAACGGTCTGACTCCAGTTGTTAGTCCCAATTTGAACAGACTATATGATATTGAGTGACACAAGCTGTTTTCTTTAGCCAACAGAACCTGCTCCCCTATTGCAAATGGTGTGTTGCCGACATGTGGGTCATAACCCTTATTTAACAGCTGAGAGATCACCTCAGGTTCACAGAACGTTTCTGCTTGCTAGATGTAACATTCTAACCTCAGCATTGCTCCAGGATAGAGTTTTGGGAATTCCCCGCCAAGAGAGACAGTGTCCACGCTCCTGAAAGTTTGTCTCATGTCCTTCTATATTGTAAGTTCTATGAGCAATAAGGAATGGTTTAATTTGTCCCCTCTTGCAAAAATGTCAAGGCAGTCCTGACAAGTGGTTGGTTATGTATTATCTGTTGAGTTGGAACCCTTAAGTTCAGTTGAGTTCAGTCATTTTATTTTATTTAAAGTATTTTTACCCTGCAATATAAGCAACACCTTAAAAAGGACCCAAAGTGGCTTACATTAAAATACAGTGTTTAACACTAACGATAACGAGTATTCAAAATTCAAAATGATCAAACAAATACCATACAAAAAAACATTAGCAATGTCAAAATGCATTCAAAGAAGTAAGGTACCACATTCCTTTTAAAAACATAAGCAACACCACAACACATTCAAAGTGGTAAAGTACCACCATCCATTTAAAATCCCATTCAGGCAGACCAGTCACTCAGGGAAAGCTTGCCTGAAGAGAAAGGTATTTGCCTGTCTGCGGAAGGCCAGCAAAGATGGGACCAGCCTTGCCTCCTGTGGCAGAGAGTTCCAAAGTCTGGGAGCAGCAACAGAGAAGGCCATCTCCTGTGTCCCCACCAAACACACCTGTGAAAGTGGAGGGACTGAGAGAAAGGCCTCTCCTAATGATCTTAACACCTGGGCAGGCTCGTAAAGGGAGATGCAGTCCTTAGGGTAGCTTGGGCCCAAGCTGTTTAAGGCTTTTTAAGTTAGAACCTGCAATTTGGATTCAATCCAGAAATGGATTGGCAGCCAATGGACTGCTGGAACAGGGGGGGTTACATGATCCCTGTGTCCAGCTACTGTTAACAATCTGGCTGTTGCGTTTTGGACCTGCTGAAGTTTCCGGACACTTTCCATAGGCAGCACCAAGTAGAGCATGTTACAGTCATCCAGCTGGGATGTAACTAAGGCATGTGTCATGGTGGCCAGATCAGACCTCTCCACGAATGGGCATAGCTGGCGCACTAGTTTTAATTGTGCAAAGGCAATCCTGGCCACCACCAAAATCCAAGCGTTCAGACTCAGAGATGAATCCAGGAGTACCCCTAATCTGTGTTTTCACAGGCTGCTTCCCTGTTCCTTGATTTGCCTTTCAACTGAACAGGAGCATCTCTGTCTTTATGTTAAGTTGATAATTTTTTTCCTCTCTGTAATACAAGGAAGGGCTTAATTATTGGAAGATAATTTTCTCTGTTTTTAAACAACTTTCTGTATTCTTCTTTGAATTGTTGTGCAAATTGGCCGATATGTATTTGAATGGGTCATGTGACTAACTTGCTGGCAGAAAGATCTATTTACAAATAACTTGTCGTTTATTTATTTACAACCAGTTAATTTCAGGCTCTGATTTCTAATTTTAAATTTTAAAAAAAATAGCCATGATGATCCAAGTTGTCATCTCGGAGCAGAAAGAATGACCTTATGACACTTCAGAGTAACTAAAGCACCTAAATAGAACAAATCGAGTAGCATCTGATATAGTCATGTACTTGTAAACTTCCGAGCTCTTTTTAAGAAGCAGGAAAGCTCACTTGGAACAGTCTATCTGGTGATTAAAATACAGATGAGGATTTCTTATGTGTCTACCTTATCCATCATGTTGACAATACAGCTACCTCCAACTCTTACCCAATTCCCATCAAAAAGCTTAGGCAATTGCAACTGAGAGAGCTTACTAGAGATCTAATTCAGAATGAGAACTTCCCATGCCATCCTGCCCTTCCCTTGTTTAATCACCAATGCATGATCAGATTCCTGGAGTTAGAATTTAGAATGGCTTTAAGAGATTCATAAATGTTTTCTTCTCTCTCTTTTTCTCTCTCAAACACATTAGGGAATAACTTTGTTGGATCAAAGGTATATCTATTTAATATTGTAATCCTAAACTTGTTGACTGAGAATCACACCCACTTATAGAAAAACCTATCATCAGGCAGAAATCATGTTAATGTTCCAGACATTTAGACAGACCTCTGCACCTGACAATCAGGCTTGCAAACGAAGCCCATATTTAAATCCCAAAGAACAATCACAAAACAAAGCAAAGTGATTTGCTAACTATCATCATTATTATGTGCTGTCAAGTCAGTTCTGACTTATGGTGACCCTTTTCAAGGTTTTCCAGGTAGAGAATGCTCAGAAGTGGTTTGCAGTGATGGTCTAGGACTCATCAGACTTGGCTTCAAATCTCCACTTAACCAGAGAAACTCACAGGGAGGTGGTGGCACTGGTGAAACCATTCCGTAAATATCTCATGCATTTTGAAAACCCTGTAAGGATCATCATGCATCAGATGGGACTTGATGACATATAACAACAAAAAGTGTCATATGGATTTAATGAAAACCACAATACTTACACAGTACTTGGAGCATGGCTTCAGGCTTATATCATCTTTCCGCGCGCGCCCCCTACAACTCTGAGATCCACCAGCCGGTGCCAAATGCACAGCACACATACTTTGAATTAAAGAATTTGAGTAGCAACACTAATCTGAGCTCACAGATTTATGCTAGAGACTGGTGGTGACTTCAGTTTCACAGGGCTGGCGAGTCTGCCCCAGGGTTCTGATCTGAACATTACAGGAGCTATCCAATATGCTGAAGCCCATCCTCCTGATAGGTTCACCATCACTAACGTGATTTCAGAATGGATTAATCATCCTCATGAAATTGGAGTCACCAGCCTCCAAAAACCCACTCTTGGTTGCTGCCCAACTAGCCTCTCACCTCCGTTCATTTGTGCCACTTTTTTTTAACCTATTTGAGCTCGTTATGTTGACATAAGCTTCTACTCTTTGACACCATCCTACCCCATCTGGACCCTTTTCTATCTCACTCTCTTGTTGCTGGAGTTCTTGAACTCCTTGCTGGTCTACAGTATTTCATCCAGAATTCTGTCACTACTTTCTACTTACCTCTGTTTTTCAAAGTTTAAAACACTTTACGTATGTTGTCTTACAAGCATGTTGCAAGGGTTGTTCTTTTTTTTTAAAGAATCATTTATTTTCGTTAGATAACTCATATACTATGATTTTGATAGTCATCCAGTGAATATTCTGTTTACTAGGTTTTGTTAATGATTGATTGTTCAGACCTGGTGGAATGGGGCAGCCATGTTTGTGCTGGAAGGAGTCACTTTTATTTTCTCCTGCATTTCAATTTTTTAATCAAGTTGGTTCTGTTCTGAATTATGAAGAAATGCTGTGAATCTTGGTAGATAATGTACTTATTTAAAATTGAATTGTAATGAAATTCTCCCCACGTTTCACTGGCCTCGCTCAACAAGAACAAGTATTCCCAGCATGGAGAGAAGCCCATTGTCCCTGCCGGCCATGTAAGTGTAAGTGTAAAAAACAGAAGGAGCTTCTCAGGGGAAAGATGGGTGGGAGTGGCTGGCTGGCTGCCATAACCTAGAATTTAAGAATTAGGTACTCAGGTAGCTTACTTTTGAGGGATCAATGTAATAGTGCTGGTTTCTACCAAGTTCATTTGGTTCTTTCTATCTCTAATATGAACATTTATATATATTTGGTAAAATTGTATGAAACATGAAGTGAGATGTAATTCTCACCTATCCCTAATGAAAAACATCTTCCTTCAGAACAAGTTAGGAAGACTGGACTGATTCTCAAACCAGGAGATCAGGTAGCCTGTCTCATTTTGGTTTTTACCATGTGTAACCCAAGAACATCAAGCTTAAGCAAGCATGATAGTCACAGAATTGAACGTTCGTAAGGTGTCTATCACTTATCCAGACATGGCAAATGTATGGCAGTTTTGAGAAGCTGCTACATTCTAATTGGCTGACAGGAAGAAACTGCCAAGGTCTAATTGAGGTGGGGAGGTAACTGCCAGTAATGACATCTCTAGATGATTACAAAGCTTGGGGACTTAATCCAAGCTGTAGCTGTGTCAGATTGTGAGTCACGTAATCATATTATCCAGTCAAGAGTCTCGCTCCCCCTTATTATTTAATTTTCCAGGCAAACTCTCTATGGCAATATATTTCAAGAACACTGTCAATGCTGTACAAGATGATATAAGGCCATGGCAATAAATAGCTGGCCACAGATTGCAGCTGTCAATTATGGAGACAGCCATGAGAAGAGGACTATGTCTAAATTGTTAGAAGTGGATCTCTACATTCTGCCCCTCCTCACGCACGTCAGAGGCCAATAGGTTGACCCAACCAAAGCAGACCCATTGAATCAATGAGATTTACATAAGTGCTGACTTGCCATCCAGCAATTGCTTCAATGGGTCTACTATAGTTGGGAGTAGCAATTTGATTTAGGCCAGTGTTGTTTTATGAGGTGATACATTATCCTGGGATGGTACAATGACGCTCAAGTAATCAGCTGGCAGCAAAGAAGCAAGAATAAGTGTCTTGTTTCAGCAGAGTAAATTCCACTGAAGGATTTATAGATTTATGTCTGAGATGTCATGCACAAAGGTATGGTGTTAGTATGTCATTCTGAAGTTAGAAGTACTCAGAAACTATTTATCGGCCCCTTCTTCTGGGGGTATCTTGGGACTGTGCAGGTTGCCCAAGGCTACATGGACTGGTTCTTTTCCCTGGAGGCCCAGTGGGAAATAGAACTCTGGCCCTGCAGACAAGTACCCAACTCACTGAACTATCCACAAAACAGGTAGCAATCTCTGGAACATCATCCTTTATGAATCAGGGCTTTGTGGCCCAGCGCTGCATGTGTAATGTGGGCCATGCCATTTCTAATACACTGAGAGCTATAAGGAGCCCGACCTCAAAACTTTGGGGTGAGCCACCCTCTTCTTCTGCATAGACCACATGCCACTCTTGCAAATAGCTATAGAAATGACAAAATATAATAATCGAAAAGGATGTCCAATGGGCTAAAAATGAGCACATACGTGCCTTGCAAAATTAGATGTCACTGCAATTTTTTTTACACAAATTGGTATTGTTTAAATTGGAAATTCAGAGCAGATGACTTTGCCTGTAATCTTGTATACACATACTTGGGTGTATGTGATGCACTTTTTATGAGCAGGGGTTCTTGATTAATCAACAGATCTTAATTAAGATCATGTTGCAGGAAGGAACTACATTGTTTATAGGAAGTAACCCAGAATGGCCTGATGTGGGCCCTAAATTCTTGAGTAAATTCACCCTATAGAGGTTCATTCAAGTAGTAGAAAGAAATACAGTTCAGAAACATAAATATATAGTTGGGAAAGAGCTTGTTTCCTTCCTACCGAGTATTCATAATTCTGCAGAAAGTATTATTAGAAAGAGCCAGTTTGTGGCAGACTCTGTGTATACAGAGAACTGAGGTGGCAAAAGGCTGAGGAGGTCTGGTGTTCTCCCTCTATGAGCCTGCCTCGACATTAAGATCACCAGGAGAGGCCCTTATCTCAGTCCCACCACGGGGGGGGGGGGGGGGGATGTTGAACAGATTGTTGTGCTCTGTAGCTTTTAAATGTGTTTTTAGAATTGAGTTTAATTATCATTTTTAATATACTTGTTTAATTCTTTTTAAATATTGGTATACTTATTGTTTTTAGCATTTAACTATTGTCTTTTTAATGATGCAAGCTGCCTTGGGTCCTTTTAGGGAGAAAGGTGAGGTAAAAATATTTTAAATAAATAAATACAAATACATAGTACTATACCACTTTAAAAGTGGCAGGGGGTTGTCAAACATACAGATCTAGATCAACTCTCTCTGCAAATATCTCTCAGCAGATACACTTTTTATGGCCCTTGGTTGAGGTGGGGTATTGACTTTTTAAAATCAGGTAATGGATTTTAATGTAATGATTTAAAACTATTTTTTTAAATCTTAGCTTGCTATCTGAAGAGATGGGATCAATTCTGGAAGCTAAGCACTTTCTAAGAATCAAATTCTCTAGCAACCTCTTAGAAACTGTTAAGGCAAATGAATCTTTATCTAATCAAAGAATTATATGTACTGCAATTTCTGCAATCAAGAAGCTTTTTTTACTTTTTTACTCAGCAAGTTCTTGTTTCTGACTCAATGAGGAAGGTGTGTGTACCTTATCTAATACAAACCATACAAGTGTAAAAGCCACAGAGGTCTCACTGATGTGGTCTCAAATCTCATTGAGAATGTATTCTCTGTGCTTGTTGCTGTCTCCTTTGGGATATGTCACTCTTCAAACCAAATCCTCTTAGACCTTGCATCTTATACCTGGGGCTTCTTCGAATACCTGGAAAATGTTTGAGGTTGCATTGGTGGCCTTGAGCCTCCTAGAATATTTACCCTTAGAAACTGAGGCATGGTTCAGACAATTAGGTGTATAATGCAGTCCTACATGGGATTAGCAACAGGACCGAGCCAGCTGCATTTGGCCCAAAAAGTGTAATCAGCACAGTCACACAGCTCACAGAAGACATCATGTGCAAGTGTTTGGAAGGCATAAGGTCCCATCCTTTTACCCTGGCATACATAAGGTTGCCAGGTCAGCAGAATTCCATTTCCTGCAATTTCAAGGGCAAAGCCTGACAGCAGACATTTGTGATGTCACATCAGCAGGGGTGGGGCAGACAAAGATTGGTAGAAAGTAGAAACTGGTTCAGGGCCAGCTGTTGGTGGAACCGGCATGGGAAGAGCTGGGTCAATTGGACCAGAATGTAGGTAATATCCAAGTGCATGCACCCATTGACTCTCTCCCCATTTGTGGCATGCTGACCCTAAGTGGATCAGGAAACATATGGACAACACTGAGCTGGGACAGAACCCATTCACATTCAAAGACACTGGCTCATGTGAAGAGGGGGTCTGGCAGGCAAAGTAACTGCTTCTGTGAAGATGATAAGAGCAACCATGGCAAGCTCCCTTGTTTTCCACTTCTTCCACTTTCATCAATAAAGCCCCTGCTAGGGGGCTTTATAACATCATTATATCACAATGATATAATTGTGAATTATATCTGTGCAGTCCTATTATGTATTTTCTTCCTTACTTGATGCCACCTGTGTAACCCCGTCATACTCAGTGGCATGGCAAAAATAATTTTAAAAATGCAGCCTCTCATAATTCCACAGTTGTAGTTCGGAGCGGAACCACAATTTCAACCCTTTCAACCTCTAATTCTCATTTATTAAATGAGTTTGTTACCATCTGGCTGGTTATCTTAGCATTCATTACTATAATTTTCTAAGAAGGGAGGTCATTTTCTTCCTGCTTACCCATTTTCTCACTCTTTTCTCATCATAAAAGCAAGAGTCTATTTCAGTAAAGCCAGATGAGAGGCTGTTTCCTCTTCTGATTGTTTCTGAAAGGTTAAATGGGCATCCAGCGATCCTGGAAATTAATATATTAAAGTCTTGCTTTTCTGATGGAATTATCAGAAGACTCTATCAGTAAACAATACAATTAGAATTCACCTCAAGCATTTGACTTGCCAGCCAAATATAAATACAGAGATTAAAAGAGTTATTTTATTGTCATGTAACTAGGAGAGGGTCAACAGCTGCAAGGACAGAGCCCAGAAGGGAACTCTGGGTAACATCCAGCCCCAAATTGAATGGCGTCCAGAGCAAAGCTAGTACAGGTTCAAGGAAACAGGTTAGAAAATACAGAAGCCTAGGACCAGAAAACAAGGTCAACTCACCTTAAAGAGGATGTCTTTACAGAGGATGTCTCTGGGTTACCAATGGTGTGAGAATATTGACCAAAACATCTAGGGGGCACCCCAAATTGTCATTCAGGTTCCATAGGAGTAAAATGGAAATGAATGCAATGGAGTCTGTGCCTCTATGGCTGGTGACTTATCTTGGCCATTTGCAAGTTGAGTGGTAACTTCTGCTGTAGCAGGAAGACTTTCCTATATACAGGAGCTTCCTACATTACTTGGAACCTTGATCTAAATGTGTGAAGAGTGTCATATTCTGTACCTGTATCAGACAATTAACAAGTGTTGCAGTGTTGAGTTTTTGTGTGCAGGTTTCCAGCCAGCCAGCCTTGTAGCTGAGTAATAGTCACATGAATCCAGAACTTGAAAAAGTTACTTTTCTGGTGCACAATTCTCAGAATCCCACGGCCAATGGCTGGATATTCTGGGAGTGGCAGTCCAAACAGGAATGTTTCCACGCTTTACGTAACTGTAGTTGCCTGATGGGAGAAATGGTAGCATAGCTGGTACCAACTGGATGCTGCCAGGTTGCAAACACATCCAAGCAATTTTGTTTTCATTAATGCAAAATAATTAATATAAAGTTATACAATGTAAGGAGGTTGGTGCCCACCTGTTCCAGTCATGAACTATGCCTAGCCTTGTTTGTTTGTTATTTCTGCAAGTTGTGTCAACACATGAGGAGATGAGCACCTTAGCTCTACCCCTCCATCATCACTTCCATCACCTTTCAATGCATAGAGGGGGATGAATCTGAACAGGGTGAGCCTCCACTCTCCACGAGGGATCATCACATGGCTTGGAACCCCAGAAAACCTGGGTGCTAACTCACCTGGAGAGCATGTGCAGATGGTGAAGGACTTCCACTTTGAACTCATCACCTTCATATACGTAGGACAGTAATGGAACCAGAAGCAAAAAGAGCAGAGCAAAAGTACTTCTCTCTCTTCTGACATGTTGATATAGCACACAAAATAAGGACTAAATCCAATGTTCCTGTGCCTTTTTTTGTCCAAAGGAGGAGGGCTGTAACCTGAACCTGTTTGTACAGACTGAGTATGAATTGATCACCTTGTAAACTAATAGCAAGACTTCTGCTACTTTCCATCCCTTACTTGCGACTAATTTTTAAAACATATAGTAGTCATCCGACAGTAGTGGTTCCCTCCTCCCTTTTTCCTTGTACCTCATCTGAACATGTTATAATTTGTGATCTGCATGTTTTAATTGGTGATCCTTGGGCGCAGAATGTTTATTTATCTGTTCATTTTCAGACACAGAGAGGCTGTCAAGTATGAAGTTTACAATTCATTGCTCCCAAGAGATTGCTGTGTTATTTATCAACATAAACACCCATCTGAGTAAAGAGAGCATCAAGTTCAACTTGAAAAGAAAATCAATTAAACAAAATGACTATATAGGAACCGAGTGCAACAAAAGAAAACAAAGGAACAAGTGTGAGGACTGTCAGAGCTACAGGGTTATAAACAGGGCTAGGCTATACTCAGGAGAAGAAAGACTCCAATCAGGTAAGCAAGGAAAATAAAATAAAGGAGAAAATTAAATGAGTGATAAAGAAGGCCGCTGGGCTTGATCCTACTGTCAGAAAGAAACACTGCTGTATCATGTTCTGCTTTTTAAAAAAAACAGTTTAAAATAAGGTGTCTCCATGGCATAAACAGAAATGCGAATTACATTGCCAGAGAAGTGTGCTTTCTGCTTAGAAAATGAGATAAACTACTGTTCCACAAGAGGACTGTTTATTTTAGCACACATATGAAACCCTGATTTATTTAAATTGTCTCCGCATATCTAAACACCTTGGTTGCTGCAAATTGCATCTTTGGATAACCGGCAGAGGTGGTAGGAGGGGCGGCATAAGCAACAAGAACAGTGGGGGGGGGGGGGAAGGAGGGATGGACGGGCACAGGGAGCCTGAGATGAAGGGGATAACTGAGCCAATCTAGTGCAGGTTTGGAGGAGCGAAGAGCTGTCTTTGGGCAAAAAATGGATCAGAGGCACAGATCCTCATGGATCCACATGATTTTTATGTAGGATCATCCCCAAAACAATCTCAATCATAGGCACCATCTCTGCCCATAGATTGGACAGGGGCTTGGGGCAGATCCCGTGTTTTTGCACCACTGAAAAGCCAGACACCCTTCATTTCTGTGGTGTATTCTGTTGGTACAAACGGGAACAGCTGGTGCATTCTCAAAGGGAAAGAAGCAGCCAAGCTTTCTAAAGGGACAAGCAGCTTTGCCTTCTCTCCCCCTCCCTTACCTCACCACAGCGGCAGGGGTGAGTGGCAGCAAATCTACATGAGCAGCAACAACCCTGTGGGATAAATCCAATGGCTAGTTCCAAACAGAATTTGTTGTTAAGTGCTATCAAGTTAGCTCCAGGGAGACTGTACAAATGTTGTTGCTGTTGTTTAGTCGTTAAGTCGTGTCCGACTCTTCATGACCCCATGGACCAGAGCACGCCAGGCCCTCCTATCTTCCACTGCCTCCCGGAGTTGGGTCAAATTCATGTTGGTAGCTTCGATGACACTGTCCACCCATCTCATCCTCTGTTGTCCCCTTCTCCTCTTGCCCTCACACTTTCCCAACATCAGGGTCTTTTCCAGGGAGTCTTCTCTTCTCATGAGATGGCCAAAGTATTGTACAAATGAGTGACTGCCAAAATGCCCTCATTGATAGTCCTACTCAACTGTTGCAAACTCAAGGCCATGACACCCTTTATTGAGTCAGTCTATTTTACATTTGCTCTTCCTCTTTCCCTGCTGCCTTCAACTTGCTCTAGCATTACTATCTTTTCCACTGAGTATTTTCTTCTCGTTATATGCCCAGAGAATGACAGCCTCAGTTTCATCATTTTTCCTTCCGGAGGGTGTTCGAGCTTGATTTGATCTAGGACCCACGTGTTGTCTTTCTTCTTGTCCAGGTTATCTGCAAAGCTCCAGTCCCAATGAATAAATGAAAATAAAAATATAACAAGTTTTGATTTAATATGTCCCATTTGTTCATTTGGTCTGCTCTAGCTGGGACTAACAGTTGGATTTAATCTCAGGTTTCCACCTTTTAAAGGAATATATATTACACTGTGTCTGCAAAAATGACATGGAAACTGTTTATAAACAAATCAATTAATTTCATGATGCACCTACAATTCTGGATGCAAATTATTTACTGGGTATGAATGAAGTGAAAAATGATGCCATCTCACAGGTGATTTGATGCACACTACAAATCAAAGGTATCGTTGGAAGGTTGGATTCGCATCCTCTGAGGGTCCTGGACAATCTTGTGAGCCTCTGGTTGCCAGGTTGAGGTCTGGACCATAGAAGGACTGCATGAGTTATCAAATCCAGAGATGGGAAAAGCCACGTCTTCGGACTACAGCTGCCAGAACACCTCAACCAGCATGGCCAGCGACTACCACATGCTGGCTGGGGTTTGGGACGAGTAGTTCAAAAGAAGACACACCGTGTGGAGTAGTAGACGGGCCTGATGAGACCTAGGATTGATGAGACCTGTGTTCAAATCCCTACCCACTGGTATCTCACATACCTTGAAAGTCCTTCTGAAATCATTATAAGTCAGCTACGACTTGATGACACAACACACACGGTTCAAAAGAATGCATTTTCCTGTTTCTAAAAAGTCTGCCCGGCTGGCCTTGCTTTGTTTCAAAAACTGTTTTCTGAGGACCTTTTCTTTTGTTCCTGGAGTTGCTTTCTGTTTATCAACGGAAGGACAATGCAATTTTAGAACTCAGGGCTTTCTCTTCTTCTTCCTCCAAGCTGAGGACCTTAACATTTGGTGTTTACAAAAATAAGGATGGAAACAATGCAAGCAGCTGGGCAGACTGGGGGTAAAAAGCAGCTGGAGTCAGAAGGGAGGTTGAAATTTGGGATGCCTTTAGTAACAGAGCTGATTATCTCCCGAGAAATCTGATAGGGCGGCAAAGAAGTTTGGGGCATTTTTTCAGTTAATATTGTGAACCTCCACCTTATGCTCATCTTGCATATCTGTCAATTAATATTACAAAACAGCAGTAATCTAAAGAAACCAACCCCTGAGTGAGCAATGGAAACACTGAAATCTCACCACTGGAAAAATTAGATTGTGTGGTAGACTCAGCTCTTCTCTTTAGTAACTTTCCTGATTTCTCATATACACTCAAAATTTTTAATATATTTGCCTTCTTTGGAATGGTAAGTGGTATATCTGTATTCCTGAGAGGTAGCAACTCAAAATGGACACAATAATCTGAGCTGAGTATAATCATGACATTATTACCTTCTGCGTACTGGATACAATGCTTCTCATCATGTAGCCTCAAATGGCATATCAGTCCCTGCTTTCGGCACATTTTAATGAAGTATACATGAGCCAGAAATCTGTGCTTCTTTAAATGCCTCAAGGCAGAATCTTCTACCTTCAAAAATGCTGCCAGAGGAACTGATGGTGATTTGGAGTTGTGGCAGTCAAATGATAAGAGAAAATAGCCAGAAACAAACACCATATAAAACATTTAGGGCATTTCCTTCTTAGTAGTATGTGTTGGTACTCCAAAGTATTAATCCAGGTGAGACATGAAGACAGACAATTTGTAAGTCAAATTTGGCATGTTCATAGTTCTTGAATGTATAACAATATCCTCAATCCAATAAGCATAATTATTGTTGTTGTAATTTAAATCAAGTATATTTTCTGTTCCTGTTTTGCATGGTTCACATGATGGGGAGAAGTGTCTTAGCAGGCTTAAATAGCATGAGGTAGTCAGAGGGAATTTTAACCATTTCCCCTCTTTATTGTTAAAGGTATATTTAAAAGTAAAAGGCTGTCTGAGAGACCAAGAAGTTTGGTCACTGCTGCTCATTTACAAAAAAGGGCTGGAAAAATCCTTCAAAAATTACACTACATAATGTAATGTAATGTCTGGGGAGAAAAAAACCTTTATTTTTTCTATATATTTTACATATATTTTAAATGTATTTTATATGTTATATAGATGTTACATGACTTAGGTCCCTTTAAAATGGGAGTAGAAAAATGTGTGGTGTTTCAAGAGACAGATCTCCCAATGACTATTGGATCTGATGATATAAGGACCAGCAGCAATCCCAAGCCACCTGGCCTAGATCCCAGCCAATGCAGGGACCAAGAAGAGTCTGCTAGTCATAGAGAGAATGCCTAGTGGGACTCCTCAGAGGAAACATGTGTTGCGGGTGTGGTTGATGTCCCCTTTTGGTCTCCAATAATAGTCTGGCTTGCCGGAAGTATTCACTCAATACCCAGCCCAAATCAGAGTTCTGTATGTTTGGCATTGGTCTACTTTGAAACGTATACAGCAACTTACAGCTAATAAAGGTCAACAGCAGGCATTTAAAAATATAGGACATAGTGCTACTTTGATCCGTTCAATCAAAGCCCACACAAGAGAATCAGTAATCTGTTACACATTCATACACACACACATTTAGTCCTAAGCATAATGAAGTGTCAGTGGAACCACCTAACAAAAAAGCAAGAAAATCCTGGAATGCAGCCAGTCTAATATATGATGGATCACTCTCCCTTGCCATGTCTGAATGTATTGTTAGGAGACGTTTGGCTTTCATTGGTCCTCCTGAGCTGTTGGACTCTTTTTGAGTTGGTACCTCCATCTTTTTTAGCTGGTGTAACTGGTATTTTTATTTAAAAAAAATACTCTGGAACTGGTTGAGGAGGTGGGGCTCTGCTCCCAGTGAAGGACTGTTGTGGACTAGTTCTATACATTTAGACTGTTTGGGAGTGCAGTTAATTCCCTGGCATCCTAGAGTTTCTAAGTTTTATTGTTATGCCACATTGGCCTGTTCTAAGTTGTGTTGCTCTAATAAAAGAGCTCGTTTATGCAAACACTTTCTGCATATGATGGAGGGGGCGCTCTCAAAAATAGTTTTACTTTTTAAAAACTCATACATGGAAAACTCTTTGTCCAAACTTTCCCAAATTTGGTACTAAGCAAGAACAAATGGTCCACTACAACTGTGCCAAATTTGGTGCTGATCCCACACCAAGTTTAAAAGCCATAAGTTTTTGTTTGGACTGTCCCTATTTTTAGAATTGCCTTGCAGCATGTTGATTTGCTCTGCCACACAAGATCATTGCTGAACTCTCCTGCAGCAATAATGAATGACCTCCATGTGAAGAGCATAGAATAGTAAAGAACAGTTTAACTATGATAGCTATATTTGCTTCAGCACATTCTGACTATATATTCTAATATTTACATATCACATTTCAATGCACTGTAGTTTTGCATTATTAAATAGATGTGACTTCTTGAATATTAATAAGGTTACTTGAAGTGGGTTACTTCAATACTGGTTTTATTTTTGTTTCACCAAGTCCGAAGGACAAATGAGTGTGGAAAGGTTTTGTTTCATAGGTACTGCTCCCCAATTCTGAAATCCCTTTCTTTTAATCAACAACACCCAAGCCTGACTATTTTGGAGACAGAATACAAGACCGCTTTATGTGAGTAGAATCATAGAGAGGCTAATGCTTTCCATATTTTCACAAGACGCTACCAGTTGTGCAGGAAAGCAACAGAGTAGGAGCAAAGTTGTTGTTCTTGTTGTTTAGTCGTTTAGTCGTGTCCGACTCTTCGTGACCCCATGGACCAGAGCACGCCAGGCCCTCCTGTCTTCCACTGCCTCCCGGAGTTTGGTCAAAGTCATGTTGGTAGCTTCGATGACACTGTCCAACCATCTCGTCCTCTGAGGAGCAAAGTAGAAGGGACTTATTCTTTTTAAAGTGGTTGTACTTAGGGTATGAAGCTGCACTCATGTTCAGCGGGCTGAAGGGCTCTGGAATATGGCAGATACTGGTAGAACCGAATGACACCCACCCACCTCTTGAGATACCGTTGTGCAGCTTATGTGGTCATGCTGATGCAGTGTTCTTATCTAAGGCAAATGCAAGATCTCCTGGGGACACACCACTGAGAACAGTTCATTATGTGGAGACATGGAGGAGGGATTTTTCTGCCGTAGCACCCCAACTGTGGTATGCCATTCCCTTGGAGGTTTGATTGGTGCCAACACTGGCATCATTTCAGCACCAAGTCAAACAGTACATACTTATCAGAGACTTTGGAGGTTGACAAACATGGCCTGCACTAGTTTTAGTGAAATGGTTTTAATGTTTTAATTTTGTGTTTTAAATTGTTTGATTTTAAGTTATTTTAAATACTGTATTCTCAAAGGCTTTCACGGCCAGGATCCCATGGTTGTTGTAAGTTTTTCAGGCTGTTTGGACGTGTTCTGGAGGTTTTTCTTCCTAACATTTCAGCAGTCTCTGTGGCCAGCAACTTAGGAGGACAGGAGTTAGAACTCTTTATAATGTCTGCACTGTCTTTGTCAGCACGGGTTGAATCCAGAACACAGACAGAGTTCTCACTCCTGTCCTCTGAAGATACCGGCCACAGAGACTGGTAAAACGTTAGGAAGAAAAACCTCCAGAACACGGCCAGACAGCCCTAAAAACCTACAACAACCATTTTAAATATTGTCTGTTTTAAAATTGTTTTCTACAATTCTGTAACCCACTCTGGGATTCTGCAGTACAGGGTGGGCAATAAAGGTTTCAAATGAATAAACAAACAGACTTGGTTTCTATATTGTAGAAGGGCACTGGTGACATTGTATTTCCACTGGTGTAACTGAAGTGTCAATTTGCCCCTCCAAATGTCATTATCCCTACCGAAATTTCAGAGATTAGATTACAGCAGCAACTGTATATGCCAATATTTCCCCCAAAAGTCCCAATACGTATTTAGGTAAACAGTGTTTACAGGGTTTAATAACCCCTAACAGAAGTGCTCACTGGAAGGACAGATCCTGAAGCTGAGGCTCCAATACTTTGGCCATCTCATGAGAAGAGAAGACTCCCTGGAAAAGACCCTGAGGTTGGGAAAGTGTGAGGGCAAGAGGAGAAGGGGACGACAGAGGACGAGATGGTTGGACAGTGTCATCGAAGCTACCAACATGAATTTGACCCAACTCCGGGAGGCAGTGGAAGACAGGAGGGCCTGGCGTGCTCTGGTCCATGGGGTCACGAAGAGTCGGACACAACGACTAAACAACAAACAGAAGTAAACCTCAACCCAGTGCACAGAGATCTCAGAGTGTGCCAATAAATGACACAAATCCCATAAAGGGATCTAGACTACTTTACAGCAAAGCGTTGTGGGCAAAGTGACACAGACAATCCAATTCAGCCCTATTGCAGTATTTCATTCCCAGAAATGGGAAAATTTGCTTTTTTGGAGGATATGCTTGCTAGAGTGCCGTGGGAGTTATAGTCCTAAAACCAAGCGAGCAAACCAAATCCCTCTGTTACTTGCATGGGCGCCTCTGCAGCTTGATGACTCCTTCCAAAACACTCTGTAGTGTTGGAAGACCTTGCCTGCATGCAAGAAGTTTATAATGTCTGCACTGTCTTTGTCCAATCCAAAACAGATGGTGCCGGCCTGAGAAAGCACTGCTGCATGGACTGTGCACACAGGGGGTACAGTCTTGCAAGGAAATGAGGAGGATAAGTAGCATAGCCACATTGCAATGACTGTTGCATTGCTAAAGGTGATGTTAGCCCTGGACAGTTCTTTCTCCTTTTCAGGATCAGTTCTACCATTTAGACAGGATGCAGTTTTCCAGTGTCATGAAATGGCAGCTGCACACAGTTAGTGATCTACTTTATTCTTGTATTCTTACTGTCCGTGATGGGGAGAGGCATTTGGAGGTTTTCGTAACCCATGTGCCAATGTAACTCGGCTTTGTCTCTGCCCAACCCCAGGTTGCCACTGTTCTGTGGTGGCATCAGGACTTTATCACAACTCCCAGCCACCCAACACCCTTCAAGGATGGTTGTTTGTCAGTGTCCTTGTTTCCAGCTCCCTCCTGGAGATGCCACGGCTGCTCCTTTTGCCTCTTGTGTCTTCAGCACCTCCTCTGGATTGGGGGGGGGGGGGGGAGGCCTGCTGGACACCAAGGCCTCCCCAGACCGGTTCGGAGAGGAGGTGATGTTAGCAGGCTAGAGATGGTTTTCCCCCTCTCCATGCCCTCTTCCCTTGGCAACTGAGACTTCCGCCAGAACCCTGGTCCATGAGTTCTCCATGTACATGTAATCTACGTCCTCAGACATGCACAGGACGGGGTTCATCTCCTTGGTTGCTCCTCCTCCTCCTCCAGCTCTGTGGTGTCCTGTGACTTCAACTCCCCTGTTCTTCCTTGTCCCTCTCCTTTATTCTCAGAGGCTGCCTACAAGCCTCGGCCCCTGCCACCTCACTCAGCTGAGATGCCACTAATTTGCCTCCTCCTCCTCATATCTATCTGGGGGCTGCCACCCCACATCTGCAGCTTTCTGAGTCCTGGGAGGGGGGTTGCACCTTCTGACAGGCCCTCCAGAGGGTGTGGGGTAAAGGCAGACAGTCTGCTAGAGGTGCCGGTAGCAACCATCTCACAGGCTGTCTTTTGTATCTGGATGGCATCGCTTATTACATTTTAGAAAACCACAGTGTCCTAAATAAAGTTTACTCATTTTCTAGTTAAAGGAATCTCCTGTTATTTAATCCTTGCAGTAAGCATCTGCTCAGTCTTTGGACAAATGAGTCAATATGAACTGAATCAGGGGTGTTTGTGTATATCTGGTGTGCTGCAGTGGAACAAAGAGCCCAGAGGCATTAACAGGGCAGAGCAGCATCCCCACAGATTCCCTCACGTTAAACCTGGCATTCAGAGGTCGTAAATAGGACTGAGGAAAGAAAAAGAAAACAAAGGCATTCAGTTTGGCAGCACCAGAGAAGAAGAGTACCCTCTTTAACTTCGGAACCTTCCTTGCCTTTCCAGTTGCAAAGTCATTGATTAAACTAACCAAGTCTACACTGTGGCCTCAGCACCACTAATTTCGGATCCAAGGAAGAGGAAGGGGAGGGAGGAGGAAGGAAGGGTGAAAAGTGTAGAGAAGAACAGTCTTTCTGTATTGCCCTTTTAAGGAAAAAAAATGAAGTAAGAAAAATTGCTCTTTTAAAGTTTCTATCTGACTCCCTTCCTTGTGACTACTTTAGGAAGCTGCTCAGAAGTTTCCTTGTGGTAGCTCAGAAGAAAGGGATCAAAATAAAATAACAGAGTGCTTAGTTCTGCAATTGTCATTGCCCTGGCCAGAAGCCCCTCTGCCTTGCCTTCACTATCCAGTCCTTTATCTGATCTAGCTGTTTGTGTTTGCCCATTTGGAGGAATGGGATTTGTCATGATTAACCAGGTAAAGGTAAAGGTAAAGATAAAGGTTCCCCTTGACAATTTTTGTCCAGTCGTGTTCGACTCTAGGGGGCGGTGCTCATCCCCGTTTCCAAGCCATAGAGCCAGCGTTTGTCCGAAGACAATCTTCCGTGGTCACATGGCCAGTGCAACTTAGACACGGAACGCTGTTACCTTCCCACCGAGGTGGTCCCTATTTATCTACTCGCATTTGCATGCTTTCGAACCGCTAGGTTGGCGGGAGCTGGGACAAGCGACGGGAGCTCACTCCGTCATGTGGATTCGATCTTACAGCTGAAGATCTACAGACCTTACAGCACAGAGGCTTCTGCGGTTTAACCCGCAGCGCCACCACGTCCCAGAACCAGAACCACACAAATATTGTCACAGACAAGGATCAGGTTGACATGCGGGGCACAGGGTCTGTTGGGCAACAATCTGTGTGCCCTTGTTCAGGACATAGATTGGTTCAGGGGCCAATGCAGGGACCCCTTGCACTCTCACATGGTGAGAATGAGTTGCTCATTTAGGCCTGAAAAACAAATAAATAGGAATATCTCTACAACAAACAGTCAGTAGGAAGATTGTACAACTAAAAATATGTACAAGATGACCTAACGTTTTTGGTACTGTATATTTGCACAATATATACAGGGCGAGATGGTTGGACAGTGTCATCGAAGCTACCAACATGAATTTGACCAAACTCCAGGAGGCAGTGGAAGACAGGAGGGCCTGGCGTGCTCTGGTCCATGGGGTCACGAAGAGTTGGACATGACTTAACGACTAAACAACAACAACAATTTGCACAATAGCCAACACAAGAGTATTCCCACTGGAAAGTGTGCAGACAGCCGCAGTGTAAGTAAATGCAATGTCTGCTTGCAGATTAGCTTGGAGCATGCAAGGAATGAAAAACTGCCCTTTTAAACTTTCAGAAAATAACTTGATCAATGAAATTGATCCTGCTTTTGAGTAATTGTCCCATCTAGAGAGATACTCTGAATAAAATTGGTACAGGTTATTCAACTGAAAATCCAGTATGTTCCTAAAAATGGTATGTAATACCTCACATGGATGCCTTTTCTGCCTGTGAACTACCTCTTACTGGATGGGGCACTGCTTCACCTGGAACACTGTGCACATGAGAAGGGTTTCAAATGACATAGGCCATTTCCCTTGTTCATATGCAGCTTGGATTATCCCGGTGGTGCCAATGACCTAGCCCTCATCATGAGTTGCAGCTTCCTGTTAAGTTGAAAAAACAAAATGGCACAACTTCACAATTTGTCCTGTTGCATAAATGCAGAGCAGAACGAACATGGCTTAAGGGTGCCCCTGCACCATGAGGCTCCCTGTCATGTGTCCATTCTTGCACTTATTACAAGATTGGTCATATAAAAGGGAGCCTGCCAAAGCAAAAAAGGAAGGGGGACTTCAGCAATTTCCATTCCACTCTATATTCAAGTAGCAGGAGATTAACCAAAGTGATTTCTGAAACTGGCAATCCTTGTCCTTTGTGTGTGCATGAATTGTGTCATTGTGTTAACATATTTATTTAAAAATGTTAAAATGGGAAGTGTGTTGACACCTGTTTTTGTGCTGGCTTCTGCTTTTGAGCTTGCAAGTCTTAGCTGGGTGCTAACAGTGGCTTGATACCCAGTGTGATGTAGTGGATAGATGGGCTAGGACTCAGGAGGCCTGAGTTCGAATCCTTGCTCAGCCATGGAAACTAACTGGGGGTGTGGAACTGGTAAAACCATTCCTCAAATATCTCACTTACCTTGAAAGACCTATTAGGTTCAGTATATGTCGGTTTTGCCCTTATACCACCTAACAACAACAACGGTGGCTTGCAAATCTCTGCCCCTGCACACTGGCCAGGGAAAGAAGTTGTGAGGGAAACAGGTGAATTCAGCACCTGAACTTCTGTACAAACCATACCAATAGTACTTTAACATAGTTGAGGGGTTCAATCCTGGCCCTTCTTGGAGACAAAGAGATTTTGGATCCAACAGAGTCAAAGTGACCTCTGCTATGTCCTTGTAGGAATATTTGATATTTATGGCTAGAGTGGACCCATAAAACACTGAGCTTGTGACTACTGAATAGGAATGATAATCACTGTGGAAACTAGGAAACATCCAATTTATTATCTAGGAAATCCATGTAGGTACACACACCTGTGCGAGTGCATGTTCTGAACATATTTAACCAAACAAAGAAAATTCTGGGGAAAGAAATTGATGCTCTGAAGTTGCCACCTTATTGATGAATGTTGAATTCCTGTGCTTGTAACATGGAAGGAACTTACTAATTCTGCTAAGAAAAAGGGGAACATATACACAACCTTTACCTGTATGAGGGTGTGTGGGTGTGGGTACAACACACCATGAAATGAAGCAAGTCCACAAGGAAGAACTCAAGATTAACTGCTGCTGCAGGCATTGCTGATCTGTTGCCTCACCCTAATTCCCATGTTCCCTGGACCCAGGTTATGCTTCCAGAAGCCAAACCTGACCACACTCCAACATCTGGGAGCCCCAAGGCAAAATGACACCACAGTAACAGTAACACTCCCACTGTACCCCAACAATGACCACTGGGAAAGAGGGTGGTTGTAGTTGTTACAGAGGTCCATTCTGTCTGCCTTCTTGCCATTTACTTTAACCCCAGAAGTCCCTCTCCCACCACTTTCCCCAACTTTTTACACTTGCTATACACACTGGCAGAAATGTGTCTTCCCCTCCCAGTTTCTTTCTTTAGATTGAATTTTTTCACATTTTAGCCATTGATCCATCTCCCAACCTAGCAGGATTCCCCACAGCTTTTGAAGCAGCCTTCCTCAATATCCAGTTCAGTCTTGCTTTTCTGAGGCATATATTTCTTCTGACTGTTGTGGGGAACCCTCATGTTCTCATGGACCCTGGCAACCTGGTCCTATGCATGCGACTTTGATGGTATGATCTACATGACCCAGAAAATGAGGTCAGAACCCAGTGTTTTAATTCCCTCACAAGTTGCCACAAAGAGCAAAGACCATAGAGTGGAAAGGCAGCATTGCCATATTTTTCCATAAGTAACTGTTAGGAAATCACTCAGCACACTACACTGAAGCTTCCCTTGATTATGGCATGGCAGCATAGAGCTCTACTAGTTTCTCCTAGGTTGAGGTGTCCCTAACCTGGGGTGTGCAAGTACTGCCCTCCCAGGGTCATTAGACTGCAGTTCTTTCCAGCATTGACAGTGATGAGGATCACATTTTGCCCATCCCTGCCCTAAACAGGCCATCAGTGTTTCCAGATGGAGGTCTCCTCGCTTCGTGTCTGGTTCATCTTAATTAATTTCTGGAAGGAAGGAAGGAAGGAAGGAAGGAAGGAAGGAAGGAAGGAAGGAAGGAAGGAAGGAAGGAAGGAAGGAAGGAAGGAAGGAAGGAAGGAAGGAAGGAAGGAAGGAAGGAAGGAAGGAAGGAAGGAAGGAAGGAAGGGTTAGTTAACATTGCTACTGAATATTCTCAGTCCTCACTCAGCCATCTAAAGCAGTGGTCCCCAACCTTGGGCCTCCAGATGTTCTTGGACTTCAACTCCCAGAAATCCTGGTCAGCAGAGGTGGTGGTGTGTGGGTGATCACAGAACAAAAGAAGGCTAATTGCCTTAGAGAAAGTACAAAGGAGTCGACAACGGATGTCCGAGCCAGCAGAGTCTAAAGGCAATGCCCTGAGAGCTCCCTTTATTGACTTAGCATGAGTTACATAGTATGTTGTGAGAATTCAGATAGGATACTAGTTACCTAATCGCCACTAGGATTGGCTGAAATAACTCTTTGATCTTATGCTCTACCTCTAAGCGAAAGGGCAGAATAAGGGGTTACCCCGCCTGCCGGCAGCTGCCATTTCCTGCCAGGAGTGTATGCACGTCACTGGAACAGAATGTAGCTACAACCTTTAAGCAGAAGTTTCCCACAGTGGTGAAGGCTTCTGGGAGTTGTAGTCCAAGAACATCTGGAGGCCCAAGGTTGGGGACCACTGATCTAAAGCATTCACTCTCACACTTTAGAATATTCTGTAAAGAGTTCTGGAATTGGTTTGGTTTCATTTTAACATCTGTATACCTTGGCACCCCTCGATGCCAAAATGTACAGATCTTTTTAGCAAAGATCATGGCTGAAATTCTGTTGCTTAATGTAGCAAGTCACCCTAGAGTAGTCCCACTGAATCAGTGGAAATTTGGTGAGTCAACTCCTCTGTACATTCCATTGGTTCAAATGGGCCGGTTCTAGTTGTGTCTTACTACACTAAATTATGTCACAACTAGAGTAGGTCAGTTTGAATCAATGGAACTTACAGAGAAATTGACTCGCCAAATCCCCACTGATTCATTGGGGCTACTCTAGTTCACCAATCTACATTAAACAACAGGATTTCAGCCCATGAGTTTTTTCATTGCAGAAGCAGAGTTACTGATGTGACAAATCACATGGTAGCCAAGGCTATCTACCTAGTCTGATTCCATTGATTCTGACCAAACACCCCCTTCTTCCATGCTAATAACGCCTTGAAATGGAATGTTACTGTGTGATCTTACACCTGCAGACCTCATTTTCCTTCTGAAGCTCCCATCACTTACTTGTCACTAAGTTGTGATTTCAGAGCCTACAAGGCCAGCTCTGGAACTTAATTTATGCAAAGGCTCACCAGAGTTTCATTTAGGCAGCTGTTTCAATGCTAGAGCTCAACTCTGAACATTCCCCCCCCCCCCCATATCTCTGTAGTGCATTTAAATGGATCCAAAAGATATGATTCCAAATTAGGGGAAGTTGTTTGGGGGCGGGGGAGGCAATGAGCCCTCACATCAAGAAATTACACACTGCCCAGACTCAGTTAACTGTGTTGCCTAAAATGCATCTTTATGTGAACTGATAGTCTTGTAATAGTATACTGCTGAGCAGCTAATTGCCGTATCCCTGTAGTATAATCAGACAACAGTGATAATTTCAGTACTCCCCTAATCAAGTGTGAGAGAGAAAAAAGAAAGAAAGAAAGGTAGCTTGGAACTCTGCATTCAGTTTGCAATACCTTGGAAAAAGAAACCTGCATGCTTATGACAGAGTGGCAACATGTACATTCAAAGTGGTCCTAGGGGGAGGCATTTTAAGTTCGGAGTCAGAAGAATAGTTCATAACAAATGGCAGCTATATTTAGAGCTTGGGGCATTATATTTAAAAAAGTAATTACTTATAATTACAGTTCCAAGTCACCTAAAATCAGTTCATTCTCATGATATTAACAATTCTAAAAAGTACGTAACCCCTTGCTTTCTCATTGTTCAGAACATAACTAAGGTACTTACTTTTATTTGCTTTAAATAACAGAATGCTAATGAACTGTTGGCTTCTAGTACAAAAACATACTTAAACAGTGAGACTGCTTCTCTGTATGTATAAAAGTAAATATTTCAGTTATTATGTATTCTCGAAGTAAATATTTCAGTTATTCTTTGTTATATTTAATCGTAATACTGTATAACATAATAATAATGCTATTTGCATGTCATCAAGTCAATTCTGACTCTTGGTGACACTTTCCAGGATTTTCCAGATACAGAGTACTCTGAAGCGGTTTATCATTCCCTTCTTCTGGGGGTGCCCTGGAAATGCACAGCTTGCCCAAGGTTTCACAGACTGTTTCTTCTTCCAGAAAGCACAGTGGGGAATTGAACTCCCAGACCTCTGCCTCCATAGCCTTAACATACTTGTACTCCAGTTATTGGATGATGATGATGATGATGATGATGATGATGATGATGATGATGATGATAATAATAATAATAATAATAATAATAATAATAATAATAGAGCACTCATGATTTGTATCTAGTTGCTTGTTTCCAAGTTCTCCTGAAAACTCAAAACTATTTGAATTGAAAAGTATTTGACTAGCAATTTTTTTTTTATTTTTTTAAAAAAATAATAATTAGGAAAGTGCTCATTAGCACCTTTTGCCTAGATCTCAAATCAGGCAAAACTTTGAAGAATTTTTGATAGCTTGTCAGCACTGAGCAGCATCCTCAGAACATGCACTGAATATAGATTACCAAAGATAGGCTGGCTGTCATTATCTGATAATGTCAAAGTCATGGCAACTTTAGAGTAGTTCAAGCCAGATAAATTATCCATGTTACTAAATTGGCCTGCTCTTTTAAAGCCCTGGAAAAGGAAGCGTAAAGCTATCTGCTACAATGGCTACCAAGAGATTAAGTCCATGTGACAGGAATGTATGTAAAATGATGGCCTTCTTTATATAGCCTCACTTAAAAGTCCAGGTTCCTCAAAACAGAGAGATACAAGAAATGCCTTAATCCTGTCTTTTGTGCTTTAACTACAGGACTGGGCTGTCCCCTTAGCCAGCCTAGCCAGTGGTGAGTAAGGTTAGTCTTCAGTTCTCATCATTACTCACCACTGGCTAGGCTGGCTAAAGCCGATGGGAAGTGCAGTCCAGAGAGACTGAAAGGACCACGGCTTGTCCATCCATAACATATGGCATGATTGTATATTTTTACCTGTTGATCTGTATTAATGAAGGCATCTGTGAGTCAAACTAGGTGAAATGCCCGCGTTTATTCAGAAGCAGTGATCTTTCAAGTGATGAATGATGTCTCTCATGTTCCACTCCCCCGCCATATATAGATAGCCTCATTGGAGTTTTCTCAGTGTTATAGAAGCTACTGGAGAACAACTGCTTCCCATACTATATCAGTAATTCTGGAATGGGATAGGGTTAATATACTAGTTAAAGTTAGGGTAACTATGCATGTCGTGTATTTACCCAACTCACCAAAAATTGGGGCAAGCCAGCTGACAACCAGATTATATCATTTCTCCTTCCCAAAATCATGGTTCGCCTGAAATGGCATGGGACATTGGTCTGTGCAAAAAAGAACTGCCATGGTGGAAATCAATAGATAGCCATGATTTTTGTTTCAGCCCTTTTCCATCTGTAAAAGTGGATCCCAAGAACAGTTTATGGCAAGGGACTGACACTCAGGGTCATGATTTTACAAGGCTTCAGATGACCGTGTCAGAGCATGCCTTCCTTAAAGATCTCTGGATCCTACAACAAACTGTGCCTTTTGGGGGGTGGGGGTGAAACGGCCTGTCCTAGTGCATAAAGATCAGGATCCATTTTCAATTAATAGGATTTCATTTCTTTGAGGTTATTTTCCCAGAAAGGGGTCATAAAGCCCAAAAAGCATTGGAATGGTCAATGTTTGTCACCTCAGTCAGCTTTCTTCACACTTCTAATACTCTGTTTTCATTTGCTTGGGAAGCCGTCTCTGCCTTCTGCTTTTCCCCCTCCTGGCTTTGGAATCCTTATGGGCGAGAAAAACAGCTCACTCTGCTCAAGGACTGTAGGAACAGGCCTTCTCAGTATGTTGGTGACACACACATGTCCTCAATTCTTCCTAGATATTCATGTATCATATCAGCAGAAAAGTTTTACCATCACTGAATACTAATAATGGGGAAAAGATAGTGCTCAGGTTAAGCACTTATTGGTTTTTCAGTATTCATGATTGCATGTGCTTCGATATTACAATCTTATGGGACCTGGGAGTAAGCTCTGTGAGATTTACTCCCTAGGAAACAGCCGCAGGGTTGTACTGTTAGGGTCTCCTTCACTCAGGGTTGACCTCTGACTATTTTGAAGGACAGGTTCACATAGTTAGTGGAAGGGTGATTAACAACAACAAGGCAGAACTAATGTTTTCTTTCCAACCAGCATTTGTTTGCTTTCTGCTCGAAATGGTTGAGCCTGGTGTACACTGGAATAGCCTGGCACTAATTTCGCCCAATTGCTCTTGTTAATATTGTCTCATTTTAATGATGTATTTCAGACATAACCTCTTTATTTCTACTGAGGAGCACTTTTGACACTTTTTAAAATGTGAGTAATAAAATTCCCATTAACACTACTGTCTATAGAGGGTGCCTAAGAAAACAGACGGTGTTCCGTGTCTAGTCACGCTGGCCACATGACCACAGAAACTGTCTTCGGACAAACGCTGGCTCTATGGCTTGGAAACGGGGCTGAGCACCGTGCCCTAGAGTCGGACACGACTGGACTAAATGTCAAGGGGAACCTTTACCTTTACCTAAGAAAACAGATAATGTTTATATCATTACATCAATGGTGAAAGAGTGATTTAGTACTCTGCTGTAGCTCTTTGAAGATTTGTAGAATACACAGGAAGGCAAAAATTGCTTCAAAGCTGCCACCAACTGTTATACTTGCAAATTGCAATCTGGAGACTAAATAATGCATGGAAAATCATGCATGGCTATCCCACTTAACACAGAGCACTTCTTATCTTCCACAAAGATTCTAACTCACATACCTTCCACCTGTCTTAGCATATTTATAGAGAGAAGCAGGGCGAATGTCTCTCTTTCTCACAGCTGGACTGAAAATAGCTTAAAGTGATTGCAGACTCCTCCAACTATGCTTCTGTTAAAGCTTTGAGCCTTGTCTTCCATGCTGGTTTTTGTGGAATGGTAATGCAATATTTGTATACAGTGTATTTATTTATTTATTTATTTATTTATTTATTTATTCCTTCCTTCCTTCCTTCCTTCCTTCCTTCCTTCCTTCCTTCCTACCTACCTACCTACCTACCTACCTACCTACCTACCTACCTACCTACCTACCTACCTACCTACCTACCTACCTACCTACCTACCTACTGTTTTGTTTTACATGCAAAGTAGCATGGAGTGAAAGTGGCTTTTTTCCTATTTTACTTATGAACTTTATGATTATTTGTAATAGTTATTGTTGCTCTTCTTTTGAGATGTTTTGAGTTGCTTTGGAAAAAAATCCTGTGCGACATCTCACACGTAAATGGACAGACAATGAAGGTATATAAAAGATTGCTTCCAGACCTGTAGACGTTAAGGTGCTGTGGGGAATATCTTGTTGCATTCCCTGCCTGTTCTTGAGCTGCCTGAACTTGAAATACATCTTTCCTGGGCTTTTCTGAAATCCAGTTCTCAAATTTCAGTCCTGTATTATATTTGGAAACTATATCTCAAAATTCTCTCTTCATCCTTCATTGCTTTTCTCCTTAATGAACCAAATTGCCTTCTGTATTTCTCCAGGTATATTAAATGTCACATTCATCAATATGAGCTGATACTGCTGTAGTGTCTTAAAAATGCATTAAATTTTGTTCACACATGGAGGTGATACGTGACAAATGTTTCTGGACTGCATCTATTCAGGTTACTGGTCAGGGATTTCATCACTGCATGCTTCCCCATGGAAAATGCACCTCTCTTTTGCTTGTGAGGGAAGAATCTCAGTTATAGAATCACAGAATCCTAGAATAGTGGAGTTGGAAGGGGCCCATAGGGCCACTGAGTCCAACCCCCTGGTCAATGTAGGAATCCAAATCAAAGTGTATCTGACAGATGGTTATCAACTCTTTTGTTGACAGTTGCTTTGTTTCTCTTTTAACTCCATGAGGGGGCATTTTATTTGATCTATCGCCTACAATCTGAAATACTGGGCTGGGAAGAACTGGCATATCATTAGCAGTTTATGTGAACTAGGACTCACCTGTACTCCAAGTTTAATATCAGTTGGGAACACTGTAAATTGTACTTTTGTTATATTTTCTTTTTTGAAGTAGATGACCTGCAGATTCTAAGTGTTGTAGACAAAAAGAAACCCCAAACATTGCAAAACACTTTGTTGGATTTTTTCCTGTACAGTACAATCCATGAACCTAAAAGCAGTCTATCAGCTATGTATGATTGCCCATCAAGGGCTAAATACATTGTTCCTTTTTTTGTTATTGCACTATAGCAAGTGTTATTGAGCCCCTGGCAAAATATAGCATATAGCTGAATGGCTGCATTCAGCTTCATTGTTCACAGTTGGTTGTACTTCTACATAACCAAATCACAAGGTCCACTTACAGAATGAGAAAATTACTGCTTATATATAGGATTTATGGAACAGGGACAAGACGTATTGGTGTGGATTAATTTTATTTACCCAACGAACTCCTTCATTTTTGCCATTTAGGCTGAAGGAGTTTGGCTTTTACTTAGCATATAGTAAGTTTCAATTACATATATTTTGGAAGATTTCTCTGTTCAGCTGCACAAGGTTTAAAAAACCTGTTTGCTTGCTGTTTGAAACACAGGGCAGCTGAGGTGAATATTCTGGATTTAAACTGATCAATAACTCAATCCTGTCATCTGTGCACCTGAAAGGACAGCTAAACATCCCTTCTATACAAACATAGCTAAGCTTCTGCTTTTGCCTTGGTACAGTGACTGAGGCATCTCATCTCAACACCTTATACCCAGCAATCCTTTGGTTTTATTGAAGAGAATAGATTATGGCTGCAGTTCTAAAACAACTTATAAGATAATATTCCCTGAACTCAACAGTAGTGACTTACCAGTAAATATGATTAGGAATGGATTTTGTGACACAATTTCTTAAGTGTGTTTACAAAGAAATAACTACCACAGAGTTCGATGAAGTGTATTTGCTAGAAAGAATGCAAAGGATTTCAGACCAAGGGTGAGACTGAGCAGTATTGTTTTACTGAGAAAACCACGTCAGTCAATGGAATTAAAGGAGCATTAATCAAATTTGCTGATGACACAAAGCTGGGGGGAATTGCTAATACTTTGGAAGATAGACTCAACATTCAGAAGGATCTAGACAGACTTAAACACTGGGCCCTATCCAAAAAGATGCAGTTAAGTGGTGGGAAAAGTAAAGTCCTGCACTTAGGCAGGAGAAACCAGATGCACAGGTACAGGATAGGTGGTACCTGGCTCGACAGTAGTACCTGTGAGAGGGATTTAGGTGTCCTGGTGGACCACCGTGTAAGGATGAGTCAGCAGTGTGCTGTAGCTGCCAAGAAAGCCAACACAGTCCTAGGCTGCATCAACAGGGGGATAGCATCAAGATCACGGGAAGTGATAGTACCACTCGATATCATGCTGGTGAGGCTGCACTTGGAGTGCTGTGTCCAGTTCTGGTCACCACAGTACAAAAAAGATGCTGAGGCCCTGGAAGGGGTGCAGAGAAGAGCATCCAAGATGATAAGGGGACTGGAGGCTAAATCCTATGAAGAATGACTAAAAGAACTAGGTATGTTTAGCTTAACGAAGAGAAGACTGAGGGGAGACATGATAGCAGTCTTCCAATATCTGAAGGGTTGCCACAGGGAAGAGGGCATTGATTTATTCTCCATTGCGTCTGAGGGTAGGACAAGAACCAATGGGTGGAAACTCATCAGAGGGAGATCCAACCTGGAAATAAGGAGGAATTTCTTGATGCTGAGAACCATTAAGCAGTGGACCAGCTTGCCTCCCAGTGTTGTGGGTGCCCCATCACTGGAGGTTTTCAAGAAAAGATTGGACAGTCATCTGTCCGGGATAGTATGAGGTCTGGGATGGTATGAGGTCTCATGCCTTGGGCAGGGGGTTGGACTAGAAGACCTCCAAGGTCCCTTCCAACCCTACGACGATCTATGAATCAGGAGCGGACTATTCCCCATCTCTCTTCTCAGTGTCCATAAAGACTTGCTCGGTGGCTGGTGGCAAAGGCAGAAGATGGGTGTTTGATTCCCCACTGTGCTTTTCAGGAGAAAAGCCAGCCTGTGTAGCCTTACACAAGCATCCCAGTCCGAGGGCACTGCCAGAAGAAGGAAATGGGAAAACACTTCTCAGTGTTCTCTTCCTGGAAAACTCTGTAAATGATTGCCATAGGTGAGAATGGCGGATGGCGGATTATTACGATTAAATACCTGTTCTGCAGGGTTAGAAACCCCTCTGGATCAGATTTCATGGGGCATGGAGGGTTTCTGGAGTGAAATGGGGAAAAGAAAATCCTATCTTCCTAGCAGACATCAGCGAGCAAGACATGGGATGAAGAGCCAAATTTAAATTCTTTGGCTCAACACAGTTATGCAACAGGAGTCACAACTTGATTCTTGCACAACGTCATGCCTTGTCTCATCTCAGAAAATTACACTCTCAGATGTCAGAGCAGACCCTTCTGTTTTGGTGTTGGGAAATCATGCTTGGGTAGAAATGAACCTGAGCTTTCTCTGACATCTAGGTATGGTATAGCATGGAAGGGGGAAGTCCATCAGTTTCCATAATCGGTTGTTAGGTATCTCTTGTTACAGACCAGCTGGTAGGAAATACAAGCAAGTGTTGTAGTATCAAAGTGGGGAAGTTCAAATCTCCAAATACAAAATCTGAGGGCCTGCAAGTAAGCATCACCAAAACAAGCCCCTCTTCCAAATGTACATAACAAAGTATTCATTGTTTCTTTTCATTTCTGTACAGTTGTCCAGTCACTTTCCACTGACGTCATCAGGAGCTTTTAGGAGCAACTTCCGAAATGCTGTGCTACAGAAGACAAAAGGGGTCATACGCCCATGGTTATTAATTTCCCAGGCACCAAAGCAGGACATTCTGGATTGGAATTCTCTGTGTCTCTGTGTCCCAATATATGGTTTCCTTTTCTAGACTGTTCTTTCAATTTCCTACCTATTTTTCTGTTTTTCTTTCTCCCTAGCTGTCTTGTGTGGGTGTGGGTGTGGAGGGGGTGTTTCAGACTTTATATAACTCTAAATGTTACCATTTTTCATGGGCCAACTTTTACAGGCAGTCCTGCCAGTGTTCCAAATGGTGGAGCCCCCATTGACTGCCCATGACAGATCCATGAATTGCTTGCCTATGGTTTTCCAAAGCGACTTCCACAGAACCCATCCTGTGCCTGACGCACAATAATCCAGTACAACAGTGACGGGTATTTTGTCTGCTGTCGGCTGTGCCCTGTAAGCCTATCTATATATGTAAACTACTCCCATGATTAGCTGCCTTTAAGAAAAGAAGGCAAAGCAGGCAGACCATTTTCAGAAATTCACTTGCAGAGATAACGCACTGCACACCGGTGTATCTCCCCACGTTCTACCAGGTTTTTTTTGTCACCACCTTGATGTAGTTGCAGATCTGCTCATTTCTCCCCCAAATGAATCTAGAGCTCCTATTGTGTGGAAAACATTGTTCTGTATCTGTTGACACTCAGCAAGGGAGAGACAGGTTTTTATGGACAGCAGCAAAAACACTTATTAGGACCAAGTTAGCCTGGTTTTATTGCTATCGTAAACAGAGAAAAACTATTATAATCAAAATCTGTTGTGCTGACACATGGTTCAGTATCTCCAAAGGGGTCTCCAGGAGAGTGCAATTATTTATAGCCATTTGTGGTCCCTCTCTGGGAAGTAATATAGTTAAATCAAATTAAAATTTTCAGCTTCAGCAATACAAATGTTTTTAGAAAAGAGAGTGGGAGCTCAAAGTTTCCAGGTGTTCAACTCATTCTCTTGCATTTCATAGTCTGTTCAAGCCTGCTGCCAGCACCTGTACATGCCAGAGCTCAAATTGAGCTGCTGGGAAATGCTAGCCTCCTGGCTGGTTGCCAAGCTAGAGGCATGTGTGGCAAGAGTGGTGGGTGTGGGAACAAGTCTTGTCAGCATTTCGCTTTGGGAGTGTGTATGCAGAAGTCTACACTCACTACAGTGGCAACTGAAAGGAGCAGATACAAGGTAGAATACCTGTGGTCCAGATCTTGCCTTTGTTCTCCACAATCTAGACAAAGTATGAGCTTCTGGCTTCAGCTGTTGTTCCAGTGCCACTATATGGAGATAACATTTTACCCTTTTGAAAGGCTTTTTTTGAAAATCAGTATTTCAGCCCCTGCAACCTAGATGCCTTTCAAATTAAAAAAAAAGCAGGTGGGGCCAACTATTATCTTTCAAGATAAGCAAGATTCGTCTTTTCAATTTATTTGATATGTTTTAAATCTGGGGACATTAAAGGACACTCGTTTCTGCATGGGGAAGTAGAATGAAGGGATATGCTTACTGCTGCTCTGATTGGTCACAAAATAAAACACACCCGCATCTGTGAAGACTGATATCGAAACCAGGGATGCGTTTTTTGTGTTTAACTGAAAGATCCCAACAGGACATAGTCTCCATTTCATGTAATTTGTGTTGTTTCAGTAACTGCCAAAACAGATCCTTTTAAACTGAAATGACTCATGTTTACAAGAGAGGGGTACATGAAAGACTCATTTTACTTCATGTCCCTCTTGAGGTAGGGGCAACTTCCTGGAACCCAGTGAGGAGTACTTTGCTTCAATCATTCTTTGTGGTATTACTGTGTGCTGAGCTCCTGGTATACTTTATCTTGGAGATCTACCTGTTGCCTACATCTATGCCTCCATCTTGGATCTTTTCCTTTTTTCCTTTTTTTCTTGATTTTGGGGGGAGGATCCTCCCATTTCTTTTGGTTATTTTTGCTGCTTCTGGGCAGCCTGCCTGTACCATCATGCCTTCTTGGGATTATTTTTTGGATTACCTCCAATTTATTTGGGAATCCCTCCCCCCATTTCCTTCCCTGCTACTTATCTGTTTTGCCTGCTGCTGCTTGCGCAACACAAAGAAAATAAGAGAAAGTTTAAAGTTGTAGGAGAGAGATTCCAGTACTTTTGGTCGGGGTGGCTTTAGATGTATTTTTTGCCTTTATTTCCTTGTCTGCTTATTTTGATTTTTGGAAGAGGAAACTGTGGGGTTTTTTTGTTTGTGTTTTCTTGGTATTTCACCCTGTGTGCGTGTGTATGGGGGTTCATTCTCTGTTTGACTGATACTTTTTTTGAAAAAATGTTTGTTAGTTTACTGTGCATTTGTTTGATTAAATGTGTACATTATGGTGGGGATTTTTTGGCAGAGGGACTGTTTTGTTTGCTTCTGTGTTGGCCATGGTGGTTCGATTTGTGAGTGAGCAGTGTGAGTGCTTGCAGGTCTGATGCTGATTTTTCTTTCTCATGTACTGTTGCCTGTTTTTGTGTAGATTGATTCTCCCTTGCCTTCCCTCTGCTTTTTTGTAGGAGTTTTTAAAGGTTCTTTAGGACTTTTGGAGTGCCAGAAAGCATGAATGGGGAAACATAACACGAATGACCTGAAAGAGGCTTTCTCTTTCTCATAAAACAAAAGGAGTGGCAGACAAATTTTTTTACAAAAACCAAAAAGGCACCCTCCTTCCCCCAAAAAAACCCGAAACAAAAGAAATATGAACAATTTTTGCTATGCACATCTTTAATTCAAACATTTCGGGAATGCTGCAAAGCAACCCATATTACTTTCTGATTATTTATCTTGTTGGCTGTTTTGTGGCATGAAAAACCATAACTTCCTCACAGATTTTCACAGATGATATGTGTGTCATTTCAATGAGGAAACATTAAGCAATATATCCCATCTCTATGCATTGGCCAATAGTGTGGTATGGGTTCCATCTGGTTTTCTTCAATATCTACACAGATTGATTTGAAATTATTAGCTTATTTTTTTGAGTATCACTGATTCCAAATTGATTCAATATAATGAACCAATCTTGGTTCACAGTCTCTTTTTCTTCAGCCTAGTTACCTGGAAAGGCTCTGGCTAATCTTTGCTGATGTTGCTGAAAACATTGATTTCTGGGGGACACTAGAGAGAAGGAAGCAAGGCAAGTTGCTCTAAAGCAAGCACAGGTCAAGAACACTGTGGTCTGTAATAAAAGGAAAATCTCTTAAGGGGACTTATATTAAAGCAAACTGAGAGAGGAGCAGCAAAGAAAAGGTTGCAGAGGGAAGGATTTTATTCAGAAGTCTGGAGAGAACTTTCACTGGAAAAGCAGTTGATGAAAAGCCGTAAAAAAAACCACAAACACAACACATGTAGGTAGTGATACCAGTGGCAGGAGTCAGCCTGAGGAAAACAGACTGCGTAATGGTTAAGAAAAGTCTTCTAAATCATCAAAAATGTCAATAATAATATGAATGACAGAGTTTTTTGAAAGGACTTGTTTTGTTTGTATACAATGTATATAACTTGTAGATAACATGGGCAAGTGTGCAGAATTTATTAAAAATATTTATACCCCACTTTCTATAGTAAATAAAATAGCTTGCCAAACTGAGGCAGCCTGAGTAAAAATAAGAATATGAACAAAATATAGACCAAAGTGCACTTGAGCAGCTTCTTCCCGGGCAACAGAAATGACACAATCATCAGTGTCAGATTGTTGCTAATTAAAGCCTTTTTTTTTTTTTCAATTTCAGGGTAGGGTGCATGCAACTTCATTTCATTGTGTGTGAGTCATGCACATGGGAAGCAAAAAAAGAAAAGTCTTTAATCAGCAGCAATCTGCTGGTGATGATGATTATCATTGCTCACACAGAGCTGTGCAATAGAATTTTGGCCATTAGGTTTAATAACCTATATGAAAACAGCAGCAGAAATCATATAATCATATAATACTAAGCATCATTTATATAGAAGCCTGGGAGTAATCAAATAGTTTGTGCTTGGGACCTAGAGAACAACACTGAATATGTCCTCTTTCGGGATAATATTTCACAGACACAGCACCAACACAGAAAAGGTTCTGCCTCCAGTTGTTGTACTAATGGTAGGTGACAATCCAAGTGAATCTGTAGGTTTTGCATGGAGAAGAAGAAAATATCCATAAACAGGAGTGAGAGAGTCCACAGTCTAAGTCAGCCATAGAGCAGTCAAATCCAGGTTTCAAAGAGAGTGCAAGAGGGAGGTCAAAGCCAAGAACAAGTAGTCAAGCCATGAATCATGTACACATCAGTCCAAAAATTCCAAAATACAGTGAACAGGTTGTCAACAGTCTAAACTGAAAGGCAAAAATTCAGTCTGATATAATACAAGGAGAGTCAGAACAAAAGGTAATGGGAATATATACATCATTTCCAGCAATCTGGATTTAACTAGGACAGTGGTTCCCAAACTTGAGTAACCCAGGTCTTTTTGGACTCCTATTCCCAGAAACCCCGGGCAACACAGCTGGTGGCAAAGACTTCTGGGAACTGCAGTCCAAGAACACCTGGGTTACCCAAGGTTGGGAACCACTGTGCTCGGAGGATTGTATGTATTGCCTTTAGTCTGTGAGTTGTTTACTCTGGATGGTTGGTCTTGAGAACATTCATGCTGCTTTTGTTGTTTTCACTGTTCCAACACCTGGAGCTGCAGATAGTCTCTAGGATGAGAAACTTTTTCATCCATCAAGCTGCCATCTTGTGGGAGGATTGGATGATCCCTAGCAGGGCCAAGCATTGCCTCAATCTTTTATGCGTCTGGGAGGGAGCAGCCAGCTGGGCCTCTTCTTCTTCAGTCCTGGTTTCCTCCTGCTGCGGAGGGGTCTTTTTCTCCACCTTCTGAAGAGAACTCAGCCTGGTACAGCATTCCAGAGGGATTATATGAGAGAATATTTCCATTCTGTCCACTTTTCCCTGAGCAATCAGGAATTCAAGGTGGTGCCTGAAGAACTGGCATTTCATTTAGTACACAAGCTACTCCCCAGCCCCCATGGTTCAAAGGCTTCCCTGAGTCCCCACCATACCCCCACACTCCATCAAAAAGTTTTAATTGTATGTGTTGGGGGAGGAGGATGTGGCTCAAACAGTCTCCTTGTGCCCTCTAGAGGGCATGAAGCACAATTTTACTGTGTTGTGAGGGTCTCTGAGTGTCCTCACATAAACCCATTTGAAGACAAGACAACATGAGAAGGCTTTTTCGTTTTTTTAAAAAATTGTCAAGAAAATGATGTGTAGGGGGGGTTGGAAGAACGGGTGTGGGTGGAGTACACCAAGGTCCAAGGATGGGCAGGTTTGGCCCGCCAACCTCTGGAGGTTTCACACACACACCCCCAGTTTAGTGTTTCCTTTTTCTCCCTCAGTCCTTCTGTGCCCACTGCAGCCTTCCAGTTTTTCATGTGGAAAAATCAGGACCAGATCAGCAGTTTGCTTGACTGAAGTGATTGCTTGCCTCACACAGCAGAGGACTTGGGGTGGTGACACAGCTGCTGCCACCCACTCACCACAGCCTGTTCCCCCCCCCCCATTTGCCAACGTGTTCTTGTTACTCAGGAACACTGAAAGAGGGGGAGGGAAGGCAGGAAGAAGGTGGTGACGGTGGTGGTGGTGGCAACAACAGCAATAGGAGGTGTTTTAAATTACTCCTCATTGCTGCATCACATTTGGAGTATTTAAGGTCTGGAACTTTGGGTTCAAGACATCGTGGGAAGGGTGGACTCTGACAATGCCTTGGCCCTGAAGACCTGGCACTGTGTTGAAGGTGAGCAGGCAACTGGTGGCATTTCAAACAACCTGCCACTGCCATCGCCGTTGCCACTGTCCTCTCCTCTCCTCCCTGCCCCCTGTAAGTGTTCTCATACAGCATCACCAGGAAGCATGGGTAGTGATGAGTAGCAGTGAAAGAGGACAGCAGGGAACAGGAACAGAGGTAGAACCGGTGCTTCTTCTCTCATCCCAGAGTGGATGAGACAAAATGATGCTGGCTGAAACTGTGAGAAGGAGGGTGTAAGAACACCCTATCTTGTCCAAGTGCCATCCCCTCTACCATGGAAACGGGAAGGAAACACAGAAACCTGGGGAATATAAACGACTCTTTATTATAAGTTTCAAACCCCTTCTTCTCACCGTTGTGAGGGGAAGAGAAAGCTGACCTGTTTAATGTTGTAAGTGGTTCTTTTACTGTTCCTGTAGTAAAAGTTGAAAGTTTTGAACCTGAACTGGTGTCGGTCATGTGTGTGGAGAGGGGGAAGTCGGGGGCGGGGGCTCAAACAAGAATCCTCACAGAAACATCAAGGAAAAAAAGTATACTGTTGATCTCAAGACAAAACCAGCAGGTGCCCTTGGAGGCCAACGAGCAGAGACCGTATCAGGCTGCCCCTCCTGATTTGAGCATTTTACGTACCCAATACAACCCATACAGAGACTAGTTTTTCAGACTTTTGTGTGATTTTCAGGAAAATCTAAAAACTAATCTGCCCTATAACAGGAGGCAGAGTGAAGTGAAGGACACCTTTCTTCATTGAAAATGGGCAGTGGAACATCGTGTATTGATCTTTTTAACTGGCAAGTCCTCTCCTCGCATCATTCGAGGAAAAAGGTGGCACTGCAGCAGTGCTATGTGCCTAGTCATCATTACAGTATTATCTGAAAATTGCAGAGGATGGGAAAAAATTGGCATTGTCTTTAAAAAAAATGTCAAAGTAATATAGCTCCTAGAAGTTTTTCCCATATGTTTCAATACTAAAGAAGCGTGAGATGGTTGAATCATTGCCACTTAAAAAAAACTTACCCTTCAAAAGTGAGAAAAAAATAAATCGCATTTTCAGTTTTAACCATCACCAGGTTTCTAAGGGAGTATATTGCCCAGAAAAATCTTGGCTTCACAGGGTGACTCAGTTTCCGTATGGAGAGCTGTAATTCACAGAAATCTAGCTTTCATTTCTGTTATCCGTAAATACAATGTTGAGGATTTGGTATATGTTGGTGACAGATGTAGTGCTGTGTATAAAGAAAAAATCTTATATTAAATAAATATGAGGTACTTTGGAGAGAGTCCCCTGGACTGCAAGGAGAACAAACCTATCCATTCTAAAGGAAATCAACCCTGAGTGCTCACTGGAAGGACAGATCCTGAAGCTGAGGCTCCAATACTTTGGCCATCTCATGAGAAGAGAAGACTCCCTGGAAAAGACCCTGAGGTTGGGAAAGTGTGAAGGCAAGAGGAGAAGGGGACGACAGAGGACGAGATGGCTGGACAGTGTCATCGAAGCTACCAACATGACTTTGACCCAACTCCGGGAGGCAGTGGAAGACAGGAGGGCCTGGCGTGCTCTGGTCCATGGGGTCACGAAGAGTCGGACACGACTTAACGACTAAACAACAACTTTGGAGAGAAGTATTGGGCACAATCCTGTTGTGTAACATTGTGCTAGCATAACCCAGATTGGGTGATAAAAACATTTAAAACTCATGGAAAGTTTCCTGTTCCTCACCACCATCTTTCAGGTTCTGAGGCTCCTTAGAACAGTCTTTTGCCCTGAGGAAGCCTTTGCTAGCCTCAGGTTGGGTGGTGGAGCCTTTAATAGTAAAAAACCAGATCAGAATCTGAAAGAAGCCAAATCTAGGTTAGGACAGCACAAAACTACACCAACAGAATTTTGCCCTTGATTCCAGTGTGTCTTACCTGAAAATAAAAGGCAAAAGGACAACGTCCCCAAAGTCACCTGTACCTTTGTAGGTAAAAATCAGGAAATTACATTTAGAGAACACTGAGAGGCCAAAATATCTATATGTGTTTCACTCCTGTCCTGTGCATACCACTCCTTTTATGTTGGAGGGCTGTTGACTAGGCGAGGTAGCCAAGACTTCAATTTGATAAACAACGTAGAAAGTACAGATGCAAAAACTAGTTAAGGGCAGTTTTAGTTATTCCTGTTCAGAAAATATATTCACTTATAGAAGGGCGAAGTGGAAAGTTTCTTTCAAAACTTTCAGTACAAATGAAACTTTGTTTTAGGGCTTTTCTCCATAAAAGTCTGAGGACCATTTCCTTTTTTTTTATTAATCAGAAGACATTGCTATGATCCTCTGTTGCATGGACACGTGACATAGGATTCGTAAGGCTTTACACGTCTTTCTCTGGAACAACTTTTACAAGTTAGCACTGGTTCTACACCTTGTACAGAATGAAGTGTAAGCCTGGGATGACAAAGGCCTTTACCACTTTGGTGAGCAGGTAAATCTCAAATACATTTTGGATGCTGTACAACTACAGAAAACGAGTACATGTACATAGGAGGACAATGCGAAACCTCTCTGTCTGGTGTGCTAATTTACACCATATGAACTGGGTTCCATAGTACTCATAGACAGAGATGCAGGGGGTTTGTTGTTAATTGTTTTTGACTTGCATGGAGGGAACATTAAAATAGCTCCTCACCTCTGCAGTATGTAGTGGTGCCTTCTCTGTCTACTTTGCACTCTTTGTAATATGTAGAACAGTTCTTAATGGGACCATCTGACTTTGCTTTTAAGATATAAGACCTGCTGCAGTGTGTGGTTCTCTTACACTGTTCTGTTGCAAACAAGGTTCCCTCTAAGGTGTACAGCTGCACGAGCATGCAGTGCTGTGCCCCCCTCCACACAGTGTTCCTCCTCTTCTGTATACCCACAGTATTTGCAGCCCCTTTGGTTCCAGTCATGGTGGAACCCTGCATGGGGAGTGGAGTCATAGGGGCATAGTCACCTATGAGATGGGCAGAAAATTAGAGGGAACGTTCATTGCAGGTACTATGTCCAGATTATGGCCCTGAGACTGGTTCTCTAAACACCGCCCAAATCATGCCTAGATTGTCTCCTCTCAAACAGGGATGGGACAATAGAATTAAAGGCTGAACATAATCAAATAAGACTCTTCCCCAACCAAGTGCCTTCTAAATTCATTGGACTAATATTTCTCACCATCCAGAGCCAGCACAGCCATATTGTTGTGAATTATAGGATTTAAAATTCAAAGGGCACCTGACTGGGGAAAGCGGATCTAACAATGCAAAATTAAAAGACATTGCATAGTTGTTGGAAGAAACTAATATACTGCAAATTTCCATCTATATCTGAATTTATTTACTTTTATTGATAGCATTTTGTGATTGCCTCTTTTAAAAAATGCTCATAAAGTTGTTCTGAAAAAAGTTAGAAATACAAATATAAAATAAATTCAATTGAAATAGTTCAAAACAATTAAAACTACTTAAAAACCAATAGTATCCAACTAAATGCCTCACAGAAGAAAAAAGCTCATTCCCCAGAATAAAATAAAGTAAGCTTTTTCATATGACAGAAAAACACAGCCAGTAAATGTCAATTACATCCTCTCATACAGGAAAAATGGACAATGTTATATGCTATGTGAAGACTAAAAGATTAAAATGAAATCTTAAGTTTCCTTTAGTCTGCTTTGCTTAGCAAAATCCTTAAACTGAAAATCAAAATCAACCATGCCTTAACTACAGTCTGTCTGGAAAACCTGCTGCTATCATTTTAAGTAAAATTCCGTAATCCTGTTTGTATAAGAAAATAATCTCTTAGTCCTGCAGCAAGTAATATACTGTTCTTTCATTTAGTACACATAGTTTGCATAAGTGGTGATACTGCAAACAATGAATTAGGGAAGAACAAACATTGTGAGTGATAATTTTCTTTTAACAAGCTGTGAATTTTGCAAAATATGATTATTCGATCCTATAATTAAAAGGGCTGTGAAAGCAGTACATACTTGCAATGTTATAACTTTATAACTCTCCAACTCTAAGGGAAATCATTTTGATCTTCCCAACATCTGTTTGGCACAGTAACATTTCTACGTATACACATTTTGAATCTATCTATCTATCTATCTATCTATCTATCTATCTATCTATCTATCTATCTATCTATCTATCTATCTATCTATCTATCTATCTATCTATCTATCTATCTATCTATCTATCTATCTATCTATCTATCTATCTACGAACACATTCATTAATATAAATGTTTCATATATATATGAACTATCAGAGCCAACTGTCTACACAATTAATTATGGCTTTTATCACATTTTCAGAAAGCTACAACTGAATTATACCTATAATGTAATTGCATGGTATTGATCTCATATAGTTTGCCCATGTGACTTACTGCATCACTTCAAAGATTAATGAAATCATTAGCTAAAATCCAGTGCTAAGTCACAATCAGACCAAACCGGTTGAATCAAAGGAAGTTACAGAGGAGTTGATTCACTATATCCCCACTGATCCAATGGGTCTACTCTAGTTTCTACTACTGGATTTCACCCATTGTTGCTTAAACCTTCATACACAACAGCATACATCCAACAATGAATACAGGCCTATGAAGAAAAGTAACCCAGAATATGACCAGTGAACCAGTTTAATGGATTTGAATGTTTTCCAAAGACCTCTGCAGGGACAGAAGGGGGTGGGTCTTACAAAGCAGATTAATGCCCACCCCTCCCAGTATAAAACATGATAAAACAGCTGGAATGGATCTGAAAGGTAACCAGAATTTCAGAGTTTAAATGCTGTACTATATATTCTACTGTATCACTGTGCAAATAGGGACGGCTAGGGGGATGCTAAATGCAAAAGCTTTGCATAACTTCCTAGACAAGGGAAATGTTTGGCAATGGGTCTTTTTTTTTTGTGCCGTCACACTTTAAGAACCCGGAGAGAATCTCACATACTGTGAGAACTTCACCAGAAGGATATAATGGGTGATTGGGCTTAAGGTATGGACAGCATTGTCCTTTAGAGCTGTAATAAGTCACCCAGCAAGCAAACTGACCATATAAATCAACTAGCAGCTGAATAGATTAAGGCCTCCCCTTTATTTTTAAGAGACAGGGCCAGGGATTTTCCTCACAGGCTTTCTTCAAAGGTACTACCAAGCCAGGCACACAGCAGCTATCAGTCCAAGAGAGAACATGGCCATGGGTGATGGTTACTGTTCTTGGTTGATCCTACTGTCAAAAAGCATAACACCACCATAATTAAGCAAGAGGATTGTAGCAACTATATGCACGATAGACCAATAATTTACCTGCAAACAGACAGAAATGGACAAAACCAGTTGAAATGTCTTAGCAGCTTTCAAGAACTTATTTATTTTATTTATTTTATATTACTTGTCTTATTTATAGGCTGTCTTTCTCCCAGTAAGGGGACTCAAGGAGACTCACCATATTAAAAAGAATAGAATTAAAAACATAATAAGTTATACATTAAAAACAATTAAACTATATGTGAAATGTGTTATCTTAACATGTATCTTAACTAGAAATTGCATTTAGGGACTCAGTTATGATTGTTAAAAGCCTGCCTGAAAAGGTGGGTCTTCAGCTGTTGCCAAAAGGATAAAAGGGAGGGGGGCCAACCTGATCTCCTGAGGGAGAGAGTTCAATGACTTGGGAACAGCCATAGCGAAGGCTGTCTCTCATGTCCCCACCAACCGTGCCTGCACTGGTAATGGGACCGAGAGGAGGGCCTCCTCTGATGATCTGAACTGCTGAGAAGCCTCATATGGGGAGATATGGTTCTTCTTTCATAGAAGTTAAACTTCCCTAATTGAGTGGATGTTGCTACCAAAACTTCTTAATCTCTGTGGCATTTATAAAGTTTTACTTTTTGTTTCCTTTCTCTAGAAGGAGCTGTATTTCTGGCATGGCAGTATGCTCAATTAATGCTTGAGGGAATAGCCACTAAGTCTCAAACAAATTCATCATGTTGTCCTGGTATATTCAGTGATGATGCATCAGCTACATTCGCCTATCACTTACCTTTCCTGACTGTTGGATTCAGTATCGTACAATATAGAGGAAAATAAGAAAGGGAAAAAAGTATTCTCTGTAGAACTAAAACAGAAGACAGCTGTGAAAGATTATTGTTGATGGACAAGCCCAATATTTTCGGAAAGTAAAAGAAAATGAAAGAGAGAAAGAACTTTGGGGATGCAGTGGCAAGTTTACTATGCAAAAGAATTTCAAGTCAAGGGAACTGCTTATATCGCTGCTGCCTTATATAACCTAGCCTTTTCAGATGAACAAGATGAACACAATGCATCTACATCTCTTTCTAAAATCCAAAACAGAATTATGGGTTCACAGAAGGTCCTTCAAGGTAAGAGTGGGAAACAATCCTTTGCATACGTATTTGCATTCTACTTTTCCAACTTGGTGTGTGGAGGATCATCTCCCATTTTATCCCCAAGGCTTTCTGAGATGGGTTGGTTCAGCGATGGCCAATGGCCATCAAGTAATATACTGCATGGTCTTCAGCACTTTTAGCTCAACATAGTCTGTTCCTACACAAATGAAGGAAGTGAGGAGCGAAGCTTTGTCACAAGGGCTATAACCATTGGGGCCAGAAAAAGACTATCCATTTATTTGAAATTAAACAGAGAGGAAACATGCACTTCAGCAGTAGAGAGAAGAGAGCACCCAAGATTTGAAAAATAATCTTTTTAAACAGTTGGAAAGTAGAATGACAGAATATGTTGGGCCATGACTTCAATGGGGAAAAATTTGCCAATTGGCATCTATCTATTAAATACCCTTGTGCATTTAAGAGTGTTAAAATGACTATGGTGGTGCAGGGAAAAGGTGCCCTAAAATGAAAGTACTTTTAAAACTTGTGATTTGAAAAGATAATTTACACAAGTCATTTCAATACAATTAGCCAGTTCCAGCTGAGCAAGGTCAATGAAATATACACAATTGTGGGAACTGAAAGAATGTTTTGCTTCTGAATGAATATTCTGGTTAGAATTTGTAAATTTAGTTATAAGATTATCATAAATAACAAATGAATGAATGAGGAGTATTGTATAGCACCATCTTTTGGAAGATGTAAATTCATGAGATGTAGGATTTATGTAGTCAAGTTATTTCTGGGCTGGTAGTGCTGACAGGTAGAAAATCAAAAGTTAGAAAAGACAGACAAAACATAGGTGTTTGTCAGGAAATGAAGTAAGAGTGCAGTCTATAAGATATTACATTAGCACATGAAGTAATTCCCTATTATCAGAAGACCTGAGTAAGCTAATGAGAAAAAAGTTTATGGTAAAAAGAAAAGGGAAACAATTGGGAAATTGAGAATAGATAGCCAGATTTCCTTTCAAGGAGCAAAAATGATGCCAGGCGAGTGTCACTGGAGGGAAGGAAAAGATAACAAAGCACCATAGAGAAACGACACAGAAGTCATGGAATTACCTCCATAGACTGAGACTGATAAGGCTGGGTGAGCAATGCAGAAAATGCATTATTTTTCTGTGTGTTTCTTAACATGCTTAGAGGCAAAGGAAGTTATTTCCTTAATATATTTTTACTTTTAACAACTTTGATCCCCCCCATGCTTTACAAGTAACACTAAAGATTACTGAAAGTTATAATGCTTTTACTAGGAGAGGTATCCTCTGTCTTTTGTTTTTAAATGTTTCTTATTATGCTATGAGCTCTTGCATTCTTAGAAAGTATGCTCCTGCAATTGTGAAACATGATCACAATATGGCTTAAGTATTTGTCTGCAATAATATTTGCATTCCTTTACTAAGAACTGTGTTTTAAGTAATTCTGCCTACACTTTTTCATACAGCTATAAGACTGTCTTGAATACATTTTGACTCATTACTTTTTGAAGTAATTTCGTCTATATGGAACATAGAAGGAATGTAGGTAGATAAATAGAGGTTGCAGAAATAAGTAAGCTGATGTTGTCTGAAATTATTGCAACAGGGAAAAGACATACTTTGATACTCAGATGAATTTTAATATGATTGGCTGTGATTGTTTGGATAAACGCCAGCTGTGATTAACACAAGCTTCTGATTTTTCCCTGAAGGTCTATGGAATTTCTGTAGGACTCTTATGGAGAGTCAAGGACCTCTTTTTTCTAGTCTGACCTATCTATCTATCTATCTATCTATCTATCTATCTATCTATCTATCTATCTATCTATCTATCTATCTATCTATCTATCTATCTATCTATCTGTCTGTCTGTCTGTCTGTCTGTCTGTCTGTCTGTCTGTCTGTCTGTCTTCTAACATAAGCATTTCAACATTTGAACATGAATATTGGAGCATTAGAGTTTTGTTCAAAAAGAAAAGAAAAGAAAAGAAAGACACAGATCTAGGCAGAATCAGTCAATAGGTTCATTGACATTCATGCAATTCCAGTCTCTACACCGCACTCACTACTAGTACACTTATCGGGGGGGGGGGGGGGAAATCACATAGGAAGGTCCCGAGATAAGGAGGTCACTATAATGAGAAATATTTGATCATGCTGAGCATAAGACTCCTCTGTTAAGGCTTCATGGGCATAGAACAAAGAGGTCTATCTTTGCTTTCTTTCCTACAGCTGAAATTAAGCAACTGTAATTTACCTACAATGAATATGGTTGTTCAATTTTATTTTTTTCCAATTTAAGTCCAGAGTTAAGGCTACCTCCTGTTGGCTCAAGATGAACAAAGCCAGAAAACTGGAAGCTAAGGCTAGTGCCTTGAGAGAGTTGCCCCATGATAAGGAATAATGCTTGGCACTATCATGAGCTGTGCTTGCTTACAGCCTACCTTCCATGCACATCTGCTCTGTTTTGGTCTCTCAGACCCCAAACTAGAGAGGGTGGATGGAGTGCCTGGGACCAGCAAAGATACCCTCCTCTGTCCTGGATTGCCTTCTGAAGTCATTGATGCTTATTGTACTGCTAAAGCAGAGATGGCCAACTTAAGAACCAGTTTTATCCCTCTAGGATCCTTAGGGTGGTGGTGATGGAAGCACACAGATGGCCAAAAAATGCAAGCGGCAGTAGCAAATGAGCACACCAGTGGCTGGAAGTCCACTGCTATTTCTGAAAATGGGCAATTTGTGATGTTAAATGGTACAGATGGCCTATCCCAGAAGCTTCCAGGAATGGCCAGTCATCTTTATAATTTTTCTTTAAAGTGTGTTCTGTGCAAGAGCCAGAAGATGCAAAAACAGGTTTGCAGGCCTCATGTTACACTAGGGCTATGCTCTGCCAACCTCTGTGCTAGAAAAATCCTCTTGTAAGTGTGCTTTACCACCCTCACCCACATCTGGATTTGTAGCTGAAAGATCATGGACGTCTAGTTAATACAGAATGTAATACTAATTCTAGGGCATTTTAGAGTGTTCCAAGGGCTTCATACACTTTATTGTGATCTTTACAACAATCCTATTGAGTATATTGGTATTGGTATTGTCATTATCATTGTTGTTATGTTTTCACTGCTACTTAGGGAGCTAAAATGGTTTGCCCATGTTCATCTTGTGAGTAGATGGCAGAGGTGAAATTTGAACTAGGACATTGTGTTGCCCTCTCAAAACTAGCACAGAGGCCTCCATTCTCATCTGTGCCACACATGAACCCCCAAATAGCACCACTGCATCATTCATGTATTCATGGCACATGCCAGCCTCACTCAGAGACTCACTGGCAAGTCACTATATTTCAGTTTCCATTTGTTCTTTCTTCCAGGAACAAGATTTAAATTAGACAACTTGACTGGGCTTTTCAGAGAATGAAGGCAACAGAGATTACAAAGTTCTCTTTACATTAAAAAAAGAAAAAAAAGTCACAGAAAGCAAAAGAGTCCATGTCTTAAGTGTTTCCTAAATCCTCAATCTTTCCAAGCACAACAGCCTCACCCAACGTTCTGTCTCCGATGAAAAACCAAAAAAACACTAGCAGAAAATGGTGAGTGTGTGATAAAAAATTAATGAAGGGATGGGGTGGCCTGAGCTCAGTGGCAGAAGAAGGAGAAGAGGTGAACATTCTCTAATTCCTCTCTTCTGGGGGAGGTGGGAAGCGCCCAGAATTTTGGAATCTGCTTTTAAATAGTCCTACTGAAAGCAAAAGACATTAGAGAAAACCTATCATTAGAGCTGAAATCACATTAATGATCAAGAGACGTGACTGAGGCAGTGTTTCATGTCTGAAAAATTTGACTTACAAAGGAAGAATGGAGTTATGCTCTGAAGATCCCAATTACAAAGTGAAGTAAATTAATTATTAAATTACAGAAGGAAAGGAAAAGCTCTGACTGTGACAATTACACATAATCATCTCATAAGGAATTCCCTTTTCTAAGGACTGTTAATAAGCGCTAAAGAATATATTAATTGAATGTGGCAGCTGGCATTTTCATTCACTTTACCCAGCTCCATCACTAAGTGCTTCTCAAATTGCAACCCCATCCCTGTGTGGCACAAAACCTTGTTCACAATTAAGACAAAGGAGGAGGACAAGGGCACTTCCGTAGCCCTCAAGGTAAAAAATTGGACTCTGTAGTTGATTCCAAACACAGAGAATGTTCATGCATTGTCTTCCCCTTCTGGTTACATGTTGTGTTGTACTTCTGAGACACAGGAGAGTTTCCTTTTCCCCAAATGCTAGCAATGAACCCTGTGTGCTACACTGACAGCCCAGTGCTTGGAATGTAGTATAAATGGGAATAGCGTTTTAACCGGTATAATTCCCCCTTGCCTTTTTTCACCTTTCTCTTGTTATTTATAGAGTGCAATCAAACAACCTTCTCTGCTTCCTCCTTATTAGGCTAATGAGGCTTGGATCTTTCAGTTTCTTCTTATGATTACTCTAGCTGCTATGCTATACCTATAATTCCACATACAGGCAAAAGCCCTGCTCAAGTAAGTTATACCATGTAGGTGTGATGATTAGAGATGGGCATGAACTGGAAAAACAATGAATTGGTTTAGTTTGTGGCTGCCCACAAACCATGAACCACCACCGCGAAAACAGTTCATAGTTGGTTTTTACAGCACGTGTGTGGGGAAGAGTGGACCCTAATGCTTCCACCTCCTCTGCCCCCTGCCACTTGCCACTGCCCCATCACCTGGTCCTGCTGCCTCCTCTGCCACCCCCTCTGCCATCTTCAGAGCTGATAGGCATGTGCATGCACAGAGACAACAGGCTCAGCTCCTGGTAGTGGCAACAGGCCAGCTGTCTCTGTGCTTGCGCCACCTATCAGCTGATAGGTGGGCGTATATCAGAGACAGCAGGCCCAGCTCCCAGAACAGAAGCCAGGCTGCTATCTCTAAAAATGGGGGTGGCAGCGGCAGAAGAGCAGAAGGCAGCAGGACGAAGTAGGGAGCTGATGGTGGCAGGAGGAAGGTGGTGAGAGGCATCCATTTTTTCAATTTGCAGCTCGGTTGGTGCCCATTTCTAGTGATGATGTCATCAAATACCATTTTTGGAAATTAAACATTTCCTACTTCTGTCCTAATGCACCCATGGTTCCTGTGTAATCTCTTTCATTGTTCTGATCCCATGGGGACTGCAAGACAGGGGGAGGAAGCCTTTGATTACCCTAAGTCACAGCCACCAGCAACGTTCCCTTTAATTTCTACTAGCCCTGTGCAGAGTTCTGCCCCCGACATGCTGGGTTCCACTCTCAACTGGAAGCAAATTGGCAGCAACATTGATCTGGCTGTGCAAGATTAATGCAGTGCTGTGCACATGCACACACATCTTAGAGGGAACATTGGCCACCATCAAAGTCAACATGATAGTGATTTCTGGTAGATAAAGACTTTCTCCCTCCATCCCATGGCCCCCATGGTTTCCTGTTGATGAGAGGGATTCCATGAGAGCCCTGCATACCTTGAAGTAGAACATGTTTGGTTTCCAAAAAATTGTTACGCTGATGGCACCACCATTCTTACATGACAAAATTACACCAACAGGATTTCAGCCATTGATATACAGATATATAATTTGTTGCAAATATTCCCACTCAAAGGCCAATTATATGCTTTGGTAGCTGAAGCTATTGCATATGGAGCTGTCTTACACTCCCCTCCTTGGGCAGCCTTCCCACATGTCAAAAAACCCCTCCTCCCAAGGATTTCTAATCTTTCCAGATCGGTATTTTAGGGTGTTGAGTGGTCGCAGGTGGAAGGAAGTGGGATCCAGTGGAGGCATACTATTGGATTTTCACCAAGTCTCTAAATCTAAACATACTACCAATATGTGGATGTTTTCGCTGAGTCACATGAAGGTGTTAGCTGCTTTAATAAATAATACTCATGTTTGGTATACTTTTAATTTAAGCCTAGAAGAAAGTGAATGTAGTATGCAAGAATTTAGTTATGGGTTGGTAAGATTGACATTTATGCACCAAATCTAGTTAGTCTCACCTGGAATAAATCCATTGAATAAATGGGACTTGCATAAGCATTGGCCTAACAAGTTCTGATGATTCAATTGGTCTGTCTGAGCTGGGACTAACAATTGGATTTAGCCCTGAGCCATTATTATGTGCCCAGAAACACATGTAAAACAGCAGTTTATCTTTAATTCAGGGGAGTTTTTGCATTTAATATCGATCAGTTCTCCTTACTCATGAACATGTAAGTCTGTCCTCTTGGGTTTGATTTCACTATGCAAACAGGAGACTATCTTGTCAAATAAACAACCACTCTGCTAATATATAGTTACATCTCAGAATTCTTTTGCTCCAGAAACATGGGGGGTAAACACTGATCTCTTCCCTGTAACTTCTATCTTGTCCTCACTATATTCAGATATTTATTATGGATTAATAAATTGTCACCTCTGAAAATTTGCGTTCTGTGACAGATTTAGGAACAAATTAACCCTCTGCCAGAATTGGCCACACTCAAGGTAAAATATAGCCTGAAGCAACAAAAGAAAATATTCTTAAAGTGTGTATTGATGGAGACTGCATAGTTTAAAGTTTATTCATCTGGAGAATTTGAAGGAATTTGAGAATAGTGCATCAGGAAAGAATGGTCTTTTAATTAAAATATAATTGGTTTACAAATAAATCAGAATTATGGTCTCTGGACTATACACTGCCTAAATGTTTTTTTAAAAAGCAATTCTAAACTTATTTTGGAAAACTATATTTTCTGTTTAGCTAGTGTTTGGTGATTTTTCAGTCTTATTTTTGTCTTATTTAATGTTTCCATAATAGCCACATATAGAAGATCATGTTTAAACCAAGGATGTTTCTCTATATAGTCTTCAAATGCTCGTAAGGCTATGTCCCCTTTAATGTTCAGACCTTCTAAAGCTCTATTGTAAATGCCAAAGTGTGTCCTTACAATGTGTGGAGTAATACAAAACAAAGTTCCCATGAGCTTTGCTTCCTCTTCTTGATAATCAGACCCCAAATCCTTCATTTCTAGGAAGAGGTGGTGAATTTCTAGGCCAGAGAGGATGGGATTTCAAAGAGGACTTAAATTCCTTGTCATGGCTTTAAAGAAAGCAACAGCCGGCTATTGGCAAAACCCTTGAAAAGATTATTGGAGTAGTGTTAGATGTGCCTGGGAAATAATGAACTAATTTGGAGGGAACTGAGTGGCTAACAAACTTGGAAAGACTATTTGAAGCAATACAGTCAAATATATAAGGCTTCAACCCTGTGGCCATTTTTCTGAATGCATTAAACCCAGGGGCCAAAATCCTACCATGTAAAAGAGCAATTCTCAATTGTCCAACAAACCAGCATGCCATCATTTGCTCAACTGGTGGATATGGAGGAGCACAGTGGATGACTTGCTTACCCAATAGAATCACATGCACAAGTGCACAAAGCAATGGGATTCTGCTCAAAGGGACAAATTACTTAGTAGCCATATGTGCAATTGTGGCCTTTGTCTGAATTAGATTCTGCTTAACACATCTTTCTAGATTAACATAGCTAAGATTGGAAAATTAAGAATGTAAGAAAGGCTGTGTTGACTTCTCTAGTCTAGCATTTTCTGTTCACATTGTCCAAGAAGATGCCTGAGGGGAGGTCCACAGTTCTGCTCATGTTCTGTTGATGCAACATTGGACTGCAGTTTAAGAATGTGTTACTATATCTCCATAATTATGTGAATACACCTTTAAAACATACTGTACAGTAGCAATAGAGAATATCTCATCAGACAAATTCAATAAAGCAAACAATGACAGGATTAAATCCAATGCTCTATCAAGACTAGACCTTCTGAAATCGATGGGAAAGGAAAGCAAGTGCTTTATTTCAATAGAGTAATACATTCATTCATTTATTCTAAGTTATACTAACATTTTATTAGACCTTAATGGCATGTTATATGGGAGAAAAACAAGGCAAGAGACACAAGGCATTGTCTGTAGAGGTAGATTTAACACAGCTCAGTGGTTTAGGTCTCTGGCTGTTGGGAGTTCGATTCTCCGCTGTTTCTCCTTGACAGGGGTTGGACTTGATGATCCATAAGGTCCACAGTTCTAAGATTATTATTATTAGATGATGATTATAGCAAATCTCATTCATTATATCAGCTCCATTTAAAAATAAGACTTTGTTGGAGTTTTACCAACCTCAAAAGCTGCCTTAGTAAGTTTTGGGGGGAGGGACCTTTCTGGGCTGAGGTGGTTGATCAATCCAGCAGAGACCAATTGTTCTTCCCCGCATCTCTCTGCTTAAGTGTATTCTTCCCTCTCTTTTAGGCTGCTGGCAATTATGCTGTTGTGTAATTAGTGTGCAGTGAGAGTGTAGTCTGCAGGTTGAGTAGTCTGTAGAGGCCTGCTACTCTGAGCAGTCATTTCTGTACAGTATGCCTTTTTGATCTACTCAACTGCAGTCATTTTTGATCTATTCAGCTGTGAGTAAATGAAACCTTTTATATTCTTTTTCTTACCAATGTCTCAGAGAGAATTATTGAGGCTGTAAGTGTTAGTTGATGGGACAATGAGGAGTGGTCTACTCTGGGAAGACTTGGAGCTAATTCTGCTCTGCAAATCCCTGCAATTCTGTTGCAAAGCCAGAGGTTTTTTAACCAACATTCAAAAACTCTGTAACAGATTTTTCAGGTAACACCAAGCTGAAGAAGAAGGACACCTTGGTTATAAGTCTGAGCAGAACTTGCATAATCTCACAGGTATCCACATGCTGGAGAAGTATCTTCTGTCAGATGGAGATTCATAGAGACAATAGGTGAGGTCTGTTGCCCTCAAGCACATACCACCCAGGTAATGCAAATCAAGGCCTTGCACAGCTGATTCCTATAGAAATCCTGTGGGCTTCCTAGTTCTGTGAGGATAGATTGATCCTTTCACAGTGAGAGGTTTGTAGCATCAATGGGGGTTTTTAAGCCTCGCTAAGCTCTGCTATTTACTAAGAGGGGGAGACTGAGGTTCATATCAACAGTCCGTGAATTTCTCGGAGTGGGAAAACAGTGCTTCATTTTCAGGAGGTCCCTTTGCTGGACAGCTCCACCAGCTGTCGTAAAAAAAAAAACACCACCCTATGCGCATTGGGACAAGTCCTTCCACACTTTTCCCTTTTATTTTTATTTTTAAAATGTGTCTGGGGGCACATCTTTTCTCCTGTCCTCGGTTCCTTTTCTGAAATGTATCATCCTTATTCTGCCTCTTAGACATAAATGGCTTTAATGTTTCTATGGAAAGAGACAATCCGGACCCTTTCGCTGGTGATTTCATTGATGTTCCCTTCCAGTGTCTGAACTACCACGTCCAGATGCTGCCCATCGCAGAGCAACCAGGGACCGCTGCCACCTTCAGATCAGCCTGCTGGAAACTCACGGCGGGATTTTCAGAACACTTTTCCTCATCCCAGAAGTGAGCTTCACTGAAGTCAATGTCATTTAACTCTCGGATAATAGGGATGGAGATCAATTTCCACTTGGGCATTCTTTATGGGAGCCGAAACCAGGAGGACTAACCTCTATCCACGTAGTTTCAGAAATGAGATGCGATCTTCAAACCACTTGCTCCGGAACAGCGCGGAATCTGCAATTTCTAGGTGGCAACACCAGCCCATATAAAAGTATTTAGGCTGACTGAGGCAGCTCCTGAGTTTTTCATTGGAACAAGGACTATAGAAAGAACCAGTTGATGGTTTGGTGTGTTTTTTTTGTTTGTTTTTTTAAATTGTTGGGCTATGGACATTTTATATGCTAATGAACTTGAGGAGGTTCAACCGGTTCCAATGCTCAAATCAGTTACGGATCCTAACCCACAAGCCCTATAAAACGTGGGGGTGGGGCGGGGAGGCAAAGCTTCATGCGCTGCTGCTGCGTTAAAGCCGAACAAGGAAGGACGGAGTTAAAACTTTGTCTCTCCTGCGGGCTCCACGAGGGAACAGAGAGAAACAGGGGGCCCAGGCAGTTACACCCGTGGAGGGAACCCCCCCCTAAGTGGGAGGTGGGTGGGTTTGCTGTATTGCTGTAGGATTCGCCCCCCAGGTTATCTAGGCGGTGGCCAAATGGGGAGGATTCGGCTGGAATTGAAGGTGCAGGCTTTGTGCAAGGATTCGGCTGGGATTGGGGGTGCAGGGTTTTCCCACCCTGGCCCCCAATCCCAGCCTGGCCGCTCGAGGGAGTTCTAGGTGTGAATAGCAGGGCGCCGAGTCCTTTCCCGCGCTTCTGCTCGGGCCCCGCCGGGTCCCTTTGAACTTGCTGAAATTGAGGACTTCCCCTCCACCCCACCCCCCAAGTATCCTCTGAAGCAAAGGGGGGCTGGCTGGGGACGACGGAAGGGACGGTGGGGTGTAGGAAGCCCGCACCGAATAAGGTGAGAATGGAAGCCTCTCTTAAAATTAGCCCCCCCCCCGTTTTGGGGAGAACATGGGGGGGCAGCAAAGGGGGAAGGCTAAACGTCCCTCACTCGGCTCCCGATGGTCCAGATCCTATTCCGGCCACGCATTTTCTTGGAGGGGAAGGGGGCGGGGAAGGGAGGAAGGCTAAGCGTTTTCAGGTCGGCTAGGCCACGTGTGAACGGCTGGCTGAGGATCCGGTCCAAAGCGAACTTCGGGACGGGAGCGTCGACGATGCTCTCGCCTCTGGCTCGCTTGCTGGACTGCAGGGAGAGCGGGAAAGGTGGGCAATCGCACGCCCGGCCCTTCTTTCTAAGTGTACCTCCCCGCCACACACCCCATTGACCTCGGTGGTCCTGGGCTCCCGAGGAAACATGCACCGGGCGAGCTGCCCTTCCGCCGGCTTCAGCGATCGCCCAGAGAACTGCCTGAGGCTCGACGTCAAGGATCGGGCCGGCAAGAACCAGCGCTGGGAGGTTCTCCGCCCAAAAAGTCCGAGCCCACAGAGCGGGTTCCCGCCGGTTCGGATTCCGAGACTGGTAAAATCGAGCACCCCACAACGTTACTGGGGCGAGTGGGTGTGGTGGCGCCGAGGGCGTTTGGGTTTTGGCCAAAGGCCCTTCAGGGCCAGGAAAGTGAGGGCTGCAGAGGTATCCCGCCGGCCCCTCTTGCTTTGGCCCGGCACCTTGGCACTTGCGACTCTGTTCCCCTCTTCCAAGGGATGCGCCCGCCCCTACAGTAACTCTTCCGTATTACCCTGCTCCTGGGCACGAGTTCAAGGAGCTCCGAGGGAAGGCTTCGCTCCCCGCGATCCAGGAACTTGTTAGGGCAGGGAGGGTGGGGAACGCGTGCCCCCCCCCCCCAGGGGTTGCTGGACTGCAAGTCTCCTCAGCCCTAGAACAGGTATCGTTTGTGGGTGGGTGTCTGGACGTGTCTCAGTCCAGCAAACATCTGGGGGACCACGCGGTCCCCATTATTCCTGCCTGAAGGGAAGCCTTTGGCCAGCGCTGAGGCTGCGATCCCTCCGATGGGCGCCTCCACGAGGAAGCCCTCGTCCGACACCACGGCTGTCATTTGAGTCAGTTCCGTCTGCCCGGCCACGGACGGTGCCACCCCTTCAACTGGCATCTGAAAAGGACGACGACGACGAGGACGAGGAGGAGGAAGGAAAAGAGGCGAAATTTGCTTCAGTTGATAATCGCCTTGGAAACTGCTGGACAAGAAGTAAATGGAAATAAATGAATAAGTGAACGGGGAAAATGTATCTCGGGACTGGCCGGGAGGATCTTCTGGCCAAGGCGGGGCCGCTTCTCTTCCCAGACAAGGAGCGCCCTGAGGGCGTTGGTGGAAGGCGAAGGCCCGCGAGGATTGGGCCCCCTGTCCTGGGCACGGGTGCCGCCTGCCAACACCGACAGGCCAACCCGTAGCCAGGCCGGCCGTGCCAGGCCAAGCCCCCCCCCCCCTTGGTTGGCTGCCCTCGGGCTCCCCCCGGCGACGTCCAGGCAGGAGAGGGCGCCGGCCCTGGGCCTCGCTCCCGGCCAGCCCTTTTCGGCGGCACCTTCCGGGGACGAGGAGTCGGTGCCGGCTCCGTTGACTCCAGGAGGCCTCGCGGAGGGAGGCCCTCGCCGGCCTTCGTAGCAGCGGGAGAGAAAGAAGGGCAAAGCCGCCACTCGCAGTCCCCGGAGTCTCGGTCGGGGAGCGCCGGCAGGGCGAGCCCTCAATCTGGGCTGCTTGCTCCCGCTTCTACGCCTGGCACAGAAGGTGCGCCCGGCGGCGCCCGAAGCCCCGCCACGTCGCCCTCCAGAGGCGCCGCGGGAATATTTAGCGGGCAGAAGAAGGACACCAGAAGAAGGAAGCGGCAGCTGAGGTCGCCTCCCGCCCCTTTCGGCCGAAGAGCGAGGCTCTCTCCAGCCCAGCTTTCTGTTTCCCCCCGGTAGCGATTCAGAGATGCTCGAAGGAAGCCCACGGACCTGGCTGAGAGCAACCACTTGTCTCTGCTCCCGGCAACTAGTATTAAAAAAACACACTATGTTTCCTCTTCTTCGCGGGGCGGTTCCATTAGGGATCACAGCTGCAGATAGATCTTCTGTGGATCTGCCGAGTTGGCTCTCGTCACATCTAGTGGCAGGGAATTCCAGAGACTCTGGTTGTTGTTTAGTCGTTAAGTCGTGTCCGACTCTTCGTGACCCCACGGACCAGAGCACGCCAGGCCCTCCTGTCTTCCACTGAGTTGGGTCAAATTCATGTTGGTAGCTTCGATGACACTGTCCATCCATCTCGTCCTCTGTCGTCCCCTTCTCTTGCCTTCACTCTTTCCCAACATCAGGGTCTTTTCCAGGGAGTCTTCTCTTCTCATGAGATGGCCAAAGTATTGGAGCCTCAGCTTCAGGATCTGTCCTTCCAGTGAGCACTCAGGGTTGATTTCCTTCAGAATGGATAGGTTTGTTCTCCTTGCAGTCCAGGGGACTCTCAAGTGTCTCCTCCAGCACCACAATTCAAAAGCATCAATTCTTCGGCGGTCAGCCTTCTTTATGGTCCAGCTCTCACTTCCATACATCGCTCCTGGAAAAACCATAGCTTTGACTATGCGGACCTTTGTCGGCAAGGTGATGTCTCTGCTTTTTAAGATGCTGTCTAGGTTTGTCATCGCTTTCCTCCCAAGAAGCAGGCGTCTTTTAATTTCGTGGCTGCTGTCACCATCTCAGAGACTCTAGCTCTGATCATTTCGCTTCGGAAGGCTATCTTCGAGCCTTACTCCAGTCCCTTTTTTGTTCTAACAACCCTCAACAACAAACAGTGCAAGAGATTTATTCCTAAACCCCTGAAAGGACCAGGGAGCACGCATCGGTTCAAAGGGAACCTACGCTTCCACTGACCGGTGGCTGGGTGGGAGGAGGATAAAATCGGGCTCCGGCTGGCCTGAGAGGAAGGGAGCCGACACCTCTCAAGATCGGTGCTAGGACCTCACGGAAAGCTCTTGGGGCAGATGGAGGCGGGGCGGGGCCGAGGGGCACTGAGCCGGCGCTCCGTGAGAGCGGCCACGAGTTGCCTTCCTGAGCTCGCGCAGAGCAGAGTGGAGCTGGAGCGCGCGGGCGGGCGGCGTGTATATAAACAGAGGCAGGCGCCGCGCCTTTCCCACTCAGCTCGCTCAGGCAGCGCCGGCGCTTCTGCCAGCCGACAGACGGTCGTCGCTGGGCTGGCTGGAGCACGTTGCAAGGCGAGGTCCCGGCTGGTCCCGCAGGTTCGCTCGGCTGCCCGCCTTCGCGAGGCGCCCCTCCGCTCGGCTCTGGGAAAAGTTGGAGAAGTGGGTGACTCGCGCCCCCCCCCCCCGTGACAGAGGTGCACGGCGCGTCCTCTCTCGCCTCGCCTCGCCTCGCCCGCCCAGCCGGCCGGCCTGTCAGTAGCACCGACGGCACCGAGTCGCCCTCCCGCCCAGACAGCGAGGCGCACCCTCCGCTTTCCTCAGGAAGCCTGCGCGCCTCGCCGCCGCCGCCGCCGCCGCGCTCTCCCTCTCGCCGCCGCCGCCGCCTGCTGGCGCGTAAAGTGGCGAAGCGGCTTCGCCCTGCCCGCCCGTCGAGGGTTGACGGCTGGCCCCTGAGAGGGCCTCGCCACCCGTGCCCGGGCGGCACTCGCCTGACTTGGCGGAGGGTGGAGCGGGGCGGGCGGGCAGGGGCTTCGGCGGGGCGAGCTCTGGTCCGCCCGTGCGCGGAATGCGTCCCCCTGGGGTGAGCCCCGCGCCCATCCCGCCCTCAGGTGCGCCCCGAGACGGCCTGCCCGCCGGGCTTTGGCGCGGGCTTCCCTGGCGAGGAGGTGCGCTGAGGTGAGGGCGCCGCCCTCCTCGGCTTGCTGAGCCCGGCGCCGCTTTGGAGGAGGTATGGAGCAGCCGCCGGGTCGACTCTGTCAGGCAGACCTGGACAGCCTGAACGCCATCCACGCCAATGACTCGACTCAGGCCGGGAACTGCAAGACGGATGAAACCCCCGTCTACCAAGATGGCCTCCCACTCTCCTGGAAGATCGTCCTGGCCATCATCTTGGCTCTCATCACCTTGGCCACTGTCCTGTCCAATGCTTTTGTCATCGCCACTGTCTACCAGAGTCGCAAACTCCACACGCCAGCCAACTATCTCATCGCCTCCTTGGCTTTCACCGATCTCCTGGTGTCCATCCTGGTCATGCCCATTAGCACCATGTACACTGTGACTGGGAAGTGGACTCTGGGCCAGGTGGTCTGCGACATCTGGCTCTCTTCTGATATCACTTGCTGCACTGCATCGATTCTCCACTTGTGTGTGATTGCCTTGGACAGGTACTGGGCCATCACGGATGCGGTTGAGTACTCTATCAAAAGGACTCCCAAGAGGGCGGTTGGCATGATTGCCCTTGTGTGGGTCTTCTCCATCTCCATCTCGATGCCCCCTTTTTTCTGGCGCCAGTCCAAAGCAGATGAGACAGCCGATTGTATGGTGAACACGGATCACATCTTGTATACCGTCTACTCCACGGTGGGTGCCTTTTACTTGCCTACCTTGCTGCTGATCATCCTATATGGAAGGATCTATGTGGAAGCCAGATCTAGAATTTTGAAACAGACGCCAAAGAACACGGGCAAAAGGTTAACCCAGGCTCACTTAATAACGGATTCCCCGGGGTCAACGTCATCGGTCGCCTCCATAAACTGCAAGGCCTCGGAGGCGTCCAGTGAAACAGGGTCCCCCGTTTATATGAACCAGGTCAAAGTGAAGGTGTCAGATGCTTTGCTGGAAAAGAAGAAGCTGACGGCTGCGAGAGAGAGGAAAGCAACAAAGACTTTAGGGATTATTTTAGGAGCCTTCATCGTGTGCTGGCTACCCTTCTTCATCATCACCCTGGTGTTGCCTATTTGTGAGGATGCTTGCTGGTTCCACATGGCCATCTCTGACTTTTTCACGTGGTTGGGATATCTTAACTCTTTGATCAACCCCATCATCTACACCATGTCCAATGAAGACTTCAAACAGGCATTTCACAAACTGGTACGGTTTCGATGCACAAGCTGAATGTTGAATGCAGTTAAGCATTAATTCTCCAGGGCGGGAGTCTTGAATGCATTTTGTGTGTCTGGTTCTGCAGGTAGGTGGATCATTCTTACCATGTTACTGTCTCTCTGGAAAGCGATACCTTGAATGGCAAAGTGGAGTTCAGTACAGGGGAAAGAGGCATGCAAACATAGTGTAGCTTCTCTTTCAGTGTGGAAGTAGCTATGAAACAGTCTCCCTCTAAAGCTTTGGTTAGGAATGCTGCTGCGTCTTACTGTACTCTGACTAACATTGCTGAAGGAAGTAGTTTTGGCCTTAAGATGATTCTTTCTCCTGAATTTGTAGAGCCATGGTGGTAGGCATTGGAGAGCTTGTGGACAACTTCTATGGAGACACTTCCATCCAGCGTGACTGCACTTGAACTAGAAGTTTGTCATCCAGTCTTCTCTGCCAGGAGATCTTTGCCTCTCAGCCATCTGTGTTCGAAAGCCCTCTTGCCAATGTTTCATTCTCTCCCCCTTCTCCCCCCCCCCCCCTGCTAGCTTGCTAATTTAAAGACTATGCAGAAGTGGACTGTAAACAAATTGTGCATGCTGCTGAAAACCTTAGTAGTCATCCAAAGCAGAGACCTGGAAGAATTGGCACTGATAGTCTGAGGAAAGCTAACCTGTTCCTTAGTAAGTAGGTTTGACGATGATAGGAGAACCGAATCAAATAGAGAGGAGCCCAGTGTGAGAAAAGCAACTCATTCTTATTTGTGTCTTTTGTACAATTGTGTCTTCTTTTCTGTTTTTCAACTTGTTAAATTGTAACCAACCGATCAAACAGTATGTATGTGTACGTGTTTGTGTGAGTGCATGCATGCTGGCCTGTGTACACGAGGTCCCAAAGCTTGCAAGCTCTTTTTGTTTTGTTTTGTGTTACTGCTATATGTTCCTAATATTTTTATATATTTAAATAAGTGACTCACACACATCAGTCTTCTGTTATTTCACCAATTAATATGTAGAAATTGGGTGAACAAACCTTTCTGTCTTTGAGCTGCTTTTTTGCTCCTGAAGCCAATATTGTTAGTCTTTATTATGGAAGAAAAGCTGATGAAACAATTCCTTATGTTGATGCAGCTATTAATGACTGGAATGACACATTCGGTGAGCCGCCTCTCCCAAGGTAACACAGCTTCCTGTTATACTGATTTCACAAGCACATTTGTTCCACTTCAGATCTACATGTTATATTGGATACCTTAAGGGACCTGGTCTCTTCTCCAGAAATTCTTTCGTAGTACTTTTTTGTAAAAAATATTAGGCACGGTTTTAATTTTCTTCAGCATTACTTCCATCCTTTCCTGAAACTGTGACAAACCGAAGGAAAGATTTTAAATACACGGCTCACTTAAATTACTTGCACAAATAAAGCAATAAACTAGTCCCAGCTTCAATCCTTTGAGGGCTGTCTAGACATATATAGAATGGAAGGCTTTGAGAAATGTTCCCCTGTACTGGCCAGGGTGCAAAAAATCTGATTTGTACAGCAGTCACTGCTTCAAATAAGCATGGTATTTAGAAAACCCTGGTACACCCTCATTTGCCTGTATTATGTAATACATTCAAGGGAAGCTTGCTGATCTGCACATAGCCCCACTTTTCACAGCAGTAAAGTTGTTATTAAGATCACTTTCCCCATGTGGCAGGCTTTACAAAGAAAGTCTTTAACGTACACACTGTTGGGCCTGAAGATCTGCAAGGTTTTCATTAAAATATTAATGGTTTTTCAGAACGCAGAACATACCCTGCCCCTTGCACAAGACTGCGAGTCACTTGCTTTGCCTGCGTATGGGGACTGAGCAGAAAGTCCAAATCGTGGTCCCTTAGGGTGGCAGAAATAGAACTTTGTTTATATTATTACCACTGTAGGGGAAATTGATTGGATTCCCCTACATATGATTAATAATCATATGCTTGCTGCCTTTTGCTCCAAAATCTGCCACTTAAGTGAAAGCCCTAATGATAGTGTGGATCCTAGTGTTAAACGGGTTGTGGGAGGGGGCATGGATCTCATGATCTTACCCCAGCAAATTCTTGAAAGCTCTACCAGAGGTCCAGGATTCCACTCATCCAAAAGTATGGTGTTTTCCTGCCACACCTGAGGTCAAGCAGCCAGCTAAGGAGGCCAATGAGGACCTCTTCCTGCTGCCACGTACTGGTGTACACCCCTGCCTGTTGAGTTCACTGCTCTTTTTCCCTCGAAGGAGAATTGCAGCCTATGGCATTTTGCAGAGTAACAGAATGAAGAAGTATCCCCCCCACAACCAAACATGCTTCAAGGAGCTTAGAGCCCACAGGGTTGACAGAAGAGGCAGAGGAAGCAGATAGAGGAAAAGGGAAAGGAGAGAAAAAAATGCAGGGTAGCAAAGAATGGACCTGATCCAATGTACTAGCACATACATACCCTTTGAGCTGAACTGAAGTGCAGTGGAAATTGAGTTTAGTTTTAAATTAAGAACTTTATGGCACTTTTATACAAATCTAGTTCTTTGAAAAGGCACACTTGATTTGGAAAAGAAAGAGGGAACAAAAACTATCTGTCATGGGAATCTTCTGCCTTTCTCAACTAATTTGCATGGATATGCACACAAAAATTCACATATTTGTGTCTGTGTACTAACATTTGGAGTCAACACCTCCCCCTCTCCATTTTTTTTCTAGAAAGAGTTGCTGATCTCATTCTGAAGGGCTAGAAATTCACAACATTGCACTTAAATGAACAATAAGCTAAATGTTCTAACCTCTCCAAGTTGGCTGCTTGTGAAAAGTGGAGGGTTGTTCAAGAAATATATCTATTTCAAAACAGCAAATGTGGACACTGTGACAAGTGAGATCTAGAGCTCAGCCAACACACTTCGTATATATGGCTAGATGTGACAGGGAATGGATTATTTATCTCTTAATAATTAGGCGTTGTTTGCACTACTACAGTCCCTTCAGAAATGAAGCACTTTGAGTTCCTGCTTTGGGAACCTTGGAGGAAAAAACATGAAAGTCTAATCCCTCCACCCTTTTAACTAATTGGGAATAAGAAATAGCCATTTGATGTCGTGACTGCATAGCTTTTTCCATATCTGTATCACTGTTACCTCATCAGACACTGAGGAATCTAAAGTCATCTGGAACATTGAGTGCTTGGTGTTTAGATGCCGTGTGAACCTGAAGGAGTAGGGGTTTTTTTAACCTACTATATCATTTGCAAAATAAATGCTTTATCAAAAACTGAATAAACTGATGTTACTGGAATTTGATCTTACTTCATTATATATTTTTACTCATTATTTTTCTATGACTAGATAGGTAACTTCTATGTAATAAGCCCAGCAGTCAAAATTAAAAATTCAGAATATGTTCCATCTGCTTTGATAGGATTGCATTGTAAGTGTTCATCCTAAGTGTAACTGAAAATCAAACAATAAAAAAGCGCTTTACTGTGTTCTCAAGAGTATTGACAAAAATTGTGTTGCTAATTATGGGGATTTTTTGGGGGGGCGGTTTACCTGATTGCACCATATTATCTTTTACAGGTAAGACTTATTTGATGATGAGTCATTAAAGAAAGGTGATGAATCATGACTGAAACCATTAGCTGCCAATGCAAGCAAGTGGCTGAGAAAAAACAGCACAGGGCTTACGCTCACTTGTTGGTCCCAGCAAGAGTGAACCCCCCTGACTTAAGCTATTCATTCGATAGTACTGTTAATTTAAAAAGTTAGATGTAGCTCAAAGTCTCTAACAGCAGCTTAAAGGCTGTCACATTTATCACAGTACAGGTTTTCAGGGACACTTCATCAGATTTGTGGTGTTACTGCAAGCAATCATATTTAATAAAGTGGACTGTAGATATCTGAAAGGTTATTTTATTAAATTTCTAGCCTACCTTCTTCTGTCGAGACACTGAAGACAATATGCATGAAGTTTTTTTGCAGGTAGTCTTCCATCCAGGGACTTACCAGGTATCAACTTATTTAGCAAGGTGGTTGCACAACCATTGGCATTCTTTTTGAAAGTAGCCCTGGCACTTATTTTCTTTTCAATTTAAAATATATAATTAGATAAGACAAATATTTGAAAGGGTGTTTTGTTGTAGAAAATGGAAAGATCATCATGGCACACAAGCAGATTGAGAACTCAGACACCACTTGAATTGAAGTAGTTGCTTGTCTTCGGGGCTATTGACAATTATGAGGATAATTTTACCTTTCAGTAACTGGATTTTGCTTAGATGTGGGAATGATTGAAACAGCCTTGATGGATGCATTGCACTTGCCAGCCAAATGAGGAATTGGGCCCTTATTCCTTGTGCATTCAAGATTTCTGTTACCTGATGATGATACTGAGTAGTGTTTTCCCTGTGGGTTTTGCACAAAACCTTGTATTTTGCATTAAAAACCTTATATCATGTGCAAAACTCTCTTATATTTTTATTTAAAAGCTTTGTACATATTTTGCATAAAATGTAAAGCTTTGTGCAAAAAACATTTCCATGAATTGTTTGCAAAAAAAAAAAAAAAACGGTGCAAAAAGAATGCATGACAAATCTCACCATGGAAAAAGAAAACTGTTCAATTTTTTGTTGTCACTTGTGAGAAGGAAATGTGAAAAGATTTATGCCACCACTTTATCATGCCAAACAATTCTTCATTGTTTTACAAATTTCCAAAGCTATTTAATATGTCAAGGATTTATATATATCAACCTGTGAGAATAACGTGTTATACCAAGGCTCAAAAAGTACTTAAAGCACATCTGTGTTTTTGTGCTGGTTTTTGCAAGGAAAGATTCACATATAATTTTTCCCATTTTGAGACTTGGGATAACGAGCAGTTTTCTAAACAACTGCTATTGCAAGAGGGGCTTGGAAGAACGGCTATTAATGGTAATAGTACTTGGTCAGTGCAAATCTGTCATAGATGTACCCCACTTATCTAGACGTCAGAATACTCACATCTTGGCTGTTCCTCCCATACCACTTGTATAAAAGATTCTGCCCATATATACAAGTTACAGTAAAACATTTCCTTAAAGCTAAACAGTTACCAGAAAAACCAGTTAATAAAGAATGCATGTTTAGGTATTTCTTTTTTAGATGTTTGAGCCTTACAGAATTGTTTTAACCATTTCTGAATATTTGTTCTAAAGATTCAGTGTCCAAATCCTGTGAGGTACTCGTTTCCCTCTATTCAACACAGGTTAGGCCTTATCTAGAGTACTGTGTCCGGTCCTGGACACTGCACTTTAAGTAGGATGCCAACAAAGTGGAGTAATTTCAGAGGAGGGCAACAAGGAAAGTCAGGGGACTGGAAACCAAGCACTGTGAGGAAAGACTGAAAGAACTGGGCATGTTTAGCCTTGACAAAAGAAGACTGAGGGGAGATATGAAAGCATTTTTAATTTACTTGAAAGGCTTCATACAGAGGAGGGGCAGGATCTGTTCTTAATAATCCCAAAGTGCAGGACACGTAACAATGGGCTCAAGCTACAGAAAGTCAGATTTAGGCTGAATATCAGGGGGGAAAAACTTCTTAACTGTTAGAACAGTGCAACAATGGAACTCAGGAAGTTGTGAGCGCTCCAACACTGGAGACATTCAAGAGAAAACTGGACAACCATCTGTCAGATCTGCTTTGACATGGATTCCTGCGTTGAGCAGGGTGTTGGACTCTATGGCCTTATAGGCCCCTTCCAACTCAATTATTCTATGAATCTATGATTTTACTGATAAATGTAACATATTTTCTCAAATGTTTACTTGTAAGCGATAACGGTATATGGTGCTTAGGCTGGAATGAAACGTGTTATCCATTTTCAAACTTTTTGTTAGTGTTGGGCTGAGTGATATGTCATTGGCTAGGACAAGTGAAATCATCAGTTGAAATGTTATCTGGTTCTAGTTCACAATCCATCTCATTTCTATTTCTTGAAGGAAATAGAACCGAGATATGTTCATTATAATTGGTTTACCCTGATTATACCATGAAACCCTGTTTCCATATAAGGCTGATGATGTAATTGACCTCAGCAGTTTTTGGAAATTAAAGACTCCCCCCAATCCCATAGCCCCCAATGACATGCCCACAATGAAAGGATCCCAAGGGAGCTGCAGGAATAGGAAATTTTTAATTTCTCATAGAAATCCCTGTGCTTGATAATGAAATCAGCCTTACACAGCGTATGTTGTGCAGCAGGGTTTCACGCAGCATTTTAGTTTTCAGGAAGCCTATATATTGTGTCTCAACTCCAATTTTCCAACTCTCTCTCTCTCATCATTTTGCCACAGCTGTCGTGCTGATGATTCGGATGATCATGATGAATAACCACAACTAAAGGCAGAATCGGTGGTGCAGCCTTGCATTCATACAAATGCTTGCCATAATATTTAGGAATAAGTACCCATGTTCTTCCAGTATTTGCTCTAAGCATTAGGAATAATTTGGGTTTAGTATATGGGATTTTCAAATCTTTTTTAAAATGTGTTGGCTTTAACCAAGGAGGGAGGCATTTTGTTCCTCAATGGGCTAATGTGAAGCTTGTCTAAGAGGTGTACTAAGCTGCCACAGGCTTTCAATCCAGATAAATCTGTTGCACCCAATCACGGTTCTCAGTCTTTTGACATTCAGCTAAAATGCACAGATACAAGAGGAGGATTAGACAGGTGAAGATTTTGTGTCTCTTGAACGACACTGACATGGCAACATGTACATGCCTTCAGCTGTGTAAATGTTAAAAGATTCTGGAGTGCAGTCCTCTGAGGCGCTGGACACTCTCACAGTGCCAGAGGTTTAGGAAATACTGCCTGCACTACTTTTTGGGAGTCATGGCAGCAGGAAATGCTGCAGAATGCTTTATTCATCAGAATCCCATACCTAGTTAGCACCGTTGATCTATTCCTAGATCTTTAGTTCTGCATTTGTTGCTTTCCTAGTTTCACTTTTTGTTGAGTTAGGAAATGCTTTTGCCTTAGGTAAGCTTTTTTTAAAAAAAACTCACTGCTCAAAAGATGATACAAACTGATCCATAATAGTTTTTGGTGTTAGAAGCAAAAGGACAAATAAAGATATTCAGAAGATAAGATAGTGGAACATAACATCAGCTGCGACAAAAAGAAACTACAGGATAACAGTCCCTGTTGAATTCTGAGACAGATGTTTGGGGGGGGATTGTTGATAGCATTTTTTGGCACCATTATTACAATATATTTACTGCAGACATTGTAAGTAGTATGCGAGTGAGTAGGAGGGGAAAATTCTTTGGAAAGGCAACAGTGGTATTAGGGAGTATTGTAGACACAACCTATTTTAGTCCATTGGATAGAGTACTGGCATGCGGAAACCCCTTGTTCTGTTTCTTGCTCATGGCCACAACTGGAATAGAGGAAGCTCTTGTGTGTCAAGTCAAATCATTGTCATTAGTGCCTAGTGGAGGATGTAGGAGTGGGGAGGACTTAGAGGGACAAGCCCAGTGAACTTCTGCTTCTGTGCTTCTTGTAAAGTGTACAGGGTCTCCCGTTCTTCAGCCATGGATTGAGGAAAGAGCAGGGAATCACTTTTTTCACTCTTTGGATCCACTGTGTTCCACACCTGCCCAAACAATACTGGAAGTGATCAGAAGGCTACTTCCATTTTAGTAGAACCCCATGGGGGGGGGGGTAAAGTGTGTATTTGGGCACACTTTTCAAATATACATGGTCATAGTCATGTACCCTGATGCTTGCCATTCACTCCTGAAATCAGGGAACTAAAAGATCTGAATGCATTTAAATAGCCTTGCAGACCATGAAGTGGATAAATTAGTACAAACTCTTATTTAATATGAATTTCTTTCTGATCTGTGTTTTTGAATACACACGCACAAGATTTGCCTCAAAATCCTTCTGGCATGTTGAAAAGTTATATACAGCTCCCTAATTTATATCAATTTTATAGCTTCTTTCACCAAAGCAAATTGCTGTGATGTATATTCTCTCTGTAGTAGGAACTACCATGGACCGTAAAGGCAGTTTCTCTGCCTTTTAAATCAAAAGTGGAGGCCATCCGCCGGGATCTTGCACCCTATTTGAAAACAGTGGATCGAGCTGAGACATCCAGCGCAGCGCCTTGTCCGTTGAGAATTACTCAGTTTCAACCTGTGACGTCCGTAGGGGTGGACAAGGTCCTTGATCACTGCCAAACCACCACCTCCTCCCTTGACCCTTGCCCGGCCTGGCTAATCAAAGCTGCCAGGCCGGTGATGACTGAATGGGCCACTGAAATAATAAATGGGTCTCTTCTTGAGGTTGCCCTTAAGGAAACACTCATTAGGCCCATTAGAAAGAAACTGAGCTTGGCGGCGGACAACATTGGCAATTATAGGCCCATCGCCAATGTTTCTTTTCTCAGCAAGGTAGTTGAGAGGTGGCCGACCAGCTTCAGGCTCTCTTGGATGAAACCAATGCCCTGGATCAGTTTCAGTCGGGCTTCAGGCCATGCCACAGCACGGAAACGGCATTGGTCGCCCTGCTGGATGACCTACTTAGGGAGGCTGACAGGGGCAAAATGTCCTTGCTCGTCCTCCTTGATATCTCAGCCGACTTTGATACCGTCGACCACAGTATCCTCCTGGGGAGGATCTCCGAGTTGGGGATTGGTGGCCTTGCTCTCGCTTGGCTCCGGTCCTTCTTGGAGGGCCATCCCCAGAGAGTGCAGCTTGGGGAGAATGTATCGGCCCCGTGGTTCCTCAGTTGTGGGGTCCCGCAGGGTTCGATCATCTCCCCAATGCTGTTTAACATCTATATGAGGCCATGGGGGGGGGGGTCATCCAAGAATGTGGAGCTTCGTGTCACCAATATGCTGATGACACCCCGCTCTACATCTCCTTTTTTCCATCTGCAGTGGATGCCGTTCCATCCCTTGGGTGCTGCCTGGAGGCCGTTCTGCAATGGATGCAGTCAAATGGACTAAGGTTGAACTTGGACAAGATGGAGGTCCTGCGGGTGGGCCCCCCCGATATCAGTGGTTTGGGGAACTCCCTCTTTTCTGGGGGGTGACTGTCACCACAAAGAATTTGGTTCGCAGTCTGGCGGTCCATCTTGACCCGGCGCTTACCATGGAGACCAAGGTAGTGTCCGTGGTTCGATCTGCCCACTTACATCTTCAGCGGATCGCCCAGCTGCGTCCCTATCTAGACACGGGGGCGCTCACCACGCTGGCCCATGCGCTCGTAGTCTCAAGAATAGACTACTGTAACGCTCTCTACGTGGGGCTTCCTTTGAGACTGATGCGGAAGCTTCAGATGGTCCAGAACACGGCGGGCAGGCTATTAACAGGGGTGAAAAGTTTTCACCATGTTTCCCCCACTTTGGTCGCCTTACACTGGCTACCTATCCGCTTCCACGTTGATTTCAAGGTGTTAACCATTACATATAAAGCCCTTAATGGTTTAGGACCTCGATACCTGGCAGAGCGCCTTCTTCCACCCAGTTCTACCCGTATCACCCGCTCCAGTCAGGCTGGGCAGCTGAGGGGCCTAACACCAAGAGAGGCCTGGTGGGAAAAAACCAGAAATCAGGCCTTCTCGGCAGTGGCCCCTCACCTTTGGAACAACTTACCTGTTGAGATCCGCCTGGCTCCCTCGCTGAGGGCCTTCAAGACTAACTTGAAGACATGGCTATACAGGCAGGCCTTCCCTACAGCCATTATCTAGCCTATCTCCCCTTTCCTTCTTTTAATTTTTTCTCCTTCTTCTTCTTCCTCTTCTTTTTTCCTTTCCCATCTTGGATTAATCTGGATTTTATCTTAGTTTATTTTTATATTATATGTAAACCGCCCAGAGTAGACACGTTCTAGATGGGTGGTATATAAATCTAATAAATAAATAAATAAATAAATAAATAAATAAATAAATAAATAAAATTGTTGTTGTTTAGTCGTTAAGTCATGTCCGACTCTTCGTGACCCCATGGACCAGAGCACGCCAGGCCCTCCTGTCTTCCACTGCCTCCTAGAGTTTGGTCAAATTCATGTTGGTAGCTTTGATGAAACTGTCCAACCATCTCGTCCTCTGTCGTCCCCTTCTCCTCTTGCCTTCACACTTTCCCAACATCAGGGTCTTTTCCAGGGAGTCTTCTCTTCTCATGAGATGGACAAAGTATTGGAGCCTCAGCTTCAGGATCTGTCCTTCCAGTGAGCACTCCAGGTTGATTTCCTTCAAAATGGATAGGTTTGTTCTCTTTGCAGTCCAGGGGACTCTCAAGAGTCTCCTCCAGCACCACAATTCAAAAGCATCAATTCTTCGGCGGTCAGCCTTCTTTATGGTCCAGCTCTCACTTCCATACATCGCTACTGGAAAAACCATAGCTTTGAGTATGCGGACCTTTGTCGGCAAGGTGATGTCTCTGCTTTTTAAGATGCTGTCTAGGTTTGTCATCGCTTTCCTCCCAAGAAGCAGGCGTCTTTTAATTTCGTGGCTGCTGTCCCCATCTGCAGTGATCATGGAGCCCAAGAAGGTAAAATCTGTCACTGCCTCCATATCTTCCCCTTCTATTTGCCAGGAGGTGATGGGACCAGTGGCCATGATCTTAGTTTTTTTGATGTTGAGCTTCAGACCATTTTTTGCGCTCTGCTCTTTCACCCTTATTAAGAGGTTCTTTAATTCCTCCTCACTTTCTGCCATCAGAGTGGTATCATCTGCATATCTGAGGTGGTTGATATTTCTTCTGGCAATCTTAATTCCGGCTTGGGATTCATCCAGTCCTGCCTTTCGCATGATGTATTCTGCATATAAGTTAAATAAGCAGGGAGACAATATACAGTCTTGCCGTACTCCTTTCCCAATTTTGAACCAATCCGTTGTTCCATATCCAGTTCTAACTGTTGCTTCCTGTCCCCCATATAGATTTCTCAGGAGATAGATAAGGTGGTCAGGCACTCCCGTTTCTTTAAGAACTTGCCATATTTTGCTATGTTCAACACAGTCAAAGGCTTTTGCGTAGTCAATGAAGCAGAAGTAGATGTTTTTCTGGAACTCTCTGGCTTTCTCCATCCACATACTGCTGAAGCCTACCTTGTAGGATTTTGAGCATAACCTTGCTAGCGTGTGAAATGAGTGCAATTGTACGGTAGTTGGAGCATTCTTTGGCACTGCCCTTCTTTGGGATTGGGATGTAGACTGATCTTTTCCAATCCTCTGGCCACTGCTGAGTTTTCCAAACTCGCTGGCATATTGAGTGTAGCACCTTAACAGCGTCATCTTTTAAGATTTGAAATAGTTCAACTGGAATGCCATCTCCTCCACTGGCCTTGTTGTTAGCCATGCTTTCTAAGGCCCACTTGACTTCGCTCTCCAGGATGTCAGGCTCAAGGTCAGCAACCACAGTATCTGGGTTGTCCGGGACATCCAGATCTTTCTGGTATAATTCCTCTGTGTATTCTTGCCACCTCTTCTTGATGTCTTCTGCTTCTCTAAGGTCCCTACCATTTTTGTCCTTTATCATGTCCATCTTTGCACAAAATGTTCCTTTAATGGCTCCAATTTTCTTGAACAGATCTCTGGTTTTTCCCTTTCTATTGTTTTCCTCTATATCTTTGCACTGTTCATTTAGGAAGGCCCTCTTGTCTCTCCTTGCTATTCTTTGGAAGTCTGCATTCAATTTTATGTAACTTTCCTTATCTCCCTTGCATTTTGTTTCCCTTCTCTTCTCTGCTGTTTGTAAGGCCTCGTTGGACAGCCACTTTGCTTTCTTGCATTTCCTTTTCTTTGGGATGGTTTTTGTTGCTGTCTTCTGTACAATTTTACGAGCCTCCATCCATAGTTCTTCAGGCACTCTGTCCACCAAATCTAGTTCTTTAAATCTGTTCTTCACTTCCACTGTGTATTCATAAGGGATTTGGTTTAGATTATACCTGACTAGCCCAGTGGTTTTTCTTACTTTCTTCAGTTTAAGCTTGAGTTTTGCTATAAGAAACTGATGATCAGAGCCACAATCAGCTCCAGGTCTTGTTTTTGCTGACTGTATAGAGCTTCTCCATCTTTGGCTGCAGAGAACATAATCAATTTGATTTCGGTATTGCCCGTCTGGTGATGTCCATGTGTAGAGTTGCCTCTTGTGTTGTTGGAAAAGAGTGTTTGTGATGACCAGCTTGTTCTCTTGACAAAACTCTATTAGCCTTTGCCCTGCTTCGTTTTGAACTCCAAGGCCAAGCTTACCTGTTGTTCCTTTTATCTCTTGACTCGCTACTTTAGCTTTCCAGTCCCCTAGAATGAGAAGAACATCTTTCTTTGGTGTCAGTTCTAGAAGGTGTTGTAAGTCTTCATAGAATTGGTCAATTTCAGCCTCTTCAGCATCGGTGGTTGGTGCATAAACTTGGATGACTGTGATGTTGAAAGGTCTGCCTTGGATTCGTTATAAAATTAAATAACAGCAAAATTGGTTCATCTGCTGCTCTTATGGCAAGTGTGACCACAGCCTGAGAAAGAGATTTCTAATTGTTGCTTTTGTTGGACAGTCAGAAACCTTTTCCAGGCTACTGCAAGGTACCCATTCCTCACTTGCCTGTTACACACATTAGTTGTAAAGCATGGCTGTTGCCAGAATACCTCCCACCCCCTTTGATTAATACAATTCTACTCACCTAAACTCCTTGAATCTACCTCTGCTCCGAATGAGGTAGATTGTGTCTTACTCCTAATTTCAGTCTATCAAACAGTTATTTTTATGCACCTTTGTCATTCGTACAAACATTTGGATTTCAGTGTGAAAATAGCATCTTTAGGAAGGGGAAGCTAGACTAACTGCATCTTGCATAGAATAACAATGCCCAGAATCCTATGGCCTGTTATATATGTTCAGTAGTATGTTGCATGAGCAGTTGAGCTTTTGGGAGCTCAGTCAAAGAAGTATCCAGAACTTCCTTATCCAGCCACCTGCCCTGTTAAAAACAATGGGGGTGATCTCTGGCTTGCCCAGCAAAGAGCTAGAGATCACAGATTGAGGCACTGGAATGTTATGTGCTGCCTGTTCACAACTGGGTGCTGGCCAATATATATTTATTTTGGGAAGACAAATAGAAAAGAAACTACTCACAGTGGTTGCTGAGCATGTTATCTATGTATTTTTTTAAAAAAGGTCCTTTCAAATCTAGCTTGTGTATGGTAGCTGAACCTACAACAACAACAATAATAATGTATGTGCTGTCTCTCTCTCTCATACACGCACAGAGAGAGAGAGAGAGTATATATACAATAGCGAGAGAAAGAGAGAGAGAGTGTGTATACATATATATATCTCCTTTGCTCAACATCTTTACTTCTTCTAAGCAATTGACAGCTACTGGTATCTAGATTAGAGATGGGAGCTTCGTATTCGTCTCCTGGGGGAGACAAATAGGAAGTTTGACAGCACAGGTGGCCAGCCCGATTGGACCCTCCCCCCCAAAATAACAGGCGTCCACTTGCCACTCTCTGCATGGCACACGTGGCCGGTGTCATCAAAAGCATGAGAATCATGGCAGTAGCCCGACTGGCACTGCCCTACCTCCCCGCTCAGCTCTGGTGAGGGGCGGGATGACAAGCCTCCCCACTCAGTTGCTGAGTGGCCAGCTGAGCAGGGAGGCGGGGCAGCGCCAGTCGGGCTACTGCCATGATTGGCATGCTTTTGATGACACCAGCTGTGTGCACTGTGCAGCAAGTGGTAAGTGGACGCCTGGTTTCGGAGGGAGAGGGTCCAATCGGGCTGGCCGCCTGTGCTGACAAGCTTCGTATTTGTCTCCCCCAGTAGACAAATACTGTATGAAGCTACCATCTCTAATCAAGATTCCTCAGTGAGCACAACCGTTTCACTGTCTTTAAAAAAATATATCTGGCTCTCAAAGATGCAAAATACGCACATCACAGCTAGCTATAGATAGCAATACATTACTTCCTGAATAAGAACTATTAGAAGCATCAGGAGAAATGTGGATCTTATAAGTGTCTGTAAAACAATCTGTTCTGTATTATTTTCTCCCGCAGAATGCTAGCTGAAGGGAACTCTTGAGAATCACATAAAACATGATGATGGCTAGGATGATCTTATGGCCCTGCTACTCCCTGTGGCTTTTACACTATGGCACGTGCCAGTATGTCACAGTTGCAATCCTATATTCAGCAACTCTATATTCAGCAAGCAACAGAGGCAGCACCAGAACAATCTGCATAAAACCAAAAGCCAACATAGTAACACAGACAGACAGCCCTCATAGGAGTGAGCAAATCTGCCAGTTTCAGTCCATCTTTTCTCCAAGCTTTGTTTCACCCCAAACCTTGAGAGTTTCCCCATTCTTAAATTTGGTTTGTGCTGAACTTGATTAAAACAAACAAACAAAAACCCCACATTTCCATAAACATTTATATGCACTTTTCTGTGCATCTCTCCTGACAGATGAATCTTGCGTTCAGTTTTACCCGTTATTATATATGTATATTTTTGCAAGCAATTTCCCTAATGCTTTACAATCTTAGTTCACTAATGTTGAGTGCACTTTGCCCTAATATGTGCATTTTTATATGCTATGGAACTTTAACTTCAACAAATGTATAATCTGTGACCCTAGGCCGGGTAACCTCAAGAGCTCTTACGACCCACATGTCTCTACCCTCGGTGCCAGAGGGCTGGTCCTACAACACCTCATTCCTTCAAATTTACTTACCAAAAAAAGGGGTGCTGAAAAGCCCCCTTATACTCTCAAATGGCCAAAAATGCTTTTTTAAAAAGAACTAATTATGGGTATTAGAGGGTGGGCTGCTAAGGGGGGGATGTTAAAATATGGCAGAAGTCCCCTTCTGCCTCATAGAGGATACACATTTGGGGTGTGAGGATGCAAGGTTGTTGTATTTGGACCCCAGGGGCCACTGTATGTCACTGACCGACATTGTAGGCCATTGGGAAGCATAATAAATAATGCAAACATAAAACACAAGGTGGTAGTGGTATATAGAGAAACAGAAAGAGAAACTGTATAAAAAAAACTGCTGGATAGCTTAGTGGCTTAGATCTCTAGCTGCGGAGCCAGAGGCTGAGAGTTCAATTCACCACTGTGCCTCTTTGAGAGGGACTGGACTCCATGATCCATAGGGTCCCTTGCAACTCTGCAGTCCTAAGGTTATTATTATAATATTATTATTAACACTCCAATACAAAAATTGTTACCTTTTAAAAACTTTTTTTTAAAAAAATTAAAATATGTATTTTTATGATAAAAATATGTATGCATCATGAAAAGGTCTGTGTTATTTATGTCTGCGAACATTTTAGCTGGAATTGACACCCACCAGGTCATATCATCTTTAAACATTTCTGAAGGCAATATATCCTTTTATATATATCTTACCAAGTCAGTTCTTCAATATTATGTGAAGTTACTGGGGGCAAGGTAGAGAATCCTAATTTATACACGATAGATTCCACTGCATTGTTTAAAGTTCTTTCCCCCAAAATATTCTAAAATCTCCTTTCCTCAGATCCTTTAGAAACACGATTCCAAAATTCTCTTTTGTATTCCATTATTGCCTGGTTTAGTTTCCTCCAGTTATTATTGAAATATTACTATTTTTCCTTACTTATTTTCTGATAATTTATACTCGTTCCACATTCTGGTTTCTGGGTACCCTTTCAATCTTTTTTTGTTTGGATTTTCTTATAAATGTTATCGTCTCTTTTTTCATTTCCCTGCAGTCCCCATCAAATCGCTCACATCTGTACAGTCTATTATTACTTTGAACACAAATTGTTGTCACTAGTGGATGTGAGACCCGGGGTGATTTCATCATATATCCTCTGAATATCATCACGTTCCTCCACAGTTCCCTTCCTCAGACCTAATAATTGATCATTCCGTAGTATACAAGTTATGCTCTCAACTAAGTGCATAGACTGTTTCAGTTTTCTATAGCCCAGGATTCTGACCTCTGTTTTATGCTCTCCACTCAAATGGGAAAACTGGTGGGTTCAACTAACTATAACCAAAGGAGTAAATAGTCACTACCCACCCTTTTGTTGGTAGTGATTAGTGACTATCATAGTGCAGTAGAGATGCAAGTGTAATTCCCTACACTAGGGAATTTGCTGCATATAATGGCTTCCTGAACTCTCCTTTAGAGCACCATTTAAATAACCTAATTAACATTTTAATAGAAGGGGGTGGGAAACACCACATTGTCCCTTGTTCAAAATATTCTCATCCCAGGATATGCATTCAGTATCATTTACTGGGGATATATCTAATCCTAATCACTCACTCTTGTACTGCAGATTAGCTTCCTTCTAATACAATTATGTGCTGCCAAGTAAATTCTGATTTATAGTGACTCTTTTCGGGGCTTTCCAGGTAGAAAATACTCAGAAGTGGTTTACCATTCTCTTCGTCTGGGGATACCCTATTACTGTGCAGCTTACTTGTCAAAGGCCACACAGGCTGAGCTCCCAAGCTCTGGCTCCACAGCCAAATACTTAAAGCACTGAACTATCATCCAGCCAATTTAGCTTCCTTCTGGACTAGCAAAATTATGGAGGAATCAGGGTGACTTATTTGCACATTGGAAAACCATCAAGGACATTCCAAATAATTTCTGCAGTTACATAACATCTTTGCAGAAAGATACAAGCATGCAGGCAAGCCAGCAGACCTAGCTGCCAATACGGGAGAATTAGTACTTGTATATAGTGATCGGTTGGCCAGTCAATGGCCAAAACCTCTATTGCAAGTGGCACTGATAGCAAGTTGCCAAATCTCTGCTGCCTTTACCCACATTTTTTTATTTTAATATGTAAAAACATGAAAAAGTAAATTTATGTAGAAATAGACCCAAAAACAATTCCCAAGGATGAGATAAAAGGAGTATATGAAAGCAATTCAGTTTATTGTAATCAATTAAGCAAGCTCTTCCATATATCAGTTTGTGATACAGGAGGAAAGATATCCATTATAAATTCTTCAACTGAGTTCATAAAGCCTGTGAATGGGTACCTGTTTTCATAAAACTGAATGCCAGCGACATTTCCTTGATCAACCCAGACGCATGAATCCTATAAACCAGATCCTGGCGTACCAGAGAGTAATAATCTTGTCCCGTGAGTCTTCCAGTAGGTTGTAATTACCAGTCTAGCAGCTAGACAAATATTGAAACCAGCTGTGTATGTAGCAAGCTTGCATTTCCCCCTTGAGACCTAGTCAGCAAACCCAAAGTGCATACTGGATGAAACCTTTAGCTTCTATTTTTTCCCTGTTCCAGAAAAATGAAGTTCCAAAACATGCTGACTCTTGGAACATGACCATCACATATGGTAATATGAACTAAGACCCTGACAACACATAGGATTAGCTAAATTATCTCTCCCATTTAATCTGTTAAGCATCAAGTGTAATACATATATCAATTCCCTTTGTTTAATTGAGATATTCTTGACTATTGTTTTCATCCACAACAATTCTTGAGTGTTATTGTTAATGGTGGCTCCCATTTTCAACCCTGAAATAAGAAGATTATATAATGGGGGATACCAAACTTGTGTGTTTTTTTTTAATTATCCTTTTGATTGGAGAAACCAACTGCAAAATTCAGAGAAGGATAACTGAGTTTAGTGGAAACAGCACTGCTACAGGTGAAGGGGGCTTTAGCCCTGCCACAGGAATATCTCTGCAAGGCAAAGCTTTTTGCTTATCTTGTGTACCCAGACGAGTGATGTGAGGTTCAGAATAATGGAGCATGAGACTGACCTCAGCCTCTGGCTCCACTGAACAGATCCCTAACTATGCACCCATAGGAGCAGACAGGAGGAGGAGGAAGGGAATGGGTGATGTTGGCTTTGAGTGGGGCTGCCCAGGACACACCCTATCTACTCTCCTGCCCCATGCATGATGCTTTCAGAGCACAGTCCTATAGACTAGACAGAGAGGGAGCCTCTTCGGGATAGGTACTAGTGGAACAGCCCAGGCTTGCTAGGATGCCTTGACTCTTTTCTTGAAAGGGAATAAGGCTGAGAATAGTCACATGCTATAGCAGAGGAGTGCAGCGATAAGACAGCACTCAGGCACATATCACAGAGATATGGGTAAGGATGTGATCCAGTGATGGCTAGTGATATCTTTCATTGTGCATTGCCCCTTTCATCCAAGTCAGCTGCACTTTCTTTATGTTCTTCACATTGATTACCAGTCCCCAGTGTGTGCGCCCATGTTTTCTCCCAGCAGACTTTCTTATCAGTCTCCCTGCTCCACGCAATGGCAGCTGCATGGCTGCATTTATAATCATGACGCTAGCAGAAAATCAGACATTCATCCCCCTGGCTTTCAGGAAAGACAAATGAGAACATGGCTGGAGAAGAACAGAGTAACCGTGACACAGGTCCAGCATTTGTCGAACAAAATCAGTTACGGAGTGAGATTGACAAGTGTCGCCTAAAAATGTGGTGACCTTTATGTTCATGCAGAGCCCCTGTGCTTCTGACTGGCACATGACAGATGACAGGATAACAGGTGCATCTTCCCCCTCCTGCATCCTCTTGCTGCACCTGTTAGCTATCACACCCCTTGGAAAGGCACAAGAGCTGTAGGATGACAAATGGAGCATCCCCATAGAGGAATAGTAGTCTTCTCTTCCCAGATGCTGCCACAGCCTTGCAAGTTGCAGAAGAACTGCCTCCCCGCTCCAACTGCTGTCCATTCTTCTGAAAACTGGAGTATTATCCATGTTCTGTTCAGAAGACATAGAGACTGTTGTGAGCAAAGAGTAACATCAATTGAAACTGAAATGGATTCATACTAAGTGAATGAAGGTCACCGCCTGGCCTCTGCTTGGGGATACAACTACTGGAAAATATATATATTTAAAATATTTTTATCCCACCTTTCTCCTTCAAAAGGACCCAGGGTGGCTTACATCATTAAAAAGACAATATTCAAAAGCTAAAAACAGTAAGTATACAAATATTTAAAAAGAATTCAATGAGTATTATATTAAAAGTGGTAAATAAATTCAGTATTAAAACACATTAAAACCACAGAGCACAACAACCCATTTAAAAAACCCTCTCATATAACATGGTCATTAGGATAAGTCTCACACACACGCACAGTGTCACCACTGCATTGCACGTCTGCCTCCAATTGTGATGTCTTCTGCTGCTGATGACTGGAGCACATGCTGGCAAGGAAGAGCTCACGTGCATTTGGCAACACCGGAAAGAGTTAATGTTGTGCTTGGTGTTTGAAAGCAAAGGTGACTGTTGTTTCATGTTGGCTTCACTGAGACACAGGAGGAACATGCCAACTTTCAGGGACTTAGGGTCAGCAGAGATGATTCTGTGTTTGCAAATTGTGTACTTATCTGGCATCCCCTGTAAAAAGCTGTAAAGCAATGGAGGGTTGTAATACCTGGATTTGGTTTCCTTAGATTGGAGATTGGGGTAAGACAATCTATCCCCATGGGTGTTTGAGTGTCTTGCACACCACATGGTGGTTGCCACGAGGGATGGAGAATATTTGGGAGTTCCACTTTTAGACATAGCCTCCTGTTCCCATACATCATCTGTTTAAGAGTTTGTGACATACTCAGTCCTTTCAACTCTATTTTCAACAGCATAACATTACACTATTGTCAGGGCCTGAGACCTGAGCAGGCATTAAATTCCTCTAAAATGTCAGTACTCCCACACCAAATCCCCATGCTATCTAGTTCTCACTCCTCGCACTGCCATTGTCTTTCCAACAATAGAAAAGTGTCCATAGGTTAATGTAAGCCTTCTCCCTACCCGGCCATGTGATGCTGTGTTGTTGGGCCAGTGCAGAGCAGTCCCATCCCCCACCCCACCCCCAAGCACATGCATTGCATGTGAAAGGTCCCAAGTTCGATCCCCAGATAAGTTTAGAAAGGATCCTGCTTGAAACCACTGTGGGAGGTCATGTCAAAGTCAAGAATTCTGGGCTAGATGGACCAATGTTCTGACTCAGCATAAGAAAGAACGGTTTGGTCCTTGTGTAAAATCCAAAAACAAGGGAAGGGGATCTCTTTGTGAGGCAACTAAAAATCTCTAGTTTCATTCAAGAGTGGGTGAGGGTGAACAAGCTGAAAATTGAATCCTGACAAGATGGTGGTGGTGCTAGTCAGTAGAAAGTCAGATTCAGGAACTGGGATTCAGCTTGCTCTAGAAGGGGTCACTGAAGCTACCAACATGAATTTGACCCAACTCCGGGAGACAGTGGAAGACAGGAGGGCCTGGCGTGCTCTGGTCCATGGGGTCACGAAGAGTCGGACACTACTTAACGACTAAACAACAACAAAGAAGGGGTTGGGCTTCCTTTGACAACTGAGGTTCGTAGCCCAGGAGTGCTCATTGGCTCTTTACTGTTGGTGGACATGTGGTACTGCTACAGAAAGACTCAGGTGGATTTTCTTCATAGAGATCACTGCTTGTGCAACAAACAGTGCTTGCACAAGAGGTCCTATCCTTCTTTCCTACATCGGTAGGATGTTCCACTGAATGGAAGCTCAACAGGACCACAAACTAGGTATTAATGTATTCATAAGTGACTTTATATTAAATTTAAATTAGTATATTAAATCGTATTTTTTTAAATTGCATTTTCCTGTTTTTCTGCTGGGAGGCAGAGAGGAAAATCAGCTGCATTTCTTACCTGTATATTAGTGTTGTTGTTGTTTTTAAATGAACTGAAGGTAGAGTGGGGCATTTTCAAGCACAGTTCAGATCCCTGCAAGAAGCATGGTTTATAAAGTAACCACAGAAATATACTAGATTATTGCAGAGGGACTGGAGCAAAACAAGTGGACAGAAGCACCATTTTTCATAATAGCTCTTGACAGAGGAGATGAAATGTTACTCCAGGCTAACTGAAAACTTTGCAAATGCAGAGGAGAAGAATGACAGAAGTCTGAACTGCTTGGGAATTGTAGTGCTTCTCCCAGTGATAAAAAAAGACAAATAATTAAATCCAGACAGGGGAGCTGCCAAAAAACAACAACCCTATTTGCAGTTGTAGTAGATCATATTAAGAGGCATCTCAATATGTGGTTGCTAAAGTATCATGGCCACCTAAGGATATTTTGCCATGGGAATAATGGAATGGTAATAAAGGAGGCAGCAGGAGGCAGGAAGAGTCCTTCAGAAATAACCCAAATGGAGGAAAGTTGAGTAGATTACTATTCCAAAAATGATGTGGCTGTACTCATTTGGAGCACTGCAGAACATGCATTGTATCAAAAAGCCTCGAATGAATGAGAAGAGGAAAAAACAGAACTAGAAACAGCAAGAGCACATTAAAAGTAGGATGGGTAAACACAATGAATATATGGAATGCAAGTAACATTTTTCTAACCACCGCTTCTAAGAAAAAGTGATACCAGGCTTTTAGGATTTGTAGATGTGGAGTAAATGTATGTAGTTATGACACACTTTATGATGGAAAGGGTCATGTTTTCATTTGAGATGTGTGGGAGGGGTCCCCAGTGATCAGTTTCCAGCACCTGTGTTTAATGCTGCAGTAATGTTCCTTCCCTAACTCTCACCACAGAGTAACCACAGCTGGCACATCTGGAATTAGGAGGCAATCCTTGTAGACCAGAGAACTGGAGAGACATTTCTTCTTAAAAAATGAACCTCTGGAAATGTGAAGATGGTTTACTGTAAAACTCACTGCTTTTGTAGACTATGTTATCATAACTGTTACAGCAACTCAAATATTCTTCTTGCTGTATTAGTCACAGGAATGTGGAGACAGTGGTTTAGGCATCTGGCTGTGAAGCCAAAGGTTGAGAGTTTGACTCCCCACTGTGCCTCCGATGATTCAAGGAGCTCCTTGTCCATCAGGGGGCTTTCCAGGGCCTAACCACAATTCTACCAAGTAGACTGCTGCTACTCTTGTTCTGTCCAAGGTAACAAGGCATTCTTGGGACAATAGGTAAACAAAGACCAAATCTGAATCCCCAACTCCCATAGTCTAAGAACAGGACCCTTAAATGAATCAAGGAGTGAGATGCTGACTTTAGTACCATTTGAAATTCACACAACCTGTAGGGAGGTAAGTTTATTTACAGGGGATAAGAGGGGAAGAAATAACTGTATAGACAACCAGAGCAACTTTTGGAAAAAAGGCCAAAAAAAAAGTAGAGTATTAAGATAATTCTAGCTATTCATACTAGACTATGGCCTGCACTGTAGCAGGTATCTGACTAGCTTAACAGATATCAAAATGCAAAGGCACGAAGCACAGCAGGAAGCAAATGTGAGGCATGGATGAAGCATAACAGGAGACAGGAGGGAAGCAGTGAGGCCAAAACCCCATAGCAACCAAAATGGATCCTGTTAACCAATCACAGGCCATAGTATCCAGAAGATTCAAGCACTTTGGAGTACATGCTGCTTCTCAAGTAAACCCAGTCAGAAGCATTTACTTTAACTATCAGTCCATTTCTTTAATAGCCTGGACCATTTCACATTCTGAGACCCCCCTCATTGTTTGGAAAGGGGAATTTAAAAAGCCCCTTAAAGCTAGATATAAGAAACTCAAATGTCTGGAGGTGGGGATAGTTGGTTTTAAAATCACTGGGAAATTGACTGGATATTTATATGTGTGAGGGTGGCCATCTCTTGATCGCCAAAAAGGAGGAAATGGAGGGCAAGGAACACTGACAAGGAACACTGACAAGGAAGTGTTCACACTAATGCGGTGGCATACAGGTTGAAATCACTCAATCGATCAATCAATTGATCAATCAATCAATGTTTGTTTGTTTGTTTGTTTTATATGCCACCTTTCTCCCAATAAGGGGACTCAAGGCAGCTCACAATATTAAAAGGAATAGAATTAAACACATAATAAGTGAAAGATTAAAAAACAATTAAACAAACAAATAAATAATGGATCATTCTTCACAAAAGACGTACATTTTGCATTATATTTGTACATGCTAATTTAAAGTAATATATGCAAATATAATCTCAATTGAACACTGTAATTTAAGTGGAAATCCACTACTGCTCATCATTAGAAATGGGGATATTCATATTTGTAAATGAATACGAATATCTCCATCCCAGCTGCACCTAATGCGGGTCTGGCCTTCAGAACCGGCCCGTCCGCTCATATACCACCAGCGTCCCGCTTTTCCTGCCAATCGCGGCAGTAGCTCTGCTATCTCCCTTCTCAGCTGGCCACTCAGCAGCCATACGGGGAGACTCGTCCTCCTGTCCCCTGCCTGGACGGCACTAGTTGTCATTCTTCAGGGTCTAGAACCACCACCCCTCTGAGGTGTCATCACAGATACATTTTGTCTCCATGCAGAAGAGGCTTATAATGTTGTTCCTTCCCTGAAGGAGGGCAGCTCTGTGCCCAGCTCCAGAAAAAAAGGTGAAGCTAGTACATTACAATGATTTATTGTATAATTTCCCAAAATATCTTTACCCCTCATGAAAAAAAAATGTCCATGCTTTCTACTACATTCTCAGCACTCGCCAGAACTTTCCTTGGTAGTACTTATGAGCTTACTACAAAACTGTCAGTTAGGCAAGGACACTGCATTTATTTTTTTTCTGTTACACATCTTTTCATTCCAAGGAAGTGACATTAGCAACCCTAAGAATATGAAACTAAGTTGAAGGAAGGTCAGCACAGACCACAACAGATAAAAGACAGTGTAGGAAAACTGAGGAGGTCCTCTCTCTCTCTCTCTCTCTCTCTCTCTCTCTCTCTCACACACACACACACACACACACACACACACACATACACACACACACACTGCAAAGGCATATATCTTCCTCATTGTAAACCAAGTAGCACACACTCACCTCCAGCAGAAATGGGTCAGACTGCTTCTGCATGGAAGATGTTCTTCTTCTGTTTGGTTACCAAATCAGGAACCTTTTCTGCCTGAACTCTCATGCAGGGAAGAGCGGTACCTTAGTAGTACAGAGTTTGCTATGTTTTGCATTTAAGTGCCTCACAGGCAGGGTGGCCATTTCTTGATCGCCTGAAAGGAAGAAATGGAGGGCAACAGCCACACACAATGAATGCAAATGTTACTGTGCTGGATGGGCCAACAGGTTGACTTAGTGTAGGGACAGTTTTGAGTTTTGACACTTTACAGAAGATACTTTGAGTTTTCAAGCGGGTTGTTTGCATTTCCAAAATGAAAAATCGAAGTGTTTTGCCCATTTTTGTTTGCCCTGCTGCCATCAAACCTTGATGCCTTTCAGGGTGAAACATGGTAACTGCTGAGTCCAGTTTGGTAATCGGAAGACACATTCTCATCTGATTACATTTCAGTAATCTAATAATGGTATTACCCATTTGGATTACTGGATTATGAACAAGGATAACATGGCTCCCCCCAACCCACCCCCGTTTTGTTCTTCACCCTTAAAGCAGTATGCAGTTCATGCAGCTTTATTATAATGTTGATTATGGATTTTAATAAAATTTAAGGCAGGAAAAATAAGAAATTCATATGGGGAACATATGTGTTCACAGTCATTCACAGTCAGTGCTCAACATAATTGCCTTGAAGTACAGACATCCCTTCTAAACCATACCCTAAGAGATTATATATAGCAGTGGCAGGGAATATATGTTCCTCCACATATTAGACTGCAGCTCCCATCAGCGTTACTAATAGTGAAGCAAAATTAGAGTTGTCACCTGAAGACATCTAGAGGGCGATGTATTCCCAACCCTGGTGTATAATGTTCTTTCTGTGCAACCCGAGTAAGTGCAGGCATGCATCTAAGTGTGACCGCTCTGAAGATTGCAGTTTAAGATGAAATGAAATGAAAAGGAAACGGCATATTGGTAACCCAGGAAGGGTGTATTGGTTACAAACTTGAATTTGTGGCCATGTTTTTTGTAACGTACAGCCTGGGAGAAATAGCTGGCAAATATAGGAAGTGAAAAATAACCATCGCCATTTCATTTGCTCCCTGCTGGAAGAAGGCACGAATCTCTCCATGTATCCTGGGGGAACCTTCCAGCATTTATTTATACATTCCATATCCCACTTATGCTGGAGATAACGAAATGCCAGTCAATCTGTCCTTATCTGACACACAGTCCTCGATGGATCTTAGCTTTTGCCAGAACTGTGTGTTTTTACCACGTTGCTTTTATAAAGTATGTGTAGAGACAGACAGACAAAGGTGTCAGCATAAACAGAAAACTGCAGTGTAGCATTGTTCTAAAAGGAATGGAGAGCCAAAGAATCAGAGAAGCAGCACAATGTAGCAGATAGTGTTTGTTTATTTATTTATTATTTATTTATTGGATTTCTATCCCCCCCATCTAGACCAAAGGCTTTGGCCTGGGGAGGCTTGGGTTCAAAATTTCCCCTCATCCATGAAGTTCAGAAGGATTTGGCTGCTTCAGAACATTGCCTTATGAGAATAAAAGTGGGACAGCCTACCTTGAGTTTTGCGAAGACCCAAGTGGTGGAAGGTCTCTGAAATACAGTAGGATACAGCGCAGAAGATTTCATTCTGTCTGCCTTTCACCCATCTATAGATGGAACTCTGAAGTTTACTCCCAGGAAAGTGTGGGCAGGACTGCAGCTGCAGGTTCAGGCGGTCCAATGGGTTCCAACATGCTGAGTAAACTGGCAGCACTAAGGCAGCTCAGCCACACACCTCTGAATACAAGACCTGGAGCAACACAAAAGGGAAAGCAGGTCTCCCACCTATACTTCTTCTTTTCTTTTTTTTAATGGACTTCAGCACAAGTGAAAGAGCTGCAAATGATGGGCATTTGAAATTCACCCAGCTGGCTGCAAATGACAGGAGAAGGAAACAGTTGGCCCACAGACCTTCAGATTGGCAGCCCTGGCTTTGGTGGATGGAGCCAAGTAACGCTCCACGTGCAGTACAAATGTATGCCGTGGTGTTGGCATCCAATCCAGCTCCCACAAAGGGGGTGCTGACATTGGTGGATGATAAACTTGGCCATGAAATATTCTTTGAAATGTATACCTTTGTGTTTTTGTGTGTGTGCTGCCAATGCAGATGCTGCTGTCTGGATACAGATAGAGGGTTCTCCACACAGACTAGCCTTCCTAGGAACAAACGGGTATTTTAAGAAGCGAGGGTATGGAATGTTTCTGACAGCACAGTCTTGTGCATGTTTATTCCAAAGAAGTTCCAGGCTGTTCCATAGGGCTTACTGACAGCTAATAGGGCCGTATCCTTAGCCTACAAGGCATACCTTGTGATGCAAAAGCTGGCTTCTTTAAAAATTAAAGGAGCGTCACTATCAAATCAAAAGCACTGTCCAGTCAAAATCAGTTTTACATCTGGATTGCAAATAAAATACATCTAAGGCTTTACAATCCAATTGGTCCTATAAAAACAACATCCATATAAGGTCTGTATTTCCACCTTTTGCTGATAGCTTTTAAAAACCAAATGTGCATGGACATGCACCAGAGCTCTTCAAGTTTCAGCCTCTTTTACTACCTAAATAGCTGAGCAGAGCTTAGAGCCGTCTCTTCTAGGTGAAACACAGAGACACACACAAATGGACACCCTCTCCCCTCAAAAAACATGAACATCTGAGCATAGGAGCTTGTGTACTTGGTAGTCAAGGAACAAACTTTTTTCAGGAACCACTTTTTTTTTTTAAGGGATATTTGATCTGATTTCTTTGAATCAGAGATTCCTTTTGCCATCCTAATTACAATCAAAACGTAGGCCAAACTGAAATAAAGGGAGATGAACTATAACTTCTCTGAATAACTTAGAGAACATTCCATATGGCACAGTGCCCTAAACTTAGGCAAGTTGAAGACTGTTTCAGGTAATCTACTGGCAGATGGCAAAAGGCATGAGTTCCTTTCCATATTGTGGGAAATGGTTCCCAAGTGTTATCAATCCAAGACTGTCTGAAAAGCAGTCTGATTCACAAAGCGGTCTTGACTTTTTGGCAGCAGTCATGATGGCACTAGTGTGATGCATGGATTAGTCTGAGGCTGCAGTGCTGGTTTCATAAGTTATCAGAAGGTGAGAGTCAGAATGGTACCTTGGGAGGTGGTGATACTTCAGGAGGTGGTGAGTGCTCCAAAGATGGAGGCATTCAAGAGAAAATTAGACAACCATCTGTCTGATCTGTTTTGCTTTGGATCTCAACATTAAGCAGAGGGTTGGACTTGATGGCCTTTTATGGCCCCTTCCAACTCCATTATTTTATGATTCTGTATTTCTGTGATGCCATACATCTGGATGAATTCCATGATAAATAACTTTTCTAAGTCCTGTAGTATGGTGAAGTGGTTTATTTAAGCAATGTGGGGGGACTGAGGTAGACAAATGCAAAAAGGGCCTGGAAATGTAAGGCCAACCCAATACTGTTAAACTCCCATCTAGCCCCCATGGTCACCGTGGCAAGGGATGAGAGTACTGCCGATCTAGCAATATTTGGAGGACTGTGCGTTCCTTATTGCTGAATTCCTTATTGCTGAGGAATGAGTGGTGTAGCAGAACTATAAAAATGGTGATCATAGCATGAGTATGTGTGTGGGTTTTAATTTATGCTCTAATTGGTGCACAAACATGTCTTGATTCTGAACTAATGCTGTTTAAGCTCCAGTAAATTCGTGGAATAGAAGTTTGTTCGTGATTAATTTTTGCTGGATTCTACCGATTTAAAAGTAATAATTGGATTGGACTATAATCATTCCCCTCCCAATACGTTTATTTTCATGGTGTGCATAAAATAACATCCTAACCAATCCTGATCTGGACCCTCAGTATTTATATAGTAGATGTAAATGCATAAGCAAGAGCAAGCAGCTGCACAATTATAGCAGCATATCAGCATGATGATCACTTCCCTGTACATCTGCAGTTCCCTAAGAATACAAAACCAGTCCTGCTGGATTTGTCCAATCATCCAGCTAGTCCAGCATCTCTTTTCTCATTATGACAAAACTTTCACATTGAAATCATTGCCCCAGTAGATCTATCGGCTGAAGGGGAGCAAGGATTCTCAGCTTCTTGACAAATTCCTAGAATAAAAATTAGGATTTTTTTTTTTTGAAAATCCAAAGAACTCAAAAGTCCTACATCCAGAAAGCTCATTTTCTAAGTGTCTAGTAATATATAGCAAAACAGCATAATACACAATCAAGAGAGAGAAAGAAGGATGATGATCAACTCTCTTGGAGATCACAGAGTCAGGGGAAAAATTAGAATCAATGTACATACTACAGATGGAAGCTGTCTAGAATAAGGAATTCTTAAGAGCTCAAAATGCCTGATTGATATAGAAACAGATTTTCACACCTTGCATAGTTTGCAAATTTGTTTGCTTAGTTTATCTGTGAAGATTCTCAGTCATCCAGTTGAGGTTATCTGGAAGTTGCGTCATGGCAACTGGACTTCTTTATTAAGTTGAAACGTTTCACTATTCATCCAGGTAGCTTCTTCAGTCTGAGGAGAGTTGGTAGGAGATCCCTGATATATCCTCCATGCTGGTTTCACTTCCCCCTGGTCTGAATAGGCTCGTTAGATGGACAATGGACAGGGGGGGGGGGTGTTGAGTGAAAATCCCACCTCTGCAGTCCTTCTCCACCCATTGTCCTGGGTCGTTAACAGTCATTAACAGTGGTCTTGCTGGTGTGTATGGTCCTGATCTTCCTGGGGAGGGATGAAAGGGCAGCATGATAAATAGGAGACAGATTGTATCTAAGGCCTCCACCCCTGTTGAGTGAGGGATTTTCTATATGCACATGTATGGCCTCCTTGACTCCTCTCTCAAACCACCTATTCTCTTGGTCCAAAATGAGTACATCTTGGTTATCAGATGAGTGTCCTTTGTCCTTCAGATGAAGGAATATTGCTGATCATGGTCTTGAGCCGTTGCCCCTCCTGTGCTGGGCCATTCTCCTGTTTAGTGGCTGTTTGGTTTCTCCAATGTAGAGCTCCGAACAATCCGCTTTGCATTGGACCACATATACTATATTGCTCCTGTTGTGTTTTGGTGTCCTGTATTTTGGGTGGACAGGTCTCTGCCTTAGTGTGCTTGTTGGTTTGAAGTGCACGAGTATGTGGTGCTTACCAAAAATCCTTTTGAGTTTTTAAGACACACCCGCCATGTAAGGAATAACCAGGTTCTTCTGTCGGCTCTGGGTCTCAGACTGTTCCATTGTCCTGCTGGGTCAGGACATTGCCTTGTTAAAGGCCCATTTTGGATATCCATAGGCCTTAGGGGCTCTCCTCAGATGTCCATCTTCTTTGCTTAGTTTTGTGACTGACCATTGAAAGGTATGCACAGGCTTCATCTTTGGAGCTGAAAGGTTAATCCGTATCCTTAAGTTAAAGCCTAGTGACAATGTAACCACAGATATCTGAAATGCTACATTTGGGAACTAAAGTTCTCAGAATCCCACAGCCAGGTTTTAAATACATGTATGAGGATACAGGGGGAGGTGGGGAATGTAAACAATCAGGTCAAATGGAAGTGAAATGCTTGGTTTTAAAGAAACGGACTTCTGTGAAGTTAGGGTGACAGCCTTAAAAGTGTGTGCAGGGGATAGTGTTGGGTGGATGTGTGGTTTTTGAGGGACAGGAGTGTTTCACTCCTTGGATTCCATGAGATACTTCACAGACATTCATCAACCTGCCTCCCCCTTTCCCTGATCGGGTTTACTTTTAAAGACATACCACTTTTTGAAAACTGATTTCAAAGGATGGGAAAAGAAAAGAGCTGCAGGTTGCCTCTGTAGTCCAAATAGATGGAAAAGCTGTATCTGGGCTAGAAAAACACTGAGGTCTGTTTATGAAAGAAGCATATGGATCTCTACACAGCCTAATGATTTCTTACATTTCCACAAACAACTCTTGTCTATTTTTCCCCCTCATAAAAAGGTCACAGTGCATTGTATTTCTTGGCTAGTGAGCCTCTTCTCATGTCTGATGTCCAAACCTGATGTTACAGATCTATTAGGAAATCTTGAGGGTGCTGCAGACCAAATGTCAGAGCCAACGTTTACTTTGCTCAGTAGCAAAGGTAGCTGTGTTGGCCACAAGGAGCAATATGTATAATTGGCATTAAAAAGAATGAGATCTCCCGGTCTCTCCCTCAAGCAAGCTTACATGAAAAGTAGGGAAAGCAGAGGAGAAGAACAACAAACTGGATTTGACACTGAAGCCGTGGTGTCCATGGGATACCCTGAGAGGGAATGAGGAAGGCTGTTCTAATGCAGACATCCAAATAAGGTTTCACCTTCATGTCAAGTGATGGTCTTATCTTAAAGCAAAGCGTGCTGCTTATATACCACCCCATAGCGCTTCAAGCACTCTCTGGGCGGTTTACAAGTTAATTATGCAGGCTACACATTGCCCCCCCCCCCCCCGTGAGCTGGGTACTCATTTTACTGACCTCAGAAGGATAGAAGGCTGAGTCAACCTTGAGCCGGCTACCTGGGATTGAACCCCAGGTCATGAGCACATTTTTGGCTGCAGGACAGCAGTTTAACCACTGCGCCACGAGGCTCTTGCAGGTTATGTTGGAGGATAATCTCTCCCCTGCCTCGCCCGCCCCAAGTCCAAATTTGTTCTGACACAGCTATAAGAATTGTAATGGTCTCCTTGCCTGAGATGAAACCATGTAAATTAAAAGCCTGGCTTTGTGGATGAAAGGGGAAATTGTCTGGGTTCCTATAAGCATACATGCAGCTTAACTTGATGATAGAATATTCTTTTGCTTTCAGAAATGAGCCCCTTTGCCTCATATTAAGGAACAAAATTTGCCCTTCAGACAAGGTAATGTGGTTTCCTTACCCATAAAATAATAATGTGCCATCAAGTCAATTCTGACCTATGGCGACCCTTTCCGGGTAGAGAATGCTCAGAAGTGGTTTACCCTTCCCTTCTTCTGGGGTCATCCTGGGACTGTGCAACTTGCCCATGGCCACACAGGCTGGCTCTGCTCGCAAGAGGCACAGTGGATAATCAAAAATCAAACTCCCAACCTCTGGCTCTGTAGCCAGATACCTAAAGCACTGAGCTATCCAGCCAGCTTAACTTCCTTCTGGACTGGAAAAATTATGGAGGAATCAGGGTGACTTATTTGCAGATTGGAAAACGCATTTCCAGGTAGAGAATGCTCAGAAGTGGTTTACCCTTCCCTTCTTCTGGGGGCACTCTAGGACTATGTAGGTTGCCTAAGGCCACAGAGGCTGGCTCTACTTGTAGGAAGCACAGTGGGGAATTGAACTCCCAATCCTTGGCTCTACAGCCAGAAACCTAAGCCAGCTTTTCTTACCCATAGGGAGGAATTATTTCTCTAAGTCCACAACAGTGTGCACAACCAAAACAAACGAGGGCTGATTGCAGCATTCTGCCTCGCAGAATCTCAGCAGGAGGGACTAGGTATTGACAGAAGAGAAAAGAATGGGGCAGAATAGAGAAAATTGCTTTTGGCTTGTTACTGACTAGGCTCCCAATGTCAGATCAATTGGTGACAGCCAGAGACATGCATCATGACAACATTTTGGTGTCACTAGCAAACATCAATATGCAGATCAAAATGGAGGAGCTATATGGAAATACCAAGGAAATCCATGATGAGGATAGGGAATCAGAAGAATAGGCACATAGTAAAGGCTGATGCCTTCGATTTCATGAAAGTGTGGGAATCCACTCTAGCTTTTAGACTGGACTTCACTGGAGTTATCAAAGATATGGGGTCAGGTCTATTGAAGGCCGGTTGCATCTTGTTGACCTTGACAGGTTCTGGCTGGTGCTTCAGCTGTCCCACCACCACTTTTTTCTTCCATGAATAGGTGCTTACCCTGGTGAGCCACATTTATTTTCTGTGGAACACCCAGGATACAAAATTATGGGACTAGTAGTCCTCAAAATCCAAAACTCCCATCTCTACAAGGTACCATAAAAGAGTATTGTAAGGTTATATTGACCCCCAGTGCAGAGTTGCATAGAAGCCAGACTCTTGCAAGTTTTTTTGAGGAGAGAAAGTGGGCAAATTATGCATCCCATGCATAAAATATTCATGCACAAAATGGCAAACGAATTGTATATTTTAGAATCAACTTAATGCTAAATCTGTGAGTCACAAAGGGAATCAAGTGAGGCAACATGAAAGAAAGTATGATACTGTCAATCAATGCAGCTTATCACACCAGGAAAAAAGTAAAGCGTGTAATATATTTAAAGAATGCCACAGATGAGTACAACTGTTATGATAATAATGTATGCGTTACTTACTAATTTGGTACCGAATAAGGTCAACCACCCATGGCATATAACACTGCATGCAGACTCACATGAATGTCCGTAAAATAGCAGTCACTGGGGTACCTGGCTGAAACCAGGGCTGTGGCATGTGAACTGGGAGGGGTAAGCCCACTCCTGTCATAATCAGGTCCTGTTGAAAGCGGTCTCCTCCTGGCCCAGGAGCAGAATTCTCATTGTTGCCTCTTCTGACAAAGAACAGCTTTAGATTATTCCTGGCAAGGAAAGAGTTAACCCCCTTTTTTGCAAGCACCACAGCTCTGATCCTGATCATCTGGACCATTAAAAAAAAATCTTAATGATGCATCTAATGTCCTGTGTAGTTTGACCTTTAATTTTTAAAATTTTCAGAAAATACAGCACTAAGCATAGCATTTCATGCAAATCAAACCTAGTGAAATAAAACTGTGTTCTTCTCTTTGACAGTTCAAGGGGGAAAGGCAAGTGTACTGAAGCATATTAGGCTTCCTCAGATTCATTGCATCTGAAACTGTATCGTGTCTTTTAGCTTTTTTGAAAAAAGGCAATTTAGCCCCTTGGCATTAGTAAGATTCCTGTTTTGGACAAGAGAGATGAGTGTGGTTGGTTACCGAGAGACAATAATGGCCTCCCTGCCTGTGTTCCGCGGGGCTTACTTCTAGATCAAACATTATGCAATGTAATTATCAGTCATACTGCCATTGATGATAATGTAAAGTATATGCTGGAAAAAAAAATAGACATGACATAAAACCTGCTGGGCTATTGAACAAGGAATAGGACAGGCTGCTACTACTGAAGAATATGGATTGCATGGTAAAGAGCTCAAGAACAAAATACATTCATCTAATGATGGGGAAGCAAATGACAGTGAAGCAGTGTAACTTACACTCAGCTGTGGGGCCACTGTATATAATTGGTTCAGCATGGCAGCTTGTTTAACACAGAAGCGGAATTCAGAATGTTATAATTTTTAGAAATAAAGTTGTATTTCTCATTACTTCTTGGCAACTTGGTTGTTGTTACCATTGCTCTAGTCACACAAGTACTTTGTTTCATTACATGTTATTACTGCAGCGTATTATTGTTACGGGCAGAGAAACAGTCTCTAGCTTCCTTGAGTGGCAAATTCTGATATTGCACCTTGGAAGGATTTATAAAAAGACAAATCTGAAGAAACCTGAAGAAATATTTCCTCTGGTATTTGAAGACTGAGGAGAGAATGAGAAGAATTTGGAAAAATTCCTGTCAAACTGCTTTCTAAAAATGCCTCAAAATGCCCTTTAAAACTGTTTTGTTTTGTTTTAAATTAACTAAGGGTTACTTATTCTCCGCCCACCAGTAAATAAGGATGTGGGACTCAAGAGATGGGTTCAAACATGGGCCACGGTCCTACTTTGAAGTGGGGCTCACTATAAAAGCCCAGCGCCCCATCCCAATGCATGATGGGTCCCACCCTCTCCTCACTGGAGGGGGGAAATGCCCCCTCCCTCTCAGTTGCCCGGCAGGGGGTGCACGGGGTCAGCATTACTCCTAAAAACTAACTTTGTAGCCATTAATTTGTTACCCAAAAGTACTTAGTTTCAAATGGATGAGTTTGTAACTAGTTACTGCCAAGCTCTGTAAAGACCTCACTTGGGAAAATGATCAGATTTTTTTTTTTAAAAAAAAAAGTCCCTATCACTGTCAGCAAATTTTGCAGCCAAAAATTTATCCAGTATGTTAGCAATAGGTTTCATCTGCTAAAAGGGTGATTTGACATATTTACCTACATGCACATAATTCACTGATGAAAAAAATTAATCAAGCAACCAAAACTTTCAACAGTTCTTTTATTAATATACTGCTTTGCATTGTTCTTACTACAGATCTCCAGAAGGTCTGCCCTCCATGAACACCTTGCCAGTCAATTCTGAATTTCTCTTCTAGGATTAGAGTAACTCGCTATCTCCAGGTTCTTGTTTGTTTCTTTGCATTTTTGTTAGAGTAATATATCAATGGCTGATTGCCTGTTGTTCTGTGTAATATTTTCCACTCATGTTGTTGTAATGGAATTCTTCCTTGGCCGTATAAGATGCCAAGGCATAGTGGAAATGGGATGGGGCTCACAGGAAGTGTGGCTCCAAATACTTGGTATATTTCTCTCTGGTATCTGCAGGTAAGGGGAAAAAAATAAGTGGCTAGAAGAAGGAAAAGAGGGGAGATGTATCATTTTATGAATGGCAGCACCACCTTTGAATCCCAGAGAATGGTTTTAGCCGTAGTTTGGAGGAGGATGTTGAAGAAACACATTTTGTAAGTTCTTTCTGTCACGTACTATAGAGTTCTTTCTCGCAAGAGCAAGAATGTTAGGACTGTTTTAGTGGAGTCTGTCAGACCAGGGAGGATTGAGCATGGAGTCCTTGCTTAGAAAAATGCTGAATATTGCAGATTGCCTGCCTCTTGAAGTCTATGCTCCACATCCATGACCCATCTTTATCCTATTGGTAGAATTTATAAACATTACTGTTTTGGATTATAGCTCCCATGCCGTCTGGGATTCCAGCGGTGGTAAGTCTAAAAAAGTAGCTCTCTGCCCTACTGTACCTTTGGTGCCAATTGAGCATAGCTCCCCAAAGGGCTGAAACTTTCAGTCATTGTAACTCCATACTACCCACACTCATGCTTCTGAACTTCTGCATGTTTCTTACCTAAGGATACCTCTAAGACAGAGGTTGGCAACAGGCCACCCATGGGCTGCTTGTGGCCCGAGGGCCCAAACGAAACCCCCAGCAACCCTGGTCTCTCTCAGCACCCCAACCTGCCCCGAAGAGTCGATGGCATGCACTATTTTCTTTAAAACTGCCCAGAAATGCACAGGAGAGGGTAAGAAAGAAGCCAAACACACCCTTCCCAATCTGATCAATCCACTGCACTTGCCTTCTGGAACTAACATCATGTCTGTTTGGAATGTCATTTTCATATCAATTGTCTGGCAAAAACACGAAAGCCATTAGGGGATCAGTGCATTCTCTCTACCCCGCAACTTCTAGATTAATAACAATCATGTGCTGCCATGTTGATTCCAACTTATGGCAACCCTTTCCAGGGTTTTCGAGGTATAGAGTACTCAGAAATAGTTTAGGTAAAGGTAAAGGTTCCCCTTGACATTTAGTCCAGTCGTGTCTGACTCTAGGGTGCGGTGCTCATCCCCGTTTCCAGGCCATGGAGCCAGCGTTTGTCCGTAGACCGTTTCCGTGGTTACATGGCCAGCACGACTAGACACGGAACGCCATTACCTTCCCACCATGATGGTACCTATTTATCTACTCGCATTTTAATATGCTTTTGAACTGCTAGGTTGGCAGGAGCTGGGACAAGCGACGGGAGCTCACTCCGTCGCGTGGATTCGATCTTACGACTGCTGGTCTTCTGACCTTGTAGCACAGAGGCTTCTGCGGATTAACCCGCAGCGCCACCTTTTCAGAAATAGTTTACCAGCCCGTTATTTTTTTTTTGGAAACCCTTGAAGTGTGACATCTGGTCTTCTACAAAGGTTTGTGCCCATATCCTTCAGAAATGTAACTGGCCTGATACCATGCAGAAGGGTCAAATATGATTCATTGCTGCCAACAGACAGACAGACATGATTTGCAATTACTTTTTTTTTTAAAATCAAAATTGACATTGTAACATAAAAAAATCATTTGTCTGACAGGTGAAATCACCCCATCTAAGATGCGATTCCTTCTTTAACTTTCATCAAATTCTAACACAGAGAAAAGTTATTGCCATTTGTTGGTTTCCAACAATAGAGCATGGAGACAGCAATATTTGCATTTCCAAAGCAAGTTTTGGATTCAGACCCTTGGTGGGCAGCTTCTGAACCAGGCTGTTTTCTAAGTGCTAAAGCACCCAAGATGGGCAGTTTCACCATTAGGAGGGATTAGGAGGTAAAAAAAAAAAAACATTTTAGCTGCAGAAATGAATTTTTCACAGCTGCCTTGCTTGCACAATCAACATGCAAACAGAGCTCATTGTTTTCTCATGATGATCCATCACCAAACAAAAGCAAGTTAATTTGCAATTTGCAGCACTTTGAAATATATTACAGGATAATCACACACCATCTACAGTCTAAGTCAGCTGCACTTCTAATTGCTGAGCTCCCCATCTCATCTGCTTTGGCTCAGAATCATCACATTAGAGGCCAGGCTTTGCATACTTGGAGGAGGCAGATGTGCCCATGCTGATCCATGCAGCTGTAACTTTGAGATTAGACTACGTTAATTCACTCTATCCAAGTCAGCCTTGGAGGGTCACCCAGAGGGTTTACAGGGTCTATGGCAGGACTTACGTTGGGGGCCTGCTTCTGCCAATATAAGGACCGAGGCATGTGTGTACAAAGCCATGTTACACTGATTGTAGAGGCATTGAGTTTTACTAGTGCAAACAACACTGAACAGTTGAAAATTGAAAAAGACATATATTTTCAAGCCAACTGAATGACCATGGGTGTTGTTAAGTACCAAGGAATCTGTAGAACCTTGGAGGGGGGGGGGGGGGGGAAGGTCACAGATGCTTATTTTTGCCAGCCAATCTCAATGCAGACAAAACGCTTAAAAACACATAGTCCCTGAGCTCAGCTTCTCTCACCCTTCCATTTAGCTTGGTGCTAATTTACCTTGGGCAACCACCTGCCTTGCCCACTCCTTAAGGCCAGCCCTGCATGTTCTACCTAGGCTAGTAAAAGTAGCTGGTGTTATCCAGAGCACAACCAGAACACTCACAGAGCACAAATCTTTCTATGGTATGTTTTTAAAATGTATGGATCTCAGCCATAAAAGCTGCCTTTTATTTCCCCCTTAAAATCTTCATTAGTGCCTATATTCTATACATATCCTTTCCTGTGCCACCATGCACAGCATATATCCTGCTGGAATTGTTGGTAACAAACAAATGCTTAAAAAATGACGGGGCTGGCTAAGAAGGATGAGGAGGGAGTATTGTGTCCTTATAGACCAGAGATACAGAAAGGAAAATACTGTATATGATTGAGAGAGCAAATTAAAATTGTGTTTAAATAGCATCTGTGTACATGGAATTCAAAAAAAGTGGCAAACAACTTGCTTTAGAAAGGGAGAGAATGAAATATTAAGTTGATATACATTGTGTGTCTCTTTCTCCATAACAAGTTGAGAACATCAATTGGGGACCCAGCATTTTGTAGCTGCATTGTGCGTGTTGAACAAGGTGAACAGAACATCAGGCTGGAACGCTTCACTCAAGAGGTGAAACATCCACACTGGAAAAAAATGTTGTTAGCATTGTTCTACACATCGCAAAAGAATTAATAGCTCAATTCAAGAAGGCAGTAAACTAGAGTGCTTGTCTCCAAAGGCCTATATAATACAAAGATAAGCAAAGATGGGTTATAAAAGTGTAAGCACTGAGCATTATCTTGTCAGGGCGTCACACATGGATGCCACCAATAATCAGCACACAGACTCCAGCGTCGTCTTGTTATTCTTAGGGATTTATTCCCATGAAGATTTTGCCTGGGTCCTATGTTCATCTTAACTGCTGCTGTCATCATTACAGAGCAAATCTGTAAATATCTTAGCCTTTACTAATGTTTTCTGATTCATTAGTATTTTGTTCTTTCTAAATCTAGTTCCTATAAGCCTTTTTCTAATTAATCCCCTGCTTTTCTGTTCTGTTCAGATTCTGTTCAAATAAAATGTCAACTCATTTTTTAATATAATTTGAAAGTGCATTTAATTTTCCTCATGTTTTTGTATAATTAAGAGGCCCTAAATGGATCCTGCATTTATTAGCAAAGGGTTGTTTTAAGGCTTTGTGCTAATGGTACACAAGGCATTGAGGTTTCCCTGAGGAAGGCCATTTACTGGAGAAAACCACAAGCTTCCTTTTGAAGTTTTTCAACCTCAACCTGGAGAAGGTGTGTCTGGGAGGACCTTTCTGCACTGGGGTGACTGTCAATCTGTCAAGTAGTAACCAGTTATTCCTTTCCTGGCTCTGAATTCACAGAGAGCCATGCCTTTCTGCTCAGTGTATCTCTTTACCTCTCCTGAGACTGTTGGAAGCAGTTGATCTGTTGAAGCCTGTTGCTCAAAGCAGTCACGTTTCTCAGTTTTGCTGTTTGATCTGTTCACTGTAAGTAAATGAAATGCTTTTATTTATTTTTACAAATGTCTCAGAGTAAATTATTAAGACTGTAATTGCCATGGACAACTAAGATTAAGAACAAGAGAAGAAATGAATCAAGTAGGTATAATATGCCAGTGGTTTCCACATAGACAGCTATCAGAAAGAATGAAAATGGATAATAAATTAACAGGATTGGTTAAAGAACCTACGAAATTAGACAAGATAATATGGGGAAAAGAAAATCACCAAGTCGCAAAGTTGTATAAATTATTATTGGAAAGAAACATGGAACAGGAAGTAATTAAAGAAAATATGATAAAATGGATGCAGGAATTAGGTAGAACAATTCAAACAGAGGATTGGTTTAGAGCATGGAATGATAACCAAAAACTATTAATAAGTACAGATCTGAAAGAAAATTATATGAAAATATTATATAGATGGTATATGACACCAGAGAAATTGGCAAAGGTGAAGAAAAATGAGAAAGATAAATGTTGGAGATGTAAAACAGTAAAAGGAACACTATATCATATGTGGTGGGGATGTAATTTTATTAGGAAATTTTGGAAAGAAATAGAAAAAATAATCACCATAGATTTAAAAATAAAAATGGAGATGAAACCTGAAACTTATTTGTTCAATATGGTAAAGTTAAACTCGAGGCAAGAGACAAAAATTTGTTTATATATATTAGGCTCAGCCAGAATTCAAGTGGCAAAACAATGGAAAGACAAGGAGGAAGCTTTGGTGGAGGATTGTTTAATAAAATTACAGGAATTAATATTAATGGACAAACTATCAGACTCATTGAAAGGAAAGAGTAGAATGGAGCACGAATCTCAATGGGGGAAAGTAAAGAGTTATCTTAGAGAGAAATGAAATAAAGATTCCAAACCTGTACCAAGTGACTTAGGTTTAAATTAGACGCAGAATTGCTCTCAACATTGGCAGAAGTAAAAACAAAGTAAAGCAGATTGTTAATATGGACATAAAATAAGAATTAAGAAAGGTATTATTAAGATTGCGAAGAAAATAAATGTCTGGTGGAAAATAAGGAAGTAAAAATGTTAAAGACTTACTGTTTTGCGAAAGAGATAATAGAAAGTTATTTCGGTTATGTGCTAATATTGTGATAATTATTTACTTATTTATATATATATATATATTTTAAAATGCAATAAAAATTAAAAGTGAAAAAAAAGACTGTAATTGCCAATTAATGAGAAAAGATGTGGTCTACTCTGAATTCATTCTCTGTGAATCCCTGCACTTCTGCTGCACGGCTAGAAGAATCTAACTAAAAATTCAAAACTCTGTAACACTTCCTTGCCTTATTTCATTTAAGATGATGCTAAAGGTTAAAGCAGATGTGACAATGGGGAACCCATGATCAGATCCTCATTGTTTACAAAACAACACCAAATAGCAGTTGCAAGGGGAATATGCTATGTGTGTTTGGATCGTAATGTTGGGAGCACAGTGCTGAGCATAGGAAAATTTAACCTTTTTTTTACTTGGGCTGTTTGCCTAATAAAAATCTCTCATTAAGCTTTTTGCCCAGCCCATAAAGTAGGGATGGGCAACACATGACTGCAACACCCATAATCTCATACCAATAACTGTACTGGGTGAAGGTGATGGAAGTAAATTCTTATAACATCTGAGGAGGCATGGGTTATCTAGTCCTGCCATGGAGAAAACAGACAAAGTTTACTAAACTGGGAATGGAACATTAGCCCACAGAGACCTATCAGATATGTTGATGGATCTTTGAGGACTAATCCATCTCCAGTTTGTGCTGCGTTATTAGAATGCTAAACAGAGATGGGTGAGAATTTCATTGTAACAATTTAACTGAACTTTGCAAATAAGAAGCATTATAAAAAGCTTAATTTACAACATTCACATGAGGAAACCAAAAGAAGAGATTCATTCATCTAGTCTGAAAAGTCCAGTCTTACAATCTTTATGAATTCAACCCTAGGAATAAGGCTGAGTTGGACTTGTCAGCTCTGCCCCTCTGACCCCAGCAGTTCTGTCATGTTCAACACTTGAATGGGTGGCAGGTACAACCACATCCTCTCCACACTATGAGAAGCTAAGCCTTTTGAATTTGATCCACACAGCTGGGTAATCATTTAATTTAGCTCAGTTTAATGAGAACGTCATCATAAACAGGGAGGAAAGAACTTGATTCCCCCCCCCCCCAAAATGAACGCAAGAAACAACAGAACCATCAGATGTATCTCGCCCCTATTTGTAAAATCGGGGATGGGTATGTGTGTCATACATTTGGCAGTCCATAATACATGACTGAGAGGCTACATTTGCCTTAGTGGCTTGACATGCGCAGATGCGAGGCCGCACCTGCTCGCCTTCACTTAATATGAGGATGGCTTCTTGTTTTTAGCACTATTGCTTTGGTTTCTATACAGCATGGGGCATGTTTTGTGTAAATCAATTCCCTTCAATCAATAACAGTTTAAGAATGTATTTGTCCCCAATGATCAAGACAACTGCAAGGCAGTATACACACCACTGTTTCGCTGCCAGAACCTTGCCGTTATACACGAGCTGTTTACCTTCTCTCATTTCCTTTATGTTGAAGCAATCTAGTAAGGTGCAATCTAGCAAATATATTAACAGAGCTTTTCTACCAAAGAGGTTTTCAACACTGATGCCACTCACATGGCATTGCAACCCACCATATGCTGGTTGTGTTGAAAGGTCCAAGGCAAATGCCTGTTGTGTGCCAAAATGGCTTCTAGCATCTGGAGTAATGGGTTGGGGTTGATGGGGTAAGGCAGCAATATGTGTGAAACGTGTGAGCTGCTCCCTGAACTCCCCAACTGCAACTTTCCCTTGCAAATATTGGAAGACATCTGGGCCTGTTCTACTTGCTGAGAAGCAGTGAATTGCTAGCCGTCACAAAACAGAAGAGAGGTGATGTACTGGAAGCTGATGAATCATACACCAAATAGAGGGAGAGCCATCCCTCCAATTCTAAAACCAGAAAGCAGTTGGCCAGCTCTGCTGATCTCAGGTTTAATGAGAAGGAGAAGAAAAAGATCAGAGTATCATGAAAGAATCACGGAATTGAAGAGGTGGAAGGGGCCCTAAGAGCCATCTAGTCCAACCCCGTGCCAATGGTGGAAATCATGTTTCAGCTTTTCAGCTGAAAATAGCACCACGTGACCTATTGAGCCACTTCTCTCCAATATTATAATGGACATCTGGCATGTGAATGTCATCATATTCTGCCTTTTTATGCTCCCACACCTCATCATTTCCAGTGACCACTGTAGGCAATAATGGGAATGCACGAAGTGATAACATAATTTTACATTACAACACATTGCCGGGGAGAGGAAAGGCAGTTGGCCATAGGGCTGCCATTACCAGTAGCAGAACCCTGCCCTTCGTCCTATCTAGTTCTGTGCTGACAAACACAGTATCAAGGTAGTAGCAATATGATGCAATAAAGGGGGGGGGGGGCGGGAGGAGGAAACAACCCATCCCTGAATAGAAAGCGGAGGGACATAGGAGTCAGAAAAGGAGGCAGTTATGGAAACACTGAGGTTGTTCCCATTCCATAAAAGTCTTCCAAAGAAATTCACCTGAATTCTGGCAAGCAGGCAAAGTAGCCTCACATGAGCTGCCTCTGACTTTATTTGCTGTGGGCTCACTGGATGTTGAGGCAGCAGCAAAGCAACGAGCTATTGGGGGTGTCTGAGAGCTACCCCCCACTGGTCCAATATAAATGCCTCCAGGTTATGCTGGGGAGGTGCAAAATGTCAGACAACAGAGCATTCTGAATCCATGAAGATGAGCAGGCAGCTGGACCCAAGCCAAAAGCTGGCATCCTGTGGGGGAAGAGTCTGCTGTTGGGCCTGAAATTGGTTTTTAGTGCAAAGAAATAAAATATCCTGTCACCAATATTCTCTTATGTTTGCACAGCCAGGAGCCTGGCCAATGACAACTGCTTCCGCTGAGCCAAAGTTTGACACACTTCAGTCTGTCATATAATCAGTGGGATTTAATTAGTGGTAAACAAAGAACATGGCGAGCTTCCCACTCATCTCCGTTCCAGTATTTCAATGACTGCTTAAGGAGAGATCGTTCTAATCTACTTCAATGATTGTGGACACCAAGTCAGTGGATGGCAGTTTAAGATCTATTCATGTAAAAGATGGAGGTTTCACTGAGGTTCCTTTAAAGGGCAAAAGACAGTTGATTCCTTATATGACTTCCTACTGAACCAGTATATTGCTGTTGATGACACTATACATGGGAAGAGGAGTTAAAGTGATTTAGAATAAAAGAACAGACTTTGGACACTGGGGAAAAAAACCCTAAATTACAGGTTTTTCATTTGTAAAGGTTGTTTTGTGGTGAGTTTTAAAGACAGGCCAGCTTAAATTTTTTACATCATTTCCTGTTGTCGCTAATCAAATCAGGGTAGGTATTCCCAAAAGAAGTGCTTGGAAATGCGGCACATTGATTGAGTCAAATCTTGCCTCAGTTCACATCAGGGAATCCTTGATAATGGCATGATTTGCAGAGAAAAATAGGCCTTTATTCGTTGCCTTATATATCTCCCCTCAGTGAAGCCCTTCAGTTCACAAGGCTCCTCACAAAGACACGTCTTCATAAGCCATTTCCCCCCAAAGTTACTGTGTTTCTGAGCCAATCTAATTTCAAGAGGCACGTTTCCCTCTGTTGATACAATGCCACCTGCTTCTGCATTGTCTCTAGTGTTTCCTTTGCAAAGAGAGCACAAGGAAAAAGAAATCTGTTTGTTCTCAAGAATATTTCCTTAGAGTCCGAAAGGTCTTATCTTGACGCAGGTTTTGAAAAGCAAACTACAAATACTACAGATACTGCCATATCCACAAAGCTCAATTAGCTTTGAGGTGTCTCAGACCTTAGTCATAAATTGAGGAAGACTTTTCCAGATGGGGCAAAAGGTCCATCTGCCCCCCTGTCCTAGTTGAACCCTACTGGTTGCAAAGGGGCACAAGACTAACTGGAATTTGCATCCCGCTCCACACCTGGAAGTCGCTTCTCTGAAAACCACTTTTCTCCCAAGGAAATATTTAAATCCTTTTTTAAAAATATGTTTTAAAATTTTCTCTGCTCCAGCTTTCCTCATGGAGCTTTTGAGGGCGGGCATGCTCCTTAATTGAAAGTTTCCAACCAGGCTTCTGACCACAGAAATGAACTTCACAGCTTCCTTCTTAAAAATGTCTGGAAATCTTTTGAAAATGTTTAATAATGCCACTTCCCTGCTGGAACTATTGGGCTTTTTTTTTTAATTAAAAAAAATTAATTAGGAATTTGGTTATTCTTCTTGTTAGCAGCATACAAGGCAGAGAAACACAAAAAGCATGGTGAGATTAGCTCAGTCTCACCTCCCTGTCGTGGAAGACAAAGACTAGTCCATGAGCATTCCATCCTATTAGAACACGGCTGCCATTCTTTTCCAAGAAACTCCTGGTCTTTGGTATCTATATGGCACACTATCTTAAGAGCTGTTCTCATTTGTCTTTGAGCATTGTGACGCAGTGCATAAACTGCAGTATTGCAGTCAAAGACTGTGCTCATGACCTGAGTTTGATCCTCATGGGCGCTCAGCCCTCCATCCTTCCAAGGTCAGTAAACTGAGTACCCAGCTTGCTGGGGTTGGGGTGGGGGCGTGTGGGAATGTGTAGCCTACATAATTAAATTGTAAACTGCCCAGAGAGTGCTTTAAATGCTATGGGGAGGTATATAAGCAGCACACTTTGCTTTTGCTTTTCTTTGTTAATGCAAATTCTCTTTTAGTTTGTTCTTGAAGGATTTGCTAAATTCCACAAATCCCTCACAAATTTCCACATTCTGGATGGAGAAGGTGGCCTTCTGAATGGAGGGGAAAGTGAACCTGAGAGAATTTTCTGCCCCTGTCATCATACCCCCTCTCCCAAGGCAGCACAGTTCCCTAAGGAAGAAAGCGTCATTGGGATCAGGCCCTGACTATGTGGTTAGATTGTTTAAGTATACTCCTGCCTCTGCAGAAGCTGCCCACTGATGGGAAGCTCCTATGTAGTGGATCTGCTTTGTGTCTTGTCTTTATGGAAGTCTTAAGATCCTTGCAGCCATGTGCAAAAACCATACACTTTCCTTGAACACTTCTCAGTCCAAATCTCCGTTCTGATTTCAGTACCAAAACTGAATGAAGCTCATGTTCTTCTCACACAAAATCCACTCTTGGTTATTCCAAGTTTTCTTTAATTTCAGCAATATAACTGAGGTCAGGGTGGCTGCAAAGGGACTGGATGACTATGGAGTCATTTTGTTGCTCTGATCATCCAACCATTGGAAATCAGGAAACCTTGCTCATCTACTACAGATCACCCAGAGATTGACCAAGAAATCCAGAGCTGCTTTCTACTCACCTTGGCCTATTGGGCACCCAAATTGCAACATTTTCATGAGCATCAAACAACATAAATTAGGTTTTGGTATTAGTCACTACTTACTCCTCTCTCCCCCAGCCTCCCAGGGATGATAATGATCATCGTCGTCATCGTTATTGTCTTAGAAATGCAGAGCTGGAAGGGATCCTATGGATCACTGAGTCAAGGAGGCACAGTGAGGAATTGAACTCCCAACCTCTGGCTACCTAAACCACTGAGCTATCCAGCAGTTCCACGGAATGTATTGAGACCAATGATTGTACCTTTTTTTAATAGCCACATTATGCAATATTTTGTATCCCCGATGGTGGTAAAAAAAATAATTACACGTTTTCCTGATACTCTTAAGTTGAGATGGGAATGTTTTGCTAGGAGTCAAATATGTTTTCACAGCATTCTGTTCCTGTGCAATGTCTGTATTTTATCATGTGCATCTAAAGAAATACATCAGAAAAGATAAACTTCCTCAGATATAAGTTTCAATAAAAGCAGTTGTGTCTACCATTTCTTTCTTTCTTTGTTTCAGCTGTCAGATATAACATGAATGTGAGATGCCATCACTTGTTGTTGTTGTTGTTGTTCTGTTAACTTTTGTGGACCATTATAAAACAATGGAAATGTATGTATATTTAAATTTATTTCAGATTAAGTCTGTTGAGACCCCTTTTGTTTCAACGGGACTTTTAAAAAAACACCCTAAACTGTTTTTGTTTCTGTTTTGTTTTTCTGCTATAATAATCTCTGCATCAGCCTATCATTTGCATGAATATATTTTACAACATCCATATATCGGTAACTATAGTGTCACTGTAATTGCTGTATTGTACTCATATTTATGACAGATAAATACTTAGACATACTTAAGGGGTTTTGGTGGGTCTGTTCTTGCAGGTGTGACACGATCTAGAACCAGATACATAAAACTGAATTTGGTTACCTACAGTAACAGCTTTTTGGCGAATACAGCTTGTCCTGATGTGGGATGTCATGAGTCAATGAAATGTCAGCCATGAAATAGCCATCTGAGGGGATGTTTATGAACAATCCAGCTCCATACAAAAGAAAGCTCCGAGAACAGTTGTAGTTCAACTTTTGTGTGAGAAATTTATTCATTTGGTTTGGATTTAATCCTCGGGCCAGAGGGACAGGAGAAGCTTTGAAGATCAAGTTAATGGCTGAGAAGAAAGACGGAAAGGTAAGAAGGGGAAGACATCACAGAAACAAGATGCCCAAAGGAAATTACAGTGTAGCAAAGCGCTGAGAAACTGGAAGTACAGTCAACCCTCGACTTACGAACTTAATCCGTTCTGGAAGGACGTTCTTAAGTCGAAAAGTTCGTAAGTCGAATCAGCATTTCCCATAGGAATGCATTGAAAACCAATTAATCCGTTCTGGCTGTTTTTGGTTCTTAGGTCGAGGGGCGGTTTGTAAGTCGAACCATTAGTTCCCATAGGAACTAATGCAAAGCCGGTTAATCTGTTCCTACCACTAGGGGCAGAATTTTTTTTATTTTTTTTCCTTTTAACCTAAGATGACTTAGGTTAAAAAAAAGGATTTTTTTCGGTTCGTAACTCAAAATAAAGTTCGCAAGTCGAGGCTATATTTTTCTATCAGAGCGGTTCGTAAGTCGAAAAGTTTGCAACTAGGGCCGTTCGTAAGTCGAGGGTTGACTGTAGAGGGAGAAAGCATCAAGAGAAAGAGGAAGTTGAGGGAAAGGGACCTGGACAAGAAAGGAGGTGCCAAGGTAAGGGGTTTTTGGATAGCTTGGTCCTTTCCTCCATCCCACAATGGAGCAAAAGAAAGAAGAGAATCTTTCCATGCATGCAAGTTGGCAACCTCAAGTGACATCAACTTCTCTTCCTTCTTTCATAATGCTTGTGGATTTTGTAAGTTTTCATTTGATGTCACTTTCTAGGTCTGTAGCAACATGAGTAATCTTTGCTTGAAGTAGCTCTTTAGAAATGAGGGCAATCATAAAAAGTGAATGTTATTAAATTAACCTTTCCCCTCTATTTCCTCTTCACAAAACCTTTCATGGTGATCTATGCTTTTACTATTATTTTAAAAAGCAGTTTGAAGGATTTGTACCAAAAAGGATTTCAAAGGTTCTTTTTTCCTTTCTTCTTTCTTTCTTTCTTTTCTTTTCTTTTCTTTCTCTCTCTCTCTCTCTTTTTTACAAACCTACTCACCATCTGCAATTGGCAAATCTCAGTGACATGACTCTGCGTTGCTTAGCAATAAATACTTGTGTAGTGGCTCTGGAGTCACAAAGAGCCTTCATTACTTTGTCATCCAGCCATTTTACACAGCTTTGAGGGCTAAGGAAGCCCTTGATTCACTTAGGCTTGGGTGAGAAGAACAAAGAAAGATGAAAAAAGTACATGCGGGACGTTCTGATAAATGTGCCATGTCATGAAGAACTTGAAAAAGATTCACAGGATAAAGAAATTAAAAAGTAAATGAACACAGTTGAACTTTTTTATCAGCAGGTCCTAGAATATTTGTTAGAACACAGATTGTGCATGAACATTTGAAAATGTTCTAAAAGGCCATATATAATAGATGATTAAAATGGCACGTAAGAAATTGCAGGGGAGTTAGTGACAACTACATTGCCATAATGATGCTCACTGCAGCATCCAAGTTGTTCCACCATCTCAATTGCACACAGCAAGGTTGCTAGTCTGCTATCATTAATTTCAAAGTAACATTCACATACTATGCAAAGCATGTATTATCTTTAAAAGAGGATTAGAACAACGAGAACAAACTGATTGGAACAGCGTTAATTGTATATTCACATATGAAATGGCTGCAACAGGGTGAGCAAAGATATTGATGAGATGATTGCGATCTGTCAAGACCAACGCAGTTGGCCCTGGATGCATCCACGGAGAAAGCAAGAGATAATTCTGAAGCGGAATGACTTATTCTTATGTTGTAACAGTTATCCAGACCTGTGAGTTTAACCATTCCTCTGCTCAGGTCATCCTTGTTGAGAGACAGGGTAGTGTAGTGATTAGGGTGTTGGACTATTACTTGGGAGATCCAGGTTCTAGTCCTCACTGAGCTGAGGCATTCTGCATGACAAGAGGCTAGTCATTATCAGCCTGATGGGGACTGATCTACCTAAATTGGGGAAGATGACAATAAATATGACAAATAAGACAAACAATAAGGCAGACGGCTATACTCAGCAGCTGCAAAAGCACTGCCCAGGCTTCTCGCTATCCCAGTGATCTTGGGCATCTCATGTGAAATGAGGACATTCTGGATTCTGAGCTGGTTATAGAATTTTCATCCCTATACAAACATTTACAAAAATTTAAAATATAGCATTAGCCCTGTCTGCAATACGGCTGCTGTGAAGCAAACCACTTCTGTGTGGGGTCACCTGTTGCTGTTCCATTCTAGGTATGTCTGTCCAAGTACTGGGATAGAAGATGGCTTGAGGTCCCTGGTAAGCTGCTCAGAGCTTTCTGAAGGAAATATAGCCCCTTTTTATATGGGCTTATGACTTAATAGAGGCTTATCTTATATCTTTCTGCTCCTCAGAGTGGAAAATATTTGCACCTCTTGATAGAATGATTCAGTTTTATGTTCAAATCCATGGGTTGCCTACAGTGATAAGCCCAAATCAAATACATAAGAGATAAAACCAACAGAAAGTAAGAAAGAAACTGAGTAGTATTCAAAGGGTAATGTAGTCCTAATTTTCATCTTCCATTTTGGTAAAAGATAATTTGGTACAAATGGCCACACTCAAGGTCTTCCACTGGTTCTCCTGGTGCAAATACCAGACTACATGACAGCAACTAAATGGATGGGGAAAATACTATCCTTTGTAAGAATGTGCTTTTGGATTGCAGGGAGCTTTACAGTTGTTAATACTAATTTACAAAGATAAAGGGCAGCTTCCCTTTGGTGTGCTTGAATTGTAGTAGTTGAGCAGCACACTTTGCACAACTGATTTACCTAAACTGTAGGAAGAGAGGGGATGTCCTGAAGAATATGTCTCACATTTTGCTCTTGTTATCCCTTTTGTGAGTTATCCTGTGTTTGGTTGGGGTGGACTATAGCTTAGGTGCAGAGTGCATGCTCCCTGTATAGAAGATCCCTAGTTCCACTGGCACCATTAGCTCAAAGCATCAAATAGCCAGTGAGGAGAAAGACCCTTGCCTAGCATTAGGCAGTGGTTGGCAAAGTGCAGCCCCCCCCCCCTGAGTTTCCAATACTCCAGTGCAACAAAATTTGAGAGGGAGGGGAAAATGGGTTCTCCTGTTCCTAGAAGCCTGTAACAGGCATGATGTGCACTTTAAGCCAAACTGAAAGTGGCCAGCTGGGTCTTTGCCAGTTTGATTCCCCTCTTTCTTTTTGCCATTTTTGGTAATCTCAAGGCCCAGCACATTTACCCTGCTTGAGTTGAATATTTGACCCTCTATCCCACCACAGTTGCCTACTCATAGCCTATACAGATTGTGGTATTTGGAATAATGTACAAAATTTCATCTTACGTGACAGGAACATTTTATTATCATGAACTACATGTTAGGGGGAGAGAAAAGACCGGGACTGCTCTCTCTCACTAGCGGAATAAAAGACAGAGGTTAGGATCCCAGGAGAACACATCAGTGAACCCTAACTACATGACTCTATTTCTGTTGTGTCCTAGTATTAATCTTGTGCAAACAAGGTCATCACCTGAGATCCAAAAAGATGCTGACAATGTTCAACTAAGTCGGTGGTTCCCAAAACTTTTTTGACACACGGATCCATTGACTTACTGGCCACTGGCCACGGCTCACCAATACAGTAGGACTGCCATATCCACGGGGTCAGCACCCACAGTTTCATTTATTCACTGCCTGAAAAAATGAAATAACAAAATAAAATTAAAAAACAACATATGTATACACCTTCCCAAGGTGCATTACTAGGACTGGCCACTAGATAGAACTAGAGACTAGAGATGGGGACGACTCACCATTTTGGTGAGTCGTCCCACTTCGTGAGTTGTCAAAAGTTGACGACTCGTGAAGCACGAAGTTGCCCCCATGAAGCCACGAATAACAAATATATTAGTCGATTCGTGGGGGGGTTATTTTTTAAAAAAAACACCCCTGCCGCCCCCTCCACCCCCCAGCCCCGCTGACACCCCCTTCCTATTAAAAAACAACAACAAAACACCATTCTGCCTATGGCAGAAAGGCAGCCACCCCCCCACAGCCACCCAAACCCACAGCCTACCCCCCACCCCTCCCTTTCCCTACTTTAGCCCTCCCCCACCCCCACCGACACCCCCTTACCTTAATTGCTGCTGCCGAGGTCTCCTTCTGGCCTCCCAGCCATGGCATGTAAAAAGGAGACTGTCTACCCTTTGCAAAGATGGCGGCTGTGGCTTCATTTAGGGTAGGGAAGCTGCAGCTGCCATCTTTGCAAAGGGCAGCCTGGATTCCCTTAGCCTGCCTTAAGGGAATCCAGGTTGCCCTTTGCAAAGATGGCAGCTGCAGCTTCCCTACCCAAAATGAAGCCACAGCTGCAATCTTTGTAAAGGGCAGCCAGTCTCCCTTTTTACATGTGTGGCTGGGAGGCCAGAAGGAGACCTCGGCAGCAGCGATTAAGGTAAGGGGGTGTCGGTGGGGGTGGGGGAGGGCTAAAGTAGGGAAAGGAAGGGGGTGGGGTAGGCTGTGGGTTTGGGTGGCTGTGGGTGTGTGTGGCTGCCTTTCTGCTGCCGATCAGCTGATTGGTGGCGGGTAGGCAGAATTGTGTTTTTTGGTTTTTTTTAAATAGGAAGGGTGTGTCGGTTGGGGTGGGGGAGGGCTAAGGTAGGGAAAGGAAGGGGGTGGGGTAGGCTGTGGGTTTGGGTGGCTGTGGGGGGTGGCGGCTGCCTTTCTGCCGAAAAGTTGCTGTTGTTTTTTTTAAATACGAAGGATTAATAAAAACGGGTAAATATTCATCCCTTCGTATTCGTGGGGGTCTCTGGAACCCACAAATATGAAGGGACAAGTATTTAACGAATCGGCTATTTTCATCGAAAAAGCCGATCCGTTTTTATATTCGTCCCCATCGCTACTAGAGACTGTGCTATATACAGGTGGCTTAATTGAAATATACTTATAGAATCATAGAATCACAGAGTTGGAAGAGACCACAGGGGGCATCAAGTCCAACCTCCTGCCATGTAAGAACTCCATCAAAGCACTCCCGACAGATAGCCATCCAGTCTTCTTAAAAACCTCCAAAGAAGGAGGCTCCACCACCCTTCAAGGCAGCCTATTCTACTGCCGGACAGCTCTGACCGTCAGGAAGTTCTTCCTGAGATTCAGGTGGAATCTCTTTTTCTGTAGTTTGAAACCATTGCTCCTTGTCCTAGTGTCTGGAACCGTGGAAGACAAACCTCTTCCTTCCTCGACATGACATCCCTTCAAATATTTAAACATGGCTATCATGTCCCCTCTTAACCTTCTTTTTGTAAGGCTAAACATTCCCAGCTCCCTAAGCCGCATCTCATAGGACATGGCTTCCAAACCGTTGACCATTTTGGTTGCCCTCCTCTGAACATGTTCCAGGTTGTCAACATCCTTCTTGAATTGAGGTGCCCAGAACTGGACACAATACTCTAGGTGAGGTCTGACCAAAGCGGAATAGAGTGGTACTATCACTTCCCTTGATCTAGACACTATACTCCTATTGATGCAACCAAGAATTGCATTGGCTTTCTTGGCAGCCGCATCACACTGCTGTCTCATGTTCAGCTTGTGGTCTACCAAGACTCCTAGATCCCTTTCACAGGTACTGTTGTCTAGCCAGGTGTCTTCCATCCTATATCTGTGCAGTTCATTTTTTCTGCCTAGGTGTAGGACCTTACATTTCTCCCTGTTAAAATTCATTTTGTTAGTTTTGGCCCAGGACTCTAATCTGTCAAGGTCATTTTGAATTTTAATCCTGCCCTCTGGGGAATTAGCAACCCTTCCCAATTTGGTACCATCTGCAAATTTAATCAGCATACTCTCTATTCCTTCATCCAAGTCATTGATAAAGATGTTGAATAGCACAGGGCCCAGAACAGAACCCTGAGGCACCCCACTAGTTACCTCTCTCCAGGATGAAGAGAAGCCATTGGTGAGCACCCTTTGGGTTCAGTCAGTCAACCAATTACAAATCCACCGAACAGTAGCACTGTCTAGCCCACATTTTACTAGCTTCCTTGCAAGAATATCATGGGGAACTTTGTCAAAGGCCTTACTGAAATCAAGATATGTTACATCCACAGCGTTCCCTTCATCTACTTGGCCTGATTTCTCTGAGAGAGCAGCTTCTGGAAAAATGGAAAAGCTGCATTTGGGGGAGGGGCAAGGAAGGCTCCCTTGCAAATAGGAGGGCAGGAAACCCAGCTCTTTGGCAAGACTGGGCCAGGGTTCCCTCTCTGCACCATGTACAGACACCAGAGAAATGGCAAGTAAGTGTTTTGTAGTACTTTGGGTGAGCGGGGGGAGAAGGGAGGGGGATTCCAAGGCACCCCTGGGTGACTTTCCTGATGCCCCATGGAGCTACTGCATACACTTTGGGAAGCACTGCACTAAGGACACAGCATAGCTTCCAGTATTCTTATATCTTCATTACTTGTTGGTTGGAAGGAGAGCTATCAAAAGAATAGTCAGGACAAGCAGTGTTTTTCACAGCTGTCCTAAAATTGCCAGTACATGAAAATACTTAAACAATGTTATTCTGTAAAATATAAGCTATACAGTCCACAGATTTTTTTTTGATTAAAATTCAGTCTATTCTATTAACATGGTGAGACATACAGCGGTAAACATCTCCTCCAATAAACAAGCAACCAGCCAACCAAGCAAAAGTGGTGGGTAAACTAGATGATATGCTGTTTAGAAGCAGTGCTCCCTCAAGTGATAAAAGTTTAAAATAGCACATGTTTTTATTCATCTCTTTATTTCACATTTAGTGTGCTTTTTATTAGGTGTTGGAAGGTAAATACAGGCTTATTTTGGATGTCTGATTGCTGAAGGCTGTACCTCTAAGAAAACCACTCTGGGAGGAAAAAGAAGCTAAAATTGCCCCATAATATCCAATTTGACCCTGATATAGTCCATAAAATATGTTTCCTTGTGTTTCTTTTTGGTTGAGGTTGTAAGACTAGCAGAATCAGGGTATTTATGGTGCAGAATTCATAGTAATGAGGACACTAAAGTCCCTGTAAAAATCATAAAAAAATAAATTAACAGAAGTTGAGCTCTAACATTCAGTAGCATGACATACAGACCCATCTTATTCAAAAGCCCCAATCCAGCAGGTGTGATTTTTTTGTCTCTCTAGACTCACAAAGAGAGTATGGCTTAATAAGAAGCTGACAGCATATACCAAGATCCAGGTCTATAGAGCCTGTGTCCTGAGTACACTCCTGTAGTGCAGTGAGTCCTGGACCCTTTGTGCACGGCAGGAGAGGAAGCTGAACACGTTCCATATGCGTTGTCTCTGATGCATTTTTGGTATCACCTGGCAGGACAAAGTTCCAAATAGAGTAGTCCTAGAACGAGCTGGAATTGTTAGCATGTATACATTACTGAAACAGCGATGTCTACATTGGCTCAGGCTGATGGTTGGATTCCAAAAGATCTCCTGTATGGAGAATTAGTGCAGGGAAAGCGCCCCAGAGGGAGATCACAGCTGCGATACAAGGATATCTGCAAGCGGGATCTGAAGGCCTTAGGAATGGACCTCAACAGATGGGAAACCTTGACATCTGAGCGTTCAGCCTGGAGGCAGTCGGTGCAGCATGGCCTTTCCCAATTTGAAGAGACACTTGTTCAGCAGGCCGAGGCAAAGAGGCAGTCCCAAAACCAGCAAAATCAGGGAGCTGGACAGGGGACAGATTGTATTTGTCTTCAGTGTGGAAGGGATTGTCACTCTCGTATTGCCTTCTCAGCCACACTAGACGCTGTTCCAAGACCTCTATTCAGAGCACATTACCATAGTCTCTCGAGACTGAAGGATGCCTACAGATTTTTTGTATGGATGTGTACAGTGAAGGGTACTTCACTCAGAACACAGCAGACTGCCTTAAGCCATTGGTCCATCTGGCTCAGTATTATCTACAGCAGTGGTTTCCAGTCTTGGATCCTCAGATGTTCTTTAACTGTAACCCCCAGAATCCCTGACCATTAGCTATGCTGGCTGAGATTTATTTATTTATTTATTTATTTATTTATTTATTTATTTATTTAACTTATATGCCGCCCACTCTACCCAAAGGTCTCTGGACAGCTTACAACAATTGTGGGAGTTGATGTCCAATGGCATATGGGATCCATGTTTGGGAACCACTGATTTACACTGTGAACACTATGTTGGCTGACAGCAACTCCACAGGGTTCCAAGCAATAACTTTCCGAAACTTACCTGAAGATGCCAGAGACTGTGTTTGTGACTTTTTTGTGTGTACAAAGCCTATCTTCATCCCCTGAATTATGGCCTTACCCTTCCCATCTATAGTCATACTTAAGACAATTCAAGGAGAACTGCATTGGGACTCATTGTGCAACTACACCGTGAAAGTAATGCAGATTCACTCTTACGCACTCACTGTGAAGTCACACTGGCGAATTTGGTTTCCTCAGGCCCTTCGCATTAAGCTGCAACACTGAAAGAAAGGAGGAAAATTTTGTGTGCAGCTTGTTAATGTAGCACTCTTGTAGCGCAGAAGGAGGCATAGCTATAGAAGGGCTTCTTAATAAGCTAAGAACAATGGCAGAATGCTAATTTCCTCCTCCTCCCTCCCTCCCTCCTTTTTTCTGTCTAGGTGCCCTAGCACATCAGTGTTGGCACTTAGCTGCTTAAAAAAAACCCAAGAAGAAATTGGATCATTTGCAGTGGTATCTTTGCCCCTCCCCAGTTTGCTCACTTTTCCCAGTCATCCCAAATTCAGATAATAGAAGGAGGACATAAGACCAGGGAAGTTGGTTGGTTGTGGTGGGTTTTTTTGTCCCCAACCCAGCCAGCCCACAAGAGCCTAGTGGCAGATGGTTGGAAACACAGCTGTAGCTAGACCCACAGAAATGAATATGTTTTAAATTCAGTGTTTGCCTCTATAGTATTTTTCCCACCCAGCCAGCCAGAAATTGCTTGGTTTAAGCGATCATACTGTCTGAACTGATGTGAATTGATCTGTTGGGTTTTTTTTAAGTAGAAGCTTCAGTGATAGAGATAAATACTATGGATGGGAGGGGGTTCTGATTTGCTTTCCCCTTTGTGTCATGTGGTCAGTGGAGGAAAAATGCAAATCAACCTCTAGCATTTCCCACAAATTTTTGCCAAATGATCGCAATGTCAGACATTGTCAACAGGGTAGAAAGAGTTTTGATCTTACTGCTGCATGATGTTATATTCTACTAACAGATACAAAATGGAAGGGAAATTTATTATAATCTACCAAGCACTGTCTGCTATACGAGCCACGTTTGACTACATCAGGACTTTAAAAAAGCAACATTTGGTGAACTTCACCCTTTATCAAGAAAATTATAAGAAAATAATGAATGTTTAGGGAAGAAACCCAGGATAATAAACAGTGGTGATACAAACCTCCTCTGAGCTATAATTTTATTTTGAAATGCTGAATTAGTTACTTGACCCGTTTACACCTGTGCTGAATGTAGCTGGTGAGGGGGGGGGGAATAGATAAAAAGCTCAGTGTTGCAAAATGCTACAGACTAAATCACCAACAGAATTTATTTAACTGAAATAAATATTAAACCCCCTCACCCCCCCGCTTCAAAAGGCCTGGATTCACTGAAAGCTACATTTGCATTTCCTCTCAGATCCTTAGTCATCAATACTTGGCCTCTGAATATGATTCTTGTCAAAGCTACTAATGGAAAAACACTCAGAAATAGCCATCTAGTAATTATGGTGTTAACAAACTGAATGGTGAACATGTCAAATCCAAACTGAATAAAGAAGCACTAACAAACACAGTAATCTGAAAGTCAGGTTTAGAGAGAGGAAACAAAGCTGTGGAGAACAAAGCAGATTTTGAGCTGAAAATGGGACCTGTGTACTTGACAACTGGTAAATATGCGCACAATAGCACAGATCCAGGCACTCCCCATCCAAGGCATTATGGGTCCCCATATCTCAGAAGGATGAATTGAGAGCCCCTTTCCCTGAGATCACCCTCAATCCCTTTGTCACATGGGTCCACAATAGCGAAGTGCAATGTATAATAAGAAGCTGACTCTGAAGAAAGACCCGTGACCAACGATGGAAATGCAAATGACACACTGAAAGGAAAAACAAAAGCTTGAATGGACAGATTTGTCATTTTGGAGAAGAAAACAGACACACACCATTTGATTAATAGGCCATTTGTGATGCCACTTCTGTACGAATGAGCCAGATGGCTGTTGGGGATCTCTCTCCTAGAAGAGCATGCTGTGGATATCAATTCTGACAAGTCATAGTGGAAATATTTTCATCTTCAGGCCTGATTTACAAAGTCACCAAAAAGAGGCTTTTAATTAGAAATTAAGAGAGCCTATAAGGTAGGGATCTGAACAAATCCTTTAATTCATGGCAGGTAATAATCCATTGCACACATGTAAGCCATTGCACACATGTAATTTGACTTTCTCTCTACTGAGCATTTTGCTGGTGTAACTGACACTGAACATTGTCCATCCTCCGCCTGGGTTACTCCTATTTCTCCCTATAAAATTTCAGTTTTTTCCTCTTTGAAGCATGTTCCCTTTCTTTTTTTATGTCCCTCCCTCAGAAGGCATTGGACTTCAAAGTTTTCTGCACCTGACATGAAAACCAAAGGTATGTAACATAGTGACTAAGAGTGTGATCACACTGGGAAACAGATCACACTATGGACCCTGTGTGGAGCAGTCTGGTGTGATCTGTTTCCTGGCAGCTACACAGTGTACAGGGAGATGTGCTTCAGCCTTACCCTAATCCATGCCCAAGTTGGACCTTTTTGGGCTGGGCTGGAGCGATTCCCTGGAAGATGGAAAGGTCACTTTAAAGCAGATGGCTGCTGTTAAATTGACCCTTTTCTGGTGTGATCAGCTACACATGTTTCTAGCCATCTCATCACACCTTTATCTTGCTGCTGCATGATGTTATATTTACTGAAATTGTAAGGTTAGCTTAAGGCACAGAATGGCAGGGGGGAGGTCTACAGCACTATCAAGGAGACTGTGGAGGTGTGGAATCCTAGGTATGCTTGTTCTGCTGGCTGGCTCCCCCACCTCCAAACCAGCCACACAGTTGTGTCAACCCTGGACCTGCTATGTCGATTCTACCCCTTTGATCTTAAAAACAGTCAGAAAAACAAACACTCCTGGCTGGAAATTCCATTTCCCTGCTCTACATCAAATTTGTATTCACAAGTTGTTTATAATATGGTAAAACCGAAAGGTTTTATTGAACAATGTTGCATGTAGTTGCACAAGGTCATCCAGATGCTGAAAGGGAGTTTATTTAATTTAGCTTCTGCAAGAAACAATTGAATGTGTGAACTTGTTATAGCTGAAGATTAGAAACATCAGATGGATATAAAGGCTGTTAAATTCAAACCCTACAAGTATCACTTAAACACACACTCAGCTTTTAGAGTGACAAATCATTATGCCTTATCTATACAACAGCGGCTGGTAATTGGATGACTTCTTGATTCAAGGAAGATCAAGCCAAGATGCTCTTCAAGAGGCCATCCACAGATTGTCCTGGAGCAGATAATGTAAACTACACATTTAAGTAACTCTGCAAAAAAATAAAGATCGCATTACCTCCCCCCCCCCCTTTTGTTGTTGTTGTTGCCTATTTCTATCATATTTGCAGTCTTCAGTGGCACCACCACTGTTAAGCAAAGATTTCTTTGCTGGGCTGCTAAAGAAGTGAAGGAGCATGTCGAAGGCATTTGTGCTACAAAATGCTCCTTGAAAATAATTGACTGACTCCATGCATAATTTATGGAATTTACTGAAAATACTGACCTAGATTTATGTTGCCATATTAAGAACATGGGGTGCGTATTATCATCATCATAATGCATGGCTTTAAATGGTCTGTCGAGTTAGGTTAGGGAAAGATTGCCTTGCAATGATTAATTTAAAAAGAATGGTAGAAGAAAGCCCGACTGTCATTACACTGCCTGTGTTATGCTGGTGATGGTTGGTCTCTGTCACAGAAGGAGCACTTAGTCAGGCTACAAGGAATGGGCTGCCTCTGGAAGACCAGGGGGCGGGGAGAGGCAGGGAAACAAATAATTTGTGAGACTGACAGAGCAACTGGAGAGCCTTCCTTGGCAACTGCCAGGCTCACACCGCCTCTCCTGATTTATATTTTAATGGGGCGATTGGTATCTCACAATGCAAAGCATTGGCCTCCAGAGCAGAACATTGAGAGAAATTTTATTTTGGGACTATATATAGTCCTTATTATTAAGAATACATCTGAAGCTCACTCAGGCCCTGACATCATTCCTAAAAAAATAAACAGAGGCCAAAATCCCATTGGTGTAAAGTCAGACTGTGGAAGCCAAATGATGTCAACATCCAGAAAAGGGACTATTTAATTTAAATGAATTGAAACTTCCAGTTGCTTGCTTTTGCCCTGGGAAAGCCTTTAGAAGCCCAGTTATATATAACTGATGGATCACTGCCATCAGGATTGGGAGGGCTGGCAATGATCCAGAAATCATGTTTTACTATTAACATTCCCCCAACCCAGTCCCAGGGCTTCTAAAGGCTTTCCCAGAGCAAAAGCAAGCAACTGGAAGTTTCAATTCATTTAAATTAAATATTCCCTTTCCTGGATGTTGACATCATTTGGCTTCCACAGCCTACCTATATTATATTTTCATATATGGAAAATAATACCGTTTTTCCCTACAAGGTAAAAAATAAAAATAAAAATCTGCCACTACATTATTTTTCCTTTAGGGCTAGATTTTGGTTGTATCCATCATAATCCTGTTGAAACAACTACATGTACAACAGCAATCACACAAGCAATATGCACACCCTTGGACAAGGTATCTGTCATGCAACCAATCATTTGAAGAACAACCTGCCAAAGAAAAGGAATCGTGTGTGCTTTTACCCTTGCACATGTGAATATTTCAACAGGAGTCTGGTTTTGACTTTTTGACTTGACTCAAGGATGGGTAATGTTAAAATATTTGTCTCAGCTGCTCAGGGAGAATTCAAACAACATGCAACCCAAATGACCCTGTCTCAATTAAATATCGAGGGCAGAGAGAAAGAAATAAAAGTTGTTGAACTATTTGCAATAATTCCACATGGTCAAATGTAAATAGAGATCTGAAATACTGGGATTCTAAAATATTCTTGATCAGCTCTATGTTAAACAAAAGTTTAGTAGTCGAGGGGAGCCCATAGAAGGGGTTTTGCACTTGTTCCCACTATATCTCCATTCCAAATCTTCTACTTTTAACCCTACCCCCCCTTTTCCCTCACAGAAATGGTTGTTGATACTATAGTTTTTATTTTTAAACCTCCATTCATACAGAACACATTGTTTCAGCCTAGCTGGTTGCACCTTTAAGGTCTGCGTTTTAGAGAGAGAGAGAGAGAGATTGTGCTGTACATGTGTTTAGAGAAAAAGCACTTGAGAGTTCACCACATTTTTGCCTGTAACGGTTTATTTAATACCTTCAGGTACATTCTATACACACACATCGCAAAACACTTCAATTACTTCACAGAAACATCAGTGATAAGTTCAGTGAGGATTTTTCCCGGGTAAGTAGGCAACACAACTGCAGCCTAAGTCTTCAGATTGTTTTAAAAATATAAAGCCAAATTTTTAAAAATGTATAGTACCACAAAACACTCTTTTAGAAGCACATCATTTGCCAGGGAGGCATGTTCTCCTGAAGGGAACTGTATGTTCATAGTCAGAACTCTTGCAGCACAGTTGAGAAACCTGTGAAGATTCCATGTGTACCCTTCAAAACAGGAACCTGGCATCAGCAGTTGCACATTCACAGTCCAAGAAACATGCGAAGATGAGCAAGTTTGAGTCCTTCAACATTAATAAATGATGTTGCATAACTATTATTAATCTTGTATTCATGAAAGAATGCAGTGCAGCAGCCTGAACTTGAGTACAGCTGTGCTTTGCCACAATAAACATTTGTTTTTGTTCTGCAGTGGTAGACTTTAATTCTATTTGCATTATTTTTTTCCTCAAAATGGGTTTCTGTGGGTTACGGCCTAGCAGGATTTTTAGGAAGAATCACATTTCATCACCTGTCAGTATGCTCAAATATTTTAAAACATTTGAAACAAAACACCTATCATATCTAGCCATAGGTGCTTTGTATTCATTTTCCAGATGAAACACCGCACCACAAGTAATGTGGATTTCCTTCACCCACCCAACCGCTCCAGCCAACCGGACTGCTTACTGGGCTCCATGCGTCACTGAGGTCCCTCTTCAGTGGCAGCGCACCAATCCAGACAGGATTGTGCACCAGCACACCAATCTTGCAAGGGACATCCTGCCTCCTCACTGGAGAGGTCGGCTGCCTGGGGAGACGGGGCTGGCATGGCTGGACTTCTTCCCAAATTGGTGCACTGCCACCGAAGAAAGATCCCAGTGATGTGTGGAACCTGGTTAGTGGCCCAGCCAGCCCGGGGGTGGTGGTGGTGAGGGAAGGGAATCCACACCACCTGTGGTGCCGCACTTCATCTGGAAAATGAAAATGAAGTGCCCATTTCTAATCATATCATAGGCCACCCCACCTTATCTTCCTGAACAAACTCTGAAACACAAACAAGGCCCAAGGATCTATGCCTTTTCGTAGAATTATGGGTTATATAACAAAGCCATATCATTGTTTGCAAAAAATAAATAGATAGATAGATACCAGACTGTAGTACAACACTTGATGGGGCTGCAGTTAAGTATTTATTGGACATAGTCTCACCATATGGCTATGCATGAAGCTGCTTTATGCTGGACAGAGCCCTATTGCTGTTTTCCTCTTCTATACAAGAAATCACCAAAGTCTGGGCAGAAATCGTTGCTCATTAATGAGTTGCTGGTTGTATTCCTTGCCACTCCTAACTATGTGATCCAGCACTTGTCGAGGGACAAAATCAGCACCTCATTCATGAGCAACAGCTTGGTGCTGAGAGTTATGTGATTTCCCTCACACAAGTGTAAATTAGCAATAGGATTCCTTTGCTTTATGATGGTCATCTAAAGATACCATGGACATGTTTCTAATGTGAATTCTGTTCCTAACAGCCCTGGCAAGCTGGAGGACAGGGTAGATGGTGGGGTGGGCCAAAAGTCAACATGCAAAAGTGACAGAAAGAGGGGATTTAAAGCAAGCAAACAAGCAAGCAAGTAGTGGGTGTGCCCAAGGACTTTTCTCATGGTGTCCTTCAACTGCCATGACATCTGCAGTCCACATGGCAAGTGTGACTCTTCACCATACTGCTGCCACCGGGAGAGGCCCACTAACTCCCCCACCCTGACCTTGGTATCTGCCATACCACAAGTAGGCAGTAGTGGTGGCCAGTGCACACCCAGCAGGGGACAACCTGGTAGGGCAGAAGTTGCTGAGAGGGGGAGATGCCGCAGCATCCTCAGGAGCAGAAAGATCCAGCGATAGCAACAACAAGAGAAGCTGTTCCTCCACGGCTACCAACCCATGAATACAAATTATTTGTGATAAACTGTAATACAACTGCAATATCCTCTGCTTGGGAAGACCTAAGCACCATGGAAGTATGGAAATAACTTATTGGCTTCTAATGTGATATAGCCCCCCCTCCTGTGCCAGCAGTGACTGTCTGCTATTTATATGAGATAAAACAGACCATCTGTACACATACACAAAAGGGGGCATACTTGTGGCATTAAAAGCAATAACGTTTAGGCCTACATCCAGTTGCGAGTCCCAGCTGGAACAGACCCATCGAATCAACGGCTCAATGGTAAGTCAGGATTTATTCAGTGGGTCTACTGTCATTCAGACTAATGATGGGATTTAGGTATAAAACTCCATCAGGCAGGAGGAAAGATTCAATTCTTCTGGGGATTTCAGTGACAGATTTATTCCGGCATTCTTCAAAAACACATTACAAATGAAGATCGACATTCCGTTCAGGCATTTCAAAAGTATGTTCTCCACAAGCCATGAAGGGAACACACTAGCCTGTTCCTCTCCTTCACTATTTTTAACATGCAAAATCACAACCTAAAGTGGGGTGGGCTATGGTATGTGTGCCCCACATGAGGCAGAACATATCAAAATCACGGTTCTAGCTTACATCCTCAGTCCTCCTGAATAGAATTTAAGCATACCTAGTTCACTGCAAAAATCAGCATTTATATAATATATTTAACTTTGCCTGTGTCGTTAACATCAGGGAGTGGGTTGTAGTAACCTCTATGATTTGACCTTCTATCTTCTGATGTGATGGTATTTTCATTTGTGACCTATATTCGACCGGGACGCACACCTGTCTCCTGAACTTACTCAGCCTGTGGCCTCATATTGTAGTAACACCCCTGTCTTTTGCTTCCCCAATCCATCCCTCAATGCAGTGCATCCCCAACATTTAAAAGCCCCCCTAACTCTCAGGTAGGTTTCTTCAGGTAGAGAGGGAGCTGCAAAGGGAAGGAAGGAGCATGGAGTTTCCTTTGCATGAATAACATCCTTGAGCTGGGGCTATCCTGGATGCAGCTCATAAGCCCTGTCCAGGCTGAGCTATACTGTAGCTAGAATTCTAAACACGCTTACAGGGCAACACCTAATCTGGTCCCTTCTGCTGGCACAGTCTTTAGTCTTCCAGTCTGAGGAAGACCATTTCCTGCTAACATGTAGGTTTTCCATGCATTCAAGAACTGTGGACACTGTGAGCCCTTGGCTGTGGGCCACCTCTCCTCTTCAGGGCTGGATTTGAGAGCACAAAGAACATGACAGTAGAGGGCATGGGGGTAGACACTGCTCTCTAAATGTGTTTCCAATATTGGCTTTAGCACCACCTGAACAGAACCAAATATTAACTGGCAAATCGTTTCATATAATTGATGAAGTGACATATAGCCCACTGAAACTTGTGCCACAATAGATGTTTTAGTTGTTAGATGTCACAGAACTTATGCTTGTCCAACAGTGTAATCCAGTTTCTTTCTCTTCTCTGCAACTCCTTCAGAACTTCAAAAGCCAGCTCCAGAAGATTGGAAAACGTATCCAGGGCATGTTTAAGGCATCAGAGATGACTGGAGTGGAGGAGTTTAAAATCAGGATTCAGGCCACAGTTGTGTGTTTTGGATGATAGAAACAATTTGACCACACAAGGCTTTTTGTTCTCTGCCTCCCACAGAAATACTATTATCTAATTCAATATTTTGATTTAGATTTACCTGCTTGATACTCCCTGCCAAACTGTGTAGATGACTTCCACCGCTATGATAGTACTGTAGCTATAATCCATTAATTTAAAAGATGGAAATGTTAAAATTTTCAACCGCATTTTCAGGAGCAAACTATACATTGCAGATAGCCAATCATCAGAAAAAGGATTGATTATATAATAATTCTAAAACTGCAGAGCTGGAAAGGATCCTATGGATCATCCAATCCAGCTCCTGTCAAGGAGGCACAGTGGGAAATTGAACTCCCAACCTCTGGCTCTGCAGCCAGATACACAAACCACTGAGCTATTCAGCAGTTCTAAGCACTGAGAACATGTGATGGTCACAGCAGGTGCTCTTTGAACCTCCTGTACTTTGCAAATAAGTTTGTGTGTGCATGCATGCTCACCAGTGTGTGAACAGTCTTCAAGAGGTAAACACTGGGTTCAAATTGGTCCTCGATCAAATCAAGCCTGAGCCATCTCTTGATGTAAATATGACAAAATTGAGGCTATTGTACTTTGGGACCATAATAAGAAGGCAAGATTCTCTGGAAAAGACAACAATGCTGGGAAAAGTTGAAGGCAGCAGCAAAAGAGGGCCAAATATGAAGTGATCTGATTCCTTAAAGGAAGCCACAGTTTAAGTTTATAAGAACTGAGGAGGCCAGTTGAGAGCAGGACATTTTGAAGACACTCTTTCATGGTGTCACCATAAGTTGGAGGTTACTTGATGGCACATAAGAACAACATCTCTTTTTTATAGTAAACATGAAATATAGAAAAGATAAACATGTTGCAGAGTTTTGAAGTTTGGTTAAATGTCTCTAGCTACACAACAGAAGAGCAGAACAGCTTCAAGTCTCCTCAAAGTAGACCACCCCTTTTCTCTCATCAACTTGTGCTTACAGTCTCAATAACTCACTCTGATACATCAGTAAGAATAAAAAGATTTCATTTACTTACAGCTGAACAGATAAAAAACAGCATACTGAACAAACATTACTGCTACGACTAACAGGCTTTATCAGGCTACTCTGACTGCTTTCAGCAGATGCCAGACTACACTAACGCCAGTAGACTGAAAGAGAGGGGGAAAGACATAGAACAGAGAGGCGAGTTCTGCTTGAAATCAGAGTCAGGGAAGAAACAATTGGTTACTGCTGGATTGATTGACAATCGCCCCAGCCGAGAAAGGTCCCTCCCAGTCCAACCTGTTAAAGGCAGAATGTAAGGTTGTTAAAACTCCAACAAAACAAGCACATGAAAGTGTTTAAATTTGCAGATATATCCTCTCATGTGGCTTTCACAAATGAAGATTTAAAAAAAATACCAAGAATTTTGTAGCACATCATAAACTGTGCCATAAGCTGTTGTGAATGTTTTGGTGTACTGATGCTGCAGGAGTCTTGGTGCAGTAAATGAAACAGGATGGAAATGTATGGAAGAAATATGTGTGGGAAAGATTTAACAACTGTCTCTGATGATGTAAATAGCATCTTATTGGGACCTTGCCGCCATAGATCATAGATAAGGATGGTGGAGAAACTTGCACTGAATAAATTCTGTCTCTGACTAAGTGAATTTTAAAATATGTGTATGAACTAATCAAACCTTAACCATAGGGTTAAAAAAAGGCTGAGTTTAAAGATCCCTTGACAGTGATTTCATCATGCCAGAAACCCAAAAGCTCTGACACTGAGGTAAGGCCACCCATTCTTGTAAGCAACCAGGATTAGCATGCTTCACAGTCCCTTTGAAATATGTGTCTCTAGTTCTATGTGTGCTATGAATCTGCCTATCCAAGACCATCATTGTCATTGTCTTAAAACTGCAGAGCTGGAAGGGACCCTATGGGGATCCTCAAGTCCAGCCTCTGTCAGGGAGGCGTAGTGGGGAACCGAACTCCCAACCTCTGGCACCACAGCCAGAGACCTAGATCACTGAGCTCTCCAGCAGTCACAAAGCAACTTTAAATGCAATTGTGATCCACATTTTTAAAATGCTGGCTAATAGTTGTCCGTCTCCCATACACTGGAAGAGGAGAACAGCGTATGCGCACCTATTTATCTAGGTGTATCTATTTGATTGTCTTGGCAACCACGGTGCCAATACAATCAACTTATTTCTTTTTCTCAGGGTTTTGTTAACACAGTTTAACAAACACACTCTTATGGCGATGGTGTTCATAGTAGAGAAAGCAGTGCTTCTTGCTGATAAAACAGAAGGGTTGCTGCTTGCTTAAAATGTTAGAGAGGGACTGTGATACATCTATCTAGAGACGGAGTTCTAGCGACAGTGCTTAAAATGTACATTGAGATCCTGAGAGTGCATCTACATTACACCATCACAGTGGTTTGAGTCCACTTTAATTCCCGTGGTTTCCTGCAGAGCCCTGACATCCATAGTTTGGTGCAGGAGAGAATTCTGCAGAAACCTCTGCTGTAGTTCACAGACCGTTCCAAGCACCTCCCAAATCTATAAACACCCGGATTTCAGAGGATGCAACCTCAGATACCCTCTGAGGATGTTGTTCAAATGCCACTGGCAAAATGCTTTTACCCAAATTTAGAGGGAGACCAAACAGGAGATGGATTTACTCCCTAAAGAAAGCCACAGGCTTAAGTTTGCAAGAGTTGAGCAGGGCTGCTGAGGACAGGACATTTTGGAGATTGCTCATTCATAGGCTGCCATGAGTTGGAGGCAACTTGACAACACATAACAACAACCAAAAAATAGCTATGTAAATGTGAGGCAGTGAAAACGCCTGCAACACTTTGAAGTGTCTGAGAATCCCAGTCGAGCAGATGTGCAAACCACCCTGATGGTTTGGACAGGAACAGGAGAAGAACAAGGAATGGTTGTTATTATCAGCAGTAGCAGTAATAGTAGTAGCAGCTGGAGGCACTTAGAACTTGCTAATATTGGGCACATCATGAGAAAGCAGGATTCTCTGGAAAAGACAATAATGCTAGGAAAGGTGGAAGGCAGCAGGAAAAGAGGAAGACTGAACATGAGATGGACTTACTTCCTAAAGGAACCCACAGGATTGAGTTTACAAGAGCTGAGCAGGACAGTTTAGGACAGGACATGTTGGTGATCACTCACTCATGGGTTGCCATGAGTAGGAGGTGGCTTTGTTAACTTGACGGCACATAGCAACAACAACAATAAGCATATAGCTTGATCCTTTAATGTGTTTCTAAAGTATTCATTTGGAAAATATGAAGTCTCGGGGGCCTGATTTCGTGAAGCTCAGCTCTTTCTTCTAAAGAGGAATGGACTCTTTAAACAGAGCATACCTTCTTTGCCCTCTCAATCCCAGGCTTTAAACTGGCTGTATTTGCCTGCAGAGCTCAGAATGTTACTTTTTAAAAGGAGTTTGTTCTGTTACTCACTACTTTGGATCAGCAGGACATCCTTATCATTGCAGTTGCCCTCTCCACAGAAAGTACCTCCTAGGAATGAAGAAACTTTTATTGTTACCAGTGCAGCTATTTGAAAATACATGAAAATGTCACCACTCCCCTCAAGTGGCCAATTATGTTTATTGCACATTGAAAATACTGTCTTAAAATACATTAAAAAGCAAAGATTCCTTCAGCAGATGCCTTGAATTACAGCTCCCACCTATCCAATTGGAGAGGAACTGTGATTTGTAGTCTGAGGAGGTACCGACTTGGCTAGCTTGGCAGGAAGGATTACAGGAAGTTCTCCTAAATGAAGCCTCCATGTTCAATGGCAGTATATCTCTGACTATCAGCTACTTTGAATGACCAATATTGGGGGGGGGGGGGGAGGCTTTGCTTCTGGATCTTCCTGATGCACCATTAAGCCACCATCTGCTAGTCATAGACTTCAAAGACTCATGTGGAGTGTGTTTTTATATGCTTTTCTGACTCCATGTATGCAAAAGATGACTTCTAAATGAGACAAATTGACACGTGAGCATGTGGGACCCCAACCAATCAGGTCCCTTTCATTGGGCAGAGACTGCACAAGTATTCTCAAGTATTCTCCCCATTTCCATCAGGAAAATACTAAAGATACAATATTAGCAAATTCAATAGCAATCATTTTCTACCATTTCAGGACAACTAAAATCTGCTGCTGGAAGAGAGGAAGGAATGTCCACCTCCCTTCTCCAGAAACGTTCAATGCCATCTCACAGATTTTACCTAGAAGCATCATAAACTTCCTCATGGGAAGTTTTTAGATCCATTTTCTGAAAGATGAAGTTAATTGCATTTTCTTTTTCATCCTTCAGGAGACGGGAAGCTGTTTATAAATGCTACATTGAAGGAGTGAATTCCAGCCATGCCCACTACTTGCAAAAAAAAAAAAAAAAAAAAAAAAAAGAGTTCCACCCCACCATTTTTTGTTAGTGCAAAATGTAGCTTGATACAAAAGTAACTCATTAAAAGCAATTTACTTCCTGGCCCTGTTTATGACAGAACAGTAAGTGGTCCAAAACTGGGCTTAGATCAGATTCTAGGTAGAAGATGGGCACAAACCTCAGTTTGGAGGTTCGTGCTGGTTCATCGGCATGGCACGTTCCCTTCCTCTACCCACACTGGCCGGCTCCTCTACTCACCATCTGGCGCACGCTGCTTTTCTCCTGCTCTTCATGCAATTGTCCAGTTGCAGCAGAAGCACAGACTTCCCTTCTCCACCTCCTCCAGCAGCTGCCCACTCAGATAAGGAGGCAGGGATTCCTGCAGTGCTGCCTTTGAGTTGCCAGCTGCTGGAGGAGGTGGAGCAGGGGAATCTGTGCTCCTGCTGAGACTGGACGATCGCATGAAGAGCAGGAGAAAAGCAGCCCTGCGCCGATTGGTGAGTGGGGGCGACAGCTGGGGGTTGGGGGAAGGGAATGCACGGCACCTGTGAAACCATACCGATGAACCAGCATGGACCTCCAAACCGAGGTTTGTGCTCACCTCTAATTCCAGACCTTATTTGTATGGGCTAACAATGGACCTTTGAAGACTGGATTAGGAACTTTATAAAGCTGCTGCAAATTTGCAGAGATAAGAAGTTGTGTTTCACAGGAAGGGCACTTTCCCTGGACTGATCTCTGTAAACCCTCAAGGTTGAGTGCTAGTAATTTCCAAGAGACATAAAAGTCATCTTAGTTGAAGTATTTCTTTGTAACTTTTTAGGTTACGCAATCCCTCTAGTCTAAATCCTATGTGAACATTCATTTTACACTCAAGGCAAAATAGGAACCAGCAGTAGAGACATACTGAACAGCTCTGCCCTTCATGTCAGCATGTGCTGCATGGTCTTCAAAGACGTTTTGTCTTTGTGTCTTCACACGTACAGTTTTATAGAATTGCTAGGTTTCAGGGCCAAATCTCAGGGATTCAGATGCTGCCAACCTGACAATCCTAGATTCTGGGGTTTAAGGACATGCCACTTAGACGTGCTTAGACACACCTTTATCTTTCTCATTCCCTTGCATGACGTAGAGGTGCTGATCAGTGCTTAAATTGTGTGCCACCCACTAATAGCATTTGCAAATGTGACTAAAGGATCGACCTCCTGAGGTTTCAGGAGCCCACCCACTGTCACATGGCAGGGGCTTGCCTCTGGTCCTTGAGATTGGCCCTGAAATCTCAGGGAATGGGATGCTGCTCACTTGTCTTTGTGGTTCTTGCATATGTAGAGATCTCTCTGCGTATACAACTATAAATGTAGAACTCCCTACCTGCAGATGTTCTCATGGTATACACAGCTGTGAAGTTGGTGGGGCGAGGTGGGGGAATCCTGCACACGCCATTAGAGGCAAAGCTACACGGTGTGGCCTTGCTCCCAGCTCTCTTACTCAGCTTTATTTTAAACTGAATACACAGAATGGACTTTAACGTTTTTCTGTACAAATTGTTTGAGTTGATAGTTAACGATAAATTAACACAATGACACTATGTTAAATAGATGATTTCCATGATGTTCTGTTAGGTACCTTTAGAACTCATGTGTACTCATTGTAAGCCAGTGCGGAGTAACTGGCAGAGTGTTGGACTGAAACTCAGGAGACCTGGGTTTACATAACTGTTCAGCCATGGAAACTCACTCGGGGGTGGCAACGCGGAACGACTCCTCCAGCATCTCAACTTACCTTAAAAACCCTATTAGAAGTGCCATAAATTGGAAGTGACTTGAGACCACGTAAAACAACAGCTGATGCCTTCTGACACCTTGGCATCATGGCCTTTTATGGCACCTGCAGGCTCCATCTCACCTTGCAGGCCGGCTGTCATCCAGAACAATGAGCATCCCACCTGGCCTAAAAATTTTTGGGGGGGATGCTTTGCCTCTTCCCCTACTACCCCTACTATTCTTGTGCCATCTGTGCCTGCTGAAGAGTTTTAGAGAACTCAAAAACTCACTTCCTCTATAACTCTAAAGGTATTACTCAACCTCAAGTGTTGTTTCTACATGTGAATCAGACAGGCACTTTTTTTTTCTGTTCAAATAGTTTAGTCATTTGTATCTTTTAATAGGATTTTGATGTATGAAATTCCAAAGCCATAAGAGAACAACTGTAAGTTGGGGGAAATATTTTGATGTGCAATACAGATTCATCTGTGCTCATCTTCAGTTTATGGGTTTCCCCCCCTGCACTGCTGAATTGTCTTTTGTTGCTAAGAGCAAAACTAAATTATCAGACACTATTCTGACTGCTGCTACAATCTGTCCTATAAAGTGCTATGAGAAGGACATTTCTTTGCCAGTGAATTAATGCTGAATAGTAAATCACCTTCAAGAGAATGATGTTTAAATGGTGTGGGTTTTTTGTTTTTTGTTTTTAAAAACAACATTCCAAATTATGAGTGAAATCCAATGAAATTTTTTCTGCTGACAAAACTGCATCCCTCAGCAGGACACACAGGGATTGATAATCTCTCTCTCCTTCTCACTCTCTCTCTCTCTCTCTCTCTCTCACACACACACACACAAATAGATGAATTAAGAATATGGATTCTCCTCGGAGGCATATCTGTGGGAGTGTGTCTGTTATTATAGAGGCTGCCATATTGAGTTCCTGTGCTTCAGACATCATCCTGACACCTTAAGGTGAAACATCATATCCTGATCTAGAAAGGTGGACACGAGCACATATGTATGAAATATCTCCTGAAAGCTCTATTTGGCAAATGATGCTTCAGATTTACTTCAAAGCAGTATATCAAGTGGAGATCCTCTGACTACAGTACATATTCTTAACAACTATTGTCCATGGGTAAACTTATGTATTATTTATATCTTTTCTAGGCCATCTTCTTGGACTACGACATCTTCCTATTACAAGTTTACAACTATGGGCCAGAATCCTATTGCTGGTCACATAACTTGCCATGGCTAACTGATGAGGTGTTCGGGTGTGTCTTGGATGCATGCCTAGTCAGTTGCTTGACTGTACAAAATGAAACACACCCTGGCACTTCATCATTTAGCTGCACTTAATTCTTTCGGAACCATACTGTGGCGTTCGCCCTTGTGGCCCTTGCTTGTCTTTCCCTCACAAAGGCTCACGTCGTGTTTTCCTCTCACTGCCACCAGTGGATTACCTCAATCCACAATATAAATGACGTTTGTCTGAACACTTGACTTGTGAACAGAAACAGAACTTATTTATTGAAGTGAAGCAGATTTAATAATCACAGAAGTTTCTCAGATAAACATTATACACAAGTAAATCATCAACAGTTCTCTCAGTACATACTTCTTTTCTCTTGCTATATCATTACCACCTTCTCTACCTATTTTCCTAACCAGCTCTATCTCTCTCAGTATCTGTTCCCTCTCTCTCTGACTAACCAGCCTTGTCTGACTCCTCCTTCTCCCGCCAAACCTCATGTAGCTGCTGACTCTGCCTCTCCAGTCCTCTCATAGGATCATGCAAATCAGCTCATGAATATGAATGGCATGAGTGACGTGGGCAATTGTCACACATACATATACTGTATGTATGCTACCAATATAAGATCAGCTACACTTAGCAGCTCTACAGTACATTAAAATGAGAGCTCAGTATGCAACAGTAGAAGTAAAAGGTTACTCTAAAAGCATTCTGCAAATATTCTGTTGAATGCTAGCTTCTCTTTGAAAGAGAAGAACCTCCCACATGAGCAAGAAATTTTGAGGACCAGCATGTCCACTGTTGCTTTGATCTCACATGAGAGCTTTTCCGTGAAAAGAGAGTGGGGATCCATCGGCTCACCAAAGGAATTTCAGCTGGCTTGTCATAAACTTTACTTTCTGATGCTGTGAGAATGAGTTCCATCTAACAAGACTGAAAGAGAGGGGGACAGGAAGTCTACTATACATTTCTGAGGAATGGCTATGAGGAAATTCTTCTATTAACTATCTTCTTTTATTGCATAGATTGATAATTTAGGATCCAATCTAGAAACCACTCAAGTTGGAAAATTTACAGTAAAGCTGTTCTGTTCTCTATCCCTTGTCCTGCAGCAGAATATCCTGGATTTCAAGACAGCCACAACAATTTCTCATTTCAGCCTTCTTTTATGTGCGTTTAGGAAGGCAATCCAATTTTATGTTAATTGGAATTATTTAAAATATATAAGGTTCTAAAATTAGAAATTGGGGTTTTTTTGTCTAGTTCAGCAATGAGAAACCTTTTCCTCTTCAGATGTGATTGGATTAAAAACCCTTAAAAACTCTACTTAATTTTCTCAATGGTGAAGGATGATGGTTGTATTCATGCAAAATCTAGACAGCTGCAATTTCTAACTTTAGAATAACCTTATATTTTTAAATAACTCTAATTAACATAAAATTGGATTATTTTCTTGTAACCAGTTCACCCGGCAGTAATATATTTCAGTCTGCCCTTTCACCTTTGTATTCTTATACTAGATGCAGAAAGCAGAAACAAAAGACAACACACATTGTGTATTGTGATGGCAACTTGGATGGTGACAACTGTCACAACCACCAATGCTGTATATTCCACAAAGCAAGAAGGGAATACTATGCCTCTTTCCCCAGGTCTTGGACTGAGTTGCTAATAGTGTTTGTGGCCACTATGCTAGTGTAGAATTTAACCAGCTGTCAAAATAAAGTTACACATTGATGCTTCGCTAAGAGAATTATTGCCTATGTATAGAGGGCTCCAAGTCCAATGTGTCATCTAAAAAACATGTCTGCCCCTAAACGTTAGGTTGAAGGTAGCTCTCTAAGAAACAGACATCAGAGAGAGTCCATGACTAGAGCTAAAAACAAGTTTATGTCACAAAGAAGTGGCTGAGTTTATGAAATGAGATTTCAAAGGAACCCCATGCTGAAATCCTGAAGACTAATTGTCAAACATATCAAACTAACTTGCATACTCTAGAGGTGAGATAAGTTCCTGCTATGACATTCAGATACTTTCACTAGTTAAGAATTTTTCTCTTTTATGTCGTGGGTTGTTTCTAATGTCCATTTCTAACCTCAGTTGTTATAGTTTCCTAGATCATGGTCTGAGGATGCGTTGCAGAGATATCCCCAAGTAATGAAAGGCATGTTTGCCACAGAATGTGTTTTTTTCTCACCTATAGGTATTTGCCTTTTGTGAAATGCCAGATGTTCAAACTGGATTCAGAAAAGCAAGAGGCACTAGCAATTGTATTGCAAACATATATTGGCCACTGGAATGTACTACCAAATAAACTGAGGGGGGTGGAAATCAGTTTGTGTTTTTCAGACTACAACAAAGCCTTTGTCTGTGTAGATCATCGACAACTAAGGATTGCTGTCAAAGAAATAGGCATGGTATGATATCTGATTGTCCTGATGCAGAACCTATAGCCTGGACAACAGGATACTTTTGAGATGGAATATAGAGAAACAGACTAGTTTCCCACAGAAGAGAGTACATTTTATCTGCTTGTCCATTCGATGCATATTATATCATATCATAAGGAAAGCCAAATTAGATTCAGATGAACAAGTGAAAATTAGTGGAGGAAACATCAAAAAGGTTATGCAGATGAGAGCATATTACTGACAGAAAGAGCAATGGCAACATGGTTACTGTTGAGAGTTAAAGAAGAAAATGTAAGCTCAAGATCACAGTTAAACCTTAAGAAGACAAAATCATGAGTACAGAGGAATGGCATAACTTTAACACTGCCATTGAAGACATTTTCTGTATCTCAGCTCTGTCATCGATCCAAATTAAGACTGCAGCCAAGAAATCAGAAAAGACTGAGATTTGGAAAGGCAATTTTGAACAAACAAGAAAAGATTCTGAAGTGTAAGGATGTGGCCAAGATAATCCATGCTGTGGTATTTCTGATTACTGTGTACAGATGTGAAAGCTGAACAGTAAAGAAAGCCATCAGGAAAACAAATTAACTCACTTAAAATGTGGTATTAGAATAGAGCTTTATGGACATTGTGGACTGCCCAAAAGACAAATAAATGGTTTCTAGAGCTAATAAAATTCTCTGCGGGAACTAAAATGACTAAACTGAAGTTGTCATACTTTGGAAGTATTGTCAGAAGACAAGACTCACCGGGAAAGACAATAAAGTCATAAAAAGTGGAAGGCAATAAGAAAAGGGGAAGACCTAAGATGAGATGACTCCATAAAAGAAGCCACAGCCCTGAGTTTGCAAAACCTGAGCAGAGCCATTAACAATAAGACCTTCTGGAGGCCATTAAAACATACTGTAGGGTTGCCATAAATTGGAAATGCTTAATGACATGTAACAACATGTACCTTGTGTTTAGCATGCTTTGTCTTGTGATTGATTGTTGAGCATAGTTAGCAAAACTGACTTCTGAGGTACATATTTCTGAAGAAATCTCCTTGTGCGTAGGAAAATGGGTTTATCACAGGAAATTCATGTTTCCCCTGAATGCCTAATTTCACTCCATTAGTCATTACTCATAATAACCACAAAAGTTTCATCCAGTGTGTACTGTAGCCCATGAAAACTTATGCCAAATAAAGGTTGTTAGTCATTAAGGTACCACAAGGCTGTTTTTACTGCAATAGATGAACATGGCTACCCGCCCTAAGAAGACAGACATAACCATTAAAGGATATAGATTAATATAAAAGTTACATGTGCTAATTTATATGGGTAGATGCAAATTAGAGGGCCAGTGTGGTATTACAACTTAGAAGACGTGGGTTCAAATTTCTGCTCAGCTACAGAAACTCACTTGAGGATAAATCGCTCCTTGAACATCTGACATAGTCTGAAAATCCTGCTAGATTTGCCCTAAGTCTAAAGTGACTTGACTAGATCATGCCTTCAAATGCTGTATTTGAATCATTCAGGACACATAGCTAGACAGCCTGAACCAACCACCCCTACTTTCCTCCACTGCTGGAGCCAGAACAAATGATTATTGGAGACAGGTTATGACCTACCAACTTACATACACTTTTCCCAGGGGCAGTGTCCTGGCAAACCTCTTTTACTTTTGCGCCATATTTTGCTCACACTCCTTAGAGCTTTATTCCAGAAATATGTACTGTAAGTTGTTCTAGTATCAGGAAAATTTACATCTCTGTCTTAGGAAAGAGATGCAAGCATCTTCCTGAGAATATGACAGTCAGTCTAAGAGGCTGGGAAATGACAGTCAGTTACGCCAGCTGCTCCCCACCTTATACTTTACCAGTTCCACACCAGTGCTAGGACTATGCTTGATACGGTGTGGTTCCTCAGGTCCAGCTTGATACTATCCTTTGCGAAACACAAAAACATTATCCTAAATATAAACACCCTGAAGGATATTTTTTCTCTTCGTTATCTGTCCGTCTTAATTGGGACAAACCATACTGTGAACCAGGGTTTGGGTTTTGTTTTAAAGAAATCATATTATATCATACAGTATTATATACTTTTTCAGTCTCATCACCCATCCAATATTAGGAAGCTTTTTAAAAAGAGAAGGTAATGTGTTTTTTCAAAGTCTGCTACCATATTAAGGGATTGTCTATGCTAAGCAGCTAAAGTGCTTGGCTTAAAACAAGCTCCATACATATTTTCTGCTTTGTTCAAGTGAAATGGAAGTCAAATGAGCATGTGTGGCTTTTGCTGGGGAGTCCTTCTCATGGGATTCTGAAGGGCAGGCCATTGTGAGGCAGTAAACAGAATTGCGGATCTTGCTTGCCGAAGTATTTATGGTTGAAACACTGTTGTGGCTCTCAGGAGATGGGGATTGCTTCTTGTTTCACCAAATCCAGTTAGTCTTTGTTCCTCAGATCACCCCATCTGTAAACTGGAGACAACGGTACTCACAAAGGTGTTCTGAGGATAAATATCTTGAAGCCTGTGAAACATCCAGATACTACAAAGACAGGAGAAAATATATATGCCAGACAGTCAGCACACCCACCTAGAAATACATCTCTCTCTCTCTCTCTCTCTCTCTCACACACACACACACACACACACACATATACACAAATTTTTAAAAACAACAACCCTGAAGCCTTTGAAAAAACAGAACAGGGGGTATATCTGAAGTTCTGAGGAGGATGGTTCACTTATGAATCCAAGAAACTTATTTCTCCCCCCCCCCCCTTCATGGGTCATATCTAAGGTTTTAATGTACAAGTGGGGTGTTTAACCAAAGAATGGTCCCTTTTCTTTTCTTTTCCAGTTCCCTGGAAGAGAAAAACCATGAAGGACATTATAAGATGTAGAAAGCAGAACCCAAGGAAATGAAAAACTATTAGAAAGCTTATTACCATATTTACAATAGAAATGGGGTGTGTCAAATAAGGAAACAGGGAGGGCTTTTCCTTCCCCTCTCCCCTCCTCTGACTTGCATTATTTATTTTGAACAAAACCAATGTGTAAGCAACAAAAGCTTGCTCTGATAATCATAACAGCAACAACAAAAATAAAATAAAAAGTCCTGCCTGAAATGAAATACTTGACATTTCAATCACTCTCCCTATGTAGCAAAGCCATTTTTCATACAAAATGCATTTTGGAGATGGCTTTAATGAATTTTTTAAACTGACTCATCCAGTGTATTTTCATACTAATGGGAGCATTTAAATAGCCATTTTATGTTTTTTAAAAATCAGCTATTTTGGAAGAACCTCCCTCCCCCAATAGCCTTTTACAGTCACACACAGAGGGAGGGGGCACTAGGTTGATTTTAAAAGGCAAAATATTACTTGTGATCGTAAGGAATACCTTAATTAAGTTAGTTACATCTTGGCTGGATTATTATAATGCACTCTACACGGGACTGCCTGTGGAAAGTGCCAGGAAACTTCAGCAGGTCTAAAATACTGCAGTCAGATTGCTAACTGGGGTTGGACACAGGGGTCACACAATCCCCCTGTTACAGCAGCTCCACTGGCTGCCGATCCATTTGCGAGGAGAATTCAAAGCCCTAATTGGCTGGGGCCCAAGCTATCTCAAGGACCATCTCCATTTATGAGCCTATTTGAGTGCTAAGATCATCAGGAGAAGCCTTTCTCTCAATCCTGCCACTTTCACAGATGTGTTTGGTGGGGACACAGGAGAGAGCCTTCTCTGTTACTGCTCCCAGACTCTGGAACTCTCTCCCACAAGAGGCTAGACTGGCCCCATCTTTACTGTCCTTCCACAAGTAGGCAAAGACCTTGCTCTTCAGGCAAGCTTTCCCTGAGTGACTGGCTGTTGAGTGGAGTTTTTAAAATGAATTGTTGTGTGCTGCATTGAATGTGTTTTGATGTTGCTTATGTTTTTGATATTGTGTTCATTGATCCTTTTTATTGTATACTTGTTGTGACGAACTTAAATATTGTCTTTTAATTGTTGTAAGCCACCTTGGGTCCTTTTAAAGGAGAAAGATGGGTTAAAATATTTCAAATACATAAATAACAGCCTCCCTTCCCTTCTACAGGACATAATGGGAAATGTTCCAACAGGATTCCAACTGCTGGCTCCATGCTAAAATTCCATGGATATTTATTTATTTATGATGGGAGGCAACCCTCAAAATGTTGTTTGTTTATAATGAGAGGATTTCATTCTCATAAGAGTTTCTGGTTCTTCCGTTTTCAGAATGGAAAAGTTCACAAGGTGCAGCTGACATGATAAGTGACACCATCTGGAATTTCCTCTTCCTCATAACTGTTCATGGGCACAATCCAAACACCAAGATAGGCTGGCTGTGTTGGTTCTGGAATAGGTGTAAGTCCCTTGTGCTGGCACAACTGCCCTTGTCCCAGCCTAACCATCTGTGCTGAATGATCCCAGATCTACTTCCATGAGTTGTGCTGGCATAAGACCAGCCAGCGTAAGAGAAATAAAATAAAATAAAATAAAAAATGGTGGAGAAGGGGAGGAGCAGGTATATGCCAAATCCTAACCCCAGTCAACTCAGCCCCAACGCTGTTTATGATAGCACAAGTTAGGCCAGGGTCAGGGTAGTCCTAAGTAATTTCCAGCACAAAGAACTAGAGATGGGGATATTCGTATACGAATACCCCCGCACAGCTGGATTTAACAAGGGTCTGGCCCCTGGGACCGGACTGTCCACTCATGTGTCTGCCGCCAGCGGCAGCCTTGGTCAACCTTCCAATCGCTTTCAGAGCGCAGCTTTCTTTCCACCCATCTAGCCACTCGTCAGCCGTGCAGGGAGACTTGTCCTCTCTCCCCCTGCCTGGAGTTGGCTAGATGAGTGGAAAGAGAGTGGCACTCCGGGAATGATTGGAAGGCTGACTGAGGCTGCCACCACCGCTGGACACGTGAGTGGACGGTCCAACCTGTGGCGCCGGACCCTCGTTAAGTCCAGCTGTGCGGGGGTATTTGTATATGAATATGAATACCCCCATCTCTACAAGGAACCCAATGGGAGGTCTCAATTAAAGTTCCAATCATCCCACCTCCGAGGGAGCCAGACGTAACCCAGAGGACCGAGGTTAGGATATGGCACAACTGCCAACCATTTAGAACACACCACCACCAGTATATAAACCCCACTGAGGGAAGCCCTTACTCAGATAACAAAACATGGGCCAGGGGACTGTATTTCTCTGGCTCCACAGCATGCACACTGTGCTCTCACAAGGAGACACTTGGGGGGGGGGGTGGCTCACTGTGGGAACTGGCACTTTGCGCCACAGACCACTCCATAGAGGGAGTTAGCACACAAAACAAACAACATCCCAAAGCAAATACAGTGGACCCTCGACTTACGGAATTAATCCGTATTGGAACGGTGGCTGCAGGTCGAAAAGTCTGTAGGTTGAGGCTCCATTGACCTACAATGCATTGAAAACCGATTAATCCGTAACCGGCCGTTTTTGGTCCATTTTGTTTGATTTTCCGGTCTGTAGGTCGATTCTCCGGCCGCAAGTCGAACCTAAATTTTGCAGCCAGAGAAGTCTGTAACTCGAAAAGTCTGCAGGTCGAGCCGTCTGTAAGTCGAGGGTCCACTGTAAGTCCTCTTTTTGAACATCTCTCTGCCTAGTATCCTAACAGGTGGAGCCAGCAGCAAACAAACACCTAGAAACCAGGGGCTTCCAGCTCCCAACAGAACAGCCAGGTAAGTGAAGGGGAGAAAGTCATGTAATGGCAGTGTTGTTATTATCTGATATATGTCTCTGGGCTCCTCACCTATGCCTGTGCAAAGGCTGTAGAGTAGATTGCATTTTAAAACTTCTCATTCACAGCAGCTGGACACACACATGCTCACAGGTAAGTAGGGCAAGAAACAGTAGCCCCCTTCCAGGTATGTAAGTAGAGAGGCAAATAGACTCCCACCGCACAGAGTGGCTGAAGGGGTACATAGGTTGTGTTACTCCACAACTCATCCAGCATGGTGTCTAGCCTTAGCAAAGAAATGTTGAGTCTATAGGCTCACAGAAAATGCCTCCACTGTGTGCGTCAGTTGGAGTCCCCTCGGCTTTCTTGCTGTTAGGTAGTGTTTCAGTTGTAGATATTGCCAAAAGATACTTTGGAGGTCTTTAGGTTTTGCCTTCATGTCATCAAAATATTTAAAACATTCATTCTTGTTTATAAATTGTTCCAAGGTATTAATTTCAACTGCAGCACATTCATGTCACATTATTGGCCTGCCTCTCATTTTTATGCTGTGATTTCCCCATAGCGTGAGGTCTCCATGTATGTAAGCATGAAATTTCAGATCCCTCCATGCCTTCTAGGAGCTATGGCAATAAGCTGGAGAAAGATACAATTGAGGACCACCTGCTCTTCAATCCGTGGTGTAGTCACGCCACCTATATGGGGTCAAGGCACCAGCACTTCTCCTACAGCCAGAACCCTGTGGGGTCCCTCTCTCTATTGGTTTTGTCAGATCATTCCCTTCCTTCAGGAAGCCAGGTGGTCCCCTCCTTTAAAATCACTCTCCTTTCGCTTCTCTTAGGGAATACCCTGCCAACTTCAGACTGTTTTCCCTATTGAGTGGGGAAGGAATCTTGTCCCACTTCATGCCCTGTCCAAGGTGGTGGGAACTGTCTCACGATCTCACTTACTTGTCTGCCTGCTTGCCTGCCTACTTGCCTGACTAGGATGGCTGCTTAGCCCCAGTCTTTGTCTGCTTGCACAAGCAAGGTGTCAACTTAAACCCAGAAAAGGAGCCATCTGGCAACTCACTCATTGGGCTGCTTGGACAACTTTGCTTCTGCCCCACCCAATTCTCTCTCTCTCTCTCTTTCTCTCTCTGTGTGCATGCGTGCTAGAAGAGAGAGTAGGATGAAAACACGGGTGGTCTAGGAAGAAAGCCACAGCACCTACCACTGCCTCTGCATTCCACAAGGCATGCAAGAAGAAAAGGGAGGCTGGTTTCTGGATGACAGCCTCTCCCTTCCCTCTCCATGAATTCTTATCTCCCCTCCTCACGTAGTCATAGCTAAGTCATAATTTGGATCATGTGAATGTGTGTACATATGTACACAGGAAGAAAGGGGGTGTACTCATGGGAAGTGTGTGTGTGTGTGTGTGTGTGTGTGTGTGTGTGTGTGTGTGTGTATGTGCAAGTCTCATGGAGAGATCATGCACTTCTGCATTTGTGACACACACTACAGCCACCAATAGCTTTGTCCTTCTAGTTCTGCCCATGCAGGGTACCTTGTCCCAGGGTTTTCGCCAACCCAGTTTCTTACCTTGATGGCCATAAATAGTCCTGGTTAATTTTGAACTAGGGGAGAATGAATCCACACCTTTGGATAAGTAGTTACAGCTTGTTATATGCAAGACAAGCCTCAAGGTCTGATCTCCATATAAATGACCAGAACACGGCATCTGTTTGAGTGAAGAGGTTCTTGAGGATGTGTAGTGGCCATCCCTGCAGGACATGAATAATGTGAAGGAAGAACTACAATCATTTCACACATTTTTATTTGCCTCCATAAGCTAAGTGCTAGTAGTTTCCATTGTTCTACACCTTCTGTGATATTTTTTAATAATGTGGAGAATTTTAGGGCTGCTATTTATCAGATGTTCACAGTTCTAACCGCAAGAGCATTAGAATGCCTGAATAGGACTCATATCTATCCAAATATGTGTGTGCTCTGTGCCATCAAGTCGGAACTGACTTATAGTGACCCTAACAGGGCTTTCAAGGTAAGTGAGATATGTACGTAAGGAGTGGTTTTACTAGCCCCACTCTCCCAGTGACTTTCCATAGCCAAGAAGGGATTCAGACCCTGTTCTCCAGAGTCCTAGGCCATCACTCTATCCATTACACCACATTGGGTATCCCTTATCCACATATAAATATGTGAAACATGTCCTTACCTCTCTTTTCCTGAACTTACTGCAACACATGTTCATTCTTCTTTAACACACATGAACAGAAGGTAGCCTATAATTACTCCAGCCCAGTAATAAGATATGCTATTTCAAATAAATAAATAAAAATAAAAAATATAATCCTGCAGGTTTTCCACTAAATGCAAGAATTTTCCACTAGGAATCTCAGGGTGGGAAAGTTTTTTGTTTGTCTGTTTTTAAAGACAAAAGTTTTCATGAGTGCACTTTGTCCTTAACATATCATTTTGTTACAGATTACTGAAACCCACTTCAAGAGAGACGCTGAAAGAGAGAAACTCCATTAGTCCTAAATTTCATTATACACTTTGAAAACTTAAAAAGAAAGATATAATCCTATCAATATAACTTTTACAAAAGATAAAGCTTGTTGAAACAGTATGTTAAGTCCCAGCTATGTAAATTAAGCTGCCAAAGTTGACTGCCTTGCTAATATATTCCATAAACTCTACTCAGCTGAGCCTGAAAATATCTGAAGGGCAAAGCTAAGAAAATCAGTCGATTAATATGCCAGAGAACCAACAAAGAAAACCTTTTTAAAGCAAAATTCTATTTCTTCTTTGTATTGGTCATCATCCTCATCATTCATCATCATTGTCAAGGTACCCAGCACAGCATGCAAAATAATCACAAAATCATACAATATTATAATTCAACTAGCAAACCATTTCCGACACTAAAAGAAAAAAAAGAAAAGAAATAGAACTGTAGCAAAGGTAGAAACTGAAAAATCAGCATTAGTGTTAATCACTTTGACTGCATTTTTCATATGCCAGGTGTGGAAGAAATGTCATCTCCACCATTTTGATTTATTTATTTATTTATTTGTAGCCCACCTTTCTCCTTGAAAAGGACCCAAGGCAGCTTACAACACTGAAAGACAATATTTGAAGTTGGAGACAATGAATATACAACGGTGGTTAACATCATAATATCTAAAATTAAGAACAATGACTAAAGAGGTACCTTACATCATTAAAAGACAATATTAGAGCTAAGAACAATGTATACAAATATATATATTCGAAAAATGCCACTCTGAGAACCACTAAGTTCTTTGAATGAATATACAGTGTTAATCTAGGTTTTTAAGCACTCAAAGCCCTGAGTCTGAATGAATGAATCTCTGTTTCAGCTTCTCTAATTTTCTCTTATATTCATTCTTCCCTTTTGCGACTCCAGTTCTTTCCTTCTTATTTATGAGGAAGTTTGTGAATTGTGGTAAATTGTGAGAAAAAATGAACTGACCTGAAATTCACCTCTAACACAGGGATACTTGTATACAAATACATTCCCTTTACATAGGTTGCACATTGCTCAGTTAGCCAGGTATCCCCCAGCTTTCAGACTTCTCACTCTGTGTACTCCATGAACTGTCCACGTTTAAGTTTTCCTGAAAAAACTAGTCTCTAGCCCTTATAGAGTGAGAACTATAAAGCAAAAAGCTGTCGTGGCCAATTGTTCTGTGAGAAACAAGCCTTTCCATGTGATTAGTCAATGAGTGAAGCCATCCACGATTTGACAGGATTTCCTAAAGGCTACATAAATTGAAAACTCTGGGTAGATGTTGCCCTTGTGGGAACACTTGGTCTCTTGCTGGTTTGCAAAAGGCTGAAATCTGTTTGCAAAACAGCCTCTGAGTGTTTCATAGAAAGGAATGAAACCACAGCAATGAACTCTGGCCGAGGGACTATGCCAGCTGTAATTGAAATAAGAAATGTCTCAAAGCTCCAATATTATGCACTTTACTAGATTTCTTGTGTTGGCCAGAGGTTGGGCTCAATGACCTGTGGCATCTGCTTCTGTTGGACAACTTTTATGAGCCAAAGGACAGAATCCAACTGGTGTTAAGTTCATCAAGTTAAATTTCAGTAACAGGTTGCTGGTAGTTAAGGAACTGAAACTTGTATTTCTTGCCATGTACCAAGTCACCCAACTGGTTTGTGACAAGAAATACAAGCACCGTCTTTTAACTAGTGGCAATTCACTGCTAAGATTTATTTATAGTGGCCATATTCTAAGTAATAGCATTCTGGCCTATGATTCTGTCACCTCTGAAAAATATTAAATTCCATTTTTTTCTTCCATAGTTGTCTGGGATCTTAGCGAGGTGCTATCCAGAGGACATTCTGGCATAAACAAGAGAGGTGAAAGAGGCGGAGAAGAGCAGTAGGAGAAGAAGGAGCATAAATCATTAAAAGCTTTTGCTTGTTGTTGTTCTTAGGATATGGTTGCTGTGAATCTTAAATTTCCTGATAGAGGTTTCAAACAATGGTAAGGAAATAATAATGTCCTTTTAAAAAGATCTAATTGTAACACACTTTTCCAAGTCCAGCACAAACCATTACAACATACTGCCTTTCTCAGATCAATGGTTACTATATGTAAATGCCAAGGCTGAAACATATTGTTAAAAAACCAATACAATGCACTCAATTTGCATTGTGTGTGTGTGTGTATACACACATACACATACTATACACACACACACACACACACACACTATACATATATACTATATAGATGTATGTATATACACACACACTATATATACACACTATATAGATCACAATAATTTATATATTATTCAAATAAGACTATCACAATAATTTACATATTATTCAAATTAGACTACCCAATTTGCATATAATGGAAATTAGGGCACCCAGATTTGGAGAACTGGAATATGGCACACCTATATCCACAATAAATCCAGACGTATCAATGGCAGATCCATATACATGCATTTGCAGGAGGAGATGTCATGTAGCAGATCCCGTAAGCAAATCAAAGCATGTTTGGGTCACTCGATCCAGGCAGAAAAATATACCTGGCTGATTCTCTTGCTCCACCATCAGTTCCTAAAAACAAGGGAATTCACTGGCATGAATTTTGTCTGTTGTAATTAGCATTACGAGGATTTTTATTTTCCTTATTTTGGCTTGTGTTCTTTTTTTCCGCCCTTTCATATTTGCATAGGTCAGGTAATTTGACATGAATATTAAAATTCTGCTTATTCCCCCGGGGTCAATTAGTTCAATTTCACACATACTTTATATGATCTCTTACCGGTTTCCTGAGGAGGAAAATATAAGGAATTTGAACCTAATTGAAAAAAAAAAAAAGACAGACCAAGATGAATACATAGACGATAAAGCCATTTTCTCTAAACTTATGTGCAAGCCTCCTTGCCCATGCTATAGACAGAGTTCTAGCTTGAAACATCAACAACAAATCCCATTTCTTTTGCCTAAAATCAAGAAAGTAATAGTTCAAGACTGAAGTTTTAAATGTGTACAAAACCAAGAGACCACAATAGAGGCTAGGTTTAAAGATACTTGATTTTTAAATTTATTCATACACACGCCCACTCTTATAAGCAAGAGTAATAAACAGAAATATTTAAGCAAAATGTTTCAGCTGCTGCCTTTTTCAGTTGCCTTTCAGTTGGTACTTTTACCAGAGCAACTGAAGAAGGCAGAAGCTGAAACATTTTGCTTAAATATTTCTGTGTATTAGTCACACTTAGAAGTGTATAGATATTTGAGTGATTAACTGCCTCCCTCAAATAGATCAAGGAAAACCTTGATTGAAGTGCTGTTTAGTTCTTATTATCTGTTTATATGTCTATATCTATCTAAATCTATATCTATGTAGGTACCTCTGTGTGTGAAAGAGACAGAGACAGAGAGACACAAAGAGAGAGAAGCAGCCCAAATCCTCTTGAATAGCTATGCTAGCAGAAGAGAAATGCCATTACTTACAGCAGCAAATTGCCACTAATTAATGAGTCACTGCTTGTTTCCTCACTGCATGCCAGTTGGATGGCTTGGCACACAACTAGAAATCCAAGCAGGAACTTGTTAATTATTACCTGCAAGTTATGCCATTCCCCTTTTGCTGGTGTAATTACACAAGAGGATTTTGATGACTGTTAACTAAATACACATAATATTATAAGGGGGGGGGGGACACCCACATTTATATTCTAGAAAGTGAGGTTGACTGCAGACAGGCTTACTTTGAATAGCAGTTCCAAATTCCAGAAGCTGAAATCTGTAGCTAGGATCAAGCATCTGGACTGAGCATGTCTTTTCCATAAGTGTGTGTGCTGCCTTTGAAATGAAGAGTCTGACTTGTACTAATCCAGAGTACCATGTTTCCTCTGAACATGTCCTGACTTATTATCCTGATATCTTAATTGTTATTGGGACAGAATTCTCCATCTGGGACATATCTGAGAACTCTTGCTTAATAGAAGGTGAAGTCATGGTGGGGAGGAGGAGCAAAGGATGAACAACCTACCTCAGTGTTCATTGAGTTTTAATGCAATAACAGTGTAAACCTATGTGTTCCTAATCGGAGGTAAGCCCTGCCTCAGTTGGACTGGCCCCAGGTAAGCAAGCATATGATTTCAGCATTGGGAACATCTGAGAATCCCTGTTTTCTCCCCTTCTTCCCCTTCTTTGTTTCCTTCTGTTTCTTCCTTGATTTAAGGCAGCTTTCCCAATTTCCCATCTCTAGATTAGTGAATTTGTTGCCTTATTTTAAAAAGCAATTTGTCCAACACATACCCTGCTTTGCATCAAAGATATGATTCATAAACATGAATGGAAATGAAAAATGTTAATCAGTAATGAGGGTGATACAAAAAAAAAACTTCAAAGAAATGAATAGAGCAGAATGGTAAATACAGAACCAAAGTGTTTATTTTTTTAAAAAATTAATTTTTATTCATTTTCAATAGGAATAGGGTTTGAGATTGGGACATGGGGGGCGGTAGGGGGAATGGATATGGGTAGGGAAAAGGTAGAATTCCAGAGAGCGAGAGAGTATTTTTTACATCCACTTATACAATTATACTAAGAGGAAGATCACAAAAACAATGTAGCAAATTTTACCAGAATTTCTATAGTTAATAATCTCTCCATTCCCTACTTGGGCCTTCATTACTCTTCTTTTATCTATACTTTCCAATCCATTTTTCGAGTCCAACTATAAGACTTCTTTGAGATGAACTTTCATTCAATGCTTCTGTTAGTACATCCATCTCCGCCACTTCCAGTATCTTTTCTGTCAATTCCTCTAGGGACGGTATTTCTTCTTTTCTTCCAGTATTTCCCATATAGTATCCTAGCTGCAGTAATTATGTGTATTATCAAATATCTCATTTCTTTATCTGCAATCTCAGGCATAATGTTCAATAAAAACAGTTCCAGTTTAAATGGTATCGCACAAGATACAATTTTTGGTAACATTTCATGTACTAATCTCCAATAATTTTTTGTTTCCCTACATGTCCACCAGATATGATAAAAAGTACCCTCCTGCATTTTACATTTCCAACACTTGTTGGAAACATTTTCATATATTTTAGACAGTTTAGCTTGGAGTCATATACCATCTATAAAACATCTTATATATTTTTCTTTGAAATTTACTGATTTTGTAAATTTAATATTATTCTGCCAGACTTGTGCCCAATGTTCTAAATCAATGTTATGACCAATATTTTGTGCCCATTTTATCATACAATCTTTCACCATTTCATCCTCCATTTTCATATTTTAGATATATTCATACATTCTTTTAATTATTTTATCACTTGTCCCTAACAGTAGTTTATCAAATGTTGTTTGTTCTTCAGAAGAACCAAAGTGCTTCAATGTAACATGCCTATTAGGATCAAAATCAGTGTTAAATAAAACAATATAATACAGATTCCCCACAATTACCCTTTCCCCCCCACCTTCAAAACACATACTGGCAATGTTTACCTTCTAATGACCAATCTCAACACAGCTTGCTAAATTCAAGATAAGGAGAGGTAAATAATGTTGTATGAGAAAAAGACATTTTTCAGCACTTTGAGGTAGCACTGTTTCTGAATACAGTACATACTAATCATATGGTCTAATTTGATTCTGGTTTTTCCTTGTCTGTTCAATGTAGTCTAGTGACTTATTTAGTTCTCAGTGGTCTATCTACCAATGCAGTTCAATACAATTCAATAATAATTTCACCTTTATAAACTTAGTCTGAGCTCCCTACTTTAATTTTTCCCCAATTTTATTGGATAAAATTTAAGAACAGGGGAAAATCATGTAACAGCTAAGAAGGAAATAAAACAGGACTGGAAATATTATATTAATTCTTTTTCCAATGAAAAAGAAAGAGAAAGAATGTGTGAAGAGGAGTGTCTATACATAAGGGACTCACCATGCCCTTACTATTGCCAAAAGACTTATTTTACATCATTGGAAAGATAAACATCCACACCCTTGCAATTCAGTAGCTAGAGGACCTTACAAAGTTATTATGGTACCACGGTACTGGTGCCATATATTTTGCAGAAGGACAGCAAAAAGGATTCTACAAGCAAAATCAAAAAATAGGGGTGCCCCAAACAAAAAATTATAAATATGAAACTGGACTTCAGATCAGCACCAAATTTGGCACAGATGTAGCAGTCTGCTCTTGCTCTGCGCAAATTTGGGGACATTTGGGCAAATGGTTTTCAAGTTGTGATTTTTTTAAAAGGTAACACTGTTTTACCTCTGTAAAGACACAAGAGACCATAAATCTACAGCTAATTTAAAAGAGATTAAAACATAGATAAGACAAAATTTGCATACCGGGGGACCTCCATTTTAACCTCTTCTTTTACACACACACACACACACACACACACACACACACACACACACACACACACATTCTGGCCAATCAGAATGTGTTTCCAGTCTGCAGATATTTGTCATTTTTAACCCTGCCATGGCTTTCAGTGTGAAAGAAAGCATTTAACTCCTTCCTGGCCACACATTCTTAGCTCCTGCCTGTGGAAATATTTTAAAAGGTATTTTTAAAAGATAATAATATACAGCAGCTCATTAATTTAAGCTGTGAAATTACTATTTTTTGCCTTTTTGGCTTTGAATGATCTCAAAGCATGTTTTAGCTTGTTTACCCATGAGTACGTTTTCCCAGTTTACTCATACATTTACAGATCCATATGATTTCATATGATTTTTAGATGTTATCCTCACAAAACCAATGTCAGATCATAGATCCTATTTCCACCCACAGACCACACCACAGAAATTATGGGTCCCCAAGTGTGTGGCTTTGCAGTGGTACAAAAACATGCATCTAAAACACAGATCTTCATAGATCCTCATGATTTTTACACAGGATCACCCTCAAACCACTCTCCAAACATAGGCCCCATTTGTGCCCATAGGCTACAACACAGAGTTCATGGGTCACCCAGCGCTTGGCTTTGCATTGGTGCAAAAACATGGATCTGATGCATGGGTCCCCATGAATCCACATGATTTTTATGTTGGATCATCTCCAAACCACTGTTCTATCATAGGTTTCATCTCTGCCCACAGACTACAAGACAGAAATTATGTGCAAAATACTAATATATGTCAGAGATGCTCATGGACCCACATTATTTTTCTGCAGGATACTTCCCAAACCACTGTCCACTCATAGGCCCCTGTTGCGCCCATATGTTACACCACAGATATCATGGGTCTCCCAGCACATGCCTTTGCAGTGGTGTAAAAACATGGATTGGATACAGAGATCTTCATGGATCCACATGATTTTTATGTAGGATCATCCCCGAACCACTGTCCAGACATAAGCCCCATTTGTGCCCATAGTTTACAACACTGTCGATCATAGATCCTATTTGCACACACAGACTACACCACAGAAATCATGGGTCCCTGAGTGCAACAGATCAACACTGATCCAAGGTACAGACAATGACAATGACAAAAGCAACAGCAACAGCAATAGCAATAAAAATAAAAACCCTAGAAATGCAGAGATGGAAGGGACACTATGGGTCATCAAGTTGAGTCCCTGACAAAGAGGCACAATGGGGAATTGAACTCCCAGTCTCTGGCTTCACAGCGAGAGATCTAAACTGCTGAGCCACCCAGCAATTCTCGAACCATATGATTTTGACATAGGATCATCCCCAAACCACTGTCCAATCATAGGGCCCATCCTTGCCCACAGACTACTCTACAGAAATCAGGCATGCCCCTGCATGGTTTTGTAGTGGTGAAAAACACGGACCTGATGCATGGATCCTCATGGATCCACATGATTTTTAACTAGGATGACCCCCAAACCACTGTCCAGTCATAGGACCCATTTGTGTTCATAGATTAAAACACAGAAATCATTAGTCTAAACACATTCTGATTAGTCAGAATGCTGTGCTATGCAAATAGTTCAGTCATTTAGAATGTTCACAGTTAAGATATTTAGAACGTTCACATTTCTGTTATATGTGCACGGTATGATAGACTCAGGTTACTCATTTTTGCTCAAGTGAGAGTTCAGGCTTGACTTGATTGAGCACCCACTTTTCTGCTTTTCTGGCTGTCTTTAGAATCTCTACCAACACCACATTTCAAATGGCTTGAGTTTTGTCCCTGTCTTTCTTCACTATTTTCCGTTCACATAGTATGCATGATTTTGACCATGGTTTCCAGTGACATTCTTTGCTAACTCCTACCTCTTCCTTTTTTGTTATTTCAAAAAGCAAAGGGACATATTTTGGAAAGCATGTACACAACATATCTTTAGAAGTTTTGGTCCAATACAGCTTTTCTTCCTAACTTTGCCTAAGGCAAAGAAAGGGATATGAAATTGGAACATAGCTTTTCAGGCTGCATTTGGTGGAGTGGGCATGGAAACATTAGTTTAACCAAGTGGTTAAAGGGTGTGTATTAGTGATGGGCATAAACCTTAGTTTGGAGGTTTGTGCTGCTTAATCGGCATGGCACCACAGGTACCGTGAGGTTGCTCCCCCCTGCTGGTTCCTCCACTTACCAGCTGGCATGCACTGCTTTTCTCCTGCTCTTTACAGGAGAAAACCTTCTGGTTGCAGAAGCACAAACTTTCCTCCTCTGTCTCCCCCAGCAGCTGCCCACTCAAAGACAGCACTGCAAAAATCCCTGTCCCACCTCCTCATCTGAATGGGCAGCTGCTGGAGGAGGTGGAGAAGGGAAGTCCGTTCTGCCCTTTGCTACATAAAGCTTGTCATCCTTTTTTTTCTGCTGGCAATGTGGGCATGATATTTTGCAGCTATATTGGGCCATTTCATGGCTTTATGAATCATGAATGCAGAAGCACAATATCCCACATTCATAAACCGGAGGGGTTTTTTTTTTTTTTAAGAATTGAATTGACATAAGAACATAAGAAGAACCCTGCTGAATCAGGCCAAGGGCCCATCTAGTCCAGCTCCCTGTATCTCACAGTGGCCCCACCAGATGCCTCTGGGAGCACACGAGACAACTAGATAGCTGTCTCCTGATATCTCTTCCCCTGCATCTGGCCTTTTGAAGCCCCTTCCTTTTAAGCCTGGAGATTATACATCCTCATCATGGCTGTAACCTGCGATGAACTTTTCCTCCAGAAATCTGTCCAATCCCCTTTTAAAGGCATCTAGGTCAGATGCCATCACCACATCCTGTGGCAAGGAGTTCCACAGACTAACAACACACTGGTTAAAGAAATATTTTCTTTTGTCTGTTCTCACTCTCCCAACACTCAACTGGAGTTGATGTCCCCTGGTTCTGGTATTGCGTGAGTGGGAAAAGAGCTTCCCTCTATCCACTTTATCCACTCCCTACATAATTTTATACGTCTCAGTCATGTCCCCCCCTCAGGTGCCTTTTCTCTAGACCAAAGAGCCCCAAATGCTGTAGCTTTTCCTCATAAGGGAGGTGCCCCAGCCCAGTCATCATTTTAGTCGCTCTCTTCTGCACTTTTTCCAGTTCCACTATGTCTTTTTTGAGGTGTGGCGACCAGAACTGTACACAATACTCCAGGTGCGGCCTTACCAGCGTTTTGTACAATGGCATTATCATGTTGGCTGTTTTATTTTCAGTCCCTCTTTTAATGATACCTAGCATAGAATTGGCCCTCTTCACTGCCGCCGCACACTGGGTTGACACTTTCATCGAGCTGTCCACCAGCACATCAAGATCTCTTTCACGGACAGCTCAGAACCCATCAGCTGATAAATAAAGTTTTGATTTTTTTTTGCCCCAATGTGCATTACTTTACATTTTCTTATATTGAAACGTATTTGGCATTTTGCCACCCATTCTCCCAGTTTGGAGAGATCCTTCTAGAGCTCCTCACAATCCCTTCTGGTCTTCACCACCCAGAAAAGTTTCGTGTCATCTGCAAACATGGCCACCTTACTGCTTATCCCTGTCTCCAGGTCATTTATGAACAGATTGAAAAGCTCCGGTCCCAAGCCAGACATATGAATGCATGGCATATAGGCAACAACTACACATGGATATATTTTTTAGGTATTTGGAAGCCTTAATTCCCCACTTTTGCCATGCAGACTGTTAAAATCTGTATAGTCGGCCCTTTTGAGTAAAAAAAAAAAAGTCATTCATCTTTCAAGGTTTTAAATTATAGAAGAGAACAATTAGGTAACTTTAAAAAAACCCAACCCAAACCTTAAAGGAATCCATTAAGGACAAATGGATTCAGTAGCACTTAGCACTCTAGGAAGTGCTGTCGGGTTCAGTCTTTATGCCTGAATATCACAACTACTCAATATTTTCTGTCTTCTTAACTGTTTTTATCCATTAGTTTTCCCTGTTAATAACACAAGAAGATCATATGAAAGCATTCTGTAATCTAATGTCCTATTTCTAATATTAGCCACCCCTCTACCCACAGGTACATCACGAACAGAACATATCTAAAAATTACTTGTGGGAACTACATTTCTAGCCCAAGTCATAGTGGCTAGAAATGCAGTTCCCACAAGTAATGACCCTCATAGTGACTGAGGAATTCTGGGAGCTGAACTCCAAAAGGTATATTTTTTCCTAAGGTCCAAGCAGTGCATTAAGACATTGTGACAAAAAGCAATTGATTTTAGCACTTTTGCCACTTTTTGGCAAAAGTGAGGAACTAAGGCTTCCCAAAACCCGTTATTGTTATCTATCTTTTGTTTCAATAAACTAAAAGCTTGATATTTGTTGTTGGAAAATAAACACAGGCTTAATTTGCAAGTGTCAATCTAGAGGCAATTATCTCTGAAGAGATTTTGTTTTGATTTGAGAAGAAAAGTGGGCTGATGGCAGGAGATACGGCTTTTGTTTAATGTCTGGTGTGATCCTAAGAAAGCTAAAAGGCTGAGGAGCTGGGAGCAGGCAGTGGATTGCCCAATATCTGCTGCCTGAGGCAATTGTCTTACTCTGCTTAAAGACAGGGTCAGGCCCGGACTGAATTATTCCTCATTGTTGTTGGGTTATCTGTACCACTGACTATTTTATAAAGTTCAAAATCACATCAAAAGAAAAGCCTATCTTTTTGTTGCTGCCTTACCTAGAGCCCTCCGCGGGTGACCCTGCCTAATCCGCGTTCCTGCGCATTCTGATTTCTCTGTTCCAGTGGATCTGAAAGGGCATGGCATCCAAAAGGAGGAGCAGCTCTTTGAGCTGTATTTTGCAAAGCACCAAGAAGATATTATGGAATATTTCCGTAAGTTTCAAAGCCATTTATTTTCCTTTATGAACCAGCTCTGGTTTTATTATTTTATGAGTGTGAGATCAGTTTTAAACAACTGACAACATGATGACAGAATTTGGTTGATTTACTGCAGCCAGCACCACTTAGTCTGCTATTTATCTTGAGTTGAAAGCAGTAACATTTTGCTTCCGCAGACAGAAAAGAGAAGACATTTGGTATAAGTTGCCCAACAGCACTGTTTCTCAGAAGAGCAACTCTCCTTTGCTGTACTACTTCGTTTTGTAATAGGGGCCTGTCTCTTTCCCCTTTTGTTGATTTATTTTAATGCTTTTTAAGAAAAAAAAAAAGAGAGAGAGAGAGACTTGTCATACCTTAAATACTAATACATTTATTACAAAACCACAAGCTTTTCATCAGATGGATGATCTGTCTATCCTCACACTGCAGTTACCAGAGCAAGGAAAAGGTACCTTTTGGATTATCACACCTTGGGGAATCCTCCTCAGGGAGTTACAGTTCAGAAAAAGAAACTTCGCCAAGTTCCAAATATATACATGCATATGGATGTGTTGGAAACAAAAATGTACACAGCAAGATCAGATGGAAAGGAAGTTTTCATTGTTTTTAGCAAGTGGCAGTTCTGTCGATACAAAATAAGCAAAGCACAGTAATCCTACATAATGGTCCGGTGGGACAATCAAACACACAAAGGGCAAAATCCTATTTGCATAACCTTGTGTTGTCAGATCAGGTGGCAGAAGGATGTGATTTAAGCTAGTTAAAAGCTTCCTATCTCCCCCCTTTTAGATTTTGAGGCTTGCTAGGACCCCCTTTTTTTTTGCTATGGAGAAGTCTTTGGGGGCCCTGGGATGGGGAGACCCTTTAATAATTTTTTTAAAAAAATCACTGCCAGATTGCCACTGCCAGGATTGGGATCATTGGCAGAGAGCAGAGAGCTAGTGGTGGTCTTTTATTATTAAAGGCTCCCTCGCCCAAGACTCCAGAAGGTTTCCCCAAGGTAAAAAAGGGAGCCTCAGGGAGCTTCAGAACCTACAAGGAAGGGGAGAGGAAGCTTTTAATTACTTTAAATTAAATGCTTCCAGCATGTGGATTACATGATGCAAAGTTATGTGAAGAGGATTTTGCCCAATGTTGTTGAAGTAATTAACAGTAGGAAAATATTATCCTTAATTACAGTTCCCCTCTATATGAATTGTTTTAATCATTTTGAGCCACCTAGGGTCCTCTCACAGGGAGAAAGGCAGGCTAGAAAGAAAAAAAGGAAACAATCACATGACAGAGAGATCACACTGACTGCTCATGGGGCTGCCATTGTTTAATCTCTCTCCTGACATCCCAAATCCTCTGCCTGAGGTGGGTGTCTCACTCCGCCTAATAGTATATCCGGCTCTGCTGTGCTGTAAATTTAGTGTAACCTGTAACTTGACCCTTATAGTTTAGCTACAGTGGGTTGGAAATAATACAAAGGCATAAAGCAGTATATAATTGAAACCAGAAACTGATGACTTAAGCAAGGGCTTTCAAGGCTCTGAGTGACCCTCTTTAGTCTTGAGAGATAAAACAGACTCCTGCAAATGCGACATGGCTCTGGGTATTGCTTTCAAAGAGACCAAGATAGTTTACCAAGGACAACATTGTTGGAAAATGTGTTTTGCCACCCATTGCACCTCTAAAAAGAGGCTCATAAATCCTCCGAGCATTATTTTAAAGGTAAAGAAAAAGGTTCCCCTTGACAATTGTCCAGTCGTGTCCGACTCTAGGGGGCGGTGCTCATCCCCATTTCCAAGCCATAGAGCCAGCGTTTGTCTGTAGACAGTTTCTATGGTCACATGGCCAGTGCGACTAGACACAGAATGCCGTTACCTTCCCACTGTATTGGTACCTATTTATCTCCTCGCATTTTTACATGCTTTCGAACTGCTAGGTTGGCAGGAGCTAAGACAAGCGACAGGAGCTCACTCAGTTGTGTGGATTCGAACTTCTGATCTTTTGACCTTGCAGCCCAGAGGCTTTGTGGTTTAACCCGCAGTGCCACCACGTCCCCTTATTTTAAAACACTGTTGTAAAAGTGGGCCAGTTTTCTAGAGTAACTAAATTGTAATTGAATCATTTATCAATTAGTACAGCTCCAGCACTGCATCTGTGTACTCAGCTGTGTTTATTTTATTTTTTTTAATTGCTCATCTTTTCTTTGTGCACTTGGCTTATTTTATAAATAAGATAAACTTCATTTAGGCAGCTTGAAATCAGCTAATCTTCATTAAAAAGATTTGGCTAGATTCCTAAGGCAATTGCTAGTAGTGACACATCATTCAAAATAAACATGATGGGAGAAAGAAATCTGTACTTTCTTCGTAATAAATCTGTCAGCCCTGCTGGTCCTGAAGCTGAAGCTTCATTTTAAGCATCATATTGCTGATTTTAACATAAAATGGTTTAACTCAAAGGGCAGAAACTATCTTGTGTGTGCGTGCGTGCGTGTGTGTGCATGCATGCACATGCACCCTACGACAAAGAAGGCAGAAAGTAGATCAGAATCTATGGATGATCTGAAGTAAATTAGCAAGGATTTTCAGTTGTTTAATTGCTTAACAATAGCAATCGTTTAACTGTTGTTTCAGCTGTTTTAACAATAGGAGAAAAAAATATATATCTCCATACTCTATATTATACTGCTGAATGAAAAAAGCTCATTGGGACAAAGAATGAATTATTGCATTATTAGGTTGTGTTCCTGTTTTTGGATTAGAAATTGGTTTAAATTATTTTAAATTTAAAAATAAAAATCAGAAGAGGGAAACTGAGTTTTATTCGGTTCAGAACCTCAAATATCTAGTCTCAGAATCCTTTAATTCAAAGTGTACATATTTTGCAAATGACTCTGGCTGGTGGATCTTGGGGTTCTATTTTTCCCCCCTAACAGTTTATACTGTGCAACCTTAAAGTCTGCCCACCCTGAAGTGGCACACTTAATTTATTTTTTCTCAACATCACATCACATCTCTGTACCTAGGTAAAGGTAAAGGTTCCCCTTGACATTTAGTCCAGTCGTGTCCGACTCTAGGGGGCGGTGCTCATCTCCGTTTCCAAGCCATAGAGCCAGCGTTTTGTCCGAAGACAGTTTCCGTGGTCACGTGGCCAGCGCGACTAGACATGGAACGCCGTTACCTTCCCACTGAGGTGGTACCTATTTATCTACTTGCATTTGCATGCTTTCGAACTGCTAGGTTGGCAGGAGTCTCTGTACCTAATCACAACCTAATTGGAAAGTCGCCCAAGTCTCAAAAACTGAATTTGTGGGGGACACAGAAAGATCCTCCCCAAAGAATGTGAGAACTGTGAAGACATTCAGGAATCTCCCTGGTCAATGACAGCACCTTGTTGGATGATCCTTCCATTCCAGAAGCACCGTTGAATTTCTGCTGACACAAATGAAGAAAAAGAAGTGGATTTGCATGTTCAAAACAGAAATGCTGTTTGAGAAACTCAGGATGTGACCAGACAATGGAAAGGGTTGCTTTGTAGGGAGCAATCTCCTTTAAAGCAACCCTACTGTTTGTTAGGGAATGCAGCCTGGCCCCCAAAAGAAGAATCCCTACTGCTGGACCAAGAAGGTTCAGCTGAAGCACAGGTCAGGGTTAGGTGGGAGGGCAATTCCCCATATGCTGTGTTCACTGCGAAAGAGATTGTATCAAACTGCTCCACAAGTGGTCCAAACTGTGATCTGTCTCCCCGTGTGATCACACCCTTTGCTCACCAACTTGTCTGTGTGTATGGAACTACTTATTAGGGTTCTGTGAACCCAAATATTTTTCCTTGTCTCCCACAACCAGCCATAATATCCAGCTCCACTTGTAGGTATTTGGACTCTGTCAAAAAATTACAAGGTTTGTAACAGAAGAAATTGACATCTTAAACTGAATGTGTAAAGGAAGTTGTTAATCAGCCATATTGTACAGCTGTGTATAAAGCTGAGTCATGCTGAGTAGGCAGAAGGATGATGTAATCATATGAGATCACCTAAGATGAGGTAATGTTACCTGATTGGTTTTTTGTACTATATATTGTACATAGAGACACACATGTAGTGTGGAGAATTGGAGAATTGCTAGAGGACATGCTGCTAGAGTATTTTGTGAAGACTGTATATCTGTAATACAGTGGTGCCTTGACTTACGAACGCCCCAACGTACGAACGTTTTGACTTAAGAACAGCTCCGTTCGCAAAATTTTGCTTTGACTTGCGAACGGCGCTTTGACTTACGAACAAAAAAAACCCGCGGGGAAAGCGGGAAATGGACTTTGGACTGCCTGGTACTGCCTGGTACTGTAATTTTAAAATGTAAAAATTGGTTTAAAAGGTGCTTGGTTTGGTTTAAAGCTGCTTGGTTTGTTTTTTTTTAAAATAGATATTTATTTTATTAAGCAGAACTACAGAATACAAAATATAAAATATCAAAAAATGAAAAGGAATTAAAAATAGCCCAAAATAAGCCCTCCCCTCCCCCCTTCAGAGGACAAGAAATTCCAATCTCCTTTGAATCCCAGATTCCCCAGGTTTCCAGTGAGCCTTGAAAAAGATAATGAACATAAAACATTTTCCCCTAAATTTTTGTCTTTTCCTGAGCCCAAACATATATTAAATTCCAACTTTGTTTCACATAGTCTCTTGGTTGTTCACGTAGTGCTTCTGAAAGTGCATCTAATTCTGCGATATCCAACAGTTTCTTTAGGAGCTCCTCCATCGTGGGTGTTTCTTCACTTTTCCATTTTTGGGCCCAGAGTAACCTAGCAGCTACAAGTATATACATTACACAATATTTGATTTTCTTATCAGTGATTTCCGACACAATATTTAACAGTGCTATTTCAGGCTTAAAATTTAATTTCTGTTGAATGATTTCTTTTATTATTTCCCACACCTGCATCCAATATCTCTTGACTTTTTCACATGTCCACCACATATGATAATAGGTTCCTGCTTTTTTTTTTACACTTCCAACAAACATTGCTATTACCCTCTGACATTTTTGCCAACCTTACAGGGGTATAGTGCCATCTATAGAACATTTTGAGGATATTTTCTCTTAAATTTACCGGCTTAATCATTTTATGGGATTCTTTCCACATCAATGTCCAATCATCAATATCAATATTGTAACCAAAATTGCTTGCCCATTTTATCATCGTCTCCTTTACCCTCTCATCCTCCATCTCATATTCCAATAGGTATGTATACATTTTTTTAATTATTTTCTCATCAGTATAGATCCACAGTTTATCCACTTGAACTTCACCCTCAAAGAAACCCACAATTTTGTCTTTTTTATATCTTGATTCCAATTTGTTCATTGACCACCAATCTGTTGCCACCCCCAGTACCTCTAGTTCTTGCTTATTTTTTATGTTTTGTTCTTTGCTAAGTAATTCTTTATATATTAGCAGTGCCCCTTTCTGGTTCAATACTTTCAGAGTAAATGCTTCTATAGGCGCTACCCATATTGGAATTTTCTTGTAGGTTTGTATTTGAAATTTTTGCCACACTAGGTATAAAGCCTTCCTCACAATGTGTTCCATAAAGTGTGATTGCTCCTTATATTTTCCATACCACACATATGCATGCCAACCCATTCTTAAATCATGCCCCTCCAATTTCAGTAATCTTTGATTTACAAGAGTTATCCATTCCTTTATCCACGTCATAGCACAAGCCTTATAGTATAATAGCCAATTCGGTATGCCTAAACCCCCCCTTTCTTTCAAATCCTGTAACAACCTGAGTTTTATTCTTGGTTTCTTAGTCTTCCAAACAAATTTCACAATCAGACGATCTAAATCCTTGAAATATTTGAAGTTTAGTAATATTGGCAGATTTTGAAAAAGGAATAGAAGTTTTGGTAATATCATCATTTTTATCGTTGAGATTCTTCCCATCAGAGATAATTGCAGCTTACTCCATTCTTCCAAATCTTTCTGGATTTCCTTCTGCATTCTCAAATAATTCTCTTTCATTAGGTTGCTTGGTTTTTTGGTAATAATAACTCCTAGATATTTAATTTTCTGTACTGCTTCAAAATTGGTTTCTGTCACTAATTTTTCCACATCTTCTTTCTTTATGTTTTTAGTCATAAATTTTGTTTTTTGATAGTTTATTTTAAGGCCTGCCACTTGTCCATAATCTTCTATTAGTCTCAAAAGCTCCTCCAGATTTCCATGAGGATTTTCAAGTATTATTACCAAATCATCTGCATACACTTGTATCTTAAATTCTTCACCTCTAATTTTTAGTCCTTTAACTCTCTCATTGGCCCTTATCTGCCTGTTTAGAATTTCCAAAGTTAATATAAATAAAAGGGGGGATAACGGACATCCCTGTCTTGTGCCTTGTTCAATTAGTATGCTCTCCGTTAAATTACCATTGACTTTGATCCTAGCTTCCTGCTTGGAGTATATTGCCTTAATTGTTTGTAGGAAGTTTCCTTCCACTCCCATCTTCTTTAGCTGTAACAACATAAACTCCCAGTTGACATTATCAAAGGCTTTCTCTGCATCTAAAAAAATTAACATCATCTGCTTTTCTGGGTGCAATTCATAATATTCTAAGATATCTATTATTGTCCTTATGTTTGATGATAGTTTCCTTTTAGGAATGAAGCCTGTTTGATCTTTATTTATTATTTCTCCCAGTATTTCCTTTAATCTTGATGCCCAGATGGTTGTAAAGATCTTGTAGTCAACATTTAAGAGAGAGATTGGTCTGTAGTTCTTAATTTTATTTTTCTCCGTTCCCTCCTTATGTATTAGAGTAATATGTGCCTCTTTCCATGAGTTTGGAATTTCCCCCTTAGACTCAATATCTTCGGTTAACTTTTTAAATTGAGGAGTTACGACTTCTTCAAACGCCTTATAATATTCAGCTGGTAATCCATCTGGGCCCGGAGATTTCCCACTTTTCTGCTTTTTCCATGCCTTCTCGATCTCGTACATTGTGATTGAGTTATTTAATTTCTCAAGTTGTTGCGAATTAAACCTCCAGGCTGTAATTTTATTCAGATATTCCATTTGCTTCTCCTGTTCTACTTCTCTTTTTTTATAAAGACCAGCATAGAACTTTTGAATTTCTTTTTCAATCTCCTTTTGCTTGTATATTTCCTTCTCTTGTCTATCCAGTATTTCCATGATTCTTGTTTTCTCTCTCTCTTTTTTTTATTCTATATGCTAACCATCTTCCTGGCTTATTTGCATTTTCAAAGAAGTTTTGCCTTGCTGATCTAATTTTTTTCTCCATCTCTTCTTGTTCTAGTAGGTTGATTTTATGTTGTAAGATATTTATCTTATTTAATAAATTCTTGTTAGATGGTGACTTTTTTAGTTCCATTTCCTCTTTTTTTAAAGACATTATTAGAGTATGGTATTGTTTGTTTCTCTCCTTTTTTCTTTGTGTATTGTATTCTATCGCATAACCACGAAAAAAAGCTTTTGCAGCATCCCAAATCACTGTCATTGCTGTGTCCTGGGGTTTATTTATTTGAAAATAAAATTTTAACTCCTTTTTGATTTTGTTCAGGAAGGCTTCTTCTCTCAATAAGTAGCTATTCAGCCTCCATGTGCCTCTTCTTGGCGTTTGTCCTAAAATCATCCATAATGGGTTATGGTCTGCATATGTATTTGGTAATATTTCAATTTCTTCCACTTGGTGCGTAATTTCCGCTGAGATCCAGCAGTTGTCTATTCTTGACCAGGAGTTGTGTCTGTTTGAGTAGAATGTATAATCTCTTCTTTGGGGATATCTAGTTCTCCATATATCGATTAAACTCAATTCTTCTGCCATTTCCAGGAACACCTTAGGTATCACGTTTCTTGTTCTTTTCCTCGCGTTTCCATTGCTCGTTGATGTGTCTTTTTCTTTATTTACTATTGCATTAAAGTCTCCCATGATACATATTTTCTGTTCTGCCTTTAAAATTAATTGATTCTTCAATTGAGAATAAAATTTATGTTGAGATTCATTTGGTGCATATATGTTCACCAGTAGTATTTCTTCTCCCTCATAGGAAATTTTCACCATCAATGATCTCCCATCCTCTGAGGCAAATACCAAATTTGGGTTCAGATCTTTCTTGATATACATAGCTACTCCTTTCTTTTTTTGTTGATTTGAAGCTATAAAGGTTTTCCCTAATTTAGAATTTTCTAAAAGTTTTTTATCCTTTTCTTTTATGTGTGTTTCTTGGATAAATATGATGTCCGCCTTTGCTTTAAAAAGTTTGTTAAATATTTTTTTCCTCTTCTGGGGTGAATTAAGCCCCTTTACATTCACTGAAAGGAGTTTTATTTGTTCAGACATCTGCGCGGTTTTTACTACCCAATTTATCTCTTTGTTCCTTGCTCCTGGTTCTCCTTGCTGGTGGTGACATCCTTGATCTTTCTTCCTTTTCTACTTGTTGTTTTCCATCTTCTCCTTGTTCTTCTTCTGAGTCTTCTCTCAAAAATTTCAGATCTTCTTCTGTCAGTTTCAGTTTCTGTTTCATTTCTATCAGGAAGTTTCTAGCTTTCATTTTACTATTCAGGTTATATCTTCTTGCCTCCCAATTGAAAAACACTCCTTCCGGGACCTGCCATGAAAATGGAATTTTCCTGTCAATTAATATTTTGGTGAGAAAGTGGTATTCTTGTCTTTTCTTCCGCATACTCCAGGGCACCTGTTTTAGTATATTTATTTTGGTGTCCTTAATCACCAGATCTTTTTCTCTATTAACTTTAAGGATCTTCTCTTTCACTGCTCTCCTTAGAAATTTTATGTGGATCTCCTTCGGTAGTTTGTTCCGCCTGGTGAAAGCATTTCCTTGGTGGTAAATCTGTTCAATAGATTGTTCCAACTCCTGTTGCCCTATCCCAGTTTGCTTGGCTAATTCTTCAGAGATCAACGTTAACAAATCCTGTTCAGTCTCTCCCTGCATCTCTTCCACATTCTGAAGCCTCAGAAAATAGGAAGCCTTCTCCATCTCCAAAGTTATAAGACGTGACTGCATCATATCTCTTTCTTCTTTGATATCCTGTATGTCTCGTTCTACTGTTGTTAGTCTGCTATCCACTTTCTGCACTATCTGTGTAAAAGAGTCTATCTTTTGATTAGTGCTTTCAATTCCTGCTTTGAAATCCGTTCTTGCATCTTGTATCTGGTCTGAAAGCTGTTTAATAATGTTTGCTTGCATCTCCTGGATTGCATTTTTAAAAGGGTCTTGACTCATTAATTTGGCGGTCCCAGAGGCCCCAAAGCCTGGTGAATCTTCCTTTTTGGATCTCGAGGTCATGTTGCTCCCTTTCACGGTTTCCAATTCCTAAAGAATTTCCCCCTTTCTTATTCCCAGTAAAGACCTCCTTTTTTCTTTTTCTTTTTCTTTTTTTTGCCTCAATACAGCACTAACAGCATTAACAGAATTAGCAGGATTATTCAATCAGAAACCAAAAGCATACTCCAAAATACAAAACTCTAATACAGTTATTCAGACAACCACTAGAGGTCCTCAACGTGATTAGAATAGTCTTAACTCTTGCTTTATAGTTTCTTTGCCAGCAAAGCAAAGTACATTGTCTGGAAGGTTTCAGCCTGCTAAGGGGAAAACAAAAGGATATTCCAAAATACTGAGCTCTGGAATAGTTCCAGCTGGCCACTAGATGTCCTCAGAAAATAAAATAGTCTTGACTCTTGCCTTATAGGCTCTTCCCCAGCCGAGCTCAGTACATTGTCTAAGAAGTTTCAATCTACTAAAGAAAAAACAAAGCCAATCTTCACATTAAGATGGGCGGTGGGGACACCCAAAACCATCTTAACGCCTTTCATATATAAATATATTCCAAATATGTCTTTTCTGTATATCTCTTGGGTGAAATCCCCAGGGACAAACTGCTAAAGCTGCTTGGTTTTAAAGGTGTTCTGTTTAAAAGGTGTTCGTTCCCTCCCTCCTTTCCTGCCCTTTTTTAAAACCTAAGTCATCTTAGGTTAAAAAAAAAATTCTCCCCCTAGTGGTAGAGGACGGATTAACCGTTTTTGCATTAGTTCCTATGGGAACTAATGCTTTGACTTACAAATGGCGCCTCGACATAAGAACAAAAAACAGCCGGAACGGATTAATCGGTTTTCAATGCATTCCTATGGGAAATGCTGATTTGACTTACGAACATTTTGACTTACGAACATCTTCTGGGACGGATTAAGTTCGTAAGTCAAGGCACCACTGTATAAGCTTTGAAGAAGAAGCTGTTGTCTCATGTTTTTACTTCTCTTCAAGGACCTTGGAGGCTGGTGGTAACCCTGCTTTACGCAGCGCACCCTGATTCCTGATACAGGAGTTCTTGGTAAAGAATTCCTGACAGACTCTGAAGTAAAAAATGTATCCATTGTCAATTTATATACTGCTGCTCTGAAATAAATATGTGCTCAATGCAGGAATTCAAATGAAAGCAGATCTGACAGATGGTTGTCCAGTTTTCTCCTGAATGCCTCCAGTGCTGGAGTGCTTGCCACCTCCTGAATAATTGGTTCCACTGTTGTAGTGCTCTAACAGTTAAGAAGTTTTTCCTGATATCCCACCTAAATCTGCCTTCCTGTAGCTTTAGCCCATTATTATATGTCCTAATTATATTATACGTTAAACTAAATGAAATAAAAATGAATCAAACGAAGACCGGAAAATAAAAAACAGATGTAAAAAATACAAATAAAAAATACAACTGAAGATTGTAATTAATTAAGTCAGATAATCTTAGAATTAAAATTCATGTAACATTCATAAAGTACTCAAGTCCTTCTAATGACAGACGTTCTGCACTGAGAAATTACTGTTCATAAACACAGAAAACATAAGCCATCTGTCCAGAACAAATTCAGTCTTCATCTACCAGACACATTTGTTGAGTCAGTTTGTCCATCACAGCTAAATCCCATTCTCTTGCCCACCTCTATGCAAGCTCTTTGATTGTTCCATTTCTAATTAATGGCAATCTTTAAACCAATTTCTAATCAAAAAAAAAAGGAGACAAATTAATGGTATAATCCTATGTCCTCATGGATATTGTCCCATGATCATAAGATACATATTGTCTCTTGACCAGTGGGACAGAGTGGATATTGTGTTGATGTACCACTCACCCCGTAACTCAATGCTCTCCCTACCAGGATTCACAGATTATATCTCTGGTGTATTGTTGAGGTCCCCCAGACTTTTGCTTCTGTGGGACTTTAACATCCACATGGAGACACAGGTTTCCAGGGTGGCCTTGGAATTCATGGATCCCATGGTGTTTATGGCCCCTCTTACATACCTGGTGAAGATTTCAGATAGAAAATGCTATCTAGTATTTAATTTTAGTGAATGTTCCTTTACTACAGACATCACTATATTACACATTTATAATATTGGTACACTGCTTGATATTGTATGGTCTCCTAATGGTATACATTAGAAGTAGGGTATGTATTAAAATAGTATAAAAACAAAAGTGAACACTTAAAAAATAAACAAAGACAAATAAAAGCATTCAATCATCAATACAAGGCACAGCAGTGAGCATAATTACTAGAGAGTTAATACTAGCATAAACAAATGCTTTCTCTCCCCAGCAGGCATTAAAAGATTGAAATTGGCTCTCTCACCTCTTGGAAAAGAGAAGATGATGGACAGGTAATTAGAACAGCCTCCTAAAGGTTTCTCAGCCAATTACACCATGGCAAAGTCACAATCAATCAGGTAGAAGGAAGAGATTTAGGATGTAAGGACTAACAGCTCACCTGCCAGATAGGCTTTAGACTAGACTTGGTTACCAAAGCAGCCACGTAAACCTAGTTTAGGAAAGGAGTTATGCCGAAAGCAATTAATAAAGCCAATGGAGGCTTGTATAATAAAGAATCCAGCTAGTGCTTGTATATGAGTGAAGCCACAAAGGGCTTGGTTAGAGAAGCGGTTTGAGCTCAGACAAGCTTGGTCAAACAGGGCTAATCTCTATATTTTCCGTAGGTTGAGGAAAGGTCCTAGAAAGGGCAATTAGTGGTTTAGAAAGTATCATTTAAAACAAATGGCCACTCAAGAAAGGACTGGGTTTTAAGTGGGCAGTTCATTAGCTCAAGTTCAGTGTGATATTCTTGATGATATATTGAATCCAAATACTAGTCATGACATTAATGTTCTGCCTTTAAATAGAGTGATTACAAAGCTTTATTGTTTTTTTTTTGGAAAAACCTTCTGATTCAGTTCCAGAACGTGCCTTGATTTATGTTTATACCTATGTGTGTGTGAGATACTCTGATGGTCTCTGGCAGGCCCTCTGCCCTGGCTGCACAACCCCAATGGACCTCATGAAGACCATGGTGACAGGGTTGCCTGAGGATTCAGAGGAGGAAAGGAACCACCTAGGTGGGAGGAAAGAAGCTGCATCTGGGTGATGGGCTGGAGGCCAGGTGAAGGTGGTGGGATCTGGGCTTAAAAGAGAAGAAGAAAGGTGGGCTTGTCCCCCTTGACAGACTCAAAGGGAAAGGAGTGGGCACCAGCGGCACCAGTGGATCTGGTTCTCCATCTTCTGCACCCTTTGTGAGGACCACCCACTGGTGGTTGAGAATCCCTGGATCAGGGAATGGGTCTGTTTCAAACCCACTAAACAATGATACAAAGGAGGCACACTACTCTTCAGACTTCCACCGCCACCAACCCAATGGTGATGGTGGGATGACCAGCTGAGTAGCCCAGCCCCACCAAACCTAGAACAGTCACTGGTGGAGGAAGGAGCAAATCACAGATTGTGGACTGTACTGGCTCAGGCCTGGTTGAGAACTGGAAGCAGCAAAGGGCTAGTGAACTTAACTCAGCTCCCCCGCGGACTGTTGAGGTAGGGTGCACTGGGCACCCAACCAATTCTTATACCTTATTCACCCTCCTTAATAAAGTCCTGTTCAAAAGTTACAAGAACCTTGACTTCATGGAACCCACAGTCAAAGAGGCCCTCCTTGCAACCTCCAGCAGGGATCAGATTGGCAGTAGCAACACCATGTTGGGGTAAGTAATTCAAAGGAACCCAATAAATCTTAAATGACATCAGCTCTGTGTTAATTACTACACTACCAACATTCTAAATCACAATTTTTATTATAATAAATACAGGGAGGGTGTATAGTTTTGATCATTCATGGTCTCTGGTATAACAACAGCCTTCTATCTCCAGTAAGGGGGTATCACATAAATCCTATCCTGCTGTTCCCTAATCCAGCATCATCAACATGAATAGAGGGGAGCAGCTAGCCCCACTTCTCTCCCCTGACAAGCTTGAATTTGGAGAAAACGTCTTGAAAGTGACAATGGGGAAGGGAGACTAAAGTGATCTTTGAAATCATTCAGATGGTCCCTGTTTTACTTGAAATGAAATTTCAGGTTGGCATTTATGGAAGATAGTATCTCTTGGCTACAACATTTTCAACAGCAATAACTGAGATTTTCCTGGAATCAATCACTGAAGTTTGTCATTTGATCTGTAGTACATTTAGACTCCCACTTTTGCATCTCATATGATTACTTGCGTGCTTCCTGAGAAATGGACTTTCAATCTTTGCTTCTAGGTAATGTGCAAATATGTGTCTTACCATTATTTATGCTTTTGGTATTTGCCGTGAGAAACAGACTTTTTCAGACTGTAAACACACAAATATCAAGCCATGCATTTTCATTTGCTGTCTTTTTAGTTTGCTTTGGAAACAAGTCTGTGTGCTTTACTGAAATAAATAGATTCAGTTCTTTTATTCCACTTCCTGCTGCTGGAAGACTGGATTCAGCCTTCTATATACACAAACCTGCCATTTCAGTTACCAAACACCAACTTCTATCCCATAATACCACAACATGCAGGAATTATGGGAAGTACTCTGACAGCACAGTCCTACACATCCTCCCAAAACTGAGTACCATTAGTTTCAGTGGGATTTACTCCCAGGTAGGTGCTGATAAGAATGGAGCCTAAATAGTATGGAATGTTTGTCAAAATTATATAATACATTCTAGCTGTAACTGAGGGGAGATATGATAGCACTTTTCAAATACTTGAAAGGCTGTCATACAGAGGAGGAGCAGGATCTGTTCTTGACCATCCCAGAGTGCAGGACATGCAATAATGGGCTTAAGTTACAGGATGCCAGATTTCAGTTGAATATCAGGAAAAACTTCCTAACTGTTAGAACAGTATGGCAATGGAAACAATTACCTTGAGAGGTGGTGAGTGCTGCACACATATAAAGCTATAAATATTAAACCAGAAGAGGCTAGGCAAAATCTATGGAGAACAAAAAGTAAGACACCTTGCTGAATGGATGAGTGCTGAAGAGTGTCTCCCACTAGGACAAGACTCTAGCTGGACCATCTGGACATCAATTAATAGACTTTGAAGTAAAGTAGGAAGATCAAAGAATAATCAAGTAAAATGGGGCTAGTTGGATACAGGACAAATTTTCTGTGACTGTGGAGAAATTCAATCCATGCAGCACTATGTGCACGCAATTTATGCCCCACCATGTGTACAAAAGAAGATCTAGCAAATGCCCAAAATAATGCTAATGAAGTAGCCCCCTTCTGGCCAAAAATAGTCTAATTATCTGAAAGCTTTAATTTGTTTTTAATTTTACCTATATTTTCCACGTGTTCATAGTAATTTTAAATTGTGCAATGCTTTGTAATGAATAAAGAAAGAACATAGAAATTATGTTCCTTTCACCTTGCAATGACATCACTTTCTAGGAAGCAGCTCAAGACAAATGTGGGAGAGCAGAAACAAATTAAGAAGTTCCTGGGGTGTGTGTGTTGCAGTATAACCCTTCGGAAATGGGGCAAACGACCTACAGAAACTACAGAAGGCTATCCATGTTAATTCTCGTCCTATTCCTAAAGCATATTGGGGGACCTCAGAAATAGATGCCTTCTCACACCTTGCTATCGGCTGTCTCGAGTAATACTTAAGACACTAAAATAATTAAACATACATCCATTAAAATGGATGAATATGAATAACAACAGATTTAATAATGAATGACCGTACAAAATCAGCACATGAAACCCAAGTATTATAAATAATTCCTTTGGGACAATCTAATACGTTTCTTATTATACCACATTTACCCACACATTTCCTTAAGAAGGCAGTTTGAAATCATCATACCAAATAAACTTAGATGTGATTGCTTGGAATGAATGTTTATGTTAAATAAACTCTGATTTATGGAATAGAACTAGAGAAGAGGTTACATGTGGAGGAGGAGTTGGCTGAGATGCTTTTGGTGGACTGAATAGCCCCAGCCCAGAGCCCCAGGAAAGCATTGTATCGGCCCTGCTGGGAGAAATAACAACCCGCAAACCAGAGCCCAAGGACCGAGGCTTGGTTGGAGGCATCTCCTAAAGAGGCCCCAGGAGCCCTAGACAATGCTGTGCCAAGGGAGCCCATTCCTGCCAAATCAAGTAAGGAACACCCAGGAACATGGGTCACTGGACTGGCCCCAGAGCACCGGCAAGAGGAGGAAGCCGAGGCAGAGGGAGGTTGAGGGATGGGGACTATAAAAAGCAGTGCTGGAGGAGGTGAGGAGACAGACAGGGAGAGAAAAGACATCCAACATGGTAATAGAGGGAGCAAAGGATACAGAGGAGGTGGAGGAGGAGGAAGGAACTTGGGAGGATGCAAAAGAGGAGTTGGGAGAAGCCTACCATGCAGAAAGGGCAGAGAGTGGAGTCCCTGGAACCACCCAAGAGTGGGATTGTGGAGTTGAAAATCCTTGAATTGAGTTGTTGGTGGAGTTAAGGGTCCAAAAGCTTGAAGGGCTGAAATACCAATATCCACGTCCACTTCCTTGCCCCAGCTTCTGGGGTGAAAGGCATGCCTGGCCTCGACTGCAGACCTTGGGGGGGGAGCCCAGAGGGAGAGCCAACCCCAACACAACTGCAGCGCTGGAAGCAACAACACCCAAAGGCTCAACTCCATCACCAGCAAAACGAGGAGCAACGGGTGTTGGAGAAGATGGACAGACCGGGACCAAGGGCCCTGATATGCCACATTCCTTGCACTCATTGCAAGTGTATCAGCCCTCACTTCTTTGTGCCCCACATTTTGGAGGGCCCTGATGCTCAGCACTGAAACCACCAGTGGGCTCACATGCACCAGTGAGGTTAACTTGGGAGCATTATAGAGAGAAAGACTCCACGAACTAGGGTTAGTGGAGATAACTGGCCCTAGGGGCTGGGTTAACTGTTAAATCTTCTGTTATTGTAGCCCTCTTTCAAGTTTCCATAATTCCAGTTGTTTCTGCACAAGTAACTCTGACAATTTATACATGCATGTGCACATGCACAAAACAGCATGTGACTATTTAAATAAGCCCCTGCTGAGCTCTAAGCTCAGCCACAATACTGAGACCTATTATGATTCTAGGGGGATTTCTATGTTTGTAAGAGAAGCACTTGCAGAGCTGAATGCTGGCTTCAGTTGAATGAGAATACAGATGGAAAGAAGACTTACTAAATGTCTGTTTTCGTTGATTTAGGTTCTCTCAACACAACCAGACATCTTCAGGAGGAATTTCGAAGCTCTGTAGGATTCCTTGCATCCAGATATAACTGAGACAAAAGCTTTGTTTGTTTGTTTGTTTGTTTGTTTGTTTGTTTACCCTGTCCATCTAGTAGCCAGGCCGCTACTCTGGGCAGCTTACAATGAGGGCATCGACAAACATAAACTAAAATTCAGTAACAACAACAAATAAGACATCAAGCAAGAAAAAAATAAACCCCAACAACCCAAGTTAAATATCTAATTAGTTCTGTAGTAAGAAACAAGACAGTGGCAAACCAAACAATCAACCTATAAAATCATGGGTTGTCAAAAATTAGAGAGACGATTTAAACATGCATGTGGAGATGCACAAAACAGGATGTGTTAATTAAACGGGGCAAGAGTGTTTCCCTCCCCACCATGCAAAAGTCTCTCTAGTTTGTGTAAAATATTTCCAGCGTCCTCTCCTTTGAAAAACAAAGCATGCAAACATACATAGCAAGCAGAGAAGGATTATTTAGAAGGATGCAAATAACCTATTTAGTGCTCCAAATTTGTCTGGGCCCATTCGGACAATCCATGCAGTTTTATGAACAGTGTGATTTTGCACAAAATCTGTAATATTCCTATGTGCAAAAGATCATTCTTGCCATTCTAAAACCTCTAGTATGAGTTACAGGATTCCTTGCTCTCATCATCAGGCTGTAGAATACTGTTGCAATTTCTCATCCTTTCCTGTGAGGGAACAGATACATCCCTTGCATAGACTGCATGGCCACAATCCTGTTGTTTTTAACTATATGCGGAAGGGAAATTACAGGAACACTGTAGCTAATGGACAAGGTTCCCACTGTTGATCATACACCTAATGGCATGTCCATCACATGACAAGTACCTTATCGATTAGCAGCTGTGGCTTCTGTGATTTCCTTTCTAAAAGCTTAAGTTTCTGGCCCATGTGTACATTCCAGTTAGTAGACATATCTAAAATTTGGGTCCACTAGTCTGCTACTAACAAATGCTCAACTTTAAAACAGAGTGATGACGTCATAAGTCACCCAGAGTAGGAAGCAAAAATAAAGATAAGGCTACTCGCACCCAAAGAGACGGCATGTGACAGCTGAATTCCCCCAGTAAAACCCCAAACCTCCCTTGGATTTTGTAACTATTGAAAGAAGGGGAGAGGAGTTCATGGTGTTCCAAAAATTCACAAATACCATCAAAACCTCGGACAAGGATCAGGTCAGAGTGTCATCAAAAGGATGTATTTGGGCACCGAATGGGTTATTGCACCACTGTGCATCTGTAATCTGTATCACAGTCTTAGCTGGGTCTTGTTTTTGCTCATGGAGTAAAGTCTCTCCATCTTCTGCTTCCAACAATATAGTCTAGGCTATATATTGGCCATCTCATAAATAGTCATGTATATAGTCATTCATTCAGTTGCCTGAAGCGCATATGTGTAATAAACAAATTTCTGGCTTCATAGAATTTTATGAGTCACTCTCCTGCTTCCTTTAGAAATCCCAAGCCAAATTCTCTTGGAATGTTTGGTTCATCTTTGTTTTCCTATTTTTGCATGCCAATCACCCATGCCAGTCACCACATCCTGTTTTGGTGTGCGCTCAATTTCCTCATGCATCATTGCATAAACACTTTCATTTTTTTTCCTTCTTCAAAGCTGCCTGTTAGTCTGGCAGAAAAAGTGGGTCTGAAGAACAGAAGCCTCAGTGCAATGCTCAAATGGATGTGAATTGATAATATCAAAAGAAGGTTTCCATTGGCTATTGAATAAAGTTTTCTTGATTGACCTTCTCAAACATACTTCCCAAAAATTCTACCACTAGATACTAGACCCTGGTCTGCCTTCTGTCCACCATGTGTAACCCAACATGGAAGCTTTTTGGAAGCAAATCTTCCTTGTCACTGATACTCAATGGGTTTACAGAGATTCTACAAGATTACAAAGCTTCCTTGCTTTGAATCATGTAGTATCTCTGGATCATGGTTCAAATATAAACCAATCCAATTGATATAAAGTCAATGTAAACTTATCCAATGGATATAAACCAATACAATGGATATAAAGCAAAAGGTAAACTTAACATCAGTTGGTAAGTATGGGCCTTAATGAAATAATGGCTGAAATCCTATTGTTTTTAGCGTAAATTGCAATTAATATAAGCCAATTGAATCAATGGGGATTTAATAAGTCAGCTCCTCAATAAGCTCCATTGATTCAGTGGGCATACTCTACTTGTGGCTTACTAAGCAGCAGGGTTTCAGCCAGTGCTTGTGAATGTATATGTTTAGGAAGAAAGGCGGTGATTTTATGTGGCACTAACATTTTCAGCAAAACTTACAAAATGGCATACTTACTAAAATCAAGATGTCTCTAAAACAATCCTGTAAACAAATAGTGTAAAATGGTATATTCAGAATGTAAGTAATGTCATACCTGATAGCATTTATATGTTTCATAAACCATGATGTAAGTTATTTGTGAAAATATTATAAGTGATTTAAGAGAGAGAGAGAGAGAGAGAGAAAGAACTATGGTGGGGACTTGGGAAACATAATTTTAGTAAGTTTAAAATAATATAGACTCTATTTCTCTGCAAAATAGATCCTCATTTTCTTTTCTCCTTTGCCTTCTAACATTTACAAAACACAATGGGACCATTAAGGCAGTATTTCTTATACAGTCTATGAACATTTCACCATTTCTTTATGGGAGATTCCCCACAAATTTGGCCCTTAAGAACAGTGGAAATTGCCACATTACCGTCAATGAATGGCACATATTGGGTTTCTATGAGAGAAAGGTAGGAATGGGGTATGAATACTTGAACATTTTTTCTGGATGAGACTCACTTCAGATTTCCTTCTCACACATCCTCAAGAACCAAGAATTAGGTGGGAACAGTTGCATGCAGAACAAACTCAAAAGTGACTTTCATTTGAAGAGAGAAAAAACTGCCCACCTTACATTTTTGAGAAAGAGTATAGCAGTCATGAAGATTTACGAGTACATGGAACAGAGCCTGGATGAAATGAAACAATTTAGGTCTCTCTCTCTCTCTGTTTAATGAGACAATATACTAACCACATACTTAACTTTCTCCTTCTCTCTTTGAAATTAATGTCTAGCCTTGGTGCTGAAATGAAGGTTTAGCTTTTCAGTCATTTTTTTCTTGTCACATTTGTATTTGGAATACAGCACTTAATTCACAGCTATATTAAAGATATATTAAGTGTGTGTGGGGAGGGGAGCTATCCTTTTGCTAGGGACGCACACCAGCTTCAGAGAAAAGCACCCAAATGAGGCACAGCAGGAATATTTATATGTTTCTGCATCAGCTGCAAGGTGGTTCAAGGGGCCCCTAGTCTTGTGTGGCTCTACAAATCCCTAAAGTTTGGTCCAGCATTCTTGGGGGTTTACAATGCTGAAATTTGGAAAAGAATAGTCAGTACCAAAAGCAGCAGCAAAAGCAGTAACACAAGAAGGCAGCACCAAATCAGGAGATTGACAGCTGAAACCCCAATATAAGCTAAAAGCTCTTCTGGAAACCCCACTTGCTGAGTTCCTGCGAGGGCTCAGAGCAATCTCACTGGCTCCATATGTTCCACATCTACCACACTCTGTATATTCCCCAGCCACCATTTTTCATCAAGGCATAGCAAGAGGACAGTGGTATGTCACTTATTAGACTGGTTGCTCTTAAGCATTTTTTTTTCTTGTAGGCTGCTCACTACACTGAGTCTTCACAGGACTAAAAGTGTGGACAATGTGGGATGGAAGACAGATAGCCTTGTGCACGCTTCAACTAACTGTTGCCAGCAAACTCCCAGCTTACAGTGTTCGAGACCCATCCAGAGCTCAGCTGCACATAGGTACATGCATTCAGATTTTTTAGACTTCATTTCTCAGGATTCTCCAGTCTGGGATCCCCTATGGACAGGATCACACCTAAAAACACCTAAATGTGGTTCACCTGGAGAAAGGCCAGGGTCAAAGTCTTCACAGTCTGTTTTCTTGCTCAAAAAGGAAGCTGCCCCGTAGTTGCTGGAAGATTCGTTTCCTTCCATCAGAAGGGATGGAAAGCTACGAGTAGACAACTAGGGTTAAAGGTCTCTTGGCTTTTGGGGTTCATTCTTCAGATCTCACACTTTGACCCTGATAGGGTTTGGGGGTTCATTGTGACATGCTATAGGCAACCATAGATCAACAGAGATCACATTTGGTTTAGAAAACAATGTTCCTTTTTCTTTTTATTGGAGGTTGAGGAAGAATGGGTCTTGTAGTCCCAGCAGAGAGAGGGATATATCAGTTCCCTTAATTGCACAGCATGGGAGTCTAGCACAGCTTGGAGTTGGAAATGAATCAGTAAGTCCCCAAAAAACGACGTGCTCACCCCACAGCACAGATATACCAGCTTAGAAGAAATTACTTAGACACTGCTTTAAGGTAAAAAGAAAAAATATCTTTACTCACGGCAAAACCCTGCGAATTGCAGGTGAAGCTGCAAACATGGACAAAAAGGTGATGCAGCTTTTTCTCCCCACTGCAACATGCTGTACACGAGGACTCCCCTCTGCCCCTATAAATTGTTACAGGTATGACTGGATCTCTACTGTCACACTTCATAACTGGTTACCATACTGCAGTCACAGGGTACTGGACATGTTAATAATGCATTTCCCAGCAGGAAACCAGAGAAAAAAAGTGCAGACGGAACCGTAAAACCTGAAGTCTATGAACTCTAGTGAATCTAGATATACTGTGTGTGAAATATTTATTATGGGAGTCGATACATGGCTGGAATAATAAAAAGAGATGCTTCAGTTCTATGCACAAAATCTTAAATAGCTCAAACAATATTTTTTTTTTAAAAAAAGCCCTTCTTATCATGTTTCTCCACCTTTTTTCCTCCTTCTCCCAATGATTATTAGGTTTAGTAACAGGTTTGACAAGAAGGAGGAAAAAAAATATGAACGGAAATTAAAACCTGTAGAATTCTTATCCTGCTTTCTTATCTCTTATGCCCTTGGGTCTTTTTTTTTTAAAATCAGGCTTTGTATCCTTTGGTGCTGCACATCCATGAACAACCTGTTATGTGATCTTACCACAGGTGCGTCTCCTCTTCTCTGCAATGAATTGTGAGCGACCCAGAATAAACATTTCCTGCATTTTTCATTTGCTTCTTAGGTTGCCTTCTAACATCACACCTACGTCTCGTTGTACCTGTAACAAACGAAGAACAGAGATATATGGCAACAATGTAGTCTATCAAAGCTGCAAAAGGAAGGACTGGGATCAGTATTTTGTAGAGCCAACTTTCTTCATTTTCCTGTTATTTTCTTTAAGTCAAATTTTTCTCCTTTACCATCATAGGCCAGAATCCTATTGCCCTACACGAGGGCTGATGAACCTTTGGCACTTGAAATGTTTTGGACTTCAACTCCCACACACCTTTACCATGGGCAGTAAAGGCTGGGAGGTTCTGAGAGTTGCAGTCCAAAACATCTGGAGAGCCAAAGGTTTTCCCCTTCTGCCTTAACACAACAATGTAAGAGCTGTTGTGTTAAGTGATTCTACCTATTTTGCAAGCCACGCCTTGTGTTGTTTATCTTCTAGTTGCACCACAGCCAGTCTGCAAAAAAGGGAAGAGCGACCTCCACAATTGGATTTATTTATTTATTTCATTTCTATACTACTCATCTAGTGGCAAGCCACTAATCTGGGCAGTTTACAAAACAGAAAAACACCCCCCCCCCTTAAAACAAAACAATCCCCCCAAAAAAACTCCTCAGGTGGCGATGGCAAGAAAAAAGCAAAATTAAACATAGAGAATAATAATCTATCACAAGGGGAGGATATCTTGAAAAGTCTCTCTAAAAATCTCTGTTTTCACTAGCAGAAGGCTAAGAGAGAAGGGAGGAGTAGATAGAGAGACAAGGAGCAACTCAGGTTTCCTGGACTATGCAATGTTGGGGGGCCACAAGTGCAGAACCTCTGTCATCAAGGCCTGTCTGTTTCCAAGGATGGAGTTATCTTTCAAAAGTCTTCAGATCAAGGTGCAAGTTCAGTCTGGTACATCTCTTCCTTTGTCAAACAGGGAGCAGATTAGAGCCTGGTTGTCAGTCAGTTCCAGTTGCAGGAATTCCAAGATGTGTGGGCAGGCCAAAATTGTGTCAGTTGATACAACTGTCTTCCACATTCAGCTAAACGAGAGTCCAGCTGTTTCCAGAAAGCCATCAGGAGCCTGTTTGAACTTGAAATGCTTTTTTCTCCCCCCCCCCCCCCGTTCAACTGCTGAAACTGCTGGTGTATTTATCAGACTTCCTTCATGCTTCAGATCCTCCTTGACAGGACTGCCCTCTGCTCTCCTTTCCTGAGCTTCTGAGAGGATGCTGCCAGCTGGACCATTGAACTCCTCTTAAGCACCAGCTTCCTCCAGCTGTGAAAGATCATCTTCCTCTTCTGAAGACAACTCAGCTGGGAGAAGCATGACAGACAATTAGAGATGGGGACGAATATAAAAACGGATTGGTTTTTTTCGACGAAAATAGCCAATTCGTTAAATATTCGTCAATCCGTATTCGTCAAATTTTAAGTCCTGACAAATACAGCTTGATGAATATTTCCCCATTTTATTCGTCCTTCGTAATTTTTTTAAAAAAACGCAACATTCTGCCTACCGGCCGCCGATCAGCTGATTGGTGGGCCAATAGGCAGCCACCCACCCCCACAGTCTACCCCCACCCCCTTCCTCTCCCTACCTTAGCCCCCCCCGCCAACACCCCCTTACCGTAATCGCTGCTGCCACCACCGAGGTCTCCATCTCGCCTCTGCAGCCATGGCGTGTAAAAAGGGAGACTGGCTGCCCTTTGCAAAGATGGCGGCTGCAGCTTCATCTAGGGTAGGGAAGCGGTGCGGCGGGGGTGTGGTGGTGGCAACAGGCGGTGGCGGTGGCAGTGGGGGCGGTGGTGAGGGTGGGTTTTTTTAATAACCCCCCCAAATTGCTTCATCGGGGCAACTTCGTGCTTCGTGAGTCGTCAACTTTTCACGACTCACAAAGCAGGACGACTCGCCAAAATGGTGAGTCATCCCCATCTCTACAGACAATCCTTTACCTGCTCTTTCCTTCAACTCAGACTGACATTCTCAGTGTTGATGATGTCACTTCCTTCTTTCTCATATTTCCTCTCTTAACTTTATTTGGTAGAGTACAAAGAAGACATCTTGCTTTTGTTGTTGAGAAGTGGTGGGGCAGCCGTAGATCCCCATATTTCACTTTTGTTAGGTAGGATCCCTGTTATCTTCCCCATTTTAGTGCATTTCTTTAATAAACACAACTTTTCTAATTCTCATTGCACAAGAAGTGTAGATATGAATTCTTTCCTAAAGAAGTCAGCATGTGACAAATTCTTCTTAAATGTATAATTCCCACCACCCCACTCCAGTTTTGTCATGCAGAGAAATCCCAATGAGACTTTCTTTCACCAGACAGGATTTCCTGATATCCCTGCCTTGAAAGTTGGGGACTTGTTATTAAAGGACAGCCACTGAATAGCTGCTCGCGCATAAACACAAACACTTCCCCCCCCCCCCCGAATATAAGGACCTATTTTCTAGCAGTCACTTCTGTCTGTTAGGGCCAGGACTCTGAAATAGCACTCCAAAGAAAAGGCAACAGTCAAAGCATGCATGTAAAAAATATAAAATCAGAACGTGCCATTCCATTCAATCCCAATTCTAAACCCGAAGTCCTAAGAAAAATACATTTCACATTTGCTTTTTTGTTATATATAAACTATGTTGAGAAAAGCACCATTTCGCAAAACTACTTCTGCTCAAATTACCAGGCCAATTTCATGAATCATTGGTCAAGTTGTTGCTTTCCACCTACACACAGAACACTCCAAACAGAGGAGAAAGGGAAATGATTTCCATCCATTCCTCCTTATAACACTTACATGCTGTCAAGTCAATTCTGAGTTATGGTGACCCTCCCAGAGTCTTCCAAGGTATAAAATACTTAGTCCCTTCCTCTGATGGTGCTCTTGGGCTATGCAGCTATTCATACAGGTAACCCCATCAGCCAAACACAGCGTGTCCCTTGCTTGAGAGTCACAGCCAGGGTCTGAATTTTCAAGCCCCACAATTTTATGTAACTCCAAACCACTGAGCTACACCAGGTATTCTTCTCCCATCATCCCCTGAAAAATCAGCTCCTCGGGGTTAAAGATCCCTCCAGTGGCATGGGAAGTAATGCAACAGATGGTAGAGAAGTTAAAATTGGCTTCCCTGCCTTCCTGTAATCGTGGTCTCCATTGTTTTGAAGTCCCATGACAAATGGAAGGAGTTCTTCTGGTGAGAAAAGGGCAATGCCAGACTCTATCCATTTAGATTTATCACATCAAGTACCAGAATGTTTTGGTCTAGCTTTGTGCATGTATTCAAAAACATGAACCCTACCCAGTGAAAGGAGAACTTACAGCATTGTGTCTATCCACTGACAGAATGGACACCAGAAGAATTCTTCTATGTCCTACTCCCCAGAAGCCTCCTATGTGCCCCCTCAAATGTCTTTGGTCTCTTGAGGGAATGGGCTGGTTCGTTCCTTTTGCCAGCAACTAAATGATGTAAGTGCCAGTGTGAACCAGCCTGTCCCCTGAGCATTCCTACCTAACTCTTTCTGGGTCCCTGTCAGGGGCTACTCTTTTCCAAGTGTGGGTAGGACTGTTCCTTTCTGGGGTTTTTTCCGGCATATGTGATTGCTGGGATCAAACCAAAGCAGTGTGTGCTGCTTTAAATTTTCCATCTGGTTTCAAATATTTTCAGTATCGTTTAGCTTAGCTGCTTAATCGTACAGTATTGGGAAATTAAATACTTCCTCTGCTCCTACATAGAGAAGGAGAGGTAGTGAGCAAAGCTGTTGTTATTTGTTTTAAGCCTATTAGGGCAGCGCTGGTGCACTGGACTTTTTAGAAAAAGTAAAAGAAATGAAAGCTTATTCCCAGAAGAATGAGGAGACAGAAGGGGCAAGAAGGGGTATTTTTTGTTTGTTTTCTTTATTTTCTTAGAAGAGGTGGGTCAAATAGGGTCACTGGAGGTGCATATGCCATGTGGATACAAGGATTGCACCAAAAGGCCTACTCAGTCTCTACATAACCTTAAGCAGCTCTATTGAGCTATCTACCAAGCCTTTCATTACAGAGTTCCCAGTGATAGCCTTTTAGCACAGAGTATCTTGTGAGTGATAACCATTATGCAGGAGATCACATGTGCCAGTTTTCTCTAACTCTCTAGTTGGAATCCTGCTGGTTTTCATGTAAGGTTTATGACTAACTAACAAGCTACCAGGGTACATATTGGTTGCACAACTGAATTCATTATAGGCACATGACTGAGACATACCCTGGCACCTTGTCAATTAGCTGCAATTAGCTGTGGCAAGATATGCCAACCTTATGCAAACAGTTGGATTTTGGTCAGTCTTTAACAAGGGAGAATGACTAACCTGACTTCAATGAAGGGGAAAATAAAGCCTGAATGTAGAATTTTCATATGAAAAAGTTTTGGAAATGACAAGAGAAAGAAAGATGCCTCAGGCCATCTCGCTACCTGCTTCTTCCCCAGGTATTCTGCCATTTCAGACAGAGGTTTCTTCTATGGCACACTTGCAATGCACTAAAAAGTAAAGAAGAAGATGGAAGAAAACATGTCTTGGGGATGGGGAAGATGTCCTCTTGGTACCCACAACAGTAGCCTAGCTTGCCCAGTATCCACCCTCACTACTTATCCCAAATGAGGGGGCTGCTTGGCTACCCATTCTGTACATATACAAATATCCACAGCAAGAAAAAAAAATGGTTCTGCAAACAGAAGCAAGTAGCTTTCATTGAAAAAGAAAATAGAAAATAGTGAGTGGGAAAAGGTCACCTCCAATTCAGTTGGGAGCATGGGAGAGAGATGCTAAAGCGAGGAGGGCATGAGCAGAACTGTAACAAGTAATTTCAGTGCTCCATTGCTGTACTGGTGACTCTTGGGTCACATGAGATTGGCTTTCCAGAAGATATCAAAGGGCTGTTTGTAGCCCCGTTTGCTCCATCCAAATTAGAACCTGGGTCAAAGCCACCCCCCATCACCCTTTCCTAGTCAATTGCTCTAGACCAGTGGTTCTCAAACTGGGGTCCCCAGATGTTCTTGGACTGCAATTCCAAGAAGCCTTCACCACTTGCTGTGCTGGCCAGGATTTCTGGGAGTTGCAGTCCAGGAACATCTGGGGACCCCAGTTTGAGAACCACTGCTCTAGACAAAGCCCTGTTGTGTGAGCAGAATTTGCTCATGATATCAGATATCAGATATCACGCACCCCTTTATTATTTTATAAAGCATATAGAAAGTTGTAGCTTCTATAAAATAAAAAATTAAAGAAATGGAAACACTGGAGAGAATAGGACCAGATCCACTTGTATACCTCCTTCTATGTCCCAAGCTGTGCTTTCCAGTGAAGCAAGAAAAGCCATCGTTCAAAGCTGTCTTCCTATACCTGTGAGAAAGTGCTGGGTTAAGGAATTGTCACAGGATGGGTTGGAATAGCTAATGTGGAATCTTTTCCTTGTGGTCCGCTACAATCTAAATTCTGCTGAGAAATCAATAGGATGTAAAGTCATCTCTATTAAGTCCTGTTTCATTGCAATTGGTGGTGTGTTGTAGGGACAATCTTTTGTGAAGATAAATTGCTTTATTTAAAACACCTAGGATAACCTAATTTATTGCAAAGGAAAACATTATGTATGTGCCTGCTTCACCATAAAAAAATACACTCTGCTGATGGAAAAGGAGGATCTTCCGCCAAAAATAAGCATATTACAGAGGTTTCCAGCCTAGGTATATTCTATGCTTATGTTTGAGGGTTTTTTAAAAATCCCCCTAACATCAGGAGAGTTTGCATTCAAACAACTAGTTCACCACCAACAGCCTAAATAGGTACAATTCCAGTCCAAACCTCATGAAATGTGTGGTTCACATGAGTTGACAGCTAGGCTCCTTGTTGTTGTGAACAGCCTTGGGTGGACTACACCCTCTGATTCCACGTGTTGTGTTGTCTGTTAGAAGCCCTTCTCCTCACCATATTTTAGAGCTCATTGTGCCTTGTGGCGCAGTGGTTAAACTGCAGTACTGCAGTGAAGACTCTGCCCGTGACCTAAGTTCAAACCCAGGCATGTGTAGCATGCATCACTAAATTGTAAGCCTCTCAGATTGAGCTTTAAGCACTATAGGCAGTATATAAGCAGCATGCTTTCCTTTGCTTTATTTGTCTCTCTTCCATTACTTTTCCCAGAATTACACAGCCTGTATTAAATAAATCCTCACTCTCCAATGCAGGTTAATTAACTTGGTTGGAAAGCAAGCCTTCACACAAAATTAATGAGCCTCAAATAGGGATACTTCTGAAAGTCCCTTCCTCTGAAACTGTTCCTGGGTTTAGCAATTGTGGTATATCATGTCCAGAACAGGTATTGTTACATTTGCTTCTGGCGTCTTTTTGGCTTGAGTATCCCTGCTTTTTATAGACTGTGCAGTAAGTTACATTTTCTTTCACTTATGCTCTTCATTTGTTTCATTCATGGCCAGGCAGAAACATTATTTTGCCTGAGGCAAATTGTGCCCCTCCTGCTCCATCCAAGAAAAGAGGCATCATACAGAAAGCCAAACAGGTTGTTTTGTATTGTATATAAGGCATGTGCAAGCACTCCTCTCCACCCCTGGTACTAAACCATAAAAATTAAAATAAGAATGTTTTACTGCCCCTTCAGGGCAAACCAAAGCTGCTTCCCAAAGTGCCTGCCACACCCTGTCTAAGGCTAGGGCCAAGCTTGCCTCGGTTCCTTGAGATAGAGGAAAAGTTGTTTATTTGGGCTGTAACTCCCAAAATGCCCCCAGCTAGTAGGAATACTGGCCACTCTGGTAGAGAGATTCTAAGATTGTAGCCCCACAGGGTAACTTTTTAAAGCTCCATATATAGATACATGTTTCCCTTTTCTCCCAAGCCTTGATCTTGAATAAGTGTGTGCATTCTAACATTCCATCCTTTTTGTTTTTAAGCATCCAACTGTGTGCTCAGTTGATCTCTGTCCCTCAGCTGCTTTTGTTATGCTGATTTGCTTCCCAGTCATAAACCTGCTAGTACTCCTCTAGCTCTCTGTGTAAAAGCTGCTTCAACCTTTTGATGTGCTCTGTCTTAAGTTTTCTGCCCTAAGCCCTCCCTGATAACACTGGCCATGTGCGACATCTTTCTGCACTGGAGGTCTACATTTCCAGGCTGATGGAAATCATATTCATAAAAACTCCCTCTCAGCTGGGAACCATTAAATGCAGATACTGTTGTGGCAGCAGATTCATCTGTGTCATTATCTGGAAAAAGATTTCCTCACATTACAGCCTCACAACCTGCCAGGTAAGGGTTAATATCAGGAGCCAGGTAGTTGCTGGCGACTATAGTCATGACACTGCTGGTATTAGCCAGTAAGATCTTTAAGCTATAAGAAGGAAATGTCATCTCTCTCTCTCTCTCTTCTTTTTTTTTTGCCGGGCCATCAGGCCAGAAGAATAGAGGAGTGAGACCTAAAACAATGGCAGGTGGCTGAGACTATAAGAGAGACCATTTTGGATAGAGGTATAAGGTAGATGCATAAGGCATTTAGATAGATTTCTGTTTGTTTCATCGCTATATTGGCTATTCAGAAATGTCTGCATATGTTTGTTCAATAAACTGTGGCAAGAAACGCTGTGATTATTGTGCTGTGTCTCCTCTCCCTGAGTACCATCATTTAACTGTGGGTGTGCGCGCACATAAATATCACAAAATTTGCCATCTCTTGGCATGCACTTTATTTTAGAGTCAGTCTTTTTTCCAATACAAAATAAGGGAGCTCATTTGCAAATGAAGGAGGGTAGGAAATGACCAGGTGATAGGCCAAGAGAATGGAAAATAAAAGCTTGTAGGTTTTGAGAACTGAGACTTTTTTCATTAGGCTCATCCCTAGATGTTTTGTGAGTAGTTCAGGGAAACTTCATTCCAAGCAAGACACTTTTTCAAGCTCTGTTCCAGATTTGGGGGGGGGGGGGGGGTTAACCAGCCTGACTGGATGATGTGCTGACTCTGTGGGGTTAGGATTAGGTACAATCCTCTTCCTCCAGAAATGCTCTTCTGCCAGGTGATCTCAGAGGTCTATCAGTGGAGCAACCTACCAGCACAAACACTATGCTGGCTAAGATCTTTAAACAGAAAAGCCAAAACAGGGATGAAGAAGGGGCAGGATGAGGGAGGAGCCGAGTTCCGGGAGATGTAAACTTCCTCTATTCTAGGGTCATGACCACAAAGCCTGTAGGAATTTAGGCCAGGGTGAGGGTTTTCCTGATTATTTTCCATAATTCCTAAGAACGGAGGAGTTTAGGATTTGGCACAGAGTAGACTGGCTTAGCATCAGCTCAGCTGGCCCTTGCCGATATCTGCCATTTAGGATTGCAATTCAGCCATATTTAATGTAGACCTACTGAAATCACTAGGCCTCGAATTACTGTATCATATGGTTTCTCTTGCGGGGGAAATTGACACCAGAGGTTCATTCTCATAATGAAAGACAGAGGCACACAAACAAAGTTAGTGAAGTAAGACAAACCAAAACAGTTTATTTTACCTGTAAAAGGTACACCAAAGGCATATGCCTTCCTGGTACAGTTACAAAACTTTTATACTCTTATCAGTAACAGAGGGAGTTGCTTAAAGTTACCCATTAGCAGGCAGCATTCAAATAGTCACTTAATATGGACAATGCCACTGTTGTCATGTAGGAAGGAAACACAAGTCAATGGATGTTTACTGACTAAGCATGTCCAGGCGAACTCTTGGTGTAGTACATCTGACAGGTTATAACCTCCATTAATCCTATCAAATACAGTAAATACCCTGTTTTCCCAAAAATAAGACCTAACCTGAAAATAAGGCCTAGTATGATTTTTCAGGATGCTCGTAATATAAGCCCTACCCCAAAAATAAGCCCCAGTTAAGTGAAACCCCGCCCTCCACCATTGTGCAGCAACCTGAAGAAGATGACATGACTGTATTTGAATAAATGTAGATTGTTGTACATTAAAAAAATAAAACATCCCCTGAAAATAAGCCCTAATGCATTTTTTGGAGCAAAAATTAATATAAGACCCTGTCTTATTTTCAGGGAAACATGGTAGTTAATGTTAATATTAATGACCAGGCAAGTTTCTACTGACTGAGCAATCACAGAAGAAAATGGAGAAATAATAAGAAATAGGCAATTTTTGAATTTTCCTTTACAACTTCTGCTAGCTGCTTAAATGTCTTATCCACCCCCTAAAAATGGTCTTGAAATAATAAGGAATTAAAAACTATATCAAGACTATTTTGGAAAATTATTGATACTAATGAAAAGCAACTGTGACCAATGGAACCTTCATATTCAGTTGTCAAAAATACATTGACTGTAGATATTTGGAAGACATCGACTTCAATATGTTAATGTTGTTAATTTAGACAAAAGTTATCAAGTTCAGCCAAAATTATACACTTTGCACAATAAAATGACCAATTTGCTAATGCTCATAGCAGGAAGAACTGAGAGCCAGTGTGATGTTATGGATAGAATGAAAGACTAGGATTCAGGAGACCTGGGTTCAAATCCCAGTATGTCATAGAAACTTGCTGGGGAGTGCCAATAGTAAAATCACACCTTAAATATTATCTCACATACTTTGAAGATTAGGATCGCTCTAAAATCCATATGACTTGACAACACATAACAACAACACAGCAGGAGGTGTTCATCATGACTATAGCCAGCATAGCCAATGGTAAGTGATTATGGAAGCAGTAGCTCGAAGCTACAAATTAACCCTGACTTATATGATGGTAAAAAGAGATAGAGATATGAAAGAGAGAGAGAGAAAAAGGGGGGGATGGCAATTGTTTAAGAACAGTTTGCTCATGGCGGAAATTATTCTTGTTATTATTTAAATTCCAATTAACAGAAGCAATGTCAATGTCACAGCTGCAGAAGAGAAATGTCATAAAGCATTAGCCAGCGTAGATAGCAACATTCATAATGGTGGACAAACGCATTAATAGTGACGCACAAAAAAGAGTAAGCCTAATGAGGAAGCAGCATGAATGAAATAACATTAACTGGGCAATGGGAGGGAGCATCTCCTCCCCAAGCAACCTGTGGCACTCCTTCACATTCTGCTCTGGACACTTTGAAAATCCTCTGAATTGGAGTGGGTACGGAGGGGGAAGACGAGAGAGAAATTCCATTGCAAAGTGAAAGGAAGCAGGCCCATACAATGATGGGTTTTCCCACAGCAAGAGGGCATGCCAAAAAAACAAACCGAACTGTACAAAACAGAAAAGAACAAACTTCATGGGGAATGGAATCTCAGGCTTGAGCAATGATGCAACCTCTCTGGGTTTCTCCATTCAGCCCATAAGTGGCTTCTGCCGTTATCACTGTTTGCTGAGCTGAGGCTAGGGGAAAAGATGCAGGGAAAAGCCCAGGAAGCTGTTGCAGGGGACTGAGCACCAGTCTGTAGCTGTGGAAACCATTGCACTCAGGTTTACTCCTGAAGAGACATGCACAGAATAAAGTGGTGCTTTCTACGCTTGAGTGGGGAAGAATCTCGTGTCATGCCCTTATCCTCTCCTATGGCTGGAGTACAGAACATACAACCCTTAGAAAATCAGAATCCGAGCTCCAACGCCAAATAAGGTCCCCTGCTCATGATACAAACTGTGCTTTGAGAGAAAATTCTCGATGTGAGGAGGCAGTTCTCTTTATGCATTTGAAAACTTACAGGCATAGTATGTAAGCCAAATTCTCCCCACATTTGTTCTGGAATGTTCCCCAATGCTCCAGAGCAACTTTTGAGGGTGCACAGAAGGCTTCTCCAGTCCTCTCCTGATTCTGCTGCTAGGAAGATTTCATTAGATACTAGCGAGCATAGTTAATTAAAGTCATACTGCCTAAGCAACTGTGTGAAGTTCTACAACTTTAGCATTATGCTAATAAGAATGACTGCAGTGCAATAATAGTTTCAGTGCAAATGCATTCCTTTGAAACTCTGTTTCATAAAGACCATGAAAACCATGCTGTGACACAAGGTAAACTGCACTTCTTAAGTATTTATTGTAAATCTTAACTTATAAATAATTCCTCTGGTAAACAGGCAGCTTTATTTTCAAAAAAAGGGTACAAAGTTTTCTTAGGTGATGGAAAATCCTCCTACATTCAGATCTCCTAGTGACAATGAAAGAAAGACTACATTGTGTAGTGACACATTTGGGTTGGTAAGGTGTTTTTTTGGGGGGGGGGGTTGTATGTTTGTTATGAAAAAAGAAAATCAACAGTTGCTGACATAAAGATTTAAAAGATATAACAATATCCTGAACAGTTAATGTTCTTAGCAAACCAGGGTCCATACTTTTGCAAGGAATGGTTTTTATTAATGCCCTGCTTAGCAAAAGAACAGGGAGAACAAAAGGAAAACAACACTTGACCACAAAATATATATATATACATTTCCATACCTTTCATAGCCATTTTAAAATGACTGTTCACTGAAAAGCGTCATGTTATGTAAAGCTTCATGGTATCATTGATACATGCCTAAAACTCTGAAATAAATGGGATAGAGATGCTGTATGGTCCATTTCGAGCTGGCTGGATAGTTCAGTGGTTTAGGTATCTGGCTGTGGAACCAGAGATTGGGAGTTCGATTCCCCATGGTGCCTTCAGAGAGCAGAATCAGCCTGTGTGACCTTGGGCAGGCTGCACAGTCGCAGGGTATCCCTAGAAGAAGGGAATGGTAGACTACCTCTACCTGGAAAACCCTGAAAAATTGTTTCCATAAGTCAGAACTGACTTGACAGCACATGATGATGGTGATAGTGGTGGTCCATTTCAGTCCCACTAATCTTTCTGGAACTTGTTGAACAAGTTAGGTAAAATCTGAACTAATTCAGGAGGCAGCTTCTGTCAGAGGAAGAGAATGGGACACTAGCTTTCACATCACCATGCCAAGCTGGGTGCCAGAAACATAACATGAAGCAGACTGGAAAGAAAAAGAGATGTTTTGCTTCCCAGATAAAATCCATGACCCCTTGTATTTTTGGACAGCCAGTGAAAACTGCACAGTCACAGGATGCTGCCATAGCAACCAAATTTGCCCAATCCAGCACACTAAGCAAAGTAAATAATGTGGCCAAATATTAGTTCAGATAACAACCTGCCACTTATCTAGTTCTATCATGCTGTTATGAACACTGGAGTGCTTGTGGAATTGAAATATGTGAGGGGTTTTTCCAAACCCAGATGAACAAAACACATACCATTAAAGATGGTGTCGTGTGCATTTAGAACAAAACTGCTTATTTGTTGAGCACTTGGTTTTGTGTCCCATTATTTCCCTCTTACCCTCTGTTTGAAATTAATCTACCACATGGGAGATAAAAACATCTAAATAATAATATTCATTTAAATCAGTGTACAAGACTCTGTATTTTGCTCTTTCTTTCTCTCACACACAGTCAAAACAGAGGCACAACTGCAATGTCCTGTAAGTAGTTATGACAGGACTTCTGCAATCTACATAAAGATGGTCAAGATCTCTGAAGTTTTCTTCAACTTGTTCCTCAGCATTTGGTGGGGGGGGGGGGCAGAGGAAAAAATTGGGAGAAAAATTAGGAGTTCTCCAGGTCAAAACAGGACTCAGAAGGACATCTCCCCACACAGCAGTCAGATGCCACCCTGGCCAGTCTCCTATCTGCCCATCCTTCAAATGTGCTCCGTCATTCATCTCCATTAACTCACATGTGTGGGAGCAACAGCAAAGCCATGAGAGGAGGAGAAGAGTAAAGAGGATCTCAGCTCATCAAAGATGGGGCCCGTTGCTATTTTGGGGGGGGGGGGAGGGGGCTACAACTCCCAGAATCCCTGGCCATGCTTTCCATCTCTTCATCTCTTGTAGTGCCCAATGTCAGAATGCAATTAGCCAGTTTTATGGTGGATGGTATTGGTGCATAGTTGTTAGTTTAACGTTGAGAGAGGGAACTCTCTCCTTTCCTTTTCCCCCATATGAGTTCACCATTCCTTTCACTGCCAAGTGAAAGGAGAAGTAGGTTTGGGAAGCCAGTGTGGATTGCAGTAAACCTCAAAGTTGAGCAAGGTGGCCAGGACAGGTGAGTTGAGTGGTGGAGCCAGACAAGGGGAAGTCTATCTTGGCTTTTGATCCCAGATGTACAAAACATCTGGACTAATAAGAATTGCCTCCTTTTAGAAGCCAAGTTGTATTGATCCCTGAAGTTTCTTTTTCAGCCTTGTTTGAAGACCATAAGGCATATCTCTAAATATATGCTTGAAGGATCTTTGTGAATAGATGGGCAACAATATGATCTCCCCTCATTCAAAGTTTCCTAGTGGGTAATTATATTTAAGGCCCCTTTTCAATTAGTGGTGCATGTTCATGTCCGTGTGTGGGCACCTGCTAGTTTGCAAATCTAAATGATCTGAAATAACAACCTCCCAATTGATATTGCACAGCACCATCATTCTGTACTTAGCATTGCTTTCAGTGGGACTTCATCTCAAGTAACTTCTGACTGGGGCTTGCTGGCCTGCGCTTCACCTATGGTTATAAATGGCTTCAGAGTAAACATCACTGAGCAAGAGCAGGCAATGTCACATTACTTGCAGGAGATTCCTGACTAGATCTACTTCGCTTAACAAGGTCTCTCTTTTTTTTTCTTTCCTCTCCAGCTTAATTAACCTCTCTTCACCCCCTCGTTCTGCACTCACAAAAACCATGAGTGCAATTTCTATTTCAGCCATAAGTATGCACTGAAAGGGGAGAAGGGAAAACCTCTCCTCCTGCTGCACACACACTCTGCCAGTTTTGGACTATCAGGGTGATAGTGTGGTGAAAGTGCATTAAGGGGGTAATTAAAGCACATAAAGGCAAAGGGAAGATGTGCCTTTAGGACTCCTTTCCAGCTTCTCTGACTCACTTCAGTTCACCTTGGTTCATGCCATTAATTTCCATTCTTGCTGCACCACTCATTATCCCCAACTTCCTCTTTCTCTCTTGCCTGGGAACACAGTTATTTAGATTATACTGACAGGGATAACTTTAAAGTGATTCAGTGGGCTTCTGTAACGAGCTGCAAGTGCCCCACAGCACTCTTTAAAACCGCCAGCAAATACTACACCAGTGAGGGGGAAGAATGCCATACACGCCCTAAAAGTATTACTTTATTTTGGAAAAAAAATAAAGCCTTACAATAAAGGAACTTTTCAAATTTCTTCAAGTCTCAGGGAGTTGCTCAGCTTCCCTAGGTCTCTGGGCACAGAGAAAAATCTATCGGTGAGCATCACTGGAGGAGGAGGTTTGACTTTATGGAGCATTTTGTGCCCAAATGCCCAGCTATTCCTCGTTCCCAATTGGCTCAGCACAAAAGGGGTTATATCTGTGTTGTTTACCATAACATTTGTTTAGGAGGTAATGTAAGAGGCTTGACACTGGCCAAAACTCCTGTTAGTGTAAATTTATGTGAGGGAAGCTGATGATGTCAATGAAAAGTTTCCTATCTCCCCATTTTAGGTTCCAAAGCTTCCCCCTTTGTCCTGAGGAAGACATTGGCAGCCTCAGGATGGTGGCGGTGGCTTTATGTTGCCAGATATCACCACTAAATCACTGCCAGCGGTTCTAATTCTGATGGTACTGGGTTTTTTTTTTACTATTAAAGGCTCACCACCACCACCATCACAAGGCTTCCAAAGGCTTAGGAAGGAACTTTTACTGCAGGATACTATACACTTTAATTTTTACTTTTGTAATGTTAAGCTTTCAAAAAAAAAATTTAATTAGTGGTTGTCTTAATATGATGCTATATTAAATTGAGTTTTGCCATACTGTACGTTTAGCAATATTTATTAGCTAAATGCATTTGCTAAGCTTCCTTGGGTCCCTGTGCTGAAAGAAAAGCAGGAAAGTTTAAAAGATACAGCTTCTTCAGAGGCCAGTAAAATGGCATTGGGTTTTATATATCATAGAGGAATGGGACAAATATGTGACTCATACTTTCTGGTCTCAGCCTGGCTTTTAAAACATCCGAATGGAATTCATCATTTCTGCCTTCCCAGTGCTATGTGTATGTGAAGCCTGCAAGTGCTGAGGTTCAAGGGAAAGTCCAGGAGCAAGATCAGTCATAATCCAAAGTTGTAGCTGACCAGTCTTTCTAGTCAAGGTGCAGAGGGCGAACAGGAACCAAGCACAGGTGTATAATCCAAGCATGGAGGCTGATAGCCACATTTATGGCCAACAGCAAATTATGGATGCCTCTGTGGGAGATATATAATGCGTTCCCTTGGCCCTCACATCCCTTTGATCTGCAATCAGGAATCCTTAAAAGATATCCGTGTGCTTGGTTCTGCTTTTGCTTCTCCCACACACGCCTGGGGCTGGAAGTGGCCAAGCTGTCTTCATCCTCAGAAGGCAGAACACTTTCTGCTCTCCTGACATTTTGAAGGAGTGCTACCAGAACTGCTGACATCTGAAGGCGTTTCCTCCATTGTGACTTCTGCTGAAGCTGCTGATACCTCTCCTCTTCTCCACTGAGTGAAGCATGACACCTAGAGTCAAATGTGGGATATCCTCTTGGGGATATTATCCAATGAAGTTTAAGGCAGGGCTGGGAAGATTTGATCTTCCAGATATTGTTGGATATGAGTTCCATCATCTTTTAACATTGGCTATGTTAACTAAGGTTGATGAGCATTGCAGTCCAACAACATCTTTAAGACAACGCTTTCCCCAGCCCTACTATCAAGTGAGATAAAAAGGCTGAACTTCAGATATTAGAAAAAGATATACAGAAAACAGGAAAGGCAGCTCACTTAAGCAAAGCAAAGTGTGCTGCTTATATACCATCCCATAGTGCTTAAAGCAATTTCTGTGCAGTTTACAATTTAATTATACAGGCTACACATTACGCTTCCTATTCTTTTGCATGACATCCCATGTAGTGATGCACATGATAAGAAACTGGAAAATATGGGATCATCGCTTTGGTTGCCCTTCTAAAACACAGGCCTGATAGTTCGTACCTGGGATGAGCAGGCCAGGAGAGGGGTGAGAAAATCCCAATTGATTCAGAAACCATGCCATCTGTGCCTTATCGCTGTAAGAAAGGAAGGTCCAAAGCAACAGCTCTGGTAAAGAGCTAATTAGTAAAAGAATGCTTTCAGCTGAAGAGAAGGGGGGGTAGAAGTTACTCTTGAAAAGTTATTCTCTTCTTTGAGAAGGTTCAGGGTGATTGGATACCTAATCAGTGCATCCCCTTGAAGAGTCTAGAACAGGGGTCTCCAAATTACGGCCCGCAGGCCACATCCAGCCCGCCTTGCCTTTTTATCTGGCCCCGCGATTGTCGCAGGCTCAGGTCCGTTCCCTTGAGCACAGGCAGGTGGGCGGGCGGGACTGCGGGCACATGAGGGTGTGTGTGGGCGTGTTCCTTCGGCCCTTGAAAATGTGGAAAATATATGATGTGGCCCTCACGCTGAAAGGTTTGGAGACCCCTGGTCTAGAAGATAGCCTGATGTTTCTCTCCTTTCAAGTTAATGAGAGGGAACTTACTTAGTCTTAGCCTAGATCCTTAAGGAGATTGCTATGCTCATCTGCTGCCCAATGTGTACTCTGTATATGCTCTGTAACCATGCTGAAGCTTTGTCAGTATGTAAGTATCAGTTAGCTTTTTTTATTCTCTTGAGGGAACTGTTCTGGAGGTGTTGTTGCCTTAAACTTTTTTTTTTAATGCTTATTTGCTCTACAGCTTTTTGACTGTTTTTTGTAACTTTGGAAGCTTTGGAAACTTTACACTTGTTGACTTTTTAAAAACATCTTTACTAAAAAAAAAAAAATTAGAGTTGTTTGGGGAATAAGAGGGTTGTAGTGCTAAAGACAAGCCTTGCCTCAATCACCTACTGGGCACCTGTGTATTTTGTGAGTATTATGGCATTCCTACCTTGCAGGGTTGAAGTAAGAACCAAAGCACTTAACCCTGTGGATGCTTGGTAACTCCATAGAACACTGAGTAGTCAGAATAACTCAAGGTGTTGTGAGGGGTACCAGGCAGATAGATTTCCTCCAGCTATCAGCATATTTAGCCCTCCTAGAGTTTACCTGCACAAGGAAAGTCTGGGCAGTGTTGCTGAATGGTTAGTATGGGCCTCTCTGACCTAGCCTAATCTTGACACGCCTGAAACAAAGTTGGCTTTAAGAGAGGAGCGAGTAACTTCTAGCCCTCAGCCCCCAAATCCATCCACTTGGACTCCCACTCCTGCTCTCTCAGTTTCCCCAGATGGTCACTCTCCCTTCCTCATGACACCATTGTTTGATGATTTCCCATCTTTTCGCATGCTAGAAGATTGAATCACCTCTCCTGATGACATGTCACCTTGGTCAGTCATCTTTAGAAGGGAAAGAGGACTTATTCCACCTGGAGGAGGCAGGTGAACAGGAGAAACTCAGTGGTTTCCCAGAAAAGCCTTAGGGAGAAGGGCTGATGCTAGTTCTGTCATTGAGGTGCCAGGTCACGAGGAGAGCTTGGCAGATATGATATCCATTTGCCCAAGAGAAAGGCAGAGTCAGAAGGTTTGACCAAAAGCAAGGGTTGCATCTCAAGGTCTCCTGATAACTAATCGGAAGCAGGTAGACACCCAGGAGAGGCATGCTTCCTTAGTTACCTTTGGGGATTCAACTCATTAACAGTGTCTCACTCTTGCTTGTCTTTGCCTTATTTGGACTCCTCAGATTGATTTATGGCCTAGACCACCTGCTACTACCCATCCCCTGAAATGTAAGGTGATGAATTACTTATGCCTGACTTTTTAGCTTGACTCACAGACACTGACAATTGCTCTTTGGGAATTGGACTGGAACTGAAGACTCAGCCCAGCAATTGCTACCCACTGACATAGCATCTGAGGCTGAGTTATTGGGCAGTAAGGGCTTTACATTAAAGTTTGCTGGCGTTTTTGGTGACAGTCTTTACCCCTAGAATGCAGCTCCCATGAACTTCTCTAAAATTGAATTTGGCCTCAGGGTGAAAGATTTCCTTGCCTTAAAAGGTAATACACCCCATTGCCCCAAAATAAAAAGGGTAGGCCTTTCAAGACAACTTCTCCACTTCTGGATGGAAACATAACCTTCAGGATGATGGAACTTTTATTTGAGTCACATTTCTTCTTCTTCTTCTTCTTCTTCTTCTTCTTCTTCTTCTTCTTCTTCTTCTTCTTCTTCCCTGACTCATAATGGTGAGAGTTCTTCCATGTCTAGATGAAAGGATATTAGAACAGGCATCTAAATGCGATAAGGAAAGAGCAGCCGAGCATGTAAGTCTCTTCTCAAAAGAACATAACACATGCACATGGAATAAATCTGGTTTCTTATTGGTATTTCTTGTGTGTGGAATGTAAAAGCTAGCAAAAGAGAAAAATAAATGACATGATTATTAGGGGGGGAAAGGGAACACCACTTGATCCAAGACAGCAACAAACAGGAGATAAAATTAAACTGCAATGCTACAAAATGTGCATGATTTACTGGAAACACATTAAAGCTTTATAAAAATAAATCATGTAGGCTGTCCTTCAGGGAAATGATGGCTTCCATTATTATTCTTATTGCATACTGCTCCCCTCTCCCCTGAAGAAAAGTTCAGGCTCAAAACACATTGGAATTTGTACTGAGTTTTTATGAGCAATTTACTGCTATGAAATGTTGGATAATTTTCCTATAAATCTGTAATTTCACTGTCTTCAGATTTCCCCCTTCTTCTTCTTTCCTTGCAAGGATTTGGATGCAGAAAATATAGACCGATAGAAGAAACTGAATAGAGCTAAGTGGACATTTTGCTTTTCATTTCGTTGTCATTCCTTCTGCTCTACAGACATGCTTTTATAAGTTGAAAGCTGGCAATTATGTCCACTGAAATGGCATTCTGGGTGGGAACACCCTCTTAGCTATCGCCACTTCCACCAGCCAGCCAACCTCTTGTAGTTCTCACTGCCATGAGCAGCTTTGGCAGGTCTTCCTGAAAGGAGCAGAATAGGAGCAGGAAGTGAAGAATTACCTCAGAGGGGAAAAGAGAGATTCTGTGTGCATGGATGAGGGGAAGTGCCTCTGCAAAAGGAGGCTTCTTTTCTCATACTCTCTCTCTCCATCTCCATCAACCTCCTCTTGGGTCTATCAGGGCCCCAGCCATGGCAAAACAAGTTGCCTTTCCCTGCTAAGCCTGTCTTGGAGGAATGAAAGGGAAGGGAAGGGAAGAGGGCAGTGTTGATGTCAGAGGAGTGCGAGCGTTCAGGCGAGAATTTTAGCAATGTGAAGGTATGGTGTGGGCTCCGTCCTGGATTAACAGAACATTTCTGTGGGGACGACAACAATGATTTCCTCAGTGGAAACTGCCAGGGGTCTGGCAGATAAAACTTTGAATCAACCACCCTTTCTAGTGTGCCCCTACATAGCATGTAAGAGCGGAACCTTGTCCCCACTATTCTTTATCACTGTTGCCATTTTGCTAAGTATCACTAGCCATATTTCAGGGTTTGCTGTTGTACTTATTCCCACTATTCAACACTGCCTCTCTGAATTGGATCAGCTTCTCTAACTGGTTCATTAATCACAATTTCTGGGATGTTTATTCCTTTGCTTTCCATTAGTTCACTGTCAAAAAGAATCCTTTAGGCTCATTGCACTTATATTATATAAAACTATTTGCAGAACTTGAGACAAGTTTTTTTTTTTAAAAAAAGAAACACCAAATCAAGACATGGTTTGTTTCCTACTATGCAACATTTTAGAAATACTGTTTTCTCTGTGCAGGCGTGAACAAAATTAAATGCTGAACAACTCCTGATAAAAAACCAAGTACAATGTCTTTCACAATTGCATTGTTTTAATCAAGACTCTTGTTCCTATGGTAACATCATCAGATTTTTAAAACTACACCACTCACTTGCAGTTCCTAAAGAGACAACTTAGATGTTTCTGTCTTCTAGAAAAATCTCTACTGTTGTAATGGCAAAATTTGTTGTTGTTTAGTCGTTAAGTCGTGTCCGACTCTTCGTGACCCCATGGACCAGAGCACGCCAGGCCCTCCTGTCTTCCACTGCCTCCCGGAGTTGGGTCAAATTCATGTTGGTAGCTTCGATGACACTGTCCATCCGTCTCGTTCTCTGTCGTCCCCTTCTCTTGCCCTCACACTTTCCCAACATCAGGATCTTTTCCAGGGAGTCTTCTCTTCTCAGGATCTGTCCTTCCAGTGAGCACTCAGGGTTGATTTCCTTCAGAATGGATAGGTTTGTTCTCCTTGCAGTCCAGGGGACTCTCAAGAGTCTCCTCCAGCACCACAATTCAAAAGCATCAATTCTTCGGCGGTCAGCCTTCTTTATGGTCCAGCACTCACTACCATACATCACTACTGGAAAAACCATAGCTTTGACTATGCGGACTTTTGTCGGCAAGGTGGTGTCTCTGCTTTTTAAGATGCTGTCTAGGTTTGTCATTGCTTTCCTACCATGAAGCAGACGTCTTTTAACTTCATGGCTGCTGTCACCATCTGCAGTGATCATGGAGCCCAGGAAAGTAAAATCTGTCACTGCCTCCATATCTTCCCCTTCTATTTGCCAGGAGGTGATGGAACCAGTGGCCATGATCTTAGTTTTTTTTTTTTTATGTTGAGCTTCAGACCATTTTTTACGCTTTCCTCTTTCACACTCATTAAGAGGTTCTTTAATTTCTCCTCACTTTCTGCCATCAGAGTGGTATCATCTGCATATCTGAGGTTGTTGATATTTCTTCCGGCAATCTTAATTCCGGTTTGGGATTCATCCAGTCCAGCCTTTCGCATGATGTATTCTGCATATAAGTTAAATAAGCAGGGAGACAATATACAGCCTTGTCGTACTCCTTTCCCAATCTTGAACCAATCAGTTGTTCCATATCCAGTTCTAACTGTTGCTTCCTGTCCCACATATAGATTTCTCAGGAGATAGATAAGGTGGTCAGGCACTCCCATTTCTTTAAGAATTTGCCATAGTTTGTTGTGGTTCACACAGTCAAAGGCTTTTGTGTAGTCAATGAAGCAGAAGTAGATGTTTTTCTGGAACTCTCTGGCTTTCTCCATAATCCAGTGCATGGTAGCAATTTGGTCTCTAGTTCCTCTGCCCCTTCGAAATCCAGCTTGTACTTCTGGGAGTTCTCGGTCCACATACTACTGAAGCCTACCTTGTAGGATTTTGAGCATAACTTTGCTAGCGTGTGAAATGAGTGCAATTGTACGGTAGTTGGAGCATTCTTTGGCACTGCCCTTCTTTGGGATTGGGATGTAGACTGATCTTTTCCAATCCTCTGGCCACTGCTGAGTTTTCCAAACTTGCTGGCATATTGAGTGTAGCACCTTAACAGCATCATCTTTTAAGATTTTAAATAGTTCAACTGGTATGCCATCACCTCCACTGGCCTTGTTGTTAGCCATGCTTTCTAAGGCCCACTTGACTTCGCTCTCCATGATGTCTGGCTCAAGGTCAGCAACCACACTATCTGGGTTGTCCGGGATATCCAGATCTTTCTGGTATAATTCCTTTGTGTATTCTTGCCACCTCTTCTTGATGTCTTCTGCTTCTGTAAGGTCCCTCCCATTTTTGTCCTTTATCATGTCCATCTTTGCACAAAATGTTCCTTTAATATCTCCAATTTTCTTGAACAGATCTCTGGTTTTTCCCTTTGTATTATTTTCCTCTATATCTTTGCACTGTTCATTTAAGAAGGCCCTCTTGTCTCTCCTTGCTATTCTTTGGAAGTCTGCATTCAATTTTATGTAACTTTCCCTATCTCCCTTGCATTTTGTTTCCCTTCTCTTCTCTGCTATTTGTAAGGCCTTGTTGGACAGCCACTTTGCTTTCTTGCATTTCCTTTTCTTTGGGATGGTTTTTGTTGCTGCCTCCTGTACAATGTTACGAGCCTCCATCCATAGTTCTTCAGGCACTCTGTCCACCAAATCTAGTTCCTTAAATCTGTTCTTCACTTCCACTGTGTATTCATAAGGGATTTGGTTTAGATTATACCTGACTAGCCCAGTGGTTTTTCCTACTTTCTTCAGTTTAAGCTCGAATTTTGCTATAAGAAGCTGATGATCAGAGCCACAATCAGCTCCAGGTCTTGTTTTTGCTGACTGTATAGAGCTTCTCCATCTTTGGCTGCAGAGAATATAATCAATCTGATTTCAGTATTGCCCATCTGATGATGTCCATGTGTAGAGTCGCCTCTTGTGTTGTTGGAAAAGAGTGTTTGTGATGACCAGCTTGTTCTCTTGACAAAACTCTATTAGCCTTTTATTATTATTATTATTATTATTATTATTATTATTATTATTATTATTATTATTATTATTATTATTATTATTATTATTATTATTATTATTATTATTATTATTATTATTTATTGTATTTATATCCCGCCCAATTGGTCCGCTGACCACTCTGCTTCATTTTGAACTCCAAGGCCAAAAGGTTGTTCCTTTTATCTCTTGACTCCCTACTTTAGCATTCCAGTCCCCTATAATGAGAAGAACATCTTTCTTTGGTGTCAGTTCTAGAAGGTGTTGTAAGTCTTCATAGAATTGGTCAATTTCAGCCTCTTCAGCATTGGTGGTTGGTGCATAAACATGGATTACTGTGATGTTGAAAGGTCTGCCTTGGATTCGTATTGAAATGATTCTCTCCTTTTTGAGATTGTATCCCAGTACAGCTTTTCCCACTCTTTTGTTGACTATGAGGGCTACTCCATTTCTTCTATGGGATTCTTGCCTACAATAGTAGATATGATACGAGAGGCCTCCCATGGCAGTGGAGAAGCCCTGGAAGGCCTCCGGAGGTCCCCCTCGCCGCCGATCGTGCCTTCCAGGACTTCTCCGCTGCCTTCTCCGCTGCCATGGGAGGCCTCTCGGAGGTCGTCCGCCGCCACTGCTGGCTTTCCCAGGGTACACTGGGCCTACCAGGGGAGGGCTTACCCTGGTAGGCCCGGTCTACACACCGGGAAAGCCTGGTAGACTGGGCCTACCAGGGGAAGCCCCCCCCCCGGTAGGCCCGGTGTACCCTGGGAAAGCCGGCGGCGGGTGGCGGCGGCCGACCTCCGGAGGCCTCCCATGGCGGCGGAGAAGCCCTCGGAGGGCTTCGGCAGCGGCGATGGCGGCAGCCCCGGACCCCCGTGAGGCCTCCGGCAGTGGTGGGGAAGCCCTCGGAGGGCTTCGGCAGCAGCGATGGCGGTGGCGAGGGACCCCTTTGGACTGGTAATGTGCTGCTTTTTGCATTTATTTTCTTTTTTTGGTGTGTGTGGGGGGGTATTTTTCCTTCGGCCGGTTACGGATTAATGGGTTTTCAATGCATTCCTATGGGAAATGGACACTTGACCTACGGACTTTTCGACCTGCGGCCACCGTTCCAATACGGATTAATTCCGTAAGTCGAGGGTCCACTGTAGATTCCAACAACCGTAAGTCATGTTGTAACTTCTTGAAAGTTTACTGTGTGGTACATGTATCATGTGAGGCTTTCAGCAACACACATGTGAGGCTTTCAGCAACACACTTAGGTCCGGCAGCATTTCTGTCATATCTAATGATACCAGAAGGCTGGTAATGTTGGACTGGCTGCTGGTTGGCTGCAGATGACTACTCACCACATGGCTACTTGTGTCATGTAGCATGATTTTAATTGTCTAGTAGGCTGTTTTCAGATGTCTGCAGATACGCCACTCTGGAGACCATTCTGACAGAACAGTGAAATACAAGCCAGAAGGAATCTACCCTGTTTCCCCAAAAATAAGACCTAACCTGAAAATAAGCCCTAGTATGATTTTTCAAGATGCTCGTAATATAAGCCCTACCCCAAAAATAAGCCCCAGTTAAGTGAAACCCCGCCCTCCACCATTGTGCAGCAACCAGAAGATGACATGACTATATTTGAATAAATGTAGATTGTTGTACATGAAAAAAATAAAACATCCCCTGAAAATAAGCCCTAATGCGTTTTTTGGAGCAAAAAGACCCTGTCTTATTTTCGGGGAAACACGGTAGCACTTTGGTCACAACAACCCCTGCGAAAAGCCCATTTGGCCAATAATTTCTTATGTATCTTTTCCATGGGTAATTGTGATATTTCTTTAATTCTTCCCAAAACATTCCCACAGAGGCAAATGTCACATGAGATTTGTTACTAGGGCATAATGGAAATGTTCACTCTCAACCGTTACCATATTTGCCAGGTGTGAAAAACTGTCTCCCCTTTTGATAAATGTTTGAGATGCGTACAAACAGGGATGAAACCCATTATAAAAGCATTGGTACCAATATCTCCTTCTTCCTTCTCAACACCATTTCACTGTACCTGCAAATGCAGTGGTTAGGGTAGTTTCAGCTGGCTGGATAGGTCAGTGGTTTAGGTGTGTGGCTGCTGAGCCAGAGGTTGGTAGTTCAATTCCCTATTGTCCCTCCTGGGAGAAGAGCCAGGGCAAGTTGCCATGGGCAAAACTGCACAGTCCAGGGATGCCCTCAGAAGATGGTAAACCACTTCTGAGTGTTCTCTACCTAGAAAAACATGAAAAAGTTGCCATACGTCAGAACTGATTTGACAGCACATGATTATTCATTAGGAATATTTCAGAGAGACCTCTAAAACACATATTGAAATACACCATGGCCACTTTGGCGAGGTAACTCAGTACACCCACCAGGCTTAAATTCAATAGTGAATCACAGCTGCAGTAGTTCCATTGAATCCATGGGGTGCATAGTTATCATTCTGCAAGTGATTTAATGGGTCTACTACTATAGTCAGGATTAGCAGCTGAATTTAGGCCAGTATATCTTCGTAAATGGAGATTGTTCGTTCATTTCAAGGAATATGGAAGGCCAAGAAAGAACACTTCAAATCTGGAAACAAAACTATTGAGGGAATACAAATTAAACTACATATTAAACTTAGTGAAAAGTTCCTACAAATTTAAATCAGAGGATTGTGTAGAAATTGTTTGAGTGACCAGGAAGGCATATAAAGCCAGAACAGAATGAGAATGAGAATAACTACAAGAGGTCAAGCATTGGCATGAAGGAGACTGAGTGATGTCTACTTTAAGCAATTCGGGCAGAATTCCTTTAGAGCCTGACTGGCCAGAACAGAGATCTGATTACAAAAGTCAGCCCTTGATGGAAGTGTAAATTAGTTCTCAGGATAGCAGGAGACATCTTGAAGAATGAGATCACTGAAATGCTGAGTTACTAATGAGATATATGAGGTCAAATGGATAATAAGATGAAGTGAGGTGGTTGGACGGAATGTCTTGGGTTGGAGGTGACCCATCTCTGTTGTTGTTATTATGTGCCATTAAGTCACTTCCACCTTATGGTGACCCCATGAATTAATCACCTTCCAAAAAGTTCTAATTGTTGACAGCCCTGTTCAAGTATTGGAAACTAAAGGCAATGGTTTCCTTTGTTAAGTCAATCCATCTCATGTTTCTCTTTTCCTACTGACTTCTGCTTTTCCCAGCATTACTGTCTCCTTATGAATTTAGTCATTTTTTAGAGAACTCAATTTTGATTTGATCCTAGAGCCCACTTATTTTTCTGCTGATCCATCATATATGCAAAGCTATCTACCAACAACACATTTTGAATGAATTGATTCTATTCTTGTCACCTTTATTCATTGTCCAGCTTTCATATCCATACATAGTAATCAAGAATATCATACTACGGATTATCTCAACAATCTCTAGCAACAAATGCCTAACACTTCAGGATCTTTTCTCATTCTTTCATAGCTGCCTTTCAGACTCTCAATCTTCTGATTTCTTGGCTACAGTTTCCATGTTGATTGATGACTGAACCAATCTACAGAAAATCTTTAATAATTTTGATTTCTTCATTGTTGCCACTGTGTGTGTGTTCTGTGCTGTCAAGTCAGAATTGACTTACAGTGACACTAATACGAGCTTTCAAACTAAGTGAGGTATTTTTAAGGAGTGGTTTTACCAGTTCTGCTCTTCCAGTCAGTATCCATGGCTGAGTGGGGATTTGAACCCAAAGCCTTAGTCCATCACTATCCACTACCACATGCTGGAAATCTTATTGTTGCCACCAAAGTTATATAATTCTTCCGTAGTCTTGATTTTTTGTCTTTGTAAGGTTCAAATGCAGTTATTACACATGTCTCAAAATACTTAGAAATATGTTCAGCATTTAAAAAGCAGGTTGCTTTGTTTCATTATTGAGCTGGTTTTCTAGAAGTCAGAATGGTAGGTATTATCCAATCAAACCACAGGTGACGTCTGAGACTGAGCAAGGGGTGTCCTTCCAAATTTTAAAAGAGAGATCCCCCCCGATTCAGTTCACAGCTAGCTATGAATTGGAGGTAAGCACTTTCAAGTCCCAAAGATTTCATCAAGAGAGGTTTAAACATGCTTACTTAACTGTTCCATTAAAATGTGTTGGCTTAGAAGTGCTTGTAGTGGCCATCCTATGCATTTTTATATGGGACTAAGACTCATTGAGTTACAGTAAGCAAGACAGGTGTGTATAGGATTTCATCATAAGTGGGGCATGCACTTTTAAAAGTATACAGTAGGACCCCCATATCCACAGGAAATCAGTTCCGAGCCCCCTCACCCTGTGGATGATGAAAAACATGGATTATAGTGAATAATATTATAATAGTGCACATTATACATAGTGGCCAGTTCTGGTAATGACATCATGGAAATATATTTCTCTAGTGAATGCTATACGTAGCATGGTCTCTGGCTCGCTTCTAGTGGCCAGTTCTGGTAACTTCATTGTTAGAAATACATATTTATGGGATTTTTCTTTTAATATTTTAAATATTTTCATACTGTAGATAAGTGAATCAGTGGATACTGATCCAGCGGATAAGGGGGACAGTACTGTATTTAAGAGTCTGCAATGTGTCCATTAAATAATCAGAAAAAAGGGGAGGTTATCGCTGTAGGTGTTGTTCTGGCAAACATGTCTGCTCCTTAATTCAAAACCTTATCATTCCTTGGGCCAAAGTAGTTCTAATGGTGAATGCCTCATTACTCTCTCTCTCACACACATGCAAACATACACACATGGTTATTTCTCTTTTTAAAACACTCTGAATATTAAATGCAAACATTAGTTGTGTGTGTGAGCGTGCACACACAGAATGAGAGAGAGAGAGAATGTCCTTGAATCAATGGAAAATATCACACTTCATAATGTGGCATTTCTCTGTTGCCAATAGAAAGCCTCTTAAACACAAAATGATTTCTGTTTACAAAAGAGTGGTTCACAAAAGTTTTGAGCCTCTTCCATTCTGCCTCTTTCATGTAACCTTTGGGCACCCTTACTGTCATCCTTTGTCTATCAAATTAGATGAGAAATTCTTCATCCAATAACATTGCAGCTGGGCTGTTGTCAGCAGCCAATCTGAATGCCCAAGAGAATAGAGCAGAAATTTTAAATCTGAAAAAGGCATGGTTGATTAAAACGCAATGGGGAGTTAGTGCTCTTTCTTTTAGTCATTCCTTGTCAGTGTGCTGAGCTTCTGTCACCCTCCATCTTAGATTGTCCTGCCTGGTTGCATGCTGCCCCTTCCTTTTTGCCCTATTTTCTTAATCGGGGGTGGGTGGGTGGGTATTCCCGTCCTCATTTCTGTAAATTATTTTTCTTGCTTCCAGGCAGCCTGCCTGTGCCAGCGTGCCTCCTTGGGATTATTTTTTGGATATTTCCTCCAATTTCTTCAGAGATTTTTCATCCCTCTTTTCTTTCTTGGATTATCTTTGCTGCTGTCTGGCCTGCCAGCTAGTGTCAAGAAGAAGAATCAAGTGGTAGCTGGGATAGAAATCTTGAGTGAGGGCTTTGATGGTATGTGTGTATGTGCATGTGTTTGTTGCTTTCCCTGTTTGATTGATTTTTTCAAACTGTTATTTGGTTAGTTTACTCTGATTTATTCTGTTATTGGTGTGAATTTCAGTGGGGAGGTGTTGGGACTGTTTTGTTTGCTTCTAGGGGGAAGGGGTGAGCCAGGATGCTGGACTTTGTGCCACTGTGCCATTGGACTGCATGGGTGGTGGTGGTGGTGGTTTGGGCATAGTTTAGGGCATTTCACCCTTGTTATTTTTGATGTTGTGGTTGCTTTGGTGAGCAATCTAGCACATTTCTGTTGCTAGGCTGCCAATGCCTGGCTGGCTGCTTCCTTGTCTTTTTCCTGTTGTGATGCCCAGGCCAAGATAGTTTCCTTTGTGCTGGTTGGGTAGCACTGAACTGAAAGTCTTGTTTTCTGTTTTTTGATTTATGAGTACTTTATGTTTTTTGAATTGATTGGTGCATAAGCAAGGTATTTTTTGCTTTGTGCATAGGACTGATTATGGTGGGATATCTTGGCTATCTTGAAAGTGATAGTATAAACTAGAGATGAGAGTATTCGTATATGAATATGAATACCCCCGCACAGCTGGATGTAATGAGGGTCCGCTCCCCTGGGGCCGGACCATCCACTCACACGTCCACCACCACCGCCAGCTCCGCTCTCCCTTCCAATCGCACTGGAGCTCACGGTCAGCTATCCACTCATCAGCCTGGCAGGGAGACTCATCTTCCCTCCTTCTGCCAGGAGTGGATAGCCGACCGTGAGCTCTGGAGCGACTGGAAGGGAAAGTGGTGGTGACGGATGCGTTAGTGGACGGTGCAGCCCCAAGGGGCTGGACCCTCATTATGTCCAGCTGTGTGGGGGTATTCGTATTTGTATACAAATACCCCCCTCTCTAGTATAAACTAGTGCCTGCATAAGGTCTGATAATAATTTTTCTTCTGCATGTACTATTGCCTACTTTTGGAGCAGATTGATTCTCTGTAGTCTTGTCTTTCTGTTTTTGGAATAGTTTTTAAAAAATTTTGGGGACTTTTGGAGTGCAAGAAAACATGAATGGGGAATTGCAAAACTTTCCCGTTCATGTAAAATGAAAGAACCAGTGTCTGAAAAATACAAAATGAAAACATCCCTCCTGAAAGAACCCGAAATGAAACAAGTACAAACATTTTTGTCATGCCCATCCCTACATAGTAGTTCTACCCAACCCCCATTGCAGCACTCTGGCTCTTTTTTTCCCTTTTTTCCCAACATGTTGTGTTTGTATGCACGCTATAGCCTTTTTTTCTCCCTCTACTTTAGAAGATTGGGAATATTGATTTCCCGATTACATTCATCCAACTATTAAGGTTTTTAAAAAGAGCAGCATTTTCTGCCCACACTTTTTGTAAGTTTTGTTTGCATCCTAACAGATCATCACAAAAGCCAATTCTTGGCTTGTATTGATTACAATACACACGATTATGTGACAAAATAAACAAGAGAAGCTTAAAGGAGAACAGATGAACTGTTGAGTTTGCAGCCAGAGGGAAAGGATCTGATAGATGCAGTTTCTACGTTCCACTGAAGAGAAGAGTCCACTAAATGTCTAAAACCAGGCGCTACTAAAATCTAATTACTAGTGGACCCAGTTGCGGCTCTGGCAGAACGAATGTCAAGATATAATCAACCCAGTTATTAAGCAGGCAAATCAATAGCACCCTCACAAAAGCATGTGTTACTGTGGCAAAAGTTGTTAGGAATAAAGAAACAAACTTTCAGAAATAGGTAGAATATATGTCTGGCTTCACCCAGATTAGAAATTCATTAGTTTCACACACATGCACCCCTCAGTGCACTGTCTCTCTCCTCCCCGCCTTATTTTTTAAATTTCATGGTGGTCTACCCCATTTTCTCCCTCCACTCCACCTACAAATTACTCAGTATACTTCCTATGGGAAAGAAATATCCCTTTTTAAAAACTGTTAGAATCCCCCAGCCAATATAGACAGTCAAGATAACTGCTGGATAGCTCAGTGGTTTAGGTATGGTTGGGAGTTCAGCTCCCCATTGTGCCTCCTTGACAAGGGCTGGACTTGATGCTCCATAGGGTCCCTTCTGGATCTGCATTTCTATGATTATGATATAGCCCACCCAGTGATTTAACTGAGGTTAGCAGCAGTATATGTGCAAATTTTCATGTTTCTAGATATCTTAGTTTTGACTGGAGGGCTACAGCTCCCAGACCCACACACCCAACAAAGCCAGTCAAGCAACAACCCATCCAGGTACTGCATTTGAGAACTCAATAGAATCTGTGGTACACTCTGTGTTTCTAGCTCTGACCATTTTCGTAAGGACACTGCAAGGTCCAGAACTCCCCAGCTAGCATATGTGGGTGATCACGGAACAAAGGAAGGCTAATTGCCTTAGAGAGAGAACAAAGGAGTCGACAGCGGATGTCCGAGCCAGCGGAGCCTACAGGCAACGCCCTGAGAGCTCTTTTATTTACTTAGCATGATTTACATAGCATGTTGTTAGAATTCAGATAGGATACTAGTTACCTAATCGTAACCAGGATTGGCTAAAATAACCCTTTGATCTTATGCTCTACCTCTAAGCAAAAGGGCAGAATAAGGAGTTACCCCTCCTTCTGGCAGCTGCTGCTTCCTGCCAGGAGTGTATGCACGTCACTGGAACAGAATGCAGCTACAACCTTTAAGCAGAAGTTTCCCACAAGCATAGCCAATTGAAACAAAAAAACTAAGCAGTCACTGAAGTGGGGGCAGCTATACAACATTTCTTATGTTTCAGTAAGAAGACTACAACTCATAGAATCATTCAGGTAATGATTTGTGATTACATCTCTCATCATCCTGCTGCCAGCATGACCTATGAAGAGATAATCTATCCAGCTAGAACAACAAGGAGTCTTGTGGCACTTTCATGGCAAACATGTTTTATTTGATAGACAGAAACCCACTTCTTGTAGCTGGCTGGTAGAGTTGGGTACTTGACCCTAGAGCCAGCAGGTGTGGAGTTTGATCCCTGGCTCCAAGTCGCACAGACAGTGTGTCCCCAGAAAAAGAAAGTTAGAAACCAATTTCTGAGTGCTCTATATCTAGAAAACCCTGAAAAGGGTTGAATTACATTGGAATTTTGACAATTGACTTGATGCTTCCCAGCATGCACTACTTTGCTCCTCTTAGCATTATCTTGCCAGCCCCCCCCCCCAAAAAATAAAAATGTAAAGGCCAGAGTGATCGATCCCTTTTTGAGTTTTACAAACTGTGCTAACCACAGAACTGCACCAGAGCTTAGCGGGCGAAGGGCCTGCCTTCTTCCTCTGACTCCTCATTGGGCCCCTTGGGGTAAAGTAGGTCCTTTGGACTCCCCTGGAGGGCTAAAAGAGGGAGGAAAGGTTCGTTGGAAGGAGGAGATGGAACTTAAAAGTTTTTTTAAATTTAAAACAAAACTTATTTAAATTATAAAAGCTTTTTAACAAGGACTTCAGACTCAGACTTGAGTCTTGGAACTCGGGACTTGGTGCCAAGGACTCCAACTTGGTTCCAAGGACTTGGACTTGAGACTCAGAACCAAAGACTTGCCAACATCCCTCCTATAAATTCTCTTTTTCCAATGTATCTGATCTGGCACATGACACGGAAGCTGACTCTGAAGAAGTGGGATACAGTCCATGAAAGCACTTGCCATCTTTAAGGTGCCACAAGACTCCTTGCTGTTTTTGCTTCCACAGCTATTCCCCTGGACATTTTTTTAACTAGACTAATCAACACCATCTATGGAGAAGTTCATACATCTATTACCTATTCAGTGACAGAACAACAGCTTCCAGACATCTCCTCCCCTCTTTAAGTATGGCCAACTGAATTATAATCTAGTCTGCTATTTAAGTTGGGACATCAATTTAACATCTATGCAAAATTTCATGTTTCTTCCACTTACTGTTTGGAGATGTTTCAAGACAAAGAAACATACTTCATTTTATTTACGGGCTTAGCCTGCACAATTCAGCTGCTAAAAGAGGTGTGTATGATGAAGAGAACTCCTTTCAGTTTGCATTCAGGCTAGCACAAATGTTTTCTAATATTTCTTCATATGCTGTGTCAGGCACAGCTTGTGAACATACCCCATATGTAAATAGGATGATTTTGCCAAGCAGTGCAGAGGGCTGCTGAACAGAAAACAGACATTGGACTCATTATTGGCAACTTCAACCAATTACTAAGAGGAGGGGGGCAGTAACATCTTAGTCCCTCTAATAATCACTCAGCCATATACAACTTAATCAAGTCATATGAATTCAAACAGTGTTTAGGCAGGGTCGTGTGTATGCAGTAAGAGAGACAAAGAATCTGTCTCTCTTTGCTTATACTCTGAAATGTTTATGTTCTCATAATTAACTGAAAAGAGGGAGAAATTAACACTGGCAGGGTTAATTAAATACAAGTTGGTCCACACTTTTGACCTGTTTGAGAGGAAATAATCGCCAATGGCTGGTGCAACTCATTAGAATGCTGGAAAGCAAAGGCAAAGGACAGGAAGAATCAATTTGTCTTCACGCTTTATGTTCAGTATTGTAATTAGGCTTGTGAGGAAGTCCTGGACCAAATATGTGCCCAAATAAAGAGCACAAAGATTGGGGCCAACTGAGCCTATAATGTTATCTCTGTGTTTCTAAATCTCCATTAAAAATGGGGAAATACAAAGAGCTATGGCCTGGTACGAGGTAGGGTGGGCCTACACAGTCCGCCAGTTTCCCATAAATTTTGGGGAGGAAGTAGACTTTTGAGTGTATTGTGTTATATTAGAACATACTCCTTCTCAGGTGTGGGACCGAGTCATCTTCAAAGTAGGTTTACAGATGGAGCAGAAAAAGGGAATACGAAGTGTCTTGACTGCACGGCTCCCTCAGTCATCTAAAGGAAAAGCTGTAGCCTCTAATAGCACTCAGCTCCCCTTACATCTCCAAGCACTCCTTTCTAGCTCCCACATTTCCACAAATCCTGTGCAAGGAAAACTGGGGCAAAACCCAACAGATTAAGGATATTGCTACACAGAGGAAGACTGGATTCCTAGGCACAAAGGCCAGCAAACAGTGATGTTTGCACTATTACAACAACAAATAACAACGGAGGAAAAATCGCTGAGGGGAAAACAGACTCTCACACCATTGGTACGAGTAGTGGCACCAGGTTTTGCAGGGTCAAAGTGCCAGGATTTCCTGAGCAGCAATGGTTATCACCACCCACTCCACTTTAGGCTTTCTGTTTCTCTTGAACTTAGCTTAAATGAAAACAGTGGTGAATAGGAATGGATTTTCCTGGGAATGGGATGCTGTTGCAAGCTATCCCTATACTACTGTAAATTATTTGAGGGTGCTTCTATCCTGAATAGGTATTAAGAGCCATTATCAGTAGGAAAGACTTGCCTGGTGGGAAAAAAAAAAAAAAAAACCCACTAGAATGTATTTGTTGATATGGACCAATCCAGCTTCTTGTTTGTTTGTTTTTAAAGCTCTTTGGGGAGGGGGAGCTATGGGGGCTGCTATGATAAATGCCTGCAGTTCTAAATTTACCACTTACAATACACCACTAATACCCTAACTGTTGTGACCTTTCCACTTGAAGCTTATATGCTAGACATCCTTGCACAGACTCACACACATGCACAATCCTAATAGTATAATACTAATAAGTAAAGTTAGAAAACTAAGTTGAGAAACAAAGAGGAGAATATTTTAGAATGCAAATACTGATCTACACAATGATGGAACTCCCTCACTTTGTCCTGCAGCTCCACGAAACAGCTGGCCAACCAGCTGCAAAAGGGTATATATCATGTGGTGATGTCAGTTGAAACCCTCGCAGTGCCTGAGGGATGGGTCTGTCTGGGTGGAAGGGACTGATACTCCCGGAGCTCGTCTTAGCTAATTCTATTAAGCTAAGTCTCGAGCAATAATAATAAGTGGACAGTTTCTTGGAAGAAAGGGCAACAGGTTTATTCAGGTAAAACAAGTATGCAGCAGTTGATTGGTCCCTGAGGAATATATGCTAATTGGTTACAATTTCTCGCATTTCAGCAAAGCAGTTACCCATGCTCAAAGCAGCTTATCACTAAGGAATGTTGAGTCTTCCTTGGAAGGAAGGCACTAGATTCTCTGTAGCAGTTTCTTCCTCCTTACGGGATCTTGGCCTTTTTTGGGTCGATGCCTCAGATGCCTCATCTTTCTTGTTGGTGCCAGCAGCTCAGTCTACCAATACTGTGTATACTTTTGATTCCTCCTTTCTTCAGTTTGTATCACTGAATGTCTCTTTGAACTTCTTAACCCCCTGAAAACTGGCTGGAAAAGGAAGGCTCCATAGATGTATTGCTGTCTCCCAGTTTGACCAGAAGCTCTTTGATCCTACCCGTCATTACCTCAATATGGCCCAGGAAGCACTGCAAATTATGCCTCCATTCAATCAAGTCAAACACCCAAAGCTCAGGAAGGCATTTTGGTATGTGAGTCTGAGAAGTTACAAACACCTCTCCCCCTCCTTAATCCCTTTATTAGGGGAGTAAGCAGCAGAAGCCAGTAATAGGGCATGAAATAAATGAATAACCTGGGGGAAAACATGCAATGATGCAAGGCAGCTAGTAAAACAATTCTCTTGAACTTGGAGCGGATCCTTGGGTTGGGTTGGGGGCTGCAGCTCCTGGAATCCCCCAGCCATGGTGACCATGTCCATACTGACTGGGCAATTTTGGGAACTCTAGTCCAAAAACTAAGCAATTGAAATAGGGAAAGATTTTGTATACCTTGGGTCAATAATCCAGATGGGAGCTGCAGCCAAGAAATCAGAAGAAGACTGAGGCTCAGAAGGGCAGCAATAAAATGAATTAAAAAATAATCATCATCAAGTGTAATTCCTAATTAACATTCGATCTGAACTTGCCTGCCCAGCTTGTCCATTACAGTGGGCTTGGGCAGATTTTGAGACATACAGTATAGGGTCAGTTCATCTTCTTTGACGTCAGAAGAACCTTGTGCTCCTGTAGAGCTGGACGCAAACTAGTGGTTCTTGGAAGAAGGTTCTTTCTCCCTGCTACACTTGCTCACACCACTTAACAGGGTGCCTCAGTCCACTACTTGGCATTTTCATGGGCTGTTGAGATGGGGCAGGAAAACCCACCTCCATCACCTCTAGAATCTAGAAACCATTCTCAAGGAAATGAAACCATGTGACAGTTCTCCTTCTGTTGGCTTCACCAAGGTACCTAGCAGTTCTGAGGAACAAACGGTCATGGAATCATTGACCAAGTCATTATAACTACAAAACCAGGAACAAGTGAAGTTTTCTGGATAGCCTCCCTTGGGAATAATGCTTTCTTGTCCAGAGGCACAGAAGGAAATGACTGCTAACAAAGATAACAGGTGCTGTGATGGTGAGATTGTCATTATTATTATTTAAAGGCTTTTCCCTGACACCTATTTTCTGTGCCTCATTTCAGAAAACACAGGAGCAGTTGGTCGTCCAACCACCAAACTGGGTGAAGCAGTTACAAGTGTCAGCAGTCTAGGGCTGATTCACTTTTGAGATGATGCATGGATTATTAGCAGTGTTCCCACTAGGAGTACAGCCTGACCTCGGCTGCAGTTATTCAGTGGGAGTTAATCCAAATCCAAAAATAAAATGGGTTAAAAGTTGTTATAGAAGACAGTGAGCACATTCACAGATGGAGTGCCTGCACACACACAGGGAGACCACAGGGATATGAACATGCCAATGGGGGTGGATACTGTGGATTTTAGGCGAGCAGGGGGTGTTTGGAATGAGGGGCTTGGCAAGATTTGTTCTAGAGCCTTTAGGGAAAGGGCAATGATTAAAGAATAACCCAAAGCACTGCTCCCTTCAGAAAGGGCAATATGGCAGGTGCAGGGTTTGTTGAGCAGCTGGCCAAGAAGCAGGACGGAGCATTATTGATCGTTCATCAAGTTTGTGAAGGCTTGTTTATGGTTATGGCTGCTGCTATTGCCAGATTTCAGCTGATGGAAAAAGTTTGCCTTGCCTTCAGATACAGGAACAATAACAGAAATCGATTTATATGCTCAGCCAGTACTTTGATTATATTTTTTCCTCCCCAATCAGAAACAACCAAGTAATCATTATGAAAGTGATTTTCAGAACTTAGGTGGCACCGTAAGAAGAGTGCTACTGGATCCAACCAGTTCATAACTTTTAGAAGTTACTTTATTGGATTAGAATTTCTAAATCCTCCAGCTAGCATATGGCTGTGCAGCTTGGAAGAGTCTGGGGGTTGTAATCTGAAAAAGTCAGAAAAAGTTTCCAGGCTGTGGATAAGATTAAAGACTTATCTTAACCCAGTGTCCTGTTTCCTACAGTGGCCAGAAATTTTTTATCCCTTGGATTTGCAAAAGAGAAATGTATACCGTACCCTTGAATGGAACAATTATTCTGTGGTAGAACATGATCTTTTCCTGGGACAAGCACAGACACCACCTTCTTGATCATCTGGGAAGCTGCTGTTGGAATAAATATTACTAGGTAGATGTCCAGTGCTTTAATACTTTGTCTATACGTTGTCATGTCTATATTAAAGGTAGAAAAAAAGTTCTTTCTTGAAGGATCAGTAAACAGTTGCAGGAGCGCTTCTCCAGCATTGTCCTAATGAGTATTTTAAGTCAATGAAACTAGAGTTGAAGCCTTCTTCATGAAGCCAAAATGATCTGAAGACAAAAGATTCAATTGACAGTACTCACATCTTTGCTGTGGTCCAAGTGGGGAAAAAAGAGGAGGGGACATCAAAGATAAATTGATCAACAGTATATTGAAGGAAGACTTATTAGAAAGCCAAATGGTTGTGGTAGAAAGAATAAAAGTGGCAATGCTCACCCAAAAGTATGGAAAAGAAATGCAGGAGGACCAAGGGGCAAGATATTGGTTCCCTAATATCTTGAGAAAGCAACTGAGAGAACCAAGAACAGGCTCCATGGTTCCCATGCCAATTGTACAAGAGGAGATGCAACTTTTGCTTAAGCTTTTTAAAAAAATTATATATATGGGGGGGAGAGAAAGAGTGACCCTGGTGGCTGCCTGAATCCACCCCCTCAACCCCCAGGCTATTTTCTAGAGGTTGCTTTCTCACACCACCTCTTTCTGGAAGAAAATGGTGTATTGCAGCTCCTGGAAGCCTCTAGGACTGGCACATCATCATGTTTGAAATAGATTATTCTCTCCCATTAAGTACTGCTAAGTACAGGCTTTTCATAACTAGAAGAAGAGTTTTAGAAATTCCTTCCTTTCTTCCTTTGGTGATCAGGATAGCCCCCAATGTGTCCTAAGACCAGAAAACTGGACACCATTTTTGCCAAATGTGTACCCCTCTGTGGTAGACAAATGCTCCTGCCTGAACAGTCTCTCCCCCCACCTTGATCTGAAGATATGGACATTTACAATGGACCTTTTTTCTGAGTTATAATACATATGAATCCCTCCTAAAGTAATATATCCAGCAGTATCTGGATCAATATTTGCATCTCAGCTTTCTTTTGTAAAGGTGGGAGGAGCAAAAACCTTTCAGAAAAAAAACCTTTTTTTAAAAAAAGGATGCAACCTGAGCTGACATCTGTCATGGAAGCATACATTCCACATTGGTCCTGCTATCTGTCTGGAAAAGTACTGGTTCTGCTGCCCACAATGTTCTTCATAGCAGTGATGGCTCATGACTAGGGTAGGAGGGTGCCTCCCCAGAAATTTTGGGGTGAGGCACACCTCCTGTCCCATTCCATGAGCTGCCCACAGTTGATAGCCTTTTGACACCTCCATAATCTCCTATTTCCTCCTTTGAAAAAGAGACTTCCAACTGGTTGTTGTAGGTTTTTTGGGCTGTTTGGCCATGTTCTGGAGGTTTTTCTTCCTAATGTTTCGCCAGTCTCTGTGGCCGGCATCTTCAGAGGACAGGAGTTAGAACTCTGTCTGTGTTCTGGTGTAGTGTGTGGGATAGTAGAGTATTTATAGCTGTGGGATCAGCTTTTTGTCCTTTTTAGGAGATTGGATGATTATGGTGATCAGGGTGTTTTTTGTTGTGGGTGTATTATTGTGATAAGGGGGGAAGATGATCTGTCACTGTGATTGATGGGTGTCTTTAGCTAGTCTTTTGTGTGCAGTGATCACCGGTCCTTGTGGCTGGCTAGAGTTTGTTGACCTTTTGCAGGCTGTATTTTTCAGTGCTGGGAGCCAGGCTTTGTTGAGTTTTAGACTTGCTTCTTTTTTGTTGAAGCTCTGCTGGTGTTTGTGGATTTCAGTGGCTTCCCTGTGTAGTCTAACATAATGATTGCTGGTGTTGTCCAGTACTTCTGTGTTTTGAAATAGAATTTCATGTCCAGCTTGTTTTAGGGCACGTTCAGCTACTGCTGATTTTTCCGGTTGTTTTAGTATGCAGTGTCTTTCATGTTCTTTGATTCTGGTGTGGATATTGCGTTTTGTGGTCCCAATATATACCTGGCCACAACTGCAAGGTATCCGGTATACTCCTGCAGTGGTGAGAGGGTCCCTTTTGTCCTTTGCTGACCGTAACTTTTGTTGTATTTTTCTGGTGGGCCTGAATACTGTTTGTAGGTTGTGTTTTTTCAAAAGTTTCCCCATGCGGTCCGTGACCCCTTTGATGTATGGCAGAAATACTTTATTTGTGGGTCGCTGTTTTTCTTCTTCAGTTAGGTGTTGTTTTCTCGGTTTGATGGCTCTTGTGATTTCATTCTTGGAATAGCCATTTGCCTGTAGGGCCCAATTCAGATGGTTGAGTTCGGTGCTGAGAAATTGTGCTTCACAGTTCTGATTTGCACGGTCTACCAGTGTTTTGATTATTCCTTTTTTTTGTCGTGGGTGGTGGTTGGAGTTTTTGTGTAGGTACCGGTCTGTGTGGGTGGATTTTCTGTAGACCTTGTGTCCCAATAGGAGGTCAGGTTTGCATATGACCATGACATCTAAGAAAGGGAGTTGTCCCTCTATTTCTTTTTCCATGGTGAATTGTATATTTGGGTGGATGCTATTGAGAAATTCTTTCCAGTTTTTCTTCAACTATCCCACACACTACACCAGAACACAGACAGAGTTCTAACTCCTATCCTCTGAAGATGCTGGCCACAGGGACTGGTGAAATGTTAGGAAGAAAAAAAAAACAGAACATGGCCAAACAGCCCAAAAAACCTACAACAACCATCAGATCCCGGCCGTGAAAGCCTTCGAGACTTCCAACTCTTCCTAGCCTTCTGACTCTGCCACACTTCCAGGAACATCCATAGAAATGGCACAGTTCCGTCACATAATAAGACTGGCTAAAGCAAAACAAAACCCCCATTGAAGACTTTGAGGAAATCTGGTCTCCAGAAAACATATCCTCCTTTTTGTGAACCTCCTCTATCAGGAAGGTTTGAACCACCTTCAGTTTCACAGAGCTGGAAGGTTTTAGCTGCCGTGGCCAAACATCCATGTTCCCTTGAGTGTAGCGTGCCTTCAACAAAGATATTTGTAGTATCAACAAGGATTGGCATGCAGCAATCACTTTTTTAGTGTCTGGATTGCCTGCTTGCCAAATGCTAAGTCTAGACATTTGATCATGAATACTGTCTAAAGCTTGTCAAGGCCACCCATTAAGGCTGCTCACGTGGCCATGAGAAAAGCACTAAGCCCATTAAGGCCATGTTTGATTAATTTAGGCATTAGAGTATATAAGTCCCAAGAACATCATTGACAAATAAGTCCTTGTATAGATTGAAGTTGCAGAAAGTCTTATGGGCTGACTAGCTCCAGGGGGGTTCTACCAATTTTTGTTCTTTGAGGGGCTCCCAACTGCAGGAGAAATGTATGCATTTCTAACATTACTTTCTGTTTCACTAATAAAATCGTTGGCCTTTCTGCTATCAGCATGATTATTACCTCTTTGCCTCCCGGCAACACAATAAATTGCATACAGAGTCTAGGAGAAGGCTGAGGAAAGCTCCTTATTTAGACAGACATAAACAAATGAACCTTGGAAGCCATAGGAGCAAGGAAGCCAAAGAGGAAGGCTGAACTTCTCAACTATTGATCTGAACTAACTGAAAGACCGCATCTTTGGCTGTAGAGCTGTAGCTGATATTGACTTTCCTGAGAAAAGAGTTCAAGAGACCTTTTGCCACCCAGAGCAAGACACAACTGTACTCTCCTGTCAATTCCATGTAAAGAAGCTTAGTGGACTGGCAGTCAAATCATACTTCAGCACTGGTTACAGGAAGCACCCTTCAGGGGGCTTAAAGGAAACCCGAGGTGGTATGCACACAACAGTTCTGACTTCTAAAAGAATAGAATGGTCAGAAAACTGCTACTGCTGCCCATCATCATCTGTTTTCCTGAGTCAGTAGGCTAAATCTGCCTAATACTGCCCAGAGTAGACCTTTGGTCTAGATGGGCGGGATAGAAATCAAATAAATAAATAAATAATGATAGGACCAGTCCTGGCACTTTCTAATCTTGGATGCAAAATAATCACTTCAGCATGCCATATATATATATTTATATAAAATTAACCTTCCAAGCTCAAAAAACAGCCAAGACACATACAAAAATACGTTGCCCAAAATTCTCTTCTGTGGTTATGCTGGCATATGGGAAGCTAAGGTCCCTACCCTGCAGAAGTTGGCTGTCCCAACATTGATCACACAGACTTGGAGAACAGGGAGAGCCAGGAATGAGCCCATTGAGGAGGGAAATTCCACCACTCTTGATAAGTGTCAAGGTCCAGATATGTCATATATTTCATTTCATATTGCAAGACAGATAACGTTTTGAGGCAAAAGACCTCAAGTTAAGGAATTGCTGTAGATATGATTTGTTGCTTACTGAGTTGCACCACTCAGTAGATAATAGACATCTACAGTAATTTCCCAGTCTGAGGGACTTCACTCCAAATGTAACACTATTTGCATTATGCCAGTGTAGGTATGCAAGAGGATATTAGCCATACATAATTTGTTTCAGGTGGCCACATATATCTTCAAGTTGGGGACAGCAGGACCAGCACACTTCCAGATGGATAGCAGAACCAGGGCAGAATGCATGAATCCATGAACTATGTCAGCCCAACTTTCTTCTGTATCCTTAACATAATGAGAAGAATATCCAACCTTATTATTTTCTCTCTGCTGTGCTAAAGCAGGCATATTTGCATCGCTCACCCTGCTTTTGCAGATAAGAACCAATAGCATGACTAGCAAGATACTCAAATGTTAGATGTGCTGACTATGTGTATTCCTTTTCATCACACATTTTCAGCACTAATAGCATGTGGTTGTACAATTACAAGATAAGCTTTGTGGCTTCACTTGAAGAATACAAGGGCTGAAATCTTGGCTAATGACCATTATCCTACAGCTGAGTCAAACAGCTGACTGGCTAAGATACTCTAGTCAATTTGCCATATGTCTCACCATATAATTGTTTTTAAACTCATAATTTTCTAGAAGACTCTTACAAAAAAGACAATTATAAAGCAAATCAATATTTAAATAAAATGTTGATTTAGCTCTAGCATAAACATCAAAAGGTTATAAACTAAGAAGTCATTTTAAAATGACTGACCAAGAAGTAATTGGTTTGCCGGTAATTATTTGCAGCTCACTTGCTGTAATTACATTTATTTACTGTATGTTTGGAGTGGAAGGTTTGCCTTGTTTCCATGGGGTGCCATTGTAAAATCTTGCAAGAAAGCTGTGTAACTCTGGCTTTGGCAATGCTCCCCCTCAGACTGATTGTTACAATACAACTATCTCTTTGCCCCCCCCCCCCCCCTTGGCTAGAGGATCAGCTGAGTAAGCAAATTTGAGGGATTAATTGTTTCAGTAATAAAGAGCAAATTCATTTTGATTGTGTCTGAACCTATTATTTGCTACTGAGTGAACTAAATTCTGGTTCCTGTGTCATAAACCTTTAGTTTTTCTCTTAAAACCATTGTAAAGCACCATGTATCAATCCTGGAAAGTAACTATAAAAGGACAATTTATCCATCCCTGCAGGATAATTCTTAGGTTGAGTTTTGCTGGAAGCTTTTGTCACAATTGATTTAACCCTGCAGAGCAAGCTGGCACTTATAGGTGAGAGTACCTTGACCACGAAACACCAGTAAATGCCAGAGTCTTGTACTGTATCCACTCTTGTTTATGCTAATTGCCAGTTTGCTGGCTAGCCTGTGGCAAGGCTAGCTGAAAACATTTTGCTTCCTAAGGTGGACCAGCGAAAAGAGTCGTCCCCCACCCCGGTCAAGGTTTGTAGTACTGAAAGCCAACTGAATTACTTTGCACAGGAGGTAGAAATCTGACAACCTCTCTTCATCTCTAATAGTAAAAGTACAATGTTATCAGAGTAAATAACTAAATATGTATTTTCTTATTATTACATAAAAACTTAGCCATGTGGGGAAGCTGTCTAATGGCAGGGCTGGCCCTCACCAACGCACATTTTATGCCATTAAAGAATGATAATTTCTCTGTATATCATGACATTTCCAATATGGTGAGGCCTCTCTGCTGTACATATGATGGGGTCTGTGTGTTCTGTCAGCAGCTATCTTACAGTCCATCAGATGGATTTTCTGATGATGTGCAAGATACCTGGGTGATTCTAAAATTGCCACGGCTTCATTTATTTATTTATTTATTTATTTAGTTAGTTAGTAAGTAAGTAAGTAAGTAAGTAAGTAAGTAAGTAAGTAAGTATCCCGCTCTGGGCGGTTCATGGGGAAGGGAACCAATGATGAGGAAGGGAATCGACTACCTGCAAAGGAAGGGAAGCAGAGAGACAAAGGGAGGGAAGGAGAGAAAGCTGAACAACTGAATGAAATGAAGTTGGGAGCTAGGAATGGAAATCAGGAAAAGAGAGAGAGAAAACACCACATATTCTAAATCATCATCATATTATAAGTCATTATCATCATTGCTGGAGAAGATGGAATTGGAAGGTCTCCCAGAGTGGATGGGATCCATAACTTTTAGCTGAAAAAAAAATCACGTTATAGCTGGATGTCCTAAATTAGCATCAATGGATTATATGCGGAGGCACAACCAAGTGGCATTTTTCAGCAGTTGGCTAGATCTTATGAATTACTCACATCTCTTCCTCTATATTATAAATTAAAGCCACCTCCAGTTTTAGAAACTACAATACTATACTGGGACAAGCAAATTATTACAGATAAAACAGCTGATTTTAATCAGCTGGTTATTATACTTCAGAATAAGCAACAAAGGAAAACATACTTTATAGAAGTTGGGTTTCCATCAACAAACAAACTCAAAATTGCCAAAAGAAAGAAAGAAAGAAAGAAAGAAAGAAAGAAAGAAAGAAAGAAAGAAAGAAAGAAAGAAAGAAAGAAAGAGACAGAGACAGAGAGAGAGAGAAATATCAGGTCATTCTCTTCTTCATATTGATTTCTGCAACTGAAGTTGTTCCAAAATCTTTGGTTATCTATTTAAAACAATCTCCAATAACTGCTAATTTGCTTCCTAAAATTCTCTGGGTACTCTGGAGCTTTGCAGCTTGCCCAAGACCAAACAGGTTGGTTTTTCCCCTACAAGGCATTGTCGGAATCAAAGTCCTGACCCTGATCTGCAGATATTAACTTCAGTTTGATTATTGTCTGCTGCCAATGTAGACAAACAGAATGCCACCATTGGTGAGGGGGTTCATCTGGAAGGTATCTTCAGTCACTACTGGAAGAACTTAGCTTGTTTCTCTTCTTTCTCCTCTTCATTCAAGCATATAGCAAGGAAAAGCCACCTGTTCATAAGGCTGAGACGCAAGTGTGGAGGTGTGGGGGGAGGTTAAGAAAAGGCTACGGTCAAGCTTGGCTCCCTTGTAGGATGTTTATCTAACTTATCCATAAACAAACAAGCAAACATAGATACAAATAAATATGTTGCAGGAAATGAAGAATATTCAACAACGTATTATAATAATAGCTCGGGAGATTGCTGGTGGCAGAGGCATCTCTAGCAATGAACCTTGCCGCTTGCCTATATGAAATGGTGGGACTGATTCAGCTTCTCGAGCTTTCATTCAACTTCTATGGATTTGTCTAATGTATGCTCTGCCACGCGTAGCTGGTCTTCAGGCGTTGGCGCCGTGGTAACAAATCGGAAATGCTGCAGCTCTGACCTTTACAGTCAACCTCCCGGTTCCCTGAAGCCATTGCTAAAAATGTGTCTCTGTGAAGGTCAGATTGGCAGTTGCATGACACGCCCTTTTCCTTGCCCATTTGTCATGTATACTTTGGCCTTTCTGTGAAGAACCAGCTCTGGTATTATATATCTCAGATGAATATTGTGCCAGCGAACATGCTTGAAGAAAAAGTCATGCAAAAAGAATGACCGGACCAAATAATTACCTCTTTATTGATTCCTGATTTTAAACAACAACAACAACAACAGACCAAGGTTTCTCAGGTGTGAACTTGTTAAGGCAGGGAATTAAAGTAAATTACAGAGTATGCAATGGAATAATTGATTTCTATATAAACAGCACAATTATTTTATCGGCATCATGCAGAGCCCTAGGCTTCTGTTGTACAGAACTTAATTTTGTTAGCAAGATTGTGTCTACATCACAACTATCTATAATCATAGGCAGTACATAGGAAGAACAGGCTCAACAGGAAGTGTGATCTTTTAATCTTTTTTCTGCCTGCAGGCTACTCACAGTTCATTTCAGTACTGGAAGAGCTGAAATAGCTCTGTGAGATCTAGAAATGAACTTTTTCATGAGAACGCTGTCTTCTGCAGACCTGTCATTAATCTACGGTTTGCAGATAGAGCCATTCCCATTACTATTTCTTGGGAAAACCTGGGAAGCTAACATTTTATCTGTGCTTTACCTCAAAGGTGTCCAAAACTGAAAAGTTTTGAAGCTAAAGTCAATTCATTCACAGAACATTTATTTTGGGAGGATGAATAAAATCATATCCTGCTAAAGCACACAGGACCTGTCACCTGATAGCAAGTGTGGCAGAACTTGACTGGAGTATCAGTCACTTAGTGCAAATCATCAAAGACTTTATGGATTATCAGTCACTTAGTGCAAATCATCAAAGACTTTATGAATCATCAAAGACTTTATGAATCATCAAAGACTTTATGCACATTTGGGCATTACCTACACTCAACCTGGTATTCTCGCCCTGCTTAGAGAAGAGCACCCAGCTGTTCCTCCCTTTGTCGTTGCTTTTTATATGTGGAAAGAGGTGTTCCTGTGTCAGAGATGTTCATACTTTCATGCAGGGTCTACAAATGGGAAATAGTAAAGCAATGCCTTGGTGTCTTCCATAGAGTCCTTGGCTGAGGGTTTGTACAGCTGGATTGCTATCATGCTGGTATTATTATTTTACCTTTTTGTAGTAAGCAGTGGTCTGGTGATAAGAATTACCACCTCCAGGACCTGGGGACCAATTAGCATTTCTTTTGCCCCTGGAAATTTATGGGCTGAAATCCTGTTGTACCGTTATGCAAAAGACACAACTTGGCATGCAGCAGTTAATGTCTACAGGGATTTCTTAACTTACAGCAATCCACAGCTAAAGGTTACACCTTTTGCGTAGCTGCACAGCATGATTTCAACCATGGAATCCAAAGGATTCCTGGGTGTTCTTGGGGATATCCAGAACTGGTACCCTTTAGAAGACCTGGTTTTACTGTGGAATGATGCAAAGATGAGGGCTGTTGACATTGTCACTACTGAGCGTCCTTGGGAGTAAAATAATAATAAAATAACCTTTGAACTGTGGAGCTGGAAGGGATCCTAAGGATCATGGAGTCCAGCCCCTGTCAAGGAGGCACCGTGGGGAATTGAACTCCCAACCTCTGGATCCACAGCCAGAGACTTAAGCCACTGAGCTGTCCAGCAATTCATATCCCATTTGGCGCCCTGATATGTTGCTGAGTTTCAGAGGATTAAGAACATCAGGTAGTGGCCAGGCTAAAGATGCAATGATGGATGAGAATGTGAGGCCATGATGATGACCAGGTAGCTTTATCTCTCTTTTTGGTGCCAAAGAGTTGCTCTGTGGTGGTAAGACAGCCAGTGTGGTGTAGTTGCTAAAGTGTTAGATCAGGACTCAAGAGACCTGAGTTCAAATTCTACTTTGCATGAAGCTCACTGAATGATTTAAGGCCAGTCTCAGTCTCTCTGTCCTGCCTCGCAGGTTGTTGTTGCAAGGATGAAAGGAAAGCTAGGTATGCTACCTTGAGCTCACTGGAGCAAAGGTGGGATATTAGTGGAACAAACAGATCTCAGTGAGAAACCTGCTGTGACAAAATTTGCAAGGGATAATCTTTTGCATCTGTGCTGCCCTTGACACTACATTGATGGCAGCTCAGTAAGGGATACTCTGTGCATCCAGCCCAAGCTCTGTTTCAGTTGTTGCGGCTGGTAAATGTGGGGAGGAGCCTTGGTAGTGTTCAGGACTGCCACTGCTTCTTTCAAACTGTCCCACTGTCCAAACTCTTTCTGAACTAAGCTGGCCTCACTCCATGTGTCCCTCTATTGCTACGAACAGCATCTGCCCCTTCTTCTTTTTGTTAGTCCCATGTGCCTTGCCTTCTTCTCCCACAGATATTTCTATCTGATGGAGGCTGCAAGGGTTTATTATTACTACTCAGTCATCCACAGTGCACAATAGTAAAAGGGAAGGTCTCTATTGCTTGGTGACAGAGAATATGTTTTGCATGCAGAAGGGAAGGCTCAGTCCCTGGCATCTCTTGCTTAAAACAGGTCACGTAGCAGATGACATGACGAGACTTTTGCCTGGGCCTCTGGAGAGCCGCTGGCAGTCACATTGGACAAGACTGTGCTAGATACCTAGCAGAGGTATGAAATCAGTATTCATAATAGCCCCATTTCCTGACCTGACTTTTGATGCCCACACCTGGAACATCCTATCCTTTGGTCTCCATACTTTCCAAGGTTATGCACCCTGAATGTTTTCAAACTACCCTCAAAGTTGCTAGGAGTATGGAAGCTAGCAACTTGGTTGGCTTCTAAAAGGGGGGGGGGGGAGATATCTTGCAAAAGGAACTCTGAGTTTTTTTTATGAATGGAAAGCCATTTTCTGTGCCAAGATGGAGATTCAGAGTAGAAAGTATGGACAACCCAGAGAACAATTCAAATATCCTCAGATGATTGCGTGCATTACATGCCTGGATTATTGTGAGCTTCTTGGATAACTGACACCAGTCATCACTGAATGGTCAGTAAGCTGAAGTAATCAGCTGGTTTGAGTGTCTTATCAAGCACATTTCTTTCCTGGGTTTGGAGTGATTTATAAGAAGGATAAGTAAATGAGTCATCTTAAAATACTATTTTATTCTGAAAGCATTTATGTGCTATATTTTCTCATGTTGTTATAGAGTAAACTTAAAGTATGGTACCAAAATATACCTATATTCTCTTAAATTTCCTCAATTTTATTTTACTCTTTTCAATATAGAATAGGATAAAAGCTTGTACTTTGGCTATATAACCGTATTTCATTCAGAAGAACCACCACTTTATTTCTACATGGAAGCAGAAGCTGCATTTTAATCTTCTGCTCCTTAGTGAGGAACAGTTAGATTTGGGAACAGCTGTGAATACTTTATCATATTGCCCAGTCTTGAGACATTTAATGTCTAGGGCTGTTCACTATTTAAAAAGTGCTCCAGAGCATTAGCAGGTTGCTCTGGTTCAACAAGGAGCATGGGAGCCCCCTACTTCTTATGGGATTATAGCTCCCATCATCCTTAACTCTTTTCCAACGCTGGCTAAACCAATGGGAGTTGTAGTCCTACAACATTTGCTGGGTTCCCCATTCCTGAGGTAGCACAATTCTAAGTATGTTTACTCAGAAGCAAGTCTATGTTCAATGTGGCTAAATCCCCAGTAACTGTACATAGAATTTCAGCCCCAATCACCCAACTGATTTTGAAAGTCTTCCTCAAACAGAGGAACTGTTAAAGATGCCATCCTGCATGTCTAAAGATGGCCAAATTCCAGGAGTCACTAGGTTGGCTAAAACTTCGCTAAATTCAACCACTTCCTACCTACAAATACTGGAAATTACTTTGGACAATCCTGGCCTAGACTAACTTTGTGTCAGCATCGTGGCTGTGTATCCAACAGGAGGAGGTTTTAGTCTAGTATAAAATGGCTGCTCCCTCACTCTAATCCTTCTCCAGCCCATCTCTGGCTCTCCTGCTTGCAGATCTTAGCCAACAGAGCAGTTCAGCTGGCAGATTACTTTGCCCACAGATGAACATTTTATCAGGAAATACACCTGAACAACACCTCTGAGGAGTAACAATAAACAATAACATTAGCATAAATAATGCAAAGAAATGTGGGGAATCCCCCCCAACATTTTTTTAAAAGGCCAAACAAAGGGGAAAGGATCCAGAAGGAGGCACAGAAGCAGGAAGCTAGGAAGCATCATCCGAAACAGAAGGCACTAGAAGCTCACTGAAGCAAAGAACCACTGAAGCAAATAAATGGCATGTCTTAATGGATTTGAACAAATCCATGCCTTTTTACAGATTCATAATCCCCATTTCCCTGGATGTTCTGATTCGCTGCTGACAGCAGCCCTCATAACTTTGTTGGATGAAAAATTTCCCAGGCAATTAGATAAAGGGTGAAAGAAAGGTTAAATGAACAATGGAAAGTGTTTACCCCTCTTTTGTTAATTCAAAATATTCAAGTTCAAAAGGCTTTCTTTGGATAATTGATGGGGAAAGCTTAAAACAAAAAAGGAGAGTTCTTTCATGTTTTCTTCGCTTTCGTTAACATGAAAGTCCCATGCAAAATTAAAAGCGTTCTTTGTTTCAGTCCTTGTAAGATCATTATGTGCTGAGCTCCTGGTGCCTCCATCTTGATTTTCTGCCTGCCTGCCTGCCTGCTTCTGGGCCTCCATGTTGGACTCTTTTTGCCATTTTTCTTGATTTTTTGAAAATGATTTCCTCCATTGGCTTGGATTACTTTTGCTGCTCCTGGACAGAGTGTCTTTGCCAGTGTGCCTCCTTGAGATTATTTTTTTGCATTTTTAAACCCGCAATGTCTTTACAGATTTCCACACACTCCCATCTTTTTTGTGGGGGAGGGTGGTTCTCTTTCATTCCTTCGATTATTTTTGCTGCCGCCTTCTGACCTCAAAAAGAGAAAAGAAGGCCTCAAGTGATAGGGAGAGAGAAATCTCCTCATACTCTAGTAGTTTTGGTTTGAGCTGAGGGTTTGATGTTATTTTCCCCCCTTTTCTATGTTTGCTTCCTTTTTTGTTTGTTTCTAGCAGAGGGGGCTGTGAGGAGGTTCTATTTCCCCCCCCTCAATGTGTGTTGGGGGTGCTGTTTTATAGGGTTTTTAAAATTTTATTTGATTAATAAGGAGGGAAAGAGGAGGGAAAGAAAGGAGCTGAAGTGGAAGACAGAACCTACCATGCTACAACTGTCTGAATCCCACCTACTCAAAGCCTAGACAACAAAGCAAGCACCCAACAACATCACACGTATCAGTGCTAAATCAAAGTGAAACTAAACAATCCTTTGCAACACCTGAGAGAACTGCACATAAATGTGTTAAGCAAAACAATATAAAGCCCAAATGACCTCACTCAGAAATTGTTCCTACACTCTCAGTGATCAAAGAATGCACAGAGATTCACAGGTTGTGTGTGAAGGTGAGCCCCTCCTCTTTCTCATCATATCAGAGCACACCAGCATCTAACTTGTACAGTATTCTAACTTTTTTACTCCTTTCCTAGCTTTAAATAACATCTTTTAAGTTTCTTAATCCTCTGAATGCCAAATCCACCTGGTGCAATCAAAAACAGTCCAAATCCTCACCACAACCAGGTTCAAGGCATTCACTGATCTAAGGCATGTCTGGATCACCACCAAGAAATATGGCATTCATTTGAAGATGGCACTCAGCCATCAGCAGTGCAAATGGTTTACAGGATACCCTCTTGTGCTCATTACCATTCACTACAAGACATCAAGCAGGGGGAAATCCCAGAAGCTGACTCCTTTTTTCAGCAGTTAACCACTTCTCACTCAAACACAAAATAGGAGTCATCTTCTGGAATTTCCCCCTACTTGATGTCTGCTTGTAAACAGTAGTGAACACAAGAGGGTATTCTGTAGATCATCTTGACTGCTGACAAAGGCTGCCCTTTGATATGTAAAGTTTGGCATCCTTTTTCCTTCTGGCAATGTGGACACAATTTTGTGCAGCAATATCGGGCAATTTCCTCATATTTTGAATCATGGGTACAGAAGCACAATAACCTACATTTATAAATCAGATGTGTTTTTTTAAAAAAAGAATTGGATAAACATTTGCACTGAAAAGCAGCTCAGTCAGTTTGGGGATAACTATTTGCTCTATGAGGGGGAAGGGAGTTGACTGCACCAGAAACTAAATTCTCCTCCACAATAACTCTCCAGAGTACATTGTTCAGTAGAGTTTAGTTGAGAACTGGCCATCATAATCCACAGTCTGCTATTAGGGACATCCTTGTTTGACCTATGAAAGGCAAGCATCGGTATAAATGCACAGTAAAGTAAAGCCCAAGGAGATAAAGAGGTTTTCTCAAACTTAGGTTTAAGCATCACCTTTGTCAAAGCATCCATTTCCTTCCATCAGTTAGGAAGCCAAATCACTTGCCGAGATTCAGCATGGGCTGCCTGACCATTTAATTATTTCGTTTACATAAGAGACAGGGTGAGATCCCTTTGTTGAAATTAAAGTTTGTCATAGTGGTGATCAATTTATAAAATCAAAGCCTTTTATCTTTGTTAGAGCTGATCTTGAGTCACATAATTGGAAGGCTTCCCTAATCAGTGTGAGGCAAACCATGATGAAAAGATGAAAAATAGGTCCTGGTTTGATTTTGCCAACTTTTTCTTCTGCTGAAGGGAAGAGTCACACACACCCTTAGGGGAAACCTCAGATTTCTCTCTGATGTTGCAGGGCTGAATACGGAGGCTTTCATTAAGAGCAATACTTTCCATCTGTGGATGCAGTGTATTAATGCAGATTAGGCCCCTCTGATTTGCAATTTAGACGAGTCCTTCCTATATACTGTGGCAGGAGACTTCAAAGCCTTCTGTTTTGTTTTGTTTTAATCTTCTGTTTGTTTTCAGAGAACAAAGCAGATTAATGAAGCAATATCTGTTTACTGCATCTCTCCCCCTTCCCATGGCCTGCAGGGCAAGATTATGTAATTTGGGCACAACTCCAAAAAACTGTGAACAAGGTGTTCAAGTCAACACATGGCTTTGAACATTTTTGAACAGTTTTACTACTTATTTAATAGTGGACAAAATCCTGTTGTTCAGTGTAGTAAATCACACCATGGTGGGCCCAATGAATCAATGGGGATAAAGTGAGTCAACTCCTTTGTAAGTTCCATTGATCCAGATGGGCCTACTCTAATGATGAGTTAGCACAGTAAGTCATGGTTAGAGTAGGCCCATTTGAATCAATGAATTTATGGAGGAGTGGATTCACTAGGTCCCCATTGATTCAGTGAGCCACCTTGAATGATTTCTTACACTAAATAAAATAATTTTGACCATTAAATATTTTATTAAAATATTTCTATCTTGCCCTAAGGATCAATAGATAAAAGAACTTTAAGACAGTTTTTGAAACTAATGAAATACCTAAAAACAATACAAAGCAACATATGCTCTGTTAAGATTCTCTCAAAGTATTCTGAGTAACTTGTAATCAAGTCCACGTGAGACACAATAGAATTACTTGTTTCACTTAAAAACTAACAATTTTCTAACCAAATATAGAAACAAAACCCTATGAAAAACTCACAGCCAATTCTTTTCCCTTATCAAAAAGTAGGAGAAGAAAAGAAAGACTGGCACACTGGCAATAAGACCCGTATTTAAGCATTTAAATTGATTTAAATTTTATCATTCACATGACACAAGAGAGAAATCAATTTATATGGGCTGCAAAGCGAGTTTTTTTTTTCAACTGGCCAGCAGAGGCTTTTAAAAATATCTCACTTCCAAAATCGATTCAATTCAATGCAGTGTTGTGGGTATGAACGCTGCTGTCATTTTTATTTGTGCCTATGTGAATTTTGTGTGGCGGGGGCACCACCAATTTCCCTTTTAATTCTTTTTTTAAAGTTCTTTCTTAAAATGTTTATCACTGCATCACTTCATCAATATGTTCAGCATTACAACCACCTATCCTGTCCTCTCCTTTTGCCCAATGAAGGAGCTGGCAAAGCAGAAGACCAGAGGTCGCAGAGTGGGCACAGAGCAGGCGCACCTGGCCATGGAAGATGTTCTGTGCACCAGGAGCATTGCTGGAAGCTGGAAGTCTCCCCCTTCCACGCTCATTTTAGCATCATTAATCACCTGAGATCACCTCTCCAGTGTCCCCCCCCCCCCCGAGTTTCTAGTGACTATTTTGACACCAGGTGGCACCTCCTGGATTTATGTATCACTTCTTTAAAAAAATCAAAATATTTAAGAACAGTATACTTCTGAAACAGAAAGGAAAGAATTCAGTTTCAGCAATGTAGGTGCCAAAAGTGGTTTAAATCGCCAGAAATAAATTGTTTTCCATTCAGTTCATGTGAACACAGCCACCGGTTTAAATACCATGTGACTTGAACCTGATATTGAAGTTGATTGAAATTGCCAGTTTGACTACAGTCTGAGATGACAATTTTTAAAATTTATATTGGTACCACGATTTGACATTTTGAAATATTTTAATTTGGTGCATATTTAAAATTAGCCAACTAAAGGTGTGACTACACAGCATGGAAAATACAGTTTGATCCACTGTGTATTTACAGTTTATCAAACTGGGCTTCCCTGGGTGAATTACTGTAGCTGTCCAGATGATAATTTGCAGGATAGAGGCATAGAGTTTGGTTTATATTGCACCAAGCTTCAGCAACAGAAGCTGCCGTGCTAACAAGGTCCTAATTGGCAATTTCCAAATCTTAGCAGATTAAAGCTCTCTGATGGGGAAAGGCTTAAAAGATGAATCTAATGCCAAGAAGTCCCTATATTTACACCTACCTCCCAGCCTCTGGAAATCTGACTAATAACAGACTGAGCTAAGAAGAAAGTCTAAACAGAAGGGAGAGCAAGAGAGGAGGACGGCAAGCACATCAGAGCAGCTTGGCTCATTAACAAGTAGAAGAGAGGAAGGCAAAAGAGAGGAAAAGAGAGAGAGAATTGTGTGTTTTGCAAGACCAGGAGTGATCCAAGCACCTCTTTACATTGGATCAAGCAATCACACTGGGCAGAAAGCGGACAAAAGCCATCTCCAACTGATAGCAGAAATTTAAACCACGCTACTGGCTGAATAAAAAAAAGACAAAAAAGATAAGGGCTTCCACACATAGAGCTTTACTTCATGTAGTCACTGGGTTTTAATTAGAATTCATCTGTGCTTAATCCACCATAAATTGTAGAGTAAAAAGCCAATGTAGTTGTCCCCTGAGTAGAATTGTAAACACAGTACAGTGATATATACAATGAGGCACTTTGTTGTTGCACTTTTTAAAAAAACTATATTTTAGAACTATTAACATTTATCATCAATACAACACCCCCCCCCCCCCAAATTTCATCTTATCTCTTGGGATATACAGATTAACTACTTTGTCTGGTGACTGGTTTTTAGGATTTAAGCATAAGATTCCCAAAAAGGGACTGCTCTGGTTACCTCTCTGCAACATTCATGTACTCTTGGCTCTAATTATATCCTGTTGCTAATGTCTGCTTTTGTCCTTATCCATTACTACAAGTCTGAATTTGAAATCCTTTTTCTGAGTCTCTAAGGTATCATGGTGCTAAATCTGAAGTCATTGTAAGTACCTTTTTAAAAATGCCCTCCAGTTGAAATTTATTTATTTATTTATTGGATTTTTACCCTGCCCCCCTAGACAAAGTCTACTCGGGGCGGCTTACAAATATTATAAAAACATCATTGTACAATAAATATAAAAATCATTAAAACATCATAATTTTAAACAATTAAAATTAGTCAATGAGTCAAATGCTACACTGGTGCAGGGTGGAGGAAAGAATATAAATAAAAAGCGTGCTCTTTTCTCCTGAAAAAAACTGAACTGGGAGAAGAGAAAACTGGTATCTTAAAGTAGAGGCGTACTACATCTGTTCCACTGCATTACAAAATACATTAAAAGGACAGAATTTGAAAAGGGGCCCAGTTACCATTATAGTTCCAGTCTTTGGCCAAAGTCCAATAGGCATAAAATGGCACTGTACAGTGGTCTTCACCTCCTGACAGCTCCCCCTTGCACATTCAAGGGCACAAGCTGTTGCACACCTAGTTTTTCAATCACTGCAGCATCAGCTATGCCCAAGAGAGCTTGATGGTGGCAAGGAAAAACGTACACAATCCCCATTTCACGGTTGTGTGAATATGCAGGATTCTGGCCTTAGTTCTTATGCAAGAATCTTAGTCAGGTATATTTATACGAACTTATAGTTCCCAACGTCATGTTCAAATCACAAAGGAGAGTGTATACATGGAAATCTCCACATTTGCAACAAGGAGCCAAAGATATTGTATGCTAGTTAATGAAAGATAGCAAACAGTGTTATGCAGGTGAAGACATCCCTTGGAGCTGAAATAAATTGAGATCATAACTCAGTTAATGCTGTAGCTTGCCTTGAATTTAAAAAAAATGAAAAGGAGAAAAAGGAACTAGATGTATGTATGTACTGCCAATAAGGAAAGGATTCATGAAGGCATCATATGCACTCAAATAGCTCAGATATAACTACTCTGAAGTGACAGAAATATTAATATTTATGTTGAACAAAAACCTCAAAAGTAGAAAATAGTGTTAAAAAGAGAGAAAAGTATAGCAGGAGGAATATTAGAGCTAAGACAAGAGAGGCAAAATGGAAAAGTAAAGACATTGAGTACAGAGGATAACACAAGAACATTGGAAGAAAAAATTGGAAAAGCCAAGGGAAAAATTCATGCCACAAAATGGCTGAAATCCTATTGCCATAATTTACGCAGCGTAAAGCTTATGAGGATTTAAATGTCACTAACGTCAGTCTAATCAGAATCTTTACATTTAAAAAATGCTCCTTGATATTTAATTTTATATATTTGACCTTTTCCTTTCATATCTTTTTCCACATTTTTGTAGCCATGACAGCAGTCTTTGGTGTGCTGGTACTCTCACAGATTTCCTTTGAACTCGTTTCGCGCTTAAATAAAACATTTAGTCAAGCAGAGGAGCAACACTGTTCTGGCTGTCCCTTCTGTGCCCTGCAGCTACGAATAATAATAATAATAATAATAATAATAATAATAATAATAATAATAATAATAATAATAATAATAATAATAATAATAATAATAACAACAACAACAACAACAACAACAACAACAACAACAACAACAACAACAACAACAACAACAACAACAACAACAACAACAATACCCTGTTTCCCCGAAAATAAGACCTAACCTGAAAATAAGTCCTAGTATGATTTTTCAGGATGCTCGTAATAGAAGCCCTACCCCCCCCCAAAATAAGCCCTAGTTAAGTGAAACCCCGCCCTCCACCATTGTGCAGCAACCAGAAGATGACATGACTGTATTTGAATAAATGTAGATTGTTGTACATGAAAAAAATAAAACATCCCCTGAAAATAAGCCCTAATGCGTTTTTTGGAGCAAAAATTAATATAAGACCCTGTCTTATTTTCGGGGAAACACGGTAATAATAATAATAATAATAATAATAATAATAATAATAATAATAATAATAATAATAATAATAATAATAATTATTATTATTATTATTATTATTATTATTATTATTATTAAAAAATGCATTCCACTATCTTAGCAACTCAATGATGAAACCTCTATTAATTTGAATGGAGGTAGATTTTTGTTATAGGAAACATCATTCACTCATAAGAACTGCTCCCTTGCCCAATATATGTAGCACTCTCTTTCAACACCTTTCAATAAAATATGCCTCCCCACCACCAAAAATATAATAAAATAAAATCACCTGATGAAAGCTTTTAATATTTTAGGTTGAAAATATTTTGAAGCAATATAATCAAAGGTTTGCAGCATGTAATCGAAACAGCTTAAATGAAAAGAAGAAATTGCAAAGATAAAGATACTGCCAGAGAGCAGAAATACTGTGAGCAGCTCCAAATGGGATTTGCAATAATAATTGCAAAATATTCTGAACCAGCGATAAGGTTAATTTGTTTAGCATGGCTTCAGTTAAAATAAGCTGTGAGGATATGTAAATAAATATGGGGAAAAGTAAAAGATAGGTCATTGCTCCTCTAGGCACCTACATGCCCCTTAGAATGAAGTCCACCATTGCCTCCACTCTGGTCAGTTTGAGCACACAGTTATTTAGATCAAGAGAAACATGATCTTTGTGTTGTAAGCAGAAAATGATTTCTACCCAGTGAGGAAAACTGAAGCCAACTCTTATTAGAGCACACGGGGTGCCTCCTTGATTTTCATTCTCTGTTTCTCTAGATTTATCCTGAGAAAGGCAAACAGACACACACACACACACACACACACACACACACACACACACACACACACATGCATGGATTTTTTTTCCCCACAGGGGACAGCATTGTATGGATTTTGAAGTGGTGAGTGGGAAACTCTTCAGAAGCAGATTGATCAGATCCTCCCATTCCTATATTTTGCTACCTTTCTCATAACAAGCACTTGTGCTAGCCTTTTGGTCCTCGCATATTCACAGGAATGTTTTGTGAAGACACAAGTGAGGGCCTTCTTGCTGGCTGCGGTCTTCTCCTTGTCCACCTGTCAACAGGCAAAGACTTCTTGATTTAGATAAGCCTTTGGTCACTAATTGGCTGCTGAGGAAGGCTCTTCAAGTAGTGGTGATTGTACATTTCCTTTCTTTGTTGTGCTTTTAAATGGATTTCCCACCCACCCCTAATATGCAGCTTCTTTTTAAAAGATAACTTATTCGACTGTGATTATAATGTCTTTAAAGAGGTATGAGTAATTCACATGACGAGCTACCTTAGATCCTGCACTGAGAAAGAAATGGAATATAGCTGATATAGATAAATATATTAATTAAATAAGCATTCTGGTTCCATTTCAGTTCTAGTGGCATCCATTTGTGTGTGTGTGTGTGTGTGTGTGTGTGTGTAATCAGAAAAATATTCCCCATTGCCTAAAACAATCCAGATTCTTCCTCACAGAACTACCATCTCATCTATGTCTTGTGACCCTTGGTCATTATGTGTCCAGCTGACCTCAGGGGAATGCAGTTCCATGATGGTCTGGAGGAAGTTGCCAAAAAACAAACAAACAAGCAAACAAACATGTTCACACTTATAAGATGCATTGCAAAACTTCACTGAGACTACATTGAGCTGAAACCAATGGTGTTTTATTTATACACTTTCTTTTCCACTTGCTAGCTAGGTCCACATTGAAGCCATTGTCAGTACAGAACTATTCAATTCACTGACTTCTATCTTCTGTTGAAAATTAGCTTTATTCTAGGTTTTTGTTTTCCTGCTAGACAAGAGAGGAAGAACTGTTAGCTTTCCATAGGAATACACACACACCTTTAGCTGCTGGCTGGATAGTTCAGAACAACTACAACTACACAGAAAAAAAATGCAGAAGATACTACAGGTTTGAGGTGGGCTGATTTGCTTTTTTTTTTTTTTTTTTTCATTGACTACGTGACACAAGTGGAAATGGAAATGTCAATCAGCCCAGAGTTTCCCTTTTTGAATCCACAGTTTTCCCCCTTCCACCTTTAGGGCTTCTTCTTCTACCAGATCCATTCACATCAGCTCAGGCATGTGATCACTTGAACCAATGCAAAAAAAGGGAAGATGAGCTGTATGCACACATTCACCCTTATCTCTTGCCTCATGAGGGAGGACGGGCTGCATGTGCACGGACAGCCCCCCCCCTTCCCACTCAACCTTTTTTAAAACAGCTTTTCCTCTTTCTCTGGGCAGAGAGAAAGAAGCCAGCATACACTCAGGAACGGCAAGATTTTTCTTTTCTTCTTCTTTTCTTTTTCTCTTTCATTTTTTAAAGAAAAAACAACACCTTTTGGTGTTTTGCTTTTTACTGCTTATGGCAAAACTAATAAAATTAGGCCTTCTCATCTTATTAGGCAGTTCCCTTTTAAATGTGCCACCTGCTAGTCTATTGAAACAAAGGCTTTTTCTCTCTCCCTGTGTGGCCAGTTAATGTGGAGAGACCAGGGAAAACTTGAATTCCACAGTGCAACTTCACAGTGAATGAAAGAGAGTGAGATTGCATTTCTTTTTCACTTTGTAGTTGTGCACTGAGTTAAGTATCTGTCGGGGAGTTTGATCCCCCACTGCCTGTCCTCTATGTATACAGGTAACTACAAATGACAACAATGGAAGAAAAAATGATGCAAATCATTTCTGCCTCCCAGTATTTGAGAACAGAAAGAACTGCGCTTCAGTTCTGTCAGCATTAAGTGTTCCTATCTGTGATTAGTCTGGTATTGATATCTGAAGAGTGTAGCAGCCTTAGTGATGACTACTGAGCAGTCCTACTGAGGAGAAGCAGAATTCTGAAGACTCATATTTGTTAATTCAGTGAACAGTGCAGAAAGGGAAAAAAAAACATGTGTAAACTGAATTATACAAGCCTCTAGATTTGGCTTCCATGGTAGAGATCTTATTCTAATTAAGATGGAAGAGTAAGAAGAGGAATTGACCTCTGAGGAAGGGTCAAACTGGATGTTATGGAATACTCAGGAAAAAAAGCAAATGAAGTTGTGTTATCCTATACAATACAAAAGCAATGGCAGGTGATACCCTTATTAGACCATAATTTTTTTTTTAAATGCTAGCTTTTGACCTATACTAGTCTTCATCAGGCTGTGCACCAATATGTTATGGGTGATGCACAAAAAAACTTATGAAAAGTATGTCTGTGCCCAGCTTGTTTCTTAAAAATAAGTTCCAAAAAGTAGGTTTCAAACACCACAGGTGTGCAGGAAACGCCAACCCTGCTGACCGTTGCCTGGATTATCGCTCCCAATTCACCAAACAAAAAGTGGGGGTTTTTAGCGGCCCGTGTTTTTGCTAAGGAATGTTTGTACTCTCTACATTAAACTGAGTTTTAATTCCCCCACATGATCTCCCCAGAGATAGTAATCTACATGTAAACCCTAGAAAAGGAAGAAGGGGGAAAGCACACAACTATCTTCTGCCCCCCCCTCCACCCGCCCGCAAGTTCAGGCCACTCTATTGGTATTCTGGTCCAACAAGTTCTTCATATGTTTGGAAAGCTGTGAAAAAATGGTATACCAGCTGAGCTGCTAGCACCCCGATGCTAGCAGAATCTCTTCACTCATATCTTTGTGCTAAACTTAAAATTCCCCCATATTTTGATCAGATGTGGTTTCACAGCTTACAGTGCCACCCACTGATTTATCAACAGTAGCTTCCTAATGGTTTGGACTTTCCTATGCTGTCACAACCAATTATTGGCACTGAAGGACTTCATTAATTAATTTACATGGCCTCAATGATAGCACATCTTAAAGAGGCCCCTGGTTGCACATATGCCATGCAGAAAACAGTGCACTTGACTCTGTAACATTGCTGTGATTACAGCATTTGGCAAATATGTATGTGCTTCTAATTATTGCCTTTATTATCAGGCCATAAGTTGTCACAGACACACAGGCTTTATTTTACAGAGAGGAAGAATTGGTTTGTGAAATATAATCTGCCTCAGGCGCTGGAGATCAAAATACCAAGCAGACTGAGAAGAGGAGCTTACTGCTTCATGGGTTTGTTTAAAAAAAAGAAAAAAAGAAAATAACCTCGGCTGCAAAATGAGTTGAAACAAAATTGAATTTGATTGAGCAGGAGATAATGAAATCTGAGAGCTTTACAGTGAGTTGGTGGGGGTAGGATTATGTCCCTTTCTGGAAAACAGCCTTGGCAGTGGCCTTATTCCCACTAAAAATCAAGTGTTCTTTCAATAATGGGCTGAACTGTGTGTTAATGTGAGCCACAGCCAGCCGTAGTTCAAGCATTACAAAAGTAAAAAGTGCTGAATTGAATACAAGGTTGGAGTCAGGCCAAGATCTGGAAATGATAAAAAACAATTGTGTCAGAGAAGAAAAATGAAACGACAGAGCAACAAGAGATTGAGTTTAATAAGGTTTTCTCCTATCATATTCTTATGTGTGGTTACTGAGAATTAAATCCTGCTGTGTCCAGTCAGGCTTACACCTCAGGGTGTTTGGGTTTGGGAGCTGGAGACTGATTAGTCTCCAAGAGCATACCAAGACTAGCCCTGTGACTCCCGGGCGACATGTGCCCCCCTGAGCCGTACAGGTGGCCGGCCCCCTTGCTTTCCAAAAGCCCTCAGTAAATGATACATTCAGGGCTCTGCAAGAGCCAATCTGTTCCTACCCGAGTTACCAGTGAGATGGAAAGAAAAGCAAGGAGAGAAAGAGAGGGAAAAATGGCAGATTGAGACAAATCAAATGAGAGAGAGCAAGAGAGAGAGAGAGAGAGATCTTGTTCCAGGATCATCAGAGAAAGAGAAGAGGTGTGGGATCATTTACCACTCTCACCTCTTTCACCATTAGCTTCCATTCCATACTTTGCATATATTGTTTAGGAGCAGATTAGCACTTCTGGGAGGCTTTTGGAAGCATGACTCTACTTGTAACCAAGGTGTACAGGGAGCTTCTTCTTCTTCTTCTTAAAATCTTCCCTAAACAGAAAACACCAGTTTTGGCCATTTTTTCCCACAACAGCAGGAGGCAGAAGGCTTTTCGGGGCTGCAGGTATGAATAGGGCAGTTGCCTATAGTCCATCCCGGGTTAAAGTAAAATAAATCCATAATACTTTCACCCCGCCTATCTCCCAAAAAAGGACCCAAGGCAGCTTACATCCTTGGAAGACTATATTTAAAGCTGAAAACAATGAGTATACAACAATGGTTTATATTACTAAAAGACAATATTTAAAGCTAAGAACAATGGGTATAAGGAGGCAGCTGACATCATTAAAAGACAATATTAAAGCTAAAACAATAAGCAAGTAAATACTAAAAAGGAACAAACAAATACCATTCTGAGAGATGTTAAATACAAGTAGTACTAAAGACCCAGTCAGAGTAGTAATGCATAACAATCCATCTGAAAGTCACCCATGTAGCCAGCCATGTAGCCAGTCACCCATATAGGAAGTCACTGAGAGAAAGCTGGTCTGAAGAGAAAGGTCTTTGCCTGCTTTCGGAAGGACAGCAAAGATGGGGCCAGCCTGGCCTCCCAAGGGAGGGAGTTCCAATGTCTGGGAGCAGCAAAAGAGTGACCCCACCAAGTGCACCTGTGAGGGTGGTGGGATTGAGAGAAAGGCCTCCCCTGATGATCTTGATGCCGTTTAGGGCTTTTTAGGTTAAAACCAGCACTCTGAATTGTGCCTGGGAACTGATCTACAGCCAGTGGAGCTGCTGTAACAGGGGGATTATGTGATCTCTGTAATCAGCCCCAGTTAGCAATGTGGCTGCTGCATTTTGGACCTGCTGAAGTTTCCTGACAGTTTCCATCAGCAGCCCCACATAGGGCAAGTTACAGTAATCCAGTCAGGAAGTAACTAGGGTATGTATGACAGTGGTCAGATCAGGTATCTCCAGAAAAGGACGTAGCTGGTGTACTAGTTTTAATTGTGCAAATGCATTCCTGGCCACCACTGAAGGCTGGGCATCCAGGCTCAGAGATGAATCCAGCAACACCTAAGCTGTGCACCTGTGTTTTCAAAGGGAATGTAACCCCATCCAGTACAGACTGCATCCCTTTTCCTTGACCTGCCTTTCGACCAGGAGCACCTCTGTCTTGTCTGGATTAAGTTTCAGTTTATACATCCTCATCCAGTCCATCACTGATACCAAACACTGATTTAGAGCCAGAATAGCCTCCTTGGATTTAGGTGGCAAGGAGAGGTAGAGCTGGGTGCATGTGCGTTGACAGTAGGACAGAAAGTAAAACTTCAGCTTTCCCTCCCCCATCTGCAACTCACCCCCATATTTTGCCCATTGTTCTGAACAGGGAACTGCCAAGTTCTGCACAACAGAATGCCCTTTTGGGTGAATCGAGAACAGGAATTTGTCATTCTGTGCAGAAATAGCAACGACTCTACAAAGCTTGGCACGTCTTCCAAAAATAAATGACTACACAAAACATCCAAGAAATCCTGTGAGATCTCTCAGGAATATTTAGATGTCTGGCAATATCTGGTCTTGTGAGAAGATGATAAAGGAGGCAAAAATAGTGGGCTCTTACACACTTGGTCTTGTGGCTTTTTCCAGTGCCAAAACATGAAAATCCTGGTTCTCTGATGATCATGTTCCTAAACATATGTTCTCCCAAACTCAGGGTCCAGCATTCCACTGAGCTTCCTTTGAGGAGAAAGTCCCACTAACAGAGTAACATGGGAGAACAAAGAGCACAATCCTCCATTACCAAGCTGGTACAGCTTTCCACTTGGTGGAAGCTTAGTATGGTACTGGGCTGGGAAACATCTATCTCTGTCTTTATCTCTGTTTCTGTCATGTTAGAGGGACTAACAAGACAACAGTAATTAAATATCAAATTCTTCTTCTGTTGCCCTGAATAAAAGTATTCTGTGTGCAAGACGGCAGTTGCAGAACACAGAGGATGGAGTAGTCCAGGCTGGATGGAAGATATCAGGTGTAATTTTCTAGGCTTCAGCCTAGAATTTATGATTTAATATTTAATTTAATAGTTAATATAATTGATTATTTAATTTATAATTTATTATTTCTGCAACATATGCATAGGTCATATGTAGTTTTGGCTACATACTGTGGATGGTAGGGGTGTGCAGGAGTCTCCTACCTGCTCTGTATCCAAATGAAAAGTATACAGATTGCAGCCAGCCCATGCTGTACGTTTAGCAGACATTCCGACCTGCTCCATTCCTAGATCCAAGGCATTACCTGTTTGTTTTTCAATCTTCCTTTTTAAAAAAGATCCCATGAATGGGAGGAACACAGGCAGCTATTACTGGGTGGGTTATGCAGTACCATAATTGTGTAAACTCTTCACTCAAAGCCCATACAACATTCATCCTTCTACAGTAGCACACACATTCCATCAAAATAATGTAAGGTTGCTTCAGAAGAGTTGTGTGAGGGAGCAAAGAAAAAGAATATTGCAGAACACACAAAAAATGCTATCTAAATAGCAACACAAACCTTCATCTTTACTCTACAGTTCCATTATGAGTCTGGTAGAGTTTGTAGATCAAATCTATCAGGTTTGTACTTCCAGAATGTAATGAGCACTGACTTTGACACACAAACTTTATTGTTTTTGACATTCACATTGAGACTGAGTTAAAGTTCTGTGTTTTCTAATTTTGCATGATTTAAACATCCGTATTCTGCCATCTTGCACATGCTCTGATGTTCATCTGTATAAACCTTTATTTTCATGGGAAGTTCCCTGATACAAAAGAAGTCTCAGTGGGGTGACAAGCATGGTGACACATGGAAAATCATTGGGAATGAGAAATCTTGCAAGTATCCATCAGACTCATATCCTGAAGCCATTCTCTGGAGTGCTTTATTCATCCTTAAAAAGCAACTCAGGAGACGTCCTTCCAAATGATCTATGACATGGATCTTGCTTGCCATGGTCAGAATTCTCTTGCTCCTAAGTCTAAATCTGATTTTAGCTCTCATCACCCAAATATTCACTTTTCTCTCTATTCATAAAATTGTAGCTATATCTTCTACCTACAGCCTGTCTTTTCCTTCTCTTTCCCAGAAGGCTGCCCAAGTGGCAAACCAATATTCTCCACTGAAATATTTCAATTTCTCATTTATTCTGCTTATAATCAGTCAACATCAATAATGCATAAATAGGTACTAAGCACTAAACACACAACACCTACGGCTAGAAAACAACTATGTGGATAATTTATACTTTATTACATACAGGATTCTCCATTATACTATTTGCATATGAAACATAAATGGTATTGCTATACTCAGTGCTCACCAGTGAAGCAGTGTGATAGGATGGTACAGGAAAAGGTTTTTGCTGCTGCTGCTGCTAAGCAATGCCCAAAAGGATGGGGAACGCTCATTCCCTTACACGAGCTGCTGTCACCTTCTGGAAAGAGATTGTGATATAGTGTGCAGTTTCTGTAAATACACAACGAGCCAAGAATTTCCCATAGGCAATATAAATACTGGACAAAATAGATTTTCTACGTGCATTGTACTACAAAATAATGTGATTAGGTAGTTAGAATCTGAGTGAGAAAACTATGTCCTTCTAAATAACATGGACTCTAACACTCATCAGCCCAGCCAGCATGGCCAGTTATCAAGGATGATAGGACTGTAGTCCAACTTGATTAGGAAGGAAACAAGCTTCCCACACTGTGTTAGAAACTCTGGAGAGACCTGTGTTTGAAGTCAGGTACTGAGCAGATTACTCTAACAGTATGAAAACATAATAAGTTAACCCCAGAACACCACACCAAACACTTGACTGTATTAGAATTATCAGATAGATAGATAGATAGATAGATAGATAGATAGATAGATAGATAGATAGATAGATAGATAGATAGATAGATAGATAGATAGATAGATAGACAGACAGACAGACAGACAGACAGACAGACAGACAGACAATGGACACATACAGAAAATGTCAACCTGCTCATTATATAGGTGATTCTCATCTACATTTTTTAAATCACTGGAGCATATAACAGTACTGCAGTAACTGGAAAAAACAAGACAAGTCAGTATAACAAGTTTTTGTGACCAAAGAGAAGTTTTGAAATAGCACTGGCAAAATGGCAAGAAGAACAACAAGAAGGGGAAGATACAAATCTAACAACTTGTGAGACATTTCTGACTGTGTGGATGTACGTATGCTGAGGTGATGAAAAAGCCCAAAAAACCCAGCAGCCCAGGTCAGTCTGCAGATGTTTACATTGGCGTTGAATTATTTACTTTGCTGAGGTTTCATGCAATGACAGCTCCAGCAGCATTTGTCATTCTGACAATCTGACCAGAGAAGAGGACCCTATCATTACTGAGGAGAAAAAGATGTATTGTACTAGGCAGGCATCTTGCTTGGCTTTACAGTCCTCTGCCATGTCTTTCAGGAAAGTACTGATTGATCATGGAATGAAATCTCAGTCTTCAAACCTGACAGGGCAGAAGAGAAATAAATCGGAAGTTTGGGAGGGAAAGTGTAAGATCTCAAAGATAAAGCAAGAAAACCTGGGAGTAAATCTGAACAAGAGAAAAATATTGGCCTAGATTTCTTGGACTACGTTTTCCTCTAAGGACCATTGCATTAAAATATAGTCTTAGATTTCTTCTTCTCACTTGCAAGCACATATTTACATGTGGCGTGTGGCATGGTGAGAGGGTTCGAATGTGTCAGGCTTGTGATTGGGTTAGGTGAAATGTTGAAGTGAGGTGCCCTCATCTCATTTTATGAGCTCCCAACGGTGTCAGGGAACATAGGAGCAATACCATCAGGAGGCTAGACTCCATTACAAGTCTAGACTCCTACCAGAATCACCCAAGACAGAAAGATCAAACCTGTGACATCAGACTAAGAAGCATCCATCCTCTTTAGGAATTAATGCTTATATCACCAGAAGAAAATTAATAGTTTCCAATGGTCATGGAAGTGAAGAAAGTGTTGAAAGTGGCAACAGTAGTAGCAGAAAATGACACTGGTGAAGGCTGATTAACAGACAATGGCAGTGACACTCAGGCTAATTCTTATTAGTGCTAGACAGAAGAAGACAATGGTAAACCATTTTGGGATATGTATATCTCAGAAACTCTGTGATGAAATAACCCAAAATTAAACAAGAGACCATGCTGGAAGATTTATTATTATTTATTTATTTTAAATATTATTATGCTGCCTTTCTCCTTAAAAGGACCCAAGATGATATATTAGGTCACTCAGTCAGCTACTGGGGAACAGAAGAAACCTAGCATAATCAGAACATTTGGCCTAGCAGTCATATATGAAGCAGGAGAGTATAGAGCCAACAGTTCGTGTGTTGCAAATTTATCTTTAGGCAAGTTATCAAATGATTATACATGCAGACATCATTGAATGGTCAATATAGAAATCAGACAGACGATATAACTGGAAGCAAAAGGTGGAGCAGCTCTATTCTGTCTAGAAACCAAGACCAAGAACAGAGTGTGGTATATAGACCATCAAAAATAGACTACAGCTAAAGAAAACACTAGTGGACAAATATAATTTAAATAGCATTCCTGAAGAATTTAAAGATGATGTAATTAAGGATGCTGGAAGATCAATAGGGAAAATAAATTATCTGATCAGGACAAAATGAGGAAAAGATGGAATCAATATACTGGTAAATTACACAGAAATGTCAGAACAACAGATTCCCTCGAAGAAGAATTCACTTTAAATTTTAGAGAATGAGAAATATATACTGGACAAAAGGTGGGTGGACATGTGGATTGGATTGGCCTACAGGTATGTGGCTTATGGACTGGACAACTGACCCATGGAATGACCTTCCTATTGAATGGCATTGAGGAAATCTTTGGTTTGTTTCATAAATCACACGATCAACTGTTTCCTGTTGGCAAAACAGGTTTCTTGAGGGTTCCTTCCAACCTGGCCTTTTGCATGATGGAACGAACAAAAACAAAGGCTAACGACTGCTGTTGCAACAAGGTTTGGGCGGCATTGGAAGACAATGGAACAGTATGGACAGGCTACAAGGTTGGATACTTTCAGTGGCTCCGGGTCCAGCATGTACCCTGATAAGATGCTATGGTCACATCATCACAGTGGTGATTTACTTCCTGCAAATAAAGAAAGGAGGTGTGATGCCCTTTTCCTCCCAACTTGCCATCTACCAACACAGAACTGAATTTTAGCCAAGCCCAATTGTTGCTTGGAACAAGGAGACTTAGGGCCTGTCCACACTGGCATATAGATATGATGTATGGATCTCTAGTGGCACAGTTTGGATCAAAAGAAAAAACCTTGTCTATAAGAACGATCCATCCTTCCCCTTTAAGAGCTGCCACACACCTTTCGGGCCAAGTGGTAGGGCCTACATTCTTTTCAGCTCACTCATTGTTCAGCTTGTTTGACTGGGAGATGAAAGCTGAGGCTTCTGGAGGCTGCTTACTGTCACCATGGCTGCAGATTCAGAGGGAGAGGGAGAGAAAAGGAAAGCAGAGAGGCGTGGAGGGGGAAATGGAATGGACTGACAGAGGGAGAGAGGAGCGATGTAAAAAATATATTTGCTTTCCCTTACCCTCTGCAGACCCTCAGGGGAAGCTCTTGATTGGTAACTGATCAGGCTACAAGGGGTTGTTTGCTGTTCGAATGGGAGGAGAACACGAAATGGCACATCGCTCCTCCCCACCTCCAACCTCAACAGACCCTTTGTAGCCCAATCCACCCACACTCAAAATGCCCAGTCTGGACAGGCCGTCAGACTCAGAGTCACATTCATTCATGCTCACATTCCTGCTCACATATAGATACTTTTCAGTTCACTTTTTCTCATGTAACTTTCACTTTTGTAGATTTTGACTGCTCTGGGGCTGTTGGGCCTAAGTTTGTCTTGGTTTTGAAAGAAGCCTTTTCAGGGTTTCCTAGGTGTCTTAGTCCATCACTCTCTCCACTTCACTACACTAAGTCCATGCACAGGGCACAGCGGGTTGTAAGTACTGTAACATTATGTGGTCTGTGTCTATAGACATAGTCTATCTGGTCTATGTTTATTAAAAAACCAGGCAGGTTATCTTTCAGTCTTGCATCATCAGGAGGAGAGCATGATCATTAAATCCTTTTTTTTTCTTTTTTTTTTTCTGGTTATTGCAAAAAAAATTGCACATCACTAAAAATCCACAAATCTGAAAAATACACACAGATGCACTTGAATCAACAGGTAACATATATACATTAAGGAAATGCATTAAAGACAATCATGCCAAAATATTCACTAATTTTCAGATAGAAAGGGAGAGCGGGAGATGGAAACCTTGCAACCTGATGCAGAACTGGAATTGAATGGGAATGATAGTGTGTACCTGAGACAGAGAACATAAATAAAAGAGGCAGCTTTTAACATCTCTAGCTGTGCATCAACTGTCTCTCCTCTGATGTCCCAGGATCACAAACCACTTCTGAAAACACAGGTAGCCATTACCAGATGGAATAGTAGCCACCAGTTTTCTTACATGAACTGTGACCCTGAGTGCAGTTCTGGAGAGCAGTGGTGCTGAAGTCCATTCAAAGGCAAATATGGAGAATATGCTCCCTTATTTCTTCAACTGACGTGTGGTTCCCTACCATCCCGCATACTTCTCTTCAGGTTCCTAGTGTTTATTTTCAACAGTGCCAGGTGATTTTTTTTCCTCCTAGAGCATTTAACATTTAACAGCAGGATCCACTTTAACACAAATTAGTTGGAATCTTTAAGTCTTTATAATGGCACACTGTGCACAGAAACTCCCTGAAGTAAATAACATTTGCAACAGCTGCAGCAAAAGCAATTTATTTTAACTACGTATATTTAAACTGATGCAGCAAGAGATATTGGCCAGCATCCTGCCAGAGCTCCCATAAGGGTTGTGTGTAATTTGTTGTAGCTAACTGTGGTTAATTGATGGGATGCTGGGGCACATATTGGTTGTGCAGTCAGGCACATGACCAAACATGTAACTGAAACACATCCCAGCAGTTCAATTAGTCACAAGTAGAGATGGGCGCAAATTAAAAAAGAAATCACCAAATTAATTCAAAAATTGCTAATTCATCAATTTATATTTGTACGAATCAATGCCCCTGACAAATATGAATCAATGTATTTTTAGCAATTTTTATTCATCAATTCATTTGGCTATAAAACAACACACACACCCCATGCACCTAGAGACACCAAAATCGCAGAAAAGCTTCTACTGACTCTCTTCTACAATCCCTTCAAGTTTGAGTAAGATTGGGTTTCCCCAAGCCAGGTGCTAAAGGGCACTTTCCTGGGGGGCCCCACTTTGTGGGTGTATAACTTGGACGTTTGAAACACAATCTTCACCAAAGTTGGAGAGATTGTAGAGAAGAGTCAGATGAAGCTTCTGTGTGATTTTGGTGTCTTTATGTGCCTGGGGGAATCTTTTCTGGGGGACCCTCCTTGTTAGTGTATAACTTGGATGTCCAAAACCCCAAAATTCACCAAATTTGCAGGGCTTGTAAATGAGAGTCAGGGGACACTTCCCTATGGGGTTTGGTGTCTCTATGTACTTGGGGGATGTTTTATAGGGTTTTGAGTATAAAAATGAATTGACAAATCAATTCATCAATTCATAGGAAAAAATCATAAATTCATAATTCGTGATTCATTGACCTTGATGAATCACAAACCAAACCAAATCACAATTTTTCTGATTCTTGCCAATCTCTAATCACAATTAGCTGTGGCTGTGAGGAATTATAAGGCATATGGGATCTGTAGTCATACAAAGATGGAGTCTGTTAAGTTTTCTGTATAGTTTGGATTTAAGCCACTGAATGTTCTCATGAGATTGTTGTTCCAAGTTTCCTCTGGACTTGCTTTGAGAAGATCAAGAGAAGGACCAAGGAAGACCAAACACCACATTCCTCCTAATTGGGAATGAGATAAACACCTGCATGATCCTAATTGGTTAATAACTTGAAAGTGTAAGAAAGAAGGTGGTCTGGAGATGAGTATAAAAATGGTTGTTTTTATGTATGTGAGAGAGGGAAAAGAAGAGAGAAGGGGGGGAAGAGTCACCTGATTTCTCTAGTGAGCTGTTATGATGATTACTTAGCATAGTTTTAGCTGTTATTATTTTAACCCAAGAATAGTAAGCTGATTTGAATCATGAGTACAACTTGCAGGCTCTTTGACTTGCTCGTAGCAAAGTCCAACAGGCTGCCAGGAGATGTTCCAATGATTATTGGCTTCAGCTCTGCTCTTAGATACAGATAGCAGCAGACACAGGTAACATCAAGGGAATGTATGATGGTATCAAGCAGGCTTTAGGTCCAATACAGAAGAAATCTGCTCCCTTGAAGTCTGCTACAGGCGTGATCATCCAGGACCGAGCACAGCAGATGGAACGCTGGGTGCAGCACTACTCTGAGCTATATTCCAGAGAGAATGTAGTAACCGAAGAGGCACTAAATAACATTGAGTGCCTGCCTGTCTTGGAAGAGTTGGACAACAAACCAACTTTAGCAGAAATAAAAGTGGCCTTGGATTCCCTCACCTCCGGCAAGGCACCTGGGAAGGATAACATCCCTGCTGAACTGCTGAAGTGCTGTAAAGAGATCATCACCACTGAGCTGTATGAAATCTTTTTTCTTTGCTGGAGGGAAGGTGGAGTACCACAGGACATAAAGGATGCAAACATCATCACATTGTATAAGAACAAAGGAGACAGGGGCGACTGCAATAACTACTGTGGCATCTCTCTTCTCAGCATTGTAGGGAAGCTGCTTGCCCGTGTTGTGCTGAAGAGACTCCATGTGCTTGCAGACAGAGTCTATCCAGAATCACAGTGTGGATTTCGAGCTAATAGATCCACCACTGACATGGTATTCTCCCTCTGACAGTTGCAGGAGAAATGTAGGGAACAACGACAGCCACTCTTTGTGGCCTTCATAGATCTCACAAAGGCCTTTGATTTGGTTAGCAGGGACGGCCTTTTTAAAATACTTCCCAAGATTGGATGTCCACCTCGACTCCTTAACATCATCAGGTCCTTTCATGAGTAAATGAAGGGCACTGTAGTTTTTGATGGTTCAACATCAGATCCCTTTGACATCCGAAGCGGAGTGAAACAGGGCTGTGTCCTTGCGCCAACCCTGTTTGGGATCTTTTTTGCTGTCATGCTGAAGCACGCCTTTGGAACTGCAACAGAAGGCATCTATCTCTGGACTAGATCAGATGGAAAGCTCTTTAATCTCTCTAGATTGAGAGCAAAGACCAAAGTCCAGCTGAAATGTATGCGGGACTTCCTCTTCACCAATGCTGCTGCTGTTGTTGCCCACTCTGCTGAAGACCTCCAACAACTCATGAATCGTTTTAGCAAGGCCTGCCAAGACTTTGGATTAACAATCAGCCTGAAGAAAACACAAGTCATGGGCCAGGGCATGGACTCACCTCCCTCTATTACCATCTCCACACAAGAATTGGAGGTTGTTAATGACTTTGTGTACCTTGGCTCAACGATCTCTGACACTCTCTCCCTAGATGTCGAGCTGGATAAATGCATTGGCAAAGCAGCTACCATGTTCTCTAGACTCACAAAGAGAGTATGGCTTAATAAGAAGCTGACGGCATATACCAAGATCCAGGTCTATAGAGCCTGTGTCCTGAGTACACTCCTGTACTGCAGTGAGTCCTGGACCCTTCGTGCACGGCAGGAGAGGAAGCTGAACACGTTCCATATGCATTGCAAATAGTTCCAAATAGAGTAGTCCTAGAATGAGCTGGAATTTTTAGCATGTATACATTACTGAAACAGCGATGTCTACGTTGGCTCGGGCATGTCGTGAGAATGGCTGATGGTCGGATTCCAAAAGATCTCCTGTATGGAGAGTTAGTGCAGGGAAAGCGCCCCAGAGGGAGACCACAGCTGCGATACAAGGACATCTGCAAGTGAGATCTGAAGGTCTTAGGAATGGACCTCAACAGATGGGAAACCTTGACATCTGAGCGTTCAGCCTGGAGGCAGGCGGTGCATCATGGCCTCTCCCATTTTGAAGAGACACTTGTCCAGCAGGCTGAGGCAAAGAGGCAGTCCCGAAACCAGCAAAATCAGGGAGCTGGACAGGGGACAGATTGTATTTGTCTTCAGTGTGGAAGGGATTGTCACTCTCGAATTGGCCTTCTCAGCCACACTAGACGCTGTTCCAAGACCTCCATTCAGAGCACATTACCATAGTCTCTCAAGACTGAAGGATGCCTAATCTAATCTAATCTAATCTAATCTAATCTAATCTAATCTAATCTAATCTAATCTGAATCATAGTAACTGTTTGCATATGTATGTGCTTTAAGGCTACAACTGTACTTTAATGGAACTACTTTATTTTCTTAATAAAACAATTATTCTTCAACAAAGAGCTTGCCTCTTGAACAGCAGAACTGCACCTAAATCCAGTGTGGATAAGAAAGGTCACTAATTGCTACTATACGAAGAGGTTCTACCTAGCCAGTCTGTTGTGCTGTCTAAGGAAGCACACAGTCAATGGCTTATTGCCTTGTAAGTAGGCAAGAGGCTCTATTTTAGGTTGAGCTTGTCCATAGGGCAAGGACTACGCACTTCTGAGGCTAAAGGACCTGTCTCAGGATAAGAAAAGTGGTTGCTTGCGCCTACAGTGACTCCTCGCCCTAGACACTATCTCTTTAGGGAGAAGTGGTTCTGACGGTGGCAAGTCACACAAGCCTTGTGCAAGCACTAGTAAGATTCTAGCCACTGGCTTTTCTATTAGTACTTGAAACTCTTTTTCAAAGCACCAACACAATATATGCAGAATGCACTTTGTTTTTGGTTTTCTTTGCCACTTAAAAAAAAGTCTCAAGCTGTATATAAGACTAAATATGAGGTGGGGCAGACAAATATGTGTCCCATGTAAACACAGTGAGCACATCTGAAGAAGAAAGCTATGATCCCTCATCGGTGCATTAGCACCCTAGGATGCACACGGAAAAAGTGGTTTACAGCACATGAAACCTTAACTCAAACAGCACTTGTTAGTTTTTCAGGTATCCCAAGGACTGCTTGTTATTTTTTTGCTGCATCAGACGAACGCAGCTATCTGCCCTGGACATTTTTACTATGTAGACATAATAATGCATGTGCTGTCAATAGATCTTCTAATCAGTCTCCTCAGGTTTTCATAGCACTCCTAAAGGTGATCCAGCAAAGTAAAAGGAGCAGAAATCTTCCCTTCTAGAGGGTAAGCAAATTTAGCTTATTTGGGCTCAACATTTTTGTCCCTAGATTCTGTACTAGACCTGGGAATGCCAATGTTCAGCCTTCTTTTTTAAAAAAATGGGAACAGGAACAGCATCCTGAGCTATTTTCAGATTAGTGAAAAATGGGGCTAGAAACCCTTGCGGGAACAAGCTCCCTCATACTGTGGTTTCTCTCCCATTGTCTTTCCAAGCTTGAAGAGGCAAATCGCTATGTTGTTTATGTGCTACAGGGGCACAGATGAGGAAGAGATCTCCTTTCATACTCTTCTGTCCTTTTAAGTTATTCACTAGTATCTCAGGTATATGTCCCAAAGATACTTTGAAAAAGCAGAGAGGAGAGGGAAGAACGCAAAGGTAATCTCTTCATTATGCTCTTTCCTCAAGTGGTGAATTCTGGTCTGGCTCATTTGCATATACCAACCAAGAAAAAGTTTGTTTTTTTAAGGGTCTTTGCTACCAGACAGCTAGATTTAATTATTCTTTTTGCCACCATTTCTGCATTTGCAGGATGGATTTTAGTCTATTTCTCTAAGTGTGCAGAGTTAAAAACTAGTTGCCTAGTTCCATGAACTATTAAAATAAAAACACCCGGTAGGTTTATTGTATTTTTCTAAGCAGTCAGCCTGTCCTTTTCATGCTTACTGTGTATGTGACAGGCTTCACAATGACAAACACACACACACACTTATCACACATTTCCCACAAGTTACAGAAAGTACAGTATGATGAAAAAGTGTTTGTCTCTTTCTTATGTTGGAGATGAAATCTTTTGTGGGGGATCAAGAATCCTTGGCAATATAGAATCTCTCTGTATTAAGATAGGCTGTCTTAAACAATAGCTTCTTCTACTGTTCCTGTCATGGAAAGATTGAAAGAGTTACCAGAAGGGGGGTTGTTGTTATGTGTCATCAAGTCACCTCCAGCTTATGGTGACTCCATGAATGAGTTGTCAAGGTTTGAAATTTCGTATTTATAGGATGTTGAAATAATTAGGGGGTGTGTGTAGAAAATGCAGCCCTGAAAATATACATTGTGCTTAAGAAAATGAGGTTTGAACAGTTTACTAAAAGTCAGTACAAAACAGCCAGCTCTCCAGCCATGTCTGAATGCAAGGTCAATGTAAAATAGCATTGCCTTGCAAAAGAATCTATTTCATAGCTAACAGTCCAGGGTGTGTAAACAAATGATAAGGAAAGACAAAACAATTAAATGATTTCTATATTGACCATCTGGTGATGTCCGTGTGTACAGTTGTCTATTCAGTTGCTTGAAGCATGTATTTACAGTAAACAGACTTTTGGCCTCACAAAACTCTGTTCTCCTGCTTTGTTTTTGACCCCTAGACCAAATTTTCTAGCAACATTTGGTTCTGTTTTGTTCGCCACTTGTGTGTTCCAATCACCTATGATTATAAGCACATCTTCTTTTGACACGTGATCAGTTTCCTCCTGGATTCTTGCATAGAAGCTTTCAATTTCGTCTTCTTCAGCATCTATAGTTGGAGCATAGATTTGAATAATATTTATGTTAGTGGATTTTCCCCAAAGCATAATTGATATTATGTGTTCAGACCTTGCAATAGTGAGGCAAGCCACTGGAGTGGCTTGCCTCAGTATTGAAGCCACTCCATTTCTTCTGAGTGTGTCATTTCCAGAGTAGAACATTTTGTAGCAGTCTGACTGAAAATGTCCCATTCTAGTCCACTTTAGCTCACTGACACCCAACAATGCAATATTTATATGTTCCATTTTCTTGGTTTAGCTTCCAAGTTTACCTGGATTCATACTTCCCATGTTCCATGTCCCAGTTGTATGTGTTGCACACTATTTCCTTTCATCTCTGTGTATGTCAGTGTAGCGTTCACCCTGTCATGAATATTCAGCAGTGCATTTGCATAAATCAATAGGGAGCTGTTAGGAGGCAGAGCCAGCTATATAAAAGGGGGGCTGTAGCAGAGTGTGGAGTAGATAGGGAAGAGATAGAGAAGAGATAGGTAGAGGAGAGAAGTTTGAAGAGAAGGTTTGGGTTTTGAGGCAGAGAGAGAGAGTTTAGGGAGTAAACAGTCAGAGTGTTATCTGTATTAGTTAAGTATAGAAGAGGTTAAAGGAAAATACTGAACGCTTTGTGTAACTTTAAGAATGTGCTTAAGAACTATTCCTGAAACAACTTGTAACCAATAAACCTGTTCTTATTTCAAAGTTAAGTACTGAATGGACCTCAGTCTTTCACAGGGAACATAGGTGGTAAAGAGATCAACTGGTGGCAGCATGTTAAAGGACATGATGGGATACGTAACGTGAGCTCATTGTTTGGTGAAACAAGCAGGGGCCACGCGGTAAACGTCACAGTCAGCCACTATACATTCTTTCAGCTTCAATCTAATTGCATAATTAGCAACAGCACTATTCATTCTTGTCCTCTGCTCTTCCCCAGTAACTGATTGAGTGCTTTCTGAACTAGAAATCTCATCTTCCAGCGCTATCTCGTGCTTCATTTTGAACTGTCTTATCATGAGGTTTTCATTGTAAGGAAAGTTCAGCAATGGTTTACCATTGCCTTCTTCTGCATGATATTAACAGAAGTTAGCTTGAGTGTTACTGCTGTTGTCTATGAGAGATCCTCCACCAACCTCACCTTCAAATAGTGCTACTGCCCAGCAGTTACCCTGCAAAAGTTTCTCCACCCTCATCACTGTTAGAACTATGCATTCTCTTCTGCTGATTTGGCCATTACTCCTTAAGAGGATGGATGCATCTTAATCTCTGGCTTTGGCTGACCCTGCTAGCAATTTAGGTGCATAAAGGAGTCTAGACTCCTGACGGCATTGGTCTCAGCTTCTCTGATGCACTCAAACCCCCTCATCATGTTAAGGTGTGTATTCAAGAAGGGGACTTGAAAGGTAGCAAAGGGATTTATCTCTCTGTCTGCAACTAGTTTTGTCACCTTCCTATAACTGGAAGATGATGAGTCTGAAGAGAGAGCACGCTGCTATCTATGGCAGCTTTCCATATGAGTTTAGATCCTGATTTTTGAAGGCACAATTTTAGTGGAGACCTTTCATGGATACTGGATGCTGTGCCTCCTCAGAATCATCACCCTCCTGAAAGAGCCATCCCTCAAGGAGGTAAGAGGGATGGCTTGTAGACAAAGGGCCTTTTTGGCAGCTGCCCCCAGACTATGGAACGCCATCCTGAGGGAGATTCGTTTGGCGCCGACGTTGATGACGTTTCAGTGCCAGGTCAAAACCTTCCTGTTCCAGAAAGTTTTTAATTTAAATAATATCAACTGTGGGTCCCGATGGCAATTTTTAGAGCATTGTATATTTAATTGTATTTTAATTATTTTATCTTTTTATCTTTTTATTGCATTTAATTTGTTGTAAGTCTCCCAGAGACCTTTGGGTAGTGTGGGTGGCATATAAGTTAAATAAATAAATAAATAATAAATAAATAAATGAAAGAATGTAGAAGATCAATGGAATGATCCATGAAGAGTATGTGGCTAGTACATTCCCTTCTACACCTAAGCATCCTATTCACTTTCTAATGCTTGAATATGGCTATAGTCAGAGATGAGGATATGCTGGCCCATCATATCAGTAGACCTTTTCATGAGTGGGGGGCGTGTGGAATTTAATGTAACAAACATAGGCAAGAATCCATTGCGTAATTTTTGTATGGAAATTTTCCCAATTTAAGAAATCACTGTAAGCATGATCAGTTGCCCAATGAATCTCATAACTTAGTGTGAGACAATTAACATCTATAAGTGGCTGAAATCTTGTTGCTGAGTGTAGAAGGTTGCACTAGAGTAGGCCCACTGAATCAGTGGGGATCTGGTGAGTCAGTTCCTCCATAAATTCTATTGATTCAAATAGGCCTACTCTAGTTGTCACTTACTTAAGCATAGAAAATTGCAAGTAGAATAGGCCCATTTGACCAGTGATTTCTTAACATAAGGCAATTCTCCTAAAAAAAATTGCACCATTAGTATTACACCCGTGTAACTACGTAGGAGGATTTGGGCCATAGCATCGCAAGGAGTCTTTAATATTCCTGTCATAACTATGAATTTATGAAGATGCTAAAAAAGTAAAGCCAGCTTTTTAACAAGCACTTAATGCAAAAAGGAAAGTGTTGTTTGAATAATTTAAAAGACCTCTTTGGTTCAGATTAACCATTCCTCCTTCTCATCTAAGGGAGATTTTTATTATTAAAAGTGTTCAGAAGTAGGTGTGAAATAGTTTGAATTAAAAACCAATCAGGATTGAAGCACATAGGTGGCATGCAAGTTATGATCTTGGCACCGTGAGAAATTATATTATTAAACTATATTACAAATGCCTGGGGAATTGATGCAATAATTTTGCAATAAATTCTATTTTTACCAGAGAGGAATCAAATTGCTAAGAGCAAGTTACACAAACTGGAATATGAAAGTCAATGCATTAGAGATCTGCAGGTTCATAATTCATTATAATGTTTTGATTTCTTGGAGACAGTTAAGACATATGCATGGGGGATCATGTTGCCATTAAAGAATAAAGGAAGCCTGACTACCCAGGGTTCAGATACATACGACATACAGGTAACTATCTAGAGTGGCCTTTGCTGCATTGCCAGAAGGAGAACAGACACTAAAGGGGAGGGCATGAGGAACAAAGTTTGCCAAAAAGGAAGACATTTTTCATAATCAAGGAAGATGTCTTACATTAAATTTGCATATCCTAATCTAAAAGGAAAATGGTTCTCACCAGAAAGGACATTTTGTATTAAATTTGCATAGCTAAGTATAATCACAAACAGACACTATTACTATAATTTAAATATAAACATAATACAACTTACTGTCATGCAGAAAAGAGTGAACAGACAAGTGCCTTAGGTCCCAATATTTAGAGGAAAGGCAGGAAATTAATCCAATATATATGCAAATAAAGCATAGTGCTTTGTAGCTCTCTGAAATGTCCCTAATCAGTAATAGGACCCAAATCCTATTACTGATGCCCACCAGTATAACACAGTTGGTGTAAATCTTGTTGACAAATTGTCGCAAGTTAAGAAATCAGTGTAGGCATTAGTTGTTGTGTGCCGAGTGTCACAACTCAACTTGGAACAGCAAATGCTTATGCTCACTTCTCAACTAATGGCAATCTGCCAACCTAATTTACAGCAATGTGTTATAAAACTCCTTAGGATTTTGGCCAATATTTCCATTTCATTAAAATAAATCTACAGAGCTTAAAATTAATGGTTATTTACCAAAGCAAATCTATTTTCCATTAATTAAATACTATTTCTTCCTTAAATGAAATCCTTTGGGGAAAAAATAATATAAGACACTGTGACGTTTACCACGTGGCCCCTGCTTGTTTCCCCAAACAAAGGGCTCACGCTATGTCCTCCCACCAGCAGATACCAATTGTGACGTTCCCTCTTTTCCTCACTGCCACCAGTGGATTTCCTTTATCCACAATATATAAAGAACTTTAGTCAGACACTTGTCTGGTTACTGCCAACAAAACTCATTTATTAAAGTGTATTAAATTTAATCAGAATCACAGATGTTCTTTATTCAATGCATACAATCAAATCATTGAAATGTCATATATCTTGCCACCTAACCAATCACCACCTGCTCTATCTATTTATCTTGACCAGCTTATCTCTAGTAGTATCAGTTCTCACTATCTCCCTGACTATCTCTCTCTCTCTCTCTGCAACTTCTATATCTCCCCTCCCATCTCTTCTGCCAAACCTTCTTATATCCGCTGACTCCGCCCCTCCACTCCTCTCATAGGCTCATGCAAATGAGATCCTGAATATGAGTGACAGGAGTGACGTGGGGCAATCGTCACACTTATTTTGCTTCTTCACTCAAACCAATTTTTGAATCCATCAACATTAATTTAACTTACTTATAATTACAGTTGGCAGGCTTGAGCAGAGAACAGCCAATAGAACTGACAACACTTTCATGGCCTTCCTGTATTAAATATGTGAGAAGAGGACACTCCTAGTCCCTAAATGCAGTTTATATGCTATGTAGGCACTCTCATGGCATGGAGAACAGAGACAGTTACCTGTTGCTGAGGCAGAGAGGGTGCAACAGCAGCAATGCTGTGACATAGCAAAGCTGAGCAGCCATCCTACTGAGTATCCCTACGTACAATGTGCACTGATACAGAAGGAGCAACAGCACCACCAAAGACTGTCTATCTGCAGCTCTGTGGTTCCTGGCCCTGGAGGGCTGTTTCAGAATCATTGAGACATAGAGAATGCAGGAGACGCCATTGCAAGGAAGTTGCAGCACAATTTTTGAAGGAATAACACTGCCCAGGAAGACTGTGAAAGTCTTCAAAATTAAACCCTCCCCATACATTTGCAGTAGAATTTTTAAAAATAAACAACTTTCCTGGTTTCATCTCTCTGTCACATTTTGCTGTTTCCCAACAAATTTCCAAGGTTCTTCAGTCCCTTCCCAGTTCAAAGATTGTCAGGGTTTAAAAGAGAAGGCAGTCTGGCCAAAATCCAGGCTGAAGAATGATGGGTGGATGGATGTATAGATGGATGGATGCAAAATAGATGGAAATAATTTTTCAGTTGCTGCTGCTGCTGAGAGAATGAGATACTTCTTGCTGATCTACAGTGGTTTCCTGATCTACCAAGAAACCAACCAATAGATTATTTACTGCCTCTGTTTGCTGTGTTGGGCCATGTCTGCAATTCTTCGATTTTTGTATCAAATACAGTACTTCGATCTCGTGACTCTAACAAAAAAAGGAGCTATCATATTGCACTTAGGGAATAAAATAATAAAACGTCTCAAATCAAAGCTGACATTTAGAAATTATTCAGGAGATTTCATTGTAACAGGTGGCTGCCATTAGAAGTAAAAAAAATATTTGCTTCATTTAAAATAATTTTAATAAATAATGTTGATACACTATTTTACTTTTAACAAGTTATGTTATTAAATAGTGTGTTACAAGAAGTATTATTATTAATAATAAAGATCAAGATAAACTATTGAAATAATAATAGCTCTTCAAGTTTGGTGGCGGTTTGATCCTTTATTCACTTTACACAATCTGTCTTGTGACATACAGTATTGAGCAATGTTGTTTTGCTGGAATATGTGGCTCACTTATCACCCTAATAAAACAGACCATTTGGAACACCAGTGTAGATGCGTATGTGGATTTTTGTTCCCTATTGATTTCAAGGTACACAGTTTTATTTGGTACAGCCACTACATTAACTAAGGATGGCCCGCCAGCTCTCTCTCTTTCTCTGTCCCTCTCTCCCCCCAACTGTTACCACAAAACGCTGGGGTAAAGTATGCCATCCCTTGCTTGGGGCAGAGTGACATTGCTGAGGATGACATTAACAGATTTCAAGACAACTTCATTCACTAGAAAGAGCTGTCACGACCCAGCCTCCTTGGGGGGAGCGCTGGTCGTCGGTAGAGAGTGTCCGGGCATTTGAATACCCTTTGTCAGCTGGGTAGAGTCCGGATGACCTCAGCCAGGCGTATTACAAACCCCTTCTCACAAGTCTATCCTAAAAGATACTTGCTTGCACTTAATTAAGTTCAGCAAAAACATGTACATGAGCTTTGTAGTCGCCAGATCTATCAAAGCTCAGGCAAATAGGACTCTGTAGCATACTGTGGCCTAACAATCTCTCTGGAAGCAGCCTCAGCAGACTTGCTGTTCAAAAGACCATTCTTAAGGATTTTAAGAATAATTTTTTATTGGAAAAATAAAGTCTTTATAGATATTCAGTTTGTTGCATAAGCAAAGCATAAGTTACATTTCCATAGAATATGGCATTGTAATCTAGACAATATTCACTAAGCAAAAATATATCTAAAAATACTAAAAAGCTTCTTTAAGGGTAGGCATAGGGTATGGCCCCCCTCTCCTTCTTTCTGAGATTCTACATTCCAATTTTCTTCATCCTAACATAAGGAAAAAGATACAAAATGGCTCCTAAGTCTCTCAATAGACTAAGGAACAGTCCACATGGCATAGACTCCATTTTCTACTCTTTTGGCACCACCCTTCTCCTTCGTCTCTCTAGGTGTTGACCAATAGGTGATTTAGGAAAGTCCGTTCTCATCCCGCCTTCTGTTCCCAGGAGAAATCCAGGTGTTGTTTTCCTTCTCCTCGTCTCGGTCCAGATCTAGAAAACATGTTGTGTCTTCAGGCCTTATCGTCTCCTGACATGGCTGGGTACAAGGAACTTTCCCATCGGCTCATGAAGAAAATATTCTCATCATACAAAATCATTTTTACACAGAACCAATATGGAACCATTTTACATTTCTTCACAACTACATAACCCATCTTCATACATGTTTTTAACCCACATAATCTCAACCATGACAAGAGCAAGCCAAAGAGGATGGGGGAGGAGGCTCCATGGTAGCAGAGCTGCCCAATCTCAAGCCCTAGCCGTCTCATGCCAACAAAGCAGAAGGTGGGCTGAGAATGAGAGATGCAACTTGGTCTAGGGGGAATCCATGTAATCAAAAGCCATGACTTGTTCCAGATAAACAAAAAATTACTTGCTAACACAACATGTGTAAGGAACCATAAAGAAAGAGGTTTCATCCAACATAACAGAAACCTGTTTACAAACAGATATAACACTGTATTATTGGAATCAAACATTACAGCAGTAATAGCCAACTGATTTTCAGTAACATTTTGTTTAGAAAATACTTTCCTTCAAGGAGGGATGAAAGGCTTGAATATACTAAATTGTGTCCCGCTACAGTAAAAACCCTAATGCAAAAATGCCAAACAAAGAATGCTGTTCGTTCATTCTGCTCCAGTTGCGCCAGATAAAATTAGGAAACATTTCTTTCCAGTCCAAAAGGCACAATTCTAATTTTGCCCTTGGAAGAAAATATTTTGAAAAGGAATTTTATTGGAGTGCCATTCTTGTATATGGGAGAACCAGTCTCCCAATTCAAGGGCAGCCTTTTTTTATCATTCCAAGGGGTGCCCATTGGGAACAGACAGGCTTTGAACCCAGTTACTTCAAAGCCTCCCAACATCCATTCCTGACATCAATGGACTGTGGAAGGAGAGTCTAGGCCATCGGAGTATAAATGGGAAGCCAGAAACCACAGAAGCACAGTTCATTTTTAAATTGGGGGAAATGGTATCAATTGAGTTGTTCTCGTTTTATTAGCACCTATGTCAGGGATGGATGGGTTAAAGTAAAAACTACGTCAGTAGGGAGAGAGGATGTAAGCCTCTCCTGTTCAATCGTTCTTGTCCTAATCTGGATCAGGGCCATGTGTGCCTACTAGAAAGTAAAACCAGAAATTTTATTATTTATCTATTTAAAATATTTTCACCCCACCTTTCTCCTTAAAGAGGACACAAGGTGGCTTACATCATTTAAAGACAACATTTAAAGCTAAAAACAGTAAGTATACAAATATTTTAAAGGATCAAACAAATACCACACTAATAACTGGTAAATCAAATAATAATAATTGTGTGCTGGCAAGTCAAAGCACTTGAAAGCAGTAAGGCACAAAAATCCATTAAAAAACCCACTCAGGCAGGCAGTCGCTAAGGGAAAGTTTTCCTGAAGAGAAAGGTCTTTGCCTGCCTACAGAAGGACAGTAAAGATTGGGCCAGAGTGGCCTCTTGTGGGAGGGAGTTCCAGAGTTTGGGAGCAGTGACAGAGAAGGCCCTCTCCCATGTCCTGTGCACCTGTGAGGGTGGTGAGATGAAGAGAAAGGTCTCCCCTAATTATCTTAATTCCCGGGCAGGCTCATAGAAGGAGATGCAGTCTTTTAGATAGCTTGGACCCAGGCCATTTAGGGCTTTATAGGTTAAAACCAGCACTTTGAATTGTGCCCAGAAACAGATTGGCAGCCAGTGGAGCTGCTGTAACAAAGGAGTTGCATGTTCCCTGTAATCAGCCCCAGTTAACAATCTGAAATGCCTCCTAAATTACATTATATGCATGCAATGTAGCATTAAGCCTAATATGCCCAATCCTCCCCAATATGTGTGGACCGCACAACGTAAACAGAGACGGAACGTCTCCATAATGATACATTTGGTTTAAGCTCTATAAGGTGCTGCTGTGTGGGTTTCAGGTTGCACCTAGGAAACTTGCTAAAACAAAGAAATATCATCTAAAATTTATCTTCAGTTTTGCTAATATAAAACATGCTATATTTCTCTTTGCTTCTGTTTCCCAAAGTTTTTTTTAATAACACTGGAAACAGAACAAGGTAGCATATGGACTTTATTTTATTTACCTTATTTTTAGTAAATGGGGGATCAGCCATAGTGCACTTTTTTGTTCTGTGGAATCAGAAGAGGATTCCACCCTTTGAAAGATCATAACAGACAAACTTCTCATCTCTACTAATTTTCATGTGCAAAGTAAAACAAAAGAGCCCAGTTCCACTGACAATAAAAACCACTGTTGAATCAGGTTCTGCTTTTAAAAAAAAACAATTTAAATTTCGGTGAACACCTGAGGTACGTGCACATATGGAATAATGTTACAGGGGAGTAAGTTTTTCTACTCCTCTGCTAGAGGTCCATTTATTTTGAGGCAGATGTAGAATCAATTCATTGAAATCAGTTACACATATGTGAATGAACACTTCTTAGTCCATGTTATTTTTTGAAAATCCTGCTACCTGATACAGCACTATACTTATACGTATAGTGCTGTATACTATACACTATACAGCACTTTTTAATCCTGCTATCTGATACAGCACTATACTTTGGTGACAAATCTGTGACAGTAGAAAGGATAGTGGACAAACCATCTCCTCCATTTTCCTCTTCTAATAATTTTTAAAAATACACTCCTAAATGACACAGCAGTATTTATAATACATAAGGGAGTATCCATGCTAGGTTGATGTATTGCTATAGCACAGTGCCACTTCCTAAAACAAACAAAGAGAACTTGCCACAGCCCACAGAATGACAGCAACAACAAAAGGTGGCTGTGGGGGCAGGGTGTCAATAATTATAAGGGGGAAATTGGAGTAATCTGAAGTGCTGCCAGATCTTTCTCATGGCAGAAGAAATGTCTCCCATGGGAATGGGAGGATTACTTAAGTGTGAGATAAATAGATTTAACTGAAGATAAGAACTGTTTAAATGTGACCCACATTGCTCCAAATTCCCCCTTCTAGTCCCACCCTTGGTTTCCCAGTTTCCGCAGCACAATAGGTCTCTTGCCCTCTTAAAGTGCCAGTTTGCATTTTATGGAACATGCCAGCAAGAAGGAGAGGAATTTTGTCAAATCCACAGCTGGTGAGGAAAGAGTCAAGTCCTCTCTCTCTACATGCTATGGTCCCACTAAAGGGGGGGGGGGGGGGACGACTACATTTTATAATTTCAAAAAAGCCCAAATGTATAGTACTTGCTATTATCTATGATATCAAACTAAAGTACATCTTGTTCCTCAAGGTTTGATTTTAACATTTTTTATCCATATGTAATCTTCATTATTTTATTTTATTTTGTAAAATCTTAACTATGGTTTTTTTTAAAAAAATCTTTTTCTATGAACATTGTTGTATATAACTTAGATATCTGTAGAATGTTGCAAAGTTCATAAATTTGGAAGGGATCTAAGAAGACTATAATAACTTTTCAAAATATTTGTAATTTTAAGAACAGGATCATTTTTGTCACAATTATTCAGAACAGCGTGTTCCATAACAGAAGGGAAATGTGTAATAAGTAACTAAACAATTAAAAAGAAAGAAAGTATCAGAGGAACAGTTTGTATGATGATGAGCCAGACATACATCAAAGAATTCAATATAGAATCTTTGAAACAAAATGTTTATTATTCATTCATTCCTGAAAAAAAAGCCCTTAATTTCTTTGAATCTTAAAGAGCGAACATCACCAAACCAACTAAAAACAGTATCAGAGAATGGTAATGTAAGAAACATCACATAAAACATTGTTGTGCTCAACCGAATTAATCAATATTGCTTTAACATTTAAAAACTGGAAAAAATAAAATTATAATGTTGATGGAATTTTCATTAGATTTTTATTTATGTATCTTATCAACTAGAAATAAAATGGCATCTTGTAAAACAAGAACTTGTCCCGTTCTTTTTTGGCAGACCTGAAAACCAAAGCTCAATTAACATGCTCAAATTATTTGGGCCCAAAGCAAGTAATAATAGTTCTGGATAATAATAACTCATGCAAGTGGCTACTCACATGCATGAATTCTGACACCATCTCATAGACAAGGTGTTGTGATGGAAGGAACTCATCTAATTGGAATGCCATTGTCGTAGGAGGCAACACCAAAAGACAATATTACTGAAGAATGAGGAGACATTAAATACAAGGCTGCATTTTTGTGATAATACAGGATATACTGTAGTTATGTAGATGAGCACATGAATCAGCTCACTCTGGGAAGCAATAATGTTTTCTGTCTGCATATGCAAACAATTTTTCCTCCCATGAAGGCTTTTGTGTGCCGGGACGTCCTAAAAGCTAGTCCAGCAGGCACACTGCTGTTCTTTGAAAAAAGCCCGGTAATTCTACTCTGGTATATGACAGTACTGCTTTCAAACATGGTTAGCTGTTATGTCCACTAAATTCTAACTTTCTCCCTCTTCTTCAAAGGGCCATGTGTATTCTCTATAAAGGATATCTGTATTTATGATAGCTCAAGGCTGGTATGAACCTCATACACTTGTGACTTACAACTGTTGTAGAAGCTCACAACACACCCGTACAGGAAACATAAAGGGAAGGAGAGAGAAAGGAGTACATTCTAAAAGAATACATTGCAATAATTATCTCTTTTTTAATGCTAGAGAAGATAAAAAGTTAGTCTAAGTTTCTAACTAAGTAGACTATACATTTGTATATTAGTTCAGATAATACAGTCCGGGTACTAAAAGGAAGCAAACAAGAAGCAAGAGAAGCATGAAAAGGTGACATACTTTGAATATTTCAGAGTCCTAACATTAATGCTTGCAATTAATATGGAGTTATTGACTCTAAAAAGTAACCTTGAAGTGATTCTCTTTAATAAGAAATCCTTCCAAAACCTAAAATAAAAACCAGACTGCAATTCACTAGGTACTTGTTGGGCAGTAAACTCAAGTGGTGGGAATTCCATCCAAATTTCTTGCACTGCATTTTTTTTTTTACTCCTGCCAAGCCAACATGGCTCACTATCAACATTCTCTTTGCACCAGCAATATTTTCCTGCTTCCTGTGAAAAGGAGACTCTCAGTCCTGCTTTTAATCCCTGTTTTTATTTTGGATTTTCATTTTATGCTTGCCCTTTTGTACAAGAAAAGTCTCCAGAGCGCAGTATGCTTTCCAGGGAATTTTGCACAGGAAATATGCCATTTTAATAACTATGTATTTCACCTGGAGTGGGGGTGGATGACCTCAGAACATCGGAGAAATCCCACAGCAATTCCTACAAGGTTGATGGGGGAGGGGGCGGGAATTGAGAGGAAGAAGGAGGGTGTGTTTCTTCTCAATTTCTTGAGAGCAAAATGCTCTCAGATTCATACGCTTATGATGAGAGGAGATTGGAGTGACAGTCTTCTGTAGGACCACATTTTCCCCAGACCCAGCCTATGCTGTCATTAGCCTGAATTGGCATGTCAGACCAACAGAAATCTCACTGCCATCTTTGTGTAATAACAATAGTAAATAATGACAATGATACATTCTGGGGAGCCGTTCTGACATACAGCCATGAACAAATCAGATGGAACTGCAAATCCTACAGAGCTTATGCACCTTCATTTACCATAAGAAATATTTTAGAACTTGTACTCCTCCACATATTGCCCCATTCATCTCTTACTTGTACAGCAGTAACTACCTGGAAATAGTCCCCTGTTCAGAAAAAGAAATGTACACCTGGGCTTCGGTGACCTAATTCAAAGCTACTATAAAGCTAGCAGCATCTCATTGGTGTTTATAGTTAGTAATGGATGTTTCTGCACAAGGAAATAGGGCCTCTGTATTACACTAATATGGAATAAGTTGGTTAGAAAGGGGTTCTTTCTTTTCTTTTTTATCTTAAAACTGCAGGATGGGAAGGGCCCCTGTGGATCATCAAATCCAGTTTCTGTCAGGAAGGCACAGTGGGGAATTGAACTCCCAACCTCTGGCTCTATAGCCAACTACTTAAACCACTGAGCTATCCAGCAGTTTTCTTAACCCAAGCTACAAATTGGTCAGTGTCTCAAAGCAAAAGAGATTATATAATCCTATTGCTCCAAGCTCCCCCTGCCACCTTTCATATTCCCCAACAAGTGCCCAAAATAGCCAACAACGAGTCACCAAAAGCAATCTAGCAGTGTTCATATTTAATTGTGTCATTTCCTCCCCTTGTTTCCCCCCCTCCCCAAATTATCACTACTTCTTTGTGGCTCTCTATCCATAAACAAGATGGTAATGGCGCTGCTGCTGGTGGGACAAATCAACCGAGTTACATTTTTGGCAGTTAGGGATGACATCCAATGGGGTGGATACGGCTGGAGTAGCTTCTGTCATCCTTCTTGTTTTCAAGGGGAAACTAAAGGGATGAAAACAGTCATATGCTGCTCAATAGGAAAATGAACACAGTTCACAGGCGGGCATTAACTTTATTCGGATCCAACACTTCCATGCTCTCCAGAACATTTTATCAGGTGCTAGGGTAAAGGTGATGAGGTGCTATGAGGTGCAAATTAAAACCAAAGAAGAGGTATTGGGGAGAGAAGCAGAACCATCCAAAAATTGGGCCAGATGTTGTAGCCATGAGATCTGCAGTGCTATTCAATCCCAAATTGGAAATGTCAGATTGAATAACCTGGAGATGTGCAAATATCAAGCTATGCCTAGCAATATGCAGTCATGTGAAAAAGAAAGTACACCCTCTTTGACTTCTATAGTTTTACGTATCAGAACATAATAAAAATCATCTGGTCCTTAGCAGGTCTACAAATTAGGTAAATACAACCTCAAATGAACAACAACACATGACATATTAGCAGCAATAACTTGAAGTAATCATTTCCTCTATGACTTTATCAGTTTTTTGCTTCGTTGTGGAGGAATTTTGGCCCACTCTTCTTTACAATGTTGCTTCAGTTCATTGAGCTTTGCAGGCATTTGTTTATGCACAGTTCTCTGAAGGTCCTGCCACAGCATTTCGATCAGATTGACATCTGGACTTTGACTGGGCCATTGCAACACCTTGATTCTTTTCTTTTTCAGCCATTCTGTTGTAGATTTGCTGGTGTGCTTGGGATTACTGTCCTGATGCATGACCCAGTTTCAACCAAGCTTTAGCTGTCAGACAGATGGCCTCTCATTTGACTCTAAAATACTTTGGTATACAGAGGAGTTCATGGTTGACTCAGTGACTGCAACGTGTCCAGGTCCTGTGGCTGCAAAACAAGCCAACCTCATCACCATTGTGCTTGACAGTTGGTATGAGGTGTTTGGGCTGATATGCTGCATTTTGTTTTCCGCCAAATGGGGCACTACGCATTATGGCCAATCACCTCCATTTTGGTCTTGTCTGTCCAAAGGACATTGTTCCAGAATCTTGTGTTTTGTCCATATGCAAATTTACAAACAGAAACCGTGCTGCTATGTTCTTTTTAGATAGAAGAGGCTTTCTCCTTGCAACCCTTCCAAATAAACCATACTTGTTCAGTCTTTTTCTAATTGTACTGTCATGAACTTTTACATTTAACATGTTAATTGAGGCTAGTAGAATCTGAGATGGAACTCCTGGGTTTTTTGCAATTTCTCTGAGCATTGCACGGTCTGACCTTGGGCTGAATTTGCTTGGATGTCCACTCCTGGGAAGATTGGTAACTGACTTGAATGTTTTCCATTTGTGAATAGTCTTTCTCACTGTAGAATGATGGACTTTGTTTGGAAATTGCCTTATAACCCTTCCCAGATTGATGGGCAGCAAAAATGGCTTCCCTACGATCATTGCTGATGTGTTTCCTCCTTGGCACTGTGTTAAGACACACTTGAATGCTTCAGACCAGCAAACTGCTAAAACATCAGCTTTTATAGAGGTAGTCACACTTGCTGATGACCAATTACTCAAGGGCATTTGGTTAGCAGCATCTGGCTGCTACTTAGCCTCTTAATTCCTATGGAAGCAATAAGGGTGTACTTAGTTTTTCACACATGGCTTCTCCATTAGCTTTATTTTTGCACAATAAATCATGACACAGTGTAATATGTTATGTGTTGTTATTCATCTGAGGTTGTATTTACCTAATTTCCAGACTTGCTAAGGACAAAATGATTTTTATTATGCCCTGATACGTAAAAACATAGAATTCAAAGAAGGTGTACTTTCTTTTTCACATAACTGTATACAGAGGCGGAGAATCGATGGCCAGTTTCTGCTAGTGAAAATGCAAGGCTGGCTGTAACACAAAACATAGTATTCTTGGCCACTACGTAGTTCTTGGCCACTATACAGTTCAGTAAAGGAAAACATTACAGTCCTTACACAAACCAAACTTAATGTAAACCTTTATATGGTTCATGGTTCAAGAAGAAACTGGACTGTGGATACTATCTTGTGGTTTCATAGAGGGAACCTCAGGATTGTACATGCTGTAAGATGGAAACAGTGACTTTGAATAAAAGGAATACATGGATAAAAGACTTACCCTTCTTTGCTATATGAATAGCCATGGGGACAAATAAAATCACCAGATTTGGAAGAAATCTATGATTTGTCGAATATTTGTTGCTTTGTATTCATCAATTCCGGAGACCCTGACAAATACGAAGGGATGAATATCTACATGTTTTTTTGTTCATCCCCGTAGGCAGAGTGGGAAGACTAGCCTGTTGGACCAGTGGCTTCCATTCAGGTAGCCTGGCCTTCCCTCTCTGCCTATGGGCCCATCCAACAGCTGATTGGCAGGCCCATAGGTAGAGAGGGAAGGGCTGGGCTGCCGGAACATCAGCCGCCGCCACCCTCTGCAAAGATGGCAGTGGTGGCAGAGGTGGTAGCACAGAGGCAGAGGTGGCAGAGGAGGAGGCAGCAGAACAAGGTTGGGAAGTGACAGAGGCAGTGGGAAGGGGGCGGGGGCAGGCTGTGGGAGCAGGGGACTCCGCTTTTTAGACAGCCACAGGCTGTCTAAAAACAAAACAAAAAAAACACCAAGCACTGATGAACTGATTTGTGGTTCATTGGTAAAATATTAGTAAATTTGTGGTTTGTGGTTCATCAACTTTGACAAACCACGAAGCAAGTTTTCCCCATCTCTATTTATGAGCTTGAGCTATTACAAAGGGGGAAGGAGTAGTCAAAAACTAATGAAGCACTTGTAAAGGAGGAAATGTTGCTCAATTGCACCCACCTATTCTTGCCACAGTGACAAGAAAACAGGATGAAAATAGCAATGCCAGTACAAGAGAGGAGACCCAACTGGAAGAGTAGACTGTTATCTATGGGTGGGTGAAAATTGTTTTGCTTTGTTTCTTGGTATAAACTTTTCAAAATGCACATGTTTCTTTATAAACAAAACAGGAGGGAAAGGAGCTTTTAAAAAGTGGAGGAGACTGAAAATGACAGATGCGTTTAGCCAGGCAGAACACTCTGAAGGGTGCCTCCTAAAATCTGGTCTAGAATCCCATTGTGACTGACTCCCTCCACGACAAGGCTGTAAGTTGTGGTACCATTAGGACAGTGGTCGGGGAACAGGGGTAATTTACCCCAAATGGGATAAAAGTGAAAATTCTGGGGGTAATGAGCAGAGCGCTACCCCACCCCACCCCACCCCACCCCACCCCACCCTCTGCAGCCAAACCTCAAATTGTAAGCCACCTCTTCCTGTTACTTCCTTGGTTGTGGCAGGGCACTTTCAAGAGATCGGAGATAAGCCTGCTTGATTGGTTACAGCTGAAGAATAGCCCCAGGCATTCAATCAATCCAGGGCTTGTGAATGACTGCTTCCGCCCAAGCAGGAGGAGGGAAAGGCTTTAGTTAACGAGGGGAACGAAGGTGCGAGAGATCGCCGGCTTCATCAAGCTTGTTTAAATGTATGTAGATTGTAGAAAATGGATGGATGGAGGGTGGGTGGATGAGTGTGTGTGTGTGAGAGAGAGAGAGACTGACTCAAAACTGAAAAAAGCAACAGGCAAGCAAAACAGAAGGCTTGAATTAAGGCGGGGAAAAAGGGTGGCTTTTTAAGATGCTGTCTAGGTTTGTCATCGCTTTCCTCCCAAGAAGCAGGCGTCTTTTAATTTCGTGGCTGCTGTCCCCATCTGCAGTGATCATGGAGCCCAAGAAAGTAAAATCATTCCAGCTTGAAAAAAGTAGAAGCTTCCAGTCGCAGAGAAAAAGAGTTGTTTGGGGAGCAAAAAGGGCTTGCAATTATGTCAGTGCTTCTCAGCTTCTTCAGCTCATTCCCTTGCAATTATGCCACCAGTGAATGTGAGTGGGGAAAGGTTTCTAAGCTGCTGTCTCCCTTTACTCACAGGCTGTGCCTGGTCCTGCAGGGCACAGTTCATTGGTCCATTGCCACAACAATGGTGAGTGAGAATTAGAGGCAGCAGTAGCTGCTCTTTTCCAGCCTTTTTCAATCATGTGGGCAAATGGAGGAAGAAGCAGCAAGTATTGACTATAGGGTGGTAAGACAGAATCAAACAATACATGTGCACAGATGTGGCAGCACTTGTAGGGGCAAAACAAGAATGTGTTGGAAGGGGGCTCTTTATAAAACAAATTGACCAAACATAAACATAAAACATCCATGGGATCTATGTTACAGTCTCTGTGTTGAGTAAATATTTATATTCTGGAAGCCTATCTTGTAGGATTTTGAGCATAACCTTGCTAGCGTGTGAAATGAGTGCAATTGTACGGTAGTTGGAGCATTCTTTGGCACTGCCCTTCTTTGGGATTGGGATATAGACTAATCTTTTCCAATCCTCTGGCCACTGCTGAGTTTTCCATTGATTATGATAAAAAAAATAGTGCACTGGTCCTTTGATATTGGGCTGTGGCACCAGGGTGGGTGACATGACCTTTAGCCTGGTTTGTTCCTTTTTGCACACCACACACAGAATGATTAAAGTGGTAGGAAAAGCCCCCCCCCCCCAAACTCTGCGTTGGCTGTCTCTAGCAAGCATGTCATTGCTAGCACCACTCTGGCAGCCATTGATGATGATTAAATCCTCTGCAAGCTAGCAAAAATTTAATGCAACTTGTTAGGCACGTTGGACACCTTACTACTCCCTATACCACCCCATGGCTGGAGTGCAATGTGTTCCAGCAAAAATAGTGCACATTTTTATTAAATTTGGTGTATCCTGCTAGTTCGGTACATAGCCTGGCAGCCATTGATACTGATGATATATCCTGCTAGTTCGGTACACAGCCTATTTTGAATATTTTGAATTCAAATAATGTATGATTTCCTTCCTTTCAAATCAAGGGGGTAATGTCGGCGTATATAAATTTTTTGGGGGGTAAAAGGTAAAAAAGTTCCCTGACCCCTGCATTAGGACTTTATTGGGAACAAAGAAAGGTGGAAAGATGATGCATTAACACAAGTTCTTGCAGAGTTGGCCCCTGCAGGGTGTGAGGGTGCTGAGGTTCCTTGCAGCATCAAGCCCTTCTGGGCAATAGCAGAATCTAGTCCAGGGCCGCCCTCTGGAGGCTGCCCTTCCAGTCCATAGGCCCCTCTGGCTTGCAGAGGGAAGAAACAGAAATGAATGTCTCTGCAGGCTCACGACCCCTCAAACTCTCAGTTCCAATGCTGGCTGGGCTCCTCCCATGAGCCTCTGGCCTTAGTCCCAGCAATGGAGGAGTCCCCTAGCTGGCCACGAGTTCCTTCACTCCCTGATCAGTTAAGCAGAAATGTCCTCATAGAGAAAACTGCTGAATTAGGGCAGGCAGGAGCCCCTCCTGGCTTCCCTCCAGTCCAGGGAGTCAGCTTGAGGAAGTAACTGGGGAAGGACGGGAGCTAAGGCCATGGTCTCCCCTTGCTTACCCTCTCAGGGTTTGGATGCCATGTTATCAGCCTTCCTGGGTCGGCAAGGACCTCCAGCTCCCTCCCAGCTCCTCTCCTGGTAATGAGGCTTCGTTCTCATCAATGAGGAATTCCAGGGCATCCTGCCAAGTGTCAGTGTGTTCCTCTTTCCCCAAGCTCTCATCTCCCCCTCTTATTTCTAGCCCAGCCAGAGCACCTTCCCCCTCTGAGGGTATGTCTGGCCCCTCCTCTTCTCCATGGGCCCAGGTGTTTGGAATGGGGAGAGCATTTCTCCTGTTGTAGGAAGCTGACCACTCTGCCAGGCAGCTGCAGCTGGCTCACACCCATGTATTCAATGTTTATGTGGTGCTGAATTAGGCATACAGCCCCTCTCTCTCTCTCTCTCTCTCTCTCTCTCTCTCTCTCTCTCTCTCTCTCTCTCTCCCCCCCCCCCCCCAACAAGCTTCTCATCTTTACCTTCTGGAGACCTATCAGTCCAGGCAGGATGGAGCCTGGATCCAAGGCAGCTAAGCATACTAAGAGTGGCAATCAAAAAAAGGTAACATTTCCCAACCTTGGCTTGTAGTTACGGTCTTAACTCTTATAATTGACACTTTAAAAATAAAAAAATAGGTATCTTGAGCTGTCTTTGGTCTTCCAGATGTTTTGGATTCCAGCTCCAAGTGGCCCGGCCAACATGGCAAGCAGTCAAGCATTCTGGATTCTGAAATCCAAAATACCTTGAGGACTGTTCTGTTGGATTACCACATTCATCTGCAGTTACTTTTAATCCACACAAAAATGTGCATCTGATGCATAAATTAATTTTCAAAATGCATTTTCTCTTTTTGAAAAAGTATGCCTAAAATAAGACTAGTCCCATGCATTCTTATTTGGAAATAGGTCTTGCTGAACTTAGTGGGACTTACTTCTGAATGCTCAGGTTTGTGTTGTCGATGTATTTGTTCATAGTACAGTTCTAAATGTCTTTTTGTCTTTTTTATTTTTATTTACATGAGAAACTGGACTGGACCATGTGAGTTACTTTCCAATATGTACATTAGTCCTGGAGGTGTTGATTAGCTAAATTTCTGTTAGCATTCAGGAAGACTGAATTCTGCAGGCAATGCTAATTAAAATGGAAAGTGAGTGATAACAGCAACAGTACAAGAGTTCCTGCCCTTGTGATCATGATGGAGAATGTGTTAGGCTTTAGTCATGCCTGCAGCATGATGAATACAGCTTGAAAACTTCATGTGCTGAAGGTAGCTCTTCTACATAATTTTTGTTCATGTCAGAAGCAATGCCATGGTGCTTCTGGAGTGTAAGGATCAGCCAACAGGGTGCTGCCATTGCCCAGAGGTTCACAGTCCTCACATTCTTTGGGGAGGCTCCTTCTGTGTCCTCCTGCTGTATAATGATCACATAAGCAGGAGCTACTGTACTTGGTTACTCAAATGTAGAGAAGGAGAGGCTTAGGTTATGAGCAGCCCTTCAGAATGCAACTTCCATCAGTCCTAGCCAACACAACCAAGAGTGAGGAATGATAGCAGTTGTAGTTCAACAATACCTGGGGGCCACTTGCTTTCCATCTCCTGCCTTGACTAATAGCACAGCAATAGATCTGGTGCATTAGATTCTTTCATTCCTGGGAGAGAAGAGAAAGCACCACATGTAACAAAAGCAAGGACAGGTGATACCTTTATTAGACTGCTAAAAAGTGATAAAAAATTTAAAATACTAGCTTTCAGCCTATACCAGTCTTCAACAGGTTATGCACCAATATATTGTGGACAGTGCAGAAAAAAACAATATGAAAGTCCCAAAAGTCATGGCAGATGTCCATGCCAGGTGTGTTGTGATGAAATACTGGGTGCAAGGACTCCCTCTCTAGCCACTGAGCCACACTGCCCTGTTTGTTCTGGAGTGGGTGAGCTCAGAAGAGTCAAATGTGGTGATGACTAGGGAACCTGTCTGGCACTGATGCCTCCCAACACTCCAGTCCACCCTGCCTGGACACTGCTTCCAGTGAGTTAAATAATTGACAAGGTGCTCAGAACCACTACGCCCACCTTGCAAGGTAGGATCTGCCACCATACCCACAAAAATACCAAAAGTCCCAATAGCTGGTCAAGGCAAGGCTTTTTGGTGCCATAAACCTTCTGAGCCAAAAACACAGACAGCTGGTTGGACAAAATTTTGTACTTTATTAAAGATAGTGAAAAAGCAAAAAGGCAAAAGTTTCAAAAAGTACTTGGTGCAAAAAAGACAAGTTGAGATTAAAGGTTAGACAAATTAAGAGAACACACACACAAATAATATAGTTAAGCTAATTTACCTAATGCTCACACCCTGTCACGTAAACACTAACAATTTATTGGTTTGGGTGCTATCAGCAAGAATTGTAATTAATTACTTTTTAAAAGTAGCCATCCCAGTCTCTGGAAGAGTATACTCAGGCTATGGAAAATGTCAGGACTGACTTTATTTTCAAGACTATCAATAATGGAAAATAAATAAATAAATAAAGTAAAAGATTGATCTTTCTTTTGCTTTCCTCCCCCAAATACTGTATTTCTGCCTCGGAAGCTCTTTTTCAATCATTTTGACTGGTGCATAAAATATCTGAGCTTTAATCTTGTGTTGGGCATGTTCTTCTCACACTGCAGGGAGCTTGTCAGGCCCTGGTGTTTTAATAATCAAAAGCCTCCCTCCCCTGTGTGTGTCTTTTGTTTTCCTGTAACTCTGGCCAAGGGTCGGTTCTGTAGGCACCCACTCACATACAGAAAACATATAACTAAACCTTCGCTGCCACCCACCACCCCCTCGATAGAAATCATTTCGAACTATGTGTATGTCTTGCACACATTTCTACAGAATGCTGAGCAATTTTATATGTGAGTGCTGAGGCTTTTAGAGAGGTCACTCATGGACTCGGCTTCTGACAATATAAGCTGTAATTTCTTTTGGGTTCCATCTGGGTGGATCTCTTGTTTAGATTCTCCTTTGTGAGTGATGGAACAATTCTTATGATCATTAAGCTGTATCGCTTGCTATGCTTGCCTTCACTGCTGGCATTTCCCTGAGATACTCTGGTGTCATGGCACAAAATTAATCTTTCTAATGGTTCACACAATGCTACTCAGCATGATATTCAAAAGTCACGTTCTTTACACACAAGCCCTTTTGCAGTTGCCAAGTGCAGGATGTCACAGGAATTCTACGAGGTGGCATATTGCCATGAGAAGCAGGGCTTTTCATTGGGAGCTAAAGGTTGGAAAGAGCCAACGTTTAAAATGATTGGTGAATACACTACACACACACACCCCCAAACAATAGTGAGATACCATGAGATTAAGTCATTAAATCCCATGACATATGTTCACCATGTTACTGCAGATCTTGCTACCAGAAGGGTGAATAAAATTAACTTTCTCAACCATCATTCACATTCCTTTAAGCACCATGATGAGTTCCCAGAAATATATGCCCCAAGGCTGTTCTGCAAATTGAGAGACTCATTTGGAAGATCTGTCAGCAAGAATATGTATTTTATGGCTATCAGATTTCAGGAATTGGTAGGGAATTTCTACTTAGCTCACACTGATTGTGTTAACACGGGCATACTGACTTCATTAATAATGAGATCCCATAGTATCTGCTCAAAAGTAGGATCTGATGGTCAGAATCTGACTTTTTTGTTTTTTTTACATGTGTATATGTGAACACACATAAGTTGCAGTGACTCATTAAAGGCAATCAATTAGATGCTTGTTGTATGCTAGGTAATTTGCCGGTCACATGAGTAGTCATACCACCAGCTGTACAACCATTGCCTTGCTAATTAGCTTCAACTGGCTGCCACAGCTTCCATGTTTTCATTTCCAAACACATGACAAACTAACAGGATTCTGGAACTGTGTTCAATTACATTTTCTCTCAGGTCACTGGGCATGAGAATATAGCATGAGGACTACTGCGAATCCATTCAATGTAACAGAAATACAAGGTATGTATTATGTTGTTGTCGTCATCACTGTTATCATTATCATTACCATAATCAATGTAATTCCTTAGTGGAACACCACTGCACTGACCTCAATCCATCAGCACTGTTACATCATTGGCAATCTCCACCAACAAACATACATCCTGAAGAAAGAAAGAGTTACTCATAGGAGGTCTATACAGATTTATGATACAGATTTATTTTATACAAATGCATGATCTGAAGCTGATATGCAGTGGTTTGTTTAAGGCCATTCGGAAAGCACAGCAAACTTGAAACCATAACTTCCAGCTACTTGTTCATGCTATTGAACAACATCAATTCTTCTTCTCTCAGTGAAGCTAGGGAGTCATCCCAGTTTTTTAAAAAAAGAGAGCACAATTTGGGTTTGAACAGTAACTCACACAATACTCTGGCCATGGGAGATTCTGGGAACTGTAGTCCAAACAGTTCCTTTTCCAAGTTCTGGTAAAGACGTCTGAATAAGAAGCTCTGCTGCCCTATAGCCCTTAACGAAGTGGATGCATGAAGTATCCAACTTATTAGCCCACCACAGGCTTCTACTCTCTTGCCAACCTATCCATCAAAGCACTGTAGCAAGCACATGAAATATCTAGTCAATGTCCCCATCTCATCTTCATCATCATCTTAGAACAGCAGAACTGGAATGGACCCAATGGATCATTAAGTCCAGCCCCTTGTCAGGGAGGCACAGTGGGAAATTGAACTCTTAACCTCTACCTAAACCACTGAGAATCCAGCAGTTCTTCACGAAGCCACACTCGAAGAGAACAAAGTGGAGGGCATACATACCTGTTTTGTTACTGTTGGATGTTCTAGAAGTGGTGATGTTCAGAATACTGCTTTCAGTTCAGCTGCACTGACAGCAGCTGGGTGGCACTTTCCACCTTTCTGAAGATAAGCTTTTTTAGCTCCATATGTGATATGTCTTGCTCAGGGATGCCATATAGGGAGGTCATGAACCAGTCCTCCTGTTTCCCAATGAAATGTTTATGAGGAACTATAAAAAGTAGATAAAAAATAAAATACTCTGCTCTTTTGTTATTATTTTTTTTAGCAGTGTAACCTTGAATGTGTCAACAGATTAAGCCTTTGAAGCTTGCTGTTAATCTCCCTCTCCCATCCATGTGCCATTCCATCACATCCTTTTCCTGGAGGCTGAAGAGGTGCCACAAATCAAGGTGGGAAGGATAACCAAGATATGGAAAAGGAAGAATGAGAGACATTTGTTTCAATAGGGTGCAGTGTCCGAAGGAATTAGAAGGGGAGGCATGCCAGATTCTGTGGAGCCTGGTAACTTTCAAGCAGAGGGCAAGAAAACTGGAAGCTAGCTTAAACATTTCATCATCTGAAAGACATTCTTAAGAGGCTTCCATGAAAACATAGTGAGAACCACATATCTTTCCACTTAAATCTATTTTCAGGTTGCTTTTTTTAAATCTTCTGGCAACAACTCACAATCACCAGAAGACATATCTTTTTTCATAACTACCTTGAGATACTAGCCAATCATCTTCAGTATGGATGCATTATTTTAAGATCCTGTGTGTGTGTGTGTGGTGTGGTGTGTGTGTGTGTGTATCTTTAAAGTAATTGAAAATCTTGCAAATATGTTCAAAAATAATGAGTTGAATCACATGCAGAAGAATACACTATTCATGTTTGACCTCAAGGGCTGACACAATAAGGTGTTATGATGTACAGCAAATCAACATGTTGTGACTAAGCATAGCATGCTTGCTAGCAATAAAGCAACAGCTATAGCTTCTAGAAAGTGTCATAGGAACAGCACAGATGAATGGAAGGTAATGTTCTCCTCATTCATTTAGGCAAAACGTTAGAAAAAAGAAAGGAAAAGGAAAACAGATGTTTACAAGGGATGACCTTGCCTTCTTTTTTTTGCTAGGATGGCAAACTTAATAATAACAATAAGAAGAAAGGCAAAGTAAAGTTTCCACTTTTAAGAATATATTCTTAACCAGAGCAGTTAAAAGATTTAATACTTTCCTGGAGAAGGTAGATGATAGTTTGATGCTAAAATAGGGCATGTACCCATTATACAACAGCCCAGCCTGGGGCATTATATCCAAGATATTATATTACACTGAAATCACCCTCATGTTTGTTGCAGAAATATAGCAACTCAGGTACTCTAACCTGACCAGAAGTCATGCTGGCAGGAGGATTCTGGGAATGGTAATCCAAAAGTAACTTTTCCAAGCTCAGCAGCTATTTAGGACTGAGGAACTTGAGTCATTTTTGCTCATGCTTTCTCTCCTGGGATATTTTTTAAGATATTGCTTGATTCACATAACAGATAGGTAAATAGATGTATTTACTTATTTAAAATATTTTTGCCCCACCTTTCTCCTTCAAAAGGACCCCAGGTGGCTTACATCATTAAAAGACAATATGTAAAGCTAACAACATTGAGTGTACAATATTCAAAGGATGGCAATGGTATTCCTATTCATACTGGTTGCCCTATGTGCACTTTAAATAACAGAAGCAAGTACTTAATTCTTTTATGAAATGTAAATTAAAGAGAAGCTTTTCCCCTCTCAATCTACAGTGGCAGGGGATTTAAAGCCACTCTACCTCCCCATTCAAGTCCCAATCCAGATGCCCTTGAACAATGCCTTTCTGCTTTCTAACTATGAGTAATTCTGGCTTTATTTCATGACTGAGAGGCCTGCCTATCTGGGGCTCACCCTAACCGAGACAGATACTTGACAGAAAAACTGTTCCTTCTCCAAAAAACCTCAGATACACTTCTGTCATGTTATGTCACTTGTCCTTATCCTGTTGGGACCTTGTGTTCCCTCCGTGACTGTCTACTTCTGTTCTTCTTTCCAGTAGGAACAGCTTTACTTGTTCTGCTGTCCACTATTACTTTTATAGGCTGCTGAGTCTGGTAATATAGAGACTGCCGTGCTCTGTCAAAATACATTTGGTTCTGGTGGATAGTACAGCTTAAGGCCATTCCCCACCCTCCACCCTCACTGTTTGCAAAAGTGTCGTTGACATTGGGAAAAGGTTTGTGCAAAGATCAAGGACAAAAAAGGAACTTAGACTGTGGAAACAGCATGACAGCATGTTGCTCCTCCAAGCAATGACAAAGCAAAAAATGAAGAGATCTAAACAATTTCAGCAGATCTGTTTTAAGTTGGTTGCAGGTCTTATAGATGCTTTGCAGGGGCATTACAAGGTTGGATATGGCAACATGGATTCTACCATGGTAATTAAAAGTCTGTCTAACAAATATAGATTTTTTTTTCATAGCCCTACCACTGCTGCTGTTTGTTTTCTTTCTTTTGTTATGCTTTTGGGAGGTACTAAGTTGCCAAGCCAGGAACTATCAGTCAAACAGTTGCAATTTGAACCGACAAGCTGTATTGCTGATTGTAGCCACCAGAGAATGACGAGTCAAACTTCACAGGCATTGCCGTTTAAGTATGCAGTCTGAAGTTTTTGCAGTCAGGAAATGTCCAAACATCTAGCATCCTCAGGGACTGCTAGATGTAATTCAGGACTTAAAAAAAAAATTGGGGGGAGTTGGAGGCTTTAGGGGAAAAACCCCCCCAACAAAGCCCTCGGTGTAAAAAGAAAAAGAAAAAACACGTTGCTGCTCTGAGAGTCCTCTAGGAGCAGACACTGATTTTTAAAAAAAGCTTGGGAGGGAGTCAGAGGTGCTACTCACAGCCGACGGGCCACAGTTTGAACCCACCTCTGCTCTATCACAATTTGCACAGAAAAGTTCCGAAACTCACAAGCACACCTTTCCAGAAAAGGGAGGTATGTTCAGTCCAAAGCAGAAGCCCCAATGAGTAAATCCCATTGGAAGCCACTGTCTCTCCTTGCATGTCCTGTAAAAGGCAGGAATGTCAGGTTCTGCTTCTGACTTAGGACATTGGTTGTTAGAGGGAAAGTGTAGGATATAGTATGTTGTTGTTAAGTCGTGTCCGACTCTTCATGACCCCATGGACCAGAGCACGCCAGGCCCTCCTGTCTTCCACTGCCTCCCGGAGTTTCGTCAAATTCATGTTGGTAGCTTCCATGACACTGTCCAAGGATATAGTATACTGTTCCCTTAAATATCCATTTCTTTCCATCTACTGGTACATGAAGAGAGCCCTCTCCCTCACAACCTAACCTCCAATAAAAAGAATGCTTGATTCCAGCATTGGGCAATGAATGGCAGCAGCTTAAAAGAAAAGAAAAAACAAGCAAAATGTAGAAGTAGCTGGGCCCCAAATCTGAAAAGCTACATGTCTGCAGTCGAAGACAGTGTATCTTCCTTTTAATAGCTACCATGTCACCAAGTTTCATAACGATGTGTAAAGTGTGTCCCTATGGGGGTGATCTGGATATTCCCATATATTATGACAAATCAGGGTCTGAGATGAGGCGGAGGAAACTAAGACAACTTCCAGTCAGGTCTAGTCCAGTCCAGGGACAATTGGATTGGCCCATGAATTCATTCAGGAGATACCTGCACAGCTTTAGTCATGCACATTACAAACTGGTGGGAATTTAATTCCAACTCAGTTTGCATAAACAGATATCACAATTCACCCATTTCTTAATATTTGATATGGAAAATACTGGCAGTTTGTTTGCGTGGTTGCTTGTTTTTTTTAATCTAAACTAGGTCAAACCAAAACTGATAGATTTGCTCATCCAGGCCTAGGATATGGAGTGCTTAATACTTAAAAACATGACTTTGAATTCAAGAGCATTCAGCATGTTAGTGCTCAGCTAAGGTTGGCACCTCCTTTTCTTTCCCTGAAGTTCCTTACCTTTAACAACTATACTGCAAGCAAATATAACATGACCCTCTTCATGCTGGGAATAACTGTATCAGTTGAACTTTATTAGTGGAGATGAGAGAGAAGGAGGGGATGTTTTTGAAGACTTTGCAGAGGTTCACAAATTTTGTATTTGGGAAGGAAGGAATTTGAGGTTTTGAATACAGTGGTACCTCGACTTGAGAACGTCCCTACATAAGAACGATTCGAGTTAAGAACGGCTCCGTTCGCAAAAAGTTGCTTCGACTTGAGAACGGAGCCTCGACTTAAGAACCAAAAAGAAGAAGAAAAAAACCTTTCCTGCCCTTTTTTTGACCTAAGTTCACCTTAGGTCAAAAGAAGAAGAAAAAAATTAAAAAAATTCGCCCCCTAGTGGTAGATACAGATTAACCGGCTTTAATTAATTCGACTTAAGAACAGCGCCTCGATTTAAGAATGAAAAACAGCAGATATGGATTAAATGGTTTTCAATGCATTCCTATGGGAAATGGTGCTTCGACTTGAGAACATTTTGACTTAAGAACGCAGTCCCAATACGGATTAAGTTCTTAAGTCGAGGTACCACTGTATTGAGATTCATAAGAAAGTGAAGCTGACACATGTTCCCCAGAGTACACTGCCTATCTTCTCTACTATGATCCTCAGGGTGTGATCACATGGGAAAATAGTGAAAAATAGGCATTTTGGACCACTTGTGGAGAGGTCTGGTGCTATCTATTTCCCAGTGATTACACAACGTACGGGGAATTGCCCTCCAACCTAACCTTGATCTGAGCTCCAGGTGGACTTTTCTTGTAGAACTGTAAGGCTACTACTTTTAGGGGCTGGGCTGGAGTGCTTCCCTGACAGACAGATGGGCTGCTTTAAAGGAGATTGCTCCCAGTGAGAGGCCCTTTCCAGAGTGATTGGATGTGCACCTTTCCTGTTATCTGATCACACATTAGGATCTCAGCCTAATACAACTATATAAAACTTTGGATTAAATCCTGAAGTAATAGAACACCCAAATACAATTGTTAGTCCTTCTGCAGGGCACACACACCCCTTGACATTCGGCACATTCACAATCTTCTTGGTTTGAGAGGGAAGGCCTGCAGCAAAGCTCTAAGTATGCTTTGGCAGTTACAGTTCCTTATGCAACAGAAATCTGAGAGACTTGATATGATTTACTTGTGAATAAGTATGTTTTATTCTTCACAGATTGTGCTGTTGAAAGTTGACTGTACAAATAATTTGTTTACTCTTCGAACACCTTCCCCCAACACCATCACAAGCTCGTCACCTTTGGGGACTGTTCCTGATCCAACAGGAAGCACAGCTCCTCAAATATGCCTTTTCAGCCGCTGCACAAAGGGCTCTTCACAAAACAGCAGCAGACACTTCAATAAGCACAGGAATCCAATTTGCCCTGTGAAATTCAACATGAATCAACTGATCTCGAGAGGAACAGGATAAGCTACAAAGAAGGAGCCCTCCATTATTTATTTGGTTGACTTTTATAACCAGGTTTGTCCAAAGGATTATTGCAGGTAATTCTTTCAAAAACCTTCTTCACACTAAGCCTTTTGGACATAAATACACAAGTGTTCATCCATGTGGGTTCCATGCTCACAAAATCCAGCCCTTTTCCCAGTGAGACTGAGGGACCTTCTTGGTGCTCGCTCTGTGCTTTGGAAATATTCTGACAATGTATTCTTCTCGGTTGGCAGCTGGGAGTGATTCAATCTTGACATCTGACTTATTTCTGGAGCTGTTCAGGCCTTGGTATAAAATCAGAAGCCCAGACCCATGCTCCTGAACTGGGGTAGTGCCAACTGGTGCCAGTTACAAACTGTATATGGCTATTGAGAAGAGCTAAAATGGATCCATGCCAACGTTGCCTCTAATCTTTGGTCTGCTTCAGGGTAGCCCCACCCCATTGAGTATATATTATTGTTAGAAGCACTGATACTGGTAGTAGCAGCTGCAGCCTAGTTAAGATAGCTATGAGACTGACCTATCATCTGCACCCTTCCCACCAGATAGTTGGTTAACCATGGCTACTAGCAATGTATCCAGCACCAAACACAAGGGTGCAAAGGTGGTGATACTGATGGACGTTAATGCATTAAAAAGGCCTGTCAAAGCTGAATGACACCGTCCATAAATGCATGTATATAACACTTGACTCAGGGCTGCTATGAAAAATTGCAGTCCTGTGTCATGTCTTTCCCTTCTCACCATAATGTGCAAGATACTCAGCTTATCTCCTGCTATCAGAGAGATGTATAGTGCAGAAAATGTGAATGATGTCCCTCCAGCATAGTATAAATGGAATAATAATGGTCTTTGTTGGCACTTCAACAATCAACTTACTCTATCATGCCCAATATAACCACACTGTGTATTTAATCATCATCATCATCTTGGAACTGCACTGCTGGAAGGAACCCAATGGTTCATTGAGTCCAGTCCCTGTCAAAGAGGCACAGTGGGTAATTGAACTCCCAACCTTTCTTGTCCTTTGCCTCAGGAAGCAACATGCCTCGGTCAACATGCCCTGTCTCAAACAGAGAGAAAGGCAGGGAGAGACCCAAGCTCTTTGCTGATCCTTCCTGACTGAATGTTTACAACACAGCAAATGAAAGGCTGGTCCATACATGCATATATATCACTCAGTTTCTCATTATTTGGGTGACAGCCACTTAGTGATTCACAGCTGCATTTGTGAGTCAAGTACATTTGGTTAACAAGCATCATGTGAAGTTATTCTCTGAAAAGAAATGAAAGCTCTTTTTGTGGTGTGTGACCAGGGATGGCTCAGACAAGTCACAATCTGATGCAGCACTTGTACAAGTTTTATTCTTAATGTCAGTATTTCCAGAGTAAATGAAGCTTCAAAATGCATGTTAACATCCTCATTTTCCTTCCACAGCTCCTTGCATTAAACCTTGGGACCCATTTACCTTTCCTATACATCATTAATCCATTTGTGTGCATGAACCAACCTCAGGGGCCACGTATGATACAGAAGCCAGGTGTTCATGTCTTCACAAGCATCACCTATGTAAAGAAGTACTGAAGTATTGTTTCAAATAAAGCTTTGGTCTCGCCATCTCCTTTTCATTTGTACCTTTTCTACTACCTGTAAGCAGGAACAAAAATCCTATCTCAACTTATTTGGGAGTACGATCCGCACTATTTACGTCTGATTAAACATGGATTAAATTACTCCAAAGTGAGCAATGTATGGCCCTCCAGATGTTATACTGGACTGTAAATCCCAGCAATGCTTGCTGGGGTTGATGGCAGTTGTAGTTCAACAAAATTTGGAGGGCCACAAGTTGCCCATCTCTGTAGTGCACTGTTACTTACACTTGAGAAGATTTGAAGATCTGCCTGCTTGCTTCAGCAGACTGTCTCTGAAATCAAATCATAGCCTCAGAGCTGACCAAAGCCCCCAATTCAATAGGCAAGCCATTATTCATTGTCCCAAAGGAGAGGCTAGTTCACAAGACTAGGCAAAGAAGTGTGGAAAAATCTGCTTCCTGGCAGAGTTCATTCTCAACTTCAATAGTTAATGAGTAGCTGAAATGCTAAATAGCACACTCCTACCTTCTCTCATTCATAACTGGATGAGCTAAATCTCAGGACTCTTCTGCTATTGTTATACATAGCTAAGTTCTCACTGTCACTCCCAGTTTTACTTACCTTAGAGCTTGGTTCTACTGACAAAAAGAACCCCTGTTGAATCGGGATTTGCTTTAAAAGAAATCTGATTTAAATTAAGTTGTCTCCATGATGTAAATGGAAGCACAGATATTCCCCCCCCCCCTTGGGAAGCACATTTTTTGGTTTGGTCTTCCTTTTAACTAAACCTTCCCACAATTTATATTTTCCACAGTAAGAGTCAAACGGTACATTTAGATAGCCTGTACTACATCCCTAAATTTAGCCCTACTAAATTCCCTCCCTGTCATTGCTCACAGAAATAAAGAAATGGCTTGTTCAGAAAAACCCAGGAAAGGAGCAGTGAATGTAGTCTTCCTGCCCTCTCACCTACCAGGAGGTGTCTGGTGACATTTAGGATGTATCAGATGTTCCAGTATCACGGCATTCTGACACAAACCATAGGATTACCTTCCCCTTCAATTTTCTGGAAAACCCCAAGCCTGGAAATAAAGCACTACAAATAGTTTATGTATAATTTGTTCAGATTTTCAACAATAATTTAAATTTCCATTGTTATCAATATGAAAAACCTTATTTTTGAGTAAAGAGTAACTTTTCTCTTTACTTTGAGAAATTATTATTATTTTTGAGTTAATTTGGGAAAGGACCATTGGAGGCAATTTTTAATCATTTTAGATGGTTCATTTTGCTTTGTAAAGTTAAAAAAAAGTAATGAATGAATTATTATATTTTTTTCTTAACAGTTTGATTTTCTAGAATGCTAATACATCCCACTGTCATGGGAAATACATACGGAAAGTACCCATGGCAGCTTTTTTGGTGCATATTAATCTGTAATTTTTGTGTTCTATGTAAGTATTTAGCACCTTAAGATACTATGATTACACGGTGTAAGTGTAAGGAAAAACCATTAGAATTCAAACAACCAGAACAGCAATAATATGAAATAATCCGAAAGTTTAACCTCACCATTTTGGGATGCAGCTGCCTGCCTGAGCCTTTATACCCCTTGATTCAATGAAAAAACAAAATCAGCCACTTCTAAAATCCATTAACATGTTCTATTACAAGGTGAGGTCCACTCGGACGTATAACTGCAAAACAGTCACAAGTAAAGTCTTATGAAATCTCTCCCCACACCTGCACCCTTGTTCCTCTGGCATTCTGTCCTGGTGGGAATAAAGTAAAAAAAAAATCTCATGTAGAAACCTATGAATGGAGATAGCTTCCATAAACCACCCACTTCCCTTCCAAAGTTTTAAAGAATCTACATAACTCCCCTGTGAACCCTGGGAGGTTACTCTAGAAGGCGTCCAATACTGTAGACCCTTTCAGTGTGGTGAGGGAGGTCTTTAGATCCACATCACAAGACGTCTTCATTTGGTCAGTAGAAACAACTTTCACTATCACACTACAGAGAAAGGAGGAGGGTAGGAAGAATGTAGCCTTGGGTGCATGAGGAAGATTGAGGCAGGTCAAGAGGAGAATGTGGCTTAGTGGTTAATACAGGCCTCTCTGACACAGAGTAACCAAACCAATCATTTCTCTTGATTGTGACATCTAGCTCAAACCTTAACATTTGCTACCTGTAAAAGGGAAAAAAATTACAGGAATGGGCACTCTACAATGTAAAATAATTCACAAAAGTCAAGTGTAAAAATATGTTAATGGAATGTGTTTTTTTATATCCAAGGACAACATATATTTTAACCTGGGAAAGAAATATGTTTAAAGGTCAGCGATAACGTAATAATAGGGTAGAAAAACATGAGTTATGAAAAATGTGTGTGTGTGTATATATATATAAGGAGAGGAAACCACAGGCTTATATATATAATTTTCTAGAAAAGGTTATTACATTTTTCAGGCATTTCCAAATGCTAGGATTCTCTGGCTGCAATTTGATTGAGCTGTACAGTAAGGGCTGCATGGGGATTTTTAAAAATAATTTCATAGGTCAGTCCCAAACCACAGTAATTCCAAAATGTCACATAACCAGTGATGGATGCAAGTGCCCTTATGTTAATGTTCATAAAGGTGCTGTGAATTTGAAGAACTGCTATGCCGATAAATTGTTCAGACGGTATCAGAGCCTAGCGTGAGCAAAAAGGGTTAACAGGTAAGTGGCTTCCACAACACATAATTTCTGCCATCGTTTACAGAGGGGCTGCATTGACACCTGTGTTTTAGGCATGTGGCTACCAAGTAAGAATGGAAAGAATACTTCCTAAATTCCTTGTTCTCCCTAAATTCCTTGTTGTCCTCATTTTGTGACTACAGCTGAAGTCACAAATGAGGAGATATTGCTTGAGAAGGAATTTACAAGCACTGTCAGATTCCTCCTTTAATGGAGGGCAGGATGGTGAGCTCTTTTTTTTCTCCTCAGGACCTCTGTTATTTGCATACAGATCTGTAATGTCCTTTTTCACTGAAAGGAAACCACAGGGCTACACACACACAGCGAGAACAGAAGGATTGGCTGAATTATGGGGTAAGATCATCTGCTGAGGATTCTGAAGCTCCTATGAAGTTTCACCTCTTGCACAAGTACAAAACACCATTTACTCTCTTTTTATATGAGTTGCTCTTTTTATAATATGAGTGAAATATCTCTAGCACCTTTTACCTTTGTGAAGGTAGACATAGACAGAAACAACCGATCCAATGCTTTACTTTTTATGCCACACAACACACCAACTGTCATCATACTCTTTATTCTTGTACATCGTGGCGCAGTGGTTAAACTGCTGTACTGCAGCCAAAACTGTGCTCACGACCTAGGGTTCAATCCCAGGTAGCCAGCTCAAGGTTGACTCAGCTTTCTATCCTTCTGAGGTCAGTAAAATGAGTACCCAGCTCGGGGGGGGGGGGCAATGTGTAGCCTGCATAATTAACTTGTAAACCGCCCAGAGAGTGCTTGGAGCGCTATGGGGTGGTATATAAGCAGCACGCTTTTTGCTTTACATTTGCAGAAATACACAAGAATTGGCCTCTCACGAATGTTCAAATTTTCCCCAAGACCAACCAAAACACAGAAAGTAAAATATTTTACTTTCTTATCTGTTAGAAGTTATTATTACTTATTTCATATTTCTCAGTGAGGAATATACATATTTCCTCAGGTCATGATTTACAGTCCTGGCGATAGGTGACTCTGACTTCTCTCTGTCACCCTCCTGCTGCTCCATCTTACAAGGGTCTGCTTTCAGACTATGAGGATATGGGTGCAACTTCTCTGCACATAGCTTGCAAGAGGAGAAAGTGGCATTTGATGCAAATAGTACAGACTGAGAAAGTAGAAGCAGCATGACAGGTGGGGAAGGAAGGAAATCTGGAAGACCAGGTTCTTCTCGGCTGTTCTTCTCAGTTGTGCACCATAGTGTCACTAGTTCTAGTATAGTCAAATGTAACAAACAAACCCTGTTTGCTGCCTAGGAATGTACCCACAAAGCCTATAACAGATGACTGGGTATACTGGTGAGCAATAGCGGAGGATTCAGTTTCACTTCAGTGGTGGATGCTACCAGTGATCAAATAACTACAAGATGATACCTGAAAAATCCAAAATGCCAGATAATATCAATCCACTGTTTTAAAAAATATTAGGTTGAGTGATGCACAACACAAAAAGTTTCAGATTGGCTCATTAGGTGATGTATTTTATATCTTACTGATTATGGGTTTTTTATGGCAAATTTAATGTGCAAGCATTAAATTTACAAGCACGTTGCAGTTTTCCTGTCTATTACTCCAAACCAGTGAAGGAGCTGTACAGGTCTCCTTCAAAACAGCTGATCCATCTTTCCCCTCGCCTGCTAACTACATAGGCTCCAAGGAGCAAGCTTGCATTTGCGGAGCAGAGATGCTAGGTACCCTTCATAATGATGCCTGCAGGCGTTTCCCGATCCTAGGGAATGAGTGGGTGGACTTTAATTTTTTCTGTGCTAAGGCTGTATATCACTACACCCAAAGGAGGGTTAGGGATAAGTGGAACTGCTCCATTCAGGCTCATCAATATTATCAGACAAAGGATGCTGCATTTTGGAATATGTAAGTGTGAAAGCAGACAAAGAATGCTTGCAGTTCTTACTTGCCCATTACTGTATTCAGCTTTTAAAAGCACCTTCAATTATCACTTGATTATGTTGTGAAAGCAGTTTTTGTTGTCCTTTTTGCCTTTTACTCACCCTGGAAAGTTATGGGGACTTTAGTTTTCTTGTGCCATTTCATTCTTTGTCACAGAGCTATTTCATCATTCCTCAGTTTTCTGTATCCTCTGTTCAGCTGTCATTTTAAAAAGTTCAATAATATTCTGTCCTTCTATTCCCCAATTGGTGGAGGTGGACTATAACTTTTGGTAGAAGCACGCAGATATGTGTTTTTTCAGCTACAACTCTCAGACAACTTCTAGGCCATAGTCCAAACTGCCCCTCCTAAATAAAATAAAATAAAATAAAAAACACCCCTGCATCCCTCTAATTTTGAGTGATTCTTCAGACCATTAGGATGGTCCTTACCATCAAGCCTCTACTTTCCCCTGCACTTGGTATCGCCAATATAATTTCTGTCCTGGAATTAGTTTTGAAATATAATCCCCGCTGTGTGATGTAAAAGAAGTGCCAGAAACTTGAAACGTGTGGAAATTCATGAAAATCCTGTCACTTAAGAGAAACAAAACAGCTTTTCTCATCTTGCTTTCTTGTTACATTTTTTTATTTTTTATTTTATTAAGGTATTTGTATCTCAGGATCTCAGGACAAGAGATTTTGAAGTAACTTGCCATCATATTAACATTGAAAACATAACAGCAGAAACAAAAGCATAAGGGCTAAATCCATCAGCTTAACTCAAGCTGTTGTTATGTGCCATCAAGTTGGAACAAACTTATAGCAACCCTAACAATTATTTTAAAGTACGCGACTGGTTCTTAAATTAGTGATTTTACCAATTACATTCCCCAAGTGAGTTTCCATGGCTGAGTGGGGTTCAAACCCAGGTCTCCTGGGTCCTAGTCTGTCACTCTGTCTACTACACCAGTGACTGCCAACCTTTGGTAACCCAGGTATTCTTGGACTACAACTTCCAGAAACCCTGGCCAACAAGTGTGAATAGTAGTGAGCAGAAGAGGTTATCTTGACTGTTGCCATTGGTGTTGTTAACATTCAAGGTGCCCCGTGCTATGTAAAGCTTGGCATCCTTTTTCCTGCTGGTAATGTGGGCCCAATATTGCATAGCAATATTGGGCCATTTCCTGACTTTTTGAATCATGGTTACAGAAGCACAATATCCCATACTCATAAACCAGAGGGTTTTTGAAGAATTGAATTTTCCAGCTTTTTAAAACAGGAGTTTAATTTTACATACTCTACCCACAAATTCAGTCAGAAATTTCCCTCTTATAGAATTACCCAGTGGTAGAGGATTCCAGAGGATGAGCATATGATCTGTGCTATGGTTCCTGGAAGAAGACAGCAGTGAGAACAGCTTAGATGTGGCTGTAGTCCCTCTGTGACAAAAGCAAAGGTCACTTGGTTCTGCACAAAGGTAAAACAGTGTTACTTTTTAAAAAAATCAGAACTCAAAAACCCTTTGCCCAAACATCCCCAAATCTGGCAAGGTTTTCTGCTCCATCTGTTCCAAATATGGTGCTGATCCAAGGTCCGGTTTCATAGTTACAAATTTTTGTTCGGAGCACCTCCTTTTTTTGTGCTGGTTTAGAGAATGCTGAATCCTGCTATCAGCACCATATATTGGTAACCCTCCCCCCCCAAGCATCAATCATTAAAGACAGCCATGTAATCACACATCTTCCTAGGATGCCCTGCTTTAAGAAAGGTTCAAGAACAAAGAAACACAAAGTTATTTTCAGTCATCCTCAAAACACAAGCTAACTTAGTTAGCCTTTTAACAGAACCAGAGTGATCCTACATACCCTTTTGCTTTCCCACAGGCAACAGTGCAACTATCATAGTCTCAATTTTAATTTGTTTTTAAGTATCTGAAAAGGTAAGTCATACTGATGAGTTTTGCGAACGTGTTGACAGGTCAAAAGGAGGTGCCCATCTTAGTATTCATTCAGCTGAGAGTTTTATTAGACTTTTGCCTAAGGCTGTAATAACACTTTCTTGCCAGTGTGAAAGATAACCACTCATTCAAATCCATGAATAGTTTTCAAATGAAAAGTTATAGAAAATGTGCTTTGTTATGCAAAGTACCATATCCCTGAGAAAGCTAAAGAGATAGATGGGTGAAACATTTCATCCTACACATGTGTGGGAAGGAAGGAAGAAGGGGAAAGAAAGTGGAAAAGACTTTACCTAGGACCCTCAGAGTCACAAAAATATGTTTTCTCAGCTGAGTAGATACTTAACCTATCAAGCTGTGCTGATGCTGGTTTGGGACAAGTAACACATATTTTTGCACTTAATTCTAAAATTAATAATGCTCCATCCTTTAAAAATAAAGTTCTATTACTAAAAGACTGTGTATCCTTCTTCTGCTATCTTCTCCAAAGGAAACTGATTTTTTACATCTTCCAACACATCAATAAGGTGTATGCAAAACTCTTTTCAATAGCTTAAAAATAAACAGTTGTGTTGAAAGCTCAGTGAATTGGCTGAACTCCTCAATGTGTGTGTCACAAGAGGAGCCAGCTTGTGTGGCTTTGAACAAGTTACATGGCCCCAGAGTGGTCCCAGAAGAAGGGGATGGTTCACTGCTTCTATTTTATATCTAGAAAACCCTGAGAAGGATAATCATAGGTTGGGATCAACTTGATGGCATGTAATTAATTAACACCAGCTGGATAGCTCAGTCATTTGGAACGCCTGACTGCAGAGGCAGGGATCAAGAGTTCCCTACTGTGCCTCCTGGGAGTGGAGCTACCTTGGGCAAGGTACATCATCCCAAAATGCCCCCAGAAGAAAGGAGTGGTAAGCCACCTCTGAATACTCTATAACTTCAACAATACATACATACATACATACATACATACATACATACATACATACATACATACATACATACATACATACATACATTTGTTGTTGTTGTTTAGTCGTTTAATCGTGTCCGACTCTTCGTGACCCCATGGACCAGAGCACGCCAGGCCCTCCTGTCTTCCACTGCCTCCCAGAGTTCGGTCAGATTCATGTTGGTAGCTTCGATGACACTGTCCAACCATCTCGTCCTCTGTCGTCCCCTTCTCCTCTTGCCTTCACATTTTCCCAACATCAGGGTCTTTTCCAGGGAGTCTTCTCTTCTCATGAGATGGCCAAAGTATTGGAGCCTCAGCTTCAGGATCTGTCCTTCCAGTGAGCACTCAGGGTTGATTTCCTTCAAAATGGCTAGGTTTGTTCTCTTTGCAGTCCAGGGGACTCTCAAGAGTCTCCTCCAGCACCACAATTCAAAAGCATCAATTCTTCGGCGGTCAGCCTTCTTTATGGTCCAGCTCTCACTTCCATACATCGCTACTGGAAAAACCATAGCTTTGACTATGCGGACTTTTGTTGGCAAGGTGATGTCTCTGCTTTTTAAGATGCTGTCTAGGTTTGTCATCGCTTTCCTCCCAAGAAGCAGGCGTCTTTTAATTTCGTGGCTGCTGTCACCATCTGCAGTGATCATGGAGCCCAGGAAAGTAAAATCTGTCATTCATACATACATACATACATACATACATACATACATACATACATACATACCCTGAGAAGGGTCACAATAAGTTGGAATCAACTTGACTGAGGAGAGGTGCATCATTCAGTTCAGGCACAGAAGTAGCTGAGGAAGGAAAAGACATCAGTGTAATGTGAGGAAAGAGGCTGAAAAAGGAAGTTGAAAATATAGAAGAAAGAAGCTGTGAGGATCTAGGATATGATAAGTCTAGAAGCAGGTCAGATGTTGGGTTTCTGGCTGGCTGATCAGCTGTAAGCAGTTGGCATCAAGACTTCAGGGGGAGGGGTCTGACTTAATTTCACTATGACTTCCTCACGGCGTCTCTGACTAGAAAAGAGACGTTAAGGGAAACTGAACCAAGCCTGCCAGTTGAAGATAATTTGCCTTGGGGAGCAGTGAGCGCAACATGAAGACAGCTGAGAGGCCTTTTACAACTTTATATAATGCTAGCAAGTTTCTGATCACAGGGAGAACTTCAGGTCTAGACCTCTGGGTCATTCCAGGAGAACTAAAATGGAGGGGTGGTGGTGGTTTGGCATGAGGTAACTGTCAACTAGGTTTTAAAGGAAAAGTAAAATAGAATAAGGAAACAATTGTTCCTTAAAGAAGCAATATTTTTTTAAACAAGTAACTGTTCAATCCTTTTGGCAACATTTGTAGCATTTATAGAACTGAACATCCTGATATGCAAATACATTTAAATAAAGAACATTGTATTTACTGTAATATTTCAGTAAGACTGCCTGCTCTCTGCCTAGAGGGTAGAGCAGGGCCTGGCATAACTGCACCCAGATGGACGGCAGCTCCCACTGTTCCTCACCATTAGCTTTGTTGGCAAGGGCTGATGGAGATTGTAGTCCAACATCACCTGGAAAGCTGTACTTTGCCCACCCTTGGCTTATAGAAAACTTGCCCATTAGGTGGACTCCTAAGTGGGCACAATGTCTTCTATTCTACTGGCATGGGGGCCAAGAGATGTGCCAGTAGGGCTACAAACAGCATGTAAACATTCCTGCTCTTTTCCTTTCTATAAGAACCAGAGTTTGGGGGAAGTCCCCTCCCCTCCTTTATGGACCATGACTTGCAGAATCCACCAGCCAACATGGGGCCCACTGGCCAACATGAGAGCTGGAGAATCCTGGGAAGTATACTCCAAAATGATTTTTCTAAGGTCTGCACATGAAGTTGATCCTGCGGTGGAAGAACCCCTGCATAGAGGTAGGAAGGGCCTGTGTCAGGGATTCTCTATCCCTTTGTGTCTTATGTTAGAAAAGGTACATGGTAAGACTGAAATTGGGCGGTTCTTGCTGTACCTTGACAGGCAATTTGTGAGTTTCATTTCCCTGCCTTTTCTTGTCCCTAAAAAACAGCAGTTTGCATAGAAGTAAGTTCTGAGCAAGGAAAAAAAAAAGACATGCACCATCCCTGAGACTCACCTAACATATGGTGACATCGAAAGTTAAATGAGCTAGAAAGTGGTGTCTGTAATTTTTGCTTTGTTCTGGTCAACAAAAGCATTTTTAGTAAATTGTCATCAGAAACAAATTGAATGGTTAAACAAAATCTGACAAGAAAAACAATAAACCTGAAAGTAAAACTGACAGACTTGTCCCCCCAGACCAAGGGCTTGGAGTGCTTAATTCCTAAAATCTGGTTTTGAATCCCTCTGTATTAAAACATGTTAGCAGTGAATTAGTAATGCCATCTTTTTTCCTAAGAGGCTCTTCATCTTTAACACCTCCCAAGCAATAATATTAGTTATATGTAATTGTGGCAGCTCCAATTTATTTTGATCCTTTCAGTGGTTTCCTAGGTATAAAGTACTCAGAAGTGGGCAGGCTCTGGGACCATGTAAATTGCCCAAGGCCACACAGGCTGTTTCTCCTCTTCCAAGACACAGCAGAAGATCAAACTCCTGACCCCTGGCAGGTGCTTCAACTCACAGAGCTGTCTGTCCTGCCTGTTTAATACCTGTATTACAGGCTAATACAATGTGGTCATACTGGAAATTATTTTATGAATAGAATTATGTATGTATATATTGTATGCCATCTAGAGATGGGCACAAACCGCAGGTCAGCACTTAAGCATGGTTTGGCAGATAGGCCCACAGGTGTCACATGGGTGCCCCAGATTCCCTGCTCTGCCTCCTCCCACTCAGAGGATGAAGCAGGGCAGGGAAGCCTGGAGTGCTCTTTGAGTTGGCACCCACAAGAAGAGGTGGGATGGGGAATCTGGGGCACCCACACAACACCTGTGGGCCTGAACTGTGCCAAAGCACAGGACCACAGTTTGTGCCTATTTCTTCTGCCATCAAGTCAATTCCAACTTATGACAACCCTTTCCAGAGTTTTTGAGGTATGGAATGCACAGAAGTGATTTACCATTCCCTTCTTCTGGAGGCATCCTGTGCAGCTTGCCCATGACTACACAGGCTGGCTCTGATCACAGGAGGTACAGTGGGAAATCGAACTCCCAACCTCTGGCTCTGCAGCCAGATACCTAGCTATCCAGTCAGCTCACTGAGAGAATTATTCCTGTGCAAATGGAAGAATTTGCAAATCACACGTGAGACATGGGAAGTACGTGACATTTTTTTTTAAAAAAAAAACTGAATGTGGGAGAAAGGCAAAACTAACAGAGCTCCCTGTCTCTGGCCTTTGGGCATCTGACTAAATGACTAAAAGTTCCTACTGTTCTATATTTAGAAGATGCCCAGGCAAGGCAGGACACAGAGACAAGGACTCTCTGAGGGATGCAGGCTGTATCACTCCGTCAAAGTTGGACTGGCCGGGTTATAGTTTTGAGGATTTCTTATGTTTCTTTTTTAGCCCACATGACTGTATTATGAGCTGGTTGAAACCTGGTGGAAATCACAGTATCACCATCCATATTACTTTTTTAAATTGATCACTGCGGATTTTGTGCAAGCAAATGTGTGACTTTCCGCATGTTTATGTGGGTGTAAGTATCACGAACACTCAGTCATTTAAAATTTGCATCTTAGGCTGTGTGACTGATCACCTTAGTCATGGCGCATTGTTTTTAATCCTTAATCAGATTAACAGAATGTGGCAAACAGGCGTAGAGCTTGACAAATTAATTTTAGCTTTGGATGGAATATATGGGGAAAGGATCCCCCATTGCCACTGCAGCTTTTGTTTAAGATAACCATCCAAGTATCTTAGGCTTTTCTAAAAGAATTATGAAGCATATTTGTTGATGGGAAAGATGATGGAAAACTCACTGATCTGAATTATTTCCAGCTTTTTCCACTCTCTTTATACAAGCACAACAGTTTATATTGTTGTTCTACGTAAATTAGACCATTAATTTCCTCAGGATTCTTCTGAACAGTTCATAAAAATATTGCAGCTGCAGTCATTCATCATGTAAAAAACAACCCTGTTCTCATTCTTGTAAGCCCCCCAAGCCTTAGTGGCTTCACTGGGGCCCTTGCTCTCTACCCCTGACTCCATGGACAACACCAGAGGTAATTTGAGACCAATAGGATTTATTTCAACTGGGAAAGGGAGAACAGTCAACTAGGCACTTCCTTTGGGATGGTTCCCTTCCCACAGGTCCTTTACAGAGTCTGAGAGTTCTCCAGCTAGTTCACCGTCTACTCTCAGTCCCAGTCACCCCTAATGGGATGCTTCGTGGTATCCATCTCTTCACAGTCTACACAAAGGAGGGTTTATATGTCCACACTGAGTCTGGCAGACCAACTGTCCTCCCTCAGTCAGGCCTTGGTACTCCTGCTTGCCTATGTCACCTCCAGCCCAGTGTTCATGGGGCTGGACTTCCCATCACCACCACCTCCACTCCTGCTCCCCCCAGCAGAGGCTCATGTTCTTTTGGGGTTCCACTTCCACATGGTAGCCTTCTTGGGAATCCTCTAAAGCATCTCTTCAGGTCCCTTCCTTTCCTATCTCCTCCACTAGCACATCAGGTAAGAGATCCCTCACCTGCATGCATTGTTCCACCTTCCCCTTTATTGTCCTCTGGGGATTCCTCCTCTCTTGCCTCTAAAGCCTCCCTGACATCCCCCAGTTCCCAGGGGTCCTCTACCCCTGTTCCTCTAAAGGTGTTCTTCTTTCCCCAGGTTCTCTGATGGCACCTCTTTTCCCAGGTTCCAGACTCCCAGCCCTTGAGTTTGTTGTCCACAGGTTCCCCTGGCACCTATTCAGCCCACAGCACATCAACCCAGTCTATCAGGGAACTGCTTGTCACAAATTCCCCAGTCTCAGGGAGAATGGGAGATGGGGCACTGGTTATGGTGTCCTCCTCCCCACAATCCTGTATATAATAGAACTGGATTTCATAGCAACTGTATATCTAGCACAAACATTTTTACAACATTTGGGGAAATGTCAAAAAGAGCTTCTGCCTCATGTTTCCAATGTCCAGTTCCAGACTTCAAAATTCAGTAGTTCTATGTCAGAATAAACTTAAATGTTCTATCACAAGCAGCTGATGAGCTGGTGAATTTGATCTGCAGAACTCTGTCACTTCTGATAGCTATAGGAGATGACTCATATGCTAGTGCCACATAGTACTAATCAGCACATGCCAAACAAGTGGATGTAGACACAAAGCCTCCAAAGGAGCCAGGATGGATAGTTCAGCTATAAAGAATAAGTCTAGTAATTAGTACAACTTAGCAGATATGCCTGATGATGTAAACTAAAGTGAGGAAAACCAAATCCACATTCACTGAATGGAAGTTGCATCCTTTAGAGGTTAAGCATAGCATTGATTTTATGAAACTTTCTGCTCAGTATATGAAGAGGGACTGCATGAAGAACATATAGAGCCCAGAGTGCAGTATTCATTTTAAGTGTATTTACCCAAAGGAACAAATTTAAAGATGTCCATCTGTCCAAATCTAAGGATATCTTCAGAATTAGTTTATTGAAATGTTATACAATTATCTGTGAAACATCCCTAGGAATCAATATTCCAACTCAAGTGATAACATCTGGCCACTACTGCAGTTTCCAATCAGAAAACATACCCTTTGAAATATTGTCTCCCATTGGCAACAACGCACATTTTGTCCACTTAATTAAGTATCCGGATATATCTCCAAAATATCAATAACACTAATTAATACTGGAATGGAAGACCTGAATTCAGAGATAAACCATACAAGGTAATCTGCATGAAGAGCAATTTTAAATTCATGAGAGCTATGTAATAATAATTGTGTGCTATCAAATCAATTCTGAGTTCTGGAGACCCTTTTCAGGCTTTTCGAGGTAGAGAATACACAGAGGTGTTTTACCATTCCTTCTTCTGGTGGCACCTTTGGATTATGGATCTTGCCCAAGACAACATAGTCTGTCTGCTCTGGGATGCACAGTGGAGAGTTCAACTCCCAGTCTCTGGCTCCACGGCCAGAAATTTAACTCCTTGAGCTATCCAGCTAGCTGAGAGTTATGTCCAAAGCCACCAATGTTAGAGTTTTGTCTTACAGGACAGGCCAAATGGTTCCAAATTCAGATGAAATACAGGAGGTGAAAGAGGGCAATCTTGACTTTCAAGGGGAGACAGCACAGAGGAGACACCATTAGATTCTGGATCTTGGAAATGAATAAAAAATCTGAATCCATGCCAAAAAGTCAGGAGGAAAAGCACACTTAGTATGTACAGCAAAAATAAACTGCCAGCGTATTTTGTCAAAAGCTTTTTCAACATCCAGTGATTAAAATAGCACCTTGAGCAGGGCTCTCGCTGTTCAAAGCCATCAGGTCCACAATCAATCTCCAATTATGGGAACCCTGCCTACTTTGTATAAACTCAAACTGCTCTGTGTAAAACTAGGATTGCTCCTGCTTTGTTTTATGGACATTTAAGAACCTGAAATCCTGTGTTGTTCGTGTCTTTCTTAACAATCAGCCAGCCTTTCTGTGTTTGCTGTATTTGTCTTTACTTCTCAGGGAGAAAGGACCCTAGATTTGTGCAGATATTGTCTGGCTTTCATGCAGCAGGTGCCTGGGAGCCATTGATTCTCAGAGCTGTCTGAGTGTTTGGCTTCTGTTTTTATCTGCTGGTAGTAAGAATACCTCCCTTACACCAACTGCTGTTAATCAGCTACTCAGAACAACTGGGATGTTTCTGTTGCCAGCACTGACTGTGCCGTTGTTGGAACTTGGTCTATTCTATACTGCCCAGGTCTGGGTCACAAGGATCTTCCTCCAAGGTTTCATCAGTCTGGAGGGAGAGGGGTCTCCTCTGGGCAGGCCACATTCTGCCTCTGGTGTCCTTGATTATTGGGATTGCTAGTTGGTGCCTCCAGCATATCCTCAGTACCTTCCACCAGGGGCACAGCGAATGAGTCTGTCAGGTAAGATACAGGAATATATTTTGTGCAAATAATGGAGATCTTAACAACAACAATCAGAAAACAGATGTTTGTCTCACTCTTGGCTGGGGGCAAGGAATCTTGTAGAGCTCTTAAGTTTTTTGTCAAGGTGTCTTGTCAAGTCAAAATGGCCTAAATCCAGGATGAGACATTTGGTGAATGTTCTTCAATTCCCTGTTACAGGATAATATAACACTTTCTAAGCCTTGTGCAGAACCACAGCTTTAATACTCCTTCCAGCTAATTAATTCTGTATTCTGCTAATTGCAAAAACAAAACAAACAAAGCCTCAGCAAGGCTAAGGAGCCCCACCTCAGAAACAGCCCATATTGCCTCCCCTCCCTGCCTCTGCTGGCTCCTTGCATGTGGATTTGATCCAGCATTCATGGGCCTTGCAAGAACTGCCCTCAGAAGAACACAGTGTAGTTAGGCCCACTTTACTACATCATGTGGAAAAGCCCTCAGCTGAACCTGCTGTATAGTGTTTTCTTGAGAGAATAAATGGGAGAGGAACTGTGCAATGCTAAAGCTGAATAAATAATAGAACCATTGTTTTTCATAGTGTGGCATTTTAATATTTTTAGTACTATAAAACATCAGCCCAGATGCGAGGTTAACTATGTAGTGAAGGAAGACACGAGACTCTGTGAGTTGGAACAGGCCTGCAGTTTGGAGACAGAAGCAAACTGAGTAGCACCTAAGGAGATTGGGTACCCTTGCTTCAGCAGCTTATGCCTTCTCCTAAAAACAAACCAAAGCCCAGCAAAGACAGGTTAGAAGCTTTAAAGAAAGTGTCTTTTAAAACAGGAGCCCTGTTAAGGCATTGTGCAATCACACCAAGCTTGATACCCTGTGTCGTCACTTTCTGCACATGGCAAGTGAAATGATTTTAAAAAGAAGAGGTTCCTGTTTGCATGGAGACTCCCCAGGTGAGCAAAAATCCTGGCACAATCACAGGCCTCGTTTTAGTCCTACACATGAGCAAGGAAACACAGAAGCTCATTCTGTTTGGCATAAATATTAAAGTCAAACTGCACAAGAAAACCCTGACAGAACAGCTCTGTATGAGCAAATACAATTTTAAAAGAACATCTGATAAAGGTCTGATAAAAGCAACACATTTACCACTTCCTAGACCCTGTGGCTCACAGCCAGACATAGGAGAATACGAATATGAAGCTTGGCACCACAGGTGCCACGATGGTACATTCCCACCCCCCAGAACCAGCCTGGTCCAGTCACCCGGCTCCTTGCAGCGCGCATGTCCGACAGTGGCAACATCACGCCAATTGCAGACGTAGTCCTGCCGGCGCTGCCCCACCTCTCCCCTCAGCCAACTGCCCAGTAGCTGAGTGCAAAGACTCATCTTCGTGCCTCCTTGCCAGAGCAGTCAGCTGTGAGGAGAGGCGGGGTTACACAGGCAGGACTATGTCCATGATGGGCGTGATGTCGCCGCTGTCGGATGCAGGGACTGTGAGGAGCCTGGTGAGTGGACCAGGCTGGTTCTGGGAGGCGGGAATGTACCACCATGCTACCTGTGGTACCAAGCTTCATATTCATATCCCCTGGGATACAAAGACAAAGCTCACATGTCTATTCATAACACCACCCTGTATGTAATAAAAGCTATCCTCCTAATCCTATTCAGTTGTTACTTAGCCTGTTCTCTCCAACATGCTTAGGTGAGGGTGCTTCTTCTCCATAGTTACTTCTTCCACAAGAAAAGTGACACCTCTGCATAGGAGAGATTCTTATTCATGTGTGCTCTTTCCATGAGAGCACAACCCCAGATTTTCCAAATTTGCAGATGACACAAAATTGGGTGGAATAGCTAATACATTGGAAGACAGGAACAAAATTCAAAAATATCTTAATAGTCTTGACTTTGAGCACTGGGCTGAAAACAACAGAATGAGATTTAACAGGGATTAAGTCCAAAGTTCAACACTGGTGGGGGGAGAGGACAAATGCAGTTACAAGATGAGACATACTTGGCTTAGTAATACTACAAGTGAGAAGGATCCTGGACTTGTTGTTGATTAACATCTAATATGAATTAGCAGCCTGATATGACTGCAAAAAAAGGCAAATGCTATTTTAGGGTGCATTAACAGAAGTAGAATCTCCAAATTCTGTGAGGTACTAGTTCCTCTCTGTTCAGCACAGGTTAGGCCTCATCTAGAGTATTGTGTCCAATTCTGCATACCACACTTAAAGAAGGAAGCCAACAAACTGAGGCAAGTTCAGGGGGCTTGCAACAAGAATGATGAGGGGACTGGAAACCAAGCCCTATAAGGAAAAAAAACTTTGTTACATGTTGAAGCTGTACGACAAAGGAACCAATTGCCTCAGGAAGTGGTGAGTGCTCCAGGGCTGGAGGCATTCAAGAAAAAATTGGACAATCATCTGTCAGATCTACTTTGATTTGGATTCCTGTGTTGCACTGGGGGTTGGACTCAATGGGCTTATAGGTTCCTTCCAACTCAATTATTCTATGATTCTATGGTTTCCAGGGTTCTTGGTCATGTGAAAGGCCTACATGTGGGTCAGTGATCCTCTCCTCTGTAGACAGATCACTTTCCATGCAGAGAAAGCAAAGGGGGAGGGGTTAGGCACTCCCCTCTAAGTATGTTGGAGAGACGGATGAACAAGGCTTCTGTCTTCCTAGTGATGTGTGTTTGAAAATACACATGATAGGGTATCATGGCATTAATCTAATAGTGGTGCTTCATCCTCCCCATTGTCATGTGTGATGGGGAGGAAGCTAAATTATCCCATTATGTTGTGGCCTAGAATTAATATATCAGTTAAAACCATTTCTATTTTGGGTCATGCATTTTGCTATTCAGTTTCATGAGTCTCAGTTCGTAGCTCAAAAATGACATGCCAGGATGTCTATATTAGAAAAAAGTTCCAAAGCATATACGCTGGAGTAACTGCACATGTAAATAAATGCATATTTTCACTTACACATTGATATGGAAAGTAGACAGAACAAGCAAGAACGGACACATATGAAACTTACATGGACTATAAATAAGTTGATTCATCCTTTCCTAATTTTGGAAACGTGGGGGTGAGGGAGGGAGTGCTACCTTGTGCTTCTTTCCTCTCTGTGCCCCTCTCCAATTAATACTGCATGCATGAGATAGATAATAAATAAATGGGTATGTGATAGTATATCAAACATAAGATAACAGAATACAACATGATGAATTCAAATGAGCTATTTAATATTACACAGTGATGTTCTCAGTCTCTAGCTTTTTTTCCCTGTGGCATCAAGGTAAATCATAATTGTGCACAATGTTGCTATAAGTATACCTCTTGATAACAGAATCGAGAGGCACAATGTCCAAAGATAAGCAAAATTAAAACCAAAAAACCCAGAACCTTTTGTTTTCCTGGCTTCCTTTGGAATGTGTTACTTTGTTCAATTAGACTTTAAAATGCTGTATCAATGCATTGTTAGAGATGTCCTTACTGTAACAATGCTTGACTGCCATGAAGGGTATAGGAATACTGACCAGTAGTGCTGGAAATGTAAAACATACTCAGCAACATAAGTATGGCCTGACTTGTATGTTAATGAAGCCATGGCTGCATTCCTGTTGTGTAACTTTATGCCATGTGAGTCTGATGATGTCATCAGCTGTGGCTGTTTTTCAGGAATTAAAAGTTTCTGAGCACCTTAGGAATCCACACACAAGTGGCTGTATAACTGAGGGGGGGGGGTCTTTAGTTACTGAAAATTGCTACCACAGTAAACTCCTAGAGATGGTGATTTTCAGAAATTAAAGACTTTGCGCGCGCACACACACCTTCCCTGTCCTACACCATCCTGGAACACAACTTGTGGTTGCTGGCCCATGTAGCCAATCAATGCAAAGAGACCCAGGAAACCTGAATTCCCTGGTGCAATTTCTCAGTGAGTGAATGCAAGTGAATTTGCATTTCCCTCACTGTGTAGTTGCATCTTGAATTGCATGTGTCTCATCAGCGCTCTCCCCTTCAGGAGCAATGTGGTGCTGACATGAAGACTGCCCAGATGACCTGACCTTCCTGCATGAGAGTGCCATTTCATGTTCTGGCATGGAGATGGAAGCATGAAGAAAGATCAGTCATCCCACTAAGATATAGGAGGATGGGCAGCTTGTGGTCCTCCAGATGTCACTGGACTACAACTGCCAGCAGCTCTAGCCAGCCAAGCACATGATGGATGATAACATCTGGAAGACCACAAGTTGCCTATTTCTGGGATAGCACAAGGATGTGGCATATCATGTGCCTTCCATATGGCTACCGAAAGGAAGAAGAAAAAGTGAATTTCTTACTCTCACAGTTGTCACGGCTTCCTTGCTCAGAGAGGTGATATCCATATGGCAACAACAAGGAAAAGCAACAGGTAGACCCAGGTTGGTGGATGGGTTCAATAATTCACCTGTGGGCCTTTGCAAATGCTCAGTAATCCTAACTCTGATGCCTGCTCCAGAAATAGTAACATGCACATCATAATTCCAAAATCTATATTTGGCCAAAGCAGCTATCACAAAATAGGGTGCAGTCTTTCAAATTCTCTACAAATCTTCATCTGACTAAATGGTAAACAAAGGAAATGGGGCCGGGGGGGGGGGGGCAGAATCAGGCTAATTTTGAAGACAGTATAAAAAACACAAAATGGCTGAAGTCCTGCTTCCTCAGATTCAATGGGACTATTTTAGTGTGGCTTACTATATCAAGGATAATTTCCACACTGAGGCAGAACAAGGCCTATAATAATTAGCAGCCATATTTGACAGGTGTGCAAAATGCTGAATCATGCAGAATGTGTATTAAATGAAGTAGTGTCTTGGGTGATGCAATGTCCTCACTGATTGGCTATATGTAAATTGTGCATGTGTATAACTGTGTGGACATGTGGAGAAGATGTAGGATCTCTTCTGATGAATGTCATGCTGTCGGTTTGTACTGCTAAAACTTCTGTATATATTGTAAATATACTTGGTGTTGGAAGAAGCTGTCTTTGTATGTGTGATTCAACTGGACTGCTTGGACTGGGACAAAACTCTGCAAATCTACTCCAACATACTACTCTAAGGGGCAGGATTTCAGCCAGTATTTTAGATGACAACATTGTACGAGGTCATAATTCACTTAGCTGTCTACATTTGTTTTGAGAATAAAGTATCAAATTGGTACTAATTACTTGAGTGTTAAGATAATACCCTCAGGACATATTCCAAGCCATTAATATCTGCATAAAAATGTTTTCCTCTCATCCAGAGCTGATCCCCAAACAAGTTTCTTCTCACACAAGTTTCCACCAAAGTGTTTGTGGAAGATATTTGAATGAGGCCTTTTCATGGCAAATTGCAAACTCAGAAAAAAAATGCTAATGAGCCACACTGAAAGGTCAAACGAATAAACCTGATATGAATGCATGAGATAAGGGATTTCCCTAAAGAGCATTTAACTGAACAAAGTAGCTTTACTCTGCTAAAATGCTGGCAGTTATTTCAATGAAAAAATAAACAGCCAAGAAAAACATGAAATCATCTGCTGTATCAGGAGCTGATTGCTTTCTAAATGCATATCCCTGTTCCAAGGGAGGGAGACAGGGTGGGAGGCTGCACATAATAACTGTACTTATTTTAGAGAGGTTACAGCATTTTTATCACACTTTTTCACACGGTTAGCACAAGTCTCCGCCATTCCATCTGCTGAAACCAGAAGCAAGAGCAACTGGGGAACTGGAGCAAATTCTCTGAAGAACCCCTCTCCCACAACCTATACCTCCTTTTGTCATTCCAGATCCCCAGAACAAAATTTTGATAGCCCATTTTGTTAATGTTTTTTCTTAAATTTATATTCTGATTTTCCTCCTAGGATCTCAGGGGAGCGTACATAGCTCTCTTTCTTAATTAATCCTCTCAACAGCCCCATGAAGTAGGTCCAGGCTGAGGGACTGTGAATGGCTGAAGGTCAGCCTCACAACACTTGTTTTTAATTTTTTAAAATTTCTTTCTGAGTGGGACAGTGATAGTCTGACGTGACAGTAGAAACTTATGAGCCACCAGAGAAAGGGGGAAAGCACTCCTTCTTCCTAGAAGCTCTGGACCTTGTAGATTTAGCTCATCAGTTTCACTTTGTGAAGGAGGAGGGAACACTTTCCCCCTTTCTCTCTCTGCTGGCTCATAAGTTTCTACTGTCATGTCAGACTATCACTATCCCATTTGGAAAGAATTTTTTAAAAAATTAAAAATAACCCCACAGTAGCAGCAACAAGTGGCTGCGGGGGGCAACCACTGCAAGAGCAGGTGGGCGCAGGACAAAGCCTCAAATGTAACAGTTCTAAAGGCCCATGTATGTAGCCCCCTTCACCAATATACAATACAGTTTAAAAACGGATTACAACATAGAAAACATGGTCTGCAGACATGCTGGTTAATGAAATAGTCTCATGTGTAGTTTCCTGAAGCAATTTAAAGCCCTTGCTTTAAATTGGAGTAATAATTTTCAAAATGAGCACGTACAGTGATAGAAAAACCACTTGACGGTAAATCCATCTAAAATACATCAGAGCTGAAACCGACACAAATCAGCAGTGTAACTGCACCCTGAATGAGGATCTGAAGCCAGGTCTCCTGAGCTGTAGTCCAACAGTCTAACCAATGTGCCAAACCGGTTTTGTATTTCAGGAAGAAAGGCATATTTCGCCTATGCCACTGCTCTGGTCCTGGAAGGAAAACAACCTCAGTGTGAAAGGTGAGGAAAGGGCTATATACACATAGCTCTAGGATGATCAAGCTTTGTGTTTTTTTTAATTTATTAAAATCATTTAGCAGTTTCTTCTCTGCCTACCAAGTCCTCAAAGCAATTTACAGTAATAGACAGACAGACAGATTTGTTACTGTTATGTGTTATCAAATTGCTTTCCATCTCTGGCAATCCTAATAGGTTTTTGAGGTTCAGAGAGTGGTTTTACCAGTGAATTTCCATAACTGAATGGGGATTTGAACCCAAGCATCCTGCTATAACACTTGATCCACAACTCCACACTAGCTCTCAAATAGAGATAGATATACTAATAGCTTTTTTTAAAATACATTTTAAACAAATTAAGAAGCCAGTTTTTAAAACATCTATTTTCAAAAACAAAAGGCAGCCTTTGAAAAATACTATTTTGGCCACATGCCAGGTGTCCAACAAAAATGGAGCCAGACTGACCTCCTTTGAAAGGGAGTGCCACAATTCAGCAGCTGCTATGGAGAGAGTTACAGAAAACCTTCAGACTTGCTGTCTGTCTCAAGAGAGTATTTGGGGGGGGGGGGGTGTTTCCAGAAAAATGCCTTATCCCACACCCAGAATCCCAGCTGCCATCTGGGCAAGACTTATGTTGGCACTTAGCTGAGACCTGTATATTTACCCAAACTTTGGGGTTTCATTGACTGCAACATTTGGTTTATTTGCTTTGGTTGTTATTTCTGATTCATGCTCATAATGGTTTTACATTGAATTGAAAGAACAAGGTATAGGCTACTGTCTGGTTTTAGTAAGGGTGAGTGAAATATGTGTCAAATTTCCATCTGAATGCAACCTTACCCAATTTATACTTCCCCAACCTAAATGCAGACTCAAACACAATTTGCTGTCAGAACTCTGCCATGTCTAGAGCTTGTTCACAGGCCAAAAATTAATACATTCCGAATGGAGAATGGGCAGAGAAAATAAGTTCACTTGAAATACTCACAACTGTACTGTATGCCCTTTAGTCGATGAGAGGACACATACAAAGCCACATTGTGTCCATCGAGTCAGAACCAATTTATAGCGACCCTGATAGGGCTTTCAAACAAAGTGAGATTAAGGAATGGCTTTACCAGTTCCATATTCCCAGTGAATTTTCATGGCTGAGCGGGGATTCAAACCCAGGCCTCTTAGTCTGACACTCTATTCACTACAGCACATGAGAATCTCTGCAACCATGGGTCCAATCTATGTCAAGAACCATGTCTCCCTTTCTCTTCAGACAGACTTTCCCTTAGTGACTGGCTATCTGAGAGGGGCTTTTAAATGGAGCGTTGTACCTTGTTGCTTTGAATCTGGTTTTGGTGTTGATTTTATTTACCATGTTTACTGTGGTATTTGTTTGATTCTTTTTTTTAAATATTTACATACTTAGCTTTTAAATACTATTTTCTAATGATGTAAGCAACCTTGGGTCCTTTTTAAGGAGAACAACAAGGTAAAAATATTTTAAATAAATAAATCTACAAAACTACATATGGCACAAAAATGAGTCCATTCTGAAAAACAAACATGGACGTTCTTTTGAATTATCATGTGTGTGATGGTGAGGAAAGCTTACAATTTGAGATAGCCTAAGTTAGAGTGAGCTTGGAGCTAGAAGAACAAGAGTCTCAGCAGAATTGAGGCTGACAGGTGCATATATGCATAACCTTCAAGCTAATGCTCCTTTATTGGGCTTGGAAGGAAACATGAGGCCCTTGAAGGTAATCTCAATCCACAGCTCCTTTGAGCCACCAGCCAGGAAGAGAACACCTTTTGGACTTTCCTTCTTTTGAACCAGGTGTAAGGGTATGTACAGAAATAATTCTGGGGGTGGGGGCAAGATCTATTAGTGACATCTTAGTTACATACTAAGTCACATAGCTGGCATGTGACAAAGAATGCAAGTGACAACTTGTCAATTAGCCACAATTCACATTGCACATATGCCAGTGTAAATCTACAGCATGATTCTGATTATTACATTTTAACTGGCATAAGATTTAAAACTGATGCAGAGACTTACATAATGAGCGCGAATATAACCAAAGTCAGGCTCCCTGATATTACATAAAATCAACAAAAAGGTCTTGTGGCACATTGGGGGTACTGCAGGCACATTTTCACTAAACAGTGGAGGAGGAGGAGGAATAACACATGGTTCAAGTTCGAAGGGGCAGAGGAACTAGAGACCAAATTGCCAACATGAGCTGGATTATGGAGAAAGCCAGAGAATTTCAGAAAAACATCTACTTCTGCTTCATTGACTACGCAAAAGCCTTTGACTGTGTGGACCACAGCAAACTATGGCAAGTCCTTAAAGAAATGGGAGTGCCTGACCACCTTATATATCTCCTGAGAAACCTATACGTGGGACAGGAAGCAACAGTTAGAACTGGATATGGAAACACTGATTGGTTCAAAATTGGGAAAGGAGTACGACAAGGCTGTATATTGTCCCCCAGCTTATTTAACTTATATGCAGAATACATCATGCGAAAGGCTGGACTGGAGGAATCCCAAGCCGGAATTAAGATTGCCGGAAGAAATATCAACAACCTCCAATATGCAGATGATACCACTCTGATGGCAGAAAGTGAGGAGGAATTAAAGAACCTCTTAATGAGGGTGAAAGAGGAGAGCGCAAAAAATGGTCTGAAGCTCAACATCAAAAAAACTAAGATCATGGCCACTGGTCCCATCACCTCCTGGCAAATAGAAGGGGAAGATATGGAGGCAGTGACAGATTTTACTTTCTTGGGCTCCATGATCACTGCAGACGGGGACAGCAGCCACGAAATTAAAAGACACCTGCTTCTTGGGAGGAAAGCGATGACAAACCTAGACAGCGTCTTAAAAAGCAGAGACATCACCTTGCCGACAAAGGTCCGCATAGTCAAAGCTATGGTTTTTCCAGTAGTGATGTATGGAAGTGAGAGCTGGACCATAAAGAAGGCTGACCGCCGAAGAAGTGGTGCTTTTGAATTGTGGTGCTGGAGGAGGCTCTTGAGAGTCCCCTGGACTGCAAGGAGATCAAACTTATCCATTCTAAAGGAAATCAACCATGAGTGCTCACTGGAAGGACAGATCCTGAAGCTGAGGCTCCAATACTTTGGCCATCTCATGAGAAGAGAAGACTCCCTGGAAAAGACCCTGATGTTGGGAAAGTGTGAAGGCAAGAGGAGAAGGGGACGACAGAGGATGAGATGGTTGGACAGTGTCATCGAAGCTACGAACATGAATCTGACCCAACTCCGGGAGGCAGTGGAAGACAGGAGGGCCTGGCGTGCTCTGGTCCATGGGGTCACGAAGAGTCGGACACGACTAAACGACAACAAGTTCTGGCTCATGCTCTGTATCAGGTGTTTTATTGCAGGGAGTGAGGGAAGAACACAGGAGGACCTTTCGTAACACAGGCCTGAAGCTTGTAACACTTGAATTTTTATAAAAGTAGATACTTTCAAGGTAGCTAAAAAAAAGCTGTTTTTAAAATTGTAACTACAATGACAGCAAACCACTTGGGGGGGGGGGGTCCTGGAAGTATAACAATGGCTGAAATACAGCAGTAAGTTGCTACTAGAGTAGACCCATTGAATCATTGCGGATTTGGTGGACTAACTCCTCCAAATGTTCTGTTGATTCAATGGGCCTACTGTAGTTGCAACTTACTAATAGATTTCAGCCATTGATTAATTATGTTTTAGAAGTAACTTCCCAAGCAATGCCAAAAGTTTCCATGCATTCTTGGAAAGGGAGAAAATGTCATGACAGCACTCAAGAGTTAATGTATGAGGAATTAAATCTCTTACAGTTCTTTTATGCTGTAAGCCTTGGCTTTATCAATAGCGGACATTATAGTTTCATGTGTGTGTAGACCCTTTCCAGATCTAGTGCCCTCCAGTGTTTTGACTACAACTCCCATAATCCATGACTATTACTCATGTTAGCAAGGGCTATCATGGGAGTCCTAGTAGAAAATATTTTGAGGATGCTTGGTTGAGGAAAGGTTATATGGCTGATACTAGTTCTGTCTTGTGAAAATGTTTTCTTGGCTTTAGCCCTTGCAAGCAACTGGTATCTGGCAAGAGTGGGGATTGTTCTGAAGAAGCAAGATCAGGGTATCTATTCATTTGTTTTTAGAACATGCAACTTCTACATGGGCACAATGTTTTTCTTTCTTTCTGACTTTCTTTCATGGTAGAAAAGCAATAAAATGAAAGGGACATTAAATAATGTCCAATAAAACAAGGGACATTCTTGTTTCTACATATTTTTGTACTCAGGCTAAAATGTTTTCTGAATGTTTTTTCTTAGCTTCATTTCAAAATCTGCCCAAAGACAAAGGAAACATGAACAATTTTCTCGTGGAGAAATCTATATATTCTTGTCTCTGGTCACTTTCCCAGCTGAGTTTGCAGGAAAGCTTTAAATCTAGTAACTTTCTACTTTAATAAAATGCCAGTGTTTTCCTTCTTTCACACCACATACGCTGATTCTCAAAAACAATTTTTGTTAAAAAAACAACTGAAAGTGTTTCCAACTACATATTGTTTTCGGTAAACACAGATGGCACAAAGATGAATTCAAAGCTATCCATCATGTATAAGCTTCGTTTAAACACTCATGCATGTACTTCAGTCCAATGTGAAGGTGCAAAACTGGCAAAAGTGTGATCCAAATCAGCAGTGGTGGTACATCATTTTAATCACATTTGTCCTCCTGTCACACACCTATGGTGCTATTTTCTTTAGGAATATTATTTTTTGTAATGATATTTTCCAAAATATTTAGCGCAATGCTCCAAAAGGACAAGAAAACCTAGAACAGGCTTTGTTAGATAAAAGCTCCTTTCATCCTTCACAGCTGCCTCTCAGAGGAAGTTTGCTGCTTTTAGTACATTTTCACACAGGGAATCCATGCAACTGATAACATGCAGCTGATCATTAGAAGCTAGGCATGTGCATCATCGCAAGATTTATTTCAGCACTTAAATGTGATGATTCAGAAAACAGTTTGAAGCAACTTAGACCAGTCCAAAGGCTGCCTAATTTTACCTGGGGACAGAATCTGAAATGAGATTTAAGAATCAGGAGATTCATTTCACCCATTGAGTGGAATTAGAGTTTTTAGAAAAGTACTAAAAGACATTTTTTTTCAAATTTGAACTTCTAAAACCATTGTGATTATTGTAATGGCATGGAACCACTCTTTAAGTATTTCACTTACCTTGAAAGCAAATTGGTTCCAACTTGATGGCACATAACAACAAGAACAGTAGTGTTATTATTCTAATGATGCTTGTTATCTGCCCTGTGCCTATATCTTTTTGTGGAAAGGTTCAGTAAAAAGGTAGTAATGAAGACAAAAATCACACTGGAAATTCACAAATGGCTATAACATACTTGATGGCTTGATGAAATGGGATGAAATTTCCAGGCATTCTATATCCCAAAGGATGCTGCCAAATTTTACACACAAAAAAAGGTGCAAGGGGTTCTGTGATGAGCGCTTTATATTTAAATTTTGTTTTCTTTCAAAAAGGTAATTCCTGTTACCTTTTTTTTTTTACAGAATCTGTCATAATTCAATGAGATTTTCATGCTTATTTAACACTTCAGAGAGGAATTTCACTTGCCAAGTTTCAGATGGATGGGTTTAGATGGAAAGAACAGTCATTAAATGGGTTTGTGGATAGAGTCATCCTCATCTGTTCTTTATGATCAGTTACTATAAAAGTTGTTGCAGCTTTGTTTGCAACCTCGCATGTTATCTGTGGGTTGTAGGACTGGAAAGGACTTTTCTGGGCTGCAGTGATTGTCTATCCAGCACTAGCCAATAATTTCTTCCAGCTTTTGAATTCAAAGAGAGCTCCACCTCTCTTGAGTGTTCTTTTTCCCTTTCCTTGGCTGGTGTCAGATGTTTGTTTGCTGTTGATCTGTTCAATTAGTTGCTAAGTATATGTGCAGTAAAGAAAACAGTATGCACAAGTCTGTAATTTCAAGAAACTGTAAGTAAATAAATGTTTTCTATTCTTTCTCCAACAAATATCTCAGTGTCAGTTGTTTAGACTTTAACTGTCAGTTAATAAGGAGGTGGTGGATTCTGGGGAACTTGGAACTATTTTTCTCTGTGGGCCTCTACTTCTACTGAGTAGCAAAAAAGGAATTTTATCAGAAATTCAAAACTGCAAAAAAGTGACATACAGCATAGAGATAATACTAGCTAAGAAGCATGCAGAACATTCAAAAGGGTAGGTTGCAACAGGTGTTTTTTTTTCATTTGAAGGAAAATCTTCAAGGTTTTCTATGCAACTGGCACATAGTATGGAAGTGTTCCTAGCAAAGAAATCCCAAAAAGATCCCAGAAAGATCAAGGGGTTAGCAACAACAACAACAACAACAACAACAACAACAACAATAACAATAATAATAATAATAATAATAATAATGATGATGATGATGATGATGATGATGATGATGATGATGGAAGGTATTTAAGCTAGAAATTGTTATTTTTTAAAAAGGGAAAGGTGAGATATATCAGCACATTTGGGGGATGACCTGTGAGGGCTGAAGAAGGACAAACGATAAATAAAATAAGTAAATAGATAAATGGGCCATACCCTTACCACAATAGCCTACTGCAAATGAAATATGCTCAGTAGCCATGGAAGATGAAGCAATGCATCAGTCTGAAAAGAAACAGGGAAGATCTGGATGTAGCCAGGATGGACTGGCCTTTTGAGTCCCTGGATGAAGAACATGTGGCCCTCTACATCAATTGTTCCCAGCCTTGAGTGTTCTTGTACTACAACTCCCAGAGATCCTGGTTAGCATAGTTAGTGGTGAAAGCTTCTGGGAGTTTTAATCCAAGAACATCTGGGAATCCAAGTTTGGGAACCACTGATCTAGATGTTATCATACTACATCTTCCATTATCTTCCACCATTGGCTATACAGGCTGAGGCTGATGGGAGTTGCATTGCAACTTTGGGTGGGCCACACATTCCCCCCCCCCCCATTTTAGTATCCTGAAGGAGGATGTGGCTGGCTGGCAAGAACCCTAAACAAGAGTGTTCCAAAAAGGAAGTAAGGATGCATTGTATACATCTTGTTTTACTGGTTTTTAATCTGTATTTAAGCTATGCATCATTTTCTGCATTTTCATTACTTCTAAACTGCTGCCCAATTAAAGCACATGTACACACAATTGAGAACCATCACATTCACAAAGCTAGCAACAGCTGCCTAATAGCCTCATCTGAAAAAAAAAAGCATTACATGGTACACAACCACTGAAACAGTCTGTATTGCTTTTGGAAGGTGTAAAAGCTTTCCCATGTACAAAAGGTAGGCATTATGCTACAATATACAAAACATAATATGATACCTCAGTTCAAAAAGGTAGTAATTGTATGCCTCTACCAGATTATGTGGATTCAAATGGCTGTGATTGTAAAATGGCAATAAAATACTTTTCGGTTATGTCTGTTGTCGCCAGCATTTATGGCTGCTCACATTTCTCCACACAATTGTTCTCCGATAGCATATGCCATGATTGCACTAAAGTAGTACTTTGAAAATTGTCAGTACTGGGAGAGTCATCTCTGCAGATATATTGGCAATGACACAGCAAATAGGTTTGCTGAGTCGCAGGATACTGGCTGGGATTACTTTGCTTCTTTGAGTCTCCAGGTGCAGAGACCAGTCTGGTGGCAAGCAGCACTGGAAAGTACAGGAGGCTTGCTTTTTGCATATGAAGTGGTTTGAAAGCTGGGCAGTTCTCTCCACCCTGGCATCAGTGTTTGCTCACTCACTGTAAAGATGTCTGTGTCATGAAGGCCCCGAGTACAAGCATCCACTGCCTCTCTCCCCAGCTTCCCTTCTCTTGGTCCTTTTGGCTGTTTTTGGGGTGGGTGAGTTCATGCTTTCTGGAGCAAGGCAAGGGAGTGGAGCATCAGCCTCAGGACTTGTAAGCCTTCTTTTGCATAAGTAGCAGCAGTGCAAAGTCAGGGGGGGCACTCCTCCTTCACAACCTTTGCTGACCTCTTAAGACATAAAAAAGGGCTATGTCATGCTCTCAGGGTTTAGGATTGGAATCTTAAGAGGATGGGATGTTGCTGACCTAGCAGCTCAAGCAGCAAACGTTTTTGGCAAAATGTGTCCCATGTGGTGCAGAGCTCCTGCAACATAGACAATGGGACAAGTTCACATGGAGAATGGGAAAAGGACTGTTGACTAACTTCGTGATGTGGCAATAAATATTTTCATCCCATTAATCATGAGCCTCATGGGTCCTATGATCTCAGATGTCCAGTTCAACAAAAGGATTTTCTTCTCCACCTTCTGCATCTCCCCAAAATTTCTAGAGCAGGTTTGAGTCCACCTGGAGAAGAGCTGCAGTTGCCCTTCACACCTGCTGATAAAAGCAATTCCTTCCATGGAATGACCCTGATGGAACTTGGCCACAGTTCTTGTTTAAAAAAACAAAATCCCAGCAGGCAGCACTTGTAAAAAATACTCAAGTACAGTTCCTGCTGTACTTTTTCAAAAGTTAGGCAATTTAAGTGCACCTTTACACACGCAGAGCTGTTCTTTTTAAATTGAGATTTAATTCATGTAATTAAAAAGTGCTCTCAAAGACATTAATATATTCAAGGGTATTGCCTAGTCACATCTGGAACTCCCAACAAAAATGGTTTGAGATTATTACTTTTTTTTTTTTTTTGCAGCCTCCCTGACTAACTGAAGAGACTTGATTATTAAAGCATACAAACTCTCCAAGGTAGCAGGGTTCATTACTTTACTTGTACAAGAATCATTACTCCCATAGCTAAACTGGAATATAAGCCAAAAGATAAGAAAACGGATTCACATGCCAATTCTATACAGTACCTGTAAGAACTCTAGGACTCAATAATCATACAGATTCATTAATCCATACTCATTAGAAGCTAGAGTGATGCTAAGAAAAATCTCCAAACAGACGTATTGAAAGAAGCTCTAAGGAGGAATTCATGTTACCAGTCATAGCCAATCTGGAGTAAAATTGGTTTGAAGAACGGAATTAGACCTGTGCCCTTTTCCTCCTATCACATTTGTACTTCTAATTGCTAATGCAGCATAATCCTCTAATCCTACTTTGTAGATTTATCTAAAGCTGCTTGTGATATTTTTAGACTCTGTTTAGTAAGTAGGGTCTAATACACAGTAGAGGAAGCATCAATATAATAATCAAGAAAAGTTATGAAAAAAAACACATACTTTTCAGGTTAGGTTGGATGTTTCAGTGGCGAAGGGATTTACTATCCGAAGTAGTTCTGAGGGAAGAACAAAATTCCCACAAATGCTCCTCAAAAGCTTACATTTTCACAGTGCAGCACTGCTGGTTTAAAACATTTGCATCATTTTCTGAATGTCAGATTAGTGCTTGTTTTTTTGTAGCCACAGCCATTGTTAGGTATATCTGACTTCATAGCCCTGACTCTCAGTGAGGTAATCGCCTAACGAAATACAGATGATTAATCGTATGCTGCAAGTTAATCCCTCAAAATTATAAGGATATGTTCTTGCTGTATGAACACTTTTGCCTCTACTCCCACAGCCTCTCTGGGAAAATCGGAGAAAAGCAGGCACATTTCACATGAGGAGGGGGGGGGAATTGTGAAAGGCACCTGCCAGCTCTGCATAGCTCTAGTGTTTTTGCAGTCCCCAAATGGAATGTAGCTAGTGACCTGAATTTACAAAAGGAATGATAAGGGGAGGCATGGTCAAGTTCTGCCTTTACAAGGCGAGGAAATAATCAACAGGCACAGATTTGCCAACCTTGAAAGTTTACTAAAAATAAACCATTTGGCAAATTGTGACTTAATATGAACACACTGATGTACACAACCCACTTCCTGAACTATGAGAAGCTCGAGGACTCATCTAGGTTTATTTACAAAAATACAAGATGAAGATGGGGAGACACACAGCTCACTGTTCCCACAGACAATAAGTGCACCACAGCACAAGAGGGATCCCAAAAAGTGCCTGTTCGCAAAGTCCTTCCAAACTCAAACTTTACCCTCAGTTTTCTTCTCAGTCTCAGTCTTACTGTACCACAACATGCCTCTCTTCTTTATTCCACACAAACATTAACCTTAATGGCCTATGCCTTTCCCAAACAGATCTCACTTTTCAGACATGTTGCCACTTCCTTCCCAGACATGCCAGGTAATTCGCTTGTAATTTTTCCATCGGACTTTGTGCACGGCACGCTTGACCTCGATATTAAGGAACATTATTGTCCCACTGGCTGATTCAATCAGGTTCAGATCCCAGCTATAATTCAACATTGCTTCCAGAGAAGTCCTCATTTACTGTGAAGCATGGATGGCTCGTGGGCCATGACTGTTGGGGGAGGGACAAGTCACTTCAAAATTTATAGGAACACTCCCCACCCCCCCACCGTACTGGTCATCAACCTTAACTGCTATCAGCCTCTCTCATACTGAATTAATCTATGCAGCCTGCATTGTCTACTGACTAGCAATTGTTCACCAGGGTATCCGGCCTCAGTGTTTCATATGACCTACTGTTTGATCATACTGTTTGAGGTGCTGGGGATTCACCTTAGGAATTTCTGCAAGCCAAGAATACTAACTTTACCTTTTTGCACACAAGGACCCTATTTCACCATATGTAGGTTATTTTCTTAAACCTCAACTGCAACTTCCCATTTGTATGGAACATTGAACATCACTAGAAGACTCAAAAACATAGTTGTGCTGGCTTTTCTGCCTTGGTTATTGAAAAGGAGGTCTAATATTTGCCCCGGTGTATAGGAGAGTATAACCAGAAACAACTCTAGGCTATTTCTGGGTAAACCAAATTTAGCAGGTTATTTCAGTTTAAACAGAAACAAGGATCAGTGAATACTCCTCGTCAAGGACAAAACATACCCAGCTGAAGAGTAATGCACAACGATAGCATGTGAATGAGCAAATATGAAAAACAGTTTGCATAAAAATATACCATTGCACTCAAGTCACATTGATTGTTACTTGCAGAAACTACCCCATGCCAAGCAATCAATGATTTGATTCTTCACTGAAGTACGTACCAGATAGTTTATATTAGAACTTTGAAGGAAACATAACCTGTAAAATCAGTCTGTACAATAAGCAGTTACTTGAATAGTTATTTAAGTCCACTTAAACCTCCATCAGCTCAAACCAGTTTAAATCCCTAAAACCTAACAGTTCCCAATTACTTAGCAACAAAGCCTGTAATTTAAAGAAAATGTGAACAAAAGGAGGAATGATTTTAAAAAGAAGTCTTATATCTACCTTACATACCATAGATATCAGAATCATAGAATAGAATCATGGAATCATGAAGTTGGAAGGGGTCTATAAGGCCATCGAGCCCAACCCCCACTCAATGCAGGAATGCAATCAAGAGATATATACCAGGTGTTGTCTAGATTTCTCTTGATTGGAGCACTCACCACCACCTCTCAAGGTATTTGGTTCCATTGCCATACTGCTCAGACAGTTAGGAAGTTTTTCCTGATATTCAACCAAAATCTGGCTTTCTGTAACTTGAGCCCATTGCTGCGTGTCCTGCACTCTGGGTTGACTGAGAGCAGATCCTGCCAGTCCTCAATATGACAGCCTTTCAAGTGTTTGAAAAGTGCTATCATATCTCACCTCAGCCTTCTTTTCTTAAGGTTAAACATGCCCAGCTTTTTCAATATTTCCTCAAAGGTCTTGGTTTCCAGTCCCCTAATTATCCTTGTTTTTCTTCCTCTGAACTTGTTCCAATTTGTCTTGAAGTATGGCATCAAAAACTGGACACAGTACTCAAGGTGAGGCCTAACCAGTGCTGAATTGAGGGGAACAAGTGCCTTGCTGGCTTTGGAAACTATATTTCTAATAATGCAGCCTAAAATAGCATTTGCCTTTTTTGTAGCCACATCACACTGTTGGCTCATATTCAGCTTGTGATCTACGACAATTCCAAGATCCTTCTCGCTCACAGTATTGCTGAGCCAGGTATCCCCCGTCTTGTAACTGTGTGTTTGGTTTCTTTTTCCTAGGTGCAGTACTTTGTATCTATCCCTGTTGAATTTCATTCTTTGTTTTCAGCCCGGTGCTCAAGCCTATCTAGATCATTTTGAATTTTGTTTCTGTCTTTCAGGGTATTAGCTGTTCCACTCAATTTTGTGTCATCCACAGATTTAATTAGTATTCCCTGCACCCCCTGATCCAGGTCAATAATAAAAATGTTGAAGAGCACTGTGCCAGGACTGAGCATTTGGGTACCCCACTTGTTACCTCCTCTCACTTTGAGAAGGAGCCATTAATCATCATCTGAATACGATTCTGTAGCCAACTGTGTATCCACTAGAAAGTTTTTCCATCCATCCCTCACCTAATTAGCTTGCTAATCAGAATATAATGGGGCACTTTGTCAAAAACCTTCCTGAAGTCAAGATATACTACGTCTACAGCATTCCCTCTGTCTATCAGGGAGGTGACCTGATCAAAAAATTAGATCAGGTTAGTCTGGCAGGATTTGTTCTTGACAAATTTATGTTGGCTTCTAGTTATTACTGCATTGTTTTCTAGGTACTTGCATAGTGACCACTTTATAATATTCCAGAATTTTCTCTGGGTTTGATGTCAGTCTGACTGGTCCAGTTCCAATAAATCTGGATAGAAATTGCAGGAAACCCTTCTCTATTATCCAGATGAAGGATCCAGGAAAAGTCAAATAGAAGAACCCGTCCAGGGAAAGTTGAAAAAAGTTTTTAAAGGGGAGAGAAATAATGAAAAGAAAAAGCAAAGATCATAGGCCAAGCATTTAGCCCTGAAAAATGACTAAAGGGGTCATCAGGGAAGAAGGGGTGGTAAGGAGAAGGAAAGAAGAGGAGAAAAACCATGGTTCCCTTAAGAGAAGATGAGAAACAAGTGGGACTTAAAGGCCTCTAAGCAGAGATTATCAAGGTTCCCAGGGTGCCAAGACTTTTTGTTCCCTCCTTCTGATTGGCTCCTGTTCTCATTTCACCCTCTAAAAGGTGGCCCTGGATTGATCTCTTGACATGCTTGAGGGCTCTTCCCACATTATGGAACTCCCTCCTTCCCTCCAGAGGTGGGATTGGCCTTTTCCCTCATTTCCTTCAGCTGGCAAGTGAAAACATACTTCTTTAGAAAGGCTTTTAGGAAGTCTAGAGACAATTAAGATTGGGTTTTTAAAAATGTATAGTTTTTAAATAATGTTTTTAGTATGCATATGTTATAGTTTTTAATCTGAATCTGTTTTTTTGACGGTTGATTATAGAAAAGAATTGTATGCTATTTTGGGTTCCCACTGGGGAGAAAGGCAGGATAAACATCAAACAGACAAACAAACAAATAAACAAACAAACCAATTGTGCTAAGGGCAAGGAAACATTAGGTCCCACTAGGCCCCATTGCCATCCAAGGCTACTGGGGTAAGAACTAGGCTAGGAAAGGTATGTACCTATTTTCCATATTGGCCCATTGTTCCAAGTCCAACCCAGCTTGGTAAGCACAATTCTTTTCTGCCCCATTTTTCCAGGTAGCTGCCATCCCCCCCACCCCCCCACCCCCCGTGAGAGCCAGGGCTGAACTATTGCCCTTTGTATGTTTCATAGTTCCCCATATGAGCCCTCTGTTCCAAATACTTGAGTTCTTTCAAATAGAACCTGCACAACACTCTTGGCATTCCAACTAAGAACAAGGTAACTATGCATAGACTTTACACTATATTTGTTTTCTTTTTAAACAAACGCTGATTCCTGACTATTTTTATTCAACTCTCCAGGGGGAAAAAATCTGAAAAAATATTGCTTCTTTCCAGAAGTGTAAGTAATAGGTAGGCACTAGGCAGATGGGTAATCTGCCCATAATCAAAAGAAATAGGGGGAGAGAAGACTTCCTTACACCTCAAAAATCCTCTTGTGTATGTTACATAAGGGTGATGGAATCACCCATGGGGATATTTTCTCCCTGACCTTGTCTGACTAGTGAATCATTCATTTCCTTGTGTGGGAGCCATGGCAGCTGTGGAACAGAAGGAGGAAGTCTTTAATTACTAAAAAGCACCAGCAGGGGAAAATTTGGGGTAATTAAAGATCTTATCTTCCCATCCTGCAGGTCTCATAGTTTCCAGGCAATGAAATAGATTAGTCTGGAGTTGGGCAAGCCATGGGAGAGAAGGAGGAAATCTTTAATTATAAAAAATATCCTACTATGATATCATCACATGCATAATTTATGCAAGAGGATGTGGGCCTGGAGATCTCAAAAAGTGAACATGGAGGATGGATATGAACAGAGATATCACAAGAGGCAAGGTGGATTATTGCCAGATGAAATCCAGAGCCAGAAAACAATGTTATTAAAAAAAAAAAGATAAGAGAAAAACAAACAAACCACTACAGGTGGTTGGAAAACTATCAGAGAATAGGAACAGACCTAATCTTCTCTGAATGTATTTTGTCAAAATGTTTTATTTAATATCAATTCATGTCCTTGAACTCCTAGACATTTTGATGTTTCTACTTGTAGAATTGCTACCAATAACTGTGTGTTCTGTGTTGTCAAGTTGGAACTGACTTACAGCGACCCTAACAGGGCTTTCAAGGTAAGTGAGATATTTAAGGAGTGGTTTTACCATTCCCACTCCCCCTGTGAGTTTCCATGGCCAAGCACGGATTCAAACCCTGTTCTCCAGAGTCCTAGTCCATCCAGAGTCCTAGTCTATCTGCCATACCACACTGGAAATCTTTTAGCACTAGTGATAGCAGCAGCAGTGGTACTGAACATTCACATCTTTCTCTTGACTCCTGCATGCTCTTGGTTTTCTTTTTATCTTGGGATACCATCCCTGCAGAGCTTGAGAAGCCCCTTTCTGATGGAGCTTAAAATAGAATTAAAGAAATTGCATACAATTACCACAGTGTTGTTAACTGCATCCAGGGAATCTGATCAGCATTAATATTCAATGCCCTTCAGTCACCCAGTGCAATCTAATTTGAATGATTTTTGTCTTACATAAATAAGTAGATGTGCAGCTTCACTCCACTGCCAAATCCATAAACCCACTTTAATGAATTAGTCATCAGGTCACATTTTTACTTAACTACAAAAACATAATAAACCTTGGGAGGAAAACAAAAACAAAATTTGAAAGATGAAGTTTCTTCACTGTGACAATTAAACTGCCAATTTTTTTTTCCTTTCAACAACAAAGCCTGGCTCCCAGCACTGAAAAATACAGCCTGCAAAAGGTCAACGAACTCTACCCAGCCACAAGGACCAGTGATCACTGCACACAAAAGACCAGCTAACAACACCCATCAATCACAGTGACAGATCATCTCTCCCCCTTATCACAACAATACACCCACAACAAAAACACGCTGATCACCATAATCACCCAATCTCCTGAAAGGGACAAAAAGCTGATCCCACAGCTATAAATACTCAACTATCCAACAAACTGCAACAGAGCACAGACAGAGTTCTGACTCCTGTCCTCTGAAGATGCCGGCCACAGAGCCTGGTGAAATGTTAGGAAGAAAAACCTTAAGAACACGGCCAAACAGCCCGGAAAACCCACTACAACCATTGGATCCCAGCCGTGAAAGCCTTCAAGAATACATTTTTTTCCTGTTTTTTGTTTGTTTTGTTTGCATTTTGGGCCAGTATCCTATTATTAGTTCCAACCAGAGTAGACTTCTTGACTTACCATTCAGCAGTTGTTCAGTGGATCTGCTCTCTAGTTGAGCCTGGCAACAGAATAATAGGGTAATGGCTTCTGTTTTTAACATGTTCCAGATCTATTGGGGATCAGGTAAAAGCACCAGCAGAAGATTGTTCTATGATTGTTCACCACTGGTATCTAGTCCAGAAGCTTCATCATGTTTTCAAATCTAGATAACTACACAAATCCTCTGTACATACATGTTAGTCTAGTATATAATCATTTTGAAATGGAGGAAAAGAGAAGGTTGTGATATATTTTTGTGCTACTATCCGGAAGACACATTGGTTCTTCTGTGCCCCTGAAAATATTAGTTCTGTTATCTTGGCAGACGTCACAAAATGTGTGGATTATTAACAAAAGGACAGAAGGAGTAAGATTGTGTTAACTGTTCTGGTCTGCGTCTAGTGCTTCAGTATTCTGCACATCATGTACATATGCTCTGTAAAAGAACCCTAAATCGATGCATGGAAGTCAGGAGTTGGGCGAAGAAGCATGATCCTCCTTCCACTCTATGCACTGGTAAACCACAAGTTTCATGTTATATGATAAGCCCTGCTGGATCAGATCAAAGACCCATCTAGTCCATGGTTCTGTTCCCACCACAGCCAACCAGATACCCAGAAAAACCCAACAACCAGAGTATGAAGGCAACAGTATCCTTCTACTTTCCCCAACAACTGCTATTCAGAGACTTTGGATGTAAAATATGGCCATCATGACTGGAAGCCATTGATAATATTTTCAGGTTATCAGAGGGATTATACAGTATATATTCACTTGTTAGTACAGAAGCTTCAAATCCACATGAGTAAAACATAGGTGTTGAGACTAAAGTATCATGGCAGAAGGTCCGTATATGAATAGTTTGGCTGCCATAGCTAGCCTGATGTTCTCCCTGGACAATATATTTATCAAAGCTTTTGTTTTTGTTTCACAGATGTTCCTTCCCAAGCATTGAACAACATCTGTTTGTCATAGCATGCCATTTTCCTCCCATACATATCTTGCATCTAACATGATTGTGGGTTTGATTGTTTTTTGGTAACTGGAAGGCAAATAGGTTTAATTTGCAAATCTGATTGCTGGACCATCTATCTTTCAGAAGGGGCCAGTGTGAGAGAGGAAATGGGTTAATTGCAGGCAATGTGCATTTCTCTTGACATCTGATTTGACTCTCAAAGTGTGAATGGATATCCCCAATGACATGTGCTCCCAGCATTCCCATGTACTTATTTAACCACTGATCTTGGGTCTGGCAACAAGATATGCTACTGAGCAGCTATTTCAGAATTTGCCTAACCTGAAACATGAAGCAGTGGGTTGGCAGGAAATTGGGGGAAGGGTTGCCTGTAGCAAATTTGGGCACTGGTGTAATGCTCAATCTATACAATTCAAAATCACATATACAGTATGATGAATCATTATAGTTTTCTTTCACCACCTGATGATTTGTAAGCAGTTGACAAACATTCATTTAAGAAAGACCAGTGAAAGAAAGGCCCGTCTGAAAATCTACAGACTATGTTTGTTATATGGGCCTTTTCCTTAAGGGCTTTTCCTTGCTTCAGAGCACAAAGAGCAGAGATGTTACGTTACCCTTCTGCTCAGATGGAATTACTTTAGAAAGGTACATAGTGCTGGCCCCTGTTTTTTCTGTTAGCTTTTTCCAAGCTCAGTGACCTTAACAGAGATACTATTAAACAAGAAGTGAAAATGGCATGTGAGGCCACTCACTGAATACTAGCAATGAGATTAAAAGGAAAGGGTCAAACCTGATAGACGAATCATATGCCTCTTTTCCAAAATAACAGAGAAAATGGCTGTTGTGTGACTGTTATGGAATGGATAGCTCCCCAGAACGTTTTGGCAAAAGATAGGAGCTGTACCAGGAGGGGGAAAGAGCTCCTGATGAAAACTCTGGGGTTGGGGAAAGGCCTTACTGCTTCCCATATGCCTGTAAGGATTGCTGCTTCTCTTCTTCCATTCATTAATTCATTTATCTAAAATACTTTTAACCCCTCCTTTCTCCTTAAAAAGGACCCAAAGTGGCTTACATCATTAAAAGACAATATTTGAAAGCTAAAAACAATACATATACAAATATTTAAAAAGAATCAAACACTATACTAAAAATGGTAAACAAAATCAACACTAAAAACAGATGCAAAGCAACAAAGCACAACACTCCCATTAAAACTCCTTCCCACACAGTCAGTCACTATTGGAACACCTGTCTGAAGAGAAAGGTCTTCGTCCGCTTGCAGAAGGACAGCAAAACTGAGGCCAGCCTGGCCTCCTGTGGGAGGGAGTTCCAAAGTCTGGGAGCAGCAACAGAGAAAGCCCTCTCCCATGTCCCCACCCAACACACCTATGAGGCAGTGGGGCTGACAGAAAGGCATCCCCTGATTATCTTAACACTTAATGGTACAGTAGCAGTGATTCATGGCAGCCAGTGTGTTGCAGTGGATAAAATATGGGACACAGGAGACCTGGGTTCAAATCACCACTTGGCCATGAACACCTACTGGGGGAGTGTGGCAATGGTAAACTACTCCTTGAACATCTCAGAAAATGCATTATTGTCACCATAAGTAGGAAGCAGCTTGACAACACATAACAGACAAAAGCATGATCCCTGCCCCCCATTGTGATTCTGCTTCTGCTCAGCGTGCTAGCTGGCCAGGGGCTACAGGTACCCCACAGCTCATGAGCTGCCCAGGCCTTGAGCTCCACAGCCTCAAATCGGTTGGAAGTTAAAGCACCAACTTATTGACGTGCAAATTGCTAATCTCTAGCCTTCCTTCTTGAAGTCTACAGTAGTTTTTCTTTCTTTCTTTCTTTTTTAAGAGAAAGGTATACATGGAGTTTCCAGTTCTATCATCATATCCCCATATGCACAAGCCAGTGTTAGGGTTCTTTCTTCCTCAAACAGATTTGCTGAAATAATAAATGTAAATTTATATTTTTCTCCAATTGCAATTTTTCAGAGTATTTACTCCTGTTTTACAAACCTAATTACTGATCTAATTATAGTACTAGCCTGCAGTCATATTCTTAAACTATACCCTTGATCTGCCCTTCATGGCCTTCCAAATCACTCCATTGACCCAACCAAAGTCCCAGTCTATATGGCAGGAATCCCCTCTCCTCCAAATTCACCTGGGCAACAGTGCTGACCAAACAACTAACAGATGAAGCCATTTCCTCTGTGGCACATAATAGCAGGGCCATGCATTTCACAAGGCCAAATCATGACCATCCAAATGGATCACATGTACAGTCCAGTGATGAATGCCAACATGAACCAAACAGCTCTGGGAAGAACCATCCCAATGTATCCCAAACCCTTGACAGCTGATTCTAAAGGAGTCTATTTAAGACCTGGCCCCCATGCGATCTAGTCTGTCTAGACTTGCTTAACAGTGATATCTACTTAGGGGGTCCTGGCCAATGTCAAGGCCCGTCATGCATGTCAGCTGGCCTGGTGATGTGTTGTTCATGGTGCCTGCTTCCAATTCCTCTCTCCTGAGAAGAGAGGCAAAGCAGCCCTGCCCCTAATGCACAGCACAACCATGGACCTGGGAATTAGTCAAACATAGCCATATTTGGGGCAAGGGGACAATAAAAGAGATAGATCTCCATTAAAAAGTGCAAAGCTAGATGGAAATAGGCAGTACCAGATTTGACTATGGAAAAGGGAAGGAACTGCTAATGTGGATTTTATAGAAATATACTTGCCTAAGTAAATTTAGGATTCCCAGTGTGGTGTAGTGGACAGAGTGATCGACTAGGACTCTGGAGAACAGAGTTCAAATCCCCACGCAGCCATGGAACCTGATTGGGGGAGTGGAGCTAACAGAACCCCTCCTTACTTTGAAAGCCCTGTTAGGGTCGCTATAAATCAGTTCTGACTTGGTGTCACAAAGCACACAGAGAGGTAAATCTGGAACAGTAGAAACAGAAACAAGCATGGTTGTCTCCACAGATGAGAAAGGTTTGAGGTTTCCTGGGCTACTAGTCCCAGAATCCCAACAGCCAGCATGGCTATGAGTTGCTCTGGTTATGGGAGTCTGAGACTAGTAGTCCAGAAAACAACACTTGCCCATTTCTGATTTCCACAAGGAACAAAAGTGCAGCTCTGAGCAGTTTCAGGAATTCTGGGTATTTCAGCTGAGGGAAAAGTCACTGTTTCTTCTTATAGCGGCTTCATTTGAATATGGTCTTCAACCACTGTTTAACAAAACTTAACAAGCTGCTGCCTTGCCTTATGCCAGTGGCATTATGTTGATGGTGCTCTTACACTGCTAAGGTGCAAGGACTTCAGAGGATTTTGCTCCCAATTTGTATTAATGATAACCTCCCATGTCGTCTGAACCCAGACAAACTGTAACTAATCTTATAACTTGGAAAAACTTATTTTTTTTTATAAGATGGTGCATAATATAAATCCCAGAACCCCTAAGCCAGCATTGGAGGTGTAATTCCAAAAAATAAAAAAATCCCAACCTCTAGTTAATTTTAACTACAGTGTATGGAAATAAGTCAACTTCAAACCACTGTTATGAACCTAGCTTGTTTCAATCAATCATAAGATTAACCGCGGTTAAGAATTCTGGTTAATCTAAAATAGAAAGTGAAGCTTTCTATCTAGTCCTTGTAATGGCACTATTTATTTTATTTTTTAATTCAATTTGTATACCACCCATCTGGCTACTAAGGCCACTGTGGGCAGTTCACAACAATATAAAGCACTAGAGAAGGAGAGTGGAGCAGTGGGCATGCTAATAACTGCTCTTGTATGTTTAGTTTCATTTTTATTTTTTAACAAAGAACAGAAAAAAACAGCAAAGGTTGCAAAGAAAAAAACATTTAATCAATATGGTTTCAAAAAAAATCCCTCTCAGTTTGAGATTCTCATTTATTCTATTTGATTTGTTTGTTTGCTTGCTTGCTTGCTTGCTTTATTTATAGGCCACCTTTCTCCTGATAAGGGAACTTAAGGTGGCTCACAATATAACATTTGCCAGTCTGGGGGTCAAACAAGATGTTACAGTTAACACATTAGAAACTCAGCACTTCCTTAATAAGTGATGAAAGTTGTCCAATAGTAAAACATTGTGCTTTCATTCAACTATTACTTGCATTGCAGTAAACTTGTTTTGTGACTGGTTGTGAGAATGTAAACAAGGGTTTTATTTGCATGTCTAATTACCCGGGCAATTATATCTGTGGGAGTTTCATTGCTGCGGGGGGGGGGGGGAAGGTGCTAATCACAGGGAATTTACATTTCTTTTCTTTTCTTGTTTGACCCCAGTTAGCACTAACAGAAAGTATTCAATTTCCCCTGGGCCAAGCATGTGAAAGCTCTCATTTGCAGTGAAGTAGCATTATGATGAAAAATGTGACAGTGCGTGAAATGGTAGCTCCCAGAAACAACTGCAATTAGTGTCAGACATTAATGAACAGCTTGGCAGAGGTCCTTCTTGGCTTTAACGGCATGGGGATTTGAGTGTAGATTGAGGCTAACAAAAAAAACTTTTATGCCAAAGCTGTTGTATTAAAATATGCCTGGTCAATGCTCGTGAGTAAAAAAACATTCATCACAATGAATCTGATGACTGTTCATTACTGATGGCTTAAAACAGTATGTCAGGTTTCCAATAGTCCAAAATTTTGTGGTGCATAAAATTCAAGGAAATCATTTCATGTACAGCTGAATGGGAAAGTATTCTAGGAGGGAAGGCATGCTTTCAAAGTGCTTTTACAAATATTGCCCTCTGTGTTCAAAGTATTCCTGAGCTATCATCCATTTTTCTCCAAAAAAAATATTAATTCATAATTCAGCACAAGATAGCAGAAGAATAGTCCATACAAAAAGCTCACCTTTCTGAGGATTGATTTGATAGAGCATGAGCAAGGTGCCAGTGCTAAGCTGGAAGCAACCGTAGAGGCTGATGCTATTCAAGAGATGCCTATTTTTGTCCTGCCAGAATACTAATCCTGCAGGGTAGGTCATGAACAAACAGTATTTGAGTGTGTCAGGGAAGCTGAGAGCTGTACTGCCAGAAACCTAGTCTCTCTTATAAGTGTAGACTCCTAGCAAGATCATTCAGGATGCAATGGTCAAACCTGAGCTGTCAGGCTAAGATACATCTAACCTCTTGAGAAATTAATGATCGCATTAGGAGAAGAGCATTGATAGTGTAGTGTATCGGGCACTTTAAAGGAGGGTTCTGACAGCTGTAGGAGAAAGGTGGACCTTGTAATGAGGCGATGCCTAGCAGGTTTGATTGGGGGGTGGAGTTATGGGTATTTATTGAATGTGTGTCTTCTGTATGTCATGTTGTCTTTGGAATAAAGGACCGTATGTGGAAGCAGTTGTGTCTGGACCCACAACATAACACTGGCGATGAGGATGGGATTTTGCTTGCCTGCAGAGGGTATGTTGGAGTGAATTAATTACCTGTCTGTGGGCTAACCGTTGGAGAAGTGATGGCTACCCGGGGATATTTGGAGCTTTTTGACCCAGCTGTTGCAGACTGGGAAACTTACATTATCAAGGTTTGAGTTTTACCTTGCTGCCAACAAAATAACTGAACCAGAGACTGTTAGAGCTGCCTTTCTCAGCACTTGTGGACTGCCTGTTTTTGAGATAGTGAGAGCTTTGTGTGCTCCTACCCCTTTAAAAAACATCACATTTTCAGTAATCAAAGACAAGCTGCAAGACCATTTCTCACCTCAACCGTCAGAGATTGTTTGTTGGCATGCTTTTTACAAGTGTGACCAGGGGCCTGGCGAGTCAGCAGCTAATTATGTTACGGCCCTTCGACAAGCGGCAAGGCATTGTAACTTCACAGACCTTGAGGAGGAGTGGTAGAATATACCAGATGGGCGGGATATAAATCAAATAAATAAATAAAATAAATAAATAAATTGTCCTCAGAAAGTGTTTTGACACACTTTGATGAGAAGAAGCCACTTTTTTTGGCTGCAGATGCCTCCCCATATGGAATTTGGGCAGTCCTTAGTCACAAAATGCCAAATGGTCAGGAGGCACCTATTGCTTATTTTTCACGGACCTTGTCACCAGCAGAGCGTAATTATGCTCAAGTTGACAAGGAAGCTTTGGCTATTGTGGCTGGGGTTAAGAAATTTCACGATTACTTGTATGGGCAGCATTTTGTTATTATTACAGATCATAAACCTCTTTTAGGAATTTTTACTCTAGAGAAACAGACCCCACATATTTTTTCCCCACGAATACTGAGGTGGACAGTGTTTTTGTCAGCTTACTCTTATGATCTGAGGCACCGCCCGGGTAAGGTGTTAGGTCATGCCGATGCCCTCAGTCGACTTCCGCTGCCAGATCCAGCTGTTGATCCAGCACCAGCTCACCATGTGTTATTACTGGAAGAGTTGTCTTGGCCCCCAGTGCGGGTTACCAACGTAGCAGCTCACACAGCTAAGGACCGCACGCTAGCCCGTGTCCTTAATTCGGTGTGGAAGGGATGGCCAGAGGGCCGAATGATGGAAGAGTTCTGGCCATTTAGTTGTAGACAGAATGAACTCTCACTGCACAAAGGTTGTTTGCTATGGGGGAGCCGAGTTGTTATCCCAAGCAGGTTGCAACAACAAGTGCTTGAGGCACTACATGTCGGCCACCCAGGCATAGTGTGGACGAAGGCAGTAGCCCGTAGTTATGTTTGGTGGCCTAAGACGGATGAGACCATTGAAGAATGGGTTCGTTCTTGTCGGATGTGTCAGGAGTTGAGACCATCACCAGCGCAGGCTCCCGTCCATCCATGGGAGGCGGCACGAGGCCCTTGGTCCCGACTCCACATAGATTTTGCTGGTCCCTTTCAGGGGCAGGTATTCTTTATTGTAGTGGATGCTTTTTCTAAATGGTTGGAGGTAGTCCCTGTGTCCACTATGTCCACAACCGTTGTTGTTTGTACACTTCGGAAGCTTTGTGCGACACATGGTTTGCCAGACACTATTGTTTCAGATAACGGGGCTCAGTTCATGTCAGCAGAATTTCAGCACTTTATGAGAGATAATGCTATTCGTCAAGTGACATCAGCTCCCTTTCACCCATCTACTAATGGACAGGCAGAGAGAATGGTAAGGACAGTGAAAGACACTCTCCGCCGGCTGGCTAGAGGGAATTGGCAAGACCGGTTGGCAGCATTGTTGTTGCAACAATATGTTACATCCCACTCTACAACAGGGCGTAGTCCAGCAGAGCTTTTAATGAATAGAAGGCTGACTACGATCCTTGATAGGTTGCACCCAGTCTTGTCAGTAGAAGAATCACAACGTAGGGGGGAAGTGCAGGTTTTTCACTGTGGGGATCTGGTTTATGGCCGTAATTATGGTAGGGGCCCTGACTGGGTGCCAGCAACAATAGCTATGCCAACCGGGCCAGTGTCATATTGAGTGACAACGCCTGAGGGCCAGGAATTGCAGTGTCATCTGGATCAGCTGTGGCAGAGATGGCCAAGGAGGATGTCAGCAGCTGAGGACGACCCAGAAACAGAGACACCGGAAGCCGGAGCATCCCGGGCAGCAGAGATTGTGCCACAGCTCGTTATAGATCCACTAACAGTGTTAAGACCAGAGGGTAGTGATGCTGGGGAATGTGCGGAGGCATCAACGTTGAAACAGCCCGATCCATTGGGTCCCAAAGTGAGATAAAAATCACTGCAGGGGGAGAAAAATAGTGAGTATGTACAATCATAAAAGCAAACTCCTAAAACCAGTCTAATCCATAATTCCTATGGCTTATGGCTTGAAAACTCTATGATGAAGGGTTGCATCTGTTTTAGAAAGGGGAGAAACAAACATTCACTATGGCCTAGAAAGTCATGTGGCCAATAGTCCTTGTAGCTCACCACACAGAGAAGCTGTACAACCATCTATGTTTCCTCTGTAGGCCAATGGTTCCCAACCTTGGGTAATCCAGCAGCACATGCATGGCACAGGAGAAACAAGAAAAGTTGGTGAGGGTGGGGCTTCCAGAAGCAGGGAGCTATTTCTCTTCAGCGTCAACTCCCTTTGGAGAAGTCCACATTCTGGAGGGATCATTGGAACCCAGCATGACAGCGAGGGTGGTCTCTGAGGTCCTTTGAAAATGCTGACGCTAACGCCTCTTGTTTCTCCTTCCAGCAGTATGTGCTGCTGGCAAGCGACTGGAAGGTGGGGAAGCATTTTGTGTACAGGCAAACTCAAAGGCCACCCCTCCCATCCAAGGACCTCCCCCTTTTGGACCCAGCATTCACAAAAAGGAGCCACCTCTATAGGCAGCCCCACTGCCAATTCCTGTTGTTTCCCCTCTCAGCAGCATGTGCTGTTGAAATGAGATCAGGAGATATTTACTGTATATTTGAGGGGGTGGGGTGGCTAGGCATGATGGGTGCCAGGAACAGCATGGCTTGTTTCCAACCACAGGTGGTGAGAAGTTAGAGTAGTCCCTGGAGTTCATTCATATGAAAGTCACACTGAGAGAGATACAGTGGAACCTCTACTTACGAACGTCCCTACCTACGAACATTTCAAGGTATGAACAGCTGAATTTTGCCTCTACTTGCGGACGGAGCTTCTACTTACGAACGAAAAAGGCAGGGGGAAAGGGCAGGAAATTCAAACCGTTGGTGGCGAAGAGGCTGCTTCTTTGTAGCTCTTTCGCCCCAACGGTTAGGGAAAGGGAGGCTCAGCCTCCCGGGCTTCCACCGCTGCTGCTACCGCCACCGGGAGGTGAGCCGCCGGACCATCCCGGCTGGGCTCAGCCTCCCGGGCTTCCAGCGCTGCCGCCGCAGGCTTTCCCAGGGTTCACCGCAAGCGCCGCCTTTCTCCCCCGCTGCGTGGCTTCTCCGCCGCCATGGGAGGCTTTCCTGGGGCTTGCCCCAATCGCCGCCTTTCTCCGCCACAGCGCGGCTTCTCCGCCGCCATGGAAGGCTTTCCCGGGGCTCGCCGCAAGCGCCGCCTTTCTCCGCCGCCATCCGCTGCCGGGCCAGGGTTTCCACACCGCCGACGCAGGCTTTCCTGGGCTGGCTGTTTTTTGCAGCCCCAGGGGCTTGCAGTGTTTTATTTTTTGGGGGGGTTTATTTTTTTCTTCGGCTGGAACGGATTAATTGGTTCTCAATGCATTCCTATGGGAAATGGTGCTTCTACTTACAAACGTTTCAACTTACGGCCACCGTTCCAGAATGGATTAAGTTCGTAAGTAGAGGTTCCACTGTATTATTTTACTGACAAATCTGCTTTTACCAGTGCCTCTGCATCCCATATAGGGACGTGGTGACACTGCGGGTTAAACCGCAGAAGCCTCTGTGCTGCAAGGTCAGAAGACCAGCAGTCGTAAGATCGAATCCACGTGACGGAGTGAGCTCCCGTCGCTTGTCCCAGCTCCTGCCAACCTAGCAGTTCAAAAGCATGTAAAAATGCGAGTAGATAAATAGGTACCACCTCGGTGGGAAGGTAATGGCATTCCATGTCTAGTCGCGCTGGCCACGTGACCACAGAAACTGTCTTCGGACAAACGCTGGCTCTATGGCTTGGAAACGGGGATGAGCACCGCCCCCTAGAGTCGGACACGACTGGACTAAATGTCAAGGGGAACCTTTACCTTTTACCTGCATCCAGAGCCCAGAGAAGTTACTTTTTGGAATACAACTTCCAGAACTCCTCAGCCAACACAGTCACCATCCATAGTCAAATGTAATGTTTTCCTCCCTGAAATGTCCTCCAGCAACCAGGCTCTTCCCCATCAAAAGCTGTCAATAATTTACAACCCAAACACTGCAGGTAGACTATAAAAATGAATTGGGAGATGGATCAGGGTTTTTGAAGTATGGTAGTCAGCTAGCTCCTTTCTCCCACACTTCCTCTAGGGCAGTGGTGGTGAACCTTTTTTGGGGGGGCCGAGTGCCCAAACGGGGGGGGGGGACAGCGGGCGGCGTGCTGTGGTGGCAGAACCGGAAATGGCGGAACCGGAAGTGGCAGCGGAAGGGGGAATCCTGGGCACAGAGGTGCCTCGAGACCCCACTCCAGATCCGCCGACAGTGCCAGCTGCTCCAGATCCGCCTGTCAAAGTGCCAGCACTGCGGCTGCAGCCACCTCCTGAGGTTTGGCTGCAGGGGGGGGGGGGAAGGAGCGATCTGGCGACTTATGGCTCACGTGCCCGCAGAAAGGGCTCTGTGTGCCAGCTGTGACACGCATGCCATAGGTTTGCCATCGCTGCTCTAGGGGATGTCATGGAGTTGAAACAGTATGGGATATGTAGTCAGAGAAATGTAAGATGGAGTCAGACAGGTTCTGTGTGAAGATGATTTGAGGGACATTGGAATGCGTTTTTCTAAGTGCTATGAGAGTGTTTTTCTAAAGACCGGTGTTACAGCGTGGTTCGTGATAAGCTGAAGGTCGGAAAAAGAGGCCCATGGAAGACTCAACATTCCGAGCTAATTGGGGAAGAGATAAAACACCTGGACTTTCATGGGAATTGAGAGAGGAGGAAGGTGTTACAGCCCCTTGAGACTAATTGGTTAACAGCCATGAAGTGTCAAGAAGAAGGGAGGAGTTAGAGAATGTAGAAAATGAATGGTGGGTTATGTGGAAGAGGTTCAGAAGTTCTATTCCAGGAAGATGGGAGAGAAAAAGAACTTGATGGTCTGAGTATGTGGCTTGAAGGAGAAAGAATGTAAGTGGAGAGAAGGAAGGAGGTGGGGCTAGCCCAGCTTAGTAGTGTTTATTATTTTAATGGGGATTAGTTATTTTATTTAACTGTAATGATCTTTGAATATGTTCCTTATGCTAAAGCTTGAGCAATATAAACTGATTCTATGAAACTCTATTTTTCTAATAAAAATTAATTATAAAAATTCTTACAAAAGGACTGGTCTCTTGAACAGCAGGGTCTGGCTAAATCCAGGAAGTGGAGAGGGCCACAAACTAGCTATCTTTAAGAATCCTACCTAACTGAGCTGTTGTGAGTTCTAAGGAATCACAAAGCCCATGTGTCTGTACTTGCAAAGTACTGGGTAAAAGTAAATTGTTCTTTTTAGGTCAGACTTGTTCAAGGGGCTTACGCTACACACTGCTGAGGTCTTGGGACTTGCCTCAGCGCAAAGGTAAGTGGCCTGTCGAACTCTCTGACCGAGTGCTAAGCGCTCCTTACGGAGGCTTGGGCACTACAGGGGATATCTCATGCTTCCTTGTGTTTCTTCCACTGGCTCAACAGGCAACACCTCAGTTTGGGTTGGACTGTCCTGGGCCTTTTGTTTCCTTGTTGCTACTTCCCCAGCAGATTCCTTACTACTGGTCTTCTGGGGGCCTGGGTTGTGGCTAGATGGCTTACCAGAGGCACCCGCACAGGTAACCCTCTCACACTCCTCAACCCAGAAACCTCAGGGAGTGAGATGCTATGGCCCTGGCAACCTTAACTGCAAATGAACTCACTCCTGTTTCAGAGCGATGAAGGTAAATTGAGAGATCTGTGAATGGCTAATAGCAACCTGGGATACCACTGATATTTTTCAGAGGTGTATTTTGAAAATTCAAGTTAAGAAATGGAGTTACATGTTCATTGAATAAAAACAAATTCAAAGTCTTGGGATCTAATTTTAACAATTAAAAAACAACTGCACCAATTTATGTTGTGAATCCGTTATCTTCCCCGGTCATGCTGAAAAAGACTGAATCAAAGACTATGCCTGATGTTTGCACTGTTGGTTTTTAATAAGCATCTTCATCAATGTGTACTATTATAGGTTTAGTTGTGTTGCATCCAGCCAAGGAATCAAAGGAAGAACATGAAATTGTACATTGGGCCTTTCTTGGGACATTACTGATTAGGTGTCACACAAAACATGCATCACTAGCTATTATGAAAAAGAGTGGAAATATTAAGAGAAAATACTTTTTACTCATATTTAACCCACCAGCAAGTAAAACAAATATTTTACTGCATGCCATTAACATTATGTCAGGATCTGCGCCACACTGCCCTGGCAGCTGCAGGATCAGGGCCAGCCTGACCCAGGAATGGCCTGGTGTTTGCAGGCTCAGGCCCTGGCCTGTGCAGCAGCTGCTGGGCAACTCATGAGGCTCACCTGGAAACCTGGAGGCAAGGCCTATTTAAGGAGTGGTTCTCCCTCCCAGAACTTGCCTCAGCAACAATGTTGGCTCTGGTGGTGCTTGTTGCTGAGTGGAGCTTCTTTGCCCTCTGCTTGGGATAGCATGAGATGTGCTATTCTTCTATTTACCTGGGGGGAGCATCCTTAAAAGGATGCTTCCCCCATGTGCTTGGCCTCTTTTGAGGCTTGTGTTCCCTGGCAGCAGCTGTGTTCAGTGCTGCAGGGATATTTTTTTGCTGTGTAGCAGCCAATGGCATTGAGGGAGCTGTGGGGGGTGCATCGGCACTCCCCAAGGTTGGAGTGTAGTGTCGGGGATCAACCTTGATCCCTGGTGGAGCCTGCTTACAGCCATTTTGTTTTTTTTAAAAAAAGAAAGAAAAGAAAAAGGTAGAAGGAATTGGAGAACAACAAGAAATCCCAAGGAATTTCTTTTGTCTGCCTGTCTATAAATAAAATCATAAATAGGAGCAAGTGGGAAAAGGGTTCCATAAGCAGTGGTAAACTCCCCTCCCCCATTGGGCTTGGCCCTTGGGCTGAGGCAGTTGGAGACAGGGCAAACACCCCCCCCCCCACAAGCACACACTAAAGTCAGTTGGGGGACAGAGTTATGCCCCCCCCCCCCATACACATGGTTAATAATGTGTTTGTGTGTTTGTTGGGGTTTCTTTAAACTTAATTGGAAGCGGTATGCTTACAGACACGTGTGCATGCACATTCAATAAATAAATAAATAATAAATAAATAAGTTCAAATTAAAATTAAATAAGATTATAATAACAACAGGAAAAGTTGCATTGGAGCAACTACCAGTTGTTGGTTAGCTAGTCCTGAGGGCTTGTATTAAAAAAAAATTATTATTATAAATTAATAGCTAAATAAATAGGCAAACAATAAGGGTACAACGTAGGGTGTTTTTTACAATTGGAGCACGTTAGTAAGGGTTGGCTGCCTGGCTAGCCGGTAGATTATTTAGTAAGAGCTTTTGTTAGTAGCCATGGCCCCAAAAAAGAGTCAGGGCAATAGCGAAGGCAAATAGCCTGCAAAGTGCAGGGCTCCCAGGGTGTCCCCTCCAGTTGTATCATTATCATCAGATGAGGAGGGGTGGCTGTGGGAGGAAATACGGGCTAAAATAGCAGCATTGAAGCAGCAAAAGGCTAGCCAAGCACGTAAGGGGGCTAAGGACAATCAGTCTAGGCGCTCAGCAAGGGAGTCCAAGGCACACAAGCATGCTAAACTGAAAGTCCTTGCTGATAATCTTTTGTCCTGTTTTGCTGCTTTAGAGGCTGGTGTGCAAGGTGCGTCGGGAGTTGCAGATTCGTCAAGGGAATGCCAGCCAGCAGAATTGATCGGCCAGGTCGAGAGCAGAGCTGAATGCGCGTATGCATGCCCGGGCAGTAAAGGGGTCCAGAGGCAGGAAGTGGTCGAGGACAGCAGGTTGGATGGTGAAAGGCCTTCAACCAGCTGGGATGCAGCTGCTACTCAAACATCAGGTGAGCTTGCTCCTGCACCAGACATTAGTGGAGTCCTGCTGATGTGGCCATGGGGGTTGGGAACACAAGTGCAGGAGCAGTTGACCATGGGTGCGCAGGGCTGGTTGGCAAGTCAGGTGCCTTTGGGTTCATCCCCCAACACCTTTCTTCACCCCCATGGGGGCATCGGTGGCAGTTGGGGTTTGGCCGTACCCTTCTGTACCTGACACTGGGTATAATTCCGTTCCCCTTAGGGATTTGCCTTTTGGAGACTATGCTCTCCCTATAGGTGATCACTTGACACCAGTTATGAAGGAGCGTATATGAAGGGGTAAATACGTCGATCTATTTGAATTACTAAATAGAAACATGGATGCTCAGGAATGGGAGAAGGAGGATGAGGTAGAGAAAGAGAGGAGGCAGCGCAAAAAGCCAGAGCGCACCTGGGCCAATTGGTTGCCGGGATTTTTGATTTATGCAGGATTTTTTATTTATGCAGGTATAATTGTGAAGCCACAACCTTGGCGTGCACTGTCTTTATTTCAGTATTTGGACCTGATATACAGGGCCTACGTGGACTTCCCGGGTCATTCATGGCTGACCTATGATCAAAATTTCCGCATGAGAGCATCAGTACACGCGAACATGCATTGGGAGGAACCTCACCCAGGCTTATGGCTTCAAACCATGACGCCTGCCCGGCCACTGAAGGGTGAGAGGTTAGACAGCAGCCACCTTATCAGAAATACAGGGCAGGTTAACAGTTCCGGTGCTGGAGCGGGGCAGGTGGTTCAACCCCACCTGCTCTGCTGGAACTTCAATTCACGGGGTTCCTGTTCCAGGAAACCATGCCGATACAGGCATGAGTGTGCCACCTGTGGTGGAGCCCACAGCCCTTTAAAATGTTTTAAAGGGAGGTCACCAAAAGTGGTCGGCAAGGAACAAGGCAGTAACAGGAAGCCTGATGGAGTGACTGGTGCGACAAAAGGGGCCCAGCCCTATTAAATTGGAGGTGCTTACAGTTTTGTTGGCTAACTACCCTTTAAAGGAAGTGGCAGCATATTTACTTGATGGGTTTCAGTTAGGTTTTTGTATCCAAAGTTTTGGGGAGACGCAAGGCAATGTTTGCCAAAAATTTGAAGTCTGTTCAAGGTATGGAGGAAATAGTTAGACATAAAATTGAGAAGGAGGTCCGAGAGGGCAGAGTGTTAGGTCCGTTCGTTCAGCCACCGGTCCCGCATCTCTGGGTGTCTCCTTTGGGGATTGTACCTAAAAAGACCCCAGGTGAATTCAGGCTCATACATCACCTCTCTTACCCAGAAGGTGACTCTGTCAATGAAGGCATACCACAGGAGCTTTGCACTGTGCGTTATATGTCGTTTGACGAGGCAGTGCGCATGATTAGGGCATGTCGCATAGGGGCAGAGATGGCCAAGGCTGATGTAAAATTGGCTTTTCGTCTGCTGCCAGTTCACCCAGAGAATTTTGAGTTGTAGGTTTTTCCTTTGAGGGTGCCTTTTACATGGATAGAGCATTACCCATGGGTTGCTCAGTATCCTGTGCAGCGTTTGAGCACTTTAGCTCCTTTTTGGAATGGGAACTTAGATGTAGGGTGGGGCTGCGTAGCACGGCCCATTATTTAGATGATTTTCTTTTTTGTGCTGCAAAGGATTCTGGGAATTGTAGGCACTTGATGGAGACTTTTGAGAAATTGGCTCAGGAGATTGGGCTTCCTTTGGCTGAGGAGAAAACGGAAGGGCCAACGCCTAACATCACATTCTTGTTGGATACCTGCCACCAGTACTGCAAGCTTCCTGACAAAAAGCTGGTTGACTTGCGGGCCAGATTGGGGCGTTTATTGAGGCAGAAGAAGGCCACCCTAAGAGAGTTACAGGAGACAGTGGGCCATTTGAATTTTGCTTGTAGGGTTGCCCCAGGTTGGGCCTTTTTGTGCAGACTCTGTGCAGCCATGAAGGCTCTCCACAAACCATTCCATAGAACTAGGATCACAGCAGGCATGAGACAAGATCTGAAAATGTGGTGACAATTTTAACGGAGTTTTGTTCTGGAGAGCGGAATTATGCCTCCAGAATGAATTCCAAGTTCAAACAGATGCTGCAGGGTCATTAGGTTTTGGCATCTATTTCTGGGGTCTCTGGTGTGCAGGGATTTAGCCTGAGGAGTGGCAAAGGTCAGGCCTGACCAGGGATGTGACATTCCTGAAGTTTTTTTTCCCGTTCTCGGCACCACTTGGTTATGGGCTGAGGAATGGGCCAATTCAGTAGTCAGATTCTGGTGCGATAATATGGCAGTGGTGCATGTCATTAATAACATGTCATCCAGATCTGAACGGGTCATGAGGCTTGTGAGGGTGTTTGTCTTACGCACCTTACAATTTAATATAGTATTTCATGCAAGGCACATCCCCGGCATAGACAACAATATAGCTGACGCCCTGTCCCGTCAACAGATGGAGCGGTTCAGGGCGTTGGCTCCAGGAGCTTGCAGGTGGCCAGTAGTCCTCCCACAAGAGGTATGGCAGATTGGAGGCAGGAGGCACTACGAGCAATAGGGCTGGCTCTTGCACCGAGTACTCGGCGGGGTTACTTTGCAGTTTGCGAAGAATTTAGACAATTTAGAGTTCACGAGTAGTTGGAACAGGTGTGGCCCATACCAGTTGATCACCTACAACAATTCAGCGTTTTTCTTTTTCGAAAGGGCATGGCACCTAGCTCTATTCAGGGCAAGATGTCGGCGTTGGCATTCCAGACTAAGGCCCTTGGAGTAGCTGATTCCACAGGGGACTTTAGAATTCGTAAGATGATTGAAGGATGGAATAAGGAAAGAATTAGAATGCCTGATGATAGGTCCCCTTTTTCTCCAGCCATACTGATGAGGTTTGGTGAATCATGGGGTAGCATTTGTAGTGATAGGTACGAGGCTTCCCTCTTTCAGGCAGCAACACTTTTGACATTTTTTGGAGCATTTTGTATTAGTGAGGTTGTGGCAGCTGGCAAGCATGACACGTCACGAATGGCATTACAACTTGCAGATGTCACAATGGGCAAAGACAGGTTACAATTGCATATCCGGAGATCTAAAACAGATCAATTAGGGAAAGGAGCCTTTATCTCACTAGGGACTTGCTCCATTTTAGAAATATGCCCAGTTAGGGCACTAGAGGATTACCTTAAAGAAAGGGGGGAAGATCAGGGCTACTTATTTTGTCATAGTGACGGCAACCCACTGACAAAATACCAATTTTGGAAGGTAACTGGAGCTGCTTTGGAATGAGTGGGTTTGGCTGGATGGTGCTTTGGAACCCACTCATTTCGCATTAGGGCAGCGTCTACAGCCACCATGATAGGGAGAAGATCAGGAAGGTGGGGAGATGGTCATCCCATAGATACAAACTTTATGTGCGGGACTTGCCACAGCTATAGGCTGCTGCCGGGCTCTTTGTCTCTTTCTTTCAGATGCAGAGCGACCCAAACGGCAGTTGAGGATCCTGTTGCTGGGTCACAGTTTCATTTACTGGGCAGCAGATTATGCTGCCAGGACGGCATGGGGCCGAGATTTGGGAAATGGCTTGGTGGGAGGGGCATGCTTTGGGCCAATTTTTCAGGCATGGCAGATGCAGTGGCAGCTGGTGTACCCCCAGATGTGTTGTTGGTTCATCTGGGGGGTAGTGACTTGGCCAGGAGAAGTGGCAAGTCCCTTGTGCTGGACATTCTGGCTGATTTGAGGAGGTGAAAGGCAAAGTTCCCATTTTCAAGAATAGTTTGGTCCACGATTATTCCTCGGCATAGTTGAAGAGCCGACTGCAATGCTAGTTGCATAAATAGAGCACATAGGAAAGTTAATAAGGAAGTTTGCAGAGCAATGGTTAATGGCTTAGGATCAGTAATAGGACACCCAGAGATCCAATTGGACAGACCGGAGCTTTATAGAGGTGATGGGGTTCATTGATCTGAGGCTGGTTTAGAGATTTTCTTGAGGGATCTTTGTAGGGGCCTGCGTGCCGAACCTTTTGGCTGGATGGGGGGAATGGAGCATAGCAAGCTTTGCCATTCCATGGTGGGTAGTGCAGAAGGAAACAGAATCGGTGAGTGCCCATGGAGTTCAAGCACTGCATAGCGGGTCTGAACTTTCGGCGCTGGGGATTGTGTTGGGAGGAAAGACCTGCTGGGGCCCTCCCCGGGCTGAGGGCCACCAAAGGCTGGGGACTTGCATGCCCGGGGGGGGGGGGGACTTGATATTTCGCCGGCCGGGGTCATGCTGTCTTAGGGACAGCACAACAATGAGGCATGGGACTCGCCCATATAGGTTGGTGAGGGGGTCCTGTGAGACTTTTCGGCACCAAACCTGATACCGCACTACCGCAGGCCCCTGGTTTCTAAGCCATAAGTTATGGCATGTTGATTTAATAAAGTGTGGCCCTATTTATACCCATCACCTGCGTCTCGCCTCATTATTCCGGAGTGGGAGGGCAAAGGGCTTTGGCCATGCTCTGTTTACTGCCTTGCTGCTCCTGAGCGCCAGAGTCCCTGTGTTCCAGTAATCCTGCATTTGTCCCTGCCTTGGTCCCTGCTCTTGCCTCTGCTGGCCTCCTGCATCTCTGCGTTGGGACTCCAGTGTTCCTGCATCTGCTCCTGTCCCTGCCTTGGCCCCTATTCTTGCCTCTGCTGGCCTCCTGCATCTCGGCACCTGGTTCCGCTCCATGCTCTCAGCCGTGTGCTCCCGCCTCTGCTTGGTCACGACCAACTGTGCAGTGAGTGCCTTTGCACTTGATACTCTGTGTAGTGGACTGGGACCTGGTGCCCTTGCCCCTGGTGAAGGGCTGCCCAGGATATTTTGGACTGTGACACATTAATTGATAATTAGCTTAAGTTTCTCTGCAGAAATTTTTATTATTTAGTATTTAGAAATCTCAAATGTCACTTGAGAAAATCTCAACCGTTACTTGGAAATAATAGTTTAGCTATGCCAAATCTGGACATTTGCAAGGCTGAAGTGAAAGACGGTTCCAGCCGCCTGACGGCCGTTAAAAACAGCCTGGATGTGGCGCACTGGCTTTTGCCAGCCAGACTGGATGGCGCAAGGCGGGCGTTTGAAAAAATTTTCTGCAGAGTGGGCAGGGGAGCGCAGGTATTTAAGAAAGCGCTTCCCCGCAGTTTGCCCGCTTATGCTGCAGAAATTCATTCAGGATGAAAAACCAAAAATGGGTGAGAAATTCTCTTTCCACCCCCCCTTACTCTGTTTGCACACCTAATTTGTGTGAAAAATCTGCATGTTTATGTGTAGATTTATGTTGTAATTAGACATGGGGATGAATAAAAAGCAAATTGTGATATTCATGTAAAATTGCTAATTCGCCAAATATTCATCCTTTCCTATTTGCCAGTTCTGGAGACCCCGATGAATACAAAGGGACTAATTACCTGTTTTTTATTCATCCCCATAGGTAGAGAGGGAAGGCTAGGCTGCTGGAGCGGCGGCTTCTGTGTCAGTAGCACAGCTTTCCTTCTCTGCCTATGGGTTTGTCCCCATCTCTAGTCATAATTTATGCCAAAAAGGCATAAAATACACATATTTTTAAAATATACATACAATTTGTACATTGTGCTTTAGTACTTGAGAGAACTTAAACAAAAATACATACATTTAAAAAATGTATATAGAAACATGTATCAATAAAGCTAATTTTAAAGCATTGAAACTCACACTCCAATACAGGCCCCAGTTAGAACAACCTTTGAGGTAGAATGCAGGAAAGAACCTTGATGAGCTTGTATTTGGTGGGCTCACACATCCTTGTTGAAAACCTGTGCATTTTAGAGATGAATGTGCTCTCCAATGGAAAAATACAGATTTACTACAGAAGGCATGTTTATAGTTTTGCAGTTGGTCATTCAGAATGTGGAAGTCAAGGAATTCTGACAGCATTCCATAGAACAGAGAAGCCAGCCTTGACGATTTGTGTTTTCCTTCCAACATTAACATTCATGTTACCTTGAAGCTTTATAAGATGTAGCCAGAGGTCTGGGTTGAAAAAAAGCAAAAAAAAATATTCAAGAATTATCATCTTTTTATTTGAAAGCATTGCTCTTGGGATGTAGACGCAAAAGTTCAGCTAATGGCTCAGACAAGAACAGGTGTTCTCCACACAACTCCCAAGAGCAGATTTCCAATTAGCTGTTCAATATCTATATATGCATTATGTCTAAACCTATGAATGGGAGACCATAAATACTGTTCACAATTGCATTCAAAAGTAACAACCCCACAGTCTGATGTGTAGAATCCAGCCACATCTTCTTGGGTACACCTACTAACCAAGGCAGTGTTGCTTGCAAAGTCTGAAGGCTGTTGCTGTCCATGCCTTGATTCTTTCCTCATTTACCATGGCTCCAAGACAAGCATTCAATATGGATATCTTCTGACCGTGTATGATAAGAATATTCTTATTAACCCACCCCTGCATTCATAGGAGACAAGAGTCATGACCTTCACATTGAATTGGAAATTGGATCATTTTTGTTGTTGTTGTTGTTGTTTGAACTTCAGTTCCCAGAATCCCCCAGCCAGCAGTCATGCTAGCTATGATGTAGGCATCCTTCAGTCTCAAGAGACTATGGTAACGTGCTCTGTATGGAGGTCTTGGAACAGCGTCTAGTGTGGCTGAGAAGGCCGATTCGAGAGTGACAATCCCTTCCACACTGAAGACAAATACAATCTGTCCCCTGTCCAGCTCCCTGATTTTGCTGGTTTCGGGACTGCCTCTTTGCCTCGGCCTGCTGAACAAGTGTCTCTTCAAATTGGGAGAGGCCATGATGCACCGCCTGCCTCCAGGCTGAACGCTCAGACGTCAAGGTTTCCCATCTGTTGAGGTCCATTCCTAAGGCCTTCAGATCCCACTTGCAGATATCCTTGTATCGCAGCTGTGGTCTCCCTCTAGGGCGATTTCCCTGCACTAATTCTCCATACAGGAGATCTTTTGGAATCCGACCATCAGCCATTCTCACGACATGCCCAAGCCAACGTAGACGTCGCTGTTTCAGTAATGTATACATGCTAAAAATTCCAGCTCGTTCTAGGACTACTCTATTTGGAACTTTGTTCTGCCAGGTGATACCAAAAATGTGTCGGAGACAATGCATATGGAACGTGTTCAGCTTCCTCTCCTGCCATGCACAAAGGGTCCAGGACTCACTGCAGTACAGGAGTGTGCTCAGGACACAGGCTCTATAGACCTGGATCTTGGTGTATGCCGTCAGCTTCTTATTAAGCCATACTCTTTGTGAGTCTAGAGAACATGGTAGCTGCTTTGCCAATGTGTTTATCCAGCTCGACATCTAGGGAGAGAGTGCCAGAGATCGTTGAGCCAAGGTACACAAAGTCATGAACAACCTCCAATTCTTCCGTGGAGATAGTAATAGAGGGAGGTGAGTCCACGCCCTGGCCCATGACTTGTGTTTTCTTCAGGCTGATTGTTAGTCCAAAGTCTTGGCAGGCCTTGCTAAAACGATTCATGAGTTGTTGGAGGTCTTCAGCAGAGTGGGCAACAATGGCTGCATCATCAACGAAGAGGAAGTCCCGCATGCATTTCAGCTGGACTTTGGTCTTCGCTCTCAATCTAGAGAGATTAAAGAGCTTTCCATCTGATCTAGTCCGGAGATAGACACCTTCTGTTGCAGTTCCAAAGGCGTGCTTCAGCATGACAGGAAAAAAGATCCCAAACAGGGTTGGCGCGAGGACACAGCCTTGTTTTACTCCGCTTCGGATGTCAAAGGGGTCTGATGTTGAGCCATCAAAAACTACAGTGCCCTTCATTTACTCATGAAAGGACCTGATGATCTTAAGGAGTCGAGGTGGACATCCAATCTTGGGAAGTATTTTAAAAAAGGCCATCCCTGCTAACCAAATCAAAGGCCTTTGTGAGATCTATGAAGGCCACAAAGAGTGGCTGTTGTTGTTCCCTACATTTCTCCTGCAACTGTCTGAGGGAAAATACCATGTCGGTGGTGGATCTATTAGCTCGAAATCCACACTGTGATTCTGGATAGACTCTGTCTGCAAGCACATGGAGTCTATTCAGCACAACACGGGCCAGCAGTTTCCCTGCAACGCTGAGAAGAGAGATACCATGGTAGTTATTGCAGTCGCCCCTGTCTCCTTTGTTCTTATACAATGTGACGATGTTTGCATCCTTTATGTCCTGTGGTACTCCACCTTCCCTCCAGCAAAGACAAAAGACTTCATACAGCTCGGTGGTGATGATCTCTTTACAGCACTTCAGCACTTCAACAGGGATGTTATCCTTCCCAGGTGCCTTGCCAGAGGCGAGGGAATCCAAGGCCGCTTTTATTTCTGCTAAAGTTGATTCGCTGTCCAACTCTTCCAAGACAGGCAGGCACTCGATGTTATATAATGCCTCCTCGGTTACTACATTCTCTCTGGAATATAGCTCAGAGTAGTGCTGCACCCAGCGTTCCATCTGCTGTACTCGGTCCTGGATGATCATGCCTGTAGCAGACTTCAAGGGAGCAGATTTCTTCTGTATTGGACCTAAAGCCTGCTTGATACCGTCATACATTCCCTTGATGTTACCTGTGTCTGCTGCTATCTGTATCTGAGAGCAGAGCTGAAGTCAATAATCGTTGGAACATCTCCTGGCAGCCTGTTGGACTTTGCTATGCTAGCTATGGTATTTTGAGAACTGGGTCCTTTTCCCATCTCTAGAGCCAGCAATTAGATAGTCTATATGCAATTCTTTTATAGGCAATAAAGATGAATTTCCCCATGGACCCTATTTCAAGGCAGCACATTTCTACTCTAAATATTTACAAGAATTGCAACAAAGAAAGAAAGGAATATTGGGGTGGAGAACAATCCATAAGAAATTCAAAACCTTTGTGAATTTTTTTTCAGAAATGCAACTATAGAGAGTTTTTTTGAGCTTTGAGTTACATGGACCTGACATATTCAAAGAAAAGCGTGGTAATTATATGTTACTGTTCAACAAAGCAAATTAACATTCTACAAGGCAATTCTAAAAATGGGGGCAGCCCAAAATTATAACTTTTAGACTTGATTTCAGATGAGCACCAAATCTGACACAGGTATAGCAGACAGTCTGCTCTTCCTCTGAGCCATATTTGGGAAGTTTGGTCAAAGATTTTTGAGTTATGACTTTTTAAAAATAAAACTGCCCCCCAGTGCAGAAACACATGACCTTAAATGTCCCCAGATTTAAAAGAAACAAAATAAATTGCTTATCTTGAAAAAGAATGATTGGCCACACCCACTCTTTTTTTGTTTGGAAGGTATCCAGGCTGCAGGGGCAGAAATACTGATCCTCAAACAAGGCCTTTCAAAATAGAAAAACAACCACTTTGTTGTAAGACTGAACATGCATGGAACAGATTTACCAGCAAGAGTGCACTAAAGTAGATATTTTGTTGCAGTTTTGTGGCCTGGAATGTCAGATGTTTGGCGATCAAACAAAGGTCATGGAAAGAGTCAAAAGACAGGGTTTTTTTTTTTGAAGAGTCAAAAAACAGGTTTGCTTGTAAGAAATTAATGGAGTGACAGTCCTCCAGAAAGGGGGACATTTTGCCATGTATCTTCAGGGAATTAGTGTACAATTTTGTAGGGCATATGCAAAGTAATTCTGCATTACAAAAGCACAAAGTGTTTCTCTCTGCCCTGAGTGCTTTCATTCAACAGTCTCTCAGGATTTCTGAGACCAGACCCCTAACACACGCCTTAAAAGGGGAAATCAGCTCTAGGTCTGGATCAATCTGAATGTTTGACCCTATTAGTCAGGTCCCGATTAGCTGACTCTTAGGAGGAAAACTTTATAACTCCTTCCTGGACAAACAGGCAATTGTGTTGGGAAAGGGATTGTGATTGTAAAAATATTTTTAAAGTTATTTTAAAAAGAATAGTGAGCAAATATTCAGAAGCTCACTCAATTAAGCTGTGAAATTATTGTTTTGTGCTTTGTGGCTGGGGATGGTCTTACTTGATGTTAGCAGAGCTTTGGTCCTATATTCTGTCATAGTTTCAAGCATGCCATATCATTAACAGCTCTGCTCAGATATTGGATTTCCTCTTGTGTGGTGTCACTTTGTGACTTAGTCCTTTGCTATGAACAGATTTTTTTTCTGCTGGCAGTGCAGGCACAATATTGTGCAGCAACATTGGGCCATTTCCTGGCATTTTGAATTATAGATACAAAAGCACAATATTGCACATTCATAAAACAGGGGTAGTTTGTTTGTTTTTTAAAAAAAATAAATAATAGTAAATTAGGTTGAGCAAATCAACGTATGACTGACAGTCTGCACTCTCAAATAAATGTTTGCCTCAAAAATATCCCAGGGCAACCAAGCAGAATCAATATTTCAACTGCTATGCAAAGTCAACAAGGATAAAATGTTACTCTCTGATTCAGATAGTGAATCTGGGACAAAGTTTTCAAAGTCCCTTAGCAATAGATTTGCATAAGAGGAACATAATTATGGGATGCTATTTTAGTTCTCAACTATGTCTACTTTATTATTATTACTATTTTTAGAAAAGTACACAGTTCAGCTATATGACTGCTCTGTACCACTGCAGTTGAATGGAAATCTGTATTTTCACAGAAAATCTCTGCCTGATTCTTCAATGATAATATGAATGATAGAAAAGCATGCATAACAACCACACAACAAGAAGTGATGATACCATTCCCTTTTCCTAATGATGCTACACAATAATATTGTTCACAAGAAGAATGTTTTTATCATCAAAACTGCCAAATTTAAAAACCTGTCATGGTTATGACCTGGGTGAGTTCACCTATATATCAAACTAGGATTGATGAAAGAATATACTATTAAAAAAATATGGCTTTTCATAAAAATGTACCATGTTTCCCTGAAAATAAGACAGGGTCTTATATTAATTTTTGCTCCAAGAAACGCATTAGGGCTTATTTTCAGGGGATGTTTTATTTTTTTCATGTACAACAATCTACATTTATCCAAACACAGTCATGTCATCATCTTCTGGTTGCTGCACAATGGTGGAGGGCGGGGTTTCACTTCACTGGGGCTTATTTTGGGGGTAGGGCTTATATTACGAGCATCCTGAAAAATCATATTAGCCCTTATTTTCAGGTTAGGTCTTATTTTCAGGGAAACAGGGTACTTCCATGGACTTACTCAACATCAGGTCACATCAATATGTTACCTTTTAATGTAAAACATTTCAACTACACTGCAGCATTAATAATCAGGATAGTGAGGAAGATTTTCCCCCATAATTTCCATGGGTATATGAACGAGTCTTGAATCTAATTTCTATATACAATTAGGCAAAATATACCAATAAATAGTCTTTGAGTTGTTAGACATTATGAACTAAAGGAACATCAAATATTGTACCTTTCTTCATAGGGAACTGAACGTAATTCAGATCATCTGAAGCTTCCAGAGTCCTGAGGCTCCCAAAGGTTTCCCCAGGGCAAGGGCAAAAAGGGATCCCTAGGAAGTCTTGGGACCTGAAGAAGGAATAGGAAGTTGTAAATTAAATTGAAACAGAAGTAATGGTGCAAGGTGATGACTTCATCACTGTTTAGACAGTGTAGTTATGCCAACTGGATTTCAGCCAACATGTAATTTGCTGGATCTCCTCAACACATGCTTTACATGTTGATGTCACATTGGCTACTTTTCAGTCTTCTGCTACAGTGCATGATCCTAACCACTGGATGGGGGAATGTAGCCCAAAAACAACATTTTGCCTATCTAGCTATACAGGCAACATACAACAAATTTAAAGGAAAAGCAGCACTTCTTGCCTCCAACGCCATCAACATGCCCTCAGTCAGACCAAGAATGCCAGTGTACCCAAGGGCATCTGCAGAAACCAGTTTAGAGGGCACAGTCTATCAACAATACTTTCTGGGTGTAGTTTTTACCTATGTACATTAAAATATCAAGTTTGGGATTCCAGGGTGGGGGCAACCACCCCAACACCAGTGTCTGTACCCACCCCCAGACATTGCCCACTCTGGCCTAGAACACACTTTGAAGTTGCAACTTTGGTAAAAAAAAATCTATATGATCATGCATTTCCTCCCTCTTTTAACTAATGACAACTTCAAATCACCCAGCCTCATTAAATGTTGTCTGTGTGGAGCTTCTGGTTCTATTGCAGTTTTTACTTTTAAAAAGAGACACTGACACACACACAAGTCTTTGTGGTTTGGAACACATGCACTTTTTGAACAACTATTCATCTTCAGTGGTTACGCTTGGCACCAGGGCAGAGTCATTCGTTCTGTGGACCTCACTTTCTGCAGTTTCTTCAGCAGTGCAAAGGCAGAGTTCATTCCAGATATGTCAGCCAGCAATGAATGGGCCTCTGCTCTGACCACTTCCAGACTCTGGAATGGTTTGCTGAGAGAGGCGGCGGTTGCCCTTTTCCCATTGTGCTTCTACTGGTAGGCAAAGATCTTTTTATTTAGACAAGTCTTTGGCAATTAAGACCCTTAAACCAGAGGATTTTTGCTGGGTTTCCCCCCCCTCTCTTTAATTACACTAATTTTTTGTATTTTAATCAAGATATTTTTTTTCAAACAACATAATTTTAATTGCTTTTTAATAACATAATGAATTTAATTCTATTTTAATATGTGTAACTTCACTGACTTTCCATTTTCTATTGTTTTCCAGTTGTATTATAATCTGCCTTGGGTCCCTGTTCTGGAAGAAAGGCTGCATATGAAATAAATAATGCTACTTTGCTGGAAGCCTGTTCAGTCCTTTTTCCTATTTTATTGCTGCCCATGACAACACAAGTGACACCTCTTACTGCCCAAGTTCCTGAATGCAGCAGATCCTTTGCTCTGTGGCAGTTGGGAGCAATGGCCTAACTGGGCCCAGTTAGGGCTATTTCAGAAAGGCACTCTGTCCAAAAGCACTGTCCAGCTTTCTAAAAGAAGACAAGGGATTTTGTTATGAAATGAAATTAAAAAGGCATGCAAAAAAGTGTATGTGAGAGAGAGAGACCATAGCAAACCATTCATTCTCTGTTTAAGGGGAAAGCTATTTACCATCATTTTAAAAATAAATCACAGTAAGCTTGTAGGAGTAAAACAGCCTTTTGGAGGAAAAAAAAGAAGAAGTGAAGATTACATGTTGACAGTAATTACTGTACTTTACGATACAGGGAGAGAACTGCGGTCATGGAAGGGTTTGTCCAATCAATCAAATGGCACTAAGGCACACTGACTGTTCTCAATTGTTCATTGATAGATATTAAAAGTTATTTCAGTTGATAGTTGTAATGACTAAAGTGAAGGTTTCATAGGCATGCTGTCTGCAAAGAGTGACCCAGTACCTAATCTCTTCTTTCTACCAGTTACAGAATTCCTTACATTTCTGACCAAGTTCAAATACATTTTACCAATATATCTCAACAAGGAGATGAATTTATATATCTATCATATTTGTTCTGGAGCTTAGAATAGTATATATAGGATTTTTGACCCATTTTGGCTTCAAAATAGCATTTTGATACAAGTTAGGCTGGCCCCACACAATGAGACTCATAGCTAAAACTAAGTATCATCTGGCATCCCTAAACCCCAAAATACAATTGTATGTTGTACTCCTGGGCCCAAAACTAATACTCCATCTACTAAACACTGACTTTCACAATCTCCATACATGCCAGCTTTTAGGGATATGTGGAAAAGTCAGTATATCAAGGTTGTAGAGTTTTTAAACAGATTTACCCAATCTGCACCTGCCAGAGAGAAAACAGACAAGGATACTCTCTGGGGCCAAAAACTCATAGATTTCCAAGCTAGCAATATGTTCTGTGAAATAAGTGTTTGGAAAATACACAAAACACAAACATACTTTAGTCCACAGTGCCCTGTGCCATTAACACACCCATTTAGGCACCAGTTTGGAAGATGTTCCAAACTCTTCTGGATGAAACCAATGCCCTGGATCCATTCCAGTCGGGCTTCAGGCCGTGCCACAGCACGGAAACAGCATTGGTCGCCCTGTTTGATGACCTACTGAGGGAGGCCAACAGGGGCAAAATGTCTCTGCTGGTCCTCCTCGATATCTCAGCCACCTTTGATACCGTCAACCACGGTATTCTCCTGGTACCACGGTAACCGCCCAGAGTAGACCTTTGGTCTAGATGGGTGGGATAGCCTCAATTGTGGGGTTCCGCAGGGCTCGATCATCTCTCCAATGCTGTTTAACATCTATATGAGGCCGCTGGGAGGGGTCATCAGGGGATGTGGGGCTTCGTGTCATCAGTACACTGATGATACTCAGCTCTACATCTCCTTTTTTCCAACAACAGTGGATGTTGTTTCGTCCCTTGAGCGCTGCCTGGGGGCTGTTCAGCAATGGATGCAGGTGAATGGATTGAGGCTGAATCTGGGCAAGACGGAGGTCCTTCGGGTGGGTGTCCCAGACAGCAGTGGTCTGGGAAACTCCCTTTCTTTTGGGGGGATTGACTCTTACCACCAAGAGTGAGGTTCGCAGTTTGGGTGTACATCTGGACCCGGCATTCACCATGGACCCAGGTGTCGTCAGTGGTCCATTCTGCACATTTCCACCTTCGGCGGATTGCCCAGCTGCGTCCCTATCTTGATGTGGGGGAGCTCACCACTTTGGTCCATGCGCTCGTAGTCTCAAGATTAGACTACTGTAATGCGCTCTACGTGGGGCTGCCTTTGAGACTGACGCGGAAACTTCAGATGATACAAAATGCACCGGCCAGACTTCTTACAGGGGTGAAAAGGACCAACATATTTCCCCCACGCTGGCCGCCTTGCATTGGCTGCCCATTCGTTTCTGCGTTGATTTCAAAGTTCTTATGATTACATATAAAGCCCTAAACGGTTTAGGACCTCGATATCTGGCAGAGTGCCTTCTCCCACCCAGTTGTGCCAGAGTCACTCGTTCCAGCCAGGCCAGGCGGCTGAGGGGCCTAACGCCGAGGGAGGTCCAGAGGGAAAGGACGAGGAATAGAGCCTTCTCAGCAGTGGCCCCTCGCCTTTGGAACAACTTGCCCGTGGAGATCCGTCTGGCTCCCTCTCTGGGTGTTTTCAAGAATAGACTTAAAACCTGGCTATTTGGGCAGGCTTTCCCTCCTGCCGTGTCTTAATTTCTTATACTTCGCCATCTTGGACCTATAATATATGTTTTTGGTTTTATTGTTTTTAAATTTGTAAACCGCCCAGAGTAGACCTTTGGTCTAGATGGGTGGGATAGAAATCCAATAAATAAATAAATAAATGTACCCCAAACAGATATAGATCTTTTTCATGCAGGGAACCAGCATTAAATGCGCTGGGAGATGGGGGAAAGGGGGAGGTCTGTTGGCTTGACAGATCTGCCCATTCCTGCTATTTTGGCATTTGGCTGTAACCACCTCAGATTGAGATGCATTTATAGTTTTGAAGAAGTCATTTAAATATAAAGCTTCACCGGTAAGCAATGGAGACACAGTGGAACAACTGCATCTCAAATTTAAAGCCTAGGAAAGTTACTTCCCCCCCCCCCCACAAACACACTATAACTCTCCAAATCTCTCCGTCATCATGGTCATTGGGAGTTGTATCCAAAAGGTTAACTTTTCCAAGCTCTGCTGAAGATGAAGCAAGAATCCACTAGAGTTGCATGTGACTACTCTCATTTTCTGTTAAGGGCCATTTTCCCTCAAGGGCTACATGCCAGCAGTGGCTGGAGTCAGAACCAGAGGTGTATTTCTCTCCTTTCTGATATTCCCACATCTCTCTTCCCTCCTCTTCCTCTCTGTCCAGTAGCCTGGAGGAGAAATAAATTGATCTTGCAAGAAACCTGCACTTAACCCTTTGCAGTGCTCTCCAATGTTCATCCCAAAGCTAAATGAAAGCATTTTAGGTGGTGAGGGTGGCAGGAGAGAACTAGAAGGTAGAACGTGACCATCGTTATCTCAGGAGAACTTTGCCTTGGTTCTTAGGATGTCCAAAGCACAAACATCAGATTTATTGGTGGTCCTTTATTTCACATTTGGCATCTTGTAAACTGAATTAATTGTTGAGCTGAGGATGTTGTCTGTCTTTACCTGCACTTTGCAGATGGGTGCTAGGCTCAATAGCAGGGCAATCTTCTTTCTGTCTATAATGCAATAACAGCAGAAAACAAAGTGGCATTTGATCAATTCCAAATAACCTAAGGAGCTTTTGGACATCAAGGTCATGCAACCTTATTGATTTACTTGACAATGGCAGAATCCAGTACTCCTGTAAAGGAGAATAGCTTGGAGGTCAACTTATATAGCTGACTAATTTTAGAGCTGTATAAAGGTCCTTAATTCAATTCAATGAGTTTGGTGGTTTGGATTTGGCTCCAATTTAGTTTGGCCATTTCAAAGTCTTATTCACACTCAAGACCAACCAACCAATCAATCAATTGTATATGCTGCCTTTCTCCCAGGACTGGGGTCCAGGGCAGCCAAACAGAAATTCATAAATCTGAATCTCATGTACTGAATCCCAGTACAAATCCTATTGATTTGTACTGGGAAATTAATAATAATAATAATAATAATCTTAAAGCCGCAGAACTGGATTCCATGGATCATCAAGTGCAGCTCCTGTCAAGGAGGCACAGTGGAAAATAGAACTCTGGATGCAGTTTATCCTCTTATTTGAGTCCAGCAGGCAGAAGCAAAAATAATCCCAGAAAGACTTTTAAAAAGGAGAAGTCCCCAAGAGATCAAAGTTAAAAAAAAAACAAAAAAAAATCAACCCAAGGAGGCGTGCTGTCAAGGAGACAGGCTGCTTAGAAGCAGCCAAAATAATCTAAAGAAATTGGGGGTGGGACTGCGCAAAAATCAAGTTAAAAAGCCCAAACAGGAAAGGATTGAAGATGGAGACAACAGCAGGCAGGACTAGTAAGTAATCATACATCCAAGATGTATGGCACCAGATGCTGAGCATACAGTAATCTCACCCACAAGGCATAGTTGAAGCAAAAATTCATTGGTTTTCAGACCTTTTTGCAACTTCAAAATTCCTGCTCGCTATGGATGTTCTAATTGGCTGTTGATGCAGCCCTTGGAACACTATTGGATGAAAATTCCTTAGGTGATTTAACAAAGGGTGAAAGAAAGGTTACATAAAAGACGAAATGTGAAAGAAATGAAACTTTTGTGTACTCCTCTTTCATTAGCATGAACCGTTCATGTTTAAGAGGCTGTCTTTTGGCATGAAACAAGAAAAAGAGAGGCTCTTTTGTGTTTTTCACCTTTCTTTAAAACTTGAAAAGTTTATCATTCTGTTTTGCAACATTCTGGAGGAGCACTATTTGGCTTGCTTTTGTTGTTCCAATTGCTGAATTTGTTTGAATAGCTTTGGACTTATTCAGTCCAATTTGGAACCAGTTCAGACCAATTCAATGCTTTTGGATCTGGTCCAGGGCCATCTCAATTCGTTCAATGTGGTTTGAGATTTGGCTAAATAAGTTGCATACCATAATTAAAATCAATAGAAACAAGGTATGCAAAGATGCCAAAAGGAAGAAGGTTGATAGATTACTCTCTTAAATCCCAATTGATCCATCACTGCTAAAGATGGATGAAGCCCCGACCCTACTCCCACAGAATTAACAGGAAATTACAAACAATCAAGGTCAGGGAGAATCTGATTATGTTCTCCTCCAGATGATTCCTCCATGTACCTATTTCACATAAAGCTGTGTCATGGAGGTCCAAGGATAAAGGGGAAGAGATGATGGGATATAAGGCAGACATTGCACCCTAAAGATGGAGGTCTTCCTTTCTTCTAAAAAAGGAAAAAGCTATGCAGTTGTTCTCTGCATCACTACTATATTGCTGGGAATACAATCCAGTCCAGGAATTCCACAGGGATCTTATGATTTGTTCTGATGGAATATAATGCATAAATTCAAGAATGCTTGTCTCAGAGGAAGCCAACAACTTCTTCAAGTGGCAACAAGGCTTTCTTCTTGTTGTTGTTGTGTCTTTTGCTAGAAGAAAAGAAACAGATAGAGCTGGGGCCACACATGTGAAATACCAAGGACACTACCCTTTGGTAAGAATTCGCACATGCTAACTCCTTAAGGTTAATTCCAATTTCCAGCTTGCCCCATGGCCCCAAACGTACAAAAATAGCTGGGCAACAGACTGGTACTCAGTACTAGAAGAGTCAGTGGAGATAGAAGTATTCAGAAAGATTAAGAAGGGGACTTGTTAATCTGCTGCTTTTCACTAAGCTTGAGTACCACGTGACTCTTCCAGCAGAAACACTAACACAATCAGAAGTTGCATTCATAGTGGAGGGAAGCTCTGCATCTTGCTGCCGACCTTGGACTTGAAAAAAATAACTTCAAAGCAATAAATGAATGATTAGAAAGGCAGGCCTTGGTATGTTGTGCAGATCTGCTCTGAAAAATTAACATCTTGCATGCTAAGGCCAAAAAGAGAACCAGAGAAGCAAACAGAACCATAAGAGACATCAAGTAAATCTAGCCAGATGGGTCCTGGCAGCTACAGTGAGCACTGGATTAGCACTTGGAGAAGTAATCTCACAGCCCATAAATAAGAGCATATACTTTGACTGATAGCATGCCAGTCTGAGAAAGGGTAGCTAATTAATAACTTAGGGACAAACAGAATAGCTCAGTCGTTAGGTATCTGGCCGCAGACCCAGAGGTTGGGAGTTCGATTCCCCACTGTGCCTTCTTGACAGAGGCTCAACTTGATGATCTGTAAGGTCCCTTCCAGTTTAGCCTAATTAAATTGCACTAGAGTAGGCCTATTGAATCAGTGGGGATTTGGTGAGTCAACTCCTCCACAAGTTCCGTAGATTCAAATGGGCCTATTCTAACAGCAACTCACTTTTGCTTACATAGTTGCAACTAAAGTAGGTCCATTTCAATTAATGGAACTTGTGGAGGAGTTGACTCCCCACTGATTCAATAGACCTAGTGTAGTGCAACTTATTAGGCTAAACAATAGGATTTCAGCAACTATGTCTGATTTCTTGCTGTTCTCATAACATCTATGAAGGCAGTAATGGGGCTGAGTCCATTGGGGCAAATCATCTTTGAATTTTTTTCCCTGTATAGTAGAACCCCCATATCTGCTGGGGATTGGTTTCAAAAACCCCGATGGATCCTGAAAACTGTGGATAATAATGAATGCTATATATATAGCATGGTGAAAAGAAAAGAAAATAATTACTTTCACATGCATTACCACTAGAGGGTGCCAGAGACCACACTATATATTCTTCACTAAAAAGTATTCATAGCACAGTCTCTGGCTCGGTCTAGTGGCTGGTTCTGGCAAAACATGTGAAAATATTTTTTTTCTGAAATTTCCTTTTAATATTTTTAATATTTTCAAACCATGGATAACTGAATCAGTGGATAAGGGGGTCCTACTGTACATTGAAATCCAGATGAAAGGGATTTTTTCTTCTTCATGGAACCAACAACATCTTTTCTCTGCCAAAAGCAGAGGGAGAGGTGTTTTTTTTAAACCACACACACAATGTTTGTGTTACTTAGATACAATCTGTCTCCTATTTATCATGCTGCCCTTTCATCTGTCCCCAGGAAGATTAGGACCACACACACCAGAAAGACCACTTTTAACTACCGTTAATGTCCCATGACAATGGGTGGAGAAGGACTGCAGAAGTGGGATTATCCCTCACCCCCAGTCTTTTGTCCTTCTAACTAGGCTATTCAGACCAGGGGGAAGTGAAACCAACGTGGAGGATATATCAGGGATCTCCTACCAACTCTCCTCAGATTGAAGAAACTACTTGGATGAGCAGCGAAATGTTTCAACCTAATAAGAAAGAAGTCCAGTTGCCATGACTCAACTTCCAGATAACCTCATCGGGATGACAGAATCTTCACAGAAATGTTTGAGTACATACTGTCCCAATCTCGATTCCACTCTCTAACAACTTACATTAATTTTTTTTTAAAGAACTACATGAAGGAAATGCAGAAGAACATTTAATGTTTTGCCGAGTTTTGCTCTTGGCTGCTAAGGAAACTGAAGAAATGAAATTGGTCCTAGTTTATCATATACAAGAAAGAAAGAACCAAGCAATTGCTCTAATTAGCTAGGCATGTTTCCTTTTATTTTGAAGAAACACAGATAGAAGATGATTTTAACCTTTCTCATTCTTTAACTGTGTTTCTTGAAAACAAAAGAGAACTTGCCTAACAAATCAGAGCCATCTTTCGACTCTTTCTTCCATTTATACACAATGCTTCTGAACTGCACTGATTGTTCCTATTGCACTGATGTATGGCTGTTTGTGGTGAACGGTGGACTGTATATCTCTTCCACACTGCATGAAAAAAGGCACAGTAGCTTGCCTTTGTTACAAGAAACTGTATGTTGAATTAACTCAGCCAACATATGTTTGCTAAAGCCATAATTAGGTGTTGAAGTATTTGACAATTCTTTGCAAGCCCGAACACACAGTTGAATACATTTCTAATAGGAATGTAAACTGTAATTTCATTGAGTTAGTAGATCGCAACCAACCCACTTGGGTGAGGAAATGTTTGCTACCCACATGCTTTACAGAGTTTGCCCAAAAGGAAAATTACTTCCAGGAGATAATATGCATCCAAGATCACGCTTTTTTCAAAAAGCAGATTCTTGTCTGGAATGTTCCCATATTAATAAATGCTAACTTCCTACATGAAAATTATAAGAGAATTTAAAGAGCCTGTTAAAACAGTTCTTTACTGTTTGTGGTCCTTTTATTTGTACTGAGTCACTGCATTAAACAAAATTCAAAATGAAAAACATCCCCAAATGTCTTTACAGTGAAGCTTCAGTGAATCTGTATATATATATTTGTACTTCATCATGATAACAATGACGATTCCAGTGTGGATTTAATATTTGGAGACTCTTGCATATTGTCTCCTTTCCTTGGCGCATATATATATGCGCCAAGGAAAGGAGACAATATGCAAGAGTCTCCAAATATTAAATCCACACTGGAATCGTCATTGTTATCATGATGAAGTACAAATTGAAAATATGAAATGTAATCAATTTCAAGTGTGGCTTTTCAATTTCAGAATTCAGTTTTGCAGTACTGTCATTTCTTACTTCCCACGTCTACTGAGAATTCATGTTCTCGGCAAAAATTACACATCTCCCAGTTCTTTGATGATTTGCAAATGCCAGAACTTTGGTTTTCTCTGCAAGCCAGGGAAGAATATTTCCAAAACATCCAACATGGTTCTCAGTTGATAATGTAGCTGAGCATTAAAAGTCAGAAAAAGTTGCATTCTGTCTTAAGTAAACAGCAGTGACATGGGGGGGGGGGCAATTCTAACTCAGCACAAACAAAATTGAACACAGAGATGTTCAAATCCAGATTTAAGACATAAACACTGAAAGTTGTTCTTATTGAACAGAAACCCAGGAACCAACAACTAGAGCTAGCTGCAAAAACCTGCCTGTGGGGTTAAACACTGAATGAAGAAACAGGATGCCTCTAAGCATATGCTCAATTTAGAAATGTGCTGTGAATCACAGAACTCAATTTCTATTCCTTCACAAAAATCAATCTTTGTTCATTCCCACCCTTGTCTTCCTTTGTTTCAGCAGCTTAATTTAATTTGAGGGGAGATTATTGTTTTTATTATTAAGCAGCTGGACACTGCGTATTGCCTGGAGATCTTCCAGTTGGTTCCCGATAATGACTTCTGGCCCTACTTGTCATAGATCTTCAAAATGAATTTTATTCAGCATATTTTCCCTAAAGTATATTGTCTCTGTTTTATTTGTTCCTTGACCACTTTTGTTCATATTAGCTAAAGTATATAAAATCAAGCTATTTTTCAAAGTGCAGAACTCAAAGGTAGAAGACCCAATATATAAGCATTTTGAATAGCAAGGGTTGTGTTTGTGTGTGTGTATGTGTGTCTTTGTGTATCTCTCTGTGTGAGTTTTAATTGATTACACCCCCACTTTCTACCTTGTAAGATCCAGAAGGTCTGTTTTGTTGGATTTGAGATTTTTTCCAATATACAGTGGCTACAGATATTGGATGAAAACCTGTTGTGTGGAATATTGTCACCATTAAAATCAGTGGGGATCTGCTCAGTTAATTCCTTCTTAAGTTCCATTGATTCAAATGGGCCGACTGTAACATACTTTAATGTAGTACGTCTAAACTAGGGTAGGCCCATTTGAATCAATAAAACTTACAGAGGAGTTGACTCATTTCATGGGCATACTCTAGTGCCACTTACTCTGCTAACCAGCAGGATTTCAGCTGTTGTATTAGATACAGCTGTATTGGTATCTTAATGCCAAGGAAATTTAAAAATAGCTAGATATTTGAATGTATCGCTTCTGAGTTGAGACTTCCAGCTGATAGGCACTCCTCCTATCAAAATCCCACTCCCTTTGAATTTTGTTTTCAAAAAAATAATTAAAATATTTCTCTAAATGGTCAAATTTAAAAGCTTAGGCTAATATCATATTACTAGTTCCAACTAGAATACACCAGAGATGGGCATGAACTGCCAGTTTGAAGGTTCGTGCCAGTTTGTTTATCGGCCAAATGGGTGTTCAGCACATCAAAGCCCCACCTCCTACAGTGGGTGCCCACTCAGAGACAGCACCCAGAGCAGGCAGGGAAGCAAGTGTTGACTTATTATTCAGTCATTAATTCAATAGGTCTACTCTTAATAGGACCTAGTGATAGGATACTGGCTGTATAGGTTATATGCTGAAAAATATATAAAGGAAGATAATAGAGAAATAAACAGAAGACAGTAGAAGAAATAAACAATACATACACATTCAGGATGGGAAAGTTTTTGTTGGATTCTACCATCTTGATGCAAATATTCCTAATGGAAGAACTGTATTCTGCAATCTACTGTATGGCATAGAATTCTACACTTAAACACAAGCAACAGCAGCAACCAGCAACAGTAACAACAACATGCTGTCAAGCCGATTCTGACTTATGCTGGCCCATTAAATGCAGATTTATTGCAGGCCGTTGAGAGATTCTTAGATTAAAATGAGGCCAGTGAAGAAGTACTAAAGCAACTCAATAAAGACCAAGAAACCGCAATGTACATGAAATACAGAAAGCTAGAATGCTTTGGTCATGTATTGAAAAATGAACATTTCAGATTGTTACTAGAGATGGGCACAAATCAGAAAAATGGTGATTCATTTTGATTTATGATTCATCAAGGTTGACAAGTCATGAATTATGAATTTACAATTTTTTTCTGACTAATCAATGAATAGATTTATCAGTTCATTTTTTGCATTTAAACCCCTATACAATGCTCCCCCAAGCATCCAGAGACACCAAATTCACCAAGAAGCTTCTCTGGAATCTTCTCTACAACCCCTTCAAGTTTGGTGAATATTGGGTTCCAGACATCCAAGTTATACACCCACAAATTGGGTCATCCCCCCCCAGGAAAGTGCCCTTTAGCAACTGGCTTGGGGAAACCCAATCTTCATCAAACTTGGAGGGATTGTAAAGGAGAGTCCGAGGAAGCTTCCCTTCAATTTTGGTGTCTCTAGGTAGTTTGGGGGTGGTTTTATATTCAAATGAATAGATGAATACAAAACCACTGAAAAATTATTGATTCACATTTGTCAGGGGCATTGATTCCTACAGATACAAATTGATGAATTAGCAATTTTTGCACAAATTTGGTGATTCATTTTTTAATTCACACCCATCTCTAATTGTTACTGTTGACCATTCAAAGTAAAATGAATAGAGAAAGAAGAGCAGAAAAGGGAAGAGCTTATTGACTGAATAGCTGGGGAAACTGGCAGAAATACAATGTTATTGTGTCGAGCTGCTGCATCCATCCGAAGCTGGGGTACAATTATTTCCATAGGAAAGGAAAGAGGAGGGGGAGATGAAGTGCATTTTTTATCATTTCCTAAAAGAAACACTTTGGCTCAATAATTCACACATTACAGGATATTTTGGAGAAATAGAGTATAACAATGCTAATAGTTGGCATTAAATTTAAATTAAATTGCTTAAACTAAATTAAAATGTGAATTCCTAAAGTGCATGGCACTGACAAATAATTGCACATTATTCAAAGGAGAAAATATGGAAACTCTATAATATGTGTAAATATAATTACAGGAAATACACAAAATGTGTACAAATTTCAATGTCGTAAGAAAATCCAGGTGGAAAAATGCAGAAACCCAGTCTTACATCTCTAAGGCACATACACACATCAACAACAAGCACTATAGAAATAAAAAGTAGGATGAAGGAGATACTTTTCCATGTGCCCTTATTTCTACACCAAAGGAGCTTCAAATTTCAAAAAATACATACAGTTCTATAAAGACTTCCGGTATGGTCAAATCTGCCTTCCAGCTGATAAGGTCCTCCCATGGATGGACAATTTTCTAGGATTGTCAGGTTTCAGCAACACAAGAACACAACTCTGTCTTCCAACCCTTTGCTGCTGCTATCTGCCCTTCCACCTATGCTATCTGAGGCGACACCCTCACTCTACTAAATGGTGGGCTTGGCCTAGAGTATATCATTAGAAAGATGTGTAATTTCCACAAAGACATAGTCCTAATGCACAGTAGAGCTGTACAGTAGGCTTTTTCCTTCGGTGCTGAACATATAATAAGCACATGGTGCTGAAGCACTAGTGTGAGGAGATGGAGGGAAAAGGCTGCCCATTGGCTGACAATCAGGGCAGAATGAGCTGCCTCCCCCTGTTATTCTTTATAGCACAGTAGGAGCCATGGGTCTCTTTTCCTAACATATAACTGAAATGACTACTTACATTTTCAAAACAAGCTATCGCAAGTAATCACAATATCTTCAAGTAATGCAATGGAGAAATTAAAAGAGAAAGCTTGGATGCTTTCACTTAAATGACAGGGGCTATATTGCATTGTGTTAGAATTTCTCCCTTTGCACCAGCTTGGGAAGTTCTGCCTGTCTGAATTCAGACAGCAATAGAAGTAAAGCCTTTTCATTCAGACATGTCCCTTCTCCTGGTTCAGGAATTCAGAGAAAACGCCTACTGCCACCCAGCAATAAAATAGTGGTTAATCAAGAGGGAAAGGATTACATTTCAAGTTTCACAATATTAGAAGTAATGAAAGTATCCCCTCACTATCTCACTACCACCACAAAAGGCAGGATCAATAACCTACCCAATCATCCCAGACCAGAAAATGCACATCTGAAACCACCCTAAAATTTAGACGATTTTTCAGCAGTGAGTTGTCAGTACCAGTACAGGTGCAATGAAATGTATGTGAGAATGTTGTACAGTGCAATCCTAGGTATGTCTACTCAGAAATAAGCCTCCTTGAGTTCCCTGAGATTTACTCCCAAGTAAGCATGTTTAGGCTTGTAGGCATAGTCCCTTACTTTCCTGTAGGCAAGAGACTGGGCATAAGTACTTAATAACCTGGCTTACTGATTCTCAGCATTTCATATACTATGGTTCACCAATCACTCTGTCACAAAACCTGAATCCCACCACAATAGAACTTGTCCACTTGCTCTGAGAAGAGTGTTTATATGTTTGTATGCTATGGGTCCCACCCACCTTCTTCTGCATAAACACTTCCAACCCAACTTACATTATATTTAAGCGGGATGTTCTACTGGGCTTCTACTGCAACAGAATTTCACAGGGGCTTAAATGAAAACCTGTTTGAAAAGATGTTGCACCTAGTATTTGTTTTTGTCTAGGTTGCTCTTGCCATGAAAGCAATTGGTCTGTTACTCCATGGCTTTGGTTTGTACCCTGTTCAAGACATCCACTGCAATGATCAAACACTATGGCATGCCATTTGTAGCCAGCCTCAGAAAGAACAGCGATCTACCCAAACTCACTTTGAGCACATTGATGTTTCTTTTGATCACTTCCTCTCATCCTTCCCACAAGGAAGCAAAGCAATACTCTGAGCAAAGAATGTCAGCTCCAGTCTTCATCCGCCAAGGAGAATGAGTATGGGCTTGCAGACCTGAAGAGTTTGACTTGACGGTTGTTGGAAAGTGGTGCTTCTTCACTGGTCCACCTCAGCTGATGTTGCCAGCAGGAAGGCACCGAGATGCAACTGGAGTGGTAAGGGACATTAACAGGCCTTGTAAGAATGAGTGCAAATCTAAGGTTAATGGGAATGAGAGGTCTTATGCCTAAAGGCCATTGAATCATGCACTTGATACCTTCCCTCAAAAGCTGATAACTGGAAGCAGAACCAATAAAGTGGAAACACTTATGGAGTTTTTAAAAATACATTTTGCAAAAGGACCCAATGTTTATCCTCTTCAGTTTAACTGAAGTGGTTCAGGTTAACATTTCATCTTGCCAAATTAGCTCCCTTAAAACTCATCTTAAGTAAGCTTGCTGTAATAACTTCAGACTTTCAATATTTGCCAGGCATTTAATTCTTTAGATATGAAACACAAACAGCTGGCTTGTGTTTATCAGCTCTCTCAATTTGTCTTTTGCATGTTGTTCTTTCCCTGCCAAAGAATAACTACAACTGCTGCTACTGCTATGGTCAAAGACCAGCATTCCATCTATGATGTAGAAGGGAGAACACAGCAGAGGAGATTCCTTTATTATGCACCATTTATTAATGATAATCTAGGGGGATTCTAAAATATTCAACATTTACAAGTTGAAATTTAGTGGGAAAAGAACTCTTGGCACACGTAAGTTAAATTGAATTTATTTTCTCTATATACATTCTCTGCATTTTTCTTTTGCCCTTCTGTTCTCTCTAGATTGAGCACTGCTTTCTGTGGGTTACAAAGGCTGTTTTTAATGTTGTTTTGCTTTTTTTTCTTCACTTACTTTTAAAACACAAGAGCAGACATGAAGAGGACCACGTACATCTGTCTTTCTACATGATGACAATAAAACTACATCTTTAAATTTCAGTCTGCCCAGTCAGCTAGAAGTGGGGATGCAAGAGTAGTACTGGCTTCAGATTTGAGGGTCCTTTTCAGCAAAGAACTGTCAGTGGCACCCTCTGTATCAGTTGGTCGCCTGTCCTCTAGCTGCCAATGTCTATACGGCTGGGGTGCAGTTCTTCAAGGCTGATCAACAGGGGAAATCCAAGCAGCGAGATCAGATCTGAATGCAGTTGAGACAGAAACACAGAGTTCAATAATCCAGGGAAACGAATGGTCGAAGTTATGGATTGACTGAAATCCAATAGTAAGTAGGGCACACCCATTGAATCAATGGGGATTTTGAGAATCAACTCCTCTGTAAGTTCCATTGATTTAAATTGGCCTACACTAGTTGCAACTTAGTTCATTGTAGTAAGTCACAACTAGAGTGGGCCCATTTGAATTACTTGAATGTTCAGATGAGTTGACTTCCCAAAGCCATATTCATTCCATGGGCCTACTCTAGTGTAATTTACAATGCTAAGCAGTAAGGTTTCAGCCAATAAGTTACAGTACTACCAGGTTGTCAGTTTAAGCAGGGAGTAAATGGGGGTGTAATCAAAGAATAATCAAAGTCAGGTAGTGCCAGAAAATAAAGCAAGCAACTAACCAATAAGACAAGAGCTAGAAAAAAAAACAGTAGCAGAGACTGGGTCAATCACAAAGTTCTGAAACATGCTGAAGTTCAAGATCCTAGACAGTAAAAACAGGATTCCAGAGATAAACAGTCAATGTTTTCAGTAATCTTAGTCTTCAACAGAGCTGCTTGTAGCTGTGCCAGTCTCTGCCCCACCAGTGGCTCAACTGTTAGCTTTCCAGCAAAAGGCCTCTCCAGGAAGTGACCACTCCTGGCAAGGAGATCCCTTACTCAAGAGGAGGCTGCTACTCCCTAGGAGACCTCTTAAGTAATAGATTGCCTCTCATCTGGCTCATGCCTCTCTCTGGGGCCATACTCTTGGGAGGAGGCCCTATCTCTTCCTTGGATTACACCTGCTTGGAGGAGGATTCTTCTAGGGTAAGCATGGCATTGACCCACTTCCTTGCCTCAGGCATTGCTTCCCGTTTGCCCTCTCCTCTGGGCCCAATCCACACCACTATCTAGGTCACAGCTGCCACTCCTTCTTGTCTGTCTTTGCTCACATACACCTGGAGAGGGCAAATAAAGAGGGTGCAATAGAAAGGGGGACAAGAGGTCCAGCACTGGGCTTCTTATATTGAAATGCAGGTTTGTTCTTCTAATATATATATATAGTACATCTTTATTCCAGATATGATCCTCAGGATGGCCTGAGGCCATTTGAGGAATTCTAGGAGATCTACAGCTGCACCCACCATGTTGGCTTCTAGGGAAGCTCCTTCTATTTTGTCTCAAGTTCAGGGAGAGAGCCTTCGTTTTGCTGCTGTTGCTACTGTTAGACTAGAAAGCAACGTAGAAGCTTGCAAGCACCTTCCTTGAGTGTATTGCTCTTGCTTGCTCACAGGCTTGGAAGCATCAGCTTTGGCAAAAGCAACAACAGCCAAAATAGGCAGCAAAGGAACTTGTGTAGGTCAACGGGTAGGGATGTGGGAAGTCACACACCAATGCCAGCCAACCAGCTAGCCAGTCAACCTCCCTTTCCTCACCTGACCTGCTGCTTCTTGTGTGGTCTTGCATTAGACCTATCTGCATCACTGTCTATAGCAGGTGGCAGAAGAGGTCCAGCAGTGGTGGGCAGCAGAGGCACAGGGGAGCAGTGAGTTTGCTGTGTGTACACTCAACTGCTCCAGGCGACTGCCTCTCTGGGCCTTATGGTAGGGATGGCTTTGAAGGGAGGAGCTGTTTTCACCTGTACACCTGCTCATTGCAGTCATTACAAGAATGAAGTGCCTCATGTGAAAAGGTAGTATCTTATCACTGTGTACAGTAACTATAAGACCTACATGCTCTGTTGCTTCTTACCTTTTACCTCAGTGCAGATTTGAATTTCAGGATACTGCCTTTTTCTTTATGAGAAGCAACTTTCTTTTCAAGGTGTGATAACTTTATAATCACTGTAGGATACTTTTCCTTTCCTTGATTAAAAAAAAAGTCTTTATTTTAACCTGACCTTGAAAATGAAGTTTGAGATTTTGGGACAGAAAAACAATATTCTCACTCTAATGGCAACATAAACCATCATACTACAGCTTGGACATAATTATGAACTGAACAGTATCCCATCATGCAGAAAATAACCATGGCAGTCTGTGGTGCCGAGTTTCCCATTAATATTTCCTTCCTGACAATCCTTCTTGTCTTCACCTCAAAATGCCATTCACACTTCTAGTTCTCTCTGTATGTAAGAACTTTAGAGTAGAAACTTTGATCCGGGTTAATTTCATGTTTTTTATTATTGTTTCATAATTTGGCTTGAGAAAGGATGTATTTGTATACAGCCACGGTTAGCAGTAAGCAGTAACCACCACCCTCTTTAGAATGGTCACCGTGATCTTAAAAACAATTCCCCCCAATCTTATAAATTCCTGCAATTTAATGTAGGCAGTAGAGCCAAACTGGGCTGAAAAGAGAATTATAAATAAAATAAAATATTAAATAATGGAAGAAAACTCTACTCTTTCCATGGAAATAATGGAAATAATGGCTTTGATCTCTGTTTGTAACTGTGAATATAAAGGAAAGCATCACGTACTTATCACAGGAGGGGGGAAAAACCCGCCCATGACATGCTAGTATTGAGGCATATCAGGCTTTCAAGAGGTAAAATATGGTTAACTGTGAGAAAAGAAAAGTGTCTCTGAAAATAAATTCCTGGAATTTATAAACAGGCCAATAAAATCACCATTAAGCCCACACTCATGACAAATATTCTAACTTCATAAAAAAAAGCTATCTTCACCTCTTCCAATTGTTAAAGAGAATGACATATTTGTCAAAGCACACGGAAATGGTTCTTTCTTTTTGCTTGAAGAGCTCCATTGACAACATAGGATGAATGGCAAGGGGATAATCGATGCTGCGCAGCTGCTGCAATGCATGAATCTTTTAATTTCCCTGAACACAACATGTTTTATTGTCTACATTCCTGTTGAGAATCAATAAGATTATTCTGATGTAAGCACACTTTTTAAAATTCCCTGTTTCTTCCCTGAAAATATATAATCATAATAATAAAAAACCCCAAAAAGGAATTGTGAATTATTATCCAAAGGATAAATAAATATGTCTGAGGAAATCACCTAGACTGGAAAACATTGTAATCTCAGGTTTAGTTAAACCTCTTCCCTTCATCTTGAGCAGGTAAGAGTTCCAATCGGCAAAGTCAAGAAGAGAAATCCATCTAAGGCATATGTGTCAAACTCTAGGCCCGCAGGCCAAATCTGGCCCACCGGGCCATTTCATATGGCCCCCGCAGTGTTGCCTGCTACTGTGCAGCATACAGTAAGCAGGTGCTTACTCAGTCACCCATAATGCTCCACAAGGATGCTGGGAATCCGCCCAGCGGGACTTCTAATCCCAGCATTCCAAGCAGCGAAGAGTCAGAAAGTGTAGCTGCTTGGGCGGTGTACAGCACCTTGGGAAATGTAGTCCTCGCTATTGCCCACTCCTGTTCTTATGGCTCCCGGCGAGGTCTGTTTGATGGTGTCACCTAGCAGCGGCCATCTCTGCCTCCTCTCCTGCATCGGCTATGAAAGCGAGTGAGGAGCCAGGTGATAACAAGGGCTGAGGGCCGTGGCAAGCACTAGGGAAAAGTGGGAGACTTCTGTGAATAGTTACATTTAATATGATAAAGAGTAGACACATTTATATAGTCTTACAGATACAACCGGCCCTTTGAGGGCAAGCATAATGCCAATGCGGCCCTAGATGAAATTGAATATGACATCTTTGATCTAAGGTATTCAGAATGCATATGAACCAGGAAAAGAACAGAAGGATAAATATAACAAGCTCTTTTACGTTTCAGATGACCTCCATGCAATGATGTGCAGAACCTAAAACCCCCCACAAAAAACAAAAAACCTTTTTTAATTTTAAATTATTATTGATACCAAAAATGCGTCAGGTGATACCAAAAATACGTCGGAGACAACGCATATAGAATGTGTTCAGCTTCCTCTCCTGCCGTGCACGAAGGGTCCAGGACTCACTGCAGTACAGGAGTGTGCTCAGGACACAGGCTCTATAGACCTGGATCTTGGTATATGCCGTCAGCTTCTTATTAAGCCATACTCTCTTTGTGAGTCTAGAGAACATGGTAGCTGCTTTGCCAATGCGTTTATCCAGCTCGACATCTAGTGAGAGGGTGTCAGAGATCGTTGAGCCAAGGTACACAAAGTCATGAACAACCTCCAATTCTTGTGTGGAGATGGTAATAGAGGGAGGTGAGTCCACGCCCTGGCCCATGATTCTGGATAGACTCTGTCTGCAAGCACCTGGAGTCTCTTCAGCACAACACGGGCAAGCAGCTTCCCTACAACGCTGAGAAGAGAGATGCCGTGGTAGTTATTGCAGTTGCCCCTGTCTCCTTTGTTCTTATTTTCTTATTCAATGTGACAATGTTTGCATCCTTCATGTCCTGTGGTACTCCACCTTCCCTCCAGCAAAGACAAAAGATTTCATACAGCTCAGTGGTGATGATCTCTTTACAGCACTTCAGCAGGGATGTTATCCTTCCCAGGTGCCTTGCCGGAGGCGAGGGAATCCAAGGCCGCTTTTATTTCTGCTAAAGTTGGTTTGTTGTCCAACTCTTCCAAGACAGGCAGGCACTCGACGTTATTTAATGCCTCTTCAGTTACTACGTTCTCTCTGGAATATAGCTCAGAGTAGTGCTGCACCCAGCGTTCCATCTGCTGTGCTCGGTCCTGGATGATCACGCCTGTAGCAGACTTCAAGGGAGCAGATTTCTTCTGTATTGGACCTGAAGCCTGCTTGATACCGTCATACATTCCCTTGATGTTACCTGTGTCTGCTGCTATCTGTATCTGAGAGCAGAGCTGAAGCCAATAATCGTTGGAACATCTCCTGGCAGCCTGTTGGACTTTGCTATGAGCAAGTCAAAGAGCCTGCAAGTTGTACTCACTAGGACAGGCTTTGTATGCTGCTAGAGCTCTCCTCTTATCCTCGATGGCTGGCATCAACTCCTCCGAGTCAACCAGTCTGCCGTCTTTTTGGTCTTCTTGCCAAATGTGGACAAGGCGGTGTTATACACAGCGTTCTTGAAATGTTCCCATCGTTCAGGTGCATTTGCATCAGCCGGGCCTGGAAGGGTTTCCTCAAGCGCTTGGGCAAATTCCTCCACTTTTCTTTGATCGCGAGTCTTGCTGATGTCAATACGTGGTCTTCCTTCCTTTTTCGTGTGATACAATTTCTTTGCTCACAGTTTTACTCTACTACACACTAGGGAGTGATCAGTATCGCAATCAGCACTCTAGTAACTGTGTGTGATCGTAATACTAGGAAGGCTAGAACATCTAGTGAGGATCAAATCGAGCTGATGCCAATGCTTCGATCTTGAATGTCTCCAGGAAACTCTGTGTTGAGGCTTCGTATTAAAGAATGTGTTGCTGACACAAAGACCATAATAACAGCAAAACTCCAGCAAGCGTTGGCCCTTTTCGTTCATCTTCCCAATGCCAAAACGGCCTAGACAAGTGGGCCAAGAATTGTGATCAGCACCAACTGTAGCATTAAAGTCTCTGAGAATGAACAGTGGTTCTCTCTCGGGGATTTTTTTGATAGTAGCTGTCAGATCGTCGTAGAATTTGTCTTTGACTTCTGTTGTGGACAACAGTGTTGGTGCATATGCACTAATAAGGGTGACCGGTCCCACTGATGAGTGGAGCTGCAGGTGGAACAATGGATCTCAGCAGAGTATTTCTGACCGCGCAAAGCCAACACCTATCTTACATACCTTTACTTATAATCATAATCTTCCTTTTCCTTTATCCACCACCAAAGTCTTTCCAAAACTACATATATTCATTGCCTGTTTTCCCCCTTTCCCTTTCCCTTTACACAATACAGCTTTTATAAATTCTTCCCTATTTCATTAAAACTATTAACCTTTATTTCTCCCCTTTTCAACCTAATTTCTGAAGTCAGTTTAAAATGAACTGCTATATTCCATATTTCATTGTACTACTCTTGCAGCTGGAAATCCCAATTCTTCTTCCAATTCTTCGCTATAAGCAATTGAGCTGCATTTATCAAATTCATTACCATTTCTTTTTTTGCATTATTCACATCACAATTTTCTATCATCAATAATAATGTTTTTGGAACTGTTTCAGTATTGATTTCCAACAATTCTCTGATCTCTTCAAATAACAACCCATACTTTTTGTATAATTTCACAATTCCACCACAAATGATAATATGTACTAACTTCTTTGTTACATTTTCAGCATTTCTTAGAATATTTAGAATCTATAATATTTAATTTTACTGATGTTAAATACCATCTCCATAATGTTTTATAACCATTTTCTTTTATCCTAATTGACATATTTTTAAAAACCCTTCTATTCCAGATTTTTTCCAGTTCTCTTCATCTCCCTTGTATCTGTCTCCCAAACTGTTTTTAAATCTTCTAACTGTTCCCCCTGATCCATCAAGATTCTAGAAATTACTCCTGTTCTTCCTTTCTCTTTCTTCCCATCTATTTCTTTTTCCAAATTCTTTATAATTTCTTCAAACTTAGTCAATTTTCTATTCTCTAGTTTTAATTTCTCACTTTCTATTAACCACTTCTCCAATTGCATTACATTTAACAAATTTAGTTTTTCTCCAGCACAATTGGCTCTTATTTGTTCCTTAGTTTTAATTTTCTCTTTCCAATCTTCCCATTTGTATATCTGTTTTCTTTTTAAGACATTTGTTAACTCCTTAAATCCATATTTTGGGAATTTTTTTAATTCTGTTACTGGGGTTAAGGGAGATATTCCAGGACTTAATATCTGTCCCCATTTATCCCACATCTCCATTACATTCTTTATAAAAGGATTATGAAACTTTTTAATTATTTTTAAAGATTCTTTTTATACCAATGATTTTCTTGCACTTCTCCAATTTTATATAGTTCTTGTAATTCAATATTCTTTCATATTATTTCCTTATTTTGTATTATAATATCTGGGATGGTTTGCAACATAATATTTACTAATATTTGGCATTCCTAATCCTACTTTTTTGTGTGGTGGATTCCACATCTTTTTATTTATTCTGGCTCTTTCACCGCCACTACAATTTATTATTGTAATAAATAAAAAATATTATTTGCCCCCATTTATTATTTGTTGTAACTTCTTTAATTTATTCTCTAAAAATTAATTGGAATCATCCTAACCATAAAATTAAATTTGAGTAATATTTTCATTTTATACAGTGCAATTCTACCAAACCAAGATAACTTCAGTCTTGTATTTCTCCAAACATATCTTTTACTTCTTTCTTTATTCTTCCCATATTTGTTGTCTTTAAATTCCTTCTGTAAAATTTATACCCAGATACCTAATATACTCTGTCTCCTTAAATTTAGCTCTATTTTTTAATTTTTCCTATTTCTTCTCTAGAATGATTATAAAACATCATTTCAGATTTATTCCAGTTAATCCACTTAATTCCCCAAAATCCTTTAAGTGCTTTTCTATCCTGTCTATAACCTTTTACTAGAAAACCAAAAAACTTGAATTGCAAGATGGCTGCAAAATAGGTTAGGATTTTTTCTAGAAGGGTGAAATGGAAGCACGTCAGCTGTAATGGGGACTCATGAGATCAGACTCAGGAGAAGATACAGCAAGAAGAGCAATAGGAAGATAGGTTGCTGTAGAACAACAGAAGAGAGGTACAGCTGGCTCCTGTTTAGAAAAAATGCTGGTTGTGAGTATGATTACTGAATCTGATGGCAATGAGGAACAGCAAAATAAAAGCACCGATACACCCCACTAGTATCTTTCATATGTCACCAGGTATAGAAGGAAAGTACTTAATTGGGAATGTGTACAAATCAAATCATGGAAGCTCTTGCTTTTCTGGGTGATCCCAGGGCAAATCAAAGGACACAGAGGCATTGTAGGGGCAGAGTAGCATCCTTATGGATCCCTTTTGTTAACTCAGCATTTATATGTTGCAATTGGAAATGGGGAAAGAGACATTAAAATTCAGGTGAATGTTCAGTTGGCAGCCCGAGGTGAATATACTTTTTTAAAAACCCTACAAATAAACTTTCTTTATTTTTCCTGTTGCAAAGTCAGTGATTAAATTATCAAAGTCTTATGGGTACAACATCACAAATTTAATATGCAAGGAAGATGAAGGTTGGGATGGGGACAGAAAGAATGTATAGACAAACATTCTCACTGTATTACTCTTTTACAAAGGAATAAAAAAGGACTGTCTATTCCTTTTTAAAGCACCTCATTTACCACCTTCCATGTGGTTTGGCACTTCGGTCACTCATAGTGGCTGGATAGATGATCACAAAAAAGACCAGGAAAAATAAAAACCAAACAGAGCACTCAGCTCTGCAGAGCTGGAAGCTCTTCCATCAGTCCATGGCCTGGGATGGCCATTTCCCCATTCACAGGAATAAGCTGTTTCACAGAGAATGAGAAATAAACAAAACAATCTCACAGATCTGGACAAGAGTTGGGTTGGAGTGCCACCACTGGACAGATCGGGTATCAACCTGTGTTTCCATATTTAGGCAGAGACCACTGGTGTAGCTCGCTACAGCTGCTGGGCCAAAGTTCAAGATATCAGTAGTGAAGCCAAGGGATCAGCAGAGGTTGAATCAGTTGAGTGACTGGATACAACTAAGTTTACATTGAAGAAAATGTATGTCTTTGCATGGGGAAGAGTAGATACACCTTTAACCTTTGAACTGCAGAGCTGGAAGGGACCATGTGGATTACTGAGTCCAGCCCCTGTCAAGGAGTCACAGTGGGGAATTGAACTCCCAACCTCTGGCTCCGCAGCCAAAGACCTAAGCCACTGAGATAAAGAGAAAAGAATTTCCTCCGGTTCCCTAGATTGTCCTTTACATGCTCACCTAGGGTGACTTTTCTTCATCACAGACTGATATTGTTTGGGTTGCTTAGGTCACTTCCTTCTCACATTTCCTTCTTGGCCCTTACCTTCTTTTCTCAAGAGGTGAGGGGGCAGCCGTGGCTCCTGACATATCCATCCTAGGATGTGACTATACTGGCAATTTACTCTGTGCTTTGTGTCAGACCTGGCAAAGCTAAAATTGAAATGGTGGCAACCACACAATGTAAAGCTAAGTATGGGGAAGCCCGGCCCTTTTTCCATAGAGAATAATTTCTTTTTGTTCAGCTGGCAGGGGTGTGATTGTTTTGCTCCAATTCACCTGGCATCAATGTTCTTCTTTTGTTGTGATTGTCTATCCTGATGCAAAGGTCTGTCTGTCTGTCTTTTGGAAGCCACTGGAGTACACATACAGGCCAGAGCTGGTGCTCGCGCTGCAGCTTGGCTTTGACTTATTTCTGCTGTTCTCCTCCCCACAACTGAATTGACTCCAGTGCCCAGCTTGAAGGTGGCAGGGGGAGAGTCCGCCTCCTCCATACTCATCTGTTTCATCTTGCCAAGAGACATTTCAGACCCACTGAATTCTTTTTTTAATTTTAACACATGTGAAAAGACTGTGCAAGCTAATAGACTGTTATGCCAATTCGGTGCTGCATCACCTGCCAATTTTTTTAAAAGGAAGAATTCCATGGGTGAGGTTGAGAGGTAATGTGGAGAGGCGAGGGGGTGGGGAAAGCGCAATGTTAATTAGCTGGGAGGCTTTGTTTCAGTTGACAATTGCATGGATGACACTTGCTTCTGTGTCGGGAGAAAAGGTGTGTCAGCTTCCCTCACCTCTGTCCCTCTCTAGTCTTTGGCACACAACTCCTTGGAAATGGAGTTTGGCCACAGAACGTTCAAAAGAGTAGCTTCCTCTTCTTCTTTGTGGCACAGTGATTAAACTGCAGTACTGCAATGAAGACTCTGCTCATGTCCTGAGTTCAATCCCAGGCTCAGGTAGCCAGCTCGAGGTTCACTCAGCCTTCCATTCTTCCTAGGTCAGTAAATTGAGTACCCAGCTTGCTAGGGATACACATAGCCACCCCCTCTCTAGCAAGCTGGGTATTCAATTTGCCAAACTTGGAAGGATGGAAGACTGAAGTCAGCTACCTGAGCCCGGGACTAAACTCAGGTTGTGAGCACAAACTTCACTGCAACACTGCAGTTTAACTACTGCACCACAAAGGTGAAAATACCATTCCAGAATGGAACTTGAAAAATTAAAATGGTATTCCACAGCCACCATGGAGAGTGACAATGTTGACTGAGGGATGCTGGGAACTGTATTCCAAGATAGTAATTCTTCTGAGATCTTTTCAAGGTGCACACTACATTTCCTACCTTTTCACTACACATCCAACACAAGAATGTCTCAACAAGTCAAATCAATAGATTCCAGAGCAGGGAATTACAATTACAGTCAACATGGCCATCAGCCATCGTGCATGGTGGGAGCCAGAGCCATGGAGCCCCCCCAAAAAACCCACAACTTTTCCAACCTCTGTACTAGTGTGATAGAGAATATAGAGAAAATACACAGAGGCATTAGTGCATGTTATGTCTCAGTTCATCCATCACAGCTAGCAAGTGTTGGTTAAACCCATTTGTCTTTCTCCCCTCCTGCTTCTTGCCCTCTTTTCTTGTACTTTTTTTCACCTGGATTGATAGATGGTCAGGCATGGTGCACAAGATCATTTTCTGCCTGGTTTCCCTTCACTGTAATCTTGTGAAATTGTTCATTTCTTTCTGTAATCTCTCCCTGGGATTTAAAAGAAAAATATATATTGTTAAATAGCTTATTCATGAGTGAAGTGGACAAGAAAAAAATCTGACAATGTGGCTGAAAAAGCAAATGGTGGCTTGGGACCACCATTTTAACATGGTTTTTTTTTTCTTCCTGTATTGGGGAAATTCTGCCTGCAATTTAGGACTAGTTAGTCAACGTACCCAGCTATGAATATGGAAATACAAAATCTGTGCACAGCGAACTTCATGCTTGCCTAAAATGCAACAGGCTCCCTTGCTAGATTTTAATATCAGAGTCTGAAGAATACATTTGAAAAATGAGCCATCACAGGCAAGATGGCCTGAAGTATTGTGAAGTACACTAGTTATACTTCGAAAGTTTAATTTCCTGGATTGTATTTCACTAGTTCTCCACTAGTGCAAGAGTAGGAAGCTTTTTCTCTGGGGCTGAATTCAGTCCTCCTGGAGTCCCATCCTTTATTTTCATCAGATAATAGTGCCTGTTTGGGCAAAATCAATACTATTTTGGTACTGACATGGGGACTCAAAGCAAAGCAAAGTGTGTTGCTTATAGCACTCTCTGGGCGATTTTCAAGTTAATCATGCAGGCTTCACATTGCCACCCCCCAGCCCCCAGCAAGTTGGGTACTCATTTTACTGACCTCGGAAGGACAGAAAGCTGAGTCAACCTTGAGCCAGCTACCTGGGATTGAACCGCGTCGTGAGCACAGTTTTGGCTGCAGTACAGCAGTTTAACCACTGCGCCACGAGGCTCCTAATATCAGTCATTAGTGAAATGTTGTAAATTTACATTAGAATCTCATAATCGTTCTTGACCAATTTTGTGTTGGCACTTTTATATTGTCAAATAAATAAGCCACCCTGGCAATTGCTGTTTTCTTGACATTTTAGCTCAGTCCCCATGGTATAGAGATGGAAAAGAAAGGACAATTGATTCCTCCAAAACTTTACAACAGAATCAATGGAAGATCATTCCCATTCTGAAGCATGGGAATGATCTTCCATTGATTCTGTTGTAAAGTTGTAATCCCTCAACCAACATGGCCACTAGTCCATAAAAGTACATTTTTCAAGCTTTGTTCAGAACGACCCTTTAAGGATCTATAAGGCTGCTCAGTTAATGTTCAGCTGATCATGCTGTTGGAGTATACAGATCAATTGTGTCCCAGTATGCAGTGGGTGATTCTGTCAATCATTCAGTTCTACCCTGGTATTGGAGCACTATTGTGTATTGGTCACTTCCTGCCCCTCCTCTCTCTGTGTGCCTTCTTCCTTGAAGAAGAGCCTTTTCCAAGATGGAGATTGCCTGAGCTCATGCTATCTGATGGCTCTCTCTCCATCCACACTTTCATCCATGCCATCCTGCTTTAGGGGGTGGTTTACCCAGTTTAGAAATGTTCTTTAAAGCAAAAGGATCTTGCTGGAATATGTAAGACACAGAACCTTCTTTGTTTTTCACTCAAATGCTATATTTTGACCTTTGCTACTGAAACTAAAGTCTGTAGTTAATAAACCTAAAGTTATTACAAGTTAACTCCATGTTTTTGACTCTGTACTTAATTTAGCTCATTGAAGATAATTGGTCAGAACACAGGATGATCTCTAACACATACAATCACAGAACAGCAGAGCCAGAAGAAATCAAAGAAGTAAGAAGTCCAATGTCTTGAGGAAACAGGAAATCCAGAGCTAAAACATCCCTAACAGATGGCCACCCAACCTCTTTTTAAACACCTCTAAGTAAGCATGTGCTTTGGGTTCAGAATTTATTTGGATTCTGAAGTGAATCAGGCCTATTTTCCATTTTCAGAGCCATCCAAAGTGAAACAAAGGAGCCTCAAATCAAAGCAAGGATCTCTGTAGCCCCAAATATTGCTTTAGAAAGCTGAAAATTAAAAAACAAAACAAAAACAAAGCCACACACACAGTCACCTGGAAAATGAAAGTAATACTTTAAAAGAATCAAGAAACTGAAAGCACAAGGAGATTGACTGCTCAAGCCTCAATGAAAAGCCAAAGTCTGGCCTTTGAAAATATGATGAGCATCTCTTACAGCCATTCGCAGTATCCCTTCACTGAAACTATTTAGAAATATTTTGAACACCAGGATCTGGATAGAACCCTGTTGTGGGCCACTTGTCACTTCTTTTCAGAATAATGAGGAACAATTAGTTAGCAAATCCACCTAGTAGAAGCATTATTCAGCCCACATTTTACCAGCTTAGCCACAGGGCTATCATGATGAATCTTGCCAGCAGCCTGCTAAGAACAAGATAAACTACACCCAAAGTATATTTTCTCATCTACCAAACTTGAGACCATACTTTATTTTAAAGGCAAATGAGAGGGGGGGGGGGGGAAGAGAATTATTTTGCCATGACTTGTTTTTGAGAAACCTATACTGGGTCTCAAAAACAAGCACTCTTTCCTAAGTATTCATACTTCAACTCTTTAAAGATTTGTTCTAGAATCTTTCCTGATATTGATATCAAACTGGCCAGCAGATAGTTGCCAGGATCCTCTTTTTTATTTAAAGTAGTTATACCAGCTGTACATCCCTAGCAAACTACACATTACACTTACCAATTGCTACTTAGATCTACCTGGACAGATAATTTTGTATCATTATAAGGAATGTACAAAAATAATCAGACAAAGATTAAATCTGCTAAAAAGTATATTTAATATCAACAAATTAAACAGCAAGTCATTGCTTGGTTCATCTCTACCCCATTGTGTTGTCTTGTGAATGTCTTGTGAAGTCACACAACATTATTTTAGGGTAGAGACACAATGCAAATTAATGTTATTGGAATTACAAGGTTGCATTCAATGTTGAGTTTCCTTTCCATCCATCTTTCTTTCATGCCCTTGCCATGCATGCCCCAAATCTGCCCCATATGCTCTCCCACTCTTCCAGAGCTAATTTAGGTGGGATCAGAGGACTGCAGAGAAGAAGGGGGATTCAATTTGCCAGTTGTGGCTATTCGACTCTCAGAAGGACACCTCTGGATGCCACTCAAAATCTTATTGTCAAAGCAAAAACCAAAAATAAAGAGGAAATACGCCCTAACTCTATACATAATACAAGGTTAATATAATTGCTTTCTGCATTGCTGGAGATAACTAAGACATGCCTTTATTTAATTTTCCACATCTATATAGAATATAATGACATCAATGTTGAGGATTACAAGTCAGCTTTAGTCTGAAAGCTTTTTCTGATTGAAAACACAAAGTCAAGGCAAGAGCAAAAAAAAAAAAAACCACAAAGTAGGAGCACAGCAGGGTGTTGCATTTGACAGACAAAAATTAGTTCTCAGTTTAGATTTAATTAAAAGCACTTCAAGTGTATCGTCTTTTTGTGTGAGGCAGTTGACACAGTGCTAAATGAAGACCTTTGAATGGACTGCGCACATTTGCCTTTAAAAGCCTGAAACCATCAAAGTAATTTCAGTAGTTCTTATCAAAGATCAAATGGAGCAAAGTACAACCTATATTTTGTGACATTCTCCCAGGTGTTTCAGGAAAAGTATTTACTTCCTACTAAAACCAAATCCAATAGTTCCAAACAATCATATTATTTTTAAGATGAAATGCTACCTTTAAAGTATCCCTAAATATTATCATTGTGTTTCAACAGGAGTATAATCAATCTCCACGTGTTCCAGGAGGAGTATAATCAACTGTCACATAAAGATATCACCTGCATTTTTCTATTTTTTTTTCTCCATTTCATTGTTAATCTGTATGCTTCCTTGATTTACAGGTATTCTTAAGAATTGATTACACTGACATTTTCCCTTACATATGAGTAGTTCTAGTCTTGTTTCATTTATAGTAGAGAGAATGAGTCTGTTGCTCTACATATCATCTTGGACTTCAATACCCCAACTCCAGACTGCTGGGACATTGGTCAGGGACAAGTGCAGTTGTCGTTCAGCAACAAGGAGAGGACCCGAGGGATTCCACTCATGTAACCTATTGCCAGTTATCCTTGTTACCTCATCAACTGCCCATGCTCCTCCAGTCTGTTAAACAACAGGGACTCACTTATCCCAGGCTATCCCACTGAAACCATCACTCCTCTGGTGATCAACCTTACAAATCTGGCAATTAACCTTAACTGCTGCCACTGTCACAGTTCTTTTTATGACGAGTAAAAACTCTGAAAAGCAATTAATGTAATGATGGAATTCTTCTGAGCAGCCTCTGACTGACCAAACTCATATTTGGCTAAGAGTAATGAGGTTTAGTGACATTTGCATAACTGGCATCCATTTTTAAAGAGCCAAAATGTTCATCTGGGGAACAAGCATAGCTTGCAAAGCAGTTCTATGCATAATGTGCCTGTCTGTCATCTCCGCAAAGATTTTTCTGCTCATTCCCTCCCTCCATCTTCCCGGATTGTCAAAGCTATCTATTCAGCCAAATCTGCTTTTGGAAAAATTCCTAATTGCTGGGCAGTCAATCCCATTGAGCATCAAGTATCCTTAATTCAGTCCTTTGTGGTAATTCTAATCAATCTTCATTAGCATGTGGAATGGAAAGTTCATATTAGCATAAGCTTCCCTGATTTAATTTTCCATAAACCCTCCCTCTGGCAATCTCTCTCTCTCTCCAATAGAAGATGCTGATTGGTTCATTAGCAGGAGTGAGCAAATGATCTTCACTCAAAGGTTTGTTTGGTTTTTAAATATATAACAATAATCATGTGCTGTCATGTCAATTCTGACTTATGGCAACCCTTTCCAGGGTGGTTTGTTTTTTTTTAGGTATAGAGTACTCAGAAGTGCTAGCTATTATGCTCAGAAATATCTTTCTATTCCTTTCTTCCTTTGTCTTTTTAATTCCTTGATTTCAATTTAAGAACACATCATGTAGCACTAGAGCTCTTCCTGAGAATAAGTGGACCCATATTCAACCTCATGAAATGTAGTAGCAATTGAAAAAAACACAAACTATTTAACCAAGACTGCAGTCCTCTTATCTCGTAGTCAATGTTCTGTCCTAGCCGGTGGTTTCAGCCAGCCAGACTTCTAGCCTAATGAGAGGGATGTGAGTCTTTAGTTAAAGTTCCAATAAGACAATATCAAGCAAGTCAACAACCAATTCAGGATTTGGTAAAGCAAGACAAAGGTCAGGCTTCCATCAAAGTCAAGGTAAGCAAGAGTGAGGCAAACAGCAAGGCAAAGACCTACCAAAGCAGGTAGCACCCTGGAGAGCTCCATGTAATGTTGAAGCTGGAAAATCATTCAGGGAGGCTCAAATATTGCTCCATAAATCCAGATCCAATTAGATATTAAGAAGAATAGGTACTGTGTACAAATAATCTGTTTCTCCCCTTACAAGAGAATTTCCACAACATACACTATGCCCCTCATTTATGGCAGCTCAACATACCACCCCCTTTTGCTAGCCTTCTAATGACAGAGAGATATTGCCAGAAGGAGGGTTTATGGAGAATTAAGTCAGGGAAGCTTATGCTAATATGAACTTTCCATTCCACATGCTGATGAAGATTGATTAGAATTGTTAGAAGGGTAACAAAAGGGCAGTTAAACATACTATCCCTTTTTGTTCTCCTTCTGATATCCCAACATCAAAAATGTGATGTGGGGATTTGGGAGTTGACTCACCAAATCCTCACTGATTCAATGGGCCTTCTTTAGTGTGACTTATTATGCTAAGCAATGGGATTTCAGTCATTATGTCTAAGAGAAGGATATGTGATTCACAGGATATTAAACCAACAGCAACAACAACAAAATATAAGGAAAGCCATCACTTTTTCCTTTATTATATAAACTTGCTCATTTCCTATATTGTTATGACATGAATTCATTTTTGGGAATGAAACTGAAATTCATAACACTGTTTCTACAAGAGATAAAGGATTAGAATCACAACAAACTGCTTTGAAATCATCATCAGGAACCAGACAGATCTTACATATGGAGGTCTGCTGTATACGCCTCAGCACATTAAATCTGTATTTGCCTTCCAATAAACAGTCAGATCGCAGGTCTGAAACAAATCATGTGAAATGCAAGACACATAGGTGTCTTGAGAGAATACCACTATAAAACTGTGTTTTATCCTGCCGTTCTTCTATTTTATCATCTAGTTTAAACATACGACTGAACCTTAACTAGATCTGCAACGCCATCTCCATTGTTAACTCAGACTTCTTAATTTATGTCCCATAAATTAAAGGGTCCTAGACTACGAGGCTGCCTGAATAACTGATGACTCCATAGATATAGTGGAGACCATGGTTCTAAGGGGGTTTCTGGTCTAGAATCTGAGGACATCAATGCAGCCTCCACAGATGGGAGAGATGTTGTCTAATTGGGCAACTCTTCTTCTGTAACATCTGGGGAAGTGGGAACATTGGGCTATACGTGGGGATGGCTCCTCCGTTCATTCTGAAGCATTCTTGGATGCTTAGTTCTTTCCCCAAGCTGGTGAGTCAGATGTCAGGGTCATGTGAATAGGGCTAATTAAGAACACCAGCAGGACTTATTTCTGAGTGGAAATGCATAGGATTACACTGTCAGGCTACAGATTTGGGATTAAAAGAATTTAACTTGGTAGGACTTACTTTGAAGCCAGTATGGGTAAAATGTATATCCTTTCTGACTTTATACTGCCGAAAGAAAGCTTGCTTTTCAGCCTTGTTTAGAAACGTTTTTTCTGAATTTTAATTTCCTTTTTGAACTCCAGATTATTAGATTTCATGACAATAAACCTGATGTTCCATCTCCTTTACTTAACGAGCCCTGCACGTATATCCTGTGTCCCAACATATGCAAAGCTGCTTTTTCTGATATATGCTCATGGTAAATGGGCATTTTGGTTTTACACAACAATTGGAGACCTTTCCAAATGCCTAAAGGAGAGAGGGAGAAAGCTTTTAATTAATGATGGGGCATGAATTATTAAGTGGCATGGCAGCAAATGACAATTGTTGTTTGTTGGTTTTGAAATATTAAGCCAGGAAAGAGTTGAGGATACAAAATTAGGAAGCCAGGAGAAACTCCTATCTGCTCCCGGGTCTCCAACCCTTATTAGCTGAAGAACAAAGCTGCCCTCAGATGAGCTGAGCAGAATTTGTTAAACTACACAGCTCAAAATGAACATGTTTTTTGAACATTAATTTCTTCCCAGGTGATAAGAGGGACAGGCACACCTAGGTGTTACTTTAAGTTTAGGACCCTTTCCTTGTATTTAATATACATTCCTTTAATTATAACGTTATGTTCTCTCAAGCTCGCTCACTCTTTTCCAGAATTTATAGGACATATTTTTATTGTTGTTTTGTCTTTGTGAATTCTTGAGTGCAATGAGTATTTTCCGGAGGTAACAGCTGAAGTCCTATTGCCGTGCACAGTAAGTCACAATTAAAATGGGGTATACATTCATTTCAATTTCAAGAGTCACATCTGTAATCTGCTGGGGAGCCATGCATGGGCATGGACTGGTGTGCATGAATGTGCACATGCATGCGCAGAAGCGAAAGCCTTGCCCATTCTCCGGTGATCACCACCAAGACGGTTCTTTTCCGACCCCTGCTAGTGACCCAGAAACGACAACTTTGGAACTCAGACTGCAGTTTTCCTGGCTTCCAAACTACCGCTACATTTCTTTTCTTTATAGCCCAGCTGCCAGTTGATCCTCCAGGCTGTGGGGAAATGTAGGTGCATTCAGTGAAAGGAGATCTTTCCATGTCAAGAACTCCCTGTGTCACCCAAATGCTTCAAAGTATGATTCTCTGAAGCAGGGGTGCACACCTTTGGTGGGTCTGAGGGATTCATTTTCTGCCAGAAAAGGGGAAAAATGGAACTGATTTCCAGTTTTGGGGGGGAAAATGTTATTTTGGAGTGCTAAACGGGGTAGATGGGTCCAGATACCTGTTTAAAAGAAGAACAATCAGTCCTGGAGTCTTCTGGAAGCTGCAGTTTACCTTTTGGTTGGCAGTGGGAGACACGGAAGGGCTGGCAGTTCAAAAAACCATCCTTGGCAGTCTACACATTGCCCACTCATGCTCTAACCCATAATTTGAGAACAAGCTAGAATCTGAAGCCCCAATTTAATCCTGAAATATTCTAACTAACCATAGTTTGGACAAACCACAGTTCCCAGTTCTGGATACCACAAGGAACTGTGACTAATTTAAATTAGGAAGTTTTTAATCTCCTTCTCATAATAATAATAATAAATAAGGAGGACTTCATAATCCTAATGCTCATTACTGCTTTATTTTATTGTGGGGAAACATGATTCCCAATTATGTCTGAACCAAACCACTGTCTACAAGAGTAACCAGAAGTTTCAAAATGGACTAAAAGCTGAACTGAGGAATCTCAAAGGAGGTTTCATTACTGCCAACCTTTATAAAATATTGCAGTTATTACAAACATACATGCTAAATATACTTGCTGAATATGTCACAGCAGTAGCAGCAGCTTCTGGAAACAGAACTTTCTGGAAGGGGAATGATGTCACCACTTTCAGTCATCAGCTTTCATGATCGGTCTGAGATTGCTTCACTAATAGACAGGTGGATTTGGGCGTGCTGTCCCCAGGATGATGCACTGGAATGAGAAAGGCTAACATCACCTTTTACCTCAGGTTCAGAGTTTGGAGGTAACATGTCACAAAGAATAAGATATTTGTAATTCTTTTTGCAATAACTAGAGCATAACTAAGGGCATAATTAAGTATTATGATTGTAAATTAACAGGTGATAACTCTGGCACTTTGGTGATGGAACTGTCACTGTTTTAGCCAATTTTATAGTCACAGCTCTGTGTAGCTTCAGTACTTAATATCTTCTGTGGCACAGCTCAATGATTTATAGTGTTTGGATAGTTCAATGGTTTCGGCAATTGACTGTGGAGTCAGAGGTTGGGAGTTCGGTTTCCTACTGTGCCTCCTAGGGGAAGAATCAACCTGTGTGGCCTTGAGCAAGCTGCACAGTCCCAGAAGAAAGGAATGATAAACCACTTCTGTGTATTCTGTACTTGAAAAACCCTGAAAAGTGTCACCATAGGTCAGAACTGATTTGACAGCACATTATTATTCTTAATTTTTTACAAGAGTATTAATTTAAATGATGACATTTGATTAACAAAAAACATTCATTTCAATAATCTTTTTTAAAAAATGGAAAAATAAGGAGTTCCTTTAACTATAATGGCAAATAATCAATTTTAGGCCCTTGAAACTATTAGTGTAACTAATGAATTTGAAAAGGAATTTTCCAGGTTCTGCTCTTATCACCCTTGGGGAGCAATATAACTGCCACATTGAATCCTGCAAACACCACTCACTCAGTCCCCTATTATAAAAGACATACAATAAGTTTTTAAAAAAGAAAAACATTCATACAATAAATGTGAAAGTCTAGCTCCCAGCCACATGGAGAACTAGGTTACTTGGAAGCCACTTAATAGGCCGCAGACTGGAGCTGGCAGAACTAAAGTGAAGCTAAGAAAATGGGGCTTTTCCCCGACACAGTCCTTTGCAAGCATAGAGAAGAACAGGAAGTTTCACACCTATGTCCGTGTACTCAATGCCCTTCAACATGTACAGTGGAAGACTTGATACTAAATACCCCAAACACTTTAGATGTTGCCTGTTATCAGGCAAAAATTATTTGATATATTTATTAATCTACGACCTATCAAGTAGCAAAATTTGCTTTGGCAGCAAAGAAAATACATGTCGAGCAACAAGAGTCTTAAGAAAGAAGGGAAGTTACGTCACCTTGTATTTATGTATAGCTATATGGTGTCAATGCAGTTTCGTGTTGTTGTTGATATTGTGGTGACCTATGGTTTTAAAGCTTGTTCAATCAATATTTATTCGTACTGTGGTGCTCCTCCTGACACAAAGACAAAAAGAAAGAGTAAAAGGATGCAATGAAACACTTAGAATTCATACATGTCACAGAAACATTATGCATTCATTAGTTATCATTTGTGGATTGTTGCCTACAAAAGAGGAGGTGGGAAGCTCTAGGTACCCCAGTCAATCATTTATCTTCACAAGATACAGTAGGTTCAACCGTGCATGGCAAAATGGAAGGATTATTAATTAGAAGCTTGTTATTATCCACACTGGCATTCCACACAAGCACCTCAGAGAAGTGTCATCATATGCAAATTAATAAGGAAATGGGCACTGGTTTCAGTGGAGCACATATTTTCAAAAAATACCTTACAGGAGAATTATTTTCAGAAGGCCAAATAATCTGACAGCTGCTTGGAATCCAGCCTAACTATGGGAAGAAAAAGGGATCTGCCATAAAATGTGCTTGGGGAAAATGTCTTGTCACTTCTTATGGGCTAGCTACAGGAATGCTGCCACCGTACCCTTAGAGGGCATTGCGTACATGCTGACTGAGGTTGGCACACACAACAGTGCTACTAGATGGCTCTCAAGGTGTTCACGACAACACGTCTTCCCTTCTAGCCATATGGGAGTAATCCTGACTCTAGATATAGGAACATGTAAGAGGAATGTAAATGCCTGCGGAATTTTCACGTTTGCATGAATTGGGAGTTTGGCAATGATATCTGCGGGAGGGAACTCTTTTGGAACCATGAGACATTCACAGATGTGCACTGCGCAACTGGCAGGAATTGATCCCTTTGAAGCTGCAAATGCCACAAGAAACAGAAGGAATGAACCAGCAACAAGAAGAGACAACATGATACAATGCTGGATGAAGAAGGCAGATAAAATATTCAAAGAACCCTCCAGGCAAGCATTTTGTTCAGAAGCAAGTCAGAAAGAAAAAACAAGCCATTGTACCTTATTTCCAAACACTATATGAAACAGAACCGGCAGGAACAGAAAGAGATGACAAAAGAAACGTGCAGGTAATCCTTTTGCCCCAAGCATCCTATGAAGCCTTTCATGATCTGTGGGACAACAGAAGGCTGAAAGCTTGACAGATGTGTGGCAACAGAATCTCTCTCTCTCTCTCTCTCTCTCTCTCTCTCTGCTTTTCAGTCTATCTCACATAATCCCACTTCACTCAATCATTCTCCATGAGTGGGGCTTTGACGGGGAAATGTGCCCTCCCCATCCTTAGCATCCATGCAGTTTGGAAGGCCCATCAGAGATGGGCAACAGTGTCAGTTCAAAAGAGTTGTGGTTCACTCAAGGGTAGCCCATTTATTTCCATGCAAACTTTCATGATTCACTATCTCCACTTCTTTGGACACCTCTGTGAACTGAAATTCAAAATAAATAAAGGTGCCAGAACTATGTCGTTGCTGCTGCTGCTGCTGCTGCTGTTATCCTGAAGCAGACTAATATGACTACCTTGTTGAGAAATGTTAGTTCACTTCATTTTTGATAATTCACTCAGATGTACACAATCCTTTATTTACAAAACAGGAAAGTTGAGAATTCAGTCTTTGAATGAGGGGGAAAAACAAATTCATCCATCCAGGCCCAGGGCTTAGGTCTTAAAATCTGGCTTTCAATGCCTACATATTAATCTTATTGGTAATAGATTCAGGTTGCCTCCACCTTTTCCTCAGAGATTCCTCATCTCCAGCCCCTGTATGATAGCCACCAATATGACCCCTTCCGTGCCAGGTGTGGCTATATCTTTTGACTTTGATGAAGTTTCCTGTTGGTAAGCTTACTTGGCCATTTTTAAATATATTTGAGACAGAAAGAACTTGAAATGTTTTGAGGGGGGGGGGGGATTTGTAAATCGGAAAATGTAAAACTGTCAGATTCTTCCACCCCTCATTTACGCAGGGTTCCAGAACAAATGGAAGCCTTCTGTGTATACTTGGCATAGTCTGATCACATGTGCAGAGGACACATGAGCAAAACATCTATATTAAGAGCTGCCTTGCTGAAGAATATATAGATCAGAGGAATTATATTTGCACAACTGAATGAATTCCAGTCATGTTCATTGTGGCTGATGTGAGCTATAATCCCAAGCATCAAGAGGTTGCCTATTGATATTATTAATGATTGTGAGTGAGGAGAGAGCCCTTGAATTATTGTTAGCTCAGTAAAAACTATCCACGTCACTATCATTAGGAACATATACATGTACAATGAATTGCCAGAAAATCCACATTCTTTTAATTGAACCCAGAAGGTCAGATATCTTAAATACTTTTTAGAAAAGGAACAGTTAAAAGAAAGCTGCAAGGGAGAAGAAGTCAAATTCCTTCAGGCATCTTTGAGGTTGTTGTGGGTTTGTTTTTTTGTTTTTTGAAAAGCCAAGGTTAACATGAATATTTCAGGGTTGTTGTGTGTGTGTGTGTTTTTTTAAAAGTCCAACATAGGCTATTTGAGGACATCAGTGTTCGTGACTTTCTTGTATAAAAACAGTGTTCTGGGTCTGGTGCAAGACTGCCAGCTGCTGCAGCTGGCCACATTCTTCCTCTATTTGAAGGGAGAGGGGAGGGATCACTGTTTCTTTTCCACCTCCCCCTTGTGCCTGGCAAGGCTGGGATAATAGCAATCTTGCATGCACTAACACTGGGTATCAGTAAGAGAGGGTTTTACATTCTAATGTGATTGTCCTTTGCCACTAACTTGGTAATCTTTTCCCAGCTCTGGCATTTGAGACAAGCCCCTGTCCCCTCTTCCTGTTTATTTTCATTGTATTTTTGATAGCCCTTCTTCTTCCACTGACCTCATTCCAATCAATAAGCATGCATGATCTCCTGCATGCTGGAGACTCAATTTCTCCCCCTTTTTTCTTCTGACTGTAACTACTGATGGTAACTGTAAGGAAAGATACCCTTTTCTACCTTAAATATTTCTAGAGTGGTTTTATCATATAAAGTGCTAGTTTGTGGGGGGGGGGGAGGGGGCTGATGAGACTGACCTGATCTCTCCACATTTCAGTGTTGTTGTTTTTCTACCTCACACTCTGTTAACTAAAAGAAATAACCAAAATTCCCCAATAGGTAAAACAATCAGTGCCATTCTTATCAAAGCCGGCTAGGCCCAGATACCTATGTCTGTACCACTGTGAAACTTATTGAGTTCTTCTATGAGCAAGAGGGACTAGAATCTTTAGAACTAATCCAGGTTGGTTGGTTGGTTTGTTTGTTTGTGGGTTTTCATTCAGGGCTGAACTGCAAAAATGACTTGTCTGACCCACCCTCTGGTAGTTTCAACATGATGCCCAGTCCCCATATGAGGGAAAATCTACAAGGAAAGTGAATGGTCAAGTAGTTCATAGTTAGTAGATTCCCTTTTGGCTTGGGACATTTGCTTGATAAAGGCATAATACCATTTCGGTTTGGAGGCATTTAAAATTTTTGTTCAATTGGCTTTCTCATCCCTTGTCCCAAAACTACATTTTATGCACACTGCCACATGGTTCCATTTATAGCCCATCTCTACAGTTAGCCTGTTATGTCTATTCCTACAATCTCTGCCTGATTAAGAGCTGTTTATTTATATTTCCCTGGAGTGGAATGCATTAAGCTGCTGGAACATCACTTTATCATTTGGAGCTCAAGTCAAATGATTTCTTGATAGCAAAGAATCTTCCTTTGGAGGAGATTGAACTTTGAAAGGTTTTTCAAAGACTTGTGCAAGTGTGTTAGCAGACATAGGTAAGTGGGAGATGTAGAGGGGGGGGGAGTATGTCTCCCTATGTATGTACTAACTAAAAACAGTAACAAAATAGAAATTTGAAATATTATGGTGTAGTCTTTTGTCTGCCACCTTCTTCAGCTTCTCTGAAGTAAAGTGTGTTGTATCCAAGGCAGCAGCTGTAGACACAGAGGCTGAAACCTAGTAGTAAGTCACAACAAGAGTTAGTCCACTGAAACAGTGCGGATTGGGTAAATCAGCTGCTCCCTGAGTTCCATTGATTCAATAGGCCTACTCTAGTTGCAACTTACTATTGGATTTCAGCCAGAGAAAATAATATTCCAAAGTAGATAGATGACAGTAGGTGTTATCCTCTAGGTTGAAACCATGAGGTGCTACAGTGTCAAGTTTATAAATCCAGAAGTTCTGACCCTTTTTTCTAAAATATTTTGATCTAAAGGTAGTTTTATCTCTATCATTGAAAGCCAGTTAGCCCATTATGGTCTGAGTTAAAGTTCCTACTTGGTTGTTTCAATTTCTGATTGAAGACATAATTTTGTTGTTGTTGTTGTTGTTGGGAAAGACAAGATTTCTGAATATGGATAATATATAAATAAAGAACAGTCAGAATCTTCCAACAAGCTGGCAGAATTTTTGAAATGTATATATAATAGAAGAAAGCTGATCAATATAGGTTACAAACTAAAAGTAAGAAAGGTTCAAGGGCATTACTTTTTTTTACAGATGCTTTAAAAATGCTCTGCTAGTAAAAATATTCTGTGGAAATTGTGATTTTAAAGAACTAACAGCTGTGAAATTATTATTTGCTTCCTTCTGGCAAAAAGTTTTACTTCCTTTGTCAGATTTTTAAAAGAACCTAAGAGGTGGCTATGATAATCAAGTTCACTTTCTGTATACTTCTGTTCACTTTTTCATATACCAACCAGTGTTACTAAGAAAAGGTGGTGTTGAAATTATATGCACACATTTCACAATTACTCAGTTGTTCATAAAATAAAAATCTTATATTGCAATTAACTTGCAGAGGAAGATTTTAATATCAAACATTCCTATTTAGTATTTGAACATTAGGCATGAAATGTGGGGAGGCTGGGCTGCTAAGTCATCTGAGCTGCTATTTGATTTCCATTAGAAACAGGAAAGTGAACTGTTCTTCTTGTATGAATACATCGCACTTGTTTAAAAAAATGGATCCGGGCACACATAATTCACATACCAGCAATCACTATTCATTGTAAGAGTTTATGGCCCTATGACCTTCATGCTGCTTGTTTTGGTTCATTGACAATGACATCCAGAAGAATTACATATAATTCTGAGTTCAACCATTTCATTGTCTGTCAGCCTGTTGGGCAGGGTTTTATTCCTCCTGAAGGATTTCAGGATTTTATTATTCAGACAGACACCTTTTAGAACAATTCCCCCATTTAAAAAATAGTTTCCACCTTCTCCAGCCATTTTGCAATTTGAAAGTTGCTGTGGAAATAACTTTCTGTACAGATACTCTTTGTTTCAGTTACCCCACAATTCACCATGAATTGTGATGTGCAATACCTTGAGTTCTCTGCCGTATGTTGGTTAGGCGAAACAGGCATTTTGGGAAGTTGCCTGCAAGCCTCACAGCTGTGCAGTAAGAAAGATTCTTCAGCTCTTGCCTTGAACCTGACATACACGATTTGTTAAAAAAAAAAGGCAAACATTAGTCTGTGTGCGTCATTTGTGCTCACCCTTAGAAGAACGCCTCACACTTCGTGGGATACACTGACTAGTCCCATCCCATGGTGGCTGGTGTCTATTACGATTGGTAGGGTGAGAGCCAGAGGTGACGGCCAGAGCTAGAAGCAAAAGTGGATGTTCCTTGCGTACATGCACACAGACATCGATACACAAATACAAATACACAACAAAACACTTACAGATCCTGTCACACACAGAAGGAGCCACTCAGTGAGACACCCTCTCCATCCCACCCCATTCATTCACTGCCACAAAATCAGATATATTCCTACTTCCTGCTGCTTCTCTCTAGTTTGATTCGCATGATTAGTTAGGTTAACGTTTTCACTCCTGTTTGTTATCTCATTCCTCCCCCCCCCCCAGCCCATCCACCTACAAAGGAAGTGAGACTGCCTTAATGGATTCACTCTGGCTGTCCCTTGTTGCCTCTTTCCTTTGGACCCTGCCCCAGCCACCCCCTTGCTGCTTCTTGACCTAAGAGCCTGCCCCATCCACTATCACAGCTTCTCCTCCTCCCTAGATCCTGAAGCCCACCACGGCTTCCTCATTTAAAAGGTATGCTACTAATACAGACCATGAAGAGAGAGGTGTTCCTCCTCTGCCAAGGAACAGCAGAGGAAAACACACAAACAGGCAAGCCAGCCGGCATTATGGCCAATTCCTGTGTAACATCAGAAAGAAAACCATGAAAGAAGGTTATGAGGCAAAATAAGTTTTTCCTCCTCCCAAAAGAAAGAAAGGGTGGCAGGAGTAGCAATTGCATGTATCGGAAGGGGGAGAAAGCAGACCCTAGTGAAGCCTCATTACACAAACCCAAACAAAAATGTATGCAGCCAATGCAGTCACACCTACATGCTGGCATATAGTCAGTCAGAGTTAAACTAAGTCTTTAAAAAAGCCAATACAGGACCTCACCTCACCTAACCTAAGGGAAATGAACTGAAACAAAGTGTACGGGACAAGATAAGGCACAAGTGACCTCACACAGGGACTGTCCCCACATTCCGAGTAATTGGAAAGTACTCAAGGGCTCCTTTTCCCACACTGGGAGGTGAAGATGTCAGTTAGTAAAGTTCATTTTATGCCATCACACCGTTCTCCTCATATAGTATGATGGAATCCTTCTGTTTGCCCCCTTCACTTCCTATCCCCTGCTTTTCTGTCTTCTTTATGTGTGGGTTTTTTGTTGTTGTTGTTGCTTGTTTTTTTTTATGATCATCATCCCATGCCAAATGCTATTGGGCAGATCCTGGTCAGTTCCAGTCCTCATGGAACCTGACCAGCAGTGTCTGCTTCAATCTCGAGCAGTGCTTCCCAACCTAAGGTAAACCTGGTGTTCTTGGACTTCAGTTCCCAGAAGCCTTCACCACTAGCTGTGCTGCCCTGGATTTCTGGGAGTTCCAGTCTATGAACACCTGGGTTATCCAAGCCTGGGAACCACTGATCTAGACCGATCCAGAGGAACCTGCCTAGTTTGACCTAGAATGCAGGATTTGGCTGGAGCTGGAACACTAGTGCACCTTATCACCAGTCCTGAGTTGTGCTTTTTCCACTGTATGTCCACCTCTGTATTTCCAGTAAAAAGGCATTTTACCTCAGCTTACTTCACATGATGGCCTGTTTTTTCTCTTTAAGGTAAAGGTAAAGGTTCCCCTTGACATTTAGTCCAGTCGTGTCTGACTCTAGGGTGCGGTGCTCATCCCCGTTTCCAAGCCGTAGAGCCAGCTTTTGTCCGTAGACAGTTTCCGTGGTCACGTGGCCAGTGCGACTAGACACGGAATGCTGTTACCTTCCCACCATGGTGGTACCTATTTATCTACTCGCATTTACATGCTTTCGAACTGCTAGGTTGGCAGGAGCTGGGACAAGCGACGGGAGCTCACTCCGTCGCATGGATTCGATCTTACGACTGCTGGTCTTCCGACCTTGCAACACAGAGGCTTCTGTAGTTTAACCCGCAGCGCCACCACGTCCCTTCTCTTTTTCTCTTTGGCACTACTCAAATCCTAGCTTGATGGGCGAGTGCATGGATGTGTACATCCATGCAATGTGTACATCAATCAGCTCCCTTTTCTGCAGTATCTGTTCATGCGCCCCAGTGTCAAATGGTCCCCAGTCCACTCTGGTGAAACTGACAAGGTCAGGTAGATCATGACTCACTATGGTTTTGCTAAGACTGTCCTTCCCTCTGACTTTGTCAGTTTCATTCTGCAGAAGGAAAGTGGCGAGAGGTATAAACGAAATAGAAGTATTGAGTGACATATTAACTTGACGAAACTCAACAGTCTTAGGGAAGGCTCAAGCCTATTTATTGACTTAGGAATACTCATTTACACATGACAAAACTCTCCAAACGTTCTTATTACTCTTAGATTTCTATGGCAGTTCAAAGGGTTTTATTATGCAAGTTCAAAATACTCCAGAGCATATTTATCTGGAAGGTTATAGACATAATTACATAGTGAATACTATGCCTGACTACATTGCTAATTATATGCCTGCCTAGGTTTTCCAGTGAGTAAAGATAAGAAATGCACCTGTTAATTGCACAATATCCAGTTTTAATGGACTCACTCAAGACAAGTAGCAATGTAAGAACCTTTCTCTGCCCGCACGACATGCCCCGAGTGGTAAGGGTCCAACAGCACTGCTTTTCAAAGAGTCCCAAGGGTGTCTGTGAACTCTGTTTTAAAACTCATTTTGCTTTGTTAAGTGTTTGAAATGAGTAAGAGCAATAGTTTCAGTTTATGCAATATCGGTGTAGGCTGGCAATGGTCTCTACAGGCACGGACGCACGCACATTCAGTGCAGAACAAATCTATTTACCTGAAGCGTAAACTTCAGATTGAATTTACATTCTAGCTAGGCTACATGTGGTGAGTCAGCAGCCTGATGCTTTCATTCAGTTGAGAATAAATTCCATAGACATAAAGGCATCTGTTAAGCTGGTGTAGGAAAAATTATGGACAAAATTGAGCACATCTTTTTTCCATGGATCACAGTGAGATTAGGTGTATGTTTTCTGTTGCCACCAGCACTGATAAGACTGGAGGTGCTTATATTTTGCTGGATCTTCTCTGTCTCTCTGACGCTTAGCTTACCTGTAGGTACAAGAATTTGGACTGTACGAAGAGGTCACTTTTTTCTGTTATGGCAACATTTTGTTTGACCAAGAAATAATGGGTGATGTTGCAGACTATATTGTTATAGATAGTATTCCATTGGTAACATTTTCATTATTACCCGGATATATGTCTATGGGATAGTGGCCCCCAGTGAGCATCATGGTTTACATGCGAAGAGGTCAGCTGGAGAACCAAGCATACACAAACTCATGCTTCTCATGAAACTGGTATTTATTTATTCATTTGTATTTATTAAGGGGATCCAAGGTGGTTTACCATATACTATACAATACTGGATTAGTACCTGTAAATATGTTTCACGGGAAGAGTACAATTCCTACACAATTCTGTACATTATAGGAAGCACCAAGAAGCTGGGTTCCATTAATTTTAATGGAGCTTACTCCCAGATGACTGCATATAGAGTCACAGTCTAAGGTGCTCTTAAATGTGTAGCTGTACACATGATAACAAATAATCATGTTCCTTTGTCACTTAAAAAGAACATGCAGGAGCCAAATGGGAAACTAAATAGTTGTCATCTTCAAAACACTAGCAAACTCCAGAGGTCCCCCTCAAACAGCACATTCTTGATAGTGCATGCTGTATGATTTAAAGGCAGCTGACCCAAATTTGTATCATTCAGATGTGTTGGACTACAAGGCAATCATAATAAGAGTTGTAGTACGACTGTTCTGGAAGGTGCCAGGGTGAGAAATACTGTTTGTCAGTTCATTTTTCTTGGCATTTCTTTTTATGTGAGAGACTGCATCACATGCTGGCAGATAAGGAGAGCAGACCAAATATTACACAATGATTGTTACTGAAATTACATGGAACAGTTTGCTTGAGGTATTTGACAAATGCAAATATCTAAGTGCTGAGCAAAGGAACTAAACTATCAAGAACTTACTCATCCAGATCTTGATTCTGCCTTGAAATCATTAGGTGGCCTCAGGCAGGTCAATCTCTCCCCACATCATCCAGAGCTTAAAATGACATCTCACAAGTAACAACATGTAGCACATTCCTTTTTTGGAGTAATAAAAACATAGCAACATCCCTTTTTTAAAAAAAGTAACTGGTATCCTTGTTATTTATTTCTGTACTAACAAGCAACATCTGCTTTTCATTTGTCTCATTAACTTTTGAGGCTAAACATTCTTTTCTTGAGGCATTTTGAGGGAGTTTTTTCTCCCCTTCAGATTTTGGACCACTTTCTTTATATTTTATATGGCATTTTCTGCCAAAAGAATGAACAAAAAAAACTAACAAGTAAAATATTATCGACAAAAATGTTAACAATAACAAGTTGCTTTGGGGGGACACTGTAATGAGTTACTTAAAGAATTACTTAAAAAAAACTTCGCGAGTTCCTTGGGAGTTCTGGCTTTAGCCTTCACATTCTCATCTGCAACTGTGATGGAGAGTGACATCACTTTAGCTTACAGAGTTGTTGTAAGATTTATAACTAGATAAACCACGAGAAACACATTGAACACTTGAAAGTGGAATGCAAATACTTACTTTTAATTTACCTCCAGACATAAATTCAAGATGCTGGTTCAGACTTTTGACATGTTTGTTGGTTTGGGTCTTGTATATCATAGAGATGCCATCCATGCCTTTGTCCTTTAACACTTAGATCAGTGCAGTGTACTCTGTTGATTATTGTGGTATCAGGTTTGGACACTGAGCTTAGAGATAAGCTCTGGAAATATGCTCATGCTCCTTGAATTTTTCCACTCCAGGACACAGTAAGACTGAACTTTACAAATTCTTCATGATCTTTTTTCTTTTCTTTTTAAGAAAAGCTGTTGTCTGTGTCAATGTGAGAACAAGCCTTATTTTAGTTTCTTTCAGAGTTTAGAATATTACTTTTAAAAGAACTTGTTTTGCTGCTTAACATTTAGAGGCAGCTAGGTAGCTATTATCGCTATTATTGCTTTCTTCACAAAACCATCGTGTGTTAACATATTGATAGTAGGCTGGAAAATACATAGAAATATTCTACAGTCTACTCTAGGAGGCAGTTCTGATACTGTACCTTTACAATGCTTGATAATAATAATTAGGTGCCATCAAGTTAACTCCAACTTATGGCTGCACTGTCTGAGGTTTTCTAGGCATAAAATACTCAGAGGTTGTTTACTTATTCTCTTCTTCTGGGGAGCGCTGTGGTTCTCTTCAGCTTGCCCAAGGTTACACAGGCTGGCTCTTCTCCTAGGAAGCACGGTATGGAATGGAACTCCCAACCTTTAACTCAGCAGCCAGGTGCTCAACTCATTCAAAAACACAAAAACAATATAATACTTCTCTTGCCATAGAAGTGATAAGAGATTAGCAGAAAACAGTGGGGCAGGAAATCCTATCAAAATTCCTCTGAAGTACATGTAAATAACTGTAAAACGTTATGCGTTACACCAGAAGGGCAACTGTGGGTAATTAGTTGTTGTGCTACTTTTGAAATGTAACCTAGTTGAACTGTCATTACCCGAAAAGTAACTAAATGCAGTTAAGTATGTTACTTGCTAGTGAGTTGCTTCTGAACTCCGCTCTAATTTAACAGGAAACATAAATAATGATTTGAGTATAGACCAGCCATTCTCAATTGGGGCCCTGGCACATTTGAAGGCGGGCACAGACCGAAATCTGTGAGAAGGGGAGCCCCAATGGGTTGTGGAGGGCCCTTGTAACTGAATCGATGAAATACCCAAGCAGCATGAGCCTGGCCCTTTGCGCAGGCTCTCTGCTGTTTTCATGGCTTACTTAGAACACAACAGAGGCAATTCACCTGCTATCTCCCCAGTGATTGTGGGTGCAGGCATCCTGTCTTTTTTTCATTGGAAGCCAGTCATCCTGACTGTTTTTGATTGGAAGCCAGCCATGATTGCAACCTAACTGAGGCAACTCTGCCTGCTACCTCCTGAGCAATTGCCGACGCCCTGCTTGTTTTACATCGGAAGCCAGCTAAGCTTCCTTCCCTTCAATCTATGCAGACCAACGTTGCTGAAAAAATGCCCTGTGCAGCTCAGAAAATGCAGGTGGGTACGTTTGTAATGGTTTATGTATGTGTTTCAAGTGAGAGGAGGGAGTCAGAAAGCCAGTAGTAGAGACAAGTGGCAGGAGGACATGGGATGTGGGGGCAGGTTGCACAATTTCTCTCTCAGGGGCTTCTCTGTGTCTCTCTTGTCTCTAAGGGGCAAGATATCTACTGTGCTCCTTGTTTCATCATTTGCTCTAAGAGCAAGTTCATGACCAGATGTACCATATACACTTGTGCATATATCAACCCAGGTTTTTACGATCAATTTTAAGACCTAAATTTATTGACTTATATGCAAGTATATAGTATACGGTATTTGTTCATTATTGTCTTTTTTTAAAAAAAATCTATTTTTCATTAATTTCAGAAAAAAATCTACCCATGAGTTCCTTGACCAAAAAAAAAAAAAAAAAATGTCAGCAGCACTCTTTGGAATTCTTATCATACGGTTTCATTGCATCTCCGCAAAACCCATTTTTGCCTATGTGTTTGAACTCTATGACTACATTTTCAAATGAAAGCATGAGGCCAAGCATATTGGGGAAAAAACATTTGAATACCTTGCATCCAGAGAAGAAAGATAAACCCTTAGATTTCTTCAAAAACCTTCAAGAGAATTTTGAGAGAAAGCCAACACTGACACAAATTATTACTCAAATGTTACAGAAATTAGACAAGGGTCCTGTTGCATTATACAAAATTAGTTAACTGATCACTAAAACTGGAAATGCTCATAACATTGTGGAATTGCTTATCCTGCATTCAGTGTCCATAATAATATCTAATGTCAGAAATTTGATTGCCAAATAAACAATTCGGTAACTCCTTTGAGTAACTCCACTGTTGCCAGAAGAATCGATGAGATGGCACATGACACTGAAGAGGGATTGGCCAATTCAGTCCAATCCAAGAAATTCTCCTTACAGTTAGATGAAACTACTTTACAAGATCACAACGCTCTCCTCTAAACGACTTTCTTCTTTGTGTATTCACTGTTCATGGGCCAGGAGGCAAGACCATGCCTTGCTCTCAACCTTTGTGACTGAGGTGAAGAATAACTTTCTTCTGCATGCCTTCAATGGTCTGAAATGGTTCCGTGTTCATATAGAGACCACCTCACTTGGGAAGGCTTTCTTGGTAGTAACACCCTAGTTATGGAACTTTCTCCCATCAGAGATTCAGTTGTTTCCCACACAGCTTTCTTTCAAATACCAGTTAAAAATGTATCTCCTTACAGAAGCCTTAGAGAAATAAACAAATGTTCACTTCTTTGATTGCTGCTTGTTTCTAATGCTTTTTACTATATCTGTACCAGACACTTCTAATCAACTGTTGTATATCTGTAATTTTAGATGTTTGTTGTTTTTGATTTTGAAATATTCAGTGTGGTGTAGCAGATAGAGTATCAGACTAGGACTCAGGAGGCCTGGGTTTGAATCTCATCTCTGCCATGGGAATTCACTGCGGGTGGGTGGAACAAGTAAAACCACTCCTTAAATACCTCACTTAGCTTGAAAGCCCTATTAGGTCAATATAAGAGGGTTCTGACTCGAAGGCACATGACAACAACAAATTTGTGGTTTTAATTGAGTTTTTCTATAGAAACTTTTAGGTGTCCTGGGCTGTCATAAGGAACTGCAGAGCATACATTAATAAACAGACAGACAGACAAATAAGAGGATCTATCCTACTGGTACATCTGACAATTCTCATGTTCATCTCAGTGAACAATGCTTTTGAGCATCCAACACAGTAATGTTCCTTATTCAATCCTATACCAAATTCCCACAGGATTTGGGGAAAGCGATACCGCAGCTTTCCTTGACCTAATAGGCCCTTCCACAGTTTGAGACTACAAGGCATCAACCTCAGCTAGTGTGCCCCATAGCCAGTGATGCCTCTCTTCCTCATCAAACCAAACTTACTGCATAGGGAAGCATCTTTCAGTAACATATGCTGTGTTCCTTGTTATTGGCACTGGTTTTTGTGTTGCATTCTCTACAGTTGGTGCCCGAATGTCTAATTATATTGCATGTGTTTCTGAACAATATTTAATGTGGCCCTGCAGGAAACTTAACACCCTGAACCTCTGTATTTAAAAACAAATTACCTACTTTTTTTTTCTTTATTATATTTTCCTCTCAGAGAGGAAAACAAAAGCATGTTTTCCCCACCAGATCTCAAGGACCAGAGGCACATGTGTCCACTAACGCTGAGTCTCAAGACTTCCATTGCAAATCCCCTTTACTAGAGTGGCTCCATCAAAGCCATGGTGGTTATTAGAGAATTACATAAGCCTCAAATTATGCTCTTCACACCCACCAGTGTTTTGCAGTTGATTAAGAACTAGAAACAGCATTTCAACTTGTTTTAGGATTATAAGTGACAGAAAAATACTGCATGGGAGCAACAACAATAAGGGGGTGGGAACGTCCCTTCATGCTTATATGAAAAATTACATGGCTTTTTCAAAATAATCCTTACAGGAATCAAAGATTTTGGCTTGCATGAAGCTTTTGCACAATATATCTAACACAGCAAGAGCCTTGCAGAAGGAGGGCTTGTGGAACTGGTACCACATCAAATTGATCTGCCTGAGGGCAACTCTAATCTCACATTTCCATTTCTTTGACTTTTTCACACTGACAATTACTCTCTTTTTAGATATTGGCACCCTCCTGTAGCAGGCAATTTTTCCCCATTGCCTGAGGCTGGCCCTGTTTTTAAAAAGTTGCTATGAAATTTTAAACAAACCTGGAAATGGATCAGCGGGGGTGGGGTGGGGAGTAAACATGTCCTACACACTGAGACTACTAATTGTATTCTTTTATGAGTTTTTACACTCTGGCGGGCAGCAGTCAAGCTTGCAGTATCTATGTTTCCATCTTGAACAATGAGATCCAAATACAAGACTGATGGTGTTATTTTTACTTCCTTTAAGTCTCTCGTTGGCTACCAGGTACCAGGATTATTTCTGAAGTCCAAACAAGGTTCACTTTATATGGGTATTAACAGTGTGTTTTTCCATGATTATCCAGAATTTCCTGAATCCCCCAAATCCTGTGGTATATGGTTCTTTCCCACATTGCGCCACTTTGTACTGGTAAAATCTGTGCCTCGTTTGTCATGCATGGATCAATACCATGTTGATCTATGCTGCTAGTGGGAGTGTCTCCTGCACTGATGTTTCTTGGGTTCTTATTTCTTGCATGGAAAAATCCATTCTTGTTTTTTTCCATTTCAGCAGCTTAAGGTAGGGTGGTGAGACTTGTTGCTCCATTTGTTTAAAAGAAATTCAGAATCAGAAACCTTGTAGATCAATTGCAAATCACAAGAGAATCCTTAGTAGGTCAGCAGTAACTGCTAGTCATCTTTCAGCCTTCCTCTGGTTTAGACAATCAGGAAATACCCTCAACTTTCCCTTTTCTCCTTGCATGTACACTTCCTGGTCTAATCAGAACATCGTCCAACAATACATCTGAACTTGGCAACTATTATTTGTATGAGCCCTTCAAACCATCATCCATCGCTGTTTGGGAGGGTCACCTCAGGAAAGGAAGCACTTGTTCTCAATTCTCCAAACCAGGAATATGAATGCAGCTGTGAAGTGCACCCTCCTCAGCCCGGTGCCCTCTAGAAATGATGGTATGTAACTTCCTTAATTTCTGGTCAACACAACAGCAGCTGGTGCCCGTTGGAACTCATTAGCCAAGGTGTCCAATGGAAAGAAAACCAAAGCCAAGAGGTATGGGGTAAAAGCTAATTCTGCTTTTGTTCCGTTTTGCCCTAATGGGCTAGCTCCTGTGGCACCATAACCAACCCATGCGTATAATTCCCCAATGTGTGGCCTTGGAACAGGAACTAAAACTAAGGGACAAAAGCAGTCGGTGTTTTTTCCTTGGTGAATTATTATGCATTAAAATAAAAATGAATAAATAAATGAGAGAGAGACTGGAAATTTGGCTCAGCCCCCACCCCGTTGTTTCTCAAGCACTATTTCCAGGTTGCTCCTTCAGTTCCTTGGTTTCCCAGAACAGAGATCACGAGGACAGCCTCCACAGCTTTGGCTGATCGGTAGATTTAGCTAGCTGTTGAAAACGAGATACTGTTGATTGTTTTACAAATAATAAAGGAGGGAAAGGCTGGCTAAGAATGTCTCTGTTATACATTGTGTCTCTCTTAACCAAAATTTCCACATGCCAAGCCTTTGCAGAAAAAATAAATGTCCTCATGTTCCCACCAGTGTTAATATTGCATTAAATCTGTTCAGGCAAAGGATGCTTACGTAAACAGTGCTCGCTCCAGGCGGCGTTTCTAATGTAAAATTAAACTACAAAAATGACAGGCAAAAGCTAAGGGGCTCTTGATAGCTATATTTTAATATGTCAATGCATCGTTGCTGCTGTTTCAGTTATCTCCTAAAGAACCATGAGAGAACAGTTTAAATTCATAGAAGAGAAAGGAAGATAACCACTATGTTTTCCCCTGTCTCACACTATGAACTACTTATGCCCCCAGTCGCTTAACAGAAGAACAGAATTTGGGAAGGGAAAGAAAAAGCCACCGTCATTTTGACCATTTCATGCATTTTTTTATTTATTTATTTTATTTAAATTGATATCCAACCTTTCTGCCCCTCTCCCCAAAAGGTTCCTGAGGTGGCTAAGTGAGTGCTAAAGTGCCCTCCACAGTTGGCATGGCCATGAGAACAAGTTACTTCAGAAAGCAGTACAGTTGAAGAAAGGAATAGTGCAGCAAGACTTTAAAAAGCATTGGTCTTACCACAGGGCAGGAGTCATATGTTTATACTCCATGTCAGGCAGCAAAATGCCTGTTCTGTCGATACTGGTCCCTCAATCTGTCAGCCTTGTCACATTGCGTGTTGGTCACACACAGATCATTTGCCAGGTAGTCCATCCAGCCACTGTAGTAAGATAAAGACTTCTTGGTCAGTGAATAAGAAAGATAAAACTGTCTCTTACATTTATGTTTATGGACAAAGTAAGCAAAATGGGGAGAAAGGGAAAAATAGATTCAAGGTTGGATGGTGAAAGTGGAACCAACATCTATGCAAGATTAACATAGTGATTTGATTATCAGTTTGATAGTTCATCATCATCATCATCATCATTCTTTATTATGGTCACAGACCAGCAAGATTATAAAAAAAAGCATACAGAGCATACAGAAAAAACTCCTATATGTAGTATATAAAACCTTCTTTCAGGGTGATTGCAACATTTCCTCTCTAGTTCTCATAGCAATCAACAAAAATTTAGACACCCTGTCAGTAATATAAGTGGACCCACCCTCTAAGCAGGACAGTAACAAATCTGTGGGGTTACCGTGCAGAGAGACACCTATTAGTGAAGATATTAATTTCTTTCTACAAGCATCATACGTTCTGCAGTGGAAAATAACATGTTCAACTGATTTGATATCCCCATTTCCACAAAGGACAAATTCGATCACTAAATGGAATTTCCCTAAATCACCCATCTAGGGCAATACATTAAAGTGAGCTAACATGAATGCTCGCCTATATTTTGGAATGGACAATGCATATAAGTATGGAGCAATGAAGAGTCCGTAGTTATTAATTTTATTGTAGATCAGTGGAGAGCAGTGTTTATTACCTGCAGTTCTTAAGTGCTGTAGGTCCAAGTCTATTAATCTCTGGACAACAAGGGATTTAACCTTCTGGTAGTCATGACTACCCACATCTTCTACTGAGAGACCTAACTTAAATAGCTTCTTCTCCATCTCTCTCGACCATTGGGTGATATAGGTATCCTTAAGCAGTAGAGAGAGATAACTACCAGGGACTGCTAGAAAGTGTAGATGTAGCCACCATTTAAAGGCCGCAATTCATGCCTTACATTCTACTGATCGAATGCCCAGTTCCAGAGAGATAGCAGCAAAACTCACACAAGATGGAAGGCCCAGGAGTTTCCTTAGGAAGGCAGATTGAAACTTTTGACTTTGGCATTGAATCCCAGTATCCAAATAGGGATGCCATAAATAAGTTGGGCCAGAGTCTAGGCCTTATAAATTTGAATAGCAGAAGGGATATATTGACCCCCTTGCATGCAGAAAAACCTTAGGATCTGCTGCTGACTAGAACTAGCTGAATTAGTCACCTGGCTACGCTGTTCTACCCAAGATCCCGTGTTCTGCAGTTGTATGCCTAAGTAGTTTGTGCTGGCCACTTGCTTAATGGCATAACAATTTAAGGTCCATCTATATTGTTTACAAGCTTTAGAGAACACCAGCACTTTTAACTTACCATAATTGATGATCAAATTATTCTCAGAGCAATAATTCCCAAAGGCAGAAAGTAGCCTATTTAGCCCAATTTTTGATAGTGATAGCAGTACTGCATCAGTTTGATAGTTTGATTTCTAGAACATAACTGCTGACCTAGACCATTCCCATAATTACTAAGCAAATGGGATATTGTCATTATTGTTGTATGCAAAAGCACTGCTTTCCTAAAGTTTCATGTGGACTGAGCCACTAAAAATGAGAAGTTGCCATGCCATACACCATGCAATGGTCTGACAGTGAAAAAAGGCATATGAAAGAGTATGGGCTATTTGTGTGTTTGTTTTATTTACTGTACTTCTATGCCACTTTTCTCCTAGCAATGTGACTCAAGGGGGCACAGAGATGACTAAAACAGGTGATTATAATTTGAAACAACATACAAAAGGCACTAAGATGATCATGGAAATATTAAAATTATATAAAAACAAATTAAGTATAAAAGCATTTTTAAAACATACATTTGCACTCTATATAAGAAAATATTGGCAGCAAGCATAATGTGACTAGCTGTATTAAATTTAGACAATATATATTGAAAGACTGTTGAAACAAAAATGTTTTCAGTTACCATTGAGAAGAGTGGAGAGAGGGGGCCAGCACAACCTCACGGGAAAAGATATTCCATAACCTGGGGGCAACCACTGAAAAGGCCAACTATTCTCAGGTCCCTGTCAAATGTACCTGTAAAGAAGACAGGATCGAGAGAAGGGTCACACAATTACTGTACTGTGTAAATATCATGTTTCACATATTGTTCTGATATGAAATCTGTTATCACATGTATGTTCCTCTGCTAGCTGCCCAGAGTAGTAGCTCTGCTACTAGTTGGGTGGGATAGAAATATATGTATGTATGTATGTATGTATGTATGTATGTATGTATGTATGTATGTATGTATGTATGTATGTATGTAAGTAAGTAAATAAATGTAGAGTCCAGAATAAGACTTTGAACCTAATGAAATATTAAAACCACATAACCCATGAAGTAACTTGACGAAATACTAGAGCCAGAATTAATAACTATAAGCAATTGTTGTTTATTCTGACAACAATATTTATTTATTTATTTATTTATTTATTTATTTATACCCCGCACCATCTGGCAACCAGACCACTCTGGGCGGCTAACAACAATATGAGCAACAATATTAAGACACGATAAAAAATAAATTAATGCATAACCAAATAGGGTAAATTAAAACAGATAGCAATAAAGGTGGTAAAAAGGGTGATGGAGAGGATGGCAAAAAGGATGGTAAAAAGGGAGGCTGAGATCTTAGTGCTCCGGGAAAGCCTGGCGGAAGAGCCAGGTCTCCAATGCTCCTTTGAACCCATCCAGCGAGGGTGCCAGGTAGATCTCAATGGGCAGGTTGTTCCATAGGCAGGGGGCGACTGCCGAGAAGGCCTGGTTTCTTGTTCTTTCCCTCCGAGCCTCCTTCGGGATCAAGGCTCTCAACCACCCTGCCTGTGAAGAACAGGTATTACGGACAGATCTGGCTGGGAGGAGGTGTTCTGATAGGTACCGAGGTCCTAAACCGTTTAGGGCTTTGAATGTTATCATCATAACCTTGAAGTTGATGCGGAAATGAACCGGTAGCCAATGAAGGGCGGCCAGAGTGGGGGAGATGTGCTGGGATTTCTTCACCTCAGTTATTAATCTGGCCGCCGAATTTTGGACTTCACTCTTGGCCAAAAGGGAAGCATCAGTGTGTAAAAGTGAGGAAGAAAGCCGTCTTCCTACTGATAACGTGACGTCTTTTCATGCGGAGAACAAAGGAGAGTTCGAAGCAATCAGTTCCACTGTGGACCTAGGGTTGGGAGAAATGTCCATAACAGAGGGTGACGTAACTGAAAGCTCAGGACCAGTTAGAGAAATCAGAGTGGGACAGTTTGAAAAGGAACCGGAGAAAAGACTGGGAAGAGAGGAGATGGAAAAGGAGGGGCAAAAGGGGATAAAATGGAAGCAGAAGGAGGAGAAGGGGAGGAGAGAGTTACCAGCAGGCTGGGAATGGGTGACTTTAGAAAATCCCTGGACTGGGGAATGGGAAAAACTGATGATTTCCCCCCAAAAAGCTGAGAGACATAGGAGGAGACAGCTACCAGCTAAGGCACCATTTTGGGGTGAGACCAAGGCAAGATCAAAGAAAGCTATGAAGAGAGAGAGTAAACGACATATAAAGAGATTACAGGAGCAAGGAGGGAGCCGATGCCCAACTGGAGAATGGCTTGGGGGAATAGGAGTGGTTTCATGGCAGGAGGGAATGCTGAAATGAGTATTATGCCTGGGCTGTCCATACACTGTTTTGGGTAATCTCCTGTTTGCACCTTTTTACCCCAACCCAGTCCTGTCTGGCAGTTACAGGCACAGTTAAACCAAATATGGATGTTAAATGAGGGGAGACGTTTCATTGTACAAAAAGCCCTAGTGAAGAGGAATTCAGCCCCTTTGAAGTTGTTCTTGACAAACGTGATGTTAAATAAAAGGTTGGAAGAAAAAGCATAGGAGTCTCCGTTCTTGAGTCTTGAACTGGGGACTGCCTCTGAAGATCAGCCTGAACCCTGTCACACAGTGTTGCTTATTATTTATATGGTCCTTCAGAGAAGTTAAAGCATTTCACATACAACATCTCAGAAAACCTTTCTCTCCCAAATGCCAAGATTGTTCTGCCTCAGTCCATGGATTCCAGTTTTGTTTGCTTGATTGTTTATAAACCTTTATATTTAGTGTGAATTTTTACACTGATGATGTGCATGTTTCAACAGCATGCATTTTTCTCACATATTTTTCAAACGTATGCATTTTTAAAATACATTTTGTAATGAGAACCACATCACACCTTCAAAATGTACAGAATTCCAGCTGCAAATTGTGTTTAATCTATGAAGTTTACCCTTTCTTGCAGTACAGGGCTGCAGATGGGCGGGATATAAATACAATAAAATAAATAAATAAATAAATAAATAAATAAATACAGCAAGCCTGTGAGGTAGGTCAATATTGTCTTTCAATTCATTATATAAATTTGCTTCATGAAGAGCCTTCTAGCAGCCCCTCACAGTCTTGCTGGTAATCACGTGGGAACCCTGAGCACCTTGAGGCACTTAAGAAGTATCTGAGGCTAATTGTGTTGCCACACAAAGCAGTAACACCTAATACTGAATTTTAGGAATAAAATGAGGTTTACTATCAGGCTGTCAACAGTTCAATGGTTTTTATTGTCAAATTAGTACAAAAATCATTACCACTTAGAAGTTTCAACAAGATCAAAATGGAAGGTTCTCCTCTGTTAAACAGACACCAAAACCCAGGGGAAGACAGTGATAAAAAACATTAAGTCCCTGCTCTACAAAACCATCTCATGAAGAAGTTTTAGTATTACAGAACTTATTCACAGATGCCATTTATTCACACTTCCAGAAACAGTTTTTCCATTCACTGCATATAACTATATTTGGGCAGAAATTCACCTCTCATTTTCCAGTCACACTCAATTGCTTAAAACAATTGTCTGGATTTTGAATGAAAGGAACAATGAGTACTTGATAATTTTGTCAGTTGTAACACTTTTCTCCTACCCATCAAGAATGATGGCACCAATTAGATGGTAACCATTCCTCAAAATCGCTTCCAAAGTGTAGAAAATGGCTGGAGAAAAGTAATAGAGGTCAAGTCTGTCAAGGCTTTACTTCTATGGAGTTCACAATTGAGTTAATTAAGCTGTCGGCATTGCATATTGGGCATCTGGCTGCTACAGATCCCACTGACTTCAATAAGATTTTCACTAGAAGACTGCTCTGAGGGTGGGACTTTTATTATCCAATTTAGAGCAGTTAGACCATATTAAACCTCTGAGGAGGATGCTGTTCTTGACCAAGGGTAAGTGTTTCCAAATCAAATTGAACTCTGTGAGGGAAATGGCTGCACTCAATTTAAAGATGCCAGAGTTTCATTCTGTGGTGTTTTTAAGGCTGAAGCCATCTTCCACCCATGTTAGTAAATGCAGCTAGGGACTAATTTGGATGACTCCTTCGAAATAATACAAATGCAGGAGTAGGTGATACCTTTAATTGACCACACTCCTTATTGGAGTTTAGCAGTAAGAGTTAGCAATGAAGTTCCAGTCAGTATTAGGGACAGAGTTATATATACACTTCTTCTATTTTTGAAACCTTTGAAAATGCCGTCATTTCCTTCCCCGTGGAATGGGGCTAACCTGCTGAGAACCGGAGTATATCACTTCTGCTTCCTGGCTTCACAATTTGCCCCCAAGAACCATGAGACATTTTTGTCTCCAATATAATATAGTGGCTGAGGAAAAAAGTACCCAGTGGCAAAAATCACCAGATTTGGTGAGTCACTGAGTTTGTCCTTGTTTTTGTTTTTGTTTTGCTTTGTTTTGTTTTGTTTTTGAGAGGGAGGCCAGTACATGAGCTACGGTCAAAATTTGGGGAATTGCTTACAACTATTCAGGTGATAATGCTGCAGCAGTACAGCTACATTGTAAGTGTTGTTCTTTGTGGCTTCGGCAACAAATACTCTGGGTGCCTAAATTTTTCTATCCTGTTATGTGAGGATTAGAGGGTACTGCCTATCAGCACTATCCTATGCAAACTCACTGCATATGACAGAGGATCCAGCTGGCAATAGGCACTGTGGCGGTTGGTCAGTAGTCCCTACAGATTATGATGCATGCATGGATGGGATGTTATAGATATATAATCTTAGAGATGTAATTCAAATGCCTGTTTCTGAAAGCAAGTGCCTGTGTTGACTGCTATTCACTATAACAGCCTTCTCTAAACTGGCACCTTCCAGATGTGTGCACCATGACTCCCAGCATCTCCAGATAGCAGGTCATGGTGCTTGGCAATTAGAATCCAATCCATCTGGCAGATGCCAGTCTGGGGGTGGCTGTTCCATAATGTCTGCTCAACTGGAGACCTTTGCAGACATTTGAGTGCACAGGCCCACATTTCTTTCTCTCTTAAAAAGGAGAAACTAAATCTGCTGCAGACACTCAATGCTACAGTTACATCACTAATGCTCACATTTTTCACACCCTCAGATGTATCAAGTTAACAGGCAATGACCAATTCTATGTTATTGAACTGCCTCTAAAAAGCATTAAGTTGCTTGGGCAGTGTGCACGTTTGGTTTCACTTGGGAGGTGGAACACATCACTGCCATGACAACAAAAGTCAAATCAGTGGTATTCATGAAGTTACTTGTTCTAGTCTTAAAGATATAAAAAGAGAATAGCATCTAGAGAGCTAAAAAAAAAATCTTACGAATCTTTAGATAGGTGTGAGTCTGAGCATAGAACAAGGGGATCTGACTCTTAAGTTCCATTAAGTCCCATAAGTCCCATTAAGTTCAATGAGGCTTGCTCCCAGGAAACCACAGCTTTATCTCTGTAAACCAGACTTACAATTGCTCAAGCACTATATTCATGTATGTTTCTTTTTAACATTTTGTTATTATAGCTAAAGCATATCACTGAAAGCATTATAAAACAAATTGGTAACATTGTAAACGTGAGAGATATATTATCATTATCTTGATTACAAATACATTACAAATAGAATCTAGTTTTCCAGAGGAGTCCAGGACTGCATCATTGTCTGCCTTGTCTAAGATATACTTGAATGGTTTGCTATGTCCTAAAAAAGTAATTTTCCAATGCAAGTAATGATGAAACCTAATAAACTGGGGGGGGGGGGGGAGGGTTCTTTGTCATCTCTACAATTGCTGATAAGCTTGTTATTGGTCCTACATCCCACTTCTGTGGCCAAAATCCTGTTTGTGTAAAGTTACACAGCACAAACAGAGGACTTCATCATCTGGCACCAGAAGGGTTTAATTTAATTTAAACTAATTGAAAGTTTCCCATCTTCATGTTTCATGTTCCAAGGCTCCCTAGAGCTCCCTTTTGCCATGTAATGAGGGGAAGGAAGCTTTTAATAGAAAAAAAAATGCTGGGAGTCTCAATCCCAGTGACAGTAATCCAGCACCATTTAAATAAATAAAAAATTTAAAGGCTTTTTCTCCCCATCCCGGGCCTTCCAAAGGGAAAGTGTAACACTCCAGTTATTACTGGACTGCATCTTCTAGCATGTATCACCATTGGTCATATTCTCAAGGGTTGATTGGAGCTGCAGTCCAGTATCATCTTAAGGGTGGCACTTTGCCCAATCCTGCCTTTCCTAAAGGGACAGCACCACAATAGAACAAAATGCCCAAAGAGTCTCTGAAAGCACAGGGGTTCCTTTCGGTTAACAGAGATTAAATCATACCCAGTCTTTCCCAATGTGAGTTTAAAGGAAGTTCTGTCAAGGTCAGAATGTACTACTTCCAGGTAGGTTTGAAACACGGCAGTGCTTGTTGAAAATAAATAGATTATAACACTGCAATTCTAGTCTTGTCTTCTCAGAAATAAGCCCCACTGCATTCCATAGGACTTACATCCAGGTAAATGGGCATAGGATTACAGTCTAAGTGCTGGAAGGGGGCAACATCTGAGGTGACCTTGAAAGCTGAAGATCTTCCACAATTAGCTTAGTGAAATGAGCCAACAACAGTTCTAAATCTTTCAGGAACTTCTGTTTGCAACTATACAGCAAAACCTAGACTTTGCGAAAGTCAGGACTTAGGAAGAAAAAAAACATGTTAGTAGTAGTGCTACTTATCTTAACATTTCTGCTGTACAACTGCATGAGAGAAACTCAGGCACACATTTTCAGAACGGCAATTTAATATCAGAAAGCTCCTTATTCTTGCCTTGAAAAGGAAGCCAGCTTGTTGCTAAGCAATACATTAGCACACATGAGAACCACCTCAGCTCTTAAAAAATACTCACTTACTGAGTCCTGTGAAAATAAGATATATCATTAAAAAGTAATGCTCTATCGGAGTAGACCACTATTGCAATTTTCAATACAACACATGAGAGCACAACTCCATCCTACATATAGCAGGCACTGCCTCAGGTTTGCTGGAAGTCTGCAAACACCTTCTATCTTGACCCCTTTAATTCTACTCCCTACGTCTTCCCCACAGTAATCCTATTTTCTCCTAGAGACATTCAACAACATTGACAATGTTAAGACTTTTCCTGGAAAGAGTGGACTGGCCACAGCAAAACCTGGAAAACATCACCATGTCACCTGAGGGATGCTGCGAGCTGTGGTTAAAAAACTTAACTTCTCCAAAATTCAAATCCACAATAACTTCAGATATTAACTTCCTGAAGTTACACAATGTTTGGAGGCATCACCTCCTCAGTTTTCACATATTGAGTCCTGTTTTCAAGACAGCCATGGCCAAAAATAAATAAATAAATAAATAAAAAAGTTACTGAGACATATTAATATAATGACATGCTAAGCCATCCATGATATCCAGCATAGAGTGACAGACTGAGGAAGCCTGAGTTAAAATCTCTGCTTAGCCATGAAACTCACTGGGGTGTCTCCTTACTTATCTCACTTACCTTGTAAGTCCTGTTAGGGTTGCAATAAGTTGATTCCAACTTGAAAGCACATAACAATAACAAGCCATCCATATCTGAACAGTGGTAGGATGATGCTCTGGAACCCAATTATGGATTCACACATGTCACTATATGAATTATTCTTGAAAGTAACTTTCTTAAAAGTCACATTCTAACCTCTACCAGGATTTATTTTAAAAAGGCTGTTGTGGGAACTATTTCACATTAGATTCACGTTAGATTTAGTGTTCACATCTGAGATGCTTTGCCAATTACTTTCCTCGGGTATAAATCGATGGGGTACTGTTCTCCAAGACTGCGTATTTATGCAAACAGTATACTAGACTACACTTCTTAAAGAAAGGTTTGATTTCTCTGAGTATATGACTAATCACTTGCTACATCAATTTTACATTCAAGTTAAAAACTAATCACATCCTCAGGATGCATTTCACTAGTTCAGGATACAAGATCTATTATGTATGCATGGTATGCTGAATATCCTCCAATCTCAGATGCATCTAAAATTTGTAAGAAAATTATCTGGCAGGGAGGTGGAATATTTGGCATTTTGGAAGGGAACATTCTTCAGGACAGAGTCTGGCTTTTAATATTTGGTTGTAGAGACTCCGTCCCTTTGAACAAGAACAAAAACAAATGCTTTACTGCTACCCCAGCAGCTTGGCCATATTCCTGGGATATTCGTAGGGTATCCCCAAGTGGCTAGTTGGATGAAAGCTAAACCACAGTGTAATCTTGTCCTCTGGAGGCACTCTGTCTCAGTACACAGCTGATTTTTCAGGATTTTTTTTTAAAGTGAAGAAAGGAAAGAAAACCCACCAACCACTTAATATTAGAAAGTCAATGACACTACCTCCCTCAAAACCTCTTAAATTTCACTCAGCCCCAAAGATTAACCCAACCTTTGGAGAATGGGTTTGCTTTGCACCTCATCCCACATCCCCTTCACCAACTAAAACCAGACAACATTCTTCTGCATATGAACTTCTTAATAAGCATGTTGGCAAATACGTGTTTGCATGAGAACGGAGCACTGCAACATGGAAGAATTCTTTTATGGCCTATTATAAACTCAGTCATAGAAAATGTAAAAGATGTCTCCTTTGTGTTAAACCATGATGTAAAACATGATCTCACTGTCATCATAAATCATGAACTGCTGGATAGCTCAGTGATTTAGATATCTGGCCGCAGACCCAAAAGTTGGGAGTTTGATTCCCCACTGTGCATCATTGACAGGAGCTGGATTTGATGATCCATAAGGTCCCTTCCAGCTCTGCAGTTCTAAGATTCTAATTGTTCATAAAACATTAATAAAACCTATTTTAAGAAAATTTCTAAAACTAAAGGAAGTTGTCCTTTGAACAATCACATTTTATGCAAATAGAATCAAAACCCAAAATTCCCTTTTAAGTTATGGGTAGGGAGGTCGTACAGTAGTGTGGTTCTGTTTCTGTTTAAGAACAGGAGGTTCTGGTTCTGTTTAAGAACAGGTGCAACAGATTGAAGAAAGTCAGAGCTGAGGATTTATTTGTTCAAATCATGTCAAAGACAGAAAGTGAAATTGCTCTAGGCAAGTTGCTGCCTTCTGAGCTCAATACCATTTGCCATAAAAGGAAAACATTGACCTCCCTTAAAGTCTAATAGAAGGACCACCTAAGTGAAGTCTGTGGAATGCTTTGAATATAGGAAGTGTGCTGCATGCGGACAATCGCTTTCAGCCATGCATCCTTCCCTCTGAAGCATCCAGCATTCCAACCATTCTGCAGTGTTTCTCCCCCTCACCCCTGGAAGATATTTAAGGGCAAAGGAAACTACAGGAAGAAAGGACAAATGACAGAAATAAGGTGATAGTCGCAATGACCTTGCTAGGGCGACTGCATTAGTGAGTTTATGCCCTTGCTTAGAAAAGTCACTTTTTTAGACTACCACCCTCCAGAATTCTCCAGCCAACATGGTTAGTGGCCATTATTCACCTGGAGATCCTGGGAGTAATAGTCCAAAGAAGTAACTTTTCCAAGCTCTGTGTGTTATATAATGTATGTACTGTACTAGGCAAACATCAATTTAATCCACTGTGGAGTATTTGTGAGACTCAGGGAAGGAATTCAGGTTGTACAGTAGGACTGTACCTGTGAAAGAAAAAAATAAATGCAAAACATGAAGCATATTGTCCATGGAGAGGAATGTGGAAGCCCAGCTAGCCCAAATGTGGTTTCCTCTCCCGGACCAAGGACAGCCTGGGCGTTAATCTCACCAGACTGCACTTGCCCCGCCTGGACACATATTTATTTCCCTATGAGAAATGTGGAAGCAATTTTGAAAAGTATTTGTAAGTATTGCACCTTACCAGCTTTTCACATACTTATGCTGGCCATCCTCTGCATACTTAAGCCGCCGCCACCCCCCAAAAAATGTCTGACTGCAGGTCTGCAAAAGATATACCTTTGAGCTCAGCAAGAGCTGCACCTTAACCCACCCACTGCCTGCTTTCCAAGCACTCCTTGGCAGGACAGCTGTCAGCAGGCGCTGCAAGGCAACTTTGGAAAGCACAAATCTCAATGGCCTTCAGCCACTCTAGTGAGCACTTGCAGAGTCTTTGTGCCTCTTGTTGTCCCCCAAACGATTCAAATACAGCTAAGCTAAATTCCAGATCGACTAAACACGGATTTAAATGGTGCAACAAATGCATGTTGAAAATCATTTTAAATCTGAAAAAAAGGAAGGATCTTTTTTTCCTTCTGCACATCCATGTTTTTAGTGAGACAAGAGTTTGACTCGTGCTACTTTTGGTCCTAGATGTAAATCAGCTCAGAAACACACTTTGCATCAGTACATGGAAGAGTCCTCACTTTGTGCACAACCATGAACTATAATCCTCTACTTACCTGGAAGTACATCCAACTGAGTGCAGCAGGGCTTAGGTCAGAGTAGACATGCATACGACTGCACTGTGTGCTGCTCCAAGAACATCACAAACTGGTTGTTGTTGTTGTTGTTATGGGCCGTCAAGTCAGAACCAGCTTATAACAACTTTATTGGGGTTTTCAAGGTAAATCAGAGATTTAAGGAGTGGCTTTACTGGTTGCACTCCCCCAGTGAGTTTCCATGACCAAGTGGGGATTTGATCCCTGTTCCCCAGAGTCCTGGTCCATCACTCTGTCCACTACACTACTCTGGGTAAACTGTACAGAGTAATAAACTGTAGCCCCATGCAGGTGAGCAGCTGGTGTTCATTTCACAAGGTGCCAGGCAGGCAGAAATTACAAGCTTTGCAGAAATGGCTGGAATGGACATTTGCACTTTGGGCTTCACAAAGCTGTAATGCACTGTACCACTTCTGCCTGCAGTTTGGAAGCCAAGTTTGTTGTCTTATGTTTCTGAATGGAAAATGTCATTAAAAGTCATTTAAGACCAATTCTGGAGTAAGATAAAAGTGCTGCATTGTCTGCAAAAACAAAAATGGCTATACTTGGTTGGGCCAATCATGGAGGATGACAAGATTCATCAAAATAGAGGGAGAGATCATTTAAAAAGAAATCAGACAACAAAGGAGAAAATAAATACCCTTGTCATACACCTTTGTTTAAATGCAATGGGCTTGTCATTTCCCCCTTCAAAGCACTGTGCACTTGACCTGTGAAGTCGACGTATAGCCATTGAATCAGCCACAGCAAGCATTTATTGATTGCAGAGTTCCCTAATTTTTGCCAGAGTTTATCATGGTTAATTGAATCAAAGGTCCCTTTCATGTCCTTGAAAGCCATAAAAAGGTGTCCACCTGGAGCAGCCATATGCTTTTCTGCTAAATGCTTCAATATGAGGCTGTGGTCAACTGTAGAGCAATTCCTTCTAAAGCTAATTTGTTCTTGACCTATGATACTCTTAGCCTCTAGCCATTCCTTCACTTGGTCTAATAGGCCATGAGTATATAATTTGCCTAAAGAAGAGAGGAGGCTAATTGAACGGAAGCACTCAGGATTGGATCTCTGGCCTTTTAAAATATATCTGTATGATTGTGACACATTTCCATATGCCCAGGATAGCTCCTGTGTCATTGATGCAGTTGAATACTGGGACTAAGACTGATGCCCACCACTTAATTAGGATTAATCCTAAATAATTCATTTGGGACTAGATCTGGAGTGGGTGCTTTGCCCCAAGGTAATAATTTTATATGAGTTTCAATCTCTTGTATATTCACTGGATCCCATGGGGAGTTTTTTCTAGCTGAACTAATTTTGCCCTTGCTTAGGTGTGTTCTCTGCCAGAAAATAACTTCTTGAAATATCTTTCTCGAGTTTGGGGGAAGATGCAGAACAGAATGGAGTAATGTGTGTGTAAAAAGGAATTTACTGTAGACCAAAATTGAGTATTATTTCTATTATCAATGGCTGCTATCAAATGTTTCCAAATTTTATATTTTTCTCCACTTTTCATTTCTTTAATTAGAAATGTAGTTTTTAATTTTTTATTAATTTTAAATAAAAGAGAGAGAACAAAATAAACAAACAAACCAGAAACATAAAATCTACAGCTCAAACAGAAATTATAGGCTACTTTAAAACTCCACAATTCCCTTAAAGTCAATATTGTATTACTATGCTTATACTCACCGTCTGATCAGTTCTGTACTCTCATTCTATGGGCATGTTAGGATAGCCTCAAGTTTACTCATTTTTACTCAGGTTTGACTTGATTGAGCACCCACTTTTCTGCCTTTCTATCTGTCTGTGGTATCTGTAAGGCCTTCCTCCAGCACCATGTTTCAAATGAGTTGATTTTTGTCCCATCCTTCTTTCTCATAGTATGGATACTCCTGATCTTGGTTTACAGTGACAATCTAACTCCCAGTGAGCCTTTGTTTTTTTTATTTCAAAAGGCAAGGGGACATATTTTGGAAAAGAGAGAGCTTTTGGTCTGATATAGTTTTTCTTCCTCAGGTTGCCTACTCCAAGGAAAGGTTTTGGAAATTGGAACATAGCTTTCTAGTCTGCAGAGTGGGCATGGCAACATAAATTTACCTGAGAGATTAAAGGCTGTATATGTTTCTCAACTGTACATGTTGTACCTACTCACACCTTTGCTTCACCACTTCATTAATTCCAAAACAGCCCTCCAAAATATTTTGGCACAGAGGGACCACAGAGACATCCCAACCGTTCTTGCTTCTGTCCTTTCCAAGAAACCATAGTACAGATCATGTGCTCATTTTCTGGGATCCTCTAGCACTAGGTAATTCTATGTGAGAGAAGTTTCTGATAGAGTTTTTGAGTCTGTATACTTAAACTTCAATTTTAAAAAGCCAGAAAATTCAATTCTTCAGAAAGCCTCTAGTTTTTGAATGTGGGATATTGCGTTTCTTGTCATACTTGTCAGAAAACAATTGCTTTGTGTTTGGTTGAGAAATGGTTAACTGATGAAAAAAGGAGTCAGCTTTAGTGTTGACTGTCTTGACTGCTTGCATTGGTGTTGTCAACATTCAGGCTGCCCTTTGCTAGGTAAACCTTGGCATCCTTTTTCTGCTGGCTAGGCGGGTATGACATTGCACAGTGATATCAGGCCATTTCCTGACATTTGGAATCATGGGTACAGAAGCTCAATATCCCACATTCATAAACCAGAGGCTTTTTTTTTGAAGAATTGAACTGTCTATGTCCTCAAGTGGCCACAACCCTCACCACCATGAAGTGGTGATAAATATCAAGGGCATAATAGTTGCACTCCTTTTGTCTGAAGAAGTGGATTTGATCCACAAAAGCTCATGATGAAATAAATGGTACAATATTTTGCCTTTTTTTCCCTCACCTTATTATTATTCCTCTTTAATTTCACCAGAGAAAACTAGGCCACTCATTCTTGCTGTACACCAAGCACGATCACCACAAAGCCAGGAATTTTTCAGAACTAAGTCGAATAAGAATGTCTCTGTCCTTATTTCGGAACAGATAAAAATATGTCTTGCAAGCAATCACAACTTTCCTCAACATGGGGCTTGCCAGGCATGTTAGACTAAAACATCGATCATAGTTTGATATTCAGTGCTGGCATCTCTGTGGGCAGTCTCCCAAATAGATGAGTTATTTAAATGTTCTCCCAACATATAAGAAGGGGTGTGTGTGTGTGTTTACCCATTAGATTCTGGAACTCTCTTTGGAATAGCTGTGTTCTAGGTCATGGGAGTTTATTCTAACATTGTGTTTAGTTGCTTTCCACATCAAGCTGTGCTGTTCTAGAAGTGCTACCAATGGCAACCCTTCTTGCATGCAGCTATTTTCATTATTAATGTTCTACTTCAGGCCATTCTTTCTAATTCCATGCCAAATTTCACCAGAGTGCCAAAACCCATTCAATCTCTCTCCATCTCCTTTGAAAACATTTTTATAGAGTGGAGGGAAGACATTTTCAAATGCATTGATATGTTAGTATTTTAAATATACTTACAGGTTATTCATTCTCATCATCATGACATTACAGAGATAATCTAAAGTCTCTCAAATAGTATACAGAGGGACATTTCATCGGATTTAAGTAACGATGGCAGCTTGATAATATTGATTCATTGATTTGATCTTTACACTGTCTTTCATCCAGGACTGGTACTCAAGGCAGCTCACAAGGGTAAAGAGGTCTAAATAAAAACAGGTAAAAGCAAGAGGAAATAAAAACAGGCAACCAAAATCGCAAAGTACAATGAAACCAACTATAGTGCTAAAACACAATTGAATTAAAAATAATGTACACATAAATTGAAAAAATACAGAACTTTAGTCTAGTATTTATTTTATTTTATTTATTACATTTATAGCCCGCCCATCTAGTCATATAGACTACTCTGGGCGGGTAACAACATATCATGTAACAATTTAACAATTTAAAATCATAACAATATATTACTAAATAAACAATGATCCAAGATGGGAGAAAACACAAAATAACAAAATTCAGATGGTGGGAGGAGGGAAGGCTTCCTTAAACAGCCAGGCTTTCAGCTGGCATTTAAAGATGCCCAGCGACGGGGCCATGCGAATCTCAGGAGGGAGGCTGTTCCAAAGACGAGGAGCCACTGCCGAGAAGGCCCGGTTTCTTGTTTTTTCCTTCCGGGCCTCCCTCGGCATTAGGCTCCTCAGCCTCACCTCCTGGCTTGATCAGGTGATACGGGTAGATCTAGGTGGGAGAAGGCGTTCCGTCAGGTAGCGAGGCCCTAAACCGTTTAGGGCTTTATACGTAAGCATTAAAACTTTGAAATCTACGCGGAACCAAACGGGCAGCCAATGCAAGGCGGCCAGAGTGGGAGTAATATGTTGATGTTTCCTTACCCCACTGAGAAGTCTGGCTGCCGCATTCTGCACCATCTGGAGTTTCCGTATAGATCTCAAAGGCAGCCCCATGTAGAGAGCATTACAGTAGTCTAATCTCGAGATTACGAGTGCATGGACCAAAGTGGTGAGCGACCCAACATCTAGATAGGGACGCAGCTGGGCTATCCGCCAGAGATGGAAATAAGCGGTGCGGACCACTGACGCTACCTGGGATTCCATGGCAAGCTCCTGGTCCAGATAGACCCCCAAGCTGCGCACCTCACTCTTCGCGGTGAGAGTCACCCCCCCAAAAGAGGGAGTTTCCCAAACCGCTGATGGTAGGCCCCCCGACCCTCAGGACCTCCGTCTTGTCCGGGTTCAGCCTCAGCCCATTTTCCTGCATCCATTGCAATACAGACCCCAGGCAGCGCTGCAGGGACAGAACGGCATCCACTGTAGTTGGCAAAAAGGAGATGTAGAGCTGCGTGTCATCGGCATATTGATGGCACGATGCTCCACACCCCCTGATAACCTTGCCCAGCGGCCTCATATAGATGTTAAACAGCATTGGAGAGATGGTCGAACCCTGCGGAACCCCACAATTGAGGCTCCACGGGGCTGACTCATGCTCCCCAAGCTGAACTCTCTGAGGACGGTCCCCCAGGAAGGACCAGAGCCAGGCCAACGCCTGACCACCGATTCCCAACTCGGAGACCCTCCTCAGGAGGATACCGTGGTCGACGGTATCAAAGGCGGCTGAGATGTCGAGGAGGACCAACAGAGAAGTTTTTCCCCTGTCGGCCTCCCTCAAGAGGTCATCTAACAGGGCGACCAATGCCGTTTCTGTACCATGGCGCGGCCTGAAGCCCGACTGGAACGGATCCAGGGCATTTGTTTCATCCAAGTGCACCTGAAGCTGATCGGCCACCACTCTCTCGACCACTTTACTCATGAAAGAAACATTGGCGACGGGCCTATAATTGCCAATATCGTCCGTCGCCAAATTAAGTTTCTTTCGAATGGGCCTAATGAGTGTCTCCTTGAGGGCAGGGGGAAACCTGCCCTCCTGGAGAGACCCATTAATTATCGCTGTAGCCCATTCGGCTGTTATAGGCCTGGCTGCTTTGATTAGCCAGGCCAGGCAAGGGTCAAGGGAGGAGGAGGTGGCCCGACAGCAAACTAGCGCCTTGTCCACAATGTCACAGGTTGAAAGTGGTCAAAACTCACCGGGCAAGGCGGAGCGCTGGACATCTCTGCTCGATCCACTGTAACCAAAAAAGGAGAAAGCTCCCGGTGGATGGCCTCCACTTTAGTTTTAAAAAATGCTGCAAATTGGTCAGGGGAGATGCTAGGGGGAGGCCCTTCGCCCCGACCAATTCCGGATAGGTCGCGAACTATACGGAAAATTTCCGCCTGCTGATTTGAAGCCTCGCTTATCCGGTTAGCGAGGTGAGCTCGACTAGCAGCCCTTATCTTAGCCAGATAAAGGTTGGTCGCGGCCCTAACAGCTTCTTTATTATACTCCGTCGGTTTCCTTCTCCATTTGCTCTCTAGCCTTCTCCTAGTTTGCTTCATTGCTCATAGCTCTTGGTTATACCAGGGCGCTGGACGAGCTCTGCATTGGAGAGGGCGTTTAGGAGCGATCGTGTCTACAGCCCTAGTGGCAGCCATAGCCCAACCATCCACCAGAGCCTCGACAGGAGCGCCAACCAGATCTGCCGGTATCCCTCTCATGGTATCCTGGAATCCTATAGGATCCAGTAATCTTCGAGGGCGGACCATTAAAATAGGTCCTTGCTCCCTGCGAGGTGGGAGGGCCATTAAGAGGTTACATTTTATTAGGTGGTGATCCGACCATGACAAGGGAACCGACACAAGGTCGGTCACCATCAGATCATGCTCGCTCCAGTTGGTGGAAAAGACCAGGTCTAGCATATGGCCATCCACGTGGGTGGGGCTGTTAACATGTTGGGACATGTTCAAGGAAGCCATGGTTTCCAGGAACTCAAGAGCTGGACCAGATACCTCAGCCTCCGCATGGATGTTGAAATCCCCCAAGACTAAAAGCCTCGGGGATTCCAACAGAGCCGCGGAGACGAAGCTCACCAGCTCTGGTAGGGAGATGGCTGGGTCGTGGGGAACACGGTAACCCAGCAAAATCCCAATACCATCCCTAGCCCCTATCAACACGTGGAGGGCCTCCAAACCCAGCTTCACCACCTCGGAGCGCCTAGTAACCTCTACGGTGTTTTTATATATAATGGCAACTCCCCCCCCCGTCCCTCCAGTCTACCCAGGTGCTGGATCGCATAGCCGGGAGGACAGGCGAGGGCAAGAGGTGGACCCACCTCCCCGCCAATCCAGGTTTCAGTCATGCATGCCAGGTCTGCATCCTCTTCCAGAATAAGATCGTAAATAATCTGGAATTTATTGGATACAGACCTGGCATTCAACAGCACCAGTTTTAGAGTGGAGGGTTGGCTAATCTGGTTACCTCGGTCCTGACAGTTGGTCAGGGTCCCAGAACCGTGAACAGCTTTCAAGCATCTGCTCACCGTTCTTCTGACACGAGTAGGGGCCCTGCCAATGCCATTTCTCCCTCTACCTGTAATCACCCGGATGTTCAGTGGCCCCTCATTGGGAGAGCAAGCCTTCCACTCCATAGAGTTAACCAAAGTAACTTAAAGTGCAGATAGTTCAAATAAAAAACATAAAACAATTACTAATCAAGTAACCTAAAACAGCGATCCCCAACCCCCGGTCCCCGGCCCAGTGCCGGTCCCTGGCCTGGCTCAGACTGGGCCAGCAAGAGAGACCTCCCCGCGCGCACTCACCCCTGCGCAGCCTGTTTGCGCCTGCGCGCGCTGGAATGCCCGCACGAGCGCCGTGCCGCCATTTGCGCATGCGCGCGGGTGCGCGGGGCCTGCACAAGCGTGCACTGCCGTTTGCGCATGCGCACGAGCGGCAGTGTGCATGTGCAAAATGGCGGCACGAGCGCGCGAGCACTCGCGCACTTATTCGCTCATACGTGCGCGGGGGGCTGCCCTGCCTTCCCCAGCCGGTCCGCAGACCGGAAAACGTTGGGGAACACTGACCTAAAAGAACAGAAAGCAAATTCAGCAAATAGATTGACCTACAGTGAAATAAAAATAAATATAAAAAACATTGTTGTTGTTGTTTAGTCGTTAAGTCGTGTCCGACTCTTCGTGACCCCATGGACCAGAGCACGCCAGGCCCTCCTGTCTTCCACTGCCTCCCGGAGTTGGGTCAAATTCATGTTGGTTGCTTCGATGACACTGTCCAACCATCTCATCCTCTGTCGTCCCCTTCTCCTCTTGCCTTCACACTTTCCCAACATCAGGGTCTTTTCCAGGGAGTCTTCTCTTCTCATGAGATGGCCAAAGTATTGGAGCCTCAGCTTCAGGATCTGTCCTTCCAGTGAACACTCAGGGTTGATTTCCTTCAAAATGGATAGGTTTGTTCTCCTTGCAGTCCAGGGGACTCTCAAGAGTCTCCTCCAGCACCACAATTCAAAAGCATCAATTCTTCGGCGGTCAGCCTTCTTTATGGTCCAGCTCTCACTTCCATACATCACTACTGGAAAAACCATAGCTTCGACTATGCGGACCTTTGTCGGCAAGGTGATGTCTCTGCTTTTTAAGATGCTGTCTAGGTTTCTCATCGCTTTCCTCCCAAGAAGCAGGCGTCTTTTAATTTCCTGGCTGCTGTCACCATCTGCAGTGATCGTGGAGCCCAGGAAGGTAAACTCTGTCACTGCCTCCATATCTTCCCCTTCTATTTGCCAGGAGGTGATGGGGCCCGTGGCCATGATCTTCGTTTTTTTGATGTTGAGCTTCAGACCATTTTTTGCGCTCTCCTCTTTCACTCTCATTAAGAGGTTCTTTAATTCCTCCTCACTTTCTGCCATCAGAGTGGTATCATCTGCATATCTGAGGTTGTTGATATTTCTTCCGGCAATCTTAATTCCGGCTTGGGATTCCTCCAGTCCAGCCTTTCGCATGATGTATTCTGCATATAAGTTAAATAAGCAGGGGAACAATATACAGCCTTGTCGTACTCCTTTCCCAATTTTGAACCAATCAGTTGTTCCATATCCAGTTCTAACTGTTGCTTCCTGTCCCACATATAGATTTCTCAGGAGATGGATAAGGTGATCAGGCACTCCCATTTCTTTAAGAACTTGCCATAGTTTGCTGTGGTCCACACAGTCAAAGGCTTTTGCGTAGTCAATGAAGCAGAAGTAGATGTTTTTCTGGAATTCTCTGGCTTTCTCCATAATCCAGCGCATGTTAGCAATTTGGTCTCTAGTTCCTCTGCCCCTTCAAAATCCAGCTTGTACTTCTGGGAGTTCTCGGTCCCCATACTGCTGAAGCCTACCTTGTAGGATTTTGAGCATAACCTTGCTAGCGTGTGAAATGAGTGCAATTGTACGGTAGTTGGAGCATTCTTTAGCACTTCCCTTCTTTGGGATTGGGATGTAGACTGATCTTTTCCAATCCTCTGGCCACTGCTGAGTTTTCCAAACTTGCTGGCATATTGAGTGTAGCACCTTAACAGCATCATCTTTTAAGATTTTAAATAGTTCCACTGGAATGCCATCTCCTCCACTGGCCTTGTTGTTAGCCATGCTTTCTAAGGCCCACTTGACTTCGCTCTCCAGGATGTCTGGCTCAAGGTCAGCAGCCACACTATCTGGGTTGTCCGGGACATCTAGATCTTTCTGGTATAATTCCTCTGTGTATTCTTGCCACCTCTTCTTGATGTCTTCTGCTTCTGTAAGGTCCCTACCATTTTTGTCCTTTATCATGTCCATCTTTGCACAAAATGTTCCTTTAATGGCTCCAATTTTCTTGAACAGATCTCTGTTTTTTCCCTTTCTATTGTTTTCCTCTATATGTTTGCATTGTTCATTTAAGAAGGCCCTCTTGTCTCTTCTTGCTATTCTTTGGAAGTCTGCATTCAATTTTCTGTAACTTTCCCTATCTCCCTTGCATGTTTCCCTTCTCTTCTCTGCTATTTGTAAGGCCTCGTTGGACAGCCACTTTGCTTTCTTGCATTTCCTTTTCTTTGGGATGGTTTTTGTTGCTGCCTCCTGTACAATGTTACCAGCCTCCATCCATAGTTCTTCAGGCACTCTGTCCACCCAATCTAGTTCCTTAAATCTGTTCTTCACTTCCACTGTGTACTCATAAGGGATTTGGTTTAGATTATACCTGGCTAGCCCAGTGGTTTTTCCTACTTTCTTCAGTTTAAGCTTAAATTTTCCTATAAGAAGCTGATGGTCAGAGCCACAACCAGCTCCAGGTCTTGTTTTTGCTGACTGTATAGAGCTTCTCCATCTTTGGCTGCAGAGAATATAATCAATCTGATTTCGGTATTGCCCATTTGGTGATGTCCATGTGTAGAGTCGCCTCTTCTATTGTTGGAAAAGAGTGTTTGTGATGACCAGCTTGTTCTCTTGACAGAACTCTATTAGCCTTTGCCCTGCTTCGTTCTGAACTCCAAGGCCAAACTTACCTGTTGTTCCTTTTATCTCTTGACTCCCTACTTTAGCATTCCAGTCCCCTATAATGAGAAGAACATCTTTCTTTGGTGTCAGTTCTAGAAGGTGTTGTAGGTCTTCATAGAATTCGTCAATTTCAGCCTCTTCAGCATCGGTGGTTGGTGCATAAACTTGGATTACTGTGATGTTGAAAGGTCTGCCTTGGATTCGTATTGAAATCATTCTATCATTTTTGAGATTGTATCCCAGTACAGCTTTCCCCACTCTTTTGTTGACTATGAGGGCTACTCCATTTCTTCTACGGGATTCTTGCCCACAATAGTAGATATGGTAATCATCTGAATTGAATTCGCCCATTCCCGTCCATTTTAGTTCACTGACGCCCAGGATGTCAATGTTTATTCTTGCCATCTCCTGTTTGACCACATCCAACTTACCAAGGTTCATAGATATTACATTCCAGGTTCCTATGCAGTATTCTTCTTTGCAGCATCGGACTTTCCTTTCACTTCCAGGCGCGTCCACAGCTGAGCGTCCTTTCGGCTTTGACCCAACCACTTCATTAGCTCTGGAGCTACTTGTACTTGTCCTCCGCTGTTCCTCAGTAGCATGTTGGACGCCTTCCGACCTGAGGGGCCCATCTTCCAGCGTCATATCTTTTAGCCTTTTGTTTCTGTTCATGGGGTTTTCTTGGCAAAGTTACTGGAGTGGCTTGCCAGTTCCTGCTCCAGGTGGATCGCGTTTAGTCAGAACTCTCCACTATGACCTGTCCGTCTTGGGTGTCCCTGCACGGCATAGCCCATAGCTTCTCTGAATTACTCAAGCCCCTTCGCCACGACAAGGCAGCAATCCGTGAAGGGGATAAAAAACATTAAATAGGCCTTAATAATATAAACAATAATATAATCAATAAACTAAATAGTGTTTAAAAGTATTTACAATGAAAAATATCCCCAAGCTCCCCCTCACATACAATAAGCTAACTAAAGAATAAATAAAATAATATAAATAAAGAAAAAGAAGAATTTAAACTCCCCCCCCCCCCACTCACTGTCCTGTTCCTTTGAGTTGGAATGCTTGTGGGGCTGATTTTATAGCTGTAAAATGCTTCTGTGGTGGAGATTGAGAGCAGCGCAGGCAGCAGTAGTGAAAAGCTGGAAGGGATAATAGAAGCAGCACAGGCAACAGTAGCAAAGAAAGCTGGAAAGGAAAATGGCGCTACTGTTGCCGTTTTCCAGTCCCGGCATGTAGTTCCCAAGACCTTGCTGGTCCCCGTAGATAGCAAAACAGGGGGGGGGGGGTGGCTCCAGATAGAGTTTTCAGCATGGCAATACACAAGGGAGCAGCTGACAGGAACCCACAACATGCGGGACCCCTCTGTCCAACTCTCTGCTCCGCACACCCCGCAGCAAACATTCGGCACCTCCAGATCTCCCAGCGGCTTGTCGAGCCCTCCGCATTGGGTCCCGTCGACATCACCGGAGCCCCGTCCGTGTCCCCCTGGATTCACCTCCAGGCAGAACCTTTTGAGATTCCAGACTCTCGACCCCCCAGATGCTTCTCCTCCTGGCTCAGCCGATCTGCCGCAACAGCTCCCACAGCTCCCGCAGCTCAATCTCCGGTGCCAGTTCCCAGCGCTTGTTGCCTCGTCTCTCCATGCCTCGCCTCTCTCCCTCCGCTGCTCAGGCTTCGGCCCAAACAGCCCCAAAACGGTCTCCCCACTCGACCCCCGAAGCTCAGACCACCACAGAACAACAGGACAGGACAGGTCATAATAACATCCAAGGGAAGGAAGGGAAAAAGAAGGTAAAGAAAGAAAAAACAGACCGGTGCGGCGGAGAGCAATGTTACCAACCGCTACCGGTCCGCCATCTTGGATTTAGAATTTTTTTCTAAAAAGTAAAAGTCCCTTTCTCAATAGCCCATAAGTTGCCAAAAAAACAATTTGAATAAAGGATTATTTGTCTGATAGGAGAAGTACAAAAAGAATGACTAGCCTAACTTCTCTTGACAAGGAGTTTCACAGCCTGAGAATCATCACTAAGAAGGTCCTCTCTGTATCAGTCTCTATTACAAAAGACAACACTTTCTGTGTTCCCAAAGCCTATGAACAGTAGAATGTGATGGTTTTTAAGCACAGGTTTGTTTCCATCGATTTCTGTCTGGATAACCAATGAAAATTATGGCTCAAATCCTATTGCTCTCATAATGCAGTTGGTGTGTAAATCTTATTGGTGAATTGCCACAAGTTAAGAGGTGAGTATAGTGACTAGATATGCAATGGCAAATGCCTACATCAACTTCGTACCTTGCGACAATTCACCAACAAGGTATATGCCAATTGTGTTTCATCAGTGGGTGTAACTGACTGGAGTTTGGGCAGTGCTCATGTTTCAGCAGATGAAAGTGGGATCATCTTTATCATTGTGTTAATTCTACCACAAGCATGATGGACACACCCACCATTTTCCCAGAATCTAATATTTGTATAGATTGTTTACACTTCTTGAGACTTAATAATACTGCTGCTATGAGTGACAAAGTTATAAATATATTTTAATACTCATCAGACTGAATCCACATAGATAAAGTTGGTGAAAATAAAGCTTCCCAAAGACAGCACAGAGAAGGAAAAGGCTATCTGTGAGTGTGTTTACTTTAATTCAGGAGATGTGCTTTGATGAAGAGATTATAAGTTCTTTTCTGAGAACTTGTCAGATGCACATTCATGCATAGCATGAATTAACTCAGCCAAGATTCCCCAAGCCTGAAACACAGTGTTGAAGAAGAGGAATGAGTGACTATGAGAAGCATTTTGGAAATAGTATTGAATCTTATCTTTTTAATTTAAAACTGGAGAACAAAAACATCCATACTAGATCAGTTATAAGGCAAGCACTTTGACTGTCTTCTATGTACAGTTTGACCAACTAGCTATATTCCCTAACATGTAAATCCTATGCCTCTCTCCCCCCCATGTGTGTGTGTGTGTGTGTGTGTGTGTGTGTGTGTGTGTGTGTGAGAGAGAGAGAGAGAGAGAGAGAGAGAGAGACTGTCTAATTTGGACTTCCAAACAAGAAAATAAAAATCCTCTGAGTGAAATAAGCTTTTGGGGTCTAAATATTTAGAGGGCAAAAGCTAACCTGGCCACCTCCACACTATTACCAGAATGTAATACATTGTGTACCATCATGTTCTATATGAGTTTCCAAGTCATCTCCTGGTATTGTAGCTTAATTTTATTATTGGCAGAGGATGCAGAGAAACTGGTCCTTCTGGCTATCTAGTTAATTGGTTTTCATGGAGGATTGACTTATTTTAAGCCCATGAAAATCTATTTCCTTGGCAGAAAAGAGAACTAAAATGTAGGCCTTCATTTTGGCATTAAAAGTGCTCCTGGTGGGATGGTAGTTGCCTTGTGATTGATAGAAGGTGTGCCAATTCAGAGCGGAAGGTTAAAAAAAAGAAGAAGAGGTAGAGAAAATGTTTCAGGATTGGTGAAAATGTACCTCATACCTTATTCTAGGGATGGAGAACCTTTGGTCCTCCCGTTGTTTTGGGCTAAAAATCTTGTAATTTCTTTTGCCTGTTGGCTGTGGTTTATGTGAATTGAAGTCCAAAACATCTGGAGGGTCAAAAATTCCTCACTTGCTCTGTTTCTTTTACCATCCTGTAGGGAATGATGATCGCGGGAAAATTATTCCTGAGTTGACTGAGGTCCTGGTTCCACTTGGAAAAAGAACCATAATGGAATCGATTTTACCGTGTTTTAATTTGATGTTTAAAAGGTGAATACATGACGTATGTGGAAGGGCAGATTATTTTGATGGAACTGTGTTATTTTGAGTGGCAGCGAGATTTTTTACTCTTCCTCCAGAGGGTCATTTATTTTAACTTAGATGTTGAAGCAATTTAATTTCCAGCGATTCGCCATTTGTGAATGCTTCTGTCGTCATTTTAGATTCTCTCCCCCCCCCCCCCCCCCAGTCTTCTATTTTATCACTGTATCAGCTTGTCAGAGAAAGAGTCATTTGTTTGGAATTGTGAAGAAGGGGAGGGGAAGAACAAGAAGGAAGAGATGATTTCATGATTTCATATGATTTTTTATATGGGATCCTCACCAAACCATCATCAAATCATAGTTCTCATCTGGGCCCACAGACTACTAATTCAAGGCATGGATCCTCATGGATCCTCATGATTTTTTACATGGGTTCTACCCCAAACCACTGTCAAATCATAAGTCCCCATCTCTGCCCACAGACTGGACTGTAATTTGGGGATGATCCTATTAAAAAATCATATGGATCCATGAGACCTGGGACTCATGTTTTTGTGGTTTGGGAATGATGTTACACATACAAATCATGGGGATCCATGGGGATCATGCCTAAGGCTTGTGTTTTTGTTGTTTGGGGATGATCCTACATATAAAAATCATGTGGATTCATTCATGTTTTTGCAACACTACAAAGCCACGCACTGATGGACCCACAATTTCTGTGCTGTAGTCTGTGGACACAGATGGGATCTATGATCTGACAGTGGTTTAGGGAGAATTGCATCTAAAAATCATGAAATCAGGAGGATCCGTGCCTTGTATCCATATATCTGTGAAGATTCTCAGTCATCCAGGTGAGAAACTTCATCCATATTTTTGTGCCATTGCAAAGCCATGTGCCAAGGGATACCTGAATTCTCTGTTGTAGTCTATGGGCATAGATGGTTCAGCCCCTTGACATTCTGAAGTGGCAGCTGGTGTCAAAAGCAGAGAGTCAGGCACCAGTAGCAACATGGGCAGCAGTGGCAGCAGCATTTGGGGGAAGAGGCGACTGAGAGGGAGCTGGGTAGGTGTCAGGGGCTGATTTTCAGGGACTGGTATGCAGAGCAGGTAAATGCTTAGGGCAGACACACACAGTCATCAACAAGGGGAGACAAGGGCAGGGAAGGGGTTCCACTGACAAAGGGTGGGCCAGCAGATCAGCCAATCATTCTTCCCCCCACCCATGATGAATCTACATGTTTGGGACAGCCAAGTGGAAAAATAAATATAAAAAATAATGCCTGCCCCCCACTCACAGCTATTGTAAATTGCATGCAGTACTCTGCACAGTTTAAAATCAGATTACAAGTTGTCTCATTAGAGTGCACACAGTGACACAAAGACCATGTGACTATCATGTGATTTTAAAATGACTTCAAATACCCCAATCCAGCTCTCAATTGATTTCAGTAATATAACCACGTCCTATGTCTAAACGTACATTCATTCTGAGCCATTTATTCTCCAGGCAGAGAATAATAGCCTTGGTTGTTTCTACCTTTCAGATTGTAATCATGTTTAGAAGGAGACTGGAGCCAGCTTCACACTGACCACCATGTCCTTGCTGGCCTTCTTCTGTCTAATATTCATTGCTGGGGGATGGGGTCATCTATTCTAAGCTGCATCCTGAGATCCTTGCAATAAAAGCAAAAAAATCAAGGAGATGCCTACAAAACAAACTTCCAAATCCATATTGTGGTAGTGCCAATCCAAAACGGACAGAAATCAGAGCAAGCTTTGGACATTACAAAGAAATTGGGTAGGCATGATTTTACAGTAGCAGGCAGGGTGGGGGCGAGTCTTTGATGTGAAAGCTGTGTGATCTGCATGCTGTTTTAAGATGTAATGGCAAAGAAGGGTCCTTAGACTATTAGCCCGGATTCTTCAGGTTTCACCTGGAATGGCCCTTCAGCTTGTTGGAAAGAGAGAAAAACAACTAAGGGCAACAAACATTGGCTGTCCATTTTGAAAACCCAAACGACCCACTTTGAAAACTCAAACCTCTTTTGTCTGGTACAAAACTCATCCAAGATGGACAGCTTTACCATTGATTTTTGTGACATGGACCAGAAATAGATCTCAGAGACAGTCCATGAATGGAAGAGGAAAATTCTTAACTATTTCAGCTTTTGAGTGACACAGCAGGAGCGTCTCTCCATTATGCAGATTAGCTTGCCTTGTTTCATTATTGATCTTCAGGAGTTAAACACAAGGTTTTTTAAAGCCTGTAGTCACAAACATGGAAAGACTTTCTGAATCATCTCTCTACCACACAGTGCTTACAGTGCTAATTACAGATTTTCTCTAATGTCTGTTTCTGGATGTAGTTTGTACATTTCCCAAACCAACATGATGCAGTCAGGCACTTAAAGCTGAGAACTTTGTCTTTACCTGGCAATAATTCTTCTTTACTCTTTTAAAAGTAACCAGGAATCTGGAAAACTCACCATAAGTTAAAGACTCAAAGACTCAGTAATCTCTTCCTCTACAAAATAAAAATATCAAGTAAGTTTTAACTTGTGGAAACCCTTTCCAGAGTTTCCTAGGAATGGAGTACAGTTGTCTTTTTTTGGAGGCACTCAGGGAAGGCCACACAGGCTAGCTCTTCTCCTGGGAGATGCAGCGGGGAATCCTGACTCTCTGGCTCTGAATCCAAGTACCCAACTCATTGAGCTATCCAACTAATCCCATCCATAGAGAAAAAAGATAAAGTAACTTCCTGATAGATATAATAATAATTACATGCCATCATGTCAATTCTGACTTATGACAAGTCATTCCAGAGTTATAGAGTATGCAGGAGTGGTTTGCTATAGAGATTGGGGTATTCAAATACGAATATCCCCACACAGCTGGATTTAACAAGAATGCGGCCTCCGGGGCCAGACCGTCCAGTAACGCATCCTGCTGCGGTGCCAATCCTGTTCATCCTTCCAATCGCACCCGGAGCGCTGCTCTCTTCCCGCTCAGCTGGCCACTACAGGCAGGGGAAGGGAGGACGAGTCTCCCTGCATGGCTGCCGAGTGGCCAGCTGAGCGGGAAGAGAGCGGCGCTCCGGGCGCGACTGGAAGGTTGAACGGTACTGGCTCCACAGCAGGATGCATGGGTGGCCGGCCCAGGCCTGGGGGGCCAGACCCTCGTTAAGTCCAGCTGCGCGGGGATATTCGTATACGAATACCCCCATCTCTAGTTTGCCATCTTCTTCTGAGGGTTCCCTGGGACTACACAGCTTGCCCAAGGCTACATAAGCTGAATCTTCCCATGGGAGGTACAGTGAGGAATCAAGCTCCCAACCTCTGGCTCTGCAATCAGATCTAGACAAGATAGATATAGATGCATATACTGCTAATTTCAGCAACAGAAAAGGTGCATCATAAAATGGGTAGACCACTGTGTGTGTGTGTGTGTGTGTGTGAGAGAGAGAGAGAGAGAGAGAGAGAGAGATGTGCAGTGTCTGGCGTTTATTTCATTTAACAGTTTTACCCTAAGGGGCTGAAATGCCATTTCATTTTAAACCTGTGTTAAATCACCAGTCTTCAGATCTGATATGTTTTCAGGAATCTGCTCTTGTCATGATAGAAGATAACAGTTTGTACACATCAGGTTATCTTGCTATATTTCATATTTAGCTTTGCATTTGAGTACCAGCATATTAAAAAGGGAGAGATTGGGGGGGTATTATACAGGATAATGCTAAAACTCTATTAAAAACTAAATAAAACAGAAAATTGCTTTAGTCATGCTACAATGATTCAGTCAGAAACAGAGCAACTCCCGAAAATCCGTCTGCATGAAGCTACAGAGAGATTGGTATTTAAAGATAAAGAGCCAGAATGGAGGGGGAAACCCATATAATCCAGCCAGCAGGGTTTTTTTTAATGACTTGATCTTTTTACATAATATCAAAACCTTTGGTGCTTCTACCAAAAATCATTGCTGAGGAAGTGGTTTCTGACACACAAATCTCACAATGTATTTAGCTTTAGATTCAGTTCTGATATATAACAAATTGCTGGCTGCAACAGTGCTTCAATACATCACATTTGTATAGGTTGATGAACTGGGGTAGGAAACACTGGATGAGGTTGCATTTTGAGAGCTAGGTGTCAGGCAATTCCCTATCGCCCCCGTCCCCTTTACGGTTTAATGAACTACCACAGCTGCTACCTTTTCTAAAAGTGAACATGTATCTGTTACTGATTTCAATAGTATTTCCTTTATGTTATTACAAAGCTTTAACAAAAACATTTGGCAATCATTTCTACTTATAGTATAACACTAGTATCCTGTACTAGTATCGTACCGCATTGTTGCTGGCATGGTTATTATGTTATTGTTGCTGCTGCTAATGATGTTATTATTAATAACACCATCTGTTTTTACACTATTCTAGATATCAGATCAAGAGGACATTGTTGCAAGGAATACCATGTTTATCAAGAAAATATTAATTTTGCATTGTGATTGGTATTGAATTAGGGAAAGAAGGCGTCTGGCTGGAATGGATTGCCTCCATCCTTTGCCAACCTACATTCTCTGTTGCTACTCAGGAGCACCACTGACTGTGTGTTCCCCACAGGCTGTGTTGAGCAACTCCCACCCCAGGTTCACATCAGAAGCATGAATAATTGCATGTATGTCTAGTTCGCTAGGCTCAGGGAGTTGTTTTCCATCAGTGCCATCACAAAGTAGACGAGTAGAGAATCCAGGCAGGCATATCCACAGACCTTGCTTCCTTCTCACAAGCTTTGCTCCTAAATATTAGTGGGCATGCAAGTAAAGAAGTTGCTTTGAGGCTAATAGGAACAAGTTACTCCCACTGTGTTGCCACCATAGCGCTTTGTCAATTGGTTTGCCTCTCCTCTTGTGACAGAAATTTATCTGTAGCTCTGCCTTGTTGATAGCTACCTTGCCTGTTTCTTCACAGTAAGTCAATGCTGCTAGTCAGCATCACATTTTTGTATGCTTGAGGCAGACATTTTGTTGCTTGAGGCAAACGTCAGCAAGATATCTTGAGTGTGCCCTGGCACCTGCAACCTCCCCCCTGTGCCTCCATTTCATATAAAGAAGATAACTGTCCTAGTAGTTGAATCTTATTTCTATACTGGTGTTGGGACAGCATTTTCCACCACATCTGAGACAGCTGAAGGAGCCCAGGACAAGTTATGTGGCCACTAGCAGAGGAACATCCCTGGTATTCAGGAGAAGCACCTAGGAGACTGCATGCAATATCTGCTACCTGAGACCAGTCCTCACATAAGCATTCTTGCAATCAATCAATCAATCAATCAATCAATCAATCAATCAATCAATCAATCAATCAATCAATCAATCAATCAATCACATTTTGGGCTATAGTTCTCAGTATCTCCAGTCTCCAAGCCATATGCCATGCTGGCTGGGAGATTCTGGGATTCATAGTCCAAAAATGAACTTTTCCAGGCTCTGTCCCAGAATGCCTTGTATTTTATCCCCTGACTCCCCAAATGGCAAAAGTATACGTTTAAATCAGGATTAGACTTCCCAATTAATGAGCACATTTTTAAAAACACGTTGGGTACTTCCAATAAAATTGTAATACCTCCAAAGAAACATGCTGCAGCTAATAAGAGTAATGTTGTTGTTTAGTTGTTAAGTCGTGTCCGACTCTTCGTGACCCCATGGACCAGAGCACGCCAGGCCCTCCTGTCTTCCACTGCCTCCCGGAGTTGGGTCAAATTCATGTTGGTAGTTTTGATGACACTGTCCAACCATCTCGTCCTCTGACGTCCCCTTCTCCTCTTGCCTTCACACTTTCCCAACATCAGGGTCTTTTCCAGGGAGTCTTCTCTTCTCATGAGATGGCCAAAGTAATACAGAATAATAAAAATTAATAATAAAAATTAATCTATATTAATAATATTTTATTAATAATATATTTATTATTAATAAAATAATATTAATTAATAAAATTAATTAAAATAATATTTTATTAATAATATTTTATTAATAATTAATAATAAAAATTAATAAAAATAAGAGTAATACAGAATAATAAAAATTAAAGAAGGATGAAAGGGTTTCCTTTAGTTCATAGCCTTGGCTGTCAGCAGGCTTACCTTCTGCGAAAATATTATTTTTACACTTTCAATGGGCTCTACGGGCTGTTGTCATAGAAATTGCCAACAAAAGAGCACAATCAATACCACACAGCATGCAGAAGACATGACCTATTCATAATATTTCTGGACCTTGCTTTTTACATCCCCATTATTTTTCAAGACACTCAAGCAAGAGACCCTTCAAAATGTTTAAATCAAAATACACTAGTTGTACTTGTACCTCATATCTGATCCTAACTCCTCAACAACAAACTGGCAGCAGAGGGTGGCTCTGAGAAAGGCTATGAAGTGATGGTGGGGGCATTCGTATTATCTGTAGAGTTTAAGAAACTGTATATGCTGGCTCTGACCATTGGTCTAGTCCAATAGTCTTAACACTGACTGGAAGTGTTGTGTCTTTGTTACAATAAGAAGAGAGAGCCCTTAAAAGTCATCTTAAGTCAACACAAGTTAAAGACAACAATAATACATTGTTGGCATATAAAAGAATTGCGAGAGAATGGGTAGACAATCTAGGAGGGTGAAAATCAGGATTTGTTAGATTTTCAGCTATACCATTGATGTAAACATTTAACAACGTGGGAGCTAAAATGCAGCCTTTTTCATTCAATTGAACAATGGAATTAATTTGGACAGGATTTGATTGCATAGGACTCGTAGGCAAGTATTTTCATATAAACACCTCATTAGCAAAAGAAGTCGCCTATCAATGTTAGTGGCCTGAAATTTGGTCCAGAGTTTGTTTCTCAGGATGAGGTCGAATGCAGACTTGAAATCAATAAAAGCTGAAAACAGGGAGCCACCTTTGGGTGAGGAATATTTATAGGCTAGATGATGAAAAATAAGGCCCTGGTCCAGAGTTGACCTTCCAGGTCTGAATCCAGTCTGCTCATCTGCAAGGATATTTTCTGCTTCTAGCCAGTCCTCTAATTTCCCTTACAAATGGTGCCCATATAGTTTGCTGATAATATTTAGCAAACTTATCGGGCGATAGTTGGTAGGGTCCAATCTATTTCCTTTCTTGAATACTGGAGCTATAATGGCCAGACCCCAGTCCTCTGGAATGGATGCCATGTGATTGATCCAAGTAAATAAAGATGCCAGAACTGGGGCCCACCAGTCCAAATTAGCCTGTAATACCTCAGCTGGGATGTAATCCGTTCCAGGGGCTTTACCCGATTTTAATTGGTGGACCAATGTCAAAATTTCCAGGGTCAAACCTGGAGGCCATTCTGCTAGACATACCAGATCTTCCTGGGGTTCTGGAGCACTTTCCAGGTATATTGCGTAAATAGTCTGAAAGTGTGCCTCCCAAGCACCGGGCGGGATACAAAAATCATGTTTCGGTGAGTAATCAGCCACTATCCTCCAAAAGGAGACTGAATCCTTTAAGTTAGATGAGGTTATGAGACGCTGCCATGTCTCTGTGCCTGGTGTTTTTTGCTCTTAATTAAAGCTTTACGGTATAGTCCTTCTTCAGTAAAAACCACTCAGATGGAATACCTGCCAGGTTTTGTTCCCTATATGATCCCTATACGATACTCTGGTTTCTCTTCAGATCATATAAATCTTTTGCCTTCCTAAAATGTATCCCTCTTATCCCCAAAAAACCATGATACACCCACTACTTCAGTAACCATGGCAAAAGTGTGGCATATAAGAAGATAGTTACAACTTGGAGAGCCCTGACTGCTGACCTTAGAGAAGGAAAATGAAACAGTTTTAACCATAAGGGGTTTCCCCATGTTTCTATGTGCTTTTAGACAAGATTAGTAAAAGATGGGAGGATATGCCCACCCATCCAGACAGCTACCTATTACTTCCAATAATGTGCCTCTCTGAATACCAGTTGCTGGAGAACAGGAATGTAAGGGTACTATTGTTGTCTCCACATCCAGCTTATAGGTCTTCTCAGAGGCATCCACTTGGCCAAGATGGGAATAGCAGGCAAGACTGAACAGGCTGTTGACCTGATCCAGCAGGGCAGTTAGGTATAGGCTCATGACCAGACTGGAGATGGTCTCTCCCAAGAACACAGGGTGAGGCATTTCTTCACCACCATCCAGGAACTTCCTGATATTAGCTATACATTAGAAACAAAACAATGTCACAGTAGCTGCACAGTTATCCTCCGGACAAAAAGCCTCTATTTTAGTAGCAAACACTTGACTGTAGATTGATCTTCAAATCCTTAACTAGTTTAGGGCCACCCTAGCACTGGCTCCAGCACTCTTCCTGGATGAAGGGCATTATTTGTGCTTGCATCTTGTTCCAGGCTTCTCTTCAGGATTTGACTGTGCAATGGTGGGAAGAGACTGCTCTAATAACGAAGCTTTTGGTCTGAGACATCAGGATTCTTAAGGCTCTGGGCATTGGGCAGCTAGCACTGTACAAGCAAATAGGAAGAACTGGGGAAGGGGCACCTGTGATGTTGAATAGTCTCAAGGAATATGTCTTCTGAAAGCAATCAGCAGAACCAGATTCAGCTCAAGACTTGTTGCTATCTGAGGAAAAAATGGTGCCTTCTCTTCCATAGGCAGATGCTGAAAAACTCCAACACTGGGAACAGAGACATCTCCCTTTGGATCTGCCAGGATCCCTTTGCCACTGGTCATGCCTGCTGGAGGAGGCTGGGAGCTGTAGTCCATGAATTTTGCTTTTTCCAAGTGCTGCTTAAAGCAAGGGCAGCATATTAAGCTCACAGAGTGCAAGACAAGCTCTGTGATGTGACACACATAGGTCTGCCCTCCAAAACTGTGCCCCTGCTGCCCGCCACTAAGCTTCTGCTGCTGGAAGTGACTTCCTCACTCTACCTAGTGGTAGGACCGGCTAGGATCAGGCTCACAATGACTTCTAGCTGCAGGACAAAATGTGTGCTCCAGGTTGATCATCACTGCTTGTATGTCAACAGTCACTCAAGAGGACTCGTTTTCACCTCCTTCCTGACACGTTTGGATTTGTTTGTTTGATGCACAGGAAAGACTTCCTCCCAGGAAGGAGGAGGGTTTTCAAACACACAGCCTCAACCACTTCCAGCACAAAGTGTGACAGCCCATAAATGTTTCTCTGTTTGATTCTACAGATGGAATACACTGGCCCCAATAACAGTCATGGTTTCCTCCCACCCTGGAGATGCTGGGAATTGAAACTGGGACCTTTTGAATGCACAGTCTAAGTTCTGCCACTTGAGCTTGAGGCACTCTCCTAAATTATTTACTTTACCAAAAACACGAAGGAGCACACAATCTGTTCCATGATTGATTTCTTCTTGTGATTTAATGTCCTCGTAGCATTCTAAACAAATTAAAGTATCTCATAAGATTTAGCACCCATAAATACTAAATACAAACAACTGAAATTGCAATAGATTTGACATACAGCTTTTTCAGTTCTCGTTTCCAACTGTTCCTGTTCCAGCACATTATCACGAAGTTTGCACTTATCTCAAGAGGAGAAAAACAGAATATGACTGTTGTGATTGAACCTGCTGTTGTTCATACAGCACTACTGAAACAGAGGTACAATGCTCTTTTTAAATGACATATATGTCTCTGGAGGCCAAAGAGAGAGACAGAGAGAGAGAGAGTCATTTTAGTCTCTGACTCATAAATGTGAAGAAGAAGGAGAAGAAGCTGGACAAGCTGACAGTCATCCTTGCTGTATTCTAGAGACAAACCACAAATACAGTGTTCAACATAATCATGACCATCTTTCCTTGAGAAGCAAAATGTACCCATTCCTCTCATTGCAGGCTTTCAGATTGCTATGAAAGAATTTTAAATCACTTAAATTTTTGTTGAATCATTCAAAATGTGGCGCTGGAGGAGAGCTTTGCAGATACCCTGGACTGCCAGAAGGACAAAGATGTGGGTCCTAGTTAAAATCAAGCCTGAGCTATCTCTGGAGGCAAAATGTTGAAACAGAGGCTGTTCTATTTTGGGCACATCATGAGAAGGCAGGGTTCTGTGGCAAAGATAATGATGCTGGGAAACATGGAAGGCAGCAGAAAAAGAAGACGACCAGTACAAGGTGGACTGAGTCCCTGAAGGAAGCCACAGGCTTGAGTTCATAAGAGCTGAGCAGGGCTGTTGAGAACAGAGCATTTTGGAGATTGCTCATTCATAGGGTAATCATGAGTCAGCACATCACAACAACATGTATGTTCTCTGTCTCTCCCATTTATAGGCAAACCCAGATATAATTTAGAGGAGGGGTTAATTTTAAAGAAGAAAGCATTTAGTGTCCTCTAAATAATTTTACATGATACCAATCAATCTGCATCATTCATTTGGATAAAATCAAATCAGGTTATTTATGCAAAAGCAAAAATGCAGTGAGCAGCAGGTCCACCAGACCCCCTGCATGAGAAAACATTTAGATGCTAGGACTATTTCTCCCAATGAACACATGGCAGGCACACTATCAATTGCTGTTTGAATGGGAAACTTGTGCTGCTGCCCCCCAGCCCCAATAGCAGGTGTGGTTCAACTCCAGCTTTAACAAGTCCTAGCCAGTAGGGCCAATGATCAGTGATTACGGGCATTACAGTGCCGTGAAATCTGCTGGGCCACACTTTCTCCAGCTTCCTATGACAAAACTCAATTCTTTTTGCAGGGGAAAAAAAAGAGGCAATCAATCCCGTCTGCAGAAGTCTCTAGGGCAGGGGTCTCAAACATGCGCCGGACAATAGTTTGTGGCCCCCGCCTTGCCTGCCACCCCGAAGCGCCCACGCGTCCTCTGCTGTCAAGAGTCAAAAAAAGCCTCACCTCGCTCGCCGGCTCTCTCCCAAGACAGTGCCTCTTGCACCCTCCATCCAGAACTGCAGCCTGCCAGCCAGCCTGCCTGTCTGCTGGCTGGCAGACTGCAGTTCCGGATGGAGGGCGCAAGAGGCGCTGTCTTGGGGGAGAGCCGGCGAGCGAGGTGCGCTGCCGGCTCTTTTCCCCGAGCGCCCGAGCCGCCGCCTTCAGAGGAAGGTTGCTGGACCTCCGTGTGTGTGCGTGCACGTGTGCGTACCTGTGGGGGGGCCGCCCCGTTCTGTTTAATTTCGCGGGTATCGGTGGGGGCTTTTCTCCTTTGCCAAGGCGAATTCTGTGAGGGTTTTTTAAAAAAAATTATGTCGTGCCCTCCTTCCCCCCCCCCCGGCTAGGCGGTCGCCGGCGCTCCCTCCCTTCTCCGCTTCTTCGTCCTCCTGCTGCTGGTGGTGGTGGTGGTAGTGAAGAAGGAGCTGGAGGGGGTCGTGGCCGGCGACGAGGGCTCGTGCGCCCCTCCTCCTCAGAGCCCCAGCCGGGCTAAGGAAACTCCTGGGCGGCTTCCTCGGGCTCTTGCTCCGCTTGGCGGAAAATCTGTTGCGGCCCAGCCTCACCCAGACTCTGCCTCCAGCGGCCCCCAGGTAAATTGAGTTTGAGACCCCTGTTCTAGGGAGTGTCATTCTTTAAAACAAGGTGTGTCTCCTTTCATCAAAAGAAACCTCAACTTAAAAAAAAAAAGGGAAAAAAGTAGAAAGAGAGACTGAAAGAATCCATTGAAAGTTGGCGAGGTGGGAAATGATCCCCTTGCCATTCCTGGTTTCAGTAGTGTGCCTTGGTGGAAGTTTATCATGGTGGACATTTCATTTGTTTATATTAATGCTTTCCACTTTGGCCCACACTATTATTCACTTGTTGTTGTTCTGTGCTGTCAAGTTGAAACCGACTTATAGTGATCCCGAGTCTCTGCAGTATAAACCTAAAAGTATCAGATGCTGAACTGAGATTGATCTTGTTTTTTAGAAGCAAAACACCTCCTAAGTTCTGCAATATCCAGTTTCATTCTCAGTGATGACCATAAAAGCCAGCTTGGCATGTAAAACAAGGATGATGGTTTCAAAACCAGTTATTACTCTTCTATAGTGTCTTTGATCATGTCTTCACCTCTGTGAATGTATTCTCCTTTGAACTGAGAAGGCCACAACCGTCTTAGCTCATATGCATTCTGTGCTTCTGGCTGTACAAATGTTATTAACATTTTTTTACCCATTGCAATTAGATGTTTGGACACAAAAGGTTTAATGTGTTTTTCCTCTCAGCAGGGAAGAACACCGTATCCCTTAAGAACTAAGAGTGGTGAGAATCTCGTTTCACTTCATTTTTGATGAGAATGTACCAAAGTTCATAAAATTGCTTCACATTCTGTATTAAGAAAATTTTATTTTTTCCAAGCGCTGCTTAAAGCAAGGGCAGAAAGCTGAGATTTTAAAATATTCCAGTCTGGGAAAACCAGCTATACAAGATGCCAACTTTGTAGTTTGGAGGTAACAAAGCGTTCTCCCTCCAAAGAAACATTTCTTCAAACTGCAATGTCTGTCCAGTCAGCTTGCAAATGAAGCCCATTTCTTACCTGCTGATGATCAATCACCAAATGAAAGCAAACTAATTTGGAATGTGTGGAGCTATAGAAATGTTAAATTACAATAATTAGACATCATTTATTTCTTAAGGAAGCTTCACTTTTAACTGTGAAGCTGGCACCTTGTATAGTTTGGCTATATTATCCCTTCAAGCCCGGTCTTTGAGTATTTTGAATCCCTGTTTAAACAAGCACGTAGAGCTTTATCAGTCTTTTCTTTTTTCTGCAAGGATCCTTATACCTAACATTTGCATGGCAGATACAATATGCAGGCAAATACACCATGAAGGGAATAGCTGGATGTATATAATCTGGCCAGTGCAAATGAGGTTTTAGTACTATTTAATTAAATTTGCAAATCAAATATTTGGGACTGAAACAACTTGTGGTTTAAAAATTCAGACATAAATGAAAGCGAAATTAACAGAGTGCTCCATTCCTAAATTTTGTTGGATTCACATTCTAATGCAAATTTACCCAAGTTGCACACACAAACTAAAGCATAAAATGGTACACTCACTACTTTCAGTTTTGACTTTTCCATAAGCCGTGCTCAAATTTGGAACAATTTTTAAAACTGTGTTCCAAAAATATGCATACTGAGGAGAAGCACAAAGTCACTAAATCTAAGAGGAAAGAAATATGGGCCTTTCAGAAAGGTGCACAAAATGTGTACAAAACTGTGCACAGCTACAAAAACATGTGTGATTTTTTTAAAAAAAATGTTTAATTTAAAAAATAATAATTAGATCTTCAATGATATGCAGATCGGTATACAGAAAGTGGACAGAAGGTGTAGAAATCCAACAGCCAGATTGGAAACGGACTTTGGCAGACTCTTAGGCAGAACAAAGCAGATGAACATCATGAATCTCAGTAACAGCTGAGAGGGATGCAATACCGTAAAGCTCTGTTGCGCACCAATTGCTCAGAAAGGTTACATCAAACAGGAAAGCCATGGACTCATCAGGAGTTAGATTTGGCTGTAAAACCCACACCACTTAATAGCTCACAGAGGAATCAGAGGGCACCTGCAAGAAAAAAAAAGAAACAAAGCAAAAGAAACCAGAGAAAGGGGGCTTTTATGAGTAGGGCAGCAAGCAGACGTTACACAACTATCAAATTCAAAGAGGCCCAGAGAGATCTAAGGAAGCTGTCCATCAGCCATTCTCCTCTCTTTTTTTGGCTGTGGCCTTAAACATAATACGAAAGAAATACAGGCTGAATCAGGATTGTATAAGGCGCATAACAAATCTTATAAGGTGGTGCGTGAAGAATGGTTTCCAGTCTGTGGCCTCCTTCCAATATGCCAGACCCCCCTCCCCCGCCCCATTGAGAATGGCAGTGTAAGAGAAAATATACTTTTGATAAAAAGAGACTCTCATGGCTTCCTAGTTTATTCTGGTTAAGCCATAGGGTCATATTCTGACCTAATAAAGGCAAAAGAAAATGAAAGTAGTAGATGGTCCTTGTGTGCTATTGAACGCTGGATAGTACACACCTGCAATAAGGCTGGACAGGTGCAGCTTTAAACTAAAGTGCCCAACTAACTGGGTTTATATGGTCCTGAGAAAAAGATTCAGAAAGAATCAATGACCACATTCACAACAGTGTTTTCATGAGTTCTTTACCATCCCGTTCAGGTGACCAGAAATTACGAAGTATGAGAATGATTATATGCTCTTAATATACATCTTTCCTCCAAAAGATAAGGACTCAGATCTCCAGTAGAAATCCAGAGATATGGCTTGATTTTCATCTCAGCTAACCTGCATGTTGTGCCTTAAGACAACAGGGGCATCATAAACACAAAACACAGAAAAGGAGATTAAAACTGGGGAAGGGCTATGGTAGAGTTCGTGTCTTGCACAAGGCAGCTACTCTCAGGCCTATTGCCATGAATCTCTCTGGATACAACTATCAGTTGCTACATAGCAGGAAAGATCCCCACCTGGACAGCTGTTACTAGGCGGGGTAGATAAGCCGGGCCCAGTGGGCCAGTGGTTTGACGACAGTACAAGGCCGCTGGAGGTATGGCTCAGATTTCCAAAAGGACATGAAAACTGCAAAGTGTGCCCCAGTCCTTACAATATGGAAGGCAACAGCAAGTCAGTTGGATCTCTCAGAAACATCAGAGTAGGTTCCATGACTTGGTTTCATAAAATATCAACAACAGAAAACAGTGGTGTGCCTCTCACTAAAAGCAAACTCTCCAATAAAGGAAAACTAACATCAGCTTGATGTTATTTGCCTTTCAATTGCAGTAGCAGAATGATCCAGCAAGGATGCTGCGGAACTTTTTCCCAAGTGAGGGCAGGCTGTCCCCCTCCCTGCTGTCCTTCCATCAGCAGGCAAAGCACTTTCAGTCCAGGCAGGCTTTTAAGCGAGTGAGTGGCTGCCAAGTGAGAGATTTTAATGGAAGATACTATCCTTTTTTGCTGTTTTAAAATGTGCTTTTAAATTGTTTAAAATGTTTTTTGTCTTCTGATTTTATTTTATTGTATATACATCTAATTGCTTTTTAATATTGGCATTTACTGTATTTTCAGCCGCGTTTGCCTTTCAGATATTTTGTAAGCAAACATAAATCCCTTTATTGGGATAAAGGTGAGATATAAATGAAATGAAATGTCAAAGCCAGGACCCAAACACTGGTGGATCAACACCAACAGACCAGGGATGTGGCATGTATGGTCCTCCAGACAATGATGAATTTTCCAGCTTTCCTCTCTGCTCACCAACTGCTATGCTGGCTAAGACTGATGAAAATTTGTATCTCAAGAACATGCAAGGGCCAATACATTTGCAGCTATTAGTCATGATACAGTATCTATTAAAAACCTCCCATGCTCAGAGATATTCTGAATGCCAGATGCTGGTGGGATAAACAACAACAGACGGCCAGTGCCTTCCTGTTTGCCTTGTCCGTTTGGCTGGTAGTCATTGGAAATAGGATGCTAGATGAAATGAACTTTCATCTTCCCAACAAGACAGTTCTTATATCCTTGATGTTTATTTCACTTCCCCGCTCGCAGCTAGCCTGCCTCTAACTCAGTATCTCCTGGTAGAGGAAGCTAGTAAACATAGCAGAACAGAAAATATAGTTCTGTGCTGTTCGTAATGTCCTCCATCTACAATAAAGGAACAGAAATATGGTCCCCTGCATAATCTTCTGCTTAGAAACATGGAGTCATAAATTGTAGAGCTGAGAAGTATCCTAATAGCTAAGTAATCTAGCCTCCTGCCAATGCAGGAATCTACAACTAAAGCAGCCAATGAAAGTCCTCTGCCTTCCAAGATGGTCTGCTCCACTGCTGAACAGTTGTTATCACCAGGAAGTGCTTCCTAAGATTTAATAAGAATCTCCTTGTTATCAGAATCCACTGGCTCAGATCCTACCCTCTGGAGCTCCAAAAAAGACATACCTTCACAATCTTCATGTGATTGACCTTGAGATATTTGAAAATTCTTCTAATATCTCCTCTTCCTCTTCTCTAGGCTTAACATGCCCAACTCCTTCAACCATTCCTCATAGGGATTGGTTTCCAAACTCCTTACCATCTGGTTTGTTCATTTCCAGTTGTGCCCAACACTGGACGCCATAATCCAGGTGAGGTCTGACGAAAGCAAAATAAGAGTGATACTATTACTGTCCTTGGATACTGCACTTTTGCTGATACAGACAAGAATTGTATTCGCTTTTGGGGGGGGGGGGATGCTGCATCACACTGTTGACCTCTTTTTGTCTTGAGATCTACTGAGATCTTAGATCTTTCTACACATACACCTGCCAAGCTAGGTATCACTAATCTTAAAATTGTGCATCTGATTTTTCCTTCTTAAAGATAAACATCGATATATATCCCTTTTAAAATTAATTTTATTTGTTTTGGCCCAGATTTCAAATCTGTTAAGATCATCTTGAACTTTGATTCTGTCTTCTGAGCTTTTAACTACCCATTTCAGTGTCATCTGATATTTGATTAGCATCCCCTCTTTCACTGCAGCAGTCTTGCTCACAATTAACCATCTTGGCCACAAGAATGTTAATGGAGATGCTTATCTAGAGCTTTACTGAAATCAAGACACTGCTCATTGATCTCCCAATACAGAGAACCAGAGCACAGCAATTCCTGAGACACTTCCAGCCACTGCCTCAAGACCTGGTATTCAAATATGAAACCTGACACCCAGCTGAATTCTGGAGTGACAGAGTTGAGGAAAGGTCTTGATACATACTATTTTAATGGAGATGCTTGTTTAAAGCTTTACTGAAATCAAGACACACTCTATCTGCAGCCTTCCTTTAATGTACCAAACATGTAACTCTAAGATGAGAAAGAAAGAAAATCATGGCAGTTTACATATAATGCTACTGTTTTACTTTTTTAGTCTATTCCTTTTGAACACATTATATCCTTTCAGTCATGAGTCCCAAAGCTGATATTAATGGTGCCTATTAAATCAAATTTGCCTTCTTTGGTTAAGAGTTCAAGGTCACCTTGTTCTTTCTCATTGGAATGGGAAGCATCTGAAACCATGAGTTGCTTCCTTGCTTTTTACTGTCCATGGGCACATTCCTATATCACCATCCCAGTTTTGGGTGCATCATTGATGCTCTTTCCCTCAATGCTTGATGTTGCCCTGTCCTCCAAAAAAATGTCTCTCTCTGTCATGACATTCAATTGAAAGTTCTCCTGATCAGGTTTGTGGTATACCCAGCAAATACATTGTTCCCAAAAGCTTTTGAGATGCATCAATCTCTTGCCAGAAACCTTTCTTCCAGGAAACACAGACTGTCGTCTGAGGCCAAATCTTTCCCTTGCTACCAAATTTACTACTTTATCATTATCCAGAAAATTCCAGATTTTCTGGTATCAAAGCTTAGCTCTTATCAAGCTAAACAAGTATTGTTATTTTTTACAAGAGCTATTATAGCTCTTTTTAAAATGTCATCACTCTACCTTTTAACAAATCAATTGACTACAAATACATGTGTATGTTATCAAACCCTCAGTGTAGGTGTTTTTTTTTTTGGAAGTGTGAGAAAACTTACCACTTAATAAACAAATCATGTCACTCATGACTAGAGAGAAAGGCAATTTTTAGCATTTTCTTCTTCATTTCCTATTATGTTGACATATCAGACCTGAATTTGCCTTTAAAACTACACCAGAAACATCGTTTTCAGACATAGCAATTAAAGAATCCCCAGAGTTATTCAAATTGCCAACAGCAACTAATAAGTGATTGACAGCCCATGTACAGTTATCTGGGAGAAAGTCCTCTTGAAAACAGGGGGACTTCCTGCTGAATATGCATGCACACCATCAGGCTGGTCACTTCTGTATGATTAATTTCTCAAGTAAGGTTTGCATTCTTGGTTATTATTAGAGATGGGGGTATTTGTATACGAATATGAATATCCCTGCACAGGTGGAAATAATGAGGGTCCAGCCCCATGGGGCCGGACTATCCACTCATGATTTCGCCGTTGCCGCTGGCTTCGTGGAGGCTTCCTATTCTTTGCTGTTCTCCGCAATGGATTAGCCACTCTCTGACCTAGCAGAGAGGCTTGTCATCCCACCTCCTGTCAGGACTGGGTAATCGATTGCAGACAACAGCGTGATAGGAAGGTCCGACGAGCTCGCATCAGCAGCAAAATCGTGAGTGGACAGTCCGGCCCCATGGGGCCAGACCCTCGTTATTTCCACCTGTGCAGGGATATTCATATTCGTATATGAATACCCCCATCTCTAGTTATTATTCAGCCCCTTCAGTTCACTGGTGTTGTGCAGAGGCCAAGGAGTAACAGAAGAGTACCTTTTCACTCAATACCTTTCCTACCTTTCCACTGCTGTTTCTAATCTTGAAGCCAAATTTCAGTGTTAGTTTAAGTCCTTATATAATCTTCCTCCTAGCCATTTGAGTTTCGCTGTGAATTTTGTATATTATATGCTCTGCTTTCAAATGGAGCTCATTTACTTTGTGTATTTTTAATAAAGCAGTGCGTAAGCCATGTAGATAAAGGTAGGAAAACACCTTTGGGGGCCTCAGGGTCTTCAAAGAAATGTAAACTGGTTTAACTATCAAGTGAGGAAAAATAAATTGGAAGGGGCACATAAATTGGAGGTAGGCAGGAGGGTGACCACATGAAATGGAAGATAAGGCCTGGTGTCTTCACTGAACAGTTGTGTGAAGGAACTCATTTCAGCACAATAGGTGGACATTTCATCTTGCACATTAAGGTAGACCTGCTGGTGAATGTTCCTCTTTTCCACAACTCTTAAATATAAATGAGCCCTGTCCTCCATATTTTGTGACCACCCTAGTAAGAATTTAAAAGTATACATGGAACTATTGGTGGATTTCTTGAGTAATTTGCTTTAGGCCAAACATGAGCAAGGAGGACAAATGGGGAAAAAACGTCATAGAGAATTATTCTAGTCAAAATATTATACATTGAGGTGGGACCTTGGAAGAGAAGGAAGTTACTTCCCTATTAAGGGTAAGCTACTTACGTGGTGGCGCTGCGGGTTAAACCGCAGAAGCCTCTGTGCTGTAAGGTCTGTAGATCTTCAGCTGTAAGATCGAATCCACGCGACGGAGTGAGCTCCCGTCGCTTGTCCCAGCTCCCGCCAACCTAGCGGTTCGAAAGCATGCAAATGCGAGTAGATATATAGGGACCACCTCGGTGGGAAGGTAACAGCGTTCTGTGTCTAAGTCGCACTGGCCATGTGACCACGGAAGATTGTCTTCGGACAAACGCTGGCTCTATGGCTTGGAAACGGGGATGAGCACCGCCCCCTAGAGTCGAACACGACTGGACAAAAATTGTCAAGGGGAACCTTTACCTTTACCTTACTTAATATATAAGAAGCCCCACAGGAGAAGAGAAGCAAGCAGATGATAGTTTGGCAGAGCAGAGAGAAGTTCTATAATAAAATACAAGGTTTACAACCACCTAAGTGTGCCAAAATCACTATAAAGTTGTACAAATTATGGAAAAGCAGAATGATAAAAGCAAAATGGAAAAAAGCACATCTGCTTGCTTTTGAGAAGCTGGTGTGTCAGGAACAAGAGGTTTAGCCCAGGCATCTCCTAATGAGCTAGCTTTCTATTGCATTTCTTCCACAGAGAACATTCAAACACAGCCCTTTTTGGAGGTGATACAGTCCAAAAGAGGCATGCAACATATGTTGATTTTGCATGTTTGAATTATCCAACAACTGGGAACAAGGACAGAGAAATTTGCACATACACCCCCCCCCCACTAGTTACGGTTGTAAGCTCAGTGGTCTCCCATTCCTTGGGATTTCCGAACCAAAACTCACACCTGGGGCAGAGCTTTGTGATGTCAGAAGGATGGGCTCTTATGATGTTACAGAGCTGGGCTATGCAAGAGTTTGAGGGAGCAGACCTGTTTCTGGGCCAGCTGAATTTGGCTTGAGAAGAATCCTGGTAAATGGGTCCAGAATCCATGAAGCCCCTAGAAAATGATGTAATATGGCAACCAAGAGTCAGGGGCACTAGAGAGGAAGCCAAATGTACCCATCCACTACACTGATTTCCACCATTTTAAGTAGGCTTATATCCAGTGCCACTTTAAGTACAACACACAAAGAGGTGTGGAGATTTCCTAGTCTGCATGCTGCTGTTGGGTTTTATGGAAAACTTACCATCAGCCCACAGGGAAGTCTCCCGGCCACCAGGTCCTCCACTGATGCCACCAGGGCTTATGCAACAAGAAGTGTCACAAGTGGCAGTGCCGGTACACCCCCTACTATGTTCTAAACGGCATGGTGGGCCCAGTTACGTTTAGCTATTGTCTCTCTCCTCCCCCCCCCCATGGCATTTTCCTTTGCCAACATTGTGCAAGCACTAGACAAATAAAAGCACCTTCACTAGGAATGTATGAAATTGGGGCCAGCACATTAAACGTTTTCTTCTTCCACCGCTGCTCATTGATCTCCCAAAATAGAGTACATTTGAAGCAGCCAGAAGTTAGGGGTCAGACTGAGACAAGGTACCTAAGGTCGATATCAAGTATAGCCTCATGAGTTAGTGTGTATAGTAATACCCTTCCATTTTCTTCTAGGTCAGGATTCAAAAAGCTACTGTAAACACTCCAAAGGGCTTGGACATGCTCAGAATATTTGACATTCCCTCCCTTCATGCTGTATCAGAGATAGCTTTTGAAACTGCTCTCTGTTTCCAAACAGCTTTGCGATTTGGCATGGAAGGCAGAGAAAAACAACCCCAAAGCTCTCTTGGATGACTAGAACTAATTCCGTGGCTTCTTGAAACCAAGGCTTGGGATTCTTTTTTTTTTTTTTTGAGAATTATCATTCAGAAGAGCAACATTACAGATTTTCATAAAAGATGAGCCTTGCAGGTTACAGTTTTAGGCACCAAATTAGAAACAGTCATGGGAGTGAACGTGAAGCTGGATCCTGTAACAAGCCCCCTCAACCAGCACTGTCAAAGGATCGCTTTCCCCCACAGTTTTCCCTACAATTCTCATAATCCTCAATTCTCTCTCATTTACATTGTTCACCCTACACATATATTACTGGAGAGCTGCACTGATTGTGCCAGATATTTCAGAAAAGACAATGATGGGAAATTTCCCAAGCCTTTGATCACGTTTTCTTCTTCTTTTAAAGCAGTTTTTAAAAGATGCTGAAAGCTCAAGAGGGCTATTGAGAAGATCTAAATTGCCGTGAGTAGGAAGATTTCTCAGGCTGATGACTGATGGGCGGAAAAAAGTCTCAAGGGGGTTTGAGTATGTGAAGTTTTTGGTTTCTGAATGCATTATGTGGTATTGTATCAGCCACATCATCTGTACTAATGGAAACATCTTGGAAAATTTGCTTGAAATTATGTATCCCATATATCAGGTGGTTTCTGTTATGTGTAAGGATGCAAACCAGTGTAGAGTGTTAGAGGCGATTACAAAAAAAAGAGTTTGTTTTTTTAAAGCTAGGAAATCTGAGCCATCTGGTAGACTGATTTGCACTCCATGGGAAGTCCTAAAATGTTTGCTAATAGCGAGCTATCACCATGTGTTCCCAGCAACAGTAAATAGAATTCACTTTGAACAATGTTCTTCTCCTGTGAAACTATAAATGTGATCCCATTCTACCAGTCCAGTTCATTTCACTATTTTCTGAAGGCTTTGGTTCCAGAGAGAATCTGAAGACATCCTTCCAAGTAGCCAATGTTGTTTTGTTGTTTAGTCGTTAAGTCATGTCCGACTCTTCGTGACCCCATGGACCAGAGCACGCCAGGCCCTCCTGTCTTCCACTGCCTCCCGGAGTTTGGTCAAATGTTGTTAGTTTACCACTAATAGTCCAAAAAGTGCTCTAGCAAAGCACACCACTGAAACCTCATTTTAAACTCCCATTCTGTCTAGTCTGCTGAATTTAAAAATCAATCCATTGTTACCTGCATTTAGCATTGTAGCCTAGTCTGGATGTACATTCCAAATAGACATGCGTATACGTAGTTTGTGGTCTCAAGAAATCAGGATAACACAAAGAGAATAATAAGAGTCTCAACTGAAGTACCTTTATTCAAATATTAGTGCCTTTATGTGTATTCGGTCATGCTTCCTAGAAAATGTACTTAAAGCTTATATGTGGTATCTGCACATCACTACAAGCTTTAGTGTGGTTTGTTGACATTTAGCTTGTTGTGAAGTGAACCCATCTCTGTCGACAACACAGGACTTCTGAACAGGCCTCAAACCACAATCTGAAACATGGTCTGTTGTTGGCTTTGAACTCTCACTTGTTTAAACCTTAGTCTATTATGACAGCCAAGCTCACAACTGTTGTTTGTCCTTAGCTTGCTTCCTCAGTGGCCCATCCTGCAATAGGACTGACAAAAGTAGCAGAAAATAAATACTCCAGAAACAGAAAATATTAATTATGGTGTTTTTTTTAATCATTTGCCATGCAATTTATAACTTCAGTATCAAACCATGGCTTATCATGCCCTCCAAAATCCAAACATAACCACAGACCCATTGTTTCCATCTAGATCCATTTCAGTCTGGCTTCAAGCCTGGTTATGGGACTGAAACAGCTTGGGTCATCTTGGTGCCCTGAACTGGACAGGGGGATTGTGTCCCAGTTGGTTCTACAGGATCTCTCATTGGCTTTATTACCATCAACCTCTCTATGGAACAGGTTTTGATGGCATTGTTTTATAGCAGCTCTGGTGCTTCCTGGAGGAGAGAACTCAGCAGGTGATGCTGGGGGGATTCCTGTTCAACACCTTGGCCATTGGTATGAGGTGTCCCTCAGGGCTCTGTTTAACATCTACATGAAACTGCTGAGAAAATTTGTCCAGAGTTCTGAAGTTCAGTGTCACCTGTATGCAGATGACACCCAATCCATTCTCTCCATTCCATCTAAATCTGAGGAAGCTGTTTCAGTTCAGTAACTGGTGTCAGTAACGGACTGGATGAGGCTTAATAAACTGAAACTTAACCCAGATGAATCAAAGATGCTCCTGTTCAGTCTAAAACAGACCAGGGGATAGGGATATCACCAGTACTTTATGGGTTACACTATCACTAAGAACACAGGTGCACAGCTTAGATGTGCTCTCGTATATATCCCTGACCTCCATGTTAAGGTTTTGGTGGTGCCCAGGAGTGCATTTGCACAGTTAAGACTGATGCACTAGCTGCACATGGGTGGACGTGTCTGATCTGGCTGTGGTAACACAAGCCTTAGTTATATCCCAGTTGGATTACTGTAACATGCCATATGTGAAGCTGTCTTTGGAAAATGTTTGAAAACTTCAGCAGGTCTAAAACGCGGCTGCCAGATTATTAACTGAGGCCGGTTACAGGAATCACATACTGTAACACCTCCTGTTACAGCAGCTCCACTGGTCACTGCTTTGTTTCTGGGCACAAATCAAAGTGATGGTTTTGACCCATAAAGCCCTAAATGGCTTGGATCCAAGCTATCTCAAAGACTGCATCTCCCTCTATGAGCTTGCCTGGGTGTTAAGATCATCAGGGAGGCCTTTCTCTCTGTCCCATCATCCTCACAGGTGCACTTGGTGGGGACACAGGGTTGGGCCTACTCTGCCACTCCTCTCAGACTCCAGAACGCCCTCCCACAGGAAGCCACGCTGGCCCTGTCTTTGCTGTCCTTCTGCAAGCAGGCAAAGACCTTCCTTTTGCAGCAGGCTTTGTTTTAGTGAGAGGCTGTCTGGTGTGGGTGTGTGTTTTATTTTTGTTGTTTTCTAATGTGTTTTTATGTGCTTTTATCTGTGAATTTTTAATATGATAGTTGTTTAATTCTTTTTAATACTGTGATGATTTACTATTTTTAGTAAGTAGTAAAATGTTTTCATTTTTTGTTCATGTTTTAATACTGTAAGCTGCCTTAGATCCTTCTTAGGAGGAAGGCAGGGTACAAATATCTTAAATAAATAAATAATGCATCCCATATCACAATGCAACTGGATGCAACTGTACAGCAGGAAAAATATAAATGGATCCACTGTGGAGTTGCACCCAGGAAGTCAAATTACCCTGGTTTAATCCACTTCTGCCAACCACAGAGGAGTCAACTGAGAAAAGGGAGGAAACCAGCTTTGTTTGCAGTTTCAATGCTCTCCTCCCCATACCTGATGTCTGGGTCTACTTGTTTCTCTTTTCTTTTATCCTTCTCTTCCTTCCTTCCTTTCTTCCTCCCTCCCTCCCTCCCTCCCTCTCTTCGGCTTGTTGTCCAAGCAACAGAATAGCTAGATGACTAAAGAGAATGGGGGAAGCAAGGACTCAGCAGAAAGAAAAAAGGAAGTTTTAAGGTAGCTCTGCTCTGACCATGAAGATTTGCAGTAATTACTGAAAACTACCTTAAAGCTTCCTCCTCTCACTCTCTCTGCCAAGTCCTCCCTCCTCCCCTTGGGTTGCCGAGCTGCATTAGCACTAGATTAGCAAGGCTTTAAATGAAAAAGAAAAGAAATGAACAGGAAGAGAAGATGAAAGCAGACTCAGGCACGAGGTGTGGAAAAGAGAGGACTCAAACTACAGCCAGTTTCCCTGCTGCCCTGCCTCTTTCACTGCTGCTGGAGCCAGCTGGGATGGCTTCAAACAAAACAGCTACAAATCCCTCCACACCAGCTCAAGTGATCATACTGTCTGAACCAACATAAATGAATTCCATTGCAAAAAAAAACAGTAGAATCCCCAGTACTAGAGGAAAAAAGCTACGAATTTGTGGGACAGGGGGCTGATCCACATTGATTTTATACATCATGTAGTCAATGGAAAATAATGCAAATCAGACCATTCCAGTCCCTGAGCATTTCCTGTATTATTTGTCAATGTAATTGCACCCTGACTGTCTGGTGTGTTGCTGAAGTTGCAGTTTTAAGGGCTTGATCTTACTGACAATATGAAACACGATTGTATCGCATTCTGCTTTTTAAAAAATGGTTTAAAATGAGATGTGTCTGTGATGATTACTTTCCTAGGGAAAATTTAGTGTGCTTTCTGGTTGGAAAGTGACATAAAATACTGTGCCACCAGAGGGTCGTTTATTCTAGCACACATATGGAACCCGGATTTATTTTAATTGTTTCAGCATATTTGAACACTTCTGTCACTGCAAATGGTGTCTTTGGATAACCAGCAGAGGTGGTGGGAGAGGTGGCAGTAGCAACCAGAGCCATGGTGTGGGGAGGAAGGAGGGACAGGTCGGTACAGGGAGCCTGAGAGAAAAGGGAAGATGCGGCCAGTCTGGCGCAGACTTGGAGGAGCAAAGAAATGTCTTTGGGCAAAAAATGGATCAGAGGAACAGATCCTCATGGATCCACATGATTTTTATGTAGGATCATCCCCAAAACAATCTCAGTCATAGGCACCATATCTGCACACAGATTGGACAGTGGCTTGGGGATGATCTCATGTTAAAATCATGTGGATCCATGATCAGTGTTTCTGCACCACTGCAAAGCCAGGTCTCCCTAATTTCTGTGGTGTATTCTGTGAGTACAAATGGGAACAGTTGGAGCATTCTCAAAGGGACAGAAGCAGCCAACCTTTCTTTTCTTTTTTTTAAATATTTTTTATTTTCTTTATAAAGGTAGGGTAAGGTAAGGGACAGCTGGGATGGGGTACCCTCGAAGGGGGTGGATTTCAACGGATACATTACAGATCAATATTTTTCAAAGTAATTCTATACATTCTCTTCTAGTAATAGTTCCACATATCAGAAAGAAATATAAACAGTGAGCAAGAGGGAAAAATCAAATTCAGACAGATATATTATTATTCTGATTATTGATTATGTAGCTGATAGTCTTTATCCATTCTCATACATTTTCCTTTTATTTCTCATTTCCCAAGGGATATGTTTCAGTGTCTTCAGATTCCTTCCTTCTCTTTGCTTGTCTTGAATTGCTTTCAGAATTTTGTCTCTATATGTGGTTTTAATGAATCTAATTTGGATTTCTCTTGGGAGATGATTTTTTTCAATAAATACTGAGGAAGTTGTTCTGGCCGCATCTATATTCCACTTAATTTCATCCTTCTCACAGTCCGCCCAGTCTGATAATAAATCGGTTGTAACTTCTAAGAGGTCTTCATTTTGAGTTTCTGGTACATTCTGTATTCTCAGAATATGTGATGCATTCTTCATCTGGGTTTGAATTCTTGATGTCTCATGTTGGTTTTGTCTGGTTTCAACTTTTCCTAAATCCTCCTGAAGTTCTATTACTGTCTTCTCCATTTTCTTTGCTAATCTCGCTGTCTTCTGTATTTCTTGATTTTGCTGTGTCATATCCTCTTTCATTTGCCCCAGTTGTAAATTTATATCCTCCTGTTGTTTGGAAAGGTCAGACACTTTAGTTTTCAGGGCTGAAGTATCAGACTTAATTTCATCAAACTTTCTATCAAAATGGGTCGTCTGTTGGCTGAGCATGGTGCTCATGAGCTTCTCAAAATATTCTTTCACTAATAAAGAAGACTGAGTTTCTTGCATCAATCTCAGTGGTGTAGTTTCTGGTGCCAGACTTCCTTTCCCCACCTTAGGTTTTGCAGCAATTTTTGTATTTCCAAAAAGAAAAGGAAAAAACCCTTTATATAACAGTTCTACAGTATTCTCCACAGGTATCTGCTTTTTTCCCTCTCCCTTCTTATATAGACTTAAATAATCTAGTACATTAGGGATATAGAAATATGGAAGGATATGAGAGCAACCAACAAACAGAGATCAAGCAACTAACAAATGGGGATCGCCCAATATACACTGAATCAAAAAAAAAGAGTCAATGTTATTAATGAAGAGGGGAAACTTTCCTTGACCACTTCCAAACAGGGAGAATATTTCCTGAATATAATAAGTATAGTAAATATTACTCCGCTTCAAGGAAGCTATTTATGTCTAGATTTGACAAAGAAAAAAAAAAGAAAGAGACACAAGTCAGCTTGTTCAGAGTTCTGGGCACCTTTCCAGACTTTGACTAGAAAAAGATAAAGTGAGATAAAGTGGAAGAGAAGCTCCTTGTCTCTTCTAGCATCACCACGGAGTTTCAGGAACAGCAGGAAAATTAAAATAATAAACTCCCAAGAAACTACTTTTCCAACTCCTCCCCCAACCACGCTCAACAAAATAGATAAAATCAAGAAGAAAGAAAAATAGAATCCAATCTATTCCCTTTTGTAATCCACATGGGTGTCACTTCGTTTATGAGCAGCCTCCATTTTCTACTTTCATCTCTGTACCGGACATATTGGTTTCTTCAGGCATAAATAAACTTCAGGTGGGTGTAGGCACAATCTAAATGATTGGTATTGTGAGACTGTTCAATAACATTCAATAATATCCAGCAGGTCTCTAAGGGGGAACTTTGCAGACAGATAGTTCAGCAATTCATCAGGCTAAAAGTCTCTTTTAATGAACTTCTGTGTTCCCTCCTGTCCCCTTGAGCTGTTCGCTTCTGAATGCTTTCAATGTTCAGTCTTACAGCCTACTACTCCCACCTATCTTCATATATCACAATAGATTTCCAAGTGTTCAGATCAAATGTAGTAATGAAAATTAATTTGCTTACGGTGATGTCTGTAAATCTGGAATATAGTTGTGTATACGTTCTCCTCCAGCCTTCTGGACTGCGTCAATTTTTCAGACCTGTACGGAGTCCTGCCAAAGAGAATGCTGAACTTCTGGGATAGGGAAGTAGCACCAGGCTCCCCCCACCTTCTCAGATGGCGCTTCTCTTCTTTGGATAAATTTTCCTCTCCTGGAAAATTTGATTAGGCTATCTCAAGCCTACAGAACTTCCATCAGCAGTTACAATTAAGAGACAGCTCTCAATTTGCAACCTCCGTCCATCTTGGCCCCGCCTCCTCTCCGAAGCAGTCAACCTTTCTAAAGGAACAAGCAGCTTTGCCAGCAGCCACTTTTTCTCCCTCTGTCACAAATCCACAGCAGCAGGGGTGAGCAGCCAGTGTGAGGGTGCAGGACAAAGTCTCAAATGCAACAACTTTAAAAGCCAGTGTAGCCCCCTCAACCGAGGGACAAAGTAAGTTAGAAAAAGATTAACATTTCTCCCAAGTAGATGCACACACTGACTCAAAGATCATGTGACTACCACATGATTTCTAAATCAAGTCCATTTAGAATGGAATCTTATTGTAAGGCAAATGTAAATGTAAACAACTCTTAATTTTGCTTTGCTAAGCATCCTCTTTTGGTTATGGACAACAATGTCTTTGGTATTTTAGATGCAGTAGAAGCAAACACTGCAAGCAACTGCCCCAAAGTCAGCTTTCAAACAGATGATATACAGTCCAGGGTATTGCTGTACTGAACTCTAATAGTCTTGAGCCCTACCTGCCTCAAGCTATTATCCTCTGTCTGCTAAAATGGATTATTGTAGAAGGATGTCTTATTATGCAATCCAGGTGCAAAACATACTTCAGCTCCTGCCTGCTGTCTGATTGTATATGGCTAGCTCACAGCAGTTAAGACATTTTTTGCTGAACAACATATGGCATCAGGTGTCATTAGAAATAATTCATTTCATGTAGTTATAAGGTCAGGAGAGTACTGGAACATGCTGCATGGTTTGGATCACTGCCCAATTTTCACCCGAATTGCTTACAGTACTAGTATTATACTTTTCTTCTGTTTAGTTCCAGTGTCCATGCTTGACTACTGCTGATATCATCAAAACAGAACCATACTCAATAAAAAAAAGTCAATGGGGTCAGGAGAATCTAAAGTTTGTCAAAGGACAGCTTTATATATATATACAGTATCAGTTCAATAGCTTGAAAATCTAGAAGTACATTGGTGGAGGTAATCCATCTACTGATGCAGATAAAACTATGACACATCATTTTGGTGCTGATCATTGCTGTGGCTGATTCATCAGCTGGTAGCCAACCTTCTGGTGATGAACATCTGAATACTTAACCATTCTGGTCCTCAGATGGCAGACTTTCATTGGAGTCATACTCAAAGGCTTACAAGCTTGGTAGAACCTGCCAGAGCTAATGTCACACTGACACAGGCTATGAAGCCCAGGATCATTTTCATGCCATGATGAGACAGAAGAGTGGGACTTTATGGACAACATCACCAGCAAGTATAAATATGAACAGTATGTTCCACTAATTCTGAACAGGCATTGCAGTGTCCTAGAGAGATCCCAGAAACTCTGGTGTATTGAGTCAAATAAGATAGTTCACTATTTGTAACATGTACTTCATCACAGCTGTCAAGTGCTTTTCAGTTGACTTTAAAACAAACAATACAGAATGGCACGTCAGAAGAGTATTACATTCACCCACTCTTGAGCATTATTCTACAGAAACTCAACATGTTTTTTTCATGTGGCAACATGGTTGCTTCCACAGAGACCTTTCTCAACTGTCCAGAGTCCTACATTCACATTACGAAGCCAATGTTCCCAGGATTTGCACACAGGTAGTAACTCCTTTCCAGAGATCTTCAAATGTTTTGCAATGGAGGATGCACAGGAAATACGATTCATATGTATTGCTCCTTGAATATAACTGACTGATCTCCCAACTTTTTCTCTTGCACAACTCACAACAGCTTGCAACATGATTTTTTTAAATAGTTTTTTTAAAAACTACTAAACAAGCTGAAAAATCATCACATTAAAACAAGCACAGAATTAACACAGTTCCAAAGTCATTCAAAACACACACACACCAAAAGAAGCACAATACCTACCACTGAAAAGGCCCTTCCTCCTCAGTCAGTCAATTGCCAAAGGCCTGTCTAAGCAAAAACATATTTGCTATCAATGGCCATCTTACCAAGAAAAACCAAGATGCCTATAAAAAGCAGTCATGGGGTCCACTAAATTTCTGCTTTGTGTAAGAGATGGGGAAAGGTCTCCTTGCTCAGTCCAAAATTTGGGAAACAGAGGGCAGAATTCTATTGCTTACATACATTAGCATTAAGTGTAATGGCATAAACTGCAGCAGAACATTGCCACTAGTTAAGCAGCTGGATGAAAACTTTTCCTCAATTTTAATCATCATCTAGGGGCTTGGTGTCTATGAAGTGGATGGGTTTGGTGTTGTATTATCTTATTTTGTTCATTATTTGCTAGCACCTCTCAATGTGCTTCTGGAGGTCAATGCCAGTCAAAGAGTAGATTTTTTTTCAGTGGGGGTAAGTTTCAGGCAGCTAGTAATAATCCTGCATGATTCATTAAGAACTACTGTACATCCATTTGTTTGGCATGTGCTAATCTATACCATACGGCACTAGCTTATTCTGCTGTGAAGTAACATAGGGACAAAACTATTGTTCTTATTGGTTGTTGTAGGTTTTTCGGGCTGTTTGGCCGTGTTCCAGAACACGGCCAAACAGCCCGAAAAACCTACAACAACCATCGGATCCCGGCCATGAAAGCCTTCGAGAATATATTGTTCTTATTGTTTGTAGGTGTGCACCCCTAGTCTGAGCCAGCCAATTTCTTAAGTATGTTATTTCAGGCAGCAACTTTCTGTTTGGTGTTTAGAAAATGTTATTTATAAGTCAGAGTTAAATTCATAATATATAAATATAATATAAGGAAAGATCTTCTAATGTAGAGGATAGCTGGTGCTTGATTGCCTCAAAGTTTTCCCCTGGACTGTCAAGGCAAGATCATCAGCATAGATTAAACCCTTAGAGAATGGAAATGTTGGTTGTTCGTTTGTGTAAATGTCAAAAACTAATGGTGCCAGGATGCTACACTGTGGGAGACTATTCCTTTGGTTTCTCCAACAACTGTGCTTCCCTTGAAATTCAACAAATAATCTTTAATTTTGAAATAGAACAGTGACCATTTCAATTTGTCCATTATCTTTAATAAGGAGATAGAGCTTTTTGAGGAGCAATTGATGGTAGACAGTATCACATGCCACTGTAAGGTTGACAAATGCTGCTCCAGTTATTTATTTATTTAAAAAACATCTTCTGTGTGCTGGGTTCAATTTAAGATTTGAGCCATACAGCTCTTGCCAGGTCTAAAGCCTGCTTGTTCTGGAATTAGAAGAGGTTCAGTTTTAGGGGCTAGACAGTTTAATATCATTTTTTTCAAACACTTTGTATAAGTGGCATAGTAGAGAGATTGCTCTGTAGCTTTTGAAATCTGATGGTTCTTTGCCTGGCTTCAGTATAACTGTTCCTTTCATCTTCCACCATATTTTTGGAATTTGCTTGCTCACACAGCAATTATTAAACAGTAGGAGGAGCCATTCCTTTGTGTTTTACCCAAAAGTTTAATTGCTTGGTCTGGATATCACTGAGTCCCACTGCTTTAACATTTCTACATCTTCTTTTAACCTCCTCTAGTTCCATTAATAGGAAGGCAGTGGAAAATTCATTGGATTTGCTCTGAATATCCCTTTGATGCATTATTTTTTATTATGTGTTGGTTGATCTTCCCTGCCAGGAGCAGTTGGTGTGCTATTTGGTTGGGTTATTTTTGCATATACTTCCTTTTGTTAGGATCAGTGTTCAGTCCTTCAGTAGTCTCCAAGCTTTCTGGCTGCTTCTTGCCATGTCAAGCTCTCTTAGAGTGTCTCTCCAGTGAGTTCTTTTTGTTTCTGCAAGAGTCGAGAACAAATTTCTCCCAGCTTTTATTGTATGTTCACTAAAAGGATTTTCTTTGAAGTGTGAAATATAATTTTAAGTATTGGGTGTGTGTTTCCAGAGTGAGACCTGGGATGTAGCTGGTCCGGCACCCTCTTGGAACAAAGGCACAAGAACATTCCAAAATGGAAGTTACAAACTGATCACAACTCTCTGGCAGCATTCATGGGCCTGTGCTACATCCTCCTCACTCCCTACTGCTTCCAACACTGTTGTGTAACAACCCCAATAAGAACACTCCCTTACATTAACAGCAACCACCATTTCCCTTTGCTGGCTTGTGCTGTTTCTTTCAATAGAGAGACCATTCATAATCTTCATATTTTGCATCAGCAACTATTGGCAGCAACAACACACACACACACACACATGCTCCTTTTTTTAAAAAATATATCCTTTTAAAATTCTCATGTAATATGAGACAATAATATTCTTCATCTGTAACAATAATTGTTTTTAAAAAAGCAATAAACTAACAAAATATGACTTTAATAGACTCAAGTGTCCCAGCTGTGGCTGTGTTAGATTGTGGGTGTTCTCATTCTCTCTCTCTCCCACTCACCACCTACCTTCATAGCTCGCTCCAAAGAATCCCTCCCTCGGCAATAATTGCTGCTGCATGTTTCTACAACCCCTGATGCTCCTGTCTTTGCTCTTCTTACTCCGGCTCTCTATAAAGCTGTCTCAGCATCTGCCACATCTCTTTACGCCAATATGAAAGCAAGGAGTAAATACAGCGAAGAAAGAAGCCAACACGGAGCACTGGCCTAAACTACGTCTTCACCTGACATGGATCACTCATGTTTGTGGAATACCGTTCCATTAACCTTAATAATTAAGTTGGCTGTCTTTCAGTCTTTTGAACAGGGTCTAATGTGTGATTGCTAGCAACGCCTGGTGCATATCATCTTTCTTTACTGCAAAACTGACATTGTATGTTTCAGAGTTTAGTGAATTCTGCTATTAACAGTCAAAAAGCTGACATTTCAAACCCCAGTACTATATGATTTGCTTTCCTTTCTTTTGTCCTTTTCCTTTTTTTGCAAATTGCTTAGCTACCATATAAAATGCACATTTTCAAAGAGTATGCAGATTTTGCGTGAAAGCTCCTTGGGTTTAACAGTCAATGTCAAGTTTAATTTGGAGCTAACAAAATGAGCTGAATGGCCTGCTGCTGACACACAGCTGGACTGCTCAGCCCTGTATGCCAGCTGGCTGGGCGCCTGGTGGAGACCTCAGCAAGCAGATCTCATCTAGTACTAAAAGATTCTGGAGTCCAAGGAAGTAAACTTTATTACTTCCAAAGTATAACAGAGAAGATGTCTCTTTGCTTCCCTTGAATCGATTACAACTGGAAATGGGCATGAACTAGAACACTGGTGATTCATGGTGGTTCATGGCTACCCACAAACCATGAACAGTTCCTACCCCCAAAATGAGCCAGTTCACCGTTCATTTTTCAGTTTTGTGCCAGCAGGGGAACCACCCACTTGCCCTCCTTCTCTTACTGCCCCATCACCTCCCTACCTTTTCTTGAAGCCACTGCGACCACAACCGCTGCCACCCTCCTGAAAGGAAGCAGGCCCAACTCCTTGCACAGCTGCTTGCATGGAAGCCAGGCCGGCTGCCTGTGTGCATGCACCCGCCTTTTAGCTGAGCGGTGGGTGGATGTGCACAGGCAGCAAGCCTAGTTTCCACGCAAGGAGTTGAGCCTGTTGCTTCTCAGAATGGCAGTCGTGGCAGATAAGGAGGAGGCAGCGGAGGCTTCAAGACAAGGTAGGGAGGCAACGGGGGCAAGGGGAGGAGCGGACATCCCATTTTGATGAAGCAAAACGAAGCGCTGAGGGGGAAAAAAATTTGGTGCTTCATTTTGCTTCAGCAAAACTGGTTCCCTGAATTGAACCAGGAACCAACCATGAACAAGTCCAATGGTAATGGAATGAACCCCTCCTTATTTATTCTTACCATAAAAAGGGGAATTCCAACTAGGTGAAGGAGCCACTCTGATCCCAAGCCCTTTGATCCCAGGTTGTGTGAACACTGAGAGTGTGCATGCCTTGGTGACCACGGGCAAGCTTCTATACCTAGGTTTTTATCTGTCACCTTTTCCTGGGACAGAAATACTCCTGGTTGCATTCTTTGTGGCTCAGTTTGTGCTTATCTCTAGTTACAACAGCCAGTTTCTGTTACCTGAGCAGTCTACCTATTTTTTCCAAAAAGCATAGGAAAGTCCACATTATTTATTCATTTACAACAGGGATGAGGGAATCATGTGGTCCATCAGAGACATATGAAACCTCCCCCTTCTCCTCCACACAGCTGTTCTTTCCAGCTAATCCTTCTCGGAAAGCAGCTCAGAAAAACTTCATTGCTGCATTCCAGTGGCAACCTTTTGGAAGGAACCTCTAGAGGTACCAGGTTGCTCTCCCTGATTGTCACATATGTACATATCACGTACATCTGAAGATGTCAACATTGTGTCGGACAATTGTAAAACATACAAAATTAAACAATACATAAAATCAATATAGAACAGCTGCACTGTAGATTCTAGAGCAGTGGTTTTCAACCTTGGGTCCCCAGATGTTTTTAGACTAAAACTCCCAGAAGCCTTCACCACTGACTGTTCTGGCCATGATTTCTGGGAGTTGCAGTTCAAGAATATCTGGGGACCAAAGGTTGGGAACCACTGTTTTAAAGTATTCACAACACAGAGGGCTGAATTACACAGAGAAGACTTGGAAAAGCCTAAAAATAAGATTTGCAAGATCATGTCTAATATTAGGACTGAGAGGAAGTACTCCACATAGTAGGTAGAAGCACGCTAAAGGGCCTCTTCTAAGCAGCTGTGAAGGTCTGGATGGTCTCAAGGACAAAATGGGTTTATAAGGCTGTTTCCCAGGCAACCAAGTCTCAAGGGCTCCATTACTCTGGCCATATCTGTAAGGAGGAACCAACCATGTTGCGAGTCAGTTGAATCACATGACTCCATTTCATAATAATTTTTTTTTTATTTGTACGATCAACAGATCAGATGTGAATAACACAGAACAACTGCATAAGAATAAACAGAATCAATACAACTATAATATACATTATGGGTGGCATACTCTTAGGGAAACAAATTCCATAAATAATTGTTAGGAGCATAACCCCACCCCCAATGCATACATATTCATATATGCATACATACATGTATATATCTAGAGGATTAAGGCACCATTTCTCGCCTGCAGACTAGTGCTGCTGCACAGAAACTGGCCACTTTAATCGTTACTGATGGACACTGGTCTGCCAGCAGATAACATGTATAGTACTCATCATCTCTTCCAGGGATGCTTTGCAAAATTGGATGAATAAAAGTGTCACGGAAACCAGTGTAAAAGGAGCAATGCAACAGAACATGGCCAACCATCTCCACCACACCAGCCTCACAAGGACATAAGCGCTCTTCATAGGGAATGTTCTTGTATCTGCCTTCCAGCAGGACTGAAGGAAGTACATTAAACTTTGCTAATGTAAAAGCTTTTCTATATTTTGGAAGGGTCAGAATATTCAAATAGCTTGCAGGTAAAAATGCCTGACCATAATCTCTCCATTTCTATACCAGTGTGCTTAGCTGCTGCCCCTATACTAAAGAAACCACCACTATCTTAGGTTCCTCCACTTATTTATTAATTTTAATATTTTTGATAACACTCCTTCATTGACAGAGGCCATCCCAGAATAGTGTACAATCAATAGAACTGCAAAAATTGAACTAAAGTAGAAAAATGTTGTAAATAGCAAATTGAAAAAAATGGACAGTCTAGAGTCAATTTAAATTGAGAATTCAGCTCAGTCTAAAAATTCTCCACAAAATGCCAGGGTAAAAAAAAAAAAGAACATTTTAATTTGGTACTGAAAAGATTAGTCTGTGTTAATCTTATCCCTCTCGGGAGGACATTCTGAAGTCAGGTGCCCCACACAAAGGTGCCACCATATGCAACTTTGGAATTATTTTCTGGGGAGAGACAGCACACAGGACCTACATTTATATCCTTTCACTATATGTTTGTATTGCAGTGTAACCTCCTGATCTAGCTATTACATCTCTGATCCAGAAGGCTAGAAAGAGCCGGTCAGAAAAGGATTACAGGATGCTGAAAGTCAGAGTTTCCATCAAGCACAGCAAATCCTACTAATCAAAAGTAATTAAAATTTACCTCAGCTGAGGACACTGTTTGCTAAAGACAGCTGGTCTTCCAGAAACTGTTGCACTTGAGAAACCAAAACCTTTTAATCGGCGTAAAACTGGGCTATATACACTAAAACTAGTATTTCTTCCAATTACAGATTTTTCTGTGATAGTCTAATATGCAATTTGTGGAAAGCACTGTTCACAATTTTGGCTCAAGAACATGGTGCTTATTTTTTATTTGTGAATTATTCCTCTTTGTTTCTGCAGTCTTCTCTGTGATTTTAATGTAAAAGCAGAAAATTGATTTGTATATTTGTTGCAAAAAAGGCTAATACTTACTACATATTCATTCTTCAAGAAAAAAAAATCCTCTGAATAAACTAGGAGAGTTTTTCCATCTCATCTGGGGTTACACCTTTAATATGAAGCTTCTTTTTGGCCTAGCTGTATGTCTTCCTTTTCATTAAGGAACTTTGTGGTTCTAAGACAAATACAATAGATATAACTTTCCTTTCTGACCCACTAGTGCCTCTACCAGAACTTGTGTTAATGCAGTTCCTTTTATTCATAACTAGGGGGTATTCGTATATGAATATCCCCGCACAGGTGGAAATAACGAAACTCACAATTTCGTCGCTGCCGCCTTCCTATCGCGCTGTTGTCTGCAATCGATTACCCAGTCCTGGCAGGAGGCAGGATGACAAGCCACTCTGCTAGGTCGAAGAGTGGCTAATCCATTGCGGAGAACAGCGCGGAGCTGGCAGCAGCGCCGAAATCATGAGTGGACAGTCCGGTCCCATGGGGCCGGCCTCTCGTTATTTCCACCTGTGCGGGGATATTCATATTCGTATACGAATACCCCCATCTCTAACTGCTTTTTGTACACAGGCAGAATTAACTATGTGCTGTCAAATCAATCCTGATTTATGAAAACCCTTTCCAGGGTTTTCTAGGTATAGAGTATTCAGACGTGATTCACCACTCCCTTCTTCCAGGGGTAGTCTGGAACCATGTAAGTTGACCAAGTCTACAAGCCTGGCCCTTCTTCTGTGAGACATAGTGGGCAATCAAGCTCCCAACCCCCTGGATCTCTAGCCAGGAACTGCAGAAGGTACAGAGGTCATTAAAGAAGTTTGGCAAGCTCTCATAATTCACAAAAAAACGTTTTTGCACAAAAGCAAAGAATGCAATGGCTGAAATCCTATGTTTTGTGTAGCAAGTTGCACTAGAGTAAGCCCATTGAATCAGTGAGGATTTGGTGGGTCAGCTTCTCCATAAGTTACAATGTGTCTACAGTTGTGACTTACTACAGTGAGCTACAGGATTTCAGACATTGAGTGCATTAGTCACAAGTGTTTTAATCCTTTATGGAGGCAAAGTGAGGGTGTGAATGTGTCTGTGTGTAAACTCTTTCAGAAAGTGTCTGATCCATTGTATTATGTGTAATTCACCAAACCCAGAAGGTCAGAAATAATAACCTTCAGAAAGAAACAAGAATTTGTACCAAACTTTACATTCAATTAATTTAATAGTTGCCCCCCTGCCGACTACAAATCAAACTTTGAATATTCATTGATGAAATAGAATATTTAAATTTAAACTGTAGCTTTGAAAACCATGATTTATTTCATCTCCCATTAGGACGGCTTTCATATCATATTTTAATGATAGAGTTATTTGGACAGCCTTGGAGAAAGAGATGTAATGATTAAAATGTGAAAGAAAAAAAAGTCTCATCAGAAGAATAGGAAACTTATGGTAAGAATGCTAATTGAGGAAGAATTAACTTGAGGAAAGGAATTCATGTTCTTCAGAGAGACAATATGTATTCCAAGAAAACATACGTACGTATTCTCCTGCATTCCACAGGAACAAAGGCAAGGCAAAAAGATGACTGGCTACTCTTGACAGAGGACTGAATCACTAAAATAAGCTCTAAGAAAATATGAAAGCACAACGGAGAACTAAGGAAAGAAGAAAGTGAAAAACAAGCAACATATCATAACTAAGAACTACTTTACAATAGTTACAATGCCAAAATAATTTTAAAAGTTGCTTCGTTAAAAACAGTGCTTTGAAGTAGTTAAAATATTACTAGCGAAACAGAGAAAGGTTCTACATGAAAAGTTTAGGATATGCCCAATTTGATAACTTTTTCCTCTTTTACTGACTAGATTTCAGAAAGAAATTGTCAGTAACATGGACCATAATGCTTTCTTTCTGAGGCTAGTTTTTTCATGCAACATTTATTTGCCCAATTTATTGGGAGTCTTATCTCTTCTGCTCTAAATATTAGCAGTTTATTCAAGTCAGAGGTGTAGAGAAACAAAGACCACAAGGCAGCTCTCTTTTTTTGAGATAATGCTAAAATAAATAAATAAATAAATAATTTTTTAAAAGTGTAGCATCTTGTGGTCTCTCTCTCTCTCTCTTTCCTTCTTAATACATGACCTGGAAATAATAATTTCAAGAGATCCCGTGTTTAGCAAGTGCCATATCTGAAGTCATACGTCAACGGACTTACTGAAAAGCAAAGCTTTTTCCCAAGCACAGCATCAAATTAACAAAATTTCTTTCTCAGCCACCCCCCCACATTGAAATGCTTTTCCCCCAGAAAGATTGCAGAAGCCCTTTAAAAATCATGCTACCGAACAATATGAGGCAGCCAAGAATGAGTAGAGTTCTCAGGCTCAACTTGAAAGGATTACAGTCGCAATAACAAAATACACTGATATGCTACATAAGGGGCACATTAAACAAATAGTGGTGCTAGAAAAATGGGGTTAAATCCAATCCTACCCTCCCCCTCTCACCCACAGGTCTGAGTGGTGCCAGGAACCTCTTCCAGAGATTTCCTTAGAAAAGGGTGCACAGGGGCTGGAGGAGAGCGGGCTTCAGGATGGGTGCTGACCAAGGAGTATCTAAGAACTGGCTCCAGAGGTTTTCCTGGCAAAGGGTACTTATGGGGCTACAGGCTGAATATTGGCCAAAGCGTGTTAAATCCCAGAAAAGCCATGATTTAATAAATTACATGTCCAGAATAGTCATTCTAACAGCAAAATCATTTTGTTTGATTCCAAGTCAACTTTTGCCCTGTTTTCAAACAGCAAAACGAGCAAGGATGTTTTAACATGAGTTATTTAAGAGCTAAGTAATTCCCCCCATCTAGCCAAGGTTGGAAACGGTGCCAGTAAAAAGGCCACCCCAAGATATCTTGCTGCTTGAAGGAGGAGAGCAAATTGTGCTTCTTGCTTCCAATCTAAGGTGCACAGTGCTGGCGTTAGGACACAATATTTTGTACATTCCCAGCAAATGCCACTCTCTGGGAACAGAAAAGCAATCACTATAAATTGAGTAACTAACTACTCCTTGCCTTTCCATGACACCCCCAATTCAGTTGCCCCACCCTGCTTCCTTATAGAAGGAGTTTGTCAGAGTTTGCTGGGTGCATATATGCCTCCATGTTGCTGGTGTGCATGCATGAAATCCTCCAGTCAAACCTGTTTATGTTCTCACAGTACCCCTCTTCTTCTTTGGGAGCCCAGACTCATAATGTTAGTATTGCTTGTTTCTGAATATTAAAATCCAGCAGTGGTATAATTACAGAATAAATCATGAGACATAAATACAGAATGTACATGCTGGATTGCAAGAAAATGCATGTGTGTGTTTCTCTCTCTCTCTCTCTTTCTTTCCCTCTCTCTCCCTCTCTTAATTTCAAACTTCAAATATAAATGCTTGCAGTCTCCTAAATACAAAGAATAGAAACAAAATGAAACAGTCATTTTGAACAGAAAGAAGTATGTCTTAAGGAATAATTTCTTGTTGTGCACCTATCTGTCAGTTTATCCATTCAGGATATATTGAGATAAAATAATAATAAATTATCTAACAGTGGCAGTCACAGTATTTGTATGATATTTGGTTAAAGCAATCTTAGTTGTCGTTAGTAAATTTACTGTGAATTCCTTTTTTTTTCTTCAACTACAACATAAACATAAACATAAAATACATAAACCAAAATACAAATCGACTGTGTTCCCCACCACCATAGTCGGGACCTCTTGCAGTAATCCTCTTCTTCCTCTATCTTTATTCTTCTTCTTACTGTGACTTCCTTTGCACTTTTATTCAAATCCTTTGGAAGCTGATATAGCCGGTACTTCCTGTCTTCCTATCTTACTTTCAGACACATTATTATACTGAAACATATTTAGAATGTGTTTCCCAATACTTTTGATGTTCTGTACAGTCCCACAAGAAAAGGACACAAATACATAGTACAAACGTGAAGTAAATCAGCATCTGGTGTTGAAGTCAATAACTCTAGTCTGTCTTAAATTTCTTTGATGGTGTTAGCCTACTAAATGTAGTTGAATAGGACTCACTTTGAGCCTGTTTGCCTTTTGAATGCTGAAGGATATGTGTACCTATTTTCTTTTGAACATTGAAAGAAAAGGGACTTGTGAGGAGAAAAAAAATTAAAGGTCAAAATTGTGGGAGACTAAATTATTGTTGCACGAGAGTACAGCAATGATCTTGTGCTGGCAGAGCAAATTTATATTCTATAAACCAGTTCTAAAAATGGGGCCAGCCCAAACAAAAAGTAATAACTTTTAAACAGGGCTTCAGACCAGCACCAAATCTGGCAACTCTTTTTCAAAACATTTTTTTTTTCAGTTTTATCAACCATTCTCATTCATTTTGAAAGGGAAAATGCTTTCTAATAAAAGGTCAAGGCAAACACTTCAGTGAAATTCTAGGGAAAAGGCTTCTGGGTTCTTGTGCTCTCCTTAGTCATGAACTGGTCAAGTGATATATGCCATCTTTCAATCATAGCCCAGGGGGAAATACCATAAAATAATTTTCCCCTGATGAGCCTTTTCAGGACACACAGCCAGCTAGAATGACTGCACAGTGATTGGAAGTTGTGTACAAGAAAGGAAAAAAACACACACACATACCACTGTCCATCATTTCACAGTAATACGGTAAGTTGAAACACATAAGCAAAAGGAAAATTCTGCAGAAAGTGGCAGAAGGAGCCTCACTCGTCGGAAGGAATATTTTCTGGAAATTGGGGGGCACAGGAGCCAACAACTGAGGCAATCTCTTAGAATCTTATTCGTTAGTTACATTAACTAGCTAACTGTGTTAATGTGGCTGGTTTACAACTCACTATTTGTATCCCCCACCATGCAGCAATGCTCATGAATGGTGCGTGATATAAAGTGACAACTTGTTAAGTAGTGGCACTGTACTTACACTGGCATAATTAGCCAACAGGGTGCTGGCCATTGCCTATTCTGTATGCCAGTTACAGTCTCAAGTGGAATGATCTCTCACAGCCTTCCAACGGACACTGGGAAGTCTGTTCAACTGGAATGCCAGGGAATGAAACTGGGTGCTTCTGCATGAAAAGTATGGGCTGCGTCAGTGAACAATGAGAACTTCCCATAGCTCTCAGGATGGCAAATTGTGCAAGGAGCAACACTGATGGAATGTTGTAGTTCAGTGGTAGAGTACATGGAGAAAGTGCCAGGCCCAGTCCTTGCCATCTTATACCTGTTACCCTGGAGAGCAGTTGACGGACAGTCTGGTCAACACTGGACTTGATGGACCCATGGGCGGATAAGCAATGGATTTATTTTATTTTATTTTATTTTGATGTATAACTCCCAGAATCCCAGAGCCAGCCTGGCCATCTAAAGAAGACAATACAAGCACAGTTTTATCTGAGACAAAGACAAGGTAGGTATACCCTATCTTGATACACTTAAGTAAGTTGTAACTTGAGTAGACCCATTGAGTAGACCCTGTAAGTTCAATGGAACTTACAGAAGAGTTGACTCACCAAATCATCACTGATTCAATGAATCTAGTGAGACTTAATATGCTAAGGAGCAGAATTTCAACCACTATTTACTTCTACCCCAATGATCCATACATCAGAGCCACCACTTTTGAAATATATTATCATGGTTTTGGTGTGTGTGAGAGAGCGGAGGTATCACATATCCTTTTTGCTTGCATTTTTGCCATCCTCTCATGTCTGGGAAGAAAAGCATGCAGGCTGTTACAACAAGTTCATTCAAGAATGCCTTGGATTGCACAACGGTATTGTCACTCTTCAGTTACACAAAGCACAATGTTGCTGAACCAAACATGGTTTCCCCTTTCAGCCTGATAAGTCACTTGACAAACAGAAAGCTCCCCAGGGAGCAAATGCTTGGTTCAGCAAATTTCCAGTTTTGAAGTACTGGGGGCAGACTAAGTATCTTTTATTCGTGTAAGCAAGCATCAAACTGAAAATGACAGAGAGAGCTGTCGAGTGAGACAGATCTGTGGCAAGAGACAGATATTAAAGGAAGTAAAACTAAGGTATAGGTCACCTTAAAAATCCCTTAAGGAAGTCACCGGTATATTTATTGGGCTTATTTCTGTTTCTAGAGAAGGCCGCCTTCATACAACCAAGAAACAAGACAGACCATAAATCAAAAGCACAATCCGATACACTCCAGTAAGTGTAAGCTGGATATAAATGTATGAGATACTGTACTTACAAAGTTCTGGGAGCATGCCAGTTCTCTGCAGGGCCTCCTTCAAATCATCTCTCCCTAGAGAGCTTCTGCATCATCTCCAGTTGGAGTCAACTAGTCCCACAGCAATTAGGGTCCCATGAGCCCACACCATCCTTTCAAGAATCACAATGGGAGTATAACTCATCACGTTAGAAGCTGGAACTTTGCATAAAGGCCTGTTGCCAAATCATATTGCCATTTGTAGCGTGAGCGCTTTGAGAGTGCCGCCAACCCAACAGGCAAAACATTGAAAAATCATGAAAGGAATTCAAGGAACAAGTTTTCCTGGCCCCCTTTGGCAGGAAGTTCCACAGCTATGTTTTGTTATCTCGTGGGCTTTCTTGTCTAGTTTGACCTAAGAGCAATAGCTAAGAGGAAAGGGCAGAGGGAAGAGGAGAAAATATAGCCAATAAAGCAAAATAAGTTGCAAGAGAAAAGAAAGGGAATTTATATGTATTGAGGAAGTGAAATAAAAAGGAGTTAAGCATAGCAAAAATCAGTCTCACGAACAGAACAAAGGAAAGTTGCTGGATGTATAGTTGAAAGTATTTAGCGAGAAGATGTAAAAGATTATAACGGTAAGAAAAGAGACTTGTCAGAGGAGATATACATAAAGGAATAAAATAGATGTTGAAAAAAAGGTAGGAAAAGAGAAAAGTAATAAAACTATATGGCATGGAAAAAATAAGTTTTTTTAAAAAACCTAGCTGCAATATTGAAAGCCAGGAAAAGAATAAGTGCCCAAATGTAGAAACTCTGAAAACTTGTGGAACCTAGAGGACCCAGACTGGGAAGGAAATAACAGAAAAGCCAAAGGTCAAAGGAACGACAGATGAAAAGGGTCTTGCAGAAAGAACCATGATAGATGAATAGGGCAGGCCCGTGACATTTTCTCCCCAAGGCAGAACGTGTACCTTCCCAAGTCCAAAGTTGGGATGCATAGTGCCATAGGCCGTTGATATTATTTTGCCACTTGAAGCCAGTGATCCTACAAGCAACATTCACCATCCTTGGCAGTAAAAATACAAGATGAAACACAAAACAAAATCCGATGTTTTGCTGACCTTTCACGGCACCTCCAATCATTAGCCTATGGTAGCTGTCTCATTCTGCCTAGTAGTAGGGCCATGTTTGGTTTACAGTCTGCTCTTTCATCCTGTGACAAATAGCAGTGCATATATGACAAGCTCACTATTACAAAGGGGGGAAAGTCTGCCTTTTTGCATCTTCCTGTCCTACATATTGCAAACGTGCCCCCTTTGTCTTGTTTTCTTCACAAATAAAATGAAAACAAACCACCCCGCACAAGTACAGTAATTACAATTCTGCCTTGCCATCTCATATCACATCACATCAAGAATGTCTTTATATATCATTTCCTGCTTCATAAATTTTAAAGGCCTTGTTCTGTAATGTATTTTGTTCAGTGATGCTGTTGTGCACACTTATGGCCAGAAAATCTACTCTCCAAGTCTGTAATCCTGCATATTGTTAACATGAGTATATTTATAGAAGTCAGTTGGATACAAACAGTCTAATTCTATGGAAGTCTCAGTCCGAGTGTTCTGTTTTGCTCATCATTCCAGGTTCACTTTGCATGCTCAGTCCTCATAGAGCTTGTGGAGATGGGAGATATCTGGTGTAATGGTTACCCAGCCAAGATTCCCTCTCTGTAGTCATTCAGACACAATACCCTTCTTATCCTGGGGTGGGTGGACCCAGGGGAGAGTCAGTTGTGCTGACACTATGGATCCCTGCCTGGCACCAGTGTCTCCAGTCTACTCAGATCTGGCAGTCTCCAGGGAGTTAAAAAAAGCCCTCACATGGCTAGACATGGAAGCAATATGCCTGCCTTGCAGGGTACAGCTGCCACCACCCCTGCACAAATACCAAATTTTCTGGTAGCTCATCAAGGCAAGATCTGGGTTTAGTACCACAAACCCTCTGAGTCAATAACCCAGACAATTGGTTGAAGAGATTTTTATATTTTACTCAAAGTAGGGGGGAAAGGCAAAAGCTACAAAAAGTTACCTGGGGCAAAATACAGTTATAGTCTAAGCAACGCAAGAGTTCACACCAGAAAATAAGAAAGCTGTCTAATCTACTCAATACTTGCACCTTAGCATAGAGTCCGAGTAATTTTAAGACATGAGCAGAAGGCATCCTTCAAAGCTCAGACAGCAGTTGGACAAAGCCTCTCCCATTCAGAGTCAGTCTGAGCCATCTCACCAGATTTCTAAATCCACTTTGTACATTAAATGACTCTTATCATACCTTTCCAATCAACATGTGAATTTACTTTAATTTTTACCAAGACAAAAGCACCTTCCTCCCCTCTTCCATTCACACAGCTGTATTTCTCCCTCAATTTGCATGACTTCAGGGAAGGAAGCAGACTGGCTTGTGAAGATAAAAGGTAGAGATGTTAGTTTCCTTTGGTACTGCTTTGATGTCCTCTCAGGCAGAAAATCAATTGAATTTTCCCTTTTGTTCTTGCCTGACCCCTACCTTCTCAGCCAGCTTCTCAGGTAATCACAAAGTTTTTAGATGGATTCCATGTCTCATGGTCCCCCAGTTTCTCAATTTCTTCACACCTAGCATTCCCACAAGTGTTTACCACATTATTTTCTGCTTCTATACACATTGGGGTTACCCTGAGCATGTTGATGCTTTGCTCATGTTTTTCAGTAGGCGAGTTTTGGCAACATAGCCAGCATAAGTCAGCACTTGAGTTCAAAACTGGTTAGAGCACAGCCCCACATTTGCACCCGAATTGGTCCCCTGGCAACAATGGGCTGTTGAAGTCAAACCCTATCTTCCTATTACGTTCAACATTAAAACAGGAGTTTGATCTAGGAGAATTTTCATGCCTTATAAGTGAAATCTCTGCTCTCTTATCATTTATCCCTCCTACCTCTTCTCTTTTCCTTGCTTAAGGATGGCTCCTCTCTGAGCTCCTCTATTACTTCTCTGCCCCACCTCCTTTCTCTAGTTTGCTGGCTGAGCTTCGCCCTTTAACCTCCGTTGTCCTCCTCCATCCCACCTCCCTGCTCTTGTTTGCTTGCTGAGTGCTCTCCTCTAACCTCTGCTGTCTCCTCTCTTCTCCCTCCCACTTCCACTCTCTTTCTATCACACTTAGTTTAAATGTGTCAGAAATGGATGATTTACAGAATGGATGATAGTAGTCATAAAAGTGAGCTTTAGATACTTGGAGTCAGAACATACTAATCTTGAAATGGTTGTACAAGTAAACCATTGTAAGTTGACTGTTCCCTGTATATGATCTCATTTTTTTAAAGGACCAGCTTTACCAAAGTCATTCTATTCTATGTATTTTATTTATAAAAGGTTAGGTTAGGTTTGTTTTTATCATCATCTTAGAACTTTTGTTCTGCTTTGTTTTATTTACCTTTCCACCACCAGTCCAAAACAGAGATGGCAGTTTGTCTTGGTTTGTGGTTTGTTAGTTAGGTATTTTAGTTAACCAGCCTGTCAGCCAGCCGAGGCCATCTGCACATCTCTCCACCTCTCAGCTGGTAAGTAGGGACATGCTCAGATGGTCCCGGGCCAGCTGACAGGCCAGCTAACTAAATAAAATAAAATTAAATTAAAATATATATAGTTAGGCAGCCTGTCAGCTGGCTGGGGGCCATCTGCACATGTCCCTGCCTCTCAGCTGTTTTTTTTTTTTTTAAGTTACCTGCCCGGTCAGCTGGCCTGGGGCCCATCTAAGCATTTCCCCGCTTATCACCCGAGAGGTGAACTATAGGAGTAGAGGTTCCTAGGAGAAAATGCCAATGATCTCGTCAAATTGAAAATCCCAAGATTTCATAGGGTGGGGCTGTGTCAATTAAAGTGGTATCAAACTGCAACTAACTGTATAGTGCAGATGGAACAGAAATATGGTTTGGGGTGGGTGGTATGGGAGCTAGAAGAAAACAGCTTTCAGGCTTTAATTTCTACATAACTGAATTTCTAGGTTACACTTAATGCTGCAGGTGACCAAACGGTGGAGCTCTGATTATGTGTGGGTTTATTTTGACTTGCAGTATTTTGCAGTTCCTGGAGTTCTACTTTGATATATTTTGGTTTCTTTTCCATCAGAAATGGAAGAAGGGTGGTGTTTGTTTTTTCATAGTTTTGGAATATCCAGACCAGTGTGTCTAGTGGTCATGCTATTCTGGGGTACTCTGTAGTTCCACAATGAAACTTTTATTCTATAGTACTCTATAGTAGAAAAGAAAGCTGAAAATATCCTCGATGAGATTCACACACCACTCCAAAGTCAGTCCTCCGCACTGAGAGTGATTTGGATTGTATGGAAGAACTCAGAGGCTTGGCAATGCAATGCAGTGATTGTATTGTCGTTGTTGGCAATGTGTGGCTGAAATTTCTAAGACTTAAAGTTCCCATCATCTAATGAATGTGTCACTTATATATATATAATATGGACTCCCAAGGCCTCTCTGACACACAACAGCATTTACGCTGCGGGGAGGATGCTGCTTCCTATGTGCATACTAGCTGCAGTCTCTGTCATCCACTCAGCAGCATGTCACAACAATACTTCTGGGACTCTGTGAATTTGTTCTTGACAAACAGATAAAAACACTTGAGAATATGTGGAAGTGAATTGAAAGCTAACATCTGGATCTTCCTATCAAAGCAGGAGAAGTGCAAAGCTCACACTATTGTTTCAATCACATGCCCAGATCAGCTGCTATCTTCAGTATTATTGGAAATCTATGCTGCTTTAATGTAGAAATACACTAGATTTATTAGGTAAAGGTTCCCCTTGACATTTAGTCCAGTCGTGTCCGACTCTAGAGCGTGGTGCTCATCCCCGTTTCCAAGCCATAGAGCCAGCGTTTGTCCGACAACAGTTTCTGTGGTCACGTGGCCAGCGTGACTAGACACGGAACGCCATTACCTTCCCACCGAGGTGGTACCTATTTATCTACTTGCATTTGCATGCTTTCGAGCTGCTAGGTTGGCAGGAGCTGGGACAAGCAACGGGAGCTCACTCCGTTGCATGGATTCGATCTTATGACTGTTGGTCTTCTGACCTTGCAGCACAGAGGCTTCTGTGGTTTAACCCGCAGCGCCATGACTTTACACCCACTTTAAATATATATCTTGCATTATCACAAGTTTGCAGGGCTTTTTGAAGAAAAACAAAGACATTTTTAGGGATCATTGCAGTTACCACAAAAAGAATAGTTTATAAAACAAAAAGGAAGATCTTGGTAAAGGCTGCTTCACTTTGGGTATATATTGTGTTTTGTTCTCAAAAACACACACACTAGTACTCATAGTGTGAATGGCTGTCATGTATTCTTAAAGATCTGGGATACATGTCTGGGAAACTTTATTAGTATGGATAGAATGTCAGAGAAACCCAAGTCCCATTCAATGGGCTGTATTGCCTCTCCCCAAACTTTGCTGGTTTCTGCACATTCAGCTCTCGTGTCAGAGGAGTCCATGTTGGACTTGGTGTGGGAGGATGAGGCAGAAAGCCATGGAAAAACAGAAAACCTTTAGGAAAAGATTAAAGAGAAAGAGAAAAGGGATATAAAAGAGGAGAGAGGGAAGCAGGAGAAAGGAGTTGAAGGAGAGAATATATCCAAAAGGGTTGAGGTCTTGATAGGAGGGCAAACTGAAAGAGGAAGAAGATAATTGGGGTGATGCTGTAGAAGTACCAGCGGAGGAGTCCAGAAGGCAGAGATGGAAAATCCAGTAATAGCTGAGCCCCAGGAGGATTGGAAGTATGTCCAGAAGAAAGATCCCTGAACAGAAGAAATAATCTCCCTGAAAGTTCCTAAGGCAGAGGCAGAACACTTACACAACTTGGACCCCCCTCGGAAACCTTCATTTGGGGGGCAAAGAGAGAGGAGAGAAAGGAGGAGAGAGCTTCAAGAGTGAATTGAGAAGGAACCCACTACCTCAGCAGACCAGCCCTGGCTCAATCCCCAGGAGAAGGCTTATCAAACCCCTCAAAGTTTACAAAGAAGCAAGGGGAGGCAGGAGAGCTCTCCCCACTACTCAGCCGGTGTTCCCATAAGTCATCCCTGCTGCAGCATCCCTTATTTAGAGTTTTTACTCCACTTTTCTTCCCAAGAGGACCCAAGGCAGCTTACAATATTAAAAGAGACAATATTAAGTTATTTTAAAAAAATATTGCAATATTAAAAAGCAATTAAATGAGTATCCTATCAAAACTAGTACATAAAAATGTTTTTAAACAATTTTTATAACATATTTAAAAAATAAACAGACATAACGGCCCTATTAAAGTACCATTTATAAGCAGCCAGTTATCTGCAGGAATGGGCATAACAGGTGCACTAGTTTTAACTGGGCATCCAGGCTCAGGGAGGAATCCAGGAGCACCAATATTTTCAGGGGGAATGTAGCCTCATCCAGCACCAGCTGCATCCCTGTTCCTTGATCTGCCTTTCGACTAACCAGGAACACCTGTCTTGTATGGATTAAGTTTCAATTTATTCACCCTTATCCATTCTATGACTGACACTAGACACTGATCCAGAGCCAAAACAGCTTCCTCAGATTTTCATTGCAAGTTTGCAAGTAGTAGTAGTAGTAGTAGTAGTAGTAGTAGTAGTAGTAGTAGTAGTAGTAGTAGTAGTAGTAATCCCCTCCATGGGCACAGGCCTTGTTGAGGTGGTGGGGCTTGCACGTTTCAGTGAAGTTGATAGCTATGCTGAAGGGTCTCCCAAGTAGACAGGTCTCAGCTGAGAAGCCAGACCAACTGTGTCCACCAACTATGAATTATGATGAGAGGAATTAAGCAGAAATCCACACCAATCATTTGTTGCCCGGGTCAACAAGGACCGTGTCAGATGCTATAGCCCCTGGACATCTGGCAACCAAAGAGCTGCAGGGCTCAGCAGACCCTGTTGAGGGACCAGGACAGGCTGCTGCAAAGCTACTGGAACAATGTACACACAAAATGTGGACTCCCGCTGAAAATCGAGAAATTATGAAATGCTATTACAAGGCAAACCCAACAGCCCATGGTTTTCAAATAAGAATGATGGAAATTTAGAAAAGAAAACACCTGAATAGTGACCTGAATAGTGGCATGATGAAATAGCAATTAATGGACCAGAGAAGGTTTATCATCTAGAGTAAAGTGTTTTCAGAACTGGAATTGCAGAAACTAGAAAAGTTAGCAAAAGAAAAATCAACACAGAACAATGACCATAGTATGGAATACAAATAGAGGGTAGAGGTAGATGCTTTAGTGGAAGACAATGTATCAATAAAGGAACAACTTATGGAACAACCCAGAAATTGTGAGTTCACAGAACAGCAGACATCACTGAGGGGAAAAATAGTAACCCATGTTAGCCAAAACACAGAAAGACAGAGGCTCCCTATTTCGCACCAATTACAAACCAGTAAAAGATCTACTGACAGATGCAAATATAGTAATCAGAACAATCCCAGCCAACACACTAAAGGAAATAAACCAGCTCATGTATAGCACAGCTACCATAATAACAATGGAACTTGGTTACTAGCTTCAAAAAAACTCAGAAAACCCCTGGCACTCCCAAATGGAAATTTTGGCTGGAAAAAAATAAATAAACAAATTACGTGCAGACATTAGTAACTTAAAACACTTGAAAGATTCAAAACTTAAAAATGAAAAAGTAAAAGCCAGACTGTGCAAAATATATGACCTAAAAAGGAAAACAATCCTTGAAACTATGGAAGAATTAAAACAGCGGGTAACAGCTACAACAAAGAAAGTTGAAAGATACGATGGATACTTGAAACAATATAGAGAAAACAAGCGATTTCAAAATAACTAATGATTATTCTATAAATCACTAAGAGAAAATTTGGAGCAAAAGAAATTAGGCTCATATAAAGGTGATGCTCTAAAAGTTTAGAAAGAAATTTGGGAAAGCCCAGACAGACATAACAAAAACACCTCGTGGATTAAAGACATTTGTAAAGAAACTCAAGGAAAACACATGGATGATATTGTAATAACAACTGAAATGATTAAGAGGCAAGTAAAGGCTGCAAAAAACTGGAGTGCACCTGGTTCAGATGAGCTGCACAGATTTTGGTTAAAGCTTATTTAACAAGTCTCCATCAACGTATAGCAGTGCAGTTTAATGACTTCAAAATTCCATAACTGAAGATTGGATGACAATAGGCTGCACATTTCTGATAATAAAAGATCATCATAAGGGCAATGAACCCAGTAATTATCGACCAATCACATGGCTTCCAACAATGTTCAAGCTCCTCACAGGAGTACTTGCAAGATCAATATATAATTATTTTATTAAAAACTCCCTATACTCAACTGAACAGAAAGGGAACTTTAAAAAGTCAAGAGGCCTGAAAGATCAGCTGCGTATTGATAAAATGATACTAAGGAATGCTAAAAGACAAAAACCAAATCTTAACACCACCTGGATAGACTATAAAATGGTATTTGACTCATTGCCGCACAGCTGGATTAACACCTGCCTTAAAAATTTTGGGATTAGTAAAAATATTCAGAAGATCCTCGAAAAAACATGGAAAAATGGAAACACACTTCAGTGGTCCCTGTAGTTATTGGGGCTTTGGGAACAATATCAAGAAATTTCACACAGTACTATAAGCAGTTGCAGATCTCAGAAATCACACCATCAGAGCTACAAAAACTGGCAATATTAGGAACAACATACATACTGCATCAATATTTAACAGATACTTAGTTTTCTGGTTAAAACTTGTATCTGTTATATAATACCAATGTTTTTATAATTTTGACTGTGCCTGGAGTTTTTTAACAACAACAACAACATGCTGTCAATTCTGACTTGTGGTGACCCTTTGCAGGGTTTTCCAGGTAGAGAATGTTCGGAAATGGTTTCCCATTTCCTTCTCCTGGGGGCACTCTATGACTGTGCAGCTTGCCCAAGGCCAAACAGACTAGCTATGCTTCACAGGAAACACAGTGGGCAATCATGCTCCCAACCTCTGGCTCTGTAGCTAGATACCTAAACCACTGAGCTGGGAACTAAATTAAAACAGCAGTTTTAATTTAACGGAGTACTATATTAACTAACAATGACCTGATCCATGGCCATGATTCTTCTGTCATGTCTACTCAAAATAAAGTTCCAATCAACAAAGGGGAATTGATTCAAATTAAAATCTACTGTTTGCAGATTCAGTCCTTTTTTACTTATACCTGCTGATCAGCCTCTTTGAATAGTCTTATACAATATCTGTGATAATATCCTGTGATTGCTGATTTCTCTCATTGTTTAATTTTTTCCCTTTTGTAACAGAGAAATACAAGAAAAAAACACAATAATTTGAGATATCCATAATTAATATATAAAGTATCCATAATTTAACATTTGCTTGTGACCAAACAGAAACTGCCCCAAGGAAAATGAGAGGAGTATTTATGGAACAATTGTTCTAGACCAGACCAGACCACACAAACAGGAAGTAATGAAATAGGCAGAACCTAGAAAGAGGAAATATTTAATTTGTAGGAAATGCTCGATTAACTGTGCTACATCTGCACACATTGTAGAGCAGAGGTGGGCAAAGTGCAACCTGTGGGCTGTGTATGGTCCCCAAACCTCTTTTTTGCAGCTTCTAAGGCTTCTCACGGTTCCTCAGTTCTCCTTAGAAAAATGGCTTGTAAAAAATTGCTGTTGCCAATTACAAACTTTAATGGAAAACTACTGAATGTCAATAAGGCTCACTACATTTTTGCCATTTTTGATTCAAGAAGGATTTTTTTATTATTTCAAAAGGATTAAGCCTTTGTTATTTAAGAGGCTTTTGTCTTGATTGTTATTAAGGTAAAGGTTCCCCTTGACATTTAGTCCAGTCGTGTCCGACTCTAGGGCGCGGTGCTCATCTCCGTTTCCAAGCCATAGAGCCAGCGTTTGTCTGAAGACAGTTTCCGTGGTCACGTGGCCAGCACGACTAGACACGGAATGCCGTTACCTTCCCATCAAGGTGGTACCTATTTATCTACTCGCATTTTTACATGCTTTCAAACTGCTAGGTTGGCAGGAGCTGGGACAAGCGACGGGAGCTCACTCCGTTGCGTGGATTCGATCTTACGACTGCTGGTCTTCTGACCTTGCAGCACAGAGGCTTCTTAATTATTTAAACAGGAAAGCTTTCAGCCAATTCCATAGACACTTGCACCCAGCTGCTTTTTTAAACTATATGGTTCTCAAAGTGCATTTAATATTATTCTATAATTAATTGTATTTATTTTATAATGAATTAAATGTAACTGGGGGATCCTCAATTACTTAAGTCTGCATGAGCTTAGGAGAAAATCGCAGTGAGCACAAAATGGTACCTGTAAACCATCTTGAGTGCTGCCATTGGTGTTGTCAGCATTCAGGCTGCCCTTTGAGAAGCTTAATCCAGGCATGATATTGCACAACAATATCAGGCTATTTCCTGGCATTAATAAACGAGGTTTTTTTTAAAAAAGAACTGAATATCTTTTATTTCTCCTCTGGTCTTAATTGCATACAGTGTTGCAGTTTATTCCCAGTGGGAAATGATGGCTATCTACAGCACTTCCTCTCTTGTGTTCCTGGCAGGGTCAGCTCTACCTTTAGCCAGAAGGAGTGAGTCTAGTGTGCAGTCTCCTAACTGTTCTTATGGGATACCCTGACTGTTCCCTTCCAGTGGAGGGTACAGAGACACACATTCCACAAAATCTGTTCTTGTGCTTTGTGGAGGACACTATCTGGTTGTCAGTGTTGAAGTGAGAGACAGCTGCCATTCCTGTTGACTGTGTCTTTTTGAATGAAGGGACGGGTGACATTTATCCTTTGTATCAGGCAGCAAACTGCCTTGGGACAGACTTCTACCTATGTCTGATCCTCCTTGCCAACATTCACCAAGTGAGTTCTGATAGAGGTCATTCTTAATCTGTATAGTGCAGCACTTTTTTCTGCCATTAACAGGCAAATGCACTGAAAAATAAACCATCTGACTTCTGCAAGAACAAAGGCAAGACTTACTCTTCTTGAATTAGGCTAAACGATTTGTCACATTATCCAAGCTAGAGGTTCCCTTGCAGAATACATACCTGATGTGCAGGATCAACATTAACCGACACTGAGTCCTCAGATAACTACAAATGCCACCATTGCCCAAGAATGGCAAATTGGCATAGGTGATGAATGTTGTGGGCTAGCAATGAGGGCAAATGACCCAAAGTTAGAAAATACTGTTATATGATGATGCACTTTCTTTAGTTTGCTTTGAATCTCCTGCCAGCTAATTTCATGAGATGACCCTGTATTCTAACATCAAACAAGCAGGGGTGGAGGGAACCATTCCCTGTAAACTTTTTCTATACCATAAGCATGTCATTATTCTCTCTGCCAGAGGGAACTATATCTTATCATCCCATCAGATATATTTATCTATCTAATTAGTTGCTTTACAGCCCCTCATAGTTCTAAAGTTCAAAGCAGTTACTAGTATGTATAAAACATAAAAGTATATCAAAAGGATCTAAAACCTTAACTAAACTCACAAATATTCCTGAATCTGCATAGCAGTTACTTGGCAGGAACGCCTAAAAGTCTTTAAATTCATTTGACTGTGAAAAGCTGAGTTAACAGAAAGCTTTCACAAGGACACATAACTACAGAATAGTCACCACAGCACCATCAAAAAAGAACATAAATAAAAATCAGATTCTTCATGATCCGGTCGGTTTTGAGAGAGAGAGAGAGAGAGAGAGAAGTACAGTAATGAATGTTGAAGCAATGGCCAAAATCCTGTTGCCTAGTGTAGTGAATTGCACTAGAGCAGACCCATTGAACAAATGCAAATTTTGTGAGTTAACTCATCCATAAGGACAGCAACTGAGCATAGCATCACTGAGAGGGAAACTGAGCCAACCAAAGTAACTTCTGAACCCCTTTTTATACATTAAACATTCCAATCTAGACCCTTCCAGATGGTTTGCCAATCAGGCTTCAAGTTCCCTCAAATATTCATGAAGAAAAGAGCACTTTCTGCCTCCCTCCCTTCTCCCACTGAAATAATCTTCATAGAATGATAGAATCAAAGAATAATGGAATTGAAAGGGGCCTGTAAGGCCATCAAGTCGAACCCTCTGTTCAACGTAGGAATACAAATCAAAACAGATCTGACAGATGGTTGTCCAATTTTCTCTTGAATGCCTCCAGCATTGGAGTGTTCACCACCTCTCGAGGTAATTTGTTTCACTGTTATGTTGCTCTAATAGTTAAGCCATTTTCCATGATATTCAGCCTAAATCTTGCTTCATGTAGCTTGAGCCCAGTATTACATGTCCTGCACTCTGGGATGATCGAGAACAGATCCTGCCCCTCCTCTGTATGACTACCTTTCAGATATTTGAAAAGTGCTACCATATATCCCCTCAGTCTTCTTTTCTCAAGGCTAAACATCCCCAATTATTTCAGCCATTCCTCACAGGGATTGGTTTCCAGTCCCCTGCTCATCCTTGTTGCCCTCCTCTGAACTTGCTTCAGTTTCGTGGCATCCTCCTTAAAGTGCAGTGTCCAAAACTGGACCCAGTACTCTAGATGAGGCCTAACCAGTTCTGAATAGAGGGGGATTAGTACCTCACAAGATTTGGAGACGATACTTCTGTTAATGCAGCCTAAAATAGAATTCGCATTTTTGCAGCCATAACGCACTGTTTGAGCCAAGTATCCCCCATCTTGTAACTGCGCATTTGGGGTTTTTTCCCCTAGGTGTTGAACTTTGTACTTATCCCTGTTAAATTTCATTCTGTTGTTTTCAGCCCAGTGCTCAATCCTATCAAGAGTTTTTTGAATTCTGTTCCTGTCTTCCAAGGTATTAGCTATTCCACTCAATTTTGTATCATCTACAAATTTGTTAAGTATTCCCTGCACTCCCTCATCCAAGTCATTAATAAAAGTGTTGATGAGCAGTAGAGCCAGGACTGAGTCTCTTGTGCCCTTCCAATTAGGGCAGTACCACGGAACAAGCCAACTTGGCCTTGAAGGCCTCTCTCACACAGAGACAAGCTGCAATTGTTACTTTCTTCTCATTACCAGGCAGACGCTAACCACCACATTCCCAACCAGCCTTTCCCAGGCACTTACAAAGAAGCCTGAATTTTTGAGATAGAGTCCATTCAGTTTCTTAGTTTCTTTATATAAGCGATTTAGAGAGAATGAATTTAGGCCCATTGTGCCATTTGGAATAAAGCAAGGACGGGTGTGCCATTGACAGCTCATGAGATCTCTTGTTGCAACAGTCCTGGCAACATCACCACAGGGTCTTAAAGAAGTCCCTGTGAACTAATGTTGAGCCTTCCACAAGTCCAGCTGCACTATATTACCCAGTTAACTGGATTTACAGATTCTGGGCCCATTTACTTAGGCTTCCCTTATAACCATTGCCACTGTCAGTTGGTCCAGAAGCAGCTCCTCACAATCCTTGTCTTCCCTGTCTCTTTGAAATCACAAGGACCCGTCCCTGAGATATCCTGAGGGTCCATCTTAATGAAATTACAAGGGCCTGCCCCTTGTTCTCAATTTTGATGCAAATTTAGTGCTGCTGACCAGGCAAAGCTGGTTATAACTGGGTGAAAACAGTTTCTCAAAGTAATGCAGTTTGCAGAAAGTGAAACAGAGAAGAGGTAAACTATCTTAGTGTGGGAACTATCTAACAAAAGGTGTGCATGCAAAAGGCAATTCTCCAAAAATATTCAGTGAAATTCTCTTCTGAAAAATTCTCATGTAGATTCATATATTTAACTACAGAAACCCTGGGGTTACACCTACTTACCTGACAATAAGCCCACTGAATACAATGGGACTTCTGGACATACAGTACATAGGATGGTAAACTTAGGTGATCAAAAGTCTGGCACCTCGGGAAGGACTTGCACCATGCATGGAAGAGCACCAATACTTTGCTAAGGAGCAGGGCTCCAGTTGATTGGGATAATCTTCTTTCTCTGTTTCTTTCCCACAAGTTCCATGAACACGGAATACAGTATTGTTCAGCATATATCATGAAGCAACCCTTTGTAACCTATTGAGGGTGGTGGTGGGGAACAATTTACTTTCCATTCATAAAATATTTGTTTAGCATTATTGGTTATGCAGTTAAACATCTACGGTAACTAGTTTCAAAAATTACAGCAGTAAATTTGTGATACATGTGTGTAACTATTTAATTTATACACACATTCTTTTCTCAGTTCAGCTGAAAGTATTATAATTAATGCTATTTTGAGAGAAAATGACTGTTAAATTGCTGAGGGCTTGGAAACGTTGTTTAAGAAGGAGGTGGTAATTGAAATAATTGAACTTCACGTTGTAGTACAATTTGCGTTCTTCCTCTTCCTTTAAGCAGTCACGAAACAATATGGAATAAATTTTTAAACTTAAGGAAACAGTTGGTTCGTTCTTCCTTCAGCAAAGATGAAGGATGAAAAAGAGAGCATACTTCCTTGGTATTTTTAAAGTTTCCAGCTGCTGCTAGACAGTTAGAATGGTTACCTATGCAGCAGCGAGGAAGAAGAAATCCATTATGAAAAAGAAGTTGCCTTCTCCTCTTTCTCTGTGTTTCAGACCCTTTCTGGAAAAACTGACTGTTTCAGGTACCTCACCAAGATGTGGAGCTTGACAGAGCAGTCATGGGAGTTTCACAGAATCACTAATATTTTTTTTTTCTATGTCTGCAGGTGAGAAGGCAAATCTCAGGAAACATGGTACTACAGGAACAGATTTTTGAGTCTGAGGTGGCTCCGCATTTTGCCTTATATCTTCAGTTCAAGGATTGTGTTTTTAAAAAGAAGTGAAGCTTGGAATTTGGGCCAAGATAGTGCCAGCACCAGGCGACACTGCTAAAATTGGAAGGAGCAGGGCAGCTACGCAAATGAGATGGAGCAAACCAAGAGGAACATGCGCTTGGAATTCCTTGTGCTGTTTGGAGCAAGGCCTGCACCTCCACTGCCACTTTCTTGCACAAGCTCTGGCGGCAGCAGAGCAGGGTTTGGGGAAAAGAAAACTCTCCATGGGCTGGGACTGAGATTTCTGGAAGTCCTGGAAGCAGCAAAGGGCCTAGGAGGCTAGAGTGTCACATGTGCTGTAGGCACAGCAGCAGGGGGGGTGAACCTTCCCAGGAAAGGTGGCAACAGTTGCAGCAGCTGGGAAAGTTTTGCTGTCAGGCTGTCTGATAAAATAAAATAAAATGAAGTGAAATAAAATAAAAGTGTGTGTGTGTGTGTGTGTGTGTGTGTGTGTGTGTGTGTGTGTGTGTGTGTGTGTGTGTGTGTGTGTGTGTGTGTGTGTCCTGGCTCTGTATTACCGTATCACCTGATTAGTTGGGATTTACCCATATTCTGGGACCATTTGTCTAGGTTTACTTCACGACCATCTCCAAAATAAACAGTCCCAGAAACAGATCCAGTCTTCCTCCCAACCTTCACCGACCTTGTCCCTATGAAATGAGAAGGGCCCACCCCATGACATCACACAGCTCTGCCCTTGTGACATTACAAGGAACCAGAGTTTGGCCCTTCCATTTCAAGGAAAGGGGAGGTTGCTGAGCTGGCAACCGTAAGCCTGCATCAAGCCAGTGCCAAGGTTTGAAAATGCAATTTAAATACAACACACCCTTCAACCTGATATGAGAAGCTTAAAAGGATGTAAATTGAAACATCCCTGTTCAGATAAGGAAGTAGCTACTTAAGAACAAATCCTGAAATCCAAGCAGTTGATGATATTTGGGATATTTGTACCATGATATTCGCAAGTCATCAGTTCACCCAGTTTTATTTAGTGAGAAGGATAAGAAGAGCTGGCTACTGAACGTCTCTGTGCTTTGAGAAAAATTAAACCGTTTGGGCAGGCAAGCCATGTCTGAAAGTGTAGGTGCAAATGTAGAGATCATTACTATAATTTAAACTGTGGTGCCACATCAGACTGTGCTAGAATGCATTCCTTTCCCTTCAGGCTCCTTCCACCCATTTTCCCTCCTTCTACTCCTTCTCCTCTTCTGCTATAATGACAGGCATTTTGTTACAGCTTATGTAAGCAAGCCAATTGTCTAAAGAACAGTGCAAATTTCCTGTGGGATATTATTATTCTTACTTCAGAGATGAAGAGACTGAATTGTTGAGATGGTGAATTCTTCATGCCCATTTGGTGAGATGAAGAATGGCTGGGTGAGCGTGTGAGGATTTGAAATCTCTGTAAGCGACAGATAGAAACAGAGATTACAGAAAGCAAGCAGAAACCTTGAGAAAACGACTGCAAAGCTTTGAAAGCCATCTTGTTTAGTCTGCCTTGCTTTTTTTTAAAGCAAAAAAAATATATTATTTTCTTCTCATCCCAAAGGGTTCTAATGTGTGCATGGGTTGAACCATCCCCTAAATACACTAAAATTAAATTTAAACTGTATTTGCCACTGCCTAACCTTTTGATATTAATAATATCAACAAATCATGTATTTTTATAAAATTAGATAAATAGCATACATCTAAACTGTTTTAGTTTTATATTTTGTGATTGAAAAATGAAGGCAGGCTCACAAGTCTGTTTCATACCTTCTGCTTATTACAAGCCATGGCATTTTTGAGGCAGCAGAGTATGCATTTTTTAAAGGGAAACATTTGATGACTGTCAGTGCCCCTAACTGGGAAGGAATGACTTAAACCAGCTGGTAGATCCATGTGTTCAAGTTTCTTTTAATTGGGGCAGAGCACAGAGGATTTGGAACCTGGGGGACTTGCGGTAGGGATGTTTTCTGATTATTACCATGCTGAGGAAAGAAATGTGAATGCAGTCGTGCCAGAAGAGTTAGTTCCCTCGTAAAAGTAACAAATGATGTAAAGCTGTGGGTGGAATCATTGTCAAAAACAGCTTTCTATAGAAACCCTCTTGTTGATCAGGCAGACTGCCAGGTAACAGCAGCCTCTTGTCCCCAGTTCTCCCTCTTCAAGTGATTTTACTTTGATAGAAAACTTCCCATTCACAGGCTCTGCAGCCTCTCCACCCTTCTACATGCACCTTTTAAAAACTAGTGCACTTAAGTATTGATAGCAAAAACTAGCGGCAGCTGATCCATCTGAAAAGGAATGAAGGTACAATGGTCAGAACTCAAAAAGTAATACTCATTCCTACACTAAAGGAAACAGAAGTGAAAAACTCAAATTATTTTGTCCATGTACTGTACAGCCACTCAGTTCTAATCAAGTGAAAAAGGAAAAAAGGAAAAGGACATGTCAAGTATGATCCAGACAACAATGTGACATTTGTTACACGTTTAAATACCAGCTGAAATAAGTGCAGGATAAATAGGCTTACCTTTGATTACATCGCAAAATCAACACAAGTAAGGGAGCGATCAGACAGCTGTAAAGTCGCCTGCCCAGTCACACCAGAAAGAGTCACTCTATCAGGTACAATCTTTCTTAAAGCAATCTTTCCATCTGCTAGGGCAGGGGTACCCAACCCCCGGTCCGCAGCCGGTCCATGGGCTTCGCAGGACCAGGCCGCGGAGACAGATCTCCAGCCCCCTTGCACGCACGCATGGTGGGCATGGTGCGTTTGCGCGCATGCGTGGGTAAGTGGGTGCGTTCGTGGATGGGCGTGGTGCGTTCGCACACATGCGTGCCCCACTCACCGGCGGGCGCATCACACCCATCCGCAAATGTGCCACGCCCACCCACGAACATGCCACGCCCCCACAAACCGGTCCACGGTTCCAAAAAGGTTGGGGACCACTGTGCCAAGGAATCATTCCAGCCCGACCTCAAAAATTAGTAGCCCTACAGATGGACCAAAAAGGTCGGACATGGACATGGATCAGTCACACTGTAGTGCATTTCCCTGTACATTGCGCCATCACCAGGAGATAGATCGCACCCAAATTGTGATCTATTTATTGCCCCATGTGATCACACCCCAAAAGCTCTTCCACCTGGTTAGAGCAGGCACTCCTGATCTTGAGAGTATGAAAGATATAATTTCCCTACTCCCCGTGAGGCAACAAAGATGCTCACTCTTCCCAACTGGGAGTAATTAGTTACAAGTACCCTGTTTCGCTGAAAATAAGACCTAACCTGAAAATAAGCCCTAGTATGATTTTTCAAGATGCTCGTAATATAAGCCCTACCCCCAAAATAAGCCCCAGTTAAGTGAAACCCCGCCCTCCACCATTGTGTAGCAACCAGAAGATGACATGACTGTATTTGAATCAATGTAGATGGTTGTACATGAAAAAAATAAAACATCCCCTGAAAATAAGCCCTAATGCGTTTTTTGGAGCAAAAATTAATATAAGACCCTGTCTTATTTTCTGGGAAACACGGTAACACAGTAACATTTTGAGTAACAAGAGGATTGTAGTCATTCTACATTATTATATATGTTTTGTGTATAGCTTTGTGTTGGCTTGCATGGTAACTTTAGTTTAGGGACCAAGTGTGGTGAAAACACCCTCACTTTCTTTTGCTTCTCCCCCTAGGTGGAATTAAGGTTGGTGATTGCTGATCAGCCTGGAGAGTTGATTATGTGGGGGGAAAATGTAATATCGGTGGTGACAGGGAGGAAGAGATATGGTGCTGGAGGGTGCATTGGCTGTTTCAGGAGATCCCGAGTTTGGCAATTGGTCCCGATCTCGGGCTCTAACGTTTCCTTTCTTGGACAGATGCAAGGTTTTTCCTCCATCCCTCCTCTTTCTAAAATGGAGCGGGAAGCCTGTTATTCCAGCGAGGGTGCTTCTAATATATGGGTAATTACGGGCAGGGGGAGATATGGCGTTGGCGCAGTAGCGATCAACCTAGAAGAACAGCAGACAGATGTTTGAAGGCTGTCCCCTGTTCTAGCTCTGCTGCCACCTGTTCGAACCTAGGTAACCAGCCTAGCCGGCCTCCCTCTCTGTCCCTGGTGTTGATAAATGCCAGGTCTGCCCACAACAAAACCCAACTCATCCAGGACTTGATCCTGGATGAACGTGCAGACTTGGCCTGTATAACTGAGATGTGGGTGGGTGCTGAGGGCGGAGCTACTCTTTCCCTCATATGCCCACCTGAGTATGCCATCCAACACCAGGGCAGACCGGGGGGCGGCGGCGGTGGGGAAATGGGAAGTGGCCATTGTTTATAAGGACATCTTTGAGGCTGCTAGGCTCTCTACGGTGGCAAGCCCAGGTCTAGAGGCCGTCCACGTGTTGTTTGGAGCCACGGGTGGCTTTGGGATTGTGCTGGCATACCACGCTCCCCGTGATCCAGCACGGTCCCTGCTGAAGCTGGCAGATTTCATCTCCGCTGTGCTGTTGAGGTCCCCCAGACTATTGGTTCTGGGGGACTTCAACATTCACGTGGAGGCTGAGGTTTCCGGTCCAGCATGGCTTCCTTGGACTTGACCCAACAATGCTCTGGTGGATGGCTGGTATACTGCCACCACCAGGGCGGTTGACACAATCGCACCTAAACGCCCTCTCCGCTGCCGAGCCCGACCAGCCCCCTGGTTTCACCAGCAGCAGCGCCATGAAGCATAATCGGAGAAGGCTAGAGAGCATTTGGAGAAGGGCCCCAATGGAAATTAATTTAAAAGCCGCCAGGATCACGTCTAACCTTTACCTAGCTAGGGTAAAGGTTGCTAGAAGATCATTCTTCGCTGACCGGATAAGTGAAGCTCACAACCAGCAGGCGGAACTTTTCCGTATAGTGCACAATCTATCCGGAGTTGGCCACAGTGATAGGCCTCCCACTAGTATTTCCTGTGTCCAATTTGCGGCATTTTAAAAATCTAAAGTGGAGGCCATCCGCCGGGACCTTGATCCCTTTGTTACAGACAGTAGATCGAGTTGAGATGTCCAGTGCATCATCTTGTCTGGAGAGGTTAACCTGCTTTCAACCTGTGACGTCCAATGAGGTGGACAGGGTACTTGTGCACTGTCGTGCCACCACCTCCTCCTTAGACCCTTGCCCGGCTTGGTTCATCAAAGCAGCCAAGCCGGTAACAACAGAATGGGTCACTGCAATAATTAATGGGTCTCTCCAGGAGGGCATGGTTCCCCCTGCCCTCAAGGAGACACTCATTAGGCCCATTTGAAAGAAACCTAATTTGGCGGCGGACGAAATTGGTAATTATAGGCCCGTCGCCAATGTTTCTTTCTTAAGTAAAGTGGTTGAGAGGGAGGTGGCTAATCAGCTCCAGGCCCTCCTGGAGGAAACTGACGCCCTTGATCTGTTCCAGTCAGGCTTCGGGCCGCGGCATGGTACGGAAACAGCATTGGTCACTGACCTCCTGAGGGAGTCCGACAGGGGCAATATGTCCTCGATATCTCAGAGGCCTTTGATACCATTGACCACGGTATCCTCTTGGGGCGGCTCTCCGAGCTGGGGATCAGTGGCCTTGCTTTCGCATGACTCTGTTCCTTCTTGGGGGACCGTCCCCAGAGAGTGCAGCTTGGTGAGATGACTTCCACCCCGTGGATCCTCAATTGTGGGGTTCCACAGGGGTCGATCATCTCACCAATGCTATTTAGTCCCTTGAGCGCTGCTTTGGGACCGTTCTGGGGTGGATGAGGGCAAATGGACTGAGGTTAAATCTGGACAAGATGGAAATCTTGCTCATGGGCGGCCCTAGCATCAGTGGGTTGGGAAACTCCCTTTCCTTTGGGGGAGTGACTCTTCCCACGAAGAATGAGGTTTGCAGCTTGGGCATCTGTCCGGACCCAGATCTCACCATGGAAACTCAGGCAGTCCATTTCCATCTTCAGAGGATTGCCCAGCTGCGTCCCTATCTAGACACAGGAGCACTCACGACGCTGATTCATGCACTCGTAATCTCAAGAATAGACTACTGCAGTGCTCTCTACGTGGGGCTATCCTTGAGGTTGATGCGGAGACTACAACTGGTTCAGAATTCGGAGGCCAGATTAATAACTGGGGTGAAGAAATTTCAGCACATCTCCCCCACTCTGGCCGCCCTTTCATTGGCTACCGGTTCGTTTCCTCACTGACTTCAAGGTTATGATGATAACATTCAAAGCCCTGAACGGTTTAGGACCTCGGTATCGAGCAGAACGCCTGCTCACAGCCAGATCTGTCCTTAATACCCGTTCTTCACAGGCAGGGCGGTTGAGGGCCTTGACCCCGAAGGAGGCCCGGAGGGAAAGAACAAGAAGCCGGGCCTTCTCAGTGGTCACCCCCCCCCCCACCTGTGGAATAATCTGCCCATGGAGATACGCCTGGCACCCTCGTTGGACAGGTTTAAATGAGCATTGAAAACTTGGCTCTTCCATCAAGCTTTCCCTGAGCATTAAGTTGCTGATATATCTGCTTCCCTTTTATCATCCTTTTTGCCATCCTTTCATCATCCTTTCTACCATCTTTAGAGCCATCTGTTTTAATTTATCCTACTAGTTATTGTATCTGTTGAATGTTTGTATTATTTTATTCTTATTGTGTTTTAATATTGTGTTGTTTGTCTTGTTGTTGTTAGCCGCCCAGAGTGGCCTGGCTGCCAGATGGTGCAGGGTATAAATCTAATAAATAAACAAACAAACAAATAATAACTGACTGGGGTTGATGGACAGTCATGTGAGATGTGTGCCATAAGTCACAATTAAGACAGGAAGTGTGAAAAAAGTTTGTAAATGTTTGTGTCTGTTCCTAGATAGAGAGGTTTTGATATGTGTGCAAGGGGATATGGTTAAGAGAAAACCAGAACTGTACTTTAGTTAGAGGCATGGAGGAACATGATCTGTTTGGAAAGAAGCTGTGAATAATAGCATGATCTTCTTTAGTACTTGTGTCAAAGCAAGTATTTATCTATATATAAAAAACCAAAAGTGTTTGAATCATAAACAAGTGAAGGGAAAAATTGTGCCAGTGTGATAAAGAACCTGACAGCCCAAAACATTGTTCTTATATTCTGTTCTCACCTCTGCACTAAACCTTTTTATTCCTTTGTGCAGTTTGAAAATAAACCTGGTTTACAAATCTTATTATTTACAGATACGCCAGATACAGGCATCCACATACACTGCTGGTCAGAGTAATTACACATGGTTTATGTGGTAACACTAAAATAAAAAATGTTGTGTAAAGAAGCATTCTTAACACTTTATGTTAACACTTTATGACTACTGTGAAGTCAGCCCTTACCTGTGGCAGTGTTTAAGAGGGGTAAAAAGGAACACTGCTTTCCTAGACTGATGATAAGGACAATCTATTAGGAGTCCTTGTTCACAGATTTAAATGGCAACTCCAAACTTATTACAGGGGTGTTTTTTGGTGTGGGGGCTGTTGTCATTTGGGAGGTTGCACACCTAGATACAAAGGTATGACAAAGTTATTATTCAAAAGTAACATCATAGATTGAGTGGGATGCTTTATTGATGCCACAATTACTTTTAAGAAATACCCAGGTTCTGTCATGAAAGCAAAACTAAATCTTGTGACTCCTTTACGATTAATAGATTTGTTGTTGCATGAGCTTCCAAGGATTGCAATCCCACTTCTTCTGACACTTTGCCCATGCATCTGAAGAAGTAAGTTGTAATCCATGAAAACTCATTGTACAATAAATATTTGCATTCTAAAGGTGCCACAAGACTTGGTTGTACTTGCTTTTCGTTCTTGTTATACATACTGACACTTACTAATATGCTACCTTTTGGTGGAATACTAGCTGCAGGTGATCTTAGAGAAAACGGATAGTCTGGATCCATTTCAATTGGGGTCTAGGTTATGCCATGGAAACAAAACTGCATTGGTCACCCTGCAATTAGTTTTCCTGAAGGAGGCAGACAGGAGTTGTGTAGCCCTGCTGGTCCTCCTGGAAGTTTCTGCAGCCTCTGATACCATCGTAACCATCTGAGACGGCTTTCAAGTTGGAGTCTCCATTCTTTGGTGGTTCCAGTTCTTTCTTGGGGGCAGCTCTCCGAGGGTACAGCTTGAGGAGGCAATGTCGACCACTTGGGACCTCTATTAAAGGGTCTCTCGGGGACCAACCATTTTCCCCAATGCTTTTTGACATCTATATGAAACCACTGGGAGAATTCATCTCGAGATTTGGAGTTTGTTATCATCAATATGCAGGTGACACACAGCTCTATCGCTCCTTCATATGCAGGTGATGCACTACAGGTCCTTGAGCACTGCCTGGAAGCAACAATGGACTGGATGAGGGCCAATAAACAGAAACTGAATCCAGATAAAATGGAGATCCTATTGTTAGGAAGATTGTCAGGCGAGTTAGAGGAGCACTTAAATGGTCTCAATGGGGTTACATTTCCCCTGAAGGTTTGGGTTCACAGATTGGGTATACTTCTGGACCCAACCCTCTCTTTGTTGTTGTTGTTTAGATACTATTACAAAGATACTATTATCACATTGTTGTTGTTTAGTCGTGTCTGACTCTTCATGACCCCATGGACCAGAGCACGCCAGGCCCTCCTGTCTTCCACTGCCTCCCGGAGTTTGGCCAGATTCATGTTCGTAGCTTCGATGACACTGTCCAACCATCTCATCCTCTGTTGTCCCCTTCTCCTCTTGCCTTCACACTTTCCCAACATCAGGGTCTTTTCCAGGGAGTCTTCTCTTCTCATGAGATGGCCAAAGTATTGGAGCCTCAGCTTCAGGATCTGTCCTTCCAGTGAGCACTCAGGGTTGATTTCCTTTAGAATGGATAGGTTTGTTCTCCTTGCAGTCCAGGGGACTCTCAAGAGCCTCCTCCAGCACCACAATTCAAAAGCATCAATTCTTCGGCGGTCAGCTTTCTTTATGGTCCAGCTCTCGCTTCCATACATCACTACTGGAAAAACCATAGCTTCGACTATGCGGACCTTTGTCGGCAAGGTGATGTCTCTGCTTTTTAAGATGCTGTCTAGGTTTGTCATCGCTTTCCTCCCAAGAAGCAGGCGTCTTTTAATTTCGTGGCTGCTGTCCCCATCTGCAGTGATCATGGAGCCCAGGAAAGTAAAATCTCCATATCTTCCCCTTCTATTTGCCATGAGGTGATGGGACCAGTGGCCATGATCTTCGTTTTTTTGATGTTGAGCTTCAGACCATTTTTGGCGCTCTCCTCTTTCACCCTCATTAAGAGGTTCTTTAATTCCTCCTCACTTTCTGCCATCAGAGTGGTATCATCTGCATATCTGAGGTTGTTGATCTTTCTTCCGGCAATCTTAATTCCGGTTTGGGATTCCTCCAGTCCAGCCTTTCGCATGATGTATTCTGCATATAAATTAAATAAACTGGGGGACAATATACAGCCTTGTCGTACTCCTTTCCCAATTTTGAACCAATCAGTGTTTCCATATCCAGTTCTAACTGTTGCTTCCTGTCCCACGTATAGGTTTCTCAGGAGATATATAAGGTGGTCAGGCACTCCCATTTCTTTAAGGACTTGCCATAGTTTGCTGTGGTCCACACAGTCAAAGGCTTTTGCGTAGTCAATGAAGCAGAAGTAGATGTTTTTCTGGAATTCTCTGGCTTTCTCCATAATCCAGCGCATGTTGGCAATTTGGTCTCTACCAACCCTCTCTACAGAGGTGCAAATATCTGCTGTGACCAAGAGTGCTTTTTATCAACTTTGGTTGATTGCCCAGCTGTCTCCTGGAAAAGAAATGTCTAAGAACAATGGTTCATGTGTTGGTAAGCTCCCAAGTAAACTACTATAACACTCTATGTAGGCCTCAGGGCCACAGAGTAGCTTCAGGAGATAGGACAGGCAGTGGCACATTAATTCATCCATTTTATTTGTATCCTGCCTTTCTCCCAACAAAGAGACCTAAGGTGGCAGTCTGTTTTCAACTCCAATGTTTTGTTGGCTCCTCCCAGAAGCTATACCTTGAGGCAACCCCCTCACTTAGCCTACCCGTAGGGCTGGCTCTGTATAAGAGCAAATATTTACCAGATTAGGGTACTCGTACAAACTTCTATGCTTAGCTAAGTATAAAAGCGAAATGTTTTGCTCTCTTGGAAGGGTGCTGTTGTGTCTACATAATACTACTTAATTAATTGCATGCTGTCGAGTCAATTCTGATTCATGGCAACCCTTTCCTGGGTTTTCTAGGTATAGACTAGTCAAAAGTGGTTTACCATTCCCTTCTTCTGGGGACATCCTGGGACTGTGCAGTTTTCCAAAGGTCAAGCAGGCTGATGGTTTTCAGGCAGCACACTGGGGAATCAAAGTCCCAATCAGATACCTAACTAACTGAGCTATACAGCCAGCTGGATGCATAATACTAAGCAACATTTTTTTATTACAGCTAAATGTAGACATTGTAATGATACTCCTAAGGAAAGATTTGCATGTGTATCTGCTTCTCCTCCCCCACCCCATACATATGTGTCTTTAGAACCTAAAAGCTTTTGCTATTTTATATTTAGTTACTTAAAAGCATCCATAGTTTTTATGCAAGAAAAATAAAAGAAATATAGATAGCCTTTAAAAATGCCACTAAGGCAATGAAAAAAAGCTTCTCATCTATAATGTATCGTGGAACAATGAAAGATAACAAAGAAGTCAATACTAATCCTGAAGCCTTTATCTAGAATACATATTTACACCCTCCCATCCCATTTTCTATATACAAGATTTCAGTGCTTCCAATTAAGTCTTGATATAAATGCATAATGAAGGCCTTATTAGAGAATTTGTCTGCACACAACAAAGAGGCTCTCCCATACGGTGAAGCAAACTTCCGCATCTTCACATTTTATCAAATAAAGTTCAAGGCTGAGTATAATCCAACGATCTCTTGACTTTCAGCTGCCTTTCTCAAACAAAACAAAAAAAGAAACTTTTAGCTTAAGATTTGTACTAAGATTTGAATAACCCAAACTGCCATTTGCACTTTTACAATTGTGTTGATTTTTTAAAAAAAAAAACCTGTAATGGGAATAAAGAAGAGATTTTTCTCTCATGAATAAGTCATGTTTCCCTGATAGCTATTAAAATTACGTTCAGTAAAATCTTTGCTTTCCAGACTGTATTCTCTTTAGAACAAAAGCGTGCAGTACATGGAAGGGAGGGAGGGGGGTTTCTTCCACACAATTAAGTGTTGCTTTCTAGAACAGCCCTCATACCACATTCAGCCCTGAAAGGGTCTTTTTCTGTTTCCCAAAAATGTTAAAAAAAAAAAAAAGATTCAAAATTTGGTCATCCCAAAAAGCTTTTTTCCCCCTTCTGTTTCACTTTTCTTAATGGCTGAAAATGGTCATTTCTAGGCTCTCTGCATGGCCCACAAATGAAGACGGTGCCCCTGAGATGGCCCACTCCTATATTGAAAATACTTAATGGTTTTGAGCAGAATAACTGACTTACATGTTCTAAGCCTATTGCAATATAAGCCAATTGATGTTGTCCAGTTGCTAGTACCAATCAGAGTAGACCCATTTTATCAACTGTTATTAATAGTAAGCCAACACTTATGTAAATTTCATTTATTTAATCATTCTGCTATAGTTGGGGCTAATAACTGGATTTCCCCCCCCCCCCATTCTTTACGATCCATTTATCCTACCATGTATGATTTAGTTTTTTAAAAATTAGGCAGCAAGCTTCAATTGCAATCCTATGCGCATTTACCTGGAAGTAAGCCCAACTGAATACAGGCAAACTTGTTTCTCAACATGTGCAGAACTGCAATATACCTCTCTCTCAAATCAGTTAACTTCAAGTACCAGCTAACACATTTCTCCCATGCTTGCCACGGAAACATTCCCAGGAGGGCCATGGTATGCTTAAAACATGTGCAATGTGTTGTTATTTGTGGTGTGCCAAGAGCCCATGTTGCTGATGCTGTGGGAATGCAATCCCTTGGCAAAAGCCACTGGCAGAGCTACATTAAAAGCAACAGCAGTTGTCATACAGGATTCCCTCACTGAAGAAATGTATAAAACATTTTTATAAAACATGCCACTGCGTGCAATACGCCATAAAAGGGAGAGCACATAACATTCCTGCTACAAGTTTTGTAATCTTCTTCATATCTCCTTCACAGCTTGTCTGAATCAGTAGCAGAATCAGTAGCCCTTCTTAGGAATTGGTTCTGAGGTAAATCTCAGTAGACATGGAGGAGGGTTGGCAGCACTGGGAAGGCGCAATCTGTATCCACATGACCTAAGCAGGCTCATTCTAACATCTGTAATAAGGACTGGGTGAATTTTCAGCCCAGTTCTTTTTGTCTATTCATGGAATTGAGGCACAAAAAAGAACTGCCCTCAAAATAGGATTTAAATGGGAGAAATACCTCAGAAATTCAGAAAGGAATGCCTTTTGTGTTCTTTTCAGTATAAAGTGGATGGCAGTTTCTCCTCTTCTTTCTTTCATCTCCTCTGCCATTTTTTCTTTCCCCCCCCCCTTGTATATTTTAAATTGTTATATTTTTATTGGTCCCAGTAAATGTATTGCTATGTTATTGCTGATATACAAGATTGTAAACGTTCATTTGACAAATGGAAGTAAACTACCACCAAGTACTAAGGGACTGATTTTCAAGGAAGTGGATGATTTAGGAGTTTGGAGAAGATAAACCACAAGAGGATATACGAGACACGGCCACTAATTTGCTTTGTTTGTACAATAAGCTGATGGAAGGAAGTTTGTGTTAGATGTGTTCATGGGAGCATCAGGCATGATAGCTAAATGAAGCCTCCATATTCAAAAGCAATAGACCCTAAGGCCCTGGATTCTGGGCCAAAAGACAGCCGAAGGGCTGACCTTCATGTCTCTGAGCTTCATGTGGTAATCATTAAAGTACACGAACCTTCATTTCCCCCTGCTTTTACAAGGGATCATTTAGCAATTCCCATGGATTGTGAAATGACCATTTAAAATTATACATATGTGCCTCCTATTCCATGTGAACTCTTGTGCGGTTTGTTTCTACTTTGCTGTTAAATTAATAGTAGTTGCTGGCTGGGAGACCTACCCTTCTAACTCAATTTCATGAAGTATTCTGCCCATTTCATATTCTACACAATCTCCCCCAAGGTACCTGGCATGCTCTCTCTGCGAAAGAACTTCATTAAATTTGCATTACGCATTGAGAATGATGAAATAACTTTGAGTTCTGGCATATTGATGAGTTTGGTACTTAGCAAAATGCTATTACAATAGCATATGGCACACTGCAAAACATCTCTCCTTGCAAATATTACACATTTAAAGGGGTGGAGCAGAAGACCTATGGTTTTTAAAAAAGTTATCCACTCTAACACATGTGTATTTGCTACAACAAAAGTTCTTACATAATGACTCCTTGTACTTTGAGGTCATTTTAATGCACATGTGCAGCCTGTGTATTGAGGGGAGATATGATAGCATTCATCCAATATTTGAAAGGTTGTCCCACAGATGAGGGGCAGGATCTGTTTTGAATCATTCCAGAGTGCAAGCCACATAATAATGGGCTCAAGTTACAGGAAGCCAGATTTTGGCTGAATATCAGGAAAAACTTCCTAGCTGTTAGAGAAATAAGACAATGGAACCAATTATATCAGAAAGTGGCAAATACTCCGACCCTAGAGGCACGCAAGAGAAAATTAGAAAGCCATCTGTCAGATATACTTTGATTTGGATTTCTGCATTGAGCAGAGTTGTACTCTATGGCCTTATACGACCCTTTCAACTCCATTATTCTGTGATGATTCTATGACAAGGGATTTCCTTCACTGGTGTGGTAAGACCAGCACCACATCTTTGTGGTGCTGGACATCTTTGTGCACGTGAGAAAGACCAGCAAAGAATATCCTCTTCAGTGCTGTGAATATTACCCACATTCAAATAAATACATATATAGAATATGAATCTACTCTTCAGTGAATATGAATGACAAGCCATCAGGGTTTGCAGATTGCTACAGAGGGTGACAGGAGGACAGATCCTCCACTAGCTGTGTCACAGGGTCAAACAAGACCATACAGTTTGCACATGTTTACAAATGGAGCTTCCTTAAATGCTGAAAAAAGTCTGTTTGTCATAGTTCATGCTTTTATGCATCTCTCGATCTAGCATTCCAATCAACTTTGATTTAGCACTGCTCATCGCAAGGTAAGCATAGACTTAATTTGCATGTTAAATTTCCCAGGTTTTTATCTCTGAGAGTTTTTTACATTGTAGGAGGATCAACAACTTCTAAGTCAGAGACGGACAATCTCAAGAAGTCTGGGGTCTCCACGCATACATACCTGGGTTTTGGAGGGCTGCGCCTGCTGTTGTGATCACCACCCAAATATTATTCTAAAAATATTTTTTTAAAAGTCCCTCGGCAGCCTCCAGTGCCAGAACAAAAAACAAAACAAAAATGGGGGTGTTACTGGTCTCTCCGGCAAAAGGTTTGAAGATAATTTGTCAATTTTGGGGAAGAGGGTGGGGATGCTGGGATGGGGACAGAGATCTGGGGTCTACCTGTAGCCCATCCCTCTTCAACACTGACTTTTTTCAGATCTCCATTGATTTTTGCCCTGACGTCAATGTGTGACATGTGCTGACTCTCAAAGCAGCGGATGCTGCATTTGCTATTTGGGATATAGAACTCCATGAATTCTGAGTCAGCAGGTCCTGCAGTGCAGGGAGGAAGAAATCAGCCCTGCATGAAGCTACCTTGCTTTCAGCCTCAAGGTGTTCAGCTGGAAGTCTTTTTTCCCCCTACACCACTGAGAACAATGTAAAGAAAAAAGATGGTTTGAGATCAGACAAAAAGCCACTACCTTCAAAGTCTTCATCTTCCTTGGGATTGACAGGTGTCCCGTTTGTATGCTGGTATTGCCTGTTCTCAAGGACTTTGTCAAGCTCAAAAATAAGAGCCAGCAGTTTCTGTTACCTCTGGTGAGTGTTCTTCAGATAAATTAATCACAAGTACTTTTTAAAACCCAGGACTCTAAGATAGATGCTCCCCTTCACCCACAAGAATAATGAGCCCTTCCTTGTCTCTTTGCATTGTCTTGATCTGATTTAGCTTTGAAGTCATCCAGGTCAACATTTTTATCTAACTTTCTTGTTTGCACAACTCTTAAAGTATGCTCTTGGCATTTTGGTAAATAAATAATGATAACTGTAAGAAAAAGTTACAGATTCAAGGCTGAATATTCAAGATGATTAGAAGGGTAGAAGCAAGCACTGCCAGTAATCCTGGGCCATCTGTGTATACTCTTCATTTCTCCTGTATACATTTTTCATTCTAGAGTCCCTGGTGAACAGAAGGAAATGACTTCTGGAGCTCACAAACAAGAAGAAATACAGTCCCATACCTTCCCCCTTTCATGCTTCTGTATAATTAAATGTACACAATTTAACAAAATAATCTGGCTTTTTCGTACCTGCAAATGGTCTCTTATTTTACGTTATCTTCTCTATTTTTCCTTCATACTGTACAGGAAATATAAAAATGCTCACAAATATAGTTCCAGAACTCCAGAGTAGTTAGTCAACAGTATAGCTGCAATTTTAACTCTTATGTTTTTCCAAAAGCAAGTAATATAAATATTTATTATTACGTTTATGAAGATTTAGCCACCCCGAGTAGACGCTGTCTAGGGAGGCGGGGTAGAAATCTAATAAATAAATAAATAAATAAATAAATTTGAATGTTACAGGCCACTGGTCCATGATACCGAACACACCAGTCTCATCATCACCGGAACACCCACAACAAAGCACAAGGTACAGGACAAGCTAGCATATGTCAAACTATTTCCTATTCTTCCTCCACTGCTTTGTGAAGCCATACCCCTGCCACTACAAAAAGTAATTAAGAAGTGACAGCTATACTCAATGGCTGACAGTCACAACTAGAGTAGGCCACATTGAATCAAAGCAACTTACACAGGTGTTGACTTTAAGGTAAAAAGCACATTCTCCTTCATCTTCTTTAGTTTTAATTCCCCTTTTCACAGTTGTAATTGTGACATACTGCATGCATGCTGAATTTAACATGAGGGATTTTGAAGGTGTTGGTGCACCCTCTTAATACCTCTGGCTCTTTCCTCTGATGGACGGTTGTCCTGGAAACCCACAACCCCCCCTGATTCTGTTCATATTCACACATTTTTAAAGGGAGTGTACATCCCTAGTCCCTTCCAAGATCTGTGCTCGGTAACAAACTTCTTTAGGAATCTGTATGATGCCACGGTTATGTAATTGTGCTGGACTGCTGAGATGTCGCAGGAGGTGAGCAGGAAGTTACTCATCTAGCCTTGGAACTCAGCAGTATTGTGCGAAGAAAGGTAATTACTAATTTTCTAACTTTTGTTTCTCTGCTTGTTGACAAAACAAACAAACATAACGTTACATGATCAGTTTATTATTTGTCAATATCACTCATGTAGCCTAACTGACTTGAATCTAAATAGGAGCACATGTTGCCCATACAACACCAAAAATACTACATGGAGTGCAAAAGGAAATGCTGACATTTCCTCTCAGTGAGTAGAATGCAACAATATGAAACAAAAACTTAAAACTGACTTTGACAACGCACACTGTATTGGTTCTAATGTAAGGTGTGAAAAGGTGGACTTTTAGCAGGCAGCAATGGGGAAAAAAGACAGAAACACTCGAAATGTAAATCACTCACAGAATGATGGGAATTTCTTGGATGGAGAGAGCAACCAGTGAAGACATACTAGGACAAAAGAACGAAGATGAAGAAATCATAAAACATGCAAAATTCAGAAAACTACAGTAATTTGCTCATATAATGAGAAACAAAAAGTACAGATTATTGCAGCTCATTATTCAAGGGAAAATAAATGGGGAAAAGTTTGGGAAGAAGAAATTATTGGCTAAAGAATGTGAGAGATTGGTTTGGGTGCAATATAGCATCCTCGTCCAGGGTTGCCACATCCAAAATAAGAGTAGGCATTATGATATCCAACCTTCAGTAGGAAATGAACAAGAAAAATAAGAGTGAAAAGAGCGTTTGACATACACCTGAGGACCTAGAATACATCGCTTGAACTTTAGGGTTCTTTCTTCCATTAATTCCATACAGAAAGATTACTTTCATGCAGGAAATCTCCTCCTACCCTTCTCAACTTGGAAGTTTAGTAGCCTTGCATTTCCTGAGATTTCAGGGCCAAAAATTGAGACTTAAGGTGCAAGCCACAGTTTGATGGTTTGGCCCGGTTCAGTGTGTCACCTATACAGATGTTCCCATACTATAATGGAGCTGGATTGTGGGTGCTTTAAAAGAAATGTGGCTTCTTTATCATGGATCTTGTAGAGATTTTCCACCCGCCTTGATGTTTGAGGCAGAGTAGATGGCTATGGCCATGATTCTTTGACATGGTCCAGAAGAGAGGAGACAATGCTGATGTGCACTGGAGGCATAGCATTTTTGCTGATCTGATCATATACAGGATCAAAATAAGGTGCAGGAGGTTGCCAGATTTCAAGCTGGGTTGTGGTGAGTATGGAAGTTGAGTCATCAGATAGCTCAGCAGCAGATTCAACAGATATTGGTAATGGAGACTTTTTTTTTCCTGTACAGATGAGTGATGTTTGTACCTGGATGAGAAATATAAGGTAGGTGCTTTCTTGAAGTTTCTAATGGTTGATCCAGTTTATTGGTAAGAGACAAAGAAGAGTCCAATAGAGTAATGGTGTCATTTTGAGATTTTTGATTCTGAGAACATCTTGTTGGTTCCGGAATTGGTTCTGTTCTTGTCTTATGCATGGTCAGGCATGGTGATGGACATTTAAGGAAGAGGTGGGAAGTGATGTTGGTGGGAAGTGATCAGAATCAACGAGATCAAAACCAATGTAGACTTAAATTTTTCTCTATGGGGAATGCTAGTGAGTATGTTGGCAACGTTTGCCTGTTCAAACCAGGGACTGGCATTGTTTCAGTGTTTGGTTCTAGAGAGTTGGAGGCTGACTGGGATGGACAGCAGTCAGCATGGTGCATTAGATCTCCTTGGCCCTCTGTTGATACTAAGGGTGGACTAATCAAGGAGGTTTGGATACCAGTGAGCAGTCATCCTGGCACCCTCCTCTTGATGACTAAGACATTGAATGAAGGGAAATGGTGAAGTGACACTTTGGCAGTTTGGATGACTTCAGAACGGTGAAAGTACGAGAAGGCCCATGTTTAGGCAATGTGGGTGCTTCCTTTCTGGTGACTTTGATTGTCAGTAGGAAAACTGATGCCCGTAAGTGTATGGGGCTGGATTCCTACATAGTCAAGCCTCGGTAGAATTCAGAGGCCTTGTCATTTGGCATCAGATGGTCATGATAAGGAGGTAGCAGAAAGGGTCGTTCTAATCCAGGGGAGAAGTAGGGCATGCCATCCAAATAACAAATTATTGAGGAACAGGCTTAACATTTCAAACAGTTCAGACTAAGCCCTTCCTTAGTAGACTGTTAGCCTCTCAAATGTGAAGACTGCCAAAATATTTTTGGTTGGTATTGTTTTGGTGTTGGTGTTGGTTTGGAGCTGTGCAGTATTCTCTATAATTAGTTTCCAGCTGCACCAGATTGTAAAACTTGTAATTTCTTAAAGGGATAGTGCTGGCAAGAGAAAATGTTATTCCTATGCACTAGCCTCTGTGAGATATTAAACTGAGTGCCTCCTATAGACGTTAACCAAACAACTCCTATGAATGCTTTTAACTAGATTGAGGGAACTGGGAATTCACCCAAGGCCAGCAGTATTTAAAGGGCCCCAATTCTAGAGGTGAATCCAGTCGCAGGCATTATATAAATAAGTGGCAATACCTCCCAGTTCCGCTCAGGTTTTTTTGGAAGGACACCATATCCTCATCCTCCTTTTCAGGCAGGGTTTGTGTCCATACCTCTTGGTGGTATGGATGGAAGATGGTACCACTTGTATCAGGTGACAAAATATCTAGTTATGGCTGTGCTCAGAGGCCTTCATACGTAGGGGCAAATCCCTTTCAGGCACATAGTTCCTTCAAGAACAATCAGATTTGCAAATGAAGACCAGGTATACATTTCAATGACCTCTCCCCAGACAGGCTTCCCAAATGTTGGGGTAATGTACCCCCTTCTTGAAAGCAAGCTGGTTTGCAAAATGCAGAGAAAGTCAAAATCATGCCGGGATAATTCAACATCTTTTCTCACTTCAGGCTAGGCATGGGTCTTTTCAATTTTTTTAACTTCAAATCCCATAATTCTCTATTCTGAGAGTTCAACCTGACAGCCCTGTACAGACACCTAAATGCAGCTTAACTGGAGAAAAGGCCTAGCTGGTAAGCTCCCAACTAACAGCAGGTCAACCTCCTTTCTGCACAGGAAGCTAGGCCTATGATAGGCCTTGAAGACATCCCAAAAAGGTCTTCTCTCCAGGTAAGCCACATGTAAATGTTTGTAGCTATGGGCCTGTCAAGTAGCATTCCAAGAATAGAGATTTATGGGATTTGTAGTCCAAAAATCCATAAATTCTTTGGGTAGTTCAGATTGTTCAGCTTCTAATGATGTGATACTGGTATTACCTAGTTTGGGCTTTAATTTATTGTTAGAGCAGCTTCCAAGTAGCTTTAAGCTACTTTCAAAACTCAGCTTAGCTTCATGTGTGGTTTGGCTTTTTAGGAAAGCAGGCTGCTTTAGGAACATCCAACCATGGACTTCCATAACCCCTCACAGTACTTTGTTGCCTTTGCTGAACATTTGCCAGCTAAGCATGTATCTCAAATCTAAACTACAAACTACAAAAACACTCCCAACCTCCAGATAGGCATCTTTTTATTTTAAGCAAATATAAGGGGAAAAGAAATGCTCTAGAAGCAATCAAGCTATCCACAACCCCCCTGAACTCTGATGGCATACTTTACCTTAGCTGAGTTTCATAACATTAGATCTGTCTGCACTCTTTGCCACACATTGTCAAATGGCATGAAAAATGCAGCAAGATTACCCAGAAAACCTTCTAAATTCAGTATTTCAAAACCTGCAAATGCTTTTTTCCAAACTTTGCCAGAACTCAAGTATATTATGTGACAACATTATGTTACTGTCCTGATTTGGATAAAATGCAAAAACAATCTTCTCTACCAATATCACAAGGAAAAGTTAAAATGTTTTTGCTTCTGTTTTTAAATCTGGATTCACTGCAGCTTGCTATGTCATATGAACCCATGTCAAGATGTGAAATTCTGAATGTACAGAGTGCTAAAATAATTAAGGGGGATGTCAAAAAAGTACTCCTGAAAATATACATCATGCTTTGAAAATGAGTTTTGAACAGCTGAACCTAAAAGTCACTGCAATACCATCAGCTGACTCTCCAGCCTCCTCTGAAAGTAAGGTCAATGTAAAATAACATTGCCTAAGAATCTCTTTCATGGCTGACAATCCATTGTGAAAGTAAACAAAGGAGAGAGAGAAAAACCCTAAAGTCCTAAAGTGCAGATAGAGAAAATTGGTACCTGAGCAAGTTAGTCCACCAGCACTTTCAGCCCTTGCATTTTGCCTACCTGGAAAAATAGGACCCAAGCAATTTACACCCAGTGTAACCCTCTTCCCTCACAGATGAACTGATCTGTTTCTCATAAGTAAAGTTCATATCTGCTATGTCTATTATTTGCCTCAGACATACTTTACAGGAGTTGTATTTTGCATCTCGGGCAAAAGCAATAGAAACTTCCATTATAAAATTTTAGACTGTATATTAAGCAGCCCCCGTAAGTTACTGCACCAGCAAAAGCCAGTTGTTTACAGTTGAAGAGAAACATAAACGTCTGAGAAAAATATAAATATAGGGAGGCAAGAGAGACATGCAGTTCCACACACCATCACAACACCCCTCCCCACCAAGATACCAACCACACTGATACCAGGGGGTGTCAGGCATCGTGGAGCAGCAGCAACTATGACAGCAAACAAGGACAACAAGGATTTTCCTCCATAGATTCAAACTAGCATGACTGGGTGAGCACTTCGAATAATTATCTCTGTGTCGTTATAATATGCATAAAGGCTGAAGAGTGCTCAAAGTTGCTTTTTTACTTTTAAATGATGTGTTTTAGATATATGTTCTCTGTTTTCTGATTATGCCTTTTTAGGCTATAAGCTTCTGCATTTTCAGTATGTAATTAAAACATACTTTTTGGTATTTTATTATACCTTTTACATTCCTATATTTTGGACTAAATTCTGGCTTAAGTATTTGCCTGCAACTTAAGTTTAGTTTTCGTATATTTTAAGCATTTGTGCTTACAGTTTTTCTATAGCTGCAAGGCTTATGGATGTTTTCAACTACTTTGAAGTATTATTCTGCTTATGGAACATACAAGCAGTGTAGATAAATAAAACTTGTAGAAATAGACAAGCTGATGTTGCCAGGAATTATTGAAAAAATGAAAACCTTGATACCTTGATATGGTTGGAAATTGTTGTCTTATTTCATTCTGGAATTAACCCTACATGGGATAAATGCCAGCTGTGACAAACAGAGGCTTCTGAATTTTTGCCTAGAAGAAAGTTCTGTCGGGCTCTTAGGGAAATGTTCAGACTCTGTGACCTGACATCCAAACTGTAGTTCATCTGAAAATGGATGCTACAAGCAAGCAAAGATCAAACCATGGCATATAAAGCTACCTTATTTACACTATAATTAAGATAAACTGTAGTAGTGCTCAAAAGCAGAAGCTTTCAGTCTCCGTGCAACTGTACCAAAGGATGAGAGAAGAGCACAGAAGATGTGTTTGTATTGATAAAGCTTAATCTGCTTTAACACTGTATCTGAACATAGTCATTGCTCATCATGAAAGATCAATATTTAAGTACCTTTATTAAGTGGAAAAACTCTTTGCCTGCCTATTTGTGTACAACTTAAATTAGTAATCTGAAAGCAATACCATCTTGTGTGGTCTAGAGAGAACACTTAAACATTTATCAACATCTTGTTGCTTAGCACAGAAAATTGCACTTGCAAGCCCATTGAATCAATGGGGATTTAGTGAATCAACTCCTCCATAAGTTCCATTAATTCAAGTGGGCCTACTCTAACTGTGACTTGCTTTAGTGTAGTAAATCAGTTAAATTAGGCCCATTAGACTCAATGGAATTTATGGAGGAGCTAACCCGTTAAATCCCCGTTGATTCAATGGGCCTATTCTAGTGCAGTTCACTACACTAAGCGACAGGATTTTGGCCACTGTCTAAGGACATAAACAGTTGGATTCACTGAATAAAATGAAAGAGAATGTTTTGTAGTTCATTCATATAAAATGAACAGCAATGCTAAAATTACAAAATAGCTATTGAAGTCCGGTTTTATGAGAAAAATTAAAAGTTATTTCCTCATGCTTTAGTTAGAAAGGAATGCCTATGAATTGGTAGGCCCAAGACATCCTTCCCAAACTGGTATTATCTAAATCTTTATTACTGCAACTGACATCATTCCTGACCATTGGCCATGCTGTCAGGAGCTGCTTGGAACTGTAGTCCATATGCTGGGCAACCAGTTACAGAATGGAGGAATTAAATGAATGTGTGACTACTCAGTTATTATTTCTTTCTTATTTTGAAAATTTTGTTGCTCTTCAATTTTCAGAACTTCCACATGTCTTCTCTGGAATTGCACATAGAGTTCAAAGGAGCATACCTGAAAAAGGAGTGGCTCTCCACCTTTCTCCACACAACAATTCTTTGAGCTAGATCAGAGTGCTATTGCCAACAAGATCAGTCATTCAATTTCACCAGTCAGTGGGGGACTTATCTTTCTCTTCTCTGTTCTTCTAAGTTACACCAGCTCTCATTTTTAAAAGAACAAGCCATACCTTTGTTTTGTTTATGGACTAAATGAAAAAGTGGACAGATTCATTATATGTTTTATATGTTTTCTCCTACACACATCTGAAATGGTGATGATGCTCATCTAAATTATTCTTGATGGTTCTTGTTGCTGTTCAGCCAAATCATTGTCTGTGTTAATTGTGAAGATATCTGGATTTATTTTGCTAACAAAATCAAAATTACATCAAGCGTATGCATAATACTATCAACAGGGCAAAATAATATTTCTCCTTGGTAGATGTCTCTTAATATATATGGCCAGGAAGTAATTTTTAAAGTGAATTTCAAAATCTCATTCAAACCAATTGAATATTGGCTATTAGATGCCTATTGATTTTGTATGAATTTTAAGTGAACATAATTAACATAAAATGGGACATTTTAAATTTCTGTGGGCAGTGTAAAACCCTCAGAAATCACATCATGTTGAAAAACAGTATTTAAATACATGCTGACAAGCAATATCAAAACTTGCAGCTTAATCCACCATCTGAGTCGACAATGTTTGAAGTAACAGAATAAGTTGCAAAATTTTCACATCATGTGGGATTTTTAATATAAAGCAACATGATCTATAATATTACAACCATTAGCAGAATTCCTGGGGAACCAGCATTTACATTTATTTGGACTACATGGATAGTTTATGAACTATTTTGATACGCATATGTACATGGTTTACATCAAAAGATTTTTCAAGAGTCAACTTAAACCTGACTTCCTTTTTTCAAATACTTGCTGTTTTCAGCTGCCTCTGGGGTAGTTCACATAACTGAACACCTACCTGTTCAGGAAGGGTTGGTCCAAGATATTTTTCTGTCTGAAGCAAAACTAAGATGACACAACTTCTTTCCATGTAAAGAAGCATGCTGAAAAGCATTCATTCAACAGTAGCATTGGAACTGTGTCACCCACCACACCTTGAAACATTAGTTTACTGGGCCAAGAACACATTGTGGAAAATACACAGCTCTGCCCTTAAACAGAATGGAAGGAACATCCAAGGTATTCAAGAGAAGCAGCTAGTAGAGGTTGCCTCTTTGACACTTGCCTGAGAAGGTTACCTCACTCTGCCTAATAGTAGGGCTGGCCATATACTGTAGTCTTGCTTACCCTCCAGGATTTTGCCTGCAGTGAAATGGCATGAGTAGTACACTTAAGCTTGCACACTCTCTTCCTTTTCCCTTTACTATGGGGTGAAAATAACGTTAGGATCTCCAACTTTTCTTGCAGAATTCCCTCTGCGGTGGTGAGGATGTAGGAAACAGCAGGGAACGATAATGGCCTCCTCTTAATTTTATCCCAGTTGCAAATAGCAAGAGACCAGTAGTGACTGAACAAACTCCAAATATAAATGAACTTCTTCTCTATGTAACCTAAAACTGTTTCCTTTTCAGGCCTGATATAGCTTGCGTGTTGGTTTGTTGGTTTGGCTTTTATACTGCCTATCTAGCTGACAGGGCCACCCTGGCCTGTTTACAACTAAAAAACAGAAACAATATTAGAAGACAGTAAACACAATAATAATAAAAATCAAAATTAAACATCAACGAAACATACACTAACAACAAAGTAAAAACTAAAAATAATAGGACAGTTTAAAGGCAAGATGGCAGCACTGGCAGCATAAAATGCTGAAACTATCACTGTGTTAAGAGGTTGAATACTCAGAAAAGCCATGTTTTCAATTATTGTTTTAAGCTTCCCAGTGAAGGGGCTAGGTGAATTTCAGGCAGGAAATTGTTCCAAAGACAAAGGACGAACACTGAGAAGGTCTAGTTTTTGGTCTTCTCTTTCCAGGCCTCTCTCTGGGTCAGTATTCTCAACCCCCAGCCTGGGAAGATTGTATAGAATGGGCAGGCCTCATTGGAAGGAGGTGTTGTGCCAGGTATCCGCCCAGAGTGGTCAATTGATCAGATGGGCGGGATATAAATACAATAAATAAATAAATAAATATCGAGGTCCCAAACCGTTTAGGGCTTTGTAAGTCAGGAAGATCACCTTGAAGCTGGCACAGAAACAAACAGATAGCCAGTGCAAGGTGGCAGAGTGGGGAGATGTGATGGTATTTCTTCACCACAGCCAATATTCTGGCCGCCATATTCTGGACCTGTTGAAGTTTTTGTAACAGCCTCATAGGCAGCCCCACGTAGAGAGCATTACAGCAGTCTAATCTCGAGACTACCAATGCATGGACCAGCTTGGTGAGGGACCTGCTGTCAAGGAAGGGGTGCCGCTGGGCAATCTGCCTAAGATGGAAGAAGTCAGAACAGACCACAGATGCTACCTGGGATTCTATTGATAGTGCTGGGTTGAGCAGTACACCCAGACTGCGAACCTTTCTAAGGACAGTCCTCTAGGAAGGATCGGAGCCAGGCCACTAATTCCTAACCCAGACAGCCTCCCCAGGAGGATCCTGTGGTTGACGATATCAAAGGCCACTGAGAGGTTGGGGAGGACCAGCAAGGACATTTTGCCCCTGTCAGTTTCCCTCCAGTGCAAGGTCAGATTGCAGGGCGACCCATGCCATCTTCATGCCATGACGTGACGTGAACCTGGATTGGAATAGATCAAGGGCATCAGTGTCCTCCAGGACTGCCTGTAGCTGGTCAGTCACCACTCTCTCCACTAGCTTGCTTTAAAAAGATATGGTTTCACAAACCTCTCAAGTTTAAATTGTATCTTAATAAAAGCAGAGTGTCAAAATAATCAGGGAAGAGTTCCTTACCCACAAGTTGTTGTGATCTCATCTGTTTCCCTACATGACAGTAGGTTTTCTCTACTTTGGGGATCTTCAGACATTTGACATCAACAAGGATCTTGAACACTGACAGTCTCTAATTGCTTCTAAATTGTTTCTTACCAACATACCATCTCAAAATGAGTGGATTCATATCACATGCCACTTGGCTTACATAATTAAACATCATCCATTGTTTGATGGACAGAAACCATAAATAATTCCCTTGACTCGAGGGGAAAAGGCTTAGGAAAGTTGAATCTATTTATTCCCAATACTACAGGCTAAATCCATCCAGCCATCCATCTATCCAGTCTACTGTTGTGGATAGCTTATAGTGTAAATAGATTAATTACATGTTGTTGTTTAGTCGTTAAGTCGTGTCCGACTCTTCGTGACCCCATGGACCAGAGCACGCCAGGCCCTCCTGTCTTCCACTGCCTCCCGGAGTTGGGTCAAATTCATGTTGGTAGCTTCGATGACACTGTCCAACCATCTTGTCCTGTGTCGTCCCCTTCTCCTCTTGCCTTCACATTTTCCCAACATCAGGGTCTTTTCCAGGGAGTCTTCTCTTCTCATGAGATGGCCAAAGTATTGGAGCCTCAGCTTCAGGATCTGTCCTTCCAGTGAGCACTCAGGGTTGATTTCCTTTAGAACGGATAGGTTTGATCTCCTTGCAGTCCAGGGGACTCTCAAGAGTCTCCTCCAGCACCACAATTCAAAAGCATCAATTCTTCAGCGGTCAGCCTTCTTTATGGTCCAGCTCTCACTTCCATACATCGCTACTGGAAAAACCATAGCTTTGACTATGCGGACCTTTGTCGGCAAGGTGATGTCTCTGCTTTTTATGATGCTGTCTAGGTTTGTCATCGCTTTCCTCCCAAGAAGCAGGCATCTTTTAATTTCGTGGCTGCTGTCACCATCTGCAGTGATCATGGAGCACAGGAAAGTAAAATCTGTCACTGCCTCCATATCTTCCCCTTCTATTTGCCAGGAGGTGATGGGACCAGTGGCCATGATCTTCGTTTTTTTGATGTTGAGCTTCAGACCATTTTTTGTGCTCTCCTCTTTCACCCTCATTAAAAGGTTCTTTAATTCCTCCTCACTTTCTGCCATCAGAGTGGTATCATCTGTATATCTGAGGTTGTTGATATTTCTTCCGGCAATCTTAATTCTAGTTTGGGATTCATCCAGTCCAGCCTTTTGCATGATGTATTCTGCATATAAGTTAAATAAGCAGGGAGACAATACAGCCTTGTCGTACTCCTTTCCCAATTTTGAACCAATCAGTTGTTCTATATCCAGTTCTTACTGTTGCTTCCTGTCCCACGTATAGGTTTCTCAGGAGATAGATAAGGTGGTCAGGCACTCCCATTTCTTTAAGAACTTGCCATAGTTTGCTGTGGTCCACACAGTCAAAGGCTTTTGCGTAGTCAATGAAGCAGAAGTAGATGTTTTTCTGGAACTCTCTGGCTTTCTCCATAATCCAGCGCATGTTAGCAATTTGGTCTCTAGTATTATTCCCAATACTACAGGCTAAATCTATCCATCCAGATTAATTATATACATTTTGTAATTTATGGAATTATGGTAAATTATGATCATAATAAAACATAAAAGGAAAATGACAAGTCTCTGACAGCTAGTATAGACTTCACTTTGATATTTAAAAATGATTTGGCTAATTAACATTATTGACATAGTTTAGCATCCGTGTTAAAATAGAGGATTAGATTGCATAGTGCTTTGTTTCTTTCTAAATATCCAGTGATCATGGACTGTTTTCTGGAATAAATGCTGTTTACCAATTCTTCCTTTGCCACTTAGGCATTTTAACTCAAGCTACTTAGAATCTTCCCCAAACAGAAATTTACATCTCAGGAAATATATAAGGCAAAGAAAAATTAAGTAGAATATTGGAAGGCCAGAGAAATTAAAGAAGACATATAATGGCCTTTTAAAAAGAGAGAGAGAGCAGCTATAAGATTTGGATCCCGGATTGAAATATCTTTGGTTCTCTCAGTCTCTCATTTCAAAGTGTTAAATAGTAATTAACTAGAGCAATATTTAAATTGAGACAACCATCTTTCTTTCACCAATAGCTTTAATCTAGGGTCAGAAATTTACATGTGCACCACAGCTGGATAGTCATCATATTATGTGAGGCAAAGAACATGACAGTACCCTTCCCATTCCATGTTTAAAAAACAAACTGGCACATGAAGCTGCCTTAAACCGTGGCTATGGTACAACATTCGGTACGGCACTCAGAGGCAGGAGATTAGCTAAAACCAAGGGATTAGGGCAGGCCGGCCATGTGGCATTTAGCTATCCTTTTTAATGCTTTCACTCCATGGCTCCCTGCATCTCCACTCTAGTCAGCTAGAACTAGGATTCCTATCATCTTTCATATGGAAATGCATTTTTTAAATCAATACTAACTTTCTTAGGATAAAAAGCAGAGGTGTGATTTCTTTCTAGGGATGAAGGGTTACTCTAACTATTCCTATGTCTGATGAAGTGGACTTGTTCACAAAAGCTCACATTAAAAATTATAAAAGTTAGTCTTTAAGGTGCACCATGTTTCTTTTTCTTTCTTTTTTTACTTTTTTTAAATTTTGTTTTCATCTATCTAACTATTCTGACATGCAGAGGGTTAAATACATAATTCAGGGACAGCTCACTCTGTATCAGCATAGCCACTGGCTGAAAAGTAACTTTTCAAATATCTTCTTCCACCATCTCTTCCATGAAGTGACTGCCTCCCTTATCCTAATGATTGGGCCAGCCCCAATGTATGAAGGGTACTGTCCTCCCTTCAAAAACTTTTCTGTCTACTTTGTACTGATGCTCTAAAGTTTCTGAGAGAACTCTGCATGATCAAAATATGGTTTCTCTTTCTTGGATAGGTATCATTTGGACCTTTGAAAATGCTGAACAGAATAATAAATCCACATGCATGGATCTTTAGAGAGGAGATACAGATAAGAAGATAAGAAATGTGATTACATTTCCATTTCTGTTTTAGAAAAGATCTATGAGAAAAAAAGCATTTGAGACAAATGAAGCATTGCATTAATATTTTAGGAACGATTAAAGCAAGACACGGTATTGATGTACAACAACAGGTCTCTGGAGTCATCTAGCATGTCTAAGTGATGTATTAGGGAAATGTGATTAGTCGTAGTGGTGATGGGATCCTATAAGTCCTGCGAAAAATACTAAAAGGAAATAGACAGAATGGTTTCTTGTATCATTGGCACCTGCCTTCCAATTCTTAGTAACACTTCTCATTGATGGTGCCCTTATCTCTTGTGGTGGGTAGCAATGACCAGCTGTAAATCATTCTCATGCTGTCTGATGCTATTCTACTCTGCCAACCTGGATCTTATGATTTTAAGCTGACATTTGTGATTCTTTGTGAATGAAAGCCTTAAGGAACCTTTTCCTCTGTTCACAGAAACAGATGTTACAAATCCACTAATCCACACTTTGAACAGATTATTCTGACAAATGAGATTATCAATTGGCAGTGAAAACAAACTTAATTTACTGAAGAGAACAGAAAGCAGGGGCTTAAGACGGCGTGTTACCAGCAGTGATGCGGTCAAGGCAAGACTTTGGGGCAGATATCCTGAGCCTCTCTTAGCACAAACTCATTTAAAGGTAAGTTAAGTAATACACTTCAGTGTCTAAAAAGAAGGAGATGTCAGTCAGTTCATACCAGAGTCTAAAATCACTTTACCTCATAGTAATTATGTAGTGCTTGTCTTAGGTGAGTGCCGTACCAAAGCCTGTCACATCACGACTGAACCAAAATAATTTACTGCCCAAGGCAAGGGGAAAGTGTTATGTTCCTGCCAGAGGATTCCTCTAATGAAGAAAAGTTTAAGGTGCCCAAACCTGAAGGGGATGAAGAAATGACGACTCCTACAGAACAAGGGCTTGCAGGGTACAAGAGTTGGTACTTGTGGATTGAGGCAGCTTGACCACCAAGTCAGAGCAGGAGGCTTGATAGGGACCCCCAAGCCTCCTGAGTTATGAAGGATGGGACTTTCATATTTCTAGGATTTCCAGTCCCAGAATTCTGCCTGGGGAATTCTAGGTGAATTATGGGACTGGGAGAGGATAGTTCAGAAAGAGGCTCCCCTTATAGAATCTAATGGGTAGCGAGACTATCCTTCCCATGCAGCACTAGTGCGACTTCCAGGAAGCAGTGGGACCGGGGGACATTCCTTTCTTTTTTCCAGCCAAAGCTTGTGGAGTGGAGCAGAAAATGAAGATAGAGAAGCATCTCTTTTCCCTTCTGCTTGGGGAATTCTAGGCAAATTGTGGGTTGTCTGTTGCATCCATTTCCATGATTAGTTGGCCCAAACGTAGTTTCAGGTGTTCTCCCAAGCCCTGCCTGTGTGTCACCACAAGAACCTCCCCCAGTGACATCATAGGGACTGGGATCAAACTGCGACCCTGAAATGTTAAAGAAGGGGGTGCTGCTGATCTAGCAACCCTATGTAAGAAAACTAGTGTTAGATTTCCAGCTTGCTTCCTTTTTGTGGAATAAACTTTGAGCCTGTCCAGACTGGTTGTTTTGGGTATGGGGTAGATCAGGCAACAAAGGGTCTGTTGAGGTCTGGGGAAGAAGCAATGTGCCATTTGGCTTGCTCCTCCCATTTGAACTGCAAACAACCCCTTGTAGCCCAATCAGCTGTCAATGAAGAGCTTCCCCTGATATTCTGCAGAGGCTCAGGGGAAGTGAAATTAATTTTTTTTACACCACTCTTCTCTCCCTCTGTCAGTACCATTCTGTTTTTCTCCCTTTTCCCCTCCCGGTTTCCTTTCTCTCATTCTTCCCCAACTTTCTCTCTCACTGTCCCTCCAAATCTGCAGCCACCATGGCAGTTGGAAGCTGAGGCTGCTGGAGGCTGCTGTCTCCTGGCTAAACAGGCTAAGCAATGAGCATACCAAAAAGAATGCACGTCCTACCATTGGGCAAGAAATGTGTGCAACAGCTCTTGAAGGGGAAGGATAGATTATTCTAAGTAGAAACACATGCAGGTGAGGTCTTTTCTTCTGATCCAAAACGTGCCATCAGCAATCCACATACCATATCTATATGCATGAAACAGACAATGTAGATTTCTTGCTGTATCTCCTAAACAAATATTATGTATTCAGCACACATAAAAACACCTTAATGCTATGCCAGTGACCCCTCATGCCAGCCGGTAGCACGAAGGAGATTGATGCCCACATATTAAAGCTACCACACTAGAGATGGGCACAAATTGTGGTTCAGTAGTTTGGCACAGTTCAGCTGCACAGCTGTTCTGTGGGAACCCCAGCTTCCCTTGCCCCACCTCTTCCGGTGGGCATCCACTCAGAGATGGCACTCTGAGGAGGCAGGGCTGAGAAGCTGTGTTGCTGCCTCTGAGTGGGCACCCACTGTAAGAGGCAGGGCAAGGGAAGCCAGGGCACCCATGGAACAGCTGTACAGCCGAACCGTGGTTTGTGCTCATCTCTATACCACACACAATACAATAAAACTTCATCCCCCAGTATTGCTTGCCCTGAGTTTTATCTCCCAGCCTGTAGACTTGTGAAAGCTCAGCAGTTCCATCAGACTGCAGCAGTCCCCTGAAACATGGTTCCTCTATCCATATATAAACCAGTATGAACGGGTGAAACACTTATCTGCTTTTGCAGATAATCACATCAACCCATTATTTAGATTAGTCAGTTATTTAATTCCTTGGTGATGTGAATCAATTACTTGAATCAGTGAGTCAAAACACCTTTGTTTAAATCAACCCATCTTGGCTTGGTAGGAACCTGACAGGACAAAATTGCGGCTTTCAGCTCCAATTGTGAATCAGCAACAACAACAACTCTTGCTTTTGCAAAAAGCACTTCTATTCTTGTTTTACTACCAGAATGGCCTTGATCAATAGATCCTGCCAGATGTGACAGTGGCATCACTCCACAAGCCACTGCTCCTGTTCATGTCACCATGTTGAATGCACCTGCTATTACAAAGAAAATGAATGCCTGGTTTTTATTTTGTTACACATATCTTGCATGTGACAGTGAACCACCCTTCTCAGTAATAGGTGGAAACTAGAGCATTGCTAGCTGTGGTTGGTGTAGATAAAGTATTATCCTCCTTGGCTTCTTAGGGGATAACTTTCTGTCTTAAAAGGGCCTTTGAAAGATGCAAGAGCCCTCATAGTTCTGTAGAAAGTGTGTTGGCCTGCAGAGTTATAGTTTACAGAGTTGTCATTGTGACGATAAAGTAGGGAGGAGGAAAGCTATGTATGCTGCCTTGAGTTCATTGGACGAAAGGCAGCCTGTAAATGAACACACTACTACTACTAATAATAATACTACAAATATGAATGCAAATCCGAATACAGCTGCTGGTGGTGCTACTGCTGCTGCCATCACTAGTACTGATATGGACCCTTAGCATCTTATTCTGATGTTGATAGGATCTGGCTCTATAAATATTTATACTGAGGAAAATTTCTAAGATATTAGACCTTGTTGATGTGTGGGTTTTTACAATAATAATTGATTGTGCCCAGAATCCTATTATTGTTTGCATTAGGTTTGTGTAACTTGCCGTGGCTTATGAGGTGCATCTTAGTAATGTGCCTAATTAGAGGTGTGCACATTAGAGGTTTCAGACTGCAACAGCTAGAATACCAAACATGCAGGAGTCCAAATCAGCACACCATTGGAGTTCCAATGAGGTGTGTCCTGGCACCTTGACAAGTAGCCATAACATGTTATGCAAACACCAGTAGGATTTCTGGCCCATAAGTTCCATTGTGCAAAATGGTGTTTCTTACTGATCAAATATAAAGAATGGGCAAGAAGCAGCACAGACATCTGAATTATTCTAGACTCTTACTGGAATATAATTCCACACTGCTTCACAGTGGTCAGTAGATGGTGCCAAAGAGCAGTGGCCAGTCTTGACTGACCTGACCAGCTGCTAGAGAGGTTGGAAGACAGAGCAAAGACTCCAGTTTGTGTATTTGTTTGGCCCTGTGAAAGAGGAAAGTCCAAGAGGTGTCCAAGACAGTGAAAGGAAAGGGTCCCGTGGAACTTACACTGAAAATGCATTGTGTGTCTCTCTTTGTTTAAGAAAGGGAAGAGTTATGCTGAAGGAAAGCTTTGGAAGTCAGGCTTTGTGGATTCCCACTAAACTTTTCTGATATCAGCAAATCCACTCTGTTTTTGGGTACCCTATCAGGACAATAAAAACTGGAAGCACTTTTCAGCAAATGCCAGGATATATAGCTGAGAACTATCAAATTTTCTAGATCATATCAACCACAAGAGTCACATTTTTTGTACTAGGATTCCCAGAATTCCCCAGCCAGTGAGAATTCTAAATATTTTTAATTCAAAAAATTTTAATTCAAAAATTTTTAATTCAAGAAAGTGATTTTTCTTATTTCTCACATCAACCATCCGTTTAAATTGTAATAGTTCTATAAATTGTAATCGTTCGCCAGGAGGGCCTGGAGTGCTCTGGTCCATGGGGTCACGAAGAGTCGGACACGACTTAACGACTAAACAACAAAGTTCTATCATAATAGATAGCATTGGGCAACCACAGGAAATCTGAGGGTGGGAGAAACTGCATATTAGTGTGTTAGTGTAATTCATGCATACAGCATATACCACTATAACACAATATGGCTGTGTATATTAATGCAATAAATGCATTTAACATTCCATGAAGGCAATTACTCTTCTTCTTCTACCCCACAGACACCCTGGATGGTTAAATGTACAAAACAATAAATGAATTGGTAGATGGCTAGATAGATAGAAGTCCTATTTAGCCATTACACCTAAAAGCATGAAGAGCTAAATTGGTGGTAGGGATGTGGAGACATGTAGAAACCCTACCCCCATGTCACCACCCAAAAATAAAGCAGAGTGTTCAGTGGATGGGTCTGCAGGTGCACTTCTAAGCACATTTGCTTACAGTGCTCCCATGGTCAACAGCATTGATAAGGCAGTTGTGATGGGTTCAGCCAAACACAGACCTTCACATTGAACACATGAAGAACTCCTTTTCTTCCAGGTGGCATGGGGAAGTGGGTGCAAGACTTAGACTGTGTCCCAGTCCCCTTCATCACAATTTCAGTCCTCCACATTTTGTGTCATAATGACTGGTGATTCAGAACTTCCTTCCTATTAAGTGAAGTACAAAGATGGTTTGATGCTGTCTGAAAGCTATGTTGAGTCCAGATATTCAACACAGGTTCTGGGTAGCTCTATCGTAAAACACAGGTTAAAAATTAAGCCCACTTTAATTTGGGGGCTGCTGAGGTCAAGCTTTGAATTACTCTTTGTAGCAGTATCTCTGAGAGTTTAATTCCCAGCTACACATAAAAAAAAATTGCCTACCAAACCTCTGTTATGGGAGTTAGCCAAATCTCAGTCTAGTATTTTTCCTCTGGTTAGTTGGCAGGGCTGTAAGTAGTCCTTCCTTCCTTCCTTCCTTCCTTCCTTCCTTCCTTCCTTCCTTCCTTCCTTCCTTCCTTCCTTCCTTCCTTCCTTCCTTCCTTCCTTCCTTCCTATCTTATGGTCAATCAATGCCTAATACCCAGTGCTTCTTCCTTATATCCGAGAGCTCTGGAAGGAGAGAAGATAGAATAAAGAGAAACTGGTTTCACAATTTGGGAAAAAGCCAACATTCCTTGCAGCCTAATTTGAGTCCCTAGCTCAGGGCTGGCCCTACCGCTGTGTAAAGTAAAGTAAATACCTTACATGTTAAATACTGGGGGAGTGGACTGAGGTTTTAAGAATACAGAGTTACAGATGCTTCTCAGCCTGCCCTTCACCTCCTAAGCTCCTTTGCTGTCCTCTGGGGTGATGGAGGAGCAATCACTGCCCTGTCATCATCTGTGTTGAAGTAAGATTTAGCAATCACTTTTGTTGATTCCTATATGTAGAATGGAGGAGGGGCAAGTAATTATTTTCCTCATCATTGCTATTGTACTGGGGACGCAAAAGCTTTTAGGTCTCAGGCAATGAGCTCCTTGAATCATCACTACAAAGTTCTGTGTGCTTATCTGCAAGGACTCTATGAGAATACACGACTCCAAGGTGGCAACATACCCTTATAGCTGCTTGAGCCATTGGCAATATTGTTCTCACCAATTTTCACCAGATACCACCACACTTGTATTTCTGACCATAGATTTGCTCGGCTTGTGTTGTGCACTGAATTCATTTGTAGTTGCTGCACAAATGCACTTCTGTCAAATCCAACTCAGTCGTTTCTCCTTTCCAAGCAGTGCTTTTTCTAAACAGTATCAAGGAAGGTAATGCTCAGCAGAGAAAGAGGATTTGAGTAAGATAATGGTCTGGCAGATCTTATACTTGGCTCAGTGGTGACATAATTATACCATGAGAAGCAGGCATGTCTTACCTCCTTCTAGAACAATGATGTGTAGCAAATATAATCCAACTTCCTTTTATTTCTGATACAGCCATTAAGATATTTATTTCTATTTATTGTTTGCATTTTAGCATGGATGCAGCTCTCTTCCCTGATGCTTGTTAAAATGTACAAAGGTGTTCTTAAAGCCGCTGAAGTTTAGAGGCTAAAGGGAATGAAAAAGGTATTCCATTCTAGTAGCATCTGCTCAGCCTTTTGAATTGATAAGTAAGAGAATGAGTGAGTAGACTAATTCAATGGTGTGTTTTTTTTCTCTTTGTTTCTTATTTGTGTCTGGAGAGGTTGCAATCCCTGAAAGCTCACACCAGCGTAAACCTGGTACTCGTTAAGGTGCTGTAAAACTTTGTTTTTATTTTGCTTTGCTTTTGTTATACCAGCTGAAATATTCTGTAAACAGCTTAAAATAAAATTGTTAAAATATACCTTTTTGCACAAAATAGTGTTGCTTAATTTTAATTATTAATTTAGCTATGTTGAATACACAGCTCCTTTCTTTCAGGGGAAAATATGGCTAAAAATCCAAATTAAAGGCATCATGGGAATTGGCTTTGGGAAGGGAAAGAAGTACTGAAGTATGCGAAAAAAATTGAGATAAAAGAATAATAAAATGTATGTCTGTAAGAATAAAAGAAAATTATTATAGATTAGTTTGGAAATGGTTTTTAGCACTGGCAAAATTGAATTGCACACATAGCAAATTTTTGAATCTATGGTGGAGATATGATCATTATGTAGGTATTTATTTCCATATGCGATGGCAAAATAACAATATAATGAAATGTTGGAGGTTGGTTTTTAAAGAAATTAATGAAATATTGAAATTCAATTTAGAATTACGTCCTAGAATTGCATTGTTATCAATATTTGATAAGGAACAATAGAACTGGAGAGAAAAAGAATTTATAACAAATTTAATATCTGCAGCAAGATTAATTATAGCAAAAATTGGAAATTAAAGAACAAATTTCAATTAAATGACTGGGATAAAGAAGTATGAAATATAGCTATTGCTTATAAGTTAACTTGTATTAAGGTTAAAAATGGTTTGACAAATAAGGATATCTTGGAGATATCTAGGGAGTTTTCTTTGATTACATATTAATTAAAGGGAAGGGTTGTACACCATCAAAAGAATCAATGCAATTTTGGAAAGGGAATGAGACACCATAATTGAAATAGATGCAACATGTCTTCAAATGGTCCCAGCGGAGGCAGGCACTAATGTGCAATTGAATAGTTTAAATTGTTTTGTGTATGCATTTATTAAGAGGGGTTTTTTTAGTTTTAATTTTTGCATTTTTATGTATTTTCTATTTTCTTTAATAAATTTTTTTTAAAAATCCAAATTAAAAAATAAAATTGAAAAACAGATTTTTTTTAAAAAAAATCTAAATTAAAATAAATTATACAAATGAAAAAAGTAAGCATCGGGTAATAAAAGAGTTATGAGTCAGGATTCTCAATCAATACCATCAGATTCATAAAATGTCAAAACTACAGCTTCTGAAAAATGCTTGAAGACTTCTAAGGCTTCAAAAGCCCTGAAAACGCTATTTGGTTTGTTTTGTTTTTTAAAAAAAGACTGGGAGAATTATAGTAAAAGTCCACCACAGCACGAAAATGAATATCATGTGGGGACCATCCTGGAGAAGGGATGCAAAAGAATAAAAAATGGGTGAAAGACTGGAATAAAGTCAGAAAAAATAAAATAAAAATAGAACCTATAAAATAGGAGAGGGGGAGTCAGAGAACATAGGGTGGAACAGGGTTTTTCCCAACCTGTGAAATAAACAAACATTCTTTAATGTGCAAAAGAAATGATCAACACAAATGTTTAGATACCAGTCATGATGGACCTGCCATTCAAGAAAATTAGAAAAGTATGTTCCAGCTGATGTGATTTGGTACATATTCACTCAACCTGCATTTATTTTCCAAATCTTTATTAGTGTCCCAGCCTTTAATATGTGGAAGAACCTTCGGAAGAACGTTAATAGGATTTACGATATAAATATCTCTGTGCCATCATTTCACTGGTCCCATGAGCATGAATAACACACCCACACTAAGATCTTAGACAAAATAAAATTAATTAATATTAGAGATGTGGAGAACTAAACAGCAATTTGCTTTACACAAATGCCATCTTAAAAAAAAACAACAGTCAGTAGTGAAGTTTAATTGTGACAACGACAACATCTAAAGGTTTACAGGATCTCATTTCACAGACACCATCAAACACAATAGGAGTGGGTGGATGACTATATTCTGCAGAGATATAGAAGCTGGTGTAAAAAGCCTAATTCTGCAAGCTAAATTTTAAAAAGAAAAAAAAAACAGAAAGAAATCAGATTCTATTTGACATGGAGAATTCTAGATAGAAACCGTTAGTTGCCTGCTGCCTATATGGCAAAAATTACAATGAAACTTTTTTTGCAAAAAGTTTGCTTAATGTAATATCGTCAAATGTATGAACATAATAGGTTTGTGACTTTAAATGGACTGATGGGAAGAAATCACATCTCATACTGCACAACGGAACAATGAAGGAGGGTGTGACAATGAAAGAGGGTGTGTGTGTTTTTGCCTCCTAGTTTTTGTTAGGGGAGCTGAGGCCAAACTCCAGATTCTTTCGTGGCTTGTCAAGAGACCAGACCAAGAGAGAGCTGGTGCAGGGGGAAATCAAGGCTCACAGCGCCAGCATTAAATGGCATTCCAGTGATCAACAGAAGACACGATGCCAAGACTGATCTCTCATGGGCAGTCCTATGTCTTAACAACTCTCAGGGACTCGCTCAGCAAGACATAGCAGAATGAGATGGGTTGGAGGAACATCCAAAGCAAATGGACAGTGAAAATTTGATCTTGGCAGTTTGATTAGGGCAGTCCTAAGGACAGGCAAAGTGAGAGGCTGCTTCTGTCTGCTAGGTTTAGGGCAACAAATTGTTAAATTTAATGCACCATGGCGGCAATTTTACTGCCAGAAAGCAGGGATGATGCTTGTGGAATTTATTGTCTCGGACTATAATGAACACATAGCCTGCCAGTAAAGATTATCTCTTCTTCTTTTTTTCTATAGCTCTAAAGAAGTCCCAGTAAAGACCAGGACCAGCATGCATGGATGAGGAAGGGTCAGTAGCATGGGGGAGGATAAAAACAAAAATTTGGGTCAAGTAATACCTTTATTGGGGTACCTAGTGTGGTGCAGTGGACAGAGTAATGGCCTAAGACTCGGGAGACCTGAGTTCAGTTCCCTGATGCTGCCATGGAAACTAACTGAGGGTGTGAAACTGGTATAACCACTCCCTAAATGCCTCACTTCTTAAAGTTTAGATGGTGTGGCGTTCACCCTTGTGGCCCCTGCTTGTCCTTCTGTCACAAAGGCTCACGTCGTGTTTTCCTCTCGCTGCTACCAGTGGATTACCTCAATCCACAACATAAATGACGTTTGTCAGGACACTTGTCTTGTGAACACAAACAGAACTTATTTATTGAAGTGAAGCAGATTGAATAATAACAGAAGTCCTTCAGTTACACATTATACACAAGCAAATCATTAACAGTTTTCTCAGTACATACTTCTTTTCCCTTGCAATGTCATTACCACCTTCTCTACCTATTTTCTTTACCAGAATTATCACTCAGTATCTGTTCCCTCTCTCTCTGACTAACCAGCCTCTATCTGACTCCTCCTTCTCCCGCCAAACCTCATGTAGCTGCTGACTCCGCATCTCCAGTCCTCTCATAGGCTCATGCAAATCAGCTCATGACTATGAATGGCATGAGTGACGTGGGGCGATCGTCACAGATGGTATAAAATTTCATTCTTCCTAGGAGATATAAAATTTGGAGGGACTGAGGAAGAAACGAAAAGTCCCAAAATGTGTCTACATGTAATAGCCATTGACCTTGCAATCAAACAGATTAACAAAATGGAGTTTACAGAAGCTGCAGGGTATATCAGTTTAGAGTCTAGCTCCCTCTGTAGGCAAAAGTCTGGGTGCAGTTCCTGAACAGCTGCCTACTGCCATGGGCAAGGCACATATAGGCCCCTTGTCTTGGCAGGGATACTGATATGGAACTTTCTGAAGTGGATGTTAGAGATGATCCCAAGAAAGGGAGCAAATGACTGACAGCACACTCCTACGCTCATTTATATGCAAAAGTATCTCCCACTGAACAGATACGCACAGACATGTACCTACACAGATCTTACTTCCAAGGAACTGATTATAACAAGGCCTGGCCAACCGTTATATGGGATGAGCTAACTGCATCAAGTGGTGGAGAGCTAGGGATGATGGCAGAGGTACCCTTTCCACCAACCACTCACTGTCAGGCAATGAATCACCACCACGGCCGTGTCTTTTGGAATTGCCGCCTGCCGTCCCTTGTAATCCAGGACCCTTGGCAACAGGCATTATCCAAATTGATAGCTTGAGAAACAGCCATGCTATGGAAGTGAGCAGATGCCACAGTTGTTCTCATTTTCTTGCCCTCCCTCTGAGTGGAGGATTCCAGCCACACAGACTTTTCTGGGAATAATCCCCACTGAACATCATGTGGTTTGCTTCTGAATTAACGTGCACAAGATTTTTGTGGAAATGAAGGCTTTCATTTGCTACAGAATAACTATAGGGTAACTATAGGGTTTTTAAAGCAGGGTAATCCTATACATCTGTACTCTGAAGTAAGCTGTGTCAAGTTCAATGGGGCTCAACATTGTCAGGTAAGTGAGTAAGTACAGGCTCAACCATCTTTTATTATCATTGACATATGGAGAGTGACGAGCACATTGTGAATGTTGCCCTGGCAATGCAGAACATTTTGCATTTATTCTTTGTTGTTTTTACGAGTGCAAATTAACAGAGCTCTTCAGCAATGTCATAAGCACTCAATAAAAGCTAATAAAATACCTCTTCTACAGCTTGCTCGAGACAAATAAACAGCAGTTTAAACATCCTAGAATATTCTCAGAAGCAGCTTCTGCTTCATTAGTTACCTTATATACATAAACACCTCTTAAAATGATACCATTTTGTCAGAGACAGAGGCATACACAGGTATAACAATGAAAATGCAAATGAGCAAGAAAGAACTTCTCACGCCTCAATTCTAAACCCCTGCCCTTAAAGATTGATAAATGTTTTTAGAACCGTAGCTAAATTGTGCTGTGAACTAGATTTGGATTAATGTGCCTCCTTGACAGATACTGGACTCCATGATCCGTAGGGTCCCTTCCAGCTCTGTGGGTTCTAAGATTATTCTAAGATTAAATTCCAGATTCCAAACTGAGGCTGCGACTACACGGTCAAATACCACAGGGTTTGCTCCAGTTATAAAATGGATGAATTTTTTTGCCAGTTGAGAACATGACATGACAGTTGAGAACATGACATGACACAAAGCCCAATTCACATCTGTCTAGCCATTTTTGCACCCTCTGGGGGCTTCTACATTTTTCAAGTGTTTTTTCGCAGCCGCTGGAGGCTTCTACTTTTTTCAAGGTAAAATGATTCGAATGGACTTTCCCCCATGTGATCAGTTGCTTCCTTCTGCTAATGGGTGGTGGTGTGGTGGTGATGTAAGCAGTTGGGCCCACAGCCTTCCCTGCAATCTGCCCCCAAGTATCCCCAATTGTATTATCTTTTGAATAAATGAGTCTGGCACTGAGATATTGCATTGATACACCGATACCCTAGTTTAGCACTAGATCATTACTATTATTATTATTTATTTCATTTTTATACTGCCCATTTGACTGAGGCCACTCTGGGCAGTTTACAACTTATAAATACGAAATACAATTTAACAGAACAAAAAAATAGAAATAATAAAATACAAATAAGCGGTAAACTCAAAGCATTAAAAAACATCAAAATAAAACATTAAAAAATTTAAACCATTAAAACATCATCACTGCATTAAACATTAAAGATCATCACTGCACAGGGGGGAAAAAAGCTAGACAATAGAAAGAATCCCAGTGAAATACAGAAGACTACATATATTTCTGTAGTGTTTCTGTGTATGTTATGAAGAACTTTGGAAAGCTGCTACCTCTTCCCTAACTCTGTGAACACTTTTAAAAGCAAGGGTTTAACAGCGAACCATAAAAAAGATTGGCAGATGCAAGGACAGAGGAACAAAGGAAGGAAGGGGGACTGTGGGCTGAAATGCAGATCGCACTGTATCTGAGTGTGGACACTGGTTCTGAATCAATCTGCAGCCTTTGTGTGATCACTAACCATGAATTGAAATGGAAGATAGGCTGCAAATCAAACTGCAACAAAGCCAAATTGGTCCAATTCGGCTTGCCAGTGTAGTCACTTGAAGTGCCATTGTTTGGACAAATTTCTGTGATGTCTGGATTGAAATGGAATGGCCAGATTCTATTCCAGGGCAAAATGAAGGAAATTTATAAACTGATTTGGGTCCAGAGCAAAACTTGAATCAGATGGACCGCCAATTCCTTCATCCTTTTAAATTTTATTTTTAGTTTTTGGGGAAACACACCCTACACAAACTTTAAAGGTGCCTGAAAGGTACATGAAACTTTAAAGGTACATGAAACTAACAGTTTGAGGTGTGGCAGATTTACTTCCCTTTTAGAATCTATCATGTCTCCACATTTCATGTAGACTGTTAATAATTATATGATAGGAAAGAATTCAAAATAAAAAAGTTACAGCCATTTTGGCTCTCCAATGTTAAGAGAGTAAATCTGCCAATGCAAGTCAATAGGAGACTTACAAATCAGCTCAGACCTGGAACATCAATCAAACGGAATGGAACACGAATCACTCTTGACTGCGGTGGGATATATACTAGAGGTCCGAATTGGTCTTCAAATTGGATCAGTGGACCCGGGCACTGCCCTAATATCCAGCAGTAGAAATTTCTCGACAGTTGTCATTGAAAATCATGAACAATAAAGCAGCTGTTCTCTTGGCGATCATGCTTCTTTGAGCTTCATGCTAGATCTGCTGTTTTAACTGTCATGGGTTCTGTTTCGTTAACGCTCATGATACAGTACAGTGGTAGCGAAAGTATCACTTGCTAAATTCTTGTCTGTCACATAATTATTAACAGTACAAAAGCCTGGAAAAGGCTTTGCCTCACCTGGGATGGCTATCTCCAGTTGATTATGAGGTTCTGCACGGAAGATTGCTACATGTTTGTTTCTAAACATCCTTTTTGGGGCAGTACATTCGCATCAAGGGATTCTTGTTGTGGGCACTACAATCATGCTAGCTCTGTCCTGATTATAGGGACAACATGTTGTTGGGGGAGACCCTTTTTGCTTCACATTAGAACATCTGATGTGATTTACAATCTATGATCTTAATTGTGCAAGGAATGTAAAGTGACAGAAAATGTCCTGTTCCATAGACATTCACCATCAACATGCAGAAGGTGACAAGAGTGATGGATGATGACAGAGAGGGGCACAGCTAAAGAACCCCTCCTTACCACCTTGCAATACTGCTCCCTAAATGGAGCTGGGGAAAGTTACTTTTTAAGAATACAGCTCCCAGAAATGACCACTCAACATGACCACTTTTGAAGTTCTGCCCACAGGAAGAACATGTGGGCAGGACTAGTACTTAACTCTACTAAGGGAAACATAATTTTCATGTACTCCATGTGGCTAAACATATTGCATATATGCATGTATATGCTGCAGAACAAATGATAAATAATGCCATTAGATGCCCAGATGATCATAATGAATTGTCTTTAACCATTGCTTGTCTCATGGCACATTAGTCTTTCTCTGATTCAGTTCCTCATTCATCAGGTTAGGAATGCAGTTGTTAGAAAACAGGACTAAAGCAGTCAACAGCAGGGCTGTTGAGCATGACTAGCATAAACTTCCAAGAAAACAGACCAAGGCTGACCCACAACTACCTGAAGCAAAGAGTGCATCAAGGTATGCAGCGCTCAAGACAAACCATGTTGTTTTGACAGAACATCTGGCAAATGTTTACTTCTCTTTCTGGAAGTAACAATATAATCAGAGCAAATTCCATAATTAAGAATGTGCTGCCTTTTTATGATGCCTCAAACAAGGGCCTGAAGGAGCTGCCCTGCCAGAACCTGGAGACATTACTTCCTTTGGTCTGTCATGCACATAATCCCAGCCGGCGTGGCTGGGGACCTGCTGTTTGGAGGATTCTGGGAGCTCTGATCCCTAAAACTAACTTTCTTAAGTTCTATTTGTCACTGTCCAATGCAGTAGTGGGCAAGTTCAATCATCTTTCAGAACTGACTATGTTCAGCAGGGCTGATGCTAATTGCATTCCAATATCTGGAGGAGCCGAACACTTATCCTTGGTTAGCCTTGACGCACACAAGCCTTTTCCTGATGACAAACTGAATCTGTTCTGCACCTCGGCTCCACTATTTGGGATAATCATTTCACATATTATTGTGCACTGAGGTGAACTAAAGCTCTGAAATGACTGTACCTGATCCAAAGTATGAAGCTTCTGGAGCTGTCCCAACAACCAATGTTACCTATGAAGTAGCCACTTCTTTTATCACATGAAAGGAGGGTGATGGCTACCTTCTCCCTTATAGAGAAATGTTAGTCATGGCCTGGCCAGCTTTAAGGGGATCTGTCACTCACAATGTATTTTAATCATTTTCAAGTCCATATGGATAGGAAAGCAGCACAGCCATGTGTGCATTAGTGCCAAGAGGCAGCAAAATACAGCACCAACAAATAAGATTTGTCGTACGCTCTCCATGTCCCACTGCTTATGCAGCAGCTTCAAAATTACAGATATAAACAGTATTGCCAACTTCTCACCTTGAGTTATGGTCTGTAGCTTTGAAGTGCTCTGAGGTCTGTGCTGCAGAGCTGTTGCACCTTCCACTTTGTTCCTCCCCTTATGAAAATAACCAACTATAAAAGTTGGACTGGGCTCCTAGAGCTTTTGATAGCTGTACAGAATACAGAATTTTGGCAGGCACAATGGCGGGAAAAGGTGGAGCTGTTGATATTTCTTCTACATTTGAAGAAGCAGGAACTCTTTCTTCCTTTCCTTATCACCATGTTAAATCTTGTGCCTCAAGCATAGTTTCATCACTTCCTGCAGACTGAACTATGTACTGTATGAAACTCTCTTTGAAGAGTAGCAGAGTTCCCCAACGTGCAGAGTCAAATAGCCCTAGGTGCAAACAGGATAACAAAGAAAGTGTTGCCCAGCAACCAGAAGAAGCCTAGAAGTTTCTCTCTAAGACTCTTTTCAAAAGAAGAAGAACCCAGATTTTCACTGTAGAACCATCAGTAGCTCTGTGGCCTAAAAACAGGCAACAGCTGCTCTCTCGTTCCTGCCAGGATGGCTATGTATTGCTTGCAGTATCAGAGGCAGTATTTCTCTTTTAATTGTTGAGGAACATGTGTTGGAGGATGGCAATAGTGTTCATGTTCTGCCATGGACAACTGGCTGGTTACTGTACAAAGAGAATTCTAGATGAGAGAGACCTTGGGTCTGATCCTGGTGGGCTCTTCATGTTTTGTTCTGCGGCATGGCTCCTTGTGTCTTTAGAACCAAGCAAAATTTACTTTTTGCCAACCCTTCAATTTTCAACTCTTGTTAGTCAGCAGCTCTTGCACATCAGGGGACTCTCTAGAACAGAAGGAGAGTGGTGCCAGGTGCCATGAAGAAGGACTTTCCTGGCTTCCCAGTAGGTCAGAGTGTTCTGAGCACAGAGTTCTGCTCAGGAAATGTTCCTGCTGGTGAAAGAAAGCTGGAACCAACCCAGTGCCTTTACCCAGATTCTCTTTTTTAGGTCACAGCAGGTTGGTGAACATGGGTGAGGAGACTAGTAGAGGCATACAGATGGATTCTATTCACTAGAGCATTAAATTAGAAGTTGGTGGACTGCAGCTCTTATCAGCCTTAGCCAGTGCAGCCAAAGGTGAGGGATGCTGGGACCGATAGTCTCTCATCATCTGGAAGATCACCTGTTGTCCATCTCTGATCTAAAATTTCTGGCAACATTTCCATGTGAGAACAAAACAACCCTCTACATGACCTCATAATGCTTCTCCAATTGAAAAAAAATAGGAAAGGCACTTTTGTGTGGATGCTACTGCTGCAGGAATATGTTATTGCAGAGTTGTTACTGGATTCTCCACAGTGACAAATGAGCTTTCTGGCAGCCATTTCTGTGTGCTTCTCTTGGATGAATGACTGCTTCAGCTCAAAGCATGGCCTTTTTGTGCTTGCCTTGTATGTTTGAAATGTGTTGTTGAAACACAGCCAATTTTTTTTGCCTCTTTGAGAATATATAATTATTTTTGACAGCAAACCAGCTAGAAGATGCACTTCTAGATTAATTAACAGTGACCCATAATTAAACACAGCAGTGCTTAGAGAAGCAGCCGTCCCTTGACAACATTGCTTTAACTATAATGAGTGTTTATCATTCTTGTTTGCTTCCACAGTGGCAGTTATCAACTTTCGTTACCAGGTTTTTAATTAACAGGAAATATGGATAAGGTACTGCAATACCTTGATGATTTACTGATAGCTCTCAGACCACATTAGAAAAACACACATACAGCCCAAATCTACCCATGTTCATGGGGAAGTAAGTCCCTTGAATTTAGCAGGATTTATTTTGTAAGCAAATTTGTACTTCAATCACAAATTGGCTCCAAATTTTCTATACATCAGTGCTATAAACATTTTGCAGAACATTTTCTTGGTCTTTGTTTTATACCCTTTAAAATTTTAGGAGTTGTGTTGCATATACTAATGGAAAGGACAGTTGTACAGTCCCATGTTTGTGTAATGCAGGGGTCTCCGAAGTACGGCTCACGGGCCACATCTGGCCCGCCTTGCCTTTTTATCCAGCCCCTGCAGGTGTGCAGGCAGGCGGGAATGTGGGCGGGCGGGTGGGCAGGAGTGTGTGCATGCGGATAGGTGGGCAGACAGGTGGGTGGAAGTGCAGGCAGGCATACACGCGCCTTCCTTCGGCCCTCAAAAATAAGGAAAATATATTATGTGGCCCTCGCTGTGAAAAGTTTGGAGACCCCTGGTCTAATGTAACTGCTGTAGGCACGGTTTTTGTTTTTTCTGTGTAGAACATGTACTGAGTAAACATGTTCCATGGCAAACATGTATATAAAATGCATTATATATATATAAATAAGTATAGGTGTTTTCAGGAGGTGTTACCTTATATTTCCTTACTGGGGTTTAATCCTATCACACATTTTTCAAAATCTTTAGTTTTGCTTTTGTGTTGATCATGTTAATGTCCTATTCTATTCATTATCTTCTCATAATGGGTATCTTGGCTACAGTGTAAAGGCAAGTTTTTCAGAGAACATTCAGTCCTCCTGGAAAAACTGCTCATTGTAATTACAGAGGTAATGCTCCTTCAAGAGTTCCTGGAGTGCTAAAGAACAAAATCTGCCCAACGAATAGGCCATTTGGTTCCCCATCTTTTCTTGCTGGGATCTGCGTGGTTTAATTATGGTGGGAGTGACATTCTGACTCTGATCTGAAAGAAGAAATGTTGGCATAGTTATACCGCTACTGGTATTATACTCTAGAGTGTATGGGTCAGAGTAAATCTCAAGCTCCATTGTTCAAGACTGGCGAGTCCTTGGAACAAACTTCTCTCTTCATTTCCAGAAAGTGGTGGGAAATGTTTGCTTGGAAAAGAAAAATTGATCCCCCCTAAAGATTGTTTTAAACATATGCAATGCACACACACAAACAATAAAAACAGGAAGCACAGTAGGTAAAATACTGGCCCCAGCAGCAACAACCTCATAATCATTGCTCCAAGAAGGTGGAAGAGAGTGATCTTTGTTTTCTTTTGCCATTGTTTAAATCCCAAGTAAAAATAGAAGCTTGACCAGGTTCAAATGAAGGTTGTTCTTAGTGCATCTTCTTCCTACAAAGCTGGGAAAGGTTCTTGTTGGCAGTGAACAGCTTCACAGCATGAAGCCTGGTCAAGGCAAGCCACATATGCAAGAAATAGAAAACTTCCGTTCCATCGTTATTCCTGATATTTGGAAGATATGCAACCTTTTTAAAAAACAAATCAAACAAAAATAAGAGAGATCTACTGTGGTTGGATGCACACATACTACACGTAGTACAACTATTATAACATTAGGTGCCAAATATTGTCTTTTAAGAGTGGTTTAATTTCTGTTTATGCCTACAGCCTGATTAGCTATGAAGCAATAAAGCATTTGTAATTCCTACCACTATTACATATTACTAGCAGTATGACTATTACTATGTATTAGAATGCTTATATGTAGAAGGAAATGCTTATTATTAACATTATTTGCAATTCTGCTCAGCTTCAGGCTGCTGAGAAGCCCATGTCCTTTACTTCCATTCCTTCCCTCCAACCAATAAAGTCCCTCTGCCACTCCAACCCCCACCTCCCATCTAATTTGGAATTGGATGTTCCAAGTTGTGATTACTACAGAACTTTCCTGCTGAGTAATGACATTGCTCGCTTGGACATTGCAAAAGCAGCCTTTTCACATTTTTCAAACTGAAAGGCTCCGCACCATCAGCTCACTGAATGGATCTTCATTAGCTATGAATGCACCTCACCAAAATAAGACCCTCTGCTGCTGTCCTTTGGCAAGGCTTCTCAATATGACATAGGCCACATGACTGGAATGTCCAAATGACAAGTGGTGACAAGTAATGGCCAGCAGAAAACTTCCGTTGTTTACCGCGGTGCTAACTGAAAGTCTTCTGGGGTTGACAGATGCCACTCCAGAAGGTTAATAAGATGAAGGCAGCTCTTCCAGCTGGACCATAAGAGGGATTATGTCTGAGCAGCAGATAAACAGCTTATTCCAGAAACAGACACTGCTTTTTGGTTGTTGTTTAAACTTCGTCACTCTTCCCAGAATTCTCCCTCCAGTCCTACTTTCATTCTCTTTGGGTTAGTGGTGGTGTGGGCTTGTCAAATTTTTTTCCGGTGCCTGTGGTCCACACTTCGCATTCTCAACTATTTGGTGCTCGGACATATTTTCTTAAAAAGTGCAGCTAGGACGAAGTTTGGGTATTTCGTTTCCTTAAAAAGAACTGTCTTATTCAGCCAAATCTCGTCCTTTTTCTTGCGTTACCATTCTTAAAAACTGAATGATAAAAAAGCATAATGCATTTGAAGACGGGATTCATATTTCTCATCATTTGCCTTGCGCTCCAGGTTCAAGGGAACAAAGGTAAGCACACATTAGAGTGTATCGTTGCTTTACATTTCTGTGACTTGGGGTGGGGGTGGGGCAGGGATAGACCAGCTTAAGTAGGAAAAGTGTGAAAATAGAATATTTCCTACTTAGAATGTTATTAATTTTAAAATAGATTTTACATTAGAGTTCTGAATGCCTTTACTCCACAGTAAGAGTTTTCATTGTAGCAGAACTTAACATTACTTCTATTTACTGTTAGCATACCATAGACATTTTTAGTACCACCATTCAATAAAAAAATTGCCAGTATGATTCCTAGTATGCATATGGCAGATACATACTAAGCTTCGGGCAAGTTGCCCTTTTTGGAAAATGCACTTCATAGGTTTGCATCTCTCAATAAAACATGTGATTTCCTCAACTGAGTTGAGGCAGTAAGTATATATTTCTGCTTAGAAACACTGCTAAAGATAGTAATTCAACTGAAAACTTTTTCCATTGGCTTCAGTGGTACTTAATTATGACCAGGTTTAGCTGGATTGGGGCCCCTTCTGGATCTAGAAAATGTGCTTCTATTTTATGAGTAGAAATTTCATTAGTTCAAAATGAGCAAGATAGACTTAACAGCAACTAATATATATACACACAGGTATATAGGACTATCAAGATAAAAATGTATGCTGTGTAAGAAATATAAAAATATTGGGTTGGGTTAGAATTAGTCTTGCTTAAATAAACCCATTTAAATCTATGGGACAAACAAGTCATAACTAATTAAAATCCCAGTCAGTGAATGTACTCTAAGCATGACTAAATCTTGATTCAAATTATTGATAGATGTTTGCTGAGAAAGAATGTTGGTGATGATAACGTAATGGCACATAGTAGTTTTGTGATGAATTAATGTGCACAAATATTAAAATAAAGCATCACTTTGTTCCACTGTTGATCATGGAGCCACAGCATAAACAACACTATTCAATACTCATCAAAAATGACAGTTTATCCTTCCGAATAAACACATATGCTTTGTTATATGAATTTATGACACTATTATAATGTCCCAATGGCTGTTACATGAATTTATGACACTATTACATTTTCTTCTTTCTTTCTTGACAGAAAACAACCATATTTTAGGATCTTTACAAGTTTAGATTAGTGGGCTGATTTCAACTTTATTCTTTTTTTAATGGCCATAGTTTATTTCAGTCATGTACTTCTGCAGGAGCCTACTTCTTCTACCAGAATTGATGACACTCTCCCTCCTATAAATTCCCATTCACCCTAAAAATCTGCTCCATATGATTGAAGACTCTTTGGAGCAAGTTTTTGGTGCAACAGAGGGCTACAGCAAAAGTGGTAGGGAAAATGCATTCTAATTCCTCTGGTATCTGTTAAGAAAATACATTCTTGGATCTTGTTCAGTCTTTCCACATTCATATAGTTGGCTTAATAGTGACTCCATCCGCATATTAGTTCTAGAGCAGTGAAACAGATTCCAATGAAAACTGAAATAGGTGAAACTAACTAGACTTCACCCCAAGTTGTTATTGAATGACTTAATAAGTATTCAGTGTATCTCACTTGTGCAAATAAAATTCAAAGTGGATTCAAGATCAAATACATTTATTTCATGGATCTGGATTTTACCATTTTTATTACAATGTAAGAAAAAGTAGAGAAGAGATACATGAACAATAGACTAAACTGGAAAAAAACATCTTGAAATCTTTTTTCCAGATGGAATGGTGCATCTGTTTGCTCTCTGAACCTGCCTGATTAAAAAAAAAACCCTGTATAATTCACTGACATGGTTAAATAGCTACAATGAACAATATTTTAATCAGTAAAGTATAATAAAGCTAAATAACAGCAATACTTACAGTTGACATTTTTGACTATTGTTTGTTATCCTATCTTTCATTTTTTGCAATCCGGTTAGTGTAATCCTTTAATGCTGTTCTGAAAATTGGGACATATGGGTGACAAGGAAAAGTGAATGCCTGTCTACAGCAAGAATTCAAAGCAAAATGTGGATAGAAATTATTGCTTTTGAATTTGAATGGACATTTAACCGTAATTAAGATAAATGTATTTGACAGACTGTGAATTAACAATGGTATGAATTATATAACAGCCATGAATAAGAAAAAGGAAAGTTATTACATAAAATGATAAGGCTGATCATTATCCACTCTTATATTGCTAGTGAGGATTTGCAGCTGCTTAAAATTAGGAGTTACAAAGGGTGGCATTTTTAAAAAACAACAACAACCAACCTATGGTCAGTCTTGCTCCTGTCTATTCAGCAATGAATCCTAGTTTGTTCAATAGGATTTAATAGGGCAGTCTTGGTATGTAAAAACCTCCTGAAGAAAATCATGAATGATCTTTCCAGGGAAAGAAACATAAACTTTTCTGCTATAAATATGTTGTGGATAAGACACTTTTTAGAAAATAAGACGTGTTTCACTAGGTCAGCAAATGATGGGAAAACAATTAAATAATGAAATCTGGGTGGTGGTATTCTTTCAAAAGTGCACATGACAGCATAATTCAAGAGTATTGCAATGCATACGGCTTATGATAGATTGGAATACTTACCTTAAATAGCTCCAGCTTGTCAGTTTCTATTATAGCTTGCATCAGTTTTACAAAGAATAGCTTGAAAAATGTCCATCTTTCATTTTTTAAAGAAGTGCATGACTTGAAAATGCATGACTCTATTCTTATATTCCTCCTCACCACTACCACAGCTACTGGGGTAAATAAATATATTTGAACTCAAATATATTTCAACCCAAAAATCTCCCCAAAATGCCATGTTGACTGGGGGAATTCTTTGGAATCGTAGTTCTAGGAAATAACTTTTGCAAACTCTGTTTCATCGGTTCTTAACCTGTGGTCCACAGACCCAGGGGGGGGGGTCACAATGTCCTCACAGGGGGTCCACGGAGGCTTGAAGAGATGTTATGATCCTTTGCAGTTCAGGCAGGCAGGCAGGCAGGCAGGAAGGAAGGAAGGAAGGAAGGAAATGTAGAACAAAATCTTAATTTCCCTTGCTTGTTTGTATAAAACTTGGCTTTTCTAACCTACTGCCTCCACTAAAAACAAACAGACGTAAAAATTGGTTATGAAAATAACTGTTTGATAGAAAATAACTGTTTGATATTTCTGCACATGGCAAGAACATGCAAGTGAATGACGCTGAGGGTCTGAGAGACAGCATGTGACATTTCTTGCTACTGCACAGAGTCAGAAGCCATGGGAAGAGACAGTTGGAATCAGTCAGTGTCAGTGTCAGTGAGTGTTCAGACGGACTTCATGATCGTGTTTCTTCTTCAATTTATGTTAATAAAACCATTTGGTTATTTCCGGTAAAGTGACTTTTTTATATTGTCGCAGTGGATTTCATAACAATATATTTTGGCTGAGCCTCAGAATGGATCACTGGCAGAATCTGAAATGTAAAAGAACGGATGCTGTTGATAAGGCTGTATCCTATTCAAAGCAAAATGAAGCTTCTTCGAGTCATCTTATAAAGTGTCACCATTATAGCAGGGAATATCTACCTATGACACCTTTGGTGGTTTGTGGCAAGAAAAGATATTTAAAGGGGATCCATGGTAAAGAAAAGGTTAAAAACTGTTGCTATATTTCATTTATTTAAACGTAGTAGCCAGATCTGATCTTCACGCCTAGCATAGCCTCCACTGGGCAGAGGAAAAACTGTTTTCAGATCTTTCAGAAGGAATCTGACAAGCAAACAAACAGAACACGGTATGGTGGTATTGAATTACCAAAGAAAGGTAATTTCTTTCCTAGGCTTTCCTATCACATACCACCAATAATAACAACTGTGTGTCGTCAAGTCAATTCTGACTCATGGCCAGCTTTTCTAGGGCTTTCTGGATCATGGACGACTCAGACGTGACTTTCCCTTCCCTTCTTCTGGAGGTGCCCTGGGACTATGTAGCTTGCCCAAGGCCACACAAGCTGGTTCTTCTGGGATGCAAAGGGGGGAATTGAACTCCCAACCCCTGGCTCCACAACCAGATACCTAACTCACTGAGCTATCCAAAGCCCTACCAAAACATATATCTGGCTTGGTTAATCATATGGAGAATCCCAGAAAATTATCTAGAGTAGAGTGATCTATCTTTGCAACTGAAGCTTAAATCCAACCTTGTGAAAGCAGTCATCTGGTAGTCCAAGAGTTTTTCTTCCCTCCTCTCCTCCCACCCTAACACCCGAAAATCTGCTTCCGAAGATCTTCCTCCTGAACTGGGTTTGGCAGCACATGTTTAGGGGTTTTGTTTTGGTTTTGGTTTTGGTTTTTTTTTTAGTGAAAGAAAGCTACAAGTAAATGTTCATTCGGGGCCTTTTATTTTGTGTTGCTAATTACTGCTAGGATTCATGGGTTATTTTTTGTCTCTTATCAGAATATTCCAAATTTAGTAACAACATGGCTAGAATTTCCTATGCATGAGTAATTTGACTTTACTTCTGACATCCAGAAAAGGCCATATGACCCATCTCTTCTCAGTGTGCCTAAAATGCAAAGTTGTTCCTCCAACAGGGTCAGTGAAGCAAAGTTTCAATGACAAATACTGAAACACAAATATAAACTGAAGAGGTAAAGCTAAGGCTTCTCTTTTGTTTTGTAGCTATCCTCCAAATCATCTTTTTTTCATTTATTTCTCTAACACATGCCAGTCCCACCAGTCTATCAAAAAATGGCACTCGGTTAATAGTAAACTGAAGATGACTGTAGCTTTTTTGTTTGTGTACCAATACACACGAACTGTGGATACATGATTCACCCCAAAGAATGGAGTAAACCTGCCAAACATCAGACAGCAAACTTCAGGTAGTAAGCATTTTAAAATTTGCTTTTTCTCAATTTTATTTTAAAAGGCTGAAAGAATGTGTGCCCCATTTGATAAAATCAAGTTCCAAGACAAACCGGTTTAAATACCAAAGGTTTGTCTGAATAGAAGGATGTTTGCCAATTACTGTTTTAAAGGAAGAGATACAGTTATTTAATTCTTAGGATGCTTCCTCACTGCAGTGAGGCTGGAAGTGGGTATCCCTTCTACACAATCTTTAGCCAGGATACATGCACTTAATTTCTGGATTCATTGATATATATGTGTCATGCCTACAAACCATCAACCTAACATTAATAACAGCAGATACTTATTCATGGCCTTGGTCCAAGAAATTAAATGATAAAGCTAATCAGATTGGCTCATCTAAAGAGAGATGATTTTGCAGAGGTCAAACAACAAATCAAAAATAGGCTACTGAATATTGATTAACAAAAGTCAGGTCAGAGGCAGTATTTGTTCACCCTTAAAATGGGGCTTAGAGGGAACGTCAGATGAATCACTTTCAAATTTTGTCCGTAGCTGAAGACAATACAGTTTTCACAGCAGTTCTGTTTAACTGTTTGCTTTCAGCAGTTGTGGAGGGATGCCTTTTAAAAAAAATACTGTTAGTTTGAAATTGTGTCCATGCCATTCGGGACAGGTAGAAACAATAGCATGTGTTCTCTTGAAAATCAGTTTTTATAATACATTGAGCACTTCTTTTATAAATCTATTACTCCCCCTGCACTGCCAGAAAAGACAACCAGATTTTGAATTGCATGTTTGCTGGAAAGTAGAAACAATCATATAATAGAACAAACAGCTAAATATATTTCTGCTGCCATAAAACTGAGAAAAAATTAATTAGTGCTTGTCAACAATAATGTTGAATTGTGTACATGGAAAAGGTTGGGATGTAAAGCTGAAATTTTATATATATACAGTATATCATGGGCTGTTTTGAGTATTAATTGGTATGCCTGTGTGTGTGTGTGTGTGTGTGTGTGTGTGTGTGTGCGCGCGCGCGCGCGCGCTGTGTGTGCACGCGCGCATGCGTGTGTGTGTGTGTGTGTGTGTAAAGGTCTATGGGCCAAATAAACACAGGATGGTCCCAGATAATTTCGTTCATGTCGGGAGTGCATGAAGCTGCCTTGGACTAAGAAGACAAATCTCCAATCCACTTAGCCCAGTACTTTCTGTACTAAATGGCAGAGGCTATGTTTCTGACATAGGTCTTTTTCTGTCCTTCCTGGATATGTTAAGGATTGAACCTGTGCCATTCTATCTAAAAAGTATACTCTTTATTGTTGAGTTATGTGATCCTTCCCCATTCTTCCTTCCTGAGTACATAAATGTTAGGAATCTGGCATTTCTTCCTTGGATTCCATTCACATTACCACTGTATCTACAGTGGTTGTTTTCAACCATATTTACAATGGTTGCTCAGACACCGTCCTAAAGTGGTGGTCAAAATGGAATAGTATACCACTACCTAGCAGGGCACTGAAATGAAATTGCATTAAAAGTAAGCTCAGCAGCCATGGTTAGGGTTAAAAGGTGCAGGACTGGCCCTACATGAGGTGGAAAGAGGCAGCTCTTGGGCAACAGATTTGAGATGTGAGATTTGTTAAAAAGCAACAATTTGTTAGTAATTTACTCTGTTGATTAAATTCCTTTTTTCCATTTGTGTCTTGCTCAACAGCCCTTCGGACCCTATGCATAATCACACAAGCTACAAACTACAACTCATCAAACTAGCAGATAACTTCTAGATCAGTGGTTCTCAACCTGGGGTTCCCAGATGTTCTTGGACTGCAATTCCCAGAAGCCTTCACCACTTGCTGTGCTGGCCAGGATTTCTGGGAGTTGCAGTCGAAGAACATCTGGGGTCCCAAGTTTGAGAACTACTGATCTAGATGAACAAGAACAGTAAAAAGGAAACAAAAATAGTGGCTGAAATCCTATTTGAAAAGTATCAAGTGCCCCCAAAGGTCATGAGGTACCTGAGGAATCCCTTTCATTATATGGAAGCCAATGAGGGCCATGGGACATCTTTATTTTACTGTGGCTGATGACCTAATCAGCCTCAAATGGCATAGCTGCATTTGTCTTTCAAAGACCCAGCCAGCATGGTCCTCGGAGGTTGTAGGAGCTGTAGTCTAGAAAGTCACTTTTCCAAGTTCTAAGTATATATGTTTGTTTCATTTCTCAGGAAGAAAGCATCATTGCATGAGATAGAACCTCTTAGGGAAACAAAAAGAACATGTGAACTCATTCATTGCCTAACTTACTTTATGTACTGAGATCACATATCTCTACCACATTGTATCATTTCCCTTTTCAGAAAGAATAGGAGGACCATGCAATATTTATTCATGAAGGCCTAATGTGAGTTTTAGTTCAGAAAATAAATATTATCCAGTTTATTCAGTCAGGCAGATAAAAGCTTTCGATGTGCTTTGAGAAATCATCCTAATTACTTCTGGCTTTCCAACTCCCATCCCAGTGCCCTAACCCATCCGTGAGTAGTAACTGTTAAGGATCTCGGTTTATATAACTGACCTCAAGGAGAAGGTTAAATACATTTGTACCAAAATGTTCTCATGATTTTTTTGCCTTATTTTATCTAAGCCATCAGGTTGTTTGATTGGTCAGAGAAGGCTCACAAATTTTATTTTATGTTCACAATGGATAAATCACATACATGCAACTAATTCTGACATTAGACTTATGAGTGATTTGTTTGTTATTCTTCAAGCGTGGCAATGGGAATATTCCCATTTCTGGAAAACCAGACAAAACTGGCCCTCATTTTAATAATATTTATACTATCCATCGCCTTGAAAACAGAATAGAATCTGCCTACTTCTGAAACCAAATAATCTCAGAATTGCAGAGCTGGAAAGGACCCTACATATACAAAGATATTTATACACTAATCATTTAGCAGGTGTATATGCTGCACACTGCATCTTGAATACACCATGAGAGTTCCTGCATTATAACTCCGATACAAACAGGAAAGATAACGAGAGAGAAAATGGGGAAAAAAAACCTCTAGAGAACAGGTCAGTTATTGCCAATAAAAGGCTTTCTGCCCAGTAATGATCAAATTAATAGGTGATAATGAAGTGTTGATGCTCTAAATTACTGTCCCCTTGGCAGAAAGAGGACACTATGTTCTTCTCCACATGGTGCGTCTGTGCAAGCGTGTTTTAAAGACAGATCTTTTTACCGTACCTTCTCTGTGCTCAGGAGAATATGACAAAATGCAACTGCCACATTTAGTTTATATTCAATGATAACCTCACTAAAGGAACATATATTTCATTTGCATTTTATATAAACTGTTCTTTACATCTGTATAAATAGCACAGCTTTCATCCTAGACCGCAACTTGGTGGTGCAGGGGACATGTGCCTGGGCCCCAGAGCTTTGAAAAGTTACTTTTTGGACTACCAGTACCAGAATCCCCCACCACACATGCTGGCTGCAGATTCTAGGAGTTGTAATCCCCTCTCAAAAAACAAAACAAAACCAACCCTTTTTCAAAGCTGGTCTGGTTTCAAAGGCCTGACTGGATCCTCCTCTGAGGATGAGCTCTGACTTTTAAGGCAAAGATCCAATTGTGACTCACCCTCCTGGCCCTTCCCAGCCATCCCTTCTCTGTGTCATATGGTAACTTATCAGCAATACTAAACATGCCTTAGCAAATACAGGTTCCAAGATGGATGGATGGATGGATGGATGGATGGATGGATGGATGGATGGATGGATGGATGGATGGATGGATGGATGGGTACATACAGTCAAGACAGTATTTATCCACTCCCCTTTCCAGGATTTAACTTGGATTCAAGGGAGAGAGTTGACGGTCACTGAAGAATGGCTGATCACTGAAGACAATGACAATACCTGTGACTTGCATCGTTAACATTTTGAGAAGACACTCTGAAAAAGACAAAATTAGGGACAGGATGAAGGCTGGAAAATAGAGACTATTCCTGGCAAACATAGGTAGACATAACTAGCTACTATAACTAGCACATACATCTGAATAGGAGAATAGTTAAACTAGTGTCTCTTCAGTTGACTGTTTTCACCAACTTTATACAAATTATTTAAGAGGATTTATAATTTTTTTTACTTATCTAGTTAGACCATGTTTAGGCTATCTTTCTCATAACATATGCACAGTATCTCAGTATGTGAGTTTCTTATTAAATTCTTCTTCAGAATAGAGCTAACTCTTTGCTACATTGTTCCCTTCTCTCCCTACTATATGGATTAATTTCTACCTAAAACTAGTATTTTTACCCCTTCCTAAGGGTCTAAGATAATAGGGAATTATGATCTAGACAAGCTCTGTATAAAACCATCATCAAGACACATTGCTTTGATGGTTGTTTTATGCAGAGCTTGTCTAGATCGACAAAGATATTATACTTATTGCAATATTGAGAATACTCTAAGGTCTGTGGTTTCCTCTCACCTGGTCCAGAGTGGATGACTGGATGTGAAACCCTCTACCTATTCAGGGAAGAATAAGCAAAATTCATAGCATTTACTTGCAAACAGTAACCCTAATCCAGCAGCACCATTACACGCTTATAGTCTCAAATACATAGCAAAAGTTCCACACAAGCAGTTCCACAAAAGCAGTAACATTGATTAAATGAAGGGGAATTTTGTTCATGAAGCCCTCCCATTCACTAAACTGAATAGGAAATGCTGCTCCTCCAAGAATTTGTAGGCAAAATGCATATTACAGATAACCTCTCATGAAAAGAGGGAATTCCTTAAATACTGAGAACATCTGATTATGTCAGCAGGGCCTTGTCACATCCCCCTTAATTTCCAAATTAATTTGATTAATTTCGTCATTGGTTTTTGGAAGCTAAGCATCGTTTCGTTTGCAGGTATGAGTTCTCAAATTATGAAGGTCTGACTGAGACATGCATCTGAAACTCTAATGTGACTTCAACTCTAATGATGGGTTACTTGTAATATATTGGCCAAAATCCTGTTGCTTAGAGTAGTAAATCACACTAGAAAAGGATTGAATCAATGGGGATTGGGGGGGTGTCAATTGCTCCATAAATTCCATTTATTCAAATGGACCTACTCTAGTTGTCAAATTGACCTACTCTAGTTGGTTATGACGGACAAATCATAACCAACGTATAGTGACCCTGATAGGATTTTCAAGGTAAGTGAGGTCATTAAGGAGTGGTTTTAGCAGTTCTAGTCCCCCAGTGAGTTTCCATGGCAAAGTGGGAATTCCAACCCTGGTCTCCAAAGTCCTAGTCCATCATTCTATCCATTATGCCACACTGGCTACCAGGTTGTGACTTACTAAGTCACAGAGTAGGTCCATTTGAATCAATGGAACTTATGAAAGAATAGATTCACCAGATCCCCACTGATTCCATAGGCCTTCCCTAGTGCAATATATTGTTTGTTCATAGGATGGCCATTGACAGATCACGAAAAAGACGGGCATCCATTTCCTAAAAAGGTCAAAAGAAAAGACTAATTTTGCAAAAACTGCATATCCTGGTGTATATTTCTATGCAAAATTTTATATACAATTGCCCATGCAAAACGTATGTGCATATATAAAATAAGAAATTATTTTTATAATTTAAACAGATGTACAGGACACCTCACTCAAGTCGGGAAATGAGTGACCCAGTGAACTGCATACTAGCTGACTTTGCTGTCCAAGTACTGCTAAATGCGGAAGGGCGGATTCATTTTCCCTGATCTCCTCCTCCCTTATGTTTCCTTTTGACTAAATCAAATTTGAGCTCAACAGCCCTTCAAATAGACAATGCTTTCAAAGGGAGGACTGTCCTCTGGAAATCCTTCAACTAAAGGACTGTATTTTCTAAAGGATGATTATGTTGCCATCAATGTACAAATGCAAAACTGAGCAGACACAGAACTCAAGAGGTGCAGCTGAGCACATGCTTGGCAATTATAAGTATTATCTGTATTCTTCATTCAGAAGGCAGGCTCATGTATTATTTCTTTCCTCAAACTCTGTTCCAGCGTACATATAATAATAATAAGCATATTCTTGATTAGATATACCCATCTAATATATTTAAATATGGATCTGAATTTAATTATTAATGCTCCTTTTCAGTCATTAGGTTTGCCTGCTGGTAGGCATACCAGCAGTACACTTGCTGAAAAAATTAGTTCTAATATTCAGATTGCTCGGAAGCAAGAATAAGAAAACAAATAAAATTATCCACTTGATAATTTTTGGTAGGGAATGGGTTGTCTTCCAGTATTGCTTTTCTCTCTGAATCCATGCAACTTTTAAAATGAGTAATTGGTCTACTCTGAAAGGAGTATGCATCACTTATCAATCAAGCACTCCTCTCTACATTTTGAAAGGATCTTATAACGCAGAAATATTTTGCTTTTTTCAAAGCTTTTCAGCCTTGGGTTGATTTTTCAGGCAATTCTTCCTCTTTCTTCCAGAATTATTCAGATTTCAGTGTTTTCATTTTATGTCATCAACTAAAAATGATTGCTCTACATTGAAAACTTTGATATTCTTCCATCTTCCATCATATGCATACATATTATTCACTATTTATGCCATAACTCATAGAGATCCCTGAACATGTCTCACAACAATATATGTGGCAGTAACAGAGCAGGTATGAATGCTCTTCGAAGAGAGCTCTGAGATGGGGTGGGACTCTTAGGAATTCTCCATGGTTTCTAATTCAAGTAATTGCAGCTGTAAACTTTAAGTGATGAGTGGGCAACATACAGCCTGTGGATCATAGTAGCCCCTTGGCCATTCATATACGCCAACCCCAATCCCCATTACAGCTGGAAATATAATCACATTTCCACTGAGAAACATGGCATTTAACAGAACATATATCATGTTTCCCAGCCAAATTCTTCTCCAATCCCAGCAGGCTACCAGAAGTGAGATCCATCTGGTAGACAAAGTTATGTGCCACTCGCCAAAATGGCAGTGGTGTGGGAAATGGTGTCAGTAAGATAAGGTAGTCTCTTGTGGACAGTGATGCAGCACTCTGCCCAGGAAGTTGCCTGCTCCAGGCATAAATGGATACGAGACTAATACCGGTCCCACTGTATAACTTTTTAAGAGTTCAACTTGGCAACATGATGACGTGGCCATGAAGCTGGGGTATGTTTATATATCGTTAACCCAGACTCCTAAATGAATTCATATCTCTGTATGAAAGGAACAATAGTATATACAAAGAGCACTGCAGTTGTTGTTGCTATTATCATCACCTGTTTATTGTGTGCTGCTGTTTTCCATGGTCAGTGCTGGTCAGAGTGACTCATAACAAAAATGTCAGAAAAGTATATATGATAAAATATAGGAATATTTGAAGACCATTCATTAATGATGACAGGACTTGTTAAGAAAATTTAAATCATCATGTAAATTTAACAGCTTGCAAACCAAAACAGGTCATAAATAGGATTAATCTCAAGGCCTGTAACCACTTGTGTATTTCAAACAAAGGTGTGAATTTCTAACACAAATGCATATATCCTTACCTCTCATTTGTTCCCCAAGTATTCCTTCTTTATTTAGGGTCAAGTTAGATATGACTTTAAAAATATAATTCAAAAACCTGATTAGAGTGAGAGCAGTCTGCAAGACATGACCCAAAAAGGAACATGCCGAAGTGTGTGGTGGCTACAGAAAATAAGCATAATGAGCCACTTGCTTAAGTGCCTGCTTGAAGAACAGGGCAGAAGAAGGGGAGGGGGTATGTAGTTTGGATTCAGAGGAAGATTTGGAACTAGAGAAGCACTATTCTCCCTACGTGTATTTGGGGAGAGGTGTCATGATGTGAACGTGGACACATAAACTTGCTTCGTTAACTAAAGAAAAAACTTTCTCCAAAGTCTAACGTGGGAAGCAGATTGAGTTGTAACAAAGATCTTGATTCAAGTGATAGACAAACAACTGGCAAGTTTGTACTGCTACCAAAAGCCTCCCAACCACAAAACAAAGCAAACTAATTTGTAAACTATCCCGAGGTGAGGAAAAACTCCTGCCGTGATAATCTCATGGTTTCAGCAGTTAAAAAAAATATTCTAACAGCAGGCAATCTCTAGTTTTCTTGGCTTTTTTTTTTTTCAGCCCACCCTTCCCCAGCCTCTTTCCTTCTTAGGCACTTCCTGCTTTCTCCCCTCTTTGTCTGCTTACGCTGTTTGTCTCCTCTGCCCCATTCTGGGATCATAACAGTTCAGCCAAGATCGTCAAAAGAACCACCTATGATTTCCTTGAGAGGCAATGTCATGTAGTGGGAAGAGCGTGGACTGGCATTTTAAAAAAAACTAAACTGGGTTCAAATGCTGCTTAGCCATAGAAGCTCACTAGAGGGAAGTATGGTAGCATCATACCCTCCATGAACATCTCACATACCTCAAAAACCTGTTAGGATTACCATAACTGAAAAGGACTTGAGGGCACATAGCAATATACAATTATCTTCTTGTTGTTGTTGTTTAGTCGTTAAGTCGTGTCCGACTCTTCGTGACCCCATGGACCAGAGCACGCCAGGCCCTCCTGTCTTCCACTGCCTCCCGGAGTTGGGTCAAATTCATGTTGGTCACATCGATGACACTGTCCATCCATCTCATCCTCTGTCGTCCCCTTCTCCTCTTGCCTTCACACTTTCCCAACATCAGGGTCTTTTCCAGGGAGTCTTCTCTTCTCATGAGATGGCCAATTATCTTGAGCTATATACAAAAGCCTATTCAGAGAATATACTCACGGTGGTGGTAAAAATCCAAGTAGAAAATTTGGCAAAGGCAACAAGTGATTCTTGTGCCCACCTTGCCCTTCTGAGGGCACCTCTGATAATTAAAAACAGGTAGTTCTTCTTTATTATCACTGTCACCAGCATACCATTATCCGTAGTGTGTACTGCCTATCTGTCTATCAATTTTTTTATTTAAAATATTTTTACCTCACCTTTCTCCTTAAAAAAAGATCCAAGGTAGCTTACATCATTTAAAGACAATATTTAAAGCTAAAAACAGTTAAGTAGTGTATACACATTATTAAAAGGATCAAAGAAATCTCTGTCTGTGTAGGCATCCTTCAGTCTCGAGAGACTATGGTAATGTGCTCTGAATAGAGGTCTTGGAACAGCATCTAGTGTGGCTGAGAAGGCCAATTCGAGAGTGACAATCCCTTCCACACTGAAGACAAATACAATCTGTCCCCTGTCCAGCTCCCTGATTTTGCTGGTTTTGGGACTGCCTCTTTGACTTGACCTGCTGGACAAGTGTCTTCAAAATGGGAGAGGCCATGATGCACCGCCTGCCTCCAGGCTGAACGCTCAGATGTCAAGGTTTCCCATCTGTTGAGGTCCATTCCTAAGGCCTTCAGATCCCGCTTGCAGATATCCTTGTATCGCAGCTGTGGTTTCCCTCTGGGGCGATTTCCCTGCACTAATTCTCCATACAGCAGATCTTTTGGGATCCGACAGTCAGCCATTCTCATGACATGCCCGAGCCAACGTAGACATCGCTGTTTCAGTAATGTATACATGCTAAAAATTCCAGCTCGTTCTATGACTACTCTATTTGGAACTTTGTCGTGCCAGGTGATACCAAAAATGTGTCGGAGACAACGCATATGGAACGTGTTCAGCTTCCTTTCCTGCCGTGCACAAAAGGTCCAGGACTCACTGCAGTACAGGAGTGTACTCAGGACACAGGCTCTATAGACCTGGATCTTGGTATATTCCGTCAGCTTCTTATTAAGCCATACTCTCAAAGATCAAAGAAATACCACTCTGAAAAACAGTAAATAAAAGCAACACCAAAAACACACACAAAGCAGTAAGGCCCAACCATCTTTTTAAATACCCCAATCAGGCAGGCAGTCACTCAAGGAAAGTTGTCCTGAAGAGAAAGGTCTTTGCCTGCTTGTGGAAGGGCAGCAAAGATACGGCCAGCCTGGACTCCTGTGGGAGGGAGTTCCAATGTCTCAGAGCAGTGACAGAGAAGCCCCCCACAAAAGGCCTAGATTCAAATGCCAGCAGGCTTTGTGGGAAAAACAGAATGGAATGCTTCCAGTTTGGGCAGAAGCCAGTTGGTGCCTACATTAACTCCTTCGTATTAGGCATCCTTCAGTCTCGAAAGACTATGGTAACGTGCTCTGTATGGAGGACTTGGAACAGCGTCTAGTGTGGCTGAGAAGGCCAATTCGAGAGTGACAATCCCTTCCACACTGAAGACAAATACAATCTGTCCCCTGTCCAGCTCCCTGATTTTGCTGCTTCCGTGACTGCCTCTTTGCCTCGGTCTGCTGGACAAGGGTCTCTTCAAAATGGGAGAGGCCATGATGCAACGCCTGCCTCCAGGCTGAACGCTCAGATGTCAAGGTTTCCCATCTGTTGAGGTCCATTCCTAAGGCCTTCAGATCCCGCTTGCAGATGTCCTTGTATCGCAGCTGTGGTCTCCCTCTGGGGCGATTTCCCTCCACTAATTCTCCATACAGGAGATCTTTTGGAATCCAACCATCAGCCATTCTCACGACATGCCCAAGCCAACGTAGACGTCGCTGTTTCAGTAATGTATACATGCTAAAGATTCCAGCTTGTTCTAGGACTACTCTATTTGGAACTTTGTCCTGCCAGGTGATACCAAAAATGCGTCGGAGGCAACGCATATGGAAGGTGTTCAGCTTCCTCTCCTGCCGTGCACAAAGGGTCCAGGACTCACTGCAGTACAGGAGTGTGCTCAGGACGCAGGCTCTATATACCTGGATCTTGGTATATGTCGTCTGAAAAACGTATAACTCCTTGGAGGCCAGGGAAATAATTGAACTGTTAAATGTTAATATTTTTCAAAAAGTGGTGCTCTGTGTTTGAGGATATTTTAATAGATGGCTGTTAGTGAAGACATCTGGCTACAGTGCTGTTCCTTTCACTTGAAGAACCACTGTCACCCCAAAACCCTGATTTTCATCTATGCATCCTGGGCACAAGTTTTGTGTTTAATTCAAACAGCTTTATTTGTTTCACCCTCCTTTGGAGAAAGAAGGCAGGCAATGACACATGACAATTTAAAAGGTCCCGCATGAACCAGCTCTAAATATCTCTTCATCTTCCACCATCGATGTTAGACCCAAGAAGAAAATCAGACAATAGTGTTCTTCCTACTTTTTCAAGATTTAACTTATTTGGCATTTATTTGCAGTCCATGAGTAGATCTCCAGGGAGGGAGGGAGGGAAGGAAGGAAGGAAGAACGAACGAACGAACATGCCTACAAATTAGAAAGATCTCTCTTCCCTCCCCCCTTTCCTGATGTTGGCAGGATGCAAAGCTTCAGGGGCCCTTGGGAACACAGGGCTGCCAGAAAGAAGGGAGTAAGAGGAAAACCTCCCTGCCTCTTTTCCCCACAGTCACTGAACTAGCGCACTCCAGTATTGCTACTCAATTGCATTGAAAGAGGTGAGGCTGAAGAGAGGGAGAAGTGGAATTTACACACGAAGGTTCAGTGTAGGATAAACTAGCAAACAAAGTTCTGGGACTCAAGGTTTTCTTGGCACCTTTGCCCTCAGTGTCCTACCTGTGAGCTTCTAGCACGCTTGGTACAGAATGCCATCCTAGACAGGGCTTAATTTGATGCAGGAATACAGTTTCTTCTTCTCCTTATTTTCTCATTATTTGTACATACTGTTGTTGTGTACTGCCTCTGTATCTCATCTTGGATTTTACATCTTCCCCGAGCTTGCTCAGAGTGACTACTCTGCTACTCTAGCAGAATGGAAGTGCCTGAAAGCTAACTTCCCCATGCCATCCCTCCAAATATGGTATCTGTCTGAACAGGATGGAGAGTGGGATGGAGAAGGGAGTGAGGGAGAAAAGAAGGCAATCCTCCAAAACATGGGAGACATACTTCCCATTTACAAAGCTCTGTACCTTGTGAAGATGTGTCCTGTCAATCTGGGGGCAAAGCCCATTGCTTCTCTTAGTTCCATGGCCAGCCCTATTCACGAAGGCCACCAACACTTTCTTGTCTCCCTAAGGTTCAGACCACACAGCAGCATATGAATGAATGGGTGTATCACAGTAATATCATTTTTTTTCTGTCATGTGCCTGCCCATTCTTGTACTCCACTGTGGTCTTCATGGAATAGCTTGGGATGGAAGGCTACTGGTCCACCTGTGCATTACTGCATAACCATCTGATCCCTTTCACCTCTTCAACTAAGAAGCTGCCTTGTATTATTTACTTACCTATGTTTTTGTAACATTTATATGCTGCCTTTCCCCAAGGAAGCTTAAGGTGGTGGCCCTGGCTTTCCTCCCTTTCCCCAGTTTATTCTTTTAGCAAATTTTTAAAATAGGTCAGGCTGAAAAAGAAACACTGGCCCAAGATCATCCAGTCATGTTCATGGCTTGGTGCAGGTGAGAATCTGCATCTCCACCATGCTAATTGTCACTAAACCATACTAGCTTTCTATATATCTATGACATTTCATAGACTATATGTCTATTGCACTGCTAATAACGGTTCGAATTGAAACCTTTAGCACCTCTGTGAGGTACCCTCATTAAAAATGATCTGGCAGTATAAGATAGAAATGGATTACCAGTTCCTTATGGAAGAAAACCTGTTGTCTCAATATAAAGCAAATGTATTAAAAACTTCACCTGTCAAATGCTGGCGAGGTCTGGAGTTACGTGAAGCTGGGATGAGTCAACCTTAATTGCTACAGAGGGGATGAAAGGAAAGACATATAGGAAAAAGAGCAATTTTCATGTCACAAGACTTCTTACAGGATACATTGTTATAGAGCAGGTACAGAACAGGCAAGCAAGATATTTTTTCCCCAAGGATTCAACATGATGGCATGCATTTTAAAAAGTCTACATCACTGGTTGATTTTGTTCTATGGAAAAAAATGTCTAATGTGTGTAATTAAGAATTGCTACTAAAGTAAGAAGAGGATGCTCTAAAGAACAGTTTCCAGAACAAATCAGTTGATTTTCCACTATTGCCCTATATGCAGTGAGGACATGAAAGCACAAGATAATAGGGGCCCAAAACCTATTGGGGATATATGCAAGAGGATAGATAGATAGATAGATAGATAGATAGATAGATAGATAGATAGATAGATAGATAGATAGATAGATAGATAGATAGATAGATAGATAGATAGATAGATAGATAGATAGATAGATACTGTACAAGAGAAATCACAGATGTTGTTGTGGCTAATTGCAGCTAACTGACAAGGCACTGAGAACATGTGAGGCACATGACCAACATGCAAACAACACTTTTCCAATTATCCATGGCAGCTTGCATGATTCCTCTATCACTCATATAAATATCCAATAGGATTGTGAAAAGGATTTATTATTTTAGAAGTGGTTTACAGGAGATGAATCTTCACTTTATGAGTTGTTCCCAATGTGTGGGTCTAAATGTTATTGGATGAAAACAACCTCTGGAGTCCTTCACTATAGGCTTCTGAGAGCAGAACTACAACATCTGGGGGACTATTTCACAATTGGGGGAAAATATTACACCTCCCAGAGTCTCCCAGGCAGCAAGATCATGGGCCTATTCTTGTACCATTATGGCTAGGGGATTCTGGGAGATGTAGTCCAAACAACTGGCTTTTCCAAACACTGTGAACTTTTGTGTTCTACACCTCTGCTTCCTGGCTCAAATGAATATTGCATAGTGCTGCTTTTCTGCTGGGGATGTGTCTAAACAATAAATAAATAAAAGCCTCAAAAGCATTCCCAATTTTTAACTGGCAACTGTTGAAAACCGAGTCTGACTATATCTCCTGTGTATGCTATTTCAGCAATGTGGTTTTATTGGTGTTTGATCATATTGCCTTGTTACAATCTGACGACAGCTAATGGTCTGGAAATGGAATTGCTAGATGCAAAAGGATCACATTGCCATTTACAATTTGCAACTTTTTTGCAAATGATTAGATATTAAAAACTTAATAGATCAATAGAAGATTACCACCCTGTAACTGCAATTTATATAAAAGAATAAATGTGTACTCCCTCCCCCAAGGTGTTTTGCTTTCTTCAGACAAGAGAGCTTACAGCATGTTCTCTCTAAAATGGTCTTGCCCCATAAAGCGTATTAAGTGTTCCCAGCTTCTGTGCTTTGAAAAGGACATTTCACTGGAATGTTAATTAGGAATTCTTACAATAGCCTGACGTAGAAAGGGGCTACTTATTCTCTAGCATATTACTGGAAATGTCACTTCTTTCCCTTTTCTTTGTCTGCTCAAATTCAATTCAGTCAATTCCAAATTGTCACGATGAAGCATGTTTCCACTCTTATTTTCTTTTCATCTATCTAACAACTGCTGACATAATAATTAATGTTTATGACTTTGCTTGAAGCTATATTCTTCATTTCACAGAAGAAGGAGAAGGAAGAGGAGAAACAGACGTAAATCATTCCTGCTACTCTTAAAACTTGTCATCCTTCACTAAATATTTAGCTCTTAATACTCTTGTAAGCTCAGTTCTCTTGAAAGACATTTGATTTCATTTCTCCACCCCTTTGTGAATTTGAACTTTTTCCATATATGGTTCCTGTGCAAGCTACATGACCTTTCTTGGCTTCTTGGGGGGGGGGGGGGGGAGGAATCTGTCTCAAAAAGTTTTTCAGTTATCTACATGTTTCTCCATTTCCCTTACACAGTTCTTTAAGCAAATATTTTATTCTATTTAACTGTTCCCTCTTTTCAGGTTCCATGTACAGCAGAAAAAACACAAAACTACAAAAATGCCTCCACAACATCTTGGAAAGTTCATTTAAAATCAACATTATAATTTTTAAGCATCGGTGAATAGAATTGAAAATATAATTATTTCACTAACTGTCTGCATGGAAGTAACTATACTGGTTCCCCAATCTATTGAAATTCAAACTTGTCACTTTTGTTGCTGTTAGCTTTAAAACACTTTGAATAATTATCTCAAGTAAAGTTAGGTGTAATATTTAGACCAGCCAAATAACAATAATCATGTGCCGTCAAGTCAGTTCTGACTTATGGTGACCCTTTTTGGTTTTTCCAGATAGAGAATACTCAGAAGTAGTTTACCATTCCCTTTCTCTGGGGCTGCCTAGGGACTGTGCAACTTGTCCAAGGCCACACAGGCTGACTCCTCTTCTAGGAGGCACAGTGAGGAATTGAACTCCTGACCTCTGGCTCTGCAGCCAGATACCTAAACCACTAAGTTTTCCAGCCAGCTGACCAGACAAACAGTCAAAACGTGTGCTGTCGTCTAACAAAGATACTATTATCACATTGTTGTTGTTTAGTCGTTTAGTTGTGTCCGACTCTTCGTGACCCCATGGACCAGAGCACGCCAGGCCCTCCTGTCTTCCACTGCCTCCCGGAGTTGGGTCAAAGTCATGTTGGTAGCTTCGATGACACTGTCCATCCATCTCGTCCTCTGTCGTCCCCTTCTCCTCTTGCCTTCACACTTTCCCAACATCAGGGTCTTTTCCAGGGAGTTTTCTCTCCTCATGAGATGGCCAAAGTATTGGAGCCTCAGCTTCAGGATCTGTCCTTCCAGTGAGCACTCAGGGTTGATTTCCTTCAGAATGGATAGGTTTGTTCTCCTTGCAGTCCAGGGGACTCTCAAGAGCCTCCTCCAGCACCACTTCAAAAGCATCAATTCTTCGGCGGTCAGCCTTCTTTATGGTCCAGCTCTCACTTCCATACATCGCTACTGGAAAAACCATAGCTTTGACTATGCGTACTTTTGTTGGCAAGGTGATATCTCTGCTTTTTAAGATGCTGTCTAGGTTTGTCATTGCTTTCCTCCCAAGAAGCAGGCGTCTTTTAATTTCGTGGCTACTGTCACCATCTGCAGTGATCATGGAGCCCAAGAAAGTAAAATCTGCATTCCCATTAAAAGAAAAGGACCTATCCCACATGACTGCCTTTCATTGTTTTATTTTAGTTGGTCCAATTTTTCGTAGATTTGATTGACTAAAATACAACAACTTTCTTTGTTTGGAGGATAGACCTATAATATAAGAAGCAAGTATTATATCAATTCAGACCTGCAATAAAATGTGTTTGGGATGGGAGAAGCAATCCATTATGGGGGAAATTAAATGCATGTGTAAGAATTTGTCCTTTGGATTTATGGTTTTGCATGATGGCAGGGTTGGAAAGTGCAGGTTTTTATGTGATTTTGTTTATTTCACCAGTTGATGGTGATTTGGGCAGGATCTAATGATGATGGGTATGGTTGATGGGTTGTAGGACAAGTATATCTGGAGGACTGCAGTTTTCCCACCCTTGCTTTAACACTTTGATCTCGAAGAACATTCTTTCCTAACTCTTGTGGCACTCCGAAAATGTTATGGAACAGAAAATGACACAAAAGAACACCACTTTGCTTAAAGCAGAAATCATCTATATATAAAGTATTTATCATGTCATTGATATTTGGAATTATTCTCCTGCTTCGTTATCATTCAGAGGATTTTAAAAATGCCAGAATTCCTACTGTTCTGCATTTGGCTGATACGTTTGCACTTCCACATCTTTCCACTTCCAGAAACTCCAGATAAAATAAATCGTGATGAAGCCAAACTTGCTGCAGACGCTTCAGGGTCTGAAAAGTCAGAAAGAACTACAAAGAGGTCTAGAGTATCGACTATCCGGAGGATATTTGATATGGCCAAACACCGAACAAAAAGATCTTCTTTTTTCCCAACTGGAGTGAAAGTTTGCCCTCAGGAGTCGGTGAAGCAGATTTTGGCAAGCCATCAAGCTTATTACAGGCTAAGAGGTGAGATATTATTATTATTACTTCTGTATCTCTTTCACCTTTATTTCTGATACAAGGACCTATAACTTCACCTCATACAGTATTTGCTTCTTTCCTCACTAGAAGAAAACTCAGCATCTGCTCCCCAAAGAGTTGATAAGTCCTTGGAAGTTAGCCTAGTCCAGCATTTGCATGGTTGTCTTCACTATTACTTTGTTATTGCATCACTCCTTAAAGAAAGATGTAGTTTTAGGAGACTTAGCTGTGTCAGTCTGTGCAAGCATATCAGGCAAAATTCAAAGAAACAAAACTAAATGAAAAAAGACAAAAACATGTGGCATCTGAAGGACTAACTAATGTATGCTTTTGTGGACAAGTCCACTTCATCAGACCTATGGACACTGTAAATGGCAGGGTGAAAATCTATGAAACTGCCAGGATGTGTGTGAAATAAATCACTTTTAAGTAGTTAGCAGAGTCCTGGAAAGAAAATTTACGCTTTCTTTTCTCCGGACAGCAGTGAAAAATAAGATGTAGCAAAAGTTTTGCTCTGAGAGATTAGAACAATATAACTCACAGACAAGCTGTTGTCTTTCTCCAGTGAAGGCTTTTATCTTGTAGTTTCAGGAAAATATTTACAGCAGTTATATACAGCATTCCAGACCTCAAACGGACAGCATAACATTCAGAACTTTAAGTTCCACCCACAGGAGCATGGTACTAACTTGGTTACTTTTATCCACAAAGCTGATGCAATCTTGCTACCAGAATTGCATCAGATGTACAGTGACTCAGCAGAGATCCACTGCACATGTCCATCATTGTCATAACTTTTCTTAAAGAGTCAATATTCTCCAGTATTTAGATCAATACTCTGACAGAAACTGAAGTTTTTAAAAAGGTATTTGGAGTGACTAGCAACATTTCTCTACCTCCCTTGTTATCTTCACAACCACCTTATGAAACAGGTTATCCTGAAAGAGAGAAGCTTTATTCAAGATAAGGCCCATTGGAATGCAAGTGTTGGTAACATCTCCTTTGTGGTCCCCCATGGGTGGAGAGCAACAGCTTAAAGAAGTGAATATCTGTTGTTCATGTGACTGGAGCCCCTGAAAAATCAGGATTCCTGGAGAGGCTCCCGAACAGGAGACTCCCCTATTCAGAGAGAGAGGGCCAGCCTTTTCTCTCCCTTCCCTCCCCCACTGACTGCCCACCCCAATGCTTGAACAGTTCTGAAGTGACTGGCAGAAGAACCTCTAGTCAGCTTTGTGGCTGAGGGAGTTTTTGAACATGGTTCTTCCTAGTTCAAAGACCAGCAGTCGTAAGATCGAATCCACGCGACAGAGTGAGCTCCCGTCGCTTGTCCCAGCTCCTGCCAACCTAGCAGTTCGAAAGCATGTAAAAATGCAAGTAGATAAATAGGTACCACCTCGGTGGGAAGGTAACGGCGTTCCGTGTCTAGTCACGCTGGCCACGTGACAACGGATACTGTCTTTGGACAAACGCTGGCTCTGTGGCTTGGAAACTGGGATGAGCACCGTGCCCTAGAGTCGGATACGACTGGACTAAATGTCAAGGGGAACCTTTACCTTACCTTCCTAGTTGCAGGTAAGTCAGATTTTTAAAAGGACAAGGTTTTTGCACCTTTAATAGTTGCTTACAAGAACAGATTTTAGTTGGTGTAGCTTTCAATGCAAGCTATCCCTTTGCTGAAATGTCTTCTTTCATACAACTATTAAAAGTACAAGAGCCCTGTCCTGTTTTTCATCTGGTCACACTTCCAAAAATCTGAGAGTTGCTGTATGAAAGGAAAGCCTAATACAACTGTGATAAACCATGCATGTGGAATCAGTTTACATTGAGTCAGGCCAATAATTTACCTACTCTGATAGTGTCAGTTCAGACTATATGTCATCCTTTGATATGTGAGCAATGAGCAATGGCTTGGCTACTTATGTGGATATTTTTTCATAGAAATACATGTGCATGTATATAATTTACAGCTCAATTCTACAATTGTTCACTCAGAATTAGGTATCACAGAGTTAAAGGGACATGGGATTGCTGCCTTAATCTAAAATATGATTATAACTGAGTCATAAATCAGTGTGGGAACAACCCTCTGTGAAATGTATTGTGTTAGCACTTGCTGATATGAAAACTGATTAACCACGTTGCTCTTGTTTTCATTTTATTGTTGTTTATATCTAACAACTAACATGTAAAATAAAGATCTAAAAAATGCATCAGAAGTATGCGTGCTGACCACAATATTTGGTTCAGACCTTGATTCAGGAATTCAGAAAACAGTCCAGTTCATCTGCCCAGATCAACTTTGTTCTGAATCTGGATCTTGATTTGGAAATGCTTGTCTTTATGCCTCCCTTGGCTGTCACTGAAAATCAACCGAGAGCTGTAATGTGTCTCAGTGTGTCAGACCCAGACTAAATTATAGGCATAAAACCTCTTAGAAGCAAGTTATGTCCACCAGATTTTGGATAACTAAGCGCAATGAGTTCTGTGCATATTTCCCTTTCATGAAAACGCTGCACCATCCAAAAGGGAGAGAGAACACACATTACCAAAAAGGAGGATGTTTCTTCAAATGGAGGGCCATCCTTCCTAAAGGAGGACATGTGGCCATTTGACTACCAATATGCTGGCATAGAACAATATTGTCTTGATCGTCTGCCATTTCATAATCCATAATGGTGGTGATGATAGATTAGGCTTTGAGCAGTGTATGCATCTTGATAATGGAAGTGGGGTTCATTTGTACTGATAGGCCTTCTCAAAAAGGAAGATGATAACACACATGCTGCCTGGCTAGACACAAAATATTAACTAGATTAACATAATGTTCCACATGAATTCATTTGTTTTTTAAAAAGTTAAATTTTGTTATAATAAACACAAAAGAAGAATATATATATACAAAAATAAATGTGGATCTGTTGATTTTTCATCCAGTTGCTCTCTTTCAGCAACAATGCTTGGATACAAGTTGTGTTAATTTCTTAAATTTAGAACTATGCTGTAATTCCACCCAGCTATTAAAAGAATCTCCCATTGTACGAAAGTGTTTCCAACTCTGAGCTGGGCAATTGGACTAGACTGTGGTGCCATTCTCGGTTGCAAGCACAAAGCAAGTTACACCTGATGGACAATAAATCTGAAAATTGGCTTCACAGGTCTGCTTGCATTGGCTGTCTCTGTGTAGGATGCAGGATAATGCTTCCCTGTGTTCATGATTTGCTACCAATGATTACTACATGATTTTTAAAAAAAACTGAACCCAGAAGCTATTTCTCCCAAATATGGAGTGTATTCCTTAGGTTAGTGGTTAATTCACAGTTGCAGTCTTGAAACAGTCTCATGTTAAAATTGAATCTTTTTTTTTTTTTTGCTATCTTCCATCTTTAGCTTTGTTTACTTTTTCTAAATGCAACACTGGCCCCCACCTTCCTGAGCTTCTGTAAGCAACTGAAAGCCTGGCCTTTACAGACCTCACGCCTTTGTAATATTATTTTTGTACTGAGTTTACGCCGGCTCTTGGCTCACCAAATGGGTTTTTGTTTTTATATGCTCAATTCTCTCAATTCTCTTTTTTTTTAAAAAAAATGTTGTATTGTAAGCTTTTGTTATTACCTGGAAGCCGCCCAGAGTAGTGGCTTGTCCACTAAATGGGCAGGGTGTAAGTTTAAACAAACAAATAAATAAAAATAAACACTACATTCGTATTTCTGCACATGCATTTTCGTTGAATTGTCAAGGTTAAATTGGCCCAAATCCTGCTGCTTAGCATAGTAAATCACACTAGAATAGACTGATTAAATGTTGCAGATTTCTGAATTTCTGGTAAAATGCCTTTTGCTACATAGTAGAGATACATAGACTGGCAGAGGAGAATAGCTTCAATTCACCAGATAGTCCTTTCTCGTTAACTGACACTTAAGGTCTCAAAAACTCACTCTGAGACATTAGTAGGAGAAAGAATAGAAACTTACAATTGTAAACAGATCAACAGCAAACTAACAACTCACTGACCTCAACAGATGAAAGAGAGGAAAAGGAGCACTCAGCAGAGAAGCGGGGCTGTCTTAGAATTCAGAAGCAGGAGGAAACAATTGGTTAGTGCTACATAGATTGACAGTCACCCCAGCCCAGAAAGGCCCCTTCTAATAATTCAAACCACAGGCAGCATAAGTAAAGGTAAAGGTTCCCCTTGACATTTAGTCCTGTCGTGTCCGACTCTAGTGCGCGGTGCTCATCCCCGTCTCCAAGCCGTAGAGCCAGCGTTTGTCCATAGACAGTTTCCGTGGTCACGTGGCCAGCGCGACTAGACACGGAACGTCGTTACCTTCCCACCGTGGTGGTACCTATTTATCTACTTGCATTTGCATGCTTTCGAACTGCTAGGTTGGCAGGAGCTGGGACAAGCGACGGGAGCTCACTCTGTTGCATGGATTCGATCTTACGACTGCTGGTCTTCTGACCTTGCAGCACAGAGGCTTCTGCGGTTTAACCCGCAGCGCCACCACGTCCCTACAAGGCAGTAAAACCTCCAACATTCAGTTAATGGGGATTTAATGAATCAGCTAATTCACAAGTACCATTGATTCTAGTGAGCCTACTCTAACTGCAACTTACTTTAGCATGGTAAATTGCAGTTAGAGTAAACCCATTTGAATTAATGGAATCTATGGAGGAATGGGCTCACTAAATCCCCATTGACTTAATGGGCCTACTGTAGCCTGATTTACTGTGCTAAGCAACGTGATTTGGGCCATTGTTCATCTGTTCTTGATGGAGAGCTAACTGTTCTTTTCACTTCATCCAGGCTTCAGTTGTTTTGAATTTGTACACAATATGTTACTGCCCACAGGCACAGCAAGTTTAATTGCTTATTTAGGATATTGGTTTGTTATGTCACAAGGTTACTTGTGTTTGAAAACCGTATATTCCACATCTGGTTGTTATGCAATGGGGCCCCACAGATGCAAAAAACAAACAAACAAAAACCATTATATTAGTGAGTGCTAACAAGGAAATTGTGTGAAACAAGATGTTCAGCAGTTAAAACATTTTTAAATTAAAAAATCTTTTAACACTCATTGAAACTGTTAATGAATTTTCCTGTGTAATAGTGATATTTTTTATCACTGGATATCATTTCTAAAATATTTGGCTGAGCAATAATGATATATGCATATTATTATATATCTGGCACGCTGAAGGTTTTTTTAAAAATGTAAATTCACACTTTGTGCTACAATTACAGTCTCATTAAAATCAGTGGGGTTTTTTTAACCTCTTTCGTTATTTGTGCTACTAAACATGTCATCTGTTCAGTTTTTCTTGCTTTTTCAATAATCCAATTTCTTTAACAGACTTTTCGCATGATCTTTTTTAAAATTCATGAACACAAGTCCTTCTATGTCCTTTCTTCATTCTTGGCATTTTCCCAGTATTTAATGTTTCTGGCTGTCAGCTAAGCATAATTTCAGGTTATATAGTTTATTTGCATTTTTAGAAGGGTTCCTTTTTCCACCATAATTTTAGTTTTTCTGTGCACATTTGTGTCATGTTGCTTTGGCTGTTTCCTCTCCTGCTGCATTTTTCTCCCTTTCAAAAGCCCATCATTGCTCTCAGAAATTATTTGTGGCTCAGTCTATGAACTTCTTTTGTCTCACAGGCTGAAGTCCTATTCCGTAAATTACCTGAAAATCATCCTACTGGCAGAATTTTTCAAAAATTAACACATATCCTCCCCATCTTGCAGCCCCTAATGGCTTCCCCATTGATGAAGGGGTTCCATGGCAGCTTCAAGAGCTTTGAGGAGGAATCAGATTTTTTAAAAATTTCCAAAAAAATCACAATGGCTGATGATGACATCATCTGACTCTGTGACTGAAATCCTGTTGTGCAGTTTACACCACATAAGGCTGATGACAACATCAGCCTTATGTGGTGTAAACTGCACAACAAGATTTCAGCCACAGAGTGAAAGGTTGTCAGTAGTTACTTAAAGGATTTCAGACCTGCGGTCACCTTCAAATCTTACACGTCTCCAATTGCCTTCCACTTTTCTAGCGCTACACACATATGGTGTTTTTTTTTTTGCATGCGCACATACACACATACTGAAGCTGGAAATTCTGTTTTGCTTGTGTTACCTGTAGAGCTAAAGTGAATGATAAAGACAGAAGGCTAAATCTGATTGTTAGTCCTAGCTAGAACAGACCAACTGGCCAATATTGTGTTTAGTATTTATGCTCATGGAATACCAGTTGTGGAAGCTGCTGCAGCAGTCTGACGAAGTGCTGGTCACATGCCTGATTTCACACTTCAGATCACCACAGCAGCTTATGCACTTACAGCTTCACACACAAGTGCATACCAAACAGGATACTACATACTGAACCAATGGGAAGCTGATAAGTCAGCACTTATGTACTGTCTCAGTTTGTTCACACAGATTTGAACTGGTAGCTGTTGGTCCAGTGGGGAGAGAGCATGTTATTCCAATATTTGGGGGTAAATTGCTTCCCTTTGTGTGGGAAATAGGCCACCCCTGCAGATGGGTCTGCACTCTTTTTCCCTGTTTCACTTTGCATATTGCTTTAGAATTTCTCTTCTAGTTGTCTATCATGTGAAAATAATAGGGATATGGGAATGTGGAGGCATTTCTAGTGGTGTGTGGATTCTGGTAGGAACTTCAGATCCTACATTAATTGCTTTTTAAACATAAGACTGCAGAGTTGCTGTTTGTAGTGAGAGGCTGGGAAAACTATATAATTAAAACCAGGAGGAAACTAAAGCAGTACTTTTCAACTCTGGTAATTTCTGAAATGTATCTATGAATAACTCAGGCTTTTCCATATTTAGAAAAACCAGACTCAAAGTATGTTAGAACATCTATAGTCTATTAATTTTTGTTTGAAGTATAGCAGACTCATTAAATTAATTTGTACATTAAGCTAGTTATATTTGGCAGACAATATATATTAGTCTCTTATTATTATTACACATTCTCCTTTCAACTTCACTTCACTAAAATCACCAATATTACTCATTTATGAAGCCTCATATTGTAAAAAAGGAACAACATAACAACCAGTATTATCACATTAAAACAACTACCACCATGTAGGAGTGTATGGCTATAGACTAAATGTGGAATGGTTTCCCCAGTGAAACTGGCTGGCCTCTCAATGTTGAGTATTTAAAGATGTAACATTTGAAGACTCATATCTTCTAGTCATTTTCCTTACTTTTTATATCACCTGTTGCCTCTCCTTTTTAATGAATTGGCTTTAACAGTTTTACTGTTTTTTTTAGTGCTGTCGGGTTTTATGGTTTTGTTTTTATTGCTGAAAACCACTGTGAAATTTTTACATGAAAAGTGGTGTAAAAATGGTATAACATAAAACAATATCTTCATCTGCCTTCCATTAAAAGCTTTCCAGACATTTTACTGTGCATGAAATTGCATATGATTTGAAGCAAAAGATTCAAACCCTAACCCTTTATATTTCACTAGAGGTGTGATTTTGCCTCTTCCCAGCATTCAAGCAGGCATGTTTTGCTACCCGTATTTCTTTTTTTTTCTTTTTGCTGTGTTAGCAGTGTCATATCATTAATATAACAAGCACAAGGAGGATGAAGATGCACACAAATATTTACGTGTCTGCTATTCAAAACTGAATGCTCCCTTCTCTCTAGAATAAGGGTTTTATCTGCCCTGTGGAATACAGTCATACAGGTGTCACAAGATGCGTTGTTAACTTGTGTCTTCTGAGCAACAAGGGTTTCTAGAGATATGAAGAAATCTCAATACATTACTTGTTCTCTATGGGATAAACCTGCTGCATAAAGGTAGCTCGTTGAGCATTTGTTAACACCCCCTCCCCCAAAAATTTCTAGCTTCCAATGTGAGATTGAGGCAATGAACACTATTTTTCTTGTTGAGGTTTCCACAGTTTATGCAAAATTTGTCTGCATGAGAGAGAGAGAGAGAGAGAGAGAGAGAGAGAGCAATCTTTGAAGGACTGGTTGATTGATCAGAAAGCCACAAGCCCCCCCATCAAATGCTTTCAGTCTCTGAAAACTCTGTACAAGGTCAATTATAGTTTAGCTGTGCAGCATACACAATTTGTGCATCAATGTGATTTGCCCAGTTTATGCAATTTGTATAAGAAGACAAAAACAAATTTTATAGGTAAGAAGAAAAAAAATTATATCCTTCTTGGTAACAAGCAATCAGTTCCTCTCCTCATCATGCCACGAGGTGATTCTATTAAAGTCTTTAAAGTCTTAAAAGGTCTTTAGATAAACGTTTTAATGACTAAATTTACTCTGTTCCTTCACAAGAGTGCTCAGAAACTCATTGAAAAGCAGAGAAAATAGCAAGCATTATATTATATTATATTATCTTTACACTTTTGTTCGAAGCTGCACCTCCCCCCTCCCCCGCATCCCTGGTGATAGTGTGCACCTCACTCGTTCCTTGATAAAGACACTTGGAAGATAGCCGAAGTGTGGTCATTTCCCACCAGCCCATTGTCCTTTGCAATGGGAAAGATCTTTATCTGACACCGTAGAGAGTCAAGAATAGACAATACAGTGATGCCTCGCAAGATGAAAGTAATTCGTTCTGCGAGTAGCGTCGTATTGCGAAATTTTCGTCTTGCGAAAGCGCGGTTTCCCATAGGAATGCATTGCAATGCATTCCTATGGGAAACCTCGCAAGACGAATGAATTATTTTCGGCTTGCGAGGCATCGCTCTTGCGGGGGGAAAAATCGTCTTGCGAAGCACGGCCATAGGAAAAGTCGTCTTGCGAGTCACCAAAACAATCACAAAACGCTTTCGTCTTGCGAGTTTTTCGTCGGGCGAGGCATTCGTCTGGCGAGGCATCACTGTACTGGATTGCAGATGAAACCCAAGATCTTTTGCAGCCTGTGGTAAACAAGAAAATGACAGCCCCTGCTCCCCCCCCCCCACTGTTAAAATAGTGCTAATATAGAATTTCTCCCCCTATTTGCATTTGTTTTTGTTTTGGCTCACCTCACATGTGTCTCAGAGCTCAGACCAGTCAGGCTTATTAAATTCCAACACATGTGTTCTCAGGAAAGTGCCTGCCCCCTTTTAGAAAGAACTCCAGCTGGTTTGTGCGATATAGTGAGCACGCGCTGCTTTTCTTTGTTTGGAATGAATTAATAGGCTTGTGTAGTCTGATGTGCACACATTCAGTTCTGAGCAGCAGGCTGTTAAATATGTGTGCGCACAGTCGTCCTCCTTGTTGTATTAATTGCAAGAGTGCTCATGGAGTCCTTGGAGCAGGGGGGCTCTTAGAGCTGTTCCGTGCAGCCAGGAGGTTTTAGCCCTTACTGTGTGTTTGATCTGAAGCTTGTTCCCGGCCTTATTATGTTGTGTGCATTTGCATGTGCTTGCTTTTATTTCCCTAAATGATACAGACGCCAGCAGTTGTTCCACAGCTGGGATGGCTATTATTTTCTACTAGTACATTGGCAATTTTGGCATGTAGTTGAGTTATTCATCCTCAGGAAAGAACACTTTTAACAAACTAGAGCAAGTGTACAAAAGAGGAGAGTGGTTACCATGGGGACTCAGCCTAAATCAAAACAGATTTTGTCTTCTTATCTTTTCTGGTAGTTCGTTTTGAAAACATAAACACGTTAACTGTGAATATCATCCCATAGGACAACCAAATGAATCTTTTGGTCATTATGAAATTTATAAGTACCTTGATGCTTAGAGGAGTGGGGAGATAGAAAGCCCATGGTAGAATTCTTGTTATCCATAGTTTGATGATTTCGTAAGATGGTTATTTCAGTGGAATAATAAGATATTATTTCTCTTTTACAATGAGACCTCAGTCCTGTTTTAGTAAACTGATGATTGTGTGCCCATAATGTACAAGGCCTACAAAACTGCCTCCAAATATCTGAAGAACTGTACTTCTCCCTTCAACATTGCTGGGGTTAGGGGTATCGAATCCCTGTGTAGTTCAAAATCCATGTATAACTGTTATCTCTCCCCCCCAAAAAACATAAAAAAACAGTTGATTCACGTGTGCACACACCTTCCCCGACCTACGTCGGCCTCCCAGCATACCTACACACCCTCCCCGGCCACCATGTGGCGCTACCATGACAGGAGAGAGGGACTGCTGGGCTACCGCCATCACGCTGCCAAAAATAGGGTCCTAGGTAAGCCCAAGATCCACCAGGCCACTTCCTGAGACAAACAGCAGCACAATATTTATTGAATATTTATTTAGTTATTTATTGGGAAAAAAAGTGTATAACCAAAAGTGTGCTGCTCAAATCTGCACAATTCAAGGAAGAAGTGTACTTCTTTTACATAGTGTATAACAACCCTGGCCCAACAATTCAGAAATGCGCTGACATATCATGATGCTATAGCAGCACATTGGAGAAAGCTTTTAAAACATGGTCCTTCTGTGCTTTTTAAATGGAGTTTTCATGGTTAATTGTGTTGATAGCACACTTTGTCACTGCCCTCCTCTAGATCCAATTACAGCCATAAGTCATATGGCCATTACCTTTGTCATGCACCTTCTCTTGTTTGTTTTCTCTGCACATAACTTTATATGTGGATTACTTGTAATTCTGGACACAGTTTGTATCAGTGTCTTTTGCCAGGGGTTGACTGCAGAAATTAGCAGAAGACGACTGTTCAGGTCTTGGAAGGAAATCTGAAGTCCCTTTAATTTAGGGTTGGGGAACACATGGCCCTCTGGATATTGCTTGGACTGCCTTTCTTATCCAGGGTAGCCAGCATTGTCAGTTGTGAAAGATGGCAATAGATGTTGACTAACAATACCTGGAGAGCCACAGATTCTCCATCACTTTGCTTATTGCTGCAGATCAAGCTGCTGTTACAAACACAGCTACGGGAGATGGTTGTGAAGTAGGACAAACTTCTCTCAACTTGGATTTATGTAACTCCTGCCCAAACTCTTTCTCACAGTCCCTGGCTACCCATTTGATCTCATATTCCTGCCTCCAGCTTTCTTGTATGTGCCAGATGCTCAGAGAAAAACAGTTTGGACAGATTGGGGTTGGTTGGTTGGTTTTCTTGCTTTTGGTCCATTTGCTAGGGAGGACAATATGAGGGTTTGTTTTTGTTAAAAGTCTAAATGTGTGCATGTGAAAAAAAAACCTTGCCCCAGCTTGCTCCACTTCTACACTCTCCCCCACCCCCTGCCAGCCATGAGTGAGGTGTCAGAATTCTTTATTTCAATCTTATCTGCAGTCTAAAACCAAAGCTATTGTGGTGTCACATTCATGTCAATATTAAATCCATTCTTCCTCTACTCACCCCTCTTCTACGTTGTTTTATCCCTGTTGTCTTACAGTCAAGCATTTGGTTCAGGGGGAATCCAAAGGTACGATCCTTGCATGCTCTCCTTTTAACAAACAGTATGACATATGGCCTTGATCTTTTAATTTTAGCATGGAAGCTGTAATTTTATATGTCTTCCACCTCCTGAGACTGAATGTCATTCTGAAAAACTATTTATTTTTTAAATACCCTGTTTCCCCGAAAATAAGACCTAACCTGAAAATAAGCCCTAGTAGGATTTTTCAGGATGCTCATAACATAAGCCCTACCCCAAAAATAAGCCCCAGTGAAGTGAAACCCCACCCTCCGCCATTGTGCTGCAACCAGAAGGTGACATGACTGTATTTGAATAAATGTAGATTGTTGTACATGAAAAAAATAAAACATCCCCTGAAAATAAGTCCTAATGTGTTTTTTGGAGCAAAAATTAATATAAGACCCTGTCTTATTTTCGGGGAAACACGGTAGTAGATGACTAAACACATGGAATTGCATTTACAAATATCTATGTAAAGAAACTCCCTGGAAAAGACCCTGATGTTGGGAAAGTGTGAAGGCAAGAGGAGAAGAGGACGAGATGGTTGGACAGTGTCACCGAAGCTACCAACATGAATTTGACCCAACTCCGGGAGGCAGTGGAAGACAGGAGGGCCTGGCGTGCTCTGGTCCATGAGGTCACGAAGAGTCGGACACGACTTAACAACTAAACAACAACAGCAATGTAAAGAAAAATGCAAACACTGTAATTCAGTGCATAGTTACTTACTGCAAGTAAGGCAAGAGTAACACTTGACCTTCCAGATGTTTTGAATTTCACCTCCCAGGGGTCCTGTGCCGACACATTTGAGAATGGCTGGTTCAGAGCATATGTTGGTCCAAAAATTGCTCATGCTTGATGTGAACTAAGAAACTACAACTTCTAATTTGGATAGGCCTAGGATCTGTCTGTAGGTCTGCATTCGTGAACATACTTATAAGTGGGTAGGTCATAATGAACAACTTGGGGCCTCAAGGACCACCATCTGCCATATGTTTCATTCCACATTTGAGGCCTTGCTCCAGGTTCTATTGTCAAAAGATACAGCAATCCTTCACTAGCAGTACCACCTTTTCACTAGTGGCCTACACTATGTGAAATGCCTTCCCCCAAGCAGAGCGTATTAGTCCCCAAATTCTAAACCCAATTGATAGTCCCAGCTAGAGTAGACTCATTAAATCAATTACTGAATGCTGAATCAGCATTTATGTAAATACCACTGGTTCAGGACATACATTCACTCTGTCTACTCTATTAGCGCCATTCTTTTAGACATCTGATCAAAGTTTGTTTTTCTCTTGGCTTTGGTTTTAGTCCTGCTCCTCTGCAACTGATGAATTTTGATATTAGCTTTTGGGGGGGGGGGGAATACAGTGGTTATACTAGAACCTGGGGTCACCCAGTGAAACTGCGTATAGTTTAAAGAATGGATTCAGGACTACAAAATTGTGATAGCTTGGTGGGAATGGAAAAGTACATTTGTGGATACCGATGCCTACTATTTATGATAGGTATGTATTAAAAATGTTAGAGGTAGTTTTACTCTCAATGCCCAAGGGCTGTGGAAGAAATCTCTTGCTTTCATGTCCACATACCTTTTATTGGGCTCATGTGAACTGTATGATGTTTATATACTTTGGGTGTAAGTTTTCAAAATACAATAAATGTAAAATAAGTAAATAAAGTAAATAAATAAAGTAAATAGTCAAGTAAATAGAATAAGTAAATAAGTAAAATAAATAAATATGCATGATCACGTTACGTGGTTCTTCCTCAAACGAAAACAAAGAACAGGACATGGCCATTTTGCAGTTACTGTGGGAATGTTCTAAGGATCAAAGCCAGTTGTTGTCATTCCTCTTCACAAAGTAGGTGGCTCAAGGGGAAATTGGCTGTTCTTTGGAGGAGATTTGGGTAGAGAGAGTGGAAGGGATTGAGCGCTTTGGGTTGGAGCTGAGCCCCATCTGGTCCAACACAACCTACACAAAGGAGTAAAAAAATATGATTGTTTGAACATCCTTGTACAATGGCAAATATTTTTGTGTGGAGTTTTGGTTTGGTTTGGTTTTTTGAGAGGGACAGAGTGATAAGGGAGAGGGGACTTGTTTAACATGTCCTGTTTCTGCTTGACTGTCTGCTGTTGTGAGGTTTTTGTCGAAAAGGGACATGTTTTCAAAGGAGGGGGGATGTTGTGGGGGATTAACCATTACTGTTACAGAGGGCAGGGGAAGATGCAGAATTGAGAGACATCAACGACATTGTGAAAGATTAGAAAATAGAGTGTTGTTCCCACACACACACACACACACACACCCCAACCTGTCTCCCAAGTCAAATAGACAAACCCCCTGGGTTGCAGGTTCAGGGAAAGATAAGACAATTAACCTCCAGGATTTCATCCTGGATGAATATGCTAACCTGGTTTGCATTACAGAAACCTGGTTGGATGAAGCTTGGGCGGAGGGGGGGGGTTAGTCCTTCTCTCAGCCTTGTCCACCTGTGGGTCTCTGTGCAGCAACAGGCTGGACCCAGGGGTAGGAGCAGAGAGGAGGAGTTGCAATAGTCTACCAAGATTCAGTCACCCTTGCCAGGTGCCCTGTACCACAGACTGCTGTGTGTGAGTGCAGGTACCTGAGAGTGAGTGCCCAGGACAGAACAGAAAATCTGTTTGTTTACCACCCACCCTGCTGTACAACAGTCTCACTGGCTGATCTGGTCTCAGGTGTGGTGTTGCAGATTACTCAGCTTGTTGTGCTGGTGGATAAGCTGGTCTCTGCATGGAACTTCAATATCCATGCAGAGACCAGCTTATCAGGAGTGGCTCAGGATTTCATATCTACCATGACAACCATGGGTCTGTTCCAAGTGGTATCTGGCCCCACATGCTGCAGGGCACATTGGTGACTTGTTTTTCTGAACTGGGCAGGGTGTTGAAGATCTGGATGTAGAGGAACTTTCAGTAGTCAAGTTTTCATGGACAGATCACTACCTGGTTGGGTTTAGGCTCATTGAAACTCTGAGCCTCTGCGGGGGTGGGTGGGAATTAAAATGGTCCACCCGAGGAGGAAGATGGTTCCAAATGGTTTCCTGACAGTTCTTGATGAGTTTCCAGCAGGCAGTCTGGTTGAGGCCTTGGTGGGTGCTCTGGAATGCAGAGATGGCCAGGGCTATGGACACAATCACTCCTAAGCATCTCCTCCCATGGAGTGCAGTCAAACTAGCTCCTTTAAGGAGCTGGGGGTGATGAAGCAAGTGAGACAGAGAATGGACCAATAATGGTGGAAAACCTGGAGCAGATCCAAGTGAACATGGGCTCTAGCTCATTGGAAAGTCTGTTCTGTGGCAGTGGTGAAAGCAAAGAAGCAGTTCTTGTATGCCGTCATTGCAACTGCACAGAGCTGTCCAGCAGAGCTTTTTGAGTGATCGAGGGCCTTTTGCACAGATGGCCAAAAGAGAAGGACACTGACCACTCAATGGCCCACTATGAAGATTTCGCACAGCATTTTGCAGATAAAGTTGTTCAGATCTGATTTGATGTAGAAGCTGTAGTTGACACAGGTCCTGCTGATATAACGTTGGCTCCTGTTTCTCCTGATACAATGGATATGTTTCAGTTGGTGTAGCCTGGCTATGTGAACAGGATCTTTTGAGAGGTGAAAACCACCACATGTGTGCCGGACCTTTGCCCTTCCTGGCTTATAAAAGCAGCCAGAGGGGGACTAACTGAGTGGGTTAGAGGAGTGGTAAAGGCCTCCTTGTTACAAGGCAGGGTAACAGCATGCCTAAAGGAGGCAGTAGTAGAACCTTTGTTTTTTTTAAAAAAAAACTCCTTGAATCCCACTGTATTGGCTAATCATCAGCCAGTCCCTAATATTCCATATTGGGGCAGGATTTTGGAGTGTGTAGTGGCGTCCCAGCTCCAGAGGTTCCTAAATGATGCAGATTATCTAGATCAGTGGCGGCGACCCTTTTTGGCCCCAAGTGCCCAAACTGGGGGGGGGGGGGGACCAGCCGGCCGCGTGCTGCGGCGGCAGAACCAGAAGTGGCAGTGGCGGCAGAAGGGGGAATCCTGGGTACAAAGGTGCCTTGAGACCCCACTCCAGATCCTCCACCAGTGCCAGCTGCTCTGGATCCTGGCCCGCCACCTGTCGAAGTGCCAGCACCGTGGCTGCAGCCACCTCCTGAGGTTTGGCTGCGGGGGGGGGGAGTAGCAATCCAGCAATGTATGGCTCGCGTGCCTGCAGAAAGGGCTCTATGTGCCAGCTGTGACACGCATGCCATAGGTTCGCCATCACTGATCTAGATCCATTTCAATCTAGCTTCAGATCTGGGTACAGAACAGAAATGGCTTGGGTCACCTTGGTGGATGACCAACACCGGGAACTGGAGAGGGTGTGTATATCCCTGTCAGTTTTGCTGGACCTCTCAATGGCTTTCAGTGCCATTGACTATGTTACCCTTCCTGCGTGCCTTTCTGATATGGGCCATGGCAATAGTGTCTTACAGCAGTTTTTATTTGGATAGTCGAACTCAAAACATGGTGTTGACGGCCTTCTCAGTGGTTGCTCCCAGACTTTGGAAAGCACTACCCCTAAAAGCCAGGTTGGCCCTCTTCCACTTGGCCTTCCATTCTTAGGCAATGACCTTCTTTTTCAGGCAGGCTGTTAAGCAATAGGTACGGGTCTAGGGAATGCTCTGTTTAGGAAATTTAGATATTATAAAATATTTTTAAAGTGTTTTTCAATTTATTTATAATCTTGATTTGTTTTTTATAAATCTTGAACTGTTTTTAATAAAGTTTTGTATAATATTTTAAACTTGTAATTATTGTAAAGTTTTAATTGTTATGAGATTCCTTGGATCCCTTATGGGGAGAAAGGCAGAATATAAATAATATAAATTTTAAAAATATTCAGTAGGGGTTAAAGAACTCTTCTCAGTAAACTCTGCTTTTTTTCCTGTTGTCCCAGTTTGCCAAGAAGCTGTATGGGAAGCTTTTAGAATTTTTCTGGATCGTATTCCTGATGCAACAGAATATCAGAATTGGGTCACTGCCTGCCAGCGGGAAACGTTCTGCATATTTGACATTGGGAAAAATTTCAGTAATTCTCAAGAGCATCTAGAGATAATTCAACGGGTAAGCGCTACAGAATATATTTTCTAACAGTTATAGATATCTCTTTTTTAAAGACCAAGGTGCTTTGCAACAACTTAAAAGGTACACTGAGGAGGAAAAATGACATTTAAAAGATTCATGTAATAATAATAATATCAACAAAGAGAAGAAATCAGTGTTTTCCATTTGGTAGTTGAATAAACTTTCAAGTAATCCTCTTTCTTTAAATCTTTTTCTTTCAGCGAGTAAAACATAGAACCTTCCAGGACAGGTAAGTAAACCAAAAATAGAGTATTTGCCAGTTGATATTCCTGCCTTTTTTTAACAAAAATGTAAAAGGTACGTGAGGATTTTTGCATCAGTAATAGTTGATCTTATTGCGTTTGTTCTTTCAGCAGCCATGCTATAAAACAGATACGCATATCATGGTTTATACCTCTCATAGTTATCCTGTTACAGTTAAGAAAGGTGTCAAAATTTGTCAGAATCTGACACTCCTAAAATTAGGGAAATTCATGATCATTACACAGTTCTGTCCAATTTGCGAAAATATCGTCAATAGTCAGTTATCCTCAGCTCTAATCCATTTATCCAAGGTTTTGCATGGAGCTTTGTGATGTGGGTTTTTAGAGCATTAGTCAGCCATAAGCTACAGCAAGCTGAATTATAATGTTCAAACTTGAAAATGGTTTCTAAAATAAAGATGCAGCAAAGTTCATAACTGAATTCACTGTTGTATGCTCAAAGTTGCAGTTATTGTTGGTTTTCCTGCTGTTGACTTGCACACTGTTTTCTTACCTGCCTGAATACAGGCCAAGGATCACAGGTTGCCAGTCCCAGTTTGAAAAGACAGAAGCAACCTCCTACTTTTCTGAAAAATAAGACAATGGTTTGTTCCAAATGCAATTGGAAGTAGATTAAGTGTAATATATATATATATATGAATCTGTCGATCCTTCAAGATTGTTTTGCCCTATATTTTGTCCCTTGCTTCCCCTTACAGCGCTGCATTTGACCTTTGTTTCTCCAACTTTCTTAAGGTCTTCTGTCTTTAGAGGCAGCTATAGTGGACTGTGAGGAACTGCCCATTTTTTCCCTTGGCCAGAATTTTTTATTGGACATAATATGGAGCAGCAGCTCTTGATCTCAATCTTACTTCAAATACTTCCTAAAAAAGAAAAAACACCCTTTTCATGAGACATTTGGCTGGATCTCTTGACCATCTTCTCTGACCTTTGTTTCTCCAACTTTCTTAAGGTCTTCTGTCTTTAGAGGCAGCTATAGTGGACTGTGAGGAACTGCCCATTTTTTCCCTTGGCCAGAATTTTTTATTGGACATAATATGGAGCAGCAGCTCTTGATCTCAATCTTACTTCAAATACTTCCTAAAAAAAGAAAAAACACCCTTTTCATGAGACATTTGGCTGGATCTCTTGACCATCTTCTATGGCTGTAACCTAGCTTAACTGCATGTATTAGCATTTGCTACCATTTATCCTTACAGCCCTTGCCTCTCCTTGCCTTCTCTGTGTTGTCTTCCTCATTGCTGGATTCGTTCAGAGGTTGCTTCAGAGTCTGTTTTGTTTATGAAACCATAAAGCACAACTGATGGCACTCCTAGCGCCATTGTCACCATCAATTATTATTATCATCACCATCTTCAGAATGAAAATGAGGGCAATAATAACACTCATTCCTGTTGTATGCACAGTTTTTTTCCAAATGGATGCTGGCCTTATTTAATTACTTGTAGAAATTCTGTATGTCCAAGGCTTGATCCGGCTAAGTGTAAGGAATGTTAATTTCCATGAATTTAAACTAAATGAGTTAACTCCCTGTGGAAAAGAATAGGTCATACCTTTAGCTTGATTGTGGCCTTAATTTTCAGCTTACTGAAGAATGAATTCCTTTCATCTTCATGGCATCATTTATAATGTTTCTTACTCCTTTCTTGATAGAAAAGAAGAGATTTCTACAGAAAAAACTGGTGGCAAAAAACCCGAGGAACCTCAAGCTCTTGCTACAGGTAAAACCGCACATGCAATTTTCTTCTAGCTGTTAAAACTGAGTTAGGTCAATTCTATTATTGTTGCTCTAGCTGAGAACAGAGTTTGGAGTTGTTAGTATAAATACATTAACATCGAACTGTAACATGTAAATTGCTTTGTTAATGTTAAAACATTGCGGAAAAAGTATGAAATTAAATTGTTAATTGGCAGTTACTAAAATGACTAGTTACAAATCAATGAGAAATATTTATCATTAATCAAAAAATAAAAGAATACATTTTGTTTAATGGCTTAAAACAATAAATTTAGAAATCATTACCAGCATTCTTAATATAAGCATAATGAATTAATTTTAACAAACGATTTCAAAGACTGGGTTCAGAATTCTGAAGTGCAGTTAGCAAGCACTCTTAGTGCCATGTTCTAATAATTTGTGTTTGAAATTGGTTATACGTTTTCTTTTTATCTTTGGCTTGAGAGTATAAAACTTTATAAACTACCAGATACTGCAGCAGTTTAACTGTGTGCTACTCATCTTGCTTCCACATAAAATGCATTTCAGGAACGTTGCTGAAGTTTTCCAGAAGACATTATCAGACCACGTTCATTTATATTGGGCTGGGTGCCCTTGAAGGCACACTGTTATCAATACATGCAAGAATGCACTGCCATGTATGCTAGAGCAAAATTATTCTGCTCTCATACAGGGACTGTCTGAAGAAATGATAATGCAGGACCAAAACAGGAATGATCCCATTCATTCAATGTAGTTAGAAACATAGTGGGTCCAATTTGGATAAAGACCAGGGTGGGAGGTAGACAGCACTAATCCTGTGCCTCAGGCTGTTGTCCCAGTCGGGATCAGAAACATCTCACCTTACGTTGTGCCTCCTATTTGTAATAGAAGAGACTTTTAATGCAGACCAAGGGGAGGTGGGGAAGAAGATCAAGGTTGTCCTACTCCATCCTCACCCAAGATATGTACTCCCACACATAGTATTTATTTGTAATATCCCATCTCACAATTGTTAATTGTGCAAATGACCTCAAATCTAGTTCCATTCTCTAAGCATAACCCTGTGCATATTTACTTAGAAGTAAGCACCACGGAATTTCGGTGGGGCTGATGGACAAGTAAGTGTCTGTGAGTTTAGTTCTTTTCTTTGTTCTTTCTTGAATTGCATACAACATGAGAACTAAAGTTGTGTTTTCATTCATAGCTCTGTGTTAGATGGGCACTTCAGAGTTTTGTTGCTTATGCTACTCTGTGGATACTGGGCAAAAAATACACTCCAGGGTTTCTTTTCTTTCCTTCCTCTCCCTCTGCACATAGCAGCCCCTGCAGGTACCCTGGTGAATGAGATTGTCAATGACACCAAGATTCCCATGAAGGTGAGGACCCATTAACATTTCATCTAGCTAGGGAATTGTTCTTGGTTTCCTAAATCAGTAGCTTGCAGAGTTCTCTCTTGTGACACAGTTAGCTTTTCTCTACATCCACTTGCCTTAAGATGTAAATGTTTTATTAGTGTCTTTCTGCTAAGTTAAATGTGAATGATGTTTCCCGCCTAAGCTTGTGGAAAAGAAATGACCATTTGATGTGTCTTTTTACGCAAAGGTTCCATCCACGTCTGTTAATCACAGCTTTTAGTTCTTATTGCATAACCCATTTTCACTACACCAATGGGAGCCCATGTTTTGCTTTTAAAGGGGCAGAGATGGAGAAGCAAAGCATTCTTCCTTGTTCCAGGACCTCCTGGTAGCATCGTTTGAGAACAGCAAAGAGAGCCCTTGGTGTCTTTGAGTCAGGGATGTTGAAAGAGACAGGGCTTTGGGAGGGTGCCATAAGGATTGACAGTCAGGAACTGGGTTCACCTTTAGTATATGAGTGTTATTCTTTGCATTTTATTTCCTTTCCCATTCTTTCAGGAGCCAAAGCCGGAGGTTCCAAACATAGTCTCTGAACGTCCTGTGGAGCAGATGGTGGAATTCAGTGTCACCCTGACCAACCAGGAGTACACCCCAGAGCTGAGCGATCCCACATCTCCTCAGTACCAGAAACTAGCTGCAAAATTTCAGCTTCAGGTAAGAACACACACTAATTGAATGGCAACAAAAGCTATACTTGTCTGCTGAGAAGGTGAGTCTGTTTTGTTATTCAGTCTTGCAGGACACAAGTTATGCAGGTCTGCTTTGAGGATATAAACTGCACATCTTCTGTTGTCACCATTTCCACATGGAAGGGAGCAAGGAGAAGGATATGAGGTTCTGTACACTTCATGGAGAAGAAGCGAACTGCCTCTGGAGGATCCTATGATGGCACATCAAAAATGGTAGGGACCTTACAGAAGCAGAAGACATCAAGAAGAGGTGGCAAGAATACACAGAGGAATTATACCAGAAAGATCTGGATGTCCCGGACAACCCAGATAGTGTGGTCGCTGACCTTGAGCCAGACATCCTGGAGAGCGAAGTCAAGTGGGCCTTAGAAAGCATGGCTAACAACAAGGCCAGTGGAGGTGATGGCATTCCAGTTGAACTATTTAAAATCTTAAAAGATGATGCTGTTAAGGTGCTCCACTCAATATGCCAGCAAGTTTGGAAAACTCAGCAGTGGCCAGAGGATTGGAAAAGATCAGTCTACATCCCAATCCCAAAGAAGGGCAGTGCCAAAGAGTGCTCCAACTACCGTACAATTGCACTCATTTCACACGCTAGCAAGGTTATGCTAAAAATCCATCTCATGAGAAGAGAAGACTCCCTGGAAAAGACCCTGATGTTGGGAAAGTGTGAAGGCAAGAGGAGAAGGGGACGACAGAGGATGAGATGGTTGGACAGTGTCATCGAAGCTACCAACATGAATTTGACCAAACTCCGGGAGGCAGTGGAAGACAGGAGGGTCTGGTGTGCTCTGGTCCATGGGGTCACGAAGAGTCAGACACGACTTAACGACTAAACAACAACAACAACATGATGGCACAGTGATTTAGTCCATGTTTTCATGTCCCAAGGTGATTGGAGAAGTGTCTGCTGCTCGTCATGGCATAAGATTTAGTTTTATGAAGTGGAGCGGTTGCCATAACATGTTTTTTCATTCTCTTTTGGGGAAAATCAGCCCTTGGAAGGGAGTTCTCTTAGAGCCAATTTAAACTCTTAAACAGAAGTTGTATGTAAATGTGAGACACTCCTCCATGCAGTTGTATCTCCTCAGAGGTGCAGAGTTACCTATTTGCAAGTGTTCCAGTGGCAGAGTCTCTGTTCAGGTGAAAAAACGTGACCATCAGAAAACAAGCTCCCAGCCTGCGGCTCCTAGGTTCATTCTGTGAGAGGCTTATATCGCTCTGCTGCACCCTATCTCCTTTAATTTTCATAGTTACGCATGACATCTGTTTCCACAGTGGGCTAACAAGCATAGCCAGCATCCTTTCAGTACATAAGACAGACGGCAGAGACACCTAGTCAGCAGAGAACATGAGCCATCCCACATACCATTAAGAGAAGTCATTTGAATCTAATCAGGAATTAATGGGCAGCACTTTGTAGTGATTTCATTTGAACAGTAAACATAATGAGCAATTTAAATATGAAGGGTGAATAAAATTAACCACTGTTGTCTGAACTACTTTTTCAAAGAGAGGTACCAGGGGGCCCAAAAGCATGCCTTCTGTAGTCATTTGGGCATTCTTCCTGCTCCCTCAGAGTTAGAGCAGCAAAAGCATGTTTATATCATTACCAGAGCTAATGGCATGCTTCATTATCCATTTAATAGTCAGCAATTAATGATCTGAAGGTTGCTGAGTTGAAAGTTAAGCAAGAGTCAGAATGGCAAGTTGGGAGAGGAGTGTTGCTGGAATGTTCCTCTGAGTATACTCTTTGCCTTTTGAATTTTTAATTCAGTTGCAAATGTAGTGCTCATTCAAATGGCATTGAAGGATCTAGCAAAAATCTGTTTCCTGAAAAGTCAAGTCAATTTCCACACAAAGTTGTAGGTAAAACTTTCTCTTTGAGATCTGATTCAGTGACCATCTGGCATAGTGAGTTGAATGATGTCTGCATTTAACTGGGATTCCAAGTCGTTATAAAAATAAATATTTTTTAAAATACTGAAATGGCATCAGACTGTTGCCTGCAGCTTTGGTTTGAAGATGAAGAATTCATAAAGAAGACAGGTGTTCATAGGTTTGTCCTTAATGCCTAGATTCTTTGGTTGTACCCAAATAGTTTCTAGGGCATGTACTCATTGAGCCAACTGGGACATAATGCAGAATGTGGAAGCAGCAAAACTCATTATTTCTTGGCAAAGCGTTGAACAATTTTACCTGGCATGTTCATTGGTATCTCATGAATTGGGGGTCAGGAATTTGTACTTCTTCTGACCTTTGATGAGTACAGGGACTTTCCTTAGCACTTGGTAGGTAAGATGCTGTGTTTGTTTATCCTGCCTATCACATTGTTGTTGTTGTTGTTTAGTCGTTAAGTCGTGTCCGACTCTTCTTGACCCCATGGACGAGAGCACGCCAGGCCCTCCTGTCTTCCACTGCCTCCCGGAGTTTGGTCAAATTCATGTCGGTAGCTTTAATGACACTGTCCAACCATCTCGTCCTTGGTCGTCCCCTTCTCCTCTTGCCTTCACACTTTCCCAACATCAGAGTCTTTTCCAGGGAGTCTTCTCTTCTCATGAGATGGCCAAAGTCCCTACCATTTTTGTCCTTTATCGTGTCCATCTTTGCACAAAATGTTCCTTTAATATCTCCAATTTTCTTGAACAGATCTCTGGTTTTTCCCTTTCTATTCTTTCCTCTGTTTCTTTGCACTGTTCATTTAAGAAGGCCCTCTTGTCTCTCTTTGCTATTCTTTGGAAGTCTGCATTCAGTTTTCTGTAACTTTCCCTATCTCCCTTGCATTTTGTTTCCCTTCTCTTCTCTGCTATTTGTAAGGCCTCGTTGGACAGCCACTTTGCTTTCTTGCATTTCCTTTTCTTTGGGATGGTTTTTGTTGCTGCCTCCTGTACAATGTTACGAGCCTCCATCCATAGTTCTTCAGGCACTCTGTCCACCAAATCTAGTTCCTTAAATCTGTTCTTCACTTCCACTGTGTACTCATAAGGGATTTGGTTTAGATTATACCTGGCTAGCCCAGTGGTTTTTCCTACTTTCTTCAGTTTAAGCTTGAGTTTTGCTATGAGAAGCTGATGATCAGAGCCACAATCAGCTCCAGGTCCTGTAAAGAGCTTCTCCATCTTTGGCTGCAGAGAAAATCAAACTGATTTCAGTATTGCCCATCTGGTGATGTCCATGTGTAGAGTCGCCTCTTCTATTGTTGGAAAAGAGTGTTTGTGATGACCAGCTTGTTCTCTTGACAAAACTCTATTAGCCTTTGCCCTGCTTCGTTTTGAACTCCAAGGCCAAACTTACCTGTTGTTCCTTTTATCTCTTGACTCCCTACTTTAGCATTCCAGTCCCCTATAATGAGAAGAACATCTTTCTTTGGTGTCAGTTCTAGAAGGTGTTGTAAATCTTCATAGAATTGGTCAATTTCAGCCTCTTCAGCATCAGTGGTTGGTGCATAAACTTGGATTACTGTGATGTTGAAAGGTCTGCCTTGGATTCGTATTGAAATCATTCTATCATTTTTGAGATTGTATCCCAGTACAGCTTTTCCCACTCTTTTGTTGACTATGAGGGCTACTCCATTTCTTCTACGGGATTCTTGCCCACAATAGTAGATATGATAATCGTCTGAATTGAATTCGCCCATTCCTGTCCATTTTAGTTCACTGACGCCCAGGATGTCAATGTTTATTCTTGTCATCTCCTATTTGACCACATCCAGGTTACCAAGGTTCATAGATCTTACATTCCAGGTTCCTATGCAGTATTTTTCTTTGCAGCATTGGAGTTTCCTTTCACTTCCAGGCGCGTCCGCAGCTGAGCGTCCTTTCGGCTTTGGCCCAACCACTTCATTAGCTCTGGAGCTACTTGTACTTGTCCTCCATTCTTCCACAGTAGCATGTTGGATGCCTTCCGACCTGAGGGGCTCATCTTCCAGCGTCATATCTTTTAGCCTTTTGTTTCTGTCCATGGAGTTTTCTTGGCAAAGATACTGGAGTGGCTTGCCAGTTCCTGCTCCAGGTTAGTCAGAACTCTCCACTATGACCTGTCCGTCTTGGGTGTCCCTGCACGGCATAGCTTCTCTGAATTACTCAAGCCCCTTCGCCACGACAAGGCAGCAATGCCTATCACATACTGGTAGTAAACATGTCTGCCCCATCTCTGCCATCTTTGTTCATGTGGAGTCTGAAAGTCTGGATTTTAACTATATTCATAGTTTAAAACTGTCAAATTGATCACTAAACCCTTTGCCCTCCTCTTTGGTATTGACTGTGTGAGTTTGAACTAGGTGTGTTCAATTATGAATACACAGGCTGCATTTAGACGTTCTCTTCTCATGTGGATGAGTGCGATAGCAGAGGACCTATGGGCATGTCAACATTACACCAGTGATTATAGGCTTTCCCCTCTTCCCTGGGGCTTAACTGTGTGATGTTGACCTACTTGTCCTGGATTATGTGTGCCTATCCTGTATTTAGATGTTCGGTGCCCATGTGGATGTCTGCAATGTCAGTGGTAAGACAGGTGAACTGATTGAGAAGTATCATTCACTCCAGCCCATAGATGACAGTTTATGAAGTTGTCAACTAGTTACTATGGAGAACTATTATTTGTTAAGTGGTGTTCTATGCTCCTGACAGCACATTGTCAAAGTCCAAAATATCCCAGGCAGCCTCTCACCATGGACAAGGGCACCAGGACCCAGTCCGCCACACAGGGTATCGAGTCCAAAGACACTCACTGCACAGCTGGTCATGACCAAGTGGAGGCAGGAGCACAGGGCTGGGAGCCCGGTCACAGGACCGGGAGCACAGAGCCAGAACAAGGCACTGGGATACAGGAGACCAGCAGTAGCAAGCAGGGACCAAGGCAGGAACAGAAGCAGGAACACTGGAGTCAAGATGCAGAGATGTAGGTGGCAAGCAGAGACAAGACCAGGGATGGGGCAGGAATCCTAGAACACAGGGACTCTGGAGCTCAGGAGCAGCAAAGCAGTCAGCACAGCACAACCAAAGACCTTTATTGCTGAGGCAAGTGCTGGGAGGGAGAACCACTCCTTAAATAGGCCTTTCTTCCAGGTGAGCCTCTTGAGTGGCCCAGCAGCTGCTGCACAGGCCAGGGCCTGAGCCTGCAAACACCAGGTCATTCCTGGGTCAGGCTGGCCCTGATCCTGCAGCTGCCAGGGCAGTATGGGCCAGATCCTGACACACATTTAGGCTATGTGATAAAGTATATGTATTTGAAGTGCAGAGACTTATGGCGACCCTATGAATGAACAATCTCCCAATGGTCCTGTCCTCAACAGCCCTGCTCAGCTCTTATAAACTCAAGCCTGTGGGTTCCTTTAGTGAGTCAATTCATATCATATTTGGTCTTCCTCTTTTCCTGCTGCCTGCAATTTTTCCTAGCATTATTGTCTTTTCCAGCAGATCTTATCTTTTCATGATGTGCTCAAAGTACGACAGTCTCAGTTTCATCATTTTTGCCTCCAGATTTAGTTCAGGCTTGATTTGCTCTATGACCCTCTCATTTGTCTTTCTGCCAGTCCAAGGTATCCACAAAGCTCTCCTTCAGTACCATATTTCAAAATAATCCGTTTTGTGTTTTTTTTTCCTGTCAGCGTTCTTCAACATCCAGCTTCCCATACATAGTGATTGGGAATACAAGAATGTGAGTGATCTTGGTCATGGTCTCCGGTGACACTTCCTTACACTTGATGATACTTTCCAATTCCTTCATTGCTGCTTTTCCGAGTCACAGCCTTCTTCCGATTTCTTGGCTGCAGTCTCCATTTGAATTGGTGATTGAACCAAAGTATACAAAATCTTTAACAATTTCATTTTCTTCATTGTCAGCATTAAAGTGGTGTGGTTCTTCTGTAGTCATGATTTTCATCTTCTTCATATTCAGGTGCAGTCCTGAATTTGGCACTTTCTTCTTTTACTTTCACTAAAAATCATTTCAAGTCATTGCTGCTTTCTGCCAGTAAGATGGCGTCATCTGCGTATCTTATTGATATCAGGAAAAAATCCAAAGAAACAAAACAAAACAAATTTTTAAAAAAGACAAAAACATGTGGCACCTTAAAGACGAACTATTATATTTTAATGTGAGCTTTCGTAGACAAGTCCACTTTGTCAGACATATGGGAAAAAAATGAAATGCTGGACGAAATACGAATCCAGCGTTTCATTTTGCCTTATATGCTTGCACAGACTAACACAGATAACACTTCTAAATTATTGATGTTTCTTCTATCAGTTTTCAGTCCTTCATCTGCATCTAATCCTGCTTTACATACTATATGTTCTGCATACAAACTGAACAGATAGAGAGATAAAACAACAATAATGCTGAGGAAAGTTGACGGCAGTACAAAAAAGTAAGACATACCATGGATTGACAGAAAAAGACCTGAGCAGGTCTCTCGATAACAGCACCTTTTCGGAATATGTCAGAAATGACTTGATGTCACCTAGCAATACAGGCGTGTTGTCTGTGGGACAATTTTGAACAACCATTGATAAATCAGTATTTCAGTCTTGGAGAAAGAGATCTAATCTAGGATCCTCACCTCCAAGAACTATAGAAGAACATTACTGCTTACTTTCCTGTGGCTCTTATGTTGGAGGGAGGGGGAGAAGAGGGAGGATTATGGGCATTGCTGGGCATAGTGGTGGAATCTTTGGATTAGCTTGATTTAAAGTTCTCACACTCCTTGATCAAGCTGAACATATAGACAAGTTGTGAAACTGGTCTGAATTCATTCTGTTCAATCTGTTTGCAAGGAAGAAAATTGGGTTTATAGAGGGGGGGAAAGATCAAGGAAAAGACCGTGAATCTTGTTCCTGCCTTTCTTCTGCCCTTCCAATAAGTACATAGGACACATCAAGTAGTCATAACTTTGGACCACTTGACTGCCATCTATAAGATTATCCTGTTAATTGGTTAGTCTTTGTATATATCCCAACCACAAACATGTCTCCAGATGGTATAATAGCAGCAGTGGCAGCAACAACAACAGGAGCAGCAGCAACTACAATTGAGTGATTGTTTTCTGAAAACTAGTGGGGGTTTTGGGGTGTGTGTGTGAAATTATCAGTCTTTGTTGCCCAATCCTGGGCAACCCTACCTGAGGCTGTTCTGCCAGCTCAGATGTGTACCCTGGTCTACTAAAGCAAAGTGCTTAACAAATGTTTCTGTCCTTGCTCTTAAGCCTAGGCCCACCTGAGTGCTAATTATATAGCAACAGCAATAGGAACAGTCTGAAAAAATAAACTAAGATGGATCATTAGACTCCATTATAAATCAGTGGATTTAACAGAGGACCCATTAGACTTTCTGATCATTAGGATGGTGAAGGTTTCTCTTTGCATGATGATCTTATTGTTATTGTTCCATTTCTAGTCTCTTTGTGTTTGACCACCGAAATAAAATAAGATATGCAAGTGATCTGTATGTAAGATCGTAGATTATAGAACAAGCTAGGAATGTATTATCTCTGGCTGCCAGAGAGGGCAATAGATTTCATACTGTTGTAAAGAAAGTACTGGAGGGCTAGATCAATCCTTATTCACACATTACTCACCATTTCTAGTCAACATGTAAGGAACAGTATTTAAATGTTTTCACATAAGAGTGTTCAGCCAGCACGCTCTCTGTTTAATGCAAATGCTAATAATACATAAAGGGTGACTTACTGAGCAAAGTTACTGTATAGACTGGGCTTTTGTTTATTAATCCAAACAGTAATTTAGCATGTCCAAAAGAAAATGCTTAATTAAGGTCTCCACAGGCCATACAATGGAAAAAAAATTGCCCAGTGTTCTTTCTAAATACAAATGTACTACAAATGCTAGAATAGAACCTGCTGGGAATATGCGTTTATTTAGCTAACATCTGTTAGATCCTCTGACAGAAGATTGAACATATGATTAACTGAATTTCTCTCTCTCTCTCTCTCTCTCTCTCTCTCTCCTTCTCTATCACCTTCTTTCTTTTTACTAGATGCAAAAGATATTTGAGAAACTTACAGGATTCAAAGAAATTCGCGTGTTAGGATTTAGGTAAGTGCTGGTACAATTCACTTCTAGTTAGAAACAATATTTCTTTATGACTAACTGGAACCAACAAGAAGACAAAAAACATTTGTTGTTACCAAGTAGCATTTCGTAATCCTATAAGTTTTGTTTTTAAACTGGAAGGAAAACTGGATGAGACACAACTGTTTCTAAATAACCTTTGGATGACTGAAGAAACATATTCAGAATTTTCTGTGAAAATAAGTTATTTCAAAAGATTGTTAATATGTACATCTGCCATTTCTTAATTATGTTGCAACTGGTATACATAGTTTGTTTTACAATTATTATTTTTCTTTCTTAGTTTTTTCAGTATGCTCTTTATCGATCTTTCAGTACCATGGTCTGCCTGAGGCAGTTTACAGTACAATTCAATATCAGACAAAATATAGCAACACTGTAAATTTAAACAATTTAAAAACAAACCACTTACTAATACCTCATGTGTAATACATTTCAAATATAAAACAACAGGAAAAGGCAGAGAGAACAAGTATGTTTTTAAAGCCTTCTTAATATATCTTGGGAGGGGGCATTCCTTAGGGTAATTGTGAAAGTTACAGTAAGAGCAAGTGTAATTTCAGCATGGAATTACAGCAGACCTCCACATTCATAACTTCATTGGTTCCCCATTGATGTCAGGAAGTGAACTGTTGTAAGTTACCCATACCCTACTTTTCCAATAGGATTAGTGTTTACATTTGACAATTCTCAAACCTCCATTCCACTCTCCTCTCCTCTCTTCTCCATTCTTATCCTCTTCCCATTTCATCCCCCGCCACCTTGCTTGCTCTATGTCACTGTCTCTGATGGTCTCTCTTCTTCCATCTCTCTTCCATTGCTTGGCTTGCTCCTTCTAACCCCCTCTGCAGGTCTTCCTCTTTTCCCATCCATGTTCTGCAGTCTTACTTGCTTCTTCTGTCTCCCACGGCTGCCTTCCGCTTTCATCCATCTGTCCTACACAGTCTTCTTGCTCCTTCTCTACCAGTCTGTTACCTTCATTCTTCCTCTGTTTCTTCTGCAGTCATATTTCCTGACATCATTGTGCCAGTTATAGAGATCATAATACTGAGTCTTGTATCCTAGAGGGATGGCATTGGGTGACATTGGTCATAAGAGCATGGAATCATAAAGCAAGCCATCTTACATTGTGGATCTGCTGTAAATGCAGGAGTGCAAGCCTTGTAAATGAAGCACCATTCTGCTGATGAATTAAAACCTACTGGAAACAAGAAGGGTGCTGGGGGGGGGGGACAGGAGAAACAATACTCTTAGCTCACCTTGGTATCATTCCAGTCCATGGCTATGACCAGAGTGTACATGGAAAGTTTCCTCTTGTCATCCCAAGAGAAAACTTTCCATGTGCCCACTGGAAAAATCTGGCAGGCAACTTCTGTTTATGAAACTGCTTCTGTTAGTAGACTCTGGAGGGGAACAATGTGCCATCCCTACTTCAGCTCCTCCTGTACTGCCATACTACCTCTGTCTGTCACCCCCACTGTACCCTGTAGGCTCAGCTGGATATGGCAAAACTCAAATGAGTTGGAATCTGTTGAGTTCCGATGTCAGGAAACTGCTGTGTTTTACTTCTCCCATTGAAACATCTGCTGTCCAACATCAAACACCAGTTGCTGGAAATAAAACATGGGGGAACTCAGGGCTGAATATTTTTCTTGGTACTGGATTCTTGAGTCCTTTACAGCAGCTGGATAGCTCAGTGGTTTAGGTCTCTGGCTGCAGAGGAAGAGATTGGGAGTTGAATTCCCCACTGGGCCTCCTTGACAGAAGCTGGACTTGATGATCCAGAGGGTCCCTTCCAGCTCTGCAGTTCTAAGATTATTGTTATTATAAGCAAGCAAACCCATCCATGGAAGGTTGGTGGCTGCCACAGTGAAACTGGAGAGGAAGGGACAGGGGGCATAAGATTCCAACAGAAATGTTGTGGGGTTTCAGGATGCTCATAACATAAGCCCTACCCCAAAAATAAGCCCCAGTGAAGTGAAACCCCGCCCTCCACCATTGTGCAGCAACCAGAAGATGACATGACTGTGTTTGAATAAATGTAGATGGTTGTACCTGAAAAAAATAAAACATCCCCTGAAAATAAGCCCTAATGTGTTTTTTGGAGCAAAAATTAATATAAGACCCTGTCCTATTTTCGGGGAAACACGGTACCTAGCAAGTCTATGACTGAAGTGAAATTTCTGACACAGTAGTGGCTGATGTGGGTAGTTTTGATACAGAAAGTGAGGGAGGCTGGACATGGGGTTAAAAATAGGAGTTATGCATGACAGGAAAGGCTATGGTCTTCTGGCCCTATCAAAATTATAGTTGAAGAGATAAACACTGGAAAAGGGAGGAGCTGAAAATATCCAGTAAATCTTGCATGCAGCTTCTCCAGCACTCTGATGGTTTTAACATTCTAGTGAAGATCACAATATTTAACAAAAGCAACACATACACGTGCACACACACACAAACCACTTTGGGTGCTGAAGTAAATTATTTGTCATGGTTTCTCAGACAGTATTTCTACACCTTTGGTTTTCACACACTCAAAGATTATTCTGTTCAAACAACATAAAAAGAACTGTAAATGGGTGTCATAAAGGTGATTTTGTTTTTAACTGTAACAAAGGCAAATACTTCTGTCTTTTCTCTTTACTTCCTCTTGCTTACAGGGTGTGTGCTGTTGCTTAGCACTTGGTATATAAGCAAGGCAAAACAGGAGTTAAAATACAAAACAAACTAGAGAAGACAACCCCCTCCCCCCCGAGTTCTGCACTAGCAGTAGCCAAGAAGTCAAACTGCAATAAAAAAAAAATAAGGGAACAAATTTTAGCATGCACTAGATGCAACATATAGCAGGGAAATATCATTATGTCGTAGCTGGATAGCTCAGTGGTTTTGGTATCTGGCTGCGAAGCCAGAGGAGTTTGATTCCCCACTGTGCCTCCTCCGAGTAGAGCCAGCCTGCGTGGCCTTGGGCAAGCTGCACAGTCCCAGGATGCCCCCAAAAGAAGGGAATTGTAAACCACTTCTGAGTATTCTCTACCTGGAAAACCCTGAAAAAGAATGGCCATAAGTCATAATTGACTTGACAGCACATGGCTATTATTAATATAACAAACTGAACCCCAGGGAGCCATCTTATGTTGCAACTATTGCCTGAAGCATCAAGGAATGCAAATAAATGCCAAATAGATGTGCTGTTTGTGTTTAGGAAAGAGTATCTCAGAATCTCACAGAGGATTTAAAAACTTTATTGATTCATTTGTTATGTTTACATCCCATCTTCCCTCCAGTGAGCTCAAGGTGGTTTGGCTGGTTCTCTTCCTCCCACCTCAGCCCTGTGAAGTAGGTTAGACTGAGGGAAATAGAGCGACTGTTTCAAGGTTAACCCCATGAGCTTCACAGCTAAGGGGAGACTTGAACCTTGATCTCCCAATTCTCCCGTCTAGCATCACTTGCTACCTATGATTTGAACTTTGCCGGAGTGTGCGAGTCTTTGGGTTCTCCAGAGCCTGCCTGCTCTTGCTGGCCTTATATCATCCCTTTCTCTAGCAAGATTGATACATAAGGGTTGGAAACTGGCTAATTTATAATGCTACCCCGCACAAAGATCCTTTGTGCCTATTGCTGAACATGGCAATGTTAGCCATCTTGATGACTGCTAGGGAGGGGGGAAAATACAGGTCTTTGTTTTGGTACCCTCTCTTGCATACATTGTTAGCTGGTAAAGAGAAGGCTGCTGTCCACCAGCAAAGGCAGCTGAAGAGCTCCTCATTTGGCATGGAAGTTTTGCCAGGCAAACAAAGAGGGGACAGTATTACAAAATGTCACAGCAGGACACGGCCTCAAGAAGTGTGCATAGTCAGAATAATTATTAGGTCAGGTTACTGCGGCCTCGATTTGGATGGCAGCCAAGCAGAGCCAATCCCAGCTTCTTCTGTTGCCACAGGAAAGGTACAGATTAGCAGCCACTGTGATGCAAATGGTGACCCAGGAGAGGGAGAGGGAACAGAGAGAACAGAGAGGCAAGAGAGCGCATGTGGGAGGGGAAAAGTTTCCGTTGCTACAGGGAGGGAGATAAAGAGTCATATATTTTAAAAATTGTAAGCATGTTGTTCAGACTGTCTTTCTCAGCCAGAAATGACAATGGGAAAAGATACAGAATATGCTAGTAACTGATATATTATAAGCTATATATGTGTGTGTGTTTATGGACTTTTAACAGTCTCGTGTTTTTCTTTTCTTTTCTTTTGTCTGACATCCTCCACTCTGTCCTGCCTTTTGATACGGAACTGAAGACAGAAGAAGGAAAAAGATGGGTAACTTCCCTGCAGGGTTTTGTTTTCCTTTGTTTTGTTTTTGATATGATGGTATGCAGTGTGTTTTGACATACTGTGTGGTTTAACAGCAGGGATGCTGCGAAATAATTCCCTTATTAGTGTAAAGATAACAGTATCCAGAAGGCACACACAGACCGCTTCAGCCTAAGCCAATGTGCATTGTTGGTAGAATAATATTGGTATGAACAACAAATGATGCTCCCCCAGCACAAAATAGGCATCAGCCTCGTTTGCATGGGATACCTAGCCAGTCTTTTGTAATACGCGGGCAAGCTGTGATCCTGAACAAAGCCTTGGGCTCCTGTGTTCTCATTTCCCTGTTTTCCCCTTACACTGGTGGTGGTGAGTTATATAGGTTTGCTTTACTTGATTTCCTGAGGTGTCATTATGTATAAACTGGGACTCATGGGCATGATAAATTTTCATTTTTGAAGCAAACTAGCTAAGCAGTTTTGCTTTACTCTTGGCTTGTTTAACCATTTGGAAGAGTTTGCTTTAAACCAGGGACAGGAAAGTGGATGGAATCTAGGGATAGATAGTATCATATGAGTTTGTGGTGACTCTCAGCACAAGATCCGTCCCTCTCTGATTGTCTAACCTGACACATCCCTGATACTGTTTTTCTTTTCTGCTTGTATTTCCTACTGGGCACACAAGCTTGGTGGGATGGGGAAAATCTTACTGCTGTCTCTAATACCAGATTGAAGATAACAACAGGATTTCACCAGCAAAAACTTGCCTTCCCAGTTGGGTATGCAAGCTGCACGCAGGGAAGTCTCCACACCATAGGGGATGGAGCTTCAGTGAAAGAGAGACGCATCTCAGAGTTCACTGGTAGGGTGGAGCAGGATGCTTCATGGGCCAGATTAGTCTCACAAGCAAGAGATTCTGCTCTGATTAAGTTGGAAACAAGATGGGAGCCAGAGAAAGCAAGTCTAAAGCTCAGTTAAGTTCTTCATGCAGAAGGAATGGGCTGGGCTGGGTGGGAGAGGTGGGAGGAACATGCCAGCCTGAGGCTTTGCTCAGGCCTGAATTTATATTATGTAAAAAAATACCTGACTTTTTCTTCTTCTTCTTTTGTACTCCTCTTTGTGGGCATTATACAGAAATCACAGAGCCCTCCACTGTAAATCCAGATAGCTCTATAGATGCTAATAGTGAGATGAGAAGAGAACAAAGTAAATAAAACATATACTTCTCTTTCGAAAATGTCTTGCTCAGAAACAGACTCCCAGACTCCTTTCATGCCTCTTTGAAATTCAGCTGGGAGGTCAGTTCTCATTTGACTCACAAAAAGAAACTCTCCAAGGGATAGATTTTTCAGAGCCCTTAGGTGCTTACCAAGGAACTATTGATTTTCAATGTATAATTTTGAAATATTTTTGAAGACTATTTTCCCTCACTGGGTTTGCCATAGAGTGTGCTAGACAGAACACATTTTTGTATCTCCTGCTCCCATTTGATGTTTCTATTGCAGAGCAGTTTCAAGCCCAAATGTTTCAGAAATGTTTGTGTGCATGTGTGACTTTTTTTTCTAGCTGAAAAGGATGGAAGATACATTGCCTAAGAGTAGAAGAACAATAATCAAAAACTTAACATTTGCAGTGACATCATTGCCCCATTGTGGTAATGTGGGTACATTTTGTAAAGCTGTTGACCTGGTCTTTCTGACTTTTTCAAATAAGAAAATATGCCCCTTGCCCTGGAATGCTTTAGCATTACAAACAAGGAATTTGTGGTCCGCTTGGGACTGCATAGCAGCAAAGGGTATTGTAATTACTCACTCCCTTCCTTACAGGACTGGCCCAATACATTTTACTGCCTTAAAAATAGTACTAAACCAGGCATCGTATTACTCACTCATATTGAGGTGAGGAGCTGGCCAGGGTTTGTTTTGGCACAGGAGGCTCATACGTCCTGAAGCATGCCTCCCCATATCTAACAACAGAAATACAAGAATAATATTAAATGCCTAATGTGTTTGCTGTCCTTCATGTTACCCAAAACCTGATGCTTGAAGCGCCTGCCTCACATGCATAATAATACTGCTGGCCCTGCTTCCTTATTATTATTTTCTGTGAATCCCAATACAGAACATGGCTTCTGTCTTGCAATTTTTTTTTTAATTGATGTGCCCATCCTTAAACGCATACATGCTGATGTGCAGGTGGAATATAACTGCTTCTGTTTTATTGTCAAATGTTCAACTCCTGTCTAGGAGACAATGGCATGATAGCCTCATTACACGTGATAATATAAGAGGTTGCCTTGCTGTCCGGGATTCATCCATGTGTAGAGAGTTATCAGAAAGAAACCAGGGGCAATGGGTCTGTGTCGGCATTGGAAGGGTTCTGTTTTCAGAGGCTTTGGCAGTTCCAGTTTTTATTTTTCACAGGATGCCTATGTGCTTATGCACCTGAGAAGTTATATCAGGGAATGTTTAGCTTCCGAAGAAGTGTATGTGTACACACACACAGACACACACACATGTGTATTCCATGACTAACTACATTATTGTCTAAACCAGTTGCACCCCAATGCATTGCCCTCAGAAAAGTGATTTCTGTTTCATAAATGCCGTCTTTTGGGAAGATTTATCCATGCAAATGATGCTCTTTTTATTGTGTTAAAAATATCTGAAGAATTTAAATGCTATTTTAAAAAAAAGATTTAAGGGGGCAGAATTCACTCATGGTGTCTTCTCCTTTGCAGATAACTAAGTGTCTGTCAACCCTGAGAAGCAAAAAGTACAGTTTTATTTATCTTATATAATTAATTGTTTCTCATTCTGTGTAGATTAAATCCACTTTCCCATTGGTGTGCAGGCTACCTGGGAAAGGGGTTTTCATTAATACAGTCAAACTGACCTTATAAGATGGTTGTTGTGGGTTTTTTGGGCTGTTTGGCCGTGTTCTGAAGGTTGTTCTTCCTAACGTTTATAAGATCATAAGATTTGACCTTATAAGATTTGGGTGAATCATTTTGTGAGAGATTCTGGAAACTGAATCATTGACAAGGACTTCTGGCCTGTCCCTATCCCTTATACAAATTGGGACTGGGTTTAGTACAAAATCTAGGCTAGAAGCTGTTGCTTTTTAAATCAGCAAGTTAGCCAATCAATCATCTAGGTATACATGGGTGTCCCATGATTTTCCCCATTATTGTTTTTCCCATTTCCATTGGCTTAGCAGACATAAAGGCACAGAACTGATCAAGATATTTTGCTGCGTAAGAAAAAAGCGAAAATAGTACCCTTTCAGTTCCATGTACTAGGGCTGATTAAAATAACAGTTCAATTTGTAACAATTTGGACAGCAGTTTCCAGAACATGTGAGGGGAACAGACCAGGTTAGAGTGTGCTGTGGTCACCATGTTGCAGCACCTCACAGGAAATCCCCATTCTCTCTAGCAGTTACTGCCTCACTGACTAACAGTAGGGCTGGCAATGTAAAAGCGTTTCTCAGAGACTTCTTTCTTCTTCTTGCACCACAGGTCAAGCAGCACTGTAGCAAGGTATGTTGTCAACTTTGAGAGAGACAAGTCTGACATTAAGCGTCCTGAGGATGACATTTCAACTATTGGCTCCAACAAAGTTGAAAATGAGAAAGGTCCTCTTAGCATGGAGGAGGAGATCCCTGCAGTTAAACCCAAAGTGACAGACCTTCAGCAGATGGTTGCTATGGCGCTACAAGAAGACAGGTCACTCTCCATGGACCTTGGAACACTTCAGTTTAGTGACAGTGAGTTCATTGAAATTTAACTTTTGTGAAATAGGGACACAACAGAGAGTGACTGTGCCCAACAGAGGTCCCAATGTCCTTGCAAAATGATGGGATGTTCATATGGCTCAGCTGCCTTGCCTCTCCTTTTGATACACCTATTCCTTGGAGAGAGGGAAGGAATCTGTGAATTTACCCTTCCTGATGCTTGACCCTTCTGCATCTCTTTATCTGTTTTAGTTAGCATTATGTCACTTGAAACACCTTGGCCAAAATCCTGTTGCATAGTGGCACCTGCGTAACTTGAAGGTGCACAAGCCATTGCAAAATTTGCACGTGGAAGTCGTATTCAGAAAGCATTTCCATGGCCACAGTTATGAAACTAGATGTGCAATCAGTTGCTCAGCTAGTTGTGCAATCAGACTCACAGGCTTTCTAGGCAGAACTCCTTGTGATGTTCTGCAGGCATGCCTTTATGCTATGGCGTGCTCAATAGAATTTCAGCCATTGTGCTGAAAGTGGGATAAAGACCTTGTTAAAACTTCGATACATGTCTACCTCAGATTCCTGATTCTGAAGGCAGATTTTTATGGGATATGTACAAATATGTATATGCATCTAAATATATATATGAACAAATGTGCACATACAAATCCAAATGTATATGCTATCTTACCCCAAGAATATTAGAACCATGATGAACAGTGTGTTGCTTTAGACACTATCGAATTTGGGAGGGGGGGGCAAAAATGAAGCAGAAGTGTTTCATTCTTCTTGTTCTGCACTTTCCCCTGTGGTCTGTGAACTTTCTGATCTCTTTTAATTAGGAGATATAAAGTAGCGGAAGAATAATCATGTTTACTTATGTCAAATATATAGACAGCAATTTTCTTGCTACAAGACAGTCATGACAATGAATCCATAACATAACATAAAATAAAAAATTCAGAAACTGAAAAGCATAATAATTCTAGGATTAGAAATTCAAAACCTGTTAAGTTGATGAAGTGAAAAACTTATTCAGTGATGCATGTATAAGCAGATTGGTTAAAATCTTGTGTAAAGTCACACCCATGCACGCGGATAATGTCATCAGCCCATGGTTTTACTGCTTCTTAAAAGTTTCCTCTTCCACCACCCACCACCCAGTTTCCGAGGCTCCCTCAGGATCTCCTTTGACCTGGGAAAGCCTTTGAGAGCCTCAGGATGGGGTCGCGGGGGAGGCTTTAATGCCCCCAAATGCCCAAAAATCGCTGGTAACAGTCTTGACATGGGATATGTATATACCCTTCCTTTCTGATTTCAGGAAATATGGAGAGAATATGGGAAAAGAATCCTTTTAAGCCTGCAGGCTCCTGATCATTTAACCCTTTAAAGATCAGAAGTAGCATTCTGAACTGAGCTCGGATGTGAAAAACCAGCCAGTGCAGTCAAGCCAAGACTGGGATTATCTTTTGCCCGGCCTGCTCCTGACAGCAGATGAGCAGGTGCAGCTGAAGCATCTAAAGGCCTTGAGAAGCAATTCAACCTAGAGTAGGCTTCATTCATCAGAACAGCCATGAAAACATGGTTTAATGAGGTGAAATCTTGCTCTAAAAAAAATAATAAAAAAAGGAATGCATCCAGTTTACCAGTCTAAAAGGGACTCCTTGTTCTGTCATTACCTGAGAATGCAAAGTTAAGAAGCATCCTGCCTCAAGTTGCCTTCATCTGTCTTATGCTTCAAGGCTTCAAGTGAAAAAATGATACCTAAACTACGCTGGGATGATTGATTAGGCAGATTTGGGGATCTTATATAATGTGTGAACATTTTTTCCACATGTTTTATTAGATAGGACAGAAAATGGATTGAAATGCAAAATGGCTCATGCAGTGAACTGATTTGTTGTGAGGTAAAATGAATGAATCAATGGACCATTAAATCAATGAACGAATGAATCGCACATCCAGTACTCTTCACTGACAGAGCAAGGCAAATGTTGTACTTTTTACAAACCAGGGACCAAGCAAATATTTCCACCTCAGCTGTCACATGAGGTCTTTTCAGAATCTCATGTACGTTAGATAGCCAGCTGGTCAAAGAACTAATGGAACCAGAACCAGAAAGGCATTCATTATCACTGCAGTACCCAGTGCTTGGATCTTACATTCTGTTTTAACCTGGTGAAGTTTTCTGAAACTCTGGAGAGGACGAAAAGGGTGGTGGGGATTTGGGATGCTCATAAATCTTGTCCCCATGCCCCTTCCCCCTCTGGAAGTCAATTCAGAACTTGCTGGGATGGCTCCTGATCAGCCAAACATGCTTGCAGGCTCCAGAGGTTTGGCTTCTACCCATACAACTTTCTGTCCAATCCATTTTCATATGTAGACCAAAAATAAAATATGAGAGCTACAAATATGCACTGATAACTGCATGTATCAGGCAAATGTACCACACATGAGATTGCCTGGTGCATAAAGCAGAGGGCATACCAAGTTCCAAGCCCACCTGGTTTGGCTGCAAGGGAAGATTCAAAATGGTTGTGCTGTGTGGATATCTTGAAAGCTTTGAAGTGAAATAGCTTGTTTCAACTGGTTAAGTCAGAGAGAGCTCAACTCTCTACAGCTAGCACCATCTATTTAAAATTTAAATTAATATTGATAAACAATTTAAAAGGCTGCTTTTTCATTACATTTGTCATGTGGTACGTCTGCAGTTTACTGAACATCATTTTACATAACTTTGTCCAGACGTCAGCTGGCTGTGCACAATTTAGGCAATTGTACTGAAAAATGCTCCTTCACGTTCATTTTGTAACAGCTATTAGTGACGTAGACAACGATATCAAATCGATGGCAACAGACACTGCAACTGGACTTGGATTGGTGAGTAAATGTTCCTGCTTTTGTTCCACAAGGTAAGGGATACATCAAGAAAACAATGGAACAATTAATAACAAAAATAGAGCTATGATTGTGAATATCAGTATCATCTTACAGTCACAGGCAGTTGCTGGTAATGTTATCTGTGATGAACAGCACACCTTCTTTGTCTATGGCCACATCATTTTGTGTATTTCTATTTATCTATTTGCATTTGTTAATGCATTTATTGGTTGTGTATTTCCATGCACTGTGACATCCCACGTCCCTCCAGGTAGCTTCCTGATGTCACCCCCTCCCCACCCAAACCTTCTGTTTTACATTTTAATTTACTGAATGCCGATGTAAATCATTTTGATGCATGAGGACAGAGCTGGATGTATCATTTATTCTGCTTTCAAACACTTGGAAAAGGAGAGAGAATCATAGCTCATTTTCCCCAATACCTCAACCTCTCATGATTTTATGACCCTGTTCCTCCCAGTATAACTACGTCACCCACATCCTAGCATATATAATGGAAATGGAGAGGGAATAAATATTGACAGCTGAATTGGAACTTACATGCTTTGTTGCATGGAAATAAGAATGTGCTCATGGCACAGGTTCTTTTTGGATCCTGTGAAAATGCCCCGTAGCATATTTAATATTGCTTCCATCCTTTCAAGAAACACCTTGGCTGAAATCCAGTTGCACTGCTCCATGTGCTCAATGGAGATGATATCATCATCAGCAAATTGCTGCTGATTAAAAGGAAGGTTCATGCACCCGAAAATCCACAAAAGAAGACTTTTAAAGAGTACTAGTTGGCGGATGCTGCTGATATCATCACTGCTGCACACACAGCTGCTCAACAGGATTTCAGCCAATGTATATATGCATACATACCTATCTGTGTGTGTGTGTGTGCGCGCACGCGCTCGCACGCCCGCGCACGCACACACATGCACACACGCTGCCAGTGACTATGGTGGCTAGGAGATTATTGGTCTTGTACTCCAAAACAGCGATTTTTGCAAGCTCTGGTATGTATGAGTGGATAGATACAGATATAGATGTAGACAATCTTCTCTGAACTGTTCATGCCATGGCCAACTTCTAATGCTACTTCACACATTTACAGGGAGGCTAGCCCTGAGTTAAAGCAATAGGGAGTATAGAAAGCCAGAACAAATCAGGGCTCCTGATGCAGGTTTTGTTTTGGTGGCATATATGTATAATCTTTTAAAGGTATACACATAAAGCTTCTTAGAAATATACTTTTTCAAAAATCATTACATGTGACGTCGTCCTTTAGTTAGGCTGTGGTTGCGTACAATAGCAACTGCAACTCTTTTCAGGTTCCCTTCACTTCTTTCTTCTATTTCTATTTCTGGTAGCCATCTGAAGGACCGCTGGTTTATGGAAGTCCAGCAGCAGTTACAGAATCTATTAATGAGAATGAGGATACAAACTTCATTATAGATTACTCAATAGCCACAGTGCCTTTTAATGCCTTGGATAGTAGTGAGGTTCCTCCTCTCAGACCAGGTGATCCTGACTCACCTCTTCCAGCAGCTCAATCAGCCAGCAATGATTTAAGTTCAGAATATTCTGAGATGTCAACTGAGCAGTCACTCATATCTGCAACATTTACTGCTGGTATCTTTCAGGAGGTTAGTGATCAGAAGAGTGAAGATGAGCGGATGCAAGATCAGATCGCTAGCATAGACTCACAGATCCTGCCTGGGCAAGGTAAGCTGCTAAGCACCTCACTGAACAGGAGAGACCCTGCTGTTGGTCCCAGTATCAAGGAGTTCCAAAAAGCAAACACTGCCCATACATTTAAAATGTGTATTTCCTTTCAGTGATATGAACTGTCTTGTGCAAGAATAGGTAATACCTTAGTCATTGCCTATTTTTGCATTTATATTTTAATTTGTTTGGACCACATGGCTCCCCTTTATTTCAAACTCTCTCATGTTTTCTTTTCAGTCACATTTTAATGAATTCTGCTATTGGTTAGTGTTTGTGTGATACTTTTTGAAGGTTCAATGGTCCTGACATACATTGTTTCAGTAAATTTTGTAACAGTCTGGTCAGATGACTCTCCATGTTGGGGATGAAGAGTATGCCTATGCACGAATGCACACCTGCATGTGTATATGCACAGACCCATGGATATATGAAGTGGGTTGGCAACTCAGGCTAGGAGTGTGCACTTTGCTAAGGCTGTCTAGTGAACTGCAGCTCACACTCTCATAATCACTGTGCATCTGTAGTTTTGCTTGATGATTAACAGAATCTCAAAAGAAGATCATAGAAACCTTTGACCACTGCTGTGCCGTTTCTAGCACTCTAGTTTGGATATTCAATCTGTTTCCAGCAAACTCAGAAGTTTTAACATAGCATCAAAAAGGGACACAGATCTGGGATTATGGCTTGGTTTGAAAAATGAGGGGTTTTCTTGTCTAAGATTAATAAACGGTTTTAGTGAGAATGTCTGTGGAGAGAAATAAACATCTGGCTGTGGCTAGTTTTCTTGTATTCTTGTGGTTTAGGGTCAAAAGGTTTCTTCCTTCAGTACTGGCTGTAGTTTGCAGAGGCCTTTGACATCCCAACCCATCCTCACCTTTACCTCCATCCCATTAGATGTGAAGCTGGGTTTGTGGACATCTTCCTCACTGAGTATTAAGAAAAATAGAGGTAGTACTGAGGTGGTATTCCCTAAACCCAAAACACATTATGTTGCACAATGGTTGATCTGCCCATCTTTGGATCATGCTGCAAAGACAGAGTTACACAGAGAAAGTTCCAAATGAGATTGATTTGGGGCTACAGAGGTACATGACCATTTTTGTCTTGGCTCTCAGCCAAGCCCTGTCAAGCCCTAAGGGTAGACTGTTTATCTTTAAGAGCACTTCTCTCTTGCCTTGGCTAACAGAAAAGATATCAGTATATGTAATATTTTTCTTCTATGTTATCCTTGACACTAGTGGCTAATCTGGAACAATGGGCCTAGAGTACACTGTGCTTTAAGACTTTAGAAGACTCAGCAGGGAGTGCCAGGCTTCCTGTGGGCATCACAGTGTGCATCTGCATGGAGAGAGCACCCTCCTTACTGCCATCCTGTCCTCAACTATCTCAGAGCAGGTGGGCTATTTTCGTAGAAGTACAAAATGTACCAGTATGAGGACATACATGACATGTACATTCATAAAAGGAGGAAATGTAGCGATGTAGATGAAAAGTATTTTGCTAGAAGTATGAAAAGTAGTGATACACTGACGGAAATGTACCGACAACCTGCACAGAAAAAGAATCAGATTGTATATTAAGAGCCTTTCCTTGGCCAGAAAACTCAAGAAAAGCACGGTCCTTACAGAATAAGGTTCACAAGAGCAGGTGGAAAATCTGGCTTTCCTGGGTGCTAACAGCTGTTCATGCAGGAGCAAGTGAGCCCAGGTTCCATTTTTGAGCTTGTGGCAAATATTCAGACACATAGCGATGATACGGAAATGACACGCTCTTGGGACTCCTTCCACTGACAGCAAAAGAAACAGCTGTTCCCAGTCTCGCTCCCAATCATTAGTTCCATTTCCCTTATCTGGCTTTCCAGGATAGCCACGTGTCTGGTGATAGGGTTCTGTGAAACTCCCTCCATTCCCTGGCAAATGTTTCCCCATCTGAGTAGAAGCAAATGATAAGGGACACTTCATACTACATCCTTGTCCATTTTGTACCTTGGAAAATAAGGAATGGATCTGTCAGAAACTTTACATTGTAAGTGTGCAGACTCCATACAATATAGCCTCTCTTCTATATATGTGACACAGACCACACTTGGTGTTCATGTTGTCTTGAGTAATATAAATTCCAAGGCCAGTATGTTGTTTCATTTACTGCATGTGGAACAGCAACTGGGCATGAAGTCTTCTCCATTTTCTAGGATGACTGTCATTCACCTGGTTGTTCACAAGGGTCACACAACTGATCACACAACAGACACTGCAGGAAAACGGAGAAGACTGCTTGCACTATTGCCCTTGTACACAAGGCACATCAAACCGCACCCTGGCCAGTGTTTATGGCTGTCTCACTCAATGAAATGTCTGGCCTTGTAACCAGTGTAAAGACTGAAACTCTGCAGTTGAAATGCTGGAGTGTGTCATGCTTTTTCACTCTTCTCGCAGTAACTCTTGTCGTGACTCATCTAGAATCCTCACTTTTTATTATTCTTTTTTTTTTTATTCTGGCAATTTCATTGTTTTGTTTGACATTTTGAAACAAAAGAAATCTGCATTTCTGGCCAACTCCGTGGGCTGCATATTCTACAGATAAGAAGCACACTTCTGCATAAACTGATACTTACTTGAAAACAAAGGATTGTGTAAGCAATGGATTCCATCAGTCATAATTTGATTGTCAAGTACACACAGCCCAGTTTATTCATGCAGGGGGCCCTATCTTTTAACACTCTCAGAATGTTGTACCAAACAAAACAAATGCAATTCCTTTTTAACAACATGGACATTCCCTGCAGATAAACACATCTTTCACCTCTGTCTCATTAGAGTGTAGACATAGTCACAAATCCGCTTCATGTTCCAGATTGCTGGATTTTAGACGTTTCTTTGTTTTTTGGCAGACTGACAGATTCTAATGCTGTGGGCTATTTAACCAAAGAAGCAGAAGAGGGTTATTTGTTTCTGACATAAATTGGAACTCATATTATGTTGAAGAGCTTCCTTTCCATTTATCCTGATCTGTTTTGAATGTGGTTTGATTCAGAGTCATTTTACCATGAATGGATAGGAAGCTGCTATTAGCAGCAGGTTCCAGAGATGATGTCCTTTTTACCCCCTTCCAATCCTTCGCCTCTGCACCAAGGCTTTGCATAGGGTAGAATACCAACATTCTCAGTTTATAAACCCCCACCTCTTCTAGGCCTTGTTCATGGGTCCCAGAAATCCAAGAGCCAAGACTAGTCCTACCTCAGATTTGCTACTCCTGCCTAGTACTTCTCCAACAAAGACAATCACAGAATGGTGTACCATAGGGAGGAATACGACTAAAGCTATGAATTTATTTAAGCCCTTCATACCAAATTCACTTAACATCCATGTATGTTTATCAGTGCTTACAAGTGTGATAGATAATACTTCTCGTATACGTAGAAATATATATACTCTGTGGCTGAAATTCTGTTGCTTAGTTATGCAAATGAAACGTTTTAAAGCGAATTACCAAATGTTGAGAAATCTCTGTAGACATCATCTGTTGCATACTGAGTCATACAATTTTGTGTGCAGTGGATAATGTGTATAGAGATTTCTTCACTTACAAGCAATTGCGTCTATAAGTTGCTCTGTCCACATAACTGCACAAGAGGATTTCAGCCTCTGACTTTTTAGTAAGTCCCGAACTAACTCATGACAATTGAGTTCATCTACTGTTTGCTTTGTTATCTCAAGAGGTAAATGAAACTAAGGTCAAAATCATCCATACTATGTGAAAAAAGACAATGAAGAAAGACAGGGACAAAAATAAATTCATTTGAAATGTTGTATTTGAGGAGAACCTTACAGATACTGCAGATAGCCAGAAAAGCAGAAAAGTAGGTGCTCAATGAAGTCAAGCCTGAACTCTCACTAGAACAAAAATGAGTAAACCAAGGGGCATCAGTGGCCCACATGGATGTTTATGATGAACAGAAATTGTCAGTTTAAGGAGGAACAATATTCTTTGTTGTTTTTAACATAACACACTACTAATGAGTCTTCCGTCTTAGACTTTTCTGCACACAATATTGCCTAATACACAAGTTTCTACATGCAGTTTTTCTTCATGCAATGCTCTTCAGGTATTTTTCCCTATCAATTTTTATGCACACTTTCCCCTAATATATGCATTTCTCCACTTAAAATTGCATAATTGTGTCACAGAATTCTGAATTGAAATAATAAGCATAAATTGCATTCCAGTTTGCATATTTATTCAGGACATGCAAATGTGGTACATTTTTATTCCGATCTGAATGAAACAAACATTCCTAAAGATTCCTGAATTGCTAGTTTCTTATCTAGCTTACAGTCCACCGTTGGTTATGCAGATCTGGCCATAAAAGGAGAATTTCACACTGGACCCAACCAGTGGCACCCTCCATAATGAAGCACTTCAGTGCTTAAGTTTCTTTTGGATTAAAATACATCCAGAGCAGAAATGTGGAAGGAATTTCGCCTGAAACCCAAGAGATTTGAAAAGCTCTTGTGGACATGCAAGCTGTGCCAGGTAAGAACTTTTATATTATTTTTTCATGGGCTTTTAGAAATCTTTTTGATCATAAGCTGACAAAGTTACTATTAATATTTTCTTCAGGAGTCCTGAGTATCACTCTATGTCTTCCAATGTCATTTCCTGCTACTGGAGTCTTAAGAAAGCTTGACATGAACACAGTGCTTTGAAGACTGAAAGAAGTAAGTCTAACGATGTGCATTTTAAAAGAATTGCATCAGATGTTGGTGAATATGAGGCTTGGGATCAAATTGGTAGATACTGGTCTTTTATATGGGCTGTTCCCATGGCAACATTTGTATGTTGTTTAGAATGTTTTTCAGCTCTAATAGCTGAAATACTGAAAGCACTATTAGATTATATGTACTGTGGTGATTTGGTGGAAACAGTTACACACTGTTTTAGATATTAGATATTACTGGGATAAAGCTACTAACATTGATGTTATAAAGTATGTATATAAAGTATGTAAAAACTATATGTAACATAGAAGAACAAGTGAATACAAGAAAATGTTTAGGTGATACATTCATTTTTTTCAGTATGTGTTGTGTGTAGATCTGATCACTAAAAGATTTCATTCTATCAAACTTTTAATTTTAATTTTTCAATTATTAACTATTCCTTCCATAAAAAATTATTTTGCAAAGTACACAAATTCCCAGTCTCAAACATAGGAATACACACTAATTAATAAATGATTTTTGAAGTTTAAAACTTTATTTTTATTTCATAAAAATGTATGAATATTCATGTCTACCTTTATCTAATGAATTAATTGTTATTTATAAATAAAGGTAGACATGAATATTCATTCATGTCTACCTTTATTTAACTATTTATTTAGATTTATTAAGACTAGAGATGGGGGTATTCGTATACGTATACAAATAAGAATACCCCCGCACAGCTGGATGTAATGAGGACACTCACGCATCCGCTACCGCCACCAGCTCCACTCTCCCACACTCTGGAGTTTGTGGTTGGCTATCCACTCGTCAGCCTGGCAGGGAGACTCGTCTTCCCTCCTTGTGCCAGGAGTGGATAGTTGACCGCGAGCTCCGGAGTGATTGGAAGGGAGAGCGGAGCTGCCAGTGGCAGCAGACAAGTGAGTGAACGGTCCGGCCCTAGGGGGTCAGACCCTCATTACGTCCAGCTGTGCAAGGGTATTCGTATTCATATATGAATACAAATACCCCCATCTCTAATTCAGACTTTTTAAATAGACAGGATCAGCATCAGAGAATCACAGTTCTGTGGTTCTCTAATGTTTAATGGTTCCCCAAGCTTAACCACAGTAGCCAGAATCTGTTAGTTACACAGCATCAATGACTGCTAGTTAATAAGACATCACTTGTACTCCTCATCATATGTGAATTGTGTGTGTTGGGATGCAACCAAGGATGCAAGCAACAACCTGCTAACAAGCATTAATTCACCACGGTTGTTTATGCCTTTGCACTTAAGCTGGTGTAACTCACCAATAGGATTCTAGTCTTTAAAAAACAGTTCCCACTGAAAAACTTAAATAACAAATAGGATTACAATAAACAATCAAGGTTTGAAAGAAAGGATTGCTGGGGAAACACTTTGGGAAAAGGTGGCCAATGAAGCGTTTTCTGCTTAATTTAACTTATATAGAAAGGATTGCTTACTGCCTCACCGAAGTTCCTCTTTTGATTTAGTAGTTTGCCACTTCAGTTGTTTGAATTTTAGTGAGGAACTGTCAGAATTAAACTAAGATAAAACAAAGCTGGCATTTGTTTGGGGACACTGAAAGATACAAAGGAGAGCTTGTGATGGTAGGAAGAGGAAGAGAAAGAAGGGGGTGGCCATGTCCATTGACTGCACCCACAGGTTTCAGCCCCTATCATTCCTAGATTTCCAGTGAGGCAATGTGCCTCTCAACAGAAGAAAATAGGAATATTCTAGGAGGAGTGAGGAATTTACAGCCTTCCAGATGTGGGTGCTCTGTAGTTGTCATCAGCTGTAGCCATCACACAAAATGGCAAGGGATGATAGACATTCTATTTGACAACTTCTGGAGGGACACAATTTCCTCATCCTTGTAGTAACAGACTACTCTCCAACCTATGAAGGAATTCAAAGGAAGCAATTGGAGGTGCAAAACAGGCTCCTTCACAGCCAGACAACTTTAAATGTTATCCCATAAATTTACATTAAAAGGTGCTCCAAGCCAAGCAAGACGTGGCATGGCTGATGTGCCTTGGTACTTTGAAAAGTACACAAACACTATTAGTCTAGGTAACTGAAGACAAGGTAAAAAGGTAAAGGTTCCCCTTGACATTTAGTCCAGTCGTGTCCGACTCTAGGGCGCGTTGCTCATCCCCGTCTCCAAGCCGTAGAGCCAGCGTTTGTCCGTAGACAGTTTCCATGGTCACGTGGCCAGCGCAACTAGACACGGAACGCCGTTACCTTCCCACCGTGGTGGTACCTATTTACTCGCATTTGCATGCTTTCAAACTGCTAGGTTGGCAGGAGCTGGAACAAGCGACAGGAGCTCACTCCGTTCCGTGGATTCGATCTTACAACTGCTGGTCAGGCACTCAAATATAACCAGCATGGTTGGTGCTGTTTTTCACTTTCTAATTCTCTGTTTGCTTTGTTCTTCTTTTTTAGGAATCATTCATGGCTTATTCTTATATGAAGCTCGCAAGTGATTCGTGCTTGTTTGGTCCTTGCTACTGCCCAGTCTAATAAACACTAGTACCATAGAGCTGTGTTTCTGAGTATTAAATTAGCCTATGAAAGGATTTGTCCAATCTGTCATATAGCAGACAATGGTAGATGAGAACCCCAGGGTTTAAGCATCCTGCTTACAATCAATTTACAACCATTTCTCCACTTAGAAAAAAACACATGCATTTGTTGTATATTGAGCTTGTCGGAACATGATTTCAAATTGCTTCCAGGCAGTATACTTAAATATACACACGTGCCTCTTTGTCTTACCCGTGGTGATTTTAGTTCTTTATTGCATGCTGTAAAGAATTCCAGTACATAGAAATCAATTCAGCCAGACTTTGACTATCTGAGGGACACATTTCTTTTCCTTCTCCAGATAACATCTAAGCCAACTTATCACCTCTCACATTTTGAAAATCTTAGGCATGCTGAAAAATCAAACACTCCATGTTTTATTGCTGTTCTCTGGTAGTATTTTAGAGACACATGCCACTTTTTCTCTAGGAAAAAAATAGCTTACTGCCAAAAGACTCTGCAAGTGCTCAACAGATTTGTACTAGCAAGATGTAATCTGAAGGTTCAGTGGCATGCAGACAGTGCTGCTGTGTTTCAGTTTAAGATATGTTGTCCACGGGCCTTAGAATTCCTGTTTCTAGCATCTTTCCTGGCCTCCTGGCTCTAAGCTGCCTTATATCACAGCAGCTACTACAGTGGCAGCCACATGGGCTATGTATCTTTAGAAATGTTGAAGCTATGTTTATAACATTGACTACACAGTCAGAATTCACATTCATTTACTTTTGTGTGCAGTTGATAAAATGATACAGGAAAACTGAGTGGCTTCAAGACTGAAAGGTGGGGAGAGGGAGTTCTGACAAAAATTTATGTCAGAAACTCTTATTGTGTTTCATGGGAAGTTCCCACTGTGAAGATCCAAGGCTCTAGTTTCCTCTCCTCAGGAGAAAAGCCTCTGATACAAACCTCCAAGACGCACAGAAGCCTCTCAACATCTCTCTCTCCCTTGGCCCTAGAAGAACCCCTGGGACCAACCTCCTGCTTTTGGAGGAGGTCCTGTTGCATTCTAAGTGTCCAGGGATTTGGAAGCCCCCACTATGTCTTGGTGGCCCTCATGATTCAAAGGACTCAAAAACAACATGTTTTGTGTGAAGGAAAGCCTCTTGTAGTGTGTATGGCATGAAGTAGCAGATTTTAGCAAGCTCAAATCAGTCCAGGGGACAAATGAAACAGTAGGATAGGACATCATTATAGGATGATAGAGCGTGGGTGTTTCAGTGATGCAGGTTCACCAGAGTGGGAGCAATGAAGCCTGCATTTACTTCCCAGTGACAGATAACCAATCAAAAAAGAAAGAAACATAGAGAGCAAGAAGAGTTTGTGCTGTGACAAACAGACATCTTCCACCACTTAAGAAAGTCCTGCTTCTAATGACAGACTCCCTGGTATTGTCTAGTTTGACTCCTTGTCAATCAGGATTTGGAGCCTCACACAAAATGAGCAAGTCTGGCTGCCAGCTGTTCCCGGCTGGGAACTCTCCATGGTTCTGGTTTCTCCGGACTTGGTTAACAAGTCAGCTGCTTTGAACTGGGCATAGCTTTAGAACTTTCCCTATACCAACGTGACTGGAACCTGTTCCTTGCTATTCCTTACCTTGCCTATTGGATCAAGCTCCTTCATCCTTCACCCATCTGCTTGGCACCCTAATGCTAACTTGATCAGAGCTGGCTTACCAGACCCTGTATTGGGTTTCTTGATAGTCTCCCTGGGAAGCTGAGTACACAACAGCCCTGCCTGGACTGAAGCTCATACTGAGTACCACCAGAAATGGTACTTTGGCACCAACACAAGCTTCCTTTGGAATGCTGATGTTAGCCTCTGAGGCAATTGCTGTCAGGACCATGGCAGGATTAAGGAAAATTTGCCTACTCAGGCTTCCTCTTGACAGATACAAATATAAGAAAAACATGTGAATATTGGTAATATGAATTCAACCAATACCATGACTAGTTTAAATTGGAATCTATTTTTCACTGTAATTGACTCTACATTTTATGCTACACTGCATTGTTCCTGGAAAATTGACCTAAGTCTTCTAAGTAAAAGCTGCAATTTATTACATACTAATTTTGGAGCAAGTCCTGTTGAGCTCAGACTTACTTCCAAGCAGACATGCATGGGATTGCACTGGAAATGAAGGGCAAGGCAGTGCAGGTGGATGCTGCAGATGAAATCATAAAAAACAGTGAGGCAGGGGACATTGTCCATGAATTTAAAGGGCCACCTTCAGATATTCACCATAACTATCAATATTCTTGCTTAGCATTATGTTTTGTAGGTATAGCTATTTGGTTTTAATGTCTTTTGTGGTACAGATTTCTGATCAAAACAGCTTTTACATATTATTGTAGGTTTAACTATGCCATCTAAATAAGAGAAATCATCTTGTGCTATTCTTAGTACTACCTATGGCCAGATGAGGGCCTCAGCCTACACAGAATTACGCCTCCTTGATTATGTGATCATGCTCATTTCTACTCTGAAATAAAACTCACTGGCCAAAATCTGATTGGTGTAAACTTACTCCATGGAAGCTAGATAATATCATCATCTGGTCTTGTAAATTTTAATTTTAATTAATTGAAAGCTTCCTATTCCTCCCTTTCAGGTTCCAAAGGTCCCTGGGGCTCCCCTTTTCTCTTGAGGAAGCCTTTGGGGGGCCTCAAGATGGGTATAATTCATAAAGGATTTTCTAGGTAAAGAATACACAGAAGTGGTTTACCATTCCCTTCTTCTGCGGGTGCCTTGGAACTGTGCAGCTTGCCCATGACTACACAGGCGGCTCTTCTTCCAGGAGGCAGAGTGGGGAATTAAACTCCCAACATCTGGTTCCGCAGCCAGATGCCTAAGCCACTGAACTATTCAGCCAGTTCTTCAAGATGGGAGGAGAGCGCTTTAACAGTCAAAAGTTGCTGCCAGATTGCCCAATGCAGCCAGCAGGGATCTAGCAGCAACAGGATGTTGCCTACTAAGTACAGTCAGACTTACTTGCAAGGAAATGGATATAGGATTGCAGCCTATCCTTCTTGAAATTCATACCTTTAAACATGTTTACAGTGCAATTTTGTGCACGTTTACTCAGATGTGTAAGCCCATTCCATTTAATTGGTCTTATTCCCAGGTAGGAAGATACAGGATTGCATTCTAAACAGTGGCCTATTGCTTTTGGTTCTTAACTCACATCTTTTTCTTTAATGCTCTAGCAGTTTCTTTTACTAGTTATTTTATTAGCACCTGAGAAGCAATACCATTTTATTAAGTAGAGGAAGTGGAATTACATATGGATTAAGGATTTAGTAAACAGCAAGCTTGACCTTTTTTTATATGACTGCTCTAAGATGACCTGAAATTGACCTCCTGTCATATTAACTATCTAATTAGACTCATGCTGAGTTGGTGCTCTTATAGAATTCAGAACACTCCTCTTACTTTATAATCCTCTCATTAGGAAACACTAATTCTGTAAGCTGCCTAAAATAATTAAAATACAAATAAGTGAAAATATACTGCATTCCCATAACTGAAGCTCAGGAAAATACATTTGAAACAAAAATCGCAGCAACACATTTTTGCAGTCATGAAATGCAGCTCTTCGTTAGCTTAGAAGACGCTTTTGTAATGTAGATGTGACATCCATTGTGAATGGAAAATTGTCATTCTTAGCTTTGTATGACACTGACTCATGGGGTCAAGTGTTGTGAGTGACTCTGCTCACTGGAGGACATAGGTGGACCCAGAGGGGGACGGACACCCATCAAAAGCTGCTCACCTCTACTGGCCTTTGCTAGGCCCTACATATGTGTGTGAGGGAGCTCTCCCCACAATCCTAAGTGTATTATTTTAGTGGACATAGAAATGGCATTGTGCTGTAGTGATGTGAGCTGTGTATGTGAGTTATAACAATATACAGTGGTGCCTCGCTAGACGATTGCCTCGCAGGACGAGGAAATCGCTAGACGATGCCTTTTTGCGATCGCTACTGCGCTTCGCAAAACGATGTTTCCCTATGGCGATTTTCGCTAGACGATGAGGTTTCCCCATAGGAATGCGCCGACTAGTGGTGAAAAGCTGTCAGTGCATTCCGATGGGACCCGCACTCGCTAGACGATGTTTCCCTATGGGAGATTTTCGCTAGATGACTGCGTTTTCCCTTGGAACGCATTGAAGAGATTTCAATGCATTCCAATGGGAAAACGTGCTTCGCTAGACGATGTTTTCGCTAGACAGCGATCTTCGCGGAATGGATTAACATCGTCTAGCGAGGCACCACTGTACCACTATGCAGTTTTGCCCACTCACACATCCCACATGTTCATGTGACAATTTGCAAGGCACAGCCCCTGTTGCTATTTAAAAGAAAAGCCATTTTCACACAGTTGCCCAAACACACCCACAACACACAGATAGATAGATAGATAGATAGATAGATAGATAGATAGATAGATAGATAGATAGATAGATAGATAGATAGATAGATAGATAGATAGATGTACTACCTGAGAGTTTCCTTTTTCAGACAGTATCTTATGCATCCTTATGAAAATGTTCTCTAAGATTTACCTCAGACTAAAATAATAATAATAATAATAATAATAAATAATAAATAATAATATAATGTCCTCTAAGATTTACCACAGACTAAAATAATATTGTTACTCAACTAAAGACAAACTCATAAACGAGTTGTTATTCAATGCTTTTTGTCCCTTACACCCATACCAGTGTGGGATATGTAAGTATTTATGCAGTTGGGAAAACGCATTATGGATATTTTTAAGACTGCTCTTGAGGGGAAGATTGGGGAGAGGCATTAACAAACATGAAGGAAAATCCCAACAGATAAATATTTCAAATTACAAAAGGCTCTTAATGAAACAGAAAAAGGCAATTTGAGTTAGTATTTTTAGATCATAGGAGATTATGGGAAAAGTTGCACCATGGGATGCCTATTGAATATAAATAATTTCTGAATAAAGATCATGGGAGAATTGTTAAATGTAGAATTACCATGTAAGCAAGACTGCAGAAACACACGTAGTGGAGTTTATTACTATTACGATTGGAATTGCTATTGCGATTACTATTACTATGCTGTTCTTCTGTTTGTTGATGCTCAGAATGGTGTATGTCACAAACAACCATTCCATGGATAACAAGCATAACAATCAAATAATGAAATACTTAAACACATAAATGATAAAAAACATAAACAGAAGTTTGCAACAACCAAAAGCCCATCAAAAGATGGGAGTCATACCTGAGCACAGGACTAGAGGGACCTGGAGCCTGTCATCACAACTTCATGACCTTGAATACCTCAAAGATCTGTGATTTCACTTGCACGGATAGCCCCTCCACCAGTGCAGATTATAATTATTCCTCACTATGGTCATAAGTTCGTAATTGCAATGGCTAGTTTGTCAGTGGAGGGGTGACCTTCTGATGATCAGCTTATGTATCCCTAGAAAGGTTGGTTTTCCGACACACAGTCTGCTTCTGGAGTGTACCTGCACTCCACAGGCATAACCTTTGAGAGCCCACAGTGACCTTCACTCTGCAATAAAGTGGCAATAAAGGACTTTCATCAAGGCAGACGTTCAGTACCAGTTTGAACTTTATGCATGTTCAGCTAAGTACTAATGTTTGACATGAATTAAGGTCATGTGGATATGACAGGTGACAGATTTGACCTAAATTTTGTAAATTACACAGTAATTTGAAGAGATGCAGTTTTGTGAAATGCCTTGCATTATCAGTTCACAGATTTATTTTGTAAATTCAGTAGCATGTACTATATTAGAAGGCCAGCTGAATCTTTTATTCCCCTTCCCTGGCCCCCAGAAAAAAATACAAAGCATGGTAAATCTGTTGGTTTGCTTCTGGATAAATCTTCTTTTCTTATTTGCAAGCCATTTTGTAAAAAGAATAAAAATTGACATCTCAAAGCAATCCACGCTGGCAAGAGAGAAACAGTGTTGAAATCTGTATTGTCATTTCCACCCAGCTCAGTGAAGAGATGGGAGTGAATGGCTGAAATCCAGTCGTAAGTTGGAAACTGAGCAAGCCCTTTGAATCACTGGAACTTTCATAGATGTTGACTACTAAATCTCCACTGATTCAATGAGCCTACTGTAGTTGCAACTTACTACTAGATTTCAGCCAATGTGACTATGTAGGACTGTTGAATGTAAAGTAACTTAGGGTAAGGTATATTTTCTTCTGTCAGAATAACAAACAAGTTGCTTGCATAAGGGAAAATAACGGCAGACTTTGAGTTCCTGATTATGCAAGACAGTGAGGTGACAAAAATGAAGTAAAAGATCAAACCTAGATCTTTTCACAAAATCAACGTTGGCCAGTTGACTCAATTCCCAATTCAAAATTTAAATTGTTTTGTGTTCAGTCATTTGCTTAGTTTATTAATTGGCTGGACTTATTCATTCTTAAAAATACCAATATAATTATCTAACCAAATCATTCTTAAACACACCAATATGATTAACTGGGAAAAAAATATTTATCTTGCAGCCAGCTTTAAACCCGGGTGCACTGGCAAATTATAAAACAAATACAATGGTTTAATATGTTTCTGATGTTTTCTTCTTTGTCCAACTCTCCTGTAATTCCACTGTTGTTATTGAGGAATCTGTCTTAGAATTCTAATACAGTCTCGTGAGCAAGGTTTTCTGCAAATAATGCAGTTCATTTTGTACTAGGCATGTGCCCTGGCAAATGTACAAAACAAATGGACTAAATGAAGGAATTTGTGTAATTCCATGCCAACTGCATGGCAGAGCAAGGAGCCCCTATTTGTACTCAAGGTGGAGCAACTCCACAATGGATCCTTTGTACCCACTTAGCATTCATAGGGTTAAAAAGAAGGAAAGTGATTTGAACTGAGGAGAGAGGAATTGGAAGCAATACAGTGGACTGAATTGATGGAATCAAAGCAAAAGGTGAGTGACAAGTCAAACCACCCACCCAATCTCCCTGGGTGTTGAGGAACTCAGCCTGTTGGGCCTTCCTTCCCCCATTTTAAAGATTCCCTATGTCCCCAAAATAGGTGGTGCTACACCCCTTCCCCCAGTTATACCTGCTTGTCTTTCACCATTTGCAGGCATATAGTTTTTTGCTTTTTGTTTTTTAAAGTGTAGCTCCAACAACACAGAAGTAATATCATGGACAGAGGGGGTTGGAATGTCTCCTAAAGGGTACAGGGTAGGTCAGGGTCAGCCATGATCTGTATGCCCTCTATTGGCATACAGAGTGGGGTCAGGGACTTCTGTGCACCCCTATTTTATTTTAATGCCTTCAGTTAACCAATATAATTTCTGGCACTGCTGATCTATGGTGTCCTATTTATTACATTTTCACACATACACACACTAATTCTCTCTCTCTCTCTCTCTCTCTCTCTGTATGTATGTATGTATGTATGTATGTATTTATGTATGCATGCATGCATGCATGTATGCATGTATTCGCAAAAGTACATGTAGTATATGAATAGTGAATTGACAAATGCGTTTTGGAAACACCAGGAGATACTCAACTTTATCTTCGTAATGTTGAAATGAAAGGAAGATCATTGTAATCCAATTTGTAGTTAATTGCCATCTATAAAAGGTGTGACATTTCATCAAACCAATTATCTATGAAAGTTGTAATGATAATATAAATGAAGGTTCCAAGCAATAAATGTTCATAAGTAGGACACAGCATTATTCAGGTGAATTATTCTTGTAATGACTTTTATCAGCGCCTTTTCTTCATGTTGTGCTGCCAGATTCCTTTCCTGACATCAGTGTTGCATTTCTTTCAGAAGGGAGAGAGCTGTTGGGGATTAGACAGTCTTTCTGCATTTAGTACAATACTATGTGCATTTAGGAGAAAATGTGATACCATCTTAAGTGGATAATTGTGCCTTTAGCTACACTTGGATTGCCAAAGTAATTGTGAAGTTATTGGCCAGAATCTTATTTCTTTCTTCTGCTCAGACAGCTGTCTGTTGCACAAGTGTTTGGATACTTTCTGACTATGCCCAAAAAGGTGGCCCATCATCTCCTTCCATAAGCCCTGTTCATTTCCACAGGATGATCTCTGGCTTCCCCAACACTCATGGGGCATTCAATTCCATTATGTTAACTACAATACTGCCCTTGCTATTACATATGGGTTCTTCCTGCAAATGGTATATTGGTTTTCAAATGAAAAGCAGCTGTCCAGATGGTCATTTCCAGAGGTTTCCCCCCCATATGTATGGAGAGAAAGCAGGATTGCACCAGCCGGCCCTGTCTATGGTGTTATGCACCCCCTATGGTGTTATGCACCCCCACCTGCTCCATTAGCCACATATACAGTCAGTTTCAATATGGGAGTTGATGCATACATGGTTGTAAACGTATTGGTTTCCCCCTTAGTTAGAGACCTGAATCTTGTAGGGCTCCCAGTCGTGGATAGCTACACATTTCTAGGGTTAGCATTTCAGGGATTGCACCAAATGTGCCAATGTCAGGTTAATGTATGGGGATTTGGGACAACAGATGGGGCTCATTCTACTTCAGTGCATAAAAAGAATAAATAAAGCCAACTATATTAATCAATGTTTTAAAAGACACAATGTTTTTCTGAATGGAGACATACTAGAATAAAGGCAAAACAGTTAAAGTTGAGTCTACCCACACAGGACAGTTTTCCCTGCATAATATGCTCTGAAGTCATGTTGGAAGCTTCATAAATTATGACTTTGCAGTGCAGTGGCACCAACAGCGTAGAGTTCCTGCTCAGGCACATGTGTATCTTTCTGTCTATTGTATTTGGACTGATCAAGTGGTTCTGGTCTGTATTTGTTTGCTAATTTAAAGTTTCTTGGCATTGTGATAAGCTGCAGCCTATTTTTATCCTGGTTATGCTGTTGTTTTAAATAGTTTATGTTGGGCTTTAATTATCCTTAGCCACCTTTTGGGGAAAAAGCTATTATTTTGGCAAATAAGCAATTCCACATCTACCTTTTCCATAGCTGATCTTAACATATGTGTCTATATACTGCTATTGATGAGATCCAAAGATCATGTTCAGGCACTGAAACAAAGAAATGATTTGCATCCACCAGCAAGAATAAAAATACCTTGGAGTGTACATTTAGCAGGTCTTCCAACGAGAGGTAGTTTTTCTCTCCCACAAAGATGGTCTAATAGCGCACCTGGCATTGTTCTCCATTGATCTGTGCTTCTCGCAGGCCTTGTTCTGAATATTAAACATTACCCACAGGACCTGGCAAGTTACAGCATAAAACAGGAGGCAAAATCAGGGTTAAAAAAAATGCAGGGGGCACAATCTTTCTCTCTCTGCCAAAGAAATCCAGTCCAGATGTTTCATCTTTTCTTCCAGCAGTGGCCCTTCACAACCCAGAATTGGTCCTACAAAACTTTGTTTAAAATCTTCCTGGTGTGGTGTGGTGTGGAAAGGAGAGATAAAAGAAAGAAACCAGTGACAGATAGGGATGGGGAATACAGAAAGGCTGCAGAGGGAAAGACGTGGAAGGAAAAGGAAGGACGAGCAGAAGGAAAAAGTGCTCTCTGCCTTCCTTCATCCATTTCCAAAGCTATCCTTTGTGTTATAAAAAAAACCTGTTTGTGTTGGTAATAGAGTGAAAAGAGTTAACTGACAGGTGATGGTAAGGACTGTTTTCAGAGGAGGAGATGCAAAGGCTGGGGCTGCAAAGCTGCTGAGGCCTAAGACAAAAAAAGCAAAACAAACAGCATGGAGGAAGCAGGGTTGCCCACAGAGAAGCGGGGAAATGAATTCAATGCAGCACAGCATAATAGAGAGCATGAAAATAGCATTGCCAGCTCTTATGCCTCCCTCCATCAGTCACATATTGAGTATTCTCAGAAAATGTAGGGGAAGAAAAGAGAAGAAACTCTTGCCAACACCTTTCAGAGCTAGTGAACAGTCTCTCCTAAAAATCTACTCCCAGTTTTTTTCTGGTTGCCTCATTTGGCTGCTGCAAGACCACTTCCTTCATAAAGCATTCTTGCTTGTCCTATTCCCAGCCTGAGTTAGGCTGGTTATTATTCAACATTAACTTTTTTCTTCTTCTTCTAGATATAAAGATAATGGACCAGCTGGAATCTTCAGGGGACAGCATTTTAGCCACACTGAGCACTATGCCGTACTTCATTGGCTCTCCAGCTATCCCCACTTCTCTGCCTAAAGACGACATTTTGAGGCTGACAGACCAAATTGTTTTGTTGCCAGCAGTGACAACTGGTGGCCCCTCAATTGTCATTGACCAGTCTTTTGAGGTAACAAGTTCTGCATGGGAAGCAGCAGCAGATGGTGGCACCCCTCCTGGATTTGACTTGGGGGTGCAGGATATTGCAACGGAATTAGGTGTGGTTGACATGTTGAGCCCAGCAACCATGGATGAGGAGGGAAGTGGTTACCGTGCACAGCCAGAAATACCAGACATGACTCCAGCTCCTCCACTAAAGTATGTAACTACAAGCTCCATGACAACGGCATCCAAAGGCAAAGAGTTAGTGGTGTTCTTCAGCCTAAGGGTCACCAACATGCACTTTTCAGATGACCTTTTCAACCGGAGCTCCTCAGAGTACAAAGCCCTCGAACAGCAGTTCATGCAGCTGGTAGGTGACAGGATGGGTTTCTGGGTATCAGTCCTTGCAGGAGGTGGCATCTTGTTACTACCCTTTCTCAGGCTTAAACATGTAAATTTGAAACAGCACCAAACTGGGGGACCTGTTGTCCTCCATATCTTGTTGAATTGCAGCTGGCTGGCGCTGATGGCTGTCAGAGCCCAATAACATATATTTACATTTATACATTATTTTGTTTATATGCCACCTTTCTCCCCATAAGGGATCCAACATGTGGAGAGTCACATGTTCCTCATCCCTCCTACAACAGCTTGTTAAGGAAAAGCTATTTTAGTGGAAGGTTGGCACTTACTCTTCTTGTTGATCAATCTTGTGTATGTTGGACCCCCTTCTGCAATGAGACTTGCCTTCTTCAAGGAAAATTATATACAGAACTATAATAATCTTGAATAATTTACCTGTGAAAGCAATGTGTAGGCATCCTTCAGTCTCGAGAGACTGTGGTAATGTGTTCTGAATAGAGGTCTTGGAACAGCGTCTAGTGTGGCTGAGAAGGCCAATTCGAGAGTGACAATCCCTTCCACACTGAAGACAAATACAGTCTGTCCCCTGTCCAGCTCCCTGATTTTGCTGGTTTCGGGACTGCCTCTTTGCCTCGGCCTGCTGAACAACTTCCTCTTCAAATTGGGAGAGGCCATGCTGCACCGCCTGCCTCCAGGCTGAACGCTCAGATGTCAAGGTTTCCCATCTGTTGAGGTCCATTCCTAAGGCCTTCAGATCACGCTTGCAGATATCCTTGTATCACAGCTGTGGTCTCCCTCTGGGGCGCTTTCCCTGAAAGCAATGACAGGCAAATATAATGTAAATCATAATATGATTTATTCTTGATGAGAAAATGCAAGGAAATCTCACTGTGTGAGATTTTTTGAAAATCTCTCACGTGATTTCTGACCATTTTCAGGCTGTTTGTGCACTGGAAATGAAAGCATGTGCAGAATTCTAGCCGTTCTTGTATGAAAATGTTGCTGTTTTCATGTCCAAAACTCTGTCAGGCACAACAATCTGGCTTGATATCGTATGCAGAATGGAACATTATCACGCACATAACAGTTTGATTTGTGGAAAAGGGAGCAGGGAAGCTTTCTGTCACTAAATCAATACAAATTTGTCATCTTTCCTGCGATTGCAATGCCCTTCAAATAACAGTCAGCATCTGCAAAACAGAGACTTCCTTCAGTACTGCTGAATTCTGCCATAGTCCCCCCTCTACCACCACCAATTGGGATATATAATATCAGTGGTATATATAATAGGTTGTTGTTTGACTGTTTTGTGTGCAGGAAAAAAAAGCATACAAAATACTGTTCTATCTTGCAAAGGCTGTTTGCCACCATCATAAAGGAGCAGGCTGAGAAACACCCTCTCTCACCTTGCAAGTCAGTTTTCCTCATAAGGTTCACTACATTTTCTGCTGTGTTAGGGCCAGAGTACAAATGGTAAGGCTGTGCAACAGTGTCTGAAATCCTGGAGTAAGTTGCAACTAGAGTAGACCCATTGAATCCATGAGGATTTGATGAGTTAAACTCCATGGAAGTTCCATTGATTCAGTGGACTTACTTGGTTGTGGCTTACTACTAGATTTCAGCCAAAATGCCCTTAAAATTATACCGCTCAGAAAACTCTTGGAAATCTTGTTTAGACACATGTAGTTGATCCTCTTGAACCTGTACAGCTGCTTCACCTACAGCTGCAGATCACATTTAAACATGCTTAAGTCCCTTTGATTTCTTTTAAACTGGATTTCAGCCTGTGAATGTAATTAGAGGGGAACGTGCAGTCTATCTATCTTATTCGCATTTTTAAAAGATCTGTTCAGAGAAATTGCTGCTAAGGACTGAACTGAGAATTTTGAGCTGGTAGCAGACATCCAGTAGTGGATCAAAGTAGATGATTTACAGTCATGTGAAAAAGAAAGTACACTCTCTTTGAATTCTAAGGTTTTACGTATCAGGACATAATAAAAATCATCTGGTCTTTAGCAGGTCTGAAAATTAGGTAAATATAATCTCAGATGAGCAACAACACATAACAAATTACAGTATGTCATGATTTATTTTACAAAAATAAAGCCAAAATGGAGAAATCATGTGTGAAAAACTAAGTACACTTATGATTCAATAGTTTATAGAACCACCATTAGCAGCAATAACTTGAAGTAATTGTTTTCTGTATGACATTACCAGTCTCTCACATCATTGTGGAGGAATTTTGGCCCACTCATCTTTACAACATTGCTTCAGTTCATTGAGGTTTGTGGGCATTTGTTTATGCACAGCTCTCTTAAGATTCCACCACAGCATTTCAATTGGGTTGAGGTCTGAAACCGATTGCAACAGCTTGATTCTTTTCTTTTTGAGCCATTCTGTTGTAGATTTGCTGGTATGCTTGGGATCACTGTCCTGTTGTATGACCCACTTTTGGCCAAGCTTTAGCTGTCAGACAGATGGCCTCACATTTGACTCTAAAATACTTTGATATAGAGTCATTGTGAGGACTCAATGACTGCAAGGTGCCCAGGTCCTGTGGCTGTAAAACAAGTCCAAATCGTCACCCCTCCACCACAGTACTTGACAGTCAGTATCTGGTGTTTGTGTTGATATGCTGTTTGGTTTTCATCAGCTGTGGAGCTGTGCATTATGGCCAAACAGCTCTACTTTGGTCTCATTTCTCCAAAGGACATTGTTCCAGAAGTCTTGTGGCTTGTCCAGATGCAACTTTGCACACCTAAGCTATGCTGCCTTATTTTTAGAGAGATGAGGCATTCTCCTCGCAACCCTTCCAAACAAACAATACTTGTTCAGTCTTTTTTCTAATTGTACTGTCATGAACTTTAACATTTAACATGCTAACTGCGGCCTGTAGAGTCTGAGATGGAACTCCCCCCCCCCCCAATTTCTCTGAGCATTGCACAATCTGACCTTGGGGTGAATTTGCTTGAATGTCCACTACAGGGAAGATTAGCAACTGTCTTGAATGTTTTCCACTTGTAAATAATCTTCCTCACTGTAGGATGATGAACTTTAAATTGTTTGGAAATGGCTTTATAACCCTTCCCAGATTAATGGGCGGCAACAATTGTTTCTCTACTATAGCTGCTGATGTGTTTCCTCCTTGGAATTGTGTTAACACACACCTGAATGCTCCAGACCAGCAAACTGCTAAAACTTCAACTTTTATAGAGATGGGCACACTTGCTAGTGTACTCAAAGGCATTTGGTTAGCAGCACCTGGCTGCTACTTAGCCTCCTAATTCCTATGGAAGCGGTAATATGTACTTAGTTTTTCACACATGATTTCTCCATTTTGGCTTTATTTTTGTAAAATAAATCATGAGACGGTGTAATATGTCATGTGTTGTTGTTCATCTGAGGTTGTATTTATCTAATTTTCAGACCTGCTAAGGACCAGTTGATTTTATTGTGTCTTGATATGTAAAACCATATAATTCAAAGAGGGTGTACTTTCTTTTTCACATGACTGTGTGTTCTCCAAATTATGGTGAATATAAACAGAATTAACGATGTGTTGACATTGATGGGCGACTTAAAATAAATTGTCTTTTTTTTTTATGTTGTAGCTGCTACCCTATCTGCAGTCCAATCTTACAGGATTTAAACAATTGGAAATACTTAGCTTCCGCAATGGAAGTGTGATTGTCAACAGCAAAATGAAGTTTGCCAAGTCGGTACCATACAACATCACAGAGGCTGTCCACTGTGTGCTGGAGGACTTTTGTGATGCAGCAGCTCAACGTCTTAACCTTGAAATTGACAGCTATTCTCTGGACATTGAACCAGGTGATGTAAAAGAGGGAACGGAGGGAATTGCAGGTGGCGCTCTTTGGTAAGGGATGTCATGATGGAAGCTGTTCTTTGTAGACAAGTGTCCCCAAAAGTATGACTAGTCCCAGGTTATCTCTCACTCACCATTTGGGATTTAAAATGGTCAATAGGATTCTGTGAGTTGTAGTATAAAAAAGGAACTTTTCTACTCCAACTTAGGGTTAGAAATTCATATTTGAGGGTAATGGACTTCTCAGATGATTTGTATGTTTTTTCATGTCATGAACATGCTGGTTGCCAACTCACTAAACACTTTAGGGTGGATAAATTATTAACTTAATTCCAAATAAAAGTATTTTAGGCCTTAAACAGCACCAGTTTGGTCTCTGCAGTAAAACTGAATAGGTAATAAAATGTTTCTAAAACAACAGAAAGGAATAGAATATATGAAGGCCAGTTGATTACACCTCCCTCCAGCCAGTGCCTCCTCCTTCTGAGTCCCGGAGTCATATTATTAGCCAAGATCTGTAGAGTCCAAAGTGAATTCTGTAACAAACACACACACACACACACACACACACACACACACACACACACACACACACACACACACCACTCCACCACTAGACTGTATGAGTGTGTGCAGATGAATACCCCAGAATTTGCCATCTTCTTGCATGCAGGAAAGTTTTTCTTTTTTTCTTCAGAAAAGGGACAATCTTTCTTCAGTACAAAATAAAGAGAAAACATTTGTGAGTAAGGGAGGGAAGGAGATGATTGGGTGTTATGCTGAGAGAATCCAAAACAAATGTCTGCAAATTCTGAGAAGTGAGGAATTCTTTTGTTCAGTCCTTCCTTACTCTCCCTTATGTACACAGTCCTACTTTCCTGAAGATGCTTCTCATTTGCCAGAGATACATGTGTACAAAATACATGTGGCTCACATCAACTGGGAAGGTACATAGCTAGGTAAAGGTAAAGGTTCCCCTTGACATTTAGTCCAGTCGTGTCCGACTCTAGGGCGCGGTGCTCATCCCCGTTTCCAAGCCGTAGATCCAGCGTTTGTCCGTAGACAGTTTTCTGTGGTCACATGGCCAGCGCGACTAGACACGGAATGCTGTTACCTTCCCACCGTGGTGGTACCTATTTATCTATTCGCATTTGCATGCTTTCGAACGGCTAGGTTGGCAGGAGCTGGGACAAGCGACGGGAGCTCACTCTGTCATGTGGATTCCATCTTACGACTGCTGGTCTTCTGACCTTGCAGCACAGAGGCTTCTGCGGTTTAACCCACAGCGCCACCATGTCCCTAGGTACATAGCTAACTAAATAGCTATTTACATTTTCAGAAGCAAATCTCAACCTTCAGCTCTTTCCAGGACACAATCTGGACATTCTAACTCTCACTGTTTGCAGCCAGTTTTGTAGGACATGCTGCTGTCATCAATTATGACCGTGCTATTGTAAGAGCTATGCATGTTACCTAGCACAATTGCAGCACTGAGGAGGAGCCTCTGTTCATTCACCTGCCCATTCCCCAGAAGTAGTGAATCCATTCCCCAGGCATTGTGTCTCTGTCTTCTCCTTCCTTCTTTTTGAGAGATACATAATAGGAACATGGCATAATGAGATACTAGCACCCTGCCGTGAACTAAGTGCATGTTAAGTAGAGATTACTAGCTTTTTAAATGATGGGAAACTGGCTGCAGCTTGGAAGTAAGAGACCAAGGAAGGACAAAGAGACTAGCACTCAAACCAGGGTAACTGAGAGATCCTCAACATAAGTCTAGGCAGAATCCGGTAGTAAGTGAGAACAATCTAAAAGTGGCATCCAGTTACATATATGGATTTGAATCTTCATATATTCTGTTCTCATTGATGAGAATAAAAATAAAATAAAAAGTCTTCTCCCCACTGGACAAAATTACAAAAGTTTTTAGTTCATTTTCAGTATTTCAGCAGTTTTTTTGTGAATAATTTGTGGAAGGGTTTTTGCACAGAAACCCTCTATATTTGCGGAGAAAAACGCATAACATAAAGTTTTTTAACACCAAGTAGAATTTTTTCATGTAAAGAACAGTTTTGTGCATGCTCTTGCTTTTTAAAAAAGTGCTAGTTTTTTTTTTGTTTGTTTGTTTTTTGCTGTTCAGTAGGAGTGAAAAATCTTGCACCAGTTGCCCATTTTTTCTGATGCACTGAGTCATTCCTTTTTGTTAATGGTGAAAAAAATCTGTGAGTGTTTGTCTCATTCTTAAATGTGAGCTTCTTAGCTGAAAGTGTGTGTTTGTCAGAAACGTAGGAATTCTGACCCTGGGGGTTATTCCTTCACGGTAAGTAAAGGCAAGTGTACCCACACATTGATCATGAACAGAAATTCTCAGCCTTCCACGGAGCAAAGGTACTGCGCACTGTGTTTAGGTTCAGCTGAAGAAAACTGCCAGAGTGTGTTGGCATGACAGTGTCATGGCTCCATGGTCATTACCACGGAGCTCAACTAGAAACATTGACTTGGCAACAGTCCTGAAAGCCATTTCCACTTTTAACCTCCTATAGCTTAGAATCCTGACACAATTGAGAATGAAGCACAATGATCAGGTTTTTCAAAGGGTGTCTTTTCCCCCACCTGGCTTATACGTTGATTCAAATGTGAGCTTCCATGCTGAAGAAAGTACTGCCAGTAAAATGGAACAAATTCCCAAAAGTCTTGCGTTTACATCTGACCAAAGTGGAAGGGTGACCAATCCCAGAATCTGGTGCTAAGACACAAATCTTCCAAGAGACCTGCTTTCTTTCCATGTATTGGATACATGTATGAATGTAGCATATCCACACACATTCACACAAAGCCTTTGGCACTTACCAAGCAAGCTTTTCTATTGCCTGCTGTATACTGTGACTGGGAATATTTTTTGTACTTGTCCGTATTCTGCCTTTAACTTTAGTGCTTCATTCTTCTCCACACACACATTCCCGCCCTGTGTGGGACATTAATGAAATGCAGAGTGCATGCTTTCCTTGTTTCCAAGTCCTGCCTTGTATTCCAAAGCATTATTGTTTAAACAATGAAGTTATCTCAAGACTCCACTGGCATGCCGATTGACAAACTACGATAGCCTCTTTTCTGTGTTTTAGATTTTGTCATAGCCTCACTCTTTGAATACATGTCCACGCACACCCTAGGACCGGGTGGAGTTCTGTTGTGACATAGGAAATTGGTTTTCAGTGGTTATGGAAAGCTCTTGCACACGGCTCCAGAGGTTTCCCCACTGAAATCAATTCTTAGGGGCATCAGGAACTGCAGGGGAAGGTGAACATCTATAAAGATGGCCTCTTCCCTGTTCCACCAGTGGAACTGCACCAGTAGAGCAGAAGTCTTCTATGGATAGTCCTTCTGCCGTGGGAGTTCTGTCACATGCAGATTTTAGGTCACTTTGTTAGATTACAACTCCCAGCCTCCTCCAACATATATGTCCAGTGTGGCCATTAAAAAATAATAACTTTTCCAAATTCTGCTCCCAGGAAAGTGGAACAAGTTGAAAACGGTGAATTTTGGCTTATTTTTGTGACTACATACTGCTTTCATGACTTTTACAATAGTTTATTTCATTTCATTTTTAAATGTTTGATGGAATGTAACTATTGTGGAGGCTGCCTTGAGAGGACATTTGCCCTAAAAGGTGGCTTTTTTTTTTTAATAATTGCTTAAGACAAGGGATTGTCAGGCTTCTAAGAATAATGGACAATGTCCTGCTGCTGTGCTTTGGCAGTGATGACCTTCTTCCCTTGACTCCTTTGCCAAGTACATGTGGTACCGCACAATTAACCCATTTAAAAAGATTTTTTTTCCTCTGTCCTCTTACAGCTGATCAAGCAGACCCTTGCAAGTTCATGGCGTGTGACGAGTTTTCACAGTGCATAACGAACGACTGGACAAAAGAGGCGGATTGTCTTTGTAAACCTGGTTATGTAAGAAAAGATGGGCAGCCATGCCAGAGTCTGTGCGAGATTGAGCCACACCTCTGTGTAAATGGTGACAAGTGTGAACTAGTTCCTGGAAGAGGGGCGGTCTGTAGGTAGGCAACTATACGAAAGATGATTATGAATACTGTCACGACTGTCAAATTTGATTGATATTATAAAATACATACACTTGTATGGCATGATCAAATCCAGTCACTAGGGAGGAACCAGAGGTCAATACAGAGAGCACATCTGCTTTCAAAAAGTTTCCTCTTTCTGAAAGCTGGTGTTACTATGGTTTCCAGAGACCCTGGAGAGCCACTGGTCCTCAAAGTAAGAACAACAACCTAGGTGGACTTCTATTTGGACATGGTGGACTTCTATAAGGTCCATATTAAGGATTCATTTTTACATTGCACCATTAACTCTTGTCTCCCATGCAAAATATTGGTCATGAGCAAAATCCACTCCTTCAACCCAGGAGACAACAGAAGAGTCTGTAAATTAAGCTTTATTTGATCAAGTTTCTAGCATTGTATATGCCAGTAAATTGTATGATGGATCAGATTGTGCTTAAATTTAGCATCTGTCCAGAAGAGATTACTACCAAGAATGTAATTCAGGGGAGTGAAATCTTTAACCCTATAGATACTTGGCCCTGCAACTACTCCAGTAGCTTAATGTTGGCTATGCTGGGAGGGACTGGGTAGGAGATGAAGCTCAAAACATCTGAAGGGCCAAAGGGTCCTTAACCCTTATAGAATTCAACATCATACTTCAGGATGCTTCAGCCGCCTTGACTATCACAGTATGACTTAAATAGCTCTGAGTTTACTATATCCATTCACATGATGGAAAAATATACCTACTGCTCCTCTGTTATGGATGCCTGCCCCTCCCCCCTCCCCCCCTCTGAACTCATTGTAGGGAAGATATCCTACAAGCTTTTTCCTTTACAGGACCAAGTGGATGCATGGAGTCGCAGGAGGTAAGTATCCTGACACTTCACCATGCATGGGTGGAAGACTAACCTGTATGTGCTTTCATGCAGGAAATGAATCCAAGGGAAAGCACCAGCCATTTGCACCAAGGTTCAAGGAATTTTTATGATTACCTGCATTATTTAATTATTGACAGTGTTTACAGAGTGCTCATTAACACAGTTTTTAGCATAATTCACAGTGAGAAATAAAACAGTAATGGCCAGGACCCATAATTGGTACTGGCCATAATTGCTCAGTTCTTACACATATGGAATTCCTTATGTGTAAGTGCTGTGGTGCTCTGACAAGGTCATGGTCATATGTGTGTGTGGTCACATGCTTGGTCACGCATGTCATCAGATCACTGGAGCAGCTTCTGCAGCTGGAGCTCTATGTGTATAAATATTGAATAGGTCACTGGCCTTAAATGCAAATATAGCATAAAATTTAGTATAAAACAGATTAAAGCTAGGACACATTACAAGACCTGGCATTCAAATGACACCAAAATACACCTAGCAGAGCCTCTACCGTGGTGCCTCATGTATGAGTTCTCAGTGACAAAACTGAGCAACCCTCAGTGTTATATTGATGCCCAGCTTGCTGACTCCCACTTCTTCAGAGGAGAAATGCAGGTTTACTTCCTTGAAACTAATTATCAGCAAGTGGGCATCTGTAGCATCATGCTGGGTCCTCCACCAACATTTCAAGAAGTTTAAGAACTTTAGAGAGTGGATGTTACTTTCTGACCCCTCTTGGGGTTGTGTGTGGCTTAAGCTTTATACAAGCATGATCTAAGCTGTGGGTGAACATCTTCCCACCCAGTGCCTTATGACCGCTGGGGCTTCATATGCAGGATCTCCTGTGAGTTCATGGATACGGATGGACTTGTTTTTGCTCCCTTGGCCTTTCTTTGATACATATGGCTTTGCTTTCCTCTTCTTCCACATTTTAGATGCCCAGTACCTAGAAACAGAGGAGAGCGTTGTTCAAAATACGCTCCAGCACGTACCCGATCCAATATCTCCAAAGCTGTGATGCTTGGCTTTTTATGTCTAATTTTTCTTCTCATCACTTTAATAATTGCATTACGAAGGAAATGCAAAAACAAGACTAATGTGGAGTAAGCAGCTCAACTCTTCATGTTACATTTTTCCCTTTCTTTCAAATATTAAAGCTGCAAACAGAAAGTCTTATCATAAACAAACGTGTTCTACTTTGTAGAGGCCCTCCTCTCAGCCCATACAGTGCAGAGGCTGCTGTAAGAATTAATCCTGCTTTTGATCATGACGAACCCAGTAGTCTTTGCCGTGGGCCATGTAGCGTAAGTGCTTGTATCAATTCTTCAGAGAGCAGTGATCAAGGAACATTACAAAGTCACGAGCACAGAACAGAGTATGGAGGTAAAATGCATGCATGTAGTCCTCGTTCTCTTCAAAATGTGTCTTCTCTGAGTTATAAAACTGCCTCCCCTCTGGTCACAATCCACTTTTAACTTACTGGTTATCTTGTCTTTAATATTGCAGGACTAAAAAATACTAATCCTCACTGTCACTAATCAACTGTGGGTCAAACTAGACATCAAGGGAAATGCATGTTCGCTGCAATTCACATGTTTTCCCTCTGAGGGCACGATTTCCTCAGAGATGAGTGTTTCAACAATCAGATTTGCCAAGTAAGGCTGTGTTTACCTTCCAGTCACCAATCACAAAATGAAGCATGCTGAATGCAAAATAGGTAGGTCAAGTAAAGTAGCTGATAACAGACATCTTTCACCACATAAGGAACCACTGCTTCTAAATCCAGGTTAAATGTATCATCTAGTTTGACCCTGTAATACTTCTCTGAATTAGAACATCTCTGTTAGCAGAGATAATCTTGCAGCACTTCTGCATGGTATGTCAGTTTTACCTTCTTATCTTTCAAGATATGTATAGCAAAGCGCAAATGCATATCCTTTGTTTCCTCACAGGCCACCAGACGGAAAACAGAAACTGACAAGTTAGTGTCTGAAGGCCCAGATGCCAGGCCACAACCCAGAGGATATAAAGGTTTGTGGGTCCCCCCCCCCCCGCTTTTAAAATTATTCTATACATTACTGAGGTTGGAGAAAAAACATATTTCAGGTATATACGTCTGGCATTGCTGAATGGAATAAAACTCTTTAGCATACAGTGTTACTCACCATAAAAGATTGTTGTGAAAGCATCATCTGATTAATACAAATTTAATGCAGCCCAATGGCTACACTAGGTAGTGAATGGGATATATTTGAGTATTTTCTTCAGATTGTCCTAATGGACCCTGAGAAAGGTCCTGTAATATATGCTGGGCTGAAATGTACTGGCCAATGTTGACATAGATATTAGATAAAGCTAGTGTTCTAAGACATGATTCGCTCTTTTCTTGTTTGCAAATGGATGCCCTTCATTTCCCCCCCTTTCCTTTGCAACAAAAGGAGAAGACTGTGTTAAGACTTAGATTCTAGTGCTGAACTGAGGGCTTCCTATTTGGCAGTGATAAAAGGTTTCTTTTTCTTTTTTTTCCTAAATATTTTAGGCCACTTTACTGTGGAAGGAGCTACATTGTTATTTCATACTCCTGGATGAAGCAAGCAATGCGCAGGTCTAGAAGAAACAAGACACAAGGCCATTACTTCCTTCAGCAATATTAGGATAATTTAAATATTAAGGCTTGATCCAATAGTTGCATCCCAAGTTCTTCACTATTCAAGGGGGCAACGGTTGGCTGTTGCTAAATATTCTCATATAGGGTGTATGTGTGTGAAATTCTCCAGTAGATGAGAAAGGACCTGGCAAAAGATGATGAGTTTCAGTACATAAACATTCTTTCCAATAGAAGCCTGAAGTGTGGGATCAAAAACATCAGAAATGTAACTCTTTTCTGAACAGTTTCGAATTAGAGGTTGTTAAAATTTGTTCAAGCAGCTTTTTTCTACAGGTTTTAGCAAGAGGACTTCTGGTAGTATTCAAGTTCATTCACCATTGAAGTCTTTGAGGGAGGAAGGACATGACGATAACAAAGATTTCAGAAGGCTACCAGTATTTTTTCCATTAAAGCAAAGAACACCAACTGAAGTTTATTTTTTGCTAAAAAGACAATAAAGACGGCTGCACCTATTTCCCTCAGAACTGTTAAATTTCAATAACTGTTATCCACATTATCCTACATGCCGTGCTAAGTGTATTTAATAACTGTACAGTGTTTATATGATAATTATTTTTGTTATTCTTAAGCTTAGATGTGGACGCAGAAGTCTGTGCTGGAAGTGTTAAGAACTGTGATGTTCTATCCCCAAATAATTTTTTAAAATGGACAACAAAATGGCTGATTCATATAAAACGTACTGTGGCAAGAGTCACTGATGTTTTAATAATTTTAAAATATCATGACTGGAGAATCATAATGGAATACTGGCAATTTATTCAAGGCTTACAATAGGATTTTGATCATGCTTAGTGCTACAGCTGGTTGTCAGGTTTTCCCCCTAGCATCTACCACCAATGGTATCCAGTTACAGATTTCAAATAAAGTAACATACTCCAAATCTCTGTGAGCACTTTTATCTGAGAGAAATGAATGCAGTTCTCCTTGAAGTATTCTTTTTTAGAGTCAGCTGGTAAATTTTAGGGTGTTGAAAAGAAGAGATTTATTTCCTTTTATTATGTGCTTTCAATAGATCAGCCTTTCCTAAGCTGATGTCTTCCAGCTGTGTTGAACAACATTTCACATCATACCCAGCCACCTTAGGCCATGCTAAATGGCAAAGATGAGAATTGCAATCCTACACAGCTGATGAGCACCAGGTTAGGGAAAACTGTAATAGGTTATTCAGTACAGTTGTTGTTACTGTTTAGAGACACTAACTCACTTGCGTAATGATTGGTTTTTCAAGACTTCTCAGCTAGCAACATACAGGCACATCTAGTATTTTACTGCATACTAAACATTGCACAATTGTAAACAATCCTCTAAATTTTCACTAAGAAGCAGTTCCAATGTTTTCAAGAAAGCAGGTGGTGTGTGGGGAAAAGAGAGAGACGTATCAGGTAGGCTGGAGGATGGGCACAACCCATCTGCTACTGGAGCTAAAGGTCAGCTTTGAAGAAAAGGAAAAAACTGTGTGATCACATTGGCTCTCCCTCCATTTGTAGAGAGGACTCAACGCCACAATTACGGACAAGTAGTTAGGCTTGGAACAGAGCTGGAAGTGATAATATTTTACAAGGGTTGTTTAGCATCACTTATTTCCTTATTGAACAGTAGATATTTTACTTTAATTATCAAGTGCATTTCTGCTCTGGGTATAATCCATGGCACCATGAACCATCTTCCTGTGTGCATTTAGGCATTACAGCTTTAATTGCTTTTTATATATGTTTACTGTTCAGAGCCAATACACGTAAAAGTTGACCTGATCCTCATCTGTTCTTCTGTCGTGTCAAGAAAACTGCCTACCATGTTACATTCCCATTCGACTTGTAGATACTGCAGTAGGATTAGGGTTAGTCATCTTCCTCAAGGTAAAAAATAAAGCTAAATTTATAGTGTTCGTGTAAGTAACAGCCTTCAAGTTTAGGTGGAAAAGATTACACCTTTAAATCACTGGGGAAACCTACATGGAAGCCAAGATACTGTTTCACACCATTTTTAGGGCATACATATGGAATTATCCCATCTCATACACCCCAAGCATTATTACTAGCAGTACAAAGATAGATGTCTCATTGTCTTCACCGCTTCTTCTCAGAGTTATTTTTTGTATGTGTTGCTTGCTTAATACCCAATTTATAGTAGCCAAGCAACAGATGTCATTTTTACACTTTGGTTTTAATGAAATAATTGTTCTTGACCATAATTTATCATTATCCAATAAAAAGTACAAATATCTTTGCTGGATGAGAATGTTTTGTATTTCAATAAAATTATAAAATTATTTGACATATGTTCAGAAGATTGTACATCTATATGTTTCATACCACAAACGTCCCTTTGTAGCTGTATTTTTTTTAAATGCTAAAATTTGGGGGGATTAGGGAGAAAATTCTGATCTAAAAAATTATTCATCAGTTCTGTATTTTATATAAAAATACACACATATCCTAATTACATACACTTTTTTCTGTCCAGAAAAATCATGACTTCCTTCCTTCATTTGTTTCAAAGCAGCTTAAAGAACAACTTTTTTTTTTGTTTGATTGTGAAAATGTGTTATTGAATATATGAAGGAAAAGAAATGGCAAAAAATCCCATCCCTTGTCCCAAATTCCTGATAGAACTGAAGTATTTCATTTTTAATTTATCCCACTATTAATAAAGCAGTTTATGAAACACAAGTTTTTAGAAGTCAATATTCTTTTAATATCAAATGTTCTTCATTTATTTGCTTTAACTCATACATCAAATGGGGGGGGGGAGAGAGCAAACTAGCGCTTCAGAACCCTTCAGTCATCTCCATTCTTTCTTAAATAAATAATATTCCAGAGAGACCAACAAAGAGAATTTATTTTGATGCAATTTTCAGTACATAATTAAGGTCATTGACAAAACTACCTGAACCATTTTAGGAGGCAATAAATCCAGAAGTTAAATAGATACAATGATAGAAAATAAGCAAGTTCCCAATGGAACGTTAGTCACAGCACATTGTTTCCTGAATGGCAACTGATGGGCAGGTCTGAGTTCTGCGGCATGTGAGTTGGGAGTGCTATATCCTGAGCCAAGGGAATAAAGCTCACATCTGCATTTACATCACCAAATGGCTGCACTTTGAATGTGATAGCCTCTACATGTTAAATAACCACAACAGAGCAAACATTGCAGGGAAAAACTTCTTTATCACATTGTGTTGTGTCCCCCTCAAAAGAAAGACAAAAAAGAAGTGTCACATATTCCAGTGTAATCAAGTGACATAATCATACATGTATTTGTAAATCAGTCTTCCTAGGGTTTTCACATCATGCATGAGGAAATGGCAAGGAATATTTCCTAGTTTTAACAGACAGTTTTAACCACTCTTGTCTTGAGGATCACTTTTTTTCCAAGTCATTTCCATGCTGAAAGATCCAGAAAGTTCACATGGTGGACGGCACGTTACTGTATTCACCGACCCAACCAAGTCCAATTTCAATATGGTAACAACCTGCAATGTATTCAGTATTGAATCTGATGACCCTCATCCTTTGTCATGTTTTCCCCACAAGCTAAATGCCCTGTAGAAAGGCACACATTTTAACAGGAAGATAGACCAATTAAGAAAAAAACCTGTAGCATTGACCATTAGGTGTGATGTGTGTTCACAAGGGGCTGCCCACTTACAAACCAATGAAAGCAAGAGTCAGCAAACAGCCTGATTTTGGGGGTGCAAATGTTCGGAGGAGGGATGACCTGGCATGCTGTCCTAATTACAGCCACACACCAAACAACTGTCCTGCAGGAAGATGGAATACAATTTAAGAAGGGAGGACAGAAGACAGTCATCCTTGTGTCCACCTTCCCAGTGGAATTGCACGTACTCCCTATGAGCTGATCCCCTACCTGACAAGCACTGAAAAAGGTCTCAGAGTCAGTCAACTGAGGGGGGTGGGCAGAGTGATGAGATCTGGGAAGAGAGGTTTCTTCCAGAACTTCCCACTGGCAGAAAAAGCTTCCATACACAGGCATTGATTCTCACTGTTACATCCAGATTGTGCATGCAACCTCTGAGGGATGTTTGATACGATATAGCCAATCAACTGCTGGGGATGGAACAGACTAAATTTAACCCATCTCTGCCAAAGCTGATGAAATCTCTCTCTCTTTTTTGGGGTGGGGGGTGGGGGATGGGTTTGTGCAGCTGGACCTAGAGAATGACTTCAGAGGATCCTGGTTTCTATATTTAAAAATACTTTCATTTTCCCCACCCAAAATTTACTAGGTGCAGGGGCACATGGCTGTTCAGTTTTATAGTTGCTACAACATGGAAAGTATCCTCTCTGCCCATTAGGTGTGCAGTAACAGAAGGCAATGATAACACTGGATGTTGGAAGTATACTTGAAAATGTAAACGTTAGAGCCGTGGAATGTAATTAACTTTTTAATGTAATATAGAAAGTGTCCCCAAGCGTGTTCTGAGTTTCATTTTTCTTAACCCGACAATATTTCTTTGTTTCACTAAATTGCCTAACAGTGAGATCATACCAAGACTTAATCTGTTGATATGAGAAAGTAATAGGGCTATCCAGTAAGACCAATAAAAAAAGGCAACTTAAATCTCTCTGAAAGAAATTGTTATGCATACGGAATTTTAATTACCACAAACGGTACTGTGGCAAAAAAGAAAGAAAAAAGAAACAAAGGAAGGAAAGGAAGAAAAGGAAGAAAGGAAGAAGCCTGAAGATTAGCCCCAAAATATCTTCAAGATTAGATGAAAATTCTTATTATTTCAATACTATGAAATTAAGCAATTTGAAGCAGCATATCATAATTGGAAATTCTACTGCTGTCTTACTCATTAAGAGTCTGAAATGTTTTGACAGAGGACATCTAATCCTTGTGTATTTCAAGGTACAAAGTACAAAATGTAACTTACTACAGCCCAATGAGGCTTTGCGGTCACAAATCAAAAGCAACAACAACCCAGAATCAATGCTCTCAGTTCTTAACGTATTTGATATTATGTATCTCTTGGGTGCTATTTGTGAAATAAGCTTTTAATTTAGACTAAGAAAGGGTTTCCAGGGAAATGATGACAGAAAAAGTAAAAATGAATTGTCCGAAGAATTTTGTGCTGTAAAAAATAAAGTTGTTTTTAAAAAGGGAAACACATGCACAACTACTTAATGTGCACCAAAATAATGTTTCGGTGTATCCATTATTAATGCTCTTCACAACAATTGTCCTGTTCTCAGTATGTGAAATCTCACCATTTATTTAACACAGATTTCCCCAAACAAACAAAAAAATCTTGACTATATATGTATATATAGATGTAGAGCAGCTTTCATAATCCACACATAAAGTTTTCATCTTATAAAAGTTTGCTTTAACTTCTGAACAAAAGAAGTTAATACTAAGGCCTCGCAATTCCAGTCAGAAGATGCTTTATTCTACACTAGCCTTCCCCTTCTGGTACCCTCCAGACCTTTTCAACTACAAACCCCATCATCCCTACTGCAGATGATGGGAGTTCCAGTAGAAAACATCTGGAGGGCACTGAATTGAGGAAGGTTATCCTACGCTATCTTTAAGAAACTAACATTTCAGGTATTACAAAGGAAAGATCCTGTAAGAAGCAGAGAAAACACAGTTCATCATAGTTATGTACCAGGCAGTAGGTTATTCTACATCACAGTATTATTAATGTGAGAGATGGTATACAGAAGAGTTAGAGTATGAACAAAAGCAAACCACATACTTCACTGAAACAAATGCTGAGATCCAATGAACTAGTGGATTCCCTACACAAACATCAGAAGTACAAATTAAAAACCACCACGTTAATAAAATCTGTTTATATTAAATATCTCTATATGATTACGGAATGTTTAAGAGTCCTCTGTTGCCCAGAGGAACCAGTTCCCTTTATTATTAAGGAAGGAGAAGTTCTCAAAACACCAAATGCAAAGGTGCAAAGTAACTATTTATTTCAATAGGTTCTGCAGCATGGCAGTTGCATAAGTAGGCCGAGCTTGCTTGCTCGCAATTGCGTTTTGAAGATACTGGATTCCCCCACAGCGCTCCCAAATCTCTTCAAACTGCCTCGGCAATATTTCAGCACCACGCTTACGAGTCAAACCAGTCTCTTCAAGGTTCAGCTCACACATCTCCATATCATCTTTACCTGAAATTGAGGGGGGAAAAAAACAAATTTCAGAAGACATACCTTGGGGTTTTTTTTTTGTGACTTCTGCCGGACTAGGCTAAAACAGCTGTTCTTTTTGAAAAAACTGCTGTATTTCAGTTTTAAGACACACACTCACAAAGTTAGGAATGAAACCACAATGAAAACCGGCCTCAACGTCCACATTCTGCATGTAGCCCAAGATCCACAAGAGGTGATTCGATAAACATAATAACAACTACACACTGTCTGGTCAATTCCGACTTACAGCAACACTTTATGGGTTTTTCTGGGTACTAGAATACTCAGAAGTTCTATTCTTCTGGAGGTGCTCTGGGACTGGGTGGCCTTGCCAAGGCTCCTCCCATGGTAAGCATAGTGGGGAATCAAACTCCTGACCTCTGTCTCGGCAGCCAGGTACCCAGCCAGCTGATTCTATACATACATGGTCGTGTACAACTGTCTGTGGCTGTAGCTCACTTCACCAACTCATCAACTGTGCCAAAAACTCTGGAAACGTTCAGACAGAAGCCCAATTATTCACTTGGTTCATGGGAGATTGCCTAGAGAGAAGTGCCTGGCCCCCTCCCCTCTCCATTGTTACTTTTTTCCACATGGGAACTGCCTAAAGAGATGTTCCTTTTGGGGTGCGGGTTCTTCACATGAACAAGAACCCTCCTTCCCTGGGCTTCTTCCTCTGATGGAGGGCCTACACATGAGCCAGATCCTACTGCTTTTTAGATCTTTCGCCTTCCATATAGAGAGAGTGATGGTGGATAAGAGTGGGGCTGGGTGCTCTTCCCTAAATGTGTTGCCAAGAACAGGGTAGGTAAAACTCAACAGGGTCACAGTCAGTGATGCAACACAACATGTTGGGATTAGAAAGCAAAACGAAAGGCCCGAACACTGGGTTGTAGATCCTGCTCTGAGAGCACACAATTCCTTTGGATTCTAGCCAATTCTAGTTAAAATAGAATGTAGCATCAATATGCTACATTCTATTTTAAAATATCTATATCTATAGATATTTTTAAATGGATGTAAAAAAAGGGAAAAGAAAAACACAATTTGAATGTGATGCTCATGATGTTGCCCAGTCTTGTTTCACTTCAGAATTCAAGACGGAAAGAACCTTTTTGAAAATCCTGTCATGTGGAAAGCTAGTGCACCAGCAAGAAAGCTAGTAGGAGAGCATTCCCTGCAGTATATTCCTATAAGGAGGGACATTCTGACACAGAGTCGTTTTCAGACCAGCAGTTCCCACAGATGTTATGCATCATATGTTCTTTCCAAACAGCTGGATTGCTTCAAATTTGAGAGATTCTACTGGTGTTTTAATTCACCTGTATGGATGTCCTTGGATTGTCTATAATAGACTGAATATAAACTAACTAAAAATAAGCAGTGAAACAAACAGCAGTCAGGAATAACAACAACAACAAATTTCGCACACTATTATAAGCAATTTCAGATTTCATCAGAGCTACAAAACCCAGCAATTTTAGGAACCGCATATATACTACACTGATATTTAACAGATACATAGGTTTTTGGTTAAAACTTGTATCTATTATATAATACCAGTCAATGTCCTTTACTATTTTGATTGACTGTGCCTGGTATAGTAGTAGTAGTAGTAGTAGTAGAAGAAGAAGAAGAAGAAGAAGAAGAAGAAGAAGAGGAAGAAGTAGTCATACACCTCTTACTAAAACAAGGAAAAATAAATTTATTATGCATGAGGACCTACATGTCCATACACACAGCACTTTTGTAGTGGCTGATATAAGCTTCATCACCACACCTCCACATGCTGCAGCACATGGTGTAAGCGTAAGCAAGGATCAAGGCTGGCACACTGCAAATCCTAGGCTTCTCTTTGAACCCTTAAACACCCTCTATTTTCAGCATCACTGCTTACCAATCAGAGATGGTCAAAACGACAATTTTCTCATTCAACATTTTGGTGGGTTTTTTGTTTGTTCATTTGTTATCTGATGTAGTTCAGATCTTGATTTCTCCCAAGTGTGCCACTTAAATGTCTACATTTCTGGTCTAACTGTTAAATAAAACCAAAATTAATACCAACCAGCCACTAGCAAGATAGGTGGCTTATCAGGATGAAGTTCCATCTGACGGGCAATCCACGGTCCGTCAAAGTGTGCGTACCACCAACCCTTCTTCTTGTTCTGGGGATCTTTGTACTGATCAGCTGGACGGATGAAGGGGATGCGGAAGTAACGCTGCTGCCGACTCACTTCAGTCCCCTGCTGCTGCTGCCTGGCAGCCAACTGACTTGCTTGGTTCTGTTGGGCTAGGAGAAGCAACCAGTATTTAAATCTCTAGTCCAAAGCATCAACAATCAGTCTTCAGAACACCACCTTCTTGCCCAATTTGTGCAGAAAGTAAGCAAAGTTTAAACATACTGTATCTACTGCAAAGGAAATAAAAATAGAAGTGAATGATAGCTTGCAGTCTCCATGATGATGTTGGAACCACCATGGGCTCAGTTCCAACCATGGGCAACAACTGCACGGGAGTTCTAAGTTTGGACTCTTGCTGAAATTCCCTACCTGTGTACTTTTCCACATGGCTAATCAATGCAACAATACAGCGTCATGTTGACTTCAGCAAAAAAGAGGGAACCTTCTGAGCTATTAAAATGACACAGCACATCCATTGATTGCTGAAGCAAGAGGGCATGCATCCAGCAAACAATACATTCCTAGAAAGTCTTTAAAGCATGAGTTTACAACGTGGAGGTAAGTGCAAATGGAAGGAGGGGGAGAGACAAACCTCAGGGGCTAAGCACATACTTTGCATGGGGAAGTGCACAGGCTCTATCATGGGCATCTCCTGGCAGGGCTAGAAAGACTGCTGCCTGAAACTCTGGACCAGTGATATCAGTCAGTATTGACGTGGAGGGCTAGAAAGGCAGCTTTCTATATTCCTAAGAGAATGACAGGATGGGACAAACTGACAGAGCCACCAGTTGGCTTACCTGTAACCCCATATTCTAAGAGAGGGAAAAGAGGACAACATTCTGAATTTTCAAAGACTTGAATTAGGCAAAAATGCTACTAAAATGATTAACCATTAGAACTGTTTTAAATTAATAATAGTAGTCTTATAAATTTCTAATGTATTAGCAGAAACATATTCCACTAAAACCTGCTAGGTACCCTAGGCTCAGGAACATCTAGATTCAATTTATCTTGCTGGAGTTCACAGAAAATCACTTCTGTAATTGCTCATTTTAAAAAAAAAGATATTCAGAATTTAAATCTGTTGGGGTCAACTGAACAGAAAACACAGTTCAATAATTCAGTATAAAGGAAGTAATTAACAGTGAATTCCTATGACTATAAGCCAAGTGACCATTTAGTAATCCTGGTTTCAGCTTCGAGCTCAATAAAAATGGATGAAACTGCTGTCACATCAGATTTATTTATCTTCCTTCCATATTTCTAGACAAGATATTAGCAACAAGGAATAGAAAGGTAACAGCCCCCTTTAAATGTTGTGTTTAGACACATAGAAATGATAACCAGTTATCCCACAGTGAAAAAAGAGGTATCTGCTGAAAGATTTCCCATCATTAGTAGTAGTGAAAAACACAGATAATATGTCTATAATAAAATGAGCAAAAAGACCTCTCTTTTTTTTTGCATCAAAGAGGTTTAAGCCATCATTATGGACTGTTTAACAACCAACGCCACCAGCAAACATTAGCTGCAACCACCACCCATACATTTTTCATCTTGGAGAATTTAGAGATCTCTAATGCCATTCTAATTAATCAAGATTCCAAGTAATGTAACTTATTTATTTATTTTTTAGTAAACTGTTTCCATGTGCTTTGCGGCAAATGGAGTTTGTGGCTACCCATTCTCATCGGTGAACCAGGAGGACTAAGAACAAAAGAACGTTTTCTTGAAACTTGAAGGCAGGTGACAGGTCTTTTTTCTCATCTATGTGCACACCTGACCCCACCCAAATTTTCACCTGTGTTTTGAAGAAAAGTGTCTTCCTTGCAACAGATTATTCCTCTATCCAAAAAAAGTCCCTTAAAACTTTTGCTCTGAGTATTAGTGGATTAACGACAAACACAGTGTTTTGCTGCAACAGAAAACAAGGTATCTAGCTGCAACAAAGAAAAGAATGAAACTTTACGCCAATTTATAATTTGAATTGATCATTTCTTTCTAATATCAATATTTCTGGAATAATCGATATATCTCTGTTGGATACTGTGTTTTTTTTTCTTGTAATTTTGGGTAGAAAAATAATTCTTGAATAGACTTTTGATTTGATATAAATGCAGCAAAACACGACAGTGTTAGTAGAACAAAAGTCTCTGTTTTTCCATTTTAAAAAAGCTGAAAGAAACCACTTCCCCACTTACTTGCATTGTTCATAAACGGTGCAAAATCTGCAAACAAACATTTAATACTGAAGACGCCATGTAAACATCTCAATATGACCAGATGACATCTATCAATAAACTAGTAAAAAAACACTATTAAAACCAGGAACATTCTGTTTCATTCCAACTGCTCTGGCTTTTCCACCACCACTACAGCTTAAACCAGGGGCGTCAAACTCCATGGGCCTCGAGGACGGCATCCAGTAAGAGCTGTGAGGGTGGGGCACGTACACATCTGCATGTACCCATTCTAATTCATAGAGGCCACACACATCAGGTGTTTGGGGGGCAACTGGTGGTGGGTGTCCCTTGTTACAAAATGATGGGTGGCACAGGGTGTGCACCCTTGGCATAAGTTGCCTCAACTTCCTAATGCATCTAAAGCTATTTGTTCTGCAGACCCATCTCCCCAATCCGCCTGTGACCTGCTGTTTCCCTGCGGCACATTTTCAACTGGATCTCACAAGACGAGAGGCACAGCCAGTATAAGCTTCCCTATTCAACTATTTTATAACAGGCAAAACAAAATATATATATAAGTCTGACTTCAAAAGAAGATGTGAAATGCAACCATGCACCACTTCCCCCTTCAAGCCTGATATGAACGTTTTGCTGTGTGATCTCTGTATTGTACCTCCTATGTCTGAAGAAGCAGGCGAAGTAGGTCCGTGAAAACTTACATTTAAACAAAACAGTCTTTAAGGTGCTACAGTGTTTCTGTCTGCTTTATTTCTTCTATATTTTTTTGGTTTTGCTTGATATGCTTTCACAGACTAACATGGCTACCTTTTCTATAACTAGAGCTATTCTGTGTGTTATTTCCCCCCAAAAAAGACTCTTTGAAATTACACCCTTAAGACCTATTGAGATATCGAATGTGGAATGAACCTTTTCCACACTTTTAGAAAGAAGTGTTTCCCCCTTACCATAGTCTGTCACCGATTTGGGAGCACGCTGTTCCGTTTCTGCATTGCGCTTCTTGTTCTTGGATTTCCAAGCATGGTAAACTTTTAGTCGTCTGTGGAATTCTTCTCTGCAAGCTGCCAGCAGTTCAATATCTGTCTCAAGCACACACACAGCGGGAATGGAATTAAGTGAGAACACGGAATACAATATATTTCCAACTTGTGTTGACATAGCTTTATGGATTAAATTATTTTAGAGCAACTTAGATTTATAGCATGGCTTCTTACAATCTAAATAAACTCAATATCGCATTTTTTTAAAGGATAAGAATATGAGAATAATCTTATTCTTCATAGTCCTTCAAATTTGTTTTAAACAGATGAAGGAAATGAAGAGAATCAATATGGAGAAAACTGAACAATTCAATTTATATGAAGCAGATTTATTTGCTTGTTTCTTATGTTTATAAGAAATATACGTCTAAACCTGGCTGGATAGTTGAGTGAGCTAAGTAGCCAGCTGTAGAGTCAGAGACTAGGAGTTCAGTTCCTCAGTGTGCCTTCCAAGAGAACAGCCAGCCTTCATCACCTTGGACAAGCTATGCAAGCTCAGAAGTGTCCCCAGAAGAAAAGAATCACAATCCTCTTCTGAGTAGTCTATGCTCCGGTAACTCCCAAAAGGGTCAGTAAAAGTTGGGATTGCCTTGACGGCATATAATTAATTCAAATTCATTACATTTATAACCTGCCTATTAAAGCAATATATACTTCCACAAATTTCACAATTCATTCGGTCCAAAGGTGACTTTAGGCTGGGTATATTTCCCTCGTAAAAGTCCTGTTTTATCTTGTACTAGATTGCTATGCTGCTGTACAAGATGATGTGCCACTAATTGTTCACAAACTAAAAAGTCTAATCAAATTACATTTGTATTAAAAAGAGGGCATTTTAATGCTTATATTCATGTCTATTTTAAATCTGCATTTAAATTTACATGATGTTACTACCCTGATAGCTTTATCTGATGACTGACAATGAAAAACCACTCCATGATTTGACTCTTCTCTCTCTCCGCTTCCCCTTCTTTTGATGTTGGGAAAAGGAAACGGCTGAATGAATTTTCGAAAACCCGATTTCTTATCTATCCCACTTCCCCCCCCCCCCGCAACACAAAATCTCTTGCTTCCTATTCCTCTCTTAATCTCATTTCTTTATCCCTCCTTCTTTTCAGCTCATGTTAGGACTCTTCATCAGGTTGTGTAATGCAGAGAGAAAAACAAGAAATTTTGAAATCTTCCTGGCAATTGAACCTGCAGTTCAACTGAAGTTTCTTATGTGACTGCCAGCTTGAAGAAAAAAGTTTGAAGAAATCAGGTTTCACCTCATGGGGTGCAGAATCATTTTTCTCTCTCAGCTTTACAGACAAAAACCTGCTCCCATGCTGGCTAGAGGAAGATGTGGTGCCCAGAAATATGCTAATCCCCATTTCAGAAAAGCTGGAGATCATGTTGCACCTAAACGTATAAAGTCCTGTAGCGTCAACATCTAGGTAGGAAAATTTTTAGACAAAGCTCAGACTTGGAAAGAGGGACTGGCTCAGGATCACCAAACGACTGTCATGATTCTGTAGGGACTTGCCCTTGGGTCTTCACAAGCCCCACCCCAACATCCTAATCTAACCATACATGCTTTCCTCATTCAAACATCTACTCCCAAATGAAAAAGAGCATTCTGAATATGGCTCAACACCTTTGGTGCAAATTTGAAGCTGGAATTTGGGTAAACAGAGGTATTATTGTCTGTTAATGCAATGCCTAGAATAAATTTATTCCTTACATTTTATACCCCATTTCCCCTCCAATGAGCTCAAAGTAAGGTACACTGCCCTATTTCATTAGCAAAGGTTCAGCTTAATTTAAAACTTAATTGATTGTAATACATTAGCACCAGTCTTTTCATCATATTTGGTGCAACAGCCTGGATGCAGAAATGTAAGCCTTGCTGTACATACAGCCTATTAAAACACTGCATGAACTGTCAAGCAGGCTCTTGCGGAACAAACCAAAGAGCAATTAATCCTTCAATTAATGGTTCTTTGGGTCTTATCCTATGGGACATGAGTGTCTCACTCTTGCCTCCATTACTACTAATAAAATAATTTCGTGCCATCAGGTCAATTCCAACTTATGGTAGCTCTTTCCAGGGTTTTCTAGATTTACCACTCCTTTCTCCTGGAGGCCCTCTAGGACTGTGCAGTTTAAAAACAACAACAACCTGTCATCAGAAAACCATTTCCAAGAGAACTATTCACACAAGCCCTTTCAGGACTTCAAAAAAGGAGTTAATTATAACCAGCTAGCAGAGGGAGCAAGCTGGGCCCATCATCCTCCATCCCCGCTCTCCCTTCCGAGCTAAATCTGAAAAGAGCAGTCTGCGTCCATGGAGGCTCCCGACAAAAAATCTGAAAAGTCAAGGCTTCCAATCAAATAGATACTCTACATGCATAGTCTACCCTGTTCTTCAGATTTAGTTCTCTACATGCATAAAGGGCTACACTCAACACAGAGAAGACCTGCCTTCACCTGGTACACAAACATACAGGGTTTTGCTTTTAAGAGAGCAGATATTTCCAAAGATAAATCCTCACCAATAATCTATCTAGTGCGAATTTATAGTTAAAAATTTAAGATCTCTCCCATGTTTTCTCAAGGTCATCAGAAAAGTTCCAATGAAACTTCAGTTTAAGACTGATTACTTTGAGCTTTAAGTTGATTCTGACTTACAGCAGCCCTTCTGGAGTTTTCTCAGTATAGTCAGACATAGTATACTGGTCTGGTGTTACCTTGGGACCACAGAGCCTACATGAGGCAACACACGTGGCTGGGCATTTTAGCTCATCAACCACAAAAGCTCCAAGTGATTTCAGCTGGTCCCTCTTCCAGCAACATCACACCACATCATCTTGATGTGTGTCTCTTTGACACATGGGATATTTACAAACAGCAACTTAGGTCAGCCACGATAAATCACAGGTTTGTTTTGAATATAACGGTGCCATTTTTGTGGCAGGTTGTTAACAATCTGGTTCGCTTTTATATGCAGAGCAGTGTGTATCTGTGAGGGTTGTTGAGTTATTCTGCACTGTTCCAAATGTTTACACTTTCTTTCTCCTTGACACCTGTCTGAAGAAACACTGTAAACATCTCTACTAATGATGGCTAGGAAGCATTTAAAGAACAAACCACTTTTCCTAGATTTCTACCAGGTTTGTAATTATCTAGTCAGTTGTTTCAGAATTCTGTCAAAGAAAATGAAATAAAAATGCTACCATACGACTGAACTCTTCCCCAGAATGGACCAGCTACTTACCGCAGGAGGTATTGATTGTGTCACGTAACTCGGCATACTTCCACTTGCTCAAGTCATACTTTTTAGTGCCAGCAGCAGCTTTGGTAGCTTGAACTGAAGGTCCCCTAGAAATGTTCATTAAAATGGTATAGCAATATGTAAGATACAAACTAGTAAGGCCAAGAAAACAGTCGAAACAGGGTACACAGACCTAAAAACTGCAGTAAGATGGGCACCAAAAGAAACAAAGAGAGAGATGTATATATTGGCAGTGCTGTCAATATGTCCATTAAAAATATTTATAAAACTATTTCTTTCATCAACTTTTCTTTGTATTCCTTAATGCAGATGTGGGAAAGATTTGGCCCTCCAGATATTTGGGGATCCAACTCTAGAAAACCCCAGAAGGAAGATCATACCTATAATATTAGGGGAGCTAGATTCCAAAACATCTGGAAAGTCAAATCTTTTCCACTCCTTCCTTAACGATCACTTATTTCAAACAGTTTTAACAAAAGTTGCCACTTGGCTCAGCTTGAGTGTTTTCAACGAGGGATAATGACAGACAGAAAATTGTCAAAAGACAAAAAAAGTTCCTTCCCCACCAGTAGGTAATTTAATGCACAGCAGAATGATGTTAAGTTCCCACATTGTTTCACTTATTGTTTTATTTTTTTGGACGCAGGCATGCCGAAATAAACTCTGCCAAAGTATACAAAATCAGGTAGATACACGATGATGGAAGTGACAGTCGATTAATTTTATTTGGGGTTAGATGCACAGATAACATTTTACACATTTTCACCCTTCACCCAGCATATGCACAGAAAGCATGAGAACCTCTTCTTCTAGCTTCATAACTTTGTCAAAGGCAGATAAAGTATTCTAAGCATAGATGTACGATACCCACCCCTACTTGATTCATTCCATTACTTTTCTATCCTGCCTTTTTGTATATAAAAATATTAGCCCATAGTGATGTAGCATAATCAAGGTTCCTGCTAAGCTGGGTGGCGCGCGCGCACGACTCCACTTCCCTCTGTGCAGCTGTCTTCCTCCTCCGCACAGTGATCACATTAAGTTCTGATTGCAATGGAACCAGCGTGCAGGGAGGCGGAGTCGCGCACACATGCAGGGGTGGAGTCATGCGCGAGAGAGGTGGAGACCCATCCAGCAGGGCTGAAAATTAGAGGATACGTTGAGTGTAATCAAAGGGGAATACCTCCGAGAAATATTTAGATAGGAAGGAAGGAAAAAGAAAGAGATGACTATCAACCAGAAAAAACCAAAACCAAACAAAGCCACTGGAATAAAAATTTATGCCAACAATCCTCATGGTTCGTCATTCTTGTCGAATCTAGTCATTCTGATAATTTATCCATTTCCACCGTATCCAGAATTTTTGCTATTAACTCATCTTGTGATGGATTCTCCGGGTCTTTCCAATGTTTAGCAAAGAGAATTCTTGCAGCTGTCAAGATATGGATGGCTAAATATGCTTTCATTGGTTCTATTGATTCTGGAATTATGTTTAGAAGAAAGAATTCAGGGGTTACAGTTATCAGAATCTCTAGAACCTCTTGCAAAAGCATTTGAACCCTTTCCCAATATTTTTGGGCTTTTCTGCATGACCACCACATATGGTAGAAAAAAACTTCTTTTTGTTTACATCTCCAACAGAGGTCTGAAATTGTACCATCCATTTTGGCTAGTTTTCTGGGAGTTATATACCATTTGTAAAACATTTTATATATTTTTTCTTTAAATGCTACTGTCTTGGTAAGTTTTTATATTGTTTTTCCATATTTGATCCAAACTTATACTGTGCCCAATATTCTGTGCCCACCTTATCATACATTCCTTAACCACCTCCTCCTGGGTATCAAAATCTAATAAAAAATTATATAGGGCTTTAACATGCTTGTCTTTGGTATCCAGGAGGATTCTGTCAAAGGGAGTATTGTCCACATAGAAACCTTGCTGCTTCTCTTTACCATATCTTGAAATTAATTGAGAATGTGACCACCAATGCATATCAAATCCCTGCGCTACTAATTCATCTTTGTTTTTCAATGTCCTGTCTGGTTTTAGTAATTATCTATATCTTACGATTTTCTTGTTTTCTCTCAAGTTCAGAAGAGAAAATGCCTCCACTGGTGTTACCCAACATGGTATTTTGACATACATCTGTCTTTTAATTTTAGTCCAAGACCATAGTAAAAAATGTTCTCAAAATATGATTATTAAATTGTTTAAAATCGTTCACTCTGCTGTACCAAAGAAAGGCATGCCACCCCCATTTCAAACCATGACCTTCCAATTTTAACAGTCTTTGATTTTCCAATAAAATACAGTCTTTGATCCACATTAATGAGGCAAACAAACTTAGAAATAAGCTGGTCGAGTTCTTTAAATACTGATTGTTTCAAAATCACTGTAATGTTTTGAAATAAGAAGATCAACTTTGGTAGGATATTCATTTTAACTGTTGCAATCCTGCCCATCATTGTTATTTGTAGATTCCCCCATCTAGTCAAGTCTTTATTTCTTCCATCGATTTCAGGTAATTATCCTTCATTAAGGTACTTGGGTTTTTTTGTAAAGTTTATTCCAAGATATTTTACTTTCTTTCCCTCCTAGAAATGTGTAAGATTCAAGAGGTCATCTTTTTCTTTACGTTGCATGTTTTTAGATAGAATTGTTGTCTTTCTATGGTTTATTTTCAGGTCCGCCATTTCTCCAAACTCTTAATTTGTTCATAAGTGCTTTAGTTGATTCTTGTGGATCTTCCACCACTACAAGTAAGTCATCTGCGAAGGCCTGTACTTTAAATAACTCGCCTCTAATTTTGAGCCCTTTGTTTTTATCAGAAATTCTTATCTGATGCATTAAAATTTTGATGACTATCAAAAACAGCAATGGTGATAATGGGCAACCTTGTCTCGTACCTTTTTGTATTTCAATTTCTTCTGATAGTTCTCCGTTAATTCTTATTTTTGCTTTTTGATGGGAATAGATCGCTTTTAGATTGTTGATAAAGGATTGGCCCGCCTCCATTTCTTCTAATCTGCTTCAACCCTACCTAAGTTCCTTAGGAGTCCCTCACTTTGTAGCCCTACTGACTAATCAGCAGCCCCAACTGGTAACCAAATCCTCTGGTCTCTTCTTTTGACTCTTTATCAATGACTGTAGAGCTTCGAAGGTTACTAATCAACTGCAGATCTTGGGAATGATTTGTTCCAGTAACAAAGATATAACTCAGTTACACTATGATGTTAACAAGGGATAACATGTCTTTAAAAATAACTTCCCCAGCAATTCCTTTTCCTTCGAGGAAGGAGGGAGACAGCAGCGGCAAAGGCAGTTCCCTCCGACTGTCTTGGTGCTCAGGGTTCCCCATGGCTTCAGGGTGATGACCTGCAGTCTCCTAAGAACACCTAACAAGATCACTCTTTACAGAGCAGGACAAAGGGGGGGAAGGCCCGTATAGGTCTGAATAAAAGTGTTATTAGGATATAGAATGGCTACAAAACTGAACATTATAATTTTTCAATGACACCCTTGCTTCACTACTTCCACATTTCCCTCTCAATTTACTCAGGAGTAGCCCCTACAGAGTATATATATAAGAAATTGTATGTTTTTGGGTAAGGACAGTCTATTAACTCTGAAATGCTAATGCCATTTTTTACTCTTTTGCAGCCACTTCAGTTGTTTCTTCCTACAAACAAGAATGTCTGAGAGTTGATGAACATTGTCTTATATTATACATACTTTCTAATACAATAGTGAAAGGCTAGTATTTTTTAAAAAATCTACTTCTAGTCTGTCATTAAAAACAAACAAGAGCCTATAAATTTATCATCAAGTGAGTAAAATAAAATTCTTACTTTATTCCCAATATTAAAATAATGATGGCAATCTGTTGCTTACTATTCAATGTATCAAAAATGCAGTGTGTGGCCATTTGTTGAAAAATCAATAGCCTTTTATTGCAGCCATCACATTAGTGCATGTCCTAAAGGTACATTCACATGAGAAATACACTCACAATTTTTAACCAGTTGGAAACACATGAAATTTAAATTTTCATTGCACTTATAGCTACCTCTACAAACAAGGTAAGTGATTCTAATCTTTCCTATGAGGACACAATTAAATGTCAAGGTTAAGTTTTAAACTGCAGGCACACTACCTGCTAGACACAAAGAGGAGGATGCTAAATCTAATTTCCTCAATATAAGGGCTAAGCTTCTTGAACAATTAATGTGACAAATCCTAAGGATTTTCTTTATTTAGCTGTACCACCGTCTGCCTAAGTATCCCTCAGATAGCTTAGATCAACAGAACTAAGCCCAAAGAGCTCTGGTAAAACAAATACTCTGTAAGAATGGTAATCCAATTGAATAGCTTAACTTTTCTTGGATGGTTCTACTAAAATGGCTGTTTTGTTTTTCTTATACGACTTTATAGCTACAAACTGGGGTATCAAAACAAAGACCACACCAGAGGTTGCTTGTCTCCTTACTAGAAGCCAGCAGTCCATAGGCTTCTCAAGGGTCACATTAATTTTTAGAGATTAAAGCAGCATTTTAATCACAACATTTAAAACAATGTTTACTGTGACTCCCCAGATTTCCTCACTATCCTCAGGTCTTGGTAATGCTAGTTTGGGATTCTGGCAATTGTCACCCAAAACATGAACATTCCCTAGCACTAATTCGAAGCTGGAGGCTTACGTCTTGAAAGAGTTGTTTTGGACATGAATAATCAATCGTCTACCTAATTCTCTTCAATGTAGGGAAATGATCCAGGCACATGTATACTCCCTGATAGTATAGAGCAGAAGAGATGGCTGTGCACAATCACACACAATGCCTGGTGGATGCTGCAGCTCAGGGTTTTCATGGGTCTGGAGTTTCATAAGAAACAGTCATCTGAGGCCACCTTGACCTGGGATGCATATATAGAAACTGGAAATAAATCTAAATGATCAATCAATCAAGGCAAGAATTTTAGGCAAGGGATACGTAAAATGATGATCCTGGAAACTTAAAAGATAATTGCAAACACAATAGCTGTGATCCAAGGAATCTGTGTTTCAGAGACATGATTCTGGCAGGCCTTTGTGACTGAGTAATCACCTGGACAAATCAAGTCAACGTTCATGTCCAGAACACCAATCACTAAACAAAGCACGGTACTTCATAAGCTTCAGGAGGTGAGAAAAGGTCCTGCCTTGGCAATCAGACATATCGAGCAGTTAAGGAATTCCCTCTTCTAATGACTAATTACTTTAATGGTCAGTTTGGCCCTGATTCACCATGGTATGCTGCTGTTCAAGAAATACAACTCCAAAGCTTCCCACCCCACTCCACCCCCCCTATAAAGGAAGTAGATGCATAATACTTTGAATCCTGGCCATTAAACACAATCCAGTTTGGTAATATGTTTGATCCTTTCAAAAACAGTAACTGGAACACTGAAAAGAAGGTAATTTGAAGTTTTAGAAAGTCTTCTGCAACTAGTTTAACATTAGATACCATGATATCTTATATGGTAAAATCCTCTTCAAAAAATACTGCAAAGAAGTAAATTATTCATCTTAACCTTGGACAGCAAATGCTGTGAGGCTCCTCCGGTCCTGCAGGCTAGACTGGACATTTTTTAACTAGCAGCTGAAGACACAAAGTTCCTAAACTGGAATACTAAGTGCAACCTGATTAAAAGAAGATTATTGAATACATGCCAACTTTGTATAAGTTCATTAGTCAGTCATAGTACCAGACACTGACAGCAAATTAAGTTTCTGATCTTACCAGTCTTTAAAATATATCTCTCAGGAATTCAAAATTTACATTCAAAAGCCACACGTATCATACATACAAATATAATATTATACAACCTCAAAAGGATATCCATGAAGACAAATCTAAACCTGGAAATGCATGGCTTCCAATACAGGTTTTCAAAAGGAGAGAAAGAGAGAAATTTGTTCAAATTATCTAAATCAATAATCTTGTGGAAAGCCATTACCAAAAATTAATACTTCTTCATGCAACTTGTAAAACGTTAAGAGCAGAATTATTATAAAAAAAGAAATCAGAGAACTGCGAATTGTTACTGATTTGTCGCAGTGAATGAATCTTGATTAGAAATCATTTATTCATTTTCTCAAATCAATTCAAATGCAAGAGAAGTGCTTTTTATTTTGGCTCATGATTATTTCATGTAGCGATTAAATTGCTGCATTTCTGGCAATGTGCTACACCCACCTAGACAAAAGTTCTGTCATTTCTCTGGCCATTTGCTCCCTATGAAAGAAATAAGTGCATGAGGAGGAGGAAAATATAACACTTCAAAGGGATCCAAACACAGTCACATGAACAGCGATATAAAATCTAATGCTGGCTCACCAGACAAATACTCTTTCCTAAAATGTATACCATATTAAGGCAATCTACAATTTTCTTGGTGAAAAATAATAATTAATGCCTGTTCAGTGGATAGCAGAATACACATTTGGAATTAAATATCCACCTCCAGTATCATTCATTTATTATGTGATGTTTAGATCACAACCAACCATACTCGCGCATCAGCAGGCCAAAAGATTGACGATCAAATATGATGTGTTCATTGCATGCTCAAATTATGAGTATTTGAAGGTATGGGGAGGGGGATGAAAATTCTTTGACAAGGTGGTTTATAATATGAAAATTACTCTAATTTTTATAAACCCACAGATTTCTACAGCATGCCCCCAAGGAAAGAAAAAGGATGCCATACGCAGTCATTTGACAGCTCGCTCCGTTAGGTCTGCAAACAGAAGATATTTGGGTTAGCCTACCATTTTTCTCAGTAGTTTTGTACCCACCTGCAATGTTACAAAATCAACATGTCAACAAATATAGCAAGTATCATCCAGGAGAGCAGAAATCCAGTCCCTATAAGTGGTTTAAACGTTCTATCCTATTACTTTTCTATCCTATCATTCCTTTGGGGGCGAGAGAGTTATACCTAGTTCTCCTTCTTCTCCTTTTTGACCTCACTCACAGGGAGATAGGAAGAGTAGTCTAAAGTGACCTTTTGTTGACTTCCTCAGCCCTTCCCTCATTGCTGAAGCCACAACATCTGACACTCAGTGGAAGAATACTAGACTAAGGAACTATCTGACAAGAAAATAACCCAGACTGGGACTCGTCTCTAAAGGGCCATCAGTGATCTCCTACAAGAGGTGACCTTGGAAGTAGGTCGTTTCCACTTTTTGCTGCTGCTCCTCCTACGAATTTGGTCCAAGAAAGAAAGCTATTCTGACAAACTCTGAAATCTTTTACCAATTTAGGCTAAGAAGACCTGTAAGGGAGAAGAACTAAGCAAACTTTGTGTTTCCACACCTTTAAGGGCAAATGAACTGGCATTTTCTTATTCTCAAAGACCTAACACTCTTTTTACAAAGGATACGAGGGGGATTGCTGAAAACGAACTGAACTGAAAATGCCCTTCTGTTTGTGAATTTTTCAACACTTAGCTCGTTTGAAATGTGGAGAGAACAGAAATTATCCATAACCATTTGTATTTAGTCACTGGCGTGCTTGGGCAGTACACAAATGGAAGGTGCAGCATCCAAATTCTATTGACTTTAATGTCATTGTCTTATAGCTGATTTCTCACTAGACTGTGCTGCCCTCCCCCAACTTCGCTTCACCTGACCAATTTAGATCTTCTTCTACAATTAAAATGGAATTACTGCCTTTAACACAGCAGTAGGGTCTTGAAAGATGCCCTGATATTTTATTTGTTTTAAAAACAACAAAACCAAACTTGGTATTAATTTAAAATGAGCTCTAGAAATCATAGTACACAAAGGCAGAACTTCGCATTTTTAATGCCTAAACTGTGACAGCAAGAGACGAGAACACCCAAATATGAGACAGACCAACTCAATAAAAGAAACCACAACCATGAATTTGCAAAGCTCAAGCAGGGCTGTTAATGGTAGGACCTTTTGGAGATAAATAATTAGTACAAATGCAGGAGCAGGTGATACCTTTAATTTGTACCTAATTTGTACAGTTACCATGAGTCGGAAGTGATTTGATGGCAGGTAAGTACAACAAAACTAGAGGTTAAATATTTGCAAACCAGCTGATTTGGCATCATCATGATGCAGATACCATATAAACAAACTGAAATTTCAACAGGAACAGATCCACTGTGAAACTTCATTCAAAACATTCATTTGGAGCCACTGGAATCATGGTATCATCCAGCCTCGGTCACAAATAAAACTAAGACTGTTCACTGTTTGTCTAATGCAGAAAAGAAGACTGGAATTATGAAAAAACTGCTACCCATTTTAAACACCATAGCCTGATACGCTAAGCCCTTCGACACAAATGGGAGTGTATTTCTGACAAATACCACTACCCCTCCAATCCAACTTTAACCAAAAACAAGCTGTTGCTACAGGGCACAGTTTTGCCAGGAGCCTGAAGTGGGCAGTGCCCTTCATTTGGGGGGCAGGGGAGAACCCCCATTATTTCATAAGTCATTCTCATCTGCTCCTCTGTTCACATGCATAAGAGCTACATGATCCACCATTTGCCTGCCCGTGTCTTTGCAAAATTAGGCATTTATGTAACTGTACATAGGTACAGCAGCTTATGCACTGTTTTTACTTCCACTGGGGATCTGAAACTGAGAAGTGAAAAGTTGTCATAATGTGAGGTAATGTGAGGAAGCCCCACAGGTACATCTCAGCATGTCTACGCCACAATATCTCATCACTGTGACTCAGACAGCATTCCAGTTACAGGGAGAAGGTCTCCCCCTTGCCTTGCGTGACGGCCATAGAGACAGTTCTGAGAAAGGCACAGAGCACAATTTGGCTAACACTGTGGGGATATAGTCCAGGGATTGGGAGACGCAGATTTCATCAAAGACCTTTCTACCTATCCTTCTCCACAATTCAACCACTCTTCTCGGAACCAATGCATGTGCAACATTCCAGTTTCCAAAGGGACCAAGGGGCGTATGATGTGGAGACAGGACAGGAAGTACAGTACAGCGAGCATCTCACACAGGATAGAATCTCTGAATTAGAGGTATTCAAACACCATGTGGGAGGTGGTGGTATTTATTAGCTCTTTTTAAAGGCAAGTCATTTTTAACAGAAATACCCTTCTCTAAGAAAGGAATCCACAAAGTGCTATACCTGCGCAGTCCTAGGTCCAGCTGAGATTCGTCATTGATGAGTTCTGATTCACTCTGGGCAATTCTCATGGCCAGCTCGTGATCTCTGCGTTCCTGCTCCAGAACAGCTTGTTGCTGGCTGGCTTCTTCGCGCTCTTTTGCTAGCTGAGCTTCCACTTCAGCCTGCACATGAACAGAAGAAGGTTCCTCAGATGATTTAATTTACAAGCCCACTCACCCATCCATACCCATGGAGACAAATGAACACTGGTGCATATTTATAAAATGCAACCTAAACTAGGAGTGAGGGGAAAAATTGGCCTAGGGGGAGAATTTCAATTTGAGAAAGTTCAGTTTGAGATGTATTCCACCACTGGAAGGAACTGAAGCATACAGAGCAAGGCTAGGTGTGATTCTTACATTTTGGGCAATTTCTCACTGAGCATAAAAGCACAGCCCAATTCTATGCCCGTATACTCAGTACTTAGCCTTACAGCAATGGTTTTCCTGCATGCAAAGCGCAGCTCAGTCCTAGGCAACACCACTGCCCCCTACATATTAACCCCAATTCTATGCAATGGCATTCCTGCCCACAAAGCTCAACCCTCTCCTACACTGAAAATTCACACATTGTTAACCACTAACCACCAACAACCAGCCTTGATTTAGACCAGGGGTCTCCAAACTTTTGACCATGATGGCCACACTGGATATTTTAAACATCTTTGAGGGCCGAAGGAAGAGGAACGTGTGCGCGCATGTGCGCCCAGATGCATGCCTGGACGCACCCCCGCCTGCTCGCCCGAAACCCCCCCCCACATGCACTCACAGATGCACCCCTGCCTGCCCACTCACCCACGCGCATGGGCTGAAGGGAACAGGCCAAATAAAACGGCAAGGCGGGCCAGATGTGGCCCATGGGCCGTAGTTTGGAGACCCCTGATCTAGACCTTTGTGTCCAAATCATTAGTATAAAGAACCTCAGAAAGAAGGCTGCAAAACAATGTGGATCAAGGCAAGCAATATATATGATGAAAAAAGCAGTATCAATTTGGAGAATGGAGGCCTTCTTATTAAGAGAATTTAGAGACAATTCCTTGGGTTTCTTCCAAGGTTTTCTAAGTGTCAGATATAACTGGCTTCAACTCTCCTTTTCCCTACAGGCTGTAGGGAAAAAAATAATGTGGTATAATTATATGTGATTTATGTGCTTCATATATAAAATGTGTTTTAATTATTTACTTTCAGTTCCCAAAGAAGGCCCTGAAAAGAATACAGGACCAAAACACGTCAGGCTTTATCAAAATAAGAAAACAGAAGAGACTAGAAGACAATTACTGGAATGCTAAGGAACCTCCTCTTTGGTTTATACACGTTCAATGAATGCCTGCCAATTTTAGTGTATTACCTGCCTATTAAGAGACAACTCGCCAAATCCTGTTGCTTTGCATATTAAATCATAGTACAGTGGTGCCTTGACTTACAAATGCCCTCACGTACGAACATTTCGACTTACGAACAGCTCCGTTCGCAAAATTTTGCTTTGACTTGCGAACGGAGCTTTGACTTACGAACAAAAAAAACACGGGGAAAGCGGGAAATGGGCTTTGGACTGCCTGGTACTGCCTGGTACTGTAATTTTAAAATGTAAAAATTGGTTTAAAAGGTGCTTGGTTTGGTTTAAAGCTGCTTGGTTTTAAAGGTGTTCTGTTTAAAAGGTGTTCATTCCCTCCCTCCCTCCTTTCCTGCCCTTTTTTTTTTAACCTAAGTCATCTTAGGTTAAAAAAAATATTCTCCCCCTAGTGGTACAGGACGGATTAACCGGTTTTGCATTAGTTCCTATGAGAACTAATGCTTTGACTTACAAACGGCGCCTCGACATAAGAACAAAAAACAGCCGGAACGGATTAATCGGTTTTCAATGCATTCCTATGGGAAATGCTGATTTGACTTACGAACGTTTTGACTTACGAACATCTTCTGGGATGGATTAAGTTTGTAAGTCAAGGCACCACTGTAGACTCATTGAATTGCTGGAGATTGAGTGAAACAACTCCTCCATAAATTCCATTGATTCAAATGGGCCTATTCTAGCTTACTATGCTACAGTCACAGTTAGCGTAGGCCCATTTGAACCAATGAAAATTACAGAGGAGTTGACTCGCTAAATCCCGTTGATTCAATGGGCTGTCTAGTGTGATTTACTACGCTGAGCAAGAGGATTTGGGCCAACAGATTTTAAAATGGAAGTTTTTTAAAATTTATTTATTTATTTATTTGGCTTTTATACTGCCCATCTAGATAAATCTACTCTGGGCGGTTTACAGTCCAAAAAGTAATAGAATTGAAAACATCAATAAAACAAGCAAACATAATCCAAGATGGAAAAACCAGGGGAAGAAATTAAGTAATGTCAGGAGGGAAGGCCTGCCTGAAGAGCCAGGTCTTCAGTTTATTCTTAAAAACTCCCAGCGAGGGAGCCAGGTGGATCTCAAGGGGGAGAATGTTCCAAAGGCGAGCGGCCACCGCCGAGAAGGCGCGGTTTCTAGTTTTTCCCTCCCGGACCTCTCTCGGAGTTAAGCCCCTCAGCCACCCAGCATGGCTAGAACGAGTGACATGGGTAGAACTAGGTGGAAGAAGGCGCTCTGACAGGTATCGAGGTCCAAAACCGTTTAGGGCTTTATATGTAATCATTAGTACCTTGAAATAGATGAAAAATGATTTAAGAAATTTAAGAAAATGATTTAAGAATTCAGCAATATAAATGACTTACTGAACACTGATTTTACTGAAAATCAATAGAATTGTACATTTTTCTTCTTAAAAAGTGCAAAATAATGCTAACCAGTTACGAATGCCAAACTGATCTCACATTCAGAGAGCCAACTCATGACAAACATAACCCCAAAATGCATTTTTCAAATCATTTCCACTACACTGGCCTGCTGTTTCATATTCCAGAATATATGTAGGAAGCTGCTTTACCTGAATCAAAAGCAAACCCCCCCATGCCTTTGAATATCTGTTTCCTGGCTACTTGAGGATGGAATATAATAAATAACACTTCAGTTTTCTACCAAGATGTACAACAGGATCGCCTATCCACAGGATCAATATCAACTACCTGAAAATACTAAGCAACCCCCCCCCCCCCGGAAATACATATTTATATACATTTCCAGGGTGTATTTACCAGAAATGGTCCCTAGAAGGAGCAAGAGACCATGCAACATATAGTGCTTAATACTTCCATGTTTTCAGCATCCGGGGTGGGACGGGACTTGGAACCAATCCTCTGGGGATACCACAGTCCTATTGTACTGAACTTAAGAAAGTTTAAAAGGGCAGATCCCTCGCTGAAATACATGAACTTCCTATTTCCAACAAAATGTAATTTTTTTCCGTGCCAGTTTTCCATGACTTCTGGCCCCAAGACGTCACATGCTAAAACAATCCTGCGGAGAGCCCACCTGAAGTTCCCTAACCGAACAATTCCTTCTCAGAAAGGTGGATTGAAATGATTGTCAAAGAGGGGCATTTGTTCTGATTATGGTATTATCAAGTAATCATCCTTTCTGCTATGGAGGCTTCCCTATGCAGATCTCTATTTTAGATTATGCCCTGGCAGCCGCCGTCAGCAGGAAAGCTGATTGAAAGGGGGCCCCAGGGAAAGCCCTCTGGGAAGGAGCATCTGTTCTCACAAGGGTAAAGAAATCGGCCCAAAGGATACACAGAGAACTCAAGTTGGTGTGCTGTAAGTATCTCAAAGCCATGTGTCCCATACAAAATCAATTATCCTCTCGTGTATCAGGGTTCACAGTCAGACAAGAAAATGGGAGAATAAAATGAGGCATGAATGGGAGGGACCAACGTTGGGTCTACCTGTAGTGTCCCGGCACTGGAATTTTTTGGCTTTGTAATACATGCAAGTACAACACTATTACTGGGTTCTGCCAAAAAGCATTTAGATCTCAGTGTTTGTATCATGAACACCTCCCAGCACCTTCACTTAAAAGAAAAGCCAAACAACAGTATGCTTTCCTGTGTACATGGGGACTGCCATTACGAGCTCCCAAATAGACCATCAACATTTTGGCACACAAAGAATTGGCTACAGTCCTGTCGTTGGACAACTCGTAGAACCAGTGTTCCTTGCATGGTTCTCAAAATATCTGGGACAGAGATTATAAATGGACCACAAAACCATTAAAACAAAACAGAATTCCTTAAATAGATAATGTTTTGCAAAAAGGAGCTAGTGCATTACTGTAGAACTAGATTTGTAACTTTTCAAATATGTTAAAACATTAGAGAGAAAGTATGTCTCTCTATCCCCAGAGGGATTCAAAGCACCATAAAATAGGTGGGTCTGCTCAGCAGATAACCTCTTATAAATAGGACTCAGGAACAGAATTTTGCAAAAGCTCCAGAATTATCGGCACACGAGGTACTCTTTAACACGTCATAATCAACAGTTACATAAACACGGAGCAGGCAAGAGATAATCTGGAAATTAATAAGTAATGATATCAACAATGATCTTTTATTTCTCATGGATTAAAAATAACTTAAGAGGTTAATAAAAAGTCATCTTCTATAAAAAGATGACAGGCCATCACAGAAATGCAAAATCCAGCCATCAAGCAATATATTTTGTCACTATGATTCTATTAGAGGGTGACGGAAAGCTTCAACAGATAAATGTTACTTTGCAAAGAATCTTTTAACGAGACTGACATCTAGATCATGGTTTCATTATTCTGTCATGCCTGTGAATAGCAAGAGTCCTCTCATTAAGCCTCAGCTCTCAAACCTGACACTTTTTTCCCAGCAAGTACTTTTTTCTTTTAGGCACTGTAACCTCTCTCTTTTCTTCAAATTATTTAAACATTAGTAGTCAGTTTAAAGCACAGCACCAAATTCAAAGGCGAACATTTACAGTAGTCCATCTATTTCTCCTGTACACATTAAAACTCTCTATTTTAAACTGAACCTTCCACTTCTCCATTTAGTGATATCGTTGAAAACTCTTGACTTCTTAACCTGGTACCTTTGGGAAGCCACTTTCGCACAAGCCTGGACTGGTCTCCCCATACCCCATCTCAACAGACTGTGACTCAGAGGGCTTGCTTCTAACATTCAGCTAGCCCACAACAGAAATGCTGGGACCTTACTGCAAGACACAGACAGTTACTATGGGTGACGACTATAATATCCACCTGAATCCGTCTTTCTTCCTCTTCCCTCTTCTTCCTCTCTTCTTCTTCCTGCTTTCTCTTTGCTTCAATCTCATATTTCCTAGAGGGGAAAAAAATCGTGCTTAAAGACGAACATCAGGAACCTTTATACCTCTTTACTGCACCTCTTCACTACCCTACAACTTTCACTTGTTTTTGACTGAGTCTTTTGGGTGTTCCAGTACAAAACATCTGTATGACATCATGTTATTGGTCCCTGAGCAGAGATCTTAGAATTGTCCAAGATTTAAAGCCGCAATAAAGGTGCTGGCAATGGTCCCAGCTAACCAGCTGTGCTGTCTTGCATGAGACGCAATCTGACCCACACATTCCCCACATTTTTCCTTGTCTTCTATTCTCAACGATCAGTATCTCACAACTGAGCATGTTCACTGGGCTGCTTTGGGTGTGTGTGTGTGCCCTACCCAATATTTGAAGCTGCTTCTTTTTTCTTTCTTTTTTTTACTTCTGCAAAGTACAAACTTTGTTCTCCCCAAGTTTGTTCTCCTGATATCTCTCCTCAACCCATCTCCTTATTCCATGCACAGACAGTGCCATGTTGTCTACAGAAGATAGTAGACTCAGCATCACAGAAGGTTTACAAACAAAGGTTGGATGGTCATCTGTGTTAGGGATGCTCTAGCTGCACATTTCCTGCATCAGGAGGGAGATGGTTTGGATTCCTTCCAGGTCTCTAATTCTACATCTCTAAGATATGCTGAAAAAGCCATCTGAGCCAGAAATGCCAGATGTGCTAACAAAGTGAAAAGCTCTGCAGTCTAAATGTACGGCCTGGGTCTTTCAAGATGGAAAAAATACTAGCTGTTTCACACCTTCTCTTTGGCCCAGGACTGGTAATCTAATTGAATACTCACAGTCGCCTTTCCTCCTCTTCCTTCTTCCGACGTTGCTCCTCTTCGTCACGCCTCTTCCTTTCTTTTTCCATCTCCTCCTGGATACGCCGCAGCCTTTCTGCCTCTTCTTCCTGTTGCTTCTTTTTCTGTAATGAACTCAGAAGCTGTTCTGAGCTTTTGACTAATGCATCATACTCCTTCTGTATTTGCTGCCTAGGCATTTCGGTGGCCTGCAAGATAAACCATGAAAGTAGACACAATCAACTGCACAAAGTAGGTATTGGGGGGGTGGGGGAGATGAGGGGAGCAACAAAACTGTAGAGGAAAAGATCAATAGGAAAAAATGTGTATACTTATTTGCTGCATGTATTTGGTATACATGTATCAGATTTAAACACTTGGTTTTTTGCTCCAAAAAAGAAACTCAGCAAGACAAGACATAAAAATGTGGTGGCACCAATGGGCTCAAGCTAACTATCAAATAATAATGTCCAAAGGTAGACAAAGCCTGAAACAATTACTTTATTAGACTACTTCACTTCCAGAACCCAATATATCTAGGAGAGATTCTGGAGTTGTAAGCAACATTCCCTCTAATTTTCAGCACCCTTCGCACACGTGACATTGTGACCAGAACCAAAGGTGCTGAAAATGATTGCTGTGGTTGTGCAGAGGGGGAGGGGGACAGAGTCGCACAAGTGTGCACTTTAGAAGGAACCTTGGTCGTAACCCAAAAAGTAACATTGCCAAGCTCTTAATATAGTCCTGGTGATGCTCTCGACCATGAACAGGATATAATTTGATTGTGTAATAAGAGTTATTAACGACCAAGGCCAAAGATCATCCACACTACAGCTTTCCCAGTTACTGTGTTAAAACTGGACTAGGAAGAAAGCTGACAGGAAAACAGTCATTCAAAATGTGGTGTTGGTGGAGATTTTATTGCTTTAAGGAAGCCATAGATTGCTGCAAAAGACAAATAAGTGGGTTCCAAAATCAAATCAAGACAGAATTCTAACTTAACAGCAAAAATGACTAAATGCAGGCTATTTATTTATTTATTTGATTTATACCCCGCACCATCTTTCAACCAGGCCACTCTGGGCGGCTAACAACAAGATAAACAGCACAATATCAAAACACGATAAAAAATAATAATAATACACACATTCAAATATAATAACCATCAGGATAAATTAAAACAGATGGCAATGAAGGTGGTAAAAAGGATGATGAAAAGGATGGCAAAAAGGATGGTAAAAGGGAGGCCGAGATCTCAAAAACCTAATGCTCAGGGAAAGCCTGACTTAGGACCTATCTTAATTTGACTTAGGACCTATCATAACATGGCAGGACAGATGGGAAAATATCAGGAAAAGTGGAAGGCAGCACGAAAAGAGGAAGAGCTAACACGAGAGAGATTGATTCAATAAAGGTAAGCCAAAGCCTTTAAACTGTAAGACCTGAGCAGGGCTGCCAATGATGGAACCTTAAGGATGTCGTTAATTCACAGTGGGTTTTTTTTTTTAAAGTTAAAATTAAAAATAAATTCATAAGACTCACCATATGTTGGAAACAACCCAACAGCACATAACAACAACAAAAGGGCAGGAATTAGAGAATGTTTAGACAGAAAGAAGGGCAGATAGCCATTAACAACCTATCTAAGGTAAAGGTTCCCCTTGACATTTAGTCCAGTCGTGTCCGACTCTAGGGGACGGTGCTCATCCCCGTTTCCAGGCCATGGAGCCAGAATTTGTCCATAGACAGTTTCCGTGGTCACGTGGCCAGCGCGACTAGACACAAAACGCCGTTACCTTCCCACCGAGGTGGTACCTATTTATCTACTTGCATTTGCATGCTTTCGAACTGCTAGGTGGGCAGGAGCTGGGACAAGCGACGGGAGCTCACTCCGTCGCGTGGATTCGATCTTACGACTGCTGGTCTTCCGCCCTTGCAGCACAGAGGCTTCTGCGGTTTAACCCGCAGCGCCACCACGTCCCTCTAACAACCTATCTACTGATGCTCAAAATCAACCCTGATCAAGTGGAAATGCCAGTTGCGAAGCAACAATCAGTTAGAAAGAAGGAGAATGGGAGTGGGTGAGGCTGGTTACCTGGGCAATGGAAGAGAACAAAGGGGACGTTATGTCACTTAGGCCAGCAGCTAGCAGAGAGGCAAGGAAAGCAGGGAGAGGTTTGAGGGAACGGGGAACTTCAGTATTGATTCTTCCTGGAGTTCATGTATGTTCAGGATACCTTCTGTTATTATATGGAGTTACCTGCATATTCCTTATTTACTCAAAATATTATGGCTCACAAGATTCCTATGTTCTGAACCCACACCTATAGGATTTGATCGTCCACCATTAATAATATACTTCAGTGACATGAGACTTGTTTCACATGTGGTAGGCATGCCAACTCACACAGAAAGATAGTGAAGAAATATAAAGGAAAGTAATATCCTTTGTTGCCCCACTAGATAAGACACATTGCATTGCCTTTTCACAAGGACTCGAGATAAAGTGTGAAATCATTGTACAATTGTCTGTTACATAAGGTTGGACAGATAAGAGTTCTGTACACTAAATATTAGAAAATCTCAAGGATACCAAAGTTTGAATCATGGGAATTTCCATGCAAAGGCCAAACCAACTGATTATTTAAAGCTTAAGGGAAACAAGCAGAAATAAGACTGATTTATTAGCAAAGTCCATTTATTAATTTTTGTAATGTAATGTTACAATTCTAGCTCACTTACAAAGGATTAAACTCTCCAGAAGAAGGCAGGATTTATTTCCAAGTGAATGTGTGAAGTAGGATTATGCTGTTCTCTTGCCAATTCTGCCAATTTTGTTTGTTTACAGCTTTATCGTGTAAATATGTCTTTAGACTGTTATATCTGGTTAATTTTAAAAACCTCCTGAGAACAGTGGATTATTTTGCACTACTCTCTGAAGAGATTCTCTCCTGCCTCTGCAAGGCTTTTAGGGCGTCCCAGTCTTCTCTTCCAAGCATTACTGGACACAGACATTTGATCTTTTTACCTGTTTTTATCTGGTTTCCTGTCAGAACTTTAAAAAAATAATTAAATGTTGAAGCACTAGAAAGTAAAGGCTGGACCCAGCTGCAAATGCTGTGTCAGAGACTGCAAGCTACTGCCTTGCACAGAGGATTTTACTATATGGGATAGAGAAGTGACTATCCCTTCCATATTTCCTTAAAGCTACCCCTCTACTTATTCTATGCTAGCCTAACTTTTAATAACAAAGTCCAAGCTACTATGCAATAGTGAATAGAGTAAACATTATATAAAAGTGATGCTATTTAACACTTAAAACTTGTTTTCAGGAGTCTGCATATGCTAGAATCCCCCGAACATGCAGAAGCGTTTCATTTACAAAACAAGTAATCTGTCATCCTGGTGGCAAATATGTAATTGACAGCGTGTGAGGACAACGCTGAAATTTCATAAGCTAATGAGGTTCTTTACTAAAATTTTCAGTAGTGTGTGTGTTGGGGGGGGGGGAGCTAAACTTACACCCTTAACCATTCCATGATTAAGAAAACCTGAACATGCTATTCAAAAGTAAGGAATGTACAAAGTTATGCAACACAAAAATAAACATTAAATTTTGCCTAATTTACACTTTTTCTCCATAGGACAGAACATTCATTTTTTTTCAACAACACTAAATTAGAACTGTTTATTCTATTTTAACTGTTTTAATAAGGAACACAAATAAGCTGGCTTATTTTCAACTTGGTTTCAACAGTGTGAACTGAAGTGATTAAATAGAGTAGACCTTTGGTTTAGATGGGCGGGATAGAAATCTAAATAAGTAAGTAAATAAATAAATAAATGAATGAATGAATCTGTTCAAGACCTGAACCCTAACATAAAGGGTTCATAGAACATAATAGCCAGATTCTTCCTGGTGTTCACATACTCTGTGTGATTGCTGTGGATAATTCTGACTCACTGATAAGTGGTCAGGACATGTCACAGTCATGTGCCTGATCATGCATTCAACTGAGCAATGAGCCCCATGACCTTATCTACTAGCTACACTTTGCATGCCAAGTTATCCAAACCTGATGGCTATACCAACAGGATTTTGGCTTGTTTTTCCTCTTGATAAATGGAATGGCATCTTACCTTGATCTTGACCATCAAAGCATCAATAGACGATTCAAGTTCCTTGACTTGGTTGCTCATTTCTGGTTTTCCCTCTTTCAGAGCACTCACTACTTCATTGAATTTGTCTAGCCTCTTCTTCAGTGTGCGAACCTTGATTAGGCCATCTATGCTGTGAAAGGAATATTTCTTTCAGTTTAGACAGTTTTCTGCATTCAAGAGACAGTCAATATGGATTGAAATCTTATCCTGTGCCCTCTTAAACCACCTGCAAAACCACTGGATCCTGATGTAGAAAGTATAGCATGCTAAAAGGCAGAGCAAAGTTACCATGTTTTAGTTTCCCCAACGAACAGGGACTTGCGATGGAAAGGATGTAGAGCAAGAAATGAGCAAGTAGCTTTAAAAGCTCCCTCAAGACTTTTCTAATCTAATGCACTGGGGAAAAAAACATGCTAGTTCAGTTCAGAAATAGTTGCTCTTCCTGCTTCAGATCACTGCAGGTACACAGGTCTCTGTGTGTAATAGATCTTTTAAGAGAAATACTTTGAGTTAATCTGCACCACAGAGTGGATGTGCTTGTCTTTCCCTGCTTCCTCATCTTCGTGATAATAGCGCACCGAACAGCTGTTTACGTATGCAATGTGGGCATGCCATTGGTCGAGCTATCAAACCAACCAGACGAGAAGAACAGGGGCACCCTCAGTCTGTTCAATGAAATGGACTGGACTGCAGTGAGAATATCACTCAAGCCAGCCCAGAGAATGCTAAGAATCAGCAAAAGGTAAACAAACATGAGGAGCAAAAGGAGGATAATTTGAGCTTCTCCTTCTTTGAAGGAATTCTGAAAGAATGCAATTCCCATCAGCCTTGGGATGATACCAGTTACAGTCCAACAGCATCAACAGGGCCACACATTCCCCATCCTTGCTTTAGGATAAGTAGAAGGAACATGCGCATGCTGGAAGATACACCCGGTTTTCAGTGTCTTAAGGGCCTGGACACAATATGCAGACTTTACCAGCATCAAGAGTACAGAAGTCATTAGATTTATGGGTGGACATATTTAGGATTAGGTTGCAAGCATTTATAGTTCTCCACTTCTCCCTACCGTGGTTTATGTTTTCTCTTGCACAGCCACATACGAATCGTCTTTTGTATTTTAATGCAGGCACTGGCTCTGTATTTTATCTTGTTTTTCACTGTAAAACAGAAGAAAGAAATGGAGGCCCCCTCAGAAATGAACAGTTGCACATGTCTAAATTCATAAGATGCATTAAAAAATGGAAGAGGAAGAGTAAAGCAGATGGCAAAGGCCTATTTTACATACAACTCACCAAACACTTTTAATATATATGTACTAATGTATATGTTGGAAACATGTGGCCCCCACGCCTCTAATTTACACTGTAAGTTACATTGTAAATTAGAGTCAAATTTGTGGGTCTCACCAATATCAACTGAGTCAAATTTGTGGGTCTCACCGACATCAATTACAATTACATTGTAAATTCAGAGTCAAATTTGTGGGTCTCGCTGACATCAAAGCAATCACAAAAGCCCCCTCCCACATCTTTCCTTCCTGTTATTTAACAAGAAAAATAACTCTACCATGTGGTCTTATAGGACCACATGGTGCTACAGAACAGTCCAGTCTCTTCTACACCATAGACACAAGTTACAGTTGCTGTACATCTGAGGCAGTGGAAAATCTGGTGGTAATGATCAAATTAGTTATTTTGCTAGCTGCAGGAAATCTAGCAGTGGCATGGTTCCAATGATTTTCCTAGAGCCAACCTGGGCCTCCAACCCAGGCTCATTGCCTATCCCTGTACCAATGGATGGCTTCCCCTATTTGCAATTAAGATCCAGGAGTTGCAACAACTCTCTCACAAGCGGCCTTCATATTTGAAGTGGAAAGTATTTATGCGATTGTGAACCAATATCTGTAGAACCAAATTAAAGCAGAAGAGGCAGGTCTGGTAGATCAGACGATGGGCCCATCCAATCTAGCATTGGGTTTGCATCAATGGAAAGCCAGATGCTTCTCCAAATGCCAGCAGAAACCCACAAGTTTCCTAGAACCAATGAGTAGTACTTTGTTTGAATGGTAATTCTAAGGCAAGTGCTGCTTCATTTTATTATGCCTACAGTTCTGTATTCCGAGTAAGCATGTTTGTATAACTTTTAGCAGAGAATTGGGGAATGGCTGCTCCTCCCCAGATGTTGTCAGACTGCAATTCTCATCAGCTCTTCCCAGGAAGGGGCAATGGGAGCTGCAGCTCAACATCTTCTGGAGGGTGACACATACCTCTCCTCTGTATTGGGTAAATATAGACAGCTTTCAGTACTTTTTCTCAAGAGATTCCCCTACACATACACACACAGAGAGAGAAGATTCCCAGATACATACATTTAATAACTGACAGCGAACACCACTGAACCTTCTTCCAACGACTGCAAATTAGCCAATGGTTGACTTGTTTAACCAACTCAGCCAGATGATCTGGATCTGATTTCATGATCTGATCAAACTCTGCAAACTGAAAACGGAAAACAGTATCACACAAGGGAAAGACATTCAGAAGACAACCTCCCTTGGAACTTTGGGGGCTGCACAGCTCTGCCAGAAACAGAATGTTGTCACCCTGACAACATTGTGTGGTGACCACACAGGCTGCCAGTAAGCTTCTGAGCTCTATTCAAGGTGCTGGTTTTGACCTTTAAAGCCAATCTAGATTCAGGTTATATGCATTTCCTGTATGAAGCATATAACCTCCTCCCGTAGCTGCCAATCTGATGGTATAGCAGGAATCTCTGCTCCAGTTCTATGCTAGGTGGTCGGTATACCACTAGAGCAGTAAACCAGGGCTTCTACGGTCAAAGTCTTGGTAAGCTCCACAAGAGAAATGCAGGGTCAAACTAGGCAGTATGTTTAGCACATTTTGGAAGAGGTGCTCCCTCAAGTGATTAAAGATGTCTGTCCTAGGACATAATTTTCCTCACACAAGTATCTTTCTCTTAGGTCTTGCTTTCAAACACTGCTTTGATTTGCCATTGGCTATGGGAAGGTTAACATGGAATCTTCCTTGTATTAACTTCTGCAGCACAATCCCACAGTGAGAGAAAAGTAGGTGAATGTTTGAAAGGGAAAACAGATTAACTGCAGACCATCCCATTCCCTTTAACAATTTGTTTGACCTTAAGCCTCTCGCCTAGCTTTCAGGGAAATAAAAAAGTCCCATTTACTTATAAATATTTTTGCCATAGATGGCTATATAAATTATGGTGGGGGATTTGAGCACTGCCCCAATTTTCTACCTTTTTTTCTGTGACAGAGGTATGCCTTTATTCCACCGTAAGCTACCCTAAGTATGGAGAGAGTTGTGACTGAAATATTTTAAATCAAGAGATACTTAAAATATGTTGAGGCCATTCCAATAAGCACATTTGCATCAGCAAAAGAGAAGAGATTAAACTGAGCTTTCTTGTAACACAACGGCAAAAAGCAGCACTGTCTTAGTTATAGTTAGTTTGCAAAAAGGATGGAGAAAAGAAAATTCAGCATTTTAGTTCATGGCCATTAGCTCTTCTTGGGTAATAGTGACACTTACCTTGCCAGGTCTAAAGAACACTTTGGTTAATCCAAATTTATAATCATTTTCATTTAGTCCAAGAGCTTTGAAGAGTGCCTAAGAGAAAAAAAAATATTTTGGTGGAAAAAATACATTTGTGGGAAAAACAAAGATATCAATACCAATTCATTTTGCTATATAACATACAAAGTACTCTGTGCCATCAAGTGGGAACTGACTTGCAGCGACCCTAATAGGGCTTTCAAGGTAAGTGAGATATTTAAGGAGTGGTTTTACAAGTTCCACTCCCCCCAGTGAGTTTCCATGGCTGAGCGGGAATTCGAACCCTGTTCTCCAGAGTCCTAGTCCAGCACTCTGTCCACTACACCACACTGGGAATCCCATAACATACAAAAGGAGCATATGAAACCCTTCTAGACTTTAATACCTTGCAGAAGAGTCTAGGATCCAACCGGGTCAGCTTTGGAGGCATATACTTTTTGTACATGTTGTACAGCTCATGGAATGAAGCTCGGGATGGGAAGCCACCTTGCATCAAATCCAGAACGGAAACCATACCTAGAGTAAGAGACATGGGAAAATATGTCACCCCTATTTTGGTGGAAGAGACAACTGTCACCTTCTCAGTGCTTTGGAGTGGGAGTAAGGAAGTGTTTCTTTCAATACAAGATGAAAGAAAATACACATATTCTTACAAATCCTGCAGCTTCATTTGGATACACAGCAATTGCCTGAAGAGCCCTCACAGAGCGTGATGGCTCGGCCTCCCCACCTTGACCTAATCTGTCATACTAACTAACCATGACCCTATTAATGGCCCTGTTTTTGTACAGATTCACAACATAATCAGATTACACAGAAGAGAGGGAAAAGGAGATGCTGTTCAGCTCTAGCCACTAGGCCAGTCCATGGGAGACATTAGGTCCCTACTCAAGTGTGTGGCTCCAAGAAGTACCCCCATTCTTCCCCAGAATATTTGGTAGAAAGGAGGGAACTGCCACTCCTAGAAACCTCTAGGAGCAGTGATTAACCTTTAAAACAAGATAGTGTTCTTCCCGTTTCCTTGTTCTACAAAAAAGAGACTACTATTTTCTGTATATGTGGCATTAAAACAAACAAACAAACAAACAAACAAAAACGAAGTGGGCATCCAGTTACTCTTTTCGAAGCCTGTATGGCCTGTAGTGGGTCCAGGGGCAAAAATTGGCCCTTGGATCCACTGTGCTTGAGCATGGCTTCTCCAGGGCCTTTCCACCAGAACAAAGAAAGCAACATATAATCAATTCATTGTATTCCAGAGTCAGAGTGTCAACACTCCCATAACCAACAACACAACAAGGGGCAGAAGATCCAACAAATGTGACAATGTATAACTGTATGAAAATTGTCACTCTGGGCCAAACTGTACACTATAAGTTATTTGTTATTAGAAAGGAAACCGTGTTAGTATGCAAAAGACATAATGGAGGCAGTTTTTCAAATCTGAGAAATTAGTAAATATGAAATACTTGTGCTATTTTCATTTCTCACTGCTTAAAAGGCCATATTAATAAGCTCTTTATTTTTAGCATTCTTTTACTGCTAAGGAGTGGGGCTTTTTTTTTTTTTAGTATCATAAGCTTATTTCTTAACTAGAAGATAAGAACAGGGGCCCATAAAACAAAACCATGACTCATGAGTAAGTCAGAAAAAGGAGTTTCATTACTTCCTGTCTGCCTCTCTCACCACACTGCCAAAAGCAATCAGCCTTCAGATTACCAGCCAAAACTGGTGTCAATAGAACCCTAATTAAAGCAAAGTTGTTAAGCGTTTGTGACTGATCTGCTAAATTAAACTTTAAATGTGACTTGACATGAACAGCATTAGGGACGTTTGCCAAGACGAACCAGATGCTTAAAGCCTCAGGGCCCTCTGGCATGCTAAATTTACCAAGAAATTAAAGAAAAATCCAAAGTGGCAGCTAATAAAAACTAGAAATAAGGCTTATTTCAGAACACATTAAAATAAACTGAATTAGTTCTGCGCTCCAAATTACTTGAGATCCACCTCCGTCATGATTAGCTCTGTCATGTTGCAGCCCCCCCCCTTTTTTTTTTGACAACCCATTCTCCTCACCGCTGCTCAAAAGTCACCTAGCACTATAGGAGAGGCTGATGAGAACACTTTGCCCATGCATCCAGAGATGGGCAAAGCAATTTTAACCACAAAATAGCTACACCACTGGGAGAAGAAGGGATGAGGTAGATCTGTGATATGCCTCAGCTCCAGCTGGGAGTGAGACAAACACCTCTCCTCCCTGAGCCCAGTTTTCATCCCTGCAATTTTCATTAAATGCTTCTAGTTTCCTTTCCCTGTAAGGAATAAAGCATATGTACATATGTGTGTATACACTCACACACACAGCACACAAAGAAGAACTAGACTGCTGTTAAGAAAGATGCCCACAACCCACCTACTTCTTCCAACTCTTACATAAAGCAGGAATTCCCCAAGTCCCAACAGTTACACCTGCCAGAATAACACCAGCAACATAGGTTTTAGAAGTGGAGTTCTGTAAATTAAGAGATTGGTGTAGGTGTCTCCTATTGCACATCAACTGTGTGACTTAGTGTGCAGCAGGAATGGCACAAATATTATTCTCACCTATGCCGGACCTCTTATTAAAAGAGGGAACATATCGCTATCCTCGTCTCTGAGGAAAACAATGTTGTCATTTCTTGTCCTTTACCGTGAGGATGAATCAACCAAGGCCTTATATCCCAGTGAACTATACAGTGATTGGTACACCTTTCTTTTGTTTTGAAAGACTATATCAGGGACTGGGCATTAGAATAGTTTATAAGGAATACTTGGTGTGCAATTCCCATGAATCATAGTCAGTCAGACTGCACCTCTGCCTTTTTCTGCCTCATGAGACATACCCTCTGTTTATCTACACCTCTGGTTTAGTATTCCATCCTTACATCAAAATAAGGGGCTTCTGGTCTGCCTGTGCTCTTTCAACATAGATTTTCAGAGGTAGGTGGAGAGCCAAAACAAACCGCAATTATTACTTTTTTAACGAAGTTGATGGAGGCAAGACTTTACCAGAATGTAGGATCTCCCCTCTCTATGAACAATGGCTGTTCCCATCTTGTTCATTTTTTCCCTTTGCTGGATCCATGAAATATCAGCACATCAGTAAAGACCTTACGGGCTGTGCTTATATCCTTACCCTTACCCGACTCAGACCCACAAGAAGACACCATTGTGTTACCTTTCGCTTTTAGCAGAATAAAACTGCACAGCCAGAAACCTTTTATAGTAGCACTGTCCCTAGTACTTCACAAAGAGATGCCATGCTGATGCTTGTCCATGGGAGCGACATAATAGGGTACCCACGGTGAAATAATTAAAGCTAAGTCCACTATTTCCAATAGTGGAGAAAGCAATACAAAAAGGAGACTTCAAAGGACCTCAGGGGGTGACAATGTGATGCTTTGTTCCTAATCAAATGATGTATTCATGTTCTTATGTTCAGAATTTTTCAATTTAAAGTTCCTTTTCACTGCACACATAATTTTCTGAAGTACACAGGATGCCAAAGTTTTCTTTTCCTTTTATATTTAACGGCTTTGTGGAAAATGAGGGTTCAGTAGCTGAAGTCTGCTTAAAATTCTGTTAATGAAGAATCAGTCCTGTCTGCTGCTTACTGTTATGCACGGTAATCCCACGGCTTTGACGGAGCATTGACAAAATTAAAAACAATCAGATGCCCCCAATTAACAAACTTGTGCCTAAAGGACTGCTGCTTCACCAGGGCGTGAATCCTTTCATGCCCATTCCAACACTGCCACTCAAACACTGAGCTAACAGCATCCCATTACCTGAACACTGGAGTTGAGAGAGGATCTGGGCGCCTTCAAAATGGTGACTTGTCATCTTTAAATTAGGCTTGATACAGCGAATAAAACTAGATCCCTAATGGAAAGAAGACAGCAGGTTATTATCACCATTAAAATATCTGGGAATCACTTAAGAGCTAAATAAGGGATACAGGTGATTCAGGCTTCATCTCCATGTGAATTCTGGCAACTGGTCTGGAGGGCCAAGCTGTCCATTAAAGCCACAGCTTGTCATTTAGGTCACTGAAATGCTGGCATTTAGAAACAATACATACACTTGCTATTTTATCATGATAGTGCATTCAAATAGTTTCTCCACTGCAAGGAGGAGGAGGAGGAAGAAGGAGAAGAAGGAGAGGAGGACGAGGAAGAGGAAGAAGAAGAAGAGGAAGGAGAAGGAGGAGGAGGAGGAGACAAATGTCAAAATACTATCCAAAAGTCTGCAGAACATTTATTACTCCTCTGGAATACTATTTTCCCATTTCCCAAGTCTTCATCTGATTTTGAAATGCACATTAAGCAAGAGAAACACGGGCATGCTTAAAGATAGCATTTGTTTTTTGACTTCATTTGTTCAGCATTATTAGAAGAGTATTAGGCATTGTCATGTGTTCTATTCCAGATATATTGGAGTGGCTGCTTGAACTGAAACACTTCTGGCTGCTGACTGAAGAGGCCTCAAATCACACTAAACCATCTGTTCCAAGGCCCGCACAGATTCAATAGAACACATCCTGTTCAGTCTCATGAATGAACTGGGCTAGCAACTGTTTCCAAAAGGACAATGTAAAAAAAAAAATCCTTAAATGAATACTTGGCCATTGTGAATGCTACGTACACCACTGCCAAGCTGAAGATGCTAGTACCATTCATTCACAAAGAGGCTATCACATTTTTAAGGAAGTGTATGCTAGGCCATTAGCAGCTAGAACAGTTGAGAGGGATCACAGAACATTCATGTTGCAGCAAAGACCAACTTATCTCATTAGGAAATCCAGCTTTACATTTATTATTAACTTTGTGATGAACCATTGCACATCTATTTTCTGTACTGAAAGACAAATAAATGGGAATGGAAAGCAGAAGGCACTGAATCTGCATGAATATTTACTTACAGTACTACGAAGCTTTTCCAGCAGTAGGTTTAGCTGGGTCTGTAAAAGCAAAAACATCTGCATCAACAAGGAGAACTCAAAATTAAGCACACAGCAGGACACATCAGTAGTCGCATGCAACAGTCAGTACAAGATCTCTGCACACACAAAGAGTTGCTTAAGTGAAGTTCCAAAGGCAAACATGCACCTAGGGTGTCAACAGCCTCAATAGTAACAGATGATTTCCCTTGGCTGAACAACACTTGTCTTCCCAAGACAAAAGAAGTAGATCATTTGGTGATGCAGTGGTTAGAGTGCTGGTCCCAGACTGGTTAAAATCCTCACTCAACTATGAAGTTCTGTAGACAACCTTGGAATAGTCACCCTCTCTTGGTCTAACATAACTCACAGGATTGCTGTGAGGACAAAAAATAAAGAGGTCCATTTTTGGTCCTATAAGTTCTTAGGAGAAAAAGCAGGATACAACTTTAACAAACAAAGAGGATGTCAGGGAAGAATTCAGGCAAATATGAAAGCTAAAGCCCAGTTTGGACACAGGCAGACAGTTCATCATGTGATCAAGCTGTGAAGGGATGTAAGGGGGCAAAGAGAAGACTTATACCAAAACAGCTAGTACATCATACACATAATAAGGCACCCTCCAGATGTGTGGGGCCACAATTCCCATTATCACTAGCAACCATGGCCAGTGAAAGCTGCCAGAGCAAAACAGACTAGAATATGAAGACAGAACCCTTTCCCCTAATAAACAGAGAAAGGAAGCAATATTTTATGGAGTGTTTTTTCCCAAGTAAGTCCTCTCAGCAATTAAAATAACATCCAACTAAAGTCCTGAGGAGTTCTCCTTGCAAGTAAGATGTGGACTGTGAGAGCAGGAAGTATACATATTGCCATTGTGGTGCCTGCTGCACATCTTCTATCTCTCTGTGTGTGTCTGTATTTCTCCTGAGCCGGTTCAAGGTTCACTCAGCCTTCCATCCTCCTGAGGTCAGTAAATTGAGTACCCAGCTCACTTGGGGGGGGGGGCAATATGCAGCCTGCATCATTAAATTGTAAACCACCAGAGAGTGCTTTAAGCATGCTTTTGCTTTACTTCAGGTAGTTAAAACTTATGCATTCTGTCAAACATCCAACAAAAACAGAGATTTGGGAGCCAACATTGCCAATTCTCGATTTTATAATGGGGAGGGTATTTTTGAACTAGCTTTTTTCCATGCTTGTTTGTTGTTCGAAAAATGCATGCATAGCTTGACCAATGGTAGAGAGAGAAAACACCATAAATACATTTAGGGTCATTTTTATGTGCAAGGAAGTTTATTTATTTATTTAAAATATTTTTATCCCCCCCTTTCTCCTTAAAAGGCTCAAAGGCAGCTTACAATAATTAAAAGACAATATTTAAAAGCTAAAAACAAGGGATTTTTCCTGCTTAGATGAAGGAACATTTAAAAATTCAAACATTCATTCTCCTACCCTACAAAGCGCAATAGTCAACTTACTGCCCAAGAGCCGTTTTGTCACATGACGAGCTATTTGTCTAGATTAAACAATCAGACCTATCTCCATCTTCAGAAGGATGGGAACTTTTGTAATTAAGAATCTACCACAAGCCCCTGACTTCCCCCCTTTCATCATCTGCCAAAGCCTACATTAGAAGCTCTTTGGGAAGAGCTTTTTGTTTTCCTTCTATACTATTCTGTAAAACATTAACTTGTCTGAAGAAAGAAAGAAAGAAAGAAAGAAAGAAAGAAAGAAAGAAAGAAAGAAAGAAAGAAAGAAAGAAAGAAAGAAAGAAAGAAAGAAAGAAAGAAAGAAATTGGTAATCTTCACCACTGTGTTCTCCTGAAGGCACCTACATACGTTTTCTGCTTGAGAATAAGAGCTCCTCTTTGGAGCTATTTTTCCCATTTGAACACTGAGAAAGCTGCTTTACACCAGATCAAACCACTGGTGAATCTAGCACACTTGGTCTCTGCTGTCCAGCAGAAATTCTACATAGTTTCAGGGAGGAATTTTTGCAGCTCTGCATGTTGAAGCTGGGGACTCAACCTGGGAGCAAGTGCTCTGCAACTGAGCGACAGGCTTTCCCAAATCCTCTGTGTAGACATATTCATGATACTTAACACAGGAACTGATAAAGAGATCAGCAGAGAAATGGACACCCTGCTGTGCCACAGAGATACCATCCCAACATTACACAGAGACGAAGCAGAACTGACACGCTAGATACTGGAATTCTGACTGACAATTATAGCAGTTTGATAAAGAATGAGTCCACAAAGGGGATACATTTACCTGCAGCCCTCGGTTTTGCCTCTGCCTGTTTTTCCTCTCAACTTCCCTATAGCTCCCTCCAGCCACATCCTGAGCTGGTAAAAGCCAACTAAAATAAAAAACTGATGAATGGGAAAAGGAAGCAGAAAAACAGAGAAGGCTTAACATATGAAGAACAGAAGGTACAGAGGTCAGATTTTACAGCTCAGAACAAAAGGAATAATTAGGAAAAGCATCAGATACTACATTTGGTTACGAAAGGAGAAAAAGGAAATGCCAAAAATTCTTGGAAAGTTTTCTTTGGTCCAAGCCATTAAGTAAAACCATTCACCCAAAGTTTTGTTTGTGTAAAGCCATTAATATATGTAATAGGTTAGAACAAATTATAATACTTTACATTCAGAGGTACTACTTTATGTCTCAGTGGAACATTCACGGTGAGTCAACTGAAAGCCTTCCTTGAAAAACACAAATTCTAATTGTAAATCAGAAAAGTAAAGCCTTTTTGAGGTGAAAACATCCTTAGCTTGCCTTTGATTTTTGTTAAAGTGGTTTCAGCACCTCTAATTAATGCAGATTCTACCATTTGGTGTTAGCTAATACAGATTAAGGTAAAGGTAAAGGTTCCGCTTGACATTTAGTCCAGTCGTGTCCGACTCTAGGGTGTGGTGCTCATCCCCGTTTCCAAGCCATGGAGCCAGCGTTTGTCCGTAGACAGTTTCCGTGGTCACGTGGCCAGCGCGACTAGACACGGAACGCCGTTACCTTCCCACCGTGGTGGTACCTATTTATCTACTCGCATTTGCATGCTTTCGAACGGCTAGGATGGCAGGAGCTGGGACAAGCAACAGGAGCTCACTCCGTCGCGTGGATTCGATCTTACGACTGCTGGTTTTCTGACCTTGCAGCAAAGAGGCTTCTGCGGTTTAACCCGCAGCGCCACCATGTCCCTCTTAATACAGATTAGCATTCAACAATTACTCGCTCAAAATGCAAGATGCAAGACATTCAGGTGTGGTGAGCTCTTGGTTGGAACTCTGACAGACGCAGCTGTAGAACAGGCCACAGAACAAAGACAGTGGTGAAAGTGTGCACTGAATGCAAGCATGTGACAAAAAAAAAAAAAAAAGCCGGCCAAGAAAGTATTACAGAGGTAGATTAGAAAAGGATAGCCTTTCAAGAAGACCAAGGGATTGCAGAAGGGAGAGGGGTCGTGTGAAAGAAATACATGAGGCAGAGTTATCTAGAGATCTCACAGACTCATCTGAAGCTGAGACATTGATGGGAAAAAGAGGACAGAAGGAATGCCCAAGAAGAACAGCGCTCCAATCCCCATTTTCCTTCAGGGCATATTGACCGAACACCAGGAAATGGTAGGGCATTGAAGATACACCTCCCTTCCCTTTTGCAAAATTCAGAATACAGGACCTGCATCAATCCCACCACAAAGCTTCTGAAAGCTACCATTTTGAGTCTACCTACTAAAAAAGTAAATCCCATTGAGTTACCAGGCACCACTTTTCAGTAAATATGCTAGTATGATTGATCAAGAAGAAGAAAGGAAGGGGAACTCACTCTGTTATTTTTCCTACTCTTCCAATTCCATTTTGCACATAACCACTGGAAACAGGCATGGACAAGCTACCAGATTTTCCACACTCCTACCTTGAACTTGTTTCCCACGCTGATGAAGCTGAGTTTTCCTGCTTTTTGTTTATGGTCTTTGTTGTTGTTAGAACTGGATTCAAAGAGCTGTCGGATAAATTTATCTTTGGATTCACATATAAGGGACTCCAGAGACATATGCAGAGCGTCATTGTTTTTTTCCACAAACTGGGTCTGGGGAAAATAATGAACTGGTTAACTTAGAGGGATTGCTCACACACGTTTAGCTACATTCATTGATCAAGTAAGCTGGCTGGATAGTTCAACGAGTTAGGTATCTGGTTAGGTATTGATCAAGTAACTACTGCACTGGTGAATAGGTCCTTGGTAAGCAAACTTCTCTTCTACCTCAAATGCAAGACTTTCTAACAGAATCTGTTAACTCATCTAGCTGTAAGTTGCCAACAGTGCAGTTATTTACATGCAGAGATACCACACAGGATAACTGTACATGTCAGTCCTTACACATACAAACTTTGCCTTAATTGGAACATGGGTTAATATCTTACTTTCATAATCTAACTGGTGTTGAATTTTTTTTTCCTGTCATGCTATGCCAAAATTTCTCAGTCTTTCATAACACAAGCCCTCTTTCAGTAAACATAAAAATCTCTTGCTCCCTTTCAAACTTGCCTCCCTCCAATAATTTTACTTGAAATCAGAAATACTGACATTTGGACTGGGCATCGTCTTTCCAGAACTTAAGTCAGCACCACTACTGGGGGAAACAAGTGTTTTGTTTTGGTATGGTAGGAGTGGCAGTTTGTGGGGAAAACTCTTCAGGAAGTGCAGAACAGAACCATGTACACACAAGGACTCAGTAGTAAAGAAAAAGGAAAGTTAACACATACATTAATGTGTGCCATGTGATCTTACTAAACAATAGACATAATTATGTGCTTTCCCCCATTTTCCAAATAGAAAAAAACCCAATAATATTGAATTTCTTTTTTTCAGTCTATACACTCGTTTCCTGAAATCCTACAGGGCACGCATCACTGGCTGAAAATCACTGTGCTATGTGGTGCATGACTAAATCCAATGATCAATGAATCTTTAAGATATTGCTCAATACAACAGAAAGAAGGCAGGGAAGATGAACTACACAGAGTAGCCCATAGAGTTGGGAATCTTCGTTTTCATGTTCTCAAGCCACCCATAAACCACCTCTGAACTAATTCCATGAGGATTATCCTATGTCTCATCAGCCTGAAGACAAGGGTTTGACAGCTTCCCAGCCAAGCGTCTAATTCTGGGGAATCAGAAAGAAAGGGGAAGTTTTCTTGCTCTTTGACAGCAGTACCATAAAAGGAATTATTTTACAGAAGAGCAGAGAGCTTATGCATTTGAACTCCATTTCTCTTTCTCTGTCAACAACTGAAAAACAGCTGTGCATAATGAAGAAAAACAGGATGTTATGGAGAACTAATGAGAAGCTGGGGTTGAAAGTATGATTTAAACTTTTTTTGATGAACTTGGTGATCTTATATAACTTCATGAATGAGTCCACATTGTCATCACAAAATCACTAGATAAAAATATCACTACCTAAAAAGTAGTGAGGAGTTCCCTTCTCTTGGTAATTTGATAATTATCAAAGACTGTCTACTCTTCTGTGTGCCTAACCAATATTACAACATCTCCAAACGAGGCCATGTATGTGTCCCACCAACCTGTGAAGCCAGGTCGATGAGTACACAAGGCAGAACTTTATCTGTAGCAGAATAACTATGGACTCCCTTCCCAAAGCAGGTCAGACTTCCTCCATTGCTTATTGTGACTGTTGGGGTCCAAAAGTTATTTTAAAATTGATTTTTAGTGTTGTTAAGCTTTTTAAAAAAGAATACTGATTTCTAACCTTGGTTTTTAAAGTATCTGTTTTAATTGAATGTTTTAATCCTTTTTTGGTTTACACATAACTTTGAGGGCTCTCATGGGAAGAAAAGTGATAGATAAATAAATAAATGAACAGTTTTAATAGAAGACAGATGCATAGATAATCCCAGACTTATTGGCTAGGCCAAGCCAGTCACGTTTTTTCATTGGCTCATTTAGTTAATCAACTAGAACAAAATCTTAGTGGGCTTGACTGAGTGAATCATTTCCTCAATAATCAGAAATTATTGGTTGCTTCTCACAACAACGTTGTTAACTTAAGGGACAGTTGTCCTTTCTTTAACACCTATGTCATACAGATGAGCACAGGTTGAAACCCACAAGGAGCTGGCCTTTTCTAGGGTATTACAGTATACACTGTTTATTATGCTCCGCATTGCTAGTTCCCCCACCCCTGGCTTTCCAAAGGCAAGGCAAGCCTTCTCTTTCAACAAGACTGTCAAGCTTTGCTGTTGTTTGATGTGCTCTGTGGCATACTAAGTGGCACTTTAATATTTTAATTGATTTCCTGAGGGATAGTTTGTTGCCTTTGTGGTTAATAATGAAAAGTGATTTTATATAACACTTTTGGGCTACTGTTGGCTATCCTATGGACTCAAAATCAGTTGTAAAGGCAGAATAATATAAAATAAAACAAAAGTTTACAAAACAATTAGTGAAATGAAATAAATTCACCATTAGGTTCACACAGATATTTAAATACATTTAATTCTAGGACTTTCACTCGTAGTTGCAGGTCTAGCTGCTCAGCCACATTCTCAACTGTCAATCATTTAAGTTCATTAGCAAACTGTTGAAAAATCAATATAGAAAATGAAGTGTATCTGAAATAACATTTACCGTTTCATAGCACACTGCACCTGCAAAATGCCTGATAATAAAGCCCTCATCATCTCGGATATTTCTATGAACAGCCAGTTTGGACTTCCTGGGTATCTGAAATATAAAAGGAACATCAAAAGCTATACACAACTGCAACAGAAATAGATCACACGACAGGTCCCTCATATACATCCCACATCTTAACATGCAGTTAACACACCAGCAGATTAAGACTGTATCTGCATTTCAGACTTATAGCAGTTTGATACAATTCTAACTATCATGGCCTTATCCTGCAGTATACTGGAATCTGTAGTATATTGAGGTGCATACAATTCCCTACAGTATTTCAAAAGAGTTCAGTGGTTATCTTCATTGTAATTATCTTTGTTTCATCTTAAATACTATTTCACTCATTAAATACATACACTCATCACTTCTGTGCCCAAACTCCCTTCATATTAGATGGGGGCTACAGTAAAGCATGCAGAAAAGAGCACCTGTGAAACCAAAACTCCAGCAGCAGCAGCAGCAGCAACAACAAAAAACCCAGTCCAAAACAGCAGCAGAAAGGGTCTTAAATTGATTTTGGTGCCACTGGTTTTTAAGTTTATTCTATGGTACTGTTATTTGTGCTATATTTTAGTCTTTACTGAGCTTGGCTTTAACAGTTTGTAAATCACTCAGAATAGTGCTTCGGCACTAATGGGACAGTATATAAATAAATAAATAAATAAATAAATAAATAAATAAATAAATAAATAAATAAATAAATAAATAAATAACCAACCAACCAACCAACCAACCAACCAACCAACCAACCAACCAACCAACCAACCAACTTTTGAAAAGAACACTATCTTAACCTGCATCTGGAACGCTACCAGCAAGGGAGAAGAATCCACTTTCCCCATGGGAAGTGACCAAAGCCTTGGCAACTGTAACACCCGCTCTGTTTTAAGAGATGAAGAAACTCAAAAAAGGGCCTCTTGAAAGAGACTCCAGTGGACATTCAAAGTACAAGGCAAGCCTTTAGACCCCACAGTCTAGGATCCAAGCAGTTTAGGGCCTAAGTGGTCAAAAACAGCTGTTGGAATTGCACCAAGAAACAAACTAAGAGCCAGTGCAACCATTTCAACACTGCTGTTGTAAGTTCGTTGCAGCCCATTCTAGTCCACAGGCCAGAAGCCACATTTCACACTATCTATAAATCTGTAAACAGACACTTGTGTGTTGACGCTGAAGGTGAGGGAGGCACAAATAACAGTGGCTGGGTTGTAGCTGTAGCTGATGCTCCTGCACGCTCACTCCGCAGGAAGCAACCCAAGAACATCCAAGGAGTGCCAGCCTGCACAGATGGAAGCAGAAATGGATTTGCTTCACTTAAAAAACAAAATGGATCATTCAAACATCAGGAAAGACAGTATTTAATTGCGTCAACACCATGAACATTAAATTATCATTGTCCTGGAACCGCAAGCACAGAATGCTCCTTTCTGCTTGGTTACCGCACAGTACTCTTGTCACAGTAATTAGGAGTAAATGACTGTGGCCAGACGGAGATTAAAAACTGCCATGATTACTGCCATAATATTACTGTGGTTATCATACAGGTTCCATAATCCATATGCTGATCTGTAGTTTAACACAGTCAAGATCCTAAGCCAGGATTAAGCAATATTGGGGGGGGGGGGGGGGCTGCATTGCCCTCCCCTATCCTCCAGGGTTTACACATTGCTGCTGGCACTGTGGCAGGGGCAAAGGAGGACTTTTTCACTTTAAATATTGCCGTATTTAAATCCTGACAGCAACAAGTTTTAAAGTGTCTGTTTCTAGTTATGTCTGCCACCAAGTCACCACTGAATTTTAGCAGAGCCTGGGCATTGTGGTGCACAAAATACAGTAGGGCTAAACCATCTAGATAGTGGGATTCCCATCTCCAAAGTCCCTCAGTTTTCTCAAAGAGCATTCTTTTCAAAAGATTTTGCTCATTTCTGAAGTGTAGTGGTGAATCTCCAGCATTCATCCAAAGAGGGCATATAGAGTGCAGCATCAGCCTGAGCTGAAGGACTGGTTCGAGCACAGAAGCTGACTGGATGGGCAGTCCAACATTAACTTCAGCCATGGTATTGGGGTAGCATGCTCCACTGTACCTGAATCACAGGAGCAGGTTCTGTGGCATACAGAATCTTATTCCAACCAAGGTGATCCGGAGGAAAGCTGTCAGTGCTGTCTGTCAGCGTTTGCTGCTTGAGGCAGCCACTTTAATCTGCCTAATTGAAGGGCCAACCATCGGGTGCAACATGATGAAGCTATTTCTTTGTCTGTATACTCCGTCAAACTAATGAAACTCTCACTGCCCACTTACAGCATGCACGTATCACCATACAGAACCAAAACTCACACATCCAGGATATGCAGCTGCTACTAGAGATGGGAGTCCCATGTTTCGTATGAAGCACAGCACCACAGGTGATACTGAGTTCCATCTCCCTCCCCGCAGGCCATGTGGTCCACTTACCGGGCGCTGCATGCTGCTGGGGTCCTTCTTTGGCAGTGTCGCTCCAATCCAGGCAGGAGCCCAGCCAGTCTTTCCCCGCCTCCTCAGACAGCCAACCACTCTGGCGAGGAGAAGGGGCAGGGAGTCTCCCTGCACAGCCGATGAGTGGTTGGCTGTCTGGAGAAGCGGGGAAAGGCTGGCTGGGCTCCTGCCTGGATTGGAGTGACACTACCAAAGAAGGACCCCACCAGCATGCAGAGCCCGGTAAGTGGATCAGGCAGCCTGGGCGGAGAAAGATGGAACTCAGCACCACATGCAGTGCTGTGCTTCATGCTTTGTATGAAGCATGAAGCTCCCATCTCTAGCAGCTGCATTCTAGCCACAGGCAAATGGGTCCAGCTTTGCTACAAATGAGAACAACCCCAAATACTAACAGAAAAAGGATACAACCCAATATCATGCACCTGGGTTTTTTTAATTTTTAATTTTTAACAGTTTCTAGTTGGCCCCAACTTACTGAGAGCCTGAAGTGGTCTTTGTGTTTTTGGTGGACTGTTGATGTAAAGTGCTGGTCACTTGGCTGGGGAAGACGATTTTCTTCATCCAAGATATCAAGAACACCTATTAATTTTCCTTCAATTAAATCTGTTGGTGAGATGGAAAACAGAAAGTTGATGTAAGATATGCAATGACAAAACTCATACAAATCCCAAAGATACATCTACTTAAGCAGTCCCACAGAAGCTTCAGACTAAGGATACGGAGAAAACAAAATGATGCACCGCTATTCACTTCTAAGATAACCTGCAACAAATAAAACTTAAGAACAAAAACAGTATCCCAGTATTCAACATCCTTACCTATACAATCTTGATTATCTACATAATGTACTTCATTGACACCTAAACCTTCTTTCTGGTAAAGTTCTTGTTCCTGCAATAGAAACAATAACATTGTTATATTGGCAAGATCTTGCTGAACTGCCTATTTTTTTATGTCTCTTATACAGATGCCAAGGGTACATGTCCACACTGTGTGTGACACACTTGCACCAGCATCGTTGTTGCTTCTGGCACGGCTGACATTTATTTTCAGCCTGTGACAAAAGAGTCTATTGTGATGTGCCACCTACAGTTTTAACCTATTTGGCCTATGGGAAACAAAACAGGTATGAAATTTTGTTGTTTCAGTTTCTAAACATTCCAGTTGTATAATTTTCTGGTGCCCAGATCAACCTCACTGCTCATCTGCTTTATTCTTTTCCAGCATATAATTCATTAGGTTTCTCTCACAAACGTGCCTTGGTTTGGTTCCTAGTGATTACTATTAACTCTGACCTTCTTCAGGCAATTCCGTCATTGTAGTCTAACTAGTACAATCATATATTTCCTTTTGTTTACATGTGCTAGGAGTACAAGATGAAATGAAAAATAATTCCCACCATTTTCAAAAGGTTTCCTTCGCTATTTTCAAAGTCTATAGAACCTTAAAGCGTTCAAATTTCATATGGGCTGGAGAAAGTTGATGAGAAAATAATGAGGTTGATTCTGACATAACTCTTCCACATGAGTTCATCAGAGGGCTTTCAAAGCATATGAACAAAATGGTAACTTTTAAAGGGGTGACCAAAATTCTATGAGATTCATGGAAGTAACTCCAAGAATCGCTTATAGACCCATCAGGACTTATATTAGATGGGCAACGAGGAAAAAAATCATTGAAGCTGTTACTACTGCAGTAAAATATATGGAAATTATTGCAGTATATTGCTGAACCAATTGATTGCACAGTATACTCTACATTACATACCTCTTTGAGAATCCGTTCATTAAAGAACTGCTGCAGTTTCTCATTACAATAGTTAATGCAAAACTGTTCAAAGCTGTTGTGTTCAAAATATTCTGTGGAACAAAAAGATGAACAGCTTTTGAGTGGAAAAGGTCAGCTTGCAGAAGACACGTAGCATAAAATAGCATATACCCTTATGCTACCTTATGGCACAGAGCTCCCAGCCTTAGATCCATGACATAACCATCATAATTCTGAAGAGCAAAGTTAGACTACTGCAATCGTTCTGCTTAGAAATACACATTTGTGATCACTCCTGGCATTTCACATTTTGAATGCTAAATGTAGGTGCAGCATCATCTATCAATCTCATTTCTCCTTACTATTACCATGAAAAATCACAGTTAAAGGCTTAACGACAATATCTTACCTCCATTATTTCTCTAGACCACTGGTTTCCAACCTTGGGTCTCCAGATGTTCTAGGACTACAACTCTCAGAATTTCTGGCCAGCACAGCTAGTGGTGAAGTTTTTCTTGGAGTTTTAGTCCAAGATCATCTGAGGACCCAAGGCTGGGAACCATTGCTCTAGACCTAACCCACAGCTCAAACTCAAGGCAACAAACACACAGAAGCCAGTGCAGCACAAAGGTTGAAGAAACAGGAAGTCGTTGTTCAAATACTAACTCAGCCACAAAACTGTTGGGTCTGTTTAGGTCAGATATTAGACTCCTGTGGCTCTTGAGATACTGAAACTATAGTTCTCACCGTTCCTCTCTAACAACCATTCTGGCTTTCGCTTATGGGAGCTGGAGTCCACACGCATCTGAAGGACCACAAGGTCCCACACATTTAGGAACTTGCTACTGGTTTCTCTCAGCTATTAATTATGCCATGTATCCACCTGTAAGGGATGTGGTGGCGCTGCGGGTCAAACCGCAGAAGCCTCTGTGCTGCAAGGTTGGAAGACCAGCAGTCGTAAGATCGAATCCACGCAACGGAGTGAGCTCCCATTGCTTGTCCCAGCTCCTACCAACCTAGCAGTTCAAAAGCATGTAAAAATGCGAGTAGATAAATAGGTACCACCACGGTGGGAAGGTAACGGCGTTCCATGTCTAGTCGTGCTGGCCACGTGACCACGGAAACTGTCTAAGGACAAACACTGGCTCTACGGCTTGGAAATGGGGATGAGCACTGCCCCCTAGAGTCGGACACGACTGGACTAAATGTCAAGGGGAACCTTTACTTTACCTATCCACCTGTAATATGGGAACAGTGCTATTATTCTCTCTTGAAAGCTTGGAAAAATTACTATTTTAGATCGCAACTCCCAGAAACCACTACCCAATAGAGATATGGGGAATTTTTGTCCAAACAAGTATTTTCCCCCCAAAACTCTGTCCTTTGATTAACAGTTGCAGGAACAAAGAGCTTTACTGCAAGTTTGAAGCCTATGATTGATTTCAAAATGTTCTCAGTTCCAAGCTTTATTAATACAGACTCCAGCTCCCTTACACCCTAAAATATGTACAAAAAATGGAAGATGAATCACACAAATGTGAATTAAGTCCAAACATTAAGAGTGCTTCTTATTGCCACAAAAACCCAGTACTAGTCTTACATGATTGTACTAGAGACAGTCATGCTCAGGAGAAGTGAACCTTATAATGGAAACCCCCTTTTCAGGGGTTTCCAGGTAGAGAATACTAAGAAGTAGCTTGCAATTCCCTTCTTCTGGAGATCTCCTGGGACTGTGCAGCTTGCCCTAGGCCACACAGGCTGGCTTTACTTCGAGGAAGCACAGTGTGGAATCAAACTGCCAGCCTCTAGCTTCACAGCCAGATACCTAAATCACTGAGCTATCCAGCCAGTCAATTCTGGTGTACAATGGAATAATAAAAAAAATGTGTTCTAGCAGGTTCAAGAGGCTGTGATGGGACATGGGTGATTTCCAGTACAAGAAATGCAAAATGTTATGCTTGAAGAACAGCTCTCAGGAGCGGCCATGCTTGCTGTGGAACTCTTTAAGAGAAGTAGCTTAGAAAAGTTACTTTTCCCATTTTTGATCAGTGGCAGCCACCATGCAACTCTGTTACTCTGACTTTTCCTGGAAAGACAGCTCTCCCACAAGCATGAAATCAATGGCACTGGGGCACAGTTAAATGGAAAAGAGACCAAACTATGCAGAAACTAAAACAAAGCAAAGCAAGTAGGGGGCTAATTAGCACATGGTTTGGAAAACGCATGAACACCACACCCCAAGTTGAATGTTTGCAGAAGAGGAAGATAGGAGTAAAAAGAAAAAGATATTGAATACCTAAAATACAGAACACTTACCAAAACCAGCAATATCCAGAACTCCAATAAAAAAAGATGAAGTCTCAAATGGGAAACACTGATTTACCCCGGTTTACCACATGATCAAAGAGGTGGCTGTAGACCGTTTTTGCCAAGGCGTCGCGTGCATTGTTTGCCTGCTCTACTTTCAGTGGTACTCTGTGAGACAAGAAAATTACCATTAACCACTATGATTATGATTTTTCATCTTTTAAGGCACATCTTGTCAAGCCAACTGGAAATAAAACAGTTTAAAAACAATAATAACTGTACAGACACCAATCCATAAGAAAATAAACAAATCAAATCATGGATGGGTACCAGCAATACATTTCGCATAGAAAGCTGGGCTCAATTACACAAGACCTTGGAGGGCCCTCTCAAAGGTCGCAAGAGTTGGCACAAAGAGGAAACCACAAGAAGAGGAGCCTGAAAGCAGGCAGGGCTGTAACTAAGGTGAGGATGGAGAGAGGGGGACTCCTGCGTTCAGTCCCACCCCACAACATTCCACCCAGACATCAAACCTTTACAAGATTAGAGCAGAGGTCTGAAGCAGGTTCAACTGAACATGACCAACAGACTCTATCAACTGCAAAACTGCTAGTAAGTCCATTCAGCTGAATGAACTTACAACTACCTCTTCAAACCTCTTGACTGACATCAGGGAGACTGGTGCCGGGTTTACGTGCATCCCTGTATCTCCATGATGATTACAACCCCACCTACTTTCACAATGTAATACTAGAAAGGGCTAAGGTATCACGTGGGACAGGCTCAGCAACCTAGGAAACCAAAAGGGGATAGGATGGGAACCCCTGAGTGTATTCAGAAACGCTTCCACCACTATTATGAGAATGAAGGCAGCCACACATAAAACCACCCATACAAGGTCCCCAGTCCATACAAAACAGCCCTTTTGTGAGCCCAGCCCACCTATCAGTGGAGCACTAGCCCCACACACTACCAAGTATTTATCTGAAGAACTGCTTCACATGAATTGAGTCATAAAAGATTATCAATCCTCTTCCCAAATTCCCTATAATTCTGTGAGATGCACATACAAATAATGACCTCATATATCTACATTTGTGGAATACTAGGAAGAACAAACACTCATGTGCCAGTTACTTCCAATGGCAGTCATAAACATTACTTGTTTTGGATTACAGCTCTCAAAGTCCCCAGCCAGCATTTCAAATGACTATGAGATTCTGGGAGCTGTAGTCTATGCTTCCTGTGGGACTCTGAGAATTGCAATCTTTTTAAAAAATATTTTTTCCAAGCTCTGACTTCCATATCTTCTCCTTTCTGTCAACATGTTAAGCAGATTTCACTTCAGCACTTGCAATTTTTTTTTCTTGTCTTTACTGTTTACCTCCATTTTAATATAAGAAATCATACAAGATTAAGCAGGTCTATTAAAAACACCCTCAACCTTCACAATCCATATATATGCATTCATGCAAGTATCATTAGCAATTATCCAGAATCAATAATGCATAAGGTGCCACTAGAAGGACAGAAAGGACACAACACTTACCTTAGAGGAATTGTAATCTATATAAAATAGGCAAAACAAGGATTCTGGGTAGAGAAAAAGAGATTAGGGACTTCTAAACATTTAGGGCAGATGGAATCATAGGCTAGTGGAAGAGCATATGAGACAAAGTAAAAGCATTAAACCTTTATGGAGAACTTGGAACAAGAGAGGAGAATGACTCAAAGGAGAGAAGGCTGTTCCAGCAAGGTTTCATTTAGGGCTGAGTCAAAAGTCCTCCAGCTAATATTTTCTACATCAGATACTACACAGAGGGTCCTACTGCCTTCCCACAGAAGGTAGTCTTTTTGGCAGCAGTTTACCAATTGGTTTTCCAATTGGTTTTCTCTCTAAGCAACACTACCTTTGTAACTACTGGAAGAGAGGAAGCGAAGGCAATGCCTATTCAGTTTCCATCACTCTGAAGTAGCTTTGTTGGGCTACATTTTGGTATGACTGTTGACAGGGAGAAGAAGATGTAGTAGGTGTGGTGAGGAATGTCACTAAAATTACAGCCCATCAAGGCTGGAAAGAAAGAAGGGAAACTGCTACTAACTAAACTCCAGGAACTACTGAATAATTTCGCAGGGTCTCTGCAATCTATGTTGTGTGTGTGCCCTCTCACTGCAGTAGCCAGCCAAACACATGCAAGAGAGCACAGATATATGCCTTCTGAGCACAGTCAAACAGGAGTGTGCTTTTTGGAGTAAGCAGACTCCCTATTTCAACAACAACAAAAAAAAACTTTAGTACAGGCAGGCATGCATATGTTGAAAATAGCAGACACAAATAACCATACACAGAAAACAGCTCAGCGATGAGAATTATCATTTGTGATGCAGAGTAACAATCTCCCCACCACCACAATTTATTTCTCTTCCTCTTCACCTGAAGAAGCAAGACCTTAACTTTCAACTGAATCAGACAATGAGGGCACTGCCACAGGAGCTGAGAGCTACACAAGGAATCTGAACTCTTTCAAGTCAACTTAAGCCCTACCTGCTAAAAAGCACAATCCCATTTGAACTGATACTCTGACACTGTCCGAGAAAAGGATTAACCGTTGCAGTCATGCCCTACATGTCTTCTTCTCTAGGTCACCACTGAGAGGAATTGTAGAAAACCTGCAGTGCTGCTGCCTTGCATTACATTAACCTTATGGCTAAACAGCTGTTTCTCTCTTTTGCAAGCATAGATGTAATGTGTTAAAATGTTATTTAAAGCCAAGGTATTGTAAAACAGCAACATTATTAACTGGAATCCCCTGCTACTGAAAGTGATCCATCAAGGAAGTTAAAGCTCAATTTATTAGGAATAATGGTGGCTATGTTACATTAGAGTGTAATTAGCTTTAATGTACAATCTCTTGATTCATCTTACGGTAATAGGCACTGACAGGAATCTTATCTTATAAATAGAGAGAAGGTTCCTTTACATTCCCCTTCTGATACGTTTAAGAGCTTAGCACAATAATCCTCACAGTTCATGCCAACTGCCAATCATTTACATAAGACACTATGCATACTGTAATTTCAAGACCAAAAAACTAGTAAAATAACATTGATTATTAATTGAATGTTCAAGGTAACAAGAAAAAATGATTTGTTTGTATCTGCAGCTAAGAAATGAGCAGCAAGAAAACTACTCTAGAAAGGATATAATGCAGCAGGAGGTCTTTGAAACTGGATGCAAACTGATCCCTGTTGATGATATGTACATTTCTACATGGTTAAAACACCATCAGACACCCTTCCCCACAAAAAAAAAAAAAAAAAAAAACCACCCAGGTTGTCTGGCACATTGCAGTAGAGTGCATGTTTGCAGTAGAAGACCAAAGACCTCTGGCCATGGTTTAAGATCAGACCCAACTTAGTGGGATTTTGCTCTCTAACGTATCTGCTAAGTATGTTTGAAACTTAAGGAGTCCTGTACTATTTGTACCCTTCACCTTAATTCACTCCCCTGTGCTCAGTGCCTGAATGATGGGAGAAAAGAGAGGGAGAGAGTTATGAAATCCATGAGCTTGACTCCCAGCTCCTCCCAATCGTAGCCAAATTCAAACCATTTATTTCCTGGTAGAAGTTCAAAACATCTGGAAGGTCAAACATTGACAACCATTGTCTTGTAAGATGATTACTCCTGGGATAAACTAACCCCCACACTTGAAATCCTCCGATACATGCTGAGCAGATCTACCGGTATTATGAGGCTCCCACATATGCGTTAAAACAAATGCCAGATGTCTTGTCTTGTAGGGAAGAAAATGGAATGTTTTGGAAAGGGAATATTTAGTTACATTTCATAGGAATATTGTTTACTGTTGCAGGAAGTAACAAATCATTAAACTACTGAATCACCTGCTGTGATCTGATCTGTGCTGTGACACTTTATCAATAAACATCAAACTAATGGCCATATTGAAGCCTTTATCAGAGTTTTCCATTTATCTGTCAGTTTCAGAGTGTGGAGATAATGCAGAGAGCATGATACAAGTTGCTCGGGAGTCTCCCACTCTCAACATGCAATGGAGTATCCAAGCAAAAAATAACATTGCAGGGCTGCTATTTTATGGTACTTTTACAGCCATAATGTTAGCCCCAAACCTGCAACATGGAATAATTGTGCCATTCAGTTTCCCTTAAATTTCTTAAATTGAAGAAAGACCCAAGTTAGAAAGAGCATTGGCCAGAACACAACGGAATACTTCTGCTGGATCACATGGCTTCTGCCAGAATCACTGACCCTCCTGTCCTCCTGCAGCCCCACCCCTACCTCCAGGGACATTAAAATCCTTATCTGGTAAACCTTTTGGAGTAGGTTTTTGGGCACCATGGAGGTCTTCAGATACAGGAGATGGGGGGGGGGGGGGGAGGAAGTACCAATATCAGTGGTGTCAGATGCTAAAGTATACCACTGCATCTTGGGCATAAATGCCTCTCTTTGCTGCCACCTCATCTGCAGATAGCTACTCTAGTGCCCAATTACAGCTATTTTAAAATCTTGGATTTCTCCACTGATTTCAATGGAAAGCTCTCACACCTCCCTAGAGGAAGCAATTCAAGCACATCCACTTATGCGAAGTGGGAAATTTCCAATCCAGACTAGGATCTGCACCGCTTTGAAGTCTTCACCTCCCTGAGACTTAGGCTAGTTGAACTTAGCCACACTGGAACACTAAACATGCAGAAGTCAGAGGGTTATTACCATTGAGAGTTGTTCCAACAAACATGAATTACAGTAAGCTACGAAAGCTCAACAATATAAGTCAAATGACTCAAAACCAATGATGCCTCATTCAAACAAACATAATAACAATAATGATTAACAAAATGCCAAACAGAAGACAAGATAATCATCATCAAGAAACACAACAGACTATGCTAAAAATCAAGCAACTATCTAGGGAATGGAGAGTGAACCATGAGCAAGCCACAAGTTTCTTGCCTGTTGCTGTACACTGATAAGTTTTCTGCTTCTTGCAGACAATGCCACTCCCCATCCTCACACCAAGAAGAGAGCATGCAGTTGGAAGTGACCTCTCTGCAGAGCCCTGTGTCTTACAGGGTACATTACACCTCCAGAATTTGTCTCCCCGGGTCAGTGATTTTTCATGAGGGAGGGAAGGGTGATCCTGACCAAAAAAGAGAGGAAAATATGTGTTTCAAAGTGCACCTGATCCTGACCAAAAGAAAGGAAAATATGCAACGGGCTTATAGAGAGATGAACTCAATTCAGTTGAAAATCAAAGCCATGAGAAATCTGGATGATACATTTAAACACTATAAACCAATACAAGTCAACTTGAAATAGAAACATCCCAACTTCTCTAACAAAACCGGCACTGATAAGATGACTAATCAGGACAGCAATCTGCTAACAGCCAGAGGGTCTGAGTGGAACCAGCCCATAATTAAGGCAATGCCACAGGAACCAAATAATTTACTGTTTGCAAAACTCTTGCCTAGAAAGCTACAGTTGTGGTGCACTTTGAAACGCACACCAAAAAAGCTAAGCTGCAGCAGCTAAAGAACTGAGTGAATGATGGTGTTTTTCCACTTCTGTCTTTAGAAGCCGTGCAGATTGTATTATTTTGCACAAACATCATGCTTACTCTTAGCTTTTAAGCAATGATTGTTATACAAATGTGGATTCAAGCTGTGCTGAGACATGCTGCCGGGCATTTTCACTTTTCTTCACAACATCTGACAGCTTAATCATGAACAGAACCGTCAGGCAATTTCCCCCCCTTACCGTTATTAGATAGAGACATTTTCTCTGGCACACTGGGATGAAAAGAGACAGAAATAAATGTGATAGGGCAACAGATATTTTATTACTCTAAGGAAAGCACCATTCATCTTGCAGAATAAAGCAAAAAAAGGTGGGGGAACAGCAAAGTGATCCTGCATTTCCATTGTTCCATAAACAGATACAAGAGAGACACTTCAGAACAGCTCAAAGGCAGGATTTTAGAGTCAATATTTACAACTATCATTTGCAAAAGAAACAACTAGGCGTCAGGTTGGGAAGGTAAGAAATGAGAAAAAGTAAGAGAGAGAAACAGGCTGCTTTTCTTTGCTCTACGTTGAGTGTAACTGACTTACTTGATAACCGTTCCTTTGGTGCCCCCTGCTGTTGTCAGCATGACTCTTGTTGTTAAACTAACACGCAAGTCATCCTGGTCGAGACCAAGCAACTCTGCGCAGTATTCGAGGGACTGAGAAGATTTATTCTTCAAGGTGCATCCCCCTGATTTTAAAAGGAGAAACAGATAACATGATTTTAAAGGAGCAGGTCACACCTCTTAGAGAAATACCAGCTTTTTTTTTACAATTACTTACAGCAAAGGACATAGGCTATTTCATGGAGAACAAATAAATGACGTAGAAATAGAGGAGAACTGGACATAATTTTGAAATGGAGAATTCACCCTGCACAGCAAACAAGAAACTTATTCTGAACTATTCAGAGAAACTCTAACCAGAGAATGGAAGGTGTTTTATCCTACAAATCTCAAGAATATTTACACCAATGTCATAGAAAAGAAACTCAAGCCCTTATCTTGCAAGTGTGCTGTATGAAGACATAAAGAAGGGAAGCACAGCATCCTTCCCTTCCTGCTTTTGTCACCTGCCTATGAACAGAAGACAACCATCTGGAGTCCCCACTATTAGCAGATGCTCTCCAAGTGAGCTGAAAATCAGATTTTCCAGGGTTCAACTCACAGGTAGGGGCTCCACAGATTGTGGAGACTCCCCTCTCCAGATCCATGATCCCTTCATGCCTACAAAGGTGCCAAAGGGCAGAGCTAGCTTGCTCCTGCCCTCACATGTTGCTACAACAAGCTTTCAAATGGCTGCACACAGCTTCAGTTCCTGCATAACACAATTTTTGTCGGTGTTTGCATGACACACTTCTGCTGTAATTATGCAGGTCTTTCAAAATCCATGCCGACGGACCACAGCTCAGTGGTAGAACATCTGCTATGTATGCAGAAGGTCCTGGGACATCTCTAGTTTAAAAGAGTAGGTGCAAGGAACAGCTTTTGCTTGAAACCCTTAAACCAAAAGGCTAAATGAAGTGTTAGTCCCACATACAACAGACTCACTGAAATCAATAAAGCTTCCATTGCTTGTCATGAGTCTCATTCATTTTATTTCGTATACTATAGTTGGGACTAAAAATGCATTTAGTCCAGCTAGAGTGGCTAGATGAACACATTGTACATCTTCCCATGTTCCAGTCAACTGTCTGGAATCAAGAACAGCTGGATAGCTCAGTGAAGCCAGTGGCTGAGAGTTCAATTTCCCACTGTGCCTCCTTGACAGTGGCTGGACTTGATGAGCCATAGGTTCCCTTCCAGCTCTGCAGTCCAAGATTATTATATTGTAACATGGAAGCTGCTCAGCTCCCCAAGTGAAAAAGGCACGTGTGCAAATAAATAAAAACAATTTTATCACTTCAGTTTGAGAATGTTTGCCTCTTTTTTCCCCTTGCAAGAGTTACATAACCTCTTCTTGTTGTTTATTCCCAAAATTGGCAGGCAAATGCCCCAAAGGATAATTTCCAAGCACTGGTTAATGTAAACAGGCATTTCCTGTGATTAACATGTCTTGCTCATATCACACATGCACTTCTCTTACAGGATATAGTTCATGAAAATACAATATATGAATCTATGTCCAAATGTGACTGACATCAGGTTGTCTCTGTTCAGTCTATGTCATATGTATAAGAACATGTACACTTATTTCACTGTATAAAAGTGCCTACACAGAATTCACTAGAGGGACATGATGCATCTTTAATTCTATATACAGACTAGAACTTCATTCTGTAAAGTAATGCACAAATAGAGTTTACATATGCCTGCCTCTCCATGTTACCCTGCAAGTATAACTGAGCACAGATTACCATCTGAATGGAGAATACATGTAGTAGTGCTTCCAGAGTACATGGACACACATGCAAGTCACTTGTGAACATGGATCCATTTTGTATATTTATGTACTAAATTATGTAAAATGATGCAAATAGGGAATACAAACAAGCAGAGTGGATTTTTTAAAATCAAATTGATTTAAACTACGATTTTTTAAAAATCATCAAAAAATCCAATTTTAAAAATCTAAATTGTGATTTAAATCAGTCCACCCTGCAAACAAGCCCTAGTTGACACCTGTTTGGAAATGCCATCAATACTGTGGTCAGACTCTCGGTCTACATAGCTGTTTCAAAATTTTCAAAAAAAATTTTTTTTTCATTTTTGCCTAGCAAAAAGATGTCTCAAAAATAATTGTTTCCTCAACAATTACTTCAACTAGTTTATGTTCCTTCTCTTAAACAACACTATAGTTTTTCAAAAATTTACATAGGTTTTCGCACCATTTCAAATTTCTATGAAGAAAGAATAACTTGCATTTACTAAAGGTGAATTCTGTTTTCCTGACCTCAGTTTATATCACCAGCCGAATCTGCTAAGATGTACTAATTACTGGAACACAAAAAGAATGTAATGGTAACTGAACCAACCAGATGTGCTGCCAGCTTCTTCAAAGTTAATATTCCCAAGGTGCAGGACCCCAGCCACTACACGGAAGAGGTCCAGCTTTTCTTCATCATCCAAACCAATCTTCTTCATTGCGGTGCACATTCTGTTGAAGTCCCCATGGTCATCTAACAAAGGATCCTTCATGGAACCCAGTTTCAGGTACTAAAAACAACAGCAACATAAGCCATCTCAAAATGATTGGAACTAACATTTTCCATTGTGAAATTATAGCCAAAGTAAACAAGAGAACAGAGCTCTAACCCTTCACCCTTGAAACGTCATAGGATTAATGCTACAGGTATGGGCTTCATGGGTGAACATGGGAGACAGTGATGAATGTGGAGGAAGCCACAAGGAGAAAGTTTTGGCACTAGACAGTCTACTGAAACAAGGTGTGGATGTACTATTAACTTGGGGCAAAAAGTGCCCCAAAGTGAAGGGATTACGTGTCTTTTAACTTTACATGAGAGATGTCCTGTCTCTCCAGAAAAATTTCAGGGAGGCCACAAACAGGGATAAAAATATTGGCTCAAAAATCAGTGTTCTTGCTCTGAACTGGCTCCACACACTGGGTCATCACTGACTGACCAGTTCTATGACTCTGCCATGTCATCAAGTATATGATTTCCAGCTCCCTGGAATCCTGTAGTGAAGTCAAAGCAGCTCCAGATCCAACAAAAAGAAGCACCCAAACAGCTGTCCTTTCAGCAGTAACAAAGGAGCATGTATATAGGGAGTTATATAGAGGACGCTGCCTGGTACTGAAGCCAGAATTCCATCAAGCTCTTCCAGATCAGCAGAAGCTCATTCGGAGAGTTCTTTTCAGCATCACTTAGAAGCTGAACCCAAGGTCTTACTGCATGCCAAGTGGGTGCTTTAGTATCGAACTGTGCCCCTCCCCTGCTTTCCCCCCATTAAAGCACCATTTTGCCCCTAAAATGTTTTTAGATATTTGCTGTAGCTCTAGTGTTCCATCGTGGGTCCTTTTTAAGAAAAAAGGCAGGAAATAAATAAATAAATAAATAAATAAATAAATAAATAAATAAATAAATAAATTTCGATACATTTGAGAAGAGATTACACTGCTTACAGGCATGTCTGCAGTTCTCAAATGAAGCATGGAAATGTAAAAATTTAGCAGAAAATATATACTGATATTGTCAAATAGAACTATATATGTAAGTGCATAAACTGATGCTCACTTTACTTGAATAATGCATAAAAATGCACTAAGCAGTATTTTAAGCAGTTTTGCCTATTCAGCTGTTTGGGCTCAAACACCACACAACATGACCAATTCAAAGTTCTAAATATCTTTCACTAAATAGCAAGCTGCTCTACATGCAAGGAGGAAAGACATGCACAATAATATTATTAACAACAGAAGAACACCATTTAAAAAACTGAAGAGAAAATGCAGTTTTACACACCATCTACCCAGTTTAATCCCATACGAGGGATCAACACTGTTCTAATGGATCTAAGAACAGAAGCACTTGCATGCATCTGAAAAATTCACATCACGTAGCAACTTAATGAGAGTAAGATTTCAAATTATGCAAAGTGATCACCTCATCTTCCTGATAGGAGAAGGATAAAAATAATGTAAGCATTAATTGAGTATTCTGCTTACTATAATTAAACATGCTAAATGAGTTTCAAAGTTGGAAAAACAAAGAAAATGACCTCTGGAAAAGGTTGATGGTAGAAAGCATAACTTCAAATTAGAAAGGGCAGATGGCCTTCTTGGAAACTAATTCCAAGACTCATACTAAAATTATCAAGTTCGTATCTGTCTTTTCATTTAGTTCTAAAAGGACACATCGTACATCCTAATATTCCTCCAAAATCAGCTTCACAGATAGGTGGCACTTCAGGAATACGAAAACCTTCTGACCAAGTACTATACTGTCCACTGAGAGTTATACACAGCATTGTGTGAACAGGAGGCAACCTGACACACCCAACAAACTGGGTGTACAAAACCTACACCAGTAACCCACAGATCCCAATCTTGTATCCCTGTGCCTGGTGTGTGTGCGTACGTGCGTGGATTGAAGTTCTGTTCACAAAACTTTTGGTCCACAGTGTCTGATCAGTTCCCAAACGTCTCCTGTGCCACCAAGCGCTGGCAGCTACCAAGCTAAGACTCAAACGTCTCTTCCCACGACATCCACACCACAGCTTTTCCAGCAATGGTGGTGACAGGTGAAAAGGTGATGTGGGTTTAGTTCATGGGGTTTTCACAAACCCAACCCAGTTTCAAAGTCATGGGTTTACAATCATCATATAAATCAACTGGTAATTATGTTGAGTTTCCAGCTATATTCACTCTTCACTGAACAAAGTTACCTACAATAACCTGCTTCCTTTATCTATTTGAACATACGAAGGCATAGCGCCACTGTTCTTTAAACGTATTTCACCGCAGTCCTTAACACTATCTCTAATAATATTTGTGGGACATGATGCATTACTGGACACTGTAATCATACACAAGTGTCCCTTCTAATGCCTACCAAATGAGAAATTGATGAATAATCCTAAAAATGCCTGTATGTCTTTTGCTGCTCTCATTTAAACAGGTATGCTTTTAGAGTTACTAATAGATCTTCCTGTAACTCAGTGGAGGAGATGGGGGAGGGAGGACTTTCAGCCTCCATGTACTGAAGCAACACTGCATTCATCACACCTCACCATGGACCAGACTGACTATGAGTGATGGGAAGTGCGGTTCACAACCTCTGGAGCGGTGATACTTTCTCAGTTCTGCTGCAGGACCAAAGCACTTTGCACAGCACAAATCAAAACTAAAAGAAGCAGTGTACAGACACCCAAGCAGAAGGCATATTGTTATCAGCACACCACCAGACACAAGGGTGCCAGTGGACAGTCATCATGCTGACATGGCAAGTAGGTCCCACAAAATGTATGCTGAGTTTCCCCTACAGTATCAAGACCAGCTGAATCTCCACAGCAGTCCTCAAAATGACGCAGGGCTGTTGCAATCATGAACTTAGGCTGAACCTGCAAAGAGGGCAGGTTTATGTTAACTGACACCTCCATAAGCAGGCTAGCTGTACAGTAGGACCCCCATATCCATGGGATCATTATCCAGTTTCACTTATTGTGATTTGCCACAGTCTTATACACAACATACAAGGGCATCACCTTGTGGCCTTTGCCCTGACCCTTGTATGTTGTATATAGGGTTTCCTTGTATCCGCAGTTTCAGATATCCATGGTGGATTGTGAAACTGATTTCTCCATGGATATGGGGATCCTACTGTACACAGAGCTGCTATGATTTGCCTCACAACAACAACAGCAGTGATATTAACAGCAGAGGCTTCCATTAATTGGGTCAGTCTCAATGGCAATGTACACAGTCCTCCTCTGAAGATGCTTGGCCTTACAGTGTACTTCGAAGGGCGCTGGAGACAGGGATCAGCACCCAACTCCTACAGGGACACCTTTACTGAAGTTTGATTTTGTTTGTTTGTTTTGCTCACACCAGCACAAACATGATTTTATTTGGTTTGTGTAGTGAAGCTTAAAAAAGGTAGTTGAATATTAACTATACAGTGGATAAGAGTATTCCATGTGATTTCTTTGCTTGTATAACATCTATAACGCCCAAATCAAGCAAAAAATTTCAATAAGGGTTTCCAATTGCAAAGCTATTCTTGCAAAGAATGTGAACAATTTTTTCCTCAGATTAATCTGTATCAACATTAGTTAGATCCAACTTGTTCCAAAAGGCACAACTGGCACATGGATTCCCAGATGAAATATCCTTCCTTGTATATGGCAGGAAATCTGTGTTCCTACTACATGTAAGGATCTGTGCATATCCACACCTGAGTGTCATTGGATGGCTCACATCAGGTTCAGACAGCATCTCTCATTTGTTTGGACAAACAGTAGCACTGGGATTGAGCTGTCCTCCCTAAACAAGGATGAGCACTGTCAAAGCTGCTTGCATGTGAATATATATAAGTACTACGGAAAGCAGATTTTAGATGCAGCATGATAGCATCTGCCCAGAGCTTGGGCAAATTACTTTCTTGAAATACAAGTCCCCAAATCCCTATAATTGGAGAATTTTGGGAACTGCAATCCAAAAAGCAGCTTCTCCAAACTCTGCATCTGTCTCTACATTGCAAGAACATTTTTCTATGTAGGCAAAGTCATACCTCAGGGCTTTTGCGATTCTGTAAAATCTGCTTATCAGTTTCTTTAGTAGCAAAGTATCGGGTGCAGCCACGATTCAAGTACTGCGGAAACACAGAAAGACAGCGTACAATTAAACACCAGAGCTATAGAAGAAATGAATAAAAACACCACACAGTCACCATCAGTCTTATAATACAGTGGAAATGTTATAATGTTTGTCCAGAAGTCTCCTTTATAATACAGAAAAGTACATCATACATTTAAGTTGAAAAATAAATAGTATTTTTATATTTATGTAAAACACACACACACACTATAATGGCTCCCTAAAAAGCAAGAGAAGTTGGGAAAACATGTTTTTATGCTAAGTTTGGAAAGTGTATTAGTGTATCAATTAGCCATTGATAAACATTTAATGCAATGTAATGAATAGTGAATAATACAAATAAATCAGAAGAAATCAATGCAAAATAAAAATAACCATTAAAAGAATTCTTCCATTACACCTTTATCATGGCTAGGTGCCAACACACTTTCTCAAAAAACTGTAAATGACTCTGCATGTCATAAAGCATACAGTGAACTGAAGTGAGTCAACAGCTGAATTTCACATGTTCTAAAATTCCGTATCAGACCATAGTCTACTGCATTTGAAATCAGTCTGATGCATCTGAAGTAGATTACAGTCCAGGAAAACCTATGCCAAATAAAGGCTGTTAGTTTTTAAGGTTTCACAAGACTTTCTGCCACTTTTGCTTCAAGAATGCCTAGATGATTTGATTGAGGGATTGCATTTTTATGATGCCTTTCTCCAACCTATGTATTCATCTTACCAGCCTATTTTCTCCCAGGTATGCATTAATCTTACCAGTCTTGTTTAGAAGTTACAATAAAACTAATGTTTATTATAATAGCAGGATGTCTAGCTCTCTGCAGGCTCACAGGCTTCCCTGGTGCAACCATAAGGAGATTCAATAGCTGCTTAGTATTATGATATACATGTCAGAACTTTAAATTTAATGCTGAAGAATTTTAGGAAAACTGTGATTAATCTTGACTACGGTTTTTTGAATCAAAACAGCTGAACAAATCACAGCTTGAAGTTTGCTTGTGTCAGACAAATCACAGTTAAGATTAATCACAGGATTGGGAGATTCAGGTAAATGTATAAAATGATTGTGTTGAAATAAAAATTGAATGAAAGCTTCCAGATTCACCTTACAGTCAAGCTTTACTGGACAGTAAAGAAGTAGGTTTGTTCCTATCACATTTGACCATGACTTATCATAAAATTAAGGCCCTTCCTTTTTATTAGGGGATGCAGAACACCTGATTTACACCAATACTGAATTAATCATATGAAAACTAAATGAGGAGACAAGAAAATAATTAGTGTGTCCCATTTTATTTCTGAAGCACTGACAGTTTCAGAATTGCTATGGCAGACGTCCCAGTAGTAAAGGGAACCAAAAGATGTATTTTTAGTTCCCACATTGGTCTGAACTGGTCATTTTAGGGAAATGTAAAAGATACATATATCTATGGATACTAGATGGGTTCTGGATAGATTTAGAGTCAGCACAATAGAACAAATGGGAGATGTCACTTTTTGGGGGGTATGCTGGGCCTTGTTTTATGGAGCAATGGTCATTACAATTCTGGCATAATTATTTAGATTTTGGTATAAGTAACATGATGTCACTAGAGGCAGAGTTGCCATCTATAAAAGTTCAATGCCCAGGATACAGTAGTTGTTCTTTCCACAAGTATCATGATTAACATTCCTTTTTTTTGTAACCAACTAGGACCTTTTACTGATGATGCTTGTAAGTGCTTGCAATGTTTTGTTACGAGATTAATAATTTGGATGTATCCTTCTTTGTCTTTTCTTAAGCCTTTATTTTAAACAAACCTTAACTGACTCTCCTGGCATTTCAAATCCCCCTTTTGTTCAGTGGCTAACAGTCCTACTCACTATTCTACTTAAGAGGAGAATGTTAAAACTTCCTTCCTCGTTTATTGATCCAACACTCGACACAGCCAATGCAGAACAAAGCAGAAGATGTGTGTGGATACTGCACTGTATCTGGATCCCTGAACATCCAGAAAATATTTATGGTACAGTTATACCTCTAAATGAACCTTGGACTAAATGTTCCAACTGCTGCATTAGAGTCAATAGGCACATGTACAGAACAATCTTACATATCCTTACTCTGACAAAGTTCAATGGCAGTTCCTCCCAAGTAGTTCAGGCATGCTTTTTCTATCTTCAATGCCCACACACAGACATTCATTGCTGAAATCCTCTTCAGTCTCGCTGGTCATTAAGCTTTTTACAAAGGTTAAGTTTTAAGCATCTTACATTTAGGCAGACCTCATTTTTATGTGTTACACTTGCAAAACATCCCAAGTCTTGAAGGAGAGAGTCTTCTCTGTTGCTGCTCCCATACTTTGGAACCCCTTCCCACAGGAGGCCAGATTGACCCCATCTTTGCTGTCCTTCCACAAGCAGGCAAAGACCTGTCTCTTCAGGCAAGCTTTCCCTCAGCGACTGGCTGCCTGAATGGGATTTTTAAACGGATTGTTATGCCTTTCTGCTTTGAATGCGTTTTTAGTACTGCTTTTGTTTACCATTTCTCAGAATGGTATTTGTTTTTTCCCTTTTAATATTTGTACACTTATTGTTTTTAGCTTCAAATATTGTCTTTTAATTATGCCTTGAGTCCTTTTTAAGGAGAAAGGCAGAGTAAAAATATTTTAAATAAAAGAATTGGTGAAAGGTTTAAAAACTAGCACAAAACAATACACTGATTTGCATGAAAAGTTCTGGATCTATAAAATTATATTATAAGATAATGAAACCACCTTCAAACACTTGCATCTCAGAACCATGTGTCTTAGTATAACTATAAAGCCCAGCATTGTAGGACAGGATCAAGGCAAAGTCATACTCAAAGGAGGACCCCTCAAAGTCCGTCATAAGAACTATGTCACTGGATCTATTCTAAGTGTGATGATATCTGGACCAAACAGATGGTAGGTATCTGAGGAGAAGGATAGTGAGGAAGAGATATCAACTCACCCTAAAAGTATCTGGTGAACTTAAATACAGCTTCTGTCTTATATCTTCAGGAGCCCCAGCACACAGCCTATAGAAGATATGGTAGTTCCTTTCTTCTTTGCCTTGAACACAGATCCTTGACTTCTCCAGCAGATAATGTGACACAAATCCACCAACTACTGAATTCTAGAAGGAGAACCAAAGTTGTTTTTTTTGAAAGAGGAAAACTTTGCATCAATAGATAGAATTATGTGTTCGTTTCACTCATTTTGGTCTTTTCCTACAAGCTTTTGCAGCAGAAAGAATGAAAGAAGACAGAAAAAAAAATATTGCTATAGAGCAGTATCTCAAATACAAGTTTATAAAAATGGACAATACACTTCACTATGGAATTTAGCCAAAAACTACAGCTTGGCTAAAAAATATTGTCACACATACACTGTTAGCCTCTGTAAATGAAATTCCTTAGCTCTTACAAAGCTAAAGCTCCATATCTTACACACTTACTAGGGAGTGAGTTCCACCAAATACAGCAAGAGTAAGTTTTTGAGCAACCATGCCTAAGAGTGTGCATAACAAGGCTGATCAGACAAATAAGCCCATTATCTGATACAGGAGTATAGAACCCTTGGCTTTCCAGATATCTTGACCTACAAGTTTCTGCAGTGCCCCCTTTGAGAGCTGTAGCCCAGTGGTCCCCAACCTTTTTGGGACCGCGGACCGGTTGGGGGGTGCGGGCTCTGTGCGTGGGGGGGTTGGGGGCACCCCCGTGCTTGCGGGTGGGTGTGTCACTCTTGCAGGTGGGCACGTTGTGCTCGCGGAGGGGCGTGTCACGCTTGTGGGTGGGCATGTCGCGCTTGCGGGTGGGCGTGCTGCACTCGCACGCATGCGTGCGAGCGCGACACACCCACCCGCGAGCGCGACATGCCCGCCGTGCGTGCAGGGGGGTTGGAGATCCGTCTCCGCGGCCCAGTTCCAGGAAGCCCACGGACCGGCACCGGGCTGCGGACCGGGAGTTGGGGACCCCTGCTGTAGCCCACGCAATGGGCCAAAGGCTTCACATCTTATCTAGCTGAAATATTTCGGTCCCTAATGGAAACGGCTTTAAAACAGAACACCTGAAATAGGAATGATATAGACAATTTCATATACGCATGTCACTTGCTATGCATTTACTTTTACTTTTTAAAATGTGCATGCCCAACTAGTTAAATAAAATAGAAAAGACAGAAACTAAGCACCTGCCAGTACAAAGGATATGGATGTTCTTTTCCATCTTGCACTATACAGTATAAACGTATCAGGCTTTTTTACCCATACATCTAGATATGAAAACACCACAAACTATTTCTAGAAAAGCACACTGGCTTTACGTTATCTGATGGCATGCATGTACATGAAGATTCTGACAAGTACAGAATCAACTGCTGGATAGCTCAGTGGTTTAGGCATCTGGCTACGGAGCCAGAGGTTAGGAGTTGAATTCTCCACTGTGCTTTCTTGACAGGGGCTCGACTCGATGATCCATAAGGTCCCTACCAGCTTGGCAGTTCAAAGATTCTCATAATCCAAATGCAGAAAAAGGATGGCCAAGTTGTCCTACCAAACCAAAAAACCCTGGACCTTCCAAGTGGTTGCAGTATGTAATGTAAAGGCAAACAGAAAGTAAATATTGGCAATCTAAGGTAGGCATTTCTTTCCGAAGTCCACTTCCAGAAATAAAAAGGACTTTCTTGCACGTCAACCGTACCTGCAAGAAACTAATGATACCTTTTCATTGAAATGGATTTCTACGAATTTCCCAAAGCGACTACTGTTGTTGTTACGAACAGTCTTCGCGTTGCCAAACGCTTCCAGAAGTGGATTTGCTGTTAACAAGAAAGGGAAACCAGCTTAGTAAGAAATGTATTAAGTAGAAAGGAAGAGGGGGAAATATACTGTTTATTATTCATACTACAAAGAAATGAAGGCAGAGGGCTGAATCCAAAATTCACCTCCCACAAACAGAACAGCCCCTTCTGTGGAAGGCTGCAAAATCAGCACAGCCATTTTACTAGCAGAACTGTGGTGGTGGCGGCAGCTATTTTGGTTATTCGCTCTTTCCCTTGCAATTCCCTATGCTTTCTGAATAAGCGTTCTGCAAGATGGGGATTCATCCAGAACAGCTTGGAAAGTAGTGATGGGAGACTGCAGAAGCAGGGGGAATTGGTGGAAACCACCTATCCCCTTTTCCCGCCAACTGGGGTGCACTGTGAACACAAAATACTTAACTGTGTTACTTTTGCAAGCCATCTGAAAAACATTACATTTTTTATTATTACAGGACAATATAGGCTGATGTCCAAGGCAGCGAACAACTTGTTCCCACCTATTCCTGGGGAAATGTGGGAATGTGTTGTGTGTTTTCAAACACCAAGTGGATCTTCCCTTTGAAATCTAAAGAATTTAGACAGTAGTGTGTATTGAGCAATTAAGACCTAATGATTTATTGAGGGGCAATTTAAAAAACAAAAACATGTGTACAGCAAATTAATTTGCTGGATTCTGGCCATAGTTTCCTCAGGAATTTTTCCAACATTAAATAAAAGATTCCTGCATATATATAAAAATAATACTAAACAGCTGTCAAAAAACCTCAATGAATATTTGCCTAATAAAACTTACCAAGACTGAATTTATTACAAATGCATTGCATCAGCCTTCCCTGTCCAATACACTCCATATGTGTTTAAAAAATCAACTCAATACAGCTAGCGATAATGGGAAACATAGTCCAATTTATCTAGAAAGTGCCAGGCTGAGGTTGGTGATATTAAATTAATAAACTACTAACGTTGTTTGAATTAATACAGAAATCAAGACTAGCAGGTTTTATTCATTTCCTCTTGTTTTATACAAACATATGAACCAAAAACTAAACTCTCTCTCTCCCTGACCTCTAAATAACTAATTCAAGCCAATACCTATGGAAAAAGCAACAGAACTTTTCCTCTAGTCTGACTGTTCAATCAGGAAACACACCAGTGATCAGTATCAAATCTGCTGAAAAAAAAAGCTAGCTTTGGCAAGGAATTAAAAAATCACCAACCTACTAATCTGCTTAATATAACTGCCAATACATACCCAAACACATCCAATTCTGCCCTTGCTTGAGAACAGAATGCAGAAACATTGCTAATGCCCCTGCCCACTCCAGATCCAAATAAGTAACAGAGGGGAAAAGAAGATACCAGCTTTCACATCACTGATCAGCAACAACCATGTTCTTAAGTGACCATGCCCCCAAATAATCACCAAAATGCACATCATCATATGCCCTTGCACTTTCCCAATAGGTGAGAGGTATTCCATGCAGTGTGTAAATAGCATGTGGGCATGTGAACAGCACAAGCAGAAAATGGTGCCATTAGCACAGAACAAAGCTGCCAGACCACAGTATACCTAGTCCACAGTAAGAATGTAATAAATATTCATTTTTTACATCCAGACACTTCATTGAAAAAATGGTCAACTGGTGTGAGGCTTTTCACTAATGCACAAGAACAAAAAGAACAGGGGTGGGGCAAGAGATGTCTTCAGCAGCATTAGCAAGTATTTATGTCTTTGTACATCAAAAAAAACCCTTTTGCGAAAAAATGCATTAAAAAGTTTTTTAACGAAAATATGTTCGTAATTTTTGTTTTTAAAAGTCTCCCCAAAATTTCTGTTCTCAGTTGAGAGAATGAAATGAGCAAAATTTTACATCCTTTGGCCTCCCAATTCCGCTTCCAAAACCAGAAATTTCTGGAAACAGGCAAGAAGGGCCTACAGATATTCCAATATCAGGCACTGAACACAGAGCTTTAGACAGAGGTTTATGTTTTGCCACCACAAAGATTTTATTTAGTTGTGCTTCTTAAACCAACAATCCCAGTTTATTTGCATTCAATACTAGCCTTTAGCTCAAAAGAAGACCAATTAAATTCAGCTGCAACCATGCACCAGGAACTCTAGAAAAACAGAAAGGAACGGAACACCACAATAAACTAGAAGAGGATACAGGATTAGAAAGAGTGGGTGTTTATGGTTAAAAAAACATTACAGAACTTGAATACCGGTGAAGATGGTAAGTATTCTCAATAAACTTCTTAGCTTTCTTTTGTTGTATCTATACTATACCACTGAAAATAATCTCATTTGGTAGATGACCATTCACAATATCCAATTTGTCAGGACAATGTACAAAGGTATCACAACGAAGACACAATGCTTACAAGTAGTTCAAATGCAAGGATGTTTTTGCTTTTATTTTTTAAAGGCAGATTATAAAAACAGCTTTGCAAGTAAGTCCTTTCGCTGTAACAATGCCGCCACACTGTACACATGCATGTTAAGATGTGCTTAACAATTGCAGGAAGAAAACAAAAGCCAGTGCAAGTGTGTAGCAGTAGCTGTCCCAAATGAGACATTTCTTTCAAAGTTTTCTCTGCTAAGCCAAAAAATACCTACAAGTACCAGAGTTAGGGAACGCAGCTTCAGACATTGTGTCCAGCTGTCAGCCACTTTCTTAGATGCCATGGATACGGAATATTTAAATATTCAGCTGTAATGAAGCAACATCAGGCTCAGTTATTTTATTACCTGCTTATAATGGAGCACCGTTCTATATTTGACACAGGCTATAAAACTCATAAAGTAACAAGAGGAATGCTCAGGCACGCCTGGCATCCAGTGGTCAAAAGGCAGTGTGCCAGTTTATCAGGGCACACAAAGGAGGACTTGCACACCTTCCTCCACCCCTCCATTTTTCTCCCCACCCTGACAAGAGAGTTTTACCAACAGCCAGTGCAATGCTGGACTAGAACCCAAGTAGCTCAGGTTCTAAGTTGCCAGGAACCACGAAGTTCACCAGGTGACATACAGCCAGTTACTTAGACTGATCCACTTCGTATTGATACTGTGAAGATAAATTGACCGGGGGGGGGAGGAGTTTCATGCACAAGTGGGGATAATGAGATGGAAGCCGTGTTCAGCTTTCTAAAGGAATAGTAGGATATAAAAGTAGTACATAATCGCTGAGCTGAACATGAGTATGCTCCCCCTGAGCCTGCCAAAACGGAATGCAATCAACAATGAAAAGATGAAGGAACTGTGGTACAGGGAACAGGCATAGGTGAGCCTTTGGTTTCCCTTCCCGGGAATGTAATTTCTTTTAAAGCTCTGAAACTGGAAACAAATTAGGCCAAGTTACTAGAATTCTCTTATACTCTGTAAGGCATCCATCACAGAAACAGTGCTGTTTGTTCTAGACTCCATTCAGAAACATGTGGGAAAGAGGGCAGGCATGGGCACTAGCCATGCCCCCGTATGTCCTGATAGTGACCATTGTAAGGCATCCCTCTGCGGACATACGTGGAGGACAGCTGAGGTAGGAAGCAGAGCAGCTGCAAGTTTTCAGCCTGCAAGTTCTACATACAAAGAAATTCTGATGGGGGTTCTAGCAGAAGTAGGGTTAAGAGAGTAATCCTAACTGTAGAGAAACAGTTTATGCATACTCCCACCTAGCAGCCTGACACACGCTCTGCAGTACTCTGTGTTGTAGTACTCTACTGTCTCCTACATGAAGAGTATATAGAACAACTCTAATACAACGTCTTTTCATTACCCCAACTGTTTCTTACATCCAAGACCCTACATTTAGAGAATTTCAGCCTGCAACTTTAATTTGAAGAGAGCTATGGCTGGGTGGGTGGCTCAGTGGTTTAGGTATTTGGTAGCAGAGCCAGAGGTTAGATGTTTGATTCCTCACTGTGCCTTCTGGAAGAAGAGTCAGCCTGTGTAGTTCCGGGCAAGCTGCACAGTCCCAGGGTGTCCCAGAAGAAGAGAATGGTAAATAATTTCTGAGTATTCTCTCCTTAGAAAACCCTGAAAGGGGTCGCCATAAGTCAGAATTGACTTGACAGCAAGCAATTATTATTACATGAAGTATATTCTTTGTTATTACAGGAATCTTGAACCTGTTACGTCACATATCGAAAGAGCATGAAAAGGAACGATCCTTTGGTGATGAAAAGTAGAGAGGACCAGAAAGATATCCACACTGGTAGTATCTCAGTAAAATAAATGGGCACGATTCAGTAGTACATTTTCTAGCATCCATCCTCCCAAATGAATTAATGAATACAACATCACCACACTTCAACAGCACTTTCATGCAACCAATTTCTAGTGCACGATGCCCATGATATCCATATACCCAGATATTTTTTAAAAAGATGTATGCAAAATAAATCAGCATTAGATATAAGAAATAGTACCTTCAACAATTCTGTCATCAATATCTTGCCCACTGCCATAAGATTCAGTCAAATACCTTTAAGAGACCAGAAAATAATAATCACTTGTACACTTTTAGCATTATTTGTTTAGAAAATATACTGAAGATTTCCCCACCATAATCATAGGCTGTGTCTGAAGTTTGTATCAGAAGAATCTCACTTGTTCTTATAAGCTTTCCCCACCACCACTACAGTCTCTTCTGAGGGTCAGGGGGTTCTCAAGAAAAGCCTGGACACCACACAGTGAAAGGGAAAAGGAGAGAAAAATCAGGTATACTGGAGATGAGACAACTGACTGAAGCAGGTTTGTTTAAGAGGCGCTGAACCAAGAGGCACACACAGTTCTCACCATCAACACAGGAGCAACATCCAGGTGGCTATTCAGCATCTGTTACCTGAGACAAGGGCTTCCCCTTTGCTGAATGGCAGGGCCAGCACTGTTTATTTACAAAACTGGAAATTTTATATTGGAAGCTCTGCCAATGCAAAACAGGAAGCTCTGCCAATATTGTAGGTCTTTCCTAAGGGTTCTCTGATGACCAGAAGTTTGGGCAGCCTTCCACTCTCATAACTTCTTGTATATAGCTCAATATATGGGAGATCAGATTATTTAAGGTTTACCAAGGCCTTTTCCCCAAAATTCTCTCTGTTAATGTCTGAGAATTAGAAACTGTTCAGTCCTCAAGAAACAAAAATGTTTGAGAATATATATATATATATTCCTCATTCCTTTCCTCATTCTCAATTACAGGCTGAGAGAGAGAGAGAGAGAGAGAGAGAGAGAGAGAGAGAGAGAGAGAGAGAGATCTCAGCCTGTAATTGAGAATGAGGAAAGGAATGAGGAAAGCCCGCAACTGAAATGACGACTCTTTGGTGAAGTGGATGGAGATGGGCCCGTCATATTTCTCAACCTCCCCAATCTCACAAGGCCATTTTGAGAATAAAACAAAATACAATAAATGCGTGTGTGCTTTCACAATGAGAAAATCACTATGCATGTTCACAGAGTTTTCTATAAAAGAAACCAGAAAAAGGCTCTGGACATTTGAAGCTCCATAATGGAGCCTCCTCAGAATTTTTACTTATGCTACTTGTGATTCCCATCTCATCAATATTTTCCTTGGTTTTGATTGCAACCAACATGATGTTTACTGAAGAAAGATGAAAATACCTAGAATGCAATGTTTTATTCAAAGAAATTGTTTTCAACGGGAGATACAAACCGTAAAACAAATTTAGTGTTTTCTGTCTTGCCAGCTCCTGACTCTCCAGACACAATGATCGACTGGCTCATCTTCAGGACTTTCATGTCACGAAATGCTTTATCAGCTGAAGTAAACATTTAAGAGGATATTAGCACAGATACATAACAGCACACAGATCAGTATCTTCATTAGCCCTTTGAATACTATGAAATACTTCTGTGTAAACATTGTTAGAAGCAATGGAATCAAAATGTTTCCCATTAAATTATTCAGCTCTACACTATCTACGTATTACCTGAAGATTAAGTGCACAGCAACAAGCAACGCCATCCTGGTCAAAAATTAAGATTTTTATTGTATTTGCAGGGTCAGCCAAAGGCATGTTGTCTCCTCCAAAATTTGACATAGAGAAGCTGACTAGACTAACAATTACATTTTACTTCAGTACTGGTGATGGGACAACAGATTCCTTCATACCTAAGTTGAGCAGGCCAGTTTAAGGGGTGCTGGATAGACCAAGAGGAACACACAGTTCTCACCACCAACACAGGAGCAACATCTAGGTGGCTGCCAAGCATCTGTTACCTGAGGCAAGGGCCTCCCTCTCCCTAACGGCAGGGCCAGCCCTGTTTATTTGTTTAAAACATTTATATCCCTTCTTTCTACAACATAATCTACAAGGGAGCTAACAACTCAAAAGAGAAAGAGATACCAGGCACATGAAAGTACCCTTCCCCAATCTAATGCCAGCCACGTTTTGGCCTACACCTCCAAGAAACCCACCAGGACATTGGGGGAAGAAAGCATTAAAATGACTCAATCCAAATAAATCGCACCAAACAGGTTACAAATAAAGCAAGAGCCAAAAGACCTTTTTAAGTTTGGAAGTCCTAATGGGACATCAAAACAAAAGCGTAAGCAGTGTTCAGCAAATGTGTTTAAAGCAGCCATTTCACAACATCTGGGTTGTTCCTGAAAAAAAAATCTGATTCCCAGGTCATATCTGATCCACCTGATGTCTGACAGTGGAAGTGCAATGAGCAGAGTCTGAGATGATGATGATGATAGTAAAGGGGCAACCTCAGATAGCTGAAGGTAGCCTTTCAAGTTCCCTTCCCTAGGCCATTTAGGGCTTTGCTTTCACCCTCATAGCTTGCTTGGCTGGCTGAGACACGGCATTTCAGTTACCCAATCTCGCCTCAACTGGACTTCAGTTTTAGTCATTATGTCCATCACTGACTGCTGTTTAGGACATCTACTTGTGTTCTATCGGGCATCTACTTCATATTTACGGGAGAAACGCCTAGCTATCTTTTTTCAAAGTAAAAAAAAGCAGTATCCTATGTAAAATTAAACTTCCAGTATTAAATGACAAACACCCATAATTTGAGATTGAGGTAAAATGGTACATGCCTTACCAATTGCATAGACATGTGGAGGCAGTGTCCCAAGAGATCTACCCTGGTACTTTTTTATAGCATCAGATGAATAGAGTTTAGGTATATCAAAGTAAGGGTTCACTGCTATCAAGATGTTGGCTACATAGGTCTGCAAAGAAAGAAAAGCCGTCACAAACTTGTCAAAAACACAGGCTGGAAAAATTTCTATTGAAAAATTCCAGGGGCCTAACAAGGAAACGACTTTGAAGCTGAATTGTAAGATTGCTAAAGCCAATCTCCATGAAATCAGAAGCATGGAGTTTAAACCTCCTGGAATTTAGAACTAAATTTACTTCAAGTTTTCAACTTCTTATATTAAACTAAGTTAAGGGTTATTTATTGCTTTTATTTGCTGTGTTTTATTATTGTTTGGGTTTAAATTACTCTGTAATTCACCACAGGATAAACACTGTGTAGGGTGGCATGTAAATACCATAGATAAATAAACCATAAGCAAACCATTTATAATCCAAGGCATATTTATGAGAGGTGAATTTGTTAACAAATACGTAATTTGCAGCTAAGAAACACTCCCCAAATCGTACAAATCTACACTCAACTTTTTTTTCAAAGCGAACACATACCAGCGGTCTGATGCAGGCAAACATGGCAGTAGGGTTGTGGGGTGGGGGGTGAGAACTGTTTTTAATATAAATGTAGATCCATTTCTGGCATTCCTTGCACAAGTTGCTTCCTTCTATTTCACAGCTGTCATTTGCCAGAGCAGATGGCAAGGACTCAGTATTATTTAGTCAGAATCCATTACATAGAGTCAAGCAATCTGATAACCGCATAAAAGATTAAAGCAGTCATTTGAGCCAGGAGGTGTCACAGGAGGATTGTGCCTGTTTCGTTTAAAAAAAAAAAAGCATCTGCTTTTACCTCACCTTACAGTTTAAAGCAGCTGCCTGAAAACTTCAGCACTAGTGATGTAAGCAACACAGAAAACATCTTACACCCACACAGTTTGAATATGTATGTGTTCATTAGAATGGCTGTTCCGAAGTCGTATGCCTATGCCATAGTCCTACAGCTCACCTGTTTCTTAATAAACTGGTCAATGTGTGGGTGGGTGGGGCAAAATTCGTCGTTTTCATACAGACCACAATGAAACACAGGTACTTACATAAATTCTGTCCTTACTGTATCGAACTTTTATATTGTGTAAGAGTGTGGCTTCATTTAAATACATGAGAGAACCTGCAATTAAAACAGAGCACCAGTGTATGTTCACAAAACAGTCATTCCAGTTTTATCACCAGCTTCATTTCTAAGTAGTTCATAAACATACAACTAACACAGAGGCTGGGTGTAAGGCGTTGCCTGTAATCAATACATTTTCTCGTAATGAAGGTATAACTATATTAGGGCTGTAACCTGATGGGCAAAATCCTGTTCCCATAACTTTGTGCCAGTGTAAAACTGATCATGGTGCTGGAAATAATTAATTTTAATTAATTAAATAGTTCCTATTCCTGCCGCCATCACCCCATTTCAGTTTCTGAGGCTTCGTAGGACCCCTTTTTTGCCCTAAAGGAAGACTTTGGGAGTCTTGGGATATGGGGGAGTGGGATCTTTTAATAGTCAATAATCGCTGCTGGATCCCCACCAGTGGTTCTAATCATTTATTTTTAAAAGCTCCCCACCCAATGTCCTGAATCCAAAAGCATCCCCTAGAGCAAAAGAGAGCCCTAGGGAGCCTCAGAAACTGAAATGGGGGATATGAAGCTTTAAATTGATGGAAATTAATTATTCCCAGCACCCGATTGGGTTTAAACTGGCAGAACAACACCAACAGGATTTTGCCCAATGACAGGAAGATTGACTCTTTTCGCAGAGTTTCTGTAATATGATGTTACGTTTATAGTTGCAGGGGCAATCTCATTAAAAAGTGGAACAGTAGCATTATAAAGGGCTCTGTTAATTGTCCTTAAGACCAAAGTGTCTTTACTTGACATGAATACAGAATAATTATCTCAGCAACGTCTCTTTCATTAAAAGCACCAGCAAACAGTTCAGACAAAATATGTGACACCCATCCAGAATAATATATCTTCCATTCCTTTTCCATGCTTGAGCGATGCTTATTAAACATCTAAATAAACCACCAGGTTAATGTGCCTGTAATTAGCAACGAAATCTTCACCACTGCATTTCAGCAATCTCATGTCTGATACAGAAATTATACTTCACATAAAAATATGTGTTTCTTTGGAAAAAAAATAGAACAAAACAAGCTGAACATATTGGACTTGTTCACATCATCCTCCCAGCCCACACACTCTGCATGAAAGATGGGGGGGGGGGCAAATCTTGGGATCAACATCCTGTCAAGCAGCGTCTGGATTACAGAGGAAGTGAGATCCTGCATTCAAAAACATGCAGTTCTTTCCATACAAGTAGAATGTGTTATTTGCCCTGGGCTTGTTCCTGACCTCAACACATACAGCTCTCAACAGGTCTCGCACAAGAGTTGGATTTATAATACCAGGCGTTATTACTGTTTGCTACCCCAAGACAGAAACTAAACTTTTCACTTACAGTTATCCTCCACATCTTTCTTACTATCTTCCTCTGCAGGAAACACTTGGTTGATAGCAGCAAGAAACGTCTGTCAAAAAAAAGAAGAAAAAAAAGGAATATAACTTTAGGCTCACCTACAAATTGAAAAAGTATGTATTTTACAACCAAAATCCTTATTGCATGTCAGCAGGTAAAGCGAGGGAGAAACGATTCAGTCATACTCAGACATGTTTTCTTGAAAGGTTATTAAACATTTATATACACTTCCATAAAATTTCATTCAGCTCCACTTAAGTCTTAAAAAAATAATTAGAGATGATCATATGCACTCAACATACATGTAGGAAATGGTGTGGTTGTGTGTCTGTGCCTGTGTGTACACACATACAACCAACATACAGGTAGGAAGTGGGTAGGTGTGTAAGTGCATACAGACACACTCTTTTTATGACTCTGAACTGTTTTAAACTTGTTATTTCAATCTGAACCCATTTTTAAAACGAAATTCGTTCCTAATGACTCAATATAAATCTTTCCAAATGTGTATTTTGGGACTCAATTTGTTCTTATGCTCATTCCAAATGTTAAAATAGACCTTCTTAAGGGATCTTCTGTTATCAGTTATTTTCTCTTACTGATTTTTGTTCACAACATAAAACTTTCAAAGCACTTTAAAGTCTTACCTCTCATTTAATGTACCTGAACCCTCCATGCAATGCATAACATGAAATTAATAGAATATTTATTTATTTGTTATTTGCCTCATTTATAGGCGCCTTTCTCCTGATGAGGGGACTCAGGGCAACTCACAGTGTTAAAACAAGTAAAATTAAAATGAGAGTGTCAACCTTTTCCATCAATCTGCAATTCCTTTCAAAAGGTATTTCAAATGTAGAGAAACTGCTAGTGCAATTCTGATAGAAGAGGTTCAGGATTCTTGTCCTTACCTTATTTATGAGGTGGCTGCAGTGTGTGTGTGTAGGGGGGTGTTTCATTGTACACTCATCTCTGCAGCAGCCAACACCCTCCCACCTTCCCAAACATAAATTAAAACCCAGGATATCATGAAGAAGCTCTTTCCACAGGGTTCACTTCAGAACAAGAACTGTGGGTAGCCAGGGAAGCTGCACAGTGAATGAGATGTTTCATAGAAAGAAAAATTTAATGCAGCATCCTCAGCTACCCTGCAATTTTATAGAAAGCTCAAATATATAACCAGAAGAAATTCTAAAGGCCCTAAAAGTGACACAGAAACATACAAGGATGGTGTATGTTTCAAAATGTGGCAGAAAAGGGAAGCTTCTTTCCTGGGGAAAGAACTTGGGGGAAATTGGAGGACAACATTAAGGACACAGCAGTAGCTTCATTTTATCCCCTAGAGCTCAACAAAACCCTCTGCTCCTCTATAGCCTCTACAGGGAATGGAACTCTTACAAGCAGTATTATAAGCATCTGCAGGGGCAACAAAATGTATCTACAATAATCTCTCTAGAATGTACTATTTGGAAGGCGCATGGAAGGTGGTGAATTCCAAAGGATGACAAGTGCTGAGCCACAATTTCTCAGAAAAAAATAACCTGGGATTTACTGTTGCTTCCTCCTCCAGAAACAGAAGGTCATTTTGCAGAATTATTTTCAAAATGTACCCACCACTGTGGCCTCCTCCCTGTCAGCACCACAATGTCCTAGAACAGTGGTTCCCAATCTTGGGTAACGCAGGTGTTCTTGGATAGCAACTTCCAGAAACCCCAGCCAGCACAGCTGGTAGTGAAGGCTTCTGGAAACTGCAGTCCAAGAACACCCAAGTTATCTAAAGCTGGGAACCGCTATCCTAGAATATCACTAGGCAGATGCAGAAGAAGCCAAATGGTGTCCAGATTGACAACACAGATGCTACTGCACTTTGTGGGAGTGGGGTGAGGGAACAGAATACAGTTGTGCTATGCCTCTTCTAATAATGAGCTAATATCTGAGAAACTGTTGGAGAATTTCTCCTTGTGTATTTGATTTATTCTTTTAAACTGATTGTGAGACAGGGGCCGAGAGTGGTAGCCCTCTCGCTGGAGTGCCGTCCCTCCCCCTGACAGCCGAGAAAGAGATACAGACCTTGCCCGTCTCACCTCCCAAAAGAACAGAACAGCGAGGGACAGATACACGGGAAATAGAGGGAGAATTACAAAAGTTAACGGTTGAGAGAACTCAGGGAAAAACGGCGGGAGTAGAGCGGAAGAAGAGGGTGGAGATAGAGGCAGGAACGGCAGATATAAAAAGGAGGAAGGAACAGTTACCACCAGGTTGGGAGTGGGTCTGGATGGAGGACCCATGGACCGGAGCATGGGAAAGATTGAGGGTCACTAAGGAGGAGGCGGACTACAGGAAAAGGAGAGAGATCCCTCCGAGACCCTCTCACTGGGGAGAAGCAGAAGCCAGAGAGTGGCGGAGAAAACTAAGAGAGGAGAAAGAGAGAGTAGAGAGAGAAAAGAGAGAGAGGCTGGAATGGAGGATGAGCTAAATGAGGAGGAAGGGATACAGGGAGGATCCTGGATGACCCACACACTCGTCGGATGCTCCGTGTGGGTGGATGGCCGGGACGACAACACCGTGCCCCTGTTGGAAAGTGAAGCAGGACAGACGGTGAACCCGAACTTATCGGTGGACTGGCCGGGTCCATGGAACTCGGGTGAAGGGAACCCGTTCCTAGATGAAGAATGGAAGCCCCTGACTGACCCGCTGTCAGAAGGAGAAAAGCGTTGGAACAATTTTGTTGACACCGGTTATTTGTTGAATACACCAATAAACATCACACCTGTTTCTAAATTACAAAAATCTCCTGATTTATTTGAACAAAGGAAGGAGCCTAAAGTTGAACCCTCACACTGATGTGAACAAAGCGGTTTTGAGCCATTTATTCCTTCATGATTTTATATTACATAATTTCTCTCTATAATGATAACACTGAATGGGATCAAAGGATATCCCATATCATCTGCAGGTTCCATCTAGACTTCTCTCTTATCGAGAGGGACACAATGAACATCCAATGGACAGAACCAGACATACTGAAAGGAGACTTGTCACCTGCTCCAGTAGAATGGAAAATCCTATGGAGAAGATGGGGGCACAGGAGATGCAGTAAGGGGAACAAAGGGCAGCTGCTTGTGCACCACAGATGGTCATTCGTAGAAGTTAACAACTCTGCTTTACAGATTGGGAAAAGGACAGAAAGCCTTTTGTGTTGGCACCTTGTGCTGGCTGACATCAGATCTTCTGTCACCACTGGATGTGCTGGCACAGTTGCCTTTCTGGCTGACGTCAGACTGCACAAGAGCCAAAAAAGGGTCGGAAGAGTGAGGAGCAAGAAAGGAGCTAAGTTACAGTACACCATACATCTGAACCCCTCTCAGCCAGGACTCACATGCATTATGTCTGCACATAGTTAGGCCAAGCTTGGGATAATTCCAAGTAATTTACAACATCCCAAGGCCAGGGTGAGTTTAGATTCAGTAGAGCCTCAGCTCAGCCAGCCCTCAGCCATCTTGGCTAGTTCGGACTGCACAGGAAGGATGTAATCAAACAGCTGGAGAAGTGCATGTGGACCACACCAGAAAGGGTCACTTTAACAAGAGCAATTTCCTTGAAAGGGATCCTTCTGTCTGCCGGGGAAGCGCTCCAGCACAGCCTCCAAAAGTAGAAACCCTACAGATGGATCAAAAAAGTCCGGCTTGGGCAAGGACCGGTGTTGGGCTGGAGCGCATTTCCCCCTACGTTGTGTAATAACCAGAAAACAAACTGCACCAGGTCACTCCACAAGCAGTCCAACAATGTTATCTATTTCCCTGTGTGACCACACCCTAAGCCTAGAGTGAACTCCTAACTCCAAAACTTTTATTTCTTCACTAAGAAGGAAAGTGACACATTTGGGACAAATTGAAATATATGGAATATTTATTTTCACATCAAATTTAAACTTAATTTTACTCCTTTAGTAACATAAAATGCTTCATTCATAGCTTAGTCAGCATCCAAATTGTACCATTTGGAGTATTTATGAAGCCTCAATTTCATGCAAGCAAGATGGTGAACATAGTCTGTACGACAGAGAGAGAAATGCAAACTCATGCAGCCGAAGCTCATGTATCTTAGCTCTCACCATCAGAGAAATAGGTAAAAATGAAAACAAAAACCATGAAGTTAGTAACAAAGAAAACAAAGTGTACTATTTGGATAGAAATCGTCTTGCTTCTACTGTGAGCTGTCTCCTCAAAATCTGAACAGAGGTGACCAGGAGATGGCAAGCAGCAACCTACGATCTATATTCCTCTCATGCAGAAATGAATCTTCGATTTAAGCATTGTACAGATCTATAGTACTAACAGTAATTACCATTCTCTAACTGTACACAAAGTTTGCTGGATAGCTCAGTGAGAGGTTGAGAGTTCAATTCCCCACTGTGCCTCCTGGTACTAGAGCCAACCTGTTTGGTCTTGGGCAAGCTGCACAGTCTCAGGGTGCCCCCAGAAGAAGGGAATGGTAAACTGCTTCTGAATACTCTACCTTAAAAACCCTGAAAAGAATCACCATTAGTCAGAATTGACTTGCCAGCACATACTTAATTTAACTCTGCAGATAGTCCTACATACATATCCAAACTACACATGAAATCCCTGCCTTTTGGAGTGAGTCAAACCTTGACATTAAAAGCATTTCACTCATTCAAGACGAAAATATTGAAAGGTTTATTTTCTATATTTCCCAACATTTCCTATTTCTCTATTGGAAAATTTGAAATTTTGTCCTGGGGTGGAAAATGGGTGGGTGAATGTCTAAATTTCCTGGGGGGGGGGGGATTTACATCCCTATTCTTAAGAAGCTGGAACAGTCATGGCCAAATTTCCAATAAATATGGCAAATAAAGCTGACAAAGAAGTGCAGCTCTGTCATGTTCCTCTTTTTAAATCAAATCTCAATCTGATCAAGATCTTTCTTAAAATTACTTCCCGTTGGTTCAACTGCACCAACAGGATCTTGCCCATTATGGGTTGGGCTCAACTAACAATAGCCTTTCTCCATTCATAAGGCATGCAAATAACTCAGGATGGGGACAGAGAGGAGATGAAAATGGCTTGGCCTCATCTCCTGCTGGCTGGAGAAGAGAGGCAGAAATCTAGTGAGACTTTTGCTACTTTAGTCTATCTTCAGCCCCAGAGCAAAGTGAGAAGAAGGTCTGGCCTTGGACAGAAATCAGACAAGGAGGTGGTAGCAGGAGAAAGATCAGAGTGATTAAAAATCAATGTACAACTTTTAATAATAGTAACTGCATGTCAACAAGTCAATTCTGACTTATGGCCATCCTTTTTCAGGGTTGCCCAAGGTCACACAGGCTGGCTCTTCCCCTAGGAGGCACAGTGTGAAATTGAACTCCCAACGTGTGACTCCTCAGCCAGATACCTAGACCACTGAGCTATCCAGCAAGCTACAATTAAACCAAACTATAAACCCATTCTGAACTCTGAATCCAAAGCTTCATGTTTCCTGTGCCCCTCCCCTTCTAATAAAGGGAAATATTCCCCATATGAATCATTGCATACACCAAGCATTCAGAATGTCAAAAAGGTCAGTGGAGGTTTCTGAGCATTCAGCTCTCCACAAATGAGCTGGAGCCACTGAAACACTGCCAACATACATTATGAGAATAAATTCAACCATATGCAGGCATTCAGATAGAACAGCCAAATGTCTGGGAATAAAATCTTTAGAGGATCAGTTTTATGCAGAAGAAAGCCGGGGGAGGGGAGAGTGGCTAAGTAATTTAGCCAGTTCAGGTCCCTTAGTATAGATCCAGTTCAGGTCCTTAGTATAGATCTTCTCAGGTTAGATAGGTATATTCCAAATTCTTGTTTTAAATACACACAAATGCCAAACCCTTTACTGATATTTGTATACCAGTTCACTTAGCAAGGCACAGCTTTAACAAAAATGACTTGTTTTCAGACTCTTTACACCAGAGATTATGGGCTTTAAAAAATTAAGATACATTTTTTAAAGGTGCAGGGCCATGTTTATTAATTTCTATACCACTTCCCATGCCTAACAATCAGAAATGGGGACTGGAGTCGTGGGACTCACTGTCAAGTCGGACTTAATTTGCACTGGTGACTCAACTCAGGTGTGTGGTGTGTTTTTTTTAATGCCTCAGACTCGACTCGCAACCTGGAACCCACCCACCCCCTCCTTTTTTTCTGAAGAAAACAAAATATTGTCTTTAATAAGGACTCAGTCTTGGGGCTTGGGACTTGGACACAAAGACTCGGACTCAGACCTAAAGATTTCCCAACATCCCTGCTAACAATATTTCAAAGCAGTCAGAAGCAAAGACCATGCTTGTCATCCATTTTAAAAAACTGATATGTATAAAGATACAGCCACCCTCAAGACATTGATCAGATTTGATGTAATATGTTCAGCCTTTGAGCAGAATAAAATCAATGTTAGCAATGATCCTCTCCCATTCAAATTGATGGCTGAAATCCCATTGCTTGGCATAGTAAGTCACACTGGAGAAGGTTCACTGAATCGATGCAGATTTGGTGAGTCATCTCCTCTATAAGTTCCACTGATTAAAATGAGCCTGTTCAGTTGCAACTTACTATGCTAAAGTAAATCACAACCAGAGTAGGCCCATTTGAATCAATGGAACTCACAGAGGAGTTGATTCATCAAATCTGATTCAGTGTGCCTACCCAATGCAACGTAATATGCTAAACAATAGGATTTCAGCCAATATGTCCTAAGCATAACTTGGCACTATTTTCAGTGACTCCAGCAGTTACCAAAAGATCACGCAGATAAGGAATTTCCAGGTAAATTAAAACTTTATATTAATCTAATCTGGATGTAGCCATACTTCTACCCTAAAGACATAGGTTCACAATTCTGGTGAACTCTCAGAATCAGCCCTGAGCCTAGGTGTCACCATTTCTGTGGCAGTCACAGCTTGTGTACCAGTTGGGCCCATTCTTTCAAATGTCTGATCTAACCATGATGACACATGCATTAGTTTCATCTCACTTAGGTTACTATACAACTTTCTATATGAGGCTGCCTTCCAAAACTTCAGATTCGAAGAGGCCAGACTGTTACTGGGAACAGCTACAGAAAGCAGACAACTCACCTGTACAAACAGCTTCACTTCCTAGTGGTCTGAGAATGATTCAAAGTGGTGCCTATGACATATAAAGAGTGTTACTGCTTGGTTGCAAGCTATCTGAAGGACCATAGTCTCTACAGCAGCAGCTTGCCTGGGCTCTCAGATCTTTGGTGGAAACTCTTCTCTCAATCCTGCAACCTTACGAATCATGTTTGCTGAAGATATGAGGAAGGCCTTAACACCAGCAGCTCCAGGACTCCAGAATTCCCCACCAAGACAGTCCAGGTTGCCCTCACTTTCTCTGTTGTTCTTCCAATTATGGACAAAGACTTCTTTATTCAGGCAGGTTTTCAGCAACTTACTGGCTACAGAAGAAGAGGCTGTATTTTTGAAGTTGCATTTAAAATGCTTTATAACTCCACAGTGTTGTTAGTATTTAGTAATACATCTCTGTGTATGTTTCTATCTGTACCTTCTTTTATCTTTACCTATATATTTTATTTTTGTTGTGAGATGGCCTAGATCTCAGAATGGTCATATGTAATTTCAATAAGTCACCATCATCATCATCCTTATACTGAGAGAAACAACCACCAATCACTAAACAGCCTGCGCCTTACGTATAATAAAGTTAATTTTCATATACAAAGAGGACATAAGAAGGGTCATGCTGGTTTAGAATCTAGTCTAGTGTTTGTTCCCAGAGTGGCTGAGCACAATGCCTCTAGGAAACAAACAAGTAGGATGTGAGTACCTTCCTGCTTGCTTGTGTTTTGCAGCAACTGGTTTAATACAGTGGTGCCTTGACTTACGAACGCCCTGACGTACGAACATTTCGACTTACGAACAGCTCCGTTTGCAAAATTTTGCTTTGACTTGCGAACGGAGCTTTGACTTATGAACAAAAAAAAGCGGGGAAAGCAGGAAATGGACTTTGGACTGCCTGGTACTGTAATTTTAAAATGTAAAAATTGATTTAAAAGGTGCTTGGTTTGGTTTAAAGCTCCTTGGTTTTAAAGGTGTTCTGTTTAAAAGGTGTTCGTTCCCTCCCTCCCTCCTTTCCTGCCCTTTTTTTTAACCTAAGTCATTTTAGGTTAAAAAAAATTTCTCCCCCTAGTGGTAGAGGACGGATTAACCGGTTTTGCATTAGCTCCTATGAGAACTAATGCTTTGACTTACAAACGGCGCCTTGACATAAGAACAAAAAACAGCCGGAACGGATTAATCGGTTTTCAATGCATTCCTATGGGAAATGCTGATTTGACTTACGAACGTTTTGACTTACGAACATCTTCTGGGACGGATTAAGTTCGTAAGTCAAGGCACCACTGTAGTAGAAGCAACAGACTACACAAGTGAACTAGATAGGCCACTGAGTTAGCTATCTGGCTATGGGATTTTAATTTCCCACTGTGATTCCAAAGAGAGGAACCATGCATAGCCTTGAGCAAGTTGCACAGTTTCTGGGCACCCCCAGAAGGGGGGAAATGGTAAACCACTTCTGAATACTCTCTATCAAGCAAACCCTGGAAAAGGTAATCATAAATCAGAATTGACTTTATGGTCTATAATTATTGTTATTAATACATTACATAACCATCATGTACAGCTGCAACCGATTGGACATATTTAGATAATATAAACTATATTTATTATTAATGATATTTGGTTTTTATAGTGCTTTCATGTGTTCATTTACATTATCTTGCAGTAATTTTTTACATCTTAATTACAACAAGATAATAAGGCCAACTTATACACGGTTCACATGCTATCTTATACAGATTTACTAGGACATTATGTTTAGGATGGCAGCCGTAGTATTAGATTGTTTAAAAAACCAAAGGAAATGTGCTGTCATTACACAATACAAATGTAGAAGAATGACACCTTTATTAGACCATTAAAAAAAATCAAACAATTAATACAAGCTTTTGGACTTGGGATGGGGAGAAGACCACACAGGGACATAACAGTCTCCATCTGATAGTATAAATTTTGGTTTATTCACCAGGTAGAAGCCAATTGAAGTCCAATTACAACCAATTAAAAATGTTACCTGATGAGTGTGTAATCAATGTTACTCTAAGTCGTATTCCAGCTAGGTTGATGTAAAGAGTCCTCAGCAGTGCCTGGGGGGCAGGTTTTTGCAGTATCTCCAAAGTTTTTGGTTTTTTTAACTACATCTTAGGTTACAGTCTCATACCTACTTGCTTCGTAGTAAGCCCCATTTGAACTGAATGGAATTTACTTCTGAGTTTACATGACTCTGCTGAGTAATCCTGAGTAAGATAAGGCTGCTAGCCCTATAACACAATAATATAATTGTAATATGTAACATTGAAATATATAGTAGCCAGTCAGCTTCAAGTAATTACAAAAGATTTTTGGCAAGCAATATTTTTTGTTTTGACTTTGCAGCTTAGACATTCCCCTGAATCTGTCAGGATTTAGGAGATTCATTCTGTTGTTACTTCTTCTGCCACATCATAAATTTAAGCACCTGCACATACGTACATACATAAACACTATAATGGAAGAGTGTCCAGAGATGCATAGAGGTGAGGGAAAGAATTGTATTAAAAGGGGGAGAATTATCCCAAGAATGTTGAGATTTTAGAGAGTACCAAGTTCTTCTCTAGCTTGTCCTTATTTTCCTGTACACCACCTTACAGTTGTAAAACACAGTCTTGTGACAACACCTCCATTAAGTCTCTGTGCTTCGCTTTTCACAGAATGAAAAGCAGAATTAAACTTGGTATTGCATTATTCCTGAGGAAAAGCTACCGACTTCCTTCTCCCCTAAACCAAATTTCCCCCCTCAGAGATACATTAAGATTCTCCAGCAGAAGGAAGCCTGCAGTTTCCCCTTTTGACCGACAGCACCCGAGGAACTTCCTCTGCTCCATCAGGCAGACAAATCTGTACATTCCTTTTTAGCTTTTCTATGTGTTTGTACATATGTATAGGTACATTTCTGTACACTTTATGGACTGTGAAGTAAAGGCCAAAATGAAAAAATAAAATAAAATCTGAACAACTACTGTAGATACGTGGTCCCATGGGCCTCTTCCCTTCTGTCATGGGGCATAGCTACTTCTTGCATATCATTATGGAAAATCTTCTCAAATGCAAACCAGATTATCCATTTTGACCTAAGAATGCAATGGTTTAGAAGTCTGAACAAGGTTTGATCCAAACAAAAAATAATCTGAAATCAGAACTTGGAAAAGTTACTTTTTTGTATTACAATTCCGAGAATGCCTTAAAGATTCTGATTTTAGTCCAAAAATGTTATGTATTTTTGCAGGTTCTGCTCTAGATGTACATCTAGCTGGCACCCAGCTGTGTAGTTCTCCCAGTTATATCACAAGCATTTTGTTTTGTATTGTGTCATCACAATTCTTCACATTAGGTTGCCCCTACTCCTATCAGCAGCAACTAACATTGCAGAGTGAGTGGAGGGGAGGGAAGCTGTAACATAACATCACAATGCTCACATTCTATTGTTATTTGAATAAGTTTTCCATAATTTGCCAGAGCTAATAGCAGTTAATTGGTGAGATGGTCGGATACACTCTAATTGTACAATTGGGCATGCTATCAAGCATGCAAACAAGAAACACTGTGACACCTCATCAATTAGCTACACTTAGCCATGACAAGTTTTGGGCACCTTGCATGAAAACCGGCATGCACTACCCTGTTCTAAACCTTAGGATAACAAAAGCATGGGTGCTGTTTTCAACTGGCTATTGATACTGGGGCAGCCAGCCATAGGAGCACCATTGCCCAGAAGCAGCTACTTTTACAAATGACATTGTGTGTTTGGGTGGGACTTTCAGAATTTTTTTTTTATTCCAACTCCTAGAACTCTCCAGTCAAAAGTTAGGCAGATGCAGCCTAAAAACAGAAGGCAAGGGTACTCCCACTACCTATTAGGTTGTAAAGGACTCCTCCCAAACAACGACTCCTCCCAGGAAGTCCTGTAGCTCCCAGGAAGCACCAGGGCATTTTCCTTGTTTTTGAATGTAGAACCAGGCCAAAGGAGGCACCGAAGGAAGTAAGAAAACCTAGTCTGTCGACTTCTGTTCTTGGGCTGCATCTCCCAGAATTCTGCCTGGGAAATTCTTGAAGAATTCTGGAAGTTGGGGTCTAAAAAAATCTGAAAATCCCATCTCTACTATGTATACTATGAAGTCCTCTTGAATAAATTGTTCATCTTTTCCAGCACTTCACTGAGTTATAATATCACACAATAAGTGACAGCTGTGACAAATGTATAATCTTCTCAGTTTTCTACAGCCTGCAGTCATAGTGCATCCGAAGAAGCACTGAAAACTGATTAGACTTGTGAAACCGTAGCTGAAAAATTTCTTAATTAGCCTCTTATAGGCACTGCTCACAATCCACCATACTCTCAAGCATGCTTCTGTTACATTAATGGCACTCCAACAGGCCGGATTACACCCACAGTTGATCATCTCACAGAGATTCTTCTCAATTTTCTACAGACGGTAACCACAATTATCTTATTATGGAAGATTTATGACTGCTCATCAACATTTTACATTCTTTTAACTAACAAGCTTCATGCTATTGTGACTCTAATGCTTTTGAAACAGAATACTATATAACATTATATCCCATAAAATTCATGTAAGGTGTATATTCAGTATTTTAATTATTTACTTTTCAAATTATAGATAATGTATTTTTTTTCTTTTTATAAAAATGAGCAATATGTGTCATTTTGGTAATGTAAATGAAATTCAAACTCTCATTGGACGAATTACGTGTAGGAGAAAAAAAAACTATCAGAGCCTTAGTTTTTAAGTTCTTACTTGAAGACACACCATTGCTACTTTAAAGAACAGGTAATCCAGGTTACACCAAATATGTGCTTCTGTAGGTTATAACATTCTATCTCTCCCAGGATGAGTAGATGGGCCTACTCATCCATTGTTTTCTTCTTCTGCTTGAGTGGGAGACAAGACTGACAAGGTGTAAAGGTTTGCTCTGGAAATTACCTGGCCAAAAAGTGTATTTTAGCAGCTAAGCTTTATGTAACAGTATAAAGAAATGCAGGTATTCCTCATAAGTGATTCATCTGAAACAAATGCAGATCCAGATAATTGTGAAGAAGAGATTCAAGCAAGCAAACAAAACACCCATTGTTACTTATCATAATATTGACATGGTACATGGTACAATATACATAATATTGACATGGTACCATCCAGTAGCGATGTATGGAAGTGAGAGCTGGACCATAAAGAAGGCTGACCACCGAAGAATTGATGCTTTTGAATTGTGGTGCTGGAGGAGACTCTTGAGAGTCCCCTGGACTGCAAGGAGATCAAACCTATCTATTCTGAAGGAAACCAACCCTGAGTGCTCACTGGAAGGACAGATCCTGAAGCTGAGGCTCCAATACTTTGGCCATCTCATGAGAAGAGAAGACTCCCTGGAAAAGACCCTGATGCTGGGAAAATGTGAAGGCAAGAGGAGAAGGGGACGACAGAGGACGAGATGGATGGACAGTGTCATCGAAGCTACCAACATGAATTTGACCCAACTCCGGGAGGCAGTGGAAGACAGGAGGGCCTGGTGTGCTCTGGTCCATGGGGTCACAAAGAGTCGGACACGACTTAACGACTAAACAACAACAACATGCTCTGAGGGGTCAAAATTATGAACAGTGTACTTCAGTACTGTTTCTGTCTAACAGAAACTACAAGGTGATGCCAACCATTTCCATAGCTGAGAGCAGTTTCAGTAGTAATTCACTATGTTACCCACAGATCCCAAGAAAAATACAGCAATGAATTTGCCCATAAACTGTGGAGAAGACCCGACACAGCTCTCTGAACTACGGCTACAGACAGCATGGCATATGCATATCCAAGTACATAAGTTCTATTTTGTACTTCAGGATAATCTAGACACATGAACACTTAACTAGAGTTTAATGCTTGGAAGCATTAAGACACGCTAAGCAGACAGCTTTCTGAATTTCTTAAAGGGTATCACTGCACAGTTCTTCCCTTCCTGTAAAAGAAATTTCTTAAAATTATTAGCCACCTTTTGGAGAAACTTACCTTGCCTTTTTGATTTACAGGTTCAATAGTTAAGCTGTCAGGTCCAATGTCCACAATAGATCCCATCTGAAATCCATCTGTTGGGTGTGGAGCCCAAACAGGCTTCCCGTCCTCCATTTTGAGGAGCTATTTTCTACAAAGAGAAGAGAGAAACAAAGTTTACTTTTAAAAATATATTCTCTAGATATTTGGAGGGAAGAAATGTCACCAAGCAAAGACATTTCATCACATTAGCTAACCTACTAATGAGGAGAATTCTACAAAATAATTATTTACTTTCCTGAATGAAAGAATTCTGTGATGCCCTCCAGAGCAGAGCAGAATGACTTGGGAAAGCTGCATTATGGCATGAACTGGTGACTATCACAGTAGTGTTACACAGCACTGTGTAATGTACAGCACTTAGTAGTTACCAATACTGTACTGATTGATGCAAACAGCTTACATAATTAATTTGTGTGTGTGAATATTTCAACAGGATACTGGTTTCTGAACTCAACACTGAAATTCATAATACTGGGAAGTCCCATTCAGTTCAGTAGGACTTACTTTTTTTTTTAAACTCCAAATTCACTTTTCAGCATTTTTGTTTATTAAGCTAATCAACTAGGGAGCAAAAAGTGAAGAGCATAAAACTGTATATCATTTAGCCTGATTCTAGAAAATTTCTAAAACGTGCTTCGTTACATCACATATAATATCCATTCTGCATCAAGATTATACAGCTTAACATTAATCTAATGTATTTGGAACAGTGTTTGACTATTCCTATCCACACTACTAAATTCAAATCTCCCTACTGTAAGCTTTCCATTGGTATTTAATAGACAAGTCTTCTCTTAAGGATTTTATTTTATTTTGTCTTATGCAATGTTACAAATGTACCGTTTGAGACCTCAGTAAACATTCACGTCTACAACTCATAGCCTAGCCACCATGACTGGAACAAAAAACAAAGGAAAGAAAAGCCAACTTCAATGCAGTGTCCATGCATCTGCTTTTTCATTTGATGTGTCCTGGATGTTATTTGTCTTGGATCCAAAACAAACTATATGTCACAACAGTCATGAGAACAGTCCAGACTGCCCAGAGGTTCCCCTTCACACATACTGTTATAATGTATAAAAACAGGAACACATTTATGAGCTCTGGCCACAACGTTTTAAAAACTTTCCTAAATAGTGCATTTATATTCCCTCTTTCTTCAGTCATAAAATTCTAGGGGATCCATTTCTCATTCCACCATTCAGATCTGTCAGTTCAAAATCTGACTACCATCAAGTTTCGTGCTTATTTCTCTTCCATGAAAGCAACACATAAAAAATGAAAGCCCCATTTTTCGAAGTACCCTACTACAAGGTATGAGGCCAAACTGTGACGTAGATGAGCAGAGCTGCTATACCTGTTGAACATGGTGTCATTTTTAAGGGTTGCTCCTGAAACTTAAAAGGCACCTGCTTTCAAAAGACTGGTTTCTAAAGGTAATGTTAAGCATGTGAAGCAACAGTGGATTTATAACATTTAAAGGGTTTCAGGGGGGCTAGCTTTTGGTAATGGCTGGGAGACACTGCAAAATGTACAGAACACTGAGGAAAGCATCTTATCAGGCTGCAGATGGAGGAGGGATTGGCTCAAAGAAGTTGTTCAAAAGTTTGTACCACATTCCCAACTCCAGCAAAAAAGAACCAGTGTAGGGAACTGCCCTTCATTCTCCCAGTGTTGGACTTCACTCTACGAATATATATATGAACCTACCCGGCGAGCACCACAATCAAGGATTTTTTTTTCCTCAGGTGTCATCTGCATCCTCCCATGAGGGAAGCCCTTTATGTGACTACTGCAGTTCCAAACAATGTGTGTGTTTTGGCCCATCAAGTCACATTCAACTTATAGTGATCCTAACAGGTTTTCAAGGGAAGTGAGGTATTTAAAGAAAAGGCTTTACCACTTCCACAGCCCCAGTGAGCTTCCATGGCTGAGACGGACTTGAACCTAGATCTCACAAGTGCTAGTTGGACACTATCCACACCACACTGGGTGCTTCTTCAAACTGCTTCCCCAGACACACCTATTTGTTCTTATCGTTTGACTATGTGCTTAGCCTCCCATCTCTCTAGTTAGTGGGTTTGTCCTTAAGCTAGTTTAGTTGTCCTACAAGCACCTTTGACAAATTAAAGATTTATTTAAACATATCTATTCCACCCAATATTAAAAGATCTCAGGCCAAAGTAGAGACAATATGAGAACGTAAAATAATTATGAAACTTTTTCAACAAAATAAAAGAATTACAGACTATAATCAGTACAATGTAACCTTTATTCCCTTATAGCACCTTTTTGTACTATCTTCTGCATTTTTCCTTTTGCTCTCTACTTTTTTTGATTCAATTTAGAAATAAAAGTTTCTGACATTGACAAATTCAAACCATTCTCCCAACAACTGGCACAGAGAAAGAAGCTGGAAATACAATTAGTTTTTTCTGCCTTAAAATAGACCTCTTCAGCAAATTGCCTTTCCAGTTCCCTTGATGAGTTTTAAACCAGTTTTGCTTGCGGTTTCACAGGAGCACTCCAGCATAGGACAAAATGCTAGGGTGCCTGCAGTAGCTGTGTACAAGTATGACCTTAAGTCTGAAGAGATTGGAATGAAATCCCACTTCTGACCTCATACACTTTCCTCCCAAAAGTCTATGGGGGAATGCACACAAATATGAACGATGGTCCATATTCCAGTAGAGGAATGAGGCATGTACTGAAGTTTGGCTTAACACTACAGGCAAATGTAATAATCACTGTCTCACAGCAAATGTGTCTGAAAATATCTCACCACAGAGTACTTATATACAAATATCAGAGGATTTGAAAGAGATGCAGAATTTGAGTAACAGATGCATGGCAAAAGCAGTACACAGAATCAGACACAGGGCTCAGCAGAGAAGATGAGGCCTTTTCTGTAGGGTTGCCAGACGTCAGGCAAAAGGAGGACATGTCCTCCTTTTTAGCCTAATGTCCTCCGTCCGGCAGGCAAAGATAAAAACCTTTAAAATGTCAGGCTTTTGTATATTTTATGTTATAATTTTGGATGGGAGTGGGAGAGGTGGAAGGACGTCCCCTCCCCCTGTCTTTCCCAGCCCCCACCCGCCTGCCCGCCCATTACCTGCCGCCGGCGCCAGAGCGCAGCCCTCACCCCCTCCCGCCATGGCGGTGGCTGCTTGGCGCTCCGCCATGCCCGCCCAGCCCATGTGGAGCCCAGAAAGGCAGCACAAGAAGAGCGCCGCCCGCCGAGCCAGGCAGGAGCAAGCAGTGCCCGAGCACATCGATGGGAAGGCGAGCGCCCAGACTGTGTGTGTTCAAAGTCCCTTTCGGGGACTCCAACTCCCACACTCCCCAGCCTTGAACTTATGACCCTCGGGGGAGGGGAGGCTGCCTCATTCAGCTTTGCCCAGCGCCACTTTCCTCCTGCCTGCGCCGGAGCCTTGTTTGGGTGTCCATATTAGCAAGGTTGGCTCTGAGCCTGTGCAGAGTGCGAGCAGCCGGGGGATCCCGCAGCCGGGCCAGGGTGGGTTCGGGTACAATTGGCTGTTTAAATAATATTTTTTGGTATTTTGAAAAAAAGCCTCCATTGAATTCATTTTTATTTTTTAACATGACTGTTTCTTGGTCGGTTCACTAAGAGACATCTATTGGCAGCTATTGTAATAAAATTGTATTGACTGCGGGTTTAATCCGGAACGATTCAAATGAAACATTGAATACGTCCTCCTCTGTCCTCTTTTTTGTCTTTCTATGCCCTCCTTTTGGTACCCATGTATCTGGCAACCCTACTTTTCTGCAACCTGTTCAGAAAACATTCCGTGGGGAGCTTGTGGTGTTTTCCATGGGGAAAGTTCAGAGAATCCACAAGCAGGACGCTGGATTTAGTCCCAAAACTGTTTGTCTTTTTAACTTTTGTTGAACTGTTTTATTTTGATATTATTTTTATAGTAATTGTTCTTACCAGGTGGATTTGATTTAAATGAAATCAATTTAAATCATTATTTAAATTTTTAAAAAATCAGGATTTTTTTTATTATTTAAATCAAAACATTGATTTTTAAAATTTAAACTGTGATTTATATTGTGGGTTAACTCAATTTTTAAAAAAATAATCCTTGATTTTTATCCACCCTGGTTCCTACCTTGTTTAATATGCCAGTTATTTTACTGTGCTTTAAAAAATTACTTTAAATTGGCCTGGTAATAGATTCACAGGGAGGGGCATAAATCTAGATAATGTAGATGAGCATAAATAAATGAATAAGCAAGAATCCACCCTCCCATTACAGCTTTAAATTTGACATCTGCCCTCTCCTCCATCTGATGCTTATGAATAAATCCCCACAACCAATTCATACACCAGTCATGTACTTTATTGCCATGATCTACATTTATTTTTGGCAGCAGGTTCTCGTTAACACAATGACTCATACTCCTTAGAGAAAATGATGCCAGGTGCCTCAGTTTTCCTTTTGGTTTGTTGAGAGTAAGTTACAGCAATTTTCTTAGCAGGCCTGCTTTTGCTGAAACCTCTGCCAGTTGGAAGGAGGAGCAAAGGACGTCTGATTTTCATGTTCACATTTAAAACAGTCAAGAATGGGAAGTAAAAAAAAAAGAACCTGCACAGCTTGAAACTGGTTTTTCTTTTAAACCTAAATTAATCTTATATGAATTATTTAAAAAGTTCTAGCAAAGGCAACTGTAGAGGATTGGACACCCTTGCTGATGAAACAGGAACTGGCATAGTTCATTTGATATCAGGTATTGCTTTTCAGTCCATTGATTTGTCGACTACAGAACAATTCACCAGAAATGGAACTGTTGTTAATCTACATCAAGACATCTATTCAGTAATTTATTCTGATTTAATTTAAAGTAGACGACATTCTTCAGCACACAGAAATATTTTATTTATTTTATTTATATCGCCCATAATAAAAACCATACAACCTACGGCATAGAATAACCAATAGAACATTAAATTTAAAAATTGATTGAATGACTATAGATGTTACACTCAAGAAATAAAGATTTGAGACCTCAGAGGTCCACAAGACGGCAGTGGCCTTTGGCAGAATGGAGGAGGGACAGGCACGTGAGTCCCATAGTATAAACACAACCACTGGACTGAATGGCTTGCCACAAATAAATCCAGCTTCCTGTTTGACACTGGAACGGCGGTAATGGCCTGACACCATTGATCCATCTAGCTCAATACCATCCGCACTGACTGGTTAAGGTCATCCATAGGTTCAGATAGGATTGTTCTCCATCTAGAGACACCAAGGGTTGAACCTGAAGCCTTTACCATGCAAAGCATGTGCCACATCACAGAGTTACAACCCCTCCTCAAATCACAGAGCAAGATGGCAAGATACTTCTGAACAGCTGCCTGTCGCCTATCACTCCATAGCCCAAAGAGACACATAAAGTAGCTCCATCATTAACCAGCATCAGCAGCATTCAGGACCATTGGTGGGCTGGATCAGGCTAATGGAACGTTCCTCCTCCCCTGTCCTGAGGTTTGGGGGTGTATGAAGGGAAGGATGGTCCACCAGTCCTGAATGTTGCTGATGGAGGGGCTTTGCACGCCTATTTGCAGTTTTAACATGCAGAGCCTGCTACACTGGCTAGGGCTAATGAGAGTTGAAGTCCCACATCTGGAACACTTCATGTTCCCCACCTTTGGCCTAGAAATTACAGTGCGGCTTATAAACTATTTAAGGAAATTGATGCACATAGGTGTATACACATACCAATTAGACTGATATATAACAGCTAACCTCCTACACCTTACAGACATCAACAATGAGTCCCAGATTACTATATTTTTTATCAATAAGCTTAAATATGTACTCCTCATTGCCTTTGATATTTAAACTCCTTAAGTATGTACAACCCCTATCAATTAAACTCTTAATCAGGTTTTCCTCAGTCCCAAAGACTGCTACAGCATATTGATTATAGCTTCCAGATATTTATATATAGCACAACTCTTCCCTTCTCCTGTTCCAGTATCTCATGCGACACCAAAACCAAGCCACGACATATCTGGTTACTCTCCCTGCTGCCAACTCAACACACAGGCTCCAAAAGATTCAAGACCATTGTTTACCTCCACAATGGAGATTGGCATCTCCAGAGCAAGTGTCTTCTCACTGCACAGTTTGGTGAAAGAATGTTACATATTCTGTTTGCCCTTGGCACAACAAAAAGCCAGAGAGACTCAGACTGAGCCAGAGAGGCAGTGGACTTAATCCAACTTTACACGGTAAATTCCACGCTACAATGCATTCAGGGCAATGGGACATCTTCCACAGGTACGTGGTGAAATTAAAAGGAAGGCTACATCAGAGACTGGGCTGTACCAGCAATAATGAAGAGGTACAGACTTTGTTGAGCTGTCATTCATTTGGGTGTGGTTCTAATGACAAGGTCACAGAAATTTATTACATTCCCTTTGGCTGAACAATCACCTGCCCGCTGACACTTGACCCTGGTTGCGCTTCTGAAAATAGAGAATGTGTGTGTGTGAAAATATCCAACTACTTAGTTTTTATTGTTTACTCATCTATATCCCAGGCTTGGGCAAAGTGCTGCCCTCCATACAACATGGGACTGTAATTCCCACCATTCTTCACCATTGGTTATTCAGGCAAGGTGTGATGGGAGCTGAAGTTCGACAATGTCTGGAGGACCAAACACTTCCTCTTCTTTGGCCTCAACCTATGGCAGCTTTTCCGCTTTCAGTAACTCTACTACAAAATGGCTTCATGTCTGTCTGAAGTCAACAAGTTTCTTTACTCATGTCTGCCTTGCAAATCCACTTTGTATGTCAGAGATAAGAAAATGCCTAACAATGAAAATCTGAAAATTAGAAGGGAGAAAACAATTTCTCTGAGTATTTTTCCCCCCTTGCATGCATTCACTAGCTGAAATCCAGTAGTAATTTGCAAGTAAAGTAGGCCCACAGTGGGGTCAACTCCTCTCCTAGCTCCAGTGATCCAATGGGCCTACTCTACTTGTGACATACTACTGGCTTTTAATCAGTATGTTTTCTCTTTTGTTGTACACATTCAATATTTTCACAAACTATCCTGGGTGAGAAGTAATGGTGTCGTTGGTGGGACCTCTAGAGGACATCAGATTGGGATTTATTCCTAACCTACAAAACAAATGGCACATATAAGCAGGTAAAGCTGAAAAACAATGGGTTTTCGTTTATAAACCCATGCATTTGGGTGCTTTTGCCTTTCATAGTGGGGTCTATCAGCTGCAAGATCAATCGTGGACTCTGCCTGAGATTGTCTTTTTTTTTTAAGTCGATGTCCAAATCTGACTGTGAAAAATAATTCACTGCCCAGAATCCTCTTCCCAGTTATTTTTGTATATGGGGAAACTACATAAGTCTTGGTAACAAAGTGCCATTCATTAACAAGGTGTTTGTTGCATTCCTGAGAAAGCATTCAATTATACATCTGCTCAGAAACAGAAACAGCACTTCACTAATTGGCAACAATTTGCCACTAGGACTTAGACCATTTTCCTTACATAGGCATAAATCAATGAGAGGACTGGGGTGAGCAATAAAATATGTTTCAAGAGACTGGGAAAACAAGGGGTCATGGTTTCTGTTACTCTTCTGGAAAATCAGGCTTTGTAGTTTGTGCCTAGGACAAGATGACCAAGTGAAGGGGAGAAAGTACCCCCTGTTAATTGGAAGGCAGCAACCATCTGTGGCTTATCTCTGCAAGAAAGGAATCTTCAAGGCCAGATTGAGCTCATTCCTTGGCACAGAGTTCATTAGCAGAACGGGTGCATCTGAGTGAAGGGAGGGAAGAAAACATCTGGGAAACTCAACACCTGACTGGCAGATCTTCTGGAAGGGTTTGGAAACTGGAATTCTGGGTATAAAATGAGGACAGACGTTACTTAGTTTAGCCTAGTTATCTCTTAGGACTACTACGACAACTACTGCTAATCATGGTCCAGCAGCATTTATCTTTCCAATTGCATCAGTGTCACCAATTTTACCATCATCCATGATAACCTATAAGAAATATAGACAGAATGCATTTTCAAGCAAGAAGTAAAAGAATGCATTGTGGAGAAACGCTTGAACAGGCAATAGCTGACTGCTTTAAAGGTAGCTCAGAAAATGAAATGTAAGACTGTTCCAAATGTACAGTAGAAAACAATTTGCAATGACCTACAGTTGTGTTGGATTACAAACACAAAACAAATCTAGAAAGATTACAGTGGAAAAACCCATAAAAGACAACTGCACAGGATTTGCAGGGCTTTCCCTGATTTCCTTGACAATTCAAACAGTATCAAAAGTCTAGCAGCTTGTAATTTTTCAGGTTCTAGGTTTCGTAATGTTAATATAGTTACTTGGGATGCAGATTAGTTTCTGCCAGAGCATCAGCAAAAGAAAGGAGTTTTATTTAAATCATTTATCTTCTTTTGCCTCTTACATTAAAAGGATGTAAATCAAAAGAAAATGTATACTTTTCATCTAATACACAATTACATACAGAATGTATTGCTAAGGAATGATACAATATAAGTGTTAATTGGGAGTGTTATGAACTTGGCTCCTTCAGCCAATATTTAAAAACGTGGCTGCTTGAATCTAACTTGGCCATTAATAGCCCTCATGCAATTAAGCCATTCTTAAGCATCCTTCCAATGTGCCAGGGCCCCCAGGTGCCCTTATGGTTGAGAATGGATCATCTAACTGGCCATTTAAAACTACTTGAAGTTGATTAGAGATGTCTGCAGAATTTGGAAAAGTTACTTTTTCTGTACTATAGTTCCCAGAACCTCGCAGCCAGCAGAGCCACTGCTCACTAGGGCATTACAGCAGTTACAGTTCCAACAACATAAGGTGAATATAAATCAATGATTTACTTAAAATATTTTTAAAATGATTTGTTTTAAATTGTAAATTGTCAAACATCAGATTTTTTAAAAATTTAAATCAAATGCACTCTGCAACAACATATTTTCCAAGCTCTACATGTGACTTTTTTTAGCAAAAACTTACATATCTTAACTAACCAAGTTTTAAAAGAAAAGATAATAAACAAATGTAGATACAGTCATGTAAAATGACTGAGTAGTTATGACCCATAATAGCTTCTTTCTTTGTGCCACCTCTTAGTTGCTCAGTACAAAAACTCAAATAGTGTTGCCCATGGAGTGCTATCCTAAATTATGTAAAGGCAGAAAGAAGCCCTGCTCTAGCATTTACTTGAATACATGAGGGCTATAAGTGAGTAAAGTGTTGTCCCGATGCTTTCCTACTCAGGCCCTTCCCACTTATAGCCCTCATGCATTTTGGCAAACCTGTGTACAGTGCTGCTTTGAAAAGTTCGCATAAAAAATATGCCAGGTTCAAGTGATGCTGCAGAAACCAGCGCAGACACCCTGGTTTAATTTCAGAAGTTGATGACTCAGCTTTTGAAAACAAATGTAGTGATAAAGAAATAGCCTATTTTGTCCATTGAGAGAGAGAGAGAGGAACCTCTTGAATAAACAAGAAACTTTGAAATCTGGAGATCCTCACTTGTGGCATTCAACAAGTAGCCACTTCCTCAGACAACTGACCTTTTTATTGCAGGCTTGCCTAGGAAAGCATACATGCTAATTTCAGAGTGATGTTTAGCGCAGCTTACTCAAAGATCTAGCAGTGCACCAATGTTCTTTTGGTTTTAGTGGTTGACATGAACCCTGTTCTTGAAGAATGTTCTAAATATATGAGAAGTCAGCAAATGTTAGAGGAGTTCCTACAGTCCAGTATACTTTTCAATATTTCAGAGAGCTAGAATCATCATTTAAAAGCCTGCAAGTCTGTTTATTTGCAAAACTTCAGAGCCAAGTACGGTGTTTTGCTTTGTTTTGCTTTTAAATGTCAAATGAAAGAGATCTGCTTCCGGCCACTGCAGGAACCCTGGAGTTTTGGTGGGTACCAGACGTTTGAAGTTCTGATAACAAATAGAGCCCCAAGGAAAGACCTATTTCAAAACATTTTCTTATTATTTTGAGTGGCTTGTATCAGATACGTACAGTTCTAAATAAGGAAATAAATGTGGGCCCCCGGCCAAGTCTGACTGAATGCAGATGTTGTTCGGAAGGATTTGCTTTATGTTGCTGAGCACACATGACCAGGATAATCGGCTGTTGTGAACTTCTTGGAATGTAGCTGAAGGACTCCGACTTAACATACACCAAATTTGAGACACTGTAGATGCACACCAACATTTTTCAGTTTTATTTTAAGGACGAAGTGCTCAAGATGTACTTTATTTTCTGCAGACTTCTGTTTCAGTGGAGAAGCCTCTTCATGCTACGAGAAAGTCATATATGGACTAAGAGCCTGGGTTTCTACCTCAGCAAGAGATACTCCATGTTTTCCTGTCCTAGGCAGAAGGAGGGGTAAGTAATGCCAGTACACAGTCTGATAAAATTCAGAGCTAATTAGAACTTGAGGTTAATTTATACACGAAGACGCGGTGGATTTCTGGTCTGCACTAGTTCAATCTGCATGTGGAGATGCAAGATGTTGCTGGGTGTTTTTTTAAAATGCTCTCCCATATTTACTGTGTGCTACACAGGCAAGGACATTTCAAGAACTTTTAATGGTGCGGATTGCTGCACTTTTAAAAAATATGTGATTTTAAAGTTGCTTTTAATCAAACTATTTTAATATAGCAGTCTGTTCAGTTCTGCTTTAAAATCACAGAACTCACTGGCTGAAATCCTGTTGGTGTCCATTTATGCCACACAAGTCAGATGACATAGTCAGATAACTTTAATTAAACCAAAAACTATCACCACCCCCACAAATCCCAAGGCTCTCAAAGACTTCTCAAATACAAAAATAATCCCTAGGTAGCCTTGGATCCTGAAAGGGGAAAGCATTTAATTTTATTAACTTAAAGATATCCATCACTGGATGATGACATCATCTGGCTTGTGTGGCGTAAATTTATGTCAGCAGGATTTCAGCCACTCTGTTTTTACCTGTGTTTGTTTCTTATTATGTTGAAATCTATATATACACACAAACATGGAGACATACATACACAGAGAGGGAGAGAAATACATTTGTGTAATTCCTACCATCTCTGACCCTTGGCTATGCTGGTTAATGGTGGTGGGAACTGTTATTCAACAACATCCAGAGAGCCATGTACACACATCCCACGCCTGCTCATCTGAATGAACCATAAGGAGTCTTGGACCTCTCTTCTTCTATGTCCTATCAGAGATTGGAAATAAAAAAAAGAGCTTGCAACTCTGACTCGAGTTAGGCAGAACTTGTTGTCCCTTTCTCAGCTGGTGATGGTGTGAAACATGAATTCTGGTCGGGGACTCAGTCAGCTTCTGCAAGCCCCAGCTGCGAACAGATCAGTACCCCCTTTCTTCCCAGTCCAAGATAACACTTTCAGCCAATACTTCCAGCAGTTCCTTGTGGGTGCCACTGGAGTGTGTTTAGATCTTCTGCCCCTTCTTCACATGGGGACTAGGACAGAGGACTGAAGCTACCTCCCAGCAGAATTATGGTAACAGATCTCCTTTTGGTGCTCTGGACAGAAATCCTGTAACACCCAGCACTTATGCTAGTGCTGTTGCCACATTCCTGGATGTTGACTCCTGGATAGTTTGGGTTTGGAAAATCTACTTCTCTATTTAATTCCAGTTCCTCACTGCTGCCTGATCACAGCACCCAGCAGGCTTAGGCAAAAATAAAGGCCTGCCCTTCAGCTTCTTCTTTGTACAAAATCCGTAGCAAAATCAACCAAAAGAGAAGCGTTGGGCAAAGCAAATATCAGTGCTGCTGGGAACTAGTCTCTTCTTTGTCACCAAAGTCTCCAAAGTTGACTCCAGGGGAAAGGGTGAGAAGCACTGAGGGGAAGGAAGAAGACAACGGTGCTGCACCAGCTGGACTGAACCAACCAAACTGGCAATGGAGAGAAAGTGCCTCTGCCTTAGCCACACAAGGTGGGCTGACTACAGCAGAAGGGACGCAGGAAGCCCTGAGTAGTGGTGGAGGGGGTATGGCTTTACTCTTCCACTGTTGACTCTGGTATCACTGTCCATCCATAGAGGTGCAGGCATCAGTTCGAAGATGGCATGAGCTAAGTTCCATTGGGCAGGGCAGAATAGCCTGCAATCTTACACCAAGCCCACCAATTTCTCCTCTACTAGCCCCTTCTGCTCTCTCTCCTCTTCATATTGCCATTAAAAAAAACCAAACCAAAAATGCGAGATCAAGTAGTCATTTTAAGCAACATAAAATGATTGCAGCAACTGAATTCGGGAATTAAAAGGAAGTTTTTACACTGGACATAGAATTTCCTCCTCCTTGCTGTCCCAGCACCCTCACCAACTCATGTCCCACCCTCTCCACCTCCAACTTGCACATACTTACACTTCAGAAGCAACCTCATGGCCAGACAAATTAATGGCTTCATAGGAATCCAAAAGGCAAAACATCCACTCCGGTTGTTTTCTATACAGCATGGCAAGGTGGGTGACAGATGACCCCACAGTCTAAACGCAGCCCCTCAGAGGCCCCGCGCCCAAATCTCAAATTTAAAAGAAAAACTGAGGTGTGATGGCTGAAAGAAGTCCCCTTGTGGCCTCTCTGGGGCATGGGAGAAATGTTGCCATTTTTAAGGGGAGTCCAGCAGCACTGGAGATTTTCAGCTGCCTCAAAATGTTTATTTAAAAAAAAAAATTATGTCAAGCAGATGGCACAAACTGGCTTGGCTTAGACCAAAAAAGTGACTATGTCGGGGCAACAGAACAGAAATGGAGCATTTTCAAAGTCCTGTGATCTATGCCACTCACAAATGCACACTTCACCTTAAATGCATTAATACAGCTACATGATCTAAATCCACACTCGCAACATTGTTATGGGGAGACATGTCTCATTCCATCCTGAAGATTTATTTGGCATAACATTCCACAAAGAATAGCCCAGTATTCCAGAGACACTGAGTGAAGCCTGCAAAGATATTTACAGAAGACGTACTGAAGCTACATTCTATGCCAGACCTGGGCAAAGTGCAGCCCGAGGGCCACATACGGCCCGCGAGCCGCTCCTGTCCAGCCCGCCGGACATCAAAACCATTTATAGCTTTTTGTCTAAAGTTGATCAGTTGCTTATCTTTAACATACCGCAAAAAAACTCTTTAGTATTTGTGAAGATTAACAAGTTTAAAATAAAAACAATCATAACATCACTGTTTCATTTTATTTTTAAGTAAAGTTGGTTCGGCCCCCGAACACAGTTCAGATTTTTCATGTGGCCCCCTATAGAAATTAATTGCCCACCCCTGTTCTTTGCCTATGAAGAAATAGGCTACACTCCACAGACATGTATCCCAGATAAACCCTCTTAGTCTTTAAGGTACCATAACGATGCTTCATTGTTTTTGCAGCAGCAGACTTAATTGCCACTTCGAAATCACTATTAGAACAATAAAGAAATGAGAAAGTTTACAACACTGGAGTACTTCACAGGAGTTTCCATGCAGTGGCCTTCAGGGAGCAGCTTACAGGAAAGAGTTTGCATCACTCAGCCAGCCGTACAATTAAGAACATGTTTGTTAAATGACTTTGTATATTTTAGGATAATGATGTTTAGAACTACAGGTAAGAACAGAGGATCATGTTTTCCCACAGAGCCTCATGCTTCCCAGTCTTTCATGTTCAAAACATTACCAAACCAAATGCACAAAGGTTCTTACATAACGTTACGTTGAATTCCTAGGAGACGAATATGATGGCAGGGTTAAGATAAGCACAGAAAGGATACCCTTGGAACCAAACCAGACATCCCTACAAGACCCTGATCACTGACATGAGGTAACCTGATTTAAATTATCTGGATGTGAGGGAAATCCATTCTTCCTCCATTCTAATTCTACACACACTTAAGAACTAAACACCGGCACTGAACACAGATGACAAGGCTGAGTCAAATCAAAAAGTAGGTATTAGAACTATTTGCCCACCTCTTTTAGGACATATTTTGTTCAGAACACAAAAAGGAAAATGGTAGCAACAAGCTAAAAGGGAGAAGTGAAATTCATGATAGAAAAGGCAAAATAACCAGGAACTATATAACTATGGAGCTGGAACAAAATCAAGGGCCACTAAGTAAAATCCCCAGCAAAGCAGGAAATCAACAGCCCAAAGCTTCCCTGGCAGGAGTCCTTCTAACCTCTGTTTTGAAACAGTCAATGAAGGAGAGTCCACCTCCTTCCAAGACAGACCCATTCCACTGACAAACTGCTCTAAATGTCAAGAAGTCTTTCCCAATGTTTAGGCAAAAAACCCTTTCTCATAATGTGAATAGATTATTCCAAGCCCTATCTTCTGGAGCTACAGAAAACAAACTTCCTCCATCTTCCCGATGACAGCTCTTCAAATATTTGAGGACAGCTATCATACCATCTCTCAGCCTTCTCCTCTCCAGGCTAAACACACTCACTCGTTTTTAGGGAAATAGGAGAAATTTCCTATTGGCAGTAGGAGATTGAGAAAAGAAACCTGAAAGAATGCTGAAAGGAGTTGCCTGCTATCATGCCAGACAGCTTTAACAGACCTACATGTGGCAGCCATAATACGACTCTGGCTAACTCAACTATACCTGCATTCCATTACATGTCATACAAATTTTCTGCAACACTCACATATCCTCATCACCTCATAGGTCTTATGCAAGGTAACAGTATAAAGCAGTGAACAGAATGATTGCAAGAAGTAGTAGTAATCCTTGCCAAATGCCAATTGCACACTCTGTAGCTGAGCTGCATAAACCAGCCACTACTACCATGTTTCCCCGAAAATAAGACCTAACCTGAAAATAAGCCCTAGTATGAGTTTTCAGGATGCTCGTAATATAAGCCCTACCCCAAAAATAAGCCCCAGTTAAGTGAATCCTCGCCCTCCACCATTGTACAGCAACTAGAAGATGACATGACTGTATTTGAATAAATGTAGATTGTTGTACATGAAAAAAATAAAACATTCCCTCAAAAATAAGTCCTAATACGGTTTTTGGAGCAAAAATTAATATAAGACCCTGACTTATTTTCGGGGAAACATGGTAGTATCACCAAGGACCTGCCTCTCCTGCCTTGTCCTTCACACACAGAAAAGCATTCCATTGGCAGATTGATAAAGCGCTTACTCTTTCTGAGTATCTCCAAAATTCAATGTGAACTGAAAAATGAAACCCTCCCCTTCCCCCTATTTACTCTAACGTGCAGAGAACTAGGGAGAGAAGCAGAGGCAATCTTTGCCATCCACCAAAAAGAAAGACTCACACTTCTCTGGGAAGCACAGAGAACACAGGAAAAGAAGTGGCAGTCCTTTGGAGCACTAGAGCAGAGGTCGTCAACCCCCGGTCCGCGGCCCGGTGCTGGTCCGTGGCCTGAGCCGGACCGGGCCGCGAAGACAGACCTCCCGCCCCCCCCACGCACTCCCCTCGCCACAGCTGCTTTGCGCACGTGCACGCATGCCAGCGCCAGCGTGAGTGCTCCCCCACCCCTTCGCGCATGCGCAGGGGCGCCTGCACTCCCGCCCGTGCGCTCCCCCACCCCTTCACGCATGCGCCCGAGTGCCCGAGCACCCGCGCGAAGGGGTGGGCGGGCGCGTGAGCAGGTGTGCAGGCGCCCCTGCACATGCGCGAAGGGGTGGGGGAGCACTTGCGCTGGTGGGCGGGCGCTCCCCCACCGCTTCGCGCATGCGCCTGAGTGCCCAAGCGCCCGCGCGAAGGGGTGCACGGGGGCGCGGACTGGTGTGCAGGCGCCCCTGCGCATGCGTGAAGGGGTGGGGGAGCGCTCACGCCGGCGCTGGCGGGCGGGCACTCCCCCACCGCTTCGCACATGCGCCCGAGAGCGTGCGCACACCTGCGGGGGGTCCCCCGCCTTCCTTAGAGGCTCAGCCGGTCCGCGGTCCCAAAAAGGTTGGGGACCGCTGTACTAGAGAACTCTGCAGCCACTTTGTTTATGGATCCCATCCCTTAGTCTAACACTGATGGTCAACAGCATGTATTAATGCAAAGTGCAGCTAGAACAAAATGGAAAGCAGATTGCTTTAAAAGAAAATAAACATGGTTATGTAACTATTTCCAATTATTCTACTGCTTTCTGTATCAGGACAACCTATTCAATCACTATTTTAACTCCCCAGGAGAGAAAAAATGGTTCTAAAACCTTTCTTCACAACATAATTAGATCAATGACTGCCAGTCACTGCAGCATCTCTGTTTTTTGCTGCATTTAAACCTATTATCTAGTTATTCAATCAATTAGGGAAGAGGATGAAGCCCAAATAATTCTTAAATGTGCTTCAAATACACTTAAATGGCTTATGCTTGTTTTAAACAAGGACCTTCCATTAAATTAGGCGGACATTCAGGAATTCTCCCCCTCCCCAATAAACAAAAGACACGTTCATTTTTAACAGAATAAGGTTGCGATGCTAATGGCAATTTACACCTGTGTAAGTGAAACTGCATAAGTGGAGGTGGCAAAAACTGCTAATTAACTAGATGCTGGTGGCACTCCTGGTTTTGTGCCCATCATATGAGAGGTTTGTACAGCCAGAAACGCAGCCAGCACTTCATCCATTTGTGGCAATTCACCACTACAAGTTACATGATTTCACTTACACATGTAAACTTCCAATAAAATTCCATTAAAACACCTAAAATCCTGGAATTATTATCCTTCCATCAGTGACATGCAGAGATTCACTTTTTCATCCATTCTGGCATACCAAACCCATTTGTTAAGATTAATCTATAGCCCTTGATGAGAGTTGTGAAGTCCTTCTGAAAACATTTCATTATGCATACTTTAAAAAAAGTTTGTCCACAAGCAGTTCTCCTTTGTTAGACGGGCACAGACACAGGCCCACAATCAAGCAATTTTGTACAGGCCCTGGTAACCCTATCAAGGTTAAGTTGAAGGATAAAAACAATGGCAGCATGATTGCATCCAAGAAGAAGATAAAAACGACATCAAGTTTGACCAGGTTTTAACTCTAGACAAAAGCAATTTTATTAGGCAGTTAGAGATCTTCTACAGAAGTGAGTGCAGGAAACCACAGCCCTGAACCCTGGTCTGTTGTTTGGTGGCAAGACCAATATTCCTAAATACAGATATTGGCTTTCCCCAGTACACTAATGTCACAAATGCTATATATTCAAAATCTTGTACAAAATGGTGAAAACAACAGGCAAGGGGATAGGCTACATGCTTACTTCAAACTCCCTACACATTTTCAAGGTTTCTGTGAACAATCACAGTACTTTCTTATCATCATATACAAAATTTCAATCTAGCCCCAGATGTGAAAAACTTGCCAACTTCTTGCGCATTTGGTGACTTTTTGCATGTTTTCATTCTTAGAGTTCAAAGAGGAGGAAACAAACCACCCAAAACTGAAATGTGAGATTTGCCACCTTCTGATGGCCATCTTTTGACACTTGCTGGGGAACCTGTATTGCTGGGGAACCTGCTACTCTGACAATACACTGTCATTCTCTACCTGACATTCTAGGAAGATGAGTCACATCCTGCAATGTGTCTGTGATAATAAATAAACACTTCTGTGTTAGTTAAGAACATTGAAGCCTCACAAACCAAACCAAAACAAGCCTATTAACATTAATAAGCAGACATCTCTTGATGATTCTGCGGTGATGACACCATTAAAATGATTCTGGTGTTTCTACCAACTCTTCACTGTGACTCAAAATGCTTCTATATGACCACACCCTTTCCTGGAATATACACCAAGAGGTAAGAGACGTACTTTTAACTCATATACATCTTACAACTATCATTTGTCAACTGTATTCATCCGACAGTTATTAGGGGCTCCATCAGCAAGGACAGACAAACTTTCTGGAATACACTCTTCCCAGATGTTGAAAAAAAATATGATCTCGAAGTGCCACTCGAGATCATATTGCAAATATCTGCTGGCTTCTAGAGCGCACCAAAGAATGTTAGAAGATCAGTCTATGCTTTATAGACTACAGCAAAGCCTTTGGCTGTGTGAATCATGAGAAGCTATAGGTTATTCTGAAAGAAATGAGTGTGCCTCAAATTGTTCTGATGCATAACCTGTATTGTGGACATGAAGCTACTGTTAGAACAGAATTTGGGGAGACATAATGGTTTGCTATAGGCAAAGGAATCAGATAACAGTGTGTTTTATCTCCCTATCTGTTCACTCCATATACAGAACATATCGTATGAAAAGCTGAACTAGAGTCAGATGAAGAACGAGTGGAAATTGGTGGAAGAAACATCAATAATTTAAAATATGCAGATGACACTATTTTACTGGCAGAAAGCAGCAATAACTTGAAATTACTTTTAGTGGAAGTGAAAGAAGAAAATGTCAAAGCAAGACTGCAACATTAAGACAAAAATCATGACGACAGAAGAACTACACAACTTTAATATTGACAATGAAGAAATTGAAATAGTGAACTGCTGGATAACTCATTGGTTTAGGTACCTACCTGCGGAGCCAGAGATTGGGAATTTTATTTCCCACTGTGGCTCCTTGACAGAGGCTGGACTCGATGATCCATAGGATCTCTTCCAGCTCTGCAGTTGTAAGATTATTATTCTAAGATTATATTATTTTGTATACTTGGTTCAATCATCAATCCAAATGGAGATGTAAGCCTCCTACAACAAGATTCAATGAAAGGCCCAGCTGCCTACCAAGGAAGTTCTATAGTCCAATTTCGGGTATTCTGTCTCCTCCATAGACTTGAGTGTCACCACTTTCCTCTCTTAACAAGAAATGAGTTCATGTTTGTGTTCAATAATATTTTGCTGCCTTTTAAGTGTAGCTGGACAGACAAGAAGGGCAAAAGAGAGCATATGCAATAGAAACTTAATATGCTAAAATAAGTCACAGAGTAGGCCCATTTGAATCAATGGAACTTATGGAGCAGTTGGCTCACTATATCCCCATTGATTCAATGGGCCTACTCAAGTGCAATTTACTGTGCTAAGCAACAGGATTTTGACCAATGTTCAGCTGATCACAGTGGATTCACATTTACTTTGTGTATGTAAATCCCTAATCCCCCTGCACCCAATCAAAAGAGTTGTGGTCAAACAACAGTCTGGCAAGTAGCTATAAGTTTTTCTACATAAAAAACAGTGAAGGAATAATTCCAAAGCCCTTTTTCATTTGGATTATATCAAGAGTCCGGGGGTGGGAGGAGGCTTTTTGTTAGTCGTTGAAATCAGAATGCATTTATTTTACCATTTAAGAGTGAAAACTCCTTATTTAAGGAGTTACAGATTTCTGCCATTCTGAGTTAGTCCTCCAATACATAGGCTGAGGAATAGAGGCAACTAGAATGATTTGGTATCAGGGAAGATAGTTTGCAACAAACATAATCAGGCTATTCAGTAACTATATTGTTCCATAGGGGGGGAAATTGTACGGTTTTAGTCTGCTGTGGCAGCTAGGGCTTGACACTTGGGAGATTTCAGTTCAAGCCTCCCTTGAGGATGAAACTTGGGCGATGAGTGACCTTAGGCCAATCACTCACTCCCAGCCTGACCTGCCTTAAGAGGATTGCTTTGAGGAGTAAACGAGAAGGATGAGAACCATTCATGTTATCCTCAGTTTAGTGGAGGAAAGTTAATTTAAAAATATATATATTCCCAAACACAAACAAAAGTATAACATAATTACATAAACGCCTCAATAACTAAACCACCATTGTTTTACACATCTTAAATCAGGATCAACACAAATGTCGTAGTGAATAAATTATTTTTAATGAAGTTTGTCAAAAAGTAGTATAGTGTTTGTTTTTTAAATTACACGCCCATTAAGAAGTACAATGTTTAATTTTTAAATTACATAAGCATTTTCTCAATGCTGCCTTTGTACGAAAAGAACAAGCCGTTCCCTCTCAGGGAGTATACAAATGAGCCTGTTGATGTATCAACATACATTAGCATACCACATAAGAACAACCATCAAGATCCAAAGAGCTACTCTAGGTGTGCCAGACGGCTTGAATATGTGCAAGGCAACTTTCTTCCTGCCTAACACCTTTTGAAAAATCCGAGTTTTAAAGAGGTTTGCCATGTCTGACAACTGTTCAAAGAACATAAACCCAAAGCCCTCTTTCTTGTAGGGAAGCAGTTATTCAGAATCCAAAAAGCTGCCAGATACATTGTGTGGCTCTGGAGGGAGATTATTTAGTTTTCTGACTCCTCCGATAGTCCAGAACAGCTTTTAAGTATTCAAATGCATACAATTGTTCAGCAAAGGACGTGACGGACATAACATTTTCAGAAAAAATGAGCACACTACTTGTTACATTAGCCATAAATGCCAACTTTGATTGGTCTTATTTGGATCAGTCTTCCTTTCAGGGAGCAAAATATAGTTTGTCTATTGCTAGCCCTGGATTCACCCTGTGTGTTAAGATCAAGCAGAAAACTAGGCCAAGGCCAGCTAATAGGCAATTCATCCTCGCAACTCTTTGCAGAGAGAGAGAAAAAAATCCAGCACAATTAGACACATCTCAGATACACAGACTGTTTATTTAGAAGTGATACTAATTTTAAAACGGCCACAGCACACATTACAGAAAGATGGGATAAGAACTGCCACAACAAGCCACTATATAGGATTAAACCTCACAGATTAAGAAGTGACTGATAACAGACTTTTCTCACAGGGTGACTATAAACGTGGCAACTGGACAAAGCATGTGATGTGCTCCGAACCCCTGAATGCGCCACATGAATGTTTGCTTTTCATTACTGTCCTTACTATGAACAAGGATTTTTTGTTATTAACAACTTACCTGTTAAAACTATTTTTACTTTGTTTATATAACTGTTTTTATTGTTATTAATGAGTATTATTTTTGTAAAACAGAAAACATTATTATTATTATTATTGTGTATGAACATCTCCACTTTAGTGATTATGATTTGGGCACAGGTTTTCACCGGGTATTACTGCTGGATTCTCTTTTCTGCATCAAAGGACTTTTTTTCCCCAGTACAAGTCATAAACACCATCAGTCTTGTGTACAATTCAAATCTATTATGCCACAAAAGTCAGATCTATCCTCAGATCAGTTGTGCCAAAGCAAACAAGGAAGTTCCTGCGTAGTTTTCTTGCTTTCAACTACCCTCCCATAAATAGCATCCAAGAACCCAAACCTTTTTCCACCACTGAAATAATACTGAAGCCCACTTGGTATCACTACAGACAATGCATGTTTATCACACAAAATAAATTCCCATTGATTTCCAGCAGATGGACTAAAAGAGCTTCCTGTTTTTATTCCTCCCTAAGGTCCGCTCCCCCACCCTGAAACTCTCTTCCTGGTTTCATTAAAAATGAACTACACTGAAGTATAGCCTTTCTGCTTTTGAGGCCCTGAAGAGGCATCAGAGTACTAACTGAACTTGACTGGCTGAAGATAGAAAATGAAGAGCTAGATGAGTTAGAAAATGCCTGCTGGCAAAGATCCATACACAGCAGACATATTAGCAGAACTAGGCTGCAGTTCTATTGATGCTAACCTGAAAACCTTAATGAACATGGAGGCTTACTTCTGCGGAGACACAAACGATGCTGTGTTAATTACTCCTTAAATAATTGATATAAAAATTTCTTCTTTTTTGATTCAATGCATACAACACCGGAACAAGTCAACTCACCCATAATTCCTGACTTCCAACATTTAGCCAGGCTAATCTTAAAAGCTCTTAAAATAAAATGCCTGACCAAAAATAAAGTTTGGTGTACATGTAAATATCAAGTTATACAAAAAAGAGGAATTTGTAGATACAGGCAATTTTATAGAAACCTAGTCTAACTGAGACTTACCATACTAAAGTCAGTCATCACTAGAGTAAGCCCATTTGAATCAACAGAACTTACGGAGGAGTTAACTCACCAAATTCCTGCTGACTCAGTGGGTCTACTCCAGTGCAACTTACTACGATAAGCAACATGATTTCAGTCATTCTTATGGATGCGCAACTGTATCAATATTTTGAATTTGACTTTGAGAAGTTATTTGACGCACAGTTTGCTCATAAACAGAAGTACGAAGAGGTCTTTCAGTTCTCTTGTGAAGGAGAGAAATTAATCGTCAGTCAGATGCACAAATTCAAGTTTTCTGTGTCTTTCAATTATCATGGTACTGCAGGATATGATTGCAGAGATTTTCCATGCTACAAAACCCAGTTGACAACAACTAGTTCAGATTAAAGCAGCAGGTTGGGCAACATACATGCAGAATTCCATGCTAATTACTATATGTTTATAGAATCATTTAAGTAAGAGAGCAAGGATAGTATAGTGGTTTAAGCTGTGAATCAAGACATCTCTGAACTCACTACGTGGCCTTAATTCAGCCCTGGACCTTCCCAGACTCCTGTAATACAGAGACAACTAACAACCTTAACTTACCATACAGGATTCTTATAAAAGTTACTGAGATAATGTATGTGAAGCACTTTGAACATCTCACTGCAGCCTTCCTCAAACTGGTGTCCTTCCAAAAGTGCTGGCCCTCAGCTCCCATTACGTCCTGCCAGTAGGGTCACTGGTCCTACGAGGTAGGCAGGATGGACATTGTGTTGGCTACATCTGGAGGACACCACACTGGGGAAAGTTGTCCAAGCAGTGTACAGATGTCATTAATTTTCATTCAAATCTGACTTTTGAAAAAGTCCCTACATAAAGCACTTGTGTTTTGTTGCACAATGTTTTTGTACAATGAACATCCTTCATGTAAGCTGGACTGAAAATGATGGACAATTTCAACATGACACCTCCCCAAAAGACACTACCATAAACATCACAGTTCCCCTGGTAGCTCTCTTCCCCAAAATGTAGTCATTAAGCATTCAGCTGATGAGCAACACCCCTTCAATTGCCACTTCAAAAGAAGATGATTTCTTGCCAAGTCTTGATTGATACTTCAAGACATAACATCTTCCTAACACTACAGCGAGCCTTCTAGTATGAAAACAACCTGTGTGTCTACCACCAGTGTACAGCTAACCATGGAGGACTGTTTATAATAATATCTTCTAACCTGATGAATGTGAACATATATACTAATAGGTCTAAAAAAGTATTCCTAAGTAAAGCCCTCCAGCAATTTTGGACTACTGCTTGGGCGGGGGGAAGATTTGCAGACATTCAGATGAAGCCTTCACTGAGGGACATGATGTAGCAAGCTCCATAGCACAGTGGTTAAACTGCAGTACTGCAGTCAATCAAGCCTCTGCTCACTACCTGAATTCGATCCTAATGGATTCAGGTGGCCAGCTCACGGCTGACTCAGCCTTCCATCTTTCTAAGGTTCGCAAAAGTAACTAGGTCACTGAAGGGCAAAGTGTGCCTTGCATAATTATGTTGAAAGTTGTACAAAGGTGCTCTAGCTCTATATGGCAGTATATAAATGGAAGGAAGGAAGGAAGGAAGGAAGGAAGGAAGGAAGGAAGGAAGGAAGGAAGGAAGGAAGGAAGGAAGGAAGGAAGGAGGGTGGGTGGGTGGGTGGGTAGGTAGGTAGGTAGGTAGGTCTTGGAATTACCCAGAGTAACTCCTGGGCACATGTAAGTAATGAAGCTGGACAACTTTGACCCTCCATTTTGTAAATCATAAAATCCAGCTACAAACTCTGAATTGTCTCTATCATGGATGACTCCTGCAGACTCCTTTATCAATGGAAACCAGAGAGAAACTAAGCAGTCTTTACATTTACATATGTGGAGATATTTTTAGATGCTGGATTAGGTAAAAAAAGAAGTTAATAGGAGTCAAAATGAGTACGCATCCACAGAAAAAGGACAATGTGGTTCTGGCCACAAAGTCAAGCTGCCTTTAAAAACAAGACACAACGTTTATAAATTGGATGTTTTTATTAATTATTGAATAAAATTTCAATGAAACATCTCATAAGCAAGTTTATATTTAAAAAGGCAAGAAAAATAGACTTTAACCTTTCATGGTTGCAAGAACACACTTCAAGGTCTGTGACCAAAGCTGAACAAAACATTAAAAGCCAAAAGGATGTTCTTTTCCCTGAATAAGCATTCCAGTGGTCAGGCAAGGAGACCTGGTACTCTGTCTAGCTCCTCACCCCTCCTTTTCATGATTAGCAGATGATAAACAAGGCATGCCAAAAAAGAAGAAGTAGAAATCATGTAAATTGCAGCATCTACATAAGTTAACACAAGTGGCAACATCTGGGCTATTTGACACAGAATTCTAAGTTATTTCTAAGATAAGGATAAGAGAAAACCACTAACAATAATGGCTCCTAACCACTCCAGGAAGAAATGTATACAGTATGGATTTCTTCAAATACTAATTTTTGGGGCAATGCTTTATATTATTGCTTCATTATACTATTGTGTGTCTGCATATTCTGTGGTATCAAGTCAGAACCAACTTACGGCAACCCTAATAGGGTTTTCAAGGTAAGTGAGATATTTAAGGAGTGGTTTTACCCGTTCCACTCCCCCAGTGAGTTTAAATGGCCAAGTGTTCTCCAGAGTCCTAGTCTGTCATTCTCTTCACTACACCATGCTGGGAACCTTTATACTATTATTTGGATTTATTTTTTCCACCTAACCTTTGTCCCTTTATTTCAACTCAATTCACATTAAACTAAAAGTAGCATAACTTTCTACAACCAGCATTTTCTCTCAGCTTCATGCACAGATTTTTTTTTTACTGCAGTGTCTAGTCCAAGCACTTAATAATGAAATGAGCACACTTACTGTATTGCAATTTCAATGTACTATTTCAGAGAGAGAAAAGTTTCATTTCACACAAAAGGGAGCTGAAAGAAGACACAAACAAAAAACGCTGTCCTGTGTAACACCTTTTAGAAAATGCCAGAAGGGTAGCTCTGTTAGTCCTATTGTCGCAAATCCACAGAAAGTCTTATGGCACCTCAAAAGCTAACCAGTTTTATTGGACAGAAGCTTCCACAGACTGCAGCTGAAGAAGCAGGCTGCAATTCACAAAAGCAGAGGTCAGATAGAACCTGTCAGTCTTTAGAGTGCCACACTTTTTTGTTTAACAAAATTCACCTTTTGGTTTAATTATTTTTTCTGCAAGAGCAAGATCACAGAAACTAAAAGCCTGATAAGCCCTCTGGAGTTTCCAATTTGAAACTGCACTTTTGTTTCAGTCTACATTAGAGATGAGCAGGAAAGGCTGAGAAGAGATTTCAAGGAAACAGAGGAGACTGGAAGAGAAAAGTAAGCAGAAAGTTTCTTGGCAAAAGCACAACTCCCCCCCAGATAACACTGCTCACAGAATCCTGTCTCACGCCAACTGCCTTCCTCGCCCTGGCTGACCTTTTCCTACAAAAACAGTCTTCCTGAAAACATGTGCCCTGCTGCTTGAAAACACAATTCACACCTTCATTTAGAGAACAGCTCAGCTTCCAATAGGAAGCAGCATCCTCTTCCCTTAATAGCTTTCAATAAGTTCAAAGGTGAAAGTGACCAGGGTACGGTCTGGGGCACGCTGAGAAGGTGCTACACACTTGCCCTGAACTCCCTTCTCCCTTATGTACTCCAATATGAGTGAATGGTGGTCATTTCCTGATCAATCACTACAAATAGGGTGAAGTGCTTGCAAAACCCACCCACCATCCATCCTGGATATTGCCCAGATGTGACTGAGAGAACCTCAGGAGGCAGAAATCAATTATACTCTGCAGGGACACTTGCAATATATCGCCTGTACACTCCACTTTCCAGGCACAACCAGTCACAATTCAATAACAAACACTGTTGCTTCTTACAGAATATACCCAGCAAATGGCTTTTATAAAACACAAACCCTAACAGTTGAGAGCAACAAAATCCGAGCTTTTAGCTCTTGGGCAGTGGTAGTATGGAGCAAGGCAGACCCCTAAACCTTCTGGTCCACCAGCTACTGTGGACTTCAATTCATAAATTCCCTTAGCATTAGTCACACTGGCTGGGGTTTCTGGGAGGTGAAGTCCAAAACAGCTGGTAGGCAAAAGGTTAACAAGTCCTGCCCTAAATCAAAGTTTCTGTAATGCACTCTGACTGGCTTTGTACATTAGGAGGGAAAACTTCACTCATGAAGCAAAACATTTGCTTTCTGTCATCCCTTTGGCGGAGAGGGAAAAGAGCTTATGACAAGAGATGAACAATGCGCATTTCAGGAAATCACTCTATGCAGGAGTAGGCAAATGAATACCTATGCAATAATGTGTGTGTGTGCACACATACACACATGTGTGCACGCAAGTGATGTTCAAGATCAAAGGTTTTCCATTTTAAAATTAAGTCACAGTGCCACCAAGGAAAGGAAAAGAGATGAGTCACACCCGCTTGGTGATTTAGTTCTGCAGGTCACTTTACAAAACACGGTGTTCCAACCAAATGTTTTAAGAAAGCTAACACAGCATAAAGTGCCTAAATGTCAGTACAAGACAAATAACACTTGTCAAGAAGTAGGACTGGTGGCAGCGCTACAGCAGGTTTCCAGGCAAAAGTTCCAACACGTGCCAGCCTCTGTATGGAAGTGCACAAATTAATCATGGATACATGCATATTAAGTTCCACCAATTTAACTGTTAAGCATACCGTATTTTTCAGTGTATAAAATGAAACTTTTTCCTTAAATAATTTGAGAAAAAATTGAGGGTCGTTTTATACACGGAAGGCAGCTCTTTACCGCTGCCTTTTGCAAAGGCACGGGGCTTAGCAAAAAGGAAGGGGAGGCGTTGCTCCCTTCCTTATTGCTAAGCTCCGTGCCTTCTCAAAAGGCAAGGAAAAGCGGCAGTCACTTTGACAGCCGCTTGCCTTGCCTTTTGCCAAGGCACGGGACTTAGCAAAAAGGGAGCCCTTTGATCCCTGCTTTTTCTAATTTGGGGTTAGAAGGGGGGTCATCTTATACATTGGGTCGTCTTATAAACGGAAAAATACGGTATGTTGCAATACAGCACAAAGTTAGCCTTCTTGCCTAAAATCTAGAAAAAAATTAATAACAAGATCAGAGTGAGAATAAAAAGTGTGTGCCCCTCCAAATGCTGTTGAGTCCTCTCACCACTGGCATGAGATGATGGGATTTGTAAACCATCAACATCTGAAAGACCACGTGGTTCCTACCATTGGATCTGAGGCCATCTTACTCCCAGAAAACAAGATGTCCAAATAGGCATATTCTCTCCCACCCAAGTCTCTGCCTAGTTCACAGTTCTACCACAAAAAAATATCTTATCCATGACCCAGAAAAGCTTTGTTCTTTGATGGCGCCAGAATGAACACTGGCTCTCATGTATTAAATGTAGCCCATGTTCCTAATATAGATGCTTTGATTCATAAATAATGTATTTTATGGTAATTTTGTTACTCTTCATAGACAGAGAAGGAAGAGAAACAATTAAGATGTACTATGTCCCTTTTAGAAGCTGCAGGAGCACTGCATCTCTTTAAAACCAGTCATGGTTCAATTTTGTTTTGCTCTTTACCCAGCTTACTTTGACCGTAACAACTCAAAAGGGACATACCAGAATGATGTAATGTGAAAGCAAACAGAACAATTATTCTATTTATAAAGTACCTGCTCATTCAAGAAGCATTTTTCATGCCTTTTAATTAATTATCCACTTGCTCACACTAGATTAGAAGACACATGCATCACAGGATAATTTGCATGGCTGAATACCTACTGAGAAGTCCTGTGACCTATCACTACAGCCTTCTTGGTACTAGCCCTAGATCAACCTAGCAACATTTCCAAATTGCTTCAGTGTCAGCCCCTGAACTGTTACTCATCCAAACAGCCATGGTTCCCAAGGTTTTCCTTGTCCCAGTAAGTCAACGAACTGAAAAAACTGAGTGAGAAAGATCAGTTTTACTCCAGCATCACTACAGAAACTCGTATGTTACCAATCAGCTCTCTCAAAGTTTGAACTTGTTCCTATTCTCTAGAGAGGACAACAGATGAATGGAAAAGTGTATGTTTTCCTTGATTAAGAACCCAGATGAAATTCTGGGAAAGTCCACCTTAAAAAATGTTGGGTAACAAGGTTAAGGATTAGAGCCATACAGCTCTAGAGAACCACTGCCGATTGACAGGTAATAGTAAACCAGATGATCCAATATTCAAGTAAAAGACAGCTTTAATAGTAAATCAGATGATCCAATATTCAAGTAAAAGACAGCTTCCTTTTCCAACATATAATGGAATTTCTTACATGCTAAACTAGCTTAACCATGTAGAAGCCAAATGTACATAAAATTAATTTTGCACTATGCATCACTATAAGCCAAGGATACAAGACTTTTGCTTCTCTGGATGTTTTAGACCAGCTCCCAGAAGCACTAGATAGAATGGCCAAATGTAATGGGTTATGGACCAGTAGTACAAAACTCTGAGTGGCAAAGGTTCCCTATCTCTGCTATATACCATAGGTGGGGAGCATGTGGTCCTCTAGAGTGTATTGGACTGCAACTCCGATCAGGGCCCCATGGCATAGCCAATGGTGAAGGATCATGGGACTCACAGTTCAATATCCAGAGGGCCCAGCATTCCCCATTCTTGTTTTAGACACCAAATGACCCTGTTGTATCATTTTGGAAAGCAGTCTCTCTTCTTCACATCAATGTCTTTCCTCTGATTTTAAGAATGTTTGATTACTGGGGGATTAGAAGTTAGCAGCACAGCAGCCATTAATGATTTCAGTCAGCTGTTGACTAAAGGAGGGTTAGAAATCATGGGGAAAGACTTAAATGTGCCTCTCCAATTTCACTAGTCCCTCTGGGGGACTGTCATGTTAGTAACGGCAGGATAGCCCCCTGCAGCAATGACCTGGGTCAGCTCCAGTACTTTTAAGAAGTAGTGTAAAGGGAAAACTACAACAGATGCAAGCCCTCTCTTTCACTCTCATGGTGAAAGTTACCCCTGGTGAAATTCTATCTTCTCCACCATTCTTAAGACACAGAAGGGCTCAAGGCCTGGGCTTGGCAACCACAACTGCCAGCCAGGGCAAAATACCTCCATGATTAAGCAAATAACATGAAAGCAAGCAAGAGGCAAGTAGCAGGCTTTGATTCAAGCCCTACCCTGAAACCTTTTGATTAGAAATAGGAACACCTATGACTAACCTGGTCACAATGCCAAGTCCCAATGGACAGAGCAGGTAAGTCTGTAAATAACCTGCAGCTACCTGGTATCAGGTGTTTCCATGCTCAGATCAGAAGAACCTGACCTCATTCAGGAGCTCAGCACAATGACAAGTACCACTGGATATATCCTGATACAGGACAGCATTAGAAGCCAAAGGACCTTACCAGTACACACCTTCAATGGAACAAGTCATTAAGTGACTTCCATTGCACGGCTGCTCTTAGCTTCAAATCTGAGATATTAGGACCAATATGTTATCCTACTTGAACTGGAGCAGAAAATGGTGCCCATTCTCACAAGTTCACATTGTACAAGCCAGCTAAGTTGTTTTGGCTCTTCAGAGGAAAAGTCCCACCAATGCCAATCTCCACTTTCCTGGTGGTTTGAAAACACAATAATAGTACTGACATAGGTAACAATTTGCTGTCTTCCCATGGTACCTCAGACCTGCTGCCCGAGGTGTCTATTTTGCTCTGTCTAATGGTAGGATCAGGTCTGCTACCTAGAGTCTTAATGTTACTGATGTACCAAAGGAAGATGGCTGTAGTTGCCTTTCCAGTTTGACTTGTAACTCAGATGCTGGACTATGTTTTCTGAAGTCCTGACAAGACTTTCTGACCTTTACTAGCCAACAACACTGCCTCACCTCTTTATCTCTCTCCCATTAAACATAACTTGTTTTCTTTCTGCAAACTGGACTCTCCTGAGTATTTCTAAAGGTGGGGCAAGATTACAGTTTTGTCTTCACTCAATGAAACTTTACAGTCAACATACTAAGCTGAACTTGAACCAGTAAATTCCTCCTACTGTGGTCTACTGGTCATTCATCAGAGCTACACAAATTTGCATTTCGCGACTACTGCCTTGGGAATTCCTGGAGTCACAGTCCAAACACACACATCTGCACAACTCTAGTATTTAGATACCTCACAAAGTCCAAATGGTTTTTCAGCAACAAACTCACATGATAAAAACATTTAGAATATAACAGAACACTTCAGACAACCTACTCAGTTCTTGGGCACCACTACTGAAGTATTCACAAAATAGGATTGAATTCATTTTGCTTCTCCTCTTAAAACTATGAAAAATATAATGTGATCACTTCTCTCTTCCTGTAGCAAATGTTAAAAGAAGCAACCTTCCACCTCTACTTTCCCCCACCCAACTGAAATAGCTGGGTATGTATTCAAATAGCTCTTCTTTCCCCAAAAGACATCACTTTTTCTTATTCCTTATTCCTCATTCTATTCCTTATTCTACAGCCAGAACTTTATTTCTTATTATTGACATAATGCTCTAATGCCTAGATACACAGGGGGCGGGGGGGGGGGGAGATGAAATCTAGAGGACTTTAAAACAACCCACATCAACAATTTATAATGTACTTGGAGTTCTGGCAGACCTGTTACTGAAAGTAGATTGAAGAGACAGAATCTCACTTTCCACCTGCCTGTTAAGCTTTCTTGTGCTGCAAGTACAACACATTAACTCAGTTGTCAACCTTTGTACTCTCCTGAACTTCAGATCAGGTTCACAGGTCATTTTATAACTTAATGACTTCAAGAAATTACCTCACTTTCCAGAGGAATCCTTCATCCTATTGCAGTGGGAGCTAACTACAGATACCATGTAGTCTGGAGACTAATGTCATTCAGGCTTTGAATAATATTTTCCAATTCACAATCTAGAGGTTAATTCGTCCACAATATTTCACCTACTTGAGTAGGAGCTTATTCTCTATGTTTATCTTTGTAATAGTTTGTTACTTTGCTTCCAACTCAAAAAATGAAAGCAATTCCACTTTCTAGAAAGAAAGCCCTCGAGCCACATGCAGCACTCAGGTTATTCAACATCAGGTGTGCTTATTACGTATGCTGAATGCACACCAGATATTTCAGAACCTGCTGAGGTCCCATCTACAGAGCACGCACAGGGAATCCTGGACTATGGGGGAAGGGAGTCCATTAATAAGATGATGTGAGGCTGTCACATGAAATGCAACACCTTTTTAAATTAAATTATCTTCATTTGTGTCAGAAGTATGGAAGGAACCCTATGGGTCACTGAATCCAGCTCCTGTCAAGGAGGCATGGTGGGAAATTGAACTCCCAACCTATGGCAGTCAGGACCTTAAACCACTGAGCTATCCAGCAGCTCATTTGTAAGCCACCTTGGGTCCCATTTTGGGAGAAATGTGGAGTAGAAAGTAAATAAATAAATAAATAAAATGTCTCCAGGTATGACAGTGCATTAGTCTGCTTACAGCAAAAATTAGAGTCTTGAGTCACCTTAAAGATGATCAAGATTTATTGGGCACATATTTCTGGAGGCTGAAGTACACAGATGCTTACACCAAATAAAACCTGGTAAGTTTTAAGGTGCCACAAGACTCTTCATTGTTTTTTCAGTAAACTTTGCCTAGTGGCAGAACAACAATGGACTGGCTGAAACTTTTGGCACACAAATTTATTGTGAAGTTATCACTCACAGGTGTGCGTTGTTACAGTTTTGGGCTAAAGTCAAGCAAACAGTGGCAGGATCCAAGGAGTAAGACAGTTTTTCACAAGGGGCTTTGTGATTACCCAACATCACCTGTCACTTGTTTTCTATATACAGCTGATAAATATGCACAATCCCTCACAGTTTCATTTTTTTAAAAAGGTTGGGCAACATGGGAGAAAAGCACAGGCGAAAGAAAAGGAAAACAGCCCTTAATATTTCACAGCACTGGCCATTGGTGATGTTACCCATCAATGCTGCCTTTCCAAGAGCCACGATTCATGCAAAATGCAGATTCAAAATGTGAAGGTTGAATTCTGTGTGATAAGCGTCCCAAAGCATAATGAGCTGTAAGGTCATTTTGGCAGCATCTCTATGACAACTGGAGGGGGGGGCTGAATCTCAGTGGTAGAACACAAGAGTTTGCATGTACGAAGTCCCAGGTTCAGTTCCCAACATTTTTCAGGTAGGAAGAGGAAAGAAGCTAGGCAGAACTCCAAGGGACCTGCTGTCTGTCAGAGTTGGGCTAATAGTATTGTCTCAGGCAGGTTTTTCTGTACCTAAGGTGCCTTGTAAACTGCATGGACAGATTTATCTGTTTATAAAAAGCATCTCAAGATGGACATCTGATTTGAATAACACTGCTTGAGCAACTCAGCTTTGCCCAAGTTTGACACGCAAATGTAAACTGCACAGAGGAAAGTTTGGATTTGCAAAGCACAGACCATCAAACTGACTTTAAAATTAAAAACTGCTCTGCTCAATACTTTGACACTACACTAATGGTTCTGCTTAGATACATATAACGCATTTAAAATCTTTAAATTTCAAATCTGAACAGAAATCAGATTTTGCTATACCGTATTGTAATTGTGTTATGTTGTTTTCGTTAAGTAATTTGTCAGGGCCCGCATGCTGAAGCAATACATTGAATTCAAATTCAAAAAATTCAATACACTAACAGGAATTTCATGAGATGCACAGATAATTACCACTGTTACTTACTGAATTGATCCAAATTAAAGTTATATGCACAGTTCAGCTCTCATAATGAGCCCTCTGAATTCCTATTATCTTTTGTTCTCATCCTGTTACAGATACAGTTGTCATAGAGATGCAGCCAAAATGACCTTCCAGCTCATTATGTTTTGGGATGCTTATCACACAGAATTCAGCCCTCACATTTTGAATCTGCATTTCTCATGAATTGTGACTCTTAGAAAGGCTGTTCTGATGATTAACATTGCAAACAGAAACTACAGTACTTCTAAATATTAAGGTCTGTTCACTATAGAAGAGCTGTTTTTAGAACATCCCTGTGGTGACTGTCTTGTTTGCTCAACCATGTTTTTCTGCCAACTCCTACCACATTCAATGTGTGTGCTGTGCACCAAATGCAACTTTATAACAGCGCTTAGAAAGTCGCTTCTAAGAATAATGTACCTAACAACATGCTGAAGCCATCGACCTCTGGGCTCCTGAGCATCTCAGAACTGCAAACCTGGAAGGAACCTAAAGGGTAATGGAGTCCAACCCCCTGCTGTTGCAAATAATCTACAGCACTTCTAACTGATGGCCACCCCAGCCTTTGTTTCAAAAACTGAAACACAGGAGTCCTCCACCTCCTGAGGTAGTTCTGCACACTGCCAAACAACACTATCAGGAAGTTCATTTTTTGGTTAATGTTTAATTTTTAAAAAATGATTTCTAGTAATTTGAACCCATTAGTCCAGCTCCTACTTAGTTCATCCTACCATTCTGGATCGCATGGGCATGTCAATTACAGTAAGCTTAAAAGTAACTTCCCATGCTTTCAAACATGGGCCACTAGAAGAGCTGCAGATTCCCAAAAAGGAAGCAATGACACCAATTATTGTATGTGGAACCTCAACTCACACATCACAGGTTGGAAATGTTGTCAGACTGCAACTTCTACCAGACAATGTGAGGGAATATGGGAGTTTCCCCAACCCTGCTACAGGGAAATAGATTATGAACATCTGCCCTTGGCACAAAGGCTCAAGCCTTCACTTCAGGTATTTGACAGAACTGTAAGGCAACAGAAACCATGGCACAAATTTTATGTGGCACCACCCACACCTGTAGAATGTCTGAAGCTATTTTCCGCTCATTTACATAAGAACATAAGAAGAGCCCTGCTGGATCAGGCCAAGGGCCCATCTAGTCCAGCTTCCTGTATCTCACAGTGGCCCCACCAGATGCCTCTGGGAGCACACAAGACAACTAGATACCTGTCTCCTGATACCCCTCCCCTGCATCTGGCATTTGGAGGTACCTTCCTTTTAAGCCTGGAGATTATACATCCCCATCATGGCTTGTAACCTGAGATGGACTTTTCCTCCAGGAATCTGTCCAATCTAGGCCAGATGCCATCACCACATCCTGTGGAAAGGAGTTCCACAGACCAACAACTCGCAGGATAAAGAAATATTTTCTTTTGTCTACTCTCACTCTCCCAACACTCAATTTCAGTGGATGTCCCCTGGTTCTGGTATTGTGTGAGAGGGGAAAGAGCTTCCCTCCATTCACTTTATCCATCCCCTGCATAATTTTATACGTCTCAATCATGTCCCCCTTCAGGTGCCTTTTCTCTAGACTAAAGAGCCCCAAACGCTGTAGCCTTTCCTCATAAGGGAGGTGCCCCAGCCCAGTCATCATTTTAGTTACATCTTCTGCACCTTTTCCACTTCCACTATGTCTTTTTTGAGGTGCGTCAACCAGAACTATATGCAATACTCCAGGTGCAGCCTTACCAGCATTTTGTAGAATGACATTATCATGTAGGCTGTTTTATTTTCAACCCCCTTTTTAATGATACCTAGCATGGAATTGGCTTTCTTCACTGCCGCCACACACTGGGTTGACACTTTCATCGAGCTGTCCACCAGCACACCAAGATCTCTTTCCTGATCCGTCACGGACAGCAAAGTTTTGATTTTCTGCCCCAAAACTTTACATTTTCTTACACTGAAACGCATTTGCCATTTTGCCACCCGTTCTTCCAGTTTGGAGAGATCCTTCTGGAGCTCTTCACAATCCCTTCTGGTCTTCACCACCCAGAAAAGTTTCGTGGCATCTGCAAACTTGGCCACCTCACTGCTTATCCCTGTCTCCAGGTCATTTATGAACAGGTTGAAAAGCACTGGTCCCAGGACAGATCCCTGGGGCACATCACTTTTCACCTCTCTCCATTGTGAAAATTGCCCATTGACACCTACTCTCTATTTTGTAGTTCTCAACCAATTCTCAATCCAGAAGAGGACCTGCCCTCTTATCCCCTGACTGTGGAGTTTTCTCAGCAGCCTTTGGTGAGGGACCACGTCAAATGCCTTCTGAAAATCCAGATTGACAATATCCACTGGTTTGCCCGCATCCATATGCCTGTTGACCTTTTTGAAGAATTCTAAAAGGTTTGTGAGGCAAGACTTACCCTTACAGAAGCCATGCTGATTTTCCCTCAGCAAGGCTTGTTCTTCTATGTGTTTTAAGATTTTATCTTGGATGAGGCTTTCCACCATCTTCTCTGGAATAGGTGTTAGGCTAACCAGCCTGTAGTTTTCTGGTTGCCCCCTCCTTGCCTTTCCTGTATTTTATAAACATATTATTCCCTAAGAAAACCTCTGCTCTTTTAACTCCCTTTTTTGTAGCAAGAAAACAGTATCAAAAATCTCATGCTTTTTATTGTAGCAAGCACAGTTTTTCTGCTATATACAGTAAGCTGAAATGTGCACCTCAACTACAAGAACAAAAAGCTATCCAGCAAATGCTTATCTGCACTCAATCTGCTCTTCAGTCTTTTGAGGAAGTTTGTTCTGTCATAAACACAAATAAAGTCCATTTTTTTACCCACAACAAAACCACAATATTTCCCATTCACTTCCCTTATTCTTCACTCTCTCTGATTAAAACAGTAAGGGCTCCGGAACATCTTTGTTAACACTAGGAGGGAATCGTGTTTCAAATGGCTCATCACATTCTGAATTAATTAGCAAGCAACCTGCTAAATTAATGAAGGAGGCAGGCAAGGTAACAACAGGCCACAAAGAAACACAGCACAAGCATTGTCTTGGGGAACCATGGCTCCTTAGGTTAAAAACCTTTTCTGATTTCCAGTTGTTATAAACTTCTTGAGAAGCAGATACTATCACAAATTGTAAGGCTAAAAAAGCACCTGCTTCATAATTGCTGTTATTTATTTAATTGCTGTTCCACCCCAGGCATAAGAGTTCAAAGTAACTAAAAATCTGTATTAAAACACACAATAAAATCACACGTTACAAATATCTAAAATTATGAACCTATAATCACATTACACAAGTAAAGTAAAGCATCTTACTCCCTCCTGCGCAAACAACAGAATATAAAATATCACTTTCTCCTTTCTATTTGATCACCTCAAGTAGGCCAATTGAAAGGAGCAAAGTACTTTTTTCCAGAACCGGAAGTGTCAACTTTTTTTTAGGTCAAAAGTTCTTCAGCCACTCCCAATCACTAGTACTTCCTACCAAGAGCAATTATTGCATTTAAGTAGAGGCCAGTAATTGACCTGCAACAAGGGCCACCTATGGGCTCCATCACAGAGCTACAGATCGAAATGCACTGAACAAATAACTAAATGAGTACCTGTCACATAAAACATTAGGTATGGCACACAAACACGTGCATATACATTGGACTGCATACAGATGTAGTCCTGTTTCGAACACAAAACACTGGGATCAACAGGACCTTACAGAAGCCTTGACTATGGTGATACCTGTAAGTTTCAGTGGGTCTACCCTAAGTAAGAATATGGATCCAATTCAACTTATTCACTGGGTACATAAAAAGGGGTACCTAGTGTACACGTATAAATACTGTATATATTTATAATATTCAGAAAGAGCAATTGAGTCTAAGGTTTGTGCGTTTGGAGACTGCTGGAGTCAGCGTTTATGGAAGTGGTCCTCGGAAGCGATGGGGCGGCTACAACTTCTCAAAACAAAACTTCCACGTCGTTTAAAAGAAGGGGGAAGGAACCATCTCTGGTGGATCTGACTCGTTCACCTCGGGAAAGCAAACAGAATTCACAGCATCCGTAACTGCAACCACGGACCCCACCAGAAAAAAAAAAAAAAGAGGTCAGAAGAAACCCTGGGAAAGAAAGCAGGGCGAAGCCGCAACGGAAGAGGGAGAAGCGGGCAGAGGCCGGCCGGCCGGCAGGGGAAGGAGGAAGGGAGGGAAAGAAAGCAACTCCGGGGGAAATCCAGGGAAGGGAGTCCTGAAATGCTGGGGAAAGGAGGGAAACCCTCCCTCGCTCGCTCGCCCGCCCGCCCGGCCACCCACTTGCGCGGTGGTTGGTGGGGCCACAGAAGAAAGCAGGGAGGAGGCCAACCCGTGCCAAGTTTACCTGCCTTCGTCGCAGCCACAGCTCTCCGTCCCCAGCTGATGCCGATGCCGACTCGGCCCCGGCGCTGCGCGGCTACTGCGGCTCTCGACTCCGCCCCCGCCCTCCCCGGGAGCCGAGTCCGCCCGGGCTGGGATGAGGGGGCAGGGCCTCCGCTGACGTCACAGCCAGCCGGCAGCCGGGAAAGCAAGCGCTGGTGCCGGCCCGAGCAGCAGCAGCTGTTGCTCCTCCTGCTGCTATACCGCACTGTACTGGTCCTTGTCAGATTCCCATGCCAAAAGCTGTGGAGCATGCGCCTCGGATTGGCTCTCTCTCTCTCTCTCTCTCTCTCTCTCTCTCTCCCCCCCCCAAGGCGCATGCTCCGTGGTAGCAAGGAAGCCGGTTGCCATTCCTATGTGCTGGTCGGAAAAGTTTCACTAGCACCTTAAAAGCCTGGAAGGAAAAATGGTCATATTCTGTGAGGGGAGAAAACCCGCTGGATAAGGGCTCCTGAGGGGCCAAGTAAACTCAGGCCTTCTTATTGTAGGCACTGGCGCCGTATCCTTGTCCCAAAACAGGTGTGGGGAATGTGGTCCTCCAGCCCTTTTGGACTTCAACCGCCCGGGTTGCCCAGGCCAGCCTGACCAGGGTTAAGGGTTTGTGGGAACTGGAGTCCAAGCCCTCTGGAGGGCCACAGGAGGGCCACACTACCCAAAGGTCTCTGGGCGGCTTACAACAATTAAAATACAATAAAAAGATAAGACAATTAAAATACAATTAAAATATATTTTTGTCTGCCCCACAGGAGTGGAAAAATTCCTCTCCATCACAAATTTATAACATAATAATATATACACTTAGACTACATACTAGGGGGGAAATAACATATATTTTCATTGTAAAAAATACACAGAATGGAAGGAAGATCAAAGAAGTAGATAATGGTAATTTGAAGAGAGTATGGGTGATACTATCCACTGCCCAGTCCAGAGTTTCCTGTTATTGAAACAAGTTCTGAAAAAAAAATTCTTTACATTTTACTCATGTGACACAGAAGTGTCACTCTTTGTTACCATAGCTGACCTGCACACTTTTTCAATTAATGGTGGATAGTGGTATCTGATCTGAGGCACAGGGAGGCAGCCATGAAATAACACTTCCATCTCTAATGTGATTATAGTTTTCCTGTGATGGGTGCAGGAATTCCACTGTCTGGCTTTTCTAACACTGACAAAGCAGTGACCGGAACCACAGGACATACCTTACAGAACCCATATCTAAAAAGAATTCTAAAAGAGTTTTAAGAGAATTGCACTGATTGCAGCCTAATTTAAACATGTTCATGCTATGTGGGCACCATTTTAATGCCAAATCAATATATGCAAAATATTTGTGGATCAGAGCTCAGCTGGGTTATGGATCTCTATTTTACAGTAGACAGTTTACACTGTTTTAATCTGTTTTGAAATTGTTTTACCTCTTCTGGATTTGTTTTACTATCGTTTCTAAATGGTCTAGTGATGTCTAAACCATACCTCACCATCACCCTAGATCCTTGGATATAGGACAAGATAGAAATTATATATTAGGCATCCTTCAGTCTCGAAAGACTATGGTAACGTGCTCTGTATGGAGGACTTGGAACAGCATCTAGTGTGGCTGAGAAGGTCAATTCGAGAGTGACAATCCCTTCAACACTGAAGACAAATACAATCTGTCCCCTGTCCAGCTCCCTGATTTTGCTGCTTTCGGGACTGCCTCTTTGCCTCGGTCTGCTGGACAAGGGTCTCTTCAAATGGGGAGAAGCCGTGATGCAACGCCTGCCTCCAGGCTGAACGCTCAGATGTCAGGGTTTCCCATCTGTTGAGGTCCATTCCTAAGGCCTTCAGATCCCGCTTGCAGATGTCCTTGTATCGCAGCTGTGGTCTCCCTCTGGGGTGATTTCCCTCCACTAATTCTCCATACAGGAGATCTTTTGGAATCCGACCATCAGCCATTCTCACGGCATGCCCAAGCCAACGTAGACGTCGCTGTTTCAGTAATGTATACATGCTAAAAATTCCAGCACGTTCTAGGACTACTCTATTTGGAACTTTGTCCTGTCAGGTGATACCAAAAATGCGTCGGAGGCAACGCATATGGAAGGTGTTCAGCTTTCTCTCCTGCCGTGCACAAAGGGTCCAGGACTCACTGCAGTACAGGAGTGTGCTCAGGACACAGGCTCTATAGACCTGGATCTTGGTATATGTCGTCAGCTTCTTATTGAGCCATACTCTCTTTGTGAGTCTAGAGAACGTGGTAGCTGCTTTGCCAATGCGTTTATCCAGCTCAACATCTAGAGAGAGAGTGTCAGAGATCGTTGAGCCAAGGTACACAAAGTCATGAACAACCTCCAACTCTTGTGTGGAGATGGTAATAGAGGGAGGTGAGTCCACGCCCTGGCCCATGACTTGTGTTTTCTTCAGGCTTATTGTTAGTCCAAAGTCTTGGCAGGCCTTGCTAAAATGATTCATGAGTTGTTGGAGGTCTTCAGCAGAGTGGGCAACAATGGCTGCATCATCGGCGAAGAGGAAGTCCCGCATGCATTTCAGCTGGACTTTGGTCCTCGCTCTCAATCTAGAGAGATTAAAGAGCTTTCCGTCTGATCTAGTCCGGAGATAGACACCTTCTGTTGCAGTTCCAAAGGCGTGCTTCAGCATGACAGCAAAAAAGATCCCAAACAGGGTTGGTGCGAGGACACAGCCCTGTTTCACTCCGCTTCGGATGTCAAAGGGATCTGATGTTGAACCATCAAAAACTACAGTGCCTTTCATTCCCTCATGGAAGGACCTGATGATGTTAAGGAGTCGAGGTGGACATCCAATCTTGGGAAGTATTTTAAAAGGCCATCCCTGCTAACCAAATCAAAGGCCTTTGTGAGATCTATGAAGGCCACAAAGAGTGGCTGTTGTTGTTCCCTGCATTTCTCCTGCAACTGTGTGAGGGAGAATACCATGTCAGTGGTGGATCTATTAGCTCGAAATCCACACTGTGATTCTGGATAGACTCTGTCTGCGAGCACCTGGAGCCTCTTCAGCACAACACGGGCAAGCAGCTTCCCTACAACGCTGAGAAGAGAGATGCCACGGTAGATATTGCAGTCGCCCCTGTCTCCTTTGTTCTTGTACAATGTGACAATGTTTGCATCCTTCATGTCCTGTGGTACTCCACCTTCCCTCCAGCAAAGACAAAAGACTTCATACAGTTCGGTGGTGATGATCTCTTTACAGCACTTCAGCACTTCAACAGGGATGTTATCTTTTCCAGGTGCCTTGCCAGAGGCGAGGGAATCCAAGGCCGCTTTTATTCCTGCTAAGGTTGGTTCGCTGTCCAACTCTTCCAAGACAGGCAGGCACTCAATGTTATTTAATGCTTCTTTGGTTACTACATTTTCTCTGGAATATAGCTCAGAGTAGTGCTGCACCCAGCGGTCCATCTGCTGTGCTCGGTCCTGGATGATCATGCCTGTAGCAGACTTCAAGGGAGCAGATTTCTTCTGTATTGGACCTAAAGCCTGCTTGATACCATCATACATTCCTTTGAAGTTACCTGTGTCCGCTGCTAACTGTATCTGAGAGCAGAGCTGAAGCCAATAATCGTTGGAACATCTCCTGGCAGCCTGTTGGAGTTGGCTACGAGCAGCTCGAAGAGCTTGCAAGTTGTACACGCTAGGACAGGCTTTGTATGCTGCTAGAGCTCTGCTCTTATCCTTGATGGCTGGCATCAACTCCTCCGAATGGGCTTCGAACCAGTCGGCCGTCTTTTTGGTCTTCTTGCCAAATGTGGACAAGGCGGTGTTATACACAGCGTTCTTGAAATGTTCCCATCGTTCAGGTGCATTTGCATCAGCCGGGCCTGGAAGGGTTTCCTCAAGCGCTTGGGCAAATTCCTCCACTTTTCTTTGATCACGAGTCTTGCTGATGTCAATACGTGGTCTTCCTTCCTTTTTCGTGTGATATAATCTATTTGTTCGCAGTTTTACTCTACTACACACCAGGGAGTGATCAGTATCGCAATCAGCACTCTGGTAGCTGCGTGTGATTGTAATACTAGGAAGGCTAGAACGTCTAGTGAGGATCAAATCGAGCTGATGCCAATGCTTCAATCTTGGATGTCTCCAGGAAACTCTGTGTTGAGGCTTCGTATTAAAGAATGCGTTGCTGACGCAAAGACCATAATAACAGCAAAACTCCAGCAAGCGTTGGCCATTTTCGTTCATCTTTCCAATGCCAAAACGGCCTAGACAAGTGGGCCAAGAATTGTGATCAGCACCAACTCTAGCATTAAAGTCTCCGAGAATGAACAGTGCCTCTCTTTCATGGACTTTTTTGATAGTAGCTGCCAGATCGTCGTAGAATTTGTCTTTCACTTCTGTAGTGGATGACAGTGTTGGTGCATATGCACTAATGAGGGTGACCGGTCCCGCTGATGAGTGGAGCTGCAGAGACAGGATTCTTTCACTCCCCACAGTAGGTGGAACAATGGATCTCAGCAGAGTATTTCTGACTGCAAAGCCAACACCATATTCCCTGGTCTCATTCAATGGTTTTCCCTGCCAGAAGAATGAGAAGTTTTTTTCTTTGACAGATCCCGAGTCTGGCAATCTCGTCTCTTGCAGGGCAACAATGTCCATCTGCAGTCTACTCAGTTCCATGTTGATGACAGCTGTCTTGCGCACATCGTCCATTTCCTGCAGGTTGTCAGAAAAGCCGTGGTCAGAAAAGCCAGGGGTCATTGTCCGTACATTCCAGGTGCCCAGCTTTAGGGCAGAAGTTTTCTTATGATTATTGCATGGAGCAGGGTTATCGATCTGCTTGTCGGCTTTTACCCTAAACCCCACGTACCCCGTGAGGTTAACAGACCGTGGCGAGGTAGCACCTTACTGGCTGGGGGCTGCCCAGCTTAAGGCGGGCGGTATCTACCTAGTGAGGTGCAATGACCTCTCCCACCGTCAGAAGTAGCCCCTGGCGTCATGCTCTACACCAATCGAGCAAAGACTTATAACCAGTAACTGCTACTTCCCGTGTTGTTTCGACGCTGTATGCGAAGCTGGAGTGTCCTCTCCAGAGCACGAAGCCTGGGTAAAATAATATGGAGGATAGGCTGTTACCCAAGCAGCAAATCCCCCCTCTCCACGTCGCTGAGATAGTCCAGTGGAAAGGCAAGAGCCAATACAATTGGTTCCAGCGACGTCGCAGGAGTTGCCAGAACGACACGAACTGCCTCCGGGACTCCGGCTCCGGGTTTTGCCTCGAGGTTAACTCCTGAAGCCTTTTCCATCGGTGGATATAGCCACAAGGCAGTGGAGGTTTGAGATCGGAGTTTTCCTTCTCCTAGATGGGCTGCCTTCCAGGGCTGACGAGCCCCACCTACCCGGCCTGCTCTCTAATAGTGCGGAAGTATGATCTGACCCTTAAAAGGTTCCTACCCCCAGGTGTATGCAATGCTAATTGGCTTTCCTATTTACCAAATTAGGGTCAAAAATAGAATTAGAGAATTGGCGCGCGCTTCTGCTAACCCCCTTTTAAAGCTGAAACCCCGCCCCCTTGCCCATGCGGTTAGGAAGAGCAAATGTCAGCCTAGAAAAAACATCACACCAAAGAAAATATCTACCCAAAACATGCCTCACTTCCTCCCTCAGCCTCTTCTTCAAGAAAGGGGGGGAAATTAAGTGAGCACAAACACTGTCCTATCCAATTTGTATCCAAATATTTGCTATACATAGGTCCAAGCTGATTCGGAGGTAGCCTGAACTGACTTGTTCTCAGGTTTCTGCAGATATCTATATGAATTTTTGTGTCTCCAGATAGGGAAGAGGAAAACCCTGAAAATGTTGAAAATAAAAGGGCTATGACTTGGGATAAGAGGCACAACACAGTGCTATCAACTGTGGAAATTTGCTGGATTTTCAATTAGTAGTGAAAGCTCCTAATAGCTTCCTTCTTCTGTCCCCTTGTCCTCTACAACAGCTGTACAAGCTGCCGCCTTTCCATAAGTTCACTTTGCATTAGCTAGCACCAGGCATTTGAAAATAGAAGAGGATGCGGGAGAGATATAGTTCCTATTGCAACTCTGACCTGTCCAATCAAAGTTTAAACAAGTGTGTCAGTCATTCATCCCACGTTCACATAGTTGTCAGTGTAATGAAGACTCAGTGTGGCTACCTAAAGAAAAGAAAATTCCAGGATTCAACAGGTGTAATAAATAATCTACAACTCTGCCATGCATGCATGAAGGCAAAATGGCTACAGTGAAGTGGATACAGTGGTGCCTTGACGTAAGAACTTAATCCGTATTGGAACAGTGGCTGTAAGTCAAAACGTTCTTAAGTCAAAGCAGCATTTCCCATAGGAATGCATTGAAAACCGATTAATCCGTTCCGGCTGTTTTTTGTCCTTATGTCAAGGCACGGTTCTTAAGTCAAAGCATTAGTTCCCATTGGAACTAATGCAAAGCCGGTTAATCCGTACTCTACCACTAGGGGGAGAATTTTTTTTCTTTTTTCTTCTTTTGACCTAAGATGAACTTAGGTCAAAAAAAGGGCAGGAAAGTTTTTTTTCCGTTCGTAAGTCAAGACACGGTTCGTAACTCAAAGCAATATTTCACATCCGGAGCTGTTCGTAACTCAAAACGTTTGTATGTCAGGGCGTTCGTAAGTCAAGGCACCACAATATATGGATTAAATAGGGTTGGTCTGGGCCCTCTCCAGACCTGAGTGACAAGTTTCTAGGAGAGGTTTCTTGTAAGCTCCAGCTGTCAGTCTCCTCTTTTTCATGTGTCGTCCTTTTTGTACAGCAACTGGCACCAAGACTTTTTGTTGAAATTTCATAATTTTTAACTCTTTAAACTCTGGAGTGAGTGCCAATGATTTATAGGGGTGCTCTAACAACCCAAACATGACTGGCCTGAACTGCCCTGTATCTACTTCAGTAATGTACAAATAGACTCATTTGGACAGCTTTTTTCAGAAGTGAATGCAGTTCCTGAATAGAAATGTTTTAATAAACAAAAACAAGAAAGGTTAGGTATTCAAATTCTGAATGGTTTCACTTCAGGTTTTGTGTTTTAACAATTTCAAAGGTGAGGTCTGGGCAGGGCTGTTACAATCAGCTAGACATGCTTCACTAATTGCATTGCTCATCCGCATAGCATGCTCCCAGTATTTGTTTGAGGTGAAGAAAACAAACTGATTCTTGCTGGGGCAATTAAGGCTAATCAGGTCACTCCCATTTGTCTTATTCCTTTGTCATATTCTCCTGACAGGACAGGTTTCCTCCTTTGAGAAAGACTTTGATCTTGGAGACAAAGAAATCTGCATTTACAAAAACCAAATGAGGCTGCAATTAAGAACCTGAAGGCAAATTCTGGGAAAGGGTTTGTTGACTGGATCTGAGCATAATAAATGATTGCTTCCCTTTCTGTCCTGCAGATTTGATTGGTGAGGTTGGGGTGAGGGACAGTCTGGCCATCCAGTGCCTATTCAGTACTATGTTTTGGTTTCAATATCTCTTTCAGGTGCAGGGCTGCTGTTTCTGTTTTCTCACTTGCTTATTCAAGTAGCATTCTCCTGGTTGCAGTTCAAGAAAGCAAAAGTAAAGTTTTTCTGCCTGTTTTAATGGCAACATTTGGGTGAACTGGGGCTGCTGCAAGTGATCCTGTCCATCTATTTTCTACAATGGTAAAGCTAGGCCCAGATTTCTGAAAGCTGTTGGCATTTTACAAACTAACTTGAGAACCTTGCCCGGTGTGTATGAAGAGGTAAGCTGAAAGTGGCTACCATAATGCATTCATTCCAGATTTCAATTTACAGTATATCATATTTGGTGAGATTTTAATCGACAGTATCTTTTCTGTGTTTATTTCATCAGCAGTTAGAGTGAAGGGGAAATTATTGAGGTGAAAAATAATTAGGGGAGGGAATTTGAGTATTTTATAATTAAACTGAAGGAGATCTGTTTTCACGGATTGGTGTTTGATCTCCTGTGTTTTGTTTCTTTGAACCAGTTGGTGAGCTGTATTAATTTATCTTAGAATGTATTACAGAGCAACATATAGCTGGCAAAGGACACATGGGCTGGTCCTGACCCTGCCTTGTACCCATTAGTGACTTTAGGCAAGTAACACTACCCTCTGTTGCACCATTTTTATTTTTACACCAGTGGACTTACCCAACTAAAACCCTCCAGAAAAGCCTAGAAGCAGAGAAGGCAAGAGTATTGCTGGTTGTTTGTTCTTGTTGTTTGATATTTGAAGATAAAAGTTGGACCAGAGATTGGACAGGGCTTGGGTTAGGCTGTTTATAAGCATTACATTATAATTAATTATTTGTAGAATGAATAGATGCAATTTTCTTTTTGAAATGGTCACTTGCAAAAATAAAGAAATCTTGAATTAAAATTAGCTTTGACTTATGGGATCAAACTGTAGCATGGGCTTAAAAAATAGAAACAATTCATGATTTCCCTGCAGAGGTATTTGGCAGCTAGTGCTGCCTAAAGAAAGAGCCCTGTCCCCCTATAATAACAACAACAACAGAGTAGAGGAGAAAGAAAGAAGCCTAAATGATTATATCAGTACAAATAAAGGAAAATGGCTTAAGGCAGTGAAAATGGAGAATATTTTGAATACAACAGAAAAGAAGACTCAATAAAGACAATTTGAAAATAAATTAAACAGCTGGAAAAATAAACAACTACATGGACAACACCTGAGAAATATTGATGGTAAGCATGATCATAATTCAACATGGGCATGGCTAAAACTGGGGACCCTTAAGAAAGGAACCGAAGGCTTGATTTTTGCTGCACAAGAACAAGCACTCCAAGCCAACGTGATGAAAGCTAAGATCCAAGGAATTAGTGCTAACAGCAAATGTCGACTCTGCCAAGAAAAAGATGAAACTGTGTCACACCTCATCTGTGAATGTCCAAAGATTGCACAAACAGATTACAAAGTTAGACATGATAGAGTGGCAAAGTTAGTGCACTGGTCATTATGCAAAAAATATAACTTGCCAGCCTCCAAAAACCCGTGGGAACATCAGGTAGAGAAGGTGTCAGAAAATGAGGAAGTCAAGATCTTGCGTGATTTCCGGATCCAAACGGATAGACATCTTGAGTATAAGACACCAGACGTAGTAATAGAACAAAGAAATGTCTGGATTATTTTTCTAAACATATCAAGCTCTAATGCCTATTATCTTGAAGTGAAAGGAGAGGGTATGCGAGTCTTGCAAAATCAAATGCTGAGGAAACATGGACTTAAATTATTGAAACAAAAAGAGAACTAAATGGGTGATACTTGGGATATCAAATTCTTCTCTACCAAGATTATTTCCTTCCCTTCTTCTGCACTCAGTTGTCCTTGTCATCATCATCTTGCATTCAGTGTCACTCATTTGAAAAAGAGACATCAGAAGCATTTAAATAGAAATAGTCAGCTTTTGGAAAAGATGCACCATCTTCTAAATCGGGGTCTCCAAACTGCAGCCTGCAGGCCACATCCAGCCCACCTTGCCATTTTATCCAGCCCATTCCCTTCAACCCATGCGCACAAGCGCAGGGGGGGGCATGAGGGTGGGTGGGCATCCGTGCGCGTGTATGCATCCAGGCGTGGGCAGGGGTGCATGCAGGTGTCCATGCGTGTGGGAGGGCATGCGTGTGCGTCTGTTCATGTGTGCGCCTGCACGTACATGTATACACACGGGCACTTTCCTGTTCCTTCAGCCCTCAAAAATGTTGGAAATATCCAGTGTGGCCCTCAGGGTCAACAGTCTGGAGACCCCTGTTCTAAATGAAAAAGTTCTGTTATGCTGGAATAACAGGATCCTACTTTTGAAGCACTCCCCTAACATTTGGTACTTGTGTTAGCTGGCAGCTGTCTCAGCAAGAAAAATAAAGAATGCTGCAATGGAATATTAAATGTCATCTCTGCTTCTGCCTCTAGCAAATGTTTACGAGATAGTCATGCATTTTTCATGCTAAGTAACCTAAAACTTTTATAAGAATTCTTAACAGTTATTCTATCCAACATGAAAACCAATACAAGAGATGCATCTAATTACTCAGCTACTTGATAGTTTTGCCCGAACAATTCCTTTATATTGTTTTCAATGACTGTTGGTCATACCTAGTGCCATCTTAAAGGACATACTACTGACAACTTGCATGTAAAAACACATTTTTAAAAACATATACAAATAGTGCAATCCAATAAATTGATTGTGATAATAATCCTGATTTGATTTAAAGGGGCTTGATCTCAAATTAAGTATGTGGAGTGCTGGTGAATGAGGGAAGAATTCCAAAGATGCTCAAAATATTTTACTGGTTCAATGAATTTTGACTTAAAGCTATCCTTTAGGGACAATACAAATAAAAATACAGAAAATTATGTATTGTATAGTGCTATACAATACTTACATGAATAAAACTAATTCTTAAAATATGAATAAAATCTCCAATGACAAAACTTCTTGCACTTACATATATAATAAAAAAAGATCCAAGTTTAGTCATACTTAACATAGGCCCATTTAAATCAATGAAGTTCAAACTACTCATGGCTCACTTCTAAGTCCCACTGATTTGAATGGGTTTACTCTGGGCATGCCTAAATCTAGATCAACTGGCTTTAAACAGGAATTGAACAAAATGAAATATTTTTAAAAGGGTAATGTCAACAGAGTGAGAGACCTATCTGAAAAAAAAAATCATACAAGCTATCTTCTCTAGTATTTTCTGTAACAAAGTGCATTCTTAAGGTCTGCTTACAGTGAGTCATAAACTTTATATGAAACAGCATATAATACTGATGCAGAGATATTGGGGAGTAAACATATTTCATGTCTGCGCTAAATGAAACAAAATGCTATTGTTTTTGTAATGTACCATTAAATCACTTTCAACTTACAGTGGCCCTATGAATTTGTGACTTCCAAACAGTCCCATTATCAACAGGCCTGCAAACCCAATGCAACTACTAATGGTTAATGTGGCAGGCCTGGAGAATTAAGAAAAAATTGTTGACACACATGTTGCCAAACATGCCTGTAAAGACTAGTGAGAAATACAAATACCCATTAAAAGAACAGGGGAAATCAGTGTAAAGCAATGAAAGAATTAAATTCTCAAATGCCCATTCAAATCAAAGAGCATAAGCTACGCACAGAAAATATTTAATGGCTGAAAGCCTTTTGGCAGAGCTTCACCACACAACAAGGATGACATCCGCTGCAATTGTGCTGTGGCCATTTTGAGGCAATAAAAGGCTGCCCCAGGAAGAAGTGGATTCCTAGGGATCCACGAAACCTGATGGGAGGGGCAGGCTCTAGGAGGTCTTTTTATTGCCCTGAAATGGATACAACATGGCTATGGCTGATGACATCATGCTTGTTGCAGTGTAAATTTGCACAAGGCATCAGCCAATGCATCTTCTCTGACCAAGTATGCATTAGGGTGATATATCATTAGTATCGCCAAAAATGAAAGCACTTTCAACAGTGCGATTGGAGTACCTGATCTTCAAGGTGCTTAATGTTTTCTATATCTTTTTAGGGCCCTAATGGTTTGGCCAATGTAGTGTTTTTCAAAAGGATGTTTTAATTGCATAAATTGCATTACTACTATGGTTGGTGAATCTCCAATGCTAATACTGTTAAGGTCAACAGGACTGCAAAAGAGTAGCAACTTGATAGTACACTTGAACAATGATGCCTATGTGGGAATTAGGAAACAGTGCAAGCTGCTTAATCTATGTGTCACTATGAAGTATTTCAATATGTTTGCCTGTCTAAAGTGGGTTATCCCAATATATATGGATGTTTTGTTTTAGGTAACTTTTTATATCTCAAATGTAGTATCATTCAGCTGTTAGTATAAACCAACTAAACATCCGATTGTATTGTTTACACTTGGGATTTCACCTTCTCTTCTTTCCCCATTAGTGGTATTTTTAATAGGTTTGCACCCTATTGTTTTTATTTCCTCGCTAACCTCTATTGCTCATGGTTTTAAGATACGTTACTAGAAACAAATCAGCATAAAGCTAAGTAACATACACTATAAAAACTCCGATGTCTTGACAGTTGTTTTCCATCATTTTATTAAAAAAATAGATCTCCTATATCAACATGTGTATCAGCTTGCTCCATCGCTTATTGATTACCATAATTTTAAGAGGGAAACATTGCAATCTTCACATCTTGGGAAAGGAACACAAGCTCCAGGCCATTCTCAAGACTAGAACTAAATAATCAGAAACTAAAGGACAGCACAACTTGTTTAGAAAAAAAAAAAGCAAACCCCCATCTCATTTTGCTAAAGCAAGAAATTGCAACAAGTAACTTTGCATTGGAAGATATATATTTTTCCAGACAGATCTCCTCTACTAGAATGTGCTCAGGAGTTGCGGGGGGGGGGGGGGGTTAAAATGAACAAACATGTAAATTTGTTGTGACTCTCTTATGTGTATTCCAGCTAGCTTTTTGTATTGTTTTTTTCCCTCATAACTGTCAGATAATTCAGGCATAAATACAGAATAATTTAATTTCAGTTATCCACTTTTTAACTGATTGTAAGAGTTGAACCTATTTGAATCTTAGAGTGGTCAACTTCACTAGTATTTTGCAACACTAGCAATGTCATGATGGTGCTGCAATTTATCATCTGATGAACACAAATTATGCAGAAGAGTGTGGTAAAAGAAGTCACCAAAGCTGCAGGCCCCATTAAGCTTCTTAAACTAAGGCCAATGGCATTTAAGCAGCTTGCGTGATGGAACAAAATGGTACTGCCTACTGTCCAGGCATGTGATCTTTGGAACACCTTTGGACAAAGCAATCTAATTTAGATAAAACAATGTTGGGCTAGCTGCTTCTGCAAAATGTGATTACAGAGCAAGTAACACCACTGTGAGAATCAAGAGCTGATACACAATGGTATAACAGTTTCCATGTAGAGTGTTCTCCTGTAAACAGACTGAAAAGCTGGGATGATGATGGTATGATCGCCCTTCTTCATCTACAACCCCTTCTTCTATTCAACAACATCATCCCTCACCACAGAAGAACACAAGGGTCTTTTTTTTAACAAGGGCATTGTTACACAAAAAAGTATTTGCAAAGGAATTTCTATTCCCTTGTTTTCAGTACAATACTTTTTGACTATTTTTTTTAAAAGGAAGGTAGGTGCTTTCTTTCGGAATTTCAGAGAAGCTGGTATCATAAGGCTGTTGGTTTTACGTAACTTAAAAACCAAATTACACTGTGGAAATATGCCAACAAGTTGACTCAGTAATATTAGACAGCTCTACCTAAAGTTAAGAAGCAAGCAAGCAATGAAGTCCAGCAATATTTTGGTTTTCTGGGCATTACAAAATATAGTACTCATACATTTAAAAAATGTTCATCAGATAGATAAAGCACATAGGAATGCAACATTCAGAATTCTGACACAGAAAAATGTGATGTGAGCAATTTGCTATTTCAAGCACAATTACCAAAAATACAATTTTATAATGAAAGAATTGTCAAAATACAGTTAAACAACATTCAGGAACCACAAAAAAGGATCCAACAGTATTACTTAAACTGACTGTATTTGAGATTGTATTAAATACTGCTTGAGTAAGACTTGTGGTCAGAAAGCAGCATTATCCCAAGCACTTGTGAAGTTCCCTCTTTCATTATCTGAAGCATTCCTTACTCAAGATTACATTGCCTGCACTTGGATTTTAAATGCAAACCACTCACCTTGGAAACACAATGCATTTAGACACATTTTTACATTTTACATAGCTGAAGCAGAACATCTTGTAATGGCAACTGTAACTTAAAAGTATGGATCTGATTACCTTGCTACATAAGAATCCCCCATGCATTATAGAACTCTTAATGGAAAAATGTTGGATGACAACTTTACTTAAAACAGGAAAAGTTAACCAAATCATCCTATAAATATTTTCTTTATTTGCTTTGCCTCTAGAAGTTGCTATTAAATTCTATTAACAAAAATACATAACAAAGGTTTCCTAAGTAGTGAAAAACTTAATTACAAATGTTGAAAAAAGTTGGCCTAATTAACATATGTACAGATTTGTCCAGTTAATACATTGAGGGGAATCTGTTCAGTTAATGAAACACACTTATAAGGATCAACAGTAAGTCTGAACTGGTAATACTCCAAGTCCTTAGTTTGGGCAGAGAGAACATGGAACATTTCAGGGTTTTTTTGTTAAAAAATGTAGAGATAACATGCAACAGACAATAATCAATCTGAAAGGCTGCTGATAAATTGTTCTGTTCCTTCCTGAAAAGATTTTTCTGTCAAATTAATGTCCTTCTGTCCCTTCTTTTCCTTGTTCTGCTGTTCCTGTAGATGCAGGATTATGTTTCTTATTTCTTCTCGTTTTGTTTTCATTCTTGAGCGTGGAAACCAGTCAGTTAAATTCATTGGTAGTTCAAAACTTACAATGGGAGTCTAGTGGGGATAAATGAAGTAAGTTTAGAATAACTACCTATATAGAAAGCTTAAATAATAATATTGTCTAATGTGCTTAAAATATGAAGAAACAAAGAGCAGGAAATGCTACTGTCTTCCTCGTCTCCATACAGTCTCAATTACATTAGACCTTTTCCTTACAATACCAGCATTTCTTAACTTTTCCACAAAGCTTTAGTTTCTTCCATTATCTATGTTGCATAACCATTTTAATCTATAGTCAAGACTATCTTGCCAGTTACGAACAGTATCAAGGTGCTCCTCATAAGACAACTTACCATCAAGAGATGTCTTCCTTTGTGATAGGCTACGAGGGTTATAATGGAAGGCAAATGTATGTATGCCTTCTCAAATCTAACCATGTGGCTCCCCCATTTGAAATGCACAGGCAAGATACAAAACAAATTGAGGCTCAGTGCAATTAAGAGTGCTTCTCTCTCTTTTGCACTATCTTATTTTAATTTTATACCACTATCAACGTTTCCTCTAATTTCTGTCCCACTGCATGGGAGCCTCACTCCGTATACACAGGGGTGAAGCAGGGCTTCATTTGAAACGGGAAGTAAACAAACCAGCTTCCTGTGTGCAACCCTGACAGAGCATTTCACAGTTTTAAAACTTTAACATATAGGATTTTAAAAACTAGGGAGTGCTTGAAGAATTTGGTATGTCTGAACTCTGAAAGAAACTAACTCAATCTGCATCCCACTCACTGCCACCAGCGTGGATTGAGACCTAGTTATGTAATCTGTTTCCTACATGGTCCAATGCAGCTCAAAACAATTATTACAATACATTTTAAAATTGTTTATTTAAATGTGCATTTTGGAGCTTTAAAAAAAGCAGTAACAAATTCATGCAGAACTGAATTTCTCTCAGCTCTGCCCATCTGGGTTTGCTGTGCAGCAGCAAGTTAGACCTGGGGTGCAGGGAGGTGAAGTTGCAGTGGCCTATCATGATTATATTCCCCAAACTTACACGGTGCCCTAACCTACAGTCTTCTGGGTGTGAGTTTGCATACCTCAAAGTGGATGCCTAGGACAGAATTGGAATTCTGCTGATGTACAGCCCACCCCACTGCTCATCAGTCTCCCTTCACACCGTAGCTGAACTGGTCTCAGGCTTGACGTTAGGAGTCCCCTAGGCTCATTGTCCTAGGGAACTTCAACATCTATACTGAGGCCTCCTTGTTAGGAGTGGCTCCTTGACAATTATGGCTCTGTCCCAACTTCTGAGCTTGTTCTCTCTCCCCCTTCCAATTCAGTTTAAAGACTTCCTAATTAAGTTCTTCTTGCTGCAGCCAAACACATTCTTCCCAGTCCTTATGAGGTGCAACCCATCACTTGCCAGCAGTCCATCATCCAGGAAGCGTAGCCTGTGATCGCAAATTCCAAAGCTCTCCTGTCAGCACCACCTTGATAGCCAGTCATTCACCTGGAATATCTTCCTTTCCCTTTCTATTCTTCTTCTGAGTACTGGTAGGAAGGACAAGAAGACTATCTGGGCCCCAAAGTCCTTGAGTTTCCTCCCCAGAGCTTCAAAGTCTGATGTGATTTCTTTGTAGTTCCTCTTAGCTGTGTCATTTGTTCCCACGTGGAAAAAAAGGAATTTGAAGTTCCACTGATGAAGAGTGTCTTCTCCTTCTTTTGCTCTTAACTGTGACTCTTTTCCATAGTGCTTCCTCCACTATGTTGTCTTCCTTAGTCTTGTTTTTCCGCTGCTCAACAGTTCTGTCTACATACTCTTTTTCTTATAAACTTAAGCACAACCACTTGCTGCTCAACAGTTCTTTAACTTTTTCTTCCAACGGTGCTAACAGTTTGCACACACTGCACGTATACACTGTGTTGTTCTCAGGCACGAAGACAAACACTGCACATGCCTTGCAGGTCACCACCACTGAAGTGTCACTTCCTTCCTGTTAACCTTTTTACTTTCTTCTGTTTGTCTATGAGTGCTCTTTCCTTTGTCTTGTCTGCCTTGAAGGATGCTCTCTGCCTTTGTCTCCCCTTTTCTTTTGTCTCTTCCTCCAGTAGACCCTTTCCTTATTACTTTTCTTTACTACCTCTCCCCCTTCAAATTCCTGTCCGCTTTCCCTGTTCACTTGCTCTGGTCACTCGCTCCCTGGGGTCTTTCTCTGTTTTATTCCTCTGCTGTGCTCTGTTAGGAGTCAGCAAATAGAAAGGAATCTTACTAAATATGGTGGTATCTGTGGAGACGTAGGTGACAATGACAACTAGAAATGGTTTTCAACAAAGTGGATGTTACATTGATTATTCATGGACTAATGACATCTAAATTAGACTGTCATGGAGCATATAAGTTGTCAATGATAATTCAGCAAATACAAATGGTGCAAGATGTGATTTCTCATAAGTTGATGATTATTTGTGTTTTTACATCTGTGAATCATCTTGCCCAGAAATGTGGCCTAAATTCCTTTAATAGATAAAAATAAATAAATTCTATATTTATGCTTTGGAGAGAAAAAAACGATCCATTCTGATTTCTCATTACAATAATAGTAAGGTAAAGGTAAAGGTTCCCCTTGACATTTAGTCCAGTCGTGTCCGACTCTAGGGGGCGGTGCCCATCCCCGTTTCCAAGCCGTAGACCCAGCGTTTGTCCGAAGACAGTTTCCGTTGTCACGTGGCCAGTGTGACTAGACACGGAACGCCGTTTACCTTCCCACCGAGGTGGTACCTATTTATCTACTCGCATTTGCATGCTTTCGAACTGCTAGGTTGGCGAGGAGCTGGGACAAAGCAACGGGAGCTCACTCCGTTGCGTGGATTCGATCTTACGACTGCTGGTCTTCTGACCCTGCAGCACAGAGGCTTCTGCGGTTTAACCCGCAGCGCCACCACGTCCCTTTACAATAATAGTATTTCTGCACAAAACATTTATACATTTTACAAACATCTGACAAACAAAGAGATCAGTATTCTGCATACTTAAGAGTGCAGTGGTGCTTCTATGGAGCTTGTGCAGGGAAGTAACCAATACCTCCTTGCACAAGCATAAGCCGCCCTGAAAACAATGGGGATGATCTTTTACTTTCACGATGGGGAAAACTGAAGACAATGGGAACTCTACCAGCAAAGTCTTACATTCTGCTCATGATGAAAAGGACACTAGCCAAAATGTTTTATTTTGCATTTTAATTGGTGTTATGTATTTTTATTGTAAATTGCTAAGAAATATTTCTGTTATGGGGCAGGGGAAGAAGAAAACCAATCTTGTTGTTAAATAATCAACTAAATGCCAAATTCCATGAATAGAGCACAGCAGAGACAATGGCTCTAGAAATGTGTGCATTTGCTACCTCATTTGATGTGCTGAAGCCAATTATATTTAAAACTGTAACTAACAGTATTAATAAGCTCACCTCAAAAAAGCTCTCCACATACTGTAACACATAAACTCCACAATCACTGAAGTTGTTCTGCTGTGGCACTTTAGGGTTTGAGCCTTTCATGACATCTTTGGAGAAATGTCTTTTACTACCTTTCTTTACTCTCCACTCCACTTCCAAGTATCTGTAATACAGAAGAATGAGGCTTGGAATAATGTTCTTATATATAAAGTATTTGAAAACTGAACATGAGGGTCTATACTAGAAATTAGCTACTCACTCCCGTAACGTTTTTACGACATTTGATCGGGATGGGCCTCTCAAGGAATCCATAAGCAGGATGCAAGGCCTACAAGAAAACACAGCCATTTTCAATCCTATTATTATCACACATGCCAGTTCAAGATACATTGCACAGAGTTCAAGAGATAACATGCACAAATTACAGCTATGACATACACAGGGAAAAGGTTCCCTGAGACTGCTTCAGTGTAGAACATCTTTTATTTCCCTTTGCTACATATCCTGTTCTTGGGATTTCCTGGGTATTTGAAATGGAAGGATTTTTTCTCATTATGCACCAGCTGTAAGTTATATCAAACACAGGGGGAAGGAGGGATAAAGCCCTGAAAATTCTAGCTGGGGCAATTCCAGCAGACTTCTGGATACTGTAGCTCAAAAAATACGAAAACACCATTTTACTCAAAACCTATATTGATTTTGTTTTCATCTGAGTGCAAACTCCACACAAATTCAAAATTAAGCACAGTTAGATTTAATACATGGCTAAATGCAGGTAATCAGCTATTTGCACATGTCTTTAAATTCTACTTTTATTACAAAAATGGATGCATACAGAATTACAACACTTCAGAGAAATATCTGCTTAGCATTCTTCCTCCAATTTATGACAACATAAACCAGTTTTTCCTATTTACTCAGCAGTTTGAAATCTGCATACATATGCTTGAGCTGTGATCATTTAAAAAAAATCATACTACGATGCTAGAAAAATGTATATATTACAAACTGCCATGATAAGATAGATGGAGTCAAAGACTGTGAGAGAGTGGCTTGCTTAAGAGTACCTAAGAATAAGTACCTATTCCATTCATGGCAAGGGGGACATTCCATATTTGGACTTCCTAATTCACAGTTCAGTCTAGCTGCAAACTAGCAGAAAACTAAGTAACAAATAAGGTAAAGTGAATGGGAGGAGAGTTATTCAGAACAATTCCAAAAGGACAGATGTTGCATGGCAGTTTTAGTAGCAAGAGCTTCCAGTAACAGAAAAATATTACCATTATGTTTAGCCATATTTTCAATTACTCAGCTTTTATGCATTCAGTGTTTGGAAGTGACACTTTTTTTTAAGTCTAGAGAACTTGCATACAAAGAGAGGAACACTGAAATTTGAGTAACAAAATATTATTTTTAAAAAGAGAAGTTCCCATTGTACTTTTGTGGCATTGTTCAATTGTGAATTTCATATTCAGTTTTTTTTTTAAAGAAAGAAACATGTAAACAAAATAAGGAACCTTCGATTAGAACATTTATACATTGAAGCCACTGTGTCCCTTTTCCAAAACAAAATTGGTATTTGAAGTGTTAACACATAGGTCATTAAGTCTTTAGATTTGAACTGGACACAGAGATAATTGATCTGAGATCTTTGTAATACAATTCATGCCAAGCTACAGCCAAGATCACAGTAACTCTTGACTGTGATAATCTGAAAACTAGCAAAAATTGGCCAGCTTCTTTCTACTGCAATTGACTGGTAACAAAAAATAACTTTTATTCCATGTTTTTTTGCCATTAATATGTTGCATGCTTGCTGTACATAGCAATAATTTTGTTTTATATGTGTAACATAAAACTGGTGAATGGTGGGAGGGAGATAAATAATTTGTATCACAGCTCATATACAATTTGCAAACCTTAACAAGTCAGTGTAATTATTGCAACTTTCTGCCTAGGCAGCCTTGGAATGTATTTTTTCATCTGAATTTTTGATTTTAAAATGACAAAAGTTGGAGATATATTTTTTGCTGTTTTTGAAATGCAGGTGAAACAAAACAACCTTCAGTGAGCAAATTTAGAGTCAAGACAAAGAAAACTTCAGCTATATTTAGTAACATTTTTGTTATTAAAACTGTCTAATAAACTTTTTCTTAGAATGAATACTGCATCATAGCAAACCAATCTAGGCTGTCAGAAAACCTCAACAGGAAAGGTTATGGTACATAAGTGTACCCTCTAGAAAGGCCTCTTGTTGGAAGAAGAGGATAGGGTGTCAATTTTCCCTGATTCTCCCTTTCCCCCTGCAGGTCCCCAGTGTGCACTTCTCATGCTGTTTCTTCAACAAGCACAGCTCAGAGGTCTGACTGCATATGGCTTTATCTTTCGTCAATGTTATTATATAGAGAATTATGCAAAAATTCCACACTCCTGGTTAGATATTTAAATATACCTGATCACTGAAGTTAGACAGGACTGATAATTCTCTTCTTTAATGAAACACTTGATTCTACAATGCATCTATGATATTCACAGAAAGCCATGAATATCATACAATAAACTTACTGTTTACATATAGTTGGTTTCAGATGCCACCGTCCCAATTCTGAATTACAATTATCATCTGCAAGGCCATCATCATCACTGCTATTGTCCTACCCAAAAAAAGAAAGAAAGAAAGATGCTATTAGAATAGAGAGGATGAATGCATAAGAAATATCTGATCAAAGCACATACTGTACTAGAGATCAAGACTTTCCAAACTTGTGTTTGGAACAGAAAACAAAGTGATGAAAAAGATTCTAAACAACTTGTTACTATCTTTCAAGTGTAGATTTGGGCAAAATGCCCAAAATAATTCTCTAGCTAGCTGTTTCCACAGTCTTCAACATCTTCACTGAGCTTGGGAAATATATGCAATATCCATCAGGATATTTCCTTGCCAGCCCAATCAATCAATCAATCAATCAATCAATCAATCAATCAATCAATCAATAAAGGATCATGAAACTGCTGCCTCATGACAAAGTGTGCTAGACTACCAGCCACCACTCTGGGACAACATGATTCCCTTCTGTAATCTAGAAACTCCCTCAAGCATTTTCACACAGAACATTTGAAAGAATTGCTACCGTTACGCAATTATTCCTCAGACCTCTGAAGTGCCATATAATCTGTAGCATACACCTAGACAATATACTGTGCTATGCTCTGAGTACTTTGAAGACAAAAGAAAACAATACATCTTTTATGCACACACAAAAGGAATTGATTATCAATGTGGGCGCAACTCAAGAATAAGTTTCATAGTGGACTTCACTTAGTGGCATCCTAATTTTGAAAAGGAAGAGTAAATGAAATAGTGTGTAGCAAGCTATAATGAAGGCCAGAAGTAACACAGGAAGATATTCTAAGGATGCTGAGAACACATGAACTACATTAAGGATAATATAGAATGACAGATACTTCAGAGGCGTTGTTATGTGCCATCAAGTCGCCTCCAATTTATGTCGACCCTGTGAATAAGTAATCTCCAAAATGTTCTTGTAAACTCAAGCCTGTGGCTTCCTTGATGGAGTCAATCCATCTCATATGTGGACTTTCTATTTTCTGGCTGCCTTCAACTTTTCCCATTATTACTGTCTTTTCCAGAGAATCTTGGCTTCTCATGATGTGCCCAAAGTATGACAGACTCAGTTTCAACATTTTTTATAGTTCAGGCTTGATTTGATCTAGAACCCACTTTTTCATCTTTCTAGCAGCCCAGCATATCTGCAAAGCCTTCCTCCAGCAGCATATTTCAAATAATTTTTTTTTCTCCTGTCAGCTTTCTTTACTGCCCAGCTTTCATACCCATACATGGTGACTGGGAATACAAGAGTATGGATGATCTTGGTCTTGGTCTCCAGTGACAGCTTCTTACACTCGATTATCTTTTCTAATTCCTTCATTGCTGCCTTCCAAGTCTTCTAATTTCTTGACTGCAGTCTCCCTTTTAACTTCTTCATTGTCAACATCAAAGTTCTTTTGCTGTCATTATTTTTGTCTTCTTAATGTTCAAGCGTGTGAAAGAGGAGTATTTGAAAAGAGTGCGCCGTCTCCTCCAGAGAACAAAGATGTTGAGATCAAGGAAGGAGAGAGGGAAGTAAAGGAACAGAGAATCAAAGAGGAAAGGGTTAAAATAGAAGTCTGTCTAATAGAAGAGGGGAAGGGAAAAGAGGAGCAAAAGATTGACGTGTGGGAGGAGGATATAAAAGGGTCGACCGGAGAGCGGGAGTGGGGGATTTCCACGAGAGAGAAAGGGAAAGATGAAAAGAATCGCGAACATGTGAATGAGCTATTGAAAGATTTTCCTAACCTAAAGGTGGGAGGATTACTACCTGACCCGATACCTGAAGGAGAAGGGGTGACGATCACCGAGACGTCGGAATGGATGGTGGTCATCTTCCCGAGAGGACGGGGTCGCTCGAAGAAGGTGGTGCGTCCGGACCCTACCTACAACAAGCCGCCTCCAGAGGGGGATTGGGCTCGCCACCCTTGTTGTGGCACAATCTGCGTGGTAAGGAGTGTCCCACTGAGGAACCCTACAGACAAGGAACGCTTTGGTCCGGCTCCCCAATATTAAGAAATGACAACCTTTATGGAGATCATACGATGTTTGAGAGACAGTTGTTAGATTGGAATCAAGTTTACCCCACTGAAGTTGTTATTGACACCCCTGAACCCAAGTTGAATAAATCTGTTAATGCTGTAAACGAGTCAATGCTTTTATTTCCCGCACCAAATTCAGAACTGTCAAAGACTTTCAAAGAACCCAATCACAAAGCGCAATCCTGCTTTGGCACTTTCTTCTTTCACTTTCACTAAAAGTTGCTGCAAGTCATTGCTGCTTTCTGCCAGTAAGATGGTGTCATCAGCATATCTTAAATTATTGATGTTTCTTCCAACAATTTTCACTCCTTCTTCACCTGAATGTAGTGTGGCTTTCCGTATGTCTGACACCTTTGCCTATAGGAAACCATCCTGTCTCTCCATATTCTCTCCTCATGCTTGTCCACAACAGAGGTTACACTTCAGAGGTTACTGACCACAAAAATGAGGCCATTGTTCCATTTCAAAATGAATGAAATACCACAGAGGAAATGATACTATTCTGCTCCAAAATGTACTAAGGACAGAACATTATTCTCAACTAATTTTTTTTTCATTCCGGGACAGCAACAAAATGTATTCTAAGTGTCTCTTATGTCTTTCCAGAAAAAAATTACTGGCCACCAACCATTTTCACCATGTCTCACATGTATAGCTAATGAAAAGAAAGAAAGCAATCCTCTGAATGAAGGATCCAACCACTCCATGAATTTTTATTATTCTACAGAAGTCTTTGAACTTGAGCAGCCTGTCAATAGGTATTCAAATCAGGCTCCCATCGAATATCGACACTGGAATACCATCCTTGAAGAAGGAAAAAGAAACAAAGGGGAAAGCAGTACTTCCTTAGTGGCAAGGAAAAAGCTCCTCAAAATGGACCTTTATAACCCAGCTCTACAGCCAGTCTATCTGCTTGTCTACCTGTAGTCTCTCAGCATGGATGTTAAGAAGCACAAGTACACAGGTTTAGTAATCACAATGCTGGATAAAGCTTGCCTTCTAGTGGTTGGAATCAGAAACACAACCACAAAAATGGTATCTAGAGAGGATATTGGAGATTAAATTATATTTTCGAAGACGTGCAAAGAAAATAATGCTACTAGCACTGGGGAAACTGTCTAATCCTACACAATAATTATGTTTAAGCAACATGCTAGTAAATGTTTTCTTCCATCTTCCAGTGCAAATCAACATAGACATGAAAATAAAGCAAAATCCTTACAATCCCACTGAACTAGACTACAGTGGTGCCTCAATTTATGAACTTAATAGGTTCCGGAACTCCGGTCCTAACTCGAAATGGTCGTAAGTCGAAGCACCATTTCCCATAGGAATGCATTGAAATGCAATTAATCCGTTCCAGCTGAAAGGGGGGGGGGGAGGAGAGAAAAAAGGAAAGAAAAAAACTGCAAGACCCATCGGAAACGCAATTAATCCGTTCCGGCCGAAGGGGAAAAGAAAAGAAAAGCAAACAAACCGTGCAAGACCCTTCGGAAATGCAAAAAAAGCAAAGCAGAAAGCAAACAAACCGTGCAAGACCCATCGGAAATGCAAAAAAAGCAAAGCAGAAAGCAAACAAACCGTGCAAGACCCATCGGAAATGCAAAAAAAGCAAAGCAGAAAGCAAACAAACTGTGCAAGACCCATCAGAAATGCAAAAAAAGCAAAGCAGAAAGCAAACAAACCGTGCAAGACCCATCGGAAATGGGGGGAAAACCCCCAAAAAGCAAACCCCGCAAGACCCATTGGAAATGGGGGGAAAACCCCCCAAAAAGCAAACAAACCCCGCAAGACCCATTGGAAATGGGGGAAAAAACCCCAAAAAGCAAACCCCACAAGACCCATTGGAAATGGGGGGGACCCAAAATACAAACAAACCCTGCAAGACCCACCACAGCATAGAAACATAGTCCCACCACCCAGCCCAAAACCACGCTGCAAAACCCACCCAGAACAGTTTTTAAAAAGTAGAAAGCAGCACCTTACCTTACCAGGCAGTCCGAAGCCTCCTCCGATCACACACTCTCTAACTGCTGGGGCGAAAGAGCTACAAAGAAGCAGCCTCTTCGCCACCAACGGTTAGCAATTTGAATTCCCCGCCTTTTTCCCCTGCCTTTTTCTGGTTGTAACTCGAAGCTCCAGCCGCAAGTCGAAGCAAAATTTTGCGGCCGGAGCTGGTCGTAACTCAAAATGGTCATATATCGGGACGTTCGTAAGTCGAGGCACCACTGTACTAGTTTCAAATCAATGACAGTTGCAGTACATCTTATATATTCTACTCAGCACAAACACACAGACACACACACAAACACTTAATTCTTCAAAACATTGTTGTAAGATAAATTATTTCAAATAGGGTATTTGCTTAATTGTAGTGGATGGCGCTGCAGGTTAAACTGCTGAGCCACTGGGCTTGTAGATCGGAAGGTTGGCAGTTTGAATCCACACGACAGAGTAAGCTTCCGTTGCTTGTCCCAGCTCCTGCCAACCTAGTAGTTTGAAAGTATGCAAATGCGAGTAGATGAATAGGTACCACCTTGGTAGGAATGTAATGGCATTCAGTAACTAGTCATGCTGGCCACATGACCACAGAGAGTGTCTACAGACAAACGCCGGCTCTTCGGCTTACAAACGGGGATGAGCGCCGGCTTCTAGAGTTGGACAAAACTAGACTTAATTGTCAAAGGGAACCTTTACCTTTAGCCTATATACTCACTAAGCTTTTAGGGTTTTTTTAAAGCTTCACTGTTAAAACAGAACTTCACCTGTTGTTGTTTTTAAATGCTATTGGCTTTTTACCTGGTTATCCTGATCTTCCGAAAAATCTATAAGCTCATCTTCATTTAGTTTACTGCTGTCAGCTGAATCTTCGCTATAGTTTAGCCTGATTTTCTGTAAACCATCTGCATTGACCATAAAGAGTAGTAAATTATTTTAGAAATGACACAGACATAAATACCTCATATCCCACATAGGAAGGGTAAATCACAAAGTGAAGTAAGCCAGGTTTATGCCAGTAGTCTATGTGAGAACAAGCACATAGCTGAAATTATTCTTGCAAAATAGTTTTAAACCTGAAGCAGTTTTGAAATAGTTTTAAACTTTAAGATTATCAATGTATTTGTTATAGCTGCTTTTCAAGAAATGCTTGGACTCCACAAATGACTACAGATGATTAGAAATAGCCAGAAACATGTTATCTATGCAAGGCCTAGTAAAGTAGATAAACCAAGTCCACTTGCTTTATCAAGGTTGCCCAAGACTAAGCAGTTTCTTCCTCGCCCACACTTATGAAACAAACAGCCTTCACTGCCATTAGTTTGTTAAACAAAGAATATCTTCAACACTGTTTTCATCTCTTTTTGTCACCCCAAGAACTAACATGCCCCCATCCTCACCAAAGTGGGTCCCACTTCTTGGAGAGGAACACATTATGAAAACTTGTTGAAGGAAAAACAACATATAAATAAATAAACAAACATATAAATAAATTAAATAAATAAATAAATAAATAAACATACATATGAAGAAAACAGTCTAAAATGATGAGTAACCTCTTTAAGGAGGACGCTTCATCTCCAAACCTTCTCTTTAACATACAGGCTGAATCATGCCCAGGGGGTGGGCAGGGGAGGATTTGTTAGTTGAATGAACAAAAGCTATGCTGAAAGATGTGCCAAATAAAGTTGCACTGGAAAGCACTGAAGACAGCTGAATGCTCCAGGTACTGACAAAACAAACTACAGGCACACTATCATCTTTATTCTAGACATAACTTTTTATGGCAAGCTTCTTCTTGGCATCTGGAGTTTTCTCCCTCATTTCACCTGTTTATAACCTTGTCCCAATTTGTTTGTGCAATACAAAAAATCACATAGTACATTTTGTAAGGAAGGTACAATCTTCATCAAGCATGTACATTTTAAATTTAGAAACACTGAACAAGTTATCTTTCTGATAAAACTACTTCACAAGATTCTGATTTTCTATGGGACACATAAAATGAAAGAGGAGTTGTAAGATTGGAATACACAGTTCAGTGTTTTTAATGTGACAGGAATATACTTTTTTGGATTATTGTACTTATGCATTATTATATATAAAGCAATGTAATTATTGTTTTCGTTACATATTTCTCGTTTCCTGATGCCATAAAGAAACTGGCCAACTGTTGCGTAGTGTAATAAATTGCACTAGAATAGGTGGATTTAGTGATTTTAATTATTTAACTATGCTGAAATAAGTCACAGCTGAGTATCTTACATCCACAAAAGTAATTTTATCTCTAATTTTGAATAAGGCAGTGTGATTTTCACATCCTCTGGTCTGGAAGATTCAATATGAGGATAATCAAAAGAGAACTATCTTGTACTGACCATAGAGAAGTCAATATAAATTTCTTTTGGCTATTATTTTGACTATTATTGAAATAGTGACACATAGCAATGCTGTGGTACTTTTAACTGCAAGAGGGCATCTCAACAGTTATAATTTGGTGAATGTAATGGCAAATGAAATCAAAATGTCAAAGTAATCCCTGCCTAAAGTACAAAATCCTCAAATAAAACAAGTGAAAATGAAGAGAATATGCTTGATTATCTTCTTCATCTTCTATTCCCTTTAAGCTAACATGTCACATGTAACAGAAAATATTGTGAGCCTCAGTATCACCTCATTCACTTGACAGAAAAAGTTGCCAAAAGAGGGAAAAAGAAAGAAAAAGAAAACACTGTAGCACTTTAACAACTGTATTTCACTATGAGCTTTTGTAGATCAAAGTCCACTTCCTCAGACACCGGAGTGGAAATACGACTGGTAAATTTATACATATCTCCATGATGAGGTGCAGGTACAGATAGACAAAGCAACAGTGGTTCTTATCTGTAGGAATGGGACTATCAAGCTGTTAATTACTTCACTTAGAAGACAACTGTTTATGCAGCCAATTTCTCCTGTCTCTCTTGAGTGTCCCTTTGTAATTCCCTTTTCTAGAATAGTCAATTTGAGGTCCGTAACAGAGTATTACTGGAGGCTAAAATTTCTGAAACTGGTTTCTCTGTGTTGCCATTCCTCATGGTAGGTTTGAGTCCATTCATTTTTTTGTACAGAAAAAATAAAGCTAACACTAAAACAAAACTGTTGGTCTTTAAATTGTTATAATATCTTCTTTTTTCTTTTCTTTTGCCAACATGCAGAGAGATGGATACTTCTACTAGTCACACAACTGGTGCATGCCTAGAAACTCCCCAAGGCCATAAAAGATGTTAAGGTTTTGCAACAGTCGAGGAAGCAACAGAATGGTCTCTATTATGCACACACACTCCAACCTGTTGCATTTCTAGTATTTTTCCAAGTGTACCTTGTTTAACCTCTCACTCTTTCTTTAACAATTTCAGAGCACTTTACATGTGACTCCCAGCATTTCCCATGCTGATTATACCCATTCCCACTTCCTTTCAACAATACTGCCCAGTGAGATCATTCACTGAGGCTTATTTTGCTAACTTTGCACACAAAGTAATTAACTTCTAAGTTATGTTGTTCATTAATAGCATATATCCTTTAATCAGGTTAGAATCCTGATAGTATACAAGATGGTATACTCTCTTCCCAATAAATAATTTCCACTGAATTCAATGGGGATTACTTCTCAGTAGACATGTATGCATTAATAAGTCAAATGCTAATAAACATTTAATGAAACAAAAAGCAAAAGCTAGTACATACCAGCAGCTTGGATCTGAGTTTTATGTTCACACTGTATGCCATTTGCCTCTAAAGTCCTCTGGTCATGTTTATGACATACGGATTCTACAATTCTCAGTTCTTCTGTGGTGTTATTTAACTGATTCAGTTTTTTAAAATCACCCTTGACAGAAGAGGTTTTTTTGCAATACAGTGACTCACTCTCCTCAGCTTCTGTGTTTGTTTCCGTTAATGCTGGACTGAGCTTCTTGTTCGCCACCTTCTTTGCAATCATTGCAGAGGACTGCTGTAATAAATCTAATTCACTAGGTAAAGGAGATGAAGTGCTTCTCTCAGGATCTAAAGAAGATGACTTAGTCTGTGCAGATACATGTTCCTGGTAATTCAGATTATTTTCATATATTGGTTTTTCTAAACCTGGAAAACAGATGACAGCCAAAAACCAATGTGCCCTGTAAAAGAACAACAAAAAAAGAATAGTAACCAAGCTACACATAACGAACCAATCCTTCTTGCCTAGATATGTCATGCCACACAGTAGATACAACTGATAACATCTACGGTGATTTCTTAACTTCGGGCAATTTCCCACCAAAAGCCATGGTATCTTTGGTGAGAGGATTTTTTGACTCACTTTGCTTCTAAGCATAACTGGCAGTTGCAGAATCCCTTGGGTCCAATAGGCAAGACATCTATCTGCTCACTGACCCCCTCGCTGAGCAGAAATAAAGAAACAAAGATGGAACTAACAAAGGATTAAATAACTTGCTCCATCTTTGTATGGCAAGTCCACTTATCTTAGTCTCCTTCATTCAGCTCTGCTCTGGAAGTGAAAAGCAATGGCACATTTGCTTGCTCTTTCTTTTTACAAGACTGATCCTATAACATTTGCCTGGTGCAGAGGGAAACTATATACCTTAATTTCCTACTCAAAGCAGGAGACTGGAGGAAGAATCTTTCTTTCCTATGTGGCCAGGAAGAACAGAGCTAAAGCAGGCTGTAAGCTTGGGCAGAGTTTTGAAGCTGCAAATAATTTTGTCACTGTTTTTACTTTTTAGTTTGAAAGAAAACTTGGGCTCATCTTGCTCCACAGAGCCGACCTCTCTCACCATGGTGCAGGTGGCAAATGAGATTACTGAACTCTGATGACGTATTCAGCACTTATCATATTGTACTCAGTGAGTGCACCGAACAGTGTGATGGACTAGGACGGGGGTCTCCAAACTACAGCCCGCGGGCCACATCCGACCCACCTTGCCTTTTTATCCCAGTCCTGCGTAGGCAACCCTTCTGAAACCACCTACTTTCCTCTCTATGGTACTTTGGTGTTTACTGAGCGAGCCGCCTCTCCTGTCTCTATGATCACTCCCCTTCGCAGCAGCTGTGAGATGATTGGCGTCAGAGGTGTCGGTGAGGGGGCCAAGTTCTTGTGAGAAGCGTGGCCTGGCAAGGGGGGTGTCGGCATGCGCAGTGGCCACCGAAGAAAGGAGGTGGAGCAGGTGAAAGGGGCCTGCTAATGGTGAGGCTGACAACGGCAGCAGCTGCTGCTGCTGCTGCGACTCGGTCAGTGAGTAAAATGGTGCCGCCGGGGCCACCTGTAGGGGTGGAAAGGGTGGTGGCAGCGGCGGCTCCTTCTCAGGAGAGGGAAGCTGGAAGCGGTGGTGGCTTGGAGGGAACCATATTGGAGGATTTCGGTGGCGGCTGTGAGACCTGCTAGTGGGCACTGAGGGGCCCGCCCCTGCTCGGGCCACTGGCAGGCGGGCGAGAGAGTGACAGGCAACCTCTCAAGAGGTGCCGCTCCAAGGGGTCGGCGTCGCAGAGCCAGGGCTGGGGCACCAGCCGGGGCAGGCGCGAGGTCTCTCCCTCCCAGGTGGGGCTTGGCTCCCTTTGCGCGGGTCTGTCTTTCTGCCTCCCTGCATGTCACATCTGGATAAGCCAGAGCACCTCTGTGGCTCCTCCGTCTGCCCTTCCTGGCAGGAAGAGCCTGAAGGTTTCACCTTGTGAGGATTCCTAGAAATACTCTTCTTCACACTCAGTATCTCAGGTTTAGGGGTGAACCCAAGGGCAAAGCCTAAAAATGAGGAACCCAGACCTTTACAGATGAAGAGGGCTTTGCAAAACCACTGAGATTTGAATGTCAGAAAATGAAATCAGCCACTTATGGCAGTTGTTGTTATCATCTTGATCACCTTAATTCTTTGCGCGCTCTCTCTCTCAGCCTATCTGCCACGGGGAAACAACAAAGCTCCCACCCTTCCCCAGGCTTCTCTCTCTCTCTGGCTTGAATGGATGCTTCTTATTGGGTGGTGACATGACGCGGAAAAGATACAGACCCAGAGAGGGATGGTGGAGCCTTCAGCATTGGCTGAGGGAATTTCCTAGGGAGTCAATGCCAGGGAACATTAACGGGGCTTTAAATCAGAGTAGAGACGTCTAGGGTTGCACTGAACATGCTGGAAATAAAAAAAGAGAGATAAAGACTTCTCTTTTTTTAATGAGGGAATATGTCTTTGTCTTCGAATTAAGTTGAGGGGAAAAATGATTCAGGAGGACCCCGGGGACTCAGAAAAACTTTTACTGCAGAGATATAATTTGAAGTCTGTTATTTCTTAATGGCATTTGCAACTGTATACCTAAAGTAACAATAATAAGGCGGTAGTCGTACAGGAGGTAGCCCTGTTAGTCTGTGCATTCTAGATAAAAATAAATCTGATGAGCATGTTCAGTCCATTCTAATAACTGGCTCCTCAAGCTTGAAACCTCAGTTCGGCAAAATTTTGAAATTAAACAAGCAGTTCCATCATTCCCATTAATATTGTAGTATACAAGTTTGTTGATCCAATTAAAACGTATTCATTCATTATAAAACTGTTATACTTTGGCCCTCGAAAATGTGTAAAATATAGGATGTGGCCCTCATACTGAAAAGTTTGGAGACCCCTGGACTAGGACATAAGAGACCTGGGTTTAAAATCCCTGCTCAGCCATGGAAACTCACGTGTGTGTGTGTGTGTGTGGAACTAGTAAAACCGCTCCTTAAATATCACACTTGAAATCCCTATTAGGGTTACTGTACGTTAATTCCAACTTGATGGCACATAAGACTTATGGAAGTTCATATTATTTCTAAATCATTGGTTGGTGGTGGTTGTTTTTCAAATCTTCCTCTTGGTGATCTTGGCCACATTCTGAAATCAATAAAAAGCCACTGCAACTGTGATTTGTACAAACTGCAGTCAGAAATGTTTACATTTCCTCCTCACAAGCATAAAGATGGAAAGGTGGGGGGAGGTATAAGCATATTCTCATGGTGTGGTTGTATCACTGAATGCAAGTAATAGGCAAAATCCAAAAGGCACCAAGGTTTCTGAGCTTCTCCTTTGTCATGAGACTCAACAGAAATGAAATTCTACAACCACACATACTGAGGCAGATTCTACTTACGCTTCATTAAGGGGAACAAAAATAAAATCTTTTTCAAAGATATCAACATGTCGTGTCCATGTTTTCACTCGGCCATGGCGTTTCTGCTGGATTCTGTGGATATATCAATAGAAAATAAACTATTTAAAAATTTTCTGTTCGCATTTAGGGGACTATGTAGTTTCTTCTTCAATTAATGAGGGATCAAATACTAGCATAATCTTGCAGCATAACATGTTTGATGATCAGGGCCTATCTTGCACCTTGTTAGAGAATAAACAGTATCTTTGAAAAATGTACAATGTTAAACAATTTTGCCACAGCTGATCAGGTTCATATGTAAACTAGTATTTAACCTTATGTGCAGCAGCCTCTGACTTCTCACACTCTCTGCTCCCCTCGCTTTCTCTAATAGAACAAATAAAATTAGATTTGCTTGCATTTACAATTAAGTATGGACCTATTACTGTACTTAACTATGGTTTCAAAGCCTCCCCAATTTAGGATTCCTAGATGTTGCTGGAGTACAGTTCCCACTACCCCAGCTAGCATGGCCAATGAGCATGGATAATGTAAGTGGAAGTCCATCAACATCTGGGGCTTTCATTTGGAAAAGGCTGGTTTGGAGAAAACAAGCCATGGTTGTAATCCTTAATTTGAACATTGCTTCTTCCATTTAACTATAATTAATATAAACCACAATTTGCCCTGCATCATATATAATAAATGAATGCAGTTCATTAGGAACAGAAGCAAAAGTTTATTATCTCCACAGAGGAGGATAAGGAATGCATGAGCCTGAAGTTCACTCTTACTAACTCATAATTTTAATCTTTCATCCAAGCAAGATGAGGTCCTCTAATGAGGTCCAAGTATCTGCAGTTGTACAAACATCTGTTTTAACCAGACTTACGTGAGTTCTGAGGTTTCTTGAAGGTTTCTCCTTTCTCTTTGATTAAGGCGTTTGTAGAAGAATGAACTGAACACATGAATCCTATCAGCATCTTCCTGTTTCAACTTTTCAAGGACAAGGTATCTTTATTTTGAAAAAAGAAATGAACAGAAGGTTTGCATTTCCAGTTGTTTCACTCCTGTCTGTAAATATTTATTTTTCTTGAAAAGGCTGCAACATTGTATCCAAACAAAACATATTGTATCCAGACAAAACAGCTTGCCAAAGAGACACGGAATTTTCCACCAAATTCAGACCAAGACAATAAATTGTAATCATCTTCAAATTACATTTTCAAATCCCTAATTTGAATGTGAAATATTTTACAATTTCTTTTCACAACACAGGGAAATGTTTACTTTTTATTAAAAGACCACCAGATAACAGAGAACTAGTATAGCTCAGTGGACTGGAAGACAAAGTTCTTAGAGTTTGAATCTCCACTGTACACCCTACAAGAGGAGCCAGCCGAGATCACTAGGAGCATATGTGGCTGATTGGGTTACGTGCCCTGCCAGCTATGTGGCCATGGGCAAGCTGCACAGTTCCAGATCCCACCAGAAGGGAGGGACTGTCAAACCACTTCTGCATACTTTATACTCAGAAAACTCTGAGACGGTTGCCACAAGGATAGTGGGGATGCTGTGGATGCAATATATCTTCACTTCAGCAAAACTTTCAGCAAAGCGTTCCAAGATATTCTGATTAGCAAACTAAGTGTGGGCTGGATAAAACAAACATTAAGTACGTACACAGTTAGTTACAGAATCATTCTCAGAGCATGCTTATCAATGGTTCTTCTTCAAAGCCGGAGAAGGTAACAAGTGGGCTTAGGCCTGGACCCACAGCTCTTCAGCATTATTATTATTGACTTAGATTAGGATGTGCAGGGAATGCTTATCAAATTTGTGGATGACAAAAAAAATGGGTGGAATAGCTAATACCCTGGAAGGCAGAAGCAAAATGTATAAAGAGCTAGGTAGGCTCGATCACTTGGCTAAAAAAAAAAAAGAATAAAATTTAACAGGGATGAGTGCAAAGTTCTACATCTGGGGGGGGGAACAAATGCAGAGTTACAAGATGGGGGATACTTGGCTCAGCAAGATAGATAGATAAAATCTTTATTGGCATAAGTAAATTGGACATAGTCACGGTGGTTTGTTAGGTAACTACATGTATAGGCATCAAGATGGCAGAAAAGTGTTAGACATCCTTAAAGGGACAACGGTTCGTCTCCTAACAATAGTATCAAGGAAGTCTGTGACTCTTTCTACAATATCAGTCATCTTGGCCGCCAGCATGAAGCGAACTTTATCCAGATCTGACCTCCTTTCCAGCTTTAATAAAATTGAGGCTATCAACCTTGATCGGCCGATCAAGTGAAGAAGGCAGTGCAAGAACATATGAACAAGGGTTTCCAACACCCCCTGTTCACATGGGCAGTGCCTTTCAAAATAAGGAACTGCATTAAATCTGCCATATAATATAGCAGTAGGCATGACATTGAATCTGGCCAAAGAAAAGGCCCTACATTTTGGGGGGCATTTGAGCAAGGAAAGATAAGCAGCAGGTTTACACATTTTAGAAGGAAAATGGAAAAACAATGGTGAACAGAATTTATTGGCAGCACTACAAAGATCCTGGAATTCAATATCCAAAATTCCTCTTTTAATAATTTGGAAAGCTAGCTCTTGACTTAGAGCTCCAAGGTAATCACTATCTATACCAATTGATTTCAATTTTTTCAAGAGGACCGTTGACCCAAAAGGCTGGACAGAGTCCCACAGAAGCTGGTATAATAAACTGTCCATGTCTGAATTCTAATAGATACTTAACCAAAATTTGAATGATCTCAACCAAGCTACAGTCTGTATTAAAGATACTCCGGACTCCAGACAGAGCACCGAGTAGGGCACACATCTCGGTAATCCTAACACGAAGGAGGATTGTAGCTGTCCAATCGATCGATCCATAGCACTTGCCCAAATTGGGAAACCATGGAGGGCTTGTGGAATAATTTTGGACTTGAAAACTTGTAATGCTGCCGGGACAAACCGATTTCCTGAATTATATTGATTTATTATAATTTAATTGCATTTTATTTTTGCTCAGATACTCTGCACATCCATTAATCAGGCATTTTAGGCTCAGCAATATTACAAATGAGAAGGATCTTGGAATTGCAGTAGACCACAAGTTAAATATGAGCCAACAGTGAGATGCAATGGTAAAAAAAGCAAATGCTATTTTAGGCTGCATTAACAGAAATACAGTCTCCAAATCCTGTGAAGTATTAATTCCCCTCTATTCGGAACTGGTTAGGCCTCATCTTGAGTACTGTGTCCAGTTCTGGACACTACACTTTAGGAAGGATGCAGACAAACTGACACAAATTCAGGACAACAAAGATGATCAGGAGACTAGAAACCAAGCCCCATGAGGAAAGACTGGAAGTACTGCATGTTTAGCCCTGAGAAAGGAAGACTGAGGGGAGATATGACAGCACTTTTGAAATACTTGGGGGGGGGGGGGGAAGACAGAGATAATATACAGAGGAGGGGCAGGATCTGTTCTCAATCATCCCAGAGTGCAGGACACGTAATAATGGGCTCATATTTTAGGAAGCCAGATTTCAGTTGAATATCAGGGAAATCTTCCAAACTGTTAGAGCAGTACAACAGTGGAACCAATTACCTCAGAAAGTAGTGAGTGCTCTAATGCTGGAGGCATTCAAGAGAAAGTTAGACAGCCAGCTATCAGATATACTCTAACTTGGGAGACCTGCACTGAACAGCAGGTTAGACTAAACGGCATTATAAGCCCCTTCCAACTCTATAATTTTATGATTCTAAGTAGAAAATGACAGCACATAATTATTATCGATTAGATAATAGAACAGCTCCTCATAATCTGGAAGTGCAGAACCACACACGATGCAAAAAACAGACCAAATGCCATTGCAGAGGTTAGCAGTTCCCCCATGTTCCTCTCCTTTAATATTTAGTACAATATAACATATAATCCAACATTATTACCACACCTGTCCTCCAAATCATAGGAGGGGGGAATGTCACAGAAATATACAATACAATGGTGTCAAATTATGGATAAATTGACCAAGAAAAAGGGGACATGAGAACTTTCAGGCAAGGTCCACTTTTCTATTAATTCTAACTGAAATATATTAATGCAAATTAATGCCAGGACTTCCAAGATAAACAATATGCATGGACAGGAACCAATGGCAGATTTTGTTAGAAGAACAGTGGAATCCAGAGAAATATGGGAGATTGATGATTTCTCACTGCAGCTCCCCATGCTCCCAAAACCAACTCTGGAGGGCTGGAGAACCCTCTGGTTTTCAGGCAGTGTAGAGGGCTGCTAGGGAGGGGGGAAAACTCCATTAGCAAAACACTGGTTTCCTCCCCATATATAATAGTAAATAAAATTACTAAGTGTAGTATCCATGTATTAAATGACAATACACTAAGTAAATTTGTTAAAAATACATGTAAAAGCTGAAACATTAGCCAATATGAAAACATGCAACTATCTAACAGCTGGACTGCTATTATACTAACTGTACATTTTACCATTACTTTTCGCAAGTATATATTTCTACTATTAAGTGATATAATATTGACATCAATTCTAATAGTTAAAGAATTTAAGAGCAATATATTTTAATCAGAATGCAGCTATATTTTGGAAGAAACATCTAAACTATTGATTTACCCGTACATATGCAATACAAAGGTTCTTGAAATGGCTACTTATTAATTTAACTTTTTTTTAAATTACAAATTTAAGACCGAGATAATAAAGAACTTTATATTGCCTATATGAAACAGATATCATGCAACTTACTTTAAATAAAAATCAATGATGACGTCATTTAAAAATTCTCCTTCATTTAAACAATGAAGATCTTCATTGGTCACAGAAATGCCACCCTTTGATGGAGGAGCGGGATAAACTATCAATCTGCAAAGAAAAAAGAAATGCATTAAATACAGAATTCATATGATCTAACTATTCCCACAGCATGCAGAAATATGTCTTACTTTTCTATAGGACCAATAAAGACTGTATGGGGCTCCCCACTTTCATCATCATCAAAGAACTGGAACTGTGTTGCATTTCGCAGTTGCATCTTGGACTCAGAGATAACCTTAGAAAAATAATATGCAATACAGAAGCCGTAAGTATTAAAATGCTTCCCAACATTGAAACAATACAGCATGCCTTTCTTTTCCAGAGAAAAACTAAACAGAACATACATTCTAACAGAGTGGATTGGCTCAGATGTAATATTGGCCATTTCATAAACTAGTGGTAGGCCCATACACTTCTCACTTCCTGTTCCCCACTCCTACTTTCATCCCTGCTTCAGCAGAGAGAGGCAAGATTGATAGTTCCCTAGTACATCTGGAACCAGATTTAGTCTGATGTTAATTTACTAATCTGGTAGGGACACAGTGGTGGATAATCCATGATTTGAAATTGCACCAGATGCAAGAAATTATATAGTTGCTTCCCAATCCAACCCATTTCAGGGTCACAAGCACAGATTTATGTCTCTAGTACTTTGTTCTAGATATGCCCTACCTCTAACAGAATTACCTTCTGCTTGAGGAATACTTCCACCATCAACCAATCCTAAGCAACCAACGTATCTGCAGGTTAGGACCTGATGGTTGATAAACCAACATAAACCAAAATTCCTACTTCTGATGAAGCACAGAGGTCTGATTCAAAAAAATTGCCCCCCCCCCCCCGCATCATGAGCTTATATTATAAAGATCAGCATGTCAAAACCTTCATAAACTCAGTGAAGATATTAATCTAGTCCAAATTAAAAATACAGATACAAAATCAAATTGACAATATGGGAAAGTTCAAAAAGAAGAAACCTTCCCCTCCTTTAGACTTTATAATCATATTTTCATTTTTTCGCAATTTTACAGTCTTAAAGCAAAGAGATAATTAACAAAATATAAGCTATAACATAAAAAATCATTGCAAATAACATTTTAAAGTTAATGACATAAAATATTTAACACTAATCCATAAGTTTAAAAAGGAAAGAGTACATGTTTTGTTTTGCCTTCTTTATGAGCAATGCTTCCCCTTGAAGTGTCTTCAAAGGATTTTGTAAAGGCCACAAGCCTACTATTTGCTTCTTCAAAAGAAATCTTCATAAAAAAATCAGGAATGTTATTTCTGACACCAATATCAGTGATTATTTTTTCAAATACTGCATTTGAATGAGGGTCAAGGCCTGTATCAAAAATTAAAATGATGTACTGCTCTTCTGGGTCTATGGAAAAAATTAAACAGAAAGAGAAAGGTAAGGTGGGAGACAAAGAATTTATACATTTAAAAACAAAACATTATGTAATTCAATTTGTTCAATTCGATCTATAATACTGCTTAATAATGAAGAATAAATAAAAACATAAAGGGAGGTGTCCATTAAATTTCAGATGACATTCAAGTGCATCTGGGAGGGAAACAGGGCAACTTGAATTTAATAGTGTCCATATAGCACTAGGCCTCTGAACTGAGACCAATGTAAGGAAAAATAAACTGAGGAAATTCAGATTTTCTTTTTAAAATAATCATCATTGTTCTGTTGCTTATGAACTGCTTCTTGTGCAAAAGGGAAACCCTCTTAACTCCTTGCACAAGTGAAAATCCTCACTGCTGTCATAATTGCAAACGGAACAGAGCAGGGCAAATATGGAACGCCTCAACAGGATAACCTTTAAGCTTCACATTGGTTAAAAAGGATTCTGGTAAACTGCTAATAATCTATTGTTTTTTTCTCTAGAAATCCAATCCATAGATGGAAACGTGTACACATTACAGATGTGTAATGTTCACCAACCACACAAGATTTGGTTCAAAATCTAATTGGGAAATTTTAAAAGGAGTCCAATTTGCAATGAGCTGCCTCAGACGCCACTAAGTGAACTCCGATCTGAATCAGAAACTTGGTTTAGAAAAGACAAATCTTCATGCCTTCTTATTTTTCTAACTACAGCTACCAGAATATTCCAGCTAGCATGACTAGTGACCACCATAGCAGGTGGCATATGCAGGGAGCAGTAGTAGGAAAACAAACAACTTTCCTATCTCTGACAGACATTCCTTGTTAAGAGATCCCCCTCAATTAGAGCATCCAGCATATCTGAAAACTTCTTGAATATTTCCGGTCAGCAACGTGGTGGCCTCCCCCTTCTTCTTCAGTCTGTGAGTTTCCATTACAATACTGCAGCTACATCCTCCAGGGGGTTAAAAAATATTTTTTACAGTAGGAATGTGCTGCCTCCCTTTGGTAGCTAAAACCAGAACAAAACAGAATCTGATGGGATTTTTTCTGCCACAAACTGTCACTGCTCCTGCCTCCAAGCAGTGAGGCCAGCATGTTTCTGTTTGATGGAGGAAAATGCTTTTTGCTTGTGACAACCCATTGGCTACTCTAGGGACAGGACATCACTTGCCACCAGGCATGCATTTCATATTAAAGAGTTGTATATAAAACGTTGATTACTGTGTCAAAAGGTTCACTTACTTGCTCCTTTGCAGTCATACCAGACATTATCTTTCTCTTTGTTCATCTTCAGGTGAGATCTCAAGCTTTGGCAGGCAGCAGGCATAGTTTGCAGGAAAACAACTGGCAACTTTCGTACACCACACCATTCACATTTCGTAAGTTCAGATGTTTTTAAATTAATTTCCCTAGTGTCATTTTCAGATCCTAGAAAGTTAAAAAAACATATTACAGGATCAAAAAAGTTCAATTACAACAGCAGAAACTGTCATCCATAGGATATTCTTGGCTGATTACCCCTCTTCATGGCAGCCCATATATGTCTACACCACACTAGAGCAAATTTGCTTTCTTCTACATGCAAAGAACTTGTCATCTGCAAGGGCAAACTAGCAAGTGGAAGGCAAAAACCTACTCCTTAACTCACTCACCACTTTTTTCCTCTGCCATTATAAATTACTTCCCTTTTCTTATTTCCTAGAACATCTTGCCATAATGAGACTCCTACCCAGTCCAAAAAAGTCAGATCGTTCATAGCAAGGCAGGGTGGATAAAAATCAATATTTTTTTAAAAAAATCAAATTGATTTAAATGACAATTTAAAATTTTTTAAAATGATTTACCATAAATAATTTTAAAAATCCATTTTTAAAAAATTGAATCAAGTCTGCCCTGCAAGGAACACATCTATAGTTCCATCTGTAGGCATGTAGGCATCCTTCAGTCTCGAGAGACTATGGTAATGTGCTCTGAGTAGAGGTCTTGGAATAATGTCTAGTGTGGCTGAGAAGGCCAATTCGAGTGACAATCCCTTCCACACTGAAGACAAATACAATCTGTCCCCTGTCCAGCTCCCTCATTTTGCTGGTTTTGGGACTGCCTCTTTGCCTCAGCCTGCTGAACAAGTGTCTCTTCAAATTGGGAGAGGCCATACTGCACCGCCTGCCTCCAGGCTGAACGCTCAGATGTCAACGTTTCCCATCTGTTGAGGTCCATTCCTAAGGCCTTCAGATCCCGCTTGCAGATATCCTTGTATCGCAGCTGCGGTCTCCCTCTGGGGCGCTTTCCCTGCACTAATTCTCCATACAGGAGATCTTTTGGAATCCGACCGTCAGCCATTCTCATGACATGCCCGAGCCAACGTAGACGTCGCTGTTTCAGTAATGTATACATGCTAAAAATTCCAGCTCGTTCTAGGACTACTCTATTTGGAACTTTGTCCTGCCAGGTGATACCAAAAATGTGTCGGAGACAACGCATATGGAACGTGTTCAGCTTCCTCTCCTGCCGTGCACGAAGGGTCCAGGACTCACTGCAGTACAGGAGTGTGCTCAGGACACAGGCTCTATAGACCTGGATCTTGGTATATGTCGTCAGCTTCTTATTGAGCCATACTCTCTTTGTGAGTCTAGAGAACACGGTAGCTGCTTTGCCAATGCATTTATCCAGCTCGACATCTAGAGAGAGAGTGTCAGAGATCGTTGAGCCAAGGTACACAAAGTCATGAACAACCTCCAACTCTTGTGTGGAGATGGTAATAGAGGGAGGTGAGTCCACGCCCTGGCCCATGACTTGTGTTTTCTTCAGGCTGATTGTTAATCCAAAGTCTTGGCAGACCTTACTAAAATGATTCATAAGTTGTTGGAGCTCTTCAGCAGAATGGGCAACAACAGCTGCATCATCGGCGAAGAGGAAGTCCCGCATGCATTTCAGCTGGACTTTGGTCTTCGCTCTCAATCTAGAGAGATTAAAGAGCTTTCCATCTGATCTAGTCCGGAGATAGACACCTTGTGTTACAGTTCCAAAGGCGTGCTTCAGCATGACAGCAAAAAAGATCCCAAACAGGGTCAGCGTGAGGACACAGCCCTGTTTCACTCCGCTTCGGATGTCAAAGGGATCTGATGTTGAGCCATCAAAAACTACAGTGCCCTTCATTTCCTCATGAAAGGACCTGATGATGTTAAGGAGTCGAGGTGGACATTCAATCTTGGGAAGTATTTTTAAAAGGCCGTGCCTGCTAACCAAATCAAAGGCCTATGTAAGATCTATGAAGGCCACAAAGAGTGGCTGTCATTGTTCCCTACATTTCTCCTGCAACTGTCTGAGGGAGAATACCATGTCGATGGTGGATCTATTAGCTTGAAATCCACACTGTGACTCTGTCTGCAAGCACCTGTAGTCTCTTCAGCACAACACGGGCAAGCAGCTTCCCTACAATGCTGAGAAGGCAGTTATTGCAGTCGCCCCTGTCTCCTTTGTTCTAATACAATGTGACAATGTTTGCATCCTTCATGTCCTGTGGTACTCCACCTTCCCTCCAGCAAAGACGAAAGACTTCATACAGTTCGGTGGTGATGATCTCTTTACAGCACTTCAACAGGGATGTTATCCTTCCCACGTGCCTTGCCCGAGGCGAGGGAATCCAAGGCCACTTTTATTTCTGCTAAAGTTGGTTTGCTGTCCAACTCTTCCAAGACAGGCAGGCACTCGATGTTATTTAATGCCTCTTCGGTTACTACATTCTCTCTGGAATATAGCTCAGAGTAGTGCTGCACCCAGCGGTCCATCTGCTGTGCTCCGTCCTGGATGATCACGCCTGTAGCAGTCTTCAAAGGAGCAGATTTCTTCTGTATTGGACCTAAAGCCTGCTTGATACCATCATACATTCCCTTGATGTTACCTGTGTCCGCTCCTATCTGTATCTGAGAGCAGAGCTGAAGCCAATAATCGTTAGAACATCTCCTGGCAGCCTGTTGAACTTTGCTACGATCAACTCGAAGAGCCTGCAAGTTGTACTCATTAGGACAGGCTTTGTATGCTGCTAGAGCTCTCCTCTTTTCCTCGATGGCTGGCATCAGCTCCTCCGAATGGGCTTCGAACCAGTCTGCCGTCTTTTTGGTCTTCTTGCCAAATGTGGACAAGGCAGAGTTATAAACAGCGTTCTTGAAATGTTCCCATCATTCAGGTGCATTTGCATCAGCTGGGCCTGGAAGGGTTTCCTCAAGCGCTTGGGCAAATTCCTCCACTTTTCTTTGATCGCGAGTCTTGCTGATGTCAATACGTGGTCTTCCTTCCTTTTTCGTGTGATACAATCTCTTTGTTCGCAGTTTTAATCTACTAAACACTAGGGAGTGATCAGTATCGCAATCAGCACTCTGGTAACTGCGTGTGATCGTAATACTAGGAAGGCTAGAGCGTCTAGTGAGGAACAAAGCTGATGCCAATGCTTCGATCTTGGATGTCTCTAGGAAACTCTGTGTTGAAGCTAAGTATTGAAGAACGTGTTGCTGACACAAAGACCATAATAACAGCAAAACTCCAGCATAGTTAGAACTATAGTTCCATCTGTAGTTCTAAAATTAAGTGCAATTTTGCAGAAGAAATAAAATATTGCCCAGTTCTCCTCCTCTTAAGAAAAATTTATCAAGCTAATTTGTATGGAAAGCTATTGTAGAGGCTGCTACATAGAAGAGAGTAGGACATTCTGCTTTATGTGTTAATGTCTTGAAATCCTGTTGCATGATGTCACAATTAAAGTAGGCCCATTGAATAAATAGAACTTAAGGAGAAGCTGACTCATCAAATCCCCAATGATTCAATGGGCCTACTCTAGTTGCAATTTACCATATTAAGAAACATGAACAGTGATTTAAATCTTTGCTTATCCCATCCTCACATGTGAAAACAAAACAACCACAGAAAAATTGTCCTCATTGCTTTCTGCCCATTTTGATAACAATTTTTGCAGTGCAAGCATGATTTTCTCAAAGTTGCAAGTAACAAACCACACTCTTAAACTATAATACCTGCTGCCTTCTTGGACTGGTTCTGAAAAATTAAAAAGCAAAGCAAAGTGTGCTGCTTGTATATCGCCCTGTGACAATCACCTCTATGAAGCACCTACTTTTTGTGCCCTCACAAAGGCTCCAGTCTTTGTTTCCCTCACTGCCACCAGTGGATTACCTCTATCCACAATATAAAAGACGTTTGTCCAAACACTTGTCTGGTAAATGCAAACAGAACTTATTTATTGAAGTGTAACAAAGTTATTAATAATTACAGATGTTCTTCAGATGTTCATTGTACACAAGCAAATCATTCACAGGTCTCTCTATACATACTTTCTCCTTGTCATATAATTAATTACCTTCTCTATCTATTTATCTTAACCAGTCTCTCTCTCAATCTCTATTTCTTCTGCCTCTGCCTCTTGACTAACTCACTCTCACTCTGACTGCCTCTTGACTCTTCTGACTCCTCCTCTCAGGCTCCGCCTTTTAACCTCTCTCTCGGCTCTGCCTCTCCACCACATCAGCATAAAACATGAATAATACATGACTTATTTAGCATAATAAGGGGTGAACGCTACATGCCCTATAGTGCTTAAAGCACTCTATGGGTGGTTTACAATTTAATTATACAGGTTACACATTGCCCGTCCCCCGCAGCAAGCTGAGTACTCAATTTATCAACCTTGGAAGGATCAGATGGCTTGTTTGCATCTTTCTGATCAATTAGCCATAGTTCTTCTGTGCCTGCTGTGTGTGCGTGTGTTTCTGTGCTTTGCTTCATAAAGATAAGGTGTGATTTCCCAGAAATTGTGTGAATAGGTGAACTGCACAAACTGCAAACACCACAACAAAAAAGTGCTCAATGCTACATACTTGCACTGAGGGCAAGACATCTTACAGAGTTAATGAATCTTTGAGCAGCTGCTTTGACATTTTTTGAAAAAGCATGTCTCATTAAGAACAAGCAATTTAGCAAGATTTCTTAACTACACTGGAACAGTACAATTATCTAGTGTGTTTGCTGTATTTTGTGTTATTTTAAAATCAAGAGATTTTTATACCATCCTGGTATCTACAAGTATGACTGGCTTCATAGAGAAATGAACAACTAGCCTCATTTATCTGCCCTTCCTTTTTTTAACACCGTTGTAAAATATCCCAAGCAAAAGGAGATGCATAGGTAAATTTCCTAACATTTTAAGTTGTCTTCATTGATATGCACACTGAATTTCAAATCCAATTGGCAGAGACTAGGAAAATTACTTTGTTGGACTACAACATGCAACAGAATCCTGGTTGGCAGATTTTAGGAGTTATAATCCAAAACACAAGTTTTCCAAGTACAGCCAAACAGATTACCCATTCAGCATTCTCGGTCCAGCAGACCATCTGGTCCCAAGCAAGGCTTAAATTATTTGCATTGGGATTTTTCAGTGGCAGCTTCTTGCAACCTGGGCAAGCAGCAGAAAAAACATTTATGCCATACTCCTAACTGTATTTTTAGAACAACCTTAGACAATGAAACAATTTGTTACTGTGGGTCCTTATTTCACACAGAACAAGCATAAAAAAACTACCACATGTGCAAGTGAGTTAACCATCATGAGAGAAAAGAAAATACTAACCTTCCAAGTATATCTTGATAAAGTCTAGGCAAAACTGTAAAAGAAGATCTAAATTACCAAAAATGTCTCAGTAACAACCTTCCCAATTGGCATTTTATATTTGGAAAAAAAGAAAGAAACCTCAGCATTGCATATTTTAACCCAAAAGCTGTTCTCTGACTCTCAGATATCTCATTCCATGACACGTCATGAAATCTATTTTTAAAAGATCCCCAGGACATAATAACGTATTGTGTGCAGTTGTTACACTCTGATGAGTTACAACGAAGAAACTGTTTTAACTAAAAACTGTGAGCATCTCTCCCGAATATCTACTAAGTGGGGCATGGATCCTTTTGAAATTAACTGCCTATGACTTAAGCAACTCAGCCGAGCCTACACATAACTAACATTTGCTCAACTGACTGCAAGTACAGATGGAATAATTTTATTGTACATCACTGAGTGTCACCATCTGATTTGCTAGGCATATAAAGTAACACTGCCACACATGCTTAATGCACATAAGTCATAATTTCCTTGTTATAGGAAAAGAAATTAGAAAATCCAGACACAGTAGAATGTGAATGTTACTCTTAATTTTAAATTACTACATTAATGTAATCCCTCCAAACTAAGACCATATTTGCTAAAATGTTCCACTCTTCACTATCCAACGTGCTTGAATTTCTATTTGGAAAACAGGCCAAAAACACTGAGAAATATCCATAAATACTGCATTTTGTTTGAAGTTCAAACCATTCCAACAGTAGCCACTCCTGTCCACATTTCTACATTGCAGGATTACATACAGCACACAACAGTTCTAACTCAGTGTTCACCTGGATGTCAGATCTGAATACTTATTTTCCCCACCCCAACAAGCACTTTCATTTTGCTCCTTTGTGATTTAAACTTTCATGTTGCAGACCTGAGTCCTGCTTCCCTCCTCAATCTCCTCCCTTTGACCTCCATATCTACAGTTACCATCTACTGCCACTGTCATTCTCTTGATCTTATCTTCAGCAACTATGGTCTGGGAGCTACTGTATTGTGGAATTCTCTGCTTCTGACATCACTATGCCTTCTTCAAACCACATGTACTTTCTATCTTCCTCACAACTCCTTCCATGATGCACCATCTCCGTCTGTAGCTCAGAAGCACAACTCTTCTCTCAACAACATCTATCAGGGCAAATAGCATGTGGCATGCCACCTGCATGCAGCCGTGAAAGCTACAGTCATGGCCAAAAATATTGGCACCCTTGCAATTCTGTCAGAAAATGCAACCCTTCTCTCAAAAAATTGTTGCACTTGCAAATGTTTTGGTACTCACATGTTCATTTCTTTGGTTTGCGTTGGAACAACACAAAAAAACAGAGAAGAAAAGTCAAATCTGATACAATCCCACACAGAAACCCAAAAATGCACTGGCCAAAATTATTGGCACCCTGTCTAAATTGTAAGAAATAATTGCTTTTCAAGCATGTGATGCTCCTTTAATTTGTATTTAGGCACACCTGTTGCAAGTAAAAGGTGTGGGCAATATAGTAATCACACTTGCAAACAGTTAAGATGGAGAAAAGTTGACTCAACCTTTATGTTGTGTGTAACACTGAGCATGGAGAAAAGAATGAAGTGTAAAGACTTGTCTGTGGATTTGAGAGAAAAAATTGTGGAAAAACATAGACAATCTCAAGGCTACAAGTCCATCTCCAGAGATCTTAATGTTCCTGTGTCCACTGTGCGCAATATCATCAAGAGGTTTACAGCCCATGGCACTGTAGCTAACCTCCCTGGACGTGGACAGAAGAGCAAAATTACTGAAAAATTACAATGAAGGGTTGTTTGAATGGTGGATACAGAACCCAGATTAACTTCCAAACAAATTCAAGCTGATCTGCAGACACAGGGTACAACAGTGTCAGCTCGCACTATCTGTCGCCATCTGAATGAATGGTAGGAGACCCAGGAGGACACCACTGCTGACACAAAGGCATAAAAAAGCAAGACTGGAGTATGCCAAAACTTAAATGACAAAACCACAATCCTTCTGGAAGAACGTACTGTGGACAGATGAGACAAAAGGAGAGCTTTTTGGTAAAGGACATCATGGCACTGTTTACGGAAAAAGAAATGAGGCATTCCAAGAAAAGAACACAGTCCCTACAGTCAAACATGGTGGAGGTTCAAAGATGTTTTGGGGTTGCTTTGCTGCTTCTGGCACTGGATGCCTTGACTGTGTGAACGGTATCATGAAATCTGATGATTACCAAAGAATTTTGGGGCACAATGTAGTGGCCAGTGTCAGAAAGCTGCGTCTCCACCAGAGGTCATGGGTCTTCCAGCAGGACAATGACCCAAAACACACTTCAAAAAGCACTCAGAAATGGTTACAAACAAAGCGCTGTAGAGTTCTGAAATGGCCAGCAATGAGTCCAGGTCTGAATCCCATAGAACACCTGTGGAGAGATCTCAAAACAGCAGTTGGGAGAAGGCATCCTTCAAATCTGAAGGCCCTGGAGCAGTTTGCAAAAGAAGAGTGGTCCAAAATTCCAGTAGAGAGGTGTAAGAAACTCATTCATGGTTACAGGAAGTGATTGATTTCAGCTATTTTTTCCAAAGGGGGTGCTACCAAATATTAAGTTAAGGGTGCCAATAATTTTGGCCAGTGCATTTTTGGGTTTCTGTGTGGGATTGTATCAGATTTGACTTTTCTTCTCTGTTTTTTTGTGTTGTTCCAACGCAAACCAAAGAAATGAACATGTGAGTACCAAAACATTTGCAAGTGCAACAATTTTTTGAGAGAAGGGTTGCATTTTCTGACAGAATTGCAAGGGTGCCAATATTTTTGGCCATGACTGTATGTTTCAAATCCCTAGCATGCCCTGCCCAATACCATTTTTTTGGGGAGGGGGTATTAAAGAGCCACTAGTGCCATCTGGAGGAGCAATTTTATCACTCCATACAGCAATTTCTTTAAAATTTATTGTGGCCAATGGAGGCAACAAGGTAGCTTTATCAATTAAGAAACTTATTTTTGTAAAACCCTTTTTCAGTTATTAAAAACTCACAGTAGAAATGTTGACAGTATATGACCACTGCATTTAAAAACAGAGTAATAAAAAAAATCAACTATACAAACTAACCTCTTTGATAATATCCCTCCCCTTTATCCTGATGTCCTTGATAGCATAACCCTTTGATTGCTAGTCAATCTGAAATTGGCCCTCAACCCCCCTGCGATCACCTACTTTTGCTTTAAATTATTCAACATTTGCCTTCATCTCCTCAGTACCTTCATGCTTTAACACAGATGCACTGCAATTCCATTTGCCATTCAAACAGAAGAAACGCTAAATTACAAAAATAATTTTTTTTACTTACAATTACAGGTTCAATAACCATTCTTCGCAGAGTTCCTATTCTTATACTGCGGCAATTTAGGATGACGCTTTCATAAGAGTTCTGGTATTTTAGGGGTGCACCAACATTAGCTGCAATCTCATGGGGAAGAACTTTACGGCGTTTTACTGGAGCACTGGATACAGTATTGCCAAACTGGAAAACAGTAATTATTGTCATTAATATATTAAAACACTGGTTTATTAGACGTTAAGTTGTAATGGCTGTTGCTTAGCTTGGTGAATCACATTAGAGTAGGCCCATTTAATCAATGGGAATTTGCTGAGTCAACACCTCCATAAGTTTCATTGATTCAAATGGGCGTACTCCAAATGCAACTTACTTTAGTATAATAAGTTGCAGTTAGATTAGACCCATTCGAATCAATGGAACTTACGGAGGAGTTGAGTTACCAAACCCCCATTGGCACATGACCAGGAATCCAATCAGTACCTCATTAATTAGCAAAAATTCAACACTGCAGCATATGTTATTTCATTTACACATGCATAAATGGCTAACAGGATTCTGGCTGTTGTTTCTTAAATCCATGATTAAAAACTAGGATACTCAATACTGCATTTAAAATTACTGTCCTGTTTCCATGACTGTTCAGTTTTGTCACTTGAATGTTTACCAATATACAGTGCTTTGATATTCAGTTATGTATGCCTAATATTTTGAATATTCTGCATAAATATCAGGGCATCTTTGCACGCCTTCTCCTCGTTTTATCTGATGGATCTCTGTACAATATTGTTTCCATGCTGGATATGTCATACTCACAAGAATCTCAAGAAACTAGACATTTTAAAGCTTTATAAAATCCTTAAGTCGGAGGATCAATTCAATTATTAATTATGAATACTCCTTTACAGAACTGCTGTCACGACTATTAAGTCTTGAGATTAACATACCGTGAAAGTTGTCCCCCTTGACAGCACTTAAGGAGCCTGTTCATGGTGCATTTTTGTCTTTGTTTATCCAATTCTTGCAGTGATGCTCAAACTAAAAAACAAAAATCCCCACCATGAAATCCTGACAATAAAGTGCTATTAATTGGGACAATTTTCAATGTGTTTTATATTAAGGAATGTAGGTGTCAAGTTTAATGACATCTGATTCACACTTACCATCAGCACCGCTGGAGCCACTTTCCTGTGGCTGCTTGATATTACAGAAACCGAAGATAGAGGAGTTGGACCACCTGAAAGACACACACTCTTCCCCAAGGATCAGTTGCTCAAACTGTTAACACTGATGTGGTGATCCCACTCCTCTATCATGGCCCTGACCACCTTAACTGCCAAAGCAACATGGAAAGCAGGTACAAGAAGCGTACCATACTGCTCCATACTGCTAAGGCCTGCATTTATTAACAGCTTTAATTAGGCCAAAAGATCTGACAGCAACCAGTGGGGACTTACTTTCTGTTTTGAAAGAAGCACCCCTACACAACCTCCAACCCTGCCCCAAACATTGTATTTTAAAAACTTCCCAAGTTCCAAAATCATCATCTTATGCAGTCTAGTAAATGTGATGTCTTCCAAGAGATGTTTGAGTGTGTATTATTAGCCACAGCTTAGTCAGTTGAAATCAATGGGACAAGCTTGTTGTAATTAATGCAATCCTCTGGGTCCAGCTAACAATTATAGTGCTATGCCTAAATTATTAAGAGATCCAACTGTGTTTCTACTAACAAACTGCAAAGTATATGTGTGCATTCATCAGGATACATTAATATTTTGTTAATACTGCCTGTGTTTTCAAACTACTTATGAAGTGGCTACCTGATCTTTCATTCTTGCTTTTCTTGGTAACGTAACAGCAGGTTCTGTGTCACCTGTAATACCAGTTAACCTTTGTTCCAGTTCATGGGTGTTCTCCTTCAAGGCTGCCTCCACTTTTCCTGTGGAAGGTGCAGGAGAAGAACAGGCTGAGTCAGCTGGTCGTGGTGATATGCTCTCCATTCTATTTGTGATGCCAATCTCATCATCCTCTTCATCATCACTGGACAAAACAACTGAAAGGGAAAAAAACTGCTTGAAGCCCAGAAGTCAATAACTGAAACTATGACCTTGCAAGAGGTATACTATCAAAGATTATTAAAGGTCCTTTCTGAAGTTTTCATTTGAAAGATCCGCTGACTGGACCAAAAAAGATGCCAATTTAAATACAAGACAACAGAACTGTCTGGATGAAATCCTGTTGCTTAATGTAGCAAGTCACACTAGAATAAGGCCCACTGAATCAGTGGGGATTTGATGAGTCAATTCTTCCATAACTTCCACTGATTCAATGGGCCTACTCTAGTTGCAACTTACTATCTAAGCAACAAGATTCCAGCCATTAAAACATACAGCAAAATGCTCTACTGTGTTTATGCAGCAGCCTCCCCAAATGCTTTTCCATACAAATTAATTTCATATGTCTTTCTTCAGGTGAGGGAAGATGCTAAAGCAAGTCACAACTAATTTAGGCCCATCTGAATCAACGGAACTTAAAGAGCAGTTGACTCACCAAATCCCCACTGATTCAAGTGCAACTCACTACAAAAAGCAACAGGATTTCAGCCTGTCTGCTCAACTATTTCCCAACTGGAGGTGGGGAGGAAGAATGCACATTTTTCCTATAGTACTTTTACATCAAAGGGCAGACAATATAGTTGTCCAATTCATAAGTGATTTTTTCCCCATAGAACTCAAAGCTAACTCTATATTAGTTTCCCAGAAGGTCTCCACACTTACTGGATAGACAGACGGTGAAGTGCTTAGCTTTAGCAAAGTGACTGCATTGTGAATTTTTGGAACAACCCCCCGAAACCATTCAGCAACATATATCATTTTGTTGCTCTTCAAAAGCATCTCCAAAAGAGACTTTTCTGATTAGTTAATGAGGTGTAAAAAAAATATCAGGGGAAAACTTACTTGGATCATTTAAATCAGATGTTGTCGTACTTCTCTGCTTTAAGTTTCCCATAATTTTGGAGCTAACTTTTCCATTTGGTCGCAGCATAGTAGGGCCTACGTTGCGCCTCACCATGAAATGAACTGAAACTGTTCCTGAAGGAGATCCATAAAACTTTTTTGGGTTTACTCCTGCACTTAAAGATTTCTGCCCTGATAAATTCTCAACATGTATTGATTCTCGTGCTAAAGGTCCCAAAGTATCATTTAATGCCATGCTTTGAATGGACTGTCTTTGTGAGTCGCCAACACAACAGTTTCCACAAACTTGACATTTGGGCTGGCTTTCACTGGTCTTCCCAGCACATGGGCAAACTGCGGAATAATTATTCTGTTCTGAGCCCTAGGGCAGAAACAAAAAGACAGGCAAATAACCAAGGATATCTTTTAACCATTTTAGAAATATAATAGCTAACTGAACTTGCATAGATTCTTTGAGATGGGGAAAGAATATTATAAGAATCTGGAGGATTTGTATTTGTGAAATCAGGGTAAAAATACTGCCACCAAAATATGAATGCATAATTCAAATTAATGAACCAAATTCTACTCCCCCTTTAGTCTCAAGCCTGTGTCATCATCCCCATTCTTCTATCATGTCACTCCTCTTCAGTTATCTGTATCGTTTACCTTTGCACTTTCCAAGCCCTCTACTCTTTACTCTGAACACACACAGCCCCTCTGCCACAACAGGGCTTCTCACCATATTCCTGCTTAGCTACTGAGTGATACTATCTAGCTGTCACAACTTCAGATTTGTTGAAGGGCATTTGTTTAACATGGAATGGAATATTTACCAAATTTTCCCCATTTATACACATGAATGTCAAGAAAACAAAATCCAACACTTTGAAACTCAGGGATCAATAATGAGAAATCAAGCTGTTCATTTCAAAATAAGTTTGCATGCAAATGCAGTAAGACAAGCACTTTAGATTTTACAAACAAAATGTTATTGTCAGGGTTCCAAAATCACCTGCAGACAGATTGTCAGAACTCTAATTACTCTGTACTGAACACATCAAATGCATTGTAACTTTCTAACAATGTCAACATCTGAATTTAACAACACTTAAGAATAACTTAATATATAACCCACCTCTAGGTGGGTAGCACATTTTTTTGTAGCAGGAGGTGGAAGCAAACCAGAGTGATATAAAGTGCAGTGACGTTTCAGTTGTACCTTCCTTGTAATTCCTGAATCTGATTCTGACCCAGATTCTTCTCTGTTCTCCATCACACTTTCTGGAAAGGGAAAGGGAATTCATTACCAACAATTACCCTATGTCCTCAGCTGTTGGCAACTCTAATTACTTCCTTATCCCTGTTCAAGAGGTGGATGAAATTCTACTAAATGCTTCCCTCCATGCATCTGTCACATGAAAAATTAAAGGGAAAGAGTGAGAAGGTACTTCTTTGAAAGTATCTGCTGCACACTGTAAACAAACAAAAGGGTAGCACCAGATACTAAAATAGAGAATTACTGAAATAAACTTCCTTGAAATAATTTAATGTTTCATTCTGAAAATTATATAAGTAACAACATAGTCCAAAATGTTATTATTTCCCTGGATGATGATTCAAATTCATTAAACAATGCAATAACCCAAGATCTAGCTGCGAAAGGATCCTTAGGATATGAAGAAAAACAAAATATAAACACACACCAGCACAACCCTGAAAGGGGCGACAGGAATGTCATCCAACAAGACAGTAAGTGTGTAACTGGGAGATGCTTCTACTTCACCTTATAGAGTTAAAGACTGTAATATGGGCACAGCTTCCACACCAACAGCAGAGAAAAACAGCTTACAAAAACCACCAATCCACTTTTCAACCAAAACCAAAATATTCCTTTTTGAGTTTTTAAAATATTTTAAATGTTGTGCCCTAACTAAAAACAATATGAGATTATCTCAACACAGGATCATGTGGCACCTTTAAGATGAACAGATTTGTTACAGTCTGAGCTTTTGTGGATACATAGCCCACTTCCTCAAACAAAGTGGGTTATGTCCAAAGAAGCTTATGCTATAACAGATCTGTCTCCAAGATGCCACATAGCTCTTTATTATTTTGCTTCAACACAGCCATTCCTGTGGAAAATAAAATATCATAAGCATTCTAAATAAACCGAGCAATGACAAAAACTGAAGAAACAGCAAAAGGTACTGCTCAACAGCAAAACTGAAATAAAGGTCAGGGACATGTTCTGAATTTTCAAAGCCTTTCCCAAATATGCTTTTTCTCCATACATAACTGCTTTGATTGAAGGAGACATAAGTGAATTCACAGAAACTGAAATCCTGTTTATGTAGCTGCATCATATAATGCTGATGAGAGCATCAGCAATTTTTTGGAAATTAAACATTTCCTCCTCCTCTGGTGTGCTCTGGTCCATGGGGTCACAAAGAGTCGGACACGACTTAACGACTAAACAACAACAACCTCCTCTGTCCTAGTGCTCCCATGTAATCCCTTTCATCATCAGGAACCTGTGGGAACCACAGGATGGGAGGACAAAGTCTTTAATTATTGAAAATCACTGCCACCAGGATTTCAGCCGGAGTTTATATATATTGCACAACAGTTTAACATGGGTGTTTAATAAAAATAAAGGCAAACTTACTGATCTCCTGAAGCCGAGATAATCTATTACATTCATTATCTATCTTCGTAATATTAGGGGGATACTCCTTTCTGGGGAAAAGGAATCACAAGCAAAATTGTCAAAATATATTTGTATATATAAAAATATATTTATACTTCAGAAAAGGGCAACCAAAATTATCAAGAGACTGGAGCAATTCCCTTACAAGAACACATTTGGGGTTGTTTGGCTTAGAAAAAATGATGAAGAACGAGGTACACATTGTGGGGAAAAACTAAATCGGGTGTTTTTTCCTGACTCCACTAATAGTAGAACCTCAGGCTATCCACTGGAGCTACATGGCAGAGGACTTGGGATAGATAAAATGAAGAGCTTCCTCACATCACACAAAAATAAATTGTGGAATTCTACAGAAGGCAGTGATGGCTGCCAAATCAGATAGCATTAAAAGGAGATATAGCAAATTTAGGACATTGAACAAATTTATATTCCTGAGATACAAAAGACAGTTAGGCCTAAATGTAACAACTACTGGGAAGAATGGTTACAAGGGTGCTGTGGGACTCACATCTTGCTTGCAGGCTTCCCAGATACATTTGTTTGGCCAGAATGGGAGAAGAATACTAAACTAAACCAGACAGGGGCATTAGCTGATTTGGGGAAATCTCAGGGTTTGTGGAGATACAAAGAATCTGAAGACAAGAAGTTCAGTAGAGTGGCAAAGTGCATTAGAGCAGCAGTCCCCAACCTTTTTGGGACCGCGGACCGGTTGGGGGGTGCGGGCTCCGTGGGGGGGGCACCCCCGCGCTCACGGGTAGGCGTGTCACGCTTGCGGGTAGGCGTGTCACGCTTGCGGGTGGGTGTGTCACGCTCGCAGGTGGGCATGTCACGCTCACAGGTGGGCGTGTCACGCTCGCGTGACACACGCACCGTGCGTGCATGCGGGGGGGTGGAGATCCGTGTCCGCAGGCCAGTTCAAGGAAGCCCACGGACCAGCACCGGGCCGCGGACCGGGAGTTGGAGACCCCTGCATTAGCTCTTTATGCAATATACAGGAGGTGTTAAAAATGGGTTACAATTTGTCCTAATGAACTTCACCCTAACAAAGCATTGTACATTATTAAAAGATTGCCTTCTGTGAGGTTTGCAATGCAATTACTACAGAAAGAAAACTAATCTATTACAATTACAAAAATAGATGAAAACAACATAATGCAAGGTTTAGGTCAGCATTAGCATTTTATAAGCCATATGTTACGTTCATCTTGTCATTACAGCAGCACCAACTGGCTATTTCTGACACATTATCTATTATGGTATTACTGGGATAGAAGTAAAACATTTCATGTATTTTCTGACTAATTTAAATTTCACTGTCTTCCTTCCTTTTACATGCATCCCTGTAATGATTATTCTGGAGTATTACAACCTTGTGTTACTTGTGTTCGCTGCATGCACAGACATGATGCAAAGTCTATGTAGCTAGACAAATTCAAATTTAACAGTAACTACATATTAAAAAATAAAATTGATTTTTATACATTAATCAGTTTATTACAGATATCTGATTTTTCATTCATCCTGGAGCTTTACAATTCAATTTTTTACTTTTTTGTACCTAATTTCCTGTATTATAGGTATATAGAATTGGAAGACTATGCAATACTGGAAATATAATACATGAATACTTCAGTAATTACCACTAACATTAATTGCTTACTTTCTAGCCAAACCCCTACCATTTAGCACATTAAATCACACCAGAGCAGGCCCATTGAATCAGTGAAGACTGAGTGAGTCAACTCCTCTGTAAGTTCTAGTGACTCAAATTGGCTTGTTTTAACTGCAACTTACTATTTTAATGTAAGTTGCAGCTAGACTAGGCCCATTTGAATCAATGAAACTCATGGAAGAGTTGATTAATTTAGTAGGCCTACTCTAGTGCAATTTACTATACTAAGCAGTAGGATTTTGGCCTCTATTATGAAGACAGATAACTACAATAGGACCTCCTTATCCATTGGATCAGTTTCCACTGATTCACTTATCCAGTCTGAAAATATTAAAACTCTTAAAAGAGAAAAATCCCCCAAAAAAGACCTGTTTTCACATGTATGACCAGAACCGGTCACTAGTGGGAGCCAGAGACCGTGTTATGAATACTTGTTAGTGAAGAATATGGTCTCTGGCACACTTTAGTGGCCAGTTCCAATAATGCATGTGAAATTACTTTTTTCTGTTTTTTTTTTCCTTTTACCATGCTCTATATATACAGCATTTGCTATTATCCATGGTTTTCAGTATCTGTGGGGGGCTTGGAACCAATCCCCAGCAGATAAGGGGGTCCTACTGTACTGTAAAAACATGAATGGCTCATTGAATAAATCAAGAAAAGAAGGTGGCAAAAAAATGAAATGGCAAGGCAAAATGGCTCCTTATTTGTAGAAAATCTTCTCATATTAAAGTAGCACACCATACTTCAATGACTTCCTGTTCACCTACTATCTTTTGCATATTCCAAAGAGGGAGATAAATTCTCCCCTCCAACAAAGCACCACAATTATTGAGATATACTTTCACAGAAGAGGGCAGCGGTGCCAACAAGATGGACTGCATCATCAAAAGGGATGAGTTTGGTGTATATGGAGAATTGCTCTGGAGAGCATAGCTTCAATATACCTTCACCAGCCAATCCTAATTCAGGTTTCTTCTGCAACTAAGGAGTCAACAAGCTGCCCACAGTGAGCAGAACAAGAAGACATGCTCATCACAGGGATAAAGCCAGGACCACAGAAGTATCTCAGAAACTTTGTTCTACCTTATAACGGACCAGTGTTGTTCATTTCTTTTCTCTTTGTAAAAAAAATCAAGCTCAGGGATTGGTTGAACTAGTACTTCCTCAGTTAATATGTACATCAGCTTCCCCTGACTGACCTGGTGCCTTAAAAATGTTCCAGAGAATTCCTCCTCACCAGCCTCATCCAGCATGTTAAGAATTATAATCTGAAGATGCCAAGAAAATTAAGTCTGCAGACTTCACTCTGCTGAATAATTACAGACAGCTTTTTCCCTTCCCTCTGCAGCAGGAAGAACAGGTAGGAGCACCTGACACATGGATACTGTTACAGGACACAACAGGATACAACATTAAACTGCTTTTTATGCAACTGGAAAGTGCAGATTTCCAGTGTCTTCACTCCTGTGCTGAAAGGAGAGATGAGAAGCATTCATGCCTGAAGCTCATCCTCAATTACAAACTGTATGAATGATGTTAAAGGAATCATTATTGGAAAGAGTCTTGTTGTGGAGGGAATTGGGCAATCCCCACACCCTTGCATCAGACAAATAATGTAAAGAGTACTGCCCAAAAGCCCATTCCTACCCACTGACATCAAGCCTCATTCCCTGCCCCAGCCATTTTTATTCCAGTGTGCAGACAACGAATCCTGTGCATGCTTTATGTATCCCTTAACATCCTCAATGAGACATTGAGTGACATGATGAGCACAATCAACAATTTGATATAATAGGAGGTAGTCCACTATCACTGAAAAAGAGGGTTACAGAAAGTCTTTGTGGGCCAGTTGAAACCTGTGAGTCACAGATTGCCTGCTTTGGCATTATAACTGAATGCAGCCAATGCATAAACCATGCAAAAACATCTTTGGGAAAATTCTGTGGTGTATACTTCTTGCTCTATTGTATCAAAAGGAGAAAATTAGACTGGAGAAAAAAGGAAAATCAAGGCGGGAAGAACACCTCCTTAAAAATGCATTTCTTCCATACAACTGGTACAGATATGCCACTGGGTTCTAGTGTGATATGTTGCATGCAAGACTATACTTTATCAAACTTCTGGATGTTTTCCTAAAGTACCGTATTTTTCAGTGTATACGATGCTACTTTTTCCTAAAATCATTAGACTAAAAATCTAGGGTCGTCTTATACACGGAAGTTAGCTGAGGAGAGAACAAAACGGCCCATATCTTGGCTCTGCAAACAGGCTTCTTTCAATCACAAGACTTAGCTGCCTCCAATCACAAGGCTTAGCTTCCTAGTCAGGAGACTTAACTGCCTCCAATCATGAGCCTTATGTAACTAACATCAGCTGATGCTGAACAAACCAATTGGAACACACTTCATTGGAGATGGAGCATGTAGGCAGTGCTCAGAAGCATTCTGAGCCCAGAGGCTGAATAAAGTTGATGCATAATATGACAGTACTGGTATGTAAATGTTACCTAATTACTAAAAAAAATATGTTATGTTTTCTGTTTAAAATACTGATTTCTTAATTTTGGGTTAGAAAAGTGGGGTGTGTGTCTTATACACGGAAAAAATGGTAACTAAAAATAACTGGTTCTTTTCTCTTATGATCATACATGTCTATGAATGTACATCATACAATTTGATCTGCACCAAAAGCAATTAAGAGTCTTGTGTTACGTTAAAATCTAGTAAGTTGTATTTGGAATAGGTTTTGTGAACTGCTGCATACTTCGTGCGTGGAATGTATTAGCACACACATTTACTTGCACCACAGTTTGTCCTTCAAAGCATTTCAGTGGGTCAACAAAGTTTCTGCCTGATTTTATTTTCACATTGAATAAATGCCAAACATATAATTGAATAAAACCATGTACAGCTTATCTTTCAAAATCTATATTGTATCATTTCTTGCCAGAGTACAATATCATTCCACACAATACAGAAAAAAGACTAAATTTTTTAATACTGTTGTCCAAGTTACTGATGAGCCATATGAATTAGCATCCTTCCATGGAAAGGACAAAAAAAATCACTTGTCTAAACAGTTACAACATATTAAGGAGAAAACGATCTGGAGATTTATTTTATTTTACTGTTGAACATCAAACTATAACATGAATTTAGTAAGCTATGTAAAACTTTCTGTAGTAATAACAAATGGTATAGGTTGTATGAATTTCCATTGTCATCTGCTTTCTTGGAATTTCTGCAGCCCTATCTGGTAAGTGAAGCAAGGCAGAAATCTAAGATAAAAAGATGTTCCTTTCTAAATAAAAAAAAACCCTTGAAATGTTCTTTTCTAAACAGAATTGACAAATCTCAAAACGTTCACATTGCAACACACAATACATTGGCTGAAATCCAGAAATGTCACAATTAGAGTAGGCCCACTTTGTTGCGGCTCCGTCTTTGAGGCTTTAATTTTATTCTAGGTCCTCACAAAGACCCAAGCTGCTTCTTCCTCCTCACGCTGCCACCAGATGTTTTTGATTAAACATCAATCAATTCCAGGACACACAAGTTATCAAACGCATTCAGTTTATTGATCAGGGTGGGGTTAATGATTGGTTGGAAATAACAGTGTCAATCACAGGAAGTAACTCACTTATATTAACTTGGGTTTATTTAATTCCTTCCTTCTATTAATTCAATCTATTTCCAAATCTCCCCTTCTGCAGCTCTATCTCAACGCTCAGCTCTTATTTCTAGTCCATCAATCTATATCTCTAATCATTCTCTTTCCTATCTCTGATCTCTCATCTATCTCAATCACTCTCCTTCTCAAACCTCTGATCTCTCATCTATCTCAATCACTCTCCTTCTCAAACCTCTGTGTTTGGTGATGTACTGTGTCAGCTCTTCCACAGGTTCAATTGATTCAATGGGCCCACTCTAGTCGTGACTTACTTTTGGATTTCAGTCTTTAATTGAACTGAGCCCACTTATTAACCAAAATCAATTACTTATAAAATGTTTCAACAAGTACAAGAAAAAAGTTTCAATAATGGTATTTTTGACACTGTTACAGTATGTTTTAAAATTATACTTGTGTCAACTGACCCCTCAATACAGTAAAACCCAACAAAACTTTGCTCTTTCTGCTAGCAAGGTGCTAGCATGATCATTTTAAATGGTCTACCAATTTTTAAAGAAACAATTCCCCTTCCAAATACAAATGTTCAGAAAAAACACACAAGTAACTTTCTGTTCCTCTCTTACTTATTTACATAAAGTATTTCCCAGTTTGCTGCCCAACATAACTCCCAAAGGAATGAATATAAATAAAAAAACCTGGGAAATTAGTTTCATCTACTAACAGTGTTTATACTAAATTCTGGCTACCCACAAGCTGCAAAACAAAAGATTCCATTTTTTCTATACCCTAACAAGTTTATGTATCTATGGATATGAACTTTTCAACAATAGTGAGAAATCTCACAAAATTATAGCTATTACCTAAAAGGGGCCCAGCTCCTGATCTCATAGAATAATCCCTCTTCCCAGCACACAGATCTAGGGCAAAGACTTCAGGTGAGCTCAGCATTAATAGGAGGAATTAACAGGAAAGAATTTTAAAAGACAGTAGCTGAAATCCAGTAGTGACAACTAGAGCAGGCCAACGAAATGAATGGAACTTGCATATGTGTTTGGCTCACCAAATCCCCACTGATTCAATGGGCCTACTCTAGTTGTGACTTACTACTGGATTTCAGCCAATGAGTTCTTATAAATGACTGCAGGTGTCCACACTCCCCTTTTGCACCCCATTATTCTACATTTGGTGCTAAAGCAACTGGCCAAAAAAACAAAAAAATAAAATCAGGACAATACCAAGGGATGTCTGCATTTCTGAGAGCTGCCAGCTGAGGATAATGTATATTTTTTACTGGCAATCAGCCTCACATTTACCAGAATTGTATCATTCTAGTGGCCCCACTCATAATCATTTAGAGCACATGGACTTTCACATAGCACTAGAGTGTAACTCCTACTGTTCATCATCACAGCCTATGCTGGCTAATGGAAGATGAAGGCCAAAAAGGCCAGAGGTACCTAAAGCCCTGATGTAAGGCTAGAGATGGACTAGGAGACTCTATGACATCCACCACTACTTCTCCTATTTCTCTCCTAATGCCATATCTTCTCCAGCTCAAAATCATCCCAATGTTTGTTTTAGTTAACATTTCCTTCCCCTTTGGCCCCATCTGCCCAACCCAAATGAAAAAGAGAGGTTACTTACCTGTAACTCTGGTTCTTCGAGTGGTCCTCTGTGAATTCACACTAATGGGTTAAATCTGCGCTTGCGCAGAGGCCTCGGAATATTGTAGAGCTAAAAAAGATCTGAAGGACCGCCCCCCCCACAGCTCACGTGGTCCGCCCGTCACTTCAGTTCCCAATTTCCGCTGCTGCTCAAAAAATAGAGACAGACGTGACGGAAGAGGGGAGGACGGGCGGGACGTGTGAATTCACAGAGGACGACTCGAAGAACCAGAGTTACAGGTAAGTAACCTCTCTTTCTTCTTCGTGGCCTCTGTGAATGCACACTAATGGGTGATTAGCAAGCTACCTCGAAAAAGGAGGAGGGACGTCACGGCAAAACAGCAGACAGGACCGCGCATCCAAAAATGACATCTTCCTTGGCCCGCAAATTCAGGCGATAGTGAAAGATGAAGGTCGACGGAGTGGGCCAAATGGCAGCTGTGCAGATGTCTAGCAGCGGGACACCCTTGAGGAAAGCTGTAGAAGTAGCCAAAGTTCTGGTAGAGTGAGCGTTCACCGGGCGTGGTAGTGGTTTTTTTGTTTTGTTTTGTTTTTTTCAGTTCACACACTATGGTGATAGTTATGACAAGCCACTTAGAAATGGCTTGAGGAGAGACCCGCATACGTCTGTGCGGTGGATGAGGAGAAACAAACAGGTGATTAGACTTGCGAAAAACAGCAGTCCTGTAAACATAGAACGATAACGCTCTGCGAACATCTAGCAGGTGAAGGGACCTCTCTACATCTGTAGACGGTTAGGAAAGAAAGTGGGCAGACTGATAGGCTGCCGAACATGAAACTCAGTAGAAACTTTGGGTATGAAGGAGACATCTGGGTACAGTATAACTTTGTCCGGGTGAAAAAGTAGGAAGGGAGGATCCACCCGAAGTGCTACCGGAAGTAACTGCAACTAAGAAAATAACCTTGAAAGTCAACAAATGTTCAGCAGTTGTGGTCAGTGGCTCAAACGGTGAATGTGAGAGGCACTTAGGACAGTGTGAAGAGTCCACTGTGGTATAGACTGGCCCCGTGGAGGGTAAAGGTTTGCCGTACCACGGGAAAATCTCTTCATTTAGGGTAGCGAAAACAACAAGGCAGCGTCAGAATCCAGGGGCTGGTGAGCTACAAACGCTGAGAGGTAGACCTTAACTGTGAACAACGACAAGTGATGGTCAAGAGGTAGGAGAGGAAAAGTAGTACAGAGTCCAACGTAGTTGGAGACGTAGGGAGATTATGAGTAGTAGTAATTTTGGTAAATGCCAGCCAATTGCAGGAATAGAGTTGATTGGTAGAGGGCTTCCTGGAATGTGATAATATGTTCATTGAGGAGGAATTCTCCACGCCATGAGGTGAAGAGCTTGTAGATCTGGACGGTACGTTCTCCCTTGATTCTGGGTCAGAAGATGAGGAATAGACGGGGGTATCATGGAGTCTGATGACATTGTCAGCAGCGTTGTGAACCACGGCCGTCTGGGTCAATATGGGGCTATGAGGATCACGGTGGCATTGTCATGTCGTATCTTCAATATTATGCGCAGTAGGAGAGACCCCTAGTCCAGGCCGTGAAAGATAGATGGCACACTAGCTGTTCACCTCAGTTGCAAGGGCATCTATGGCAGGGAAAAAACCATCTCTTGCAGATTCTGATGAATGTGCAATGGTCCAGAGACCACTCTTGTATTTGGTATGTTCGCCTGCTCAGATGGTCCACCCATGTGTTGTCCTGGGCGGAGATGTGCACAGCAGACGGAAAGATGTGGAATTATAGACACCACTCCCAAAACTGAACCATCAGGTACAGTAGAGGAAGAGAATGGGTGCCTCCCTGTTTGTTGACGTAGTACATCGCTGTCGCATTTTCTGTAGTAACTTGGACAGCCGTGCCTAGGATGAGAGGGAGGAACGCCCGAAACGCTTTGAAGATGGCCAGCAGTTCCAGATTGTTAAAAAGGAGAAAGCTTTACTTCGCTGACCAGGTGTCGTGGATATGAACACTGGTACAGTGGGCTCCCTGTCCGACCAGACTGGAGTCTGTCGTGATTCTCGAGGTAGGTAGGAGCGTAGCAAACAGTCGTCCCAGGGACAAGTCTTCTGGGTTGATTACCAGCGGAGTTGGTGCGCAAGCTCACGAGTAATCTGGAGGCGCATGTAGGGCGTATCTGTCATGGGGTTAAACAGGGGCAGATGCCAGGCCTGTAGGGACCGCATCTTGAGCCTTGCGTGCTTTATGACGGACGTGGTGGAAATCATGAGCCCCCGAAGATTTTGGGCGTGATGGGCTGTGATCCAAGACAACGGAGGGGAGCGACGTATTAGGGAACAAATTTTGACTGTGCGATTCTGGGAAAGGAAAAACTCTTGCCAGCCGAGAGTCCAATACGGTCCCTATGTAAGCTATTGTGTGAGAGGGAAGAAGAACCGATTTCTTCTTGTTGACCTTGAGACCAGATCCGCCAAGAGAGAAAGGATGATGTTGGTGTGTTTTATCGCTTGATCTTTCGAGTGAGCAACGAGAAGCCAACCGTCTATGTATGGATAGATGGCTATGCCCAGTCGACGGAGGAAGGCCAGCACCGGAGCCATGCGTTTTGTGAACACTCGAGGCGCCATCGAGAGCTGAATGACAAGGAGTTGAACTCTAAAATGGACCTTCCTAGAGAGAAACGGAGGTATTCGCGATGATCGCTTCTGATGGAGATGTGCAAGCAGGCATCACTCAAGTCTATTAAAGTAAACCAGTCTCCTTGTAGAATTAGTGGAAGGATATGTTCCCAGGTCACCATGCGAAAACGGCGCTGGTTGATGAAGAAAAATCAGGTCCCTTAGGTCTAAAATGGGGCGTAGTGATCTGCCCCCTTTTTGGGGGGGGGGAACCAGAAGTATCCTGAGAAAAACCTGGATCGGAGGGACCTGGAGTGGCGGGAGATATGTCTGATTTCCCAAAAAGGATCTTTACCTCGTTTCATAAGGTGGTGGAAGAGTGAGTGTAAATCACCCGCTGAGGCGGTGTATCCCAAAACTCTATGGTGTAACCATAGGTGACGATGGAAAGAGCCCAGGCGTCCGAGGTGATGTGGGTCCATGCAGAAAAAAGGGAGCAAGGCATACTGAACGAGTGACACAGAATCGAGGGATGGTAAGCGGGAGGGAGTCACAGACTCTGTTGGATTTTTTGTCAGACTTCCTATAGGAATGGCGGGGACGGTCGCGTTGATTGGATTGCCTGGGTTGGTATTGAGCCAACTGTTGAGGGAGGTATCTTTGTTGAGAAGTATAAGGCCTGTATGAACTATAAGAGTACTGACGCTTCGATGGGAATTTTTGGGATCTATAATAAGGCTGAACGTTGTACGACCATGCTATTTTCCTCATTCTTTGACGGCTGTCCAGGATGTTGTCGATCTAGGGATCGAATAACCCGGAGCCATCAAAAGGAAAGTCCCCTATTCCGAATCTGACATCATCAGAAATGTTGGCTGACCTAAGCCAATCGTGTCTTCGCAGGGCTACACCGGTCATGAGGTGTTTGAAGGTGGCCTCGATAATGTGACGCACTGTCACACTCTCTTGCCAAGTGAGGGACATGGCGTCTTAATGGAGAGCAAGCCCTCTCAGTTTAAGTTCTGCTGGGGTGCCTGAAGAGAGGGTAGTGCGCGGTTAGAGAGGTTGCTATGGTAGGCGCCCATAGCTGCCATGTAGTTTGCAGCCCTGATGGGGAAAGACGCTAAGGAATAGACTCTCCTTCCCAATATAACGAGCTTTCTAACCTCCTTGTTGCTTGGTGTGGTAGTAGATCTCGAGCGTGATCTGGCTTGTGTGGCGTCCACAACCACAGAATAAGGAGGAGGATGCCTAGTCAAAAAAAGAAAAAAAATCTTTATTGGTACCATAGGTCTTGTACAGATTTTCTACACGCCTGGACATTTGAGGGACAGAGAAGGGCTTTTCCCAGGTCTATTGAAGTAAGCAGAATAAAGATGGGATAAGGGACAAGCGCAGGGAAGGCGCTGATTCCTCATCAATATCTGCATAAACCTTATCAGACTCTGTTTGAGGTTGATGAACTGTTAAATCAAGAGCCTTATCGATCCTCTGTATCATGTTAGAACATGAATGAAATTCGGAAGTGAGGGATGGAGGAAAACCATCACAAATATCAGAGTCTGGCATGTTCAGGTTAGGAGTGAGTGGTCTGGTACCACGGAGTCGGAAGACTCAGAGTCAGAGTCATGGGAAGTAGAAGAAAGTGGAGCATCAGAAGTGAAAAGGGACTTCTGGCTTCTTTTTCAGTATCCTTCCTCAGTATCATCAGTATTCAGTATCTTTCTTAAGTATACTTCCTCAGTACCAGGCATTTCTTATGGGCATATATTGTTTTAGCCTCCCGCTTGGTACCGTGCACGGTACCAGCATGTTTTAGCCTTCCACTTGGTACCATGCAGGGTACCAGCATGTTTTAGCCTTCCGCTTGGTACCATGCAGGGTACCAGCATGTTTTAGCCTTCCGCTTGGTACCATGCAGGGTACCAGCATGTTTTAGCCTTCCGCTTGGTACCGCGCACGGTACCAGCATCCTCTGTACCGAGTGGCTCAGGTACCTTCGGGATGGTATGAGCAGAGGGGTCAGAATGCCTCTTGTTAGTCCTTATCGGTACCGAAAAGACCTCCGTCCTGGTCTTGGTCGGTACCGGAGGTGCCTGAGTCTTGTGAGATGGCGGTACCGGGGAGGCTTCACGGTACCATCTCTTCTTGTGTCTTTTGGTATCAGGAGATGGAGAGTAGTCAGATTCAGAGGCACCATGGTATCGTCGTTTCTTGTATTTCCTGGTATGAGGAAAGTGGTGGAGTCCGTGGTACCGAGATTTTTCTCTGTAGTTCTTAGACCTATGCTTGCAAATCTTAGGTCTTTTAAAACCTTTGAGCCCCGAATGCCTCGGAGGCTCGCCCTCCTCAGTATCAGGCAGGTCAATATAGTGCCTTTAAGCCTTCTTTCTCATGATGGTGCTGACGTCCGGGGAGCCTTGAGGCTCAGAGCCCAGCGGCGATCACGTGTCTGGAGGCAAGCCGGGGCTAGAAGGCACTGAGGAGGGGGCAGCTTAAATATCTGCTGAAATCTCAGCCGTAGCAGTTGGTCCCGCAAACAGCAGGGATGGTGGTTCCAATGCCCATGAGGTGACCAATGCTGTTGTGAGGAAGCCGATTTTGTCCTTTTAAATCTTAGCAGTCTGATGCTTCTTTTTGTTAACAGTTTGAAGAGAGGGATTAGCTTTAGAAGTTATAGGCTGTGGAGAGGAAGACGAAGTAGTAGCAGGGGAAACAGCAGAACGCTGTGTCAGGGAGGGAGTGTCAATGATTGGAGGTTGTAATGACTTCTCCCACAAAGAGACGCGAAAACGCTGTCTCAATTTCAAAGCCTGCTTCGTAAAACTTTTAAAAAGAATGCAGGATATAGGCTGATGGGCTTCGCCCAAGTAACAAAGGCACAAACGGTGTCCGTCAGAGGTAGGAATCTTCTTAAACAAAAGGGACACGTTTGAAAGAAAGTAGGTGCCATAAAAGGCGGGAAAAAGGGGGGGAGGAGAAACGAACGAAAGTCCTTCTTCTTTCTCTTTCTTTTCTTTTCTTTTTTTTAACAAAAGGAAAAACAAAAACTCTTATAAAGGGTGCTAAAAGAGAAAGAAAACGAACGATTGTTCTACAGTACTTGTTTTTACAGAATGTGAAGGAGCTCTAAGGAACGAGACCTCTTTCAGCAGCGGAAAAATAAGAACTGAAGTGACGGGCGGACCACGTGAGCTGTGGGGGGGGCGGTCCTTCAGATCTTTTTTAGCTCTACAATATTCCGAGGCCTCTGCGCAAGCGCAGATTTAACCCATTAGTGTGCATTCACAGAGGCCACGAAGAAGAACACATTTCTTCTTCCCATTACCTATCACAACTAAGTCACCAAACACACACTCTGTATGTCTACATATATATTGCATTTCCTTAAGAAAATACTTAACCCTCTGCCAACATAAACATCATTTAAAATGCAACTCAATATATAGCTACATTTCAGCATCATCTTCAGCAAAGCAAGCAGACATACATCTATTATAATCACATTATCTACCATGCTTATTTCACTATTGAACTTACCTTTCTTTTCGATCCAGACTGCTTAAAATATGAAAGAGAAAAATATCATAAGATTCAACACCTTTTAACATCAGTAGATCTTTTAAAATGTTTAGTCGGTTACTTATATGCCAATATTTAAATCAAATGGAACATTCATTCATTTTCATAGACACGATTATGCTTAAAACTAGTCACCTAAACAAGAACCAGAAGCCACTGATTCTGGTCAGAAGATATTAGGCATGAACCATTTATGGGTTCTTTTGCAAGTTTTTTAAACTTCAAAACTCAGAATTCTCCATTCTGGGAGTTCCAGCTGCCATGCCCACACCAAATTGTGCTCATCTGGAGAAAGGCTGAGCTGGAAGGCTTCATGGCCTAGAACAGGTCATTCACCAGTCTGGCAGGAAGACCTCCCAGAATGGTGAATTATGGGTTTTGGAGTTCAAAAAACAAACAAAACAACCGGCATTTGCCTAGAAGACATATCAGAATATGTAAGGTAGGAGTCTTTATTTTAGGTCTGACCCTGCTATTCAAGCCAGAAACTGCCCCATTCCAGAAAAGCCTGTTCTTTGGAAAGGGGCAGGTATGGTCAGAGATCTTACCTCATTGGGCTCTGCTGTACAAAAGATGTTTCAAGTGCCTTTTGACAGCAGGACCCAGAGTTCACTATCCCACAAACGTCTTCCTGACCAAAAGGTCAAACAGGAGAAGAAAGTGCCTTCTTCTCCCTGCCTTGCTTTCTCTAGAACAGAAACAGCTGAGGAACAGCAGTTCGGCTCTGTGCAGGAGGCAAATCCCCTCTAGGCTTTCTTTCAGCTCTGGAGCTGGAGAAAGGAGAGGGAGGATCACTGCACAACTACCCAAATAATCTCTGATCACGTTTCCATTTTCAAAGCTGAGGAAAGCTGGCAACTACTCACTGGCAGGCAGTGGCAGAGAATACATGGCAAGAACAGTGTGCAGATTTACAGAACACTCATTTCAGTTCATGGTTCTGTTCAGGAAGACTGTTTAAAGAACACTGTAAGAAACACAAATGTCTGAGGAATTGGACTTGTCTATGAAAGTTCACATTAAAATATAGCTGTGGCTTTAAGGTGCCACAACATTTTTGTCTTTATATTTTATTTTTGTTTTGTTTTTGCCTGATATAACAATTAAATGGTTATAGTTAAGAGTCTCCTTTTGTGAAGAAGATGAAGGACAAATTATTTTAAGATAAGTAAATGTAAAAAATATTGCCAGAAAGATTAAGCAGAGATCTATGGTGCAATGACAGCTAAGCCAAAGTTTGCTATGCGCTAGTTGCACGCAGAAGTGCCTTCAATCAGCAAAGCTCTAAAGGTTCCCAAGGTCTTCAAAAAGAAGGACAGAGGCTAAGACAGAGAGGGTAATTAACTACATATAATATGAAAGAATCACTCAAACTAAACAAACAGAATGTGCTTCTACTTAAAAATGTCATGTTTTAACTCAGTTTTCTCTCTTTAAAAACATCCTGACACTCCTTATCCTTCTACTTCCCATTTTGCTTCTCTTTTTTAAAAATAAAGCAGAAAAAAACTCATTCTAAATACAATGATGGTTCAGCAGCTGCAATATAGCTTTGATTCAAAAATCAGGATCAGAAAGATTTGGGGAGTTCTCAAGCACCACATTTGGAAGAAATTCAGTAGAAAGTAATAATTTCAGGAATACCTGAATTATCTCTCAGAAGATTCTAAACTATTCGTTTGGAAAACCAATGCTCTACTGGGCACACTGAATTAAAATATGTTTTTTCACGTATTTGAATTTTTTTTTTGATAGGAGCTATACTGCATAGGATGCAATAAAGTGTGCTGTATAGCTCCAGTGACTTTACTAAGTTAAAGCTAAGCAATTGTGTGGACTGTCAGTGGCTATAAAAGGTAAATATAGCCGCATGAATTGGGAGAGGATATGACATTTCACATTTTCTCTGCAACCTAATAAACTCATAAGCAAGTTCAAACATGTTGATGAGTAATCTGGCCTTTCTCACTGGATTACTCATAACCATGCTCAAACCCATCAATAAGCTCAAACATAGGTTTCAGAAAAAATATGACATGTCATAGAAATCCTCGCCCTACTCATGAAAGTTGTCTTGGGCTTTCAAAAAAGAAGTGTAGGTCATACAAACCTTTCTATATACAAAGAGAATACTGTAGCGCAAAAGGAATGTACACTGCACAAATAAAAGGCTTAAAATACTCTTCCAAGCAGTAAAAAGGTTCTATTTATTTGTATACTTGGAAGTATTTACCATTTGTCACAATCTGAATTATACTTTAAATTGCTTTAATAAACATACCTACATAGTAACAAAATGAATAGTACAAAATTACATAAACACACTATAGAATAGTTCATACAGTCCCATTGTTTCTTCCCACTAGAACTTAGAATGTCAGTACAAGAGGGTTAACTTATTCTTATGTTAGTTAGTGGACCCTAAATTTAATTTGATTTAGATTCTATATACTACACAATAAATTAAGCATAAAGCAATTAAGTTAATTTTAAAGGAAATTCTAGAAGAAAATGACATATGTTACCATTCAGGGTTTTTAATAGTTTATGTCACTTCCCCAACCTGGCACTTCCTGGATGCATTTGACTAGAAACCCTTCCATTCAACTGCTGACTTGGCATGACAGAATTTGCAGTCCAACACAACTGGAAAATGCTATGGTGGAGAATGCTGCCCTGAAGCATGGATCAGAAAATCTGTTCCATTATCTTTACCTCTCTTCTCTCCCACTGACACAGTTTAATCCACCTCCCAAAACTTTTTTTGTCCACTCATTCTAAAAACACTTTAGTCAGTTTGTTTGGACTGACAAATATTAATAAAAACGATGTCCCTATTATAATTAGAGACCACTGGTCCAGTGCAGGACTGAAATGCAGTAGAGAGGCTCTATTTTGAGGGCCTCAGACCACATGCAAAACATTTTTTCTGCACTACTGAACAGATGAATCCCTTGCATTAGTATTGTTCTGCTTGTAAAAGATGGTTAGCAACTTCTTCAAATCCCTCCATTATCATCTGGATGAACTTCTTGGCTCTCCTCAGATTTCTCCACCTACTATTTTCTATAAAGCAGATCTGAGGTATTCTTATGTGCAATGCATATCTCACCCGCTGTGCTTGACTCCGTCTGTTTCTGCCTATTCCCATGTGATAGAGTCAGTTTCATACTGTAGCCAGGAAATTTAAAACACCCCTCAGCTGCCACTACCAACATAACCAGCTTCAATTCTCCTTCTTCTGGTTATGGCTCAGACTTTTTCCATGCCTTCACTTCTAGCTAAAGCCCCAGCAAAACAAATAATCCAAACAATTAAAGTTGTGGGTAAATATGAAACCAATTAGGAACTAATTAAGTTTAAGTACCATGTTAATAGTGTTTGACCATTACTGGGTTAAGATCAATCTAATTAGATTAGCCTGGCTAGTTAAAATAAATAGATTATTACAAGCCTTAATTTTCAGAGCTTCATTTCTCTCTAATGCGAACTTCAAGTCTGTCCTACCAACTACAAGCAATGTTGGATAAAAACTGCCCAAAATGTTATAATAGAGGACTTCTGGCCTCACAAAAAGTATAGTAGTGGAATATGGATTCTTTACAAAACAAGTTCATATTTTTGGGTCTCCATCCTCCATTTATGGGTACTACCTGCTACTTGAAAGGCAGGGATGGTCCAAAATTATTTTTATAGGGATATGTGCCAAATCTGCCAGCAAAAAAACAATTTATGGTGGAGTGGGTGTGGGTGTTGCAGGTTACTTGACTATTATAAAAGGGGGTCACAAGTTGAAAAAGTTGGGAAACACTGCTCTAAATATAACTTCTCCTGAATTGCTGACTGCCTCCATATTCTGCAAGCTACAGAATACTGAAAGCCTCTGCCTATTAGCCGACAACAGTGGTAGCGGAAGGAGGACATAAGGGAACAGAAAAGAGGAGACAAAGAACTGAACAGCAACTGGATGGGCCAACATACACTACCTGCTTTTCATCTGTCAGATGTTTTATCCTTGTTATGTTATCTAGGAAGAGGACTGCCACAGAAATACATTTCCTTGGGTTCTAGGGAAAGTTAATACACTCCAAAAATCAGAATGGACTTTCCACACTAAAACCCAGAGAGAAATGTCAATCCTCATTTCATGAATTTCTCTCTAAAACATGCAAGAATCTCCCACACTTCATAAAATAAAGCATCTCTACTGGCTCCAGGCTCTCCACTCTCTCCATTTATATCTGAGCCTTAACGACTGAAGAAAAAACATGAGTACACTAATAACATAGTATAAGCAAGGACAAGTTGTGACATTGTACCACATTATTACTGGTCACAGAGAATGTTTGTTAAGGCATCTGATTTGGCTTTCAATTTTCTCACTTTTTGAGGCTTCGACCAGTGGCTTTTTCACTGTATACTCTGTCTTTCTCTATGCATGCAATGAGAGTTGAAAATTCCAAGAAGGAAATAGCATCTTTGGCTGTCCTTTACTTCATTCATTTTACCTATATTCTACCCTTCTCCCAATAAAGTGACTCAATGTGACCTCTTACTACAAATGTTTATATGTGCAATTCCCCTATTCATTTTACAAGTCTGAACACTTCCAGCAATAATAAGAGTTTGTCCTTCATTTTTGAAGATGACCACCTCCATCAGATTCACCATTTAGGGAAAAAAGAAGTGAGTGGTTAAGGTTGAGCCATAGCATGTTGACGGACCCACAGACAATTAAGCAGCTCAATATAAAGAGAAGGACATACACAGTTTACATATCCCTTACAAGTACAAATACCAAATATTTCTTACAAAAAAAGCAAATACAAGTTTCTCAAAAACAAAATATACAGAGTGATTGTAACAGAGAGAAAAACTGCATTTATCCGTCACATCCTACCTTTGAGCAGCTGTTTTTACCATCGGTGTTTGTCCATGAGCGTGGTGACGTTTAACCTGTACCAGTGTTCCAGGGCAAGATGTATTCTGGACATTTTCACTGCAAACATAAGCATCAAGTTAAAAAGATGTTAGCATTCACAATATGGCCAAATTGTAACTTTGTTTGGAGAAACTCTTCTCGTTCTCTTCATTCTCTAAGTCAGTGGTCCCCAACCTTTTCCCAACCACGGACCGTTTTGGGGGGGGAGTGCGCCCGCAGGGGGCGGAGCTTGCTCACGCGCATGCACACAGCGCACTCATGGGGCAGAACGTGCTCACGTGCATGCGCGCGACGGCGCCTGTGGGGGCGCGCGCATGCACACAGCACACGCACAGGGGCGGAACACGCTTGCGCACATGTGCGCGACAGCGCGCGGGGGAGGAGATCTGTGTCCGCAGCCCGGTCCTGGATAGGCCGCGGACCGCTACCAGGTCGCGGACCAGTTGTTGGGGACCTCTGCTCTAAGTGACATTTTTCGGTGGTGAAATGTTTGATTGGCCAGCAGCACAAAACATTGTCAACCAACAGAGGAAATAGGAAAGAGTCCTTTGCACCCAGTTGTTACTTTTGCCATTTCTAGTTATTTTTAAGCACTTCAATGATTAGAATAAACATTCAGGTGAAACCTACCCTGTTTCCCCGAAAATAAGACCTAACCTGAAAATAAGCCCTGGTATGATTTTTCAGGATGCTCGTAATATAAGCCCTACCCCAAAAGTAAGCCCCAGTTAAGTGAAACCCCACCCTCCACCATTGTGCAGCAACCAGTTGACATGACTGTATTTGAATAAATGTAGATTGGTGTACATGAAAAAAAAATAAAACATCCCCTGAAAATAAGCCCTAATGTGTTTTTTGGAGCAAAAATTAATATAAGACCCTGTCTTATTTTCGGGGAAACACAGTAATATGCCACCAATCTTGCCTCAGTTTTCCAGAACATCTGGGATTTTTTAAAGCAATAATGTAGCAAACCTGTAGCATCCAGTCAAAGAACCTACAAAGACAACATCTCAGGTCTTAGTCCACAAGAACATCTGATAATATTAACATAGCATTTTAACCAATTGTGAGAGCATGTCAGCAAAATATAATCATTCTTTTCACACTGCTACATACACCACTGCTACTTCCATCAGAAAAACACCACTAACTAAACTACATTGAGTATATTCAGAAGCACTGTACCCTATTTTCTTGCTGCTTCCCAACATGTTAAGTCCAATTGAATTTCCTTTTAAAACCCTAGAAGCGTCTGTTTTGTTCCGTCTTGTGTATGTTCTCAAGCAATCACCTCTGGTACCAAAAGTTACTGAGCTGTAACATGGTAGCTGAAACAGAACAATTAAGGAAAATTTAAATGTACACAGCATGTACCAAATAAAGATATCTACTGTACATTTCAGTTAATTTCAGACATTAAGATACTCTCAATCCATTTTTCAAAGAACTGCATGCTTCAAATGTCAGATGTTTACCGGTCCCGATGCAAAAGTTTGCAGACTGAACATCTTCTGAATCAATACAGTCAGAACAATATAAAACTATATATAGTATGAATTTTGTCCATGATCTTTGAAAAAACATATGCATTTTTAATCAAAAACAAATGTGCTCTCTTAGTTCTGACTCTTGCTCTAAGTCTTTTCATCCAAAATGTTCCTACCTTACCAAGAGCAAAGTGAAAAAAATATACAGAGGGACATACAGACCTTTTTGATTTATAGGTTTGTGAGTCCCTTTAGAGTTTTAAAGTTTTCCAGCTTGCTCTTGGTAAGGTGGGACAGCTTTTGGGTCTCTCCTAAGATGACTATGCCCCACTGAACTGAGGTGAGAAATAGCTGGTCTAGAAAATTACTGTCCCTAAGGCCATCATTGCTAGTGTAAGAGGTAAACAACTTTCAGCCAACAGGGGGCCAGACTTAAGATCTACTGCAAGTTTTGTCCAGTGTCATCCTGCTTTAAGATTGGAAGTCATAACAAAATGTTGTTCTTCTGTAAGGTAGAAATATAGCTATCATCTTTTAAAAGTAATAATCTTTTAATATAAAATCACAACTGCATAAATGACTAACGGATTGGTAGATTTTCAATAAACTAAATAAAGAGTTACAAGGTAGAAGTGGGGACCCACATCAACAGTTCCATTATATTTCAAGGCCTATCTTTCATCAGAACCAAGCTCTCCCTAGAATGCTAATACCACCAACGGTGGCTAAACATCACAATCACTAATTAATGAAAATTCCACATCAGGAAACCTCAGACTTGAGAAAAGTGATCTGAGCAAAGACAATAAACATTCCATTAAAAATACGTTATCTTTGGGCAGGATTTTTCTCAGTAAACTTTGCCTAAGAGGGTCTTCTTAAAAACAGGGCTGCTGTTTGGGTGGTAGATAGTGTCTGGGGTTTTGTTTGTGGGTTGTTGTTTTGTTTTTTTAAAGAATGGTTTTAAACTGTTTTCATCCACCAGTTTTTAAAATAATATTTGTTTAATTCTTTTTTAATATTATAATGATTACTGCATGATTTAGTTTTTAAACAAGGTTTTAATACTGCTTGTCTTACTATTTACTATAAGCTACCTTGGATCCTTTGGAGAGAAAAATGAGGTATAAATATTTCTGAATAAATAAATGACATCTGCTAAAGAGGAGCTCTCAAATAAAGTGATCTGCAGCCTTTTTAAAAAATGTGAGAAAATTGTGAATATCTGCTTTATTGGTGCTTCCTACCCAAAAACATAAGCATGTTTAGTTCTTCTAAATGCATCCACACAGACACAAAACCACAAGTTCAGTCTACCAAGTCTACTGTATTCAGAACTCTGTCAGCAAAGGAGCAGATAATACAGTAATGTACTACTAAAACAATACTCCATACTGGATTTTTTAAAAGGGTTAATTACTGAAATATATACACTTCTACATACACATATCTATGGTTTGTACTTTATGAAATTAAACCATAATACATGAATATGTACTCGTGCACATGTGTATAAATATTCACCTTTTTTTCACCATTGGGGCTGCTGGTTCCATCACTCTCATCTATACTCAGCAGACTGGCTTCACTAAAAAGAGAAACAGGAGAAGAAGATATATACCATAATTCAACAATAGAAAATACTGTTTCAACAACCTTGAAAAAAGTAACCATGTCCTGGTAATATTTCTTTGATCTAATATACAATCTTAACAGTTCACACACTTCTCTCTAAACTGTTATGGTGCTATTTCACCTCCAAATAAAGTGTATATAAAAATTGTGCTGAATTAGAAAGGGAAACAATGATATTCTTATCTAATTATTGAAAATATGTAAAATACTGTGAGGTTTCACAAGCTCTCTTTTGTATGGATTTCTGGATAAACTTGAATTGTTGCTGATGTATGCATAACACAGAAGATGAGATACAAATCTGAAGCTTTGTAACCAGAACATTATTTGGCCTGTGGATGAAAAGCTTTTGCTATGTTGCTGTAAACTCAATTAACCTGGCTTGTTCCACAACACACAAGAATGAATACATAGCTGTCAACAACCACCTAATTCTACATGTGTTGTACTGATATTTTATTCAAACCTTGAGACTGTTGCTGCATTTTACCAGGACTATGTTATACTTGATACCCAGGGGTGTGTGATTCCCTCCTCACTCAGTAAATCCAGTGACTTACCAGCAAAACTCTCTCCTACCAGCTATATGAAAGTCACGGACATTTTTTAGATACCTGGCAGATTACATTTTCCAATACAGACCCATGTGATCACTAAGGTTATTTAAAAAAAAAGCCTTGCTGATTAATCCACCACCTATAGTATGCCATTTAGTTGTCTTCTCCATTGTAGTTCCCATCTCTTGAAATGTTCTCTCATCCACATACTGGGACAGTATCAACTGCACAATGCATTTTGCACCCATGAAAGACTCACATCTTCACTTATCATTGACTGCACTGCCCAGTTTATGAACTGTGTTTTGAATTTCTGATTTTAAATACTTCAATTGATTATTCTAACTGAGACAGGGATCCTCCAATAAATTATATGCATACAGCCTAAATCAAACAACATTCAGTATGATATGGGGCAATTTTTTTCCTGGCTTTTATATTGTTTGTTTTAATATTGTATCTTGGGTCTTCTTAAGGGGAAAGGCAAGGTATAAATATTTTAACAACAACAACAAAAACAACAGATTAATGTATTACACTCAGATTAATACACTCAGGAAACACAGGGTATGTAATACGTTGGCAAAATAAAGGGGGGGGGAGGCAAAATATTGTAGCACTAACAAATCTACCTGAGTGTGAGGTTTTGTGGACCATGTTTTCAGACACACATCTGAAGAAGTGAATTCTGATCTATAAAAGCTCAAACTCAAATAAATCTGTTAGTCTTGAAAATGCTATAGTATTTTACTACTACTACTCCCCTTTCCTTTTGACAACATACCGAGACAAATTAACACAGATTGGAAAAAATTATAAAAGTCTTGAAGTTTTATAAACATTGAGAATAAGAGGGACTAGTGGCACAAGGAAGTAGAAATAGTGTGAAAAATAACCAACTGCTGCTGGAAGAACTAAAGTTCCACTGCAATCTTGTATGTCTCCTCCCTGACCAACTCAAATTATTTCCCTTTTTAATCTACCGAAAGATAACTGAGGCTTGGCTGCATAGAGCAGATCAACATGTTATTTAGTTCCACTGAAATGCTCTACTGAATTTCAGGGAATGCTTCCCACTTGCTATTCAATTAGCAGGGAATTTCCAGGTCAAATTATCCACCTACCTCCAGTCTTAATTTAATCAAAACATCTCAAAATACTGCCTTATTTATATGTTACAAAAGTCCTGAGAAATCAAGGGAAAGCTGTAAGAAGATTTACAAAGCATACTTCAAAACCCAGGAAAAATTGCTTAGGAACTAAGCCCCCCAGAGTTCTCTATTCTTGACTCCCTTCTCTCTGTCTCTTAGTTCCCTGCATGTGCCCTTTCTGCCAGCTCTCTACTGGTATCCACTTGTACCTTGAATCATCACCTCTTCCTCCTGTGTTCCAACAAAACATAAAGGAAGGCATTCACTCCCCACCCCAACCTGCTTAAAAATCTTTTTGCCTTTTTATTCCCATTGTACCATCCTCATCCATCTACTTGCCCTGAAGAGACATTGAACAGCCACAAAATACAATCCATTCATCACCAAAACTCTGCCTCCTCCTCCATTTTCACCAAGAAAATGTTATTTGTTAATTATACAATAATACGACAATACTTCAATAAAGCTCAATTTCTAAAATCCTTTTTCAATAAAATAATAAAGGGAGAAAGGTTATAATGGAAACAACTGATAATCATATTAATACTGAAAAACAATAAAGATCCTACTGATCTTGAGGCTTATACATCTATTTATTTAATAAATCACAATGCCAAGATATTTACAGTAATATTAGCAAAGTGAATGAATAATTTTATTACTAAATATATTGAAGAAGATCAAGCTAGTTTTAAGCCAGGAGGACAAATGTCTAACTTGGTAAGAAGAATATTAAATGTAATAAACAGAATTTCAAAACAAAAGGTTAATACGTATAATTTTATTAGATATTTTAAGGCATTTGATTCGGTGGAATGGCCATCTTTAAAATGATAATTAAGGTGTTGGGTTTCAATACACTTTAAAAAAATAATAGAACTGTATTCGGAGAACACTGAAGCAGTGTTAGTTAATGATGTGATAACAGAACAGATTTCTCTAGGCCAACGAACTAGGCAGGGGTAACCCCCATGCCCTGTACAGTACTGTTCCTTTTAGTTACTGAATTATGCTATTAGAAAAAATAAAGAGATTTTACATAAGGAGAAAGTTAAGATTAGTTTATTTGCTGATGATATTTCTCATGATATCTCGTTAACAACAGAAAATCCTTTAAAGGCTGTAGAGAGGATTAAATTACATTTAAAATAATTTGGAGAGGTAACTGGTTTGCAGGTGCATTGGCGTAAATCAGAAATGTTGGTTTTTAACTATAATAAAGAGGAAAAAGGAAACATCTGAAAAGAAATTAGTGTTAATTAGTGTTAATTTGGAAAGACTAAAAGAAGAGATCTTTAAAGTACTGAAACAGGTAATTATGAGTAAGCTAGCTGACTTAAGGAAAACTGGAATGTTATGGTTTGGTAGAGTTGCAGAATGTAAAATGAAGATATTACCTAAGATTAATTTTTTAAATTTATGATGCCACCAATAAATATTGGTGGAGAAGAGTTAAAGACTGGCAAAATATGATTAATAAAAATTTTAATGGAGATAAGAAACAATGGGTTAATAAGAAATTATATAAATCTCAAAAAAGGGGGGTTCAAGGCTTCCTAGCTGCCAATCAATTAAGACATATATCAGATGTTACCCTTCAGCCCAACAAATTAATTTGGCTAAATATGGAAAGGCAAGTGTTGCATTTGAATTTGATAACTATCCTCGTTTTAAAAGACAAAAAAACAAAGTTAAAAATAGAAAATCCTTTTCTTAATAATTTGGAACAAATATAGAAAATTGTTTGTTCTGTCAGTATCTCCATTATCCCTGGTAACAGAGCTGGAAAAATTCCCAGAGAATCTTAAAAGCCAACTGAATATTTTCTTAATAGGCAGGTTGTTAGGTTAAAGGAATGGCTAGAAAAAATGGTGAATAAAGAATCAATAAAAGAAGTGCTAGGCAAAGATGAAATATCTTGGTGCAATGTCATTCAATTGGAACTTGAACTATTGTTATCATTGTATATTGCTGATAAATTGTTATTATATTCATTGTTTTTATTTTGTCTGTTGTGAGCCGCCCAGAGTAGACAATGTCTAGATGGGCGGCATATAAGTGCAATAAATAAATAAATAAATAAATAAAACACTGGACAAAGAATGGATAAAAAGAAATGGTAAATATAGGTAATTCATGAAATACGAAGGAAATACTACAGAAGGGAAGTGTAGGAGATGAGAAAGTAGGGAAGAGAATAATAAGTAAAATTCACTATTATTGGAAGCAGAAGAATAGGAAGATTTACTTAAAATGTTGTGAGAATTTGATTTGGGAGAACAAATAAGCTGTAGTGCTTAGAAAAATATGGAACATTAGAATACTGAGATCCACATCAATAAGGATAAAAGGTTTTTTTTATAAGTTAGTGTGGAGATGGTATTTAACTTCAGTGAAACTTAATCAAACAGACAACAGCTATTTTAATATGTGCTGGAGAGGGTGCCAGAAAATATACACTTACTTTAATATGTGGTGGGAATGTGAATATATATATATAATGTTGCCAACTAGTTTTTAAAGAAATAAGCAATTTAAATTTAGCCGTATGTCCTAAACTATCACTTTTATCAATATTCAAAAAAGGAGATAGATATGTGAACAATGAGAGAATGAGTTTCCAATTTGTTAACAATGGCAGAATTATTGCTAGGAACTGGAAAACAGCTCATAAGATACCATAAATGATTGGTACAGAGAAGTCTGTGATATAACAAATAATGATAAACTTATATGTAATATAAAAGTTAAGAAGGGGGAACCAGTAGAGATATGTTTGCAGATACATGGGAAGAATTTATTGGTTTTGTATTGATAAGGAGGGAAGGACAAAGTTTAACACATGAGTCTATGCAATTTTGGAAGGGGAATGGGGCCCCATAAGGGTAAATAGTATAAGTGGTTACTCCCAAACAGTCACAGTGGTGGGGAGTACTGTATGTAGTTGTTTTTCTTTTTAGTTTTGCTTATTAATGTATTAATGGGTATCCACTGCTTTATTTTTTGTTTATCAAAATAAAAAATAAACAACATTTGGTTTTATTTGCTATTAATCATCTCTGGACTTCAGAAGCGCATTTGCTATTGTATAAGTACTTTTCAAACTTCAGAATTCTCTAAGTATGTCTTTTATTTTCCTCCTGTTTCTCAGTGGCGCTGTTCTTGCTATTTAGTTGGCAGCAATGGTTGTCAATGTTATTTTTTTGAGGCACTAGGATCTAAAGTTCAAGAACACTTCTACACACATTTCCAGCTTACCGCCAAAACTCTCTCATTAAACACACAAGGACCACTGCACATCATTCCTTAGAATATAAGAGGTTGTGATGAGTTGGGTTCCTGGTTGTTGTCACCATAAATAAGTCCTACTACATTAACATAACCAACATGTAATATTATGTTGCTGCATTAACATTCTGCATTCCTAGAACAAAATTCCATTAATATCTTAACTGGGTTTCAAAGCTCATCTGGTCCAGAACTGGAGCTATCTGAATATTTATTTTAAATGTGGACTATTACAAGAGGGCCATAGGATTACTTCACACGTGATTTCTTATGAGAATTATCCTTATGTAGGAAAACTATGTTGGACCTCTTAATTTACCCAATTCTCTTTCCACCTCCTTTCTCCTTCTCTTCTCTCCTCTTGCTCTGTTCCCCAACATTCTGTACACTATAACCTTTTTAAATGTAGCATATATTGCCACACATGTGTTAGGTCAAAAAGTTGTTGACCTAACATATGTGTGGCAACCTCTACACATTGGTGCTAAATGCAGTTTGTGTGTGTGATTAATCTAGCACAGTCTCTAATAAAATATATAACGTACTACAGTCTCATAAAGACCTCATGACAGTACATACACTATTATCTTTGCTTCCAAAATTTTTATTCAACACACCTCTTCACTGACTCAGGAATTTTACGAATCTTGGGAAGATGTTTCCATTTAGACCATTAACATAAGCAAAGACTAAAACAGCTCACTGCACTAAAATCTGTGCAACAACACACAGCAATTGGCACAAAGACAAAAAAAATTATACCAGGATAGCAGTAACTCAATGAAGTATTCTGCCTTACTTACACATTTCAAATGTTTTGACTACAAAACAAAGGTGAACAATTTTTGAGAATCCCAGAATTATTCTTGCCATCCTCAGAGAGGGGGCCACACTCAACCAATCCAGAAAATCCGAGAAAAAAATATACCCAACAAATGAAGGCTTTTACTACTTACAATATCTCTAAAATTCCTAGCTTAGTTGTTTTGAATCTAAGCCATGTGAGTTACATAATTTCACATTTTCCTACTTTGATTCCAGATATTGCAAAATGTGTGTATATGTATGCATAAACATACAGAGATACACTTGTTTCTGAATAATGTACAGCTTTTTTTAAAAATAACTAGTCTGAAAGCAGCCTTCACATTACATGAATGTGTGTGCATGTATGTCAGAGACAGCTACGCTGTGTCAGCACTTCTGTATTAGAGAACTTGGATTTCTAAGATGAAACTAATAGCTTACTAAATAACTGCTACAAATCTTGACATTTTACTTTTAATGGCCTAGATTAAAATATCCTTACTCTTTCTCTGTATCTCCTTCACTTTCTTCTGAATGATCAAAGCTCCAGTTATTTTTAAAACCTCCATCCCTCTTGGATTGTGATCTATCCAAAGCTGAAACGAAAACAAGGTAGGATCAGTTTTGATTCCAAGCCAAATCAAATCACCAGTCAATACACAGAGAGTAGTTTTTATACTTAACAATCCCATCTGCTACTGAGAGACAGCAAAATAATAATTATTGTTTATTGTTTAACAGTTTTGCAGTGTTTTAACTTAAGAATTTATCTTCAACTCAATCTTATAAGGAAGATTAGATTAAAAAAACAGTGATTGGCCTTAAATTGTTTCATTTGTATCAACCCAGCATGCTACCAAGAGTATTATTCCAACAGTCAACAAAACTAATATTACAAAAGTGAATACACCATATCCCATACAATTCTTGTCAATACAATACAGTACATCCACCTGAAAGGAAAACACACATAGAAATTTCAGGCTGGCTTTTCATAGCTGCTTCAAAAGAACATTCCACATAGGTATCCTTACCCCAAATTCATTAACTGCCCTAAAATCCACCAAGTTATGAGGAATCTTGAAAGCTAGTACAAATGATGATTTGTCACTGCAATGGCCAAAATCCTGTTCACTTAACTTTGCACAGTGGATGCAGATAATGTCATCAGCCTGCACCCTAAAATTTATTTTAAATTAATTAAATGCTTCTTATCCCCCTCCTTTTAGGCTCTGAGGCGGCTCCCTATGAGTCCCGTTCGCTCTGGGGAACCATTGAGAGTCTCAGGATGCGAGGCAAGCCTTCAATCACCAAAAATTACTGCCAGCTTGCCAGTGGTGAGATCAGAAATACCAGCATTTTTGGCAAGTAAAGAGTCCTACCATCGTCCTGAGGCTCCCAAAGGCAAAAGGGGGACCTAGGGAGCCTCGGAACCTAGAACAATAAAAAGCCTGCAATTAATTTAAAACAAAATTTAGCAGTATGACACAATCAGCTTTCAACACACAAAGTTACTTACATTAAAAATGTGGATCTAATAAAAGCAGTTGCATAAATAACTGAAAAATCACCTAGGTAAATAACTGAATCTTCCTCTTCACAGGTTACACTTCTATCTGTGATGTCAGCTTCCTTTTATGGTGCTAGATGTTAAGTGGCATGTCTCAAATATGTCTGTTGCAATTTGCCAGAGCAGCACCATTTCAAAACTTCTACCTAGTGAATTTCACCAATCTGATGTATATGGATAAGGAAAACCGCTTCAGTTCAGATGAAGAGCATGTATTTAGAGCAAATAACAGAAAGGGCAAGGTACCTTCCACTGTTCAAGTGAATTTACACACATGAGCATATCACTTTAGTATACATGCTGCTTTACTAGTTGGTACAGAAAAACTGACAAAGCTTCAATAATTCTCTAACAGTACTTCAATTCTTGCAGCAAACTAAATTTAATCTATAACACATTGCACTAGTGAAGGGAAACTCACTTATGCTATCTGAATTGGTGTGAGTGTAAGGGATCAGGATGTTTAGTTGCCCAGGGAACAAAGTAATTTGCAGTTAAGCTTCTGTAAGTAAAAAAGAATGCTGTCAGTTTCGTCAGGAATTAAACCACACAGGGGAGCAAAGAGAAGTCAAGGTAGTATTCCAGGAAGAATGCTATGAAACAGGGAATCATGACCACAGAATGCAAGTTAGAAAATGGTTTCCACCACATTTTCCAGTTCCCTCTTTTTTGCTTCAGGGGGGCTCTAACAGTAACCTTAGCAGATGGTCTTAAAACTCTAGGGATTGGTATCAGATATGCCCTCTCTTCAAACTACATTGCCTTTAGTAAGCTCAGTTTATCTCCTCTCTTTCACAGCTGGGCTTAGAAATGGCAATCTGAAAACTAAAAAAGGGCTAAATGCAAATCTTTCCACATATAATTGAATTAAACATACTCGAGAGTAAAATATTAGAAACTGTTATCCCTGAAAATCTGTCAAAAATAACTTTCCATCCAAAATGCTGTAACATTAGTCTAAATCCGAGGATGCTGTTTCGGCTTGAGATCAGTGTCTGGTGTCAGCAATGGATTGGATGAAAGTGAATAAAATGAAACTTAATCCAGATAAGACAGAGGTGCTCCTGGTCAGTCAAAACGCAGAGCAAGAAATAAGAGATTCAAACTGTGCTGCATGGGGTTATGCTCCCTCTGAAAAAAACAGGTGTGCAGCTTGGGTGTGCTCCTAGATTCGTCTCTGAGCCTGGATGGCCAGGTTTCAGCAATGGCCATAAGTGCACAGTTAAAACTAGTGCACTAGCTGGCATCCGTTCCTGGACAGGTCTCATCTGGGCACAGTGACACATGACTTAGTTACATCCTGGTTGGATTACTATAACATGCTCTACATGGGACTGCCTTTGGAAAGTGTCAGGGAACATCAAATCTGCTGCAGCCAGATTGTTAACAGGCTGGTTACAGTGATCACATAGTCCTGCTGTTACAGCAGCTCCACTGGCTGCCAATCTGTTTCTGGGCACAATTCAAAGTGCTGGTTTTAACCTATAAAGCCCTAAACAGCTTGGTCCAAGCTATCTCAAGGACTGCATCTGCTTTTATGAGCCTGCCCAGGTGTTAAGATAATCGGGGAAACCTTCCTCTCAGTCTTACCACCTTCACAAGTGCATTTGGTGAGGACAGAGGAGAGGGCCTTCTCTGTAGCTGCTCCAAGACTACAGAACTCCCTCCCTTGGGAGGCCAGGCTGGCCCCATCTTTAATGTCCCTCAGCAAGCAGACAAAGTCCTTTCTCTTCAGGCAGGCTTTCCTTGTCTGAGAGGGTTTTTAAATGAACTGTAGTGCCTTGTTGCTTTTAAATGTGTTTTTAATATTGATTTTATTTACATTTTTAATATATTTGTTTAGCTCTTTTAAAATATTTGTATGCTTACTGTTTTTAGCTTTTAAATGTTGTCTTTTAATGATGTAAGCCACCATGGGTCCTTTTTAAGGAAAAGGCAGGGTTAAAATGTTTAAAATGAATGAATGAATGATCCGCAACAGAAGTGTAAAGAACACTGTTAAAGCCATGTTTCTCAAAATATAAGGCAGGGATCCAAAATGTGAAAAGGGTGCTGCAGAAGGCACTACCTAGTCCAGAGAGTATAAACAAGAATTGGGAAAAGATAATACAATCCCATTTTTATTATTAAATCCACTGCACCCATCACTAAAAAATCTTTCAGAATTGCAAGTGTCTTCTACATATGTTCAACTAACCTAAAGATAGGTATCTTCATTTCAGCCATACTTCAGCCCACTTGCTCTGTCAAAATATGGTGCACTTCCCCGCTTTTTCAAATGCAGCATTACTAAATGGTTCCTGAAGTAAATACAACCTTCAAGCACTGAGGAGAAAATCATTCTTTTCCTCTAATTCATCATCCCAAGCACAGAAACTGTTTCAAATGTAGAACACTGCTGAGTAGAGGGCAGAGGAAAGTTAGAAAGCTATTGCTCCACCACAACCCTGGGGCAGCTTTCAGAAGACTACATTCCCATCAATGTAGTAATTTTTCAGTGGTAGCTAGCCCATCCAGTGTGGAGAGTGCTGCTCCCAAATTCAATCTTCTCAGGAAAACAGAAGGCTGCCATTCATTCGTTTTAGGAAAGTACTAAACATGCTTTCTGTCCCTGGCAGAGAAATGACATTCTATTTGCAAATATATCCCCCTGTATCTTGTTTCTTGGGAATATCCAACCCAGTTCCTGGAGAGGCAGATGTGTTCATGGAGGCCTGTTCTCATCTTTGTGCAAGGGTCCAAGATGGTAGACTCAAATGCACCTACACAAAGTCTTTTTCTGCCCTTCATGACCTATTCTCCCTAGCCAAGCTTGATGCCAGACAAAAAAAGAGATAAAAAGTGAACCTATGACAGTGGCTCTATTTGTTAGTGGAAAGGAAAGCAGAAAAAAAAACTGGCCATACAGGTGAGTGCAAGGAAAGTGGCTGGCCAAGAATGGGACTGCTGCAGCAGCTACAGGCTGGACTAAGGGACTGGAAAAAGGCAAAGAATCTGAAGAGAGAATTAAACACTGGCTGTAAAGACTGTATGTAGGCGCTATGCAACACATACGTGGCCTACAAGTAGGGTTTTTTTAGGTTTTAAATGCCATTTTTAAAATTAACAACAGGATAAGATACCCAAACCAACCAACCAGATTTAACTAGGCCTCTGAAAGAGTGGATAGAATCCATGGGGAGGAGGCTGGCCAATAAGTTCAAATGTGGGAAACCTTTAAATGCCCCACAGAGTCACCACTCAGCGCAAGCATGGCTTCCAGGTGGGACTTTGCAGGCTTTACATACCACTTTCTCTAAAACAGGATTGGTAACAGAGAACAAAGAAAAAGCCTGGAATGTGCTACAAGCTGCCAGCAGCAGGCAGATAGACAGAGTAAAAAAGGGAGTCAGAGAGCTTTTATTTTAAAACTGAAAAGCAAGCATGAGTACAGAGATTAAGGGAGCTTCTGCTCTCCCTCCCCTTTTTCTCTACCCCTGTGGGATATTTTGCCCCCTTGCTGATTCTGGAGCTTTTTCCACAACTGTTTTAGGATTTTCCTCAACCTATTCATAAAACAGAGATGGTAAGTGCAAAGCAGCACAATTTTCAGAAGGAAAGTCCAAACTGGAACTCTGCACTTCTGGGAACAGGCCAACGATCTAGCTAAAGATTCAGGCTGGCATTCCCCCCTCCCCACACCACTGTTATTCAGGTTCTTTCCCCCTCTTGTCTATTTGAAAACCAGAAAGGAACAGCCAGCCCCTCCCTCCCTCCCTTTAAATTTTTTTTTCAGGGCCTAGAACAGGGCTCACAGTAGCCAAAATTGAGCATGGAGTGCATTGTGCACCCCTGAAGTTACTGGAGGCATGATTTGCATTTGGGAATATTTTGGGTGGCAAGGGGAGAGTGACCTTCCATGGTCCAGGGTAGGGGAAAACGGCACCCAGTCCTTTGACACTGCCCACCCATTTAGTATATCCCTGATACTATTTGGGAGAGCCTGATTGGAGCAGGAACTCCAGAGAAAGGTTAACAATGCACTTCCAGAGCAGTGGATCCTCACTCTCTGTTGGCTAGATCAAGCCCATGTGCTGGATCTTGTTCCTCCTCTGTTTTATGGTACTCAACTTTAGAGACCAGCAAAAGATATCACAGCATGCAAGCTTCAATAAATGAACAGTAGTTATTCCTTAGCAAGATAAAAGTCAAGTATTAGCTACAGAAAAAATAAGAGTCATCCAATCAATAAGTCATTCCCTTATTTTGTAGTTTTTTAAAAGACCCTCAAGTCCTCTTGTTTTTGTTAATAGCATTAATTGGGAACAGTATCACAAGATTGGCAAAGCATATGCAGACCTTGATAGCTTAATCACCACTGACAAGAACACCTATATGAAACTTGCACCATACAGACAACCAGTATTTGTTCATTAAATTGTTACTAAGTTATCAAAAACTGATCACTGTGATATACCTAAGGAAATATTCACAGCCTGCAAAACTGTACAAGTTTCTGGTTATTGGTATCCTACAATGAACCAACTCAACACTTAGAATGGACTTTTAGCTAAAAGGTGGCCCATGTAATCTGCTAGAAGGTACACAGCAGTTTAACTTCAACATTTCATTAACAGGATTATTAATATTACCAGACCCCTTCTTGCAGTATAGAACAGCAGCTCCCAGAAGCAAAGACAGGGACCAAGGCATTCTGCAGCCAGACTTGTTTTATTGTTCTGAATTGATTTAGTGTAATTCTTTTTATGCAGCTTTGCTTTTTTAACCACCTCCAATAAATGTACAAAAATCCACATTTTACTTCATTTAATTTAAAATAAAATAAAATAAACAGAGCATATAGAGGCCTCTCACAACACTATTTGTTTTATTCCAAACATAAGCCTAATTGTCCAGTAATTACATTTAATCCTTTTTAAGCTTTTCTGTTCAGTACCATACATTGAAAAGTGCACCTCTGCAGCTGCTGTTTTCCCACCACAGTCTGAGAATAGCTGGCATATAGAACCTCCACCTTTCTTGCCTTTCAGCATCCCCCTTATTAGTCTGGCTTAGATCTAACCGATCTGATTCAATAAACCCCCCTCTAAACATTGCAAATCACTGTGTACAAGTGAGGAACAAAAACACAACACATGCTATACCTGTAAAAGCAAATAAATAAACAAATCATGAAGTCCAGCTGTACTCCATCATATCAAAGGCCTATTTAGTCCAGCACTCTATTCCCACAGGTCTCAAGCAGATGTTTCTAGAAAGACCACCAACAAGAGAGGAGATGCCAGGTCTCCCACTTGTGTTCCTCAGTGACCAAGTATAAAGAAGCATACTACCCTTTATACTAGAGGTAATTAATATACAGCCAATGTGATCAGCAGCCACCAGCCACCTTGTCTTCCATAAATTTGTCTAATCTTTTAAAAACTGTCTTATGTAGCTGGCCATCACTACATCCTGCAGTAGCAAATTTAAACAAGTGTTCTTTGAACATTTTTTTCAGTGTTTCTGTACAAACAAACATAAGAAGGGGGGAGTACTGTGTCACCTTTAAGACTGACAAATGTATTTCAGTGTGAACTACCATGGATTACTATCCACTTTATTCCAGAGGTGGCTAAAAAATAGGATGTAATTCACAAAAGTTCATACTGAAATAAATCTTCTCACTTTAGTGCTGCTACAATGCTTCCGGTTTGTTTTTGTTATTTTCTTTTCATTTTTGTTTGAACATACTAACATGGACATATCTCTGAAAATTCCTTGCACCTATTCTGAATCTCTCATGAGTAAGCTCCACTGGATGACTCCAGGTTCTAGAATTACAAGACAGAGAGAATTTTTTTTCCTATCTGGTTTCTCCATACTATGCATAGGTTTACACACCTCCATCATGCCCCTTTTAACTGCTTTTTCCCCCTCAAGTAAGAAGCCATGAGTGTTGTACCTTTCCACACAGGGGAATTCCTGCAGGCCCTTGATCATTTTGGCTGCCCTTTTCTTTCCAGCTCTACCATATCCTCTCCAAAACTGAAGTGCAAAAAGATAAACCATGTTCCTAGTTCAGATATAATGGGACAGTATGATTTTAACACTCAAAAGTATTGAATTAAGGCATGCAACCAAAGGGAGAATAATCATTTTCAATCTTATAAACCACAATTTATCAACAGAAGATATTTTGTCTAAATTCTACATGCCTCCACTTAAAATTTTAATGTGGGAATATTTCACTAAGACGAAAACTGCAGATTCCCTGCCCCCATTCTGAATTAGGCCTACTAAAACAGAAGATCCTCCTGCCCCCTAAGTTTCCTGAAATAACAATCTCGATTACGTCTTTGTGAGCAGCCACAAATGAACTCATCATGCTACCAGATGAAGTAGAAGCTGGTGTGCCTATAAGATGCAAAAGACAAGGGTTCAACCTTGACAGATTAAATGTTGTGGTATCTGATACAAATTATAGACGTAGAAACAGCATTACCAGAACTTACTGTGACAGACACAGAGAAACCAACATAAGTTTGTTTCTCAGTGTCTGCATTCTGACACTAAGCTATGCTTTAGCACAGAGGTGGGCAACTGCAGTCCTCCACAGATTGTTTGAAAGTTCACCTTAGACTGTTCTGGGAGCTGCAAGCCAAAACATCTAGAAGGCCACTGCTAACACCTCACCCCCTGTTAAGCATGAGGAATAACCCTGAATTCTCCCACCTCTCTGGCTCACATCTTCTTCCTCCATTTGCATAGACACAAGGCTGAGTTTTAAATCTTTCACTTCTGCCTGACATACCATACAAACCTGGAATATAAGTTAAGGTTAACTATAGTTAGGTTTTAAAAGCAAGTTACATACATTAGATCTGAAACTGGCTTGTTTGAAACCAAATATATTTCCTGCATTAGCTCAACTGGCCAGATGCATATGACAGAAAGCTTTGGATTAATCCAAAGTGAAAATAGAAACTTCTGAACTCTCTATGGTTGTGCAGAAAAAGAATGCAGGAAGCTAAGCTCATATATGGCTCATTAAATGATGGTTTAGCCTGATATTCAAATGAAACCCTTTGCCCAAAAACAAAGCAGCTCCTGAATATGATTTTCGCAACAGTGTTATACTTTGCTTGCTGTTCTCTGAACATGCATTTAATTCATATATCTGAGTTACACTGTGAAATATGACAAATTACTAGTGCACTGCAACTTCCTCTCATTGTCATAAGTCTCCTCTAGAAAGAAGGCAGGTTACAATGTGGTGAAAACAACCACAACCAGCAGAGTGAATCAATTCACTGAAATAGCTTCTCATATGGAATAGCCAGCAATGTGGGTGGTTGCACTGTGAGCCCAGTTTAAATCTTTTTCTTTCAGCTTGCTTCAATAATGCAGTGTCATTTTCTGACACTGCACTGCTACACTGTCCCAAGTACTTATTTTAGGGATCCTTCACATGTTATTTTTCAGGTACAAGACCCATATATAAAAAAGAACTGGTCGTACTGTGAATGTTATCAAGATATACCTACTACCTAATTTATACACCCACAATAGGGGGAAAAGAGCCATCAATTTTGCTGTTTGCAGATTAAGACAAATCACCATCTTCCTGCAGAAATCTCTGTGCGGAGAACATGTAACGTTCTAACCTGCTCTCAGATTGTTCATTTTACAACCTGAGCCATCAGACTGAAATCTAATTACCTGATTTCATGTAATGAATCAGTAAAAATAATATGCCCAAAATAATTATCAATAACTAGAGAGATAAATCTGTACTATAAGTGCATGCTATAAGAAATTAAATAAATAACTAAAGAAAGCTTTTAAACTCTTTTTGAGGAGATTAGAAGCAAGTATGTTTCATGATTATTACAGAGAGATGCCAGATGCTGTCATGGAAATGCCTGCATATTTCTTTAGGAGCTCTGCCCTGAAAAAAAAAATAGAATTCCCTGAAAAATAAATTATACTAGCATTAAACAATGAACTTTTTATCTTTTTACATACAGTGCTGCAAAGCTTCCCTCTACACAAAAGGACTGAATTTGCAATCCTGTACACACTTTCCTGAGAGTAAACCTTACTAACACAGTACAGTTTACTTCTGAATATACAGGTATAGGACTATCCTGGGAGCAAGTTCCTTTTCTTTCCAGGTGCAGTACTTCTGAGTAACAGTGGATGTATAAATCCTAGTTTGGCCCACATTCTCACATTAGGATTTCTTACCAAATGTTTGTTCTTTCATCCCACCATCTTCAAGATGGCATTTCACTTTTTCCTTAAAAAGCATGGAAATTAAAAGTGTGTTGGGTTTGGGGGAGGGAGAGGGATGGAAGACAGACAGACCACTGCCCACAAGGCACAGCCACCACAAGTCTTGTATCGCACTTCTACCTAAACATTAGCCTCTGCCTGACTGTCCCCAGGCACTTTTGAAACCCCTGTGTTATATCCCCCACATCCACATACCTTTCTCCCCCCTCCTCCTCAGATAAAACCCATAGATTAAACAACCCACGTCCTTTACTCTGCACTTACAGTGGGTCCAGAAATTATACAGTGGGGACTATCCCCCCACACCCCCTCCGGGATATGTGCAATACTATCCACGTTTGCGAGGAAATAATCCCCCCCTCCCGCCGTTCAGTAGGGCTTGCTCTCAAGGAAAGCGTGCCTACGGGTTGCAACCGAAGAGCTCCTACGAACCGACCCACTCACCGTCGAGAAAGTGGCTCTGTCTCGAGCCCCCGACGCTCCTGCCGATGCCTCCCCCGCCGCCACCGCCGCCGCCTCCACCTCCTCCGCCGCCGCCACCGGCCATCTTTCACTCCGCCGCTGCTCCCTTCTCACACCATCGCGCTGAGGCGGCGTTGTCGGCCCAAACGCCGGCTCCTCAGGACTAGGCCTTCCCTTACGGCCTGCGCCTTCTGCCGCCTTGCCTTGCTTTGCCTCACCTACCGCGTCAGAAGCTGACTTAACACTGACTCGGACCGGAGCCGGGGTGGAGGTGGGGAGAGGGCAGAGAGAGAGAGAAATGCTCCAGTAACCCTCAGAAACCAGACTCCAGACGCCCGCCAAGGCCTGGGGAGCACGGGGGGTGGGTAGGTGGGAGGGTGGAGAGAGAGAGAGACGGAGGAAAAGCCGCGCTGCCTTCGCTCCCCTCACCCGCCTTCCCTTATTGTGTCCGGCGTCACCAAGCACTCCCCCAGTGCTTCGTAAGAGGGAGACAAGAGGAGGAGGCCCGGCTAGTCACGCTGGTTGCCTGCCTGCCTGCCTGGTTTCCTTCCCCTGGCCGCTACGCCGCTTGCCACCCAAAGGCGGGGTTGGTGAGGAAGAATGAACCCGACTGAGCCAGGCGATTCCGCCGGCGGTGGCTTCCACCTCCCCTTTCTCCGCCGCGGTGGCGGGCGCCGGTCACGGCGGGCAACACTTCCCCTTTTCGCCGCTCTTCTCGGCCCGGCTGAAGACAAGCGGACATACCGTTCAGTTCACGTCTACCAGCCCCTTTCTCTCTCTCCCCCCCCCACTTTTTTGGGGGGGAATTCCCTTCCTTCCCTAAAGAAGGCCAGCCCTTCACACGTTCAGAAAGAAGGTGTAGCTAATTTGCCAACGGAAAGCGACACCTTTGCCCCCACCCCTGTCTGTTGCTCTGACGCCCCCCCCCCTCTTCCATATATAAAATGGCCGCAGCTGAACTGAGCTGCTAAGGTTCCAACGACTGGCCCTGGCTTTCTTTGCTGGTCGCCCCCCATCTCATAGCATCTGCCCTTAGAACTTGTGGGGAAGGGGGGAAAGTTGGGAGAATCAACTTTGAAATTGTTCTAGGAACATGTAGACCTGGAAGGACAAGGTCTTATTGCTCCCTTCCCCTCCAGGCCTTTAGGGCCAAAGATAAAATATTTAAGCACTATGTGTATAGAAATGTTGCTATATATCTGTGGCTGCATGTTTCGATAAATCTGTAAATATACATATTTATTTGCAAGCCAGTCTTCTCTCCAGCTCTATGGATGCGAGGCAGCTAAAAGTGGGTTTACCCTAAACATTGTGAAATATGGTTTCTGGTAACATGAATGCTCAAGTATCTTTTATAAAATGTTTAATGTCAATGCCCTATACTCAAAACACCTTCTAGTAAAGGGAAGTTCTGAATAAATACATAGTATCAGATTCTCAGGTGATACAAGCCTTCTTCTGTTTCGTTACATACAATATCGCTTATTCCACCATTATTATACAGCTATGGTGAAAAGTAGAAAATGTGCACTCTAATTAGGGATTGCTCTGATTTCTACAGCAGCACCAAGGACTTCGGATCTGCCAAATTCCACCTTTTGAAAGAGAGACTTTTTTGATATCGGACTTGAAGTTCTTCCCCATTTTGTAATCTTATTTAATTCCTGGGGAGGATAAAATTTAGAGGCATTTTTCAGAGATGTAGCCATGTCAGAGCCTGTCCAGACAGGGATATGGACTGGTATGTGGATCACTGTTGGTACGGTTTGGTTCAAACCAAATTATAGTACCCACACATGTTTCTAATTAGATTGATCGATCTTTCTTCTTTGAGAGCTGTTGCACTCCTTTTTGGCACAGTGCTAGGGCATGTATTCTTTTTGGTACAATTCTGCATGATCCTTATTAAGTTATTGTGTAGCCAGTGCAGTTAGCTCACACTAAAATGAAACTATGGGTGGCAGTATCTGACATAATAGGTAGGTGTGGCATTAAAATGGAGGGTGAAGAAACTCCCTCCTCTGTTTTAATCTCTTTTTAAAATATTTATCTAACTGATGCAGCACAATTCTAATACCATGCTAAGTTGATGTACTGCCCTTTTGATACTTCAGTTAACAACAAAAAAGGAAATCCATTGTGGCCAGCTGAATTATGGTTGCAAGAAAAGGTGGGGAAGGGGGCATGTTGACTCCATGAGCTCCACCCCCTAGGCGCACAGCCCTAGTAGGGCCCCAGTTGAGAAGAAAGGTGGGAAAAGGGGGGGTTGCCTCCGTTCCATCTCCCCAACCTTCCCAGCAACATTTTCCCTTTGCGCTGCCTCCTTTCTTGCAAACAAACTGGGTAAACTTACATGTAAGTAAACCTTACTCATAAGTAAACCTGGTAAAACTGCTCATTAATAAACCAGCAGTCCAAAGGCCTGTGGGGACCTTTCTCACAGAAGAATAAACATCTCCAGTGTGAACAGAAGGATCGCCCAAGTGAGAGATAAAATAGTTCACACTGAAGATAAGAACCTATTAAGCATGAACTCCAAATTCACCTGGCTGGACAGGCTGTAAGTTCCTACCAGTAATTTCTCAATTGTTCATTGGTCCCCATTTTTGTTTATTTAAGTTACAAGCAATACAGAAATGTTTCCCTGAAACCATAAGATGAGTAGTGGTGGTAATAGAGAATTTTTTTAAAAAAAATGACAAATTTTACTACATCTAAGATGATCAACCGTGCTGTTGTCATTTATCATAATGATAGCATCCAATGATGCTACCACCTATTCTCAGAATAATGATCTCATAATATAACTAATTTATTTTTGCAAAAGGACAGTTTTTGAAATAACCATTCAAAGTATCTGAGATGAGGTGAAAGGGCTGCAAGTTCCAAGTAAGAAATTTAAAGGCTTTAATATTAATTTTAATGTTATTTACTAATTCCTTTGTCATAAAATCCACAAGAGTCTTCTGCGATCAGTCCTTTGAGCCTAGGAATGAAGACCTCTCTCCTTTAAAAATTACTGTAATGGACAAGGTACGTTTTAGGGCATTCAGAGCTTGGTTGTGGACTGAGATAAACTTGAACCGATGCAACTTCATAAGTAATCATAATTTTCTGCTTGTTCAAATTGGCTGACATAACCTTGTCTAAGACAAAGAGATATTGTATTCTTGAAGGCTCATCAAACCAAGAAAACAACACCAAACTGAAGAGGAAAAACAGCCACTGTGATTGGGTTCTTTGTCTGTTAGAGGCGGGTCTTTCATTTCGGCGGGAATTATACACGGAGACGAAGATAACGGTACAACCAACTTGTCTTTATTCCTTTTACTTTCTTGAACGTCAACACAAAACGGATCTAAACCACTTAACTCGGATAATAACTTATAACTTTTAACATTCGCTGTGTCTCTTCCTTTCATCAATTCCCCCCCTTTTTCATCCCGCATTGATCTGGTTCGGTTCTGCTCCATGCTGGAAAGCTCAGTGTTGCACATATCGTCCCACAACAAGGGTGCTTCACATAATTCCCTTCCAGATATGGCAGGTAATTCGTAGTACCAATGTATGTTATTTTCTTTCCCGTGTCCTGCGGACGAGGTACTGCCACCATTCTCCATCCTGTTTTCCCTTCTATCTTTCCCTTCTCTCCTAGACTAGGAGGATCAGGTAACAATCCTCCCCCAGTTCTAAGATTGGGAAATTCTCTCACCAATTCCACTGTTGTGCATCTTACTGGTTCTTCTTTCTCCGTCTGCGTACTCCTCTCTTTCCTGTCATTTCTCTCTCCTCCCCCTCCTACTCCTTCCTCCTTTATATCCTCCCAACTCAATAAGTCTAACTCCTCCCACTTTCTGGTTTGTCTATCCTCTGCTAAGAATATCTCTATGGCTCTGGTCCTGCCTGTTCCCTCATCCTCTATCTTGATCAGCTCCCCTACAGCACATCCAGTCAACATCTCCTGTCTGCATTCCTTGGAGGACGGCTCACTAGGTTGCTCTCCTTCACAGCCACCCACAAATAAAGTATTTCTGCCATACATCAAAGGGGTCACGGACCGCATGGGGAAGGTTTTGAAAAAACACAACCTACAAACAGTATTCAGGCCCACCACAAAAATACAACAAATGTTACAGTCAGCAATGGACAAAAAGGGACCACCTCACCACTGCAGGAGTATACCGGATACCTTGCAGTTGTGGCCAGGTATATATTGGAACCACAAAACGCAGCATCCACACCAGAATCAAAGAACATGAGAGACACTGCAGACTAAAACAACCGGAAAAATCGGCAGTAGCTGAACATGCCCTGAAACAAGCTGGACATGAAATTCTATTTCAAAACACAGAAGTACTGGACAACACCAGCAATCATTATGTTAGACTGCACAGGGAAGCCATTGAAATCCATGAACACCAGCAGAGCTTCCACAAAAAAAGAAGAAAGTCTAAAACTCAACAAAGCCTGGCTCCCAGCACAGAAAAATACAGCCTGCAAAAGGTCAACCCAGCCACAAGGACCGGTGATCACTGCACACAAAAGACCAGCTAACGACACCCATCAATCACAGTGACAGATCATCTCTCCCCCTTATCACAACAATACACCCACAACAAAAAACACGCTGATCACTATAATCACCCAATCTCCTGAAAAGGACAAAAGCTGATCCCACAGCTATAAATACTCAACTATCCCACAAAAACTGCACCAGAACACAGACAGAGTTCTGACTCCTGTCCTCTGAAGATGCCGGCCACAGAGACTGGTGAAACGTTAGGAAGAACAACCTTCAGAACACAGCCAGACAGCCTGAAAAACCTACAACAACCAACAAAGAGATATTATTTCCTTATTTATTTGAGAAAATAAATGTATACTAAGTTTACAGTTTAAAAAGGAGCATGCAACAATTAAAATTACAAAGTAATTTAGTATACTAAATATCATAGACAACTAAATCTGAGAACATACGACATAGATAAGGGAGGAGGTTTCCTGCTTATCAGCTAAAGGACCCTTGCCCCTTCAGATATTTTAAAAAGATTTTTCAACTTAAAAATAAGTAAAATCTAAAGCACTGGTTTCCTGCCATCTACTACCTTTCTTTCCTGCAGCCAAAATGACGGTCTGGCATTTATAGAAAGGAAAGGTACGTAGTGTGTGTAGGGTGCAGTGCTAAAAATGCTTAAAAAGCAAATGGGACCCCATCAGTGCCTGCGAAGTTGGATGCTGGAACAGGGTGACCTGGGGGGCTAGATATAGTGATGAGCATCATCATAAGGGGTTGAATAGGGCAGCAGGAAATGATTGGACAAGTTTATTCAGATTTGGTTGTATATTATATATTATCCACTGTATATTATCTCTACATTGGTGCACGCATGGGTGCATGAGCATGTTTGCATATTTCTCTCAGCATCTCAGTTGGCCACATTTCCTTCTCTGAAATTAATATTGTGTTCTCATATTTCGTCCTCAAATGCTAAATAACACATTTAATTTGGTCCCAAACAATAAAATGTGTGTGTGTTCGCATGCACATATGCACGCACACACATATTTTACTGTTTGGGACCAAATTAAATGTGTCATTTAGCATTTGAGGACAAAACCCAACTTTTGCTTTGTGCTTCTCTTTCTGGGCCAGTTAGATCTTTTTTTTGGTTAGTCAAGCTCCCATGTCAAACAAATTGTGATGAGCCATGCGCTCCTACGTAGCAGCCATTTTGTGAGGCTGGCCTCATCAGTTTTACTTTTTTTACTACTTAGGATTGATTAAATAATGGCACAAAACCTGCAAAATTCCTGTCTAAATACCTCAAAAATGCTCTTTAAATGTACCTTTTAACTAGAAAAGTTTGCTCATTACACCTGAAAGGTACCTGTTACATTTCTTATACGGTAACTGTGTAAATTCTCCTTATACGGCTAATTACCCAAAAATAACTGCGTTACTGGAAACAACTTTTTCAAAGCTCTGGTTCAGGGATATTGCAGTGATTCAGCCCATGCTAGACAGTTGTGCAAGTGTATTTGTAAATAATGTTAATAACAGGTTTGTATGATTAATAGCTGTGAATGCCTGAATAGTATGTTGGAGTTTTTACAACCTTGCATGTTGCCTGGAGAAGATGTGGCTGGGAGGGACTTTTCTGGGCTGGGGTGACTGTCTATCTATCCAGCACTGACCAATTGTTCTCTCCATACCTCTTTTTCAACTCAGTGTTCAAAGTGTTTTCTTTTCCCTCTTAGTTTGCTATTGATCAGTTCCCAACCATAAGTAAATGAAATGGTTTTTTCTTTCTACACTAATGTCTTAGAAAGAATTATTAAGACTGTCAGTGCCAATTCATGAGAAAAGGGGTGGACTACTGTAAGGAACTTGAAGCTATTATGCTCTGTGAATCCTTGCACTTCTGCTGTGCAGCTAGAGGAATTTAACCAAAATTCAAAACTCTGCAACATAGTAAACTTGCATAGGTGGGTATGAATATTCTAATATCCGTTGTAGATATCAGTTACAATGTTCCCACTGTTTGCATGATACTGTGCTTAACGCATGTATCAAGAATGCTTTTATTATGTGAAACATGTAATCAGCACAGATTTTACGCCTTCTGTTAAGAGCAAGATTTTATGTTCTGATTTCAGAACTGGATATATAATAAAATTATGCAGACTTTAGACACAGACAGTCCACCCCAGACTTAAATGGAATAAAATAATTATTTCAGACCCATTGATTATCTGATAAACACCCTAAATGCTGCTGCCTTCAGTTCTCACTCCAGCATGTAGATATACCCTTCAGAATTTGACTATATTTACATTAAAGAAAATTCTAATTATCACTTCTCTTTGATTTGACTTGGAATTCCATAATAATGTCCAGATATTTTCTGAAGAATATTACAATAGCTTTGGTTAGAGATTTTTCTTCTTCATTCCTTCATTTCTGGGTTAAGTATTCAGCATGGCACTGGCAGTATTATCTTAAAGAGCTGTATTCAAGCTTTAAGTTATTTCTTCTAAATAGTGCACTCCATGGCCTAGGTTTTTAACCTGTGGTCTGCAGACCCCTGGGAGCCTGCAATGTCCTTGCAGGAGGTCCATGAAGGTCTGAATAAATTTTCTGATCCTTTGAAGTTAAAATAGAATGAATGAATGAAAGAAAGAAAACAAGAAAGAAAAGGAAATGTGGAACAAGATCTTAATTTCCCTTGCTTGTTTGTGTAAAACTTGGCTTTTCTAACCTACTGCCTCCATTAAAAACAAACAAAAGTAAAAATTGGTTATGAAAACAACTGTTCTGATAGCAAATAACTTTGATATTTCTGCACACCATGAGAACATGCAAGTGAATGATGCTGAATGGCTGAGAGACAGAATGTGATGTTTCTTGCTACTCCACAGACAGTCAGAAGTCAGAGGAAGAGAGAGCCGGAGTCAGTCAGTGTCAGTGTGAGTGAGTGTTCAAATGGACTTTGTAATCGTGTTTCTTGTTCGATTTTTGCTAATAAAACCGTTTTGTTATTGTTGGGTAAAGTGACTTTTCGATATGATCATAGTGAATTTCATAATATGTTTTGGCTGAGCCTTAGAATGGATCACTGGCTGAATCTGAAATGTAAAAGAACTGATGCTGTTGAAGAGGGTGCAACCTGTTCAACGCAAAATGAAGCTTCTTCCAGTCATCTTAAAAAGTGTCATGATTATAGCAAGGAATATCTGTTGATTGACTTCACATGTACTGGTCCCGAAGACAAGTAACTACCACACTGTGTGTTGTATTACAAGATATTGTCCAACAAGGCATAAAGCTGTCAAAATTGTGAAGACATCTTAATACTAAACATAAAGAACATGCCACAAAGAACATTGATTTTTTTCAAAAGTAAGGAGCATGAGCTTTGGGAAAATAAGAAAATGGGGGGAAAAAAAGACTGCAACTGGTTGTAACAGTGAAAATGCAGTGAGGGCCTCCTTTGAACTTTCTCAACTTATAGGAGAAACTGGAAAACCGCACACAATAGCTGATGAACTTTTATTACCTGCTGCAAAAAGCATGGTTTCTGCATTAATCAACGAAAAAGCTGCCAAGAACCTTTCCTTAATACCTTTGTCAAATGACACAATTAAGAAGTGAATTGTCAGCTTGTCAGCCAATATCAAGGAACAATTATTAGAAAGGATTTGCAAGTCCCCCTACTTTGCACTGCAATGGGGCGAAAACACAGACATAACAAACAAAGCGACCTTACTGTGCTACATTAGATATGAGCAGGAGAGAAATGTTTTCAAAGACATACTATTCATCTCTTCATTGGTACACACTACAGCTGAAAAAGTGTGTGCCTTAACAGATTAACTTATTTCTCCCTTCTCTCCTAATTTGAAGGCCCTTCATGAGAAACTTTAAATAAATATTTGGTGCACTTTAGAGTTTTAAATCTCAGTTAAGTCTTGGTGGTTTGAGGCAACAAAAGATATTTAAAGGGGTTGGTGGTAAACAAAAGGCAAAGAACTGCTGCTTTATGGTCAAGTTTTATGTGATGTCATTCATATTTGACTTATACATAGTTATACGATGTATCAGAACATTTTTCTGCCCCTTTTTGTATTGTATAAACTGCCATTTTTTGGATGGGTGCCTAAAAATGCAGATTATTTTCTACACGGTTGCTTAGCAGACTGTAATAACGAAGAGTTACTGTGTTGGTTACTGGAGCAAACATCTCTTTTTGTAGTCACAGTTCTTGCAACATTAAGCAGGAAACATGGAGACCAAGTATATGGGAGAGTAGCAGCTGGTATGAGGACTATAGTTGCTCTCAGACAAGAGTTATTTCTGAGAAAATAAGCAACTGTAGAAGTTAAATAGAAAGTATAAACATTGCAGTACTTGGTGTCAGTGAACAAATGTGGACCGGAACAGGATACTTTCAGTAAGACAGCTGCAAAATGTTCTACTCTGGACATGACAAACCCAGAAGAAATGAAGTGGCTCTAATACTGAGGCAAGATGTAACACAAGCAGTTGGAGTCTATATTGTAAGATATGACCAAATAATATCATTAGACTCCGTAGAAAATGTATCAACATAACCATCATTCAGGTCTATGCTTCAGCTACTGATGCTGAAGAAGATGAAATTGAAAGCTTTTATGCAGACATAAAACATCGATCACACATCAAAACACTGCATGCTTATAATCATAGTTGACTAGAATGCAAAAGTAGAAAACAAAACAGAACCAAATGTTTCTGAGAAATTTGGCCTAGGGAACAGAAGTGAGGCAGGAGAACGACTTATAGTATTCTGTGAGGCCATCAATCTGTTTATAGCAAAAGCATGCTTCAAGCAACTGAACAGACATGTGGACATCACCAGATGATCAATATAGAAATAAAATAGACTACGTAACTGGAAGCAGTAAATGGAAAAGCTGTATTCTCTCTGCCAAAACAAGACTAGAAGCAGATTGTGGTACTAATCACAAACTATTAATATCAAACATTACAATAAAGCTGAAAAAGAACACTAAAAGAATTGTAGTGCCAAAATATAATTTAAACAACATTCCTGATAAATGTAAAATCCACATAAATAACAGATTTCCATTATTAAACTCAATTGACTATGAACTGAAAGAACTGTAGATTGAAACCAGAGATATTATTAGGGAAGAATGCAAAAATACAATTCCAGTAGTAAAAGGAAAAGAAAAACCCAGATGGATGACAGAAGAAACAATTAAAATTATAAAGGACAGGTGAGAAGCAAATGTAAAAGGTGACAGAAATAGGGTCAGAACTCTCGATGCAGTATTTCAGCAACTGTCACATAGAGACAAAGAGTAGTGTTACAAAAGGGGGAAAACAAGATATCACTTCTAGAAGATCCAAGAAATCAAATGGAAATTCAAGGCTGGACTAGGGATGCTGAATTACCAACAGGGAAGCAGACTATCTGACCAGGAAAAAATAAAGAGAAGGTAGAAACAGTATGCCAAAGACCTATATGGATGAGATAAAGGGACAACTGACTCCCTTAAAGAGGAATCCTATGATGAAAAACCTGCAGATCTAGAAAGTGAAAGCTGCTCTGAAAGCACTGGAAAGAAATAAATCACTGGGGGAAACGGGATACCAATAGAACTATTTCAACCCACAGAGAATGAATTTTTAAAAATCCTAACAAGAATATGCAAACTAATATGGAGAACAAAATAGTCGTTCACAGACTGACAATGTACAATATACATTCCAGTCCCCAAAAAAGGAGATTTCAAGTACTTCAGTAACTATAGAAGCATTGCTTTAATTTCTGATGCAAGTAAAGTGATGCTCAAGGTGTTGCAACAAAGGCTTTTATCTGATATGGAGCAAGATATATCTGATGTTCAAGCTAGATTCCGAAGAGACACTGTATTGCAAATCTCTGCTGGCTACTGGAACATGCCAAAGAATTTCAGAAGAAAGGAGATCAGTCTATTCTTTATAGGCTACAGTAAAGCCTTTGACTGTGTGGATCACAAGAAGCTGTGGGTTGTTATGAAAGTACTGTAATGGGTGTGCCTCAGCATTTGTTTGTCCTGGTGCATGAATTGAATTGTGGACAAGAAGCTACTGTTAGGACAGAATCAGGAGAGACAGAATGGTTTCCTGTAGGCAAAGGTGTCAGACAAGGGTTCATTTTATCCCTTTATCAGTTCAACCTGTATGCAGAACATATCATACAGAAAGCAAAACTAGATTCAGATGAAGGAGGAGTGAAAATTGGTGGAACTCCATTATTCTATGATTCTGTGACACTATCTTAGTGGCAGAAAGCAGGAAAGACTTTGTGACGGATGCCCCACGTCACGCCCGTCACTCATAGCTGGAGCTCATTTGCATAAGCCTAGGAGAGGACTGGAGGGGCGGAGACAGGGAGTCAGTTAAGTCAGTTAGAGGGAGAGAGTGAGTGAGAAGAGGAGGAGAGAGGTTTGCAGAGAGAGAGAGATAGTCAGAGAAAGAGTGAAAACTGAAACTAATAAAGATAAGCTGGTTAAAGTGAATAAATAAAACAGGAGGTGATTGAAAGTGTGGCAGAATATATGATATTTCAATGATTTTGATTCTATGAAATGAATAAAGAACATCTGTGATCCTGAATTACCCTAATACCCTTTAATAAACAAGTTCAGTTGTTGGCAGCCAGTGTCAGACTAAAGTCTTTTACAGGGTGGATAAAGAAATCCACTGGTGGCAGCGAAGGAAAGAGAGAACGTCACCAGCATGAGCCCTTTGGTTGAGAAAAAGAAGCAGGGGCACGGGGTGAATGCAACAGACTTGAAATCACTTTTAATGAAAATGAAGGAAGAAAGTGCCAAAGCAGTACTGCACTTGAACATTAAGAAGATCAAAATCATGAAGAACTACAGAACTGTAATGTTGACAATGAAAAAATTAATAGTGAAAGAGTTCGTATATCTTGGTTTAATCATCAATCCAAATGGAGACTGCAGCCAAGAAATCAGAAAACTAAGACTCGGAAGGGCAGCAATGAAGGAATTAGAAAAGATAATCAAGTATAAGAATCTGTCACTGGAGATCAAGACCAAAACCACACTCTTGTATTCCTGAACACCATGTGTGGGTGTGAAAACTGGACAGTAAAGAAAGCTGGAAAAAAATGATTTGTTTGAAGTGTGGTCTCGGAGGACAGCTTTGCTGATACCCCGAACTGCCAGAAAGACAAACAAGTGGGTTTTAGATCAGATCAAGCCTGAACTCTCTCTGGAGAAAAAATGATGAAACTGTGGCTATCCTACTTTAGGCACATCCTGAGAAGGCAAGAGGATGATGACGACAACAACAAGGCCTGTGTCTTTTGTAGAAGAAGAAGAAACAGGGCTTGTTGAGGCAGAGTGGCTTGTGTGCTTCAGTGAGGTTGAGAGCTATGCTGGCAGTAGTGTCGCTCCCTGAGGGGTCTCCCAGGCCAGATAGGTCTCAGCTGAGAACCCAGACCAACTGTGTCCACCAACCATCAATTATGATGAGAGGAAATCAACAGAAATCCATACCGGATCAATCATTGCCCAGGTCAACAAGGACTGCGTCAGATGCTATAGCTCCTGGGCATCTGGTGACAAATGGGCTACAGGGCTTGGCAGACCCTGTTGAGGCACCAGGACAGGCTGCTGCAAAGCTACTGGAACCATGTAAACACAAAACATGGACTCTAGCTGAAAATCGAGAAATTATTAAATGCTATTACAAGGCAAACCCAACAGCCCATGGTTTTAAAAAAAGAATGATAGAAATTTGGAAAAGGAAACACCCAAATTGTGACATAACTGACATAACTGAACAATGATTAATTAACCAGAGAAGATCATCTGGAGTAAAGGGTTTTCAGAACTGGAAATGCAAGGACTTGAAAAAGGACAAAAGAAAAATCCACTCAGAACAACGAGCGTAGTATGGAAGACAAATGGAGGGTAGAAGGAGACACTTTAGTGGAAGACAGTGTATCAATAAAGGAACAACTTATGGAACAACCCAGAAATTATGAATTGACAGAACAGCAGACATCACTAAGAGAAAAAATAGTAACCCATGTTAGCCAAAACACAGAAAGACAAAGGCTCCCCTTTTTGCACCAATCACAAAGTAAACCAGTAAAAGATCTACTGACAGATGGGAAATATAGTAATCAGAACAATTCCAATCAACACACTGAAGGAAACAAACCAGCTCATGTATAGCACAGCTACCATAACAACTATTACAGCTATTAGTTACAAACTGCAAAAACCCCAGAAAACCCCTGGCATTCCCAAATGGAAAATTTGGCTGGAAAAAAACCAAAACAAATTATGTGCAGACATTAGTAATTTAAAATACTTGAAAGATTAAAAACTTGAAAATGAAAAAGTAAAAACCAGACTATGCAAAATATATGACCTAGAAAGGAAAACAATTGTTGAAATTATGGAATTAAAACAACGGGTAACATCTAACAACTACAGCAAAGAAAATTGAAAGATATGATGCACATTTGAAACAATATAGTGAAATAACCAAGGATTATTTTATAAATCACTAGAAGAAAATGCAGAAGAAAAGAAATTAGGCCCATATAAAGATGACGCTCTAAAATGTTGGAAAAAAAATTGGGAAAGCCTAACCGAACATAACAAAAACACCTCATCAATTAAAGACATTTGTAACTCAAGAAAAACATATGGATGATATTGTAATAACAACTGAAATGATTAAGAGGCAAGTAAAGGCTGTGAAAAACTGGAGTGCACATTGGGTCCAAATGAACTTCAGGGATTTTGGTTAAAACATTTAACAAGTTTCCATCAATGTATAGAAGTGCAATTTAATCACTTCAAAATTCCTCAACTGAAGATTGGATGACAACAGGCCGCACATTTCTAAAGATCATCAGAAGGGCAATGAACCCAGTAATTAACAACCAATTACATGCTTTTCAACAATGTTCAAACTCTTCACAGAAGTACTTGCAAGATCAATATATAATTATTTAATTGAAAACTCCATATACCCAACTGAACAAAAATGGAACTTTAAAAAGTCAAGTAGCATGAAAGCTCAGCTGCTTATTGATAAAATGATACTAAAGAATGCAAAAAGATGAAAAACAAATATTAACATGGCATTAACTTTAATCTTAAATGGTGTGGCATTTGACTCATTGCCACACAACTAGATTAACACCTTCCTAAAAAATTTTGGGATCAGTAAAAATATTCAGAATTTCCTCAAGAAAAACATGGAAAAATGGAAAACTGTCTTAATGGCTTATGGTGAAGAAATTGAGGAACTTAGCACCAAAAGAGGAATATTTCAAGTGAATTCTTTATCATCACTGCTGTTTAACATCTCACGAATCCCCATGTCAATAATTTTAAATAAAACTGGATAGGGCTACCATATTTCAGAAGAAGCAGGAAAAATCAACCATCTATACATGGATGACCTAAAACTATATGCAAAAACTTCCACAGAGATAGAATCACTGCTAAACACAGTACAAATATTTAGTGAAAATATTCAAATGAAATTTTAATTGACCAATGTGCAGCTCTGTCTATACAATGTGGCAAGATCCAAAAACTAGATGGAATAGAGTTAAAAATTGTGAGATTATAAAATTGCTATCAAGTGGTGAAAATTATAAATAGCTTGGAATACTAGAAGCAGAAAACATCCTGCACACAAAAGTTAAAGAACTGAAAGAAAGGGAATACATCAAAAGACTGTGGACAATCTTAAAATCAAAATTAAATGGTGGAAACACAATCAAGGCCATAAACACATGGGCAGTTCCAGTAATTAGATACCCAGCTGGAATAATAGATTGGACTCATAATAAATTAGAAGAACTGGATTGAAAAACATGGAAACCAATAAACATGCATCACACACTACATCCAAAAAGCGATGTGGACAAATTATATTTACCATGAAAAATCGGAGGCCATGGATTACTGCAAATACAGGAGGTAGTAGAGGAAGAAAAATGATTATATCAGTACAAGCAGAGAAAAATTACTGAAAGCAGTAAAAATGGAGAATATTTTGAAAACAACAGAAACAAAGGCTCAATATAAGAAACAACAAATTGAAAAGAAATTAAACAGCTGGAAAAATAAACCACTAGATGGACAATACCTGAGAAATACTGATGGAAAGCATGATAATAATTCAACATGGGCATGGCTAAAACTGGGGACCCTTAAGAAAGATACCAAAGGCTTGATTTTTGCTGCACAAGAACAAGCACTCCAAACCAACATGATGAAAGCTAAGATCCAAGGAATTAGTGCTAACAGCAAATGCCAACTCTGCCAAGAAAAAGATGAAACTGTGTCACACCTCATCTGTGAATGTCCAAAGATTGCACAAACAGATTACAAAGTTAGACATGATAGAGTGGCAAAGTTAGTGCACTGGTCATTATGCAAAAAAATATAAATTGCCAGCCTCCAAAAACCCATGAGAAGGTGTCAGAAAATGAGGAAGTCAAGATCTTGTGGGATTTCCAGATCCAAACGGACAGACGTAGTAGTAATAGAATAATAAGCAAAATAAGCAATAACAAAAAAGAATTAACCAACTGCAGAAAACCAGCTAAAAACTTCAAATAAAATACATTGCTCACTGTCCTCTCCCTACACCCAACACCTGTGGCTCCAGGTTGAGCTAATAGGTTTTCAAACCTCATCTGAATTTGTCCAAATCTGCTTCCATATGAAGGTGCTGGGGGAGAGAATTCCTTAGCTTTGGAGCCACATGGGGAAATGCCTCAAGCCTGGAATTTGCCATGTCATCACACCAGCTCTGATAAATAATTAGGAGAGGAAGAATGTAGGGCTTTAAATGTTAAATGTCAGGACAAGAATTTTAAAATATGTCCTTGACCTGATAGGCAGCCAATGCAACATCCTACAATGATGAGAAATATGGGAGTAATGTGGTAAGTTTAAAGCAGGACAGGCACAGCATGAAGCACTTCTCTCTTGTTGTTCTTGGTATTGTGTTGTTGGTGGTTGCTTTGGTGGGTGGGTATCTCTTAGTGAGTATCTCTATGCAGCAAGTGTCTTGCTGGCTGGCTGTTTCCTTGCCTTTTTTTCTATTGACGGAGCCAGGTGTCTGTGGTGCTGGATGGGTGATACTGAACTCATATTGTTGTTTTGAATGTAGTAATATAAACTAGTACCTACATAGATCTGAGGGTGATTTTTATTTCTCATATACTCTTGTCTGCTTTTGGAGTAGACTGATTCTTTATTACCTTGTGACTCCTTTGTTTTGTAGTAGTTTTTGAGAGTTCTTTAGGGTTTTTGAAATGCCAGAAAATACAAATAAGGAAACATGAATGGGAAACCCTAAAGAGGCTTTCCCTTTTGTATAAAATGAAAAGATTGATACATGAAAAATACAAAAATGAAAGAGGCACCCAAAGAACCCAAAATGAAAGAAATGCAGATATGTTTGCCATGCACATTCTTAGCTGTATGTTGCAAATTGTGCTGGCTCATCTCTGTTACAATTACGCCAAAGCCAGTACTTCTTATTACTAATATTTTATTTTAATCCTAAAATCCCTAAAATCCTACTTAAAATTAATAAGCAAAGATTAGCTAAGATAGTTTCATTGTGAACTCCTCCAAGGGAAATATTAAATCTCTGGCTAGATCAAACTATTAAAAAATGGTGAAATTCAGTTCCATATTTTTCTGATTATGTAGCAAAAAAGTTTAAAATATGTTTTTGGAGTAGCTTGATATGGAGAATGCCTTTGTTACTCAACTTAATCTCGTAGGCTGTAATCTTAAACATATTTCCCAGGAGTAAGCCCTACTAAACACAAGGAGCTGTGCCAATTTAAGATTGTATTGTTAATTAGTACATTATATGAACTAAATCCAACAGAACACCACAAGGTGGCATTCTCTTATTATTTAGTAGGCGTAGGACAATAAAGTGCCAGAAAAGAAAATTCCATGCTATAATTTCAAGATCTCCTAATGTAAAGTTGAATAGTTGGCAGTACATACAGAATAGGCAGAAATGATTAAACTGATGGAACTAAAAATAATTTTAAAAAAACAATGGGATTTGATGCTCAATCCTAACCATTTTTACAGAGGATCCTGTAGGCTCAGGGTAGGATAATTCTGGGAGTTTTGGTTTAACTAAGAAATAACAGAAGAAGGAGAGGGAGAAGGAGGTGGTGGTGGTGGAGGAGGAGGATATGAAAAAGAAATATCAACTTAAGGGTATAATTTAATCAACAAGAAGAAACAGATCTGGCAAGTAAAGGCAAACTCATATGGCTCTTTATAAGGTTACATAATTTTACAGAGCTTTCTATCAGCAATCAGAGGATGTCCACCACCAGTCATCTTTTTATTGGGACTTGGATGATCCAGAAAGCTCCCACTGAGCCATCAAACCTACTAGGTGGTTTTGGACCAGTCACTTTCCGTCAGCTGGACTTGCGTCAGAGGGTTGTTGTGAGCATAAAGTAACAGGAGAATGTTACATTAAGCTCATTGGGGACGGAGTGAAGTATAAATGTAATTTATTAACAAATAAATAAATATAGCAAAAGCAGCAGCCACCACCACCATGACACCTCAGTTTTTGGTGCTCTGACCACGGTAAGGAGGGCCATGCCAGGAGCCAATCCAACATCCCTTTGTCCCGGGTGTGTGTGTGTGTCTCTCTCTCTCTCCCCCCCTCCTGGCATGGGCCCAGCAGGGCTTGAAAGCAGTAGTTCTTCCACTGCCAACTGTTCTCCCCTCTCCCCCATCAACTGGATTGCTCTGCCTGTCTCCTTCCTCTTCAGACGGAAATAGCTGTGTTAGTCTGTTCAAGCACAAACTACAAAGAACCTTATGGCATGCTGAAAGTCATTATGTTTTATTCCTATATTATAACCCTCTTTGTCATGGGCTATCAACCCACTGCATCGGAAAAAGTAGTCTGCAGTCTATGAGAGCTTATGCAAGACAAAAAGTGTTAATAAACCATCAGTTATCTTGCTTTTCCTTCTGCTAAGAGGGTCATCCCGTTAATAAAAGCTTCTGTCAGTGGCCCCTGCAGCCCCCTGTTATGTACCCCCTAGAAAGTTCTGGAGAGCTTGGAAACTCACTGGAGATTAATTCTGAGAGAAGCAAAAGGGAATAGGTGGCATATAGCTTCGTTTGCTAACCTAGCGCTGGGTGCAAGCCATTGTGTTCAACTATTGCATGCTATTATATCCAAATGATCGACAAGTTTTAGCAGAAAGGGTGAGGTTTTTGAGGAGCTACTGCTCACTTTGATTTTCAAAACATAGCACATGAGGTCATGGTATAAAACATGACATAAATAGGACTAGGCAGTGACTCAAATAAACATTCCAAAGATTATCAGTACACTTTATGGTCTCCTAGTGTTCTGCGACACAGAGTCACTCCTTATTTACATTGGCTTTGGTTAACACAAAGAGACAATAGGATTCTTTCGTCAAACAACAGATTTAATCTGAAAGCTAGAAAGACATGTAATTTGCAAATGACATCGCAGATCATCTTTTAAATGCCCGTTATAACTTCAAGTAACTCACCAACTTTGATTTTTTGGCACAAAGGATCACAGCGAAATTTTAATTCAGGGTAAGGTTGATTTGATAAATCAAGGGTTTCCTCCAAGATCCCACATGAATTGTGCATGCCTTGGGTTCAAGTTCTGATACAAAAACATGAGAAAGGAAAAGTAGGAAATGTTGAGTGCTTCCAGACTCCTGGCCCTGCCAATCAATGTGCTGCCTATTATGCCAGTTGGCATTGGAGACATACTACGCACACTGAGATGCACACAGCAAGGAAGACCTAGATCTGGTGAAGAGAGGACAGTTAATGGGAATTTGGCTTTTAGTTTACAGTTTACAGAGGGATAGGGGTCAGTGCAGTGGAGGCCTACTTCTGGAAGCATCACCCCCCAGCTCTCTACGGATGGTTATTGTTGGCCCAGATTTTGCAGCTTGCTTGTCACAATCTCTTTTCTTCAAGAATAGGTAGTTCCCTAGTGCTGTGGATTTTAGCACACATTGGTGAGAAGTTATGACTTCCTGGTAGTCTTCACTATGTAACTAAATCTACATTTATAGGAGAAGCTGTTTTAGGGGTAAAAGCAGGTTCCTGCTAGCCTTCAGAAATTAGATAACTTGGCAAAAGAATTTTGAATGGTCTCTGGAGCAGACTGCTCTACACTTGTGCTTGGCAGTGAGTCACAATGAGCATTGAAGAATTGGCCAAAACATTAATATCTCATCTCTCTATGCTATGTGACAGCTACTTAAGAGAACTGAAGCAAATGAAGGTGAAAACAACATTGTTTGGTCTGATAATCAGTCAGTAGAAAAAGAAAGTGTAGAGTCTACCTTAAAAATGCAGGCAACTTCAATGATTACTGAAAAATTCTACCATAGACAAGATAGACCTTCTCCATGAGATTAGCACAGGTAAAGAACACGTGGCTTTTTCAAAATGCAAGTTCCATTTCCCTTTCCTCTTATTTTATTGTAATGGAGTGCAAGATTTATTTGGATTGCGTCCAAACTTCCTGTTAAAAACTCCCTGTCTTCTCTCTAAGAAAACTGCTTCATTTTACAAAATCTTTTTTTAAAAAATTAAGTACCCCACTTCTCTACTGAAGTTTATTTTATGGAGGTTTTCGTTTTAGATTTTACAACTTTTCTTTCTTTATTTTTTTGTACGAACTGAAAGTTACTGAATTAACTTAATACTGAACATCACTTCAAATGGGGAAGCACCATAATACTAAACTCTGCCCCACCCCACACAAAATGATGCTAAAATAAATCATGCTTTCAGTAGGGACAGAGAGTTATGGAAAGGTTACAGGGAAAAGATCACTGTAATAGGTGAGACAAGAGGAACATTGTATATAAATGGAGGGGAAAACACCAATAAAATTAGGGGAGAATCTGGTACATTAAGGAGAACAAGTGCTCCATATGGAAGAGCCGATGTCCTGTTGTGCAGATCATATTACCAGTAGCGTATTGTCAGAGCTAAGAAAGATTTAAAGTTGGTCTATGAATTTTAGACTCAGTTTGCTGCTCCCTTGATCAGCACTTGGAAAAGTAATTGATGGAGGATTCGAGGAGTTGTTGTCCAAAGAAAGCAACTTTCCAAACAAGTGCTCTTGTTCTTGTGACCTTCCAGCCTGGGTATGACAGTCCTCTTTGTGGACCTTCTCATCTTCATCTTTATGGCCCCAACCCTCTGTCAAGTCTGGGAGATGATGAATGCCAGTTATGAGACATCACCTTGATCTTCCTATGTTGTTCTTTCCATAAATATTAAAACATTTGCTTTGCTGTTTCCCCTCAACAATAAACAGATGGAGTATCATAAGTTATTGAATGATTCTCTGGATGCCCATTTGTAAAATAGTCATTTACCTATGTTTCCTCCACTTCTTTTACCTTATTCATAGCACACAGCCAGCTCTGATTTACATTCTCCTATTTTATTGATGTTGAACAGTGGATGGGTTGCCATATTTTTGCTTCATTTCTCCTAGAGACATACTTCTTGAAGCCATACATTTTAAAAAAAAACACACAAAACACCACTTCTGTGTGCTTTTGGAAAACTTCCCAAAGGATTTCAGCTATAACGGCACTGATTTAAGTTGTTTCTTTAATGGGATCTTATCCTCTGTAATCATTCATTTCCTGCTCATTCTTGCAAAACAATACAGCTTATTAATATATTGTTTAGCTGCCTTGGTAGTAGTTGGGTGAATGGCACCTAGCTGGCTTTACACTAAAATTAAATATTCAATATGGATAATAAAATAAATATACTGTTAGCAACTCTGGGTGTTTCTCAAAAAGATTTTTATAAATCCCAGAATAAGTTGTTATTCAGTAACTTATAAAGAAAAAATCTTTATTGAAAACAATAGCCCAAATACCTGGGGTTATTGTGAAGAAGTTAAGAGACTTATGTAGACATGTACAGTAAAGAATCCTGAACGATTGGTCTCTGGCTATCAGGCCATGTTACCACATGGCCATATACCCATGAAAAAAGAATGCCACCTATTTTCTCTTTGGAAAAAAATGAATGCTTTCTAGCTTTTTATTTAGCTCAAATTATTGCACTAGCAATTTGGATAACAACAATATATAGAACAGCATATTCGTATTTTTATGAGAAAAGTGAATAAAAGGAAAATCAGAACTCTCACTTTAATATCAACAATCTCATATGTTTAAATAAATACTTTATTGAAATTGATATTAAATACCGTATTTTTCCATGTATAAAATGACACTTTTTCCTAAAATCATTAGAGGAAAAATTGAGGGTCGTTTTATACACGAAAGGAGGCGGAGGTGAAGGCGAAGGAGCAGCCGCGCTCAGCTGCCTCTCGCGGCTGCCCATTGACTGCTGCCGCTGCCTCCAGATTGCCTCCTCTAGCGCCACTCGTGGGCTCCCTTTGGGCAGGGGACAAGGCGGCAACGTGAGCTGGAGGTGAGCCCCGGCACTGCCGCTGGAGGAGGTGATCGGGCGGCGGCAGCAGGAGGTGAAGGCGGAGGAGCAGCCGCTCTGGGCTGCCCTTCGCGGCTGCCCATTGACTGCTCTTCCGCCTCCGGCAAGGGTCAAAATCGGGGGTCATCTTATACATTGGGGGGTCATATACACGGAAAAGTACGGTATATTGACACTCCTTAAATATCTCACTTACTTTGAAAGCCCTATTAGGGTCACTATAAGTTGGTTCCACCTTGATGGCACAAGACAACATGTGGGGGGAAAAAACCTTGAACATTCTTACCTTTCTCCTTCACAACAAAGCATTGTGTGTCATTTTCCTCTTCCTTTAGCAGGACGTTATTGTTTCTAAAAATTGTACACAAATGTTAATATGGGAACAGTAGTCTATAAACATATAGAAAGATATAAAAAATCTTTTAGGCTGCCATCCTAAACATAGTTTAATGGAAGTAAAACCCACTGAATTCTGTGGGACTTCTTTCTATGAATGCCTGTAACTGAGCTATTAAAATGAAATGGAGGTGTTGTATTTTACAGTGCACTTCTATACATGTTTACATTGCTCAGCGGGTCCTAAGTACTGGAAAGAGTGCAAAAGATTGTACCCTTCTAGTACATGGTAGCATTTTATTGTTTAAATTTTGGATGGAATACACAAGCATAGAGGGGAGTGATCTAACCTGCCACCTCCATCTCTGTATTGCTGTTTTTTTTAATCTCCCACATGTGGAGGGTGGTGTGTCTGCAGAGGGATTGCTCTGCTATCTGTGGATTGCAGGGGCTCACCCTCTTCAGATTCATTGGCTTCCTTCTGTCGAAAGGTGAAGATATGACAATCGAGTCAGCCAAGCTATGTGTGAACTCTGTGTATGAATACTCAGCATAATTTGAAACAAATGAATAGGACTCTATCCTAAGCAATAGTATGGCTGTGTTGCAGTGTAGCTCCCACTAACCCATGAAGTAGGTTTATGTGAGCAGGGTTAATAATGTGGTTAGTCTCCCTTATGGAGGCCCCATGAAAAGAGGGAAAGGCACCCGCATCTTTAATAGGAAAAAAAAATAGCTATGGGATCCATGCATTGAAAGTCAATTAAAGCTGGTAGTCATTAGGAATGGGACTTTTGTTTCAAAACAAAATGAAAAACATGAAAAAAGCTCTTATTTTTGCTTTCAGATTCCTTTGTTGATTCCTGAAAGACTCTTATATGCAAAAGATTCATTTAAACAAAACTGGAGTACATGAACATTTCATGTTTTTTCATGTGTCCCCCTTTTGTTAAGCTTTTCCTTCATCCTTTGTCTATCAAATAACCTGGGAAATTTTTCATCCAATAATGTCCAGTGCCCCTCTTGCTAGGAAAGGGGGCAATAGGAAGAGAGAGCAACCTAACATGAAATGCTGTTGGTTTGCAAGATCTGAGCAGAACTGTTAATGGTATGACATTTTGGAGGTCATTAATTCATATAGTCACCACACATCAGCAATGATGTGCACATCATATCTTTGGAGTTTTATCTTAATTACCAAACAATTGTATAGTGAAAAGATGGCTGGAACAGGCACTAAAGCTCTGCTAACATTGAATAAGACCATGTGTAGCCACAAAGCAAAAAACAATAATTTCACCAATTGAAGGGCAGTAATGGATTTGGGAAAGCAGCGGACATTCTATAATTTCTGTCAAACAAATAGGAGGAAACCCCAAAAGGTCTCATTTACGAAAGGGCTTGCCTTGTCTCCAGCTATGTTTCCAAATATTTTAATCACGATTCTTCTAAGGCATTTTTGCTTTTAAATGCAAAGCTGCTATCTTGTAACAGCTTTGTTTCACTTTAAAGGGAATGTAATGAAGACTAATTATTGCGTCCTTTGCAATGGGCTATACATTTACACATCTCCAAGCTGAGCAGACAACAATGTAGTATAAATACAGGTAGTACCACTTCCAAAGAAAGCAGTATTAGGGCATAATCTCAATAATTTAACAAGCTGCTTCTGCCAGACAGAAATATCTTGGCAACTTTCTTCCATTTAGCTCTGTACTTCACACTGTTTCCTCTCTCTTCCCTGGCTATTCAAACTATTCAAGCCTGCACCCTAGCTGAAATAGTCATAATATTATACAAATTCCAGATGCCTGGCGTAATCACTGGCCAGGAAAGGCTGTTATTCAGTATCCTATTGTGTACATCAAGGGCAAGATCGTACAAAAACCAAGAGAGAATGAATTTTGCATAAACAAAATTGGTGGATTAGATCCAACAAGGCTAATCGCACTTAGCTGCCCCTGAAATCAATGAGACCTCGTAAGTGAACTCATGAATAATTTATCCCACTGATTTCAGTGGCACCTATAATTCATCTCGGCATGTATCCTGCCCTTTGATTACAGCAGGGTTCTACTGTAACTCCTATGTTTACCATGCTCAGAAGCCCTCCTCACCCCTGCATCACCAATATTTCCTAGTCATCTCAGATCTGTCTTTCGTCTTCTTTCTGCCTTGCCTTACAAAGCTTCTTTGTATTAGAAGAATCATGATTAAAATATATGGAAACATAGCTGGAGACAAGGCAAGCCCTTTTGTAAATGAGACCTTTTGGGGTTTCCTCCTATTTGTTTGACAGAAATTATAGAATGTCCGCTGATTTCCCAAATCCATTACTGCCCTTCAATTGGTGTAGGGTTTGCTGTCCACCTCTGTATGCCCACAGTAATTTCCTGTTGTGTTATCTTGCCTCATTAGGCCCAAGTCAAGAGCAAAGTCCTACTTTGAAAGCTAGGCTACAGGCATGATTTTATTCCCCAATACTGGTTTCCTATGGAACAGATCATCTCTATTCTTAGGACTAGCCTGCTATTAGGCAAAGCAAGGCAATGATTTCAAGCAACATATGCAGGTGGATAGTAGTGGCAGTCTATTCTTCCTGACTTCTCTGCTCCCCTTTGTGGGAACAGGTCTTGTGTCCTTGCCTACCATGACTAGTGTACTTCCTCACATGTGGTGGAAGACATTATTCCATTGCCAGTGTAGAAGGAAAGTCCATCTGCCAGTCCAGTTTCCTTCTATACATGGAGTGGAGAAAAGGTGAGCTTTTTGTCTTTTGTAGCAAAATGTCTTGGAACTATCCCAAACTGTACTGTCTCCAGCCAGCGTTCTCACCGAAAATGCTACAGCCTCGAGTTTGGGGCTGGGCCACAGCCATCAGATACCTACAGCACCAGTCTTCCTTCTTGCCCTCTTCAGGGGGAGTGTGAAATCACCCGTGGGCATTCATCTACTAATATTGCTGGTGTAATTTGGAGCTGATATCATCACTGTCTAAGATCAAAAAATGGGTTGACTATCTACCCCATGACCCTGGTGTTGCCATGTTGTGTTGGCTGATGATGAAACTTGGCCTACCAACTTCTGTTGATATCCAAAAGGGATGGATCTGCTTTTTGTGCTTTTCTGTGTTTGAGATTCTAGCTAGCTGCAGGATTCTGGGAGTTATATTTTTTTTTAAAAGTAACTTTTTTGAATGTTCACTTCTGGGGGAAAGAGAGATGAATGTGGAATTGTCCAAGGGAAACAGTCACAATTGTTCTCTCAGTTCTCTCTTACTTTCCACGCTCTCCAATCTTGCAAATAAAATAAAATAAAACCAGAAAACATGCAAAAAAAGATGCACAGGCAAACAGGAACTAAACATCTCTTGGTGTATAATGGCCACAAATCTTTTATATGTTTACTCGCAATTTCACTTAACTTAGCAAGACTTATTTTTTTAGTAGACTTGAATTAGACATTAATAGGTTTGGACTGTTTGTCCAGATTTGGAGTACTTTGAAATGCTCAAAATATTTGGTCTGAGGAGACCTTGGTGGATCTGTTTAAGAGGAAAAGTTGATTGTGATCTGCAGCTTGACTGCATGAAATTGCATTGTGAGTAATTTATAGCCAGCAATCTCCCTTCACACTTCCCACATTATCTTTTGTTTACCGGGGCATCAGTTTCCTGTGTTGCTAAATAGGAAGTATTGCTGAAATTAGATATTAACCAATTGTATGTTTCTGATTGTTAATGCAGTTAAAGGAACCATGATGGGACAAAAACAGGACATAATTTAATGAAAGTTTAACACTGGGAGACATGTTCTGAATGATATCCCAGTGAGTTCTGAAGAATATTCTACCCACATGTAAATGTAAGTTGCAGTCTTACCTGTATCCTTAGGCCACTTACAAGTAAAGAACATAAGCTAGATAATATTTTGGACACCATCATGGGATATGGGTTTGTATAACCGGTTCCCTACATATTATTGTTGTTGTTGTTGTTTAGTAGTTAAGTCGTGTCCGACTCTTCGTGACCCCATGGACCAGAGCACGCCAGGCCCTCCTGTCTTCCACTGCCTCCCGGAGTTGGGTCAAATTCATGTTGGTAGCTTCGGTGACACTGTCCATCCATCTCGTCCTCTGTCGTCCCCTTCTCCTCTTGCCTTCAAACTTTCCCAACATCAGAGTCTTTTCCAGGGAGTCTTTTCTTCTCATGAGATGGCCAAAGTATTGTAGCCTCAGCTTCAGGATCTGTCCTTCCAGTGAGCACTCAGGTTTGATTTCCTTCAGAATGGAAAGGTTTGTTCTCTTTGCAGTCCAGGGGACTCTAAAGAGTCTCCTCCAGCACCACAATTCAAAAGCATCAATTCTTTGGCGGTCAGCCTTCTTTATGGTCCAGCTCTCACTTCCATACATGGCTACTGGAAAAACCATAGCTTTGACTATGCGGACCTTTGTTGGCAAGGTGATGTCTCTGCTTTTTAAGATGCTGTCTAGGTTTGTCATTGCTTTCCTCCCAAGTAGCAGGCGTCTTTTAATTTCGTGGCTGCTGTCACCATCTGCAGTGATCATGGAGCCTAAGAAGGTAAAATCTGTCACTGCCTCCATATCTTCCCCTTCTATTTGCCAGGAGGTGATGGGACCAGTGGCCATGACCTGACTAGCCCATTGGTATTTCCTACTTTCTTCAGTTTAAGCTTGAGTTTTGCTATAAGAAGCTGATGATCAGAGCTACAATCAGCTCCAGGTCTTGTTTTTGCTGACTGTATAGAGCTTCTCCATCTTTGGCTGCAGAGAACATAATCAATCTGATTTCGGTATTGCCCATCTGGTGATGTCCATGTGTTGAGTCGCCTCTTGTGTTGTTGGAAAAGAGTGTTTGTGATGACCAGCTTGTTCTCTTGACAAAACTCTATTAGCCTTTGCCCTGCTTCGTTTTGAACTCCAAGGCCAAACTTACCTGCTGTTCCTTTTATCTCTAGACTCCCTACTTTAGCATTCCAGTCCCCTATAATGACAAGAACATCTTTCTTTGGTGTCAGTTCTAGAAGGTGTTGTAAGTCTTCATAGAATTGGTCAATTTCAGCCTCTTCAGCATCGGTGGTTGGTGCATAAACTTGGATTACTGTGATGTTGAAAGGTCTGCCTTGGATCCGTATTGAAATCATTCTATCATTTTTGAGATTGTATCCCAGTACAGCTTTTCCCACTTTTTTGTTGACTATGAGGGCTACTTCATTTCTTCTATGGGATTCTTGCCCACAATAGTAGATATGATAATCGTCTGAATTGAATTTGCCCATTCCCGTCCATTTTAGTTCACTGACGCCCAGGATGTCAATGTTTATTCTTGCCATCTTCTGTTTGACCACATCCAGCTTACCAAGGTTCATAGATCTTACATTCCAGGTTCCTATGCAGTATTTTTCTTTGCAGCATCAGACTTTCCTTTCACTTCCAGGCGTGTCCGCAGCTGAGCGTCCTTTCGCCTCAGTAGCATGTTGGACGCCTTCAGACCTGAGGGGCTCATCTTCCAGCATCATATCTTTTAGCCTTTTGTTTCTGTTCATGGAGTTTTCTTGGCAAAGATACTGGAGTGGCTTGCCAGTTCCTGCTCCAGGTGGAACGCATTTAGTCAGAACTCTCCACTATGACCTGTCCGTCTTGGGTGTCCCTGCACGGCATAGCCCATAGCTTCTCTGAATTACTCAAGCCCCTTCGCCACAACAAGGCAGCAATCCGTGAAGGGATATACAGTATACAATCCTACATAGCTGCAACTAAATGCAAGTTTATGGGGTTTCTAGCAACAATCTAAGTTCATTGTCACATTTGATCACTTGTTAGTACATAATTTATTTGCTATCAAAACTTTCTCACAGGTATTGTGGGTATCAAGCAAGATACATTTCTGAGTTAGGTAAGATAGGTTTATCCAGTGTAGTGTAATGGGTAGAGTGACAGACCAGGACTTAGGAGATTTGGGTTCAAATCCCCACATGGACCTGGAAACCCATGGGGGTGAGGGGATGGGACTGGCAAAACTATTCCTTAAATATCTCCCTTACTTTGAAAGCCTTGTTAGGCTTAAAGTCCGCTATCCGTCAGTTCTGATTTTATGGCACATAACAGCAGCAGCAGCAACAACAAAAACTAACAACAGGGTACATTTCATGGTACCAGGTCAGCCCCTCTGATAGCTACTCTGCCTCTTCACCCTTTTTTGTCTTGAGATGGGGAGACTCAAGGAAGTGGTAAGCATTGAGGGTCTATTGGGCTTAACGGAATCCACTTTCCCACTCACTGACACTCCAGCAATCTTTAGCCTAGCAGTGCCTCCAGGGACTTTAACTCAAAAAGGTACGCTGCCACCACCCGGGTTACCAAAGATCCAGCAGCATAGCAAGGCAAGACACTGCGTTCAGTACTCAGACTTCGCCTGTGCCCGGAATCCAACCCACAACTGGAAATGTTTTTATGTATTTTATTAAAAGAAAAAGAAAACAGTTACAAAAAGTAAAAAGGTGCAAGTTTCACACAGTAATTCAAAAATTGATTTCTCAATAGAATGGAGCAAAACACTCAGGACAAGTCCAAAGAAGGTTCACACTATAAAATAATAAATTCTGATCTAAGCAATTCTATACTCCTACCTAAGAAGAGTAGGCTACTGCAGATGTAGTCTACTCTTGAGAAAGATCAAGTCATGACGAGACAAAGTTCCTCTCTTAAGAGGATACTGAGACTCAAAGAAACTAGTGCTGCTGACTTCTCTTTATACAGGTTAATGGGTCATTTTGGGTGGTGAACTGCCACCAACATTACCTTTCATCCCTTGTAATCTCCTTTTCATCTCTTATCAGAAATTGATAGTTTCCTCCATAGCTTTTCTTCCCATAACCCAACATTTATATCCACTGAGGCATGGAAAAGAACTCCTTTGAGATGCCCAATATACATAAGAGAATACTTTGAAATGTAGTAAACATGAACATGTTATCTTAGTCCACTTTGGAGTATTTTGATAAAGGATAATGTAAGAATGCCAGCTGTTTCTTTGAAGTGTCCAAGAGGGGAAGGCAAGGTGTGAATTTTCCCTTCAGATGCTGATGTTTCCATTTGTCCTTACAGTTCCCATATCTACATAGGATCATATACAGCTGAAAGCATAAATTTTCATCATGTATTTCCAAATACTCAATCCCAGCCCAGTAGGTTTATTTGCTTCTCTCAAAGGAAGGTGTTCCATAAAGGTCTTGGCTGGGGCTCGTCAGGCCACAGGCCTTGCTTGGGGGCTGATACATCAGGCCTTCCTCATGGGGCAAAAGGGACCATACCCTTGTAGGCCCCCCATTCTACTACTCCAATGTGGTTCACCAAGTGGGTGAAGTTGGTGTGGTTGACCCTTTTTGGCAAACAAGACACCACACTCTGATCTCACACAGCTTTCCTTATCTCCTTATTCCTTAAATTGGCTAAAAAAAAAAGGAATTTTACTATCAAGAGTAACAAAAAAGGTATTCTTTCCCCATACCATCTGTGGCCTTCTGTTGGCCAGAATTTGAAAACAATTACTTTTTGGAACTCCATCTCTCAGAATTTTCAGGATGTGGCCGAGAGATTTTGAGACTTGATATATCAAAATGAAAATGGACATAAATAGTTTGGTGTCCGTGCCCTTTACCATTGTAAGGCATGCCATCCAGTCTAGAGCAGGACAGGAGTAGACATTAACGCTGCTCTAAAACCAGTGCATGAAACACATAGCATTTGAAACCAGAGACGAGGAAGCGTTTCCAGCTTGTTCTGTTCATGAGGGGTTCCTTCTCCTCCCCATTCTTCTTCCTCCTCCCCCACCACCCACATTGTATCCTTCATTCACCATGTTCATGTCATGTTCTTCTTAGTGTTAAATATCTTGCTTTTTCATATGGTTACTCAGTAGAGTGAAAGAGTTACAAACATTAACATAGAGCTACACATCATGTGTGTTTGTTTTGTGATATTCCCATTTGCCTAAAATAGGAGTAAGGGCATGAGGCTCTCCAAACATTGTTGGATTGCCTGTTGGCCCTGCTTGCTGGGGCAGATGGGAATTGTAGTTGAACAACATTTGCAAAATCATGGGCCCTTCCCTTCTGCCTTCAAATGGGGTGAGTTTCATACAACATATTTAGAGCAGTCTTAACTTCTAATCCCGTCCTGTTCCATGGGATTGCTAGATGTAGGTGTCTCACAACAACATAGCTCCTGAGGCAAAGGACATAGAGACAAAATTGTTTATTCCTCAACTTCTATTTAACTCTTCCTAACTAAGACTACGCCTTCAGTCTACAAAATATTTAATCTGAGGAGCCCACACACTGCAATGTATCTGCTCCAGAATTGTGTCAATTGTGGTTTTTAGCTTTTATATCCCTGCTAGTTTTTATCCAGTCTTTGTCCAGCCTCATCACTGGACAAAGAAAGACATGTAAATTGCAGCAGCTCTTTTGTTTCATTGGCAAATGGAAAGGATGACTTCTTCCTAGAACCAGCAAGATATGTAGGATGAATGCCATATCAGAATGGATATAATTTGAAGAAGGGCCGTAGTTCATGAATAATGTAGTGTATTTAGAAAGGACTGTTCCAAATCCTTTCCAGTAAAAGAGCTTCTCAGTTACAGTGCATAACAATGGACTGTGGACAAACAGAGGCCCATCAAGGTAGCTGTCAGGAATGAGCCAGAGGCAGTGGCCTGAGATGTGCTGGGATCTAGGACGGGTCCCCAAAAATTGGATTCAAGAAGTGAAGCCAAGAGTTAGAACCAAAAAGCAAATTGGGATTGCAGGACTTATCAGGAGCCAGAACTGAAGAAAAACATGTCAAATGTGAGGACCAAATAATAACCACATGGGGCAGATGCATGCAGACCCAAAGGTTCTCCATTCAATTCCTAGCCTCTTATGATAACAAATGGTATCCTGCTATGTTCAGCATGGTACTTTCCAGGTGTGCTAGATGGCAACTCCTGTAATTCCACAGTTATGCTAGTTTTGAGATTGTGGAAATTGTAGTCCAACACATCTAAGGGGCAAGAGGTTGGTATAGGTTGCTGTGGCCAATTGGAAGAATGTGGGCCATCCGGTGGTGTCCTCTTCTATGGGACTGGTATAGAACAGTGGGATTCTGCTGGATCCCATTGCGTCTGCCAGAATTAGCAATCCTTAATTTTTCCTTCAGACCCCTGTGTACCCAGCAAGCCTACTTCAGATGGCTATAAAATTCTATGAAGTGGATTTTTGGCACCACAGACGGCTGCAGTGGAATAGGTAGGGGAAGAGAGTCCTGATTCCACTGGTATTGAGTGATTTTGACACCATTGGTATTAAGGAAAAAGAGCCATCATTGGATCTTCCACCATTTTGATCGCACTCTGCGTGTGTGTCTGTCCAGATTTGACTAGAGTAGTGGTGCATGGCAGGAGGGGGAAGAACAGGGTGGTTAACCCTTTCTATTACCATGCATTGAGCAGGGGTTTGGACTCGATCCCCTTATAGGCCCCTTCCAACTTCATTATTCTATGATTCCTGACCTAAATTGCTCCCCATCTTCCTATGGGACTAGCAGAAAACACTGGAGAAATGGTTTTAATTTGGAAACCTGATGAAGGGGGAGAGGTTGAAAATGACACTTTCCCCATCCCCACTGCTTAGAAAATATATTGAAACCTAGCAAACAACACAATGGCTGCATTAAAGCAAAGGCAAAACCAATGAGAAATTCAGTTACAGATATTGGCCATAATCTATACCTTTTTAATTCTGGTAGACTTGCTTCCATGTGAAAATTCCAAGCACTTAAAAAGCTGGCATGTCTTACTTAGGGGCTTCTCACCAAGAACCTTTCTCCCCGATTCCTAGCAGGATGACAGGTTCTGCACAGAAATAGGGTGTGGAGGAATAGTTTCCTTCACATGCCCTTTTTCTCTGGAGAATTGGACTCCTGACCTGGGATGCAAAAAGCTGCCAGTTTCATTTTTCTGGCATTCTTCAGAATCTCACTAGAATTCTCATCCAACTCCAGTTCCATATTAGGTTGAGAGATTCCCCCCCTTTCCATATGAGAATTTAGTGTATTTTTGCTTGCAAACTTTTTGTACTCTTTTTTGTATGCATTTTGATTCATTCCCCCATACGAGATTGAAGCCTATCTGTGTTAATTTTTCAAATGTATGTGTTATCCCTATTGTACACTACCCAGAGTGATCTCAGGCCTGATGGGTGGAATGAACGAACGAACGAACGAACAAACAAACAAACAAACAGTTGTGCACATTTTTCACACATATGCATTTATTTTTCTTTGCTGAAATGCATCAGAAGCTCCAAAAATGTACAGATTTGAGAGACAAGATGTACTTGGTTCCATGGCCAATCTCAGGTGGTACAGAATGGACATGTTTATACAAAACTGAAAAGACAATTAATTTCAACTCCTTCTCCCCATCCCTCGTTTTGAAATCTGGAAAGAACTATTAGGTACGGTTTAGTACAATTCCTCTGAGACATGGTGCCCACTTCCCACACACATCTCTCTCTCAGCAAGGCCACTTCACCACCTCTCTCCTAGACGGCCACCTCTTTCTAACATTCTGCATATAAAATAGATTGCCACGTTGCAGAAGAGGCTAAATATTTAGAAAAGTTCTTTTGGTATCACATTTTACAAATGATTGCTCTTGGACTTCCATTCCATTAACCTATCAATAGAGTAATATTCTGTTATTCTGTTTTTTTAAGATAAACCCTTTAAGTAAACTAAAGATAACAATTCACTTCCACAGCCTCACTTTTTATATATACACCCACTTGTGCACACTCTTTATGTTTAATGTTTCCAGTCACAGGGAATGGCACAGGTTGCTGTGGTCTCTCTCCTGGAACTGATGTTGACCTGTTTTTCACCCTTCACATGTAAACACAAACCCTTGATTGAAGTTGATCCACTGATTTGTATCCCATGATGGCTGATTATGTAAACAGGACACTGGAATGCCAAAGTGCCTATTGCAAAGTCTGTTGACATTCCATGCACAAAGTAATTTGGCTTATTCCAAAATAGGCAAAGACGTTTGAAATGCTCTTTCTGACTCACATTTTTCCCAAATTGCTACCGTTGGCCTCTGAAATTATAATTTTCCTGTCAATTTTCCAATCAATATGTTTCTCCCACAAAAAAAGACTGAGTAAAACAAATATGACATTGACTTGCTGAAACGACTCTGATTTGTGTGTGTGTGTACACACACACACACACACAGAGTTCATGCTTGATATTTCCAGTCACAGGAAGATCTTTTGCTTTAAAAAAAAAAAACACAACCTCCAAATGTGAGGCTCCTCTGCCTGTGCTGAAGTAGCCACAAAGTGCTGCAGTTCTGTATCCACTGATAGCAGCTGAGAACTCGGGCAAAGGCTGCTCCAAACTTCTCAGCTGTTGACAGGCTTGACTTGCTGAGAACAGTGGTTAAATATAGCGCGGCCGAGCAGAGCTCCACAAAGTCATTGCTCTTAACAGCATGTAAGGAGACCAAGAGAGGGAAAACACAATCTTAGGACTTCACTGCCAAAACATAGCACCACAGCGCAACAGTTGTGGGTGGGGGCAAGACAACAAGGAAAAAAAGTCTTTCCAACAAAAGCCTGGGTGAAACATAAAGACAGCTTGCTCTGTACCTCCTGTTTCTTCTGACTGGTGTATCTCTGAACAGGAACTACGTTCCTCTTTTGCTCTCTTCCCTTTTTTTCCTACATGACTTTTAGTCACTGGTACTGATAGATCTAGAGAGAAAGAAAATCTTCTGTTCACCTTTTTTTTCTGGGCCTGGATACCCTCAATCTTGATCATGCAGGCTGAATTTCTGAAGCTTTTGAAGAATATAGTCTCGTTGTAAAAGGACATTACAACTGTCTCCTTACAACTGTCAGGTAAGATCATTCTGACTTCTTCGATGGATTTCCCCCCCTGAAATGATAACACCTATTATTGTTGTTGTTGTTGTGCTGTTGTTGTAGCTTTTTGTTTAGCAAGGTTCCCTGCATTCCCACCCCCACCTTTGTCCTTGCCCTTTGTCCTTAATGTTCTGTTTAATTTGGAAAGAAAACACGCTTAAGACAGACAGGATTTTCTTTGGTTTCCATCAGTATGGGAAAAACATCAGGTTCGTCAAACTATCTGTCAAACTAACAAACTAATAATTCTAAAGCACTGTGAGGTAGATGACAGGAGGTAGTACACACAGAGAAAGAAAAAGGAATCAGCTTTGAATGTATAAAACACATCGTGTCAGAAGAATCCTCACTGTTGCTTTCCTTGCCTGGGTATAACTCCCACTGAATTCATTCGGGCTTACTTCTGAGTAGGCAAGTAGCGGGTTACATTGTTTAATTTGTTTAAAAAGAAGACAACAACCATCGTCTCTAGCTGTAAAACCTAATAATGATGGCAAGCAAGAGGAAACAGGCATGCTATAATGTTCTCAATTAATTGTGTGGGTCCTGTCTGTTGTTTTATGATTTCATCGGCCTATTTTCTGCCTGCTCCTGGTCCACTTGGTACATTTTGTTCTGCCCTTTTGACAATTGTCCTGAGTGCTTCTGCTGGCCGTATCAGGCATATCTATCATATTAAATCATAGTCTGAATGTTTACTTCATGTGAACAAATCCATGAGGTTGCTCTCTGGACACTCATAAAAATAATATTTTGGGATGTAGCAATGACTGAATTCACTTCTATACATTTTAAGATACATCTTTATGGCAAACTGTCAGACCACAGTGTTGCCTTGTCAGATCCCTAGGTCTCTTAACTGTTAGTCTGACAGTGATATTCTAATCATAAACACCTTTACTTGGAAGTAATTCCTTCTCATTTCAGTAGGATTTTAACTGGCAGTTCTCTATAAAAAGTGTGTTTATTACATATGATTTGATTTTTATCTTGCAGTGTGATTGTGTAAATCATTCTGAAAAGGTTGTTAAATGGTGGAGTGTAAAGATTTTGTGTACATAAAGCATTGTGTTTAGGATGGCAGCTTAAAGCTGATAGTTTGGGTCATGTTGCCACATAATTCTGCCTGTACTTTAACCATCAAAAAACAATACAAAGCAACAGTAATTCCTAATTTGTGGGAAACTGGGTGTTTTAAATAGGCATACAAGCTCTGATAACAAGAAATGTAGCTTAACATTTAGCTAAAATACTTTTGTTTAAGCAGTTTTTCAGGATTATAGAAATTAGGACCATTCATCAAATTTGGACAAATCTCAAATTACTAACCCAATTAGTCTAATTTGAACATTTTGTGTGAAGTCTGAATCAAGGTGGAAAGGCTAGATTCTGTTCCAAAGCAAGGTGAGGAGAGTTTACAAATCATTTTGTTTCTGGAGTACAAACGGAATGAGATGGGGTATAAATCTCTTGTCTTGTCTTGTCTTGTCTTGTCTTGTCTTGTCTTGTCCACAAGCTCTTGAAGCTTGCTATCTCTGTGGAATCTACATTACATTTCATCTACACGAGTAAAAAAAACAAACATTTTGTTTTTCCAGCGTAAGTGAATAGGAGGCTTACAAATATCTTAAGATCACTAGCACAAGCCAAATTGTTTGGGTTACAGATTACTCTGGCCTGAATCGAGATCTATTTGGAGGCTCTGAACTGGCCTCTGAATCAGACCTGATTACCAGGGCATGGCCTCCAGTGTTGTTACCAGAACGTTTTTACGCTCCAGTGGCAGTCCTAGGAAGAGAAGAATGCATTGTTTCAGATAAATATATAACTAAATTAACTGATCAATCACCTGGCATTTCAGTCCTAATCACTTCTGATTTGAATTACACTTTAGTGAGTAACAGTGCAATTCTGTTATCTTTGCTCAGAAGTAAATTCGATACTGCAGATTCTTGTTTGAGTGCTCTGCTCACACAACCAGCCGAGGCAGAGAAATGACATTTATGGAGCTTGCGTGGGAGAATCCAGTACCCCTTTGTGCAAGCAACAGCCCCATTCTCATGAATAGGTGCACTCTGTGATCTTTGCCTCTGTAGCAGAGGTTGGGTAGCTGCCTTCCACACCACCAATGGTCAACCAGAGACTGTCCATGAAGAATGAGCCCAAGTTCTAAAGAGTCAAAGACAATTTTTCCAGAAATATATAAACTGAGTTTTTTGTTTGTTTTTTTAGCTCTAATATCAGCTGTAGCATGTATTTGGATTCCTGGGTTTCTTTCTTCCCTAAACTGTTTCGGAATAGACACACACAGTTCTCCATCACTTTTGTGCAATGCATGTTACCCTCCTCAATCACACCACTACAGACAGGATATGACCTCTTCTTTGTCTTCCTCTTTTTTCTCTTCTCCACCCCCCTTTGTTCTTTTACAACCACAAAAAATAATAAATCATTTTCCAGTGGTAGGGACAAAACTTCCATATATCTACTAGAATGGTCAGCTCTTTTGGACATACATAATGCTTAAACAGCACTACCTAGTAGGAAGTCAATTGTATCATGCAGGGATCTCTTGAAATTACAAGTGAAAACTCAACAGAAGTCCCACAACATTTTATGAAAAGAAAGTAGTAAGATGTATTCCTAATATATCAAAAAGCTACAGTACAAAATGGAGAAAGGTTTAAATTGTTCTTGAATTTTATGAGGCATTAAAATTAATTGGTTCAATCATTATTCTATGAGCCTCCCCTCTGGACAAAAAATTAGATTTGTAACATCACCCTGCTGCCTTGCTGGGAGGACTTTGTCTCCTCTTGATTTTTTTCCCCCCAGGGTGCTGCTGCTGGCTTCATCTTTATATTTTTTTCTAGATGACGCTTTCATTACATATTTTTGTAATGAATTAAAAAAAAAAGACTAAGAGACGCAGTCATCTATCAAAATTGATCTATTGATATGTGTAATAAAGAAAATAGTTTAATTATCATGTATTGATCTCTGATGTTTCATTTTGTTTTCCACTCGGAAGTAGTCTTGGAGGCTAAGATCACCCTTCTGAGCAGGCACCCACATAGGAACCCCTGAATTTTCCGATTGAATCTGTGAAATATGTAAAATAGGCTTGTCAACAGCTGGATTCAGAGGGGTTGTAAATGTTTGTCTGGGTTTTTTAAAAGAAGTTGAATCAAGTTAACGGAGCCCTTGGGATGGGCTATAAAAATACAAATGTGTAAAAATGCAAAGACCTCATCTTCTAAGCTGAAAACATCATTTGTCTTAGCTAGATCCACTATGTAGAATTTTGTCCAGGGAAAAGATACAGACCTAAACATCTGTGTTCTTTTTCTTTCCTCTCTCCTTTGCTCTAAATCATGATGCCTTCATGGAAATCCCCAGAATAGTTCTTCCCAGAGCAGAAGGGCAACCAATGGCATGATCCTGTAAGGAGTGGCTTTCGTGGCAATTGAAAACTGCTGTTGCTCTGTTTGGGAGGAACAGAACTGACCACAGTTTGACCACTTCCATTTCCATTGCTGTGCAGTAAGATGAAGCACCTTTAATGTTTCTATTTGAGTCACCGTGACCACAGCTGTCTTTTCGGCAGAATATCTCGCATGGTGCTTCTAGAAGAAGGGTTTTAAAACAGTTACGTGCACTCATGTAGCACTGCCTGCTGCTTGCAAACCATAAGGCAGGGGAGGGGAAGTGTGGCCCTCCAGATATTGTTGGATTGCAATTCCTATTAGCCCTCTCTAGCATAGTCACTGTAGAGGGATGATAGGATGCACAGTCCAACAATACCTGAAGGACCACCACATGGTCCCAAGCCTGGAAAAAATCCTTTTTGGGACTGCAGGTTCCTGAACCCTCCAGCTAGCAGGATTGGCCTGGGGGATTCTGGAACATGCATTACAAATGGGGGGGGGGGGGGACGACAACTTTTCTAAGCTCTAAGAGATTCTTCATTGTCTGTTCTCATATTGAATGCTGCTTAGTCCAAATGGAATCACAGGACCAGCATGGTGGACAGAGACCAAAAGGATAAGCAAACTCTTTGTCTTTGTGACTTTCTGTCCCCTCTTTGATGCACTTTCTCTCTTGGAGCATAGTCAGATGTGATGTGGGAACTTTGTAATCAGGAGCTCTTACAGCACACCACAGAGCCTTTGGCCATACCCAGTATTTTGGGCCATAACTCCCATAAATCTGTAGTATTGGTCACGAAGACTGGAGCTTCTGGGGGCTGACATCCAAAATTTCTGGCAGGCCATATGTTGCCTACTCCCATCCTTCTTTTCAGGTTAATAAAAACAGATCTGTTTCTACAAGTCATAAAGAAATATTCTAGCCAACCCATTCCTTCTGTGCTGGTTTTCTGCCTGCAGGGAGGTTGGGTTTTGTTTTATGTTTTAATATAAGTTAGCATTAACAAATATGATTCCTCACCCATCATCCTGAGCAATGGATTCAATTATAGTGCCTCTGGATTCTTGTTATTTTTCTACCAGATTTTTCTCCAGATAATGTCAGGACAGCTTACCACTCCACCAACATTATCTCTGGCCTCTGTAGCCCATGTTTCAGTGACTAGTATATTAACCTCCCAGATTTGTTCATGGCTGGGTGCTCAGTTTAACACCATCCCAAATCAAATCAAAGGGAATTCACCATGGCATGATATCACAAGGGGAAGTACGTCAGTTTTTAAAGTTAAAAAGAATGGGGTGGGTGCCACTTTGCCTTTTTGCATTATCACCATCATGAGGTAATTTTAGGGAGGCTACTATGCCAGAGCTCATTCAGCCACCTGTATATCAGTCATCTTGGCTTAGATAAGACATATGCCAAAGTGCAGTCAGGAACTTGTCTGTCCCCTGACCATCCAAAGGAAGTATCTGCACTTGCATACAAATGATTGCCTCCCCAGTTTAAGCACTAAAACACACTGCCTTGGGGAGTTGAAGCCTGCCAATATTCTGGTGATTATGTAGAATATTTTCAGTCATTGCTGCTATCTAAACAATGTTAAGAAGCTTTGGAGCCTTTATCAAAGGATGAAACTAATGAACGGTGTTCTTTGTGATCCAGAATGCCTGATGCCTCTTCTGGAGATCCTCCACTTTCATCTCATTTCCCCATCTCTCATTGCATCTGGCACTAGGGATGTGCACAGTGAAAATTTTTATTATTCAGCAAATGTTAGGTTTTTTTCAGGGGTGCCTATTTCATTTTTATAATTTTTTTGTGTAGCAGTTATTTAGGATTACACGAAAGAGAAAGCTTCTTTCATGTAATTTTGTTTTGCATTTTCCTCGTTCATGTTTTCTAGAAATCCAAAAGCCCTAAGGAATCCTTAAAAACCACTCCAAAAAGCAGAGGCAAGTCAACAGAGAATCAGTCTACTCTAAGTGCAAGTAACAGTACAACCAGCAACAACCACCCAGACAGCTCAGTGGCACATAATCACAGTCACAAACTCAGCTCTGCTGCTGCCCCACAGATGCAAACAAAAGAGTCCCACCCACCCCTCCTCAAACACAGGAGGGGGCTGGGACTATTTTCAAACGTGAAAGGCCCATCCCTTATCTGACACCCTCTGCTTACTAAAGCCATGTTTTCACTTCCAAAGCTTCAGTTGGTTACATTCTATAGCTAATTCCAGCTCCTTTCCCTTTCTGTGGCAGAAAAAGCACTGATCAGCTGCCTTCTTTGCTCTAGCAGGCTCTTGTGTTCCTTCATGGTAGGGGAAACCTAACACACACCAAGGTAATTCCCATGTGGTCAACTGCACGGCCATGCCCGTAGGTGTGTAGGTAATGAACATACTGGGACTTACCCAGTAAGTGGACTCAGATATATTGCTTAAATCAATCACTCTATACAGTGTGGGACTTATTTACTTCCTTGTAACAACACAGGAACAAAAGACATGATTTCGCTTTATCGTTGTAGTTTTATCTTAGTTTCATTCATCCATTTAATGTGTTATAAAATACACATTGCTAAGGTTTTCTTTTTAAAAAATGTAATTAGTCATTAGGGTACACAGGGGACTTCAGATTTCTCATTTCCTGCTGCTTCATCTACTTCCTTATTGCAAATTCTCAGTATACTGTAAAATGCAATTTCTTAAGGGAAAATTCAATTTCTGTATTTATTGGGAAAATGTGGGAAAGTTCTGCAAGAACTAAGCAAACTGCAAATGGATTGCCATCAGCTAAGTATATTAAAGTAAACTCCCTGAGATCCACCAGAGTATAAATTCACACGAGTCCCCTAAACGCACTTAATGTGGATTGCTTGTATGTGAGTCACATAATGATTTGTGACTGTTTTACACAAACTCCTGTGAAATAAAGAATAAGAAAACCTACAGAATAGGGACCAGAAACAGGGGATCAAGAACTGGGATTACAGAGATCAAGAATAGAAATTATGTACAGTCACTATTTGATACTTTGGAAAGCGTGATAAACTGAGACTTCCTAATTCTTCTGTGTATTGCGATATGTACTGAACCAACATGAAGTTGTTAAAGGGTTTGTCACTTGCTGGGATGTTGCAGGTAGAATATCTTTCCCAAAACTGGGGCTTTCAAGATATGTCAGACTTCAACCCTCATCATGCTGGATTGGAATGATGGGGGTTATAGTCAAGACACTTGGGAGCATCGGGGTGGGTTGGTGTATTTATCTCCATGTTTGCAGCTCAGGTTTCCCCACTACATGCAGATATGTCCACCTACAACTTCCATTATCCTAGCCAGAGGTAATGAATATTGTAGTCTGAGATATCCAGAAGCATGGGGGAAGTTGACATAGCATGACCATAGTTGTATCCCATTTTCCCATACAAGCCAGTCCTTTCTGAGAGAGATGATGAAAAATTCCATTACTATGTTTCCAATATTTTAGGTGTGTCTCTCCCAGGATGTTATTGTTTATATTTTTAGAGTTATGAACTGTTCTGTTGCGGGGGCTGGGGGAATTCTAAAAATAGAACAAGTTTCCTGTAGCTCCTTGGATAGTGGAGTTTATCATCTAGATAATGTGGCAAACAACTGGGGAAAAGAAAATCAACACAAAAGCACTTAGAATAATAATAATCTGAGAACTGCAAAGCTAGAAGAAACCCTGCGGATCATCGAGTCCAGCCCCTGTCAAGGAGGCACATTAGGAAATCGAACGCTCAACTTCTACCTAAAACACAGAGCTATCCAGCAGTTGGCGGAGGGGAAAGGATGAATTAGTTTATGAAAATCTTTACAAAAGAAATTGGGAATCCTCATTGCAGCAAGAGTCTGACTAGATCAGAGGATTCACAGCTGCTGTGGCTGCTCTCCCTCTACCCCATAGAAAACTCTCATACAATCGGCTGCCTTGTAGCTATGAAAGTGAGAGAGTGGGACATCTACAGAGCTTGGATAAATTGTGTGTGGGGGGGGGGCGCTACAAGTATTTATTTGTTTGTTTGTTTGTTTGCCACTCATCTCTTAAAAGAGATACTTTTAAGAGAAGAGTGGCTTACAGTATTAAAAGAGCGGTTTATTAAAAGAAACAATATTAAATGCTAAAGCAATAAATTATTACAATATTAGAAAAGAATTAAGCAGATAGATAGATAGATGATAGATAGATAGATAGATAGATAGATAGATAGATAGATAGATAGATAGATAGATAGATAGATAGATAGATAGATAGATAGATTCTACAAGACTTTTTGCTTCTCTTGTTAAGCCAAAACACACTACCACAACCACCTCTTTGAAAATTAAGACAAAGTATGTTTTCTTCTACCTGCCCTGCCTCTCCTGTTTCTGTCTTGGTACTCTGTTCTCCTTTTAATAGTAAAAGCTATTCTATAAGTCCAGTGATTTCCAGTATGGTGTAGTGGATAGAGTGAAGGACTAGAACTCTGTTCAACAGGGTTCAAATTCTGGCTCAGCCATGGAAACTCACAGGGGGAGTGGGACTGGTAAAACCACTCCTTAAATAACTCACTTACCTTGAAAACCCTATTAGAATCGCTATAAGTTGGTTTTGACCTGACAGCACATCACACACACAGACTGTCAACGCATCCACATACACGCATCCAGACTGTCAAAGGAATTGTGTAATATACATGCAAATAAATAAGTTAGACTTAATTATTTAAATTAACAATTATTTATTTAAATTAACAAATGCCTTTTAAAATTAATAACCCATAAATAATATATTCTCCGTGGATCTGTTTTGCCTTCAAACCAGGGAGATAGTTTCCTTTGTTGGCGTATTCGCAAGACACTTCAGAATGTATTTCCTGACAAAAAAAAAATGGCAGAGACACAGACAGACAGGCACAGTCTGACCCTTAGAACTTTCTTTGGCATTCATAGTATTGAATGGAATGGAAAAAACAGTTGGACAGAGTTCAATAGAGGTAGGTAGACTTAGAAAACTAGAACATGTTTTCTTTAAGTTGTCATTCAAAAATTTAAAGGCAAAATGGAAATTAGTTGAGAACTTTCATGAAAATATAGGACCAATATGATGCAGAAGTACTGTGTGTTGGACTTCAAAAGGAAAACCTAACTAACTGAGCTATCCAGCCAGCTTTAAAGACTAACAAATGTACAGTGGTGCCTCGACTTACGAACGTCCCTACATACGAACAATTAGACTTACGAACAGCTCCGTTCACATAATTTTGCTTCAACTTGCGAACGGAGCTTCGACTTACGAACAAAAAAAAACGTGGAAAAAGAGGGAAATGCACTTTGGACTGCCCGGTACTGCCCGGTACTGCCTGGTACTGTAATTTTAAAATGCAAAAATTGGTTTAAAAGGTGCTTGGTTTGGTTTAAAGCTGCTTGGTTTTAAAGGTGTTTTGTTTAAAAGCTGTTCGTTCCCTCCCTCCCTCCTTTCCTGCCCTTTTTTTAACCTTAGGTCATCTTAGGTTAAAAAAAAGTCTCCCCCTAGTGGTAGAGGACGGATTAAAGGCTTTTGCATTAGTTCCTATGGGAACGAATGCTTTGACTTACAAACCGTGCCTCGACATAAGAACAAAAACAGCCGGAACGGATTAATCGGTTTTCAATGCATTCCTATGGGAAATGCTGATTCGACTTACAAACGTTTTGACTTAAGAACGTCATTCCAATATGGATTAAGTTCGTAAGTCGAGGCACCACTGTATCAACAGTAAAAAGCTTATGATTATGGTCCACTCCATATCTATGTAATTTATTAGGTTTGTCTATTGCAAAAGGCTTGTATGTTTGTTTTTGGCCAAACACTTCACTTTCGAATGAACATGAAATCATGGCACATTGTTTATTGAAAACACAGATTGAGCTTTGTTTACTTGCTTTTATAATTTGACAGGAAATGACTATCTGCAATATATCAGTATATAGCTGGTGGCGGGGAAGGGAGAGAAAACAGTTTGTCCCAGTGGAAGTCATTTTTCTTCTGTAGATTTATGACTGATAGCCAAAATTTGAATCTGTATGTGAGTGTTTCTAGAGAAAAATTAGCTTTCTGGCATGACAGTGCATATTGTTCAGAGACTGGGGGAGGTGTGAGCAGACGAATACAGAGAGATAATCTGAAGCATGAATGTTTCGCCTTAAATGGCCAGCCTTACTGTGAGGTTAACATACAAATGGGCCAGAATGTAGGGGTGTGTGAATGGAAGGGATTTCTGTGTATAGGAATTGCATGTGTTTCCCTTCTAGGTTTGCAGATTTATCGAACGTCCAGTGTTGTCCAGGGGACTGTATTGGACTTAAACATAAAGTATCCATCTTTATTTTGTTTTTAAAGTTATCTTGTGGAAATGTAAAGACTAAAACAATGTGGAAATGGTTACTGATTTGTTTTGCTATCACTCAAGTATTCTTGAAATTCTGGTTAGTGAAGGAAACGGTTGTTTACTTTTGTCAGTGTTTGTCTAGTCTTTATATTTATTAAGTTATTTCGGCTGGGTGCTTATTTGTGAAAACATAGTATGTAACTGGTACTCTTTCACAGAATATCTGCCTGTTCTCAGATTCCTCTCTGTCATGAGACTGACAGACTGTGATAGCAGACAAATGTTCCTCTGCCATATTACCACTGATATCCTGACTGCTACCAAGAGGGTTCTGCTTTCTATGAGGAACAAAAGACAATAATTTTTTTTAATGTTATAGTAATGTAATAGTCATGGATGATTTAGGAGCTATAGAGCAATCCTATACTTGAATTATGTCTCCTAAAGTACCAAAGCATATACAAGTCAGACTTTCTAGGCTATAAGGTGAGCAGGTGGAATTGGTTTTGTTGTTCTCTTTAGGAATGGCTAGAGATGGGTGCCTGGGCTTTAAAGCTGATGCTTTAAAATAATAATAAATCAAACTTTCTCCTTCTCCGATGCCTGAGATTTATCTTGCCTAAGATAAATCTACCAACATGAATTTGACCAAACTCCGGGAGGCAGTGGAAGACAGGAGGGCCTGGCGTGCTCTGGTCCATGGGGTCACGAAGAGTCGGACATGACTTAACGACTAAACAACAACAACAAAGATAAATCTCAGGCCTATCTTCCCTGCTTGCAGACATGGAGCAGTTCACTGAGACTCCACTGGTGCCTTGAGACGTAACAGCCCTATACCAGACTCAGTCTTGAGACTGGGTGGGTGGAGTGGAGGTGGGGAAGCCGAATTCCTCATAGTGTGCCTGATTCCTGCCTGATCTTGTCAATGAGTGGTTGAAAGGAATTTCTACATGGCACTGGCTCCATGCATTCAAGACTAGGAAGCTCCTCTAATCCTTGTGGCAATGACTGGTGGGGGAGTGAAAGAAACGTCAACTGTGAGTGGAAACATATTCTCTCTTCACTCTCCCAGGCTCCAAATTTCTTTCTGCTATTTATCAACTCCAGGCTGCTGCTGGCAGCATGTACATGGCTCCCTATGTTGTATGTTGTCACTTCTTGGATGCTTGTGAACAGAACCCTCCCCTCCTTGAGTGGGTCTTGAACCCCTGTTCTACAGGTTTTCTGCCCAGGGTGGGCCTCTTATCCATCACCCCCTTTCTGTGTTGTGCTCCAGAAATGTGCTTGGGAACATCATAAGGGGATTTGAACTCCAACTTATGCATGAGACTTGCATTAGTGGGGTCACATTGAGTGTTGTGACGAGTGTTGTATGTAGTGTCTTGTAAAAGGCGTGCTGTGAATGTGCATCATCTGGAGTTAATTGGCTCCCCTTGTGTGATGTACTCCCTGCGTACATCATCACCAATAGACCCTCATTGAGGGGCTATAATAACATTTCAGGCAAGACAGCTGCCATTATAAGACCATTTTTCAATGTTTTATCCCTGTGTATTTTCTCCCTACCTGACAAGGCTAAGAAAATATTGGATGCATGGCTGTTTAGCCAGTATGGCATTTCTAGCCTGGGGCAAAAACAGATTTTCCAAGCTGACAAATGGGACTATGAACTAGAATATGAATCTCAATGTGGATGAGGGATGCATAAAGCTCACACATAGTAAATGTATGGTAGAAGTAATCTGTAGCATCATTCAAATAGTTAGAAAAAGTTTGCTGAAAGCTTAGAAAAAAATTTGCTCTGAGGTGTGGGCCTTCAAAAATCTTCTAATTGGAAGATTCTGTGAGTTGTAATCTAAAACAAACGAAGAGGCAAACCAACCTTTTCCAAGCTCTGTGTACTCCTGGCATCCCAAAAGGAAGACTCTTTTCATTAATTTCCAGCTGACACAATCAAAATGCAGCCCTTTGCATGCTGTAATTTCAGTGTGCACTATGCCTGGCCATGTGGCTGAGTGGTAATCTGATTTCCCCATGGTGGAGCCAGCTGGATTGGATGTGAATAATTTTCCACCTGTGCGCCAGTGCTATCTAAAAATTGATTCAGCCATGTCACATGACCCAGTAATGATGCAAAAAACGTCCAGTGGTAGAACACTGTGGCCAGGTTGTGTGGATGGCAGCACGCAAAGCCTTTTTGTTCTCCAGTCCATCACTTGTGAGAGCTTTTAAATGGGAAAAGTGGAAGAGAAACATCTTTAATAAAATCATTATGCTACCTAATGTAAGCTTTAAATTCAAAGATTGCAAAGACAGGAAATACAGGAAAAACAATGTAAGCACTGGTTGTGAAAATGACCTGACACAGTGCTGAATAGGACTCAAATGTCAGCAAAGGTGAGAGAAACCACTAGAAAGGACTGCTTCATGGCTTTTCCTTTTGAAGTAAATTCTCTCATTGTGAATGGAATTTATTCTGTTCTTTTAAAAAAAAAACTGTCCTAGAGAGAGATAAAATAACATTCTAAAAGGACACTGCATTTTTATTTCCCAGAAACATGTGTGCAATCTTTAAAACTCACAAGCACTAAATATTTCAGGGCCTATTAGCCCTACTTTGTTGTGGCAGATGAAAAAGAAAACAGTTTTGCAAGTAAATAAGAGGAAATGTGCTTTATAATAAGCAAAGACCTTCAAAGTCTCACAAGAGTAACTATTAGCTCCCAATTAAGCCATTATCTATTGCACCGTTTTTGTCAAGCCTTGTTGTATGTGCGTGGTGTCGGCTTGGCCTTCCTTCTACAGTAGTTGCCATTACAGTTTATCAGACATATTAGGGTGTTCTTTTCCTTTTCCCAAAAAAAGAGAGATATGTAAAACAAACAAGTATTTGACTGTAGGCAGTAGACCGACTGACTGACGTCACCCTTCTAATTTGCTGCCAACTCAATGAGATCTTTGTGAAAATGAGTCCGTTCCCACACATAAATGAATCAGAAGAGAACCAACAGGGCTAAGTAGCTTTCTTTTGTTTTTGTTTTAGCCACATATTCTTCTGCACTTTCATTCTAATGCATTTCAACAGCAGTAACCACCTAATAGCCCCAGTTCCAATAACTGAGCAAGATGCAGGCTGGCCCAAGGGAAGAAGTGATGCAGAGTTGAGGGTGATGATGCAGTTTTGCTACAGCAACATGAATGTTTAAGGAAATGTAACCAGTTACTGTGATAATAAACATCTTTCCATCACTTCAACCTCCCCCAACAATCATTCCTATCTCTGTTCAAAGTCCTTTGGTTCTTAAGCCCTTTTGCATACCTGGCAATATAGCTCATCTGGTATTCTTGTTACCTCCTTTGTAACTGTTGATTTAAACTGTTTACACAAGTCCTGTTGGAAGGGTTAGAGTGGTGTGCTTAGCCATGAGTGCTAAGCCTAGCAACAAAATGTTTAGGTACATATTGTCTATTTCAAGCAAGAGTCTAGAATCTTTCTAAAGTGGCTTTCAGGCACTTTAGGGAATCTGTTCTCTCTCTCTCTCTCTCTCTCTCTCTCTCTCTCTCTCTCTCTCTCAAATCAAGGCTCTGGAACAAATTTGCTCTGCCTTGAATTTCCTAACTTTTTGGACTACAACCTCCATGATTCCAACCAACATGTTCAGTTGTCAGAAATGATGGAAGTTGCAGCCTGACAACATCCAGGGTCCGAGATTGTGAGATGTTGCTGTAGAGACCAAGACACGGAGAAACTGCACAAAGAAAGTCTCTCTCAGAAGGATTTGTTAAAAGAACAACAAGCTACATCTCCAAGGGGTGTTTTGCATATCTTACCTCCCCCACTGAGCTTTTGACCCCTATATCCTCACTGCATACTACTTGTCCCCTTGATATAGTTTTCACAAAATGCAGATCCATTATCAGAGTACAAATTCTGGATGCTCTGTACAAGTGGGAGAGTTTTTTCCTTCACACAAGACATCTCTAGATCCCGGCTAGTGTTTTTTTTAAAAATCTGCTGTATTTGCTTTCTCATACTGTGATTTCTTACTTTGTGTAATCTGGTACAGAATGAGGGGGATAGTTCCTTTTCTTTCTGTGGGAATTACTTCCAGATAAACATGCCTCAGTTCCAATCATAATTATACAAACCAGTTTTCAACTTCTCCTTTTTTTAAAAGTTATGCTCCAGGTTGACTTCTCTTTTAAGAATAGCAACCACTTGGGTCATTCTGTGCAGCATTTTGATTGTAGCAGAATCATCATCTAGGTGAAATCAATAGGCCTCAGTTCTTGGTGGAGTTCATTAGATGTAAACACCGTCTATCTCTCCAATCTATTTTGGAACTAGGCTTGTTCTATTCCCCTACTGGTGGTATGAAGCAGCTGCTGTTGCTTTAACATTTCCGCTGACAGCTACAGCTGACAGATTCATTTCAGTGAGCCACAATGTAAACTCTCCTTCTAAGCCTCTGCTTTGATTATAAATATTCAGTTCCTGACATAATATTCCTCCACATGACACATGAATCATGTTTCTTACCGGGAGAATGGAACTCTATCTAGAACCATGAAAGGCTTTGCAGCACAGGCTGGAAATATTCCCTTTTTGAACTACAGAATGTCCCAGCCATCATGGTAGCCATGCAAAGCTGCTGTAGTCAATGACAAAAGTTAGCACCAAACATTGGCTGTAATGAACTCAGCAGCGGTCACAAAATTTCAATGGCACCTTGTGCAGCTGATGGAATTCAGCTGTGTTCTGCCATCATGGGAGTCTAATACTGCAGTACTGTAACCCTGGGAAGGCACCCACCACTGATCTAGGAGATCATTGTCATCTATGTGCTTCCATCTAGGGGTCAAACTAGATGGTATGCTTTGCATGCAATTAGAGAAGGTGGTGGGATTTTTTCAAATATATGTACCTCAGCAACCAGATCCCTACAATATGATCCTGTGTTTACCTTCCACTGACTAATCATGAAACAAAGCATGCCGGAACCAAGATCTCGGCTGATGAAAAACACAAAACTAGGATAAGCAGATATCTTTCACTACTCAAGAGAGCACTGCTTATGAAAATATGCTAAATAAATCTCCTACTCTGAAGTGATCCTTTAAAGATGTTCATCCATTTGTTATATTTATACCCCTCCTCTCCTGCAATAAGTACAGGGTAGCATAAATGGGTCTCTTGTCCCTTACTTTATCCTCACAGCAAGCCTGTGAGATAGGTCGAGATGTGACTGGCCCAAGACATTCAGTGCCTGAGGCAGAGTTGCAAATGGCATCACCCACACACCCAGTTCAAGGTGCAGAATACTGAAGGCCGGCCACCTTTTTTTTTTTGGCCCTCAAGTTAGAAAACAGGAAATAACCCAACAATGTCAACTAAGATGATATTTAATTTTTTGTTGTTGTGAACTGAATAGTACTCTATACCAATGGGACAGTATAAAAATTAAATAAATGAAGCTTCACACATATATAAATATATATTAGATATAAAACTAAGTAAGTCATTGTTCTGTACAAAGGTAACACAGACCTCTCTGCAATTAATCTGCACTCTTTTTCATTGGCAGCCACACATCTCCTTAATGGTAGTCTTCCTTCTTGCTCTCATATGGATTTTTTTCTCTCAGTCCCTTCCTCATCTCTCATTTGGCCAAATAAAGATAGCCATGTCTTGTTCATTTACTTGCAAATCATGTTACTCAGCCTCCTTCAAAGATGATGGGTGGGTGGAGCTAAGCCAGATCGAGACTCCACAGCCCCTTCATGTCACTCTCTCCACCAGCACCCTTCCAGGACGAGGTTGAAGACCTCTGTTGTTTATTGCTGTTTCCTATTCAAAAACTCTTTTAGGTGTGGACCAGAAATAAGGATGCTGGGAGTGTATCCACTAGTGGTAAAGCACACATAGGCATCTCCTCAAATCAATTCCTATATTATTTTACAGGTGGCTAGAAGCTTCCTACAGGTTACCAGTCATAGGGAGCAAGAGTTTCTCTGGCTTTTTAACTTCATTAGCCAGCCTCTTCCATGAACAACAGTTTCATTCACCAAATGATAATTTTGATCTCACACTTAGTTGCTGGTACATTAGCTAAAGTCCAGCCCTGTTTGCCAAAACAAAAAGCCCAATAGGGATTTGCTTAAATTCCTCAGAGTGAACCATGCAGGAGAGATTTTCACATTTTGCAGCCTGTCTCAATGGCAGGCTTTGAGTTATGACACAAGTATGAGAGTAGAGGCAATAAAGAGAAAACTGAAGGCTTATCCAGACTTTCTGTTTGTTCCTGCTGAAGAGATGCTTCCATTGCTGATTGATTCGGATTAGTTTAATGCACCTACATGATATTATTGCAGACTCAAATGGATCCCTCCCACTTCCATTTTACTTCAGTGTTATTTAGGGTTAACTTCCTTAGTTGAGAACTTTTTATTCCAGCCTTGGTGGTTCCAGATGTTTTGGCCCCATTTGTTTCTTTGTTCTGAAAAATCCTGGTTCTTATGCAGTATGCGTAATTGGAAATTCCCTAACACGAAGTATGATGTCAGCTATGGGAGTATCTTACCTCTACCTCCCTCTGCTTTCCTTCATGGTCTTTGCATTCTGTCATGTGGTCACAGGATGGTGATGATGGTCCTCTGTTAAACTGCTCCACACTTTGAAGTCTTTCATTTCATAACCCTTTCCATGCAGTCTCAGTAGTTTTCCACTTCACGCCTGGTCCCAATCTACAGCTGATTGGCAGGTTTTTTTAAGTCACCCAAAGGAAAACCAGGGATAGCTGTGGAGTGACTAGCAAAAGCCTGCCCATCAGGTGGAAGCAGGAAGTCATGTGGGTGCCTTCCTGCTGATTATCAATGGAGAAGCCATGAGAGCTGACAAAAGCTAGCAAAAGACCATGGAACTGATGGAAGGTGGAGGAAAACAGTAAAAATGCATATCTCATGATCAACTGGGCATGTTAGAAAGAGACAAGGTATGGAGACAGAGTGGATAATGTGGAGGACCTGAGAGGGAAGAAGGGGAGAGGTGGGAGAAAGAAGGGAGAGGACATGTGAAAGCTCATTTCAGAACAATTTGGATTATATTGAAGGAACACTCACTACAGTATGGAATCTTGATCTGGAATTATGGGGGTAATTGGACTATGCTTCCAACCCACATCAAGTCAAGCCACATAACCTGTCTGGATGGACCCTCAGTGATGCCATCTTGCCCAGTGGCAAGATAGGAGGCACTTTGGATGAAGTTCAAGTTTGTGTACAGCAACAAAACAGCCCCTGCTAAAGTGATACAACTGCTTTATAAGCCATGCCATAAGGGCAAAGAGGAAATTCAGAGAAGGTGGTAGACAGAGAACAGCCATCAGGAGGACTGTGCAGTACAAAGCAGCAGTAGAAGTACTGAGGAGAAATCTTGGAATGATTTGGAGCTAGTGCATTAGATGTGCTTTCCCGCACTCTAGTGCCTTCCAGATGTGTCCTGTCTGGCTGTGGGATTATAGGGTTTAGTCCAGCATATCTAATAGGGACCAGTTGTGGAAAGGCTGCTCTAGGTTTAATGTCCAGTGTCCAATGTGTGGCTAACATTGGTTTTATTTTGCCATACCCATAAACAACATAATTCAACATGGAAAACAGTTGGGCATTTAGTATAATGGAGGCCAAGAACAAAAGCCTTAAATGTTATGGAAAAGATGTTTAGTATGTCTACATAATTCAACACAACCCTGAAGTTGTGGCCTAGGGGGAGAACAAGGTTATTCCTCAGAAAAAGCCCATGCATGTTTATGAAATGTGTGAACTATGAACTTCCAAAGCAGATTCATGTGTATTCCATATGAGTGTGAAAATGCATTTTCTTGAGCGCTGTGTGTGGCTCGAAGGGCCAACGTTCCAAAAGATATACAAGATAACAGTGGCTAAATGTCAACTAAGCACATATTTTAAAATGCTATCATAAAATGTTATAGGAAGGAAAATAAACTTTAGCTGTTACATTGTTTTCATACATTTCCACAATTCTGCCAAAATGAATTCTTTTGCAGGTTAACAAAGGCAATGTCTGATGACGATTTTGCTTAAGCAGAAATATACAGTCTCATGAGAAGCAAACATCCAGGGCTTTCTTCTTAGAAATGAACCATTATAATGGGTGGTAAGAGAAGGTGATACAGAAGAGAGACTCAATGTATGAATAAATTATTACCCCAAGTACTACAACTTTATGACTGATTGCTCATCAAGGCAAACACAGTCACTCTTCATTTGATGCCTATGGCACTAGAGAGCTTAAGAGTGTTCTGGCATTCCAGCTATGGCATGCCACTGATGTGAATTCAAGTGACATTCTTTATTGCACATTTCCTTGTGCAAAATAAGCAGCCTTGATGTTTCATTTTGGGAACTGTCAAATGCCTCTTGTTTCCTCGCTACCTAATGTCAGTTTTGATGTTTTAATTGTTTACATAAATAAGGGCTTTTTAAAATTCATTTGATACATTTAATAAACATTATTCCCTTATCAGGAAGGTAGAAGTGTTTATATATGGTGTGGTGGAAGAATTAACTGACTAGGGCCTAGGCGACCCACATTCAAATCCTCACTCAGCCACAGAAGTCATTGGTTGACCCTTGGCCAGCTCAGCCTAGATGACTTAATAAGACTGTGATGGAAATAAAAAGACTACTTGGCATGCAACAGATTTTTTTTAAAAAAAGGTGTAGAGTAGCAACAAAATTAGGTGTAGAGTACATCTTGTTTGTTTTGTTGTTACTTTTTTTTAAAATCTTGGTCATTTCAGAAAACTGGAAGATTGATCATTTCCTGTTTTGCACAAAACAGAAGTAGGAGGGTTGACAATGGACAGGTGATTTGGCCCTTCACTGCAATTTATATTGTAACATTACATCAAATATTTTCTTGATTTTATTTATACAGATCAGGGTTCAGGATGCTTGGTATATAGACTGAAGGAAATGAGAGAGCTGTCTGTTGGGAAACAGTTATTGTTTCAACCTTAAAAAAAACACCGGTATAGACCCAGGTAAAAGCACTACAGCATCTTGGTCCAATACAACAATTGTTGTGTGACACTAGGCCTGTAATGGGTCAGGGGCTTTAGTTTGAAAAAAGTTCTTCCCTCATCCTTGGAACTGAGATAGTGCTTATTTATAATTTTATTTTACTGCATTCCATATAGTAAGTACACAAATTTGCTCCAGCAAAAATTATGAAAAGTCATAATTTTTAGAGGTGACTTGCCTCAAGAAATGTCCATAGACATTATCTGTTGCATGCCAAGTAGCCTGAATCTTTGCACAGGGAGACCTGTACAAAGTGTTTTATTTTTATATAAATTATTCCAGACCCCTCCTCACCAAAAAATGGAAAGGAAAAGAGACAGATGCAAACCACTACATGGAAGATTTCAGACTCCACTCCCACATTAATTAATTAATTCATTCATTCATTCATTCATTCATTTCTCACCTTTCTCCTTAAAAAGGACATGCACTGCTATATGTATCCTTCTGAAACTAGGTCAGCTTTGTTACTTAGTCCATCATTTTCAGAACACCTGTCAGCCTGATACCTAGGCAGGTAAGCCCATTTTGACTGTGAGCAGAAGTTTCTTTTCAAATGAAAAGGCTGCATTTGCACACAAATCCTTTCACTTCTTCATCAAAAACTTGGCAGCCTTGCATGGCTCAGAAAAGGCTACTAATCTACTATGTACTACACTTCTAAATCTTTCAAGAAATTAAAAAACACACACACCAAAAACTGGTCATTTCACCAAAAAGATGAAGAAGCCGGATTCAATGGCATACAGCACAAATATTTCCACACCTATTTGTTTGAAATTAGCAAGGGTGATATAACACCCTACATAGTTAATATGCCTGCAGATTTTATACAATTCTGCCACAGAGCATTGCAAACTTTTGGACTGACTTGAATCAGGCTAGTTTTTGTCTGTTTTGTTTTGTTTTTGAGCAGGGGGTTTAACCCAAATTGTGTGGTTAGTGCACATCTCTAGTCTCTTTCTATCCATGTACACACTGTATGCTTGCACACACACATACTGTACATAGGTATGTATAGATTAGAGATGTGCACTGGCTTTGGCAAAAAAGTATCCAAACAAGGCAGAGCAGGGATATGTGTACATTACTGCAGTTGATCCAGGAAATCTAAAGAAGTCTTCGGTTGTGCTTGGGTCAGTGAGGGCACCCCTACAAATCATGGAAGTGCACTCTGTTGTTTTGGGGTTAAAAATGCTGAGTGTGTGTGTGAATGGGGGATGAGCCATCTCTGTGTGATCTTTGATTAGATAGGTTGAAATAGCACTAGGGTCTATCTTTCTGGAGGAGGAGGGTCCTTTCAGGTTCTAGATAGATTTTAATACCTATTGCTGATCTTTATTCATAGGGAAAACAATTCTTGCTGCAATGGCCTGTGTATGTTACAGAATGGATGGATACAAAATGCGCAGAACTCTGCTTTGGGCTCGTTAAGTGGGTGCAGTTGAGCAAATCAAGCTACTGTTTGGGACACTAAGGGGACCGTTGGTCTGTGGTGTACCTCAGTTTTGTCTCCCATGCTATTTAATATATACATAAAACTGCTACAAGAGATCATCCGTAGAGTTGAATACTGATGGCACCCAAATCTCTCTCTCTCCTTTCCACTGAAAAAAGCTGTCTCGGTTCTAAACCAGTGCTTGGTATCAGTAATTAACTTGATGAGGGCAAACAAATTGAAACTTAATCCAGATAAGGCCAATGTGCTCCTGGACAATCAAAAGGCAGATGAAAAAATAGGGACTTAACCTCTGTTGGATGGAATTACAATCCTCCTAAAAAAACTCATTTCCACATTTTGGTTCTATTCCTGGATTCGTCCCTGAGCCTGGATGCCCATACTTTGGCAGTAGCCAGGACTGCATTTGCACAGTTAAAGCTGGTGCACCAGCTGTGCCCATTCCCTGAGACATCTGATTTGGCTACAGTGGCACATCTTATTTGGCTTGGAGTACCTGCTCTATGTGAGACTGCCTTTGGAAACTTCAGCTGGTTCAAAATGTAGCAGTCAGACTGCTGACGGTGGCCATTTACAGGGATCACACAACTGCCCGTTTACAACAGGTTCACTGGCTACTGGTTCATTTCTGGGTCCAGTTCAAAGTGCTAGTTGTGACCTATAAAGCCGTATATACCTAGCTTCCAGGCTACCTGAAGGACCGTATCTTCTCATATGAGCCTTCTCGGGTCCTGAGATCTTCAGAAGAGGCCTTTCTCTTGGTCCCATTGCCTCACAAGTCTGATGAGGACACGAGAAAGGGCCTTCTCTGTGGTTGCTGCCAGGTTGTAGAATGCTCTCCTGCAGGAGATTAGGTTGGCCCCCTCCCCTTTATCCTTTCGAGGACAGTTAAAGACCTGCTTTTTCAGGCAAGCTTTTAACAACTAAATTAAGGAATATAAGTCCCTTCTGGATGCTGGGTATATGTTCTTTTTAAGTATGTTTTTAAAGCATTTAAGTGTTAGATAACCATTTAAATTACTATTCTATATTTGTTGTTTTATTTGTTCTTTGTAATGTATTATTTTTAAGTCTAACTAGTTTTAATCATCTTGAGCCACCTTGAATCCCTCATTGGGGGAAAAGCAGCTTAAAAATGAAGCAAACAAACAAATCCCAACAGGTATTTTTTTTCCTGAGCATAGCTCTGTACAGGGGAAGAAGGAGTGAGATGTGCCTACAAACTGAAACATTTGATGGCCCCTTTCCCCAGGCCACAGCCCTTTTATTTTCCATATACAAATTCTGCACCCCTCCTTGATCTGGGAGCATACAAATAAATACAAATATGTGCAGAAACTCAAGAACAAATTAGTTGGTGCCACCTCCAAATCAGCTTTGGGTGGATTTGTCCCAGTTTTTATGGCAAATATTTGGAATCGGATACAAATCAGATTAGATTCATATATTCACACCCTTAGTGTAGCTATAAAAACACACGGGGTGGTGCAGTATAGACATAGGAGGATAAATTATTTATAGTTTTCTAAGTAAGATGCTTTACAATTCTTAGGCAGGCAAAACTCAGAACCGTGAAGCAGACCATGGCAATAACCATTGAAAGGAACTGTGAGGTTACATGCTGAGCACCTTAATGAGACTCTAGGCTTAGCTTCACCATAGACTGTTTATTGGAACCTCTGATGTATTTTTATTTCCAGGAAAGCCTGATTTGTGAGGAGTCACTTTGGAGCAAGCAGTGGCTGTTTTGCAAGTCTACCACCACCCCCGCCCCCACCCAGGGCCTTTCTCCTGGTTGTGGCTCGCCTACTCCAAATTGCCCCTTCTCTGAGCTGATTTTTCTTCTGAAGTATTTTAAGAGAAGATATGTAGGTGAAACTTGTGGGATGAGAAGAAAGCAATTTGCCTTTTGTACGTGCATGTTGTAAAAAAACTCTCCTGTCAGCCTTTTGCCACCTTCAAATTACTTGCTTCAAAACAGCAACAACAGCAATTAAGGTTTCTGTTACATCAAGCAATCCTTCTATTTTAAGTACCAGAGCTACCTCTCTAGCCTCTTGGGTTTTGTTTGCTGTTGTTCTAACAGACACCTACTGACTTACTTAACTTACTTATTTATGTATTGACAACATTTATATTCCACCCTACATCCTGAGATCTCAGGGCAGAGATAAAAATATAAAACAATTCAATATTTTAAAAATCATTTTAAACAGTCAGAACTACATATATTAAAACAAGAGTAGATGGGATAGTGAACTCCAGTGGAAGCTGTCCTCTTTTGCCCAGCGCAGCCTCTTAGACAAAGCAAACACCCGTTCCACAGGACCGGATGGAGAACTAAAGGAAGTTCTGTCCAGCTTGGATGATGCGATCATGCCTACATTATTCTGAATTTTAGGTCCTTGTGACTTTGTTGCAAGTAAGGGGCATCACCAGTATAATCACTTACTGGGTATTCCAGGGACATTGTGGGCCTCCCGTGTGTGCTCAGACCAGGAAGGAAGGAGGGAAGGCACATAACAAAATGCAAATATAAACCTACAAAAAAAAAAAAAAAAAAAAAACCCACAACAACACCTACACCTGAATACAGCAGCTATTCTGTGTTGGTAGCAACAGCGCATGTCTGATCCCAGCACAATGTAAGCAGGGAGAAGTTCTTGAAAAGGCGAGCGGGGTAGGTGACCAAGCAACCTGAAACTGAAAAGAAGACAGAATGGCAGCTGGTTACAAACAATGGCAGGAAGGAGAAGGTCTGAAGTGGTTCCTCACTGTTTCCTTTTGCTGTTGGGTCCTTAAAAGAAAAAAGAATCCAGTTAATTTAGACTGCAGTGCGTGCTGCTGCAGTCAGATTATGTCCACTGCCACCTCCATGTTATGTTAGAAATCTAGTACAAACCCAGCAGCTGCCGTTCCATGTGCCAGGAAACTGGCTCGGAGACCTGCTGCCCTGTGGTGGTGTCGGGATTCCTCCTGAAGCGGCTGATTATTCTAGGCCTCTGAATCTCACCGCCCTCTTTCCCACTCCCGCCTCCCCCCCTGCTATCAAGGACGCTGACTGCTTTAAAAGGCTCGCTTTTGAGAGCACCGGCAGGAGCAGCATGAATAATCCTCATTCTTCTTCATAGCTCTTGACAGCATAGGTTTCCGGGACACCCTCTTTCAGTTCGGTAGCGGTGTGTGAGAGATGTTGGTTTGAATCCTTTTCCGTTCAGCCTAAATCTGCCAGGTTTGGTTTCTCAGGCTGAGAACAGAAAGAGAGACTGGTATTTGAATACTGGCAGGGAAGGGCTAGGGGTGCCACAGCAACAAAAGCACAAGTAGTTGTAAACTAGGTGGTTGTGAATAGCAAGAATAAGCAGAAAGTTTAGAACATCACCACCACTTTGCACACACCTCCAGGTGATAAGAAAATTGTAGGGGAAATTTAAGGATTGTGCAATCCTATTACAGGAATATTCTTGGGAGCGGAGATCCTGTTGGAGAGTTTGTAGGTGATTTAGCTTCAGCAAGAGCCACGTGCATGTGATAAAAAAGGAATTTGGTTATAGTTGTAGAAGGGGTAGCCATGTTAGTCTGTGCAAGCGTTATAGGTGAATATAAAATAAAAATAAAAAGTAAACGTGGTGGCACCTTAAAGACTAACTTTTATATTTTTTAATGTGAGCTTTTGTGGACAAGTCCACTTCATCAGACACAGTGGGGAATTGAACTCCCAAACTCTGGCTCTGCAGCTAGATAGCTAAACCACTGAGCTAAAGATACAAGTATTTCAAATGTGGGTTAACTGCAAAATGCTTAGAATTTCTTGGAGTGAGGGGAGTACTTGGGATGAAGAACTACTAAAGTGAATTAACACAGACTGAGAAATCATAAAACATTTAAAATGTGTTGCAGAGTTTTGAATTTTTGGTTAAATTCCTCTAGCTGTGCAGCAGACGTGCAGGGATTCAGAGAGCAGAGTAGCTTCAAGTTGCCCAGAGTAGTCCACCCCTTTTCTCATTAGCCGGCACTTACAGTCTCAATAACTCACTCTGAGACATTTGTAAGAGAAATAATAAAAATGTTTCATTTACCTACAGTGAACAGGTAACAGCAAACTAAAAACATGACTGCCTTCAAGAACAGACTTCAGCAGCCTCAATAGAGGGAAAGGAACCAGTGGAGCAGAGAGGCAGGGCTCTCTTTGAATTCAGCGGCAGAGAAGGAACAACTGGTTAGTGCTGGATAGATTGAGGCAACATGCAAGGTTGCAAAAGCTCCAGCAAAATGCAAGCCAAAATCCTGTTGCTTAGGGTAGTAAATCATACTACAATAGGCCCACTGAATCAGTGAAGGTTTACTGAGCAATCTCCTCCATAAGTTCCATTTACTGAAATGGTCATACTCTAATTGTGAATTACTTTAGATAGTAAGTCATAGTTAGAGGAGGCCCATATGAATCAATGGAACTTATGGACGAGTTGGCTCAGTTAATCTTCACTGATTCAATCAGCATACTCTAGTGCAATTTACTATACTAAGCCACAGGATTTGGGCCACAGAAAGCTAGAATATTGTGTTCATATAATGAAAAATGAAGTACAGATAGTTGCTGTTGATAATTCAAAGTATGGTAAATGGGGTGGGGTGGAGAGCACAGGAAGAACTTATTGGCTGCAGAACCTCTGGCAGTGCCTCGAATCTAATGCAGCACTAGATGTTTAGAGCTACTGCATCCAGATCAAAATAACCATGATGATGTCCAGTCTCCAATGGGAGAGAAGTAGGAATAAGAAAGAGAAACAAGAGCCCATAATTATTAGTCTACTCTTTATATTAAATCTCTCCTTAGAATGATGACTCTGCCCCTACAAGGCTATAGCAACTAGTTGGGGAGGGGACATGGAAAAAAAAGTTAAATTGGGAGTTGCTGATTGATCTCTGAGTGATTTTCAAAACCTCTACTGTGGCCCAGCTTTGTCCTACTGTAATCTTTTGGCCTTTGTTGTCTCACACTTGGAAAACAGAAGGAGGAATGGATTGCCTTTGAACAGTAACTTTACTGGCAGGCAGCAAGTGCAGGAGGCTGTGTTGCCAAGGCCTGTCTGTTTCCACGTTTTGGGCCATCACGCAGAATACAAAGGTTCAAGCCCAGAGTGCCATCCCAGAAACCATTCATCTGGTCAAACAGAGCAGACAGAAGCCCAGTCATCAGTCTATCTGGATTGCAGGGAATTCCCAGTACTCCAGCCAGCAGAAACTATGTTGGACGGGGTCACTTAAGACTGTTGTCTTCAGTGCTCAAGCTGACTGTGAGAACAGAATTTATAGCTCTCAGCGTGTCTCTCCCACACATTCCGTTGTTTCTGATTATTTATCAAGTGCCTGTTTGACCTTGAATGCCATTGTGTTTCAGCTCTTTTATCTGGCACTCTTATAGGTGCCTATTGTCCCTCCAGCCGCCCGCCCCCACTGCAGTTATATACTAGAGTTATGTATTAGATTATCTAACCATTAACACATTGTAAGTAGATATGTACAGTACTTCCTTATGGAGGATTCATCTGATGCAGGACAACTGAAAACTGACTATGCCTCATAAGCACACATTTGTGTTGGGTGCCATCTTCCTGGGCCACCATTTTGCACCTAGTTCTGGTTGGTGGCTCTTAGTTAGTAAAAAGCATTTCACCCCAAGACAACAGGATCCTATATTGTTAAGTAGGCCTGCCCTTGGATTAATTAGCTTTTTTTAAAAGTTGATTTAATTTTCGAAACCTTTATTGGCATATGAACGGACAACAGCAAAACATGGGTACAAGCCAAGCGATAATCAGAGTAAACATAAATTAGGAGATACACTCAACAAGTAGTATCATAGGTAATGGGTTAAACTGGAAATTTCCAGAAGATATCTTGCAACGGCAGATGTAATCCGCGGGCAAGAATCGTTCAGGAAAAAGGATAGGGAGTTGGGCAAGAGAGAAAGCCACGGTTCGAGAAACAGCTTTCTCAGAGATGAATGCGCCGGGCAATGAAATAAAATATGGTCCAGGGAATCTGGGAGGGTATGACAGAAAAAGCAGAGCCTATTTGCACGGGGGATCTTAGCGAATCGGCCTGCATGAACCGCCGAAGGGAAGATATTGAGGCGGGCTAACATAAATGCTCTTCTCTGACCAGGGTTGGTCAGTGAAGAGAAATAGTTTAAGGGACGTCCTAGAGAAGGAGGAAGACTGAAAAAAAGGGGAGAGCAAGTGGGGTTTAAGTCAGCTGAAAGTGACTCAAACTCAAGCTGCCAAAGTTTGTGTTTGATCAAGGAATGGGCCTGTTGTAATCCCAGGTCGAAAAGGGATTCTAATTCTAGTCCTAGGGAGAGAAGTTTGGAGTCAATCAGTTTAAACCAGTTCGAAGTGTAAGAGTCGCTAAGAAGGTCAAAGAGGAGAGAATTGGAATTAGAGTGGAGATGGATGCGGAGCCAGTATTTGAAAGTGGAGACCCAGGCAAGAGTAGAAGGGAGGTGGGTTCCCAATTCAAGTACCATAGTGGAGAGGCGAATCATATTGGGAACACCTAAAATCTTTCTAAAGAAGACAGCGGCAATGGAGTCAATGTCGTGGTTTACAGCCTCTATCCAGATGGGGACCCCATAAAAGAGGTGGGATAGGAGTTTGCACTGGAAAATATGCAAAGCTGCTGGGACAAATTGGTTGCCCGAGAAGTAATGGAATTTTGAAATTGCATTGAGTTGGGATGTTGATGTGGAAATGACCAATTTTTTGTGTGGAGCCCAGTTTAGTTTGAAGTGGAAAGTGAGCCCAAGGTATTTGAAAGTTGGCACTTGTTGGTAGGATTGTGTACCAACTGTCCAAGTGGATAGAGGGCTAGATTTAGAAAAAACAACTATTTTAGTTTTGGAAGAATTTATGCTAAGATCGTTGATGGAACAGTAGTCTTGGAATTTGGCTAGAAGAAGACGCAGCCCGGCTTTGGAGAGAGAGAGCAGGACTGCATCGTCAGCATAGAGGAGAACTGAGAGAGGGGCACCGTTAAGAGAGGGGGAAGAGTTAGTAGCTATACGTAGGAAAGGAGGGAGATCTGCAAGGAATAAATTGAACAGTAAGGGGGCTAATATACACCCTTGACGGACACCCCTATTAACTTGAAATCTATCAGTTAGTGTATTGGAGTTTGGGAGGCGAATCTGACATGTGTTTGAAGAGTGGAGACGCCTAAGCAGAAAGAGTAGTCGAGGATCAATGCCCCATTGAGATAGTTTGTCCCATAAGAGAGATCTATTAACAGAGTCAAAGGCGCCTTGAAGGTCAACAAAAGCAGCGAACAAACTGGATTTGTGGTGAATGGAATATTTTTCAACTAGGTGGGATAAAAGTAAAGTGTGATCAAGAGTAGAGGCTCCAGAGCGAAAGCCAATTTGCTCTTTCCCCGGAAGATTAATGGAAGAAGCCCAGGCAGAAAGTTTGGAAAGAAGAGATTTTGAGTAAAGTTTGCCAATAAAAGATAGAAGGCTAATTGGACGGTAGTTGCTAGGGAGAGAGGGATCACCTTTTTTGAATATTGGAATCAGAGTGGAGATTAACCAGGAGTTGGGAAGGATGCCAGAGTGGTTAACTAAGGTGAAAAAGTTAGCCAAGGAATGAGACCACCAGTGGGGGTTACTGGTCAGAGTCTCAGTGAGGACTTGATCAGGGCCTGGGGCCTTACCAGACTTCAGTGAGCTGATTAGGTCCAGTATTTCCTCGGAAGTAACAGGAGGCCAGTCGGGGAGGGCCTGGAGCGAGGGATCGGAAGGGGGGTTGGGATTCGGGAAGAAGAAAATTGTGGAAAAGTGGGCTATCCATTCCTCCAAGGGGATAGAAGAAGAAGGGTCAGAAGAAGAGAAAGTGGTGGAAGAAGATACCAAGGACCAGAAGGCTTTGTAGTTATGTGAAAGAATTGCCTGGAGCAGATCAGACCACTTGCGTTGAGCAAAGAGGTGTTTTTTTGAATCTAAAAGTAATGTGCAGGACCTTCTAACAGAAAGGTAGTGTTGTAGAGACGCTGGGGTAGGATTAAGGCGGAAAGAGTGGAAAAGAGATCTAACATGCTTCTTGGCCTGCCAACAGTCGGAGTCGAACCATGAGGTGGCACGATTATGGGATGGGGAATTAGTTGGGCTACTAAGGGAAGTAATTAAGGAATCCACAAGAGTATTATAGGAGGTGATAGCTGTGGCGATAGAGTCAGTTGTAGCAATGGTGAGGTTAAGATTGGAAATCTCTGGCAATAGAGTCCAAGAGAAAAAGTCAGCTTCTGTTTGAGAAGTCCATTTAAGACGACAAGAGGGTTGTGAAGGGGGAATTTGGGGGGAGGAGGGGGAAGGAGGGAAGGTTAGGGACAAAAGAAGAGGCAGGTGGTCACTGTCAGCACGAACACCAACAGAGAAGTCCGAGAGAAAGGGGAAAAGAGCTGGGGAAGCGATGGCGTAATCGATTACGCTTGGGCCTCTAATGGAGAGGTGGGTGTATTCACCAGGGATGTCCTTACCCCATGTGCCATTGAGAATGGCAATATGAAGATTGAGACAGAGGTTAATTAAGAAGGTAGCATGAGGTGAGATAATCTTGTCTCTGGAAGACCTTGGACGATTGAGCCAGGGGGGAGACGACTCGTCAAACTCCAGATTTGTATGTTTGGCTAGGACAGAGTTATTGGGTCCTAGCCGGGTATTAAAGTCCCCCAGGATCAAAATGTAGGCAGATGGATTAGCTTCCAGATTAAGGTTGACAAGGTTCTCTACCTCCACCCAGGTGCTGTTCAAAGAGGAGGATGGAGGTGGGAAGTAGAGATTAAGTAGTAGGATTTTAAATTGACCGTACTGAAGGAGGAAGATTTGAATATAGAGTGAGGGGGAAGGGATGGAGGTGAGGGTGAATAAAGAGGAGGGTTTAAGGAAACAACAGAGACCCACAGAGGGGCGCCCTCTTGTTTTAGATTTAACAGCCGGGATATGATAAGTAAGGAAACCCGGGATGGACGGAGGAGTTAATAACCAGGTCTCCTGTAAGAGGATAATGTCGTAGCTAGAGAGAAACTTTAGCAGGTCTTTGTCCGAAGCTTTTTTCCTCCAGCCACCTATATTCCATGAAATTAATTGGAGAGAGGGATGGGGCGAGGGGGGGGGGTCAGAGGGGAAGCAGTTAGTCAGCAGGAGGAAGTACTGGGGTCTGAAAGAGGAGGGGGAATCACAGAAGGCAAAAGGGGATCAAGGACTGGAGGACAGGCAGGCCCAGAGGGTGAGGCTAGAGCATCTATTGCAGGTTTATGATTAGTAAAATCAAAATTAAGGGGAGGGGGTTTCTGGGACATAGCATCGACCAGTGCAAAGGAGGTGGTTGAGGCACCCCGATTGACAATACATACAGGGGATATGGGGAGGGGAAGCAGTAGGGGGATTGGAGTATGCAGTGAAACAGACATAAGCTTCCGGTTGAATTAAAGCAGGCGCATTGGTCGACTGGAGAGCTGTGATAGAGTCTCGAGATGTCACCGGTGGGTTAGAGGAATGTTGTAAAATGGGCGAAGAGGGGATTAGAGGAGATGGCAAGTGGTCCATCGGCTTAGCGGGATGGGTTGCTTCAACCCTCATTTGAAATGGGAGGGACGGAGAAGTAGAAGAAAGCTGCAGGGAGTCCGTAGGGGGGTAGGTAGGTCTGAAGGTTCGAAGCAGGTTTGTCCTCTTGGAGGAGGGGGAGGCGTCTGTAGAAGGGAGTTGCAGAGAGGCTTCCGTCGAAATAAGCCTGGCAATGGTGGTATTCTTGAAAAGGCGGTGCGGGGTGACACCCCATCGTTGTAGTAGATTCGCAGACGAGAACAACATCCCAGGAACATAGTTCGAATGGAAGGTCAGTAGTAGTCTAGTTGAGTGGAAGGATGTTGACAGAGTCTCAGTCCTGTAGAGGTCGATGTTCCGAACATTCACTTTTAGGAGGAAGGCAAGATGTCTCTTCGCCAAGGCGATTTTAGTCCAGCGTGGAAAGCTTGTAAAACCGCGAGGGGGACAGATTGTGACAACAGCAGCGTAAGGAGCGTAGACCAAATGCATTATGGGCTTGGAAGGAACTTGAGGGAGGCAATCATCAGAGAAAGAGCTACGAGGGGTTTCTTTGCAAACGGCCGAGTTGAGTTTATCTGGGGTTTTATGTAGGCAGGATAGACAATGTGGAGAAATAGAGCATGAGCTCTTTAAGAAGTCTGTAAGTAGAGTAAGCTGGGAGAAAATCTGAGAGACAGTTCTTGCAGTTAGTGAAGAATAATGTTTCAGAAGTTCAATAGCATCACTATCCAAGCGAGGATCCACACTAGGTAGCGGCTTGGAGTGGCATTGTTCAGGGGGGTGAGTAGTTGAAGGAGTATGGCCCTCCTGTGTCTGATTTGTAGAGGAAGCACTTCTTGCCAGGGGTGTTGTAGTCGATGTAGGAGGTTGAGGTGGAAAAAAGGAGTCCAGCCGCAGCTGTTTGGATGAAGGTGAAATCTGTACCGAATCGGGGCTAGTTTGAGAAAGAGTTCTTTTGGATTTTCCCATTTAAATAATAGACTAAGGGGAAAGAAAAAAAAAAGAAAACAAACCGTTTGCTTGTAGAGATAACAATGGCGTCAGCGGAGAAGGACGGGAGAGGCCGGTCGGAGAAGAGAAGCAAAACACTTCTAGGTTCAAGGATAGACCAGCAGCAGGGTTCCCATAAACCTCATAGCCTCGAAGCCAGCAAGCTACAAAGTCATGTGTGCGTGCAGGAGCAAAGTCACCATCGGAATATAAAAGTATATTTAAAAATATAAAATATAAAAAAATGTAAAAGCTTCAGCGTTCAGCAAAAGGCTAATTTTGTTGACAGCAAACAAATCTCATTTAAAGAAATGTTGAGTGATTAGTTTTTCAAAATAGGCGATTAAAATCACAATAGAACAATGATAAGCAAGTGGAGGAGGCTACTCCTGGCAGCAGCTAAGATAAAAGTTAAAACAGCAAACAAAGCCTCGTCGGAGCTCCTGGCTAGAGCTGCTTGCACGTCGCCATCTTCAAGGTATATATCCCTATCCCACATATAGATTTTTCTTTTTTTTAAAAGTTATCTAACAGTATTAGTACTAGACCTTGGAAAAGTTACTTTCTTAAACTACAACTCCTAGACAGTATGGCCACTGACCATGGTGATGGGGGATTCTGGGAACTCTATTCCAAAACAGTAATTTTTCCAAGTTCTTGTCAATCTAATCTTATTCCTTTGCTGGACTGAGAAGCAAGTGAACAGGTTGCACATTCATGCATGCACGGATGCACTAAAAAGGACATTGAATGCTGCACTCTTTACAGTGAGCAAAGAAAATGAGTACCATCTACCCCAGCCATTACTTCAGATTATTGTGCAATTATCGTATGAGATATAAAATTATTGTTGAGTGTAAACATATCTGGAGCAAGACTGCTGTTGTTAAAGTAGATGTTTCTACAATTCTGAATAATGGAAGGACCAGTGGAAAAAGTACACCATTATTTTAAAAGAAAATGCATATATTTCTTAAAAGCGTTCCAGAAGTCTTGTTGTACACCACCATGTAAGCACTCTAGAGAACAAGCAGTAGACGCTTGGGTTGAACAGCAATGGCTGCAATGCAAAATCTGACCTCAGAGCAATTTCATCTTGGCGTGAGGCTCAACACTTTACAGCTTATTTGGATTTTTGGAATATAAGCGTTTGTGTTAGAAAGATCTGTTATTACTATGTCCAAGGATCAATTGTGTACGGAACTGTAGTTCTTACAAAAATGCCTTCCATCTCATGTTAGTCCCATTTTGGCAACGATATTCAGATATCTCTGCACTCATGCAATGGCTGTTATACTCTCACCATATGTTTTACATTAAAATATTAATAATGTAAATCTCAAAATCAGCAGATCCAAATCAGATGATGCTGATGTTGCCAACTGGAGAAAAAGAACCACAGGTCTAGTACATTGCTGTAGCCCTCCAGATGATGCTGGATTCTGTCTTTTGTCATCCCTTGCCCTCATAGCTAAGAGACATGAGATCCGCCATCCAATAACAACCAGAGGGCCACAGGTCTCCCATTCCTTTGGCAGTGTCTGGCTTGCACGATTAGGCTAATCCTGCGGCACTTCCAAAAAACAGTGACTGCTGCAAGGCCAGTTATGCTGAAATGTGCTATCTTAAAAGGAGGGGCCTTGGCATGAATTGGAACACATGTTTTTCATGCAGAAAGTTGCCACTTCAGTTTTTGGCATTTTGAGGTTGCATGAAAGGAAGAGGGCTTGAGGTTCCTTCTGAAATATCAAAACTTCTAGGGTTATAAGCAGAGTTTGGGAGTAAGTAGTTACAAATAATGTATGAACTGGAATTAATTCCTTTTTGCAATACCTGTGGCACAATGAGGTCACATTATGATTATAGCATAATGAAGGATGGCTGCATTTTTTTTTTGCAGCTTAACTGTAACTGTTCCAATTACTTTTGTAGTTATAGGTTGTGTGGGCTCACCATTTAGGCAAGCGGTCTGTAGCATTCTGATGCTTTAAAGATGGAATGAAAAAATCTCGTGTAGTTACTTTTGAATAATTTAAAAGGAAAGAGAAATATAAGTATAGTAAGCAGGTACTTTTTGCCTTGTAACTGTAACTGGTTACAATTTAAAAATAAATTACCAACAATTAATATAACAAAAGAGCACCAGAATTTTTTTTTAAAAGGAGGGTTTATTCATTAACAAATTCACTGACTTATAACCAAAAAAAAAAAAAAAAAAAAAAGGTTGAAATCCTGTTTTTTAGCATAAGCCAAATCATAAACTTTGACTGTTATTCCTGGTAAATAAAGTATCTCTGCCATGGTATTTGATGCATGTGCACGCACACACACAACACCAAGACAGTGTGTGCACATACTAAGGACTAAAAAAATCAATAGCTACTGCAATTGGTATTCTTATCAAAATACAATTTCCAAATAAACTCCTTGTTTCTGTAAATGTGCATTTTTATCCATGAAAGCTCACATAAAAACAAATCTGTTAGTCTTTAAAGTGCCAAAATATTTTGCCTTTTTTCTCTCCACCGCCTTTATTTTTGTAAATTAGCCAATGATAGTCGACTTCTCAAAATGTATATTCTTCTTAATTATTCTTAATATGTATGTTTTTTACATTGGGATGATGATGAGATGAACAGAAAGAAGGTGAGTTTTGTACTACAGGCTTTCTGATAGCATTCAGATCTTTTCTTACAGTCACTAGAAGTTAGTATTTTAGTATTCTTCAGAAAACTTGGAAGTAAACAATAAATGGACATTTCTTAAAAACTAACTGGAATAGTAATTGTGGAACTATGGGGTCTATGGAACTATATATGTAACTGAATAATTTTAAAAGTAACTTTTGGAGCTCTCAGAATAAATATACAGTTTTTGTGAATTGTGAATGATTCCCAAAAGATCTCTCCAAACCATGGATACTTGAAGAACTTGCTGTTTGTAAACTCCTGTATGAACAGAACAGATCCAGACCTTCTTGACCAATGAGTGGATTGAGATGTAACTATCCAGTCCACCACTGTAGTCATCCGTATTCCAATACAGATTTCTGGCTTAGGAAATTATAAAAATGCTATTATGAGAAAGGTATTGAAACAGATAATATGCAAAAGGTCCCTTCTAAATCTATGATTCTGAGTTTGGAATTTGGATAGAGGAAAGCTAATTGAGCCAGAAGGACTATACAAGATTGTCTTCACAGGCCTCTCAATGGGGAGAGGGTGGAATGCGTAAAACCACTCCTTAAATAGCTCATTTACCTTGAAAGCCCCATTTAGAGTTACTATATGTCAGCTTGACTGCACATCACACACACATCTAGGACCATCAGTGCTGCAAACCCTCAGGCTTTAGTATTTGACTGATTTTACCCTTTTTTCATTTATCCTTTCAATTCAGACTTTTGTTTTTTTGCATGTTCTTAGAATACATGTTGATTGTGTTGACTGTAAATGTCAAGTTGTTTTTTGACCCATTTCAGAATACTCTGCAGCTTGTTCTTTTGAAAGGATGTACAAACGATCCATCTAGAAAGGACATGGGAAAATGTGTCTAGTGCTGTTCTAATTCCTACTATGCTGGCTGACTATCAGTTATCCTCTGGGCTATTACTTAAATGGTGACTTCATTTGATATGACCCTGTCGCTCGTCAGCCAAGTCACATTCCGTAGAGGTGAGCAAACAGTGCAGGTCATGTTAGTCAGTGCAGAGACAGCTGGCACCAAATTGTGATTTTTGAGTCAATGGACCTGACTTGTTATGCTTCCAGGCAGAATGTCTGGAGCCAGGCACCTTCCAAGCAAGTTAATCTTAAAGGCTTATTATATAGCAATCAAAATTGTTTGGACACAATGGCAACAGTTTCGCCCATGGTGCTACCGTTGTGATAGACGGTAGCACCATGGCTGATAGCAGTAATGGTCTGGATGAGGACAAACAAACTGAAACTTAACTAGACAAAACAGATGCTCCTGGTCAACTGGAAAGCAGATGAGGGAATAGGGATATATATCCTGTGCTGGATGGAATTACATCTCCCCCAAAACCACCACCCCCCCCAATTCCATAGCTTCGGTCTGCTCCTGTCCCTGAGCCTGGATGCCCAGGTTTTGGTGGTGGCCAGAAGTGCATTTGCACAGTTAAAACGTGTGTGCCAGCTGCGTCCATTCCTTGAAATGTATGATTTGCCTACAGCGACACGCGCCTTAGTTACATCCTGCTTGAATTACTGTAACCTGCTTTATGTGGGGATGCCTTTGATGACGGTTTGGAAGCTTCAGCTGGTTTAAAATGCAGCAGCCAGACTGCTGACTGGGGCCAATTATAGGGAGCACATAATGCCCCTGCTACAACAACTGCACTGGCTACCAGTTGTTTCGGAGCCAATTCAAAGTGCTGGTCATTGCCTATAAAGCCCTATATGGCTTTGGTCCAGGCTACCTGAAGGATCGTATCTCCCTATATGACCCTTTTCAGTGCTTAAAATCATCAGAGGAGGCCCTCCTCTCAGTCTCGTTGCCAGCACACTCACAGTTGATGGGGACACGAGAGAGGGCCTTCTCTGTGGCTGCTCCCAAGTTATGGCATGCTTTCCCTCAGGAGGTCAGGTTGGCCTTCTCCTTTTTATCCCTCTGCTGACAGCTGAAGACCCACGTTTGCAGGCAGACTTTTAACAATCATGATTGAGTCCCTGGATGCCATTTTTTTAGTCAAGGTAGTTTTTAATGTTTTGCCTGTCTTAATTATTCAATGCATTTTCATGGGTTTTATAGTTTAATTGTTTTTAATGTATATTTCACTGCACTGAATACTGGGAGCCACTTTGAGTCCCCTTATCGGGAGAAAGGCGGCCTGTAAAACAAACAAGCAAGCAAGCAAACAAACAAACAACAATAGACCCAGTAGTAGACCTTAGGAAAGTTCCTGTTTTGGCATATCAACTCCCCAAATCATTCAGGCAATGTTGGTAATGGCCATGTTGTTGCTGATTCTGGAAGTTGTAGTCCCCTCTGGAAGAAGGAACGTTTCCAAACTCAGTCTTCCAGCAGTCTTCTTGCATTACTGTGATTCTCATTCAAACAGAAATGGAATGAGGGGAAAGGATGCCATGGGACCTCTCCCACCCTTTAAGCTAGTATTTCCCAACCTGGAGCCTTCCAGGTGTGTTGGACTCCAGCTCCTATCATCTCTAGTCTGACAATGATGGGAATTTGAGTCCAAAACATCCAGATGTTGCTGGGCTGGGAAGGCTGCCTTAAACCAACCAGATACTTGCACAGCCATAAAAGAAGGATGGACACGATGACATGGAACAAGAGCAGGGAGCAGAGTTGGGAGGCAAACACCCCACAGCTCATTGTGTTATATATCTGGTAACAGTTTAATGTTCTGGTGTTTTGTACGTCATAGTACAATATATACAATGCTGGAGTCGCTGCCAAGCCGAGGCTTTGGGCAGCGCAACTCACTCTTTGCCCCCCCCCCATGGATGGCGCGGGACCCTACAGGTCTCATGAGAGTTGTTGGAAGAGAAATAGGAATATGTGGCTATATAGGGGGCTTTACCCCTTCTTACCGTCCTCTTCTTTTTCTGGATCCCACCCGCCCGCCCTATTCTAGTGTGAGTTTTTCTGGTTGCCTTTGGGGGCCGGATAGGAATTTTTGACCCCCATCCTGATTGGCCATTGGATTGGGGGGGGGATTTTTTGCCTGTCCCACACTAGTACGGCTTTGGAATAACCTTCCATCAGAGATCCGCCTGGCTCCCTCGCTGGGTGTTTTTAAGAGCCAATTGAAAACTTGGCTCTTCAGGCAGGCCTTCCCTCCTGTCACTATTTGATTTTATTTTATTATAATTTTTTTCCCATCTTGAGTATTATTAATATTAATATTATTGTTTTGAATTGTTTTATTTTAATTTTAATTGTTCTAATGTTTTTATATTTAATGTTTATGGAACCCGCCCTGAGTAGACTTTGTCTAAAAGGGCGGGATAAAAATTGAATAAATAAATAAATAAATAAATAAATAAATAAATAGTACGGGCTGTTGGCAATTATGGTGGAAATTCGGTCACACTGGCGGGTAGTGCAGAAAATTTATTTTATTTTATTTATTTATTTATTAGATTTCTATCCCGCCCTTTTAGACAGAGTCTACTCTGTCTAAAAAACAGGTATTTTCCGGTGAGTCCCACTGTAAGATCAGGTAAGCTAACAGCGCATTGGACCTCCCAGGGCTGCGGATCGTGCAATTACAGCACCTGGGGGAGAAACATGCGCTGGGCCACTTCTGGACCAACAGTCATCAAGTAAAGATGGCTCGAGGTCTGGGGGTGTTTATTTAGCGGCCAGCTGGGTTCCTGTGGTCTTTAAGACCGCAAGAACAGGGGGCTGGGGACTCGCCCATATGTTGATTGATTTACCTGTTCCCGCACTACCGCAGGCCCCTCTTTGCCAAATGATTGGCAAATTTTGAATTACAATCAATAAAGTGTGGCCCATGTTTTAACCTATACTACTTGTCTCGCGTCTTTATTCCGGGGTTGGGGGGCAATGACAGTTGCTGAGTTTAACTGTCTTGCTAGACAGGGATTAGTCTTGTTTGTTTGTTTTTCTTGTTGTTTTTTTTTCCTTTTCCTTCCTCTTCCCCATTTGAGTGATTTCTATCAGGATGTTCTTTTAAGATTCTGCCTTGCAAGGCACAGATAGGGGGCCAAATTTCATGGCTCAATTTATTCATCCTGAAGTTTGCGTAAGAGTCATGTCTGCAAAGTGCTGCCATTGAAAAACCCTCTGCCATCTATAAACTGGCCTCAGGGTTGCTGGGATGAGCCACGTTTCCAAAGAACTGCAGCTGCACCTACACCCTAGAGCAGTGATGGCGAACCTATGGCACGTGTGCCACAGCTGGCATGCGGAGCCCTTTCTTCTGGCACGTGAGTCATAGGTCGCTACTCCCCCGCCCCCTGCCCCCCTACGCAGCCAAACCTCATGAGGCAGCTGCAGCCGGGATTCCCCCTTCCACCGCCACTTCCAGGTCCTCCGGGTCCGTCGCCATGATTCCCCCTTAAACCTCTACTTCCGGTTCCGGTCTTCCGGGTCCTCCGTGTCCGTCACCATGATTCCCCCTTAAACCTCTACTTCCGGTTCCGGTCTTTCCGGGTCCTCCGTGTCCGTCACCATGATTCCCCCTTAAACCGCCACTTCCGGTTCCGGTCTTCCGGGTCCTCTGGGTCCGTCACCATGATTCCCCCTTAAACCGCCATTTCCGGTTCCGGTCTTCTGGGTCCTCCGGGTCCGTCGGCATGATTCCCCCTTAAACCTCTACTTCCGGTTCCGGTCTTCCGGGTCCGGGTCCACCACCCGCTGTTCCCCCCCCCCCCCCATTTTGGGCACACGAGCCCAAAAAGGTTTGCCACCACTGCCCTAGGGAGTCTGTCTCACAGCCATTTGTCTCTTCTGACAACATCTTCCTTGCATCATCAAACCAATAAACATCTAGCTCCTTGTTCCATCTAGCTAATGGGTGATCTCTAAAGAATACTCTTGCCTGAACAGTTATTCTTTTCTTTGCTGCCACATTGGTCAGTTAGTGATTGACAACATAGTTGGGAATGCTAACCAGGAACAAAGAAAAGAAAACATGTACTTCGATGGCAATATCTACAACCAGAGTAAAAAGATAGAGCATCCCTTAAAAAGGACTACACCGAAGGGAGGACTACATCTCCCTTTTGTTGTTATGTACCTTCAAGTTGTCTCCAACTTATGGCAACCCTATGAATGAGAGATCTCCAAAATGTCCTGTCTTCCACAGTCCTACTCAACTCCGTGGCTTCCTTTGGAGAGTCAATCCATCTCATATTTGGTCTTCTTCTTTTTCTTCTGCCTTCAACTTTTTCCAGCATTATTGTTTTTTTTCCAGAGAATCCTGTCTTCTCATCATGTGCCCGAAGTAGGACTGCCTATGTTTCAACATTTTTGCCTCCAGAGATAGTTTAGGTTTGATTTGATCTACTTTTTTTTTTCCTTTCTGGCAGTCCTGAGTATCCACAAAACTCTCCTCTAGCACCACATTAATATCATATTACACATACGGAAAGCTAGTCTAAATTCAGATGAAGGAGGAATGAAAATAGGCGGAAGAAGCTCTTGGCAGAGTGTAAATTTATAGCATAGAAACTTATAGCGACGCAGCAGATAATGCAGAGAGACCTACAGAGCAGAAATAGCTTCAAATCTCCCCAAAGCAGACCATCCCTCTGCATTCTTCCTACGTGGGGTTTGAGTGGCTACATCAAATTTAATGTGCTAGGATGTGTCTTTCTTTCAGACAGCACAGATAATGTTATATTGCCTTGGACACAGCAGCATGCGTTTTTTTATTATTATATTACAGTTTTAAAAATGCCTTGCACCTTGCTAAATAAGAGGATTGAAACAATCCCTAATATAAATATATCTGTCTGTTTCTCTCTCTCTCTCTCTCTCTCTCTCTCTCACACACACACACACACACACACATACACAGATAATATTAATAGAATATTCATGAAACAATCGTGACGGTAACAACAAAGGTGATGGTGGGGAGGATGATAGTGATGACGGATTTGTTCTCTCTGTACGAAATGCTGCACATGAAGCTCTCGATGTGATCCAACATGACAATCGCATCCTCATACATATCGCTGCAACTGCAGCTGTTGAAAGATTGGGTTGTGAATTAGGAAGCCTCTGATTCATATTTCACTCCTGCCATGATCTTACTCAAAGACAAGTCACAATCCCTTAATTTCAGCATCTGATCTGCAAGATAAGGATAACATTGGCCTACCTTGCAGTTTTGTTGTTGGTCAGAGCATGGGGTGTGCTTTGAACTCTCTAAAGTGCTTTTTAAATGATTAGAAATACAGTTACTGGGAATCTGGCTTGTGCTCAGACATTTCAGTGAAAGCAGCAGAATGCTATTGAGATTTTGACTCAAAAAGCATTATCCTCACTTCCTGCTTTCGGTCTGTCGGTTACACCAAATGTGGATGCATTTGTGGTTTGCTTGGGAATACTAATAAAACATTTTATCCATAGTTTATTGGTCCCTTTGAAGCAAACTCTACTAACGCTTTTGAATCATTAGGATTATAATTAGTTTTGATAAACAAAATTTTTACTGTATGATAGGAAGTGAAAAGAACAGCTATCCATTAAAACAAACAAATACACTTGCTAACATATGCACAGGATCCTTTGCTGATCATGCCGAGTATTCTTTTCCAATGTACCTTCATAGAAACATGGCACTCCACTTTAAGAGTTGCAGTCATGCTACTCTGATTTTGTTCCATCAGCATGGTTTGTCTATTTGTTTCTGGGCCCATTTTGGACTGCTTGCTTTCAAAGCCTTGAAGAGTCTGGAGCCATGACCTCTGGTGGACTGATAAATAGCCCGAAGTAAATAATAAGCAGGGCCCTATTGGTGTTTGCATAACTCACCACAACTGGTTGTAGCTAATTGCTGAGGCTGAGGGTATATCTCAGTCATGCAACTGCTCATGCACCCAACTATATAACTAAGATGTGCTCGGCACCTTGTCAATCCACTGCAATTAGCTGCATCAGATTATATCCTTATGGAAACACCACTATGATTCTGCCATTGTGTTTACCAAGTGTTTTGCGGAGACAAGGGGTGAAAGCCATCCGTCATAGAGACATATCTGGCATTTAACATACTGTCTCCTTCCACATTCGGTGAGGAAAGCAAAGCTGCTGGTTAATAAAGTCCCAGGCTCAGGAAAAGATGAAGCCGACGAAGCAGGGACTTTAAAGCTCAGTGTAGAAGACAATGAGGCCTTCTTCACTCCCAAGAGCTGGGATGTTGTCCCACCTCTTCTTACAACTCAGCTCCTGAGTCCCCATTACCCATAGGATCAGGCTGCTGGTTCCCTGAGAGTCCAGGATCTGCAGGATTAGGTCCCTGGTTCCTCGAGGGTCTGGGCCACGAGGTCTTCCACATCCTCAGGCTTGTCCGCGCCGGAGGACTCCTCTGTCGACATCATGACACACACTTCTGTTTGTGTTTGGTCATTAGAAGGAAAACACAGGCCTTATTTACAAGTCTGATTGCCATGGCAGCTTTCTCTAAAAGGAATTTCTACTTGGGGAGGTTAATTCAGAGAATATGTATTCTCTTTTTGTCTGACACTGAAATGACCATCTCAGCACCACCTGGAAATGTCACCTTGGTGGATTTTGTAATTCTCTGAATTCTGCAGCCAACATGGTTACAGCAGTCCAGAAAAGTAACATATAGAATCCAGAAAACTAACATTTCCACCACTGTATCTCAGGAGCTGATTTTGAGTGTCGTGAAAGGACAACAAACCGTTTATTGTTTAATTTATCATTATTGTGTTTTTGCTGCCAGATGCAGAGAGAGAGAGTTATCGGATTTTCTGTTCCAGATGTCAAAACAGCACAGCTGATCTTGAGTTCTGTCCATCTTGACTGGGGATGTGTGTGTGTGTGTGTGTGTAATGGAGGAAAGAGTGCATTTGCCACTGTCTCGGGCAGCAGAATGACTTGGACAAACTCTGCCTCTTACAAAATCCCTGTGCTTGCCCTGCTTTTCAGTTTAACAAGAACTGGTTGCCCTGTTCATTGCTACTGCGAGAGGAACAGAATATACTCCTGGGGAAAACATGGGTCTTTGTGGAAACCTTAAATGTAATCTTACTGGGTAAAGCATTAGCATTGGGTTTCTGGACAAGGTGTGGCAATGACAGGAAAACTGAAGAACAGGACAATGAGTGCTAACAGCTGTGTATATGATTTCACATGCTGTGTTTACCACATACGATGACATCAGTGAGTTCTCACCATATTGGAACAAGAAAAGGAAAGAGTAACACCTATCAAGAATGCTTCTAGGAAAAATGGTAGGATGAGCAAATGCATGATATGTTTAAATTACTGTACAGGGCACACTGTCACTTTTATATTTTGAATAGAGAAATCGCAAATATTTCCTACTTTGGAGGATTAGAACAGCTAATTTGTTTAGTGGTTTGTCAACCATGCTGATAGAGACTGGAGATTCGGAGCAAAATATACTTATTTTCTTTTCTCCTTAAACTTCAAGAACTATGCTTGCAGACAAATGACATGATATGGGAAAGAAAAAAGTGGGGAAATGATACATACAGAGCCACACGGAAGATCTTGTGGTACATGGTCAGGCTTTATTAGTTGGGCACTGGTTGCTTTATTTTATGATTAGATTACTGAGACAATGTGGAGGCAGACCTCTGCTGCTGTGGAGCTTCAACCTTTATACTATATAACTTCTCCTGTTTCTGTAGGGAGCAGAAGGAGTCTAGGTTTCTCGTCTGATATTCTCTGAGATCGGATCAGTTTATAGATGCTCCAGTTTCCCTCAAATGCATTCTGTGAAAGTGACAGAATTGGTAGCTACTGCCATATCACTAGAAACAGAAGACAGGGTAATCAGTTATTACTTTACTTCTGTAGCTTAAGCCACTTTAAAAAAAATGAGATGCTAGCCAAAGCCAGCTGGTTTAACTGACATGAGTCTCTCTGTTAGGTTCCTATCTGTACATAATTGCAAAAAGCCTATTTTGTTATCTGATTGTACAAGTATTTCTGGTGTCACAACCTTATCTAATTTGGCCCATTTCCTCAAGAGGTTTAGTGTGTATATTTTACTGTAGATGAAAGAAAACGAGATTAGTTTTGTCCTCTTCTGACATCTTCCTCGTCAGCAAATTCCAAGGAACGATTTCTTCTGATCTCTTGTAAAGCTAATGTAGAAGACATATCATTCAAAGTGCATGTGTTGCTAATTATTGTAAACTGAAGACCGTTTGTCTAGAACAACAAAGGTTTTAGTAAATAACTGGGACATTCGTGCACTTGCATAAATCGAGAATAACATTCACTGTGCTGAAAAATTTTGAAAATTTTTTTGCTAATGAAAACAACATGACCTTTTAAGAAAAAAAAGAAACTTTTGTTTATTTACCACGAACACCTTATAGATAGGATTTGTTTCCAATTTTAGAATTGAGTACACATTTTACATTGTTGTAAGCCGCCCAGAGACCTTTGGGTAGTGTGGGTGGCATATAAATTAAATAAATAAATAATAATAAATATTTTAGTGGTTTTGAATGGTTTCTTTGGACCCAACATTGCCATCACTATGTTAAAAGGCATGTATTAGAATTTGGGGTAAATGTTGATGTAAAATGTTGTGTAACCAGGAATAACAAGAATTTTAACTTGTAATGTAGGATTTGAAGGATTTATTATTGATTCTGTCCACATTTTGTTCCTCAGTAGGGGTTGACATGGGTGATACCACTTCATGGATTTCTCTTACTTTGGTGTTTTCAGGCATGGTCAACTCCTTTCCTTTACTGTCCATATAGTAGGTTTACAGGAAAGTTTATAGAATTTAAGCTACAACCATCACTGACTAGACATTAAACCCTACTGGACACAGTAGCTTTTATTTCTGAGTGAATATGAGTAGGATTTTTCAAGCAGATGGCCCTGTGAATTTATCTCGTTACATGGCAGAACGCCTACTACCGGCTGGGACTGCTCATCCTACTCCTTCCTCTCCGGCTGGATGGCTGAGGCATTAACCCTGAGGGAAGCCTGGAAGGAGGGAAGGAGGAGCAGTTGCACCTGACTGAGAAGGCCCCAGCACTGGAATGAGCTGCCAACTGAAATTTGCCTAGTCTCCGCCTTGGTGTCTTTCAAGAAACTTTTTTTTAAAAAAAGAACACATCTGTTTCATCAGGCTTTTCAAGATCTTCCAGTTTAAGAATCTGCTGACTTCCAGCCTTTTATTCAAATGCCACCAATTTTTAATTAGTTTAATATTTGTTTAATTTATTTAATTAACTTAGTCTTTGATTATATTGTTTTTATGTCTTGTGATTGTTATAAACCACCCAGAGTAAACATCAGTTAGATGGGCGGTATATCAATCAATCAATCAATCAATCAATCAATCAATCAATCAATCAATCAATCAAACAAACAAACAAACAAACAAAAATATCAGCATGTATGAAAAAACAGAACAAAATAAAGCAAAAAGCATTTTGGCATCTTCAAGACTTACAGCTTTATGTCAGTGTGACCTTGAGTCTGAGGAAGTGGATTGTAATTTCACACCAAAATAAATCCATTAGGTTTAAAGTTGTCACTATCCTTTTGTTTATATATGCATAGGATCATACTCTTGGTATGAATCAAGGTAAACTGCAAACCATAAAGCAAGAAATGGAATGTAGAAACATTGCAGTGCTTGGTGTCAGTGAACTAAAGTGGACTTGATTGGGACATTTTCAGTCAGACAACTACAAAGTGTTCTACTCTGAGAATGACAAAATTAGAAGAAACAGAGTGACTCTAATACTGAGGCAAGATGTAGTACAGGCAATTAAGGGCTATAATGTAAGGCCTTAATCATATCAACTAGACTCCGTGGAAAAACTATCAACATAACCATCATTCAGGTCTATCCTCCAACTACCGATGCTGAAGAAGATGAAATAGAAAGCTTTTTTGCAAGCATCCAGGAGGAATTTGATCACACGCCAAAACAAGGCCTGCTTAGATGACTGGAATATAAAGCTGAGAACAAAGCAGAACCAAATTTGGCTTGGGGGAAAGAAATGAAGCAGGTTAACAACCCATAGAGTTCTGTGAAGCCAGCAAGCTGTTTATTGCAAATACATGCTTCAAACAACCAAACAGAAGACTTCACACATGGACTTTAATAAATGGTAATTATAGAAATAACATTGACTACATAATTGGAAGCAGGAGATGAAGAAGCTGGGTTATCTCTGCCAAAATAAGACCAGGAACAGGTTGTGGTAGTGTGATATATTGTGGTTTTTAAAAATTGAATATTGTAAGCCACCCAGAGAGTGGCAACATCAATGAGGCAGTAAATAAATAAATAAATAAATAAATAATCCAACATTAGAATAAAACTTGGGAGGGGCACATTAAAAGAATTGTAGTGCCAAAATATAATTTAAACAACATTCCTGATGAATTTAAAGTCCACATAAGGAACGAATTTGCATCATTAAACTCAATTGACTGTCAACCAGGCAAACTGTGGATTGAAACCAGAGATATTATTATGGAAGAATAGAAAAAGACAATTCCTGTAATAAAAGGAAAAGAAAAACTTAGATGAGTGATGTAAGAAAATTATCAAGGACAGGCAAGAAACAAATGTAAAAGATCACAGAATTAGGGTCAGAACTCTGAATGCAGTATTTCAACGATTTTCACATGGAGACAAACAGAACTATTATAATATCCAAATAGAGGAAAACAACAAAAGGGGAAAAGCAAGATATGTTTTCCAGAAGATCTGAGAAATCAAAGGGAAATTTAAGCCTAGATTGAGAATGCTGAATGACCAATAGGGAAGCACATTATATTACCAGAAGAAAATAAATAGAAAGGGCAAACAGTGTACTGAACATCTATACAGGGGAAATGACTCCTGGCAGACTCCTTTGAAGAGGAATCCTATGTCAAAGAACCTGCAGTTCTAGAAAGTAAATTGAAAGCTGCCCTGAAAGCACTGGGAAGAAATAAATCACCAGGGGTAGATGAAATACCATTGAAACTATTACAAGTCACAGAGACTGAATCTGTCAAAATCCTAGCAAGAATATGCCAACAAATGTGGAAAACAAAAGAATAGCCCAATACTCTTGTACTGCCAATCACCATGTATGGGTGTGTGAAAGCTGGACAGAAAGGAAAGTCGACAAGACAAAAATTGGCTTGTTTGAAATGCTGGAGGAGAGCTTTGCGGATACCCTGGACTGCCAGAAAGATGAGCAAGTAAGTCCTAGATTAAATCAAGCCTGAACTATCAGGTAGGTAAAAATGATATGCTCCTTTGGGTATATTATGAGAAGGCAAGATTCTCTGGAAAAGACAGTGATGCTGGGAAAGCATGAATGCAGCAGGAAAAGAGGAAGACCAAATACAAGATGGATTGACCCCCTAAAGGAACCACAGGCTTTTGTTTAAAAGAGCTGAGTAGGGCTGTGGAGGACAGGACATTTTGGAGATATCTCATTCATAGGGTTGCCATAAGTCGGAGGTCACTTGATGGCCCATAACAACAATGTGTGAAACCCCCATTATGAACTCATTGGGTGCATTTCCATGATATGTTAGAGCAATTAAGGAATCCATAGTAATCTTGGCTTGTCATGAATAAGTATCAGGTTAGTGCATACTGCTTGATCGTTCCCATTTGCAGCAGGAGTGGCTAAATGAGCTTCTTCCTTTCAGGATTGTTCCCTTCTTAAGCAACTGGAAGATGAATTCCAGCTTTGTTCATAATTTCTGTGCTTTAGTGGGAGGGAACACTCTAAATGCAAGTAGCCAGCTGCTAGCCCACACCGTGGAGCAAAACTTAATGGAAATGGTCTAGCAGAATCCAGCTGCACACTGCTTGTTCACTGATAGCCATGGTTCCCTTGCATCCTTGGTTTGATATGTCAGGCATTTCAGCTGTCCAGCCTGCAATCTCCATCTTGGGACTGAATTTAACTGTGGACCTCTCCTCTACAACATTTGGTCAGACTTTCTGACTTTATTTTTTCTTCCCGGATTCCCTGGTTTTGTAGAGAACTGAACAACTTGTGTACCTGTGGGTCATTTTGATTGCTCCTAATATTGACTTTTTATCCCACAGTCATTAAACTGATGGGTTCTTAAATTTTTTAGTGTGTGTGTGTGTGGGGGTAAATCTCACAGAAAATCGGAATCATACTAAGGTCCATGCATTCATTCCTGAAAAGGAAACAGAGCTGAAATGCTCCGCTCATTAGCATGAAGCACGCTGAACTAGCCTGAGAGGAAACATCAGCCAGTGTTTATTTTTCCACCACAGACTTGAGATCTCAAGTGTTTCCTGAACTCTCCAGGTATTGTTCCCATTCATAAGGGGTATTTCTTGGGGGGGATGGGTGTGAAAGAATATTTCTGGGTATGCGAGGATATTTTATTAATGCTTTCAAGAATGTAACATCAAATATATGACTAAGACCATTGTTCTTATAGCTACCCTCCACCCACCCAAAATAAAAATCTTTTTCCTGTTTTCTGGCTCTCTACATCAATAAATAAAACATATTCCTTGTTATCCTTTTTTATATGAGCAAAAGAAGACACTAGGTTGAGTTCCAGCAACAACTTGTAGACAGAAAAATATACCGTGCTAATTTTTCTCCTGCTGCCGCATAACCCTCCATTCCTTCCCCACAATCTGTTCAGAAGGTTAGGGGACACTCCAAACCTAAGGTGAGAGGATATTTGTTAGAGAAAGAGGGAGCAGTTGGAGGATGTTAGCCTGACCATGAAAATCCTAGAGACTGAGGAGACAGAACAGGCAAAAATTGCCTCCTCCCCACACCTTTCCTGCTGGGAGAGCATCCAGAGTAGACTTCCATTTGAGAAGGTTTCTAGTAATCAAATTAAAATTCCAACCCACAATTTTGGTGTGGCAGCCAAGTGACCGAGGCGTGGTACTGTAAATGTTAATGATTCTTATGATATCCGTGTGCCCTAACTTATAGAAGAAAATTACCTATTTGAAAGCAGTCTTTGCTTGAAATTCTGTTCAATTTGAGGTCAGTGTAGTGACATAGAACCTTGAAAAGAGAAAGCAAGGGCCTTGCATTTGCCTGTCAACCTGGACTGCAAATTGAATGGACATATACATTGTTGTTTTGTTTTTGTTTTTAAATTGTGGCCAGAGATACTGAATTTGTGTCTACACATCCAAATTAGCTGATGCAAATTTTATGTAAATGCTGAGTCCCCTTATCTTCTATTTTGGTGATGTACTGTATAAGTGGTCACCCTAACAGCACATGACAACAATAATATACTTAGATGTTACGTGGGATATTGAACACTAATTTTTTGTGCATGCAATATCAGGAGCAAACTATCTGAGACTATCAACTGCATATAGAAGCATTGCTTTCTGAAGCCATAGAAGACAGTCAGATGTCTTTTATGCCCATTCAGAGGTAACCATGGGCATTATTTGCAACTCGGTTCAGGCACAGAGCTGTGAAGGGAAACCTCATTATCATTGTCTAATTACAAGCTCAGTGTTTTGTGTAGTTTGGCTCTTAGTAATGTTTTAGCTAGGGAAGGTCAATATACGGCTGTGGATAGAAAAACAGTAGCTTTTTCTCGATCTTGGCACTTGTACTAGGGAATGTTTACTGAATTTAGCAAAACTTCAGTGTACCCATATATAGAATGGCCGACTGCAATTGTTTGGACTTAAACTATTCATAGCTAACACATGTGCAAGGATTTCGATGAGTCTGGTCTCAATGTGACAAAGGACTCAATCACACTCAGGTTTTTGCATCAGGTTTAGCATGCTTGAAAGCAATTTAAAAATCTCCAGCTACACGATGTACAGCTAAGCGCACATTATTTCAGGCATGAAGCGGGTTTTTAAACACCCACATCAGGCTTGTATGTTTTAAATTGATTCTGGTTATGCTTTTTTAAAAAAATCATTTATGCATATGTGATTGCCTGGGTTGGAGTAAATATTGTCTGTAGAGATTGGCAGAGTTTGCTGAAATGGGTGCCAAGTACAATGGGTTTTGGATGTCAGGATACCCTCCAGTCTGAACTCTTCTCCCCATCAATCCATTTTTATTTTAGTGCTGCATTGATCTATTGCTATGCCAGTTCAAAACTTATATACAAAAAAGTAATTATAAAAAACCCGAGACTGGGGACAGGCTTCTGCTGCTGTCACCCCCCGGCAGCTGGGCTAAAACTCATGATTCTTCCTCCCTTGCCGCCTCTGGTGCACCAGCAAAGGGAGCCCTGAAGCTACCTCCTCTGCTATGGAACGTACATAAGTGGCTTTGTGTCTTGCTGGCAGCCTGCTCTCATCCCTGGATTGATGCCTCTTCCTGGAAACTCCCCCTTGCCGTTCTGCTGTGTCCCCATGCTCGGCTCCGTGGAATTCCTGATGGCTGGAGAAAGCCATCTTATCTTAGAACTGCAGAGCTGGAAGGGACCCTATGGATTACGGATCATCGAATCCAGCCCTTGTCAGGGAGGCATAGTGGGGAATCGAACTCCCAACTTCTGGCTCCACAGCCAGATGCCTAACCCACTGAGCTATCCAGCAGTTTATGAGGATGCACACACTGACACAAAACCATGTGACGTTATACCAATTTCCAAAAAGCCCAAACCAGCTCCTGATTTAATTCAACAGTGTAGTTGCATCCTCATTGTGAGTCCAACATGTAGCAACACAAAGGGAATCTGCCACTGTGCACTGGAGCTGTTCAGAAAATCATTTTGTACACTGATGTGCATATTTACTTAGGAGAAAATAATTGTTGTGGTCAATGGGGCTTACTCCCTACCAAGTAGAAGTCCTTAGGATTACAGCTGTGGTTTGCCATATTCCTTCATTTTTAGAATGGTTGCCTCTCCTAATGTTTGATGATGTTCTGTTTACTAAAAGTGTTTTCAAGTTTAAATTCACTTCAAAATGGGTAATTACTATTCCTTATTCCTAAAATTTTGTACTCATTGGTAACCATTGTTCAATCAGCTCATTTTCCAGCACCCTTGAGCTGCATGTGAAATCTCTTTGGATTTCACATGCATTTTTTATGTTTAATTGTATTTTATGGCTTAATTATTATGATGTAAAAGAGTATTTGTGCTATGTTTCATATTTTTATTATTGATTCATTGCTAGTCATTTTGAGACTTTTGTGAATATGGGACAGCAGAGTATAAATATAAAAATGTGTTTATAAAATAAAACTAAAATTTGCCATAAGTTTTTAAATTTTAAAAACAATCTTGTCCCTCATAATGTTTGTTTGTTTTGTTTTTTCCACGTCCAGGTCAGGATGAGATCCCGAAACCAAGGCGGAGAAAGCTCATCCAATGGGCATTTCTCAAAATCAAAGCCCATTATCTACACCACAGATAATCAAAACATTCAGGAAGATGGAAAGAAAAAAGCCAAATCTAATCGGAAAGAGGATGAGGCACCAGGCTCAGGAACGGTCAAGAAGCACAGCAAATTATCAGGTCCTAATGAACGGAAAACCAAGAAATCAATAGAACTATCTAGAGAGGACCTGATCCGGCTCCTCAGTATAATGGAAGGAGAACTTCAGGTATACCAGAATTTTTTTTCTTTATCTTTTTTTAAATATATATAAACTACAAAAGACTTTGATGCCTTTACATAAGATGTAAGACATCAGATGTGTGGTGTGTTCTCCCTTGCTGTAAGTTTTCAAGCAGAAGCTGTCTCTTCTCCCAAGTATTTATAGGCTCATGTGTAGGGTTAAAGGGGGAAAATGAATGTTGGCACACCCATCCTACCTCCCAATTTCCCTGTATATCTGGCTGCCTTTTAGACCATCATATGTTCAGCACAAGTGTCTACAAAGGGTTCTATAAGCATCTTCAACCAAACATACCTACGGAACTCCCATGATCAGACAACCATAGACAAGCATTTCCAAAATTCACCTGAAGTACAAGTGTTTTCTTTATTGCAATAATTCCATGCAGCTTCCAAAACTTCTTAAGTTTCTACAAAGCCTTTTATTTCTACATAGCTTTTAGATTCCGTAAGCATAACATGAAATCTAATAATATTAAAATCATGTAACTTTTGAGAAGTCACAGGCAAAACTTAAAATTACAGAAACATCTCCTTTCAAGAATAAAAGTTTAAAAGTAAAAGAGAACAATGTGACTATTTAAAATGCAATCTAAGGCAAGAGCTACATCTCCTAAAATATTAAAGTAATCAAGAATAAAAATATTTAAGGTTTTAAAAACATTATTTAACTCCAAGGATATTGAGACACACAGAAAAACATTTCTATGTAGATCTCATCCATGTTCATTTTTCAGCCTAAGTGAAATCAATTTGTTTACTTTCTGGACCTGCTTTTTTTTATCGGTGGCCTTGGATAAAATGCTCTTTCAGCCACAACTCACTCTGATTCCTCTTATTGATGCCCAGTGTGAAAAAAACACCATTTATTTATATATTCTAATATTTGTTACTTAATTCTGCCAGAAAACAATAGCTATTGCATTTAAGCAGAGGTTGTTGCTATTTAGCAGCAGCTTTTGTTTACATTAGTCGCTCAATGGCAATGGGCCTGCCATTAAGCAAAATGATAAACAATGTCACACACCTGCCCAGAAGCAAAACAAAATGTATTTACACCAATTACCCATCAGATGTCAGTATTTACTATTTCCATTACTCTTGTTTATAGATTGGAAAGCAAAACGGAAATGGAGATTGCCAAAGACATGCTTGCCAGACTGGATTGTAGTAAACAATATCTTCATGCCACAAGTTTAAAAGTACTTTACTTTTAAGGCAGTTTTTAGGGCATTTTCTATATCCCCTATAATTGTTCTAATGTTTAAACAAGCAGTGTATGTCTCCCTGACAGGAGGGAGACAGAAGTGCAAGAAGGTGTGGTGTTGGGACTTAGCTGGATTCCCACATATCCCCCCCCCCCACCTTAAACCTATGCACAAGCAGGGAGCACCTGTATAGAACTAAGAATTCGAGGGAATTCTTGGAAAAAAAGGAAAAGCTGGTCTCCTCTCTGAGGTCCAGAAAGACCAAAGGTCAAGGAAAATGAGAGGTCTAAATTAATCCGCAAGATCTCCTGGAACAAAATGAGGACCCTGGTAGCCCACAATGTCTGTCTCACAGCAGCACTAATCCCATGATTTTCCCTTGTAAAATTACAGAAACAGAAGAAGGATCCCAGAAACCCACATCATGCTTCCCCATCCCAAAAAAACAGGCAATGAAACTCAGTTTGAATCTTCTTCTCTGCTTTTGCTGATGTGCTCATGTGAACATAGGTGTTGAAATAATTGATTCTCAGAGCTGTGTGTTTGTGTTTAGAAAAAAAAAAATGAGGGGAAATGTAATTTCCCTCATGAGTTTTAAGATGGATGACTCCATGCTGTTGAATCCAGGGGAGTGGGCAAGCCAAGTCTGGCCTGAGACAAGATGATGATAAGCCAAGTGCAAAACCAGCCAAGGTGAAGATTCTGGCAGGGCTTTCCATCTAGTAAAATGATATAATATACCACAGCATGTTATATGTTTTGCTCTTTGTTGCCTATAGTTAGTTTTAGTCAGTGATTTGCTCAGTATTGTTATTTATAGAGGTTAATCTGCATTTAAGAGATGGCATCAGATGTATTCCAATAATACTGAACATAGCTTGCAAATTATTTTTTTGGACTACAATGCCCAGAATCCCTCAGACAGCATCTGAGAGATATAGTTCCAAAATTACTGTTCCAATCTGTTGTGTTGAAACAGGCATACAACTTTTATGTCTAGTTTTATGTCTACTCCATATTCCATGCTCAATGGTGTGGAGATTTGCCATTTCAGACCCATCCTCAAAGCAGGCACCAATGCATATATCTGTAATTCTACCCTGTAGGAATGACTGAATAAACTGTCACACCATATGGCAAGAGTGAAGGTTAGCCTGACTCTTGCCATTAAAAATTATGCTATCATGTTTTAATTTTTCCACCCAATTTTATATCATTTGCAAATTTGATAAGTATTCCTTGCACTCCCTCACCCAAATCATTAATAAAAATGTTGAAGAGCACCATCCTAAGGACTGAGCCTTGTGGTACCTCACTTGTTACCTCCTCCCAGTTTGAGAAGGAGCCATTGATAAGCACTCTCTGAGTTGTTGGCTTTTGTGCGTGGAATGGGAGGAATGTTGATTTGTTCTTGGCCCTGAGCAGCAAAATACATTGGGTCAGCCCTAGAAGTCATGCAGGGATAAGTAAGAGCAGTGGAGTTCTGCTAACAGACGCTACCTTCACCATACCCATTGCAATCCCCTTTCTACATCCCAGGCCTCTTCTGAAAGCCCTTGGCTCTCAAGAGAGACTTCTGGGGAGCAAAGGAGGCTGCAGTGGCATGGAACCTGCCTTACACAAGCGCTGTGTTGGGCAGTGGTCTAAAGCAGCCCCTTAATATAGTTCAGTACACTTAGTGTATAGTGCACACAGTATACCATGTAGCTCCAACCATATAGATGCATATGTTATTATAATTGCTTTCACACAGTAACATGGATATGCCTCAACTATGTTGGAGTGGGAACTGAAAAGTATTAGAACTGCAGAGCCGGAAGAGACCTTAAGGATCATTCAAGGAGGCACATTCTGGAATCAAACTCCCAACAACCACTGAGCTATCCAGCAGTTCCTATGATGCCTCATTTGGTCCTCCTTCTTGCACTGTCTTAGCCAATCACACTCGGGACCCTGTGTGGATTTCGCTCTTATGCTCTTTTCCTTAGGAATGGGGCTTGAGCAAAATGTATGGCTTATCAAAAGTTCATTTAAATGAGAACAAATACAAAACATCTAATCCTCTTTCAGGAATCCTGCTTTGTATCTGGGTTTCAGGCTCCACCTATTGGCTAAAACAGAACAAGTGCTATGGAATGTCCTCCATTGACCTCCTCTTCTGATGTTGTGTGGATTAAATATGGAAAATTTGAAAGAAAAGTCACACCAGATGCTTGAACAACTGGTATCTAAACAATCCAATTAGTTTATAATTATTAGCTAATAAAATTTGATCTGAATAAAATCTGAATGCCACAGGTCTTTACTAGAAACCTAGAAATTCGATATGACTCTGTGTGTGTGTGTGTGTGTGTGTGTTCAGAGACCACAATTTCTATAGTTAAATATTAATTATTAAGCCATCTCGATGATTATATTGGAACTAGATATATGCATATTTGTGGTTTTGGACTGCAAAACCAGACATCATTTTATGTAATATGGGCATGGTGAAGTAACAATTCAAAAGTAATATAATCAGTGGTAACAAAGGCACTCCATTGGTATAGCAAGTGACTATTTTTAATTGTCATTTAAAGTTCTTTTCTGGAGTTCAAATCTGGTTGTCATTTGTATATGGCAAACCGGCTCAAACAAATACCGTACAAAAAAGCAACACCAAAACGCATTCAAAACAGTAAGGTACAACAATCCATTTAAAAAAAAACCACTCAGGCAGCCAGTCACTTCCACTGCATCACAACAGGAATACTTTACAGCAATATACCATTTCTGGGAAAATCAGTTTCTGTTTGAGCTACTGTGAGGACTACAGCCCAACTCAGAGGGAAGAGGGAAACTGGAAGTGGGTGGCAGATGATGTCATTACTCCTGCTAATCCGAAAGTCCCAGGGCTTTGGCCCTCTGAGCCCTGCGTCCACTACACGACTGCTTAAAACACAGCCAGTGCCTGCTGTATAAAACAGAAAAAAAGCAGAAGGCCAAACTCCTGATAGTGAACCTAGGCTTGATGATACAAGAGATTTGTAATGCTTGCCAGTTACAGGGTCACCATAATTTGGAATTGACTTAATGGCACACAATTATTATTAAACATGCTTAAAGGGTGCATTGAGAACATTACTCGTGTATACAAAAAATTAAAATACAGTGTGCCTCCTCTTTTCCCTGCCACCACTACTTTATGTGATTTGGTATGATTCATTTGTACCAATGCACTATCAGTATATCAGTACCACTGGTGTACTGTGTGTTTTGTCAGTACAAATAGGGCATTTCTGGGAGTTGTAGTCCAAACATGTAACTTGTCTTAGTTCTGACCAACCCTATAATTCTGTATAAATGTAGCAGGGCTACCCAATGATAAAGGCTTCGCCTGGAGGAATCTCATAAGAGGAGATATTGATTAGAAGGATTGTAGATTGACTTGTGCCATTTATAATGGCAATTGCTCCATTAATCCTGAAGGAAGCCAGCATTAAGCAGCTAGAAAGTGATGTCTCATTACCTGCCTGCTCTACATCAAAGGTTTTGAGCAAGACAAAGGAATATACTTTTTTGCTACTTGTCCTCTATTTTTGTGTATCTATATAGGTCAATGTCAGGGAGGGATTTCTATACACATAAATCCAGGACATGGTAGCTGCAATAGTTTCCAGGTTTTCTGTGTTCATTATATGAACAATGTTCCTATTTATTGGATTTTTAAACCCCAAAAAGGATTTTTTTCAGCCAAGAAACAGTTTTTGCTGGATGATGAGGAAGCTACACTATTTCAAAAGCCTCGGGCATTAAGGACTCTTCCAGACAGAGCATTTTGTTCTAAACATATTTCTCTCCCTTGGTGCCAAAGGAGTGCAAGTTCACTGACATCTACATCCACAGATAGTTTTAAAAATTCACTTCTATTTAAGAAAAGTGCCTCTGAGAAATTCACTTCTTTGCTGGAGCTTTTTCCTTTTTTAAAATAAGTAATAAGTTTCTTACCAGGAGGCTTTCCCCACAAACGTCTGCTTCCAATGGGAAGCAGTGCAGAGCTCAACTGGGCTCTACAAAGTGATGCTATACACAAAACATGCTTTCAGGAGAGACAATGACCAGAAATTCACCAAGAGAGTGGCAGTGCTATACTAAGCAAGATGAAGAATGTTGGATGGATGGTGGGGAAAATACTGAAAACACCAGTGCAGAAGCAGCGCTTTAAGGAAAACAAATTCTCTCTCTGGAAGAGCCTGTAATGTCTCTATTTTGAAAAACAGAAACTGGGGGAGAATCAGGACTGGAAAATTGCACCGCTAGCCCCTCTTTGCTTTTGTCTGAATAGCTGCAGTTTTACTTACCTACCTCACATACAACAGCTTCACTTTGGGGCAGCCAGTGGAAGCCCATGGGCACCAAGCGTAGCCTCTAGTCACCCCACAAGCCTTCCTCCAACTGGTGAAGAAAAGAACAGAGCTGTTCTGGTTCCCCTCAGTAACGCCAGCCACTGATAACCTGATGTGCACATAGTTATCTACAGATGGCTAAATTTGTCTGTGGGAACATTTTATAATAACTGGCTCCAGCAAACTCCGTGTTAGCTGGGTTATCCATTGTGATGCCTTCATTCCTGAAGCATGTAAGACATATCTCAACACACTTTAATTTGTGTATATAATCTAACAGAGTGACCTTTTGAGTCCGCTTCATGTGCTGCCAAGGATCAAGCAACCCTAGGCTCTGGTAACCTTCCTGTTGGGGTGATAATGCAAAAACAAAGCTCTTTTTCAGTATCAGCAAAATGAGAAGTGATATCTTCCAACTCTTCTAAACATCAAGCAGAGTAGAGTGAATTCCTTGTCATGGGAATTTGCTGTCCCTGGGCCAGACGGCAGACAATGAATTATGTCAGTGGGGGGAAAAAAAGCTCCAGTGGCCTGTTCTCTTCAGAGAACGGTGACATCATCCATGGAGTTCTCTCCGGCAATAAAGCAGAACCAAAAAGCTGTGTGGGGTGGGCAGAGAATAATAGACAGAAGTCCTCCAGCGCTCGTTCGATCTATTTCAAAGCCTGCTGTGAGAAGGAACAAAAAGGCCGCTTCCCTGTATCAGGGCCACCCCCGTCACCTCCTTGTCCTGTTCTCAGTTTTCAGCCTTTCTGGAGACACAGCTTATAGAAAGCTGCCCTGAGAGACAAAGGAATGTAACAGGTTCACTGGTTCAGAACAGATCTATGCTCTGCCCAGCCTAGTGCCCTACGTCTGACATCAGACTTTGCTGGAGACTTCAGGGCAGATGCCCATCCAGAAGCACAGCGTTATGTCACAGGGTACTGCTGCGCTCACTGAACTAGTCCAACAGAGTCATCCCCGGCCAATTCATTTGTGTGTCCTGAATAAGTGGCAAGTTTGTGATATGTATTTATTGGGTCAATCATTTTGCTGGTTTATGGGGAGAAGAATTGCTTAGGGTGTGAATACATACCGGGATTTGCCCATCTCTTTGATTCGCTCTGAGGACAGGCTAGCTTGCTTCTTTTCCTGGTGATCATGCGATGTAAGTGCCAGAGTGAAGCAGCCCGTTCCCAGAGCATTCCTACCTGTACCTTTTGGGCTCTCTGTCAGGGGCTGTTCTTTTTTAGATGTGAGCAGGATTGCTCCATTTTGGTTGTTATAGCGTGTGTGATTACTAGGATGCAACCAAAGCAAATACTGTATTTTTCCGTGTATAAAACAACACTTTTCCCTTAAATAATTAGACAAAGAATTGAGGGTCGTTTTATACACGGAAGGCAGCCGCTTTTCCCTGCCTTTTGTGAAGCCTGCGGGGCTTAGGAAGTGGGTAAAGCAGCCATGAAAGGGCTTCAGGATCAAAGGGCTGCGATCATGCAGCCCTTTCATCACTGCTTTACCCGAAGGGAGCCTTCCCTTCCTTTTTGCTAAGTCCCATGGCTTCGCAAAAGGCAAGGAAAAGCGGCGGTCACTTTGACAGCTGCTTTTCCTTGCCTTTTGCGAAGCCACGGGGCTTAGCAAAAAAGCCCCATGGCTTCGCAAAAGGCAAGGAAAAGCGGTGGTCAAAGGGAGCCCTTTGATCCCTGCTTTTCCCTTCCTTTTGCTAAGCTCCGTGGCTTAGCAAAAGGAATGGAAAAGCAGGGATCAAATTTTCTAATTTGGGGTTAGAAAAGGGGGGGGTCATCTTATACATTGGGTTGTAAACGGAAAAATACGGTAGTTGCTGCTTTCAATTTCCCACCCATTTTCAATTTCCCAGAATCGTTAAGTGGCTTAAGCAGACAGTGGAGCTACTTTAAAATAAAGAACTTCCTCTGCTCCTCTGTGCGGGGGGGGGGGGGGAGGATGCTGAGTTTTGTGTTTTTTTAAAAGCCTAGTTAGTATGTGGGAGGCTCTATACATTTTAGGAAAAAAAAATTTAAAGCTTCTTCCTGAAAGGAGGAAGTTAGAGGAAAGGGCAAAGAGGGGAACATTTTGGTGCTTGTTTTCTTTTTTACTTTCCCTTTAAAAGAAGGCAGGCTGAATAGGGTTGCTTGAGGTGCATGTGCCATGTGGATACAATGAGAATAAATATGATCACAATGAAACAGTACAAATTGAAACAGAGGATAAACATGTGGTGATAGCAATTGTTTCTTGCCCTTGCATACAGTGGCTATGTCACAATAGAGTAGCATTACCAGAGGGTGTTCTTCTTGAAAGAAACACTGCCAGATCACTCAGAACAGTTATTTGACTACTTCAGGCACTGCCAAATAAGGGAGCCTTGGCATCTCTAATGGGAACCTCTGTCTGCCTAAAGTATCAGAATTCAACCCATCCCTTGAAACTAGAGCTTCAAAATAACTTCAAACTACTCTGAACACACCCATAGTTGTCTGATTGTGGAAGCTGAGCAGGGTTCGGCCTAGTTAGTACTTGAATGAGTGACCACTGGGTAAGATCTCCAGGGCTGGAATGAGGAAAGAATTCTACCTGAAACCATGGAGGTACAGTGGCAGTCAATGTTGACAACACTGAACAAGATAGATCAAGGATCTGACTCAGTATGAGGCACCTTCTTATGCTACTGAAGTTATTGACTGGTCGTGTGAAGTGCAAGATTATAGGAATAGTAGCCTAAGGCTAGAATCCTGTTGAATGCCTGTGAAACATAATATTGCATCAATGTAGTTCCACTCAATCTCCACTGCCCAAGCACAAATTACAAAGGATCTGTTGAAACCACCTTTTCCTGCACAGGGGTACCATCTTTCATAAGCTCTTAAAAGCTCAGACAACTTGCACAATGGACTGCTGCTTGAATAGAATTGCTGAACAGGATTCTGGCACTAGAGGTGTTCTGAAACAGCCCACCTGAATCTCTTCACCCCCTGAGGATTTGCTGGTATTCTTTGTTAGATGGTGTGAAAAGTGCTTTGGAATGTAGAAAATGTGCCACTGGTGGTATGACCACAATACTGCACAGGGGACCATGACCTTATCTTATTTCTGATCTTGGTACACAGCAGCTGTTGTACTATTAATAAACAAGCCAAGTAAAACACGTTGCTCATGACCAGAGTTTGACAGCTAATGTTGCAGCATGATCAGAAGAAAAATATGGTCTTCGTAAACTTTGACTCAGTTTCATGGTGCTTATAGTTGTATGTGCCTAGCTATGCACCCTAAAGGCTAGAAAAGCCATTCTGGGAAATGAACAATACCCCCCAAATTCCCAATGATTTTGTAAAGGGTATTACTTATGAATTATGTTATTTGTCTTTAACCTGGCTCTTTTATAATTGCATGATATTTGCTGTATTACCTGAATTAATGGATCTCTTCAATTAGTACATTCTAAACAATTATTGTATATGTGATACATCAGTAAGCTAGAAAATCTAGTTGTTCATAGCTAAATGTCAAAGAGAATTTTTGTTTCTTTTTGAAAGAAATATATTGGCTTCATGGGCTTGTTATAATGGGTTTAAGAGAAATTGGCAAATGGACTGTTGCTTCAATCCAATACGACTTGGATCCAGGCAGACTGAAGAACCATATTCTCCCACATGAGCCTGCCCAGCTTCTGAGATTCTCAGGAGAGGACCTTCTCTTGGTCTATGAGCAGCCCAACCATTAGGTGGCCAGTAGTGGGCAGAGTGCTCAGGGTGGTAATGGAGTTGCCACCATCTTCCACTCTGCCACCCAGCCAGCCACTGCCAACATCAGAAGGCAGCCCTTTTCCTTAAGGGCTGTCTGCCCAACTCCAGTGTTGCTTCTTTTGGATAATGCCAGGCTTTCTGAGGATCTTGAGGTCTAAGCACTACAAGAGAGGTTGTGTGGTGCACACATGTCTTTGTTGCTCATGTGTTCCGAAGATTGCAGTGGCCGTTTAACTTGTGTCTAGAGGTGGCTTTTCTTGGATTATCCCTATCACCAAGCTAAACAAGCAGCCAGGTTTCCTTTTTCACTGCTGTTGAAGCACTACCACAGGAAGGGATGATTTTTCATTCAATCCTTACCTTTTAATTACATTTCTGGTGAGACACACCAACTCAATTACTTTGCCACACCAAATAAACCATATATTCCAGTACTGACCAGCAGCATATGGGGGAATAATGCCTTGTGACTATGCTGTCTAAAAAATAATAGACAGGATTTGTAAACCAAAAATATTACTTAAAAAAAAAAAGAAACATAAAAACAGTTCAATGTTACAAGCTGTAACAAGTTCTTTATCATACAACCATAAGTCCTTTACTTTCCAAACACGTTCTATTCTTTCTCTCATTACTTGTTTTGACACAAATTCACAAATTTTGACACACACTATTTTTCACAGCTTCTTTACAAAAACCGACCACACTCTGCTCTAACCTACAGCACAACTCTTTTTCTTTCTCTGACACCACCACCTTACAGCTTTTACTCTTTCTCTAACCCCTGCCAACACACTTATATACAAAACAGCATCTCTCCGGCCAGAAATCATTGCAGCCAATCAGTTCACAGTTCAATTCACAAACATTCTTCTACATCTCTCAACTGTTTTTAAAATGTCATTCCTGGCATACATCCAACCTACCACTGTCAATCAAATGCCAGTCACTTACCATGCAAGCCAATACAAACCTCTATACAAAATATATTTACAATGTAAAATTGCCACAGAAGACACAGGTGATTGATTTGACACCCCTCCCACAATGCCTTGGCACTAAAGGACTCCTGAAGCTAGGTAGTATCTCAATAGCTGGCCAAAAAAACAGCTACAGTATGGAGGCAGAAAAGCACCAATTCTTCCTCCTGTTGTTTCCCCCACCCACCCCAAAGTATTACCACATGGTGATGTGGGACATGGGCAACAAAGGATGGCATGGGCAGTGGGTGACCATTTTCTTTCTACTTCAAGTGGTGGGAGAGCTTTCGCTGGCACTGTCCCATCCCACCAGCCCCCACCAGCAGGATCAAAGTCAAACGGTATAGTTAGCACATCAATAAAATAAGAAAGCATGTGCTACCCCTTCCAAAGTTGTGTCTGAACAAGCAGAATGCAAACAAAGCTGGTGTTTACCTCTTGATAACTAATCACAAAACAAACAAGATATGGGAAATCAAAAGCCTCTCTTTCAATTGCAAGTGCTTTGGGAACATGACTGGAAAGTAGGTTTAAATCGACCTCTAGCAAATGAAATGTACTAAATATTAGTGATAGCCATTTTTCCCCACTTGCCCCTATCATCCCTTGATCATGGAGGTTTCATCCAGCTGTTATGTCTAACAACTCTTGACAGACATGCCTATTGAGAATTGCTCTAATCCTTTTTTTAAAAAGTCTTCTAAGTTACTTGGCATTCCTTCACTTTGGGAAAGTGCATTGCATGCATTAATTATGCACTGTGCAAAATATGACTTCCTTCCTGTTGGTCCCAGACCTCGTACTGCCAATCAGTTTTATTTAGTGACCACAAGTATTTAACTAGGAATATTTACTATGTTCACATGGTTCCCCATTTTAGAGGTCTCTAACACTGGATCTTGGGGGTCTCTTTTTTTATAGAAGACAGCCCTACACAGGGACCTCATCCAGCCTTGCACTAGTGTCTGACTGGTAGCACAGCAGTTTTTTCTCCTTTGCCCTTCTCCTTATGGCCCTCCATGCTGCAGGGGGTGTTGCAGTTCTCCCCACCAGCTTTTAAGGGCTTACATGTTAGGAGTGGCAGACAAAAGGGTGAAATGCCCTCTCTTACTCCCACTGACAGAAACAATTCCATCAGCAGAATAACCCCATTGGATCCTGGCCAGAATTTTTAGCCAACTCTAATTTTTGTTCCTCTTCCCTACATAAGGGGTTCCATCCTCCTCATACAAAAGGAAACAGACAAGAAACCCTCTGGTTTTCTAGCACTGGTTGCTCTTAGCACTTCAGTAGTTATACAGAAGAGCAGAAGACAGGCTCGTACAATCTCAGCAGTAAGCGATATTATTTCATTGGTGAGCAATACTGGGTTAATGGGATTAATGCTGATAATGCTGAACTTACAGGCTAGAGAAGATGTGATCCATATGTTGAAGACAGAAAAAATCAGGCCTGAAGTCCTGGAAGCACACTATGGATCTGCTGCTCCAGAAAATGTCCTACGAATATTGCACAGGGATGCTGCTCTTGCCCAGGAGAAGTCAGTTGGAGAAGATGTCTATGAGAAGCCAGTTTCAGAGGTAAGCATCTTTACTTTGTGTCAAGCTTCACCTGCATTTGCTGTTTCTTTTTGATGTTGTTAAACAATGCCACGACAAAATATAGAAATGCTTCCCCTTTTACTCTCCTGTATCATGGACGACATGGGCAATGCCTACATTGATCCTTATTGTTGGTCAGCTATGGTGACAGTGGACTCACACGAAACACATTTTGTGCATGTGCAAACAATTTCAGATCAAGAAAACGGACTGTAGGGTTGACATTCTATATAAACTTAGGTGAGATTCAGATAATATGTATAGGATTATACTGTGAACCTGTGAATTTGACTCTAACTCATATTTTAGAAACGGCAAAATCCTGAGTAGCAGTGTCAGGGATGAAACTATGTGACATGGGTTGTGATCATGAAGACAAGTGTCAAATTAACTGAGCCTTGGTCTTGCGCCTGGTTGCACTAATGCTCTATGCTACCCACAAGGCAGCTCTTCACATATTCCAAATCAGTTTGGCTGAGAATAACTACTTGCTGCTTTACTGAGATGATCCGATCCGGACCATGTTGCTAAGTGATCCTTGTCAATATCCATTGATAAAGTAAGTAAGGGAACACCTCACAGCCATTCAGGTTCATTAGGTTCAAGCAATTGTCCAGAAACATTAAGCTGAAGGGACACTAGTTATTAGGATGCATGGAGTGCCTACCTTGTGTTTCAGATCATATTTTGTCATTCCCTAGAAATAAGCATACTGACCAACTTCTTGATGGACTATAATGGATCGTGATTACTGATCTTACCAGTAAAATGGCGTATTTTGAGGGCATGGATATCTAAAACAATTTATCTTATCCTTTGAAAGGCAAGAAGGGTAAATGTTAATTATGGCTGGTAGTGGTCTTGAGGTATTAAAAAGAAATAACCCATACTCATACATTGCTTTTTGCCATTTAATCTTGAACCAGATGAGGAGATAGCCTTTAAATAAGAAATGCATGCAGATTTCATTCAGCCCCTTTCCGGAAGTGCATTGTCACGATCCACACTTCCCACACTACTTTACAAAGTGGAGTATAAATCTGCACACAGCTAAACCAATACAGCTATCAGAGGTTGATGCAGAGTGACATGTGGATTTGCAAGAAAATTCATTTAGAAATGTGTATTTTGTGAGAAAATTCATTCCAAAATACACATTTACATATTTTAAAATGTGAATTTTCACACAGAAGCTAAAAAAGAACAACAACAGATTAATGTATGAATGGAAGGGAGCGTGCTTGTGTATGAACCTCAGCAAACCTGTCATGAATCAGGATGGACCAATACTGGGTTTTAAACTTTCCTCCCAGTGAAATCTTTCTCTGCCTCTACTGAAATCTGCAGTGGAATACCTGATAACCAGGCCATCGCTTCCATCCTGATCATCAGAGCCAAAAGCCCAGTGCTCTTTAGGGAAGTTGATTGATATGATTAATATTTCACCTTTCTTCCTCCTCTGTAGTTTGTCTGTGCTGACCAAAAGTAGAAGTTGTAAAGTCTTTAAAAATGATGTTTTTATTACTTATAACTCCTTCAGAACAGCAGAGGCCATCTCACCTTTATGTAACACAGCATTCTTGTTCAATAGATTTACCACAGTCATCCAACAAAGTATTTAATTCAGTCAATTTTGTATTTCAATAAACCAGCTGAATAGACTAGAAGAAAAGCAGAAAGAAACATACCGGCGCATGCTCGAACAGCTTCTCTTGGCAGAGAAATGCCATCGGCGCACAGTTTACGAGCTGGAAAATGAGAAGCATAAACATACAGATTACATGAACAAGAGTGATGACTTTACCAACCTTTTGGAGCAAGAGCGTGAAAGGTGAGCACTAGAGACAGCCTGTTTAATAAGCTCTGCATTTCTAAAATTATTTTGATAGGAAATTAAGGATCTTTAAATAATATTTTGGCTGAGTTTCAGAATTGCAGATAACTTAGTATAAATGGATTAACATGCCAAAAATTGTTTTTCCACATTTAGTTCTCACCACTTGTCAAACCTTCATGTCCAACCCAAATATAATGTCACTTAGCTCTCTCTATAGTTGCTGTTGTTACTGTTATCATCATACTAACATATTTAAGGTACATTATTGCCAGAAGCTTTGTATACTATGTTCAGCTTTCATGGACTCATTTTATTCACTGGATTTCTCGTGAATGGTTTGAAATGTGTCTCGACAATAACCAAGCAATACATCTCTTCAAGAAGTGGTTTGGAGTGGGATGTACTAAATCAGATTTGGAGATATATCTAGTCATTCAAAGGAACAGATTAAATGCACAGATCCATCAGAAACATCAGTTTATGTCTGCTTCAATAAATAATCATCATTTTGAACAATCCTTCAGGACATCCAAGAAAAGAGAGCCAAACCATCATCTGCTGCTTCATTATGGATGGCTTCAGTATATTATTGCATTCCTTTTTCTAAACCACCAGAGAGCAATGGCTGATATATAAGACAACAGTTTTTAATGCTATCCACCAACACTAATGTTAGTGTATAAGTGCATCAATGAGACCCAAAACAGCATGGCTTCTTGTTCAAGATCACTCCTACAAACCCTTCCTGTATAGTATCAAAACCTTAGATTTCATGCCCCTTTCTAATAATAATATAATATGTTATATAATCATATAATTATGTGTGTTCATAGAGGTTTCCTGCAATGCTTTTTTGGTGCTTCCGTGCAGAAGCAGTAGTACAGCAGAAGGGATGATATTGCTTGTGGTCTGCCATTCTGATTTGAGACCTTTCTGTATAAGACTGCACCAGCCGTGCACTCTGGCATCTGCCACATGCAGGGTTTTTGGGATGTGTGAGTTGTTCAGGGATTGCTTTACTACTGCTATTTCCCCTGTGAGCTTTCATGGCGAAGCAGAGATTTGAACCAAGGTCTTCTGAGTCTTATTCCAGCACTCAAGCCATGACATCACACTGGCTCCCAGTAGAGTAGTTTAGCCTAGCAGTAATTCATCTCAGCTTTTGCATGACTCTTCCATTTTCAGTTTTAAAACTGTGGATAATGATTTAATGTCAGAATTCTCTTAGCTCATTGTTCCTGAGGCTCTGTTCTTCAGCTGAAACAGCTGGATCTCAAGCACAGAAAAACACTGATTAGTTTCTTCCAGAGTCAGGGAGAAAAAAAAATCATGTTATCCTGCTTAGGCACTAGCCTGCTAAATCTGGACTTTGTTAACACTCCTGGACCCCCACCCCCTGAAAATACATAGCCATAATTGCATATGTATACTGGGAATTCTCAGGCCACTCAATCCTTCTTCTACAAAAACTTCCTTTCACTCTTCCAGTGACATTTACTGCCATCCCTTCTCATCCCCAGCACCCCCAGCAAAGGAAGAACTGGCGAGTTTCTCGGTAGTCTGTGATAATACATTCTTCTCTGCTTCAGTCATCCTGGCACTGAGATGTTCCTTGGCTGCTCTTTGGGTGATGTAATGCTGGGACCGCATCACCTGCAAAGGAAACTGATCTGCAACTAATAAAGAGCCCAGCCGTCTTGAAACAGAAACGGGAGCACTGATGTTAGCGGATTTCAAACAACTCCCTCTCCACCTCCACACCCCTTTTTTGTGCTTTTGTTATTCAGGTTTCCATCTCTCTTCTTTCCCATGAGAAGCCAGCATCAAGCCTTTCTTCCTGAAATGTTTTCATTTCGCCCCACTTTATTCCATATACATGAGATGGAGAGAGAGGGTGAGGAAATGTCTGCGGAAGGCTTGAATTCTGAGAAAGACCTGCCCGCTCTGATGCTCTGCAGATCTCTCTCTCTCTCTCTCTCACTCTCTCTCTCTCTCTCTCTCTCTCACTCACTCAATCTGGAGGGGAGGGGTGGTTTACAGAGGACTGTAACAAAAATGGGAACAACAGAGACAGAAGAGGCAATATTATCTTTTGGTTAATGACTAGGTGATGCTTACCCAAACCATACAGGCCAAGATTTAAATTATTACTTAAGCTTATGTGAAATTCTTATCTTCACTCAGTTGATTTAATTTTTAAAAAATCTACATGTTTTCTTGGAAGTGCTAACCCACACTCCTACTGTTTCACAAAGCAAGCTCAATTTCATGCAGATGGTGTTGGAGTGTGTGTATGTGAGGGCGCAGTACATCTCCAAACAAGGATTTCCTGCTTTTCCCCAATAGCTTGACTCTGACAGTTGATTGACAGAAAGGTACTTTCCATATACCCAAAATATTTTCCTTTTATCATCATGTAAATAGGTACGTAGGTTCGTAGGTAGGTACAGCAATTTTCGGCAAGCTTGGTTATTACTCCCAGGTTCACTTCCAAGCCACCAATGTCCCTGCTCTAACTGCAGCCTCTTCTTTTCTCCTTTTGAGTGGGGAGATTTGCTCCCTGCCTCTCTTGCCTCTGCCTCTTACCAACTCCTGGTCCCATTTATAAAACTCCTGTCATTGCCTGAACTCATCTATGACAAAAATAATCCACCCTACCTATTAAGTAAAATCAACTAGATTTATTTCAGGGGGGAAAATACATTTGGATTGGGAATATCAGTGTAGACTAAACAGTTCAGAAATCTAACACGGGGCAAGGCTCACACCCTCAACATGTGCCCCCTTTTTCTGCTGCCTCAATTTTTTTCTTGTTCTGCTCCTGTAGCTTTGAAGGTAACGTTACTATATAGAGTCATCGTAGGTGCAAGAGAAGGAAGTGCTGCTCATCAGTGAAGATCATTTCAAATTCTGTAAGTTGGACTCAAGGCACACTTTGAGCTAGATTTATTTTAACAGGAGGACATCTCTAACACTGAATTATCACCCCATAACAACTATCTGAGTGGCTGTAACTGTCCACAAAGTGTGGCTCTTTTAGTTTTATATTTCCTTTTCTTGTAATATTTATGCAAAACTTTCTGTCTATATCTACTAAAGAGTTGTTATTGTTATGAAGCCACTCCTGACTTAAAGCAAACTCAGTAAGATATATAAGATGATCTGGGAATGGTTGACCACTGCCTTCCCAAGTTTCTATGACCCAAGTGGGGATTTGAACCCAGGTCCCCGGTGTCCTAGTCCCAGACTTTATCCTCTGCCACCCTCTCTCTCACTGGAGTGAAAAGCCTTGTTATTTAGTTCATGGCTTTTTCTACCTTGCTTCCAGTCCTGGTCTAGAAGAGGGGTTGGCGACAGGGAGAGCACAGTGGGGTATTGTGGGGATCAGTGGCATTGCACTTATTACTCATATTCCTGGACTTCATTGATGAAAACTGGCAAGAACAAACATACATGACAACCAGTGTAACATTTGGAGGGTTCTGGCAAAATACACAATCCTCTTTCATCGCTGCTTTCTGTTACTGGCAAATATACAACACTGTCAACATTTTCTCAGGGCCATCCCCAGTATGCTGGATTTCTTGCTAAAACATTGCAGACAAAGGAAAGAATCTGGAGGACTTAAACTGGGTCAAACAATGACTAATTTCCTTTAAAGGTTTTCCAGTTGCCCTTATGAACCCATACAAATTGGCAAAGAGAAAAGAAACACAAAAATTGTAGTTCAGCTCCTCTTCTTTTCAGGGTAATGAGTTCTAGAACCCAGGAACACTGAAAGTGGTTTCCAATGTCCAAGTGGCTCAAGGTAAAGGAGAAATCACTAGGTGATGGCCTAGTGCAAAAAAGCAAGCTTTGCTTGTTCTCAACTTTTTGTGGGAAGGGCTTGCTATGCAGAAGGCCCCTTGTTCAATCCCTGGCATCTCCAGTTGAAATAATAAAAAAGCAAGAGATGGGAAAGACCCTTGTCTAAGGCCCTGAAGAGCTGCAGCCACTCAGACCAAACTGTTCTGGCCTAGCTGTGTGGCACAATTTCTTATGCAGTGAAGATTATGGCTTTAAAAGGGCTTTCCTGGTTTTTTTAATGTATTAAATAGAACAATAAAGCTTTTCCTGATTATTCTTGGTTTAATTTAATTTGGCACTTGTGCACATTTTAGATGGGGTGATCTTTGTCATGTGTTGTGGACTTTCAGGGAGTGATGATGGCTGTTTCACTGACAGCCTATCATCAGCGTGTCAGCGTATTGTGCAATTTGGAATCGGTTTAATGTGCTTCAGAATTAAAATAGGCAAGTGCCCTTAGTTTTGCAAGCAAGCAATCCCACACTGTTTCATAACAAAAGCCTTTAATGGTAACACAAAAGGCAGAAATTGGACAGGTGCACTTCCCACAGCATGGAGGTAGAAATCCAAACCCCTTGTATACCTGCCTCCAGTGCAACTTAAAAATAAATAAATACAGCAGTTCTGGAAGAGAGAGACTGGAAATTGGCGACTCTGCTTAAAAGATGCTCAAAAAGGAGGACTTTCATAACCAAAAAGGATGATGATTTTGCACTGAATTTGCAAACTTAAGTAGATATAGGCAAATGCAATCATGATTGTATGTATTTACTATACTTTGGGTAGAAATACTGTACACATGACCAAGTGCACAAAGCTTTGACACCTACTTGCCTGCTTTTTCATGAGCTCATGAGCAGGCATGAACATTATGTTCTCCTATTTTATATATTAGTATGTTTTTAAACTGCTTTAATACTTAGGTATCATGATGCTCTTTCAAGGTTGAAGGGTACTGTATGTACACACCCACCCTGCAATCTTGTTATCCAAAAGGAGATAAAATGTTGCTCTTTACTGTCTTCATCCACACACTACAATTTCTTTTGTTTCAACAACGGCTAGGGACAGGATCACACACTTTTAATAATGTATACTTCATCTAAAACTGAAAAATGATTACTATCTTTACATCACTTGCACAACATCCCAGCCCATAATCATTCTGCATAGAATCAATAATTACAGTTGCCTGATCTTGTATTTAACACCAGCAGTTAAAATAGACAATAGTTCTCTCTTCACCCAAATCTTATACATCTCAGCTGAGAAGTAGACACGTGACAATCTGAGAAGGAAGGAGGAAGAGGGTAGCAGCACACCCATCAAAGAAAAGGTGACGCTGCTGGGGGTGCTGCTGCTAGGCCATAAGGGCCCCTTCATCTTGCGCTGTGTTGCTCTGTACCACACCCCCACTGTCTGGCCATTCCTTGGCTCTGCCCAAGGGATACCTAGGATGGAGGCAAAGCTGAGACACTGTGAGAAGGGTGGCCAAAAATTGCCTGCACAGGCTATTTATGGCCACCTTTCCCATAATATCTTGGTTCCATCCAAGGACTCATCATTTTTGAAACAGCTGGCCAAAAAGTGGCTAGGCTGTGGAAATAGCACAACATGGAGCAGAAAGGAGGGAACCTCTAAGTCCATAGCCAGCAGCAACCCTGCTTCTAAAGGCCGGCTCTACCCTAAGTTCCCTCTCCCCATACCCTTCCTCCCTCTCCTCCTCCTATCCTCAGTGGTGCTCGTCTGTTCCTGCCACCTGGTCTAGACTCCGCAGAGTTTGGATCAGTTGTACGACACAAACATGGAAGGCTGGCCTGGCTGAAAAATGGACAGATGGTCACTTTAGGACAGATTTCAGTCATATTGTTTGGTAGAGGGACATGTGTGCCTCAGCGAATGGATACAGAGAAGTGAAACAGCAGTTTTCCTCCAGTTTTTCCACAAAGAGTCTTTCATGTTATCCATTCTCATAAACAGAGCACTGAGCAAGTGAGGTCAGGCCTGGCCTATACTGCCTTGAGTTATTCTGCTCACCTCAGATGCAACAACAACAACAACAGAACTGCAGAGCTGGAAAGGACCCTATGGACCTTCAAGCCCAGCCCCTGTCAAGGAGGCAGAGCGGGGGATTGAACTCCCAACCTCTGGCTCTGCAGCCAGATGTCTAAACCACTGAGCTATCCAGCAGAAGACTCTAGTACTGAAGGAAGATTCAATTGCCAGCAGCTTGGTTAGCCTTTGTACTTAGAATGGAGGCACTGTGTCGTCTTCCACCTCTGGCTGTAAAACATGTTGGGTGAGCCTCTTGTAGGAGCTTCTTCCCCCCCCCTTCAACACTGAGATGCACCAACTTGCATAAAGTGCTAGTGGGAAGATGGAGCAAGAATAATAGAATCATAGTAGCATTAAAAAGGGCCCCAGGGGTTGGGGCGTCCAGTTCCCTATCAGTGAAGGTACTCCATACCTTTTAGGATCTCTGACAGCTGGCCCTCCAACCTCTGCATTAAAATCTCCACCACCCTCTGAGGCAGTTGATTCCACCATTGAATGGCTCTCGCTGTGAGTAAGCAGAATGGAGACTGAAGCAGGAAAGAAAACTGCCTTCAGCACTCCCTGAGAGATATACAGTGGTCTAGGTTTGCATGTACAATTTTAAAACTGTCTCAGAAATATCACATTTATGGACCTAATTTCAGGTGGGGAAAGCTTTTTCTTCCAGCTCTTGTTTGACAATGGGGAGTCTAAGCGCCTTACCCTCGAACTACCCCACATGGCAATCCACCCCCAGTCTATACCTTTGTCAGGCAATTCAAAGCAGGATGTTTGCTCAAATCTGCAGAAAAGAGACATACTAATATTCAATATCTGAATATAATACATTCAAAAATACCGTTTCACGAGGCTTTGCTGGCATTGCAAGAGACCTCGGGATGCATTTTTGCAGACTGTGCTCTTTGCCTGGATTGTTGTCCCTGCTGTCACTTGAGATGAGTACTTGGAGAGCTGGATCTGCTTCTGATTTTATTTGTAGGTTTCAAGATTAATTTTTAACACCTGTGAAGACTATCGGATGTCATGTTTTCTTTGCAATTTCAGTCAGCCTTCTGCTACATCACATAGGGATAATAAGAACAGAGATAGATAAAAAAGCTCTGGTGGTGGGGTTTGACATAAGCAGTAGGTGTGTAAAATTCCACAGCTAAATAGGAAGTGCAGACACTTTAAAATATTGAAATAATGTTTTTAATCCACCTGTTGAAGTGACAGGTAGAAGATCGTATATTAGGTCAGGGAAACGCTAAGAATACATTTGAAAATGCATGATATCTGTTTAGGCTTCCTTTGGTTTATACTGTTACTCCTAAGAGATTTATCTTGTGTTGTGAATGTTGTGCAGGTTTTTAAAAGTGAGGGGTGGTCTGGTTGGCTCAGAGGTCTGCATCTCAAAAGTGCACGAAAAGTATAAAAGGTGGGCTGACAAAAGCCGGGAAGGGCAATGCATATCAGCAGCTCATGAAGACCCAAAACAAATCTGTACATTCGTGTCACATTCAGATAAATGTGTGTGTGTGTGGGGGGGGGATCCCTTCTGAGTCAACTTTCCCAGTTCTCAGAGAATGCATTGCACCATTCAAGGGAACGAAAACGTTGCTTTGACGGAGGAAGGGGGGGCAAGGCAAGCACAAAGCCCAAGCAATTCCATCGATGTTTTGTGGAAAGCCTGAGTTCTCTTCAGTCAGAAAGAAAGCTTTACCAAGCAAACAGAAATCTGAAGTTACCGTCTTGAGTTCATGACAATGACAATGTGAATATTAGGAAGATGTAGTATAAATTCACGTGTTAGGATTTAAAAGGTGGTGGGAGAGTAAAGTCCTGGCCCATCTATTCAGCCCCTCAGAGAATGATATAATGTTTTATAACATCTGCCTGGAATGACCTGTTTTAAATAAGAGCAATAGTTGGTGACTATGGCCACTTGTTCAGCTAAAGTTTACTAAGTGAGAGGTTTTTAGAGAATATGATGTAAGCAATATAAAATGTATAGCCTGGGATCAGTACAGCTTGCAATTGCTGCCTTTCCTCCTCCCACATTCTTTTTCAAGGATATGCTATATTTCTCTTTATTGAATACTTTCCCAAGAGGCAGAATATGACTAATGCAATATATTTATATTAGAAACAGCCCACTTTCATTTTTTCCTTTGAGTAGAACAAAACCCCGAAAGGATATGAAGAAGGGGTTCTGGGAACTCATTCATTAAGCACTGGGCAGGTGGGGGTCTGACAGATTTGCACTGAAGGATGCTAATTATCTAGAGGCTTCACCTTTGAGCACAGGCAAATTTAATTCAAAAAATATGCATCTTCTTTATGGTTTTGATAATGTACATTTTCCTGGCAGCAAGTAAAATCAGATTCTGGGGGAACTGTTGTTTGTTTTTCTGCAACAGCCGAATCTGTTTTTGCCTGTGGAGTTTTAAGACAGGTAGCTGTGGCATCTAGAGCAATCTATGGCTTTTGCCTTTACTACATTACAGGATTCCCTGTTTTGGAACACAACGCAAGGGTGAGGCTATGGCAAAGCTTACCTGAGGCCAGGCCTTGACTGGAGTCCCTGTCTTCCGGCGAGATGGGACTGAATCCTGGAGCATTAAAAAGAATAATAAAATGGAATACACCCCTCTGAGAGCAGCTAAACAGGTGACACATTTGTTAGCCTGGAAGCCCAGTGGGGAGCAGGTGCCAACACTCCTCCCATTGTGTAACTGTTAAAGATCCAATATGTGTGACAGAGAATGATAGCTTCATACACCAGAGCTACTATTACAACTTTCCCAGGAAAGAGTACCGAAATAATACTCTACCTCCACATAGTGGAAAAATGCATCTAGGCACATACTCACGAGGTGTGTGAAACAACCCCAGGTGATGATCTTGCCCTCAGAACAGCTGCATTGGGATGGTTCTTGGGAGGAATTTCCATCAGGGCACACACCACACGTTTGGTTGATCCTAGACAAATCTGGTACTGGCAGGGTTTGTTTTGAGAGCTCACAGTTTGCTCTGTGAGCCCAGATGTTTCCCCAAGCTCTGGTGTAAATAAAAGCAGTACCCATGGCAAAATTAAAATAGACCTAAAACCTGTGAGTTTTAGGTCTATTTTAGACCAAAAGGCAGACCTTTCAACATCACAGTAATCCACGTTTATGCACCAACCACCAATGCTGAAGAGGCTGAAATTGACCAATTCTATGAAGACTTACAACACCTTCTAGAACTGACACCAAAGAAAGATGTTCTTCTCATTATAGGGGACTGGAAAGCTAAAGTAGGGAGTCAAGAGATAAAAGGAACAACAGGTAAGTTTGGCCTTGGAGTTCAAAACGAAGCAGGGCAAAGGCTAATAGAGTTTTGTCAAGAGAACAAGCTGGTCATCACAAACACTCTTTTCCAAAAACACAAGAGGCGACTCTACACATGGACATCACCAGATGGGCAATACCGAAATCAGATTGATTATATTCTCTGCAGCCAAAGACGGAGAAGCTCTATACAGTCAGCAAAAACAAGACCTGGAGCTGGTTGTGGCTCTGATCATCAGCTTCTTATAGCAAAATTCAAGCTTAAACTGAAGAAAGTAGGAAAAACCACTGGGCTAGTCAGGTATAATCTAAACCAAATCCCTTATGAATACGCAGTGGAAGTGAAGAACAGATTTAAGGAACTCGATTTGGTGGACAGAGTGCCTGAAGAACTATGGATGGAGGCTCGTAACATTGTACAGGAGGCAGCAACAAAGACCATCCCAAAGAAAAGGAAATGCAAGAAAGCAAAGTGGCTGTCCAACGAGGCCTTACAAATAGCAGAGAAGAGAAGGGAAACAAAATGCAAGGGAGATAGGGAAAGTTACAGAAAATTGAATGCAGACTTCCAAAGAATAGCAAGGAGAGACAAGAGGGCCTTCTTAAATGAACAGTGTAAAGATATAGAGGAAAATAATAGAAAGGGAAAAACCAGAGATCTGTTCAAGAAAATTGGAGATATTAAAGGAACATTTTGTGCAAAGATGGACATGATAAAGGACAAAAATGGTAGGGACCTCACAGAAGCAGAAGACATCAAGAAGATGTGGCAAGAATACACAGAGGAATTATACCAGAAAGATCTGAATGTCCCCAACAACCCAGATAGTGTGGTTGCTGACCTTGAGCCAGATATCCTGGAGAGTGAAGTCAAGTGGGCCTTAGAAAGCATGGCTAACAACAAGGCCAGTGGAGGTGATGGCATTTCAGTTGAACTATTTAAAATCTTAAAAGATGATGCTGTTAATGTGTTACACTCAATATGCCAGCGAGTTTGGAAAACTCAGCAGTGGCCAGAGGATTGGAAAAGATCAGTCTACATCCCAATCCCAAAGAAGGGCAGTGCCAAAGAATGCTCCAACTACCGTACAATTGCACTCATTTCACACGCTAGCAAGGTTATGCTCAAAATCCTACAAGGTAGGCTTTAGCAGTATGTGGACTGAGAACTCCCAGAAGTACAAGCTGGATTTCGAAGGGGCAGAGGAACTAGAGACCAAATTGCTAACATGCGTTGGATTATGGAGAAAGCCAGAGAGTTCCAGAAAAACATCTACTTCTGCTTCATTGACTACGCAAAAGCCTTTGACTGTGTGGACCACAGCAAACTATGGCAAGTTCTTAAAGAAATGGGAGTGCCTGACCACCTTATCTATCTCCTGAGAAATCTATATGTGGGACAGGAAGTAACAGTTAGAACTGGATATGGAACAACTGATTGGTTCAAAATTGGGAAAGGAGTACGACAAGGCTGTATATTGTCTCCCTGCTTATTTAACTTATATGCAGAATACATCATGCGAAAGGCAGGACTGGATGAATCACAAGCCGGAATTAAGATTGCAGGAAGAAATAGCAACAACCTCCGATATGCAGATGATACCACTCTGATGGCAGAAAGTGAGGAGGAATTAAAGAACCTCTTAATGAGAGTGAAAGAGGAGAGCGCAAAAAATGGTCTGAAGCTCAACATCAAAAAAACTAAGATCATGGCCACTGGTCCCATCACCTCCTGGCAAATAGAAGGGGAAGATATGTAGGCAGTGACAGATTTTACTTTCTTGGGCTCCATGATCACTGCAGATGGTGACAGCAGCCACGAAATTAAAAGATGCCTGCTTCTTGGGAGGAAAGCGATGACAAACCTAGTCAGCATCTTAAAAAGCAGAGACATCACCTTGCCGACAAAAGTCTGCATAGTCAAAGCTATGGTTTTTTCTGTAGTGATGTATGGAAGTGAGAGCTGGACCATAAAGAAGGCTGACCGCCGAAGAATTGATGCTTTTGAATTGTGGTGCTGGAGGAGAGTCTTGAGAGTCCCCTGGACTGCAAAGAGAACAAACCTATCCATTTTGAAGGAAATCAACCCTGTGTGCTCACTGGAAGGACAGATCCTGAAGCTGAGGCTCCAATACTTTGGCCATCTCATGAGAAGAGAAGAGTCCCTGGAAAAGACCCTGATGTTGGGAAAGTGTGAAGGCAAGAGGAGAAGGGGACGACAGAGGACGAGATGGTTGGACAGTGTCATCGAAGCTACCAACATGAATTTGACCAAACCCGGGGAGGCAATGGGAGACAGGAGGGCCTGGTGTGCTCTGGTCCATGGGGTCACGAAGACTTGGACACGACTTAACGACTAAACAACAACAACAAAACCTGTGAAGCTAAAAGAGAATGCGTCCAGTATTTTTCTTCACCTGCATGCAGCCTCTGAACAGGCAAATGCTGAGATGGTGAACATGATCCATACCCTGGATGTGCATCGTGTGTGTGTCTCTGTGTGTGTATACTATAGCAAATAGTTTCTAGAAAAAAGCATCATCTCTTCTTCTAAAAATGAAACGTAGCATCCGTTGAAAGCATCATCTCTTCTTTTAAAAGTAAAACATTCTTGTTTTAAACATGTGGAGAGACTTCTGTAACTTTCATTTTGCCATTTGCTGCACTAAGGATGCAGTTCCTCCACTTCTAGCTGCAGGATGTTTTACTGTATGATTTCAGCTCCTTAAGCTGTTTCTGAAAGGCTTGAACAACATGTTAAATAGAACTGGCCAGAGTTCAGTTAGTTTGGAAAAGCAGAAAGGGCAGCTGGGGGTGGAGGGGAGTTATACTTCTCTAGCACCTACTCTTCCCCCCCCTTTCCCCCCCCCTCTCTTCTCTTTTGCTTAGTCTTTCTCTAGCCAACATTTCCCCCTGCTTTCTGAAGTCGTGAGGCTCCACCCCGCCCCTCACTGCCCAAAGTTAAATCTGCACAATAATGAGCCATATAAGGGAGGGATGACATCATCAGTGAGTGGTCCCAAGCTGTTTTGCACAACATTCACCTTTCATTGTTCTGATGACATGGCTGGAATGTGATGGCTAATTCCCTGTAGAGCAGGGGGCTAAGCAGGGCCTGCAGACTAGCAAACTCTTCCAAAGCAGGGAAGGGAGGGGGACTGAAAGTGCTCCTCATTAGAAGAAGGTAAGGAAAGCCATGCTCTGCTTGTTTGTTGCTTCTCAGATGTTAGTTGCTTCGTCTGGGCCATGCACATTTTTTTTCCATTGTGTGTGTGTGTGTGTGTGTGTGTGTGTGTGTGTGTGTGTGATCATGGATTTGCTTGGCAAGAAGACTCAAGTTAGGGAGCTAGTCGTGCATAACAGTGCAAAGTACTGACATGTGCTTAGTTAAAGGCGCAAACAACTCTGCCGCTTTAAAAAAAAGGGTTAAGAGCTCAGATCTGTCTGCAGCTGGCGGGGTGAGGGAAAACACTACATCGCACCCCAACCAGGACATCCTGATTTTCAAGGTAAGTTGTATGGGATGTTTTGACATGTTCTGCAAATAGAGAGATGCTGCGAAATGGAATTTTCCTTGGAGCTATTCGGTGGTCCAGTTTTTAGCAGAAGACAACTTGCAAAATGCTGTTCAGGAAAGGAAGACTTCAGACCAAATAAGATTCATCTCAACTTTAAATCTTCTGTTTTACTCTGGCAACAGGGTATTTTGTTCCCCATTTGCTGGCACACACATGTCTTGCATCTGAAAAGTTCTTGTTATGCAACTTTGAAGTTGAATGGTTTGTTTTCTGTAAGCAGAGACGGCTGTTGTAAATATCTTAGGTGACTTTTAAAAAATAGTGTGGTGAGATCTAGCAGGATATTTGAAATCTCACTGCTGTAAAATAGCTCTGAGTTTTTCTGAATTTCTCAGCAAGAACAACTGACTATCTTTTGCCTAGACTAATTTTTGGAATGGCTTTTTTGAAATGACTTCTAGTTCCCATGGGCTGAAATGTGCTAGCACTCATATTTCCTTTTTTATATAGCAGAGTAATCTGTACTCCCCCAAAGATTCATTTTTATAAATCAGTCATAACACAGTCATGATGTTGTTACACAGCTGCTGCTAAGCAGGTCAGGGGCTGATCAGTGCTTCGATGGGAGAACACTCAGGGACACACACACACACCCTTATGTTGTCCCAAGCCCATGATGGAAGAAAGGTGGGATATAAACTAATTTAAAGCAGGTCACTCTAATTATAACTGTGTCTGAACACTGAGAAAAAGTGAACAGTAAATTGGGCAAAATTGGTTCGCATACTATTTAAGCTTTTCACATCTTCTAATGATGACGAGAATGGTGATGACACAGAACTAATAGTGATACAAAAGAGATCTTCCTCATACATTATAAATTTAAACCAAACCGGGGAGGAAAAGGCTAAATATTTTTCTAAAATGTATATTTCCAAAATGGGACAAAGCCACTTAAATTTTCAAGAAATGTTCTTCCAGACATTTGATTTTCACTTGCTTTTATATAATAACCAGTTTCATCATGGCTGCAAAATCCCAGATCCTATAAAACCTAGTTAAAACTAATGTATTTATAAGAAATATTATTGAAATGTTATGTTGTGGGTCAAAGAAATTCACACAGTATTTCTAAAAAAAATCAGTAAAACAACTGTATAAATTAAAATAGCAGGATTATTTCCATGCTGGAGATTTGAAACGCAGTTTGAGAGAACAGTCTAAAGCCACTTAAGCATATCATACATGGCTTAAGTATTAAGTTGACTTAATGATTTCCTGGCCTAGTATAGAGATATATATCATATATCAATAAAGATATACTGTGTGTTTAATTAAATTTTATTTTTAAAAGTATAAAAATGTATTATAAGTTAAAAGATTTTAAAAAAGAACAAAAACATTAAAATAAACACATATTGTCAGCAAACAAAATTGTTGTTAATATTACTAGTTTTAGATTATATATTAATAATCCTATATTTGTGCAGTGTATACAGTTGTACAGCGTAGCTAAGCAAATATGGTAAAGCTGTTACATGGCATTGCCAACCTTAAGTGTTGTATAGGAATATGAACTGCAACTTGTTTCATTTCCTTAAGTCACAGAATTGACAAAGTAAAAAATAACTTACCAAACCACTGCCACCGCCTCCTCTTCCATTTTGAAAGGAATCGTAAAAAAAAAGATGGCACTACAGCCCAAGATGCATTTCCATATTTCATGGTCCTGTGAACTTTGTTTATTGAATGGGGCTGACTCCTGAGAAGAGGTCTGAGTCTCTTAGAAGGAAATTAGATAGAAATATGGAAAAGAAGCAACACAAGGAAGGCTGCTTCTACAGCAGGGTTTTAAGTGTGCCATCACCCTACCTCATCCACAGAATTTTACATGGGTTCAGGTGATGTTATTTTCCATTTGTAACCTTCCCATTTCCCCACTGCTCGCTCTCTCTCTCTCTCTCTCTCTCTCTCTCTCTCTCTCTCTCTCTCTCTCTCACTCACTCACACACACACACACACACACACACACACAAACAAAGCAGGGAGAGATGGGACAGATGTGTACAGCAGGTACAGGATGGTAGTATAACCCCCTTTCTGTCTGGGCACCCCCAAGGAGTGAAGAATAAAAGAAACTCACCTTGCGCATTGTCATCTAGCTAAGGAGATGGAAGAATATAAGGTTCTGTATGCATCATCTGGATCAGGAGTGACAGGTATTAATTAGATGCATAACCTAAATGCATATTATAATGAACAGTCATCCTTTTCTGAATGGTGTCTGTCCCCTTTATGTTTCTTTCATTTGGATACACATCTCAAGATTTTCCACATTCAAATTGTGGTGTAGCTAATTATGGAAGAATTACCCTTTCAAAAGCATGACTAGAGTTGCTCCCCCATTCCCCAGGGATATATTGGTTTAGGGAATAACCCCTACCCTCTTTGTCATCCCTTAAGATCCTTCAGGCCCATATTTCTTACAGAGTTTCAATGGCACTGGAACACTGTTGCTATGGGATTCCTATTTCTGGCAGACTGGGTTTGGGTTTGGCTCTTGTATTATCATTTGAGAGTCAAATTGTTATTTGCTAAATCAAAATAAAAAATCTAGAGGAGTCCCTGCACTGGGATCTCTTTGTTGATTCTGAGTTCTTGGTGAACGTATAAAGTCCTTCACCTTTAGTGTTCTAGGCTATGACCTTTGAGTGGGGGGGGGGGGATGCATCCCCTTCTAAGAACTTCACATGGATTTGAGCAATTATTAGACAATAAACATGAGTATTTTAATTTGAAAGTCATGTGAAGATGAAAAGAGCTGTATTTATTGTCAAGCATTTATAACTTTTAATCATTTTTGAAGTGGTTGATGACATGCAACTATTACTGCCCAATGGCATATTTTGCAAATGCTCAAGCAATACCTTTTGCATGGAAATGCAAGTTAATACCAAGGGGTGTAGTACCTTTCCATCAAGGGCTATAACACAGTAAGCACTGAAGAATCAATGCTGGATAGCTCCCCGCATGTGATTTACGTCAAGGCTGACTGGAAGGAGAGCCATGCTCACACGGCACAATTTTCCTGGATGGATGGAGCACTCTGCTATGTAGGAAAATGTGTGAAACCTAAAAGTAAATCAAAACTATAAACTTACTATTGCCTTCTAGGTAACACAATGCATTTGATTGTGAAACATTTTGTGTAACATTTAACAGCCTGCAGTGGAACAGTTTTCTCTTTGATTATTTATGCAGTAATTTGACACTGCTTTAGATGTGTATCACTTTTGGATTTTTAAAAATCCATGACTTCTTGACTTGTTAAGTCATAAAGACAGAGTCATAAAATCACATTATTATTTTCTGGGAGTCTTAAAATGTTTCTGCTAAGTAGAAACATGAACATGTTATATGAACAACTTTCAACAGTTTTACAGAGAAATATTTGGGGCTATTGAAAAGAATAATAAATGTGTCTGTTTCAAGAGAACTACACTTAATTTGAAAGGTCCTGAAGTCAGCAGTGCAGTACTCACTGACAGCACTTAATGCAGTCTGAGCAGTATTCTGTTATTTCTCTATTTGTGGAGCCACAAGTTGGGAGTTCAGTTCCCCACTGTGCTTCCTGGGAGTAGAGCCAGCCTGGGTGGCCCAGTGCAAACTGCACAGTCCCAGGTCACCTCGAGAAGAAAGGAATAGTAAACTACTTCTGATACTCTGTACATAGGAAACCCTGTCATAAGTTGTCATAAGTTGTAATCACTTTGACAGGATATAATGATTCTGATTATTATATTTGTTACATATCTGTTCTACTATTCCTCCAGTGAGCTCAGGCTAGCATACAGTACCTGGCTGTTTTCTTCCCTCTTTTATCCTTGCAATAACACTCTAAGATAGCTTATGCTGAGGGCCAAACTATACATTACAAATACCCCACCATTAGAAACTGAAATCTATTAGTATTCTAGACATGTGATTCAGGCAGAACTTTGTTGTTTAGCAGTCATACTTGTCTGTGAAGGCCTTATTTGCCTCATGATAACCAATCACTAAGCAAAGCAAGATAATTTGATTGTGGGATTGTGAAAAGCTCCTGATGTCACAATAGGATGTTTCACACCAATTAAAGAGTCATGTCTTCTAATGATGATTCTGTAATGTAGGAGTTCACCTTCAGAGGGAGTGACTGGCCCAGGTCACACAGTGCGTTTCATGACTCACCGGAGGACTAGAACTTGGCTCTCTGGCATTCTGTTCCAACAGTTTCATCACCATCTCACACATGGACATCTTCTCTAGTCTAGCAATTTTAACTCTTTATAGTAATGACAAGATTGGAGCATTTGGGGGCTTTTCTCCTTGGATTTCTAATTTCCTTAACTAGTAAACAGCATTGATAACACCCTTGCTTATGTCAAATCAAGGTGCAATTAAAATCAAACCACTACAGGAAATGTTGATCTATCATAGAGATGATATAATCTGAGAAATGCTTTAGGCACTGAAAATGAGCAAATGGTTCCTAAATAGTGCAGAACTCTGCTTTGCGCCCTGTCCTTCCACCATCTTAGAGGGCTGCTTCCTTCTTCTCTGGGGGGGGGGGGTGGCAGGAGAGGTTCATAGAATGTCTATTTCAGTCAGAAAAATCAGCAGAACCTTGTCAGAATAGTATTTGCCCACTTCATTTGAAGTGAAAGTATCTTTGACTGCTTTCATATCCCCACACTTACAGAGAAAGGCTTTGGCTTCCTTCCCCTATGTGTTTATGTTTATGGCTATGTCATGTGTATGACAGAAGGGCCATTCAGACATGCTTCAATATAAAACGGTGTCTTTAAAACATTCCAGGGTTAGTCTGCTTGGTGGATAAACGACAACTTTGCCAGTGTCACCGGATATACTTAGCACTAATTGAACACTGGCATGCCTAAAAGTAGGGGCTAGTAGAGCTCCTCACTTTTGCCCTGCAATAAGACTGGGTTTGCTACTAGTATTGCCACATTCTTCAGGCAGTCTGCTTGTTGCAAACAAAGTATCTGCATGCTATTCTCGAAGGCTTTCACGGCCAGGATCCGATGGTTTTTGTAGGTTTTTCGGGCTGTTTGGCCATGTTCTGGAGTTTTTTCTTCCTAACGTTTCACCAGTCTCTGTGGCCGGCATCTTCAGAAGATACCGGCCACAGAGACTGGCAAAACATTACGAAGAAAAACCTCCAGAACATGGCCAAACAGCCCGAAAAACCTACAACAACCATATTTGCATGCTGTTTATGTTTTTATGTTATTTAGGCTGCAGTCCTGCCCCAGGGTCTAGGGGTCTGATTGAAAATCTTCCTTTCAGGTCTTAGATGAAGCTCTGACTTCACAGGGGGATGAGAATGTTGTGAAGACACTCTCCTGGTCCCTCCCAGCCATTCTGCATGAACAGAATACTGGGCTAGACCCCTCCAGTCTGATCCAGCAGGGCTCATACGTCATCCCTGTACACAAACAGCATGTTTTGAGACATTTCTGTGTTTAAAATATCTGTTTTGTCTTTGTATTGTCACACTGCAACCGTAAGAGCTAGGCTGCTGATTTGTGCCTGAATCTGAAGTGACAGTTAGTGCCTGAATTGGAACCAAGCCAGAGAGTTTTATACATATGCACAGACCCCGACACCCCCCCCCCAATGAATCTGAACTAGAATTGACCTCCCAAATTTCATGGTTCACCTTTTTTTGTCTCATGTGGCAATGTTGGTGTGCAGTTGTGTAGTCATCATCAGTGTGTAGCAACTTTAAAGAAAGGGGAGAAATATAAAAAATGTTTTAACTGTACATTGATGTATTACCAGATGGCATGAATGTGGACAGGATCTGTGTAGCATAAGAAGAATTGTGGTGGATCAGAAGTTTGTCTATTCCAGTGTGGCATTTCCACACCAGCCAGCCAGATTTCCCTGGGAAGACCATAGGCAAGGCAAAAGGGCAACAGTACTCCCTTGCTCAGACTCCCCAGGATTTAACATGCAGAGGCATACAGTAATTTACATTGAACAGTCATTCACGGAATAAAATGACTATGGCTTATTTTTCACCTTTCTTTTAAAATCAGTTTTAGAAATGAATTTAATTGAGCCGGAAGGCTTTGCTCTTGGCACTTTTTGACCAGGGACTATGGACTGACTTATATCATTCTCAAGGAAAAGGTATTGCCTATGTGTATCTTTAATTTTAACCGACTTTTTTTTTCCTCCAGAGAAGTGGAATACCACAATATTTGACAGCTCTATGACATCAGGCAGACTCACATGTACAAGAGCCAAGAGACACTTGTAGTTTTAGGAAGGAGGAACTGAAAGTTTTTTAAAGGAAGTATATGACACTGCATGTTTTCTTCTCTCTCAGACTAAAGAAGCTGCTTGAACAAGAAAAGATCTACCAAGCCCGCAAAGATAAAGAACATGCAAAAAGGCTGAACAAGCTGAGGGAAGAGTTAGTCAAACTCAAGTCATTTGCACTCATGCTGGTGGATGAGAGACAGATGCACATTGAGCAACTTGACCAACAAACCCAGAAAATACAAGATCTAACTCAAAAATTAAGCGAAGAAGAAGAAAAACATAAAACATTAGTATCCAAAGCAAAAGAGGATGGGCAGAAACTCATTAAGTTAGAGGCAGAACTTGAGCACAAGACATCCTCATTTTTCCAAGAGCATGAGGAGATGACTGCTAAATTGGCTAGTCAAGAATCGCACAATAAACAGCTCAGGCTTAAGTTGGTTGGCTTAACACGCAGAATTGAGGAGCTGGAAGAAACTAACAAAAACCTTCAGAAGACTGAAGAAGAGCTTCAGGAACTGAGAGACAAAATAGCCAGAGGGGAATGTGGGAACTCCAGTTTGATGGCTGAGGTGGAAAACCTCCGCAAGCGAGTGCTTGAAATGGAAGGTAAAGATGAAGAGATCACAAAAACCGAATCACAGTGTAAAGAACTTAAAAAGAAGCTGCAAGAGGAAGAGCACCATAGCAAAGAACTGAAATTTGAAGTGGAGAAGCTACAGAAAAGGATGTCGGAATTGGAGAGGCTTGAAGATGCTTTTGCTAAAAGCAAATCTGAATGCACCCAGCTGCGTTTGAATTTGGAAAAAGAAAAGAGCTTAACCAAAGACATGATCAATGAATTGGAGGTGGTGAAGACACGAGTAAAGGACCTGGAGTCTTCAGAAACTAAGTTGGAAAAAGCTGAATTAATCTTAAAAGATGACCTGACAAAGCTGAAGTCCTTTACTGTCATGCTGGTTGATGAAAGGAAAAACATGGTGGATAAAATAAAGCAGGAAGAGAGGAAAGTTGAGAGCTTGAATAAGAACTTTAAGGTGGAGCAAAGTAAAGTTATGGAAGTGACTGAAAAATTGATAGAGGAAAGCAAGAAGCTTTTGAAGTTGAAATCTGAAATGGAGGAAAAAGTGTCCTGTTTGACAAAGGAAAGGGACGAGTTAATTGGCAAGCTGAAGAGTGAAGAGGAAAAATCTTTGGAGCTGAGCTGTACTGTGGATCTATTGAAGAAAAGAATTGATGGCATAGAGGAAGTAGAAAGAGAAATAGCAAGAGGTCGAGCTAGGAAAGGACCGGGGTTTAGTGGACAAGAGGATAACAAGATTAAAGAACTGACAGTGGAAATTGAAAGACTGAAAAAGCGTCTCAAGCAACTGGAGGTGGTTGAAGGAGACTTGATGAAGACAGAAGATGAATACGATCAGCTGGAGCAAAAATTTAGGACTGAGCAGGACAAAGCTAACTTCCTTTCTCAGCAGCTGGAAGAAATGAAGCTCCAGATTGCTAAAAACAAAGCAATTGAGAAAGGGGAGGCAGTGAGTCAGGAGGCAGAGCTGAGGCAGAGATTTCGGCTGGAAGAAGCTAAAAGCAGAGACTTGAAAGCAGAAGTCCAGGCTCTCAAAGAGAAAATTCATGAGCTGATGAACAAAGAGGACCAACTTTCTCAGCTCCAAGTGGATTACTCAGTCCTGCAGCAAAGGTTTCTGGAAGAAGAAAACAAAAACAAAGCCATGACACAGGAGGTGCTCACTTTAACAAAAGAGCTTGAGCTGTCTAAGCGCTACAGTCGTGCCCTGAGGCCCAGCATGAATGGCAGGCGAATGGTAGATGTACCTGTGACATCTACTGGAGTACAGACGGATGCAGTTAGTAGTGAAGCAGCAGAAGAAGAAACGCCTGCTGTGTTTATAAGAAAATCCTTTCAGGAGGAGAACCATATTATGAGCAACCTGCGGCAGGTTGGGCTTAAAAAGCCCACAGAGAGGTCATCCGTACTTGACAGATATCCACCAGCAGCAAATGAGCTTACAATGAGGAAGTCCTGGATTCCTTGGATGAAAAAAAGAGAAAATGGTTCTCAGGCAGCTCAGGATAAAGGAACCAGAGTACAGACCAGTCCAGAACGTCCTGGAGAGGTTGTACTTTCCCCCAAACAGGGGCAGCCTCTTCATATTCGGGTAACCCCAGATCATGAGAATAGTACAGCTACTTTGGAGATCACTAGTCCAACTGCTGAAGATTTCTTCTCGAGTACCACTGTCATCCCCACGTTGGGAAACCAGAAACCACGGATTACCATAATTCCTTCTCCTAATGTCATGTCTCAAAAAGGGAAAGGTGGTGAGAGCCCAGTGGGCCCAGAGCGAGCTATGTCCCCTGTGACTATAACTACATTCTCCAGAGAGAAGTCCTCAGAGAGCACAAAGTCTCCATTCACAGAAAGGCCTGTGTCCCCAATTCAGATAATGACCGTGTCTACCTCTGCAGCACCAGCAGAAATTACTGTGTCCCCAGAATCACAAGACATGACCATGGGGAGGGCTGTGTTTAGAGTCACGCCAGAAAAACAAACTGTCCCAACTCCAGTCCGAAAATATAATGCCAACACGAACATTATAACAACCGAGGATAACAAAATTCATATCCATTTAGGTTCTCAGTTTAAGCGGTCACCTAGTGCTGCGCAAGAGGGAGGAAGCCCTGTGATTACTGTCAGACCTATGAATGTAGCAGCAGAGAAAGAGGCTATGACCGGGACTGTCCTTCGTTCTCCTAGAAATAATGTCACCTCAAGGCCTGGATCAAGCAAAGTTACAAGTACCATCACTATTACTCCTGTTACTACTTCGTCCACACGAGGAACACAATCCATGGTAAGCCATATTGACTCTTAAAGGGTACATATGCATGCTGCATGATGGAAAGTTTTTTTGGGGGGGGATTTTGGAGAATCAGTGGGCAGAGAGTTGGGTGGTGATCTGGGGGATGTGGTGCAGCCTCAGCTCCACTTGGTGATCTGCTGGCTTTGTCCACCTTTAATCAGAAATCATGGTATGATGATTGAAAGCATCTGTTCCCCATTTGAAGTGGTTCCCTATGACTTCTGAACTTAGACAGCTATGGCTTGTTTTGATTGTTGCTCACAAAACTTTCAGTATCTGAAACTTGGTATATTAATTTCTTGTGGATGCATAAGAGGAAAACATTTGGCATACATTCCTTTAAAATATGCTGGTGTCCAATTCCTCATTCACCCTGTTGTGTTTCCTAGGGAACTCTGGGAACTGTGGTCTAAAAAGTCTAAAAGGTTATGATTCCATGTTCCGAGTTTGTTCAGAAGTTGTGTGGCAGCCATATTCATAATATAGTCCTCCCATCTCCCTCCAACCAAATGTCATAAAGAGCATATTACTGTTAAAGGAGAGGGCTTAGTGTTCCTTCTTGGGACAACAGTCTTTCTGTTGCTAGGTTCAAAACAAATGCCAGTGTGGTATATATGAATGTCCTAAATAGGGATGTGTCTTTGAGGTCAGGGATGTTTCTGGTTGGGTCTGTCCCACATGCTGTACATCCTTTCTTAGGTGCAAGTCACAACTATGTATAGATGCTGGTTGCCATTTCCAGGCACCTCTGGTAAAACAATTTGCTCTATTTCTGATGCTGAAACTTTGAGTGCCATTGTTTACGTAGCCCAAGATGGCAGTGTCCTCACACAAGAAAGAGAGGTCAGAAGGCTTGGCAGAACTGTTAGATTTACAGACATAAAGTTTGGGAGAAGGGAGTCTAGCAGTTCACACTGCAACATTTTATTCCCAGGAACTATCAGGGCAATAACCTCTTCGGTGCCACTCTTGATGAGCTATATACATTCCTACAGTACTTAATTAAAAATGATTCAAATCCTTCGTCAGTCAGGAAGCTCACTGAGTGATCCTCAGCAAGTCACTTCATCTTTGCCTAACCCATTGCATCGATTTAAAGAAAAAATAGAGTGCCAAGAACCATGTTGGAGAAAAAGCAAGATGTAAATTTCATAAAGAAGACAGACAGTGGGTGCTAGATCAAATCAAGCCTGAATGCTCTCTTCAAACAAAAATGACTCAACTGAGGCTGTCGTACTTGGAAAAGCTGAAGACCACAACAAAAGAGGGAGACCAGATCTGGGATGGATTGACTGAGTAAAGGAAACTATAGTTTGGAATTGCAAAACCTAAGCGGGTCTGTTAATTATAGAAACCTTTTTGAGGTCACTGATTTTATGGTCTTCATAAGTTGGAAGTGACTTGACAGCACATAACAGTAGTGAAAAATTAACAGAGTAATAGATACACACACATGCATGTACACATGCCACGCTCATGATTCTGCAGTAGGGAATGTAAGTCATAGGTCTGTGACATTTCTGTGCAAAAGCCAAGGGAATCTCTGAATTTATGAAGGGACCATGTATACAGGTATCTACCCACTGAAGAGAACCATTTATCATCTGGTGGAATGGGCTCTGTTTCGTGGAGGCATGTGTTTTGCTGCTTTTGAAATTAAATTGCCTCCCCAAACCAAAGAAGTTCTTACGTTTTTCCATGTTCTAGCATTCATTCTTAGGTCAATATCCTATTGCAAAAAAACACAAAAAAAACCCCAAAAACCATATTTCCAGAAGGCTGTTGCATGTTCCGGCATACAGGTGGTCACAGAATAAAATGCACAATTAAGGGATGACCTGGCACGTGGTAGACAGCTTGGAAAATAGTGTATTTTGCTTGCATAATTGATCATTTACACTCTGTAGTTAAAACAGGATTGTGGCCTCATTGTATCTAATGTAGTGATGACTGGAACATTTGTAGAAGTAGTTTTATTTTGCCTAATAATTACTTTTCCAGTTTGAATGGGGAAAATGCAACCAGATGGCTGCCCTTTAAAATTGTTATTAAATCATCTTTGTACATTAAAGTACAATGATAGATCAAGATATGCAAGTGAGATTTGTGTTTGGTATCTAAAGCAACCAGCTAGCTCTTTTGCTAAGCCTTAGTGTCACCCTCCTAATCACATCCACATGCCCTACACTGAAGCATAGATAATTAACTGAAACACCGTAGAGCAGTTTCTTGAGTGCGGCACTCTTAAAATGTGCATATCATTGTTCACCACGGGTAAAATTATCACTAGATGGCTAACCTTGAGCTTCTGTTCATTGTGCCTGCTATTAACAGGCTGTCATTTCCCGAGCAGCCTTCTATTATATAGATAAGGAGGCATAGGAAGAGAATGAACTTATACCAAAGGAGCAAAGCTGGTTTCCAACAGAAGTCTAGGCATAGGAAGAACATTGATAAACACCAGTAAGTGATGGCAAAGGTCTTCCACAGTGATACTACAAAGGGCCCTCTTAATTTGTTTTTCTTTGGACCACAGTTCCCAGAACTCCACAGCCAATATGGCAGTGGCCATGCTGGGTATGGGATTTGGGGAGGTGCAATGCTAAAGAAATCCTGCCAACCTAGCAGTTCGAAAGCATGCAAATGCAAGTAGATAAATAGGTACCACCTCGGTGGGAAGGTAACGGCGTTCCGTGTCTAATTGCGCTGGCCACGTGACCACGGAAACTGTCTTCGGACAAAACGCTGGCTCTATGGTTTGGAAACGGGGATGAGCACCGCCCCCTAGAGTCGGACACGACTGGACTAAATGTCAAGGGGAACCTTTACCTTTACCTAATGCTAAAGAAATAACTTCCCTCACTTCAGTGGTGCCATGTGGTGCTCCTCCTGAGGCATGAGAAAGTCTCAGACCTGTCCTAGCAGCAATCAATGGTATCTGTGGTGTCTGTTGGGGAAGAAGAGGCATGGTCATGCAGCTGTCCTCTCCATGCTTTCAAATGGTCCTGGCTTTCTTGCTTCAGATATTTGCTAGCTTTAGAGCAATAGGGTTTCTAGGTGTCATGACTACTCTTTTCATACTGCTTCCCCTTGTTGCCTTGCATGGAGCATGAAGGTTGCCAGCTTGGGTGCCTCCCACTGCAGATTTGAGCAAGATGAACAGAATGTGTTGTTATGTAAAGAGCTAATGCTCCTATTTTCATTTTGTAATCTGTGAGAAATTGTATTTTTGGATTTCTCCGAAAAGGTAGAACTCCCAGAATATGGAATTATGGGATATGTAGTCCACGAAATCCAAAAATCCCATCCCTGTTGCTCAGTCTGTAGTCTCTGTGGAGAAGATAAATGCTCTGTTCCTGTGATTCTTTTCTCCCCTCTTCCTTTGACCTCTTTCAGGTGTATTTCTTCATTTACCTGTACCTGCCCCTTGCCTCCCCATTTGTGTTTCAGGCAGTGTGGGGTGGATTGATAGGGTTAAGAGAATCCAATCACAGAAGACTTTACCCACAAAGGGATATTTGTCATATATTGTATGGCATGCTGCAGCTGATATAACTGCATGTGGAAAATGTGGATAATCAGAGTTTCTTAGTGGGATCGTTTTAAATTCATTAGCTTGCCCTTCACCCAAATGTGTAAAGTGGGGGCAGGCAATGTGTAGCTCTGCAGATGCTGCTGGATTACTGCTTGAAGTATTCTTCACCATTAGTTGGATTGGCAAGGATTTGATGGGAGCTGCAATCCAAAACATCTGGAAGGTGTCACCTTAGGGAGGGTTGGGTTAGTGAGCTTCAGGGATGCATTGGCTACAGTCCATTTTGCTCATGTTCTCATTTTTCCATTGTTTAATTTGTGTTGTCCTGGTTCTTCCACCAGATTTTCAATTTCCCCCTTGTGATCTACACACAAAAAGTGTCTGTTCTGTGTGTCCATTTTTCAAAGTGTAGGCATTTTTATCACTTTTTCAAATGTCCACACTTTCCAACAGACTTATCAACTAAAAAGTATTTTTCTGTGAATTTCCCAAATAAATGCATTTTAATAGACTTTCAAATGTAGGCATACTTTGGAGAACTGTACTACAGACTTTCTAGCATGTCCTACGGTTTAGGAAATGCAAGTTTGTTTAGTTTGCATTTAGATGTGAAATAAACATCTTTCTTACCCACCCCACCCCCTGATAATATTCAGCTGTCTTTGTAATAATCCTTAAAGCATTCCTATGAAGTAGGTATTATCTGCATACCAGGGATCGAGGAGGAGTTTAAAATCACAAAGGAGAAGCTTCCTAAAGGTCACACAATGAACAAAGCTATGGCAGAACTGAAACTTGAACTGGGCACATTTGAGATTTACAATTTATGTTCTTACTTAATCTTATGCAACACTAGCTCTAATTTAACAAAACACCATAGAAGAGCCAGAGGGCTTTCTCAGCTGTTAGTGAGACTTACCTGGGGGTGAGGATATAGTATAATCTTATCAAGATACTGAGCTAAAAATGGGGCTGTGCTAATTTTGTGTGAGAAGACAGCTTACTATTAAAAATTGTTCATTTTGTTTTGTTTTTGCCTGCCCTTTAAATTAATGTTTTCATTATGCCACTACTGAAATTTATTATTATTATTATTATTATTATTATTATTATTATTATTATTATTATTATTATTATTATTATTATTAGTAGTAGTAGTAGTAGTAGTAGTAGTAGTAGTAGTAGTAGTAGTAGTAGTGCGGGGAGGAGTATGTATGTGTGGCTTAATGAAATCCACAGGTGCCATGCCTTACTGACAACAGTGACTGAAACGGTTGTCACAAAAATGTAGGGGACTGTGTCCCTCTGCCATCACTGATAAAATTGAAAGAACAAGTATCTTTATAGAAGACATGTTGTAGGATCCTAAGCTACAGGAAACTTGACCAAATATCTCCTCCCTTCCTTATGCACCTGCTATTCCTTTGGGATTGTCATCAAAGATGTGGTTATGTGTCTTACTAGCTGGCAGGAATGGTTGGTGGGTACTCCACACAGGTAGGTCCTTTTCTGTAGCTGCATCCCAATTGTTAGATCCCTCTCCTTTTTTTAATGGATTCTTTTGTTCTTTCATTCACTCCCATTTGGGGGAAGTATGAGTTTTAATTTGTTTGATTTCATTTAAAACTTGTATGTCACCTTGAGCACGTAGTAGGCAGAGAGGCAATTCACCACCACCACCCTGTTTGTGACCTTGCTTTTTCTCCTTCTTTCCTTGTCTTGCAGACAGGACAAGATGGGTCATCTCAGAGACCTACACCCACCCGAATCCCTGTCTCTAAAGGTATGAAAGGCGGGAAGCCAGTAATGACAGCCTCAGGAGCAGGAAATCAGACCAAATTCGAGCCTCGTGCCGAGACTCAGTCTATGAAAATTGAATTGAAGAAGTCTTCAGCCAATAGCTCTCCCTCCCTTGGTGGGGGGAAGGGCTGAGGGCAGTGGCTAAGGGGGTATGTTGTGTAGGTTTTACTGCTACTATGGAAATAAGCCCCTTGTCTGTTTGCACATACTAATTAAGTCTGCTGAAGCTGCCATTTATACTAATACATGCATGTCTTAACTACTGAATGCAATAATTTCCCCCTTTTCTTCTTTCCTCTATGTTGGGTTAAAGTATCATTTTTGAGGTGGGGGGAATGTAGGCCTAGTTCAGCAATTTCTAAAAGGGAAGAGGTGTTTACAATAAGGTTGTCAAATAACTACTCTCCTGACCACATTTTCTTAAAGTCCCATGTACCATTTCTTTGCTGCACACGATCATGTTGGTTTGTGCTTCCAAGGCACTTAAATCAGTAGTTTGCTGGAGAAGTAATAGGAAATGAGCATTGAATTATACTGTAGCTCATTTCAGAAGCCAAACTGTTTGTTCCTCTAGCAGAGGAACTGCAGAGCTTGGAGCTTGGAGAACTTGGAGCTTCTGCAGAGCTTGGAGAATTCACTTTTTTTGACTATTAACCCAAGGAATTCCGAGCCAGCATGGACACAGGAATAGATGAGTGGTGGGTTTGGGGAGTTAAAGTCCAAAAAAGTAATGATCACAAGCTCTGTATGAGAAACATTGGGAATATGTAAACATCTGTTTAAATAGACTATGTAGATATCTAAGAACCATTGGAAAACCAATGGCTTTTGAGTTAGTATTTTTTTTCCTTCACATTCAAATAGGGCTTCACAGAGAGTTACTTAAATAAATACAACACTTCTCAGTCACATCAGTGAGGTATGCATCAGATAAGCAGTAAACAATCACTGCTAAATGTTTTGCATCTTTTGGTTTTAGTAAATTCCTAATGTAAATGGGAGTACATGATACTGGGAGAGAAATCTTGAATAGCAAACATTACTTAAAGAGAGATGCTCCTGAATACTGTGTATTCAGAATATATCTCAGTTGTAGGCATTACTTAAAAAGAGATGTTATTGAATTCTGTCTATTCAGAATATATATCTCTTGTCTCAGAGCAAGGCTAAAGGAGCTCCAAAACTAGATTTCATGTCTTCTGCCTGTATTAGACTTCTTGCAGTGCCCTTGTTTTATTTTTGAAAGCATGTTTTAAGATTGAAATTTGTGTAAATGCAATTATGACTACCATTGTAATTGTTTTTATCTAATAGAACTACAGCAGTTATGAGCATTTCCACTGCCAGAAGCTTCCATAGCTGCCAACAACCAGAACCTAAATGCCTACCTGTAGTAGAAGTAACACAACATGCTAAATAATTACCAGTGCACAGTTTTCTCCCTTTCCTTTTTCCTTTCATCTCTTTTATGTATGTGGTAATCTGGCTGAAAAGTCCATGGAAATTCAGCAACACATTTCTTAATGATTCCTTCCTGGAGGAAAGGTGAACCCTGCAAAGTAGCAATAAAAACATATAATAAGTCAGTTGCATTAAAAAGTGAAGTAGTTAAAGGTGGGTGAATGAATTTGTCCATTAGACAATTATACTGGGCATATGTGCTGCAAAGTACTTTGAAAATAGTTTCAGGTTTGCCTACCATCCACTGTAGGTTAAATACATGTGAAGGAATGAGTAGTTGACAAAATGATGCCATAAAGGACACTTCGGTTCGCCACCCTTCCAGCTCTACAGTTCTAAGATTAGATTAGATTTTCTTAAAAGGCCATGGGTGTTAAAAAGAGTCTAGTGGAAGATAGATCATTTTTCTTCAATAGAACATTTATGAGTTGAAGTCTTTGTTGTTTCGATTCCAGCTGCATTAGTTTATTTCAGAAAACACAACAACAAAATGCCTTATGGCACATTTGAACATAGCATAAACTTTTATGGGGTAGGAACTACTTTGTCAGATTTTGTTCTGGCCTACAAATTTTTATGCCATGATAAATGAGAGAGTTGTTTATGTACCACAGGACTCTTTTAATATTTCAATTTACCTCACAGAACTAAGACTAAATCAACAGGAAGAAATAAATTAAAGCACTTATGTTACCACACCAGGTTTATTTTATTATGTTTTATTATATTTATGTTTATTAAAGTTTTCTGGGTGGATTATACAAAGAGTAAAATAAAATGCAATAAAATGTAGTACAATTTAAAAAAAACAGCAGAGGAAAATATACAAAAACAGACGTAACATTTAAAATGCCTTAAAGAAAAGAAAGGTCTTCGCCTGGAGCCAAAACGATAGGCATGCAGGCAAGAGGAATTCCATATGGAATGTAGAGGATTCCACAAACGGGTGCTGCACAAGAAACTGCTCCCTCTTTCCTAGCCACTTGCCTAGCTTCCTTTTGGGGGCATCATTCATTTCATACTAGAAATTGTAGGACAGAGATTTAAAAAGGTGGTTCCATATTGCTTTTCTAATGTTAAAAAAAAAAGAATTCATCGAAACTTCGGTAGGAAATCAGCAATAATTGCAGTCCAATATTGGTCCCCATGTTCCATTCTGGCATTGATCAGCAACTACATTTTTGCTACTTTCTGGGTATTTCCACAGCTACTTTAGTGATAACTCCATATTCACATGGAGCTGAAAGGTTAATTCACACTGAATGCTTGGTGTTATATAATTTGGAATAATTGTTTATAAAGGAGAAACTGTAAAATTCCAAAGTTAAAATGGACGAATACAGACAAGATCTTGATCCGAATTAGTAGGTCTTGGTAGCATAAGCATGCCCTTTTCAACCAAACAACTAAACTAGTACCACACTACCTCTGAGAGGAAAGTTGCCCCTGCTGCTCCAGAGATCTAATTACTGTACCTGTCCATATCTTTAGAATGTGTTTAGAGAAACAATTAACACAACATTAGAGATACTAGACATAGGCTAGCTATTAAGTCCTGCATTAATTTCTCTGACTCTTGGTCTTCTCCAGTTGTGTGCAATAACTCATTTTTCTCTGACTCAGCTTCCCATTCATTTTGTCCCTCTCTCACAGGAACACCTTCAGCTATTCCATTGTGTTCGCTCTGTTTCCCTCACTGCACCTAGCTCCACAATGCTCCCCTCTTGCTCGTTCTGTGGTAAGGCTGTGGTAGAACTAGCAACTATAGCAGCTACTTCTCTCTCTCTCTTCAGCCAAGCATGCTAGCACTTCTGTATGGAAAGCAGCTGGGCAAATGTTGCTATATGTGGGGACACCCTTCATGGAAGGGCTGAGAGGAATGGCCATGCACACAATCCTTCGTCTAGAAAGTGGAGAATAGCTGGCTTCCATCACCATTTCCATACCTCCTTCTGTGTCTAGATCACAATAGAACAGAATGGGACATACAGCCCCTGAGACATTTTTGTAGTCCCCAAGGCTAAACCATAACCCCTCATTAAAAGTGTTTGTGTGTGTGTGTGTGGTGTTTCCTCTAAAAAAGTCCCTATTTCCATTGGGTAGAAGGGTGTTCCCTAAGACCTTCCTGCCCCCTCAAAGAAAAACAACGACAATGCCCATCTAGATACTTCCTGTTTATATGCTTTCAAGATGGACCAAGTCATCCATTTCTGGGTCCAAGGTACCCAAGCCTACCCCGCCTTCATATTTCACACCCCACAGTAGAGAGTAACAGAAGGATAGAATGTAGGAGCTGGCTTTTACCTACATGGTTAACAAAATGCCCATAATAGCTGAGATTCATATGGCCTCGCAACACCATCTAAGGGCAGAATACTGCACATCTTTGGGAGACTCATATAGTAAAGACTAGGCCACCCAACTCCCAAGGTGGGAAGTTCATGCTTCTTCTCGCAATAGTGTCTCTGAGGGCAATTCTGAGGTGAACCTAAGAACATGGGGTTTTAGCACAGCACGTTTCTTTGAGGGTGCAGAGGAGAACCGTTAACTTTACATCTATGTCAGTATACTCTAGGCCCCCTCGACATGTAGCATGGAAGATTTGATCTTAGCTGCCCCACATACTCTTGATATTGTCCCATTATGTGGCAAACATTATCTGATAGACTTAGTTATTGTATGGTGGTGCTTTGGCATGACCAAAGGGGGAAAAAATGCACTGCTTTACTTATACTAGGGAAAAGAAGAGGACTGCAGTCTGGATACTATTGAGGTAGTGGTAAATAGGAATGGGATTTATTTTTATTTTTTTGGACTACAGATCCAATAATTCCCCATTCTCTGAGTGCTACCTGACTTACACACACCTTACAGACATCTAAGCTCACCTGGGAGAAAAGGCCTAAACTGGAAGGCCTTGAAGCTTAGCTAAGCCTAGCTCCACTCCTGGTGCAAGTGGAGAGCTTTCTTTCTGAACAGGAAGCTTGGGTGGAGCTCGACCCAGCTAAGCCTCATCATTCTGTTCTCCACATCTGGCAAGTCTATCCATTTCAAAATTAAGGATGCTTCTTCTGTTTGTGTAGCCCCGTCCTAGTTTCTGTTTCTTGGTAATGTTCTTGATAAGATGACAGGCTTTTTCTAGAGGTGGACAATGAGTCTAAAGTGCCAGATTGTGACCTCTTTTGGAATGGGGAATTTAATGCTAAGAAGACTGAACAACATTTTACAGTGGTGCCTCGACTTACGAACATCCCTACTTACGACCATTTCAAGTTACGACCAGCTCCGGCCGCAAAGACCGGAGCTTCCATTTACGAACAGAAAAAGGCAGGGGAAAAAGGCGGGAAATTCAAATTCCTTACTGTAGGTGGCGACGAGGCTGCTTCTTTGTAGCTCTTTCGCCCCAGCAGTTAGAGAGTGTGCGTTGGAGGAGGCTTGGGACTGCCTCCTTCTGCTTCTGAGTGAGTGTGTGTGTGTGTTTGCGGGGTTGCTTCGGGCTGCCTGGTAAGGTAAGGTGCTGTTTTCTGCTTTTTAAAAACTGTTCTGGGTGGTTTTGCAGCGTGGTTTTGGGCTGGGGGGGTTATGTTTCTGTGCTGTGATGGGTCTTGGGGGGTTGGTTTGGTTTTTTGGGTTTTTCCCCCCCATTTCCGATGGGTCTTGCGGGGTTTGTTTGTTTTTTGGCTTTTTCCCCCCATTTCCGATGGGTCTTGGGGGGTTTGGTTGCTTTTTGGGGTTTTTTTCCCAATTTCCGATGGGTCCTGCATGCTTCCCTTGCTTTTTCCTTTGTTTTCTTTGCATTTCTGACCTGCCCCCTTCGTTCTCTGTGCATTTCCGATCTGCTCCGTTTGTTTTCTGTGCATTTCCAATGGGTCTTGCACGCTTGATTGCTTTTCTTCCCCCCCCCCCTTTGGCCGGAAGGGATTAATCGCATTTCCAATTAGTCTTGCGGTGATTTTTTTTGTGTGTGTGATTTTTTTTCTTTGGCTGGAACTGATTAATTGCATTTCAATGCATTCCTATGGGAAATGGTGCTTCGACTTACGACCATTTCGAGTTACGTCCATCTTCTGGAACGGATTATGGTCGTAAATCGAGGCACTACTGTACTGTGATGTCACTAACTACCTCTGGTTGCTGTGGTGGGATGGTGCATAGCTTATGGTGATGCTGTGCAGATAGAAGAAAGCTATTCTCTTGTATTCAGTGTGAAGGATTGCAAGATTTCGTTCAGAATACACTCCCCCCAAAAAATAAAATAAAAAGAGGGACAGAACCAAGCGTACTGCTACAGAATGTTTTAATTCGATGGTGCACAACCATACATATTCTTTCTGCTTGCTTTTCTTAAACTGGCCTTCTCATTCAAGAGTCTTCTAAAGAAAACTGTATCCTGTGAAAAATGAACATTTGGCCTTGTGCACTATTCGTAGATGGAAATAAAACACAATTGAATACTTTGTGAATTCTTTTATTTTCTGTTATTCCAGTTGGGCAGACCAGCGTTGCAGCTATTGTTGATAACGTAATGCACAAAAGTAACACAGGGCTCTTGAAAATCTGCTCATACTATGCTTATCTGCTTAAGTACCTCCTTTAGCTTAACATGGGTTTGGGGTCTTTTTGATTACAATGTAAGGTCATTATACTTGCATTGTAAAACATTGTAAGCTAACATCCTCCTGTATTTTAACTGGCTTTATGGCACAGGATACTACAGTAAGGGAGATGTCAAAGGCCTCTTACATGCTTTTATTGCACATTAGCTGCTGAAATTTCTGAGCTTGATTAGAACAGTCATTTGCTGGCAGTGAGATCATCTTTTTGGGCTTATTTTCATTGAGGACTATGTTTTTCTTTCCCAGATCAACATAATTCCTTTAATCTTGACTGAGCTTTCATAAGACTTTGAGCTAATATTTTGCAATTATGAAAGTTTACTTCATTTTAGAACTATCTTATTACTTCAGCTTTGGGAATTGTAATACAAATGGATATGTATCACGGTTGACTGCTTTTAGTTTGGAATCTATTGACTGGGAGCAGAAAGCCAAATACAAGTGCATTTAGACTTAATTGTGCCGGCATTCTGGAAAAAGCAAACCATGAAAGAATCTGGTAAGGCTCTTGTTAAAAGACCGTTTTTAACATTATTGAAATATAGATAGCCATGTATTGAAAAGATATATCTCAGAGTGTTGGAAATTTATGTTTCTTTATTTTTTTAAAAGCCCAACAATATTCTAAGGCAGTGGTTCCCAATCTTGGGTTAACTATCTGTTCTTGGATTGCAATTCCTAGAAACCTTTGCCACCAGCTGTGCTGGCCAGGGTTTCTGGGAGTTGTAGTCCAAGAACACCTGCCTCACCCAAGGTTGGGAACCACTGTTCTAAGGCCTTCTTCCAAAAAACCATAATGGTCTGCAGAAATGCCTGTTAAGAATTTTCAATTTATTGGTGACTTACTGGTCAGTCACCAATCAGTTGGTTTTGAGATTCTCTGCAGAGGTTCTATAAATTGGTTTCATTCTTCTCTTGAAGAAGATCCTAGAACAGGGGTGGTGAGCCTGTGATACTCCAGATGTTTTGGACTACAACTCCCACAGTCCTTTATCCTTGGCAGTACTGGATGGAGATTCTGGGAGGTGAAGTCCAAAATATCTATAAACTTATCACCCTTGCCCTAGAATGTTACCAAGCTAAAATCTGTTGGGCTTTTAAAGCAAACGTTAACTGCATTTTGAGACAAGTCTCCTTTCTATGTGGAGTCTTATTCTCCTGTTTTTACTGTCTTCAAACACAGACATTTCAGATCAGAATGTTATGTATTTTTTTGTCACAGAGTTCTATAAAGTCAGCATCTCCAACAGAAACAAAATAATCTAAACAAGAAAAAAAATGAATTTAAAATGTTGGCATGTAATTCAGTCCCCGTGTCTTGATTGTACTTAGACTTTCTATACAAACCGTTCAGTATGATGTATAATGGCTGAAATCCCATAGTAAGTCACAACCAGAGTAGGTCCATTGAATCAGTAAGGATTTGGTGAGTAACTCCTCTGTAAATTCCATTAAATCAATGAGCTTAATCTAGTTGTGACTTACAACTGGATTTCTACCAATGTTCAGGGTGGGAGTTTTTGCATTTTGTACTTAGATTCTGAACTATTGCAGTGACTGGGGAGGATGAATAGGGCTATAAACCACAGGGTTCTCTTTTCAGCCAACTCTGAAATTGTGATCTCTAAATTTTAGCAGATTATACACCCACCTACTACTGTTTGAATCAGGTTAGACTAGTGCCATCTAGTGGCAATATCTTTGCATGCTAGTTTTGCAATTCAAAACCTAATTGTCTTATCAATGTGATATTTTTTCAGGCCAGCTTTAAAAAATGGGGGATACAAAATAGTGTGCAAGTAGCCCCTTTCTTGGGCATGGTGTTGCAAAAGGCAGGAGGGGAGAGGGATGGGGAAAGGGAAGGAAACAAAAAAAAAAGACCAAAACCACACCAGAGCAATCTTTCTGTCCCCATTAGAGATGGGGGTATTCGTATACGAATATCCCCGCACAGGTGGCGTTAACGAGGGTCCAGCCCCATGGGGCCGGACGGTCCACTCACTGATGAGACGTGGTCACGGACGGCATGATTCTACGAATGGCTCTGTAGCGCACGATCCGCTCGCTACTAGGAGGCGGGAGGACAAGCCGCACTGCAAGGTTGAAGAGCGGTGAGCGGATCGCGCACTGCAGCGCCATTCATAGAACCGTGCTGTCCGTGTCCACGGCGGATCAGTGAGTGGACCGTCCAACCCCATGGGGCTGGACTCTCATTAACGCCACCAGTGCGGGGATATTCGTATACCAATACGAATACCCCCATCTCTAGTCCCCATCCTGCCTCAGTTATGATTATATGACTTGTGGTGTGGCTAATTTAGCCAGCAAATATATGAATATGTACCTAACACACATAGGCAGTAAAGGACTGGGCTGGGGTTGCTTATGTGAAATTACACTAAACTCTATGGACAGTGTGTTATTGAGATTCTGCTGAGTGAAATTCTTTCCGGTGTAGTAACACAGGATCACACCACTTGTACAACACTACACAAGTGGAGGACAGTTTTTCTTCATGGAGACACATGATGGCAATATGTGTGTTGCACAAATGGAACAACCCCACATTACTGTATGGAAGGGATTTTCCTCTCAGCAGAAGCTGAATAGGATACTGGCCTGTATTTTCTAAAATTAATTCCAAAACTAATTTTAGAAAGTCTTAAACTTAGAAAAAAGGAAAACAGCACAATGCATCCAGTTGTAATAACTTGGGCGTCTCTATAAACAACTCTCATGGCTTTTCAGGTTATAGAATCTTTCTTCAGGGGAGTTTTAGTACCAAGTGTAGCTACTTGTGAAAGAGAAATAATATGAGAGAATTAACCATTTTTGAAACTTGGGTATACTACACATCTTCATGGAAAATGGTGACCAATGTTATGTGCATTTGTTCAGATACTGTATATCTCTCCTGTTTAATGAAGTTTACTGATCTGGAACATGCACTTAGGATTTTATGTACTGCTTTACCTGTCTGGATATTTTAACATCCAATTGAATGTGAAATATTATACATATAGCTGCATTGGGTCCTAAATATTTCTATGTAGTGAGTCTGTATAACTCAAAATAGTTGTGAATCTGGAATCATTTGGTATTTTGAAGCAGTAAATTTCTGTCATGCTAACTGCAATTCTGCTGTGTATCCAGCTTAAAGATGATCAATGTAAGGGAGACCTTGGCTATAAATATGTCATTCATGTATTTTAGTTAGAAGGTGTATTGAAAGGAAATATGATTACAAAAAGATAATATTATGAAAACCATTCCCCAAACGTCAAAACTGTGTATTACCATTGTAAGGCAAAACTATTTTGTATCAATCAATACATTTATTATGGTCATATGACCTGTTCAACAAATTTACACACATTACAAAGAACACTGAAAGTTTTAAAAAGCAACAAAAGTTACTAAGCATCTTCCAATTAGTAAGTCCTTTTTCGTATTGCAGTAAGGAAAAAGTTAACAAATTGAGCAGAAACATAAGGATTCCAGTCTGACAAACAGACAACCACTTATCAGGATCGCCTTGAAACCTTTGCAAGAGGGGACAAATTAAACCATTCCTTATTTGCTCATAGAACTTACAATATAGAAGGGCATGAGACAAACATTCAGGAGCCCCAGCCGTGCATGGGCTCTGTCTCTCTTGGCGGGGAATTCCCAAAAATCTATCCTGGAGCAATACTGAGGGTAGAACATTACATCTAGCAAGCAGAAATGTTCTGTGAGCCTGAGGTGATCTCAGAGCTGTTGAATAAGGGTTATGACCCACGTGTTGGCAACACACCGTTGCAATAGGGGAGCAGGTTCTGTTGGCTAGAGAAAACAACACATGTCGCTCAATATCATATAGTCTCTGGGACAATACTCTAAATTCTTGTCGTCGTCGAAGCATTAGAGTGGAGTCAAGAGGAATGGCCAATGGATCTAATTTTATGTTGGACCAAAAGTGGCCACTCACTAGTATAGGAATCTATTAGCATAAAGTGTGCATAACCACAATGCTCGGCTAAAAAGTGAGGAAACTATTTTGTAAAATTCTAGGTTGAGGGGACAAAGAACATTGTGCGACTGTACTTCCGTTCGTTCCACGTGCCCTGCCTGTTTTGTTCAAATGTGGCATAAGAGGTCATGGGGAATGGGAAGCCCTCTTGCCCAAAACACTTTGGCTGTGAGCACGAGGAGTTTGCACTGCCTAAAAGGGACAGCTGGCTAATGACTTAAAATGTGGGCCTGGGGTTCCCATTTACTCTAGTGGCCTCTTGCTGCCTTGTGCACTCAGGGAGTGGAAGGAAGAAAATGGGTCTCTGCTGGGTCCTATCCCTTGAATGGACTGGGTTATGCCACCCGCCGCCATTACTCATGATGTGATGAGGTCCGAACCTGGGGATACAGTGTTCTCAGTTGCAATCCTGCCTCTAATCTCTTCTTTGGCAATCTTGATATGAATACTTTTGCCCTGCCTTATTTGTTTGAAGTGGCACTTCAAAGGGCCTGTAATGTGCTGAGGCTAGTGATGAGATTAAAGAATTAACAGTATGGGTCCTCATAGCCTTTCATGTTCTCCCATAGTAACGGCTTTTGCTTTGCTGTGTTTTTTCTCCTTTAGAGAGTATCGTCATTCATCAGTTACGCATGAACTCAAGATGAGGCACCGTGCCCACTCTAGAGTATAGGCACACACTTCTTCTCCATGCCACTTGGTTGGATCACGGCTGAAGCTCTGCCTCTATCACTGTGATCTTCCGTGCTACTGATTAATTATGGAAGGATTGTATTGCTTCCATTGGAATCTGGAATTTTTTTTGCCGATTTAATTCTTTGTTAAAAGAAACCATGTGCTGATTTTTTTTTAATTAAATGGAAAGAGAGAACCACATCTTCTGTGCCAATTTTACTCTAACTTTATGAAGATTTTGCATCAGCTGGCACATGTTTGATTTTTGTTTTGTGTTTCCTCTGTAATTTATTTTTATAATACACTTTGTAATGCAGTTTTCTGCTTGTTTTTGCCCAGCCTTCTAATTTCTGTCGTCTTTGTGGCACATTCATTTGTAGAACACACTGTCAAAAATCACGAAAGTGCCAATCTGTATATTTTCTATTGGAGTTTATAAAAATGTTGACCTCAATAATGGCACCTTTTAAAGAAGTGCCACAAAAATTCACAGCCATAATGTGACTGAGATTAATTAATTGCCCAGAAGACTGCTTTCTGAGATAGTATTATAGTTTTTTGCACTGTGCTACGGTTTAATATAAAACTGAATATGAATAAACCAAAGCCTTGAAACTGTATTAGATTTTAAGAATTGTTTTTTAAAAGTTGTATGCTGATGTTCATTACACTCTGCTCATATAATGTGTGTTTTTACATATATCTGTACCAAAAGGATCCTTTTTATCACATTGTAACAAATAAATTTTCACCAGTGTGCAACCATCATACAGTGTCCAAAGTGTTAAACTACAGTGTTAAAAAATTATGTAAAGCATTATCTAAGTGCCTGTTTATTTCGCTCCTCTTAACCTAAAACGTGGTTCTTTCTGCATCAAAGACTGATCTGACTGAGATATTGGCCAAAACCCTATGCATTTTTATGTAACTTGCTGCAGATAATTGTGGCTAACTGATGAGGTTCCAGGGTGCATCTTGGCTGCACAAACATGTGACCTGGCACATGGTAAAGACAACCCCCAGCATTTTGTCAGGTAGCTGCAGTAAGTTACACAAACCTTAAGCAAACACCAACAAGCTTGTAGCCATCTTTGCAGTTCACTCCTGTGCAGAGTCTGAAGCACTAAAAGCTTGTTGACTTGGGGGCAGAAGTGCACCTGTCTGCACCAGTTCAGGCTGCAAATTATGAATTGCCTTTTTTTATCCCAAAAGAGCAATGGGTAGGAAGATCCTGCATCTAAATTGGTTTAGCACATCTCTGAGTATCCTGCCAGTTTCTCCTTCCTGCTGCATTATATGTCACACCTGAGCAGAACCTGGAAAAGTTACTTTTCTGTACTTAAAACTCCCAGAATACCATGCTACGTGATTCAGTGGGTTGTAGTAAAAAAAAAAAAAGTAACATTTTTCATGTTCTGCTCTGGAGGGTCTCTGAACCTTGACCTTTTCCTTAATGGGAGCCAAGAATTGCAAAGAAAAGGATTCGCCTGTAAAACATCTGCATCCTTTGGAGCTGCAGCCTGTGCTTAAATGTGTGTCATCAGTCCATTCATCCTGAAGTTCATATAGAAATTCCCAGTGTTACAATTTACAGAACCTCTAGACTCGTTTATATCACTGTGACCTCTCTGGGATTTGTTGTACATTTATTACAGATGTTATCTCACCCAAGTTGGTTTGTGAAGGATTTGTCCACTGGAAACGGCTGTTTTACTCCTTTATACCTCAGTACTATAATTTAGATGGAATTGGAAATTTGAATTTTTTTACTGATTCTGCCCTACCAGTGAAATATTCTCTAAAACCTTGCGAGAATCCTATGGCAGTGGCATTTGAGGTAAAAATATGTTTCCTTTTAGAAATGCCTGACAATGGCATGCAATCCTACAATATTAAATTACTTTCAAAAGTAGATGTGCTATCAAAATTGATCTCGTACCTGGAGACGTATTAAGGTACAGTGTGTATATATTTGTCATAATAAGGATGCAGTGAAGAAGGAGTTGATTAAAAAAACCCTCAGTGGATGGATACTAATACCCTACAATACTATACATTACATTGGATGATTTTTAACTTGGGAGCTTTTAGAATAGAGGTGGGCAGCCTTGGAGGCTGCAGGGCCACCACGGGGACCCATAGGGGAGCCACACTGGCTCTGAAAACAAACAAAAATGATGAAAAAGCAAAATCAAATCTTCCTGAAATTTCATTTCTAGTTTCATTATGATGGGTTTGAACTTTTAGGGTGGGATCTATGCTCAGTTTTATTGCATAACTACCAATCCTGCAGGCTTTCAGGAGTGAAAAAATACAGTTTTTTAAAAAAATAGATTTTGTTTTGGATATGGGACCAAAAATGACCTTGGAGGGACACAGGCAGCTGCGGCGCTGCAATCTGTCTGCCCTTATTCTAGCGAGACACACTGAAATAATGTGTCCACAAAAAGCAGGTGGAACATGGCCCATAATGTACTAATAACTACTGCTTCAAAATGAGTAGCAACATTTATGGAGTTGGCTTCATCCACAAGTGACTTATCAACTCCTGCCATGCTAGTTAGTACAGTACCTACCACCAGGAAGAACCAGACCTTCACAATCATGGAACTCCATGGTGAGGCTTGTAGAGGTGTGCAAACCTTCCTCCGTTCATATTTCATGGTTTATTAGACAGTCACAAAGCACAATCTGAACTCATAGTTTGCTGATGTCATATAAACTCTTGGCTTGTTCAAACCACTGCTTGGTGCGATGTCCCATAACAGTGTTTTTTTCCTGGCTTGTTTCCCCAGTGGCTCAGTCTGAAACAGAAACTGACAAATGGGATGGAGATAAAGTCATGGTAAGAGAAGCCATGGTTTGTCTGATTGCTTGCTGTGCACTTTGTGGTTTAAGTAACAAAACATGGCTTACTGTGTTGTGAGAACATACCCACAGTATTATTAACAAACACATATGGAAGACAGGATTGTTCAGGTGCAGCAGTGTTAACTAGGTTAACCTATGGAGGGCACAGAACTAAAGTTGTGAGAACAATGCCAGAAAAGTACTGGGGAGAACATTTGTTATATTTTCTGCAGAGCAATTGGATCTGTCATTAGAACCCACCACCTAGATAACTACTGGCCAATGTCCACCCTTCCTTTTTTAAAATAAGGTTTTAGTGCTGTTGGTAGTGATGGAAGGACAACTCTAGGTCTTATTGGATGAAGCCGAGTACGTCAACTAAATTCTAATCTGGGTTCTGGTCTGGGGATAGAAACGGCATTGGTAGATGACCTGCATCAGGAGGTGGATAGTGGGAGTATGTCCCTTCTAGACCTCCCAGCAATATTCAGCACAAACTATCATGGTCACCTTTGCAGGGTTGCCACTGAAATTTTATTTTTAATTTCCCTGACCAACATTTGTCAATTTCCCTGACCACCATTCTAATACAACCACAAGTTTAAAAATGAATAGGTCATGTTGCATTAATGCAAGTCTTAATGTAATGTTCCACTCTACAATTACACAAGTCTCAACTGCAAAAATATTTGTCAAAGTAAGAGATTTAATATCAGCTTCTTTCATCCTTAACTGCAGCAACATCTGTTTTGCAATTGCACCAAAAGTTACACCAAGATACAAATATTTTTGTTATTGTTTTAAAGGTACACTAAAAATTATTTAAACATTCTATCTAAAATGGTTTCTCTGAAGCCACATTATGAAACTTATAGTTTTGAAATTTCAGTAATAATCAAGTTAGAAAAATTTACTTTGCATGGTGCAGAGTAGAAAGTGCTAGTTGACTGTGAAATCCAACAGCAGCAAAACTCATCTGCAACTCTGTGCTGGGTTTAGCAGGAGACAAAACGTCCATTCCATACACAAGCATGACCCCAAAACAGGCTTATCTTTATATGCAAGTTAAATGCAGTACTAGCAGGTAGGGATGAAAACAGACGTTTAAAATTTGTATCTTGCTAAACGTTTAAACCAGCCTTGCTTTGCAAATGCTACAGGCAGACCTTGGAAATCATGTAGGGACAGAGCTCAACGAACACATTGGGCTGGTTGCTGGGGGTAGAGCTGGGAAAGGGCATTGTGACGTTTTACTTGTATTCTGCTACTTCTCTATTCCAGTTGCCACAAGAACAGGTCATGCTCTTGCAGCAGCGGGTCAAAAATCCGCTGCTTGAATATATTTTAATCACAATTTCCCTGTCCCTGACTTCAGGCCAATTTCCCCGACTTTCCCTGACCAATTTCCATTTCCCTGACTTCTCCGAAAGTAGCAACCCTGCACAGCGATTACAAACCTGTTTGGCTCAGCACTCCAAGAAGGTGGTACTGGAGTACTGCCGTTTAGCCTCATGACTGTCAGTCTATTGGGGTTCTTCAGGATTCAGTGCAGTCTACTATGTATTTTAATGTTTATATGAAGCTGCTGGGGAGACCATGCCAAGTTTGGTGGAGTCAGATCTCACCAGTATGCTGATAATACCCAACACTGTAACAATCTTTAACTAAAACCAAGGAGGTTTTAGAAGTCGTGAATTGCTTTCTGGCTGCAGTATAGATCGCACAGGTCCTGCTGGACACCAGAAAAACTAAGCTGGGGTTGCAATTACAACTTGTTATGGACGAGGCTACATTCCTCCTGAAGAACCAGGTCCACAGCATTGGATGGGCAGCTACGCCCCATCCTAGAGAAGGTAGAAGTGGCCACAATGACCTGTGTCTTGATCACCTCCTGATGAGACTCCTGCAGTGTACTCTACAGGAAACTGCCTCTGAAAATTGCTTGGAAGCCGCAGGTAGTGCAAAATGCAGAAGCAAAGCTGCTGTCTGATATTTATGTCACAGACCATGCATCACCTGTCCTGAATCAACTGCACTTCTGGTTTGCTTCTGAGCTCAATTCAGGATGTTGGTTTTGCATTATAAAGAACCAAAGAGCTTGGGGATCAGGGTATCTGAAAGGCTCCCTCCTCCCATGCCTTAGAATATCAACAGAGGCCCTTTTGCATTTCCCATCATCATGTAAGGGCAGGGAATGAGACAGAATGTTCTCTAAAGCAGCACCTTGAAAGCAGAACTCCCTCCCCGGGGAATTCAGGCTTGTTCCATCTCTTTTGAACTTCTGGAGGGCAGACAAGACTATTGCTTTATACACCCTTTGATGAACAAAAGTCATCTGAAGGCTGGTTTTTAAAGTTGTTGATCTCTTTGTAAAGAATGCTGACCTTTAACAATTATTTTCGGAACTGATTTTCGTGCTTTCAAGGAATGTTCTTACATTTTTATATTTTGGGGGAATTGTGCACCGCTTGCGGTTATGATGTAATAAACACTTAGTAAATAAAACAATAAGTACCCAAAACAAAGCATGGAATATTTGACACATTTCACAGCTGTGTAGCAAGGTTTGCTAACTACTGCATATTCAACAAGGAGCTTAGCCAATCATACTATGAAGCCTCAGTGTGCCTGTGTGATAAATGATCAACACTTCACATGCTTATAGACCTTAGGCATTCTCCCTCAAAAGTTCAGTATGACATACAAAGGACTTTGTTGGTTGCATATATGGCAATATATTCTGGTGAAATCAAGGAGGGGTTATTTCCCAATAAACATAATAATTGTTTGCTGTCAAGTCAATTCTGAGTTATGGCAACCCTTTTCAGGGTTTCCAGGTAGAGAATACAGTACTCAGAAGTAGTTTACCATTCCTTCTTCTGGGGGGTATTCTGGAACTGTGCAGCTTGATCAAGGCTACACAGGCTGGCTTTTCTCCCAGGAGGCAAAGTGGGGAATCAAACTCCTAAACTCGGGATCCACAGCCAGATACCTAAACCACTGAGTTATCCAGCCAACTACATGGATACAATTAGGCTCTAAGGAGGATCGCAGATAAATTTTTCAAGCAGTCAAGCTCTTATCAATGTGCCCTAAAAGTCTTACATCATTGTTTTGATGTATATAGGTTTTAGATATAGAACTGTAATTTCCTGTTACTTTGACAACTGGGGAAGGTAAAAGCAAATGTGTGTGTGTCTGAACTTTATGAAAGCCTCTTTTGATTCTGGAGTAATAATGAATATATTAAGAGGCAAGGGATGTGGAATGAGGATCTAGATCTACTGGTACATTTGTAGCAAACTAGAAAGGACATCTAGCTCCCAGTTGTGCAACATTAGCAACAATAAAATGACCCTTCTCTTCTCCAAATTATATTTGTGAAGTGGAAGGAACCTTTTGGTAATAAGGAAGAATTTCGGCGTGAGGGAAGACTGCAAGTTTCTTTTAGTTCTTGCATTCAAAATAAATTCCAGGCCTTGAAATTAATTCTGAGAGTATACCTTCTGTTGAATCTCAGGAGTTTCAACAGAGAGAGAAAAAGCCCCACAAACCTCATTTTGCCCACCCCTGTTCTGCTTCTCTTCTGTCCACCTATTTCCTCGTTTTCTTTGTCTGAATAAATCGGTTCATTCAGCCCTCTCCCCAGTATTGAATTAGCAAGGGGGCGAGGGGGGAGAATAGGGCTCAAGAAACACTCTGTATCTAGCTAGAGACAATCAACTTCATGACCTGCATGGTGAAGGCAGCATATTGAATACCTAGAGCTGTATAATCAGGCTGAACCTAGGAATTATAGCCTACAGCATATAATTTTCTTTTTTGCTTTGAGGTACATATGCCCCAAGGTGCATGCCAATATCAATTTTACAAGCACATAGGTGTGTCTATTTGTGAGTGGTGTTTTGTCTTTAGGCAGTGTGTGTCGTCAATGGGAAGGACAATCCAACTGATTATTGTTCCGGGATACCTGCATCTTACATCATGCGACCTGAAGACGTATATCAATAACAGCAGAAACATCCCTCGGTTTTTAATAACCAGGTTTTTATTGCACACCAAAATCATTTTAAGATTCTAATTGGGTTAACATCACCAATGTAATATTCTGTCCTTTCCAAAGGCGGATGTCATGTCTATAAATACTATGAAACATTGATCTCCAATAAAGTAGGTCTGCATTTTTTTATTTTTATACCCACTCTTTTCAAGTTGAATTCAGCTAATGTCTGTTTCAAAAAATGGATGGTTAATCAATGAAATGTGCTTTCTTTGCCCTTTATCAACTGAAAGGTGAAAGCTTTCATCTACAGATAACCTGATAATGGCTTTATTCTCCATTAGTTGGTCTGAATAAGGGAGAATAATCCTTTCTTTGAGGGTCTTTGTCCACTCTTCCCTTTCCACCACACTACAGAAATAAGCAACACAAACAATAAGCTCAGATAACTGAGCAGTGCAGCAGGAAACAGTGAACCTAGTTTATATTTAAGGATTCCACCTCCACTGCACCTTGTTGTGCTCTTTTTTGTAATTTACTATTTAAATATATCTGCCTAAAAACTGACAAATCTTTCCCCAAGTCAACAGTTTATAACAAGTAAATGTGACTTGTTACACTAAAAGGGTAACATCACTGCACTATGAATATGTATGCTTGTGCTGCCCCCCAAAGCAATACATTACTATTCAGTTTCAATTCAGTTTGATTTTACTGCTTTAGCACACAGGCCACGGCAAATTCTACAACACAGTACCACAATGGGCAAAATCCTGTTGTGTAAAGTTCTGCCAGCATAAATCAGATTCAATGCTGGAAACAATTTAAATAAAACTGAAATCTTCCTACCCTGCCATCCCTCCTTCAGGTTCTGAGGCTCTCTAGGGCTTCCTTTGGCTCTGGGGAAGCCCCGAGATAGGGAAGGGGGGTTTAACAATAAAAAAATGTTCCGCCAGATTGTGACTGACAGTCCTGATCCCAGTAGCACACTCTAGAAGCAATTATTTTTTTTACTATTAAAGGCTCCCCTACCCCACCCCAAAGGGGAATGTGGTGGCGCTGCGGATTAAACCGCAGAAGCCTCTGTGCTGCAAGGTTGGAAGACCAGCAGTCGTAAGATCGAATCCACGTGACGGAGTGAGCTCCCGTCGCTTGTCCCAGCTCCTGCCAACCTAGCAGTTCAAAAGCATGTAAAAATGCGAGTAGATAAATAGGTACCACCTCGGTGGGAAGGTAACGGTGTTCCGTGTCTAGTCGCGCTGGCCACGTGACCACGGAAACTGTCTTCGGACAAACGCTGGCTCTATGGCTTGGAAACGGGGATGAGCACCGCCCCCTAGAGTCGGACACGACTGGACTAAATGTCAAGGGGAACCTTTACCTTTACCTTACCCCACCCCAAGGCTCCCAAAGGTTTCCCCTGGACAAAAGGAAACCCTACAGAGCCGACAAGGAGGGGGGATAGGAAGCTTTTAATTACTTTAAAACACATGCTTCCAGTGCCTGATCTGGATTGCACCAATGCAAAGTTATGTAACAGGATTTTGCCCAATATAAGACAATGGAATTCAGGTTGGGTTTCTGTTTAAGTTTAAAATACATTATACAAATTTACTGTGCCTAAGCATAAAACATTAATAATAATTAATAGACTTGACCATGAAATGGTAATTCAGTGACAGAGGACCGTGAATAAAACAATTGATCTAGCATCCAAAGTCTGTCTTGGTCAGATCTTCCTAGGAATTACGTATTCCAGAATGAACCTCAGTAGTCTTGCAGGCTCTACTGCAAAGAGAGGATGGTAAAGTGCAACACTGGGATTTCTTTGATCAGAGGAGAAGACTCTAGCATGGTCCGGAATCACTTTGATGCAGCCTTCTAAAACAGCAAGTGGCAGCATATGTAAACGTGCCTTAATGAAGGCCTTCCCAGAATCAAAATTCATAATATCAGTGAAATAAGACGGGTCAACAGTGGAGGAAAGATCTTTTTATAAAGAAGTGCTAATCTCAAAGTGCCTACTAAACCTGCATCTGTTTGAACACAAAGATCTAACAGTCTTTGTTTTAATGAGAGTTTTGTTGCAGGGAAGCTGAGAGTTTTCAAAAAATCCAAGTTTAGCAATAAGATTCAAAATGAAGGTTTCCCATGAACCAAATTTCATCTCACTGTATGTTAGAAAGCCACAGGGGCAAGGGGTAGAATTTTCAGTCTATAATTAATGGCCACCTTATAAACTAAGATCACTATCAGTATTACCACCATTTCCAGTCTAACTGAGCCGTAAGAGTTGAAAGAGGGGCTGCCAACAGTAACTGGGCAAATTTATTTTGGATAATTTCTAATGGCTGGAAATTTCCAAGCCCACATATTGCTGCTCCGTACAGTATCTGAGGAAATAATGCTGTTTCTAAAATGCCATAAATGTGACGAACCAAACACCCTCCTCCAGTGATATAGAATCTGAGCATACCGTACAAATTTCAGCTTCACAATCTTGATATAAGACATCCAAGAGCCTGGCTGGTGAAACACCATTCCTCAACACTTCAAGTGAGAGACCTGCTCTAATTTCCTCCAGCCCATTATCCATATAGGGATGGGGCCTTTTGTTGATCTTAGTTTTACACTGAGCAGATTCCTCTTACAGTTGATGGTGAATTGTTTCGTTCCATCTTCTGATGCCTATTTGACTATGGGATATTAATTAGCACCATATCATCATGTACAGCAGTACTGAAAAGGTCTTTCCACCTACTCTCAATGGGAAGAACTGCAATCCTGTTAAATCGTCCACTGTATCATTTATGTACCAGTTAAAGAGCAACAAGGCCAAGATACATCCTGGGTGTATCCCTTTAGATGGGTTGACCGGGTTAGACACTTGGCCTGGAATGCCAACTCTGGCCTTTAAAAAATATCAGTATGCAGCTCTATAATTTTCTCTAAAAACCTGAGATTGATATTCAAGGTTATTGATTTTTCACATAAATTATATTTTGGAACAGAACCAAATGCCAATTCAAGATCAGGAAAAGCAACACGCAGCTGCCCAGATAATCTTTTGGTATACTTACTGATTTGGTGCTGTAACAGAAAAGTATGGTCCAAAGCGGAATGTCCCATTCTAAAACCAATTTGTTCAAGAATTAATAAGTCTGTTTTCAGTTACCCATACCTGAAGTTCTTGTAGATGTCTTGCACAGAGCTTGCCTGTAACAGCAGGCAAACATATGGGTCTATAATGGGCAGGACTGGTTTGTTCCTCTTGTTAAAAGACACAACACCTGAGGTTGCAAATTCCCTAGGGATTCTGTCAGAAATATATTTGTGAGTGAATAAGGTAGCTAAAAGAGGTGCCAAACACTCCTGAGAACATTTGAGTATATTAGGAATTGAGGAATAATTGAGGAATTAAATCTTCTCCTGGAGCTTTACTGTTCTTGATTGCTGAAATTAGCAATTTTATTTCAATTTTACAGTAACTGGTGCCCATGTCAGGAAAACATGGTGGTGGGTCTTGGCAAATTGGGCCTCATTTCCTACCTGGATTGTATCACTAAATAATTTTAACTAGTGCTCTTTCCAAAATCTAAATTAGTAAGGATCTTCTATATCAGCCATTCTCAACCTTTTTTTGGCCATAAACACAAAATGAAAGAAATCTAGGCTGAATTAGGATGGTATAAATTGCATAACTAACCTTATAAAGTGGTGTGTGAAAAACTATTTCCAGTCTGTGGCCCCCTTCGAATGTGCCCGGATCCCCCAGGAGGTCATATGGACCCCACTGAGAATAGCTGTTGCTAGCAGTTACCCAAATCCCATCATGTCTTTCTGAGTCAAGGCCAAATCGAGTTCCTGACACAATTCTTTTAGAGACAAGCCTTTTCTTTTCAAAGAATCATTTATAATTATTACTACGTTTAAAAAAATGTTAATGCTATTATCAGCACAGTTGTATACAAAGCAGATTAGATTTTTCAGACCACAGAGTAACAAATGTTGGTCTACTTAATGTTGGACAGTAAATCTCTTTGAACCTGGGGAGTCCATTTACACTGTTCCTCCAATTAGACTGCATATGACAGAAATGGAGTTTAGCAGTGCAAAAACATATATAAATGCCAAAAAAAAAAATTCTAAAACAAAAATAATATGAATTGTCCTATCAAAAGTAAGTCATTAAATCACCAATATGTGGCTAAACTTGCAGACTGTTGCTTAAAATGGCAACACGGTCACCAATATACCTCAGACATCATTTTTTGCTGAACCAATTTCAATTTTCAATGTAGAAAAACAGTACATATAGAAAACGAAAACAATGTTCCATTAATTATATTGCCTGGGACACTCAAGTACTTAAGTCCATGAATTTCAAATTCATGACATCTACCAAAACGTTGATGAACAACCATTACTGGTTTATCTTTCTCTAAAGATCCAATTAGTTCTTCAAGTCCTACAGACGTCAAAGGATTACAAAACAAAACCACCTTCAGTGGCGCACACAGCCTTTTAGTACTGAGAAGTAATTGATACTTCGGCTGTAACACGGAACATGGTTAGAACGCTCTACCCGTTATCTATTACGTGATCTTACAAATAACTCCCAATTTTACAAGGGAGACTAAGGCCACCCTTGGCCTCTGGTCATGAATCCTACGTACTGCTTCCTATGTCAATCCCATATAACCACGAGCAATGCAAGGGTGCCCTTATCGCCCTCATGGGCTGCTGCCTGCAGGCTTCCCACAAGCATCCGGATGGTTGGCCACTGTTGGTATGGAAGGCTGGCCTTGGTCTGATCCAGCAGCAAGGCGTTATATTGAACATTAATTGTATTAAAACAATTGCAAACTACGGAGACTAAACTGTTAAGAGCCTATTGCCAAGAAGAGGTCTTGTCCATGAAAGCTCCCATTAAAATATAGCAGTTAGCCTTTCAGGTGGCACAACATTTTTGACTTCTTTTTTCAATCTACTATTTTGTTCTGATTAAGACAAACACGCCAGAGCCACAAACAGCGTTCTTAACGTGCACGCAGAAAGGCTCGGGCATTTCTTCGACACGGGTTCGCTTAACCGATCCGACGCGCGCTTGCCTCTCGCTTTCGGCACACTCTAGACTTACTGCGCATGCGTGCCTCCAGCGCCGCTTTAGAGTCCGACTTCTATGATTGGTTCTTGGGGTGTTTTGCAGATCCGGGCGAATCTCTTACGGGTGGACGTCAAGAGCGGGCGCATGCGTAGGGCGCCGTCGTAGCCAGGTAGCGGGTTGGCCGATGCCCGGATGGAGTCCGGTCATGGAGAGGGAAGTGCGAAAAGTTATTTATGATCGTGGGGGCGTGTGCGCAAGCGCAAGCGCCGCTCATATATTGGGCCGGGCGAGGGCCGCTGTCATCAGTCGCTCCCTCGGCGTTCTGCGTCTTGTGCTCTTGCGGTTTTTGGGCCCGTGGACAGGAAGGGACCATGGCGATGAACTACAACGCCAAGGAGGAGGCGGACGGTCACCCGTCTGGCGGCCTGGGCTCCATGCCGGGCAGCAGCGGCGGCGTCGGTGTGGCCGGCGGGGCGCCCGGGACGGTCGGAGGCGCCGTCAAGAGCCGCAAGCCGGACAACACGGCGTTCAAGCAGCAGCGCCTGCCGGCCTGGCAGCCCATCCTCACGGCCGGCACCGTCCTGCCGGCCTTCTTCGTCATCGGCCTCATCTTCATCCCCATCGGCATCGGCATCTTCGTCACCTCCAACAACATCCGCGAGTTCGAGGTAAGCGCGGAAGGGCCTTCCGCCGAGAAGGGGGCCGAGGAAGAGAGGGGTCGGGCAGGGAGGGGAAGGTAGGCCGGCCCGCGGGACGAAGGTACCGGGGTGGGGGTGGGGAAACCCTCAGGGCGACTCAGGTTCTGGTGGGAAGGCAGCCCGACCTGGCGGCAGGCTTTCGGTGGCCTCACAAGCCTGGCATCGCCAGGGCTTGGGTAACCTAATGACCGGTTGTGGAGATGACGCACCGCTAGTTGAGGAGGATGCTCAGGGCAGGTGCCCGGGGAGGAGCTCAGCCTCTCCGCGAGAATGGATATTTTCAAAAAGACTATTTAATAATAATAATAATAACAATAATAACAACCCTTGAAGTGTAGAGCTGGAAGGCACCCTATGGATCATCAAGCCCATCCCCCTGTCAAGGAAGCACAGTGGGGAATTGAACTCCCAACCTCTGGCTCCACAGACAAAAACCTAAGCCACTGAGCTATCCAGCAGTTCATTCTTTGGCGGCCACTTAAATAGCGAGTTTCTGTCTGTAGAAGAGGACCAATAGCAACTTTAATCACATGTGCTGTTCTGTGTTGGCACACTGCTGTGCATGCATGGCCACAGGCTGCACTTGTGTGGTGATGATGGTGATGCTCTTAGAACTGCAGAGCTGGAAGGGACCCTATGGATCTTCAAGTCCAGCCCCTGTCAAGGAGGCACAGTGGGGAATCGAACTCCCAACTCTGGCTCTACAGCCAGATGCCTAAACCACTGTTAACACCTGAAGACTAAAGCGAGCAAAAAGTCAAGATTTTTTTTAAAATGTAATTGATGTTTTGTACAACCTTTTATTGATATGGGAAATCTAGTGTATCTGTGAGATGTGTAACAATTGTCCAGTGCACTCCTTCCAGAGTGGAAGGAGGAAGCTACAAGATTTATGTAATAGAGCATGATACTTGCTGTGGTTCTACTTGATTCCCAGTTACAATGGAGAAGTCGATAAAAAGGAGAATAAATATTTAACAGGCTTGAACAGTGAGCTGGAGTTATCTCTAGTCTATAGGCCAGGGAGCATATTGGTTGTAGTTGTCACAGAAAGTTCTCACTGAATTGCAAAAAATCACAGGCCCCAATGATGCAAAGGTAAAGATAAATGGAGTAGGGAGATATTTCTGTTAAAAATGTCAAAATATAAGTACTTGCAAATAAAGTTAACAGTTTATGTGGTCTCTTGCTCTGTGATAACATACAAGTACAGAACTACTTTTTGTGTTATACGTTGGCAATAGAAATATGAAAATAGTGCGATAATGACAAGATGGCTTCCTTGGTTCTGAGTTTGCTTTCTAGAACTACAACTCTTTTAAGTGCTCTGTTATGTCAGAATTGATATACTTGGGTGTCCAGTAAGTCAGGGGTCCCCGGTCCACAGCCCGGTACTGGGCTGTGGCCTTGGCAGAATCGGGCCACGGAGACAGATCTCCCACCGCCCCCACACACACGCCTCCCTACATGGATGGATGCACGCACACATACACCCCACATGTATGCACGCCCCCCCATGCATGTCCCAAGCACAGACGCCTCACACACGCTGAACCGGTCCGCGGTGCCAAAAAGGTTGGGGACCACTGCACTAAGTGATGAGTTATGAAGCTATCTATGTCCATGGGCTTCAGGTTAGGTAAAAAAAAACAACACACAGAATAAAGGACCAAGCAGAGAAGAGCAGGAGGAGTGTGCTGACATTGCTTTGTAACCTTTGTTCATAGAACAGTGCATGAATTCAATCAGTGTGAAAACAAACATAAAATGGAGTGAGGGCTGCTGTAACTGCCAAGGAGGGCTAGTTAGTTGCATTGGTTTATTTGTGTGATCTGTACAGTTGAGATTTTTATAGGCATACTTATCAGTGCAACTGAATGCATATTTATTCAGAATTGAGGTCTGAGGTCTGCTGTGTTTAGGAGGGTTTGCTCATAGAAAGGATTCCAGCCTAAAACACTTGTTTGAAACAGAGTATCACACTAGCACACCATGTAGTACTACCCTGTTTCCCCAAAAATAAGACCTAACCTGAAAATAAGCCCTAGTATGAGTTTTCAGGATGCTCGTAATATAAGCCCTACCCCCAAAATAAGCCCCAGTTAAGTGAAACCCTGCCCTCCACCGTTGTGTAGCAACCAGAAGAAGATAACATGGCTGTATTTGAATAAATGTAGATTGTTGTACATGAAAAAAATAAAACATCCCCTGAAAATAAGCCCTAATGTGTTTTTGGAGCAAAAATTAATATACGACCCTGTCTTGTTTTCGTGGAAACACGGTGTGTACCTGTTGCCAGTTGTCACTTTATAGGTTACAACCGTAGAAATTTTTCTGTATGATTTAATTGCCCACTGCCCACTATGATGCTAGTAGTAGTAATAATTATTTCTGAATAACAGATGTCTGCTTTGAAGCTTTCTCTCTGGAGGGTAGTTCAAATTGCATGAACATCATTTGGAATATGGGTTACCGTGTATATTGTGTGTAGTATTGGGGCTTTTAAGTGTGTAAGAGCTGTTTTGTCATTATTGCACTTATTACTGTTTCTTTCTGTGCTTGCACATTCTAGTTCTTTCCTAGTGCTTTGCGTAGTAAGTTGCGCTGCAGTGGGCCCACTGAATCAGTAGGGATTTGGTAAGTTAACTCCGTAAGTTCAGTTGATTCAAATGGGCCTACTCTAGTTGCAAATTACTACATGAAAGTAAGTCACAGTTAGAGTAGACCCATTTTAATCAGTAGGACTTAAGGAGGAGTTGACTCATTAAATCCCCACTGATTCAGTGGGCCTACTCTAGTGTGATTTGCTGCACTAGGCAACAGGATTTCAGCCTGTATGTGTGCACCTTCACAACACCCCACCGCCTTCAGTTCAATTTTGTAAATGTCCTTTACCAAAATGTCAAAAAATGCTGATTTGACAACTATAAGTAAGGTGAAGTTTGTTGTTAGAAAAGGATAGTGCAGGTTAAGTCTGCAGAAAAGACTGAAAATGTCTATAGGTAAGAAAATAAAGAAGAGAAGCAGGAAGTAGAAAGGACCTGTAGAAAAAACAGCAGTAGTTTGAGAAAATGAGGAAGCTGACAATTGGATTTTTTGGCTGTGGGAAAATGTTCAGGGGTCTATAGGAGGAAGCTGAAAGGCTAGAGTATAAGAGAGTGATCTGTCAGATACTAGTCTTTATTCACAAAACTCAGAACACAAAAACTAAGAAGGCTAATGTGTTGGATATTTGTGAACATCTTGGAGTGATAGTAAATTGAGAGCTCCACAGTGCTGTTTGATCAACTGAAGAGTGTATGAGGAATTGCATATTTTGTACTCTTCCCCTTTTTACGGGTATATGTTCCCATATTTGTTGGTAAAGCAATTAGGTAAATAAACCCCATTTCAAGAGCATGATAGAGCTTCCCACATTGAAGTAATTGTGCCCAGGGAATGTGAGAGTGGCATTGACAATTTCCTATCTATCTTCCGTGATCTTAAATTAGACCTCTGATCTGATAATTCTGTGGACACCAGCCAGACTGCTCTATCCCGCAGCTCGCTTCCTGCATCAGAATACTGCCTATAATGAGCCATAGACAAATCTAAAATTTGTGATAAGTGGCCTTACCACAGGACAGGCACCATGGATTATATCTTTAGAATTATGAAGGTGACTTGAAATGGAAGAAATATTCTGGGAAAGGAAGCAAGACTTAAAAAACCCCAATTTAGCTCACAGTAGAGCAGTGGATGACACAGGAGTCATTTATCTTACAAGCCAGAATAGGATGGGCTTGGAAGTATTTCTTGCTTCTCCCTTCCATTAGAGTGTGATATATCTATACATGAACAGTTAATGATTTCAAGAGTATCGGAGAAGTCATTTGCGTAAGAGTGGAAAGTAGATTTAACCCTATTTCTTTGGGTGCATAAGTATCAGCATAAGAGTCATATAAAGGTGTGGACCCGTACACTTCACACAGTCTGGACTGTTTTAAAAATGGAGTTGGTTTGTATGTGTTCAGGATTTACTAGCATTCTCTGGGCAAGATCAGGGATGGGTGACTATTGAGGCACTTCCAATCATGAAGCAAATGTCAATTCGCCAAAATGTCAGATTGCACCTACTTAAGTTTGGGTGGGTGCAGTTGCTATCTATGGACAATTTTGCTTGGCCAAAGGCCATTCTGAGACCAAAAAAGTCTTCACAAAGATTATATTTAGAGGGTAAATTGTGGCCCAGAGGCTTCAGGGGTATGGCTTGCCTTTTTGGTACTTTTCCAGAATTCAGCAAGGTCTTGGGGCTTCACTTTGCCCCTCTTGGCCTAGATATTACAGATGCCGTGCACAGGCATAATCTCAAGTATTATGCTGGATATATGAGTTACTTACACAGGTAGTTGTTATTTTTGTGGCCATTTTCATAGTTTTTTTTTTAATCAACTTTGTGCACTGGACATTCAGTCAAGGGTTTACCAGCAAGTATTTTCAATAAAGCACTTGGGAATCATCTGGGTTTGAAAGTATAATGGGCACATGGGTAGCCAGTTGCTTCTCGTGTTGCTTTGGTTAATCCAGACTGAGCTTCTTAATAGTGCTTCTGAAAATAAAAGCAGCAGGGCAAGACAGAAGTAAAATACAGGAAGAAGTTATTTGTGAAGTTCACTTCAGATTTTAGAAATCAATTTATAGTTTGCTCTCTCGCCCAAATCCTGAATGTTGTGGTGTAAATTAGCCATTACATACACTGGGTGTATAATTAAGTATTGTTATTGTAAGTGCACACTTAAACATGGAGCATTGCCACAATTTATGAAGAGTTAGTGTACATCAGCACACTGATAATGCTTTGCAGTTAGAGAGAAGCTAAGGCACATCAGTCCAAAGGTTGTTCAAGGTTTCTGCAAATAACCTTAAATGTTATTTGCATTGCTAAATATACCGTCTCTACCTCAACTGTTATACACTGATTTTTTTTAATGAGACTAATTTAATGGTATGTTAGTTGTGGGAGAAAAGGAGGCAGCTGTCTTTCACCAGATTTGGTGATTGCTTTTAGGAATAATGGCAGAGCAATCATTATAATGACAGTAATATTCAACACATTTTTGAGGCTGATCTGAGGCTGGCCTCAGTTTGAGAGACATTCATTTTCAATTAATTTTTGAACAGCTTTAAAAATCTGAACATGAGGCTGCAGATTACATCTTGTCCTTGTGATACACTGTGTACTGTTAATTACTTTCTAAAAATAAGCACCTTTGTTTCCATGCATAAGGGCACAAAGCACATCTCTCAATCTGTCAATGTTGGACTGCAGTACTGCCTCTAAAAGGAGATGTTCAATTTTTCTTCAGGACAGAAATATAACAGATTGCAGTCTCACAAGAGGTGCAGAATTTTTTTTTTCTTGCTAGCAGCCAAAATATTATAGTTTGAGCCAATGCTACTGAAATTACTAAATCCCTACACTGTGATAAGCAAAAGAGTGTGAGTCCTAAAAGTCTCCCTTGGCACTACGGCACGGGTACAATGAAGTTTCCCTGCCCTTGTAGTCACCGAGTTCTGGAGAGTTTCCGAGTACCCTGGAGGTTTTGAGGAGTACTTGGCTGTCTCCAGTGTGAAGGGTAGATTGGAATCAGGAGAGGTGCTTTTCAACCAGCAGACCGCCAGTATTGCATCCTTTCCTGCAGGTTTGGAACAAAGTTGAGCAATATCTAAATGAGGTATTTAACTGGTGGTATCATTGACTTACGTTGCTTTTTTTTAATTGCCCAGTTCCTTATTTCAACAAGTGAAGTTTTAATTATAATTGCGAGAGTGTTGGTATTTCTGAGGCTGTAGGTGAATGTAAACAGTTGTAGTTCCTGCTCTAAAATAATTTTCCAGAAATAGCCATAAGGATAAGCACATCACATGACTTCTGAAGCTCACACGTGCCCATCTTATTTGGCACTCAGGGCTCTGCGTTCTTGTTCAGATGTTTGTGGGAAATTATGAAGGTTGAAAGTTCAGTTTCTTATTTTTTAAAAAGAATGACTTGAAGCAGATACTGAATTGCAAAAAAGATCATATTGTTGTCTATCATGTTTTGATCTGTTAAATGGTGTCTATCAATATACTTATATTAGTATATTGGAAACAGTCATACATCATATTGTAGTCTATCAAGGCTCCCAAAGCAATAAATGATAAACAAAAAATTCATAACTTGAATCCAGGAAAAAAAACTTTATTGAAATCCAGATTAAAAGCAATTTTGAAAGTCAAAGGCTAGCAAAGTAATTCATTTTCTACTTAATGTCAGAAGATAAGTAAAGGTGAAGTTAGCTTGTTCTTTGTTGGGATGGATTTCCACAGTCAGCATGTACCTGAAACCCAAGATAAAACACAGTATTAAAGGTGGTGGTGGTGGTGGGGGGACTCAGCAGTGAGTGTTATGCATGAACTCAGTGAATACATAAGGAATAGTTTCCAGACCTACCATCAAGTGCAATATGGTTTCCACCACACTGTCTTTTTCTGCCTAACCCACAAAGAATGGCCCATGTTTTTATGAAACAACCACTAATTACCATAGTTGTGAACGGTGATGTTATGCAAGTGAAACACCTTTGTACTGTACATGTTTTGTGACTTATAGTACTCTCTCTCCCTACTTTTCTTCTTCAGATTGATTATACAGGAACGGAACCAAATAGTCCCTGCCATAAATGTTTAAATGTGTCCTGGAACAGCACACCATGTCAGTGCACCATTAGGTTCACATTGGATCAACCTTTTGAGGTAGGTGCCTGTGTGTTTCAGACGGTTCTTCTGAAATAGCTTATTTAAGTGCCACATAATTAGCTTGTCTTCTAAGTTGCTGACTTGTCCTGCATTGGAGTGGGCAGAGTGCAGCCCATTGGCCACATGCATTGCTTCATGGGCCCAGTGTGACATCTGGCGCCCTCCCCCCCCCCAAAAAAAAAAATTAAAAGGATTTTGACTTGTTTGCTACTGAAGGGTTGGAAGAGAGCTTTTTCAATTTGTTTGGTTTTTTAAAAGAATCTTTGAGAAACATTTGTGAAGTGTGGCCCTCTAAGGTCCATGGACCTCTGGAAGTTGTCTGCTGTATTCAGTGCATTTCTTCAGATATTATGAAATATGTTTGAAGCAGATTCCAAGGTACTGACTGAGGCCTTAAACTTGCATAGCATGAACAAGTGTCCTTAAGTTCCAGAAACCAAGGTCCAATGAAATTTGCTGGTGAAAATCTGTTTGTGTAGACAGCATATGTTAAGTAACACACTGTATAACCTTAAGTCTATGTGCGTTACAGCACTTGATGAGTTAATCTTCCAAACTGTTAAACTAAATAGTGAGTATAAGCAGATTATGTTTCTAATAAACTTGCCCCTAAAAAGTTCCTAGAATCTTAAAGATTAAGCTGAGAATGGACTTCAGGGGAATGGAATGCCAGTTCTGCTGAGAACAATTGTTGGGTGGAGACACTTACGTGTCATTTACTCCAACCTGTTTTTTTTCTTTGTTAAGGAACTACTGTTTTTTCTTCTGAGTTGGTTTTTTTTTCCTGGTAAGTGGTGTCACCAGCCTCATTCCTCCCTGGTCAGGTCCTTCAGGAAAGACCAGACCAGGAAATTGTAGTATTGCTGCTGAATAGGAAATGCCTAGTTGAGTGGTGCTGCTGGTCTAGCCCCTTCTATTTAGATTAATGTCTGTTTCTCCACTGCTCTCAGTGCAGTAGAAGGGAACATCTAGATGAAGTCAATTAGCTGATGTCTACATAGAAACTGAGTTGCAGATAGTAAGCATAGTACTTACTCCCTGGGTCCCCTGTGTGGAGAGAGGTGGCATATAAATAAAATGCATACATGCATGCATGCATACATACATACATACAGTCACATGCCCAGTATAGAGAGGGTTCTTATTTCTTCTGAAGCTGTGCAGTATGTGACTAATAGTGTACAATAATAAAATATCTTAACTTGTGTGTTCCAGAGCAATGTGTTCATGTACTATGGGTTGTCCAACTTCTATCAAAATCATCGTCGTTATGTGAAGTCTCGGGATGATAGCCAGCTAAATGGAGATAATACTTCTTTATTTGTAAGTAGATTTGTTCATTGGTTGTGGGTTCTAATGTAGCTCCTGCTACATTAGAAAAGTTTCCTTCCACTCACTATTCAATGTTGTGTGTTCAGTCAGAAACTTGGATATAAAAGCAACTTTTTCTGCCGTCAGTCAGGAGAGTTACTCTGGGGAATAGTGTCTCTCTGTCTGCTGCTAGGCTATCAAGGCTGTTCCACTGGGTGTGTAGAAACTTCTCCAAATATCTTTACACAGTCATCAGAGCAAACCACTTTACCTCTCTTCTTCAAGTGTGCGCCATTAATCATCTTTTAAACAAACTTCTCTGTATGTGTGTTTAAAAATACTACTTACTACTCTGTCCTAAGGCTTGTTGTGGTTTTTACTAGTCATTGCTCTTGGCATCTGATGAAAAGAAAAAGGAAACTTTGTAATCCTGTCTACATTTCCTTGTTCTTTATTTTCAGAATAAGCTGATGAAAGTTTTATAGGGGATCTAAAACTGTTTTATCTGTTTTAAAGACAGTTGGAACTGTTGGATTTGTTTTGTTAATATTTCTTTCATTGTTAGGTTATTTTGTTTAATTTCCAAATAAATAGGTTGCTGGTACTCTCTTGTTCTAATAATAATTTTTAATACAAAGTAATTTTACTTTAGCTACTGGCAATAAAGCAGCAAGATAAAGATTTGTGATGTATCAAAATTAGATTCAGTGTAGTGAACTTTCTTCATCTCTGTAAACATGCACAAATGGAGTTGTCTCTGCGCAGAACATTCAGTAACGTTCCCTATTTGAGACACAGCAGGTTTTGGCACTAATCCCCCTCCTCTGCACACTCGGTTGTTTTTACTCCTGTGAAAACCTCATTTCCCAATTTTTCTGCTTTTCTAGATCCATTGCTGTTTCACAAATGGCATAAACATCATCAAACATGCATTAGTCACTTCAGTTATATCACCGAATGGGTTGTTTCTTCTTGGTTGCAGACTGTTGTTCAGCAAGCATAATAGAGCTGTTTGCCAAATAAAACTATCCTATGACTTGAACTCTTTTTGTGAACATGTATATAGAAGCAAGAGTTGCTGCAATATTGGTTATACAATCTGATGTAGTCCTTATTCTGGCCAGCTTTACTTGTATGTGATCAAAATTGAATTGTTTGTCTTTCTTTTTCTTACCAATTAGAACCCCAGTAAAGAATGCGAACCTTATCGCACCAGTGATGAAAAGCCTATCGCTCCTTGTGGAGCTATTGCCAACAGCATGTTTAACGGTATGCCTTCACAAATATGTTGCAACACTTCAAAGTAGCAGTGGAAACCTGTGTTTAGAGTTTTGTTTTTTTCTGGCAGTGTCAGTGGTGATCTTTGTCCTGAGCAGCCAGCATATTTTAGTTTTGAGCTGTGCTAATTCTTGGTTGTGGATTGTATCTCCCTGAATTGTGTAGTCCAAAAATACAGATCTGCTCAGCTCTTTTTATCCACTCACCCAACATAACAAAGCAATATTGATCAAGTGTGAAAGCATATGCAGAAGATCCTGGATCATTTACTTCTATCTCCAGGAATGATTGGGAAGGATCACTGTCCGGAGCTTCCTGTGTTCCTATAAGCGGGGTAGGGATGTTGTTGGCTTCCAGATGTTGTTGGCTTGCAGCTCCCATCTGCCTTTATCATTAGCTTTGCTGCTTAGCGCTGCCTAATGAGTGTTCAGTCCAAGCAACACCTGGAAAGTCACCGCTGTCCTATAACATGGCCAGCAAGATGATGTCAATAACCTGAACTTGTAGTGGGCTTAGCAATTGTCATTTCTAGGATAAAACCCAGTGCATGACTGAGGAGAATAATCTTACAATCTATATTTACTTCTGTCTGTGTCCTTTGAGACATTTGTATATGACATGGTTTCTGTAGTCACACAAAGCATCATGAAATGGCATCTACTTCCTGAACTGGGTGCAACTAAATTCTTGGACGAGGATTGACTTTGAAAGTGATTAACTTCTGTTTGTTTGTTATCCTGCTTAGATACCTTGAATTTGTTTCGCATTGACCGTAATCAGTCAGACCCCATACCTATTGCTCTGACAAAAAGGGGGATTGCTTGGTGGACAGACAAGAATGTTAAGTTCAGGAATCCTTCTGGAGCTGCAGGCAACTTGACCGCTCTTTTCCAAGGTAAGATAATACAATAGTCAGTAACCCAGAATGTAGGTTCCCATAAACAAATCATGGAAAGATACTATTGCGACAGATGAAATTTGATCTTAGCTGTTTTGACCTTGAAGAGGCAAGAGAAAAAAGATCAATACCTCTTGAATGGAAAAAATGCAGTCCATGTTGGTGGGAAGAAACTGTCCCCATAATTAGGTATATAGCTTTGAATGGGAGTTTTATCAGGAGATTTGTTTCACTCTCTACCTTCTCATTGCAGGCCCTTCACAATGTACTGTCTGTTCTGTCCTAGCTCTCATGTGTTGCTGCCATATTTATTCTTTTTACTCCCACCTCTTTGATTATTTTATGACAGCTATGCATTGATCTTTTGTTCTAAGACGGGTTGTTGCAGAACTTTGTTTAGGATTGGCTAGTGCAGGGGTCTCCAACCATTTACAGTGAGGGCCACACTGGATATTTTCAAAGTTTTTGAGGGCCGGCGGAACACGAACACACACACCCCTGCACACATGGACGCCTGCCTGTCTGCCCCCTGCATGCATGCAGACACCCGCATGCATGGATGCACGCATCCCCTGCACGTGCTGAAGGGAACGGGCCGGACAAAACAGCAACACAGGCCGTAGTTTGGAGACCCCTGGCCTAGTGGATGAGATTGGAAATTGATTTCAACAGACATTTGTACTGTCTAAAACTAGAGGCAAGAACTAAATAGGCTTAATCTTAGTTGTGAAGCCCTATCGAATTCCCCAAATATTGTAGGAGGGATAAATTATGCAGATACTATGCCAAGCAACAAGATTTCAGCCATAGTAAGTTGCAACTGGAGTTGCCCATTGAATCATTGGAACTTACAGAGGAGTTGACTCACCAAATTTCCTCTGATTCAATGGGCCTACTCTAGTTGTGATTCAGCTGTGCTAAGCAACAGGATTTCTGCCTGTGATCACCATATTTCTCTCATTCTTGTTCTCAGAGATGTTGCTATACTATGAAGACAAATATGTTGTAAGGTTTAAGTTATGCCTGAAAAGGGTAGTTTCGAAATAGGTACACAGGTGGATGTGTTCTTTCCTCAGTATGTAGGTCTTATGAAAAAAAACATAATCAGTTGTTTGTTTTTTCCTATATTTTTTTTAAAGGTACAGCAAAACCTGTCAACTGGCCCCAACCAGTGTATATGCTAGATACTTTTGATCCAGAAAACAATGGGTTCATCAATGAAGACTTCATTGTGTGGATGCGTACAGCAGCACTACCTACATTTCGGAAGCTGTATCGCCTTATAGAGAGGAAGGATAACTTGCGCCCCACTCTGCCAGCTGGAAACTATTCTTTGGAAATAGCATACAGTATCCTTTCATTGAATGTTCTAAAAGCTCAAAATGGGCCAGAGCTTCTTGTTAAGTTTGACTTCCTGAAAAAGGCAACAAGGCAGGATCTGCAGGTTAATTAAGGATGTGCTCTTCATTTGGAACATGTGGGGCAGAACCAAAGGGAATTTATGAGAGCTGCTATAGCAACGTCAACAACATTAGCATTGGGTCAGAGATTGGCTTTTAAGGTTCAGTTTATTTAAAATTTCTAGTGCCTATGAAGGCCTGCACTGTATTTTCCATATTTTTAAAAAAGTCTTAAGGCTACCAGACATAATCTCTTTTGGAAATCTTGTAGGCAGTCTACAGCTCCCTAGTGACTCCCTCTTCTACTAAGAAATAATATCCATGGTAGAGTCAAGGGGCTACTTACTGATGTATAGTATTGTTCATTTCTTCCAAATTTGTTTACATTTGCAGTACAGGACCATGGTAGGAATGTGATATTTTCCATAGGTATTTGTAGTTCAGCACGAGTTGTGTTAAGTGGGTAGTGGTGGCCTTTTGGTTAGTGGTGAGAATATTTAACAGTGCTTGGAAGAGTTATATTTTGGGCAGTGGCTAGGAAATTGGTGGAAGTTGTGGTTCAGACAAGTAACTTTTCTAAGCTCGGAGGTTTAGGGTAGGGACACTGTCCATGAGTTTGCATGAACATGTGAGGCAAGGAAATTTTCCCATACATACTTTGCTGGGTTTTGGAAACCTGTATGGTCATGGTTCCAGGTCAAGGATATGTTGGTGCTTGAGTACTTTTCCCACTTTCTGTGTCAGCCCACACTATTTAGAGTAGCAGAATACTCTTGGGATTTAAAAATTTGAAACCATTCACATATATGCTTCAAAGAACTCATGTTTTTTAAAATGCACTCTCCTTTGGCCTTAGGGTTGTATATTATTTGGGCTGATGTGACATGTTAGTATTATTATGCTAGCCATTCGCTGTTGACAAATACTTTTTTCCTATACCTGAATCAGATTATCCTGTGCATAGCTTTGATGGGCGGAAACGGATGATCTTGAGCACCATATCATGGATGGGAGGCAAAAATCCATTTCTGGGCATAGCCTACATAACAGTTGGCTCCATCTGTTTTTTTCTTGGCGTAGTGCTACTCATCATCCATCACAAATATGGAAATCGGAACAATAGTGCAGATATTCCCAATTAAGTCCAACCACTCCCAACTCACATGTGTGGCATGTGCATCAAGGCCAGTCCAGAGTTGACACAGCTCTTTGAAAGTGCTATTCTGAGTAATTGTTGCTTCTGACACTGAATGCATAAATATATCTGAAGCCTTGTTCCCCGAGAGTGGATTGACTTGAAGATAACAGTTCAAAAGGTTACCTAAAAACAGTGCTGAGGAGAGTATTTTTGAGGTTTGCCTCTTGATGGACAGCTGTCATGATGCGCATATAGTCTTTCCTTACCTAATGCATTTGCTGCTTGTTTGTGTGCTTTGTAATATGTCAATACTGTGTATAAACTGTACAGAAAATGCGTTCAGGGTAGAGTAGCTTGTTAATAATTTTGAGGTGTGCTGGTGCTACTGGAAGGAAAAGAGGCCTGTCTGCTGTTTTCATCACACAAGGCGTTGTGCGCATGGGCTTCATGACACCCCCTCCCGCAGAAATGCTTACTGTATTAAATGTGTACCACTCACTCTGCATTGGGCCCATCTATGTGTTTGAAGATCCAGTATGTTCCCAAAAGTGTGTTTGGCATGTAAACTTGCACAAAAAATGATGTTCCTGTTGACTGGTGACATTCAAAAGCTGCTTTCCACATGGAAATAACTGCTTCATGAAAAACATTTGCTTTAAATTAAACATGCTGTCCTCTTTTGCCCAGCACCTTGTGTGGTCTCTATCTCTGTATACAAACAAAGATACAAATCTTGTGTCTTTGTATCTGTTCAAAAGAAATGAAGAGGCTCTTTTGCTAAACTAGGCACAACTATTTCAGGACAAAAAACATTTCTAGTTAAAAGCAAGGTGCATTAAAAATTCATCATAGCCATTCTAATCTTCGTAATTTGGAAGAAGCAGAAAGCTTACTTCAGAAGATATTCCCATTCCTTCACTCAAGTTCTTCACGTCCTTGTAAGTGATATTTTTCAAAATTTAAAAGTGTGAAAGATGCTGTGGCAAAATAAATGGGGTTTTTTTTCATCTTGCACATTTTCAATCAGATATGTCCAGATTGTAAGAAAGTCATACATATTAAATTCCTATGTATATTGTGTTTCTTTTATGTGAAACTGGTTTGTCACTCTAAATATTTGCTATTGAATAAATGCTGTCATTTGTTTACAAAACTATCATTAGTGAAAATGTGTTTTCTAAAGTTACTTAATCTCTGTTGGCAATCAAGTGGATTGGAAAAATGGAAAAACGTACATAAATAGTTCACTGATACTTAGATCTGAATAGCATTTTGCAACTTTATCTGCTTGGAATCACTGGGAAACCAAAAATATTAGTAAAAATTAGTGTGGAAACAAATTCGTACAGTAGTTTGAAAGTGAAGTGACTTTATAGTAGGAATACAAAATATATTAAAAACAAAGTGAAATAAATAGTTTCATTTCTTAATTACTTCCTCTCCTGGTTAAAGTTTACCTATAACTTACTTGCCAATTCAGTATGTCAGGCAAATTGAAGGCCATGTATCCAGGTTATGAGAGCTTCATGAGTACCCGTCAGTGACTGTTTGAACTTAGTTGTGCAGAACCAACCATATCAATTACATGCTCTTTTAAGTATTATAAATAATTAAGGTTTCCACTTGCATTTAACTCCAATATTTCCTCAATTTCTTTAAAAAACATAATTTATCTTGTCTAAGATATTTTAATTTTTATTCTTACAGCAAGATTGTGACCTAACATTCTGCCCGTAAATAAAACAGTAAAATAGGAGGAGGAAAAACTCCTTTTGAAACAGATTCCAAGCAGCTTACTTTCCTCTTATGTCTACCATCTTACAAAAGCCACACTTATTTCACATTATTCTTATTAGGAAGCTGGGAGGGATGGGTTCTGGTACGATCATCCATTCATTAACAATGCCAGAGATAGACTTAAGATTGTCCATGACTTGTGTGCCTTGATACCTACTTCCTGTTTAATCACATGCCATTGGTAAACAAGATATGGCCTGAGCAAGAACAAAGGATTGCTCACTCGAGTTTGTGGAGGGGAGTTCCCGTGCTATAGAAGCACTGCTATGCCATAGTGGACAATTGCTTGTACAAATGTCCAGTTCTCCCAACGTGTAACATTTGCTCCTTTGTTAACTGCACTCTTGCCCCCATTTTTATTTCTACATCCCTTCCTGACGTCTCTGCAGATAGTTTTGTAATATTTCTGGAATAACATGTTTAGTGCCAGTTTTTCCTATTTGTGTGTGGTGTATTTTAGCTAACATTACTATGATTTACAGTAGCGTTCCTTGATATGCTATTGGCCATTGATGTGCACCAATACACTACCTGTGAAAATCAATAGATCAGCAGACACACTTCCCAAAACCCAGATACAGTTACTGGTATGGTCCATTGAAAGAGATGGTTCTATTATATAGTGTACAAAGGCCTAGCAACGCAGCCAGTCAATTGTCTCCTTTTAAAGCAGCAGTAGGAAGATAGTGTTGATCGTAGTGTGCACTTCTGGATTCTCTGCCCCCTGCTCCAAGAACTAGTTTCCTTCCCACTTCATTGTAGAGCACCTAGCTACGTATTTTGTATTAAATATTCTCTTAAGTTGAAATGAAGCTACTAGTGAGAAATAGCTGAATGGGCAGAACAGAAAGAAAGTATGAAAATATGGGTTTTCTAGGCTGAATAATAGCACGTTAGACAGCATGCAAGTAGGGAGTGTGTGAGATTTTATTAACTAGAACCAGTTGGTTTGCCAAGAGTTGTAATCCATAAGTATCTCTTACTTTCTCAGTAAGAATTAAAGATGCCTGAGGAAAGGAACAAGTTGTGGATCCATGGTAACAATTCTCATGTTATTCATAAGTGGTAAAATGATACTTGTTGAAAGACTGTGATGGTTGGAAAATGATCATATTTCATATTTCGTGACAGGTAAATGTAATAGAATGCTTGTCAGCATTGTGTAATTTTTTGAGTTGTGTGTAGCGATGCTTGTGGCAGTCTTTAAGAACAATTCGTAATGTTACAGCACTTGTTCAAATACAAGGCCAGAGCAAGCAGTCCTGTTGCTGAAGGTGGGTAGCCTGCATCCTCTTATTGTGCTATGGCCACATTGGTGCACCTCTGCTTGGGCAAAGGATGAGGACCAGCACCCATTCCTATTACCCCCAGAACCACCAGAGAAGGCGATGGCAGCAGTGTGCCACGGTCTTTTCCCTCCGAATATCCACTGTGGATGAAGAGCAGAACTCTGGCTGCAATTTACACCCTCCCCTCAAAAGGACTCAGATTAGTAAACTCCTGGGACCAAATCCTCTTGCAAAACACCAAGGTCTACACATCCATCTGAGCACCTAGAGCAGATGTTTGGGACCTTAACTCCCAGAATCCCCAGCTTGTATTGCCAGTGATGAAAGACTGCAGGAGTTTTAGTCCAAAGCATCTGGAGTGCCCAAGGTTCACCACCTTTGTCTAGAGGACTACAATAGACCACAACAGAGGGCTGGCAAAATGTATGCAATTTACTATTAGCATAACACAGTAAGTTTCTGACCCAGGACATTAGAAGCGGTTCCTCTGGCTAGCTCTTTCTTGAGCACAGCCACATAGAAACAGAAATAACACCATGTGACTTTGAAATAGTTACACAAAGATCTAAGAAATGCCACCACTCCTTATATGAGACAGGCAAGACAACATTTGCCTATCTTTCCTATTGCACTGCAGGCCTCCTCTTGTTACGTATCCCATGCCCTTCCTGAGGCATCTCTGACCCTGATCCCCAGGCTTTTAAGATGCAGCATTGAGGAAGAGAGGGTGGAGTGTCATTCCTAGATTAGTGGAAGGAGGAAACTCTACAGGGAAGGACTTGGGGTGTTTTTACCGGTAGAGTTGGATTTCTGCTTGCACAACACTGGATCCAGGCTACTGGCAATGGGCAGCAGGGGTGAGTCAAAGAAAGAAGAGTTTGTACAGATTACTGAGATAAGGCAAAGAACTTGGGACACTTAAACCATTACGTAAATGCTAAGTATTTTAATGCCCTGTCAAATCTCCAAGCTTGAGGAAAATGCTCAAGACCTAGGTATTTTCCAACAATGGTATTTAATCTACAGCCGTAGTCTGATGAATTGTACGGTCTCTTGTGTGTTCAAGAGCTACCTCCCTTGTCAGCATCTGAGTCATTTAATTTCTGTGTTATTATTTATTTTATTTATACTGTACTCTGATTTTCCTCGTAAGAGCTCTGGTTGGTTGCTGCTTGAAGCAGCCTTTCTGTAGATGAGGCAGTTTCCTTGTAGGGTGTTCCTCGGAACTGGATGTTTTAGCTGAAGAAATGATTTATGGAAAAAACATAAGATCCCATAATTTTCTGACTTTCTATGCTCAGAAAGACTGGGCATTCCCCACAGCTTCTGATTTGCTGACTCCCTTCAACCAGTGATTTCATAATTACTGACCCTCCAGGTTGTTAGGCCTTTGCCCAGCAGTGAATCAAGTTGTCAGGTTGCAAGACTATAGGGCAAACATTGTAACAATGCACAACATTGTAATAGAAGATAGTGTTTGGATAATGTCTAGGCATCAAGCTGCTTGTTGTTATGTGCCATCAAGACACCTCTGACTTATGATGACATTATGATTGCAGTTTCTTGATGCTAGCAGTGCTTTGAACCTTAGCACTTGTGCTGTCAGATGTGAAGTAAGAAGCAACCTGAATAAGGACGAAAGTATTCTGCAACACACACTGATTTGTGATGATCCTTTGAGATTTCTTACATTATCATGATTTTAACAAATAATAACACCAAATCACAAAAGTTCCTTGTCCTGATCTGGAACAAACACACACGCACGCACACACGCATGCGCACACACACACACACAAATAAGTGAAAGACCTTTTCTTACAGTCACAACTCATTAATGCTTGCTTGTAAGCCCAACTCTGTTCATTAAGATTTACTTGCAAGGAGAATTGGATAGGACTGTGTGCCTGCAGTCTGACTGTATGCGTGTTTATTTGAATGATCTCTGCGTTTTGCTTACTCAAAAGCAAGTAGGACCTAGGCTGCAGCCTCAGCCCTGCATTTCAAATCTCCAGCAACATAGTGGAATTGTGCTAAATAGTGAATTGTGCTAAATCAATCCGAATCCACTCCAACATATACAATATCTAAAGAAAATCCATCATTTGTCTCTGAATTGCAAATGACCATACAACTAAATATTGTTCTTTTGAAATAACACTAAATCACTCTTAGGCTAGTACTCAACTAGTTTTGGCAATCGACTTATTGTATTATGAAAAAGTATACTTTGCTCTCTACAAAATATACCAGAAAAGCTTTTCTGTGCATGTAGCTACTTGCACCTAGTGACTGATAACATGTATTGTTCTTGCTCTTTTTTTAAACTGACTTCCTGATTTAAGGCTTAAATCATCTGCCTATAAATCTGTTTTGCAAGGCTTATGCCAAAGTTGGTGTTATATTTTAGTTTTTTTAAAAGGCACAAGTCACCAAATAGAATATCAATAGATTTCAGGAGGACATGGGCAAAGTGACTATTTCACAGCAGGAGCACTGTGGTTGTAAACTGGACAATACTCACTATTCCATTTTGGGTGTATTAATCCTTGACCTGATGTATAGGTTATGACCAGCACCTTAAATTGGGCACCTAAACTAATAGGGAACCAATTAAGGTGTGCCAAGGCTGGGGATATGTGTTCATATCTGCTAGTACGTCCACTGAATTTTGGATCTGCTGAAGTTTCCATATTGACCTCAAGGGCAACCCTACATAGAGAGTGTTACAGTACTGTAGTCTATTTTGGAGATTACCAGCATATCAACCACTATTGTTAGTCATTTTGTATCCAGACAAGGGCTCAGCTGGACAATCAACTAAAATTAATAAAAAAATGATATTTGCACCTCTATAGAGAGAGATGGGTCCAAGAGTACCCCCAGGCAGCAAACTTGATCCTTCAGGTGAAGTGTAGCCCCACTGAGGCCAGGTCAATATCCCTCAAACCAGTCTGATGATTCTCTCAACAGTAGAATCTTTGTCTTATCTGGACTTAGTTTTAGTTTGTTGGCCCTTGTCCAGTCTATCATCAAAGCCAGGCAGCGCTCAAGGACAAGTACAGCATCACCTGCAGATGAAAAGGAGAGAACGAGCCATGTGTCATCTGTGTATTGATGACAACAGACTCCCAAGTCTATGTATGACTTCTCCCAGCGGCTTCATATAGATATTAAAAAGCATTGGAGAGATAGCCAATCCCGCAGGTTCCCCATAACAGAAGTTCCGAGAGGCCTGACAATGCCTCCCCAAGCTGTACCATCTGGGATCAGCCCTTAAGGAAGAACAGGAACCAACAATAAAGACTGGAACCTCTGAGTCCTAAACTCAATGGCTGTCCCAGAAGGACACCGTGGTTGATGGTATCAAAGTCTGCAAAAAGATCCAAGGGGACCAGTAGTTCTCCTATCTGCCTCCCTCATGATCTCATGCTGCTGCAGGGTGACCAATGCCATTTCAGTCCCACAATGCAGCCTGAACCTCCATTAAAATGGATCTCTACTACAGATGGGCAAGAAGCGCTTCGTGCCGTTTTGTCTCAGTTGTCTTTTGCTCTCTCCCCCCCTCCCCCTGCTCCCGGCTGGCTCCCACACTGATCTGCTGGTGTGTGCTACTCCTTCCCACTCTGTTGCACAATCTTCCAATCCTGGCAGGAGCATGGACTTCCCTTCTCCACCACCTCCAGCAGCTTCCCACTCGGACAAGGAGGAGAGTCAGGAATTCCCACAGCACTGTCTGCGCACGCAGGCAGGTCAGTGGGGGATCTGGCCAGGTGGTGGTGCCACGCCAATGATTTAGATGACACGGCACAAAGTGCTTCATGCCCATTTCTAATCTAGACTATCTGTTTCCTCCAAGAAAGCCTGCAGCTGGCCAGCTATTATCCCCTCAATCAACTTGCCCCGGAATGGAATGTTGGCAATGGGCCTCTAATTGTTAAGATAATCTTATGCTAAATTGTATTTATTTGGAATGGGCCTAATAATAGTTTCCTTTAGATTGGAAGGTAAATGACCCTCCCATAGGATGCATTAAAGATATGAGTAGCCTGTTCAGTGGTCATTTTCTTTCCTGATTTTAAGAGCCAGGGTGGGCAAGGATTTAGAGAGTCGGTGGTGGCTTTGCAGTGTGCCACATCCTCAGGCTGTACTAGTTGAAACTGATCCTATTTAATCTGCTTGGGTGGTGCACTGGACACCCCCATCAGATCTACTGGTATCAACAAAGAGTCATCCTGACAGATGCTTTCAACCATAGATCTAAAGTGGGGCTGGCAATCAGTTGCAATCCTCAGCGTTTAGAGGGAGGAATTGTTTTTGTCCGGAGGAAATGAGGCCATGAACTACAGGGAAGAGTTTTGTCTGAAGGTTGGAAGCTGCCTCAATTAGGTGGATACGGTGGCTTATTTTGTTGACTTTGTTTATTCTGAGGTCTCAGTATGTAAACAAGAAAATTTTATTTTCTGGATGGTCTTTAAAAAAATAACCAAGCCCAGCGCATTTCAGCCCAATAGTTATTTAGCCGCCTTCAGGGGCTGTAGAATTACAATACAAATAAGAACAGTTCATAATGTATTCTATACATACATATTTACATTTATAAGTTTACCTACAGTATGTCCAGCCATTTTAAGTTAAATAGAAATTATAACACAGAAACGATGCAGCACACCCCTACATCAACTAAACATTTTAAATTGCTGTAATCTCTGCTTCTATACATACCACAAATCTCAGGGCTTTTCTCTCTTTTTTCTTACACAGGTCCAATCAGTTGTTTGAAATACAGTATAAGGAAAAAAACCCTACTTACAGATGCTCTCCCACTCACTTGTTATCTGCAATCATGCCCATTAATCAACTAACATCTGATCTACAAGGTCTATACAGTTAATCAAATCCTTAAAGTAGACAAAAGAAATCCAACTCTTAATTCAATCCCATAAGAGCCAGTGTCTTAAATCTGAACATCCAATCAATTTCTTTTCTAATAAGGCTTTTTCTCTGCATGGGTAGATCACGGAGAAGGCCAAGCTCTGAATCAAAGAGGACGTTCAGGGATGATAGTGTCTACAGTTCAGGTCACCTCTTCAGTACCAGTGGGTGACCAGAGCATCAACAGGAGTGTCAACCGTATCAGCCTGAAAACCTCCTACAGGATTTTGGAAACCAGTCAGATCCATCAGCAGCCTTCAGGGGCTACTGTTCTGAATGTTCTTTATTTCACACACATTTAATATTCACTCCTCTCCCCCCCCCCCCGTTTCATGTGCTGAATGACATCACACTCCTGGTTTTCTGCTGTGCATCCATATGTATACATTTTTGTGGAGGTGAACAATGCATACCCCTGATCACAGGGTCTGGAGCCAACAAAAGGCTGTAATACAACAAATCAGGTAGTCTCCAATATGGTACTAGATTCATTTTCTGCAACAGACGAGCAGGACATGCTGAATTTAACACCTACACAAAGGCATGCTCTTCCCTGCCCAACCCCCTGGGGAAGTTCATTATGTGGATTCTCCATTGGAAGCCTGGCTGGTATCAACACAGGCCTCATGTTGTTGTTGTTGTAAGTCGTGTCCGACTCTTCGTGACCCCATGGACCAGAGCACGCCAGGCCCTCCTGCCTTCCACTGCCTCCCAGAGTTGGGTCAAATACACAGGCCTCATAGTCGCACTATATCAAGACCTGGCTGTTTCCCAAGTTTTTGAGTCTTATTAACCACAGTTCAGTTCTTTCTTATGATGAACATTAAATTTTAGAACGAATTTATTTGAAATATATTTATTTGAAGTGCTTCATAGTCATTCACAAGGGTTTGCTCTCCAATCTCTGGATCCGGTATTGCAAACGCCGAATAAGTTGTCTAAGAAAACAGCGGGAAGGGTTAGCCTATAAAACAGAGACGAGCAGTCCTTTCGGGCCGAGCCTTTTTGCCTCTGAACAGCTCCAGTCACACCAAGCCCTCCATCCTTCTCCGCGAGGTCCGACTTTGACCTTTGGCCGTAAAGGTTGCGAGTGCGACGCCAGCAAGCAAAGGTTCGGAGGTTGTAGGTTATTCGCCGACCCAGCGGTGGAGCCCTCGCCCTTCTTCAGGCGGGGTGACTATGGCCTACAGCCGATCCGCCCCTGCTCCGGGGAGGATCATAGATATTTGGGGGGGAAAACAGACCACCATCGCACGCTTTGGCGTTACTTCCGGTTACAATTCCAATACAAATTAAGGACTAGAGTGCGCCACCTACAGGCGCTGGGTAATATCTCTACAGGCTCTCTAATATTGCTCACGGACCACAGAGGTTTTTTTCTTTTTCCCCTTTACCACAGAGTGGGCAAAGGCTAGAGCGGCCGCTACGCTGCTCCGACGGCCGTCGTTCCTATTTCTCATGCCCAGTGCCGTTGGTCGCTCAGTCCTTCGGCGGGATTGACACGTCACGTGGCAGCCACTGGACCCGCCCTCGCTCCTTTCCGGTGCCCTTGTCTGTCTTTACCGTTGGCGAAGGTGGGGGGAAAAAAAAAGGCGACAAAATGCTGCGAAACGTCCTGGTAGGAGGAGAGGGGCAGCGGCCGAAACGGGGGTCGAGGGGGTCGTTGCCGTTGGAAAGAGTTGTGGGGGCGGGCGGGCGGGGGGGGGCGGGAGAGACGGAAGGGGGTGGGAATGCGGGGGGACAAGGCTTCCGCCTCGGAGAACCACCCCGTCGTGTGTGTGTGAGAGAGAGAGAGTGGGCCGAGAAGTCGCTTCCGACTTACGGTGGTCTTGGTATGATGTTTGAGGCCTGGGAGAGGTTCAAGGAAGGGTGTATGATGGTCGTTGTCCCCCCCCGCCCCCGGTGATCTCCACGGGAGAGCAAGGATTTGAACCCAGGTGGAGCCCGAGTAGGGGAGGGACTGACTCCCAAAAGGAAGCCACGGCCTTCACCGTACAAGCGCGGAGCCGGCAGGGGCTGCTTCCTTCGGGAGGTCGCGCCTTCTTCGGCGGGAGGCACTGGGGGGGGGGCCTGCCAGAGAAAGGCCCGCGTCTGTGCTCGACGCCCCTCCCGCCACACCTGCTGGGCTTGCCTCGTCGCCGGTTTGGGCCTCGTCGTGCCTTCGGCCCCCTCTGAAATCAGGGGCTTTGGGCCGGGGGGGGGGCGGGAAGGGCGTAGGTTCGGTCTGGAAAGTAGGATCGGCGTGGGTGGGGTGGGGTGGGGTGGGGTGGGGGGCACGTAGTCGGAAAGATCCGGTACGTGGACGTGATCGTTTTGCCTTCCTTCATGCCGTCTTACTATGTTTATGTTGCTCTACCAATCTGACTGCGGGGTTAGTGTTTTGTGTGTATTTTTAAAACAAAAAACAAAAACAAAGTCTGAATGGCTTCTTATAAAGAAATGCATGCTAAGGGGTCCCTTGAATGCAGGTGTTTTTGTTCTGCGGCATCAGTTCAGCAGAATTTAATAAGCCTTTTCTGTGCTCCTCCCTGCATCTGCAGCCAGGTTTTCCAAACATCTTGTAAGTTTATGCTAGCGTTTTCACCTTTTCTATATTTCATGGCATAATTCCTTAGTGTAAATATGTATGACTGTGCAAAGAATGATTTTGTTGTGGCACATAGTGCATTAAATGACTCTCTAAATCCTTGCCCACCCTGGCTCTTAAAATCAGGAAAGAAAATGACCACTGAACCAGGCCACTCATATCTTTAATGCATCCTGAGACACATAATATGTCACTTACGTTCTGGAATGTGTTTCTTATTTTGAAGCGCTTCAGTTGGTAATTCTAGAGTTAATTGTCTGGGGCTTCACTACTATGGAAGGAAGTGGGATGATATTCCAAATGGTTTTTGTTTTAAAGATAAAACATGGGGAGTTTGTTTACTAGTTCTTTTGTGTGTTTGTACTTGCTGGAGCAATTCCTCAGTTATGTTTGAAAGATAGGTACAATTTCAAACTCTTGTGATTTGTCTTCCTTGATTTTTAAAAAAATATTTAATTGGTGCACAAACTTTTGAGACTTGGAGCAGATTGAAAAGGGGCAACTGGGTGTGTAAATCAAGATTTCCAAAAGTTAATAATATTGATCTTTTGCAAAAACAAAGTTCTGCAATATTGTAGAGAGTAATAGGTAGGTGACATAAGCTTGAAGTCATCTGAAGTTTTCAAAAAGAACTTTTGGTTCTGAGGTCTCTTTTGCTCTCAGACTGACTTCTAAGCAATATTGGTGATGGCTCTGCTTTCCTTCTCTGCTCTGTTGTGCTCTCAGGTACTACATGATTGTCTACCTGATTGTCTAACAATGACTAAGTGCTGAATATTTATTTATCCAGACATTTTTATGCTGCTAACCTAGTGACAAGCACTACTCTGGGCAGTTAAAATAGTAAATGTAAACTACCCTGAACTTCCCACCACCACAAAAAAAAAAAAAAAAAAAAAAAAAAAACCATAGTAAACAACAATCATGAAAATTAAAATTAAAATCCCAACTACTGTAGTTCCTTAGGTGCACATATCCTGCAGTTGGTTCCAACTTCCCTCCGATTTTAGAGCAAATGGACATGTTCCCATTTACCACACTGTTTAGTTTGCTTAATAGGATTTAGTATTTAGACAATAGGAGTGCAGCTTTAAAAAACAAAATATATATATTTTTTTCTTACAGACTCTCGGGCAAATTTCCCGAAAAGCCATAATTGCTGCTCCTAGAAGACAAATTGCTAATAAGGTGAAAGAGAAGCAGCAAGCTTTCCAGGTTGGTTGTATTATTACTTCAGCAGCAGATTAAAGTGTATTATTTCCTCCTTTTCAAAGAGACATGAGTTGAATGAAGATGTTTAGCTGCATGGTCATTTTGCATTGCTTAGTATTATAAGATCGTATAGTCTAATTGCTTTGTGATAGCTGCTAATCTTAGGTGAATATTTTGAAATCCGATAACATATTGTTGTTAACTATTTCGCTTATAGTTTATTTGATTAAAGTACTTATTAAAACAAAAGCTTACTTCCTCTGCATTAAAGCAGTATTCCTAATTTAGGGACATATCACAAAATAGTATAAGTGCAAAGCAACTCTTTCCTTCAAAGATAAACAAGATATGTTAGGCTAGCATTTGACCAGTCAAAAACTGTTACTTAGGTTACATTGCCTTTTAGTGTATTCAGATATAAAGAAGAAACAAAACTTTTAAAAAGGAAATGACAGATTGTCTAACTGTAGAAGATACACAGTTAAAGAGCCTGAAAGTATAGCAAGGAAGGGCAGCATGTGGCCCTCCAGATGATGTTAAACTGTACCTGAAGTCTCACTGTGAGCTATGCAGCCTAAGACTGATGGGAATTAAACTTTAAAGTCGATGGATGCTGCATGTTTCCAACCCCAGATGTACAGTGTGTGGTTATACCTGTACACTTGCATTCTCAGTTAAAATTTTGAATTGTAGCATTCAGCCTTAAATAACTGGCGAGAAAGGCTCAAGACAGGAAATAATGCTTCTATTACTTTGACCTACAAAACTGATACAGCCTCTTATATTTTTAATTATCACCAGATGGGGTTTAATTCTTTATCTAGTGTTGGATAAAGTAATATCTGTAGAGATACTACTTGCAAACTTGCATGTGAATTTGTGTCTTTGCCTTTGACATTAGAAAGATGATGGCCTTCCAGTGCATTTAAAAGGTGGACTTTCAGATTTGCTGTTGTATCGATTCACCTTGCTCCTTTGCCTGTTGGGTAAGGTTCAACAAAGTAGCTGATCTGCCAGTTTTCTTTGGTAACATGTTTATGTTAATAAAATGTGCACTTTTCATGTATAACTCCAAAACAGAAACACATGGGAGTTCTTTCCCTGATTTTTCCCTGTGCAAATACAACTTCGTTTTATCTTTCATATGATTACCTTCTTATCCATTGAACTAATTGGCTGACATGGTAATTGAGCATACCAGATTTTTCCCATGGGATAAACTTTCCATGACTTTTACTACTTGTAGTTCTCTTACATACTACAGGTACATGAACACATTCTTCAAGTCTGTTCTTAAAATTGGTTGCAGAAAAACTTGCATAAAAGTATGAATGGAAGTGGGCTGCTGTTGTAAAGATGATTTAAACGTGTCTTTTTCTCTAGTTTCTCTAATGAGCACTTATTTAGTCTAAACATTTTCCAAAAATCACAGAAGACCTCAAGGTCTAATTTTATTTGGTTGGTAAAAGTAAGAGTTTAGATTATAGTTTTTCATTCATGATTGGCAATGTTATCTAACTTGTTATTTTAAGTATTTGGCTGGATTTCTTAAAGCTCTGGAAAATACTGTACTTTAAATTATTTTCTGAAACTTAAGAACTCATGAATGATAGCTGAAATAAAAATGTGGCTTCTAGGAATAGCAAAGCCTGGCCCACTTGAAAATGCTGAGCTTTTTAAAATTTTGAAGATATAGGATGATAATGTCTTACATTAACTGCAGATTTCAGTTTCTGCCGTACTCAACTTCTTACATCCTTGGAAATTTTTCCAGTGCTGTCTAACTTTGTATAGTCATCATGTGCCATGAGGATCTCTAAAAATGGAAAAAATAATGGAATGAAGGGTTTTCTCTGTTTTGTTTTAATCTAAAGGTTAAAAGTGTCCTTAGCACATTGTGTTTGATTAATGGAGCAGAAGGGCAGACAGGTGATACTGACCAGAACTTGCAGTTGGATGAAATTTGTGCTTGCTCTTCCCTAATATTGTATTTCTTTTTCCTGTGTCTTTTTTATTTAGGACTAGGCTCTATGGCCAGAGATCTCTCCGGGTTCTCGAAAAGCTAAATACAGGATACATCTTGAAGTAGCATATCTCTTTCCCATCCCATTGTACTCTTCAAGGACCTGCTTTGTCCTTGTCTTAAAAAAATTGTGTGTTTGGGATGTATATTTATTGAGATAAGATGTTATACACTGCAGTCAATAAAATAATTTGAGATTGCTGTCTGGTCTTGTGGATATATATAATATACTTTCATCTGTTGAAAGATTTTTAGTTTTATCCAAAGCATGACAAATAGGTTTCACTGCAGTTTATAGTGCTTGTTAACATCAAATAGCTGAAAATGGAAAAAGTAAGTACTCTAATAGTGAAGGAATGCAGCATTTTAATCTCAGTATTGTCCTAAATGCTAACTTCTGTTTGCAACATTTTTAGCCCTTTGAAGCTTAGGAAGCAGAAACCATTTAACTAATAAATTTCAGATTCTATGTCTGACAGAGTTCAGTTTCTGTACCCATGTGGCTTATAGCCATACTTAGCAATTTGTTGTCTCAGAGGTCTTGCCAAAAGATATTGAAGTATCTTGTCCATGATACTTCGTCCATGAGCCGCCCAGAGTGGTAGAATATACCAGATGGGCGGGATATAAATCAAATAAATAAATAAATAAATGAGACAAAGTTATGTCTCATGGATATGGTGCTGATCTTAACTTACAGCTTTATAAGTTATGATCAGCACCTTAGATTGAGCATGGAAAATAATGAAGAGCCAATGAAGACATGCGAAGACTGGCAGTATGTGTCCCCAGTTTCAGTTTGTTGGCCCTTGTCCAGTGCATTATTGATGCCAGGCCATGCTCAAGGACATGCAGAGCATCACCTGCAAATGAAGAGGAGAGATACAGCTATATGTCATCCACATATTGATGACAATGGATTCCCATGTTTATGAATCTTTTTCATAAATGGGTCTCTAGTTGTTAAGATCATCCATTGCTAAATTGGACTTCCTTGGAAAGGATCTAATAATGGTTTCCTTTAAATGGGAAGAGAGATAGTTTTGCTGGGCATAGCTGATGAGAAATGAGTGCACCAACAGCTGAAGAAGCAAAGGTTCCACTCTCCTTGTCTGTAGCATTCTTGCTGGGAGAAATGTGACATATAAATAATAATAATAATAATAATGAGGCAAGAAAATTTGCCAAATATTCCTTTGACATCCTGTGATGGAGAAAAATAGTGACTTGGAGCCAGTTCTGAGATAAATTGTAGCCCTATCCAAATACATGGAAGTGAGTCTTGTTTTAAATGAGTCTGATCTTTGTGTAAGGGCTTTTTGGATGGGCTGTGCTTGTGAAACTTTTCCTTGTGTGACAAGCAGTTGAAACACTGCCACCTGGTGGCGCTCTTAAATGTTTATGCTTGCAACATTCTTCCAAGTACCTTGTGAGCTAAGGCAGCGTTCCCCAACCTTTTTCGGTCCGCGGACCAGCTGGGGAAGGCGGGGCACCCCCCCGTGCTCGCGCGCATGCGTGAACAAGCGTGTGCGCTCTCTCGCACGGGCGCGCGCCTGCCCGCCCATGCACATGCGCAAATGGCGCGGCGCTTGCACAGGCGTGCTGGAGCGCGCGCGCAGGCGCAAACAGGCAGTGCGGGGGGTGAGTACATGCGGGGAGTGGGAGGTCTGTCTCGGCGGCCTGGTCCGGCCCAGGCCGCAGACCGGCACCGGGCTGTGGACTGGGGGTTGGGGACCTCTGAGCTAAGGGATTGAAAGTAGAATAGTATGGTCCTGTTTAAAGGAAGGGGCTAATGATACTATGTCAAATTAAGTTTTTTAAAATAACCTCTGTATAAAATGAGTAATGGCTATGAAAACTGAGAGGGTACTTTTCTACTGTTTCATTTGTTTTAGTACTGTTATTTCCCACAAGGTGTGACATGTCTAAGAAAAATATCTCTCAACCTGCATAACTGTTAGAGTCAGACACTTGAAATTATGCAAGGCCCTATCAGATAATAATGATCAGATAACACATGATTCATTGCTGTGAGGGAGATTCCTTTGTGACTGGGACCAGAGTCTGGCTATGCATATCTGTGTTGTACATCGGTTCATGTATATGCTTGTAGAGTGTTACTGTTTTCTAGGGAAAAAACTCTTGAGACAATAGTTTTCCTTCTGCTTAACATATTCTTTCACAGTTTTTCTCTGTCTATATGTGTCTGTGTTTAGCCTTCTGTGTAAGCACTTGACAGTGTAGACTCCTGAGCAGAAATGGATGCAAGAGACTCTTAATTATAGTTAAAAGCACGTTAATGTTGCAAAAAGGTGACTGAGGTAGTCTGTTGAGGTTTGTAAAATCAGGCTTCAAAGGATAATCTGGTGCTTAATCATCAAACCTATCCACATAATCTTGGAGATGAGAAGTTTATGGTGTGACACTTGACACCTAAATTAATAAAAATTACTCTCATCTAATTAATGGGCTATCTCTAATGCCTCTTTCTGGCCCTGAGGTGCTTTAAGATGATGACAGCCTTGGAGGCTTCTTCAGTGGAGCTCTTTCCATCAAGTCGTGCTTCCAACACAAGCCAGCCACATACATCCAGGGTCATGAAGACAACTGTTCTACTGCTTGCCCCTCTCCTCACTACTGGCGCTGTTTTTAAACTTACCACAAATACTTCTATACTGCTTAGTTATGCCTCCCTTTGTATTTCCCCCGCCTCCCACAAGCTAAACAACCCCAGAAGTTACGTTTCTTCACAGGAGTTGCTACAGCCCCTCAAACATTTCAATTACCTTTCTATGTATCTTTTATAGCTCTGTAATATTTTTTTTCAGGTGCAGTGACCAGAGCTGTATACAGTATTCCAAGCCTGGTTGCACCATAAAGTTGAATTATTTTGATTTTACACTTGTACTACTTCATGGCTACCCAGTGCATTCCTTTACACTAATGCCTATTCATGTGCAACTCCTAGGTCCTTTCTTCACCTTCCACTTCACCCTGTGAAAGGATTTTATCTTGGCTTTTATTGTTATGCGTCGTACTCTAAGGGTGCTGTCGCCACTGGTTCCAAACAGGAAGCCTTTCAATGGTTAAACCTTACACTCCCTCTTTAGCTGAGCTGTGGCCAAGCAGCCAGGGTGGGAGTTGGTTACTTGTTAGCTACTACTGGAAAGTAAAAATGGCATTTGTATAAAACATAATGTACTATTGTATAACGAAATAAATACTAGGGATTTAAAATAACAATACTATTAAGTCACAGGTGTATCAAGCAGTCTTGTTATATCTCTCTGTTAATACTTATCTTTATACAACTTCTGTCTTCTTCCTAACTAAGCCTCATACACCTATAGTTTTTAATCCTAACTACCTTACAACCGCATCCCTAAAGTCCCAATCCTAGCTTTTCCTATATCAAATCTTAAATTTATCTGAAGTTCCCAATTAAATCCATTCCTTATTGGATCCCTATCTCAGTAAATCATGTACTCACTTATTCTTGTATACTTTCTTTCTGCTCCCACATGATTTAGGGAAAGCAGCCAATCATAATCCAGTTGCACCATAGCAAATTCTTCACACCTTCTTAAGGGCCGTAAGTGTTTTACTCAATATTCAGCTGTCAGTAAACTCATTCATCCTGCCGTACAACCAATTGACTTACTCGAACATCTTCCAAAACTACAGCACAGGCAAAGGTGGACTGGAATGATCACAGTCCTTTTGCTCAACCAAACTCCAGATAATTTATAAACAAGTTACAAACCACTGATCCAAGTACAAATGCTTGTGCTCCACTGTTAGCATCTCTGCACTGTGAAAAGAGATTGCTTATTATCAATTCATAGGAATTTTCCCATCCTGGACTACAAAGTCTTTAGTAAGTGTCTTTGTCAAAAGCCCTTTGAAAATCCAGATAAACAGTATCATATTGCATTACCAGTATCCACATTCCTGCTGACACTCAAGCCAGTAATCCCAGGCATGTCTACTCACTGTACTTAACGTGGTTTACCCCACATACGAGAAGGTAGAGGATTCAGCAATGCTCTCAATGTGTTTTCAATTCCACTATAATTTTTTTTAAAGAATTCTCATGTGGATACCATTGGGACCCCAGGACATACAACATTTTCACTAGGTAAGTTAGATTTGGAACTTTATGACCTGGCACCATTTTTTGCTTCAGTTGCTCAGCCCCTTTTCCTGAAAATGTTAATTCAGGCACAGATATCTGCCCAATGTATGTTGTACATGCAAAACAATAATTCTGGTGCTTCTACTGGACATTCCTTTAATTCCACGAGCTTGGAAAAGCTTGGAAACCACAACTCCCAACTCCTCAGGGCCACCAGGCTGTCTGGGGAATTCTGAGAGTTGTCGTGCAAAAGGTAAGATTCCCAAGTTCTTGTCATTCTCTTGCCATTGAATGGTTCATTCATGGGGTCGCTATATGTCGGGGCGACTTGATTGCATGTAACAGCAGCAACAAATGCATATGTAAATATTCCATGGAATATCAGATAGGATGCCCACTTTTATGGGCATTGAACTCCATTGAAGAAGATCAGGATATACTGTACATCTTATAAACTACTATGAAACATTTTAATAGCTGCATAAATGGTACACAGTTGTGTGAAAAGTGGCAACTGCAGTGAAGACGGACATATTTCTGAATAAATATGTATGGGGCCTATAAAGCACATGATGTTGGCAATCAATGGTCAGCACAAGGAAAAGTGTTCTCTCCCACTGCAATCTTCTGTGACATGCCTGAGCCAATGTTGTAGGAGCAGCAATGGGAAGAAGAGATTCCCCCCTCCCCAATTCTACTAACAGAATGAGAACCATCAGTGGAACCGCACCTTGGGATTCTGGTCCAGGACTACACTTCATAACCCACTGAGAGTAACAGAATGAGACCTGGCCACAACCTTCTTTTCTGGACTGTGTCTTTGCTTTATGCAGCTTTGATGCTGAATGCAACTATAGGTATTCCCAGATGATACCTTGGTACAAATGTTTATTGCTTAGCAGGGGTTAATCTGCTCAAATCAAAGCCAGAAATAAGGAGTTGTATCACATGTTTCAGTGGCAATCAAGGCAGAATGTTGTTGTTCCACTTTCAGCCTTCTGAGTCACCTGAAAACCCCGTTCGGAAGTTTCCCAGCCTCTTCTAGGTGTTGAAGGTGGGTGGGTGGGGCGTTGCAGAGGGGTAAACACTCCCCTAGTTGTGCTGGATCCTGCCATTCTGTCAATGGAATATTGGCACTGGCAAGTGTCCTAAATGAAATGGAAAATTGGAAAGGACCTGACATTTTCTTTGCTTCTGAGTTCTAATTCTTCAGAAAACTGATATCTTTTGAGTCATCCAAGACACTGAGCTCGTTCTTGTCTGGTTTTTATTCAGATCTTTGTGTTGCACTATAGCTTTGAATATTTGCAGCTTTGGAATCTCACCAGTGTATTTCGGACTGACAGAGCAAACCTGTCAGGCAGATTAGTTCTCCTTAAACACATTCAACTCAAAATGTTTGAAGGCCCTCAGCCCCAGAGAAAAGAAGGATAAACAAATCAAGTAAGAACATGTCATTTGTGGGAAATCAGACCAATGTTGCTCAGAGCTGATGTGTAAAGTCATCAGCAAGAAACATCTAAAGAGAGACAGGTATTTGGAGATGGAAACAAGAGGTAAGAATTATTGCAGCAAACACACCAGGAAAGTAAGCATGGACATCAAACCATACAGCCAATCAAGATAAAGGGTTGTCACAGTAAAGTAGGAGCCTTTGATTTCATATAGAAACAAACAAGTAATACTTAAGAACTCAGTTATAAAGGCTAGAGAAACCAAGCATTGATTTAAGTGTGATGAAGAGAGAAAACAAAGTATATATTTCCCATGCCAAGTGAAGAGTAAAATGTAATTTTGGTTTAATTATTTTTTAAATGATTGTATACTTACTTTTTTAAAAAAGTTTTTTTAATGATGCAAACTGCCATGGTTTTTTATGGGAAAAGGCGGCGTAAAAATATTTTAAACAAACAAACAAACATCACTACAATACAAAGTGTAGCATTTGGAAGATACACAAGCACAGTCCTGTTTTCACAAGCATAGTTCTTCAGTATTTGATTTTATTCAAATATGTATCATACCATAACATGAAGGCAAAAAAGCAAAGGAAAAAACCCAGCACCCTGATAAGATTTCATATAATTAAAATAGCTCTGCTTAATCCTGAGGCCCAAAGGTTCTCCTTCCCACTTTTTTCTCACAACATTCCTGAGAGTATGTGACTGGCCCAGGGTCATCTAGTGATAGGGTGGCCTTGTGTCCTCTTTTGGAGAGGGCAGTCCTCCATTTGAACAGCTGTCCTCCTTTGGGTGATACATACCCCTATTTTTCTGTGTATAAGATGATACTTTTGTCTAAACTATTTAGATTAAAAATTGAGGGTTGTCTTATACAAGGAAATAAGGAGGGGGAAGGGATCAAAGCACTATGATTCCTGCTTTCCCCCTCCACTTTTTGCGAAGAAATAAATTTTGGGTTAGAAAAGTGGGGAGGGGGTCTTATACATGGGGGTGTCTTATACATGGAAAACTATGGTATCTTCCTTTTTGGTAGTGTGTAAGTAACCATACACGTGTGCTTGTGTGTGTGCGTGCACACACACAAACACATGAGTTTTCCTGGCTAATCAGCCCTTTTATTTTTAAAGTAAAATGGTTCAGGAGGCATTATTTTGTAAGAAAAGATGCAAAGCAGACACACGGATAGAAGGAGATGGCATGGCCCTCAGTGGCTCTCCAAGGGGAATTGGTTGTGGGTCCCATTCTTCTGGATAGTACACCATTTGATAGTACACACTGATATAACTATTGGTGCATGGCCTGTCAATTCTGTGTGAATTTAAAGATGTGAGGTCAGTCCCCAGGAATGCATATTCTGACAGCACTGTTCAGACCATTCCTCTGAAATTACTGATTGTTGCCTAGCTAGATATTTTAACAAAATTATAGCAACCTCTCCCTATATATTTTTTCAGTAAAGGACAGGGCATTTCAGAGAGCTATTGAACACTATGCCACCAACTGATGAAAAACAGGAACAGAACACTCAACAGAGAGTCAGGGCTCTCTTTGAATTCCAAAAGCTGAAAAGAATGATTGATTAATGCTGGATAATCATCCCAGCTCAGAAAAATCTCTCCAGTCACTCAAATTGCAGACAGCAAGTGAGGTTGTAAGTAAAACTCCAACAATTTCCTAAGTCTACAGTGCAGAGCTTGGAAATACTCCTCTCTCTTTTTGGACTACAACTCCCACAATTCCCCAGGTAGCAGGGCTAACTTGCGGATTTGCTTGTGTAACATCTATAACTTACCAGAAAAATGGATTTGTATTAGCTTTGAAGACAAGAGTTGAACATGCCCAAATCTAAATCTTGACCCATCTGTAGCTCAATATTGAAAACTTCATTAGCAGAGAATGCTACAGCAGATAGCAACATTTTATACTAAGGAAAGAAGCTGAAATTCCCCAAAGAAGCCAAAAAACCTCTGTAGTAAAGCAACATTTAAGAGGCCAACCATCCAAACTGTAAATTGGAAACTGATTATATTTCCATCATTAAAACAGCTGTGTTGGCCTTTTGCCATATTCTGTATCTAGTGCCAAAGAGAAGTATTTCAAAGGGTTGAAGATACTTGCTAGTTTTAAGGTAATTTCATATTGATTTTATCACACATCAACTCTGTGTCAGAAAACTAAGAGGCAATTATAGGGCTGATTGAAAAGTCAATACACTTATTTGGTCTCTAACCTAGGTATGTATGACTCAAAATAAACTGCTTGAAAAAATATTGAGATTAAGCAGCTCTTACTAGGTGAAGAAAGAGAAAGGCCCCTTACATTATCAAACAGCCAATTAATTTTCCAGTCTTGCTTCATGAAGTCCACAATGGAGCTTTGACTGTATAAACGTCAAACAAATTGCTTCTCTGAATTTAGACTTTAAGCCATATTATCACAGATGTGCGTATCAGCACAATCCTTTTCATTTTATAAACTCTTTGTTTATAACATTTCATCCATGTATAAAGAATACAGAAAGAGTCTAAGATACGTCCCCTCTTTTTACTTCATTTAAAATGTTGGTTACATCTTTTTGGAAGAAAAACATGTTGGAATTTACAATGTAACCCATGTCTGCTCAGAAGTACTTCATGTCCCAGTAAATTCAGTGGGCCTTAATCAAAGGTACATCAATACAGGTTTCAGTCCCAGTCTCTTCAACAAGGTGGTACCAGCGACTTTAAGTGTCAGCAGGTGCCTAGAACAGTTCCCTCACCATGTAGAATCAAAGCACATCAGACAAAGGCAAAATGAAAACAATGGCTGGGAATGACCCAAAATGGAGTAACACCTTTTCATAGTGAAAGCTGAAAAATGTCACACTGCCTATATATTAGCAATCATGGCACATCTATAGGCTAGGCTCATCCCATAACTCAAGTACAAAAACTAAGATGGTTTCCTAAAACAACTAAATAAGAGATTATTTATGAAAAAACAGGACAAGCCTCTCTCTATGAAACATCGCCTTTGCAGATCAGTTATGTTCCCGTTGCTCTCACACAGCTTTAGTGGAAAATGGGAAATCAAATATTTGCATGTTTGTGCAAATACTGTAATTGTTAGGATCCTGGGTCCCTATGGGTGGAGATTTGATGGTGGAATGGGTGATGCTGTACAAAGACGCAAAGGAGAGATAATTTCTAGGTTATTCTCTTCCCCTATAACAGGGTGGGCGATTTCAACACATTGTGAGGTGGGGTGGGGGATTTTGTCCCTCAAGTACCTGCCACAGTTGTATCCTCTTTGGTCACCAAAATTATATGGCAACTGGGGGAAATCCTATTAAAGCAATCAGAAATTCAGAAATACTGTATAGCTCAGTGTTTTAGGTCTCTGGCTGCAGAGTCAGAGGTCGGGAGTTCGATTCCCCACTGTGCCTCCTTGACAGGGGCTGAACTTGAACTGTAGGGTCCAATCCAGCTCTGCAGTTCAAAGATTAAATACAGAAATAATATATAAGACCCCCCTCTTCATTAAAAAAAAGCATTTAAGCTTTTGCCTCACACATTTCATAAGCATTTACTTCACACTTACTGTACCCCCCCACAGTTCTGTTCAAGTGATAAGGAAATTTGCCCCAATAATTCAATGGCAGGGTTTCGAGGATGCTGGGGGGGGGGGGGGCAGAAAAATTGTCCTGGGGGCACAAGCAACCTACAGGTGGCACAATTCGTATCCCTACCTTGAATCTCCCTACGCTCCTTGAAAAACTGGTCCAGGAGGATGGGTAACATCAATTTTGGGAGTGGCATGGCTGGGAAGGGCGGAGGGGGGGAGAGAGCATGAAAATTACCTCCTTCCGTCTTCTGAACAAGAGTCTGCATTAGATCTCTGGCACTTTTGAAAACAAAGAGGATCCTTCCGTTCATGGGAGGAATTCTTTTGATCCAACCCAATAATTTTTCCTCCTCCTCCTCTGTTTAAAGCTCCCTAATCATTCCCTGTCAAATTGATTTATCCTTTGATTCTCTCTGGCACACACACATTTCTGTCATGGAAGAAAACCTGTCCAAAGCACTGAAAACAGATTTTTTTCCCGCAGTGGAAAGACTGAGCCTCCCCTCCCCCACACTATCTCATCTTATCTATAGCCTTTTATTTATAAATGGAAATGCATGACTAAAATAATGGAGGCATCTGTGTTCAATGGGGGGGGGGGGGAAGAACTCTGCAGGATCCATGGCAACTATCATCATTTCCACAGTGCTCCCTCTCCTTTGAAAATGACACCAATGGAAATACACGTTCCAAAATATTGTTTGAACTGACTTCTTAAGGGCCTCTGTGGGACTGACACATTATATTTCTGAAAGATGCTATGTAGTAAAATGAGGTTATGCTTTTTGATGAAGGAGATGGCTGGTACTGCTCCATGTCCAGTTGACCCCACTTGGCTGATGCTAAGGCTCTCTTGAGGCTTTTAAAATGTGACATCATGACATGAGTCTAAATCTGCACAGTGCTACAGTAACATTGGGAAGATTGGGTTTCAGCAATGAGTACATAAGCCTAGATCCTTAAGTCCATATTTGGGTATATTAATACATAAATAAAAGCTGGTTCTTCCATTTACTAGGTAGCTAACTAACCATGGCATTTTGTTGAGGCCCAGTGGGGGGGAAAATAGCAAACGTTTAAGCCATAGTGCCTTTGTTCAGCCATAGCGCCTTTCTGTATGTAAACAGATTTCAGCATGAAATTCCCTGCTCTTCGTAGGAATTAGAAGTGAAGGAACCTTTTCTCCTTTGCATCTGATCACCCTAGTGCAGATAGTTAAATGGGGAAAAATGCATCGCCAGTGTAACTGCACTGAATAATCCACGGCTGATCTTTTTGTGTGTGAAGAGTATATTGTTTTGGATCTTGAAAAGATGACCTTTACTAAATAATAGTGCTCTGCCAAAAATGCCTCCCATGAGAATTTCAACCATTCTCATTCAATGTGACAGAAAAGAAATCCCATTTGAAAAGAATGGCAAAGGAGGAGAAGTTTCAGAGAAATTCTCGTGCTCACCCTCCTTATGAGGGTAAGGCAGTGTGTGTGCATGTTTTGTCTTTCAGTATACAACCATCTCTATGGCAACCAGCAGCCCCTCCCCCAAGTTTCCCATACTTCAACTAAGCCCTAAGGCAAGATACTATAAGGTAACTCTCTTCTAGAGCAAGGCTTTTTCAGATCAGGACGTGTAGGCAGCCAGGGAAGCTGTCGAGTGAGGAAGAGATGCGTAGCCAGAGAAAACACAGGCCGCAGCCTTGGCCACCTTCAAGGAGAAGCTTCTTTGTGTCACCTTAGAAGTTCAAATATATACACAATATGAATCCTAACAGCCCCTAAGAACAGGCTAGCTTCTTCCACGGGGAAATAAAATGTTTGGACATTTGAGGACAAGTTAGGGCACAGCACTGGCTTGACATTTTTCCTGGAAATGGACAAACACGGCCTTCCGGCTTCCTTGCTACAGGGTTTGCAGGGAAGGGGCTGCATTATAAACATCTGCCAAAGAGGCAAAATATATCTATAACCATCTCATTTTGGAGGCCATGGAGAAAACGATGAACCCCAAGTTAAGCCAAGTGCTCCACTGTGAAATGTTTTTCATGGAAGGTGTTTTGTTTGAGATTCTGATGTTTTCCTTTTTCTTACTCCCTACAAATAGGTCACTGTGCAGAAAGATTTCCATCATTTCACCATTAAAAAAAGAGAAGAAGTTATGGTTGCCAGCCCACTACCAGTGCTGCAGTCCTTTAGAATGACCGGAGATAGAGGGCACTGTGGAGGAAGCAAATTGGCTGCCAGGCTGCCAGCACAGTTGCTGTTGTTGACACTTTCAGCACCAGTGCAGAAACCAGAAGTTCTTGATGACAGGGAGTGGGTGGGGGGGAAACAAAGCTGGGCTACACCTTTGTTAGGAGAAATCCCCCCCCGCCCCATTTCTCCTTTCACAAATAGAGTGGAGAATTCTGAAAGGCCATTTGTGCACAGATGTACTAAATAAGCATACAAAACAAATGTTAAAAGTGGCATCTTCTACATAGTGCATTTGGCTATTCAACAGCTAAGAGCGAATCCAAAGATGTTTACTCTCAGGGAGGCGGCTTGGCTGGATAGCTCAGTGAGTTAGGCATCTGGCTGAGGAACCTGAGATTGGGAGTTCAATCCTGTTCTGCCTCTCCAGGGAGAAGAGCCAGCCTGTGCAGGTATGGGCAAGTTGCACAGTTCCAGGATGCCACCAGAAGAAGGGAATGATAAACCACCTCTCAGGAGTTTCTTCCTAAAAATCCCTGGAAAGGACTGTTGCCATAAGTCAGAATTAACTTGACGGCACATGGTTATTATTATTATTACTCTCAGATCAGTGAGCTTAAGATTGCAACTTATTATATAAGCCCCATTCAGGTGTTGTAGAATCTGATGGTTGGAACACACAACATAAGGAGACACCTAAGATTCTTGCTCAAGTGGAAAGTTCTCCACATGAATGGAAACTGCTCCTTGCTCCTTTTCAGAGTTGGTGATAATGGGATGAAGAAAGTGATGATGGAGAGGAATGGGGCCGAAATGCTGGGTTTTATAATACTTTTTTTAATATAATAGTTGCATAGGGCTACTGCGACACCAGTAGCTACAGGGTAAACTTGCAGGCTGAACAGATTTTGTTAACCGTGTCTACTTAGGAGCATCGAGTTTCACTGATTTTGCAGTCTGAGCATTTTGAAAGATTTATTAAGTGTTAATGGCACATTTCATTAATTCATGCATCTGATTTTAAACTTTAAACTTACTTTCTTAGACCATTGCATTCTTTTTAGAAAATGAAGAAAGCAGGCAACATTTGTTATCTCTTTCTTCAATGCTCATGGCAGTTTTTATTTAACAAGACTGTAATCAGACAGCTGTTGAAACTGGATTTTCTATTACTGGAGCTGTTTTTGCCATGTTCTGTTTCCCAGGCTTTTAAATTTATTAGCATGTTGGTGCACTGCTATTAAAGTATAAAGTAAAGGAAAGATCAGATTAAAAAGCCAATGGATAATAAAGTGTCACTTGGGGAAATAATTTTCCAGTTTAAAAAAATCTACTGCTGCGACTATGGCTGTGGGCTATTAGAACGCCAACATCCTGTTTAAGTAATGGCTAATGTCTGAGTGAATGCTGGAGGTTTAAACCTAGTGGTTTGAAAGGGAGAGAGGAGAGATGGACGAAGAACGTACACACGATGCTATTGTTGTCATGCCCATTTTTTTTAATGTTCTCCCAAAATTTATGGTACCAAAAAGTATTGTTTGTTTTACTACTGTTTTGCGTTACACATATGTGGAAAATATGTATATTTTGTCAATTAAAAACAGAACAATAGAGTGCTGAAAGGAAACTAATTTATTTTTCCTTTGCCTGGTCGGAAGGAATATATGGAATAATCAGTAGTTTACAATGAAATGACTTGCTGTATATCCTTCCAGGTTAAAGATGTCAGAGTAAATTTGGACCAGGAAGAATTCCAAATCAAGGATTAGAAACAAAACAAAGCCAGGTTTAAAGCCAACATGAAATCTGAGTTGGAAGTGACTGGGTAACCTTCATCCTTTGTCATCAAGAAGAGAAATGTCTTTGAACGGCGAAGAGACCAGAGAGGACTTTCTTAGGCTTCCTAAACTAGACTGTTCTTTACCTGCTGTGACCTCTCCTGACCTTCCTTCAACTTTTGATTGCTCTTTTTAGGATTGCTGATATCGCTCCTCCCTCGCCCGCCCCCCAGGAAGCCTCTCACACCTCCCTTTGGCTCTTCCAAGAAGGAAGCATCCTGAGTTTGTTCTCTAGAATGATGAGAGAGGCAGCCATGGCTCCCAACATCATTAACTTCATGCATCAGAAGTTGGACATAATTTCACAAGAATACATCTCTAGTAAATATACATTATATCTTTCCTTTTCTTTTTTGAAAGATGAATAATATGATATTATTCCCACACATAGCATGCACTACTACAACATGGCGCACTTGTCCATGTATGTGAGAATAGTCAATAGTCCATCAATTTAGCATCCTGAAAGAGGGAATGCCCTTCTATTTTTCTAGGAAAAATTCTAACTCACAGTTCCTGGAAGTCTGCAGGAGTGGCAATGGCACCTTTAAAATAGGTCGCAGAGCCTCATGTGCTTTTTTCATGCCCCTGAATACACACTCCCCCCTCAAACTGGAAGTGGATCTACAGCTGTTTCTGGTTTAACTTACCGCATTGGGGGGGGGGGGGGCTTTTTTGTTCAGTTGCTTCCAAAAAACTGAGTTTCGGATGTATCTGTGAAGTCAGAAGAATATCCCAGAGTGGATATTTCCATGCAAACTGCCTGCATGACTTTATGTCCTATCACGTCAACCTGTGCAGGCCTGGCATGTAGGAAAACACTCATGGTTCCAAGTAATTGCCTACTCAAAACCTAACCTGTGAAGAGAATTAAGCAATACTGGAAAAGATGCCACGAGAACAGAGATGCTTTTCTGGTTTCCGTTGCACTGTTTTTCCTGTCAGAACAAAAGCATTCCTTCAGGTTTACCAAAATATAAAATGAAGCATCTTAAATGTGTTTAAATAATATATTTGACATCTAAGTGAATGTCCTCAGACAGTCTGTTTACTGAATTGTGATGGAAATGTTTGAGCCACGGTGTTCTTTTCTAGAGCATCCTCACCATAAACACATTTTGGGGCTGGGGGGCTGGGGAGCAACAGCCCTTGAGCCTAAGCAATATTTCAAAATATGTACTTTAGGATTGCAGACTAATGTCTTTATCCAAGATTCAGGCAGACTAGAGTATGCTGGCAAATGTTTGTACATTTCAGGAATGAATAGCACATTGTGTACTCAAGATTCACGTAGGCATACACCGTAAACAGAACAAATAGTTTTCAGTACAGTCAAGGAGGTTTGGTTAGGCTAGGATCTACTGACTGCAAAACATTGTGTTTTACTACAAATAAAGATTAAACTTGATCTTACAGTCAAGTGATGCCAACATCACTACAGGTTCATTCATATGATCCCAGGACAATGAATTTGCTTCAGGAAGATGCAAATAAGTAATTCATTGAAGTTCTCTGCTTTCCAGCTTGAAGGTCATTCTGCACTTGTCCTTTTCTTTGCAGAGAAAAGCATATTTACCTCAAGCACATTTCCCTTATACATACACATTTTGTGTGCATTAAAAATATATATACTGAGAATGGAAAAAGTGTGGAATAGTATAATTACTTCTGAAGTAAAGGCTTAAGCTAAACATTGGCCCAACTGTATGGGAGGGGAGATGTCTTTACACATTATCATATATTTCGCAAGCTAATGGGTGCTTGATGTTGTTGTTGTTACATGCTGTCAAGTCACCACTGACTTAAGTTGACCCTGTGAATGAGTGATCTCCAAATTGTCCTATTCTTAACAACCCTGTTCAGTTCATGCAAACTCAAGATTGTGGTTTCCTTTAGGGACTCAATCCATCTCATAGTTGGTCTTCCTCTTTTCCCGCTGCCCTCAGCTTTCCCCAGCATTATTGTCTTTTCCAGGGAATAATGATGTGCCCTAATGAGGACAGCCTCAGTTTCAACATTTTTGGGTCCAAAGATAGTTCAGGCTTGATTTGATCTAGGACCTCTTGTTTGTCTTTCAGACAGCCCAGGGTATCTGCAAAGCTCTCCTCCAGCATCACATTCCAAATGAATCAATTTTTTTCTTATCAGCTTTCTTCATTGTCCAGCTTTCACACCTGTGTATAGTGTTTGGGACTACAAGAGTGTGGATGATCTTGTTCTCCAGTGAAACATCCTTACACTTGATGAACTTTTCTAATTCCTTCATTGTGATCCTTCCAAGTCTCAGTCTTCTTTTGATTTCTTCACTGCAGTTTCCTCGTGGATTAATGCTTGAACCAAGGTATACAAAATCTCTATTTCAATTTCTTCATTGTCAACATTGAAGTTCTGTTGTTCATTTGTAGTCATTGTTTCGGTCTTAATGTTCAACTGCAGTCCTGCTTTGGCACTTTATTTCACTTTCATTAAAAGACATTTGCCATTTGTCATTTCCAGAGCAGAACACTCTGGAGTTGTCTGACTGAAAATATCCCATTCCAATCCATGGTAGACACCAAGCACTGAAATGTTTGTACTTTCTATTTCTTGCTTTACAGTTTCTAGTTCACCTTGATTCATAATTTTCACATTCCATGTTCCAGTTTTACAGTTTGTGTTGTGCATCATTGGACTTTACTTTCACTTCTGTGCAAGTCAGCCACTAGACGTCCTTTCAGCTTTAATCTAGTTGCGTCATTAGTGACAGCACTATTTGTACTCATCCTTTCTTCTTCCCCAGTAGCTGGCTGAGTGCTTTCCAACCTGGGAGTTTCATTTTCCAGCACTGTCTCTTATTTTATTTTGGACTGTCTTATCATAGGGTTTTCATGGTAAGAAAAGTTCAGTAATGGTTTAACATTGACACCTTCTGCAATGTACTGACAAAATTTAGCTTGAGTGTCATCTCCATTGCCTTCTTGCCAGTGTCACTTTTAGCTATCACTGCTGCCCAGTAGCTACCACCCCCAACCTCATTGGAAATATCCATTCTCTTCTGCTGATTTAGCTGTTACACTTGAAGAAGATGGATGCATCTTGGTCTGGTGTCCCTGCTGTGACTATTTCACAGCAGGTAATGGAATCTGGCCTCCTCATGGCACTGCTCTCAGTTTCACTCTCACACACAAACCCCTTAGCTGTGCTAAGGTGTGCATCCAAGAAGAGGTTATGTGCCTGATATGAATGCCAAATTCAACCTTGTCTGTGTGTCTAAAATGATTTTGTTGCAAAGCATTTGAAACATGCGTCTGTTATGTGCTGTCAAGTTGGAACCAACTTGTAGTGACCCTAGTAAGTCTTTCAAAGTAAGTGAGATAACTGGTTTCCTCAGTGCCCTACCCCCTTGAGTTTCTATGGCCCAGCAGGGATTCAAACCCAGGTCCTTTGAGTCTTAGTCTGTCACTGTATCCTCTACACTGCACTGGGTATCACACTGGAAACATACAAGCCCATCATTATTCTAAATGACAGTTGAACAATACTTTTATTAATTTAGGACCAAACAAAATGCCCTTTCCTTGACTGAGATATTGCCTAACTGGTTAATTAGTTTGGAAAAAGGGAAAGAAGCTCTTAGGCTTTCCTACCCTTCTGGAACACTTTCTCAATCAATGTCTTCTCCTGTTGATAATGCACCAAACAAATAATCAGTGCTGGGTAACAGTGGATTTACACAGTTATTTCAGTATGGTGATCTGTGATTTGAATATGTGGTACATAATTACATATTACTTATTTCATTTGCATTCCATCTTTCCTTAAATGAACTCAAAGCCACAGGGTTTTAGCTCATGTGTAGGAGCACATTCTGACCAAAAGAACCTTCAGTGAATGGAAGAAAAACATCTCTTGCATCAAACGGGGTTCTGTGTCAAGTTCAGAGGCATCTACAGACTTAGAGAAAAAGCTATCATACCCTACTACAGAAAGCAGCAATATGAGTTCTCACGAGCTGATATATGATCTCATAAACTCCAGCACAATGAATTAATTCAGAGACGTGTGAATTAATAAAATTTGAACTTATTGAGGTTCTCTGATTCCTCTTCTGAATCTCATTCTGAAGTTGTCTTTTTCCTCACACAGAAATGCACATGCATGTCAAGTTCATTTTCCTAAACGTGCATATATATTTTTTCAGAAGCACACACACTTTCTTGTTGACTAATACACATTTATGGGCATTTCAATGACTTTTTAATGCACATTTTCCAAACATATGTGAATGTCAAATACATATTTTTGATCAGAAACTAGAGGAAGTACATAAATGTAAAGACACAAATTGCATTTTGATCCATGTCCAGTTCTGGGAAATATGAAATGAATAAATTCTGGTGAAAATTAACCATTCTCTAATAACTTTTTAAAAAGGTTCTACGATATTTACAAGTTATGGTAAAACCAGTATATGGTGACTCTTCTGTGGATCAGGGCCTTGAATTAGTTAGTAGGTAAGTTTCCAACAAAGATAAAATTTTACTAAACTGGCTACCTTATAAATTAAGCATTTCAAAAAATAAAAACGAAACAGAAACAATCCCCCACCCCAAGCCACCACATATTTTATTTGATGGACTGAAAAACAGTCCCCTTAATGAAGTGTGATTCAGTGTCTTAAAGTAAAGAAGCATTAAATGTCCTCTGGTTTATTTTGATATAGTACTCAGTTATGCAAATACTTGTTAGTGTGAAAAATACAACCTATCTTAAAAGTATTAGTGCTTAGAGAATGAAAAATCTGATTGTGGATTTAGTCATTCAAGCCTATTTTGTAATTTATCACTGATGAAAACATAGGTTCTGGAAAGTGCATTTTTGGACTACCAGACAGCTGAATTTATGGTATGTTCCTATATGCAGTTTGACTCATTCCCCTAAGGTGTCTGGAAATGTTAAAGTACATATCCTCTGGACAACGCTTTATTATTATTTTGTAAAACATTCTGGGCATATCTGAAACCAGGAAACGTATTTCACAACAGAGTAAAATGTACCCCATGATAAATGTATTTTTCAGTGGATATGCCATCAGATTAGTAAGCCTGTCATTCAAAATTCCCATTATTTAACTTCTTCCAGCTTCTTCCTATGTAAAACTCAAGTACACGGGAAAGGATATATACCAACTGGGCTTTCTGGCTATGTCTTTTAGTAGTCACCCTCTTTCACCTTTTAAAAGTTGTCCTTCCTATTCATCTTTCCTGTGACCTCCAGATGTCCTTTAGGGCTCTCTATTTTCCTAGATCCTTCACAGCTCTGTTGGATCGCATGGCTTTGCGCAGATAAAGGTACCATCTCACTCCTGACTTCTCACCTCTAGTCCAATCCCATGCTTATAGCTGCCTGATATTTTCCTCTGCCATTGCAAGCTGACTGTGAAAAAGATGAAGCACCTTCTTGGTCCATAAACTCTCTTCATTCCTGTCTTGTCTGTTTCTGTGGATGCTACTTTTAATTCCTCCTCCTTCCACAACATACGCCAATCTCCTTTCATTTTTCCTTGCACATCCCAAAGAGAAACACCATTTCTGGTTTCACACGTGGAGAAAGAGATTTTAGTGGTCAGAGAGGCACTGCAGCAACACTCGATTTTTCCATTGAAAAAATATATTTCAGTGTGAAAAAAGGCAATTCAGTGGCTGAATCAAGAACAACACACTGATCCTAGAATGTCGACGCCGAAGTGAGCTGCACTGATTTCAGTGGGACTAAGTAAGTGAAGGTATAATTGTCACTTAAGCTATTTGTACTTAGGTTCCACTGAATTAAATGACACAGGGTAGTCACAACTTGATTTCAATGAGAACTGAGTGCAATCGGCTTAGGTGGAATACAACTCCATGTTTCAGACAGCATTTGGTGGAACTGTTGTCTTTTTATTACATTTGTGCAATAACAGTATTGTCAACACAAGGGCAAATACATCTCTTCCCTCACTTTAAAGCAAGATTTTATACTTGTATTTCAAAGCCACAACTGGCAGATTTGATGGCTGGAGCAAGAGGCATCGCCTCCCACCCTTCCATCCTGAAGTTCCTGAACCTCTTCTTTTTGGGGGGTGGACGGGGTTCTCCCACAATGCCTGCTGCCGCTGCCAAAGCCTCCTCCTCATTCCTTAGCATGGGATGCAGGGCATACATGCCACGGCTGTGCTTGTCCTGATCATGCCACGGTGTCCTCTTTTCTGTCATCAAAAGCATGGTTTTCTCTTTCTTTTGGAGGGGTTGCCAAGGGGGCTTCATAGGGAGGACCCCCCCCCCTCAGCTTTTTGCTTCCTGTCTGAAGTGGTGGGAAAACTTGGTCCACTCCTGTGAAAATGAATTGTGGTGGGAAGTGTTGCCGTTACAACACTCTCTAGTCAGCTCACCTCTAAATTTCTGTACCCCTGACATTTTTGCCCCCGAGGGCCAAGTGCTATTGCCCTTCCCTAGTTGCAGCTCTCTGTGCTCTTCCCTGGATCATGTGCATCCTAGGAAATAAGTGTTATGCCACCAATAACCACCAGCACCTTAAACCTTCAGTGGAGTTCCCACATCTATGACGGAAGAATAACGGCACGCCAACTATAAGCTGTTGCGTGAGAGAAGTCTAGATGGAGGTTTGGTAAAGCCATTTCCTCTTGCAGTGCGCTCAAGACGCCGAGTGGTAATAGCACGAAGGACCGCTAGGCTGGGCTGTTGGACCACAAATGAGCCTCGCCGGGCTTTCCCCTCCCACTCGCCAAAGGGCCGCGCCGAAGGGGAATAAAAAGCAAGCCCCTTTCGACCATGTGAGGGAGAACTCCGGCACGCCAAGACCGAGTCCCGTCTTCCCGAGTGCGCCCTTGGATCTAGCAGTGTTGGGAAGCGGGGGGGGGGGGACCCCTGGATCTTCTCAGGGCGCTTTGCCTCTCCCTCGCCCGCCGAAGAGCGACTGGCACGGAGGATGCAAGAGGGCTGGGCTCCGTAGCCTTCAGGTGCACCCACGGCCGCGAGGAGACCCCGCGCGGGGCAAAAGGATACAAGCCCCCCACCCACCCCCTCACGAGCGAGTACGTGGTTGCTTCTTCGAACGTAGCCGCGGGAGACGGAAGGCTGGGAGCCGAGGCTTGGCCGGGTCTGGCGTCTGGACCCTACCGCTCCGTATCCCTCTCCCGTCGTGCCCTCCGGCCCGGCCCTTCCACCCCCACGTTTTCTCCTCCCCACACTCCTCTTCTCCTCTGTCCTTGTCCTTCTCGTGCTTTCCTGGTCTCTCCCTCACGCACAGCCCCTCTCACGCACCCGTTCCCCCCCGCCCCCCTCACGCCCGGTCCGGTTTCTTTTGCCTCGCGGGAGAGAAGGCGCAGCCCCAGTCGAGCGTTTGGGGCCGGGGTCTTCTGGTAAACGAAGTCGCGCCTGCCGGGCTTACGGAGCGAGGAGACGGCTTCAAAACCAGAGAAGGCAGGAGGGGAGTTTTAAAGCCGACTTTCTGCCGCGGGCGCCCGGCAGCCCCAGCTTCTTCCTAAGCAGGTAAGGCGGGCGGGCGCCCACCGAGGGAGGCCGTTGCTGGGCTGAGGGGTGCGAAGAGCCCTCGGAGGACAGGCTTGACGGCAGACGCCCCCCGCCGCCCGCCCGCCCGCCGGTGGCCTTTGGTGCCTTTCTTTAGCGCGGGGGGGGGCGTTTAGGGTGCCTCGCGTGAGGGAGGAGGTAGCAGTCCCCCCCCCCGTGTGTGTCCCCGTGTCCCTCCAATGAAGGGGGAAGAGGCACTTTTGCTGGTTGGCGGGAAGAAGCCCCCCGCCCCGAGGTGGGGCAGGGAGAAACAGCGGCCGGCGAACTGCTGTTCGCCAAGAGGGCCTCCCCCTCCCGCGACAGGGGTATGCCATTTGCCTCCGTTCCTGGCCTTTGCTATCCTGCTGTTATTGGAGTCCATTCCTTTTTTCCTTTTGCTGTGGCTGGAGAGATGACCAGGGTGATCAGAGAGATGACCAGGGTGATCATTCCCTCCCCCCCCCCCCAAGTGCTGTGCCCTTTTGGTGGTAGGTGTTCTATGGTCTCAAGCCACATCCGGCTTATGACGACCCTTTTAGGGTTCTCAAGGTATGCGAGAGCCACCCTCTCCAATGACTTCCCATGGCTGAGCAGGGATTCCGTCCCCATACTCCACCCAGTATAGAACACACTGGCTCTCCACCGTTTGGTGGACGTTTGGTTTTTCTCTGCTTGCAGTCAGTCCTATAACTAGGTTGCTTTAGACTCTGAACTATAATAGCCTGTGGCCCATTTGTATGGCTACCTGTATTTTTTCAAAGCATCCAACTGCAGTTATCTGGCACAGTCCTCCTGCTCATTCTCTCCTGGATGTGTTCCCCTGTGTAACTGGGGAAGCTGCTGATTAAGTGGGAATAACAGGTATGCAAGAAGGAGACCAGGTGTTTGGCCACCAGGGACTCAGGCAGGGGACCTCAGTCTGGGCTGTGGCCCTTCAGGTTGTTGGTGAAGGCTTATCTTGATAGAATGTTTCTCTGGGCAACAACAACAGCAACAAAAAACATATGGAGATCTAAGGCTAATCTACCTTTTCCCTAACACACTGGTCTTTTAGTGTGTAATCCTTCCACCAACATGGCTGACTACGAAAGACTTAGTTACTGGACCAGTTTGAGGAAGAATACCAATGTACCTGCTGCTGCCCATCAAGCTAAGACAGCAATTATTAAGAGCAAAATTAGAAGAGAAGGCTTCAGTATTGCATGGTTCCATGAAAGAATAAAGTGAATAGCAGCACATCTGAAGAAGACAACAATCATATAGATCTGGGACTGCCTTTGAAGCATTCAGGCCCATTCAGACTGAGTCCACACCTGCAGTTCGGAAAGTGGTGGAGCCCAGGGACCAGCTAAATGCTACAGTGGCTTTTAATCCTGATGGCAATGTATTACCTCTAGGGCCAGAGGCAATATGCATTTATGAACCAGCGGCTGGGGAACAATAGTTGCACACATTTCCCAGGAGTGAAATTTCTGTAGACATCTGTTTGACCACTGTGGCAACTGAATTATGGACTGTACAGACCTTTGGGTTGATCTCCAATGCTTTTCTTATGTGAGAACTTGGCCTAAAGCTCCAGAAAGGTGGAGTTGTCTACGCCAGGTTGCCCCATCTTCTGTCTTCTCTGGATGGAGTAAGTTGCAGAGGTATATAGTTGCTACCTACCTAGGGTATACAGTGTGCCATTATTCATTATACTCTTTGATACTCTGGTACAATACCCTTTTCATATTTTGCTCCTCAGGGCTTTCCTACACTGAGAAGTAGTTAGCAGCTGCCACCAAACTGATCTCATAGTAAACAATGTTTAAAACCATCAAGGGTTTTCTCTCTCTCTCTGCATCTAGATCCTGTTCTAGGGCATGGAGTTAGTTTGAAAATGCTCCATTGATATTGGAAGGTGCAGAGTAAAGTGACAAAAGTCTTACAAAGACAATTCACTTCAGAGTGAGAGAAAACCAGTACACTTTTCAATTGGCTGGGAATTGATTCCCCCAAGATCCAGAAAAGAAAAGAGAGAGAAGGCTTTCCCAACAGATAAGTGGTCCTTGGGTTGGGTAGGAAGGTGGACAGCAGTGAGCAGGCGGCTTTATCTGGAGCGACCGATGGTTCATCTGGCCCACCACTGCCAACTCTCCAGGGATGCAGGCAGGATTCTTTCCTTGGTCTACCTGGAGATGATGGGGAGGGTGCAGCAATCTCTCTACACTCCCAATGGGACAGAGTCCCAATGGGCTTTTCCGTTTGTTATCTTACTGGCAAACGACATACGGTTGTTGCTGGTGGTGGGGAATTTTCGGTGGTGAGGTGAAGCGCCGTTCTCCCCCTTTTTTTTACACTTGCCATGGGTGCGTAAGAATTTCCGGCTAGAGCATCTGGCAGTGCGCGCTCAGCCTCTCTTTGGCCCTCCCGTTTCGCACATTTCATCCCTCTGCAGGCAGCTGCAGCCTCTTAGTTCGCTCCTTCCACATTTAGCAGTGGCGCGTCTCTCTGGCGTAGCTGCCTCTGGATCATTTTTACGACTCCTTTGAAGGAGAAAAGACGGGCTGCTAACTTTGCGAGGAATGCCGTGCGTGGGTGTATTGGCGTCCTTTCGGGTCCTTCCCCCCCCTTTTTTTTTTCTCTTTTGCGTGCGGACTAGACCTTTTGCTCTTTCGGTGCTTGGCCATGGAGGGAATTCCCCCTTTCTGTGACTCTCGGGGGTGCCGCTATAAAAATCCATCGGCTGCCTTGAAAGATGGCCTGCCTGCTGCGGACGGAACAGAAGCGGCCTCGCAATGTTTTGCCCGGTGGTCCTCGTCCCTCTTTCCCTTTCTAGCCAGACTCTGACGTGCGCGTCGAGGCGATCTTCTGGTAGCGCCCTTCGGCCCCTTTCCCGCCTTAACCTCCCTCGGACTGCGCGGCGCCACGCGCTGCCAATTCCTCGGGAAAGCGCGCGAGGCACCTCGCGGGTCCGGCCACAGGCGGTGGGGGTTGAGCGAGCCTGCGCTTTTGGCGGCAATCGGTTGCTGCCGCTCCCCCGCTCGCCTTCTCTCCTCTCCTCTCCTCCCGATTTCCGGAACGGAGGCCTAAGCCCGTTCACACTCCGTTGCTTTCCCCGTAGCGAGGCTAAATCCTGCAGTCTCCGATTGGGTTGTCAAGGGTGGTAGACGCTTAGCTTCCAGGGGGCGCCAGCGGGAGGAATGGCCACGATCAACTTCATTTCCAAGGAAGTGTATTGGACAAGCCTTGTCTTCCGAGGCCGCGTGCTGCGCGCGTGAAGAAAGGGCCAAGGGCAACACCGGCTCGAGGCCGAGGCGTCCCAGAACTCTTTGCTTGCTTTCGTCCAAAGAAACGCCTCCCCGCGCCCTCCCCTTCCTCCCCGCTACAGGTGGCCATTTCGGGCGTGGGGTGGCAGAGCGGCTCGTCGCAGGCCAGCCCCGAATCGGCTGACACTGACAACGTGTGAAGGGAGCGGACGGGAGGGTGGCGTCGTCATCGTCGTTCAAATCTTACAGGGAATTTAAAACGATTGTAATCCACGGTCCGCGGCGCTTCCCCCCTTCCCGCCCGAAATGGTCTAATTTCTCTCCCCGGAGCAGTACCGTTGTTCATCTGATTCGCATCACATTTCACGGGAGTGAAGGGCTTTTCATCATCGCTTTATAATCCTGGAAAACGGGGAACATTCCTTTCACTCCCGGTCGCTTCCAGTGCTTTTTAGAAATGGATTTGCGCCAAATGTCGCACTGGCACGTTTGCAAGACTTCTCAGTCTCCAAGACTTTGGAATTTCCACAAAGCTGCGATGTGTCCAGGAGCCCCTTAATCAGGAAATAAACTGGGGTGGCGGCGGCGTTTCCCTCCCTAAAGAAGTGGATTGTAATCACATGAAAGCTCACACTGAAATGTTCGTCTTCAAAGAGCTAAATTGTTTCCCTCTTTTTGTTTTTCCCCTTTAGTTTTGCCATCACGCTGAGAAAGGCTAACACGGATACTTCTTTGGGATACTTTTTTCTCAATGAGGTTTTTTTCCCCCCCACCAAAAGCCTCAGGGCGCGCGCGCGGGGGTGGGAAAGGGTTCAATATCGCTTCACTTTTGCTAAAGGAGCAGGGTATTTGCGCCTCAAACCCAGAAAGGCTGATAACAATCCAGGCGCTTTTTAACAGATTCTTTATTCGGCTTGTAAGGACAGAAAACAAAAAAGGTCCCTTTCCCCGAACTTGGCTCCCGAGGCCGCACGCCCACCGGCTACTACTAGACGAAACCCCGGCGGACCGCCGTCCTCCAGGCCACGGCTTCCATTTGGCAAATGCCGGCGCCAAGGGACGGCCGCGCCGGCTGCCGCTTGGCTCCGGAGCAGAGGAGCCCGGGAGCGACGTGTGTTCTTGGCTGGGCGGCCGCGCTGCCCGCTCGACGCGCTCTCCCTCCCCCGCCCCCGCCGCCGCCCCCCCTCCCCCGCGCGCAGCCTTGCCTCCGCGGGCCGGGCTGCGGCTGCGCTCGCGCGGGCCTCCTCATGCCTCAGGAATGCGGCGAGGTATGCGCAACTTTCCAGAAGGCGAGATTCCCTCTCCGCTCCTCGCTCTTAGCCCGGTGCTGGAAAGGAGAGGGGAGCGCATAGATCATCCGGTGGCAGCTTTCCACCTTTTCCCGCCGCCGTTTCGTAACCGCTTACGAGAGAGAGAGAGAGAGGCAAGTTGGGAATTGGGAACAGCCCTCTATTAAGTAGCAAGACTGAGGCGAGGCGAGTCCCACTTGGAGAAGGCGAGGCGTCCCTGACGGAGCGACCCCTCTCAGCGGCAGCCCCTCAGCCTCTAACCGAGGCGGCTCCTCTCCGCCTCGCTGCTGCTGCCGCCGCCGCCGGCCGCGCCCTGCCCCAAGGTGCCTGGGTCTCCTTCACAGCCCGCCCGCCTCTGCTCCGCGCTCCAGCGTCTCAGCCTCCATCCTTGCCGTCGAAGGTCTGTGCGCGCGCGGCGGAGGCAGCGGGGCAACCCCTCCCTGGAGGAGGGCGAAGGAATCCCTTCGCGCCCGAGCCCCTCGAGCCGCTTGCCACCGCTAGCTAGGGACGCGGAGCGGGCGCCGCCCGAGAGCGACCGCCGCGTCAGGATCTCTCTTGGGGGCTCGGTCTCTGGGCGCGGGCGTTGCTGGCGGAGAGCATCCAAGGTGCGGAAACCTTGGGATTCGTGAGAGGCGGGCGCCCTCGGTGGAGTCGGAGTTGGTAGCCAGCGATGGTCCGTGGGGATACCCCCCCCTCTCCATTTTTCCCTTGGGTGACTGCACAGCAGTTCATTTAGGACCTCGAGAGAAGCTCTTGAAAGGGGAAGGGGGCATAAGTGGTCTCTAAACGTCTTCAGACGTGACCTCATCTCCCCCCGTGAGCCACTGGAGTGGGCAACGGATCCCACCTACCTTTGTAAGGAGACCCCCAGTCCCCTGCGGCACGAACTTCTCCCTCTGGGTTGGCAGAGGGAGCAGTTCCCCTTCCTTAGCCCCCCTCCCCTCCCCTCCCCTCCCCTCCCCTCCCCGGTCCTGCCTCGGCTACAATCGCTCTGTGCAAAAGTGCCTTCTATGTAAGTTTCTCCTTCAGTTTTCCCGTTGGTTACGTGCGGTGGCTAAAGCGTGCGAATGCTTTGACTCGTTTCAGAAAGTCTTTGTGTTAAGACGAGAGCTCTTTGTCGCCATACCGTTGTAAGTTTTCATTTTTATTACGCGCGAAGTGACTTTTCTGAGCGGACTGTGAGGGCGCTTGAGAAAGCTGTGCTTTTGGTCTGGGTGGCAACGCAAAACCAGAGAGGGTGCCTTTAGTGTTGCCACGTCGAGAAAAGGCCACTCATAAAGTTTGCGGCGAGACCAGAAAGATCCATGAAATCGTTGTTAGGGAATCGAGTAGATACGTATATTGTCCGTGGATGGTCTTAGCGGTGGAAACTTGAATTTGGTTGCGGGCAGATTTACGGTTCGCAGTCCGCAGAGTTTTCTCGTTTGCCTCGTCTTTCCGCGGTGGCCCGAAAGGTGGCGCTCTAAGCCCAGACAAAACATCCCGGGCAGACGCGTGATTTCTCTCTCCTCTTCTCGGCGCCCTGCTCTTAAGTTCTCTGTGGGGGGAACGTTCTCACGTCCGTGCATTTCAAGAGGTCCCGTTTGCTCCCGAGCGTCAAGAATTAAACTGGTCAAGTGTGAATGGGCGGAGGTCGTCCAGGATCAGAAAGGATCACTAACGTGGCCGGCAGGCTTTGATATCAAAGCGGGAGACCCTGGGTGATCCCCACCGCTGCATCATGTGTCTGCGTGTTTGCACGCGCGCTGTGTGCTGTGTAAAATTCTGGGCGTCACACTCTTGAAAAGGCAGTTAATTACAGGGCAATTAAAAGAAAACGCCAAGGTATGCTTGTGCATGTGTTTCTGCTCTTGAGTGACAACTCTTGGGCACGGATCAGGAAGGTAATGTCAAATCTTGTCAGTCTGGTGTGGTGATTAAAGGTCTCTTCCTTGGCTTTGGGTTGTTGACTTTTTTTTTTTTTAATCCTCTTTCAATAGTACAGAACTATTTCTTCCCTTGAGCTGTTAATTGCCTAATGATTTATACGCCAGCTGTTTTTCTGTGGTTTAGTCTTGGCAGCCCTCTAGTAATTAAAACTTATTGCTTAATTACTTGAGCATTCTTTCTCTGCTTTAATCAGTGGAGGCAAAATTAATGCTGAAACTAAGAGAGAAAGCTAAGACCACATCTGAGGCACTCTTCCCACACACTCAAGACCAGCGCCTTCTCCTCTATGTAGACCAGTTTAAGAACTTGGTAGACTTGGCTTTGCTGGATGTTGTTTTACACTCCTGTCCCCCATTTAAAAAAAACAAAAAACGAACAAACAAATCTGCTCCTGTTTACTGTTTCAGCATAGAGATGTGGATATCCTAAAGTCTTAAAAAACTCACCCAACACACTATAAAAGGGTTAAAGGCACCAAGGTCTGTCTATCATTTTCAAATAATTTTACACTGACATACTGTGTTTCCCCGAAAATAAGACAGGGTCTTATATTAATTTTTGCTCCAAAAAACACATTAGGGCTTATTTTCAGGGGAAGTTTTATTTTTTTCATGTACAACCATCTACATTTATTCAAATACAGTCATGTCATCTTCTTCTGGTTGCTGCACAAGGGTGGAGGGCGGGGTTTCACTGAACTGGGGCTTATTTTTGGGGTAGGGCTTATATTACGAGCACCCTGAAAAATTGTACTAGGGCTTATTTTCAAGTTAGGTCTTATTTTAGGGGAAACAGGGTAGTAGAATTTGTGTAACTTTGCATAGCCCAGTACAAAGTTGTCAAACGGATCCTATTCATTTTTATTAAGACATAAAGTGCCATAAGTTGGAAGCGACTTGACAGTGCACATCTATTATTATTATTATTATTATTATTATTATTATTAAAGCTCACTGATTGATAAGAGTGGGACTCTTTCCCAGATCAGTATGAGTTGGAGTACAGTGTTACTCAAAGGGAATTTAAGGTGTTCAGGCTCATGTTGGATTGATGCCAAAGAATCTTGAGCAAGTAGCTTTTTAAAACCATCCGTATAGTTCTAGGAATAGAAAACACCAAGGCTTTCTTGGTGCCCAAAAGGCATCTTTTTGTCTCACTCCCTCTTTTTCACATGTGTAGAACATTGTATAAACATGTGCTACTAGACATTTGTCTAGATTAGAGAAATTGTGGATTGATGCATAAAGATCTGGGTGTACTGTACTCTGGAGCCAAAAATAGATATCAGCTGCTAACACACAAGATAGTTTGTGGAGAATTTGAATGGATAAATTGTGCGAATCTAATGCATTTGGATATTAAAAATTCTGAATAATTGTACCTTTGATAGCCACAAGGAAGGGCAAGGAACTCCATCTTGGATATCCTACTAAGGCTATACGTAAATTACAAGTAAAAATATGTCAGGCCTACTATGCCTTTCTCACTCAACAGTTTAAGAGATTTTAACAGACCACTGGGAACTGTATTTTCATGCCTATCTGTGTAGTCATAAGAACGAAAAAGCTTTCTTGTGTTAGACGTGAACTCTGAGATTTGAAACGACCCCGAACTCTCTGTGTTATATTAAGCTCCCCCAGATTTCTAAGTCGTTTTGAGCATTGCCTTTCCAGTGGGTGGGATTTGGTAATGAGTTCTTTTGGAATGGTTTGGAGAATTTAGTAAAATTGTTCCTGACTAATTGGTTTCAAGATTTGCATCCTGCTATGTCTGTTTCTAGACCAGTGATGTCTCCAGTTCTGTGTCCACCCGTACTTTATACTCTGGAATTGTTCTCTCTTGCTGAACAAAATGATCTGGCTAGTATGTCAAAGGTCTACTCTAGACGTGGGCATCAGATTTCAGTGACATGTTACATCCCCTTGTGTCTAATTTGTTTCAGACCTTATGGGCGGGGAGACAGAGAATGGGGGTGGAGAGCTGCAAATTTGTAGGCAGGCTGTATATTTATTTATTTATCACCGTTACCAAACTACTTTGAGACTTCTACAGTCATCCATAACGTAAGTACTTCAACAGTTGTGAAAAAGGAGCCAAGTATAATCCCAGCTGAAAAAGGCAGTAGACCTGATTCAGTATAAAGAAAAGGAGGGGTTGAGAGGGACAAGAAATGTCTGAATTTGCAATCATGGAAGCTCAGTGTTAGCTGCTGCATTTCCTCTGAGCCCACAAGGGTGGGAAGGATGATATTCTACCCAGCTTCCTTTGTCATGCTTGCCACATTAAGAGCTTTTGCCCCCTTCTCATGCTCCTGCTGGTGTGCATGCATGAAAGTCAGATATGCTCATTAAATGCAACTATGAGATTTTTTTACATTATGCTCATCTAGGAAGGTTGGTGAACAACTGCATTTCAACTTCCTTGGAATCTTTGTGTCACCCTATGAATTGAAAGATTTTTTTGTGGGGGGGGGGTAGTTTTTCATGAACTTTTTTTTGTGGTATACCTTTTGGAATTGCTTTCTTTTTTCTTTTTAAATTTTTATTTAATTTATTAAACAAACATCCAACCTAAACAACATAAACCTAACACCACAATAAAATACAATTACATAATACACCAGTGCCACCTTCACCCTCAGGACTAGCATTAATAATATTTTTTAAATTCATTCAATCCATTTTCTCTCCAAAAATTCATTGTTTCTTCCCTCGGCGTATACCCATTCCCTCTCTGAAATACATATTCCGGGAATACACTCCATGTTTTCTTAAAATCATTATTTTTTGATAGGCCTCTTCTTATTTTCATATCACATGTTAATTTATCATTAATTGCCATATCCCATAATTCTCTATACTATTCCTCTAAATTAATTTGATTATCATTTTTCCAATTTCTTGCAAATATTAACCTTGCTGCCATAACCATTGTTACAATTAAATACTTATTTCCTTTCAACAATTGCTTTCTGGATAATGTTTGGTTCTGCCTTCCCTTGAATAACATTTTGACCTGCCCTCCTTGGCCACTCTCTTTAAACTGGCTTTGCATTTTATTAGTTGGAAAATGCTGCTGCTTTGTTTTTCCTTTCCTTGTTGGCAAAGCAGCTGATGAGGAAGAAGAGAGAGAGAGAGAGAGGAAGAATACAGACAACAAAGCTCGAACATCCAAAGAAAAAGGAAATGCTGTATTGACAACTGTTGAACTCCCTTACCAGTGGCCATACATGCCCTAGGACAGGGGTGGGCAATTAATTTCTATAGGGGGCCACATGAAAAATCTGAACTGTGTTTGGGGGCCGAACCAACTTTACTTAAAAATAAAATGAAACAGTGATGTTATGATTGTTTTTATTTTAAACTTGTTAATCTTCACAAATACTAAAGAGGTTTTTTGCGGTATGTTAAAGAATAAGCAACTGATCAACTTTAGACAAAAAGCTATAAATGGTTTTGATGTCCGGTGGGCCGGACAGGAGCGGCTCGCGGGCCGTATGTGGTCCTCGGGCCGCACTTTGCCCAGGTCTGCCCTAGGACATGCCTTACTCTTGTACTGCTGTCTGTCTGTCTGTCTTCTTGCAGGAAATCCATCCAGTGGCTGCCTTTCCCTGGCTTCATAATGGTTTTTAAGTTTCTTTGAAAGGCAACATCACTATAAGTCTGGGTTAGGGCACTGTAATGCTTTAATGATAATAAGTTACAGACTCTGGTCAGTTACACAATGGACGTACTGTAAGTTTTGTCTTGCATGCAAGGCAGTCCCTTTCCGCGCTGAAGTGGGGCAGAGGAGTGTGTGGGCAGACAGTGTGGAAGGGCAGAAGCCCTTCTCTCCTTTCCTGCTGCATTTTTAAATCTCTGTTTTTGGTAATCTGTGTTGATTCCCTGTCTCCTCCTTTTCTTCTCACAGAATCATTCATGCGGTTGTGATCTAAAACAGCAGCAATGAAGATAAGGCTCTCTGCCGCAGCTGTTGCTGCCCTTTGTACAGCTCTTCTCCTCTGCTCAACAGGCGCTGAAGGTAAATCTTATTTTTCCTTTACTCCTTGAAAAGTGATGGTGCAGAATATATATATTTAAAATAAGCAACCATTTCTCAGTGTGATTGCTTGTCTACACCCCTTTCTCTTTCCTTCTACTTTTCTTTCTGTGGTTTGTTTATTTCCAGCTGGATAGATCTTCTCCCTCATATTCTTTGTCATCTTTCTGGTGTGCTGTCCACACTGGGTGTCACTTCTAGTCGGGAACTGCCTTCTGCCGGCCCCTTTTCTCTCTCTCTCTCTCTTTCCCCCTCCCCCTTGGAGGCTGAGTGCTCAGGGAGAAAGAAGACACCTGTGCAAACTTGAAACTTCTCCTTAATGAGCAGGAGAACCCCTGGAGCACTTGCACACACCCTCCTAATGCTTAATTGCTTGGCTTTGTACTCTGAATACATTATAGACACATGTGTGAGCTACTTTTTCTTTTTTTGTTCAACCCGTTATAAAATAAAGCACTCCAACAGAATCTGGCTGCCTGTGTGTTTTGTTTGGAATTAAAATGGGGGAGGGGGAGGGAAGGCTTTCCTGATGATTCAGTTATATGGGACAACCACGAAAAGGAAAAGAATAGTGCCTGGTTCCTATTTATTGCGTGGAAGCTACCCTTTGGCATACCTATGACTGTTGCACCTTTTCTCCCACACAGAATAGACTGGTCTTCAACTGACGATGGATTAACCATTTGGACTCCTTCTGCCGTAGCTCAGAATTTACTCCCTCTGTCTTTCTGTCTGACATCCAACCACCCTGCACAGGGAAGAATTCTCTTTCACCATCTCCCTATCCATTCCTTCCTCATAATCTCCTACTGCAGCAGTGGATCACAATTTGAAATTTTATTTTAACTGCCATCAGATGTAGCACTATGCTGAGACACGTTGAGTTCTGTGTCTACACAGCAAATGATTTCATAACTTGAGTGCAGGTTTTGATCCTGGTTTGGCCTCAGAATTCTGAAGTAGCGATGGGCACAAGCTGCCACTTCAGCAGTTTGTGCCGTTGTGTTTATTGGCTGAACAGACGTTCAGTGCTTCCCAGGCCTGCCTCCTCTGGTGGACGCCTGTCCAGAGGCAGTGCCCCGGCTTCCCTGCCCCACTTCCTCTGGGCACTGCCTCTGAGTGGGCACCTAACACAGGAGGTGGGGCTGGGAAATGCCAATAAACAAAATGTCACAAGCCATCGAATGAGTGGTTCATGCCCATCTCTATTCTTAAACATCTAGCCATACTGCCCTTAATTATGAAAAAGGAAGCTGCTTGTACCTGTCACTCCATCCACAGGGAAGTAATCGCTCAGTTTAACAAGGTGGTTGAAATTAAATGCATCCAGTGTCCACCACAGAAAATATTAACCACAAATTGTCACTCCTCCCCTTAAGAGGGTTGTGTGTGTGGCATTGTCTTTTGATTCATGTGTCATCCAAATATGTGAATGGGACAGGAGCCTGGCCAAGGGAAAAACTGGCAGACTTCACCCACCTTAGGAGTTCTTTGTGTATTTATATGTTTGCTAGTTTTGCCAAGTATAAAAAGGGACAAGCCTTTGGGGTGTTTGAGGATGAGAATTCTACTGTGCAGTCACCTTATCTCATTCATTTTAATTTAGATGACAGCTTCCCTCTGTAGCCATCCTGTATCTTCTCTGTTTCTCCCCCCCCCCCCACCATGCCACACACATACACCTTTTTTAAAAAGAAAAAGATAGAATATGGACACAAAATCTTTTGGACACAATGACTGGTAGCGCTGGGCACCGTTTATTTGGAAGCTCTTGTAGTCACAGTTTGCACTGTAGTTTTATTGCTGGGATGGGGTGGGTGGGGGACCCTTTCCGAATGCTTGTGACGTCGATGCAAGAGTATCAGAAAGGTTGGTGGTAGCATTTGAACATGTTCAGGAAGTCTGATCCTGCCTTTGTGAGATAAATGTGACTAACCCATGTTATTCTGAAAAGCAATTCACACAATCAGTTTTTTCATATGGTGAATGTCCCTCTGATCCAATTCCATACACGTGTTCTGTGGATTTGTGTTGGGTTGACCATTATCATATTCTGACACTGTCTACATCGCAGTTTGCTGTGCTCGATTTCAACTCGGTTTTGGAGGTTAAAAACTCTTTCTGTGTTTTGGTCGTCTTTCATCCTGACAGCTGTATCCTTCTCTGTGTCTTTCCTTTGTCACATTTTAGTCCTTTAACCTTTATCCAGAGTAATGCTGCCTAAATCATTCACTTCTGTTCACAGTATCCCCCATCAAACCTTATATTTCAAGCACACCGAAGTAAAAACGTAACCGTTTTTGTGCTTGCTTATCTTATGAGATACCATTATGGTATTTAAATTGCATAAATGCCTTTTCAGGATGTCTGCAATAGCATGTTTTAGAGTACACCCAAAATTAATTCAGCCTGGCAACACCGAATGTCACTTAGAGCTGTCTTCATCACTGTTTAAGACATGTCTAAAAAGCAAAGCGTGCTGCTTATATACCGCCCCATAGTGCTTCAAGCACTTTCTGGGCAGTTTACAAGTTAATTATGCAGGCTATACATTGCCCCCCCCCCCCCCCCAGTGAGCTGGGTACTCATTTTACCGACCTTGGAAGGATAGAAGACTGAGTCAACTTTGAGCCGCTACCTGTGCTCTTAAGAGGAAGGGAAAAGTGAGTGCTTTTGTGTATCTCTCATCCTGAGCTGTAACCTGAAATTTGAAATGCTAATTATTGTAATGCTGTCTGAGGGAAAACCAGAAGAGACAGCATGCTAACATTGTGCATGAACTTAACTCTCCTCTGTGACATGCAACATGTCGTTTTACAATCCAGCTTGTTTGAGATGGGGGCAATTGCCACATGTAGAAGAACAGCTAGAAAATATCAGAGATTCCAGAGGATGTTTGACGAAAGATTAGGAAGTGGCTTTATGGGCAATCTGTCTTCATATGGAACCATTTTCTTGTGTCCTGATGGAGCCCACAGGTGGCATGTAAAGAAAATGTATGTTAGATCCACAGAAGGCTTATGGAAAAAGAATATACATCGAGTATATGCACAAAATCTGGTGCGGGGCATGCATGCCCTCTTGTTATGGATTTGTTTCATGATAGTCCTTCATACCTTGGAGTATAATTTCAGCTCTTTTGCTTGCTCTTTTAACTATTATTCCATGGAGACAGGTGGCAGCCATGTGTGTCCCTTTCTCCAGTGAGTTCACTGGAAACTAGTGCATTGGCAGTGTCTTGGCTACAGCTGAGGACACAAAGTAAAGAATAAACCATCTCCATTTATTCATGGACAACCACCACAATGCTGTCACAAGAGTGAGAAAGGAAGGCATGGGAGCAATATATGTCACTTCAGTGGGTATGGATCAAGCATGTGTGAGGGTGACTGTCACTTCCCATTACAAAATTCGCAAGTAGGCGGTTTGTTTACTAGGACCGACCAAAATGTCACAAGTTAGTGTGTGGACTTTCAAATTCCCCAGATCTCTTTTTCAAGGTGAATTGTCAAAGTACACAAGTCAGCAAGAAATAGGAAAGAAGGACTTTAAAAAACAAACAAACAGAATTTAGGCCGATGTTATAGTTACACAGTCTATTTTTAGTGCCACTCTCAAAGAGATTACAAGAATAAATAAATTATCCTCAGCTAGATGCTGCAGGTAAAATATCCACACAACCTCAAATATCTGTCCTGTCCTGATGGTTGGCCGTACCCCAGTGCCCTGATTCCCAAAGCAATTACTGCAAAAGTCAGCCAGAAAAGTTCAGAGTAGTGGTTTGATTTTTTTAAAAAATGTTAATCGGAACTCTCAAGTCCTTTTCAATTTTTGACTTGCTCCTGTTGTTATTATAAGCTGCAGTAAAAGCAGACACAATAGACTTCTTGTTTTGTTGGTGTATTGCATAAACTATAGAATTAAAGGGAATTAAAAGGATTGCTTTTACTGTAGAAGCTGTACTTGTGTGATTCTTCAGGGAAACTATTAGAGTCAAATGGGAGCAAAACTGATAGAAACTTGCAATTTAGATGCAATGTTTACAGGCCAGAAGAATCACAGTTTCTTATAAAAGTGTGGGAGCAGTACTAGTAAAATAGCCCAAAGTAAGTCAGCTTTCTTGTTTGTGTAAATAGAAGTAGTATTTCTCAGATGTTTCAAAGCATTCTTTTTCTAAAATTGCTTTCCTTTCTCACACACCAGTGTAGCAACTGTTCTAAAAGGAAGCAAGAAGATGTCTTTCAGTGCAATGTTATTCACTCCGGTGTATGTGAAGATCTATGGACTAGATTCTTCTAATTTGGACTCTGAAGGGAATAAATAGCCTGTCCTTCTCTCTTTGGTCAAGCCATGTGTAGGGAAAAATCCTAAAAAATGTACACATCCCTGGGATGATAAGAGTAATGAAGATATAGATAGTCCCCTCAAATTTGGTGATGTTCAGATGATTGCAGTTCTTCTGGCCTGTAAAGGTTATATCTAAATTGCAAGTTTCTATCAGTTTTGCTCCCATTTAACTCTAATAGTTTTCCTGAAGAATCGCACAAGCACGGCTTGTATAGTCAAAGCAATCCTTTTCAGTCCCTTTAATTCTACAGCTTAGGCAACACACCAACAAAACAAGACGTCTGTTGTGTTTTTTCTTTTATTGCAACTTATAATAACAACAGGAGCAAGTCAGAAGTTGAAAAGGACTTGAGAGTTCAGATTCATATATATGAATATATATAAAACAGTGAGACAGGTTTAGAGGAGTGGTTTGATTTATATATATATGCGCCTTGGGTGATCTAAACTTCCTGGAGAAGTGGATTCTGATTGCAGATTATGTAGTTTGTTTAATTGAATTCCCTGGGAACTATTGATAATCAAAGCTACTCTTATCTGCTTAACGCCACTCCTTTAATAATAATAATAATAATAATAATAATAATAATAATCTCCCAGTAAAATGGGAAGGAATCAAACTAAAAAGGATTAATAATAATAATCATGTGCCAATCAAATCAATTCTGACTTATGACAACTCTTTCCACGGTTTTCTAGCTAGAGAATACTCAGAAGTGGTTTATCATTCCCTTCTTCTGGGGGCACCCAATGACTATGCAGCTTGCCTGTAGCTAGACAAGATGTCTTTTCTCCCAGGAGGCACAGTAGGGAATCGACTCCCAATCTTTGGCTCCCCAGCCGGATAACTAAACCATTGAGCTATCCAGCCAGCTGCTCCTTTATTTAGCTGCTTCCTGTGTTCAGTATCTCCCGATCATGGTAGAGTGCATATTTAAAACTTTCATTTTTCTGAGTCAGTATATGTACATCTGTGCTGTATCACTTGAGACTGTGGATAAGTGGCTGATGTGATTGAATGGTCATTTGCTCCAAACCTTGCATCTGATCCAAGAAAGTGTTTGCCTTGGTACTCCTGTAGTCTTTAAGGTGCCACAAGACTTTGTTGTTTTTGTTGCAACAGTCTAACATAGTTATCGCTGCGGAGAAAGAAAACCAGGTATCATGGACCTTCTCTAAGCCTTTATATTTATGAGTTTGCTTTCCATGTGCATGTGTTTTTGCCCATGAAGGAGCACTGAGTTATGGAAGGTTCCATTTGAAGTACAGAATGGTTGAACTCAAATATAGGTTGATCATTGCAATGACAACTAAGCCAAAGATAAGCGCTACTTTGATCCCATTTTCTCAATGGTAACTGGTTAGAGAGAGTGAGGGCTCAACCAGATGGGCATTTGTCCCATAGTTTGGTGCACTGTGAGGGTGGGTTGGTTCACTCTTTTTCCTGGTAATCAGACAACGACCAGATCACTAGAGAATCCAGTCCATACCCACTTTTTTTTTTTTTTTTTGCCCTTGTCAGAGGCTTTCATTTTTTTGGTGTGGATACGTGCATTCTAGTTTGGTCTGTTCCCAGCATGTGCGATTGCTGAGAAGGACCAAAATCAAGCCTCGAGCTTTGAAAGCTGCCAAGGCTCCTTCTGCAGTCAATTTCTGGTATTGTTAAGTGGCTTAATAAGTGAGGGGCAGGAAAAGTGAAATCATTTGTTGGCCTCTGCTAGACCATTGTTGATGTGCTGAATCACTTAAATTAAATGAAAAAAAAATTGCCTTTGTGTGAAGTGCCAATAAAAACCATGGCTGCAGGTAGTTTCTTAATTGGCACTACACATAAAGCAAAGGAAAAAAAAAATCTGAATGATTCAATGCATCAGCTATGGTCTAGCACAAGTAAAAAATGATAATTTCACTTCCCCTGCCCCTCTGCAGCTGTAGTAGTTTGAGAATGGGTTTTCTGCAGAGGAGCAGGGGAAGTGTTGAGATTGCTACTATCCTGAAGTGGCTCATTTATTAAGCTACTTCACGATATCAGAAATTGATAGCAGAAGGGACTGAATAGGGTTACTTGAGGTCAGTATGACATTTGAATGTGAGGATCTCACCAAATGGCATATCACTCTTACCTCTGATCTCAGGTGACCCTTTTTAGACCAACTTGCCTGCTCCAGTGTAGGTGCAGCCTGAGAGGGGTGCATCTCCACTGGTTGTATCTGCCATCTTCTGCCCCATGCATTAACTGGGGGCAAGAAATGTTTGAAGAATGGATTTTGAACCCTGGTGCCTGGGATATTACACCAAAAGGTAGTTATACGAGTAGATTGGAAATGGGTTTTCTCAAACTGTGCACTCAGACTGTCAGTAGAACCAACAGAACTTAGCAGTGATAATGTTTTCTGACTGTAGATTGCCATATGAGTATTTTGGAGTGTAAATTTTACTTAGTACCTTAAAAAAAAGAAAATAAAGTGCAACTATCCTGCACATTTTTCCTCTCTGTGAGTTTCAAATGGGGTTTTTCCTTCTACATTTTTCTTCATATGAATCCCCTTTCAAACTGATGATCTGTCTGTTCTGTTACTACTGTCCTATTCTCATTTCTTCCTTTACTTGTGAACTATAGTGTCACAATATATCATAGTCTTGGTGCCGCCACCACAGTCCCTATTTTGTCTGGTCTTTGTCCCAGATGCTGGGAAGATAAACTTGGAAGGTTTCCTTAAAGACTACCAATTACAGTCTCTGACTCAGCTGAAAATTTCCTCCATGTTTTACTTTGTCAGTTGCTACTTTTCTTTCTTGTTCATTCTCTTTGTTATTGTGCAATATACAGCATTCTTTATGATCCCACATCTTCAGTGTACTAACAATTGACTATAGTACTATGTCATCTAATTTATTTCTTAGACATGTCCAATGATCTTGCTGTTTTACTCTGATCATTTTCATAAGACTTATTTCATGCTTTCATTTGTGAAATGCAGGACAAAGTCATTTTTCAGACAGAGGTTTTCAGTGAGGTAGCCATGTTAGTCTTTTTCAGAATGTATAATAAAAATAAAAACAGGAGCGTTGTGGCACCTTGAAGGCTAACAGATATATTTCAATGTGTAATGTGTAGATTAGTCTATTTCTTCAGACATGAATCCATTGCTGTGTTTAAGGAAGTGAATTGTAAACCATGAGGGGTCACACTGCAATAAATCTGTAAATCTAAGATGAGCATAATTCGTATGTATGTATGTATGTATGTATGTATGTATGTATGTATGTATGTATGTATGTATGTCCGTGCGTGCGTGCGTGCATGTATGTGTGCACGTGTGTGTGTGTGTGTATTTGCTATACTTCAGATGGAGATGACTGTGAGAAGTCATCTCCATCTGAAGTATGTATCTCCATCCTAAGCATGTTAAATCATATGTATGTACCATTGATTTCCATTGGGTTCCCCTTACCCCACAAGTACTTAGCATATAATAATTTAAAATTATCATTTGTTTTTAGCAGTACTAAGGAAAGTTACTTTTAAAACTACAGTTCCCTGAAATTCTTGGCCAGTAGGGCCAGTTTCAGTGCTGTAGTTCAAAAAACTAACTTTTCCAAACTCTACTTCTGTTTAATCTCTGAAGGTGAAAGTAGATGTGATACAGACAAACCCTCTAAAGCAGTGGTTCCCAACTGTGAGTAACCCAGGTGTTCTTGGACTGCAACTCCCAGAAATCCCAGCTATCACAGCTAGTGTTGAAGGCTTCTGGGATTTGCAGCCAAAGAACACCTTGGTTCGCCAAGGTTGGGAGCCACTGCTTTAAAGTAATTGCAGCCAGTATGTGGATGTCTCTGCAGTTGGGAGAATTATGCCAAGGAAGGGAAGTCTTTAATTTTTTTTCCCCTTGCACCATTGTCCTGGTCAGATTTTGCTATATTTAGCCTTGCTGAAATAAAAAAAGGAAAATAAAACCTAAGGCTTCAGGAGTTGGACAGTTCTGATCAGGAAAATGGTTTGAGAAGAAGGATTAACATGCCTTCCCAGTACTGCAACTCCAGCTCAAAAGTGGAGCTTCCCCTACCCCTGATTTAAAAACAAAAAGGTCAGGAGGTCCATCAATCAGATTGTTGGCTCTTGTTCTTACACAAGGCTGTTATTACAACTGTGTGATGTATATTAGGAACAACAGTTAACTTGTCCAGGCTATATACATAAAATGTAATTGTTATTGCTCTGTATGGACTACATATTGGCACATGCCCACAGTTATAAACATCCAAACTTGTATGCCTGGGAACACAAATACTAGTATGAATCATGTTTGTCATGTGACATATATATGTACCCTTAATGGACTTGTGATGGATCCACCACCTCACCAAGAAAAGCTGAAGCAATCTCCCCACTAACAAGACCTAACCCATTCACTTCACTGGAGGGGCAGATTTTCTCCATGGGAGAGAATGGCTTGCTTAAGGAGAGTCCCTCCCCCACTTCCTTCCCTATAGCCAATATACCAGCTCCAGTCTGGCATGCATGCAGGACTACTGCAGATAATTATGTACAATGAGCTGCAAAAATGGAGCTAGTATGTTTTCCCATACATGCAGTCACATGAATCTCTTGTGTCTGCACAAAGATGGTGTTTGAACCCAAGTCTTAATTAAACTAAGAAAAGCATCAGAAACCAGCAGTCAACACAGAGATGGTATCACTTTATAGCCTGTGAATCCTGTGGAAGAAGGATGGTCCATTTATTTCCATTTTTCCTTTTAAAAGACCATATGTGGCAAGCGTTTATTTATTGTTGTCTGTGTGCCATCAAGTTGCTTCTGATTTACAGCAACCCTAGTAGGGTTTTTGAGGTGTATGTATGTTCAAGGACTGATTTGCCATTGCTACCAATCAGGGAATTTCCATGCCTGAATTTCCACATTACCTGAGTTCTAGTTTGACACTCTGTCCACCGCACTACACTGGCTCTCAGAAGCACTTCATGCCCTAATATGGAAAAAAAAAAAAAAAAAAAAAAAAAAAAAAAAAAAAAAAAAAACAACAACAACAACAACAACACCAGGGTTTGTTTGTTTGTTTAAATTGTAATACATAGACACACACAAGAGGTTCAATCCCCACTGAACATTTCTTTTAATGGCATGGGAACAACGTTTGGTAGGGTGATCCAAGTCTCTCTTCAAGTATTATTTTCCTATCTCATTAGATATTCACAGAGGCTCATTACTAGCTAGAATGTGTGATCTAAAGACATACTGTTGTGCTTGATTTATTTTTATTGCATGTGTTGATTTATTTGTATTGCATTTAGCCAGTATTGTCAGTTGGCAACCTGATAAAGAGTCTGCGTTTATTACCTTACCTTGCCAGCTATATAACAGCCACAAACAATTGCAAGAAATAGACATTGAGTGACTTTCAACTGATTCTCTTTATTTTGTTGGGAAAAGTACAGCAGGGAGATAGCATAGTTCCCACATAATTTCTTGGTATGAGTATGGTACCCTCTGGACTTGTGCCTGTGGTGCCTGTGGGCTCCTTTACAACGTATGTTATAGTCTGGTATAGAAACTTCAATGTAGAATACATTCATACTGTATCAATTATAAAGCCTACAACAGTACTTGAAACCAGCAGGAAAAAGCCAGATTTTCCATTTAAAGTACACAATAGATGCTTCTCTCAGCCAAGATTTTGGCAAGATTTATCATAGCACATACAGCACATTGGAGGGGCTGGGAAGTCTTAGGGATATATGACAAAAAGTATACACAAAACAGTCTCTTAGATGATTACATGTTATTAATGTAATTTTTATATTCTTTTGCTCTGGAATGTACTTCCCTTATATGTCAATTCTATGGCGGTTACAAAAACAGGATGGGATCCAAAGAAGTACTTTATGCATGGCCCAGAGCTTGTGCATGCAAGGTGGAATTTCAAAGTTTTAAAAATTTTAAAACTTGTTTTCTTAACACAACAGACCACTGTTGTCATACCAGAATTGCTTTTAGGAACACTTATCAGTTTCAAAAGCAGCTGGATATGATGTGTCTGGGGATACTGTTTGAGAAACAGAAACCTCATAGTCTTGGATGCACAGAGCTAGTTGCATGGTTGTTTGGATCTTGGTGTGCCTTTTTTTGTGAAACAAGTAGTTACTTCATTCAAAAATGAGTCTGAAATCAAAGAGGTCGTCTTTTGCCCAAATCTCACATTTTGAACAGAAATAGGCTGTGGAGGTAGTTCACAGCATGGAAGCAAGTCTCACTGGACATAGGCTATTGAACTTGGAACGAACTTCTAAAGAATTAGACATAGGATCACCCTATATGTTATGACTATGGGTCAAACTAGATGATATGTTTAGCTCATATTTAGAAGTTGTGCTGCCTCAAGCAGTGAAAAAAGACTGTCACAGCCCATGTTTTTCCTCACCTCTCCACCTTGCATTCCAGCATTCCTTGTTATGGGATTGGTCATTGGAAAATAAGCTGGAGGCTTAATTCGAAATTAAATTGTGTTCTGGGAGGAAAAATGGGCTAATCGCAGGGAGTACAAATTTGTTTTGACATTTAGTTTGACTCCATGGTTGAAATCACACTTGCAGAAGTTGTAGCATTGAATTTCTTACATATAACTATCTGATACAAAAGTTAAAAGTCATGTTTGCACTATGTATTATTTTAAAAAAAAATGTTAAGTGGCACATCTGAGTTTTCATAAAGCGGATAATCATCCTTCAAAATGTTAAAGACTTTTCCCCACAGTTAGTTTTTTCAGTTTATCTGGAATCCGGTCATTTGGATATCATCAAGGTGGGCTGCTGCTGTCCTTCAGCAGTTACAGCCTAAGGCCTCTGCTGCTTCAGGTCAATTTACCTTCAAGGTTGGTAGTGCTATTTTTTTCCCCATGTACTGATTTCTTTTTTAAAAAGAGCATGCTCAGGTCAGTTGTCTCTGCCTTTGCATTAAATTTGTCCTGAGCCATTGCTGTGGAAACAATATTTTATAATGGTATTCTTCATTAATGTTGATGTGCTTTGTTATTAACATCTATTGCATGATGTGGATACCTACATATTTGCCTTCTGATTGTAGATTAGTGATTGCCTTAAATAGAATGTAGAGTTCAGTTGTGCATGCACCTTAATTTTCTAATCTCACTGCCTGTGTATGGATAATAGGAAAAAAAATAACATTTTTTCTAGCACTACTATATCTGTTATAGCAACAGCACAAAGCCATATTATCCTATTTTCACTGGAAATGAACATACATTAAAATATTTGTAATATTTATTTAAGTCCCTACATCTCCCACTTATAGTGGTATCAAACTTTTATATATATTCTAAAGATTGAATTGCTTGCAGTGCATACTGTTGAAATGCCTCTGATGTCAAAAGTACTATATTGATTTAGGTGCTGAGTGGATTTTCTCTCTGGGTCTAGTTAATATTCTGTAACCAATTTCTCAGAGGTGCACTCTTCAGTTAAGTTCTATTTTTTTAAATGAAAGATTAAATTAAGCAAAGATCAACATCTTCTAAGAAAACCACAAGATATGGCTCATCCCCAATGCTTGCCAAACAATCTGAAGCATTAAGGAAAGTATGGCTGAATCTTATCTGCCTTTGTTAAACCCGTTAAAATGGTTATTTATAGTACACCTACCATGCACTGACAGTGAATCAGCAAGATACTGCATGACTCATCATGAACAATTTAACCTGAGAATATCATTATAAAATATTTTTATGAAACGTCTTTGCACAATGATTCTTGTACATGGAAGCTTTTGTCCATTGTGGGAAGCTAAACAAAAGTAATAATAATCATCAAATTGACTTTTCATATGTATATACATATATATATCTACCTACATGCATGATGCTGCAAGATAGCGTATGTAAACTATTCCTTTCTGTTCAGTTCGTCATCTCACTAGCTCCCACAAATTTACTTGCAGTCATTTGTCCGGATTACTGATGCCCTCTTTCTCGTGTTTTCTCCCCTGCCCTATGCATTCTGTAAATAAATGTCTATAAATATACCTTGATGTTGTCTTTCCATAATTAACCATTGTTGTGTAAACACCATACTGGCATTTTGTATTAAAATGCCACTCCTTAGTATGGGTACACCTGCTGCAAAGGGAACAGACTAATGTTAATTTATGGTTTACACCTCAGGAATAGTACAGTATAGTGGTGTAAACAGCTAGAAAGTTTGGGGGCTTTAAAAAAAATGTTCTGTGTACTAGTTCAAATGTGATGGGAAATAATTTATGATTGGTTAACCCCTTGGTTCTCAGTTTTATGTGAAAACATGTATAAAATAATCCACTGTGGTGGCTTTTTTTTGGAATTAAGGGGTTCCAAAACCAAAATAAATGCATATAAATCTGTATGATATAAATTGAGCAATGAATCCTTAAACCTTTTCTGCATTATCAAATACACCTTTCTCTTTTTCTCTGCCATGCTTCTTTGTAAAAAAAAGAGGAAAATTATTAAAATGACAAGTGCGCAGAGAGACAATTTTAAAAGAAAAATATCAATTCTTTGATGTCTTATTAAAGAAGTATTGTGTTATTGTCAAATGATCTCATGGTGTTGTAAGCAGGTCGTGATTTGGCATGCTTTTACAAATTGCACCCAGCATGTTGAAAAACATTCTTTTAATTGTTATGTGAACTGTGTGCATATGTGGTTATTATCTGTGGACTCATTGTACATGTATCCAAATGTGTTTTCTATTGTGCTTGATTTTGCTGGCCATTCTTGAATGACTTGGCAATTCAAGAAACAAATGTTCTGTGCTGTCCTCTGTAATGCGTATTCTCTTTGATGTGTTTTGTCATATTCCATCAGCTTGTATTCTTCCTTTGCCAACAACATATCTTTATATTTGTTGGAAACAAATTTATGCAAAGACATTATTTTAGACAGCTTTGCTTGAAACACATTTTTTAAAAATTTACAGGAAATTAATTTGTTCAGCTTCTTAAACCTACTCTTGCTTGATGTAAATCTTTTGCAGTTAATCCACCATCAGACTTGAATTTTAAAATTGTAGATGAACATACTGTTCAAATGTCATGGACCAAGCCATCTGATGCAATCGAAGGTTACAGGATAACAGTGACACCTACACTTGGTAAGCTTTGGGGTCTTTTAAAAAAGTCTGAAATAATGCAGTCCTGTTCAGTTGCATTATTTTTTTCCCTTAACTAATTAGGGGTCGAAGGTTGTCGTAGTACGGTATAAGAATATAGGATAGATATATCTTGAAATTACCCAAAATTGTATCAGCACTTTATCATGCAACCCTAGATATGTCTGATCAGAAGCCGTGCTGCCTTTACTGAGGCTTACTCCTAGGCAAGTCTGGATAGAATTGCAATATTACTGATATAGAAGAGCTGTGAATCCCTTTGTAGTGCACAATAGAAGTGCAGGTGATTAAGACTTAGAGCAATCTTTTCCATTTCTTTAACTTTTTCAGTTTCTTTCCAGTTAGTAATTTTCCCAAATCCTATATATGCTACTGCTTTTCCTGCGATGCCCCCTGAATTCTCAGCACTCCTCTTCATGCCTGCCTTGGTTGCTAGTAACAGCATGGTGTTCTCCATGTCAAAGTGCCACTCTGCCCATCCGTGACACCTAGAGTACTGTGAAAGAAAAAAGTAAATTACTCACACTGTTGTGACCCCCCCCCCCCCAACATCAGCTGCCTGATGCAGGTGCCTCACTATACTAATGGTGGGGCTGTCCCCAACTGCTGATGTGAGATAATGATTAGCTACATAAAAGGCTGCCAGTAATTAAACCTGCAAAGCTTCTAATAATGAGTGGTCTTAGGCCATATGAATGAATGAATGAATGAATGAATGAATGGATGGATGGCGAATCTTTCAAAAGGACATAAGCCAGAATCCTATTATATCCTTCCAAAGTTCAATGTGCAAACTGATATGGTGAATTACTTAAGAAAATGGTGTGTCTGTCTCTCATCATATGGTATGTCCTGTAACTGATGTGTGATAAGAAATAAAAGACTCGGCTTTTTAATTGGTGGCCATTTGCTGCAGCAGTGTGCACCCTGTGACTTTGGCAAGTGCAAGTATAGAATTCAGCCTTTGCCTGTGGGCAATACATTTTTGCTGTTTAATTTTTTTTAGAAGTGTTTTATAAACTTTAGCATTGCAAGGGTTGCAGTCCTCTTCTTTGGCAGTAGAGTAGTGTAGAAGACAGAGGAGCTACTATATCTATGCTCACCCTACTGAATGGTGCTTAGAGCAAATGTGTGGTGAGCATGTTTATAGCAGCTGCATAGAGAAGTGAAGGACTATGATGTTTCTGCATTTCTTTTAGAGTACATAGGCAACAGTTTTTTTAACAGTATTGAATTATAAGAGCATCACTCTGAGATTTAGAAATTCTGCTGTATTCACTTGTCCCATTTATGCTGAATTGCAGATGGACCTGCTAGAGAATTCACCCTAGCACATAGTGCAACCCAGACTTTGTTAACTGACCTCACACCTGATGTTGAATATGTTGTAACAATAAGCTCATATGATGAAAGAGAAGAGAGTATATCTGTCTCTGGACAACTTACAAGTAAGTTCATATAATTAATCTGAATTTAATTTGGGATGGTGATTATCATAAAGGCATTACAAGATATATCACAGAAGTCTGGCTCTTAACCTTTTAGGGCAAGGGTGGTCTTCATATGGCTCAAAGGCATTTTTGTAGTTTTCCAGAACCTTACATTCCTATTTTTTGTTTGCTCTGTTAGTTTTTGACTCTGAAAGTTCTCTTATATCCTCTAGGTACACTGTTTGGTAATTTTTCCATGCTTTGTGGCCATGTTCCCCAGCATCCCAAAGGCTTCCATACCTCTGATTGTTTTTAAACAAATAATTAAAAAAACACATTTTGACTATTGGAGGGTGCAAGGGTAGTTTATCTGTTGAAAACCACACTTTGTAAAGAAGAAAAATTGGGTTGAGTGAGATGAGCGTGGGTATGCCCATCCTTGGACCTGTGGAGCTTGCCTATCCTTGCTCTAGAGTTTGGGCACCCCTCCCTCCAGTATCAGTAGATTAAGCATATGCTGGAGTTGAGTTTTTAAAAGCTCCACTTTTTGATGTAATCAATAGCATTCATGCTAAAATTTTCTTCCCATATGGTATTTTTATAAGCCATTGAACATTATGGCAAGTGCATCCTAGGGGCTGTACTCCAGAAAAGTAACTTTTCCAAACCCTGGTGCTCAGTGCTTGTGAATTTGGTGGAGATTTTGGTTTACTAGGTATGATGCAGGAGGAGCCCAAATTAAATGTCGCATCTGTTTCATGCTTGTGGATATACAGTATACAGTATAGTTTAGTATATAGAGTGACAGACTAGGACTCAGATGGACCTGGGTCTGAATCCCCAGTGGTCCATGGAAGTTCAGTGGGGTAGGGGTGGAACTGGGGAAACCATTCCTTAAAATATCTCACTTACCTTGAAATCCCTATTGGGGTCGCTGTAAGCTGTTTCCGGCTTGATGGCATGGAACACACATTTCAGGCTTACCTCCCAGAATGAACTGGCTGGAAATACATCCTCCAGTGAGGAGAAATAAGTTAGATGAAGCCCCTCCTTAAATTTTAATTCCAGACACATCCTGTTTTCTTTTGTTTGTTTATTTGTTTATTTGCTCATACTTTGTTCCCTTTTCTTCTAGTTCAAACAGGTGGTTTAGTAACAACAGAAAAGAAGATTGAAGAGGTTCCGTTGCAAAGTAAGTAGTTACATTGTTAATGGGATGTAGTATTATAAAACAGACTTAATTAATTAGTTATTTTGCTATAGAACTTTTTATCATAGGCTGATCTATAAAACTAGTTAAAAATAAAAAAAATAGAAAGATTAAAAGGCCTTACAAGTTAAATCAGCAATATTTTTTTTTAAAATGTAAAGGCTAAAATGCTTGGGAGAATAGAAATGTCTTTATACTTGATATCAAAGTAGGTGCCAAACAGGCCTCCTTGGGGAGACCAATGTATAAATTCACCACTGAGAAGGCCCTCTCTTGTAGCTACCTGCCTAATTTCATTTGCAAGGCATGCTCAGAGGAGGGTCTCTGAAGATGACCTGGGGGTCCATGCAGGTCTATTTGGGAGGAGAGGTTCTGTCAGTACTGTGACTCCAAGCCAGAAAATGGCTTTCTGGATCATCATAACAAACTTCCTGCAAATGCACAAATGCTAATACTTTCCTGCTCCTTAGCGTGCATCCTTACTGAGCAGGCCAGAGCATCCTGTTGCACTGCATATCATCCCAGACATTGTAATTTAGAACCTTGAATGTACTGCCTCTTGTGTTGAGGTGGACCTTTTTTGTTTTATACACTTTTATATTCTATTAACTGGGGCAGAGGCAAGGAACTGGTGACTCTCCAGCTGATGTTGAACTGTAATCCCCCCCATCAATTCTGATTATTTTGCCGTGTTTCCTGGAGCTAATAAGATTAGAAGTACAATAACTGGATGACCATAGGTTCTCCACACCTGCTTTAGGGACTTTAAAACGTATTCCACTTCTTTCTTCTGATTTGCCTATGTCCAAAGTACAAACAAAATTGAGAACAGCCTAATGAGCTTATTGGCCTTTTATATTATCCAGGAGGCTGCCCATTTGTTTTAGGTTTATCTTGCTTGTAGAGTTTGTGATGCAGGTGTATATGAGTTGGTTCTGAAGATTCTGCAAGCAGTATTGAAGTCAGAGAATCTCCTGCTCACAGGAGAAAAGGCAATGTTTTATTTATTGGCATTTTTGTTCACTCTGCCCTTGAATGTCCCATTGAAACAGTGGGGAAGTTGAAATACCCTCCGCAATAGGATAGGCGATAGTTCAGGAAAGGATGCAAGAGGCAGGGAAATCAATGAACAGGAACCCCTGCTGGACTGTCAGCTCTTTTGTAGAGGGGCTACCCTGAGTTGTTTTGGAGCCAGGCCCACATGTGGCTGCTGGCTAGAGAGTTCATTGAATTAGGCATTTGGCTTTGGAGCCAGTGAATGAGAGTTCAATCATTCAGTGTGTTGCAAGAGAAGAGCCAACCTGTGTAGCCTTGGGCAAGCTGCACAGTCTCAGAGTGCCCTTGAAGGGTGGAATAGTAAATCACTTCTTAGTACTTGATTCCTAAGAAATCTTGAAAAGGGTCACCACAAGTTGGAATTGACTTGATAGTGTGTCATTACTATTATTACAATTTGTTTGTGTAAATATGCAAATAATAAATATCTGCTCAGCTAAATATCTCTGATTTCATAAAAATTGCATTCCAGGATGTTCCATTAGTGCTGTTGCAGATCTAGTTTTTCTTGTGGATGGTTCTTGGAGTGTGGGCAGAAATAACTTCAAATATATACTGGACTTCATTGTTACCTTGGTGTCAGCTTTTGACATTGGAGAAGATAAGACGAGAGTTGGAATAGTACAATACAGTACCGACACAAGGACTGAGTTCAACTTAAATCAGTATTTTAACCAGAGAGATCTTACTGAGGCAATAAAAAGAATACCATACAAAGGAGGCAATACTATGACAGGTATGTACTTACTGATATTGTGTGATGTAAAAAAAACACACCCATGAATGATAATCAGGTGCTTATTATTCTTCTATGTTGGTAGTGCAGTGTCACTTGATTTTACATTTTGAAAAATTTGTTTAAACCAGAAACATTTATGGATAAGAAAATCACAATTGATTCTGTACATTACAGGAGAAGCTATAGATTATCTAATTAAGAACACATTTATTGAATCTGCTGGAGCACGAAGAGGCTTCCCCAAAGTGGCAGTTATCATTACGGATGGAAAATCACAAGATGAAGTAGAAATTCCTGCAAGAGAACTTCGTAGTACAGGAGTTGAAGTGTTTTCTTTGGGTATGTTGGACTTTATACAAACGGTTGTGAGGTGGAAGAATCAAAATCTGTGTGTTTTGCTTGTTCCACTTAATCATACGGGACTCCTCCTCCCCCTTGGTGCAAGTTGCTTGCGATTAAGTCTACTTTTCCACTTAATCTGCAACATTTGGAGAATGTGCCAGCTATGCTCCATTTTCTTACAAGGTCCTATTATAGTGGTTAAAATAAAAACCTAAAAATAGCTTTGTTGGAACTAGAGTTGTCTCTTCATGGTAGAAGTCCTGTTGTTCGGTTATGTAAACTGCTTAACTTTCAGAAGCGAATTGTGGTTGAGAAATTTCTGTAGACATTACCTGCTGCATACTGAGCAACATGACTCAGCGCATACATCCGATGTGGGGTACAGAGATTTCTTATGACAAATCATCTCCAAAAGTTACACCCTTTGTTTAACTGTGCAACAGAATTTCAGCCAATAGTCTCAGAGACATAACATGGAAAAGGTACTTTTTGGACTAGAATTCCTAGAATTAACTAACTAGTATGGCCAGTGACCCTACTGGCTGAAGGTTGTGGGAGCTATAGTGTCAAAATTAACTTCACCATGCTTTGCTCAAAAAGACTTTTAAAGACATAAGTACAATGTTTTAAATCAGTTTTAAATAGCACCCAGTGTTAATTGATAAACAGTATTAAAGGCAGCATGTGAGGTTGTAAAAACTCCAGTGAAAACTAACCCAGGCTTGCCTGAGTGCTGATCCACCTCTGTTATAGGGTCCATTGAGGTTCATCAAGAGGCTTTTGGTTTTCAGTCCAAATAGGTTTTTAGATACCCATAAATACAGTAGTGGCTATCTACAGGCTTAGCAGATGAAGGAAAATATATCAAACTCTCACATATTTCAACTTCTATCTTTTTTCTTCTTCTTTCCTTAGGAATCAAAGCTGCAGATGCCAAAGAGCTAAAGTTAATTGCATCTCAGCCCTCCTTGAAGCATGTGTTTAATGTAGCCAACTTTGATGGCATTGTGGATATACAGAATGAAATAGTCTCACAGGTGTGCTCAGGTGTTGATGAACAACTGGGTGAGCTGGTCAGTGGAGAAGAAGGTAACAAATCATTTCTCAGTAACCATTTCATTGTGGCATAGATATCCAACCATGGTAATGGCACCAGTACAGGGATTTACGGAGCAGAATAGAACAAAAAAACCCAAAACCATTGCATTCAATTGGCCTTGCTTCCACAAAGCCGTAATCCTATGCTTAAACACGACTTACTTGTGAATAAGTCCCACTACAGTCAGTGTGGCATAATCCTGAGTAGATGTGTGTAGGGTTACCCTGTTAATATCTTGTTTTCACTGTGTTGTCACTGTATCGTATAACATGAGCAAAGCATGTGGATCTCTTTGCCCTTGAAAAAGTATATTTCTGAGTGGATTTTTGTTTCTAATTTTTTCAGCCATTGAACCTCCCTCAAACCTTGCAGCTACACAAATCTCATCCAGATCAATTCGAATCACTTGGTATCCATCTCCTAGTGAAATAACTGGCTATAAGATTGTTCTGATCCCAATGGTAGCTGGGGCCAAACAGCATTCACTGAGTGTAGGACCTCAAACTACTGCTTTTAATGTTAAAGATCTTTCTGCAGACACAGAATACCAAATTAGTGTGTATGCAATGAAAGGACTGACGTCCAGCGAGCCAGTGACTATAATGGAAAAAACACAGCCTGTTAAAGTTCAAGTGGGTAAGTCATGGTTTGGTGGAAAGGACATTTCGATAGTTGAGTTCTGTAAAAGCAAAATGCCCTGAAATGAGATAGTTAAACTAAAAGATGTATGGGACAAAAAATATTTCTTTTTCTTTTTAACTGTATCTACTAGACAAATCAATAGGAAATTACTAGTATCTGGCATTAAGAGACACACATGTCATTCAGTTCAACTACCGATGAACTGGTAATAGTCTAATCATATACAGAAGTGTAATTCTACAAATTTTTCTTATATAGAAAAGTATATCTATATACTTTTCAATGTATAAATAAAGGTACTGGGCTAAATCCACTTGGTAGTCCAAACTAGAGTAGATCCATTGAATCCATAGAGCTTAGGTCTTGTTGACTGATTAAGTCCTGTTTGTTTGGTGGGTTTGATCTAGTTGAGACTAACATTTAGCTGTAGCCCTAACTCTTTGTTCTTGACGTGAGGATATCCTTAATGTGGAGACTATTATCTATTTTTCAGGGATTATTTTAAATAAGACAACCATTTTTAAAGTGATGTTCTTTATGATGATGATAAAAAAGTGCTGTGTAAATATTAACAATGACTGTTTTTGTTTTTGTTTTAAACAGAATGCTCAAAAGGTGTGGATATCAAAGCAGACATTGTGTTTCTGGTTGATGGCTCTTACAGTATTGGCATTGCCAATTTTGTTAAAGTAAGAGCATTTTTGGAAGTGTTAGTTAAAAGCTTTGAGATTTCCCCTGAAAAAGTCCAAATAAGTCTTGTCCAGTACAGCAGGGATCCTCATACGGAGTTTACTTTGAACAGATACAGCAGCATTGAAGACATACTTCACGCTATTAACACCTTCCCCTACAGAGGTGGATCCACAAACACAGGCAAAGCTATGACCTATGTAAGGGAAAAAGTGTTCGTTCCCAACAGAGGTGCAAGACCAAATGTCCCAAGGGTCATGATTCTTATAACTGATGGAAAATCATCAGATACTTTTAAAGATCCTGCCATAAAGCTACGGAACTCAGATGTAGAGATATTTGCAGTTGGTGTTAAGGATGCAGTACGGACAGAATTGGAAGCAATTGCCACACCACCTGTGGAAACTCATGTGTACACAGTTGAAGACTTTGATGCTTTTCAAAGAATATCATTCGAACTCACACAGTCTATCTGTCTACGGATTGAGCAGGAACTTCAGGAGATTAAGAGAAAATGTAAGTAGTCTTAGCCATGTAGAACTGTATCCTGAAAAGTGCTAGCAAATGAATCTGAGGGAAATGCTACTAGCTGCATTAGATGTTACTTCTAGAGTTATGATCACACCTACTGTTAAAGAGGGAAATTGTGTGTGGATGTTTCTTTTTAAATGAAAAGAGGAAAAGGATTATTCTTAGAAACCTACCCAAGTGGTAGGGAGGAGTTTAGCTATGTGAGTTTCAGACTTGTGTTGCTGAGGGACCCAGTCTTGGTTTTTGTCAGGAAAACCAATGGGCACTGGATTCTGTGGATCCAAAGCCATCACCTCCTACTCTCCGAATGTCCCATTTTGGGACCTGCTGCTGCTGCTGGGAACATTGTCAATGGAAGATTTGTACCTATGAAGATTCATTAATGAGGCCTATAGGGTGAATCATTAAATGTGTGGTTTATGCTGTGTGTCTCCCCCACCCCTCCAGGAAAGCTAGGCCCTGCTTACAATATTTGGAAACGAACATGCACAAATCCTATCTGTTTACAATAATAGGACTGAATCTGGAGACCCCAATTATTGTAGATTGAAGGAAAAATATTTTAGCTTCATCTCCAAATATTGTAAACTAGACTGAGTTTATGAGGGAAAAACAGAGTATAAATCATACTTTTAATGATTCAGAACTACACTTCAAACAACTGCTTATGTCTGTTGCAGAACAGGAGATGATCTGTCACATGCACCCTAATTCAGTACGTGAATGAAGCCAGCATGTGAACAATAAATGTGGCTGCCAGCATTATCTTGTTTACTTTGAACCTTAGCCACTATACTACATCATCTATCACAGAATGAGCCCCCACCCCAAAATTTTGCTTTCACACACAGTTCTCTCTCTCTCTAGCCCTTACTTTATTATTTTTATTGGCTGAAATCCAGTTGCATAGCATAGTAAGTCACAACTAGAGGTGGCCCCACTCTGTAAATTGATACAATAGGTCTGCAATAGTTGTGACTTGTTACAACAGGATCTCAGCCACTGGGTGTCAAATAATGTGCATGGAGCATTATGTGAATAGTCAGCACAAGTTTTCCCATTAGGTAGAGAGAAGCAACTGCCTCTGGCAGCTATGCCGGGGAATGTGTGAACATTTTAGAGGAAGGGGCTGTGTGTGCTGGGACCCTTAAGCAAGCCTGCTGCAGTAGAAGATTCTAGCCTAGAGCCAGTGTTGAAATAAGGTTCATCGACCAGTATGGTCAACTTCTGTACATAGTATGGGAGGGGGCACAGACAAACTCTTTATATGGTCGCTAGACTCTATTGGCCTTAATTGTATCTGAAAAGAGTCAGTGGTTTGTTGTCGCCCTTGTCTGAGGGAAAATAAGCATTGTCTCAGCAAGAGAATGTGGCCTGTGATTTTTCTTAGTCATCTTCCTGGCTGCTTTCCTAGCTGGATGAAATAATGCAGACAACATTAATCTTGCACTGTTCCCACCAATGGCAAGAGTATGCAGCAGAGTGCATGCTGTTATAGTTCACCGTAAGTGAAGCGTATAAGAGCTCCCTTCCAATTTTACGATACAACCTCAGTTTTCAAAGCTGTGGAATCAAGAATCACAGAAAACCAGAAAGGCAGAAATAGTTGGAATTTCTGACCTTTTGGATCACAGAAGGCCAATATAATGCAGTCAACAGAGGGCTGGACTAGGGCTTGGAAGACATGACTTTGAACTCCCACTTGCCCATGAAATTCACTGGGTGACATTGGACTAGTCACATCTATCCAGTCTGATGTGCCTCAAAAGACTGTTGCCAGGACAAATGGAGAATAGACTCATGTACACTACCTTGTACTCATAAATGTAACTAACCAATTGATGATGATGATAGGTTTCATGTAGGCTTTCCGTAGTCCTGCCATCAAGAAAATACTGTGTTTATAGAAGCCAATTGTTTCTCACACATTTCTAGAGATTAAAAGAGTTTTATCAAGTACTAGATTTACTCACTAGATTTTTATTTTTAACAGCTTATTTGCCTGCAAGGAATCTGCAGTTTTCAGAAGTGGGTTCTTACAGCTTCAGAGTTAACTGGTCTCCTGCAGGACCTGATGTTTTATCTTACCTTGTCAAGTATAACGTGGCTGTTGGTGGAGAGGAGTTCATGGTTTCTGTACCAGCTCCAGTTACTAATACAGTCCTTACTAATTTGCTACCCAAAACCACATATGCTGTCAGTGTGATTGCAGAGTATGAAGATGGTGATGGCCCTCCGTTGGATGGGGAAGAAACAACTTTAGAAGGTATAATACCGATTGTCCAGCTTCTGTTCTTTCCTCCTGATACATGGCTCATCAAAATGAAGCATCTGTTGCTCCCTGTTTTGTGCTGGTTGGTGCAACTTGCTGTCACTCAAGACTGGATCTTACCTGGATTTCTGTCTATTTACAGAGAGAGGGACATGCACACATGCGTGCGCGCGCACGCACACACACACACACACACAGAAGGATATATATATATATATATATATATATATATATATATATATATATATATATATATATATATATAATATATCTACAGAGCAGGTTGTGGAGGAGAAGAGAGAGAGACAGAAGAGAAAAGGAAAGCAAAGAAGGCAGCCTCTTGACTTCTCTGCATTGCTTCACTTTGGAGTTTGTCCACTTGAAGCCATTTGACCACTCCTCCTCCTCCTATTGTCACCACTCTTACTCCATGGTCTTCACCTATACTTACCAGTAAAAAATTACATTGCCTGTAAGTGCTGGAGTTTTGTGGAGTTTTTTTGTTTTTGTTTTGTTTTCCTTGTGGTAGATTAGTGCTAAATCAAAAGTTTACAACTGGAGAAGCTCTTGATGCCTGAAGTCTTACTAGCAGGAAGCAAAAGAGACAAACTCTACAGGAGGTGATTAAAAATCATATTAGCTTTAACCCTCACCCCAACACAGTTTGACATTGCTGGTACTGGTGTAAGGTTTGCATTGCCCAGATGGTGGAAGGTTTGCATTGCCCAGACAACAGAAAATATACTGGTGTCACTTGTACAGAAAATGAAGAACAAATGCTCCATCTGGATGGGCCTGCAGTTGTTTCCATGGTGATATAGTTGCTGATCTCCTCAGTGACCAGAATAGTTCTAAAGTCGTGGCAATCACATTTTTGTGGTTTCGTACAGTATGGATTGGGTTTTACATTATTCAGCTAACAGTTATCTAGAGCAGTGGTCCCCAACCTTGGGCCTCCAGATGTTCTTGGACTACAACTCCCAGAAGCCTTCACCATAACCTCTGCTGGCCAGGATTTCTGGGAGTTGAAGTCCAAGAACATCTGGAGGCCCAAGGTTGGGGACCACTGATCTAGAGAGATGGTGGACAGGGTTCGCCTTAGGATAAATAGTGCTGTAAGTGAAGAGTAGCTTCAGCAACCTCTTACTCATCAGTATACAGTTTTCTTTTAACAATTCTTTACAATGTTTATAATATTTATTATATTTGTGGTGTTTCTAGGGTTTGATAGTGTCACTTCAACCTAAAGTCATGTTGTCAACTGTAGTTGTTATTGAAGATAAATGGCATCAAATTAGAAAGTGAAAAAGAAACAAGAGAGAACTGCACTATTAACAATTGGATTTACTTTAGGACACATCTTGAATATAGTTATTATTTGAAATAAAAAAAATATAAATAGTATATATAACAGATAATTGCTTTCTCAGATAGCCTGTAAGTAGAAAAGAAAGGGCTGCAGCACATTTTTACAAGTCTAACAATACCGTGTTTCCCCAAAAATAAGACAGGGTCTTATATTAATTTTTGCTCCAAAAAACGTATTAGGGCTTATTTTCAGGGGATGTTTTATTTTACAGTCATGTCATCTTTTGGTTGCTGCACAATGCTGCACAATGGTGGAGGGCGGGGTTTCACTTAACTAGGGCTTATTTTTGGGGTAGGGCTTATATTACGAGCATCCTGAAAAACCATACTAGGGCTTATTTTCAGGTTAGGTCTTATTTTCGGGGAAACAGGGTATGTATTAAACTTCTCTTACTTTTGTGTCCTGGGTTGACTTCCTGGATTATTCTAGAGATAAGCTGTATATTCTATTTCCCTACACACAGTCTAATTTGGGCATTCTTCTGTTGTAAAGCTACCTGATATTTTAATAGTGGCTTCCAAACCAAGCATAGGAAGGAGCCCTTCAGGGGTTAAAAGAGTACCAAGTAGTCTAAATACTTTGTATGTTTTGGGATAGGCCAATCTTCCTTTGAGAGTGAAAGTTTTAAAGCAAGAAGATCAGACATGAAGGCCTTTCTGACTATACTCTGGTACATCCACCGCCCCGTTCAATCTTTTGTTTGGATTTAATGAAAATTGTAAGAAAGTATTCTTCTTTACACCTATGTATAATTTTGTATAATTTTTCCTGCATGTTGGCAATCTGGTTAGATTCTCTTTACATTTCATCATTTGATTTATATGTTCAAAGTGTTATGAAGTCTTACACAGTCTTCACTTTCCCAAACTCTTTAATATCATCAGCTACATAAAATAGATTCATTGCAGTATATTCAATTAGAGATCATATCTCCAAAGAATGTGAAGGAACAATATTTCTAGAATATCAATTTCACTTTATATATTAACAATGTTTATATATTGGCCTTCTACACATTCCAGGGCAGCATACAATAATATAACAAAAATGCAATGCAATAGAAAGAAAAATTTAAAAATAAGAAAAACAATATACTGCTGAATATTAAAATGAAACAATCAGGGGCAGCAAATATATTAAACAAAAGACAGTCAATGTCAATAAACAAAGAGTGTTATTTCCCTTTTGGTGGAGTAATAAAGCAATAACATGCCTGTAAATAATCGTCTCCCTGATTATCTTAAGGCATAGGAAGGCTGGTACATGAACTGTACTCCTGTCGATATTTGGGTTCCAAACCAAACAGCTTGCTGTAGTAAGTCTTCCTATGAGATGAACTCACAAAAATAAAATGACTTGCATTTGTTGTTATTTTGCTTCCTTTGTAGTTCGGGGATCACCACGAAATTTAAGAGTAACTGATGAAACAACAGATAGTTTTAAAGTTGGGTGGTCAGCTGCTCCAGGAAACGTTCTCAGATACAGGATTGCATACAGACCAGTTGCTGGCGGGGAGAGAAGACAAGTAACTGTCCCAGCAAATGAAAGGGCAACCACGCTACAGAATCTAAAGCCAGATACAAGATATGAAGTCTCTGTTACGGCTGAATACCAGTCTGGAGTTGCAGATCCCCTGACTGGCCATGGAAAAACTGAAGAAGGTAAGCAGTCAACACAGTGAAAAGGACTTTTCACTCAGGACTCAGGGACAAGGATGTGATGGCACCACTGTTAAAGATAATGAGAAGCAGTGGTAACTTCAATTAGCTCTTGGTACTTGTCACTTGTGTGACAACCATGGATTTGCAAACAAGTTTGGGTAGCCTGCATACTTTACATGTGAAAAGTTCGCTCTGAATTGAGCCTAGCTTGACAACTTCATGTTGAAGAAGAGTGGAATCAAGCTATCCTTCAAACTTCAGTAAAGCTTCATCCAACTCCTCTGGTTTAGGTGCTTATTTACCTTTAGACATCTTATTCCTCTATAGCCAATATCAAATAGGATGCTTCTGTTGATAAAATTGCTTTCATTATGGCAACCAAGAAGAGGAAGAGCCTTTTTTCATTGCAGCTCTCTGTATGTGAACAGAAGTGAGTCCGGGGGACTGGGAGACCTGGAGTGAGTAATGGAGAGGGCTGCAGTGGGACAACAAAACAAGTTCCATCACACTAGCTAGTACAATGTTGGTCATCAGCCTGTATTTTTAAATAATATTCTAAAGGGTCATTTGCTCCCTAAAGGGTACCTGTAGTCCTCCCTTTCCTCAGCTAAGATGCCACTCTCCAGATTTCTTGAGTTTGCCTTTTGGCTTCCTTGGCCATATCGAAATGCTATCTTGTGTCAGTTGATCACTTTTCTAAATGCTCTTTGTGCGATTATTAACAATATGTATCACTGATATTTCACAAAAGCCTTAAAGATAGCAAACCCCTCTTTAAGAAATTTTACAGCTAGATCTCTAATGCTTTTCATTGTATCCTGTGCAGTTTTGGGGAGGCCAAGAGACCTGAGAGTTTCTGATGCCACAACATCCTCGCTGAAATTGTCTTGGAATTCAGCACCTGGCAAAGTACAGCAGTATCTTGTAACATATACTCCAGTGACAGGAGGTGAAACTAAAGAAGTGACCTTAAGGAAAGATATGACCACCACTGTTCTCAGAGGTTTGGAGCCAGGAACAAGATATGATTTATCTGTAACAGCTCTTTATGCATCTGGAGCAGGAGATGCTCTGTCTGGACAAGGAGACACTCTTGACGGTAAAAACAGTGGCATTTTAAAAATTAATATTCTTGTGACTGAAAACATATTTGTAAATATAGTTGTCTCTTACTCCTTAGCCAAGAGTAAAAACGGGTCTACTAATGCTACGACAGTTCACAGACACTTGAGTTTTCTTTAAAAAAAAGAAAAAGAAAAAGGAAGCATGTTACTGGAGTAGGAATCTCCCAGGTTTTATTTTGTTTAAATACTGTTTTTGGATGATGGCACTTGGAGATCTGAAGTATCTCTATTTGTTTTGCCATAGTTAGTTTCTGTGGCTTTGATGGTGTGCTTCTTTATATCACCATTAATGCAAGTGTGTGTCTGAAAGACACCTCTGAAGTTGAACACCCTTATCCTTTGAGAACTGTGATATCCCAGTATTCCTTTGTACAGAGGACCTTATTTTATAAAGAGGCATCTCTTATTTGAAGAGCTGCCCAATCTGAGTCTTGTTTAAAGATAACCACCGGAATGGAAAGCAAGGGCCATAAACCTGCCCATCATAAGTTAGCTTCCACAGAGCAGACTGAGCAATTTCACAGGTCTTCGGGGCACAGCCTTCCCTATTAAAGAACAATGAATTGTGTTTCCTTAAAAAAAATATGGTAGTTAGTTTCAAAATTGCAACTATATATCAGCACCCAGCATCATGCAAATAATGTGCAAATCTATGTTATTTGGTTTCCCATTGTTTTGTTTTGTGACAGATTTCTTTTCCTTTGGTGAGGCATAGATGGCTACTCTAACTAGGGAAATGATTGTTGTATTAATTTGAAGAGGCCTGAGGTCTATTCCTGAGGAACAACCAACTTATGGGGCAAAATGGGGCACAACTTTGTGAGATCATAGCTAAGTGATAATAATATGTGCTTTCGGTACATAAGGATTCTGTATCCCTGGCATCTCTTGCATTTTTTTATAAATAAAAGGAATTCTCCAGTAGAAGGAGCAGATAATGCTTCTGCTTGTGATCTTGTGGAGCTGCTTACTAGACATGGTAGAGAAGAGGAGGGCTATATGGAGCCACCCTAAGACAACATAGATAGCTTCATATGTTTGCATTACAGTGCTCACTCCATTTTTCTGAGTGTTGTGGAAGTTCTAGAGGGGCACGGTTTACCCATGTTTCCTTGGAAGGAAGTCACTGGAGGCTTACAGCATTGTGTGAGTTTCTGTATTAATATACAGATTGATCACAAGCGGAGGCATAGTTTAAGTACTCAAACAGGCAGCCAAACCCATTCTTCCACATCAGATGATCTCTGGAGAGAGCCAGACAGCCCATCTGCTCCTAATACCTCCAGGACGTAACTCGCAGCTCTCTCCTTGATGTCTCTCATAGTCTGTGACTCATTGTTTATTTTCACACAGAGACCTAGATTATTACATCATTGTTAGTTGGGGGTGGGGAGCTACAGCCCCTTTCAAATATCTCCTAGCAGCCATTGAGAAGTCTTGCAGAAGATCCAATGATTAATAGCAGCAATTGGACATTGTTTTTTTTAAAATAAATGAGCCAAGTAACAATCTCCCTATAGCATGCACAATTATGTAAAATACCTCCCTTTACAAAACTTTAAAGATCCAAACAAGTGATTATTAAAGGACAAACATTACCCTGTAGTAGAGCAGAGGTGTGGCCATGCTTCAACTGCAGGCAGGCTTTTGATTGGACCTTTAAGAGGAAAGCAAACAAAAATCCCTCTCATTGCCCCTTCTCCTGTCTCTTCCTGCTTCCAGAAGGAAGTTTTCCATCTTGCTTTTATTCTTTTAAAGTGATTCAGTGCTAATGAACTTCTACATTTAATTTTTTCTCTCATTTTGTTGTTGCCTCTGCGGAGCCAAGGAAGTGTTTGATTTGCCAATATCCTGAAGTGGCTCTTTTCTTAACTTACTCTACAACACTGGCAAATTCATAGCAGGCAGATCAAATAAGATTGTTTGAATGTCATACAGACCTATGAGGTCTGTATGACATTTGGATGAGAGGATCATGTCAAGTGGCGTACCGGAGCTCCTAGTGACTCTATTTAGTCCACACCAGCTCACTCCAGCCAAGCCCATAGATGGCAAGCCGAGTGCCAGAGGAGACAAGGCAGCATTCTGAACTAGTCAATATTGCAATTATAAACCCAAAAAGCAAATGGTTTTTGTAGGTGGGATGAAAGAACTGTAGGCTTATGCAATCCATTTGGGTCAGCTCTCTGTCTCTAGACCCCCTAGTTGCAGTTCAGAGGCGTAGTCGACTAATGCCTTTTCCTGTGGTGGTAAGCAAGACTGTCAGGGCAATTTCAAAAGTCTGGGGGAAGGACATGCCCTCTTAATTTGGTACCCTGGGGAAAAAACCGTAGTTGCTACAGTATGTGGTAATTACAGCTCTGACTTTGGGAATATAAGAAAAGAATGAGATACACTGTCTTCAAGAGCCAAGTTTTAAAATTCAGATTCATCTGAAACAATTGAAGTGAGTATTCTGCTTCCTAGAAGTTGCTAATAATTTGGCAGTCAAAAGGTGCTAAAAGTCAGAAGGATAATTAAACCCAGAGGTCATCAGTTCTCAGTCTTGTCTTGCATGGTTCACTTTTAAGCAGAATCTTCATGGGCTACCAATATGTTTAAATTGAGAAAGCAAGGCTACATATTTAAGGTCTCTAAGTAATGCATTCTCAGTTAATAATGTAAAACTGTCTTCCTGGAAATCAAATGAAAGTCCACTGGGTTCAACATTGTTTACAAGATGTAATAGCAGACAGACTGTGGTGTACCACAAATAACTCAGAAGGTCAACAGGGGAATATATTCTAGTTTCTATCCATGTATGATGTAACTCGGGGCAATATATTGTCCTCCAGATGTTGTTGGGCAGGAACTCCCATCAGCCTAGCTAGCCTAGTCAGTGGTGAGGGATGATGTGTGTTGTTGATCAGCCACTTTTGAAGAGCCATAATGTCTCTGCCAAGGTTTAACAAGAACTGAAGTTCTCTAATTCCCCCCCACCCCACCCCATGTTATTATATAATAGGATCCATCTAGTAAATGCCATCCTGGTTTCCTTCTGGCTAGTTAATTTCATTTATTACTTTTGATCATGGTTGATCAGCTGCACATTATGGCATAGTCAGTTTAAAAAAGGAATATTTTACTTCATTGTTCTCCTTCTGATGGCTCACCTCCCCTTGGAGGTTTCCAGTGGATGCATTTGTTATTTGCTTTTCTTTTTCACAATCTGAGCCAAATCCTTGGGTCATACACTAGAAATAGGACATAATGGTAAACACAGCAATTGTAACAAGTGGAAATCCAGTAGATGGCTGACAATCAAGTGTTTCTATGAGCCACTGTTTTTCTAATCTGTTTTTCCCATATAGCGGAGGTGGTAAGAGCAGATCTGGTGAGAACGTGCTTCTGTGCCTTACGGTGTAATGTCAAATTAAAGGAACATGCTCTGTACTGTCTGCTAAATAGATTGATTTGAAACGGATACAGGATTTGGTGGGGTGAGAGGGTTTTGTTTTGTTTTTTGCAGTTCTGATAATTTACTACTAGGTTTGGCAAGTATTGCAGATGTGATTAACAGTAATCTATATAATCATTCCTTGAAACATGACAACTGATCTTTTCCTAGAAGTAAGAATTTTCTAGCACTGCCTTCAGGACATTGTATATGCTAGGTATAATGGTCTCAGGAAGTGATCAAAGCTGAGGAACTCATTTATCACTTTATGTATGTCATCTGGAACAAAAAGAACAAACATTTAATTGTAGTTTTGCAAATAACTACATCTGCTACTGAATGCCAATTATAATTCATGGAGACTGCAAAGTTAATGGTTTATCGTCTGTGGAAGTAAATTGAACATGATGTGGACCAGTGTTGTAGCAGATGGTCTGGTTGGAATACCTTTGTAAACATGTGATATAGGAATCAGATTTTGATAACTGCTCTAGGAAAAAGCATCATCCTACAGTTTAAACACATCTCTGATCAGGTGTGTGTAACCAGGTTAATATAATGAAAGTTTGATATTGACACTGAGATAGAGCTTAAATAAGAATCAGGAATTAGGATTAGTTTAACTACATATAGAGAGAAAATATGTCGGAAAATATAGTGTTGTTGTGTTCTGCTTTATTATTAAGAAATTTATAAGATTAGTTAACATGTTCAATGTGAGGGCTCATTTCTTCAGACTTTCTGCAGCCCAGCCAGCATTTACAGAGCAGGGTTAATTTATAAACTGAACTCTTCCCTCAGGTACAATCTTTGCTTGGCTTGTTCTTGTCATGCTGAATGCTTGCCCCCAGTGAGGACTTCTTTCTGGAGAGAGGGTTTCTCTTGAGCCAGCAGGACCCATCACACTAAAGGTTCTGGCTTTGTATCTTCAGTTATCTGTTTGCTGATGCCTGTCTCCTTTCCTAAGCACACTTCTTATGAAACTCTCTGTCACCATCTACTGTCCTTCTGAAAGTTTCTAGTCTTTCCCCCTTCTAGGCTCTTGTCAATCTATGAGTCTTTCTCTCCAGCCATGACATCTTCTCTTAAGTTCTACCTCTTTAACCTGCTTTCCCAGCCCCTTCTTCTTTAGCCTTCATCTTCCAGGCACTTCTCTATATGACTCCGGCTCTAACCAACTCCTGATAGTGTTATTCTCTGCTGGCCACAACTTCTAGCCCATAATGTATGGCCACTTCACAGGATGCTCTTGTATTTTTTGGTACTCAAAGACCAAGAGACACTCTTTTGCTGTGTCTCCACTTAAGTATCAATAATCCTAATTCCTCCTGCTTCTGCTTTTCAGTACAGCTGACTGGCAAAGAGCCTTCTGCCATTTTTAGAGGTCTTTATTAGCAATCAGGCCCAGGCATAATCTTTGCCTACTGATGTATAGCAGGAATGGGCAAAGTGCAGACCTCCAGAAGGTGAACTGCACTTCCCAGTGGTCCTGGCCATGATAGTCAGTGGTGAGTTGTTGTCCAGCACCATCTAGAAGGCTGCACTATGACCACCCCAATGTCCATGTTCCTCTCATGTTTTTTTTCTGGCTGAGAGATTAAATCACATTGTGAAATCTATAACTGAGCATAAATTTAAACATTGCTCCTTTTATAATATATCTATTTGTAAATATAAAATATATTGAATAATAATAAATTGTTATCTCACCATTGTACAAGGATGCTGTAAAGCAGCTTCTCTGCTCTTCCCATTGTAAGCTTAATAAAGTTTAAGAGAATCTCCTACAGATTGAATCAGTTACCAGTGGAAGTGACATTTTCTTACAATGAATTTTTTAGCATAACATAGGAACTTTATGGACATGTTTTGTGCTGTGCAGTGCTTCTGCCATACAAAGAGACTCTGTCTGCTTAGAAGATTTACTGCTGCCTCATGCATTATTTAAAATAATACATTCTTAGTTTTTTGAGACTGACATTTTCAAGATATGTTTGCCAATTGTCAGACAATCATGCCGCTTGTCTGTTCCATGGGAGTGCCACATTTCTAGGAAAAAACAAATCAACATAGAGGAAGTGGTTGACTCCACCAGAAAACTGGAAATGGCTTCATCTGAATGCTTTTAGAAAAGAACGCTGTATTGCGTAACTGTTGGGATACTTTGTAGTAAAGGAGAAGTTTTCTTTTAATGTCTGTACTGCATTTGTTTCAACTGGGCCAGTATCCTATTGAGTTTCTGCTCAGCAGAAATTTCACCAGTGTAGTAACACAGGGTTATGCCACTTGTGCAAGCTTTGCTGTTGTACGAGTGGAAGGTAGGTTTTCTTCCTGGAGATAATGGCTTGTAAACTGGCAATGCTTGTGCAAGCAGCACGATCCTGTGTTACTACCTTGATGGGACTTTCTGCTCCACAGAGGCTCAGTGAAAAGGCCTTGGTTACTACTCTAGGCAGTACTTAAAGGTATTCATGGAGCATCTGTAATACTTCATTGTGTAGTTCTGTTGGCATTGAAAGCAGAAACTTCTGGTTGTGTATATTGTGTACCCCTGGAATAAGTTTGGATGTGCTTTCGCTTCATTGTACCAGGAGATAGAAGAACTGCAAAAATGTTAGCCTTAAAAAAAGGAGCAGGAATGATGTGCCATGGGAGAATCCTACAGCAACTTCATTGTTAAATGTTTCCAAAGTGCTGCTACCTCTTCCTCTGGTCCAACAATCCACAAGCAACGCAGCAGCCCAGTGAAGTGAGAAACCAGCAGAGAATGGATGTGTATGCAGTGTAGGTGGTGATGGTATGCGGTGAGCATCATAAAAATGCCCAGCTTTCCAGTCCCTAGGGAAAAAAAACCCCCAACCCAGTATGGTTACATGCCTGGTTCTGTTGGATCCAAGTGGATCATAACAGTGGAGACATTTCTAAGTAACCCAAATAAATATCAGTAGCATTAAGTAATGGAGGACTTAGGTAAAATCCAGCAGAATCAAAGAAGAGTCTTGTGGCACTTTACAGGTTAACAAGTCTTATTTGGTATAAGTGTTTGTGGACCACAGACCGCTTCATCAGTGGGCTGCAGTTCACAAAACCTTATACCAAATACAACTTGGTAGGCTTTAAAGTGACCCAGGAATCTTTGTTGTTTTTGTTGCAAGAGACCACCCTTTCAGAAGGAGTTAAGGTATGGAAGCAGCCTCTTTTTTGTCTAAATGCCATATACATGTGTTATAGGCATTCACCTGCAAAGATCTGCGTTATTATCAGGAAAGGACAGTATTCTCCCTGGTAGCCTTACCAGCATGTGCTTTGATTGGACCAGCCTCCTCTCCTTCAGTTCATTTCTCCATGGTTGGAACCAATGGCACAGTTGTCCATTCTTTTCTGCAAGCCTCTGGTAGATATTCTTGTCTGTCCTTGTCTTTTGACATCTTTGTTGAGGACAATGCTCAGGCAAATAATTTATTCTTGTTCTGGAGGTCCCTTGCTTATTTATTTATTTTTTTGTCATTTAAGTGGTTGTACGATGATCAGCTGTGGAGATAGCTAGGTTACAAAAATAGAGATTATTTAGTTTTCTGACGCCATTTCAATGACTGTATCTGATTTTACCAAGATTTTCTTTTTGTTATGTTGATGGTCATGTGTAAAAACATGAAGAACCATTTTATGCATGCTTATTTAAAAGTAAGCCCTGTTATATTTAATGGAGCTTATATTCATACGAATCTATTTTGAACTGCACACTCAAAGACAGAGGAGAAGAATGAGTTAGATGGGCTGTAAGGAACTATGAGATAGAAAGTAGTGCAGGGAAAAGGAGAAGCCATGTGTGAATGAATTTATCTTCTGCCCCCTTGTTTTGTTACCCTTTCTCAAGAACATTCAAGGCTGTCTCTTGCTTCAAATTATTAACTTTTAATAAAGAAACTTTAGGGGTTTCTACAGCAATCTCAAAAGGTCCAAACTCATCCCCCCACACACAATGGGGAGATGATGGGATGCAACAAACTCAGTTCTCCCAAGTGCTTCATCTGGAGTTCTTCTGTCCTCAAGACTGATTCTCCCTGTTCTCCAGATTCCAAGGAGAATGTCCCAGGCATCAGTACCCACAACAGAGACATGGCATCAGTCCCCCTTTGTTCTGTGCCCTATCCATTTCTTGGATCTGTGACTATCCTCCAGGCCCCCACCTGGAGGATAGTCACCCCCTTGGGAGAAGGAATCCATTCCGCCTTTCATCTCCTTACTTTTTCCTCTTGGGCCACTTTCTCTCTTCCTCTTTTTCTTTTTCTCTGCTCCCTTTCTTCCCAGTAAGAAGACGTATGAGGAGGACACAGTCTTCCTTGTGTTATACTTTGCCAAGGAAGATGATTTATTTATTTATTTATTTAACTTATATGCCGCCCACTCTACCCAAAGGTCTCTTTGATGAGGCTGATGAACAGAAATTGCCAAAACTCTGTGGATTCTTAATTAGTCAGTTGCTGTTCTGCTGCTTATAATGGGGAAACAATCCAGTTTTGCTGAGTTTGTTAGCCTTTTTTATGTGGGAAAAATGGTAGGTTGGCACTACATTACTTATTTAACCTAAATCCGATTAGGAGGCTAAACGTTTTAGTGGGCACATAGAGTTACATTTACTTCACAGTGCCTCAGGATTCATTCATTAAGCAACTTTTGGAAATTAGCTGATTCAGATGTTGGCTTTATAGAGCTTCTGCTGAAATGATAAGGGAAATCTATGCGTCTCAAGAGTTCTGGAAAGTAATTGAGTTGTACTGAACATTTGTAGCTGTACATAGCTGTATATTTTAGTAGCAACCAGCCTTTTTCTAGTCCTAAGGTAAGAGCCAAAAACATATAGGAAAACTACTTAAATGAAGTTATTGTCTATGGCTGAAGATGATGGAAACAGTAGACAAGGAAATGGAATTTTGGAAACATTCGTCTCTACATGGAATTGGGCTTTTATAAAGTGCCCCAGATTGTTTCCATATCATCTGTTCTTTATGCTCTGGCAGTGATGAAACATCAGTGATTCCCAATACATGAATGATGGAGTCTTAATTATGTTTGGAATGATTTTTGCATTTTCATTCAATGTTAATGTCATGTTCATTTTGATTACTCTGCAAAGGAATGGCTGTAGGATGAAATCTAACAATAAGTTGCAAGTAGAGTAGGCCCCTTGAACCACTCACCAAATCCCCACTGATTTATTGGGCCTAATCTAGTTGTGATTTACTACTGGATTTCTGCCATAGAGTTGATCAGTGAGTTCTATTATTTATTTGTTTTTCAAACACATTTACAGATGTTGTGGACAAAATTCAAAAGGCAATTTGCAGCACAATTAAGAACAAGAGCAACTATAAAACATCAAAGAAATGGGGAAAAGCTGCACACACTTAAAAACAGATAAAAGCAGTGTTAGCCAGTTGGACCAAAAGTTCTCTGAAACAGAAAAGCTTCCAATATCATGCTAAAAACTAATTAGTGAGCAAACTCAGTGAATCATCCTAAGTAGTTTATTTTAAAAAAAGACAACACAATTAACAGGCTGTGTTCCTTGTGCTTGCCAAATTTACTTCTGAAGGATCTAGCAGCATTTGCAGCAGAGACACATTTGATGATCTGCACATATGGGAAACCACTGGACCTGCTTCACAATCAGTGTAATATGCTGCCAGTGGTTGGCCTTTCTCATAGCAGTGATTCCTAATCTTGGTCCCCAGATGTTCTTGGAGTGCAACTCCCAGAAATCCTGGCCAGCACAGCTAGTAGTGAAGGCTTCTGGGGGTTTTACTCTAAGAACATCTGGGGACCCAAGGTTGGGAACCACTGGTCTATAGGATAGGTTGCCTAATTCTGGATTCATGTATGGTGCATCATTGACTCAGTCCATTAGTGCATCTCACATTTCCTTAGTGCTCTAGTGGTAACGATGGGAACATCTGCCATGATTCTGTAGACCTGTTTCTTAAAATGTTTGTGAAGGAAAAACGGCAATAATGGTAAATCTGTTCTGACACATAGCTAATATTTAAACTTGTCTCTCTTAGCATATTTACTTAGAGATTAGAGGAATGTCTTCCTGTAAAGTGTGCAAAATAGGACTAGGACTCAGGAGTCTTGGGTTCAAATCCCTGCTTGGTCTTGGAAACTCATGAGTGGGGGGAGTAAATATCCTTAAATATCTCATTTACCTTGAAAAGCCTATTAGGGTCACTATAAGTCAGTTCTGACTTTACAGTGACAACAGCTACTACTATTACTACTACAACAACAATGTTATTCATAATACAGTGTCTGCCTTATGAAGCACAATGTAAGCAAGTTACATTTTTCTTCTTAGTAGGAAAGCTTTTCTCAGCAGTTTTCAGCTATTCAAGGCCTGTATTTTCCATTTAGTCTTTGTGTATTGCTTGGAAAATGGAAGTATTGTTTTGTGCGACAAAAATACAGTACATTCAATACCACATAACATACTTGGTCCACACAACTTACTTTTTTTTTCTTTTTTTTTTTGCAGTTGACATGGGCTGTATTTTATTGTGACAAATACATTAGTTTTCTCTGTTACAGCTAGTGGTGCATAATCTAGTTGAGTGTAACTGTTTGAAATATACCATTATTTTGAAAGTTTCCATTATATATTGTTAGCTGTAGTTTTTCAGAGTTAATTGTTAAAAATTGTATTATATCTGCAGATAATTTAGTACTGAGGTCATAGTGTGGCAAAAGTTTGAAGTAAAATAGCCAATGTAAAGTGGCCTGTGTGTTTATATTACATTAAAATATGGAAAGAAAAATCTTTTATTATGAGACATCTGCAAATTCTGTCAGTAGAGTTTTTCCACATTTTTTCCCCATTTGGATTACATTCATATTCTTTAGTTGAATGAAAAATCCACATTTTAAGAGCAGATGCTTTGTTCAAGAATGAAGAAAAATCTGGTGTAAGTTACTTTTCAAGTTATAAATCCAGTCCTTTGTTTTCCTCCAGGAAAACTGTTCTCTCGGGCTTCAGTTTTACACCTAAACCTTTGTTTAACTCGGGGAATTCAGTGGTATTTTCAGGACACAGGCAAAATCTCAATCTGAAGCTATAGCAAGGCAACAGAGGTTCTGGAGACCTGGAGAACCAGTAGCAATTTACTAAAATGTCGTATTGATGTCTTGAGAGCTCTCAAACCTGCTCTAAAAATACCAATAGCACGATATCTTACAGCCATCTTGTACTGTTTGTGCTGAAGTGTTAGTGATAGTCACCAGATTTTGCAGTCCTGTGTTTTTAAGCAAAGCCCTTAATAACCCACCCCCCGAAAATCTGCTTAGTACCACATAGGGCTAAGCTCTTCTATGTATGTATGTACATTTAACACATGAAAAGCATTACAGTGGAACCTCGACTTACGAACGTCCCTACCTACGAACATTTCGACTTACGAACAGCCCCGTTCGCAAAATTTTGCTTCGACTTGCGAACGGAGATTCGACTTACGAACGGAAAAAAAAACCCTTTTCTGTTTAAAAGGTGTTCTCCTGCCCTTTTTTTGACCTAAGTTCATCTTAGGTCAAAAGAAGAAGAAAAAATTTCTCCCCCTAGTGGTAGAGTATGGATTAACCGGCTTTGCATTAGTTCCTATGGGAACTAATGCCTCTACTTGCGAACGGTGCCTCTAGTTGCAAATGAAAAACAGCCAGAATGGATTAAATGGTTTTCAATGCATTCCTATGGGGAATTTTGCTTCGACTTACGAACGTTTCGACGTACGAACGCCGTTCCAATACGGATTAAGTTCGTAAATTGAGGTACCACTGTATTTCGATTTTAGGTAGCTGGGATTTGAATTTTTAAAGGGTGAATACATTAATATAGATTTTTTAAAAAAATGTCGTAGTTGCTTACTGTATTTACTGGCTGAATCTTAATCCACAATATTTCATTTTTGTTCCCATCTTGCAGAACGTGGCTCTCCTCGTGACTTGGTTACTAAAGACATAACTGATACTACTATCGGAGTATCATGGACAGCAGCTCCAGGGGCAGTTCAGTATTACAGAATTATATGGAAATCACTTTATGATGATCAGTCCGGAGGAAAAACAGTTCCTGGAAATGTAGTTGATACTGTACTGGAAAACCTTCAGCCCGAGACTAAATATAAGATTTCAGTCTTGGCTTCTTACAGAAGCGGAGAAGGAGCTCCCCTAGAGGGAGAAGCTACAACTGAAGGTAGTTAAGATACAGAATTACTGTAAGAGATAACATAAGTTTGTTTGCTTTGCTTATTTATAGCTTGTTTAAAATATTTATACTCTCCTTTGAGAGACTTCAAAGCAGTTAAAAATAACATAAACCAATAATTTAAAACCATCATTACAATATAATAATTTAAACACTTAAACATCAAAGGGAAATAATAGCATTTTACCTGTAGAATTATTTCAGTACTTTGAAAAATCATATTCTGGAGGTCAGCAATATATAGTCCAAATACTCTGCTGAAAAGGAAAGCTTTTCATCAATTTGAGGAAGACTACAGCTGAGTCTGTCCTTGGAATGAGATGGAAATGAAGAGATGGAACTGAGAGTCATCCAAAGATTAGTAGCATCAAATCCCAATAACCTGGTTAACCTCTCTGAGGAGTTTCAAACAGATATTTAATAGTTTGGGGAAGAAGACAGATCACTGCAGAACACCAGCGACAAGGCATCAGCCAGGGCCCTCACACTGCCAAGTTTTCAGGAAAGAACTGAGATCATCATCATAGAACTGCAGAGCTGGAAGGGACCGCATGGATCACTGAGTTCAGCCTTTGTCAGGCAGGCACAGTGGGGGAATTGAACTCCCAACCTTTCACTTAATGTAACTTGTCTACTGCTTCATTTTCAGTAGTAACAAAGACCATTTGAAACCAAAGATGTTCTTTTATGCTTTGTTTTAAGCTTGATCTGGCTGGGATCTTTGGTTCAGTTACAGATATAGTCCAGTAGAGTTAGGAGAAGGGGCTGTAGTGTGTCAAGCTACCCCCTTCTTCTGTACTCTCATGTTTCTAATGGCAGACCATTACTTCCCTTTCATTGGATGCTTGATATACCAGAAGCCAAGGGCTGGAAAGTGTTCCTGCATGGCTTTGAAGTTTGATGACCCAGCAGCAGAGGCTAGCTGGTCTAACAGTGCTGGGGTAATTAACATCACTACCTGCTATGGTGCCTGCTTTTATAGTTTTGAATGTTATCACCAGAAAACAGGAAGCAGTGTGGGATAAAAGCAGAGATTTCAAAGATGTAGAGAAACAGTATACCCTCTGTGGTTAGAAGTTGTTTATTAAAGTGGTGAGAGGGAGTCATTGTTCAGAGAAAGCCATTTTAATTATATATGAGTGAAGGTTCTGCGATCATGAGAAGCCAAGAAATTCTTGTCTTTCCAGAACCAAATGAAAGATGAAATTAAAACTGGATTTTCTTGAGTTAACTAAAAGACAGACTTAAAATTAGATTTTTTAAAATACTGGGGGCACCCCCCCCTCTTTCCTTTTCTTTTTCTTTCTCTGTTGCTAGTTTTAAGAAGCTATGTACCATAATTAACTTGATGTTGTAGTTTCAACCTTGGTATACTCAAATTGGGAGGAAACTGGGTTTATCCCAAACCTGGGGATTCCTTCTCATAAAAAAATAAATCCCAAGTATTAATAAATATCACTTTGGGAAGGAACTGAGGGGTCTTTCTCTGTGTGTACACAATTATGGAAGATTTCAGAATTAGTTTGCTTTGTCATCCTGTTCTGGTGCATTTGTAATGATAAATTAAGAGAAGTAATTAAATTAATTAAAATTACTCATTTGAAAAATATATTTTAAGGAACTGTTTCTTTCCCCTTTATTTTATACTGAAAAGTGTCACCAAGCTCCAGGTCATTAAGAGTGGATGATGAGAAGGAGACAACAATGAGAGTTTCTTGGCAACCTGCACCTGGAAAAGTAATCAGCTACCGTATAGTTTATCGACCCCGCAGGGGAGGAAGACAGATGGTCACGAAAGTGCCCCCAACCGCCACAACCACAGTATTGAAACGTCTCGAGCCTTTGACCACTTATGACATCTCTGTCATTCCAATGTACAAAACTGGGGAAGGAAAACATAGAAAAGGCGAAGGAACCACAGGTACAAATCTCCACTCCCATTTTGGACAACTCCTGATTTAAAAAAACATAGGTCTTCATGTCTTGAGAGTAAGCTGGACTGTCAGCAGAAATAGTTGTTAGTTTCAAAGATTGCATTGATTGGACTGATGACCAAATCAAGGTATATAAAATCTTCTGTAACCTCTGGGGGCTTTAGTCAAGAAATCAAGGTCCTGACAGATGTTTTAAAGATCTTACAGCTAAGGAATTCAGACTATAGGAGCTATTTTTGTCCTGGAGAAGAGTGGTGTAATGTGCGGGAAGGGCTAAACTCCATGGGAATTGCAAGGAATTATGAGTGTGGTAATCTGTCCATTAAGCTCTGGATAGCAAGCCTCTTTTTTTAAAAAAACCTACCAAACTCATAATCGCTTGTCGCTTCCATGAATCTTAATTAGAGATGGGGGTATTTGTATGCATATACAAATATGAATACCCCCGCACAGGTGGCGATAATGAGGGTCCAGCCCCATGGGGCCGCATGGTCCACTCACAATTCTGCTGCTGCCGCGACCTCCACGGAGCATTCCAATAACTCTGGAGATTGTGATCTGTGAGCCACTCTTCAACCTGGCAGAGGGGCTTGTCATCCCACCTCCTCCCAGGAGTGGCGAGCCAATCACGATCTCTGGAACCATTGGAAGGCTTCACGGAGGTTGCGGCAGTGGCGGAATTGTGAGTGGACCATCCGGCCCCATGGAGCTGGACCCTCGTTATCGCCACCTGTGCGGGGGTATTCATATACGAATACGAATACCCCCATCTCTAATCTTAATCCCGCCCACCCATTTCTCCTGTCTTCTTCACAGAACAAAAATGGCTGCCAGAGTTTGAATTCATTAGCTGTAAGAACTTCAGCTGGGGAAATTCTTGCAGAGTCCATGCCTACTGTTTGGCATCTCCTTTCTTTGGGGTTTGAATGTATAGTGAATGTTTCCAATCTGGGCCACTGTTTGTATTTGTTGGCATGTTCTTGTTATTTTAATAGATTTTATTATGTAGCTTGAAGTAGCTCTACCAGTATCCCATCTACTCCTGGTGATTTCTTTCCTCCAGATGCTTTGGAAATAGTTTTCGCTCCACTTTCTAAAATTGTTGTCCCTTATAATAGGATTCTTCTTCAAAGGAATCTGTCATTCTTGCATTTCTTCTGTTTGTTGTTTCCATTTTTGTTTTAAATTTTCTCTTGTTCTGATAGTATATTCATCTTGATTTTTTTTAGCATCCCTAATCTTGGTTTAAATTTCCCTTTAATTCCTTAGATATTATGGAAAAGATCTAATTTTTCCTTTTATTGTCGTTGTTTCTTCTATTGCTTTGCAACAATTATAACATTTATCTTTGTTCCTATGTGCTAGTCATGGAAAAACTGAATTTAGTTTTCCATTCTTCCATTCTTTTCCAAAACTTCCATTCTGCCACCCTTTAATTTTGTCTCTTGTCTGTTACTAACAATTATAAGAATTTCATAAACTATCTAACAAGTCTCTCTCCCCCGCACCTTCTCTCAACAGGAATAATCTTTTTGCATTGTTCCCTGAGAATATCTCTGGTTTCAGTTCACATTTTGCCTGGTTCATGGTCAATTGAATTAGAATGTGTACCTTTCATTATTTCACCTTCTCTTAAGTTTGCCCCCTACTTGCAGCCTGAAGTGGCATTTTCCATCTTGCTCATGGCAGGGTTAGGATTGTCAGATGTAGTATAAGCCATTTGTCACATGCAAACTACAGAAGCCCATGTTAATCCTTCATTAATTATAATAAAGGAATAGAAGATTAGTGAAGTGGGCACAGATAATATAAATTGAATTTATGTGGGAATCTTCTGGCTCAAACTCATATGCAGCTTTGAATTTCTTTGTTAAAATTTGTGCTTTCATTATGTTTAATTTAGAATTAACTGAAACAGAACTTGGAAAAGTTATATTGTTGGAATGTAGCTCCCAGTATCTGGTCCTGTGGGATTCTGGGAGTTATTCCCCAGAAAAAGCACTGTTTTATAGGACCAACATTATGGCAAGCAGCTCGTTTTGTAGCAGTTAGAAATTAGGGTCTTGGATATGCTGCTGTTTTTTCTTGGATTTTATTCATGGCTTAATTTGAGACAGAGCTCCAGAGAACTTCATCTCAGAAATGCTTTCAGTTCCAGCCAAGGATCATGTGCAAATTATTAATAAAAAAAATAGAATAGAGTTGAGCAGATTCCCACCAACATACGTCTGGGTTTAATGGGGAAACTGTTTCACTCTGATAGAGAGCTCAGCTTCCACACAATCTTGAACCTCTCGCTCTCCTGATATTAGACATTGAAGCAATAGTTGTGTTAAAACTTTCATTTTTGCCCCAGTGAAAAAAAGAGAGGAAGTACTCCAAAAACGACAAAAAAGCATTTTAGTTGACTTCATACTTTAAGGGCTGTGACCCAAGTCATTGATTTGGCCGTATAAAATATTGTACTGTGCTGCTCATATCCAAGAAATCAAGAGCAATGTGAATATTTCATCTTACTCTTATAGGGGAATTATAATATGTTAGAAACTAAGCAGAAGCTATCAATAGTGAGCTAGGTTGATGCTCTTTCTTCAGAAGCTCCAGTTATGAATGGCTAAGATCTATTGCTGATACAGTCATTCTGTTGCAAGGACAGTGTGGTTTAACAGGATCATATAATTAAGTTTCATTATCTGCCAGCTATGAAGTGGATGCACATTCCCTTCTTCTAAATATAGCCTTGGCAATGTACTTTTTGTTTGGGGAGTTTGAAAGGGAAGAATGCATCTGTTTCATTCCCAACCAAAATCTTTAGCTTTTGTTCTTTGAGATTAGATCGCTGTCTTTTTAAGCTAAAACAACAAACTGAACACGGGATGCCATTCAAACCAGAAACAAAGTTGGCTCAGGAGGGAAAAGATTACTTGCCAAACCGGTAGCGTATGATCTCAGCCCTGTTTAATCTGCATTGGCTGAACTGTTGGCTAATAGTTGTATAGAATTCTTGAAGACTAGCCTTACGGTGTCCTAAATAGTTTGTGTCATGATGCTTTAGAGCAAGGGAAGGAGCCTTTCACTCTTTAGATATTTTCTCCTACAAAATCCCAAACTTCAGCACTCAGAAAGGCTAATGATATGTGTTTGGTGGAGTTGTAATCCAGTACAGCTAAAGAGCCAAAGGTTTCTGACTCCTACTCTTATGGCTGGTGATGTGCTCTTTTGTGACTTGCCACAGCTATGATCAGTGGGTGGTGCCTTTTGGGTTGTTTCCAAAGTGAGAGCCCACAGGTTTTGTGGCATGTAAGGCATAAGCTGATGGGGTAGGAGTGAGAGAGCCTCCCCCTTTGTTTGCTTCTTGATAAGAAGGGCCTGTCTCCAGTGATCAAGCAGCAATTAGAAGATAGGAAGTCTCTGTGTGTGTTTCCTATAGTTTTTACACATGCAAAATTCAGCATCAGTGGCCACCGATTCCTACAGAAACTGTAGTGCCAGCAAAAGGGGAGGTTTAGCCTTTCTATTAATGCCATTTTAAAAGACTGGAAGTAGAAACTGCTTTTTGCCCTGTAGAGGAAAAATGTAGAAGTCTTTTTTCTAAAAAGCCAGTCCTGAAACATGGGGTTATCATCTGAGTACAGCAAAAGTTTAATTTCACGGTATTGCTTGACTATTTCAGCCTCCCCATTTAAACCTCCCAGAAATCTGCAGACTTCTGATTCTACCATGTCAAGCTTTCGAGTAACCTGGGAGCCAGCCCCTGGGGAAGTAAAAGGTTATAAAGTAACTTTCCACCCAGTTGGAGAAAACAGACGCCTTGGAGAATTAGTTGTGGGGCCTTATGACAACACCATTGTATTGGAAGAGCTCAGGTATTGATCATGATTTCCTTCCATTTCAATATTTCTTTCTTTAGTCATTATTCAGGCAACCATAAAAACTTGTTAGATCAGAATCACTTCCCGTAGAGAAAAAGCATGCTCATCATATAGTTCTGTTTCTATTAGTTTAGCCACTTTAGATGCCAAAGATGGGATAGAAATATCTGAAATAAATTAAATAAGCCAATGATCTAGGTGGGCTGAAAGGTAGGTTAGAAATGAAAATATAATAATATAAAATGGGTTTTAGGAGTCCTTACCTTTCTGCTGGATCATGAACAAATGTTGCCGGATGAGTTGAATATAATATTTTTCAGGTATAATGAGCATAAACCTGCTTCAGTAATATTCTTACTCATATTAGGGACATTCAGTAAATGAAATATAACTGCAAACAAATTTTTGTCTTAACCTTCCTTGTAAGGGCAAGTCAGTATAGTGTCCAGGTTAGACAGAGAGAGAAGTCCGAGCTCAAATCCCCACTTACCTAAATAGTTGTTCTTGGGGTGATCTTGGGCCAGTCATTATCTGCTGCTTACTACATAAAAGTTGTTTGAAGATAAAATGGGTGGATTAGGGAGGGCTGTATACCCTGCCCTGGGGTCCAGGGAGGAAGAGTAGGATAAAAGAGAAGTGAATGAGTCTGTGTAGGCGACATAGCCCAGTTTGATTTATATATTTTAATTATGCAGGGCAGGCACTTCCTATAAAGTCAATGTTTTTGGAATGTTTGAAGGAGGCGAAAGTACACCATTAATTGGAGAAGAAATGACCACCCTTTCAGATGCTACTGTAGTGCCAATTTTATCTACAGGTAAATATGGTCTAATGAGAAAAAAACCCAATTAAATTCATATGTAAGAACTTGTTGTGCAAAATTGATAAAATGAACTGTTTCAACTGAATTAAACAATATCGTTATCCACTTGCAGGAATCGCTGTACAACAGAAGGCCTGCTTTTCAAGGCCTATTCATAGGTCTTTAATGATTCTCATGGGCCCTTTCCCTCTGCTGCCATTTACTACACTAAACAACAGGATTTTGGCCAGTGTGACTTACTTTTGAATAAACATATATTAACTTTCCCTGCATCATGAGCATTCACAGGCCATGCTTGCAGATGAGTGCCCTAGTGCTCAGTGTTCAGTTGCTCCTATAGTGAACAGGAGCAGCTCAAAAACCTTTCAACTGTGGTGGTTTTACGGGGACATCCAATCCAGTAAAGTCTTTAATTTTGGCTAGGTCTTGTTTATACATCCTATAGCATTGTGTAGTGCCACCTGTGCAACAAGAGTGGCAGCAGAAACAGCAGCCTGCTGGTAATTAGAGTTCCTTTTTTGATTTCTGGGTCCATACAGTTTGCATGCAGTGAGACAAAGTCATGCACATCCAGAAATTAAAAGACGATTCTTTAATCAATGGCAGTCTGACGCTGGTGTCATTCCCATTGCACAGGGAGATCTTCGCAAGAGCATGCTGGCCTCTAGGTGTACCTTCCTTCCTTCCTTCTTTCTAGTTTTAAACAGCTGAACAGCAAAAAAAGTTTCAAGCAGTTGAACAACAAAATCATTAAAATCATAATAATCAATGCATTAAAATCAATACAACAAAGCATGCTACCATGTACTAGTGTGCCTTTTGCCTGTAATTTTTTTTTCCAGAAAGTCCCACAAGCATAGTATTGCAGGAGCACATCTTTCTGCTCAAGCAGCGTGGTCCTGCATTACTAGGCTGGCAGGACTTTCCACTTAGTAGAAGCTCACAAAATGGTCAGATTCAAGTGAGGAGCCCAAATGCCCACACAAGGTTTTCTGCATGCACCCCATAGATGTTCTGCCCTCCAGTCCTGCTCTAGACTCCCCCTCCCCCAGAAGACAATCCTTTAAAAGTCTTCAAGTTGAGATGTCATGTGACATGGGAGATGGCATGTGGGTGCCAAAGAGGAATTGGTGAACTTCCCATTTGATGCACAAGGATAGATATCTTCCTTTCACACATGTAGGTCTTTGATTCTGGCCAGTGCATGAACTTAAATATAATCCTATTTCCTGATTTATAATTGTGCTTATTAAAGACCAGTATTGTATTTTCTATGCAGAAGAGGATCATGCCTTTTAATTCTCAGGTACCTGGAGTAGTTCTATTCATGAATCTACAGTATTGGATCCATTATGTGGAACATAGATGAACTCACTCTTTATTTCAACTCTGATGATTTTGCCTGAGTTGACTCAATGGGATTTCTTCCATGTAAAGACCAGAAGCTATGATAGCATGGAGCCAGAAAGTTTTGCAGCTGCTAACATGATCTTCAGAGAAAAAAAAGGAGGAAGAATACATTTTGCCCTATTCAAATGGTTGTTAAAAGGATCATTTTAACCCTTGTGTCTTTTCTGCTTTGTATAAATGCACTGTGATTTCCACCATGTAGAAAGTGATGTGATCCTTATTTTTGTGCCATAAACAATGGTCCCCAACATTTTTTGTTTTTCCTCTGAAGCATTAACAACTTTGTATAAATGTTTGTTTTTGTCACTTCCTATTCTTTTGTGTGTTTATGTGTGTCTCTATAACCTATCTATGTTGTGCTTTCTTTTATATTTTTAAATGTGCAACTTCTGCACCATCTCCCTTAATTCACTGTATTTTAATATGAATTTAATATTATTTATTTCTGTATATTAAGTATATATATTAATTTCTAAAGATACTAGCTGAATAATCATCACCTGATTTTAAAAATGTTTAAGTACCTTGTTTTTTACTTGTTGAAGATACACAGTAACACAGTAATCATTAGCTACCTAATTTAAGTTCACTTATTTATTCACAAACAAAGATAAAGCCATTTGAGTAGGAATATTCTGATGAATTTTATCAGTCTGTGGAGCAGGGATAGTCCATATACACATATTCCACAACCATATTGTCTAAAACAATTATATATATATATAAACACTTTGGAAGTCATTTCCCACTGGTAGGATTATGACTTTGAACTTTTAATGCCTGTGGAAGAACTTCGATCAGATAGTTAATTGAAGCCAGCATAGCAAATAGTATAGTAAAGGACCAGGCGAAAACGGCTGTTAGTTTGGTCCAACTAACACATTCTTATTCTGATTGCTGTGACAGGCCTGGAATGTAAAACTAGAGCTGAAGCAGATATTGTGTTACTTGTGGATGGCTCATGGAGTATTGGCCGACCAAATTTTAAAACCATCCGAAGCTTCATTGCTCGTATTGTTGAAGTATTTGATATTGGTCCTGACAAAGTGCAGATTGGTGAGTCTTAAAGTGATTGGCTATTTTTTTGGGGTGTGTGTGTTTCAAGACATCTTGTAACTAAGTGATATATCTCCCCATTCTCAGCTCTTGCACAGTATAGTGGTGATCCTAGAACAGAATGGCACCTCAATGCACACAGAACCAAACAAAGTTTAATGGAAGCTGTGGCCAACTTGCCATACAAAGGAGGCAACACCTTAACAGGTAGGTATTTGCTTACTGAATAACTACACTGGGTTTATATGTTGCGTTAATACATTGCATTTTATTATTACATGTGTACTACATAATGTATTATATATCTATCATAATATACCATATTATATTATGTAATCTGGAAGGATATTCTCCGATCCCTTATATGTTAAGCAAAGCATTTTGCATATTTTCTGAACTGGGAATTTAGCTCACACATACTAAATAATTTGGAAAATATTGTAGACCTTATTGTGAAAAGGGTCATGTACAGAAGTGCCTTCATGGAAGGATAAGCAGGAGAACTACCATAAAAGACAGGGGGAAGGTTATCAGTTCATACTTATAAGCAACAATATAGAAATGGGATGAATGCAGAAGCGCTTGAGAGTATCAGAGAGAAAGCTTTGTGTTTAGATAGATAGAGAACAAGAAGTTCTTTCTAGATCTGAGTCCTGTCTCATAGGAAGAATCTGGTTCTTTATTCATTTTGTAGCAAAAGCCTGCAATAGAAAAAATGGAAACTTATGGGATCATGGACAGTCAATACAGTAACATTTGGCTCCAAATTTCTCTCAAGCAAATGATGTGTTCATACATGTGAAGAATCAGATACAGTGATGATGAGGGAAATGGAAATGCTTTCTTCCTAATCAGAACTTTAAAGTTTGTAATGGTCTGAATGTCTTGGAAGTCAAACTATATGGAAAGAATTTATTTAGAAGTTTAAGATATGCTAGTGTCATGTTGATGTGATTCTGGCAATGTTTCTCACATGCCTAGTCCAATACCTCAGCAAGACAAAAGCTAATGCATCCTTCAAGAACATGACTATAGCAGTCTAAGACTGGAAAACAATGGTTAAGAAATAATCATCCTATCTCTTTGTGTCCTTGTGGTTTTGTATGGTTATAGGGATGGCTTTGAATTTCATCTTAAGAAACAACTTTAAACCAGAAGCTGGTATGAGGCCTGGAGCTCGCAAAATTGGTGTCCTTATTACTGATGGCAAATCGCAGGATGATATTGTCGCTCCATCACAGAAACTGAGGGATCTGGGGGTGGAGCTTTATGCTGTGGGTAAGTATCATGTGGGAGAAGTAGTAAAGATGAATGTGTGCTGAAAGACCAAATCACTTCATGCACAAATACTTAAATAGTCTGGAAAATATTCCTGGGCTATATAAAAAAATGTTTCTCTTCATGATCCTTTTAAGGTATCAAGAATGCTGATGAAAATGAACTGAAGCAGATTGCATCAGACCCGGATGAAACCCATGCTTACAATGTTGGAGATTTCACACTTCTTGTTAATATTGTTGATGACCTCACTGTTAATTTGTGCAATAGTGTAAAAGGTCCAGGTATGTTTTCAGGTTTTTATTTATTTACTTCTCATCCTCCTCCTTCTGGTTTGGTTTGGTTTTTACCTTTTATATGCCTTTTCATCATTTTTATTAAAGTACCCTGTTTCCCTGAAAATAAGACCTAACCTGAAAATAAGCCCTAGTAGGATTTTTCAGGATGCTCGTAATATAAGCCCTACCCAAAAAATAAACCCCAGTTAAGTGAAACCCCACCCTCTGCCATTGTGCAGCAACCAGAAGATGACATGACTGTATTTGAATAAATGTAGATGGTTGTACATGAAAAAAATAAAACATCCCCTGAAAATAAGCCCTAATGCGTTTTTTGGAGCAAAAATTAATATGAGACCCTGTCTTATTTTCAGGGAAACAGGGTACTCATTTGGAAGTTTGCCCGATACAGCTGCTAAAAGTGAAAGTAGCTGTGCAGGACATCTGGGTTGTTCCCTTTCTTTGCTATCCATCGCCTAGAAGTTCAGCCTTCTTACAAAATGAGTTTTTCCTTTCAGTACATGAGTGTGCGTGCGCTCATGCATGTGTACACCCACGCCCACACCCCCCCATATAAGGAGAAATAATACATTTTGGACGGTAATGCACCCTAGGGGGGCTTCTCATATTATTTGCATTATCTGGTAGCTGCTACAGCAGCCCAGTTGCTATCTGCACCTGTCAGATGATATCGGATATATTGGGCCATGTCAGGTATACCAATCTGGACTCTTTCGCCACACACTGCTCTACTTTTTGGAAGTGGGGTGGGGGATACTGTCGTGTGAGCAAGTCACAATATACATTCCTCATATGTGATCCAAGGCACTGATGCTGTGGTTTTAATGCAAAGATTTTAATTGAAATGTGGATCTATGTATCTTTCAGCCCAGCATGTAACTAGATTTAGTAAGTACCTGAGACAAACTAATAAAAGCATTATATGAAATAAGGTCTTACTACAGCATTTTTTAAAAAAAAAATCTAGTTGACATATATTACTATTTTACATTTCTGATTTTCACATAGTTCCTTATCAAAACTTCCTAACATAGCCTTCCTTTTGCATGTTCCCGTGACAGGTGATTTGTCACTGCCACCCACCAACCTAGTTACTTCAGAGGTGACACCTCGTTCCTTCAGAGTGTCTTGGACTCCGCCTGCTGAGAGTGTGGATAGGTACAGGATTGAATATTATCCTGCTGCTGGAGGCACACCACAGGAGGTCAGAGTTGGAAGCCCTGTTTTACTTTTGATTTTTTTGTGTGTGTGTGTTTCTCTGTGTATTTTTAACTCTTACATTTTGGAAATGGTTAATAAAAGCATGTGCCACTTGCAGTGATTGTAAAACAGTCTTATGACATGTTAAAGGTTTCATGAACAGCGTCTACTTTATCATATGTATGAAGTGCTACTTCAGGTGACACAGGCTAGGGTCAGAAGATTGTAAGGAACAGTGTCAGATGGAATTGAAGGAAATGAATACTGAACAGGACGGACAGTGACACTTTCCGTAGCCATGGTGATTAATATAACAGGAGCTGAGTGATGATGATCTGACTCTCTCACAAAGGCTGAAATCCTCTTGGTGGAGCTGTGCAGTCATAAGTGGTGATGATGTCATCAGCTGCAGACATTAATCTTTAATTCAAGTTTCCTATTCCTCTCCCCACTCCCCAACAGGTTTCAATACTCCATAAGGAAACTTTTCAACCTAGGGAAGCCTTTGGGAGCTTTGAGATGAGGAGTCTATAATATTAAAAAAATTCACCCCTGCTGGTCCTGATCCTGGCAGCAGGATTGGTGGTGGTGATTCTTGGATATTAAAGACTCCTCCCCATCATTCTGAGGCACCCAAAGACTTCTCCAGGTCAAAAGGGAGATAGGAAGCTTTAAATTGAAGATTAATATCTGTGGCTGGTTCTGTCATCAACCATTTATGACTGCAGAGTTGCATAACAGGATGTCAGTCAAAGTGTCATTTTTAAAACTCCTTTCTCTCCTGTTTTTTCAACAGAACAGAGTTACGCTTTTATAGCAAAGGCTGTTTGGCTGATTCTTGTTGAAATCTGTCTTTGAAGTTCCTTTGCTCATGAATGGTTGCTTTGCAAGCAGTATTAGAAAGACTTCAGAGCCTGAAATGTTCCTCATGATTTTCAAATGTCCACTTGGATGGCAGATTTGCAGCTATATATTCTTCTTTTACATACAGACTGGCCTGTTTGTTTTCTGTAGACTGCAATATTGTAATATCTTATTGACAGACATGTAGGTGTATGAACCACTGATGTCCTTAGCAGCTGATGACCATCTGTTCTGGCAAGACAGGATGGCCAGTGGTGAAATCAGTCAGTGCAGTGAACTAGTCTGGCTTTGCCCCAGTCCTTCTCCAATGACACTGCAAGACTGTTCCTTAACATTAAGACTAAAATATCATACACTATTCAGGCTTTTGTGGGTAAATCCCACTTCTTCAAAACCAAGTACCAAAAGTCCAAGCATTCGTGGCTAAATGGGATTTGTCAGGAGATTATTCTTAAAGTTCTTGGCAAGATGAAATTCACCAGTGAACTGAACAACAACCTGTTATATACAATAGGCTACTATACTATCATACTTGTTTCTCTATTCAGAGAAAAAAATGTGGCCTCTATGACTGTTTCTGGCGACAGTATCCTACAGTTAAACCACAGTGCTAGAAGATGGAAAAAGGACAGGCTAAGGGATAATGTGTTCACAGGGATGCAGATTGAAACTACATTGTTTCATGTCCCATACAAAACTCAAACAAATAGAATGAGAGGTGGTTTGGAGTTACACTTTATAGCTTGGCATGTTGAAACTATGAAACTATTACTTCAGCAAAGTAATGCTGAAAAACGTTTACTAGAGCTAAAGAGAAGTGATACATATTGAGCAACCAACAATCTCTCTCTCTCTCTCTCTCTCTCTCTCACTCACACACACACACACACACACACACACACACACACACACACACACACACACACACACACACACACACACACACACACACACACACACACACACACACACACACACACACACACAGGGCTTGGAATCCACAGCTTAGCACCCCATTCTTCCCAGACATTGACACCCTAACTGACCAGACTGGACAGAGTCTTCTCTGAATCTTATGCTTATAAAGCAGGAATAAGCTAAGGGTTGGGCTAGGGTTAAGGTTAAGGTCTCACTTGACTGGTAGACCAGCCTCTCCTGTCTAATGTTATGGATTACATTATTAGGTCCTATGATAGTATTGCCAGAAAAGATAACAGAAATATTGATAATACCTCTAATCAGGCATCATGAATTATTTTTGAAACTCAAGTGATCCCATGGAAGCTGTTTATTTGAATCCTTGCCAATATATCTTAAAGATTCAGGACTACCAAATACAGACTTTGAGTCAGACATCAAGAGAATAATATTTAAAGGTTAGCATCCTGTTCCACTTCCTCTGGTGGCAAGTCACACTCGTGTACTAATGCACGCCTTGTGCAGACATTGTAGTGGAAGTGGAAATGGAGTTTCTTCATGGAAATCACTGCTGGTGGAACCAGACTGATTGTGTGTAACTGGTATGATCCTACACTACCACACTGGTGGGACATCTGTGATCAGCAAAAGCTCGGTAGGATAGGGCCAAGGGTTTTTAAGTATCAAAGTCTCATTTATCTAGTTGTATCCCTGAAGTTGATCTGGCAGAACTCAATTAAAAGCTGTAGAAAATGTAAAATCCATTGCATATTGCATGTTATAATTTTTATTACTCCTTTTATTGGTTAAGGATATACAGTATCTACACAAAAACCAACCAGCTAACCAGTATATGCAATTAAATCTACCATTCTTTTACCTTTATGCAGCTCTTTGTAAGCCGATCAGAGACTTCTACTGTTCTGACTGGCCTCAAGCCTGAAACAGAGTATGTTGTGAATGTATTTTCTGTGGTAGAAGGTACCAACAGTGAACCTCTAAAAGGCACTGAAACAACTTGTAAGTGAGAATTCCATTCTAATTATGATACCTAATCATAAGAATGACAGGAAACCACCCAGAGTAGAAAACAGAGGATGAGTTAGAAGTATGAGAGGCAAACATAACTTGTGATCCTGTCAGGTCATCTAAGTGTGGTGATTTAGTCCTAACAGTCTGTATTGCACGCTTACTAGTCTTGGATTGTACCAGTGTACACTGAATTGAGATGATAGCAATTAGTCTTGACAACTGTGTATAGTCCTCTCCAAGCAGGACAACTCTGTCTGCTGGAAGTCACTTATGACTCATCAGATTCGATACAGACCACCTGTGAGTTGTCTATCATCTTCCTGTTCTTACAAAAACAGGGAGAAAGTAAAAACAGAGCTTGTATTAAGACCCGGTAGACCAACATGCATAGTTAGTGAGCTGTGGATTGGCCACTAGTTGTATAGGGCTGGCTTGTAACAACAAGGAATACAATTTAATGAAAAGCCTTTCCAAATTCACGAACTATGCCCATCCTGCTACAAACAGCTGAAAGTGTGACTAGGATTTTGGAGGTGCAGAGTGCAATGCTTTTCTAGACTTCAGTCACTGAAGTGAGTAATATATATGATTTTACAGTGGCAATCCCTTCAGTTAGAAACCTGAATGCTTATGACATCACGTCAACCACGATGCGAGTGCGATGGCAACCTGTCAGTGGAGCAAGTGGCTATTTGCTGTTATATGAGCCTGTCAATGCCACAGTGCCAGCAACAGAAAAAGAGGTAAAAACTGAATTAAAAGAAAGGGGGAGGGGGGAGAGAAACAGTTAGATTTTCTTCCATGTACCTAAGCACTAAGACAATTTCCTGGTACATATGCATGCAACATGTTGAGCAGAGAACAATATACACAATGACATCAGTCAGAAAGTTGTAAATGCATTCTAAAACATGCAAATTACTTTAAAAAATGTAATTGTTTGAGCATTTTGTTTTCCTTTCTACTTCTTTAAACTTCCTCTCTCTTTTTACAGATGCGTATTGGATCATCAGTAAATGATGTGCAGCTGGTTGACTTGATTCCCAACACTGAATACACTTTGACAATTCATGCAAATTTTGATGATCTCATTAGTGATCCACTCACCACTCAGGAAGTCACATGTAGGAATAATGTCATTCTTGTTTTACATTTTTTCTTCTTGTTTCCATAATATTGAAGATAATTCATGCATAGCCTAATTGCTTCCATAGCTATGCCATTATTTAGTTGTTTAGTCACATTGTAAGGGCTTGGATGGCTTTCAGTTGAAAAAATTACTAAAACAGAAAATGTGATGATGATGTCCATATTCGTGCTTGAACTTCAGTCATCAAGAATCAATCCACCTTTAAACGTGTTCTGAAAATAGCTCATATGAAGTTGTTCAAGGGACAACCTCTTTTACAGTTATGTCTCATGGAAAGCATAGGCATAAGGCTTACTAGAAACAGTATTCCCCTCAGGCAATTGCTGGTTTCAAAGAGGGATCACTGTTCATAATATGTACCCTTGCCAGTTTTTTGATTGTGGAAAAAGGATCCTAAATTCAATTGCTTGTTTCAATAATAGTTGATCCTCAGTTTGTGGGATTCACCCAAGTGTTGACTTCACATTCAACAATTAGTTTATCCCTCAGCAGTAGCCAGGATGAGCAGTTGGATTTAGGCCAGGTGTTGTGGTTTGTTGCATTGTTTCAAAAGCTGTTTGCGATGTGACAATGGGAGAAAAGAAGTACATGCATGCAACTCTGTAGAAGACTTGTCTCCAGCCTCAACTCTTTAGAAGACATTTTTTTTTCATACTGTCATGGCTGAAGATGTCTCATGCTATTGTACTTTGTATTAATCCATAATATAAATGTGAATACTACATGGGCTGGGATATATTAAGATGGTTAGATTAAAGTAGGTTGAGGTATTAAGATGTATCTTTTCAGAGATAGCATTTAATCCACTTGCTGATATTGTAATTATTTGATAGTACCTTTGAGTGGAGCGAAAAGATTGTGGATCAGAGATATTACTCACAGCAGCATGAGAGTGAATTGGGAACGTGCTCCAGGAAAAGTTCAAAAATATATACTGCGATACAAAGCAGCTGAAGAACCTGATATAAAAGAGGTACATGGTGCTTTTTTTAAAATAATAGCAAATATGCCTGAGTAGCTTAAGTGGAATATTAGAATATGGCCATTTACAGGAGTGTTATTAAAGAACAGTCATGATCCTGAGTCAAAGATCTGTAAATATATCATCCCATTAAACAATCTGAGCGCTTGTGGCTGCAGTGGTACTGAGTGATGATACAGGTTATGTGGCTTAAAAGCTGGTACTGAAAGCGTTCTCAGCTTCATAGTTGCATGGCATTAAGGAATGATCATGACTGCCATATACACCTCCGAAGCAAAAGGAGCAACCTTTCAGAAATAACAAAAAAGCTTTCAGGGAATATGGATAAATGAGATGCAAGGTACCAATTTGAAAAGTTATGAGGAATGAATCACAGCAACATTGCTAAAACACGTTGGGTGTGTGGAGAAGGAAAAGCATCAAAAACATTATTTAAATTGATTGTATGAAAAAAGTGTGAGGCTTTGTATCTATAACTTTAGATAGGATCATGGAAAATTATATCTCCAAGTTAGCATGATGTCATACAGTTAATTTTTAATTTGTAAGCAGATTTTTTTTTACAGAGTTGTCCAGTGTTTTTTCAAAAAATAGGCTTTGTGAAGATTGTCATGAACTTTCCATCCTGTAGGAAAGACAAATGTGGCACTTGGTGCCCCAGGGAAAATGTGGATTTGAAATAAACCTGGTTTCTTTGTTTGCATCTAGCTGGAAGTTGATGCATCTCAGACAAGCACACTTCTCCCTGATCTGTTTTCAAAAACTCTCTATAACATCGAACTTGCTGCAGTGTACGATGAAGGACTGTCACTGCCAATAGCTGCAGAAGCTACCACTTGTGAGTCAACTTTGTTGTTTAATGGGTTTTCTTAGATTCTTATACAGATTATTTATAGAGTGTGAGTTATTTGCATTCCTACCATTAAAATGTATTATTACAAAATGTGAAGGTTTGTAAATGATAACCACACGGGCATCATATACACTTCAAACACAAACATAATGACAGCAGTCTTGTTATATACAACTCACAGCATAACTCCATTTTCAGCAATGAATTGCCAGAAATTAAAAAGTTAGATTAGGCATTTCCTGTTGCACACTGGCTGTATGACTTGGCGTACAACAGAAAATACCTGTGCTAATTTCTTAACTTGTGGCAATTCACTGCAGAAAATTATGCTGGCAGTGTTATGCTGATGTAAACATGCAGTAAGGTCAGTGACAGTATCTATGTATCTATAAGTTCTCTCTCTCTCTCTTTCTCTCTCTTTGTGTGTGTGTGTTTATATGAAGAGGTACTTTGAAGATATTTCACTGTAGATATAGGGGCATCAAGTTAGCAAACCAGTGTATTCCTAATCCATACCTGTAGGAATAAAGGGAAGCATTCATCAGTGAGGTCACAGATTCAGGCAAGAGCTATCAGGCAGACTGCCAAAAATAGCTTTGAAGTACCTCTGGCCTCTCAGACACACTACAAAGGGATGACATGAAGCCCTGTGCAGTGGGCAAGCAGGTCTGTTGCACAGTTTCTTTTGGGTATGTTGCTAGGAATCATGTCCCTGGATTTCACTGGAAAGAGCTAAGTACCACTGCCAGACCTGGGCAAAATCATTGGGTTCGGATTCACTTGGATCTCTCATATGTAAGACTCAAGAGAAATGAGAGGAGGAAAATATGCATGGCTAGGAAGCTGCCATTCTGTTTTTTCACTACCTCTTTGCAAACCATCATCCTGTCGGCTTCCATTCCACTGTATTTTGTCCACAGCAGGAGATGATAAATTATAGAATGTATCACTGTTTACTTTACCTGTTCCTTTTATCCTCTATCTCTTCCACCCTTCCACTCTTTCCTCTTGCTGTATAAATTCTTTATGCTGTCTATGCACACAGGTGAATATGCATCTCTGTGTACCCTTTCTTTAGGGCAAGTATGATCTTAAATTTACATAGGCATAAAATAGTTCCTGCTACATTCCTACCCATTCCTGCTGAAATTGTATATATTGATATTGACCTTATTCTCCATTATACTGAGCCACTGAAATGGCTTCCTGTGGGACTTGAGAAGATGCTGCTGGAGAGGATAAATATTTCTCAGTGACCAACCAGAACTACTTCTTTAGACTTAGGCATGCAGTCCTCCCATAGAGAAGAACAGTTTCAGGGACTGCTGAACGGAACACTGTTGTTTCCACCACATTTGAAATACTGTGTTGCTGGGGTGGTGGTGGTGGGTCTACTATAAAATAATACTTTCTTTTGGCCGGAGAGCTTTGTGGAATTAAGAATGAAGAATACTGGATTCAAAAGTTCTGAAAGCACAGAGACACACACTATTTTTAAAGCTGAAGATCTACCCCAGCTACAACCTGAGGAGCAAAGAACAGTCATTTAACAGATGCTCCCACTAGGAAATGTATCGCTATTGCAGTTTGGGACCTAACTAGTCTATAGTTCTAATGTGAATTGGTCGTGCAGTTTGGAATTGAGAGATTCATAGTGGGTCAGATTGTATTGGAGATGTGTTTTGTCATTGTTGACCTACTTCTCAAACACTCTGTTTAACTGGGGCAATCACCACAAAGAGATGCTGTAAATGCTTCAGGAAATCCATGAGAAGGCAAGGTTCTCTGAAAAAGACAATAATGCTGGGAAAGGTGGAAAGCAGCAGGAAAAGAGGAAGACCAAATATGAGAAGTGTATAAGCCATTCCATTAATCTACCATGTGATTTTACCTAAAACTACAATGAATTACCTAGCCTGTGTTCCTTGTGTTTTACATGTGCATTTCTAATGATGTTTAGTTACAGATGTTTTGTCCTGAGAAGCACTTACTCTTTTCCATTTTCCTCCCTGGCAGTACCTGTACCAGCACCACAAAATTTGAGAACTGACCAGGTAACGAAGACTTCTTTCAGAGCTACTTGGGAACACGGAGCACCGGACGTAGCTCTCTATAGAATAATGTGGGGGCCTTATGGCGGAACTGAAAGGCAGGAGGTAGGAATTTTTGGATTCTCCCAAGTAAACAAGCTTAAAAGCTTCTGTCTGCCTGAATTGTTGGATTGGGATCTTGCAGACCTCTGACACCTAATAAATACATTTTTATCTTAATTAAAAGCGATATATATGTCCTTCTTACTGTCAGAGTTACATGTGTTCTCAGTTACTTGGTTGAACGAAGGGCCAGGTCCACCATGCACCTGTAATTATCAAATTAGTGTGGCCTGCTGACATTCCATCTTTGGGAGTTCAGAGATAGAACTATTTTTTTCTGGGCAATGATAATGCTTTAGGAGTTTTCCCCCATGCCTGTAACCTATGGTTTGGGCTCTGTCAAGGAATCCTATTTTGCTGATAACAGTGGTGTTAGTGGTATGTTTTGATGTATTCTCGAAGGCTTTCATGACCGGGAACCGATGGTTGTTGTAGGTTTTTCGGGCTGTTTGGCCGTGTTCCAAAGGTTTTTCTTCCTAACGTTTCACCAGTCTCTGTGACTGGCATCTTCAGAGGACAGGAGTTAGAATTCTGTCTGTGTTCTGGTGTAGGATAGTTGAGTATTTGTAGCTGTGGGATCAGATTTTTGTCCTTTTCAGGAGATTGGGTGATCACCATAATCACCCAATCTCCTGAAAAGGACAAAAATCTGATCCCACAGCTACAAATACTCAACTATCCTACACCAGAACACAGACAGTGTTCTAACTCCTGTCCTCTGAAGATGCCAGCCACAGAGACTTGCGAAACGTTAGGAAGAAAAACCTTCGGAACACGGCCAAACAGCCTGAAAAACCTACAACAACCATTGGTATGTTTTGAATTAAAGGCAGTCATAATGAAGATACTGAAAAGATACAAAAAAATGTAAGCCTTTGCACTGATCCATCTGTGTTTATTGGCATTGTTGTTATGTGCTGTCAAATTGCAGCTGACTTATAGCTACTCTAATAGAATTTTCAAGGTACGTGAGATATTTAATGAGTGATTTTATCAGTGCCTCCCCCAAGTGAGTTTCCATGGCTGAACAGGATTTGAACCCATTTGTCCTGAGTTCTGGTCTAACACTGTATCCACTATGTTGTACTAGCTACACACACTGGATGTTTCAATTACGTACATATATTTGTTTGACAGAGGGGCTGTACTACAAGGGGGATAGGCTACTATAATATATCATTTCTGGGGTCATCCCCTTCTATCATTAGCTACATTCCTCTCAGTGGCTTCAGGGGGGGATGACTGTTGCTGGGATCATCCCCTCCTGAAGCCACTGTGAGAATGTACCTGAGCTCTAATCGAATAGGAATACCTGAGGAATGTGACAGATGACAGCCTTCAATCAAAAAGCCTTAATTGCCTCCTTCAGGGTGATAACTCTGCTCGTACATTGCCGGAGATGAGTACCACCTGAGGTGGTGGCTTCTGTGTTGTGAGAGGTGTAGAGTGGTAGGTGTATCCAACATGATGACTTAATTTATAAGCACCTCACAACCCCTTCTCACAGCACACAGCTGTGTCCTGCCATATAGTTTGGAAATTACCATTGTGTGCATAATATTGACAACAGATTATGCATGTTTTATGCAAAATCTGCCCTAGCCTTTTAAAAATGTTGATAATTTCTTAATGAATTCTCTAATCTCCTTTATTCTTTCTCCCCCCCTCCTTCATTTCCAAAGACTATTCTAAATGGTGATGAAAATACAATCGTTCTTGAAAATCTGATACCAGACACACTGTATGACATGTCAGTTACTGCAATTTATCCTGATGAATCTGAGAGCGATGAATTGATTGGCAGTGAACGCACATGTAAGCAATTTAGACATATGTGAGTGCATGGATTGTAATTCTAACAAGTAGAGGACATGCTTTGAAAGTAAAATCTGTTCTTTTCTTTTTTTTAATATAGTGCCCATTGTGCCAATAACAACACCAGGTAAGAGCTGGAATTTGTGACTAACCCTTTATGTATCGGGCTGCAGTACAAGGAATAGAATCAAGACCAAAATATGCAGAGATCATCATTTTCTCTTCCAGCTACCTTCTCTAGTGCCTCATGGTCATTGCTCTTGAGGTTTTTCTAAATTTCACCAGTCTTCAACAGAAGGCATAGCACTCAGAAAGCTTCAGTGCAGGTGTAGGATATCATTCACAGCACTATGAATATTGCCTCAAGTATCTGAACTTGAGCCCTAAAATTCTGCTGCCAACAGATCTAAAGTAATGCCCTACAGTGAGAGCACCATACCTAAAGTTGTCTTGGAGTACTATATAGTAGCGCCATCACCTGCTGGGCACTGAAAGAACACAAGAAAGGTGGCAGTGTCTGTAAAACCTGTGCTGCTTCTCTGTACACCGGAGATGCAGAGATCAGTGCAAACCTCACCTTCCTTTTTTGTTTTGTTTTTGTTGGAGAAGATTACTCTGAGTGCTTTTACGGGGATAGAATACTGTGATTTCTGCAGCAGCAACATGCACTGTGTTGATTAAAATTCTGTTGCACAGTTACACAAAAGGCATAACTTTTGGCAGCAAATTGGCACAAGTTAAGAAATCTTTGTAGCCATTATCTGTTGCATGCTGAGTCCTACAACTCAGTATGCTACAGATAGTGTCCATGAAGATTTCTTAATTTCCATCGATTTGCTGCCAAAATTTAAGCCTTTTGTGTAAGTGTGCAACAGGGTTTTAGCCATTGATTGTTGTAGTAGTGTAGTTGAACTTGTTTGCTACTGCTTCTTATTTAAGTTAGCTGTACTGACTTTGCAGTAATTGAACTCAGGGTAGCAGAATGTAATTACACTAATCAGGGTCTACAGAATTTTGTTTGGAACAATGCATATACACTAGGACATTTGCAGCCCCCCTCCATCTGACTGAGGTTCTTCATGGAGCTCCCCCCCCCAAAACTTCAAGGGCAAAGGACTCTTCAAAACAAGATTTAGTATGGTGCAACTGTTACTTGCGAAAGTAGAAGTTACCAAACCTTACTGTGAGCATAGTGATTTCCACGCAGGGGGAGGAACTTGCTTGGATTATTAGGATCTGCCTTTAAAAGAAATAGCAAATGTGTGCATTTAGTAAACATGTTTGTGTCAATTGGTGTGGTTCTACTCCCCATTGTCATCCTTAATATTCTACCACATTCCTATGCAATACTCTTTTGTTTCTTGTTTTATATATTATTTTGATTATGAGATCATCCTGCTCAAATTCGACATGGGTAGTTTTCCATGAGTTCTGGGCCGGCCTCCAGATACATGCATGTATTGTTCTTCAAAGTAAAGTATTATTTAAAATTAATGTTATCTGTAGTGAAGAGTAACAGGCTTGGGCTATTTTTAGGTAACAATATAGAATGATTTAATTGATAAATTTTAGTTATAATTCTTTGCTTCACAACTGTTACAATAATGTGATCGTAGTGCCAAAGAGTGGTCCGAGGAACCTTCAGGTATACAATGCAACATCTAACAGCCTGACAGTGAAATGGGATCCTGCCACAGGACGAGTACAGAGGTATAGGGTCACTTATCGACCTGCCAGTGGTGATGGTCCTGAGCAATCGGTAACTAATTTTGAAAGATTATAATTGTTATCTGGGGAAACAAGGTCTTTTCAATGCCATAGTCAACCTTCAGTTTATCAAATTACAGTTAAAGTGCAAAGCCTACACAACTTTTATGTGGAGGGACACAAAGAAAAATTATCAGAGAAGTGCTATGCTATGAGGGGCCTCCTTCTAAAGTGTAAATTTATTTCATGCCAATCATGCATAGTTTTGCATAGACTGCCATGAGTCACAACTGCATCCAGTTTATTTTGCTGTCTGTACTGACAGTAAGATTTACCACAGCTTCTTAGTGTGTGTATGGATTGTACATTCATACACCAAACAGATGAATGCACAGTCATAAGTGATCTTTTATAAACAATTTACATGCTTTTCCCTATATGGAAGTGCTTTTCATGTGGGAACTGTGTCTTGTCTTGTCCTTAATTGCCCTGTGTTGTCTGTTCAAATTCCAAAGTAAAAGTCAAACAAAGACCTTCATGTGTATGTAGGGAGTCAAAGGGAACAACGTGTAGTTCATAAGGCACTGTGGGCATCATTATATTTTGAGATAACAATGCATGTAAAATTTTCTTTGGAGAGCAGAATTAGCCCCAATGCCCTATAGCTGCAGGCTGTAGACTGGAAGATCTGTATAACATTTCGAAAAGTAACTCTGAAGAAGGAAGTGAGAAGACTTATATTGATTGACAGAGCAGTACTATATATGTATGTCTACACAGACGTAAGTCCCATTGGCCTAATCCAGTTGCTTGTTCAAGCAAAGTCAACCTATTGCATTAGCTCCTGAATCGCAAATCCACTTATATAACATCCATTGATTCAATGGGTCCACTCTAGTTGAGATTAATAATTAAATTTAGGCCACAAATCTCAGTGGGCCTTACTTCCAGGAAAGTGTGGAGGATTGCAACCTTAGGCAGACTGTACTATTTGGTCCAGAGTAGAAAAATAAAAACTGTAATGCTTGTAATGTATACAAGATGCTTTTTTTAAAAAAAGCAATTCTTTCATTTAGGTCTCTGCTCTCTCCACTTCATTTGTGTTTCATTATATTCTAGTCAACAGTAGGAGGGAGACAGACCAGTCTTGTCCTCCAGAAGCTGCAGCCTGATACACCCTATAGTGTGACGGTTTCATCCATATATGCAGATGGGGAAGGAGGACAAATGACAGGCAGAGGCAAAACTAGTAAGTAATTCAACTTTGAGTGGTTTTCTCATTTGTGAAAAGTTATGAAACAGTAACATAAAATTACTTATGAAGTCAGCAGGTTTGGGTTTCCTTTGCTCAAGTTCCCACCAGCATTTCATCCTTTTCCCTCTCCTAAATTTTTTTTAAAAAATGGAAACTTGACTGTAAAGGTCTTTTTAGACAGGTAATTACTATCTGATATGGGGGGAGGTTACCTTTCACTTCTTCATAAGTATGTGTGACAGAGACCGGAGGGGGGAACTTGTCTTGACTTTTCCAGATGTTTGCTTTATTGTATGATAAATGCACAATTCTTACTCAGCTGTTACAGGACATCCAGATTTCTTTCTTTAAGATTATTTGGCCCCATGACAGAATTTTAAAACCTGCAGTTTTTTTATTGCTAGCAAAAAGCTGTTTTCTCTCAACAAGTACATCTATTTCAGTTTAGGGCCTAGCTTGCAAAAGGTACTTTTTTGAACTATAACTCTCACTGGACCTGCTGGCTAGGAGATTCTGTGAGCTGTAGTCGAAAAAGCAACTTTTCCATCCTCTATTTTGGATTGCTGCAAATAACAGCAAGGCTAGTTACTTCCACCCCAAATGTGCCTTGCCTTTCATCTTGTCAACTCTGCTCTCCTTTTAAATAATGATGATGCACAGCTCCCCTTAAAAAAATTAAATGCAAGCAGCCAACATACTGTTATCCTAGCATTAAACTTGCCTCTCATAAAGTTATAAAAATACATTCCCTTTTATTTCGATTTCTGGTAAGTCCCTTTTCTGTCAACATTTTGAAGCTTTGCACTTCATGATTCTTGCCATCATTCGCTGGATTTCAGTCATATGTTTTAGAACAGTCATATGTTGCAGAGCTGGACAGGACCTTAATGGACCATCGAGTCCATCCCCTGTCAAGGAGGCAAAGTGGGAACTGAACTCCCAACCTCTGGCTCTGTAGCCAGATACATAAACCACTGAGCTGTCCAGCGGTTATTAGAATGTTATTTATTGCCTTGGAGTGTGTGCATATTCTTCAAAAACTATTCTGTTGATTAATTTTGCTCAGCTGTTTTGTCCCATATGCTTTGCATTGTTGGCTTAGTGTGAGAAAATTAACATTTATTAAGACAAATTACTTCTCATAATTATCTAGGTCACAAAGTCTCAAAGATAGTAGACAAATGGGCAGTTACAATTACCCAAATACATGAAAACTAAAGAGTATTTTAACTGTTTTGTATATCTGACCTTTTTTTTTTTTGCATTGTGGAAAGCAGGAAAACTGCATTCATTTCATCCTATCTTTTTGTTGTGGAGTCAGGATAGTATTTCAGCTTAACATTAGGCCTGTGAGGTATGTTAGGTCAGAAGACTGTTGCCGTTTCTACATTTGTTGATGGGAAGCAATTTGTCAAATTTCTTGCAAGTGAAGCCATGGGACAGACACTAGCTCAGTTGTGACATGAAAAGCATGACAGGCTTACCATTGGGATGGGCAAAGAAAAAGAATGGTTTAACAGGTGCTCTCTTTCCCTAAGTCTCAATGTGAGGTAAAGCAGCAGTTAAGGTTATCAGGTCTCAGGGCACAAGTCTCAGAAAACTGATTTTCTTCCCTCATCTTTAAGTGGAGGGAGAAACCTCAGGGTGGGCTATCCTAGAGGATGAGATACTTTGTGTGTGTATGTGTGTGTGTACTCAGTTGTGAGTACCATCAGGGCTCACTGTGTCAGTGCAGAGATATTTGTATGTGTGTTGAGCCCATGCAGAAGGCCAGGAACAAGGGAAGGGGCCTGGGGGGACATGCACTTGGGCCCATTGTGCAGTTTGGCCCATGGCAGGAAGTGGAATGACAGACTCATGACTCATAAGCCTTCTTGTTGCATAAGTCCTGGCCACAACAATACAAGCCCTAATAGTGGTAGGGAACCTCTCCACATATTTTGTGTACTGTGAGCATATTTTGTGGCACTCTTTTCTCTCCTTGGTCGAAGGCTCCCATATTGCTCGATTCATTGGATTTTACTCAGATTCTGTGTACTTTTACTAGGATTCCCTTCAAGCTCCTTTCCACAATGATCCAGAAGTGGTTCTGGCCCCCTTCCAAACTCTCATCTGTCACTTTCCTGTGGCATCAGAAAGGCCCACCTCGTAGTCTCAGGTTTCGACCCCGAGTCTCAAGGATGATCTGGGAACTATAGCAGCAGGAAACTTGAAGATTCCTTCAAATAGGCTTTCTTAACATGTTTTCAGTCATCAGTTTTATTCCAATGAGACAACACAGAAAATAGTTTGTGTAACAATCTTTTTATTTGCAAATGAACAGCTGGAGCAGATATTGCAGCTATTTGAAGGCCACAACAGATTCAGAGTGGGTTGGCCCATTTCCCCATTTCCAAACTGACTTATTCTTTTTAAGCTCTTTTAATACAGATGTTGGACAGACCAACATCTCCTGGTCATCTCTGTAAGTCAAGTGCTTGCTGCAGGGTGGCTGTTGGAAAAAAAAACTCTTCAGTAATCCATCAGGATATCTTTTCAGCAAGAAAGACTAGATGTAGCCACCTGGCACAATAAAGTAATGTGGTTCACAGCCACAAGGTTCTCAGAGCATGATAATGTGTTTAATGTGTTTCAGAACCTCTTAACACTGTACGGAACCTCAGAGTTTATGATCCAACGACCAGCACATTGAATGTTCGATGGGATCATGCTGAAGGGAATCCTCGTCAGTACAAAGTGTTTTATGCACCTGTGTCAGGAGGTGCAGATGAACTGGTAATGATTTTCTATTTACTTCACACCTGTTCTAATTTTTACTTGGGGTGGTTACATAATTGGTTTGGGGTATCCCTTAAGAGCTGATCTACCTCATCAGAAAAAGAACATGGTGTCGTTCCACTTAGGACTAAACCATTCAGGAGTACATGTGAGAGCTGTGCTTGCCCTTGTTTGAATGTTGTTCTCCGCATAAGCTGAAGGTGGTGGAGGTAGGGAAACCTGCTGATCTACACTGTAGATGGAGGGATATGACTGGTCATAGATGAGGTTACACATCCCTTCAGCTATCAGATTCACAGGCAGCTGATTTTCCTACACTTGGCACAATATGTGAAGGGACAGATGGCACCAGTGTCCAGGAGTAATTTTTATCAGGTAGACTGGTATGCCAGATGCTACCACCTCCAAAAAAACTGAGCTCTGTCACAGTTGCCCAGACGCTAATCACATCCCAGCTAGAGTACTAGAATGCACTCTGTGTGAGGCTACTTTTAAAGATAATCAGGGACCTTTAGCTGATGCAGAATATAATCAGCCCTTATGTGGGGCAACACATTCTAGTAACACCATTACATTATCAAATTATACTTTCTCTTTTAATAAACAACAGGCAACTGTCCCAGGGAATACAAATTATGCCGTTTTAAGGAATTTACAGCCTGACACACAATACAAAGTAACTGTGGTTCCAACTTACCCAGAAGGTGAAGGAGGTCGGATGTCTGATACTGGAAAAACTTGTAAGTATGAAAGCTAGGAGTGGTGTTCTCCCCACTCATAAAATATTAGGATTGCAGGCCACAGTTTATTATAGAGTTACATGCACTTGAACTCCTTGATTTTGAAGGCTTCAGGAATACTTTATTCTTGATTAGACTTTGACCATTGAACAAATCACTGAGATCAACCAGTGAAGGACATTTGTACATAAAGAATGTGGATGTTCACAGGGGCATGAAAGGGTATTCTCTTGCCATGCTGGGTAGAAATATAGGCTTAGATCCTTTTCAATGAAAAGGGGATTGCCACTGTGGTAAGGACTTTATACCCCAATCCCAACCATGTTTAATTGGACATACAGGCAACACTATTTAATGGAACTTGCTTTCAGTTAATTGTGTGTAAAATTGCAACTCTCAAGGGAAGATTGTTTTATAGCATAATCATATGCTCTAGTGGAGGTGACAGAGAACGGAGCAGGTTCTCCCTGTATATTTCTGAAAGACTTGCAGTAAATTGGCAAGGATTTCTGATTCCCAAATATTTAATAGTAGCAATAGTAACGTGAGGCACCTCTCTACCTCCACCTTATGATGCTGAAATCAGGGAAATGTATTATAATCTGGAGTGGACTTCGAGTTCCATCCTGGTACTCAAACAGATTTCTTTAAATTAAATTCTTTAATTTAGAAGTGGCCAACTTTAGTAGCTCTGGAGGCCAGTTTTATTCCTGCACTCCGGATCCTGCAACAGGTTGCAGCTCCTTCCTCTATGGTGCACCACTGAAATTCTGTGATGGGACAGAAACTGGAAGTGAACATTTCCCATATGCAGTTTCTTGGAAACCACATTTTACAATTTAAAACAAGGCGTATAGAGATCGGTGGAAAATTGTCCTTCTGAGGGCCAAAGTCCCCCCCTAAAAATGGTTCATTTAGCTACCACCCTCCTATTGTCATATTTGGCAGCAGGACCTCAAGCTTTGGAGTGGGGCACAAAGCTGCTGGACTGAACTACGGGTTGGAAGACATTTGCTGCAAACCCTTGCTTTCATTTTAAGTATATGTCTTTTGCACAAGGCTGTGGTTTGGCTTGTCCAAGTTCTGCCCTTTGCACTTTCCTCTCACTGAAACTTTGCATCTAATCCACCATTTTATAGCCATATCTAATACTTGGACCTACCACTTTCTTTAATATAAAACATCTTTATTATTACTTTTGATCCAGTGATGAGGGGAACACCAAGAAGCATCCAAGTTTACAACCCAACAACAAACAGCCTTAATGTCCAGTGGGAACCTGCACCAGGGCCCGTGCAGCAATATAGAGTTGTCTATGCTCCATTGATTGGTGCAAGGCCGTCAGAATCTGTAAGTCATTTAAACTCCTGTGCTTTTGCTTATGTGAGGCCTGAGGGATAATCCTTCTTATAATTATTTTTGTCTGGTGAAAATAAAATACCGTGTCTTATTCCACCTCACACTTCTGGATATGTCATATGTTTTCTCCAGATGTTTTCATCTAATTGGAGATATCAGCAAAATGAAATTACAATGGGTCATTGTTAAATGCAATGACCATGATGATTCATTAGAAAATATTGAACTACTAAACAGCTGGTTTGACCTTTTGGCTTTCTTGAATTCTGAGGGGAAAGTTAGTCAACTTATTACAGGATGTAAACCAAACTGGCCACTTGACAGCTCTCTCAGATGATTACTTGGTTTTATAAAATGTAATATATATTGAACATCCCACATGGCCAAAAGTAATTTTCTCTTATATGAATCAGACATATACAACATTTGTACATTTTAAAAAGGCACATATCACCACATTCAGAGTTGGGAAAAGTTTCTTTTTGTACTACTTCAAAATTCCCAACTAGGGGAATTCATTCAGAAGTTGTTCAATAAATAATGCTTCTATGTTCTGATGTTGTTCCCAAATATAATGTACAAATTTTCAGTATTATTATCCATAGTATCTGGGAGATTCACTGTTGTACAACTTCATACTTTATTTGAATGTGCTGCAGGAAGACTGGTGAGAAATGTTTCTAAGTGCTGGTGGCTTCCTTCAACAATTTAGTGTCTGTAAACAGTTTATCATATCGGTTGGCGCTTGGTGTAGAACAGAAATGGGCAACCTTTGGCTGTCAGATATTTCAGCCTAGAGATCCCATCAGCCCCAGTTCACAAAGTATATCTACTGATATCGAATTGTGGGAGTTGTAGTTCTGCCACTAAAATTTTGTAGAGAAGAACAACCTATTATTCATTTATTGGCTTGAATCCAGTAGCAAATCAAAACTAGAGTTGACCAATTGAATCAGAGGGGATTTGGTGAATCAGTTCCTCAATGGGCCTACTCTAGTTGTGACTTATGGTTGGATTTCAGTCATTATAACATAAACAATTTGATTATAAAACCTTTGTATGATTATAAAAAAAATAATATCTGAGCAGTTTGATTATATGAGTTATAAATGTTTAGTTATTCGTTAAAACTTTTTAAAACTATCCTTAATCCTTACCATGGTGATGTGTAACTATATAGTTAAAACAGTAAAGGTCCCCTAAATCCGAATACATCATCACAATATAACAACAATAAAGCAGCAAATAAAATAAAGCAGACAGAATCAGCTGTCACGAAAACAAGTGGAGTGTTGATGATAGTTGCATCTCCTTGACGGGAGAATATTTCATAATAATGACAACAGAACTGAAAAGGCACATTGTGACATCGAATCCATTGGAAGAAATTCTGTAGATGTGCCCTAGCCCTGAATTTGTACAGGACATTTACTTATAAAGTTGGCAGAGTGTCTGATTTCCGAAAGCCACCAATGTTATCCATAACTTCTATCAGCTGCACCAAGTAGATGGCTTTGTAAGCTACTTGCCACTGCCTACTACAGTGTCACCTAGATGGTGTTCCTCCAGAACATGGTGGATAGTTAAATGGTAGACAGTTCACAGCATTGCCTGCTGTTGTTGCCAGCACTTGAACACATCAGGAGGCGCACTGATTTGCAGAGACTATTAAAGGGCACATTGCAGTGGAGGGCTCCTGAAGTATAGCCCTGGTTAATTTAGAAAAGAATCAAGGGAAGGAGATAAAATCCTTGCCTGTTCATAGTTTTTGGAAACTGCAGCTGCAAGAAAAAGAAATAAATTCTTTGGGGCATTTGACTGAAAGAGCAAGAATGGTTGAGAAGACCTCACAAAGCTGTCTTATCATTCTCTCATGATACATACTTTTAAACTGCTAATTTTATCTTCTGTCTTGTTTTCTTCCTAGGTTGTAGTCCCAGCCAACACCCGCAATGTTTTACTAGAACGCCTGGTTCCTGACACTCCATATTCTGTAAATGTTGTTGCTTTGTATGCTGATGGAGAAGGAGATCCATCTCCTGGACAAGGGAGGACATGTAAGCAGAAACTACATGCTCTCTTGGCAGTGCTATAGTTGTGTGTTGTGAATTGTCTTATCTCATTTCTCAGTTTCCAGCACTAGACTTTATTTGGGGATCACTGACTGCTACTGCATATTTAGGGCATTTGGAGGTGGCAGCTTCCCTTCCCTACCACATGGATGCCATGCTCCTGTGCATGTGCATTAAGTACTTTTTTAAAAAAATACCAGCAAAGGGCTTAAACTAAGAATATTAAAGTTACCCAGTGTGGAGTAATGGATAGAGTGACAGACTAGAAGTCATAAGATCTTGGTTCAAATACCTACTCAGCCATGGAAACTCACTGGAGGAGGGAGTGGGACTGGTAAAACCACTCTTTAAATATCTCACTTACCTTGAAAACCCTGTTAGGGTCACTGTAAGTCAGTTCTGACTTGACGGCACATAACAACAAACTCGGAATTAAGCTAGTTCTCAAGTGAAAGGAATTTTTGGAATAGACTTATTAATGTTATCAGTGAAGAATATAAGTCAGTCTAGGACTATTGTATCTTTTAATTTTGTGTTTTCTTTCTGTCACTGTTTCTCATAGAAGAGGTTAAATTGTGCAAATTTGCTGCTGAAAGGAAAACATAAAATGACATCTTTTGAATTGCACATATTTGTTCATGGCTATATATGAATATTTATGACAGTGAATGATGATATTTGTATGTAGATGTATAGAAACTTAAAGAAACACTGATGAATGTTGGCAAATTATCTAAATATATGTCTCAAAACTGCAAATGTTTGATTTTTGTCATGGATCGTGAGTATTTTCAGCCTTCCTTTGATACAAAATCATCATAAGACAAGCTGCAGTTAAAGTCAGTTAAATAAAGTATTTCCTGCAATTAAGGAAATAATGGCTTAAACAGCAAACAAATGATATCTGGAACTCACTGTCACCAGAAACAATGTTAGCCTATTTATTTTTACCATGTAAAAAGCAGATGTAACCATTCTGCTAACCCATGACCACAATCCAGTTTTGGTTGTTAAACTGACAGAATTGCTTCCATCAACAGAGTTGTTAAAATAGTGATTCCCTCTACTCCCCAACTTTCTGTAATGTCCTCCTGACTTGCTCCAGAGCATGGTTTGGAATAGCAGAGAGAGCTCAAGGAGTGGAAGGAAGTCCTATCAGGCTAGTATGGGGGTAGTAGCACAAGACCAGATTTAGGCCATTACATTACACAACTATCTTCTAAAGTTTTAAAGTAGTGACATTAAGAAGCTAAATTTTGCATCTTCTCTGCTTAGAGTTGTAGGAAGTTCCTTCCTACAAAAATTCTCTCAAGAGGCCATGAATTCTGTTTGTCTTATGAAAACTTATGGTATTAGAGTCAGCTAATATGATACATTGAGTTTTGTTAGGGAATTTTATAGGGTGAATCCAGATGTAACTATACATAGAACAGAATCATCGAAATGAGTCACTACTAACAAGTACGATTTATTTTAATAAGTCAGGTCTAAGTATAAGTAAGTCTGGATTCAACCCCATATATGTGTTTTATGACAGCATCGTGTTGTAACAGCTGTTGCTGATCCGCTGCAGGAAACCAGACTATGCTTGTCTAAATACCATTTTATTTTGTACCTTTAATTTATTTCTTGTTTCAGTACCTCGCAGTGGGCCCAGGAACATTCGAGTCTTTGATCCTACTACAAACAGCCTTTCTGTTCAGTGGGACCACGCGGATGGCCCTGTGCAGCAGTACAGAATTATATATTCTCCAACTGTTGGAGACCCTATAGATGAATATGTAAGTGCTCCCATGGTCCATTAGAAATATATCATAGTTGACAGTTGGTTGGCTTCTGTTAATGGGACTTTTAACTTTCACTCCAGCCTTTAGTAGGGTCTCTGCATTGTCACTATATTAGGGAACTTTTCTGTGTTAATGGCAAAGTTGCATTTTTATACACTTGGGCTGAGGAACAGGTAGCTTCTCCAGATGTTTCTGGGCTCCAGATTCTGTGAGGTTCAGCCAGCATTGTCAGTGGTTGAAGATTATAGTTTTACTCAGAAAACATGTGGAGAGCCACCAGCCTTTTCGTAGGTGTTGGTGTGGTGAAAGAGAACTACCTTTTCTGTCTCCATTTGCACATTGGAAAGCTGAGTATGTACAACCATTCAAAACAAAATACAGATAATAGGTTTACTTTTTGAGGCACTGTTGCCTTTTTAATTTAATACATAGGTTTTTTTTCCTGTCCTGCCGGCATCATATCACACTTCGCTAGTGCTTCAAACTATTTACAGCAAAGAAACAAAAACTGACCTGAGGAATTACTTCTACAGTCATTGGCTTGGCTCAGGGTAGGCACATTGAAATGAGTGGAACAGAAGTAATGACTTATTTGTCCCATTGATTTCAGCAGATCTACTCCAACTATGAATACCCAATGTGTGTATGTTTTAGTCTTACTACTGTGAAGATTGTGCCCATCATGCACAATAGCAGAACTATTTTAAAGGAGTTTCCGACAAATTGTTGATTTGTTGTTTGAAAAGATAGACAAAATAATGGAAGCCTGCTTGCCTGTTAACAGCAGGGCCTTATCATTTCATGAGTACTTTTCTATCCCTGCTCCATCTCCTGCCTGTTTTGTCCTTTGCCAGACAGACTACACTTCTTTCTCTAGCCCCAGAACACCTCCTGATTAGTTTGGAAAATGAAATCAAAGTTTCTTTGCTACAGAAAGGAGCCTTCTTTCCTTTTGGTACCTTCATTGACTTAACAAGCACTGGAGTTACTGCTGCTGTAGCAGTAAGGTGTAACTTTATCCTTTAGTGGCACTTGCCTGCTCAGTATATTCTGGCTCCAGTCCAACGCAGGCAACACACAGGCTCAGCTAACTTGCTTAAGCCCATTGAAATCCTAACGCCGCATGACATGACATAACCCTAAGTGTAATATGGGTTTAGCTTTGTAATTTGAATAGGATTTACAGTCCTACATCTCTCATACTGTCCTTCTCTCTCTCTGTATGTATGTATTTCTGTGACTCTTTCATCCCGTTCAAAAGAAGGGGTGATTGGGTAGCCCAGGCACCAACCTTGATTGATTGCCATTTACATCTAATGACTGTCATGTCTGACTAATGAAATCATGAGTAGTATTGGTGGACTTTGGCTATGAATACTCTTTTTTTCTGGATTGTCAGAATGTTTACAATTTGTAACTAAGCTTCCTTCTCCACTTTTGGCAGCCTAATTTGTCTGCAACATTCTTTCAAGAGTCTATAGTGCAGCCAAATTATTTTCTCACAGGGAGGTTAATGGCATGACTTCTGCTGACTTGTGCAGAAATGTTTCTCAGTCCTATAAAAGTGCTGCATAATTGCTCATGATTGTTGCTTATTTCTGAATGATAGTATATCTTGCTACATTTTGGCACTGTACTGGGAAAATATGGGACTGAAAATGGGACTCATGCAGTTATGACATGATTCTCTACATTTCATTGTGGGAATTTCACTCACTCTGGTGGAAAATATTCACAGCAAATCTGCCCAGAATTGAAAGTACATTACAATAAAATACATTACAATAAATATGCCATGACATTTTAGTTATCACATTTAAATATTATTTGCAAACGTTTTGTGATTTTCAGCATTTCTGCATGTGTATTTAAACTCTTCAATTCTTACCTCTGCTTTTCTCCTTTGAAATTACATACTTTCCATCAAATACCTGTGTGTAAGCAGAATTCTTCGGTGTTGTGGTGAATATTTACATTTCTTCCCAACAGGCCTCACAGGCACACTCCCAAGGAGAGTCTAAATATGTAGGAAGTTACTCTTATCTGTATCAGTGCTCATCTGTATCAACAAACAAGTTCTGCCTAATTTTATCTCTTCTAGGAGCAGGCCATTTGTAAAACTACGGGTTCAGAATTGTCTATTCAAAACTATTCCATCCCAAAATACTAAAGAAGGGTCTAGCTCATAATAGTGCACAGTTGCTGGGAAAATCCAGTTCCTCGGGGTTATTTTGAAGATTGCAACTAAGCTGAGAGGGAGCCTGGGGGAGATGGGAGATGGTGTTGTCATCCCTGCTCATCCAAAACATTCTAGAGCATCAACTTTTTGAGTTATGGCTCCACTACCACTGTTTCTGTTCTGCTGACTGTAATGGAGGTTTCCCAAGTCAAGAGTCTGACACTATTTTGTAGAAAGGAAGTAAATTCTCTATCACACCTTTGGAATCACAGGAACTGCTCTGTTTTTTTCATATCCTTCTGAATAATCCAAATTTATATCTTAATTCATTCCTTTATACGGTAGAAACTATAAGGAAAAGCTTGGACATAACTATTTATAAAAATGAATTACTTTTAATTCATCACATTTTCCACTGAGGAAGCTATAACCATGTAAAATTGTAGTTCCAACAATGAGAGATAATTCCACTTCTTTTACAGCGTAACTTCTTAGTTACTTCTTTAATTATGGGGATGTGGCCTCACTAAATGGTAAAGGAAGAGCATCGTATAGTTCAAATGCTAACCTCTGCTGCAGCTTGTGCTGTTCTATTCAGAAACAATTAAAGTACCTATAAAATAACTATTCTATAACTTTGGTTACTTTTCAGAAAGCTTAATATGATGATGACTATTACAACAACTAACTGCTTTAAGGGATTTAGTATAGCTAGCTATAGCTCATTCCATTTTAAAAATTGTCAATTAGGACAAGAATCATAATGCATGATTTTAAGAATGGCCCCCCATTGCCTTAAATATCTTCTTCAGTCAGGGGTATTTCAGGAGCTGGGCTCTGATTACATGATCATTGAGTAAAAGTGTATCTGCTTGTTCAGCCCAGAGTATTCATACTACTATATTGTATACTATGTGACTGATAACTTGATTGATTATTTTTGGGTAATTTGAGTAATTTACACAACAGCAGAACTTAATTGATTCCATTTATATTCTAGACAACAGTACCTGGCAGAAGAAACAATGTATTGCTGCAGCCTTTACAGTCCGACACACCCTATAAAATTACAGTTGTGGCAGTTTATGAAGATGGAGATGGTGGACAACTGACAGGAAATGGAAAAACAGGTATGTTTGACCTGATAAAGGACTTATTTTCTTCGTTTTTGTTTTTTACGTTAAAATGCACTAAATGTTCCATATTTTTAGAACTTGATTTATACTTCTTAGAATGGAAGTGTTCTGGTTGAAAACACAGTATGAGTGTTCAAATATTTAATACTACCTTAAATCTGAAGCATGTGAACATATTGAAATGACCCAGTGCAAAGAAATCAGAATTTTCCACCCTGTTTCCCCACCCAAGGGAAAGTTAAGACAGAGAACCCTTCAGGGCTGGAATATGTATCTTTCTACTCTAAGATTATTGGAGCGTGTATTTGTTATTTTATTTCATATTTTTTTCCCATGATGCTTGATTTGGAAATTACTGTTGTGTCTGGAGCCTCTTGTGCACATGCAGTTATAGATAGATTATGCAGCTGCCAGCACTGGATGTTGTTTATCTTCCAGGAACCTGGTCTGGAAGACATTGTGTAGACAAGCATTTACACTTAATTATTCTATAGATGATCTTTATCTCTTGTTAATATTTTTTTGTTTTTTAGTTGGGCTGCTTTCTCCTCAGAACATACACATTTCAGATGAATGGTATACACGATTCAGAGTTTCCTGGGATCCGGCACCATCTCCTGTTCTTGGTTACAAAATTGTGTACAAGCCTGTAGGTAAGGTTGGAAATGTGGAGCTTATGGCATGCTAGTATATGTTTCATACTGTGTAGTGTCAGTGTGTTCCAAGAGAGAACAGTTTCAAAAAATGCTGATATGAGTGCAAAAATATTTTAAAATGATAATTATCTATTAATTGAGTCATAGTAGGCAGTACAGAGCTGTACGACTCATAAGCCATATTGTACAACATCTCTTCATAGCCTATGCAAGATTACGTATTAAAATCCTTTATTTATTTCCTTGTTATTCAAGGTTCTGATGAGCCCATGGAAGTGTTTGTTGGAGAAGTGACAGCATATACATTGCACAACCTGTCTCCTAGTACTACCTATGATGTAAATGTTTATGCCCAATATGACTCTGGACTCAGTGCACCACTCGTAGATCAAGGCACTACATGTAAGTCAAAGAATTTTCTCTCTCGTTGAGGAGCATCTTTGAAGTGGGAAGCCTTCTGGATTAGCAGATGTGAGAGGAAAAAGTTGTGACTAAATGAGGGAGTTTGGAGTGATCCATTTGTATTTAAAAGGCTGTTATTTTTGATGCAATCTATTTGCTCTCTCACTTGAACGGCCCTTCAGTTCACACAGAAGATGTTTCTTCTCCAGTGAGAAGGATCTGGACAGCACTTCAGATCACTCCAATTCCTTCCTCTTTCAATTACTGATGCCCCTTCCCCACCCTTTCCCCCACTTCTTCTCACAGCATTGTTCTGGGGCTATGACAACTTCATTTGTTGTTGTTGTTAATTTAGTAAGTGGCATAGCACTGCAGCAGTACAACCATCTAGCATGGATATTCACTTGTAATTGAAATAGTGTTGCATCACTTTGGAGAATATTTTTTTAAAAAATAGTGAGAAGAGTAAAATAGAGGAGAGGGTTTCTCTTTCAACCTTTCTACTGATACAAACCACTGCATATATCACAGGGTTGTCACTGAAGAGAACAGTGCCCACAGTGCTATTTGAGATGAACTAAGCAACCACACAGACTGCAGAACAGGATAATCAGGAGTGCTCCCAGTTGCACCAAACTGTAGGCATAGCGCTATGCCAGAAAGAAGCAGAACAGCTCATAAAAGGGGTGGGATGGATTGCTCTTACTAATACCACATATGATTGCTGGAAAAAAAGGGAAGCTGAACAGTACCAGAATTGAACCAGGTAGCAAGCTATATGCTCATCTGATTGCCCTCAAAGTGTCCCCAAAAGGAGGTCCAGTCTGTTAGAACATACCTGCCTGCAAAGCATCCTGTTATATTGGGCATTCATGGGAGAATGCTCACTCCTTAGTCATGGTGGGGCAAAAATTATAAGGTTCAAGTGTTGGCTCACTCTCATTGCTCTGTTGAGATTTTTCAATGTCACTGAAAATCAGCTGTTCCAGCTTTTCTTTAGAAACATGGAAGTGAAGAGTTGTGTTTTAAAATTGTAAATGTGATGATATGTTACTATAATGGCACCTTAGTAGTGAAACTATACATTACTTTTTTAAAAAAAGTAACTGTCCAACTTCTGCTTCTGCTGTTCTTATGCATTATGATGTAACCCGTACAAAGTTATTGTACTCTAGGGAAAAAATCTTGATGAAAAGTTGCCGTTTACATTGTTCTCTTTTTCTTGCTGGTCCTTGACCGTAATAAAATTATCCATCCATTGTTCTCTTTTCACAATAAAGATGTTTATATTTATAAGTAAAATATTACATGTGAACATGAAAAATATCTGTTTGGATACACATGTATTAAATAGGTACCAGTAATCAGTCAGCAGAGTTGGATACAGCTCCATGTTGACTGCCTAGTCAGCACCAAACTCAGTTTGGGTGCCAAATTTAATATGTGGAATGATAGTTTAGAGTGTTCAGAAGTTGTGAGTTGCAATGAGGTGAAAGAAACATCAGTGTACCTGGATAGTGCTCTTACTCCACTTACGATATTCTAAAAAGGCTCATAGCTTATAGCTAATGTCTTTGGTGAGTGCTGACTTTCAAATCATGCTATGCTTGTCCCCAATTGAATAAATCATGGCATTTATTCTTTTAATCTTTGTAGTGTACTTGAATGTCACTGATCTAACAACTTATAATGTTGGATGGGACACATTCTGCGCTAAATGGGCAGCCCATCGGTCAGCTTCTTCATACAGGCTGAAGCTAATACCAGCAGATGGTATGTATGTATTGACTTATATGTGAAATATTGATAATGTGCCACAGTTAACATGAGGAATGCAACAGAGGTCCACTTCGATTGGCTGTTTCTAAAAAACAAAAACAAAACTGTAGGTTCGCCATTGTGCCACTGTTGGTTCTATGATTTCCTTTTACTTCCTTCTTATTTCTCTTAGACTTCTCCCTGTGCTTTCATCTCAGGTTTCAAAGGCTGGGGCTGAGAAATTATATGCCTTGAGTTGGAAGCGGATTGGATTTACCTTTTGCAATTTATTCAAAGGATGCCTCATATGTTGGGTTAACACACACAGCCCTTGATAAAAAAGAGCTGTTGTTTAACTACTAAATTTTATGTTCTTTGCATTCCTTTTTTCAATATATTTCCCCTCATTTACAGAATTTTTGTCCCTCCTCTTAGAGTCTAGAAATACAGAGATATGAATAACATATTTTCCCATTATTACATAGAGAGCTCTTGTATATTGCAGGATATGTTTGAACAGATAATTTTGTAACAGTTATTCCCACAATACCTCTGCTACAAGGCCAGAAAGTTCTTTTATCTGAATTTGGGATAAATGTGGTACCTACCCTGTTTTCCCAAAAATAAGCCCTAACCTGAAAATAAGCCCTAGTATGATTTTTCAGGATCCTCGCAATATAAGCCCTACCCCCAAAATAAGCCCTAGTTAAGTTAAACCCCGCTCTCCACCATTGTGCAGCATTGTGCATCAACCAGAAGAAGATGACATGACTGTAAAATAAAACATCCCCTTAAAATAAGCCCTAATGCATTTTTGGAGCAAAAATTAATATAAGGCCCTGTCTTATTTTCGGGGAAACATGGTATGGGAATTAAGAAAATCCTTGGGCGGTTCAAAGAAAGGATTGAATTTAAATCCTCTGCATTGCACACCAGCATGTTGCCTGCTAAAAGCAGTCTTTTCACTGTGCTGTTATGGAGACCAGCTATTCCACAACTTTTCATCTTTCATGTCCTGGCACAGCTATTCACCAGCCTGCAGCCCAGATGCTCCTAGAATTTCTTTCAAGTCTTTGGAAGGCAAGGAAAAGCAGTATTGTTTTCAGCATTCTTTTTTGTCAACCATTTTCTTCACTGATATAAGTGCTTTTGCTTTCTGCTTGCAACCAGCAGTTGGGTACCCATAATGTTCTATATGATAATTATTTTACCTACCTACAGGTTCTAGAGGGCAAGAAATTACGGTGCGCGGAACAGAAACCAGTCACTGTTTTACTGGCCTTTCACCAGACACACAATACGATGCTACTGTCTTTGTTCAGACTCCAAGTCTTGAAGGGCCTCCAGTGTCTACAAGAGAAAGGACTTGTAAGTGACAGTAATAAAAGGGACAGTAATTGTACCAGTAATGTGGCATTAGTAGTAACAACAAGGACAACAACAATATTTTAAAGCATGTGGATAGAATGTGATCACATATATTTTTTTCTTGAAAATAATATTATTCTTGCTCTTGGGGAAAAAACATTATTATACTTTTCAGGAATGATGTTTTCTGCACCTTCCTGGTTGCTGAGTTCCATATATCAGCTGGGCAACATAAATAATTTTCATGGGTAGTTATACTGAGAGCATTGCTAAAATTATTTCTGCTTAATAGACACAGTGGCCAAAATTATCTTGTCTATTTATGCAAATGGCATAAATTCTGGAGGCAAGTTGCCCCAAGTTAAGAATTCACCATAGATATTACCTGTTCTGCAACTCTGTATGCAGCTGATAATGTGAACAATGGTTCTTAAATTGCCCCTAACTAAAGAGGGGCAATTCCTCTTTAAAAATTACACTATTTTTGGTTTGTCAGTGTAGCTGGATAAAGGGATTTGGGCCGGTGATGCAAAATCATGAGAACACAGTGGCCAAAATCTGTTGCACATTTTATACAAAAGACCTTACTTTTTGTGGTGAATTGTCATAAATGAAGAAATCTTTGTAGGCCTTATCTGTTGCATACGGAGTCGCACAACTCAACAAGCAACAGATAATAGCTATGGAGAGTTCTTAACTTATGGCAATTTGCCACCAAGAAGTTGTGCCTTATGCAAAACTGTAAGGATTTTAGCCACTTTGTGAACAGGGAGGGTGTAGGTTTCCATTTTGTGCACAGTTAATTGGCTGTAAATCTCACTGAAATCATGACTGAATAAACCTGCATAGGGTTGCATTGTTAGAGTTAGCAGTCCTTGGCTGTTGAAAGCCAGCTTTCTCTGCTGTAGGCCAGATTGGTTTTGACTGACTGAGCTTAAAGTGGATCACCCATTATAACCTTTGGGGTGCTCATTTTCCCCCAAGTATTGTAGACCTCAGCGACATGATTATGGATATGGTAGGCTTATTTAAAATAGTTTTGTTTTCTCCTTTTTGGACACATATCAAGAATCCAGACAATGTGGGAATATTTTCCTAAATATGCTCAAGTTCCAGTAAACTCATCAGTAAATTGAACATCTTGTCTTAATGGTGTTGTTCATCAATAAGACATTTGTAATTCTAGTTTACAAATTCAGAATATTTAACATGTAAACATGCTCATTCGTTATTATTATATCAAAAGTCTAGGTATCTTTAAGATTTGCCATTTGCTCATGTGTGATGCCTTTTGTGAACTATGCTTTCAGATAATAGGTTCTCCGTGCTGGTTGATAGATACAGATGATTTCCTTTCAATGGAACTATATTAATAATTTGAACTAGTGAGAAAATGCAGTTCTTTGTGTGCTGAAAGATTCTTCTATGTTGGACCAAGAGGCGCACTATTTGGAAACATTTTGTTTCACTTAATGACCTGTTCTGATCAAGAAGTCCCCTGTTTCAAATTAGCTGTCTTTCATCCCTTTGTAACTCTAGTTACTTTAACTGCCAGGGAACTTTAAAAAAATTGAGAGAATCAAGGTAATCAGTGTAATGATTCCTTAGTAGATGATAGATTATTTTAGTATAAGTTAGGAGTTTATTCTAGTGAATAGTACTTTATATTTCAGTTGTTAATTTTATTACTTCCGTTTCAGTAATAAAGCCAACAGAACCACCAACACAACCACCAACCCCTCCTCCACCTCCTACAATCCCACCAGCTCGAGAAGGTAAGTGCTTGATTTTAACTTATTTGTGGCATGTCTGTGGAATCCGGTTTTAAACATTACTTTTGACAAACAACTGTCAAGTGCCTTGTGCTGATTTACGACAGTACAAATTAGACTGATCATTACTTTTAGACAGCACACTATGTTCTACTCATAGCGGTGACTGGACATTTCCCTGTTCTTGTTTTATGTGTTTTTCTCTTTAAGTTGCAAATGATTAATCTTCATATTCTGTCTTGATTCCTGTTGGAATTGGGGAACATAAATTGGCAATGGTGCAAACAATGTGTGCAATCTTCCCAGCTGTCCCTCACACACCCAGACATGCACAGTTTGTGTATTTGGTTGCCCAACAGGTCATGTACCTATCTTGGTTCCCTACATGTTCTTGGACTAAAACTTCATGAAGTCTTCACCGCTAGCTATGCTGGCTAGGATTTCTCAGAGTTATAGTCCAAGAACATCTGGAAACCCAAGGTTGGGAGCCACTGACCTAGGTGTATGACTGACGCCTGGCAAAATGTACAAACTGCTTGCTTAATTGCCCTTATGCACACAGTGTTTTACAAAAGGATTTTAGCCTCTTAGTTTTAATTCTGTGTATATGTTTGGTCCATTTCAGTGTGTGAATGTATTTCTCAGAAATTGTAATAGGGACTGATGCTTTCCAGATGTTGTCTATAAGTCACAGTTTGATACATGCTATTCTTCGAATTACCTCCTGAATATTTTCATTGTCTTGTACCTGCTAAGTGACTTCTGAATGCTCTATATCTTTCAGTATGCAAGGGTGCAAAAGCAGATATCGTTTTCTTGACTGATGCTTCCTGGAGCATTGGAGATGACAATTTCAACAAAGTCGTGAAGTTTGTTTTCAACACAGTTGGAGGCTTTGATGTAATCAGCCCTGCTGGAATTCAGGTTTGTCTGTTCTCTTTGTCAAACTAGAACAGGAGACACTAACAATTCTTTTAAAAACTACTAAGTTATATGTTGGCTAAATCCACCTGGACCTCTTAAACAGATGTTTCTACACTTTCAGAGACTTTGTTCCCAGATTCTACCCTTATGCTTTCTCTTTTCATCCTTTCCCTGTGGCTATGGAGGAGGGGTACCATGTCTGTGACCCAGGTTTTGTAGATATCAACACAGTAGGAGACAGGAAGGGAGGCCCTTTGCTTCCTTAGCAATACCAAAACACCGAACATTTCATTTAGAATGAGACTGATATTCAGTGCCAACATATACATAAAGGCAAAAGCTGCTAAATGAAGTCAAAAGTGTGATTCTTGGCTTAGCAGGCAGGAATACTGTTGTGATGGCAGTACAAGTACACAAGAATTTCCTACATTTTGCCTCTTACATACTTTCCAGGTTGCCAAGTTGGCTTTTTGCATATTAGCAACTTGGTCCAGGTGGGTTGGCTGGGATCATATTCCTTGACTGTGAGATTTCTAAATTTTATGTGGCTTGAGTTCCAGACTTGTAGAACTTTGATATGGTAGACTTCATAGAGCAGCCTTCCCAGATGGGATGGGGTTGATTTTCCACCACCCTTATCCACTGGCCTTGCTCGCTGCTCTAGCTGTTAAGAGTTGTAGTCTAATACATCTGGAGGACCCTGGGCTGAGGAAAACTGCTATAGATTATTGATTCTATAATATCCTGTAAATTATAATCACAATTGCTCTGACAGCTTAACTGTTGAAAAATTCCATCACGTGGTAGCAATCTAGACAGAGCCCTTTTGTCCCCTACATGTCATTCAGGAGGTGAACCTGACTGTAATAGCTATACTTCTCAAAACTAATTTGTATATCCACTGTTCATGAGTTCTTGAAAGTCATGGGTTGCCTCTTTCTTACTTGTTTGTGTCAAGTCCTTCACTGATAGTCACTTTTTCAAAATGTTGCTATGTTGCTTAATAAAAACATAAAGTCTGTGCCAGTGAAGAATCTTTCCTCAGGATTTTCCACCTTTCAGAATGGGATGATCTTGTTTTGAGTACTGTGAGATTAATTTGTGTTCTCTGTTTCAGGTTTCCTTTGTGCAGTACAGTGATGACCCAAAATCTGAGTTTCATTTGAATACGTATGATGATAAGGCACTAGCACTGGGAGCACTTCAGAACATTCGTTACAGGGGAGGGAACACAAAAACAGGTATCATGGAATGAACTTCACTACATATTAATTTCAAATTATCAGGGTCTCTTTTTTTTTTAAAAGAACACATGATCTCTTACTACAGGATCTTGATTTTAATTTTTATTCAGGTGGTAGTGTCTGTGATTTTAAGGGTCAAACTAGATGAGGTGCTCAGTTCACCAATAGAAATGTAGCTCCTTTAAGTGGTAAAAGATATCTATGCTAGCACATTTTTTTTCACCTCTGTATCTTGCAAATTAGCTTGCTCTATTTCATGATGGGTCATCAGGAGATAAGCATGGGCTTCGCATACAGGTCTGATAGCTCAGGCATGTGGCTATAAAGAAATTCCATTTCTAGAGGACAGATGTGCTGTCAGCTTACAAAAACGATCAAAAGTCCTTATCTAGTTTGACCCCAGGAAAATCATTTCAGGGATAATCTAAAATGGATTCTGTTTCATAATTCACAGGCAAAGCACTTTCCTATATCAAAAATAAAGTCTTAACATGGGAAAGTGGAATGAGGAGAGGAGTTCCCAAGGTACTTGTTGTTGTAACCGATGGCAGGTCACAGGATGAAGTGAGGAAAGCTGCGGCTGTCATACAGCACTCTGGTAAGCAACCTTTAGGTGTCAGGGCTTAACAGGACTGTAATTTTGCTAACTTAATCAAATGGCAGATTCTCTGTTGTTCAGATGGTTGAAATATACGTAGTTTGAATCATAAGGCATCATTTCAGAGTCAGTTGTGCTTGAAGTAGAACATTAGAACCAGTGTACTTTAAAGATGGCCTTCTCTCTCACATCTGTCCATGCATTAAGATGTTCAACAGACAACCTCTTGAGGGTGCCCTGCTGTCTGAGGTGGGGTAATTTTCAAAGAGATGATCTCCTCACTGGGGGGACTCCAGTTGTGGATATCAGGGATCCTGTCAATAAGCAGGCACAAAATATGGCAAAATACGTCCAGCTTTTTTCCCCCCTAGTATGTTCCTGCACTTTTGAGCTATTATGTAATTAGCAGTCCAGTCTCAAAGAATCATTCCCTCAAGTGACACAGGTGTAGTTTTTCATTGCTTCAGATTTTCTTTGGTTGGCAAGTAGAGAAGTCCCATGACATTCTGTCTCCATGCCTCCTTGCCTACTTCAGCATCCCAAGCCTTTATTAGTCATGTGGCATAGAGGAATACGGGCTTCGCATGCAAGAGTTCAAACATTTGTATAACTGGATATAACTGACAATGGTTCTCTTACCATTCAGTTTACATCCAGACAACAAAATTTAAAAACCAAAATGGCATTTTTAATACTAACATGATAAATTCCAGTTAATAAATTGATATGAATGGTGGCCAAGTTTGCAGAGTGTGCTATAGTGTATAGACTGACAGACTACGACTTAGGAGGTCTGTGTTCAAATCCCTGCTCAGCCATGGAAACTCACTGAGGATGCAAAACAGGTAAAGTCACTCCTTAAACATCTCACTTACCTTGAAAGACCTATGAGGGTCCCTATAAGTCAGTTCTGACTTGACAAACGTAACATAACAATGGTAACTGAACACTTGCTCTTAGAGCAAAGGGGTAGAGATGTTTTTAAATATACGGTCTCCTTCAAACCAGGGGAGCAAGTATAGATGATTTGTGATGGAAAAGGATACTCCTCCCTGCATTTTGGGCTGAAGTGTCCCTCACCTGGTCTACAAGCCACCCCTGTAGTAAGATCACGTAGGAATGTTCTAACTGAAAGAATACAGTTAAATATCATAAAAAATCTTGTCCAAGGTGCTAGTACTGTGAGAACAAGAGGAGGAAGGAGCCTTCAGGAATCTGAGGATTGAGATAAAAATTAGAAGTTAAATTTTGGACAGAATAATGCTAAAGAGTGCTTTCAGTTCCCATTTTTATTAATGTATCTTCGCAGCAGTCAAAAAGTTTGCTTTTTTCCTTTCATTTTTGATTCTTGTTTAAAAATATATTTTCATGAGTTTCCATAAGATTTTTGTGTGCAGATTAGGGAAACCATTTATTGTTTTAATATAGCTGTATATGTGTTCAGCTTGTATCTGTCTTTGTGCAAACTCTACAATAAATGCTTTTTTTTTTTTTTTGCCAGAATACATTTTATCACTTTTCCTTTTCTTGGTTAATAGGCTTTATTTTTGTGACATTGGCTAAAATCCTGTTGTGCAGTTATGCAAACAGCGTAACTTTGGGAAGCAAACAGGCATAAATTAAGAAAACTCCTGAGATGTTATCTGTTGCACACCAAGTCACATGACTCACTATGCAACAGATGGCTGTGCAGATTTCTTAACTTACCTCCAGAAGTTACACCATTTGTGCAATTGCACAATCTGAGTTCAACCATTAGATTGTTTTATTGTTTCATCCTAACACAATGAATGGCTGAGCAGCTACCAAGAGGAGCATGAAGAATGATTCATGTGAACCAATGTTAACTCAATCAATATTGTATTTATAGGTTTCAGTGTCTTTGTTGTTGGTGTGGCTGATGTTGATTACCACGAACTGGCCAAAATTGCCAGCAAACCCAGTGAACGTCATGTCTTTATAGTTGATGACTTTGATGCTTTTGAAAAGATTGAGGATAACCTCATCACATTTGTTTGTGAAACAGCTACCTCAAGTAAGTAGAATATCTGCTCTATAGTCTTTTCTGACTAAGCTTACATATTTACACCTTACACGATCGCAGTGGTTAAACTGCTGTACTGCAGCCAAAACTGTGCTCACGACCTGGGGTTCAATCCCAGGTAGCTGGTTGACTCAAGGTTGACTCAGCCTTCTATCCTTCCGAGGTCGGTAAAATGAGTACCCAGCTCGCTGGGGGGGCAATGTGTAGCCTGCATAATTAACTTGTAAACCGCCCAGAGAGTGCTTGAAGCACTATGGGGCGGTATATAAGCAGCACGCTTTGCTTTATACTTCCATACATAGGTCTCATGCTTTGTGAATGCTTGGAAAGAGATTCAAGCCGAAAGCCTATACTATTTGTTTGTTTGTTTTCTATGCCACTTTGTATATGTGTGTAACACACGCACACACACACAGAGAGACATGTATAAAAATATCACTTGAGGTAGTAAAAACAGTTTAAATTAGGCTATAACAATTTAAAATTCAGTTTTATAGTGACTTTAAATTACTTATTTTATGGAACAAATGGTTTCTTAAGCTATAGCAATTTTTTTTCAGATGCTAGAACTGTTCGTTTATTACTGTGGCTGTAAAACAAACTTATAAACATGATACTCTTTCTCAGTTGTGAACTGCTAGCAAACCACTACCTATTTGTGGCTTCCCAGCTCACTGAACAGAGATATCTAATGATAGAAATGGCTGAATCAATTTTTTTTCATGAAGACTTTATATCTCTTTGATTGATAAATTTATAATTTATCTATTACATTTTATTTGTTTGTTTCAAATATTTATATCCTGCCTTTCTTCTCAAAAGGACATCTGTAACATGGACAGACATGTATCTTGGGATGGAGGGAGGCTAAAACTTTGGCCGATGGTAAAAATGTGGACTCTGGACCACCATGATATATATTTTCACACCAGTGCCTTGAGCCCTAAGAATGGGGAACTGTTGGGCTGTCAACAGCCTCTCATGTATAGATGGCTTTTCACCACATTTCATCATTTCCACTTTCAAAGCGACCCTAAAGAATGGCATATGCCCAGATTAGGAATGTGAAAAAATATCACTCATGTTTCATTTCTTGGCATGTCAGGCTGTCTTGACACAGCAAGATGACCCTGCAGAGAATCTTTCAAATATAGAAATAGCATTAAAACAGCCAGTCACCCCCCCCCCGTGTTTTCTGCATTTTGCACAAAGTGTAGCAGTACAAAATCATTGCCTTTTCCCCAAGCATGTGCACCTGCGCAATACTGTATATACAAATGGCAAACAAGAAGAACAGAGTTGTTGATAAAAAAAGATAAAAAAGTTCATTCAGTTCTATTACATTTCTTAGTTAATGCAGGAAGTCAGCATTTGCTGTATTATGTCATAATGCACTTTTTTCAGAAATGCATAAATATACTTTCATAAATCAGCAAATTTTCTCCAGCACAGACAACAAAGTCATTCCATGTTAAAATGAGGAAAAGTGATTCTGTTATTGTCTCATTTCCTATGCAAGAACAAAAGGCAGGATTTACATGCCTATAGAAAGTGACATTGGCTTCATTATGATATGATACAGTTGACAGGATGTTCAGCAGAAAGCATTGTGTGCATACACCAGGTTTGTTTGGGTGTATGCATGCAAATATTGTCTTCACCAGAGCTTCACAACATATTAGTCTATTTAACCTCTTGAAAACTTCTAAAAGATGAGATTCTACAGCAATCTTCTCCAAATTGAAGCCCCTACAGTATAATTCCCACCTGCTCTTTTATTATTTCGTCTGAATTTTTTTTTCTGTTTCAGCTTGCCCTCTCATGTACTTGGATGGATACACCTCTCCTGGTAAGAGGTTAATTATATACAAATATTCCAGCCTAGTAATAGTCTCATTTCATTTTCCTAACATTTCTCACTACTTTGTTCTCACTTTCAGGCTTTAGGATGCTGGAGGCTTATAACTTAACAGAGAAGTACTTTGCTTCCGTACCAGGAGTTTCCTTGCAGTCAGGATCATTCCCTAGCCATGTGGCATACAGGCTTCAGAAGAATGCCTTTGTCAGCCAGCCCACAACGTAAGCTCTGTTACCTCTTTTCTTGGAAAGCTTCTTGAACTGGAAAGAGTTCTTTGAGTGGCTACATGGAACAAATAATGAATGGTGTGGGTGCTTGCTGGAAGAACAGGATGAGAAATATGAACAGGAAGTGCAGAAATATGTTTAGCAATATGCTCAAAAGGATGGGCAGCCACTTTTTCATGTAATCTGCTGCTTTGTTGGTTATGCAATGCTTTGAATATTTTAGCCCTACTGTCGTTTTTCATGTCTCTGATAACATCAGAGTTGAATTCTACTCTATAAAAGTTATCTGTTTCCAAACAGGGCAATCTGAATACTTGGCCAAGGAGCATTTTATGCTGCACAGGGTGATAAATTTTTGTTGTTTAGTCGTTAAGTCGTGTCCGACTCTTCGTGACCCCATGGACCAGTGATAAATTATGATTATGTATTATTGTTACTGTTAAATTTCTGTATAGTGGAAGTATCACTGCATGAGAGCGCAGTGACGTTATTGTGCTGGTGGAGCAAATCAACATTGTTCAATTCTAAAAATGGGGGCAGCCGAAATAAAAACTATAACTTTGAAACTGGATTTCAGATCAGCACCAGATTTGGCAGAGATGTAGTAGACAGTCTGCTCTTGCGGTGTGCCAAACTTGGGGAAATTTGGGCAAATGGTTTTGAATTATGTTTTTTTTTTTAAACGTAAAACTGTTCCCACCCCTGTGCAGAAACAGGATTAAAACAGATCAAATAAATTGAAAAGACAAGTCTTGCTTATCTTGAAAGAGAATGGTTGGCCTCACTTGCTTTAAAAAAAATTGGAAGGAATCCAGGCTGCATGGGCTGAAACATTGGTGCTATAAAAAAAAAAGCCTTTCGAAAGGGTAAAACTGTTATACACTGAGCATGGATGGAACAGGCTTACCCTCAATACTGTTCCAAAGTAGGTACTTTGTTTTAGCTTTCTGGGAATTGAGATCTTGGGGGGCAGTGAAATGTCACAGTCAAAGAAACAGTCAAAAGACAAGTTTTCTTTGAAGAGTTAAAGAAAAGAAAAAAACAGCCTTGCTTTAAATAAAGTAATGGAGTGATAGTGATCCAGAAAGGGACATTTTGCCATATAGCTCAAGGGAATTAGCATACAATTTTGTGAAGTGCATTCAAAATGTTTCTCCATTACATTTCATCCTGGCTCAGTTTATTACATGACAATAGAAGAAGGATTGTCGGGGGCATTGGAATAACAAAACTCCACTCCATATTGTTTGGAGATATCCAAGATCAGCATACCAAATTCCAACGTAGATATACCAAAATCTTATACATTGCTAAGACAAAGGCATAACATTGCAGAGGACCCATAAGTATTAAAGGGCAAGCTTAGCACAAAGGAGACTCTAAGTACAATTGAGTACCTCATACTGGGTTAGAGCAACCAGTGGTATAAGAAAGTTGTACTGTATCTGTTCATTGATTGTATGCTTTATTTGCTTTACCAAAGTTGTGATAAGCCAGTTTCTCCAAGCTAGTTTCCTTATAAGGTTTCTGCTGCTATTTCCCTTCCCCCTCCATTCAGTTACTACACTTGGCACATTTCTTTCAGAAGTGTGATCTTTATGTTTCAATAGCAGGCAATATGTGGATTTGTCTCTGTGTCTGGGGTGATTACAGAGTCATTGGCAAGCCTTTGTTAGAAGAACTGGCTGGAAAATTCAGACCATGCTTCCGGAGGTGGGGTTTGAGACCCCACCCTCAACCTCACTCTTTTGCAGTTTTCCTTTGAACTCACCTCAGTTAGACCTGGCACAGTCATCTGCCATGAATGTTTTTGGACCCTTATGTACAATTTTTCTGCACTGCCCATAAAATATTGCTGCATAAACCTGAAGAAGTGGAATTTTATCTATGAAAGCTCATTGTGTGCTTGACTTTTAAGTGGTCTAATAAAGGTATTGCCTACTCTTGCCTTTGTGTAACCTTGAGGACCAAAGGCTTCTTCCTAATCCTTTCAGATCAGTGCTTCCTCTCTTCTTTGCAGGTAGTAGTTCAAAGAGACATTTCCTTTAACTACTGAACTTGATGGTTACTCTTCTACTCCTGTCCTATTCTTAAGACAGGCTGTCCTAGTTCCCTATTAGAGAAGGAACAGTTGTGTGTGTGTGTATCTATATATCTGTGTCTATATCATACTTATTTATATTCTATATCAAATAGTCACTGACACTTTAGAATGCAATATATTTCTAGCAAAAGAGTTAGAAATGAGATTGCATGTACTTCTCTAATGCTTCATGATGTTTTTCAGTTGAGTAGGATGGAATAATAGCCAGGTAGATAAATGGAAGAGCATGGAGGATTTATCTTGTCTTCACTTTCTTGTAAAAAGATGTATTTCTTAAATACAAAGAAAAGCCCTTTGGGACTTCTTTTGAGTATTCATCCGTACAGTAGTCTCCTTAAGCTATAGAAGGAAGATTTCTGTATTCTTGATCTTGAATGAATCACCATTTTATCTGCTGACTATGAATGTAATTGACCAGTTAACACACTAGTATTTCCTACAGTCTTTTCATTGTTTAAATTTTTTAACCCTTTTCTTGCATTTTTGGTGACAATTATGTTTTCCTTAATTTTTTTCCTTAATAGGGAGATTCATCCAGATGGGTTACCAAGGTCTTACACAATCATATTTTTATTCCGTCTTCTCCCGGAAACCCCTACTGAACCATTTGCAATTTGGCAGATAACAGATCGAGATTACAAACCACAAGTTGGAGTTGTTCTTGACCGTAAGAATGATTTTTCTCAGCTGTTAAAAGAAAATATGAATGGAAATTTAAAGCTACATTTCCATTTTTCCTTTTCTAGCTTTTCCATTTCAAAACTTGATTCTTGATACTAATAACTGATATTTTAATACAAGTGTTGCCAATGTGATCAATCATAGGGATCATCCAGGCATATCTTTATCAGAAAGTTTCAGACTAATCTGCCTAGCTATGTGCAATTTGCACAGTGGTTGCTTGAACGCTGTGTTTGCTAAGCTATTCCTGGTTGATGCAATCTTGTATGAAATCATTCAGGCAGTGTTTTGATGTGAGGCTTGAAAACATAATTTCTTAGGGTGCAGAGGACTGTTCTAATTTGGATAAAGATCTTGTAGTAGTTATCTGAAGTTAATGTTTTAAAGGGTATAAGAATAAAAACATTGGCTGAAATCCTGTTGCTTGCCACAGGAAGTTGCACTAGAATAGGCCCATTGAATCAGTGGGGATTTAGGGCTTGGCTAGAAAGTTCAGTTGGAGAAGCCTGGACTCGACTAAATAGGGTTGCTTAAGGTTGTGCAGAGGTCTGGTATTCCATTTGGTGGGATCTTTGCATCCACGTGGCAAATACATCTCAAACAACCTTGTTTGGCTCACTTCACTTAAGAAAAGAAAGGAGGGAAATCCCCTTTGTTGCCCTCTTGGTGTCTCCTTGTCCTTCTGGGAGGAAGCCTTCGATTTTTTCTTATGTTTTCTAAAAGGTGCAGCTCATTAACATTGCCTTAAGAGGCTTTAAAAAACTTTGCTTTCCCAATGTCATTAAGTGGCTAAACTTAATGATATTGAGAAATTGAAACTGGATGGGAAATTTATAGCAGGAAGATCTAATTTGGTTTAATCCCAACAATCACACAGGCTGAAAATGAACCAAAATGAAGTGATCATACCTGTACCTGAAAAAGAGTAGCCACTGCCTGACATGGAGCCAGAAAGGTGTGGGTAGGAATGCTCTGGGGATGGGCTAGTTCGTTTTGACAGTTACATCTTCTGGTCACTAAAGGAGTGAACCAGCCTATCTCCACAGCAGGCCAAACAGTGGGACAAATGCCTGTGTTGCCACCCCTTAGTCAGTCAACTCTTTTGTAAGTTCCGTATTAATTCAAATGGGCCTCAGGTGTGTTACATCTAGAGCTGCAGAGCTGAAAGGGACCCTGTGGATCACTGAGTTCAGTCTCTGTTAGGGAGGCACAGTGAGGAATCAAACGCCCAACCTCTGACTCTGCACTGAGCTACCCAGGAGTTCATTTTGTTTGATTAAATCTTTCCTTCCTCAGTTTTGTGGGCAGTTCATCATGAGGACAAATCCACTGGTCAAAGAAAGGGGCCTGTGTGTTTGTGTATCTCCCCTGATGGAGATCTCCTCAAGAGATTACGATGGTGGAATCTGCAGGTGTGCATGCCAAGCTCAGGGGCTGTGGCACTCATTTCACTCCCAGCTAACAGGAATGGTCACAGAGTAGCTTGTGCCATGAGGTTTCCCCACATTCCAGTCATTCCAGGTTTTCTCACAGCAAGTAGGCTGGGAGAGATGGATTGTCCCACAGTCCAGTCAGCCAGTGTTGTGGATCTTCCCTCCCTTTCATGCTGGGGCCAATGCTACATACAGCTCTAACCAAAATAAAGTTGTGGCCCTTTTTTTCCAAATAATGGTGTGGCTTTCTACACTGTGTGCATGAGCAGTTTCCTGTGCACCAGTGGCACTTGCTGCTCAGTCTGCAATTTCAGATCACTTAAGTTGGCCATGTTTTGCTGTTTCTGACCTGTTTCAAAGAATTCTGCTATTCATAAGACTAGGATAAAAACTTTATTCTGTTACTACATGTAACCAATCATTCACATTTCTGATATCTTTTCCCCATTAGCATCCAGCAGAGTGCTGTCATTTTTCAGTAAAGACAGCAGAGGAGAGATTCAGACAGTAACATTTGAAGGTGATGAAGTAAGGAAACTGTTCTACGGAAGTTTCCACAAGGTAAAACAATTATATGAAAATGGTTATGAATGGTATTTTTTCTTCAAAACAGCAAAAATCTCATCTTTGTTAGAAGTTGTAGACAGACATGACGATTTATAAATCAGTTAAAGCAAAAAACAACAACACTGTCTTTATGCCATTAATGTAACATCTGGTTATACCTCAGAACATGTCAGTTTAATCTCTGTTTGCCTAGAAGTGGGAGGCATTCATTGGGTCTACATTGAGTCCTCCTTCATACATAAGGTTGGTGCCAGAGGTTAATAAATGCAACATGAACTTGCTAAAATTCAATAGATTATGTTGTATAGGAATGGGATTTGATACTTCACTGGAGTAAATAATTAAAAGCAAAAGAGAAGAGACCCATCATTAGAGCTGGCCAGACATTGTACCCACTACATGGATCTGCATCTCTGTATCAAGTTTCTAATTGTCTGGTTAATGCATTTAGTCCAAATGAACACAGAATTTAGAGTTGGTGTGGAATGAGTTACCTGCCTCACACTCCATATGACAACAGTGCAATGGAAATTCAGGGGAAATACATTGTAGGCATGACATATGACGAGCTCTAAGAGTACACCCACTGAAAGGAATGGGAATGGCAATTAGGAAGTCTCATTCATCTGAATGGGCCTGTGCTAAGTGTGATTAACATTGGATTTAATCTCATATAACCTAATATGTGAGGAAACCAGAACATACAGAAGAGATGTCATCACAGTTGAGACATTTGTTTGTGCTCAGTATGCATGTTATGGTGCATATGCATATATTGCCTTCCAGATTCATTTCATTTAGGGACAAGTGTGTTCTTTTGCATGCTTGGAGTTATTAATTGATATCATTGATGGAAGATCACTGTAAGAACTGCTTGAAGAAGATAACTTGATGTGGGGTGTAAAGCTACATGGATCTCCCAAGTTATATATATATCGGTTCCTCAAAGTTTAGGGTATGCATATCATACCCAGCTGGTGTAGTGGTGTAGGAATAAGTGACTCCCAGCTGTAGCAAAGGAAAGAGGGGAAAACCTATAACAGTTTTGGAAAGGTGATTTTTATTTTTGAAAGAAACCATCCCATATAAAGAATATGCCAAACTTTCTCCAAAATTGTACTGAATCCTGCCAAAGTATCAAGTAAGTTTGTGGTGCTCATTCAATAAGTTATGGACTCATTCAGCAAAAAACAGCGAACTTAATCTTGGCTATTTGTGGAAAATTTGCTTTGGCAAACTTTTTTGGACCTTGAGTAGCATTGCTATAGTGATCGCTTATGCAAGTCAGTTGGGGAAAATATTGGTTTAGTAATACAGCAATTATAATCCCATCAAAGAGCTCTTATAGAAACAGATGTTTTTTATTCTTGCCATTATGAGCCAAGCTACACGTGATAGGAAGTTCTTGGATTCTCCCTTGCAACCTTTCATTTTTTTAAAAAATGAAAGTTGCAACAGGAGGTTGAAATTGCAAGCAAAGACTTGCAATGAGGAGGAAGACCTTTCCCCTTTTCTTTGCTTCTATCTCTGTGCTCAAAACTGTCTCCCAGCTGACTGCTCACCCATGGAATGGAGGGAAAATATGGCCCCCATGTCTTTTTCATCGCTAAAAGAGAAAGGCTGTTTTGCATGGACAGAATGCAGGAGATGAACTGGTCAGGCAGCTCCTCTCTTGTGCCAGTCTTCAGAAATCCTGGAAAACTGCTTTTCATTTTAAAAGACAGATGAAGAAATGCCTCTGTCATGTAACTTGTTCCTGACGCTTTGTCTTAATTCTTGTGCTATTTTGTTACTAGAAAACATTTTGTCTGATTTTATAAGTGACACGAATTATTGGTGGAAACACAAGGAGAGCTCATCCTTAACATGAGCATTAAAAAAACACACATAATGCCACACAAAAATAGTGCTCAAGGCATGGCAGAAAAGAAGGCTACCATCAATGGCAGAGCAAATATTGGGAAAAATCCTGGAGTTAAGCCAAAAGCAGATGTTAGGAGTAGCCCATAGTTGGAGGTAAAAGTGCTTTAAAGTTGTAACAAGACAATTGAGGCAGTCCTCCGAGCAAGATTTTTAGATCCATTGCTCTCTGGCCATCAAGGTTGCTCTGATAATGCCAAGGTCTGCTTTTTAGTCCAGGGGACATCTAATCATGTTACTACTTATGTTGCTTGTTTTTTACAAACTGTGATTCAAATCAGAGAGGCTATCTTCCGGGTATAGCCCACGCTTGCACCTCCTTTCCTAATTTTATATTGGTCATGGTTTTATTACTCCCTACAGTTTTTCCACCGGTCTAAAGCATTCTGTACTTTTAATGCCAATAAAGCTATGTATGTAATTGAGGCAGTCTCAGATTTCAAAGGAATCCTGTGCTTAAATTCTAAAGACCAATAATCAAACAAAACAAGCTAATTTGCATAATCCAGAGGCATGGGGGAGGGGAGGTAATGCTGTGGCAGGAGCTCACATTAATTAATCTTCCTCTTGTAATCACAGGCTGTCCATAACACTTTTCCCTGTTCTCAGTCAATATGAAGTATATTGAAATGGATAGCTCTGCCTTGGTATAAAGTGGCTTACTGTGTAACACATAATTTGTGCTATAAACATCTTCATGTAACCTCATATACTTTTCTGTGGTATACGCTAATTTCCTTCCATTTGCTGTCTTACATCAACACCATCCTTACGAGACTTTAAGTCAAACCTAATCAAACAGCCCTCATTTAATTCAGGCTTAGTCAGCCAGAAGTCAAATCATTTTTCCTCTCTTTTTAGCAAATAGCAGACCTCATATTTCAATTTATTGCTGTCTATGACAATGAACACGCAGACTGTAACTAAATGCTTGTTAAAGAGGAAGTCCTATTAGAGTGGAATTTACTTCTGTGTAATAATACCTGCCATTTTGTTGGCCATCTGAAATCATGAAGAATGAAAGAAATGTTGGGCATGCTGTGCTTGACATCAACAAGATCCTGGCCCATGAACATGAACTTCCACATACCTGAAGCTTTCTTTCATGTTGATTCAACAACAAAACCACCAGAACAGCAACAATAACAGCAGTAAGCAAACGGGGAAAAACTGAACTGAAATACCGATTCAGATCTTCAGGTGATAGAATGGTAGGGAATTGATGAGGGAATTGTATTAAACCTTTGTTGAGAAGCTGAAGACATACTTTGTAGTTTCCCATTTCTCATGCATTAGTGATTCAACTACAGTCAACCCTCGACTTACGAACGGCCCTAGTTACGAACATTTCGACTTACGAACCGCTCTGATAGAAAAATATAGCCTCGACTTGCGAACTTTATTTCGAGTTACGAACCGAAAAAAAACCCTAAGTCATCTTAGGTTAAAAGGGAAAAAAAAGAAAAAAAATTCTGCCCCTAGTGGTAGGAACGGATTAACCGGCTTTGCATTAGTTCCTATGGGAACTAATGCTTCGACTTACAAACCGCCCCTCGACCTAAGAACCAAAAACAGCCGGAACGGATTAATTGGTTTTCAATGCATTCCTATGGGAAATGCTGATTCGACTTACGAACTTTTCGACTTACAAACTTCCTTCCGGAACGGATTAAGTTTGTAAGTCGAGGGTTGACTGTATACTACTCAGCTTTTGGCTCTTGTTCTACAGTATTTTGTTATGTATGTATTCCAAGCATACCCCTTTTACTTAAACAAGGCTTTAGCAGATACTCATCTGCTCCAAAATACATAAAGCAAAAAATGAAAAAACAGTTATATACTCAGAAAGTTCTTAGTTACATTTCTTTTAAATACTTTTTCTACAGGTTCATATTGTTATAACACCCACAAGTGCTAAGATTTATATTGATTGTGATGAAATAATGGAAAAACCAATTAATGAGGGTGGAAATATCACAACTGATGGCTATGAAATACTTGGTAAACTACAGAAAGGTGACAGAAAGACAGCAGCAGTAAGTAATTTTATTAAGGAACTTTTCACATAGATGATAAATGGATGCTTGTATGTTTATGGAAAAACAGAGAGTCACTCAAAATAATCACTTGTATGATGACAAACTGTTGTTGCTAAGAATCCTCACAGTGATCCAAGTGTTTAATGTCAGTCAAGTAGAGCAAATGGGATGAAAATAACAATTAATTGCTCCTCTTTGTCAGAATACTCTTATGTAGCTTCACAAATGCTGTAACTTGTGGAGGCAAATTGCCTCAAGTTAAGAAAGCACTGTAAATATGACCAGTTTCACACTGAATATTGAGACTCGGTATCTACAGTAATTTCTTAACTTGGGGCAATTTGCCTCCAAAAGTTATGCTGTTTGTCCTATCCTAACATAACTAGGCAAGAGGATTTGGGCCTTTTGATAATGTACACTAACATATACCTCAAAATGTACATATCAGTCAGATCAGTTTTATGTCGTAAAATCAGTTCACTATTAATTAATGAAGGGAAAACATTTAATTTGAAATTGGTTACTCTCAATCATGGTATCAGTGATGAATTTCATTCAGGGTTACCATGTGATCCAAAAACTGGCCAAAATTTTATGTAGTTATGGGCAATAGCATAACTCACAGTGGCAAATTGCTGCTGATTGATGAATAACCACTTACATTCCTCATTGCAAGCCAGCCAGGTGGCTTAGCACATGACCAGGAGTTGAAGCAGGAAATTGTTAATTAGCTGCAATTTGCCACTGTGAGTTACGCCATTGCCCTTCTGCGAGTTTAACTACACCACAGGATTTTGGCTACAGCTGTGAAAAGTTGGTTAGAAAATTAACTGAATTCAAGTTAAAAGGCTATGATCAGATTCCTGTCCTCTATCAGAATTTCTCAATATTAATAACTGTTCCTCTGAAAGATATCAAGGATATCCCTGTCACATTTATTCTACAATAAAAGTTAAACTTCTATCCAGCTAGTGTGAGTATCTGCAGCAACAGGTGAGACTCAGTCATAAGAGCACTTGATTCACAAAATGTTCTTGCTGGGAAAACTAGCCCTGCTATCCGAAGCCACTTTCTCCCATCCATATATAGCAAGTATACACATTTATCTCATTAAAGAAAAGTGAGCAATTGAACTACTGCTTAAGTAATCCCTCCCCATGTTATATATAATAGTACTTTCAGTGCCATGGCTGAAAATCTACATACCAGTTAAGTGTGATTTTTACCTAGCATTACACTACATTATTATTTTCTTTAAAATTCATAGAGATAACATTAAAAACACTTGTGTTTTGTTTTCCAGTTGGAGATTCAAAACTTTGACATTGTGTGCAATGCTGTTTGGACTAGCCGAGACAGATGTTGTGATATTCCTTCTAAGGTAAATATACAGGAAACATCTTGACAATTTTAATGCCTTGTATCAACAGACTGAGCCAATCATGTCGAGAGGACTGTGGAATAATAGGCTTAAAAGGTCCTCTTTGGGAATTGCATGTGTGACTGTATGAATCATCCTGAGATTAGCAAAGCAGGAACCCAGACAGTTTATTTGACCCATATTCTAAAATTTGCTATCTGAAACTTAGCGACAGGCAGTCCATCTGTCTTCTTACATTTCACTTCAGTTTTGTCCCTTAAAGATACACAGTATTTCCAGCATATCTTAATAGGGTGATAGGTAGGGATGTTGCATTTTCAAAAGAGAGGGTTTTTAAAAAAGTGAGTTTTATCCCAAATCCAGGGTTTAATTAGTGTCTTGGCTTAGTAACATTTAGCCACGGAATAGAGTTTTTATGACAAATCTGAGCATATGTGAAAATAATGAAAAGTGCCCACCAAACAGATGCAAAGTATATTTGCCCTTGCTGAATAATCACATTCTGTTCTTGAATTTTAGGATTAAGCAACCAGGCTTCCATGGTTTGCATCATCATGGTTTCAAGGCATGCTTGAGTCCCAGTATTTCCTTTCATTCTCTGCCTCTTAAGCATGGCCCAGAACATGTTAAATCATGGATACTGAATTTTTATTAGAATTCAGAATCAGATTTGTTCTTAAAACTATTTATAGTATGGCATAAACACCAATGTGACCAGCTATTTTCCCTTCTTAACAACAAATAAATGCCTTAATTTTCAGAGGGATGAAGTGAAGTGCCCATCGTTGCCAAATGCTTGCACATGCACCCAGGACAGTGTGGGACCCTCAGGACCTCCAGGGCCTGCTGTAAGTAGACATTGATAAATGATGGTTATCAGTCATATAGCTATATTGAAAAACCAAAATAATCATTCTGATCCATGAGAAAGAAGACAACAAAATTCACATTTCAGCAGTAATTTTATAAATAATAATACTTGTGAGTTGTCGAGTCAGTTCTGACCTTTGGTGACCCTTATCGATGTTTTCTAAGTAGAGAGTACTCAGAAGTGGTTTACCATCCTCTTCTCCTGGGGGCTTTCAGGGACTGTACAGGTTGCCCAAAGCTACATAGATGGGCTTTTCTCTCAGGAGGCACAAGAGGAAATTGAATCCCCAATTTAGGACTGGCCAAAACACCACAAAACTGTGTACATTTTCAAGTTCTCCAGAACTATTTATCAGGCTGGGTGGTAGATGGGGGTGGGGGGTGGGGGAAGGCCATGAGGTATTTATGGCACCAGGAGTGAATGATAGTTGAAGGCAAGCATTTCTCTTTTTGCACTGCTGTCTGGAGCCAAGTAAACGTTGATATAGTCACAACAATTAATTACTGATTTTCTATCATTGTTTCTTAAGCCATGAATGGGTCTGAGAAGATTGTTCTTAATGATATGAATCAATCTTCCATGGTGTTTGGGCTGTTCATGTATTGATATGATAACACATTTTCAGTAGCACAAACATGGGAAAAAAAACAACCAGAGGAGTTAGGTGAAGTGGGAAAAGCCTGAAGAACTTATTGCAAGGGGAAATATTTTCCTTATTGCCATATTTAATAGCTTTTCTTACTCCCAGTCACATCAATGAAGAGGGTAAAATTCATTAGATCAGGTAGATATACTTTCAGTTGAGTTTATTTTACCTCCTAGAAGGCAGTTAAAGGATGGGAAAAGAGAAAAAAAGTGAATGTACTGGAGAAGTGCATCTGGTTCAAAGTGGATTTTAAAAAGTAAGATGATGATATTGAAACTGTGTGTTGCAAAATGGCTGTGGATTCTCTTACACCATCATTAACATTTTTATTTTTCAAAGTGTTACATGTGCGTAGAGAGTATGCATGTCTATGTAAGTCTATATGCACATATTGTTTACTGTTGTTATGTGCCATCAAGTTAACTGACTTATAGAATTCCTAATAGGTCTTAATGAGATATTTAAGGGATAGTTTTACCAGTTCTACACCCCCAGTGAATTTCCATGGCTGAGCAGGGTTTCAAACCGACATTTCCTGAGTCCTAATCCATCACTCTAGCTACTACACCACACTAGGTATCCATTCTTCACTGTACTAAATACAATTAGCAAAGGTCTCATAGTTCCACACACTGTGTATGTGGTTGTGGGAATTAAGATTATTGCTTATCACCCCTGATGCTGTTACTGCCGAGCACATTCGTCAGCATAATATCATAATATTGTATCATAATATCAGCATTCCTGTCTCTAACAGTAGTGTTGGTGCTGGTGCTGCTGGGAGGTAGATTTGGCTTTTCTAGGTGCAATTCAAAAGGTTACAAGAGTCTGGCCAGAGAACTTGATGTGCAAGAATATCGCCTTTCACATCTAAGCACCTGAAAGTTGATCTTCTGTGCACACATCTGGACTTCATCCAGCCATTGTCCTTTTAGTCTTGCTGCTTGTTTTTCTCAGACCAGACTAGACCCCTTCATTCAGGCACAGGTACACTGCCATTCCTTGTGCCTGCACTGGGTGGGTCTTCACCTTGGCCTTCCAATTAATGGTGGGAAATAATCATTTTATGTATATCTAATTTATAAAGTTTTGGATGTTGATGCCTAATATCTATATTTATCATTTATATACAGTATTTTGTTATTTTTGTTTTAGGGAGCTCCAGGTTCTAAGGGCCCAAGAGGTGAGAGAGGAATAAATGGACCTCCGGTGAGTATCCACCTAAGGGACACCAAGGCTGTAGTACAATACAGCCATTAGCTGGTGAGAGATAGCTGCCTCAGGTGGTGGAGCACTTGTTGATCTATTTTGGCCACTGGCCACTTTCTTCTAATTGCTGCCTGCCCTTCTCCACAGAAAACCCACTTCTAGACTGGCTATGTAAATGATCTCTGGCTCTGAGGATCTTCAGGGCCAAGAAGGGGCCATGTATTAAAGATTAATTTACATAGATCCCTAGAGGAATTTGGGGACTGATTAATTAATTCCATAGAAGATAAAGGAATTATTAGTTATCTCAGATAATAACAGCAGCAGTAACATTGATTCTTTTGACTCAGTTCAAAATAGCATGTTCTCATTCATTCCACCTTTAAACTGGTTTTACACAATCCATTTCTAAAGTGATGGGATTGTCACAAAGGCAGCAATTTGTTTCATTTACGCTGAACATATTAAAAAAAAAACACCCAGAGAATCAAAGTGTAGTGGAATGAGCCTTTGTGGTTCTTAAGATCATCAGAGGAGGTCCTCCTCTTGGTCCCATTACCAGTGCAGGCACGGTTGGTGAGGACATGAGAGACAGCCTTCTCTATGGCAGCTCCCAAGTCATTGAATTCTCTCCCTCAGGAGGTCGGGTTGGCCCCCTCCCTTTTATCCTTCTGCTGATAGCTGGAGACCTACCTTTTCAGGCAGGGTTTTAACAATCATAAGTCCCTGAATGCTGTTTTTTAATTGAGTTTTTTTTTAAAGTTTAAATGTTTTTAATCATTCAATATATTTTAATTGCTATTGTAGTTTAATTATTTTAATGTATAGTTTATTGTGTTTTTAATTCTACTTTTTTAACACTGTTAACCACCTTGAGCCCCCATATCAGGAGAAAGGCAGCCTATAAATAAGACAAACAAACAAACATAATGAACCCCCTTCGTTCGTAGGCTAGTCAGATGATCACTTTGTAAACACCATCACCATGTGAGGATAAATGGCATAAATCCATCTCTTGTTCTTTAATACACTGCTTTGGATGATACCAGTGGCCGACAAGTTAAGTTGTCTCTCTTTCTACTTTAAGGGACCCATTGGTCCTCGTGGAGATGTAGGACCTCAAGGACCTCAAGGCCCACCAGGACCACAGGGGCCAAATGGACTTTCCATACCAGGAGAACCAGTGAGTAAGCACCTGCATGGCATGCATACCTGTTTGGGTTAGCATAAAATCATGCAACTAAGAGTAAAGGAGCCTTGGCCTTCCTTTAAGTTTTGTAGTGTTACAGTGCACAATTTTCTCTCAAAGCCATCATGGAACATGCCCAACACCTTTCTTCAATTGGTGTGCTTATGAAAAGGTGTTGAATGTGTCATTTAAGGTGCTCTTCTAGTGTAAAATTACCAGGGAAAATTATAAACGCATACCATGTCATTATAACTGTTATACAAATGTGCATGTGGAGAGGCTGAGATTGCAATCCTAAACAGAATTACACTGAACATTGGGGTGAGCAGATAGAAAAGGAAACATACATAGCATATGTCTTGCAACTTTAACCATTGCATAGATGAGGGAATTACACAAGTCTGCAATGTAAGTTGTATCTGTTGAAATTCTGTTAAACAACTTCTAAAAGTGTAGGAGTCATGTCTTGTTGTTCATGTGGCAACTCCTTTGAACACAATCTTTACTTCTGAATAGATATGTATAGGATTATACTGTCATGAAACTTATCCTTATCTTAAGAACATAAGAAGAGCCCTGTTGGATCAGGCCAAGGACCCATCTAGTCCAGCTTCCTGTATCTCACAGTGGCCCCACCAGATGCCTCTGGGAGCACACGAGACAACTAGATAGCTGTCTCCTGATACCCCTCCCCTGCATCTGGCATTTGGAGGTACCTTCCTTTTAAGCCTGGAGATTATACATCCCCATCATGGCTTGTAACCTGTGATGGACTTTTCCTCCAGAAATCTGTCCAATCCCCTTTTAAAGGCATCTAGGTCAGATGCCGTCACCACATCCTGTGGCAAGGAGTTCCACAAACTAACAACACACTGGGTAAAGAAATATTTTCTTTTGTCTGTTCTCATTCTCTCAACACTCAATTTGAGTGGATGTCCCCTGGTTCTGGTATTGCATGAGAGGGAAAAGAGCTTCCCTCTATCCACTTTATCCATCCCCTGCAGAATTTTATACATCTCAATCATATCCCCCCTCAGGTGCCTTTTTTCTAGACTAAAGAGCCCCAAACGCTGTAGCCTTTCCTCATAAGGGAGGTGCCCCAGCCCAGTCATTATTTTAGTTGCTCTCTTCTGCACCTTTTCCAGTTCCACTTGTCTTTTTTGAGGTGCGGTGACCAGAACTGTACGCAATACTCCAGGTGTGGCCTTACCAGCCTTTTGTACAACAGCATTATCATGTTCGCTGTTTTATTTTCAATCCTCTTTTTAATGATTTTAATGGTATCTTAGCTTATATATCCCAAACACAGATTATTCAGATTACTCCATTTTGTATTTGTGCTTCAAATGCGATAGATGAGCTCTTGGCTTTGTTTTGTAGGAGAATAACCAAGTACTATTTGTGTATTATCAATTCTAGGGCCGTCAAGGGATGAAAGGTGATGCTGGAGAGCCAGGGCTTCCAGGTCGATCGGTAAGTTCCTTTTTAAAAATGGCTTCATGATACTTAATTTTCTGTATTTCCCAAATGCACAAACATAAATCAGGTTATCATTTGTTAGCAATGTGGACAAGTTTTCATTTAGGTCTTCAACAGAGGAGTGAAAACACTTTTTCAAAAAGTTCAAAATAAGAAAACAGAGCGCAGTGGTGCACATTGATATCATTGACAGTTTTGCCTGTATCTACGTACTATGAGTGAAACAGGATGGTCAAGTAGGACTCTGGCTTGGAGAGCCAGAGGAGCCATTGGAGACCCTCTGGAAGAAGAGACAATAGAATTAAAATATTATTGGATTCTTCCAGTTATAACTAACTTTTCTCTCATAGTAACAGTTGTTCAATTAATAGCTTTATCTGGCAGCCACATCTGAAAGAAGATCATAGCAATAATATTCACTATTGTTTGAAAAGAAAAACAAATACAAATAAAGTGTAAAAATGGTTTGAAGGCAAAAGGTAATTCTATACCAGATGTTGATGTTGTCAGTCAATTGAGTGGGGTTTTTTTTTTTTGCCTGTTTCTTCTGCATCCTGCCAAAAAGCAATCTTGAATGTTTAGAATACAGATGAATGTAACTGATACCTTAAAACTTTTATTTGAACAAGTCAATAATCCTCTATGATTGTTTTTCTTTTCTTCTTAGGGATCCCCAGGCTTAACAGGCCCCCCTGGTCCAATGGGACCTCCAGGTGACAGAGTAAGCACATATTCTTTATTTGAGGAGTCCAGTGGCTTTACGGCTATGGTGAAAGGATTGAGTTTCACCTCTGCCTATATGGAATTATCCTGTTTTCAGCTGCCTACATTAAAATGTAGGAAAACAAAAAGTAGTGTCATCAAATCAAAAAGAAATAGAGTTGATTAAGTAATGCAAGCTCTTGTATCTTGGACACATTATTTGCCGTGACAGGTACAATATACTGCAATGTATAATTGAAGGGAAGATTGAGGATAAACATGGAAGAGGTAAAAGGTATATTTCTTGGATGAGTAATATTAGAGACTGGCTGGACCTTAATAAAGAGCAGCTCGTTCACACATTAAGAGATATGTAGCCAGCCTCAGCAACTAAGACAGCAGCCAGAGAAAGAGAAAATGAACATTCCCTATTTGGAGTAGTCCAGTTTTATTTCTGAGTATGGAGAGCATGTGGGAGAGGGTTCATAAAGAGGGCCCTTTGATTAGAAGTGTGTTCCTGTTTCATGTAGACACAATAGAATAAACGTGTCAGTTTCCCTGGTATCTCTGACAGTATACAAACAATCTTGACAGACTTTTCCTACATGGAAGTGATATTCATCAGTGATTTGTTAAAGGAAGAGCGAAATTGTGGTAATAGCACTAAGTGAAGTTTGTTGAGTGTGGCCTGAGAAGTTACAGGATCAGGAGGAATGAATGGAGAAAGCCTACCAAACCTTCCAGAAACGGGGGGCAGGGACCAGAATAGGTGGAGTGGGAATTTGCTATTTTAAATATTTCCTTCATCACATAAACACTGAAGTCTAGTTATGATTGGTGACTCCATGTTTACAGTGAAGCTTTCCATAAATCATTGCAGGAAAGCTACTGTTCAAACGGAGGATCCTTGTGGTCCCATAAAAGAACGTGATGGGACATTAAAATTTCTGAATAAAAAGAAGTGGAGTGCTTGTTTATAAATTATTCTCTTGTTATTAAATTGCATCTTTGTGAATTCACAACCAGTTATGGCCTACTCTCTTGATTAGCCAAATACGGGTGCTTCCCATTCTTGGATGAGTGCTGATTTTGGCAGCATCTCTACCAGCCTTCCTTGATGTGGAAGACTCAGTCTCCCAGTGTGGCTGGAAATATGAAATGAGATATAGTTCCAACACATTAGGAGGGTGATTGATGATGATGGAATTATGGGTGGAATTATGTAGACTATATATATGCTCACACAAGGCCTTGGAGATGGGGAAAAAAACAGTGATAGAAATACCTTTTAGGCCTAATGCAGCTCTTTGGTCTTTATCCAGATGTAGAGAGGACAGCAAATTCCTGGATATATCATGGGTTCCGTTTAAGAACCTTGGTATTCAGCAGGAATTCTTAATCTTAGTATACTTAAAGGACAAGTAGTTGTAGTAAATGTGTAACCAATAATTTCTGCGGCTCCAAATTAGCATATGGGATTAAAACAATGCTAAAATCATTATTAAATGTTAAGGATGATTAGCTTAAAGCTAATTAGCTAGACCATTAGCTTGTCTTTAAAAACCAGAAATCCTAATCTATAAATGTTCATTTTTCAAATAGGGCTTTTCTGGAAAAGATGGCCCGGCAGGACCAAGAGGACCCCCTGGACCAGTCGTAAGTATGAGCTTAATTCTTGAAGGGAGAACTTGGGAGGATACTACGTAGGGAAGTGGGTAGGCTTGGATATGTCTAATACATCAGTTTTGTATCAAAAAGTACTTTTTTTGTGTGCCAGCACATGACAGCCCAGGGAGATTAAGTTGTACACCTATAATGTGATCTCAGTCCTCCTTATATAGCGCAAAAACACCTATCATCTTCCATAGGAGGGAGGTATCAGCAGCTTGGAGAACCTCAAGATTTGCCAAAATACAAAAACAGCTTTTGAAAAGGTGGAGGAGGGGGACCCAAAAGTAGCCCAGTGGGACCCAAGCATGTTTCATGGCCTTGTAATGGTGGCTGGCCAATTCCTCAAGTGGACCACATGAAGAAGCAGCATGGCGGGGAATGTAATGGAGTATTGTGAAAATGGGCCTGGCTCACATGCTTTGTAGGCTGGAACCCTGCATAAAGAGAATTCCAGATTGCAACCTTTTGTTGCAGATCTCACTTGTTTGACTGTACTTTGCTTATTATGTAATGGTTGCCTATCCAGTCTTGTTACATCACTCAGCGAAATGTGCAACCCGTTAACTTTTCACATGGAATAGAAAGCTCCATTCCTGTAAACACTGCATTGTGAGTTGTAAAAAAGAGAAGCTTTGATGACTACAGATGGTCAAAATGAAGGGTTGTTCCCCCTACCCACTCACCCCAAATCTGGCTGCAGTTAATGTGGTATCCACATGTTTGTTTCACTGGAAAATGATCAAGAGGAAATCATTCTGAGTACAGCAAAGCTTTGGGAGTACTAGAAGTTTCACTTTGTTTTATGAGGCTTGAACATTTTTCTTATGGAAGTGATGCCTTTGAGGTGATTAGGAAGATGAAGGCCTTAAGAGGTCTGCCTGCAGAGAGAAGTTAAAGGAAAGCCTGTTGGTTTCTAGGAAAATGTATTTAAGGAAATGTTGTGGAGAAATGTTAGAAATATATATATATTGAAATGTTGCTATCTGAGGAACATGTAGTTGAGGAACTTGTAGTTTTTGAACTGGGGAAAAACTGTCTGCCCCCTTTGCAATAATTATTATTTATTTAAAATATGATTACGTGAATGTTGCTTTCCCTAGGTCAGGGTGGGGAGTTATGTGACTCACAGTTCTAGCCCATTCATGCAGACCTCAATCCTCCCAAGTAATCCTCACATAAATAAAATAATTTGGGGAAGCAAAAACAAAACAAAAGCCAGCCAAAACCCCCCAATGAGAACCAATTCCCCTTTAAAGCAAGGTGCAGTGGCTCCTCCAACGTATTGGAGAGAAAGAACAGAAAACATATAAGACATTCATTGGGCATATTACCAAAGCCTGATACTTTGGTTCCATGGGGCATAAAAGAGAAAACTGAGAAGTTCATGCTATATGTTGCAAAGTGTCTAAGAATGTGAGTACATGGAAATAGAAAAGTGGGGGGGGGGATTCATATATATCCCCTCCATCTGCTGGGCATTTCACCAAATGGATCTAATGGAATAAAACCAGCAGCATTTTATTTCCCAGCAGTCCCATATCCCTCACATTGCATGTTTATAGGGCCCTGGGTGAGCTTTTAGGAATGTGGAATGTGTTGCAAAGTCAGCTTGTGAAAATGTGGATGTTGCCCGTTGTGGTGATGATGGTGGCTCTTAGCATATGATCTCAGAGGCATTTCGGGATGGGATTATGTTCCTTCTTAGCTTTCCTTTTCAATGGACCTCTTTGCAGGGTGCCCCTGGAGTGCCTGGAGTAGCCGGCCCAACTGGAAAGCCAGGGAAACCAGGAGATCGTGGGTTACAGGTAAGACAATCTGCATCTAGCTTTTGCATGTTGTCTCTGCATCTGTTGTGAAATATACCCTTAATTGTTTAGACAACCAGGAGACCTTTCTCAGGATCACCTCATGCAGTGACTATCATGACAACCAGTTAATATCTCAAAGCAAAAATCGCAAGTCTAATTTTAAATATTTTCACTCTTTACAGTGCATCTTTTTTTTCTTTTTTGCTATTTAGGACTTGTGTCTGGAAATTGTGGTCATAGGGTTTCCATGAAAATAAAAAAGGAGCACATTCCAAAGCTTATATTTCTGCACTATGTAAACATCCAGAGCTAAATCAGCAGAATTACTGGAATTATAATTATTTTTTTTAAAGGATGGCCTAATATATTATGCTGCTTAAGGTGGAATTTTTTGGTAGGTAGCATTCTGAGAGCTGTTGAAAGTACTTGAATGTTAACAGGACAGCATCAGTGTTTCGTTGTGGGTTCTGCTTAAAGTTTTATATCTAAAACCAGCTTAGAGTCGAGAAAGGGACAGGAGTTTGTCCTACATGTAGCTACTAGAGCCACTCGGTCTGACTGAGCCAAGACTGCTGTGGGAAAATATGAAGGATGAAAGGCCAGGATGCAATAATAGGCTTCATTGGCAGAACAGCTTCCATCTGGAGCACTGGGAAGGGTGTGATTCCCACCCATCCTTGCCCACGTGCACAACACACTGTGGACCCTCAAAATCTCCTCTGGAAGTTTGGCAATGTCTAGAGCAGGTTTTCAGCTGCAGAGACCTTTAACGGGGGGGGGGGGGGGCAGAATCTAATTTTACTAGTGGTTGGGTGCTAGCCCAGCCCTGGCTTTAAGCTAAAGGATGCAACCTTCACAACTACTATACCTGCCAAGATGGGGCAGAGCAAGTTCTCTGCTTGCTTTTACTAGTATTCCTGAGGAAACGGAGGGCAGCCTTGAAGAGAAGACAGAAGGGGGAATTACTATACTGTTCCTTCTAACCATTTACTATGCAGCCTTTGATGAGTCACCTCAGACTGTTACACTCTTTTCTACCACTGTTAGCTTTGCGTATAATCCTGCACTCATGGGATTCCTGGACTAGTTTAACTTTGTCCCATTGATTTCAGTAGGTCTGGATCATAACAAAACTTTCCATAGACTGGTGCCTCTGCTAAGAATAAGGAAGAAGTTAGAATTTCTCATGGACACCATTGTAGAAATAATATAGAGTAGTGCTGTTAAATGGCTAAAGAAAGGGGGCAATCTGCTTCAGTGTATAGTTTCACTGGGGATAAATCTTTTCATGCAAAGAAAATATTTTCTTCTTTGCAAATGCCTGCACTTGAAGACAAAGGAATAAAGGCCAGTAAAATTTGGGAACACCAGCTTAGAGGCTAGTTATATACTTAACTATATTTAAATTTTGCACCAAGGCTTGATGTTATATGATCTGTTTGGTGCAGTGGTTAAACTGCAGTACTGCAATCAAAAATCTGCTCGCCTGGTTCAATCTTAGGTAACCAGATTGAGTTTCACTCAGCCTTCCATCCTTCTGAGGTCAATTGAGTACCCAGTTCTTTGAGGGTAGGGTGGCAATATGTAGCCTGCTTAATTAAAATTGTAAACCACCAAGAGAGTGTTAAGTGCTATGGGGCGGTATATAAGCAGCACACTTTGCTTTTATTGTTGTTCTATTTCTACTTAAGGTGAACTGATTTAACATGTGTATTGTAATTTGTCCCACTTTCCCACCTGCCTGACATCACATTTGCTGTTTACCAAGTTTTCTAAGCAGATCCCAGAAGGGACTCTGGCATACAGTCTGTGCAGATGTTGTGTCAGACGCATGAGGAATATGGGATTTCAGCACCTCTAGTTTTGCTCTCAGGATTGCCAGAGTGACAACACAAGCTCATATTTGCCATTCATGGGCCAAATGTGGCCTACTGAGTTCTAAAGGTCATCCAAGCTTTTCTTGTAGCTGTGCCAAAGCAGCATTGTTCACATAGTAGCTGCATGTAGTAATCTGACTCTCTGTGAATCTTTTGTTAGATCTTTGTTGTTCCCCAGAATTAAATAAGAATTGTTGATGTTGTATTATGGTCATCTGGATAGTGACAAAGAACTATGGAAACAAGGCAGATGTGCTCCCTGAGACATACGTAAACAAACTCCTGGATGTTTCACTCCACCCTGGGGTCAGAGTGACCCTGCTGAGTTCTGTGTCCGAAGTTATCCCTAGCGTAACTGCTTAATTTCCTTAAATTAAATGTTCATGATCCCATCGCAAGATTGTAGAAACCCCACCTTTCGATTTAATTATATCCAGCTCTGTTCTATCCCTGCCCAACAGCATCATTTATCATAGTACATCACCAAAGTACTATGAGGGTGCACTGAGAACTTTTGAGAGAAACTGCTCATTCCAGATTTAGTGATTGGTTATGTTGTACTGACAAAAAAAGAGTATTAAGCATGATGAAAGAATGACAAAAGATTTGCCATTTGGCTTTATAGTATTTTATCTCATCCCCACAAATCACAGAATAATCACTCTTTTATTTTTTTTTAAAAAAAACATTGTCCAAATTTGGAGGCCAGATAGGAAGCAGTAGGAAAGGAATTTATTTATTTATTTATTTATTCGACTTGTATGCCGCCTGCACTCTGCAAGAATTGAAAGACAACATGGCATTTGTGCTAAATTAATTTCAATCTGAGCACACTGGGCCAAGCCATATCGTTGTGATTGTATTACATGAAAAAGTAGAAAACATAATTGTGGGTGAATGGTATTGTTCAGCGTCCAACACCTCTCTCTAGATACTTATTAAAGAGACGCTCTTCAAATGTGACAAAGCCTGGCCACTTTATTTGGGCAGTTAATGTTTTTCTGATAATGATCCAATAGTTCAAACGATTATATGTCTCTTTGGATGGTTTAAAATGGGAAATTCCATCTTGTTGACAGACAAAACAGCAATAACTGGTTTCATAATGAGAGTAAATATATCCATGTGTGATCATTACTGCGTAGTTTTGAAAAATTTGTAGTATGCAGCTTAACTGTACCAATTACATTTCTCAAGGAAGAGTGTCAGGAGATTTCTTGGCTCTTCCTTGTGCTAACAAAGGAATGTAAACAGCGAGACTAAATTCTCAAAACATGTGAAAGTTGTGCATGCAGACTTCCCTTTACTGTCTGGTTTGCATATGCATATTTCCAGAACAATGTTGTTGGGTTTTTTTTTGTTGAGAATTTCCATAGTGCTAAGTACATCTAACTGCACAAGTGTTCAGAGTCATTTTGAAAGGTTAATCCTGACTTCTTCTTTAGTGTTGCATTTTTAAAATTTTTTTTAAAATAACATTTAATTAGTTTTTTAATCTATCTACATTCAGTTCATGCCTGTTAAACATCGTGTCACATGGGTTGCTTATAATTATTTGTTTTTGCATCTTGGTGTCTTCTTGGTTGTCCCTTCAAAATCTTTACATTTTTTAAACATTGAACCAATCATGTACTGTATATATTTTAGTGTACAATATTGGCTACTATCATAATATTGCTCTCATAGTATATAAGTTCTCAAAATCCTCTAATAAAGTACCTAATACAAACAATTCTGGTTTCAAATATATATAATTTGAGGCAATTTAACCGACCAACTTTGTATTTTATACCAATAATAGTTAAATAGGCTCCTAACACATAATAAATGTTATCTAAAGCATTTTATATAGATTTTCTTTATATAATTGTTTAGCCATTTCTATCTCCACATTTTCTGTCATGTCTATATCAATATCATATCTAATATATGTTAATTAAGTACTATTTGTTTTACCTCTTTCTTATGTCTAGCTTCAATTTATCTTAAGGACCACCTTGTTATGCCTTAAGCCTGATTAATGATCCCTTATTTCAATTTGATTCCCTTTTCTAATATATAAGATATGTACCCTTACAGTTCCAGAAGTTAGGTGTATACATGTTTTCAATGTTGAAGGCCACCTTAATGTTTTTTACCTTTGCATCTTTCTAAGTAACTCCTCTTATTTGTCTTTTCCCAATTCTTATTCCTATCTCTCTAAAGTTTTTGCCGTCTCTTGTACCATCTGTGGTCATTTTTTGCACTTGATCTATCTCCAATAGATCTTTCAGGCTATTTTTTTTAATTAAATCTGCTGGTTCTCTCCCCTTATCTTCCCTCAGCACACCTAAGATTCTCCTTGGCTCCAGGGTTAGAATTAGATCTCCTAAATTTTCTCCTCTGATTCCCTCCAGCCCCTCCTTTGATTGACATACATCATCCACTACCCTCTCATTTCCTTGTTTGTTATTCCCTATTCCCTCGATGTTTGTATTCATAGCCTGATGTCTTTTGTAATCCAGCCCCAGAAGCAGTCCATTCCTATATTAATTCTATCCCGGCTTGTGCTCTGATCAAATTCAGAGCTCAGGATACACTTAAAAAATCCCCCCCCCCCCACTTTTGCAGAATTAGGCTTTCGAGGGTTAATTTGTCTATATTTCAGTCAGTCCTCAGAGAAAAAAAAAGTCAGAATCTCCATAAAGTCTTCAAGGTCAATGTTCTGGGCTTTTTGCCAATGCTGTAGATAGCTGTAAATAGCTGTAGCCATAACATAGCCAGTTTAACTCCAGAGTTGTTTAATAATTTTAGGAGAAAGATTTCTTAAGTTTCTAATGCCAGAGTAGTACCAAACTTACTTCCTTGAAGAATAATTAAATGTCTAATTAGTGTCCAATTTATTTTCTTTGCTTCTCTTTGCGTCTCTTCCCCTCTCCAGATTCACTGCTGCTCTTTAAGTGGTGAGGCTAAGAGACAGGGATTAGGGATTGTCTCATCCAGGGATGGTCATAAAATAGAATAGTTATAAATATTTGTCACCCAATGATAACAATGTTAATTAGCTGGTTTATCGCTTCTCAATTGCCGGCTGCCGACGACTTGCAAGCAAGCTTTTTAGCTGCTTGTTTCCGCCCACTGGTTGATTGGGGAGTTTCCCGGATCAAACTGGGGTAACCGCCGTCGCCCCCGTGATCAACAGGCGTCTCTCCCATTTCACCACCTCTTCAGGGTGGATTTAACCCCCTGGGGGGTCCCAAACAGGTTGGAATTCAGCCCAGGGGACGGAGCTCCGTCCTCCTGCTGCTGTCTCGTCGCAGCGTCAAGCCGGAAGTCCCTTTAGTGTTGCATTTTTAAAAGGTTAGATAAAAACCAAGAAATAGTTTTTGTTCGGTTGTTGTTGTTTTTCGACAAAAGATTGCATTCTAGCTCCAGTTAATGGAAATTACTACTTCTGTGTGGGTTACTATTTTGAACAAGAAATACAAGAAATATTAAGTGTAGCAAAATATTAATGATATAAATACTGTAGTAGCTTTTCTAGCATTGCTTTCTAAACATATATCTCAGTAAGGAGCAGATTTTAAAAATTAATGCAGTTTATACCTTCCTAGTTAGTTGAGTTATTTTAGGATCATTAAGAATCTATTCCTGATGGTCCTAAACCAATCAAAGTTCAGTCATTGAAATGTTAATCCCTTAGAAATTGCTCACAAGTAAGGGAATCAAAAGGCATCTCCCTAACACCAAGGGAGGGCTCTGTATTCTGGTTTATGGCTTTCAATACAAACTATCCCAAGATCAACCTCCAGCATCTCTAGAAAGGGCTGGGAAACACCATTGTGAAATGCTACCTGAGCACCGCCAGTTGCTACTGAGATGGATGTGCCAATGGTCTCACCCAGTGTAAGGCATTTGATTCCTAATAAACAGCATTTCTTGCATCTGAACCCCATTGGAATTTCAACATGGCTAATTGTCTGCTATCTAAGCATACCTGTGGAGGCTTAGTTGTCACAAAATATTTTATAACTAAAAAGAGGGGTTGCAATGTAAAAATCATACAAAAAGAAGTTGTCCACAGGTTTTTATACAAAATCCATTGGTATACTTATGTGGGGTCCCACTTCTTCCCAGATTCAACTATCCTCCCTTTTCATTGGCCAGTAGTTAGCCTCCAGAGAAAGGGAAAAGAGTTGGAAAGCACATAAGCATTAACAAAAGTCAGAGAATGTTCTAGTATGAGATTAATACAAGCAATACCTCCCACCCGCAAAGAACCCCTGACCGGACATGACTTGTACATATGCTTAAGACATGCATCAGATGAGTTGCAGTGCCAGCAGTTAAAGATTTACTCTGACCTTCACTTAAAAAGGTGTCCAGTATATCCTAAACATAATGTTTTGCTGACTAAGTTGCAGCTTAGGAGCCATGGATCCATAAGGTACAGAAGCTAAGGCCACCGTCCCTTGGTCATGTTTTTATACACCTTAATATGTATGCTAATCCTTGACAATCCAAAGTTTTCACAGCGGCCACCAGTTACAGGATTTGATGTTAGATATTCTTGTTCCTTTCCACCTAAGAAGAAGGCTCTGAGGCCTGTTCGTATAAACTAGCTATTTGCTACACAGGATGTAAGCCTAGTTTGTTTATTTGTTTAAGTGTTTCCAACACATCCTATACTGACAGATCTTTGAGCAGGGTGCAGTCACTGAAAATCAAATTAAAATAATTCAAAACGATTCAAGTGCTTTAAAAGAGTTTAAAACATTTCAGAACTGTTTAAAACAATGTAACAATTCAAAGAAAATAAAAACCAGCAAACTGAAGGATTAGAAACCATACCAGAATCAGTTGCCAAATGTCTGTGCTAACAACCAAGTTTTCACTTGGCACCAGAGTAAACTTCTGTGTATACATATTGTCATACAGACCCAATGTAATGCTGAGGTAACAGAGTGAAATGTACCACTTCAGACTACAGAGGAAGGTGTCGTACTTTATAATTCTCTTTTTCATAAAAATATTTTGTAAGTAGGAAACTAGCAGAACAAGAATTAAACCAGGCTAGAACTTTTCCATTTATATCACTATTTTGCCTGAGTTGATTGTATCATTTTTACATAGGAGTGTGTTCAAACTTAGCACCCCCACCCTCTGTATGAAGTACAACATCCTAGTCTTCCATGTTAGAATTTTACCACCTCATTTTTCTGCATGTATAGCTGAGGCCCGTGTTTAAGCTTTATAAGGTTCCTAGTTCAAGTCAAGAGTTCCTGCAAGTACATCTTATACTATATACCACATGAATGAGTTTGACTCTTTTTTTCTCTTTCATTTACTTGTATGATATAATATTATTTTGTGATATACTCTTATTGGCTTCAATTTATTTTAGGGCCCAGCTGGACTGAAAGGTGATAAAGGTGACCGAGTAAGTGCAACCTGAAAACGAATTTGTCCACACTTTCTAACATTAATTGCTACTTTTTCAAAAGGAGTACTGTCGAATACTAATACGTGTCCTGTTCCATTTGTTAAGGGAGATATTGCTTCGCAGAATATGATGAGAGCTGTTGCAAGACAAGTCTGTGAACAAATGATAAATGGTAAAAAAAATGCTTCAGAAACACAACAGATGTTTTCTCTTCAGCGTATTATCTGGCTTTCTTGTAAACTGTAAAAAATAGTCATGTGGCTTGAGTGTTAAGTTAGGCAGTGTGTAGAGTGGTGGATAAAGCCAAGAATGTGGGCCAATCATAGGATGCCCGTGTATCCTTGTGTAGAGAACACATTTTTTAAAAGGCATTTTCTATTTCAAATAGAGATGGGTGTTTCATGCTTCATACAAAGCACGAAACATGGCACCTGGCCCATCTCCCACCCCACCTCTGCCAGCCAGGCCACTCACCCTTCTTCAAATGCCGCCGGAGTCCTCCTTCTCTGGCAGTGCTCCAGTCCGGGCAGGAGCCCAGCCAGCCCTTCCCTGCTTCCTCAGGCAGCAAACTACTCTGAAAAGGAGGAGGGACAAGGAGTCTCCCATGGCAGCTGATGACTGGGAAGGGTCTGCTGGGCTCCTGCCTGGATTGGAGCATCACCGGAGAAGAAGAACCCCATCGGCACATGAAGAACGGTGAGTGGCCTGGACGGCCAGGAGTGGGAGGGAGATGTGTTCGTATGAAGCACAAAGCACCCATCCTTAATTTCAAGCACTGTCTTGTCCATGCCCTGTTTAAAAATAAAGAACCGTGAGAAGAGAGGGCAGAAACCCATCAATAGTTAGCAACACAGTGGCCCTGGTACTTTGCAGGAAGTGTAACTGAGAGTCCTGTTGCCCTGGTGACAGCTGCTTTCAAGAGAAGGCAGGCAGCAGTGTCCAGGGCTGCTCTGCAAGGAAAGACCCTGCTTTAAAAGTTAAAGAACAGACTCCCCTGCATCCCCAAACAACTGATGTAATGTGTTTCTAATAAGTAGTAGAAGGCATTATTTTTCTCACCTTGCAATGAATTTCATGCAGTGCATTTAATCACAGTAATAGTGTGATTAATTTTTACTAATTACCATTCCAAACTGTGATCAGTTCCAAACAAGTCATCATATGGAAAATAGTTCTTGAAGGGAAACTGAAGAAATGGTTTTGGTCCATTTTCCATTGCTGGCAGTTGACATTCAAGAAAGGTTACACTCAGGAAAAAGGAGTTTGAGTTTGGTCCTCTTTGTGCTGCTGGCAATTGATGGCTTTCTGTGGTAATGCCTAACCAGGGTTAGGTTTGGCCCCTCTTTCTACTGCCGTCACTTGTGCTTTTTAAGTGGTAGACTGTGGTTGCCCTGTTGTCTCCACTACTGACATTTGGTTATCTCCAAGGTAGTAGTAATGGTAGCAAATCCTGGCTATGTTTGCTTCCTCCATCTGAGATTTGTCGTAGGTGGTCTTCTGTAGCAGTAGCAGTTAAAACAAATGAAGGGTAGGGATTTGGATCTAGTCCACTGCTCTTTTGTCTTCCTCTCTCCCCTGTGGTTAAAGACATTTATTGCACCAAGCCATGATGAAGAAGGACAGGTATGCATTTAGTTCTCATTATCCCCACCCAGCCCTCCCCACTCTATCCAGACAAGAAATGCAAAGTCCAAGTTCAAGTGGAGAGAGGAAGCTGAATAGGATTGTTGGAGTTGCAAACACAGGTCTCCCATTTACTGGACTGCCCTAGTAAGGTGCTTCCAAATAGGAATCATTGTTTTGTTGTGTTTCACACTCTTAAATATGATTGCATTGATAAAATGAATGCTATTTTAGCATGATAGGTTGTACTGGTTTTAACTCCAATACCTGCTGGCACAACTGTCCTTCCTCCTTTTCATTCTGAGTATATCTCACTTTTCTTAATCCAGGGCCATGTATCAAATTAACCAGTAATTGTCTGCCAGTTGTTTCTGAGACTTGGAAACAGGATTTTGTTGGGGTTAAATAAAATGGTGTTGGGCATGTTTTAATTTTAATTAAACATGATATAGAATAAATTTCTATACCACCCGTCTGGCTACAAGGCTACTCTGGGCAGTTCATAACATGATAATTTAACCTGTTTTCCTTCCTCAAAGGCCAAATGTCTCGCTTTAACCAAATGCTGAATCAAATTCCAAACGATTACTATTCAAACCGCAACCAGCCTGGACCACCAGGACCACCAGGTCCCCCTGGACCTGCTGGGGCATCAGGAGAACCTGGAGCTGGAGGCAGGCCAGGTTTCCCAGGAACACCCGGGATGCAAGGGCCACCTGGCGAAAGAGGTGGGTTCTACATATTTCCCCCCCTAAAGAAAAACATTTGTGTTTCAGTGTCACAAGAGGCAACAAAAACAAGACTGTATAGGACAACTTTGAGATTAGCACATAACATTTGTATGTGAATTTCTGTGGATTGCACTCTACTTCTTCAGTGATTTCACACTGGAATAAGTTCGTTAGTCTCAAAGGTGCCACAATACTTTTGCAGGGTGTGTGTGTATTTTCCTGTATACTTGTATTTTGCATTCTGTCTTTGCTGCTTGCCTGAAAACTATCATCACAGTTGGGTTGTTATCAAGTGCAGCAATTGTTTCCTTACAGTTCATACGTGGTTTAACAGCATCTTTAACATAGCTCCTTGGATGAGGCAGTGGTAGCATAAAAGGCCTCCATGTAGATTATGTATTTTGCAAGCATGAACTTTTTCTGGGTGTGACTTTCCCTTCCTTTTTGATGTGTTTTAGGGCTACCAGGAGAGAAAGGTGAAAGAGGAACAGGATCACCAGGGCCACGAGGGTTGCCTGGGTCACCAGGTGAATTTTCTATATCTGATATACATAATTTTACAGAGTGGTAATTTAAAAAATACCACGTATGTTAGAAAACAAGATTAATAGGCCTTTTAATGTTTTCATGCTGGCATGTTTCTTTATGATGCAAGTACAGGGACTGGACTCGATGATCCGTAGGATCCCTTCCAGCTCTGCTGTTCTAAGATTATTTTTATGACCTGCTGGACAGCTCACTGGTTTAGTGGCCAGAGGTTGGGAGTTCAGTTCCCCACTGTGACTCCCTGATTGGGGCTGAACTTGAAGATCCATAGAGCCTATTCTAGTTTTGCAGTTTTAAGATTATTATAATGGTGAATAAAAATGTCCACTGAACCTTTGAATTTTGTATTCAACCTCTCATTTTACATTTTCCCTTTTAAAAATTCTGAAGTTAGAATTAGAATTTGCTTGTAGTTCTCTATTTCTCTCTCCATTCCTGTTACATTGCAAATTGCTCCATAGTATGTAGTGGACAGAGTGTAAAACCTTCACAGTTTCTTTCTTTTTTCTTTTTTCTTTTTTTTTTTTTTTGCACAGTTAAATCATCTTTGAATGTCTTGGCAGAAGTAATCAGGCACTTGTTGCTTCTGCTTTTAATTTACTAGCTGAAACACTTTCTTTTCCTTTGCAAAATCCCTAAGAAACTTGCAACAAATTTTAACTTCACTTGCTTAGGCTGTGCATTTCTGTTAGCCAAGAGTATTATTTGTTCCAAAAAAACCCATTATCTCATCCATTTTTAAGCTGCAGGGTGGCAGCAGCCCTACACGTCAATTGAGATCTAGTGTACTTGTGTAACTATAGTTCCTCTTGAGATCCCAGTACCTTACACAGAATGGATGTAAACCACCAGGGTCAAATCTTGCCAAAGCAGTTTTCTGTGAACAAAGACGTTAAAATTAGGGAAGCAACTAATGATGAGTTACATATTTGGTCCCCTGTAGTTGTTTCATTGATAGTTTTTAATGTTTATTTGCTATTAATTATTCAATTGTATTTTAACTAGCATATTATTTAATTCTTTTTTTAATGTTTAACATGCTATGTTTTTAATTCTGAGCTGCCATGGATCCCTTTATCGGGAGAAAGTTGGCATATAAATAAAACAAAGTAAATAATAGTCAAGACTTTAGTTTTGCTAGCCGCTTTATCAGACTGCCTCATTTTTAATTTTATGGATATGTTGTCATCAATTTTATCCCCTAAAATTAGGTCCACAAGGGGAATCCAGAGTTGGCCCCCCAGGTTCTACTGGCTCAAGGGGACCACCTGGGCCACCTGGCCGTCCTGGTAATGCGGGTATCAGAGGTCCTCCTGGCCCCGCTGGATACTGTGATTCATCCCAGTGTGCTAGTGTTGCTTACAATGGTCAAGGATATCCAGGTAGGTTATGGGGAATGTAGACATCATTGAGTACCATATTAAAATACTTGTCAGTTTGACTTATTGTGGAAGGAGATCTTCTAGAAAAAGTATAAATAACATGAATTCAGACCGAACTAGTAGTCCATTTGCTTGATAGTCTATTGTTTCTAACTGAGTCAGATCTAGAAATAGTCAGTCAGTTGCTATTCAGGATGCATTTACAATATTTGTTGAACCATTCCAATTTGAAATATGTTTTTGTTTTAAGTAGGAAATATTGATTACATTTAGTAGCCATTTATCTCTCATGCATAGAGTGTTAGGAGAATATTAATTTTGCTGTTAGGATTTAAATGACCATTTTCTCCTTCTTCTTCTTCTCCTCCTCCTCCTCCCCACAAACTGCTTCTTCTGAACAAGGTTGACCACTCATCTAAAGTACAAAAAGAACACAGTTTGCAATTCCTCCATGCGTCCTTCTGATTAATGTTGAGATTATCTATACAAAATTAGTACCTAAAATCTAATTTTCCAAGACCAAATGTCATTCTGTGATACAGTGCAGACACACAGGGGTGAGTGGGGGAGGGGAGTCACCATCACATGACTTGCGCTGAGTTAAATTCCATATAAGCTTTAATTTTATTACTGAATTTACCACTGCATAGAAGAAACAGTTTCAAACAGTGGGCTGCCAAGTAACAGAAATGCTGGATAGCTATTGGCATTGGAGTACCCAATTGGTAAAAACTGGGAATAACATTTTTAAATTATATGCCATAAATCTAGGGTCTTTATTAAGAAACATGTTCCACAGTATTGATAACCAGTTTGTGTGCACTGTAGCACCTTATAATACATAAAACATGGTATTGCTGTTGGTTATGTTGTTTGCCACTATCATAATGTGCATGTATAGATGAATATATATATATGTGTACACACAAATTCGTAGAGTTAAGAGTTGAACAAATTTAATAATTATTATGCAGAACTTGCACAAAATGAATAATTAATCTGATTTTTTTTTAAAAAATGGAAAATATTTTACAGTGCTTTCTTTGCAGAGAGCATCCTGGTATACATATATAGATATATACATATAATTTAACCCTCGTAGATGGATTTAGAGATGAATGAAAAAAATATTTTTGCACAGCTGTTCGACCTTGAAAACTAACATCATCTTTGACCTGTTTCAGGTTCCGGCTAACACATTTTCTAAGTCACCAGTGCTGCTTACAGTTTGAATACAGTGAAAATCCTGTTTCTGAGATGTTTGCGCACGTGCTTATTAGGAAGTGAATCAGTATGAATATTTCACCATAGATAATGAACAGAGCTGGCCTCCTAAAGTGAGGAGGTTTTTTTTTAAAATGTCCTTACTAACAAGTCTTCTTGAATGTAATGAAAGACAAAGATGGATTTCATATGTCAAAATAAGGGAGGTAAACTCTGCCTCCATTTCCTTCCCCTTTTCTCCAAACCTATAAATAACAAAAAGAGGTCCTGAGAATCCTCAGTGGCAATTGAGGCTTATAAAACTACTAACTGATGGACGTAAAATCATGATGATACATTTAACTTGGTGAAAGAGCAATGACGCCATGTAAATAGTAAACTAATTGTGGCTTGTAAATGATTTGTATGGAAACATGTCCACTAAAATTAATTGACATCATTACATTTTGCTTTTGCATTAAAGCCTGCTGCTGTGACTGCTGCCTTTTACTGTGTGCTGTCATAACCTCTTTGAAACTTCTAGAAAACTTCCTTTCTGTTGCTTGACGCCATCATTCTCACCATCATGTCATCTGATTCAGGGTGTGGGGCTTTTTTGTATACGTAATCTTCTTACAAATGCACAAAAATATAATTCATTTTGCTTCTGGTTTTCCTGCAGTGTTTGGTGTTCCTCCAGCACCAGCCATTGCTCAGTTTGAGGTGGGGGAAAAGGAACACTGCCTGAAAATAGTATTTGCTCAATATTGTCATAGGGAGCACCTTTGTGTAAATGTTGGCCACACCCTAGAAAATAAAATGCATGCTACATGCCTGAGGTTTTCCCTTTTGATCAAAACATGTACTAGCTTCATTTATCATCTTTCAGTTAAATGCTAAAAGGTCCTGAACTAGCTTTAAGTCAGTTTCATCAGTGAATGGAACAAAGGTAGCTGTGATCAATTTAAGTTCCATTGCTTTCAGTAGAACTCAGTTCCGCATAATTTTAAAGTTAATTTTTAACTTTAGCAGGATTGAAGTCTGAACACCTTTTTTTCAAAAAGTAGCCAAATGTCAATATCATTTTTATTTTTGGCATTACATATCTGACATTACCCCTTACACGAGTTTTCTTTTTTTCCCTTGTTTAATAATTTTCTCCCTCCTCCAACAGAGTGAACATAATTGTGAGTGATGAATTGTTCTACTGTGCAAAATGAAAAAGTAACTAAACTGCCATCCTGTTCTTGCTTGCTCTCTCAGGATTATGACCCTCTGAACTCTGAGTGACTTGCTCCTGAGTGAACATGCTGATGATTTTAAGTCTTAAAGTTTTAGATGCTGCAATATTATTTTTGCTTAAAATTTGTTTGTTGAGAACTGCTTTGGAAAAGCATTTTGTTTTGAAAAGCAGCACAACTATTTCTCAAGCACAGAAAGAAATAATACATTGTCCATAATCCTATGTTCCCTGGTGTGCACAAAGAGGTCCCATATAAGAATACTTCCCTGTTCGTTTCAAACTTGAGGGCAGCCTCACCTAGTTCCTTTCTCTGAGACAGAGAGCTTCATGTATATCACAAGACTCACTAGCTTAGGATTGTTCACTTGGAAGTTAGTTGACGTTTTTAAGATGGAACCCACTTCCAAGTTAATGCCCTCAGGATCAAAGCCATAAATATTTACATCCATACCATCTTCACTGAACATTTTTAAAAAGCTTTTTAAAAAAATCTGTGGATTCAAAAACATGTGATAACTATACTGTTCAATCGGACAACTATTTTCAACCAGAGCCATACGCACCTGAAAGTGGACCTTATCAGCCTGAAAGTGATCCCTACATAGTACCAGTGGAATCTGAAAGAAGAGATGACGAATATGAGGACTATGGAGCTGATATGCATTCACCTGGATACCCTGACCACATGCGCTGGAAAAGATCATTATCAAGGAAAGCAAAAACAAAACCATAAATGTTTTACTCCCTTATTTCCTCTCCCTTGCCTTTCTGGTTGGTTGTTTTTGTTGTTGCTATTCTCACATGGATGGATACGCAGAGAACCGATTGGGTATGCCTAATTTGTTCTCCAATGTAGAAGCAGCAGTAGCTTCTTCCAAAGGGTACCAGGCTTATGTGGGAATAACAATAAAATGTAATAGAATTCATTCTTGCTCTCAAAATGCTTGTAAAATACTGTACTTTAGCTTACGGCGGCTGCATAGAACTTCTAACAAGTGCATTAAAATTATCATGGCTACAGTCTCTTTAAGTAAATTTTTTAAAAGGAAGAAAGAAAACCCTTCGTAGCTGCTACCAGTATTCTCAAAGCTGGATGCTTCAGCCGTGGAGCTTCTTTGCCCTTTTCTCTTTCATCAAGTGCTTACCTGCAGCTCCGTGATGTTACAAATCTGCATTGTCTAATGAAGCAAACCTTTGTTTTCACATGTCAATTTTCTTTTCTCTTTGCTTATACCTTGCAGGGCATATACCGCTCTTATACATCTCTTTTAACAACCACAAATCTTAAATAATGTAGCTGACATCATTGTATCAACTGGATACAGGGTTTCAAAATAAATAAATAAATAAATAATGGCTTAAATCTCCTTGTTTTAGAAACATTAACATTTATGCCAAATTGCAGTCAATCCTGCAGAGACGAATTGCATGTTTGTGTTGTATATTTAGTATGATTCCCCTTCCCACAGAATATAATGTTTCGTAGTTACCAGAAAAAAAGCAGTTTGAAATTGTTTGCAAGACTATGGATATAGAATTGCTGCTTTTATATTTTAACTGCAAATTGTGAATTTCACTGCCTTATATTATTTATTTCTGAAACAAAAGAGGCATTTTTCAATAAAACTACTGAAAATTTATATGGGCTGTGTGTATTATTGTTGGCAAATTTCCAGATTTTGGAGGTTTTATTGTCATGGGAAATAAATCAACAGAAACTTTACCTTGTTTTCAGAAAAGATTATATACAGTAGATATCCTGAATAATTATTACAGATTGTGTTGTAGCTGATGTCAGGCATGGGAAGATTCTTTTTAAAAACATTCTCTTTGTGACCTCACTGAGACTTTCTCTTACACTAGCAAGATTTCTCTGCTTTCCTATGAAAGCAAACCCCTGGTCTTAGTTTTCTCATTTTCCCATGTTTTGACTTTTCCTTTGTGTATGAAAATGCCAAATTCTGTGCAGCTTAATGCCCTTTTCCAAGGAATGTGATGCAGGAAGATGCTATTTTGCAGAGGAACTGGAATATGTTTGTGTAGACTGGTATGTCTTCTGTGAAAAAAAGAATACATACGGGTGCACAGAAAAATCTCCCTGTGAGAAGGAAAGGAAGACTTTTTTGCTTGGTTTCTCAGGAAGAGCAAAGGGCTGCAAGATCACAACCATAGCCAGCATTAGATTTTCACAGTCCGAAGGAATAATATTTTATGTGCTTGATATATGGAACCTCTTACAATGACAGAAAGAGGACTGCAGTTTCCTAACTTCATCTTCTGATGTTCTCTGTATCCATGGGTGGCTTCCATTCCACAGTAGGGTGTAAGGGTGCCATTTTTGCAACCAGGTTTTTCCCCAGACATTGTTCTTTAAAATAAACACAAAACAATGCAGAGGAAACATGGCATAGGAAGAAGTGGAAATGGGGAAGAATTAAGCACAGTACCAGTTGTCCTCTGAAATGTATTTCCCCCCCCCAACAGAATAGAAATTTGCAAGCCGCTCTGTGTGAAGCAGGGCTGCAGCACATCATCACACAATGCGGAGCAAGAGCAACTGGCTTAAATTCTTCTTGCAAAGTATAAGAAATAATAGATGGTATGTCTGACAGTGACTGTTAGCTACTGTTAGCTAAATCCACTCCCAAAAGCAGTGTATATCTGAACACCACCGTGCTGAAGTCTGACAGAAGATCAGGCTATTTCCTTGATGCTCTGCTAATATGTTTCTAGGAGGCATCTGCCTAGCCACTGCTACAAACAGAGGGCTGGGCTAGGTGAATATATTTTTATATAATCCAATAGAGATCTTCTATTCTTATCCTCTAATTAGCACTGTAAGAGAGACAGAAATAGCTGGGAAGATAATTTTATTGATCATTAAACTGTTGCATTGCCCTTTTCTGCTATCATTTGGGTCACTGGCATGGTTCATCTTTAGAATGACAAGTACGCCTTTCCAAGTGAGGGGATAGGAATTCCATTAAGCTTCAAGCATAAGAGGGAAGAGAGCATGGGTAACACTAGTTTAACTAGTTTGTTTCCTTCTTTCCTCTTCCTCCTTTCCACCCAGTTCCTGAATACATGTTTCAGAAATGTAACAATCCAAACACAGATTCCTACAGGGCTGACAACAGGGGAAGCTGGATCTAGACAAAGGAATGCTGCATGACCGACATTGGCTACTTTTATCCATGGGTATCCATAAATCTTCTCTACCTTCTCACATTCCTGTGGATGTTGCCCTTTCTTTAATCCCCATGCTTAACCTCAAAAGTCAAAAAGTGACACCTTCACAACCATCCTCAATGGACGGATGCTATTCTCAACACAGTTTTGTCTTAAAATATCAATGTGCTAAGCAGATGTGCTACAAATGTGTGATGCATTTGATGTGGTGGGGTTTCGTTCTAAAAATATGAGCACCCATTCTGGAAAACCTCAGTTTTTCTGTAAAATTTAGCACAGTCACAATGCACATAATTAATTTCTTTAGGATTGTGGACAGTTATCTGATATATTTGCTGTCAAAGAAAAATAATGGCCCAAATTTTCTTACGTGCTCACACTGGTGTAACACAAATGGCGTATCTTTTGGAGGCAAAGGAAATGTGTAATGAGTTGTGTGGCTCATCATTCAATAGATAATATGTATGATAATTTCCTGGGGCAATTCACTTCCAAATGTTATGCCATTTGTGTATATATGCAGGAGGATTATAGCCAGCATGTATTTAAGAAGTATGGAAAAAGTGTGGAACAGGGTGTGATAGGCTAACATCTAAGCTTTAAATTCTGGGAATTCTGCAATAAAATCATAAAACAAATATTAATGTAGATCTCACATGGCTTCACTGTCAGTTGAGCAGTGTAATTTTGGCATTTTGAATGAAGGAAAGATATTAGAGATGAAGCTAACAAGTATTAGACATGATTTAAATGGCCTTCCTAGCCAGAGGGTTCTTCAGCTTGGAAGCATCAAGTTTCATTTATGAGGAGAGTAGAACAATAGAAACTGGTATTTTGCCTGCTTGGTTCCTAAGTAATTTCTTTTGCATTTCGCTCAATACAAAGGGATTCAACTTGATTGCTGAAAACCACTTCAGGACCCAATGGTCTCATATTTTCGTGTGTTCTTCTCACAATGCTCTTTTGAGCCACAATACTGCCTTTTAATGTGGTCTCCTTATATACCACCCCATAGCACTTAAATATTCCCTGGATGGTTTACAATTTAATTATGCAGGCTACACATTGCCCCTCCCCTCTGTGAGCTGGATAGAAAGATGGCAAGTTGAGTAAATCTTGAACTGACTACCTGAGCCCGTCAGGATAGCATTCAGGTTGTGAGTGCTGAAGTACTGCAGTTTAACCACTGTGCCATGATGCTCCTCAAGTGGCAAGAAGAATTAAGGATTTTGTTCTAACTGTACATATGAAGCTCCACAGTATAAAGTGGCAGGTGCTAAAGGTGAATCTCCTCATCATACAGTCTGACCAGCATATGTGTTATGTTAGTGAATAATGGCATATCACACTGAGAGTGTGTGTATTTCTTCTCAGATCTTGTGGTAGAAATTTAACATACAAAATAATTATGCATGAGGAACAGGAAATAGGTGGTGATGGAACACAGCAGACAATGAACTATTGGGTGTCTGGAATTGATTCAAATAAACAGTAGGTACATCAGGATAGAACCTCTTCTGTTTTCAGTTATGTTCCATATGCAAACGAACCCCGAATCTGCATTATGTTGTCAAGCTAACACTGAGTAGGTTTGAACACTGCACAGAATGGAGAAGAGGTAGATCTTGGAGTGCAAATGACTTTCTTCCTGCTCATCTTCCTTCACGGAATACTTGTACAGAAGACACTGGAATGTACAAAACTGAAAGCTAGGCTCCTCGCACAGAGCTATTCATTCCTTCTGTGTGGTACTAATTCCCATTCATTTCAGTGGAGAAGGGGGTGATCTGCCAACTTGGATAGTGTATGTAGAGCTCACTTCCTTCCAGAAAAAATGAAGGAAAAACTATTCCATGCAAGAAAATTCTGGATATGCAGCTCAATTCTTGCATCCAGAACTGACTGGTATGATCAGAGTATTGTACCATTACCGCATAACAGTATTTCTTTCAAGAATCTCTCCCTCTAAATAACATTCTACTCAATAACACTCCAAACAGTCACAATAATACTAAATAAAAACTGCAAATTGTCAGTCCCCTTTTCACCACCTGTCTGCTATAATCTCCATTTCTTCAGTTGCCCCTGAAAATGCTTGCCATGAGCTGCCCTTCCCTAAATGATCTTGACTGTCTTTTGCCTAGATGGGCACTGCCTCCACCCCACTAGTCACTTTTCTGGTGGAATAAGGGCATGAAGGCAAGGTCTACTGAGACCCAGCATTCAGCCATGAAAAGCATACTCACAGTGCCCTTGTTTCCAGAGACATGCACAATAGGGCTGAACATGCCCTTGCCTATTCTGATGCTGGTCAGAGTGCTCCAGTGTAAGACTGCTGGTCAACTGCTCAGAGTGTTGACAAACTGGTAAATCTTTACCCTTTAAAGTGATCTACCTCTATCTAATACAAGCAGCACTTTTGGCATGTACTATTCCTGATACATCCTTCAGTGTGCATCATGGTTCTCACTGGATTAAGCCTGTTGTTTCATTTCATTTCATTTCTTGTTTTTTTTCGGTCAGAGCCACACATCATATAATAATCGTCATCCTGTCCTGTCAAGTCAATTCTGACTTATTGGCGACCCTTTTCAGGGCTTTCCAGGCAGAGAATACTCAGAAGTGGTTTATAACATGTCTGAAATCTTTGTATCTTGAAGGTTTACTGCTGACTCTTCTCTGATGCGGTCTACTGCTTTATGGTTTCACCCAACTTCACTTGTTTTATCTTGTTGCGATTAAAGATCAGAGTTAATGACTGAGGGATCTTTGCCAATTGTCAAATCACACCTTAGCTAAAGGCAATGAAACTGCTTCTCTTCCAAACACACATCTGTGGAACAGATAAAGCTGTCCAAATTAAAGGTATCATTTTCACTGTAACAATCTGAGGTAGCTGTCCCAACCCATATTTGGAAGCAGGTTTCCACGTGCAGATCTGATTTACTAGGAACAGGAGAAGGAGGTGTTCAGGGGATAAGAGTTCTCAGTTATGAATATTTATGTAAAGCAAGCCTGTGCACTTAGAATAGGCAACTTAGTGATCTTTGAGATCTATATGACATATGAACTATTTCACTTGGTATTTTATCAATTTCAGACACACACCCCCCCCCCCCCACAGAATGGTGGTAGTGAACATCACTAGGCATTTGAAAACTATATTAACAACAGCTTCAGATGTACCAGAAACACTAATTGAGAAAAATGAAAAAGAAATGTAATTGATTGTAATGTAATGAGAATGGGGCTGGCTGTTAGGGCATCTATATATTTTATATTTCTACCACTGGATGCAGAAACATGAGGATTCTGGGACTTCTGTAGTCCTGCATGTTTGCTCCGGTCTAGCAATAATCCTTAATCAATGAAAGCAAGCTTCCATGTATGAGTCAACCTTCTGATATTCAGATAAATGTGCTGCACAGGGAGTCTGATACACTCCTCCACCCCTGCTGAAGCTAGGACCACACATCCATATTCAGCCCTGATCTAGAAACCTTTGTGGAGGAGGCAACCTTTGCACCACCCATTCTTCATAAAACAGTCCCCACCATTTCATCATCATCAGACTGAACACCTTATCACTTCTGTACTCTCTTACACATATGTCCCTGGACCTGACCCAAGCCTATGTTCACACTAGATAATATGCTTAGCACATAATTCAATTCTTCAACAAACCAACCAACCCATGTTTATGATTGTGGAATATTGTGCTTCTGTATCCATGATTCAAAATTCCAAGAAATGGCCCTATATTGCTGCACAATATTGTGCCCACATTGCCAGCAGGAAAAAGGCTGTCAAACTTTACATAGCAAAGGGCAGCCTGAACATTGATGACACCAAGGGCAGTGATCAAGATGGTCTACGGGATATTCTCTTGTACTTACTACCATCCAAAAAGAGACAACAAGCAAGGGAATATCCCAGAAACTGACTCCTTTTTTCATCAGTTGAACCATTGTCATGGCTGTTTTTCAATGAGTCTGAATCCAGCAGGGAGCTATTTTCACAAAGTTCCAACTGTTTCCCTGTGTTATAAGATAACTCAGTGCTGACATATCCTTCTTACCTCTTTTTTAAAAAAATATAAAACAGTTTTATAGTGACAAGATGGATGGAATGGTTAAGACTACGACAGGATATAGGCATCAAGGCTCTGCTAACATTGAGTAAGACCATCCCCAACAACAAAGCAAACAACTAATTTCACAGCTTAAAGGAGTGAGTTTCTCAAGATTTGTTCTCTACTCTTTTAAAATATATTATAAAATATTTTTACAAACAGACACAGAATCCCTTCACAAGCATGAATCCCTGTTTGGTCATGAAGGGCTTTAAAAAAATCAATCAGATTCTAATTGACAGGTTCAAAAGTTCAGATTACTCTGGAGATAATTTCCCCTTTGAAAATTTGTTTCAGGAGCCTGGTCACAGAAAACCTGAGAGAATGTTTACTGAAAGTACTCAGGGCTGGGGCAAAAACAACTACTCTGTGCTTTTGTAATGCAGAAATTATTTGAACATGCCTTACAAAACTGTATGCTAATTCCCTGGACATACATGGCAAAATATCCTGCTTTCTGGAGGACTGCCACTCCATTTCTTTCTTTAAACCAAGCCTGTTTTTTTCTTGTTACTCTTCAAAGAAAACCTGTCTTTTAACTCTGTTTCTGTGACTTTTCATTGTCCTATAGCTTTTCAAATATGGCTCTTCTCCATCCATAAACCTGCAACAATGTCTCTACTTTGTAAAGTTCATGCTTAGTATTGCAACAAAATCACTATTTCTTGCTTTTGAAACCCCAAAAAATGGTCTGTTTTTTGTTTACCAAAAGAACTGCTGCATGAAAGATATGAAAACAAAATATCCCCCCCAAAAAAACCCAGAATAAAATAAATATGAAAGCTTTTGCTATGCATAAGGGCAATATTAGTAGCAGAGCATCTCTGCATAAGATTTTGGCTGAATGCGAGACTGACAGTCATATTTGTCTGCTATAGCCAAGCTCACCTTATGTAACAGATTTTGTGATGTGTCTAATGGTGGAACCAGTCTTAAATATACTTAAATGTCTGACTAAAATGTCCTCTCTTCTCCCATGGCCAACCACTCCAACCCATGTTTTTCCTGGTTAACTTCTTTCACATGGATGACAATACTCAATCTATAAACACCCACCATACATAATACATCACGTAGCAGTTTGGTTCACAAATGATGGAGAATTGATCCTCAGGGTTATAGGCATGTCGGTGTCCTGAGACAATGAATGCAGTGCACAACAGACACATAGCCGTTTGATCTCATTTTAACTATCATGACTTCAAAGATTTGCTGGAGAGCTCCATTCTCCTGAATATTACAGTACAGCTCTCTAGCAGAGAATTCTAAGCAGCTCATCCAACTCCAAATCTCAGGTTTTCGTAAGAAGGGGTCACAGCAGTTAAGTGGGATAAAAAAATTATAAAAATGTAGTGGATATACACTTGATGAGGGAAGGGTTGCAAAATGCTGAGGACACTTTAATGCTTTATTCCACAATTGCATTCACAACAAACAAGGCCAAGATTGATTCAGCCTGTCTCTGCAGGATGCAGTCTAGTCATTACTACTTTCCTCAGATGTGGGGAAATCCGTTTTCCATCTCTGTGGTCCATATGACTTCTTCAGCACATTATGACAAGAAGTAGGTCCCACCCTGCTCCCTGCCCACCTCTTTAGGGAAGATGGTATTAAACTGTCAGTTGCTCACCCCACCTTACCTTTGTGAAAGGCAACCCAATAGCTGTGCGATGGCGGTGGAACAGTCAGAGAAAAGTTGCCTCACATCTGAACAAGAGGATTTACCTGCTGTTGTTACTTGTCAAAGATAATTGCACCAATCCAGATGCTTGCAGAAACTTGCAGATCTCATCCAAACATCACTTGTTAGAGGACAGGAGGATGTGTCTGCATTGAGTTGTCCCACAACAGGGGGAAACAGTTGGAACTTCATAGTTGCCTGCTGGAGTTGTGCTGTCAATGAACTGAAGTCTTAGTTTCTGTTTATTTGTATCTGCACTGCTGTACATCCGACAGGGAGAAGACAGGATTCTGGAAAAGAAATGCACTACATTATTTGTTATTTAACATTCATTAGTTACATTTATGCCCCACTTTTCTCCTAGTGAATTCAAAGAGCAGTGTCCTGTTGGGATTACTTCAGGTGGAACTAAAGTTGCAGAAGGGACGGGTACAGCAACTGACACAAAGTAGCTACAACTACTTGAACAGTTTTAGTTCCATGCATGGTAATCCTTCAGAAGATCTTGACCAAGGCATTGTACTTACTCCTTCCCCTTTATTCTCCCAAGAGCTCTGTGAGGTACATCAGACTGAGCGTGTGTGAATGGCTCACTCAGTGAGTGTTGCGGTTCAGTTCTGACTTAAAGCTACATCTCCCACGTCTTAGTCCAACACTCTAACCATCAAACTATTCTATGTTGGTAAAAGGAGATATTGCTCAGATGAAAGGCAGCTGCTACACAGTTCTGTGTTGGAAGTGGATAGCCAGACAATTGGCTAGGCAAGCCTATCTTGCAGTAGACCTTCTATGTTATGATTTAGCCAAAGTTAAAGATCTCATCAGTGTAATATTTGCTTGCAGCCCATTATATTCAATAGGTCTTACTTTCAGGTAAGTGCACACAAGCCTTGGATTTTCACTGGGAGCATTGAAACGTGCTTTATCTGCATTGGCAGGTTGAAGTTGTGAGGTCCAAATAAAACATTATCCATTCATTTTACTGTTTACATCCATGGTAGTTCATGGCCTGAGCAAAGGGGGACAACCCACACCCCCAAATGTTGAGGTGGAATACCCCTTCTACTTTGGTCATGAGCTGCCTATGGCTGATAGGATGCGAAAGAATGGAACTTCAATTTAGAGACAGACAGACAGACAGACATGTATTCAACTTTCTGTTTAGTTTAAAATAAATTCATTGTTCAAGGTCACAATGCTGTTTTTATTGTATTACAAACAATACCCTACAGTGTAATAATAGAAAGCCAAATCTTACATGAAGTGAAGAAATGTTTCAGACAGGTAATTGCATGCATTGTTGATGTGGTGTCTTAATGGGGGTGATTCAGTTTGACTTAGATTGAATGAATTTAGTGTGTTACTCTTCACACTAAATCACACACTTAATCACCAAGAATAATGAGTAATAAGGGACGGGAATTTATCTGAGATTCAGATATTTGTTTGTGACAAGGTTGCTTCTGGTAAATATCTGGAACTGAGACATTAACAAACTTTAGGATGCTTTATAACACCACTCTTCTGAAGCATTTTATCCTGTCACCTGAAGAAGTAATTCCCCCCCTCATGGAAATGGCAGGTTCAGCTGTGTTTATGGCACTATCAGAGCTTGGAAAAATTAAATATTTGAATCACAACACACACACCTGAATCCCTCAACCTCTAGCCATGCTAGCTGAGGGTATGTCAGACTTTTGGTTCAAAAACATTTCCAAGTTCTGGGTTCTGCTTCTACACAGAGGCCTGAATAAAAGTCCTGGTCTATACAGAGCAGCTTCTTTTCTATAGGGATGACTCACTGGGCATGTTGATATGGTGTCTCTTCTTTAATCTGACAGGATTACATTACTCATGTTTCACTGTTCTGCTTTGAAGTTAACCAAGCAGAGCTAAAGCCACCTCTGAAGCCAGATGCATTCGTGCCAAAAGGAAGGGTCTCTTGATCTAAAAAAGACACATGTAGCCAGGACAATAAAGGATCTATCCTGCCTTAATACAATAAAGGTTAGTGAAATGGATTTTGGTTATTTGGCCAACTCTTAATCAATAATTTATTATTTATTTATTTAAAATATTTTATCCCTCCTTTCTCCTTAAAAGGACCTAAGGCAGCTTACAAACCATTAACCAGCTTACATCATTAAAAACCAGTTTTTAAAAGCTAAAAACAATAAATATATAATATATTAAAAAAGAATTAATCAATTGTTATATTAAAATGGTAAATAAAATCAATAGTAAAACACATTTAAAACAACAGAGCACAACATTCTATTTAAAACCCCTCTCAGACCACCAGTGATTAAGGAAAAGCCTGCCTGAAGAGAAAGGTCTTCTCCTGCTTGCAGAAGGACAGCAAAAATGGGGTCAGCTTGGTCTCCCATGGGAGGGAGTTCCAGAATCTGGGAGCAATGACAGAGAAGGGCCTCCCTCGTGTCCCCACCAAGTGCACCTATGAGGGTGGTGGGATCAAGAGAAAGGCCTCCCCTGATGATCTTATTGCCTGGGCAGGCTCATAGAGGGAGATGCAGTCTTTTAGATAGTTTGGACCCAAGTTGTTTAGGGCTTTATAGGTTAAAACCAGCACTTTGAATTGTGCCTGGAAATGGATAGGCAGCCAGTGGAGCTGCTGTAGCAGGGGGGTTATATGATCCCTGTAACCAGTTAACAATTTTGCTGTGGCGTTTTGGGTGCTCTGGAGTTTCCAAACACTTTCCAAAGTCAACCCCATGTAGAGTGCATTACAGTTATCCAGTTGAGGTGTAAGTAGGGCATGTGTCACTATGGCCAAATCAGACCTTTCAAGAAATGGGCACAGCTGGTGCACTAGTTTTAACTGTGCAAAGGCACTCCTGGCCACCGCTGAAACCTGGGCATCCAGGCTCAGAAATGAATCCAGGAACATCCCCAAGCTGTGCATCTATGTTTTCAGAGGGAGTGTAACCTCATCCAGCGCAGGTTGCAACCCTATTCCTTGAACTTGTTTTTGACTGACCAGGAGCACTTCTGTCTTTCCTGAATTAAGTTTCAGTTTATTCACCCTCATCCAGTCCATTACTGACACCAGACACTGATTTAGAACTGAAACAGATTCCTTGGATTTAGATGGAAAGGAGAAATAGAGTTGTGTGTCATCAGCGTACTGATGTCACCAAACCCCAAAACTCCAGACGACCTCTCCCAGTGGTTTCATGTAGATGTTAAATAGCGTAAAGGACAAAGGAGAAACCTGAGGGACACCACAGGCCAATGGCCATGGTGTCAAACAGGAGTCCCCCAGCACCACCTTTTGAGTTCTCCCCTCCAGGAAGGACCAGAGCCACTTAAAACAGTGCCTCCAAGTCTCCTCCCAGAGAGACGGCCCAGAAGAATACCATGGTCAATGGTGTTGAAAGCCACTGAAAGGTCCAGCAGAATCAACAGGGACACACTCCCCCTGTCCAGTTCCAGAGTAGGTCATCCACTAAGGTGACCAAAACAGTCTCTCTCCCGTAACCAGGCCTGAAGAAGAACAATCCTGATTCTGATGATAAAAGCAAGAGTCACATTATGAATTCATTAGTTGATTTATGTGTATTTCAGCCATACATAATTTTTAACATCCTTTTTGTGATGAGATTTGACAAAGATCAACCAGTGAGCGGGGATTTGAATTTGATTTTCCCACACCCACATTCAACCCTCTATTCACTGTGCTACATTGGACTGCATTAATGTTCATTTATGAGTTCTTTATGATAAATAGTATCGCAGCACTGTTGTTCTCATCTTAGTGATGAAAGGAGGGGACTAAAGTGGAGAGATGGTTGCTTTCTGAAGCCACTGAATGAATCTATGGTTGAGCTGCTATTATATTGGGAAATGTGTTGGAAATGAAGGCGGCATTCAGGATGCTTCCAGATGAGGATTTTATAGTACAATTGCATCAGGAATTTTGCAGTGGCTTCAGAGGACACTATCTTCCATTTGTAACCCTCCTCTGCTTTCCTACCGCTTCTTCCATCTTTCTTCTTATAGCCAAACAACATCAGCCGTCGCCACCGTGCTGTAAAGGAGGAAAAGATGGATTAATTGCCTTTTGATGAGCACCAGCCAACTGTGGGGAAAGACCATAGTTTGGCGGTAGAACACCTGCTTTGTCATAGTTTATTCTCTGGCATATCCAGGTAGGTCACAGAAACATTCTTCGAAGTCTTCTACTAGTTGCAAAAGACAATACCGAACTAAATAGACCAATAGTCTGATCTGATGTAGTATTTGTTGACTAGACTTTTCACATATGCTCAAAGTTTTAAAATCTGCCATACTTTTCTATGGAACCTCTACTTGTAGTGCCAAATGGTTCTAGTCAAATGTTCTCCCCTCAAGTCGCATCTGACATTTAATGTTGTTATTTGCATGTCCTTTTCCGGGATGTAAACTACATAACACAACTCTAAATGATATGCATCACTCAAGCAACTTGAAACAATTCATCTCTGCTGAATGTTATCTTTCATCTTATATATATCTAACTATCCCAAAGTACCATCTGATCTACTCATATGAAGAAAAGATGAGTCCCCCTTCCAGAATTAAATACAAGATATGAAAAGTGTTGTTTAGATTAAGAATGGAATGTGTTCTAGAAGAGTGTGGGGACTCCCATCCTTGAACAGCTGGGAGGCTACAGGACAGAATCAACCAAAATGCCCCCCCCCCCCATCACTTCTGCCAGTGGGATCTCATCATTAGATCACAACCTCTAGTTGGACCAAGGGAATGTTTCGGCTCAGGAGAGATTGAATTTGGTTCCAACCCTTAGAGTTCTTCTTGTTGCATTTACCTACCTATGCAATATGGACAAGGTACAAGCATTCACCTACTCAGAGGTTCAAGTGGGTGCTGAACCCTGAAGAACAAAAAAAGTTTGTCACTCACACGAACAATGGTTTAACAAGGTATCCCCACCCCCATAGATATGAAATAAGGACAGTAGTATATCTCAAGACGTGACCAGCCATCGGATCAAAGGTCTATCAAGTCCAGTATTCTGTTCACACAGATACCAACCAGTTGCTTGTGGGAAACTCCAAATTAATAGAACATAGTCCATTGTACATTACTGGCAAGGAATAATGTCCAGTTTGTCAGCCTACTCATGAAGTCAGATCCTGCCTTATGTAAAGATCTATAGATCTGGGATAAGGAAGCTGAGGGTTGCAGGAAAGCTATCCAGATATGTTTCAGGGATGCCTAAGCTCCAGCTGAGCAGCTTTAAGGCAGGTGTTAAGCCCCACCCCTTCCTGACTTGCTTTTAGACTCTCTATTGAGAGCATGTGGACCTAACAGAAGCAGAAGACATCAAGAAGAGGTGACAAGAATACACAGAGGAATTATACCAGAAAGATCTGGATGTCCCGGACAATCCAGATAGTGTGGTTGCTGACCTTGAGCCAGACATCCTGGAGAGTGAAGTCAAGTAGGCCTTAGAAAGCACGACCAGCAACAAGGCCAGTGGAGGTGATGGCATACCAGTTGAACTATTTAAAATCTTAAAAGGTGATGCTGTTAAGGTACTACACTAAATATGCCAGCAGGTTTGGAAAACTCAGTAGTGGCCAGAGGATTGGAAAAGATCATTTTACATCCCAATCCCAAAGACGGGCAGTGCCAAAGAATGCTCCAACTACTGTACAATTGCACTCATTTCACACACTAGCAAGGTTATGCTCAAAATCCTACAAGGTAGGCTTCAGCAGTATGTGGACCGAGAACTCCCAGAACTACAAGCTGGATTTCGAAGGGGCAGAGGAACTAGAGACCAAATTGCTAACATGCGCTGGATTATGGAGAAAGCCAGAGAGTTCCAGAAAAACATCTACTTCTGCTTCATTGATTACGCAAAAGCCTTAGACTGTGTGGACCACAGCAAACTATGGCAAGTTTTTAAAGAAATGGGAGTGCCTGACCACCTTATCTATCTCCTGAGAAATCTATATGTGGGACAGGAAGCAACAGTTAGAACTGGATATGGAACAACTGATTGGTTCAAAATTGGGAAAGGAGTACGACAAGGCTGTATATTGTCTCCCTGCTTATTTAACTTATATGCAGAATACATCATGCGAAAGGCTGGACTGGATGAATCCCAAGCCAGAATTAAGATTGCCAGAAGAAATATCAACAACCTCAGATGTGCAGGTGATACCACTCTGATGGCAGAAAGTGAAGAGGAATTAAAGAACCTGTTAATGAGGGTGAAAGAGGAGAGCGCAAAAAGTGGTCTGAAGCTCAATATCAAAAAAAACTAAGATCATGGCCACTGGTCCCATCACCTCCTGGTAAATAGAAGGGGAAGATATGGAGGCAGTGACAGATTTTACTTTCTTGGTCTCCATGATCACTGCAGATGGTGACAACAGCCACGAAATTAAAAGACGCCTGCTTCTTGGGAGGAAAGCAATGACAAACCTAGACAGTATCTTAAAAAGCAGAGACATCACCTTGCCGACAAAGGTCCACATAGTCAAAGCTATGGTTTTTCCAGTAGTGATGTATGGAAGTGAGAGCTGGACCATAAAGAAGGCTGACCGCCGAAGAATTGATGCTTTTGAATTGTGGTGCTGGAGGAGACTCTTGAGAGTCCCCTGGACTGCAAAGAGAACAAACCTATCCATTTTGAAAGAAATCAACTCTGAATGCTCACTGGAAGGACAGATCCTGAAGCTGAGGCTCCAATACTTTGGCCATCTCATGAGAAGAGAAGACTCCCTGGAAAAGACCCTGATGTTGGGAAAGTGTGAAGGCAAGAGGAGAAGGGGACGACAGAGGACGAGATGGTTGGACAGTGTCATCGAAGCTACCAACATGAATTTGACCAAACTCCGGGAGGCAGTGGAAGACAGGAGGGCCTGGCATGCTCTGGTCCATGGGGTCATGAATAGTTGGACATGACTTAACGACTAAATAACAACAATCAAGAGCATACTGTCATACTGCCAGATGAACACTGCACCTTGACTCTATGTGTCTTTCCAGGCATATGGCTGCCTTAGTTCCTGGAGCCCAGAAGATAATCCTGGTGAGTATGGAATGAGAAGATGGGGCTCATCATAACCAGTGACAGGAAAAGTTACTATTTTGGAATACAACTCCCAGAATATCCCAGTCAATTCATGTTGGCTAGGGAATTCTGGGAGAAAAAAATTAAAGAAAAAAAAAACCTTTTCCATCTCAGCTGAAGACGCTTTTGTTCTTCCATCATTGGCTGACATGGAGGGCATCACCTCAGGTGGCAATTTCAAGATGGCAGTCAGCAACATCTCACTTCCTTTGACCCCCTACAAATACTAATGCCAGTGTTAAGGATTCTTCTCATTATTTGAGGTCCTGTCCACATCTGGGATTATCCTACCAGGAATGTGGTGGGACATCTAGTGTGTGAAATAATCCTAAATGTGCAATCTGGATTTGGAGATATTTTTCCCTTATGAATCAATGTACATTTGCTTCTTTTGCTAAGAGACCATTGTTCTAATTAAATATAAGAAATGCAATAAGATTGTGCTATTTCATTTTATTCTGAAGTGTAAAAAATGGACAGGATTTAGAGGAGGGAGTGTTCAAAAACCTGATCATCTTACTCTGGTCAATTATAAGAGTTGTGGTTTTTTTTTAAGCCAATGATTATTCAGTAGAAATGGAGAAAAGGGTCAAACTTTAGTTGATGTACCACCCACATTATTGCATGCTTATTAATTTTTCATTCATTCATCACTCTTCTGTTTTACGGCTGTCCAAAAACATTGTAAGGACATCTCTTAAAATATAAACCTCAATAATTTTTCATCTCCATATTGGCAAACCCTTCAGGAAACATGAAAGACTGATACTCTCATGGAAAATCTTTTCAACCTTGCCACAGAACTGTTGCACAGTTTGTCAAGTTTTCAGACCTTTACTCTAGAAAGGTATGGTGCTTTTATGAACAATAGGTGCATTTGGCATCTTTCCAGTCTTGTCTAGTCCCATACTCTCTGTGGTAAACTGTTATTTTTCCAGGAAGGCAGTAACTGGATGGATATTCCTGTAGGTTTTTCAGAGTTTCTGATCTGAGTCATACCCTTTTGCTGGATTCCTATCAAAGCAGTCAGAAGGAATGCTAGGGCTCAAAAAAGAATCTACAGAAAATCCTTTCTTAAAACGAAACACAAACAATTGGATTTAGATTGCTGCTTTTGGATTTAGGAAAGGACATGCAGACGAGATGTACCTAGAAATATGCAGCTTGTTGTTCTTCATGAGGTTCCAAAGGCCAAGTGATACTTCAGCCAAGGAACTCATGGTGTGGCCTTGGAGAAGTTGACGTCATTCAGCCTATCCTACTACATCAGTGACAGAGTATAATGTGGAAAACCGATGTATACTAGTCTGCATTCCATGGCAGAATGTCAGTCTACATGCCTAATAATTAATTAAATCATCATCATCAACAACAGCAACAACAAATCATTATTTGGTTATGCAGAATCCTCCCCCCTGCCATTTCACAGAAATAGTGAACAGTAGCAGTATTCTTAATGATATTAATACATTTTGCCATCACTACCAGTGTCATCATGATCACCAACATACCACCCTGAACATACTAATCTCATCTGATTTTGAAAGCTAAGCAGGGTTGAGCCTGGTTAATATTTGGATGGGAGGCTCTGAGGTAATAAGGATTCTGCCTGAAACCCTGGAGAGTCGTTACCAGTTGGTGTTGGCAATGCTGCGCTATATGGTCTAACAATCTGACCCAGTGTAAAACAACTTTTTATGTTCCTGTTAGGGGTGCTTGGAAGTCCCTCTGGCCCACTCTGCATCTAACTAAAGAGCATATAGATCAGGGCCAAATTGCCCTATATCCATTAGAAGACATTCTGACCTGGTCCATCTCCAGATCTATGACACTCCCCGTGTATTTCACGTTTGCTGCCTAATTCCTGCAGGTATTGTGGAAACGCAAGCAGGTATGTCAGGACAGGGAGCAGAGGTTGCTGCACCTTAACTATGTGATCTGTCATTCAAAGTTCATACAATAACTATCCTTCCACAATCACACTTATATCACATTGTGGTGTGGCCCTCCTGGGGTGTGTACAAACCGCAGCTCCTCACTGCACTCTGTACTTGCCTTGCCATTGCACAAGGACCCCTGCTTTGTTCTGGATTTGCACATTAATTCAAATACCATGCATATGCCTAGTTCCTATCATCAAACATCAGCTAATTATCTTGAATGTGTTAGTGCTCACAAAAATCCTGAATGACAATTTACTGTTGTTCCTATTTTTTAGATAGGAAGCTGAAGCTGGGGGGAAATCACTTTCTGTAGGTTAACTCATCATCATCACCACCACCATCATGCATTCTTCCATTTCTGTTGCTGCTGTTGCTGCGGGCATTGATTTTGTCTGTTTGCATTGCCATGATTTCATTTCTGTTGTTTTGTGGTTGTTTCTGTCTTGGCGCCCATTTTTGCCTGAGGGACTCTAGCCTAATGTTTCTGTGTTCCTTGTGCACATCTTTCATCCATCTGTGTACTTTTCTCACTTTCATTTGGCACTATTAATTTGAGAAGTTCAGAGCTGGGGAGCTGTTCTTGGCAATCCTTCCTTTCTAACATTTCAGAAACATTGTTTTAATGAGTGTTATTAGAAAAAGCCTAGTGTTATTAGAGGAAGTGTTGTATAACAAAGAGTTTGCCACTGGATTCAAACATTTAGAGCATAATCTCGTCCAAATTTAAGTTTCCATTGATTTCTATGGTCGTCAGATAATCATGTCTTCAACTGTCCCATTGAAAATTGTTTGGAAATTTTTATTCAGACGATTAAATCTGATCAAGAGAGCTCTGCTCCAAGCTCTCTTTTGTTAGCAGAGTAACACAGCAATGGTGTTCCCTGTAAACATTTAAACCAACCTTATTGTCTATTCCATGGAACAATAAACCAGGCAGAAGCTGAGCTTGAAATAGAAAATTACTAAGTTTATTTAGAAAATATTATTGATAGGAAAGGCTATCCTAGCTAGCTAGCTAGCTAGAAACCATGTCTTAAGGCCTGAACAGAAGGCCCAGAGAGGGAAGGCATAATCCACCATCAAGAAAGAGTTAACAGCTTGAAGATTAGGAAGGACTGGAGGTGAGGAGACAGGACATAGTGAATCTTTATTTTCTTAGGGGGCAACAGCACAGTGAGGGATAGCCAATGAAAAGGACAGATACAGCTTATTATTACTTCCAGATGGCCCCTACTGGGAGTCCACAGGGAGAGGTGCAAGAGAGGTGATGCTCCATAATAGTCTTCCAACAAAAATGACTGTCATAGGCTGATCAGGACAACGGTTCACGTGAGGGCAATTGGGAACAGCCACTGATTCTGATGTGCTGTTCATTATTTGTTCCATAATCTTAGCAAGTGATGTGCTGGATCTGTTTTGGCTGGCCCAAGACATTTTGCTGCATGAAGCAAAGGACAAGGTGGTACCCATTTCTATGTACAGAGACCATTTGCTGCAGCTGAATCTGACCTCAGTAGTGGTGATGGAAGGGTATCCTTCATCTAACTTGAGGTAGCAAAGTTAATGTAAGGTGACTAGGACAGGTTGTATAGCATCTACAGTTCAGCCTCCAACAAAGGAGTCCCAGAACAAACGAAGAGAGGCTGATGAGGGAATAAGGATGCAACCTGTGCTGGAGGGGATTCCACTCCTTCTGAAAACCCAGGTCCACAGCTTGGATGTATTCCTAGATTCATCCCTGGGCTTGGATGCCAAGGTTTCAGCAGTGGTCAGGAGTGCATTTGCAGTTAGAACTGGCGCACCAGCTGCACTCATTCCCTGAGATGTCTGATTTGGCTGCAAAGACACATGCCTTATTTAAATCCCTCTTGGATTACTGCAACATGCTGTATGTGAGGCTGCCTTTGAAGATGGTTTGGAAATTTCAGCTGGTTCAAAATTCAGCTACCAGACTGCTGAGCATTTAGGGAGTATGCGACTCTCCTACTATCCCAGGTTCACTGGCTACCAGTCTGTTTCCAGACCCAATTCAAATTGCTGGTATAAAGCTCTACGTGGCTTCGGTCCAGACTACATGAAGGACCATATCTCCTCATATGAGCCTTCCCCTGAGATCTTCAGAGGAAGCCCTCCTCTTGGTCTGATTGCCACTGCAGGCACATTTGATGGGGAGATGAGAGACCACCTTCTCTGTGGATGCCACCAGGTTATGGAATGCTCTCTCTTGAGAGGTCAGGTTGGCCCCCTCTTTTTTATCCTTCTGCCAATAGTTGAAAGGCCAGTTAAAAGCCTTAATGTAAACTACAACGGAGTCCCTGAATATTGTTATTTAGCTGAGTAAGTTCTGTTTTTAAAACTATCTTAATCATTCAATGTATTTTAATTACTATTATGGTTTAATTGTTTTTAATGTCTAATTTATTGTGTTTTAATTTTTTTTAACACTGTGAGTTGCCTTGAGTTCCCTCATTTGGAGAAAGGTGGCCCATAAATGAGATAAACAAACAAAGGAGCTGCCATCACTGTTCCCGAGTATATGCTATTTGAGGTGATCACTTCACTCTGCCTAATGGTTGCGCCAGCTCTGCCATCTATAAGGGTAAATCTTGGCCACATTCTGCACAAGACAGCTCTTCTGAATCATTTTCACAACCACTTTTTCACTCATGGTGGTGGGGGTGGTTCAGCCCAAATATTCTGTGTGAGGCAACTGATTGCTCTGTTCACAAGCCTCATGTTTATAGCGTCAGTGAATCTGTTGAATAATGCATGCTGGCCTCCTGCAATATCATGCCCATTATAATTCCTTCCAAATATATGCAAAAGAATTCCAGAAATCATGGAAACTCATTCCTTCAGGCAAGCTGGATTTCTCCTTAGTAAACATTCTTTAATAATTTTTATGGAGTTTGTGGTGTATTGATGATGACCTAGATTTAATGTTCCTACCCTTTGCTTTTCCAGTGCCAGCAAGCTATTAATGTGCATTTATGAGGTTGTTTTATATAATCATGGCTGCCTGAGGGATACTTTTGTAAGGAAGTACACACACACAGACAGACAGACTGTGTGTGTACTTTCTTCCAAAGTATCCTTCAGGTGGCCGGATATATATGTGCAGCTTTATTATTGGTACATGTAGGAACATTGGCGCATAAAGCAAAGGCATGCAACATGCAGACCTTTGGGTAGTGTGGGCGGCATATAAGTTAAATAAATAAATAAATAAAATAAATATTGCTGTGACCACTTCCATGGCTAATTTTGCCCCCCCCCCCCAAATTTGGCAGTACAACAGCAAGAAAATTAACAAAGGTATAACTTCCTGTGCACCTTGTTTACAAGTAGACTCAAACTTCTGAAGGCCTCCAAGGAGTGTAAATTGGCAAACAAGAAAGCATGAAGCATTTAAAATGAAATCACAGATATTTGGGCCATTGTGCCACCAAGTTTATCCATAGCAGCAGCAGAGTGCCCTCCCCCCATGGGTTCTGCAAGGACTGCCTCATCATGTTTGTTGACTTGCCCATTCTCTTATAGAGGAAAGTGTTCAAAACTAGTAACTCTCATATAGATGTATAAAAGAAAGCAGGAAGTATCTATACAGGCAGAGTCTGAATAACACTCACATCTTGAATAAGCGCTTATTCTGAGAGGCAGCAAAGAATGTGGAAAGCATGCAAAGAAAACTTAGTGGTGTGTTTCTCATGGATGAAATCAGCAGTCTTAACAATAAGAGGGCTATAAACTGTCATGTGGTTTGAGTGACTAAAAGGCAGAGCAGTCATTTTAAGCCAAAAGGGGAGGCAAGCTTGGCTTCAGAAAATGGAGGGGGGGGGGAGGAAAACTTTATTACATTAAAAACCAATTAAAACAGCTCTGTTTCTGAACTGGCAATTTTGTTAAAATGTTCTTGGGTAGAACTGTTGAGCAAGACTGTTGCTTGTTGGAACAACATGAAAGGGCCTGGAGATATACCCAAACGGGGTTGTGTTTCCATGGAGAACCAAGAATGAGGTGACTGCTTAGGGAGACTGTTGAAGAGACTGGCACCACACTCTGCCAGACCCTTGTTGTCATGTGCAGTAACTTCCAACATATGAGGACCCCCAATAGGGGTTTCAAGGTACATGAGATGTGCAAGGAATAGTTTACCATTGCCAACGTCCCTCTCTGAGTTTCCATGACTGAGTGGGATTTGAACTTAGGTCTCCTGAGTCCAATACCATATTGGCATGCAGAAACCTTTTACTTGAGTACAGCTTAAAAGCTTTTGCTTCCTGGAAGCAGGATATATTTGTATCTATAAGGCACAGGGCCACAGACCCCAGACAACTGTGGCTGAGTTACAATATGTAAGGTTTGGGTTAGGGAGGAAGGGCACTCTTTGTATTTCTGTCTCTCTCTCTGTGTGTGTGTTTGTGTGTATGTATGGAAACACACTGACACGGACTTGTCACGTGCAGGAAAGGACATGGGGGACATATTCGTTCTATGGTCCTTGTAAGATCATTCTAGGGCACTGGATATTTTACAGCAGTCCCTCTGAGGATGGAAAGATAGAATTATCTTTGGAATTGGTGAAGATCTTACCTCAGAACCCCACCTGCTAGCCGTCTCAGAATCGTTAAAGGCTGATTCTCCTTCGATGTCAGAACTTTGATCTTGAAGTGGGGGCAATGAAAGAGCGCAAAGAGTGTTCTGAAGAGATCCTCACTTCCAGAGGTTCTTCTCAAACCAGCTGCAGATTGACAGGTCCACGAAAGCTGGTGTAGAATTGAAGAGAGGATGAATAGAAAATAGAGAAATAGGTAGAGAAGGTTCAAGGAAAAAAAGGTATTCCTCCTTCCTTTTTGCAATCCTGGGCTCACCATCTTCTCCTTCTTCTTGTTCCTCTGCTACTGCAGGTTGGCCATCCAGGTGACTATTTGACATCGGATGCGACAGCTGCAGGTAACACTGTTGCACTACATCAAGGCAGTTTTCAATGTTTCTCAGCCAAGAGGTTCTTCTCCTCCCTGCTTTGCTTTCCCCATTTATTTTACCTTCAACAAGCAGCTGTAACAATCTACATTTTTCATTTCTCATTCCTTCTCCCTTTTTGTAATTGCCTGCATTAAAATCCATGATTCTATGCCATACTTTAAAACTGGGAAGACATAGCATTGTACAATAGGCATTTTCAAAGCTGCTTTTAAATTTTTGTTGCCTATTATATTCTTCATCTTAAGGTAACTTCAGGTCTTTCTTATTCTGACTTTTATTGCATAGCTATGATCCCACTGCTCGTTCAATCAGATTCCAAGAGGCATGATTTTGTTAACATACTCCTTACTTCCATCTGATTATATTTTAACTACATTGCTTTAACTACACTTCTTGGACTGTGTGCTTTTTATAGTTTATTGTAAACCCAGAAGGGCTTTGGGTTTTTCTTTTCTTTTCTTTCTTTTTTGAGCATTTGGTGTGGTACTGTAGTTCAAACTCAGAAGAATGTGTTCAATGCAATGTTATACCTATTTTCTTGGAAATAAATCCTATGGAATTGAGTGGCATTTACTTCTGCTTAACTGTGCACTGGACTATTCTGTAAATGCTAGTAGTTTTGATATGGAGTATAGATAGTAGTTTTGATACAGAGTATGAGAAAGGTCAAGATTATTACTTCCAACATTCAGAGTCTAGGAGTCTCCTAATTGTAGGTAACCTGATACAATAATGCTTCTGTAAGCTCATTTTCAGAATTTGACTTGATTTCTTGATGTTTTCTTTGTTTGGTCTGTCTCTTTCTGCTTCATCATAAAACACACACACACACACACCACACACACACACACACACACACACACACACACACACACACACACCATTTGTGTGGGCCAAAGTGGAAATGCCAGAGACTAAATTATACCCTGTGCTGTAAAACATTCCTTTCTGACACATGCTTGGGCTATTGGTGGACAAACTGTCTGACCAACTAACCAATCAAGCAACCAACCAACCAATGAAACAAGCAAACAAAACCCAACGTTCTATTTTGTGGAAGTCTTGGTTTGCCCTGTCTCTTTCATTGAAATACCCAAGGCCTTGAATCTTAATGTTTACAATCCTCAACAATTTTCAGTACAACCAGTACAGCACTTATGTGTGCTTACGTGTTTGTATAATGATGCAGGCCAGTGTGCCCTTGGCCACTCTGGAGTATAATGCCACTGCTGGCATAGCAGTCCACAAGATCTCTGGCTCCCTATCATGTGAGATGGAAACTGCCCATTTGAAGCTTTTTGCTTGCAGAAGAGGTTAATGAAATCCCTGTTTGGCCGGCAGTGGGAAAAGAGGAACTGTGCATAGAGCAGACCGTGTTTGGTTAAGAAATTCTAGGTTCTTTAAATAAATAAATTCTATTTCAGGATTCTAGAAATAGTTTTTATGAAGCAATGCATTAATGGCCATGAGGTGGTCCCTCAGTCTGTTGTGCATTTTTACTGTGCTGCAGCATATTCCAATCTTCAACTCTGGCATCTCTTGGAATTGCAATGTCAATTATCCAAACATTTATTTGTTCTGTTATTGTTATGTCTGGTGTATTATGCTCAAGGTGTCTGTCCATTTGAACCCCAAAATACCACAACATCTAACTTGGTTGTTTTCTGACATCTTCTCTACTTGATGTTCCCAAAGATCCTTGGATATTGGTAGGTTGTATTTTTTTACATAATGACCAATATATTAATTTTGTAATTCTATATTTTCTAGCTCTTCAGTCTGTCTGCACAATCTTTGAACATTCACAGAGGATAACAGTTTGATTTTTTTGGGGGGGGCAGAGTCGACATTTGCTGTTTAAACATTATTATTATTCAAAAACACTAGGCACAGTCAAAATTATAAAAAACATAGACTGGTGTTATATAACAGATACAAGTTTTAACATTAACATAATCTGTCCACATCACTTTTTGGATGTAGTGCATGATGCATGTTCATTAGTTTCTGTGTTTTTCAATCCAATTCTTCTAATTTGTTTTGAGTCCAGTCTATTATTCCAGCTGGGTATCTAATCACTGGAACTGCCCATGTGTTTATGGCTTTGATTGTATTTCCACCGTTCAACTTTGATTTTAAGATTTTCTGCAGTCTTTTGATATATTCCCTTTCTGTCAGTTCTTTAACTTTTGTGTCACGATGTTATCTGCTTCTAGTATTCCAAGGTATTTATAATTTTCATCACTTGAGAGTGATTTTATAATATTGCCATTTTTAAACTCTATTCTGTCTAGTTTTTGGATCGTGCCACGGTGTATAGACAGAGCTACACATTTGTCAATTCCAAATTTCATTTGGATATCTTCACTATATATTTGCACTGTGTTTAGCAGTGATTCTATCTCCGTGGAACTGTTTGCATATAGATTTAGGTTGTCCATGTATAACAGATGATTGATTTTTCCTGCTTGTTTTGAAATATGGTAGCCCACTCCAGTTTTAAATTACAGTGGTGCCTCGCAAGACGAATGCCTCGCGCAACGAAAAACTAGCAAGACGAAAGCGTTTTGCAATTTTTTTGGTGACTCGCAAGACGATTTTTTCTATGGCCGTGCTTCACAAGACGAATTTTTTTCCTTAAATTTCAATGCATTCCTATGGGAAACCGCACGCTTCGCAAGTCGAAATTTTCGCAATACGACACGACTCGTGGAACGAATTATTTTCGTCTTGCGAGGCATCACTGTATTGACTTGGGGATTAATGAAATGTACAGCACTGGTGACAAAGAATCCCCTTGAAATATTCCTCTTTTGATGCTAACTTCCCCTATTGTTGTTGTTGTTGTTGATTAATAATAATAATAATAATAATAATAATAATAATAATAATAATAATAATAATAATAATAATAATAATAATAATAATAATAATAATAATAATAATAATATATTTGTTTGTTTGTTTGTTTGTTTGTTTGTTTACCTACCACCGGTCTGGTTGCCAGGGCCACTCTGGGCAGTGTATAATGAAATAAAGCAGGGGTCTCAAACATGCGGCCCGGGGGCCATTTGCGGCCCGCCGGATGATAGTTTGTGGCCCCCGCCTTGCCTGCCCCCCCGAAGCGCCCACGACTCCTCTGTTGTCAAGAGTCAAAAAAAGCCTCGCCTCGCTCGCCGGCTCTCCCCCAAGACAGAGCCTCTTGCGCCCTCCATCTGGAACTGCAGCCTGCCAGCCAGCCCGCCTGTCTGCCGGCTGCAGTTCCGGATGGAGGGTGCAAGAGGCGCTGTCTTGGGGGAGAGCCAGCGAGCGAGGCGCGCTGCCGGCCCTTTTCCCCGAGCGCCCGAGCCACCGCCGAGCGATGCCTGAGAGCGGAGCTCGCTCCCAGCCCGTCCTCGAAGAGTGCCTCCAACAGCGCCACCAGCAGCTGCCGCCGCTGCTGCCTCTTCCAGGGAAGCGGCTCTCTGGCTCTCTTTCTCTCTCGGCACCCCCAGCACCAGCCCGGCCAGCGGCCACCTCAGCACCCGGTTGTGCTTCCTCCTCCTCCTCTTCGTCCTGCTTCAGCCGCCTCGGCTCTGGAGGCTGCCTGGGCTCGCCTCGCAAAGTTTGCTCCCCTGTCGTGGTGGGGGTAGCTGCTGCTGCTGAGTGCGCCTTTTTGAGGGGGGGGCCCTCAGAGGAAGGTTGCCGGACCTCCGTGTGTATGTGTGTGTTTGTGTGCGTACCCGCGCGCACACACCTGTGTGGGGGCCCCGTTCTGTTTAATTTCGCAGGTACTGATGGGGGCTTTTCTCCTTTGGCAAGGTGATTCTGTGAGGGGTTTTTTTTTTAAATTTTATGTCATGCCCTCCCCCCCCCCGGCTAGGCGGTCGCTGGCACTCCCTCCCTTCTCCGCTTCTTCGTCCTGCTGCTGGTGGTGGTAGTGAAGAAGGAGCTGGAGGGGGTCGTGGCTGGCGACGAGGGCTCGCACGCCCCTCCTCCTCCTCCTCCTGGGAGCCCCAGCCAGGCTAAGGAAACTCCTGGGCGGCTTCCTTGGGCTCTTGCTCCGCTTGGCAGAAAATCTGATGCGGCCCAGCCTCACCCAGACTCTGCCTCCAGCGGCCCCCAGGTAAATTGAGTTTGAGACCCCTGAAATAAAGGATTAAAAAAAACCCCATACAAAACAGTGAACACAATAACAATCAAAAACAAAATTACACATAAACTAGCAACAAAGTAAAAACTAAAAAGTAATAGGGGAGTTTAAAAACAAGATGGAGGAACAGGTAGTATGTAATGCTGAAACCACCACTGTGTTGAGATGTTGAATACTCTGGGAAAGCCTGCCTGAAAAGTCATGTTTTCAATAATTGTTTAAGGCTCTCCAGTGAAGGGACCAGACAAATTTCAGCTGGGAGCTCATTCCAAAGATGAGGGGCAACTGCCGAGAAGGCCTGGTTCCTGGTCTTCTCCTTCTGGGCCTCTCTTGGGATCAGTGTTCTCAACTGCCCTGCCTGGGAAGAACATGTAGAATGGGCAAATCTCATTGGAAGGAAGCGTTCTGCGAGGTATCGAGGTCCCAAACCATTTAGGGCTTATTGTTCAAAACTACCAGGTAGAGTCAAACAAAATTGTAAAAACATTGACAGGCATTATATAACAGATACAAGTTTTAATAAAAAACTTAAATATCTGTTATATATTGATGTAGTATATATACTGTTCCTAATATTGTTTTTTGTAGCTCTGATGATGTTAGTTTGGACAATGGGGACCAGTGAAGTGTGTTTTATCCACAAGTGGGATATTGTTATTGTTATATTGTCAAATTTTAATCTAACTGTCTGTTCAGTCTTCATCAGTCTTGCCTCATCAGTCTTCATTAAAAAAACAGATCCATATTCAACATTCATGTCTGAAGCTACAGCATTTTATTTAACTCCTGGCAGAGTCCATGAGGAACAAGGCAATGTTCATCCATGAGACATAGCCTTTTATTGGTGGGGTGCTTTGAACCTTACAGAGCTAATTCCTAATATGTAGATCTATAAATTAATATGCACATTAAGAAAGATATTGACAAAACCAAAACATGTCCAGAGGCGGATGGCTACAATAGTATTCTTGAAACCAACTCCATAAGGAGTAATTCATGGGGCTAGACTTATTTAGCCCAGAAAAGAGAAGGCTGCTATGCAGTATGATGGACATCTTTATGCGATGGGATATCATGTGGAGGATGGAGCAAGCTTGCTTACATTGCTTGAGAAGCTGCTTTTCGAATCTGACCAGAACTAGCAAACTCTGCAACAGTACACGTCTCAATGACCATTCAGAACCTCCATTTGAAAAAAAAGAGTAGATTTATAATGGTTTGGTTCCTGTTTAGTTTGCTGATCATCAAAATGCTTGATTGCAAGCTGGATGTGATCAGAACTGTAAAAACTCTTGCTTCTTAAGAAACTGAGTCATCAAAGAGCTAAACAAAGAGTAATCACATATTTGAGGGGTGAACTTGTCATCAACCATGAATGTAGCTCCTGGTAGACCACTGTATTTATAGAGAAGTTAGAGTTATTTTTAGGAGCCATTATGCTTTTCCCATGGAAAGAGATTACAAATGTTCAAAAAAATGCTTTTCCAGATCCTCTTCAAACAATGTTTTATTTAGAATATAATTAATGTTTTCTTTTTACATTTATCATTTTGTTCTTTCACGAAATCTGATATAGAAATCATGATCTCTTTAAAGCACATTTTTTTGATGATGTATGAGATCTAACCAGTCCTACTGTATTGTTTTTAATCTGTATCTTTTGTGGACTTCAATGGTGTTTAATTTATTTACTTACTTGAAATAAGTTTTAAGGACAGTGCTGGTTTTTTTTTTTAAAGCTAAAGGTCATTTAACTGTGTTTTTTTTTTTAATTTTTGTAAGCTGTTTGAATGCTGTTTCTTTTAGTGGAAAGGAAGGGTATAAATATAATAAACAAATAATATTGTTACATATTATATTATAAATATTATATAATATACTAAATACATAGTAGAAGCAAATAAGCACGTCCACAACAAGTGGTAGATCCTTAGAGATGAAGTGCTAGGGGTGTTCTCCTGCAAAGTCTTAGCTCTCAACTATCCCACCAATGGCTATCATGGCAGGATAAGGCTGAGGAAAGAAAATATGGCATGAAAATAACTGATAGCATAAAATGTCCAAAACTTTACAACAACAGATTTTGGTGCTGCATAGGGACAACATAGGGCAGGCTCACCTGCCAGCCAATGTCACCTCTCAGTTTGCAGGCTGGGAAACCACTATGATGGCAGAAAATGGGGACCATACAGGCCCCAGTCCCTGTGCAAATCCCGCCTCCCATCACAAGTAAGGCTGGCAAGACAGGGCACATTTTGAGCAGTTGCCTGTGAGCCTTCACCCCCAGAATCCCTTCTGGGAATACCTGTGTTGGGGAAACAGTGCCCACACCCACTCACCCACAAAATGAGTCTGGCACAATGTCCTCAGTACCTTACACAAGGAAAATAAGCACAGAATATGAAACCTCCATGAATTAACTAAATTATACAACTTGTCCCTTAAAACAGCCACAGTGCCAGAGGACTGGAGGATAGCACATGTAACACCAATCTTTAAAAAGGGAAGGAGGGGGGACCCAGGAAACTACAGACCAGTTAGCCTAACGTCTGTTCCAGGGAAGATGGTGGAAAGCCTCATCCAAGATAAAATCTTAAAACACATAGAAGAACAAGCCTTGCTGAGGGAAAATCAGCATGGCTTCTGTAAGGGTAAGTCTTGCCTCACAAACTTTTTAGAATTCTTTGAAAAGGTCAACAGGCATGTGGATGGGGTGAACCAGTGAATATTGTCTATCTGGATTTTCAGAAGGCGTTTGACACAATCCCTCACCAAAGGCTGCTGAGAAAACTCCATAGTCAGGGGATAAGAGGGCAGGTCCTCTTATGGACTGAGAATTGGTTGAGAACCAGGAAACAGAGAGTAGGTGTCAATGGGCAATTTTCACAATGGAGAGAGGTGAAAAGTGGTGTGCCCAGGGATCTGACCCGGGACTGGTGCTTTTCAACCTCTTCATAAATGACCTGGAGACAGGGATAAGCAGTGAGGTGGCCAAATTTGCAGATGACATGAAACTTTTCTGGGTGTGAAGACCAGAAGGGAATATGAAGAGCTCCAGAAGGATATCTCCAAACTGGGAGAATGGGCGGCAAAATGGCAAATGCATTTCAATATAGGAAAATATAAAGTAATGTGTAGAGTCGCCTCTTGTGTTGTTGGAAAAGAGTGTTTGTGATGACCAGCTTGTTCTCTTGACAAAAATCTATTAGCCTTTGCCCTGCTTCGTTTTGAACTCCAAGGCCAAACTTACCTGTTGTTCCTTTTGTCTCTTGACTCCCTACTTTAGCATTCCAGTCCCCTATAATGACAAGAACATCTTTCTTTGGTGTCAGTTCTAGAAGGTGTTGTAGGTCTTCATAGAATTGGTCAATTTCAGCCTCTTCAGCATCGGTGATTGGTGCATAAACTTGGATTACTGTGATGTTGAAAGGTCTGCCTTGGATTCGTATTGAAATCATTCTATCATTTTTGAGATTGTATCCCAGTACAGCTTTTCCCACTCTTTTGTTGACTATGAGGGCTACTCCATTTCTTCTACGGGATTCTTGCCCACAATAGTAGATATGATAATCGTCTGAATTGAATTCGCCCATTCCCGTCCATTTTAGTTCACTGACACCCAGGATGTCAATGTTGATTCTTGCCATCTCCTGTTTGACCACATCCAGCTTACCAAGGTTCATAGATCTTACATTCCAGGTTCTTATGCAGTATTTTTCTTTGCAGCATCGGACTTTCCTTTCACTTCCATGCACGTCCGCAGCTGAGCGTCCTTTCGGCTTTGTCCCAACCACTTCATTAGCTCTGGAGCTACTTGTACTTGTCCTCCGCTCTTCCTCAGTAGCATGTTGGATGCCTTCCGACCTGAGGGGCTCATCTTCCGGCGTCATATCTTTTAGCCTTTTGTTTCTGTCCATGGAGTTTTCTTGGCAAAGATACTGGAGTGGCTTGTCAGTTCCTGCTCCAGTTGGATCGCATTTAGTCAGAACTCTCCACTATGACCTGTCCGTCTTGGGTGTCCCTGCACAGCATAGCCCTTAGCTTCTTTGAATTACTCAAGCCCCTTCGCCATGACAAGGTGCCAATCCATGAAGCAATCCATTCTAGGTATCATTAAAAAGGGGATTGAAAATAAAACAGCCAACATGATAATGCCATTGTACAAAACGCTGGTAAGGCCACACCTGGAGTATTGCATACAGTTCTGGTCGCCGCACCTCAAAAAAGACATAGTGGAACTGGAAAAGGTGCAGAGGAGAGCAACTAAAATAATGACTGGGCTGGGGCACCTCCCTTATGAGGAAAGGCTACAGCGTTTGGGGCTCTTTAGTCTAGAGAAAAGGCACCTGAGGGGGGACATGACTGAGATGTATAAAATTCTGCAGGGGATGGATAAAGTGGATAGAGGGAAGTTCTTTTCCCTCACACAATACTAGAACCAGGGGACATCCACTCAAATTGAGTGTTGTGAGAGTGAGAACAGACAAAAGAAAATATTTCTTTACCCAGTGTGTTGTTAGTTTGTGGAACTCCTTGCCACAGGATGTGGTGACGGCATCTGGCCTAGATGCCTTTAAAAGGGGATTGGACAGATTCCTGGAGGAAAAGTCCATCCCAGGTTACAAGCCATGATGGGGATGTATAATCTCCAGGCTTAAAAGGAAGGTACCTCCAAATGCCTGATGCAGGGGAGGGGTATCAGGAGACAGGTACCTAGTTGTCTCGTGTGCTCCCAGAGGCATCTGGTGGGGCCACTGTCAGATACAGGGAGCTGGACTAGATGAGTCCTTGGCCTGATCCAGCAGGGCTCTTCTTATGTTCTTATGAATTGTTATGAGGAAGCAAACAACTGTGAATTAGGCTGGTTGGGCTCAAGTCCCATCAAGCATATGAAAGCACTGCAGTGAGCAAAGTTGAAATTAGGGAGAGAGAGCTTACAAAAGCCAGTCTAACACTGAAAGTAAATTTATAGACAATGTCCGTGGACAAAAACATGCCCTCTCAGGTTAGTCGATGAAGTCCCACCATCAGCACCGTCTGGTAGAGAACCTGATTGGCCAGCACTGGCACAAAGCTCCCTGGACTCTGCAAGCCATCAGAAGTTTCCACTGCAACCTTGGAAGAGCACCAGCAACCTTCACCTCCTTCTTGTTGTTGGCTACAAACAGAGGCCCCACCAAGTAGTTTGGTCTATCTATCACTGTCCATCCATTCCAAACTACTAAGCAGCTCTTTTGCTGGTTTTCTGCCATGTCCCCACAGCAGGAAATGTCTTACCTTTTCCAAGTTCTGATTCATATTGCATTCCAGCCCCTGAAGAGAGATTTCCAGTTATCAAGAGACCATCTCCTGGCATTATCTTCCCACTTTTAAAACATCAGCCTGTATTACCAAGTCATTAGGTTAACAACAGATGCCAGCTGTTATAATATTCATTATATGTTTAAGTCCTATATAATTTTCTTTTTGGATTTTGCATTGTCAGAATCACTCAGCAAGTATTTGTTGCCTCATTTACACTTTCTAATCACGCTCCAGGAAGAAGCTGACAGATGACTCACTCTTTCCATGTGCATTTGTGTGAATTTATAATTACAATCCAGATTCATGAAACAGGATGCAAATGAGGTGATACCATTAAGCCTTCCATGTTTATATCTTCACTTTGCTATCTAGAGCAGCCTTAAAGTGACACATGAAATGCCAGCACTGTTACAGACAAGACTCTACAAAAACTATCCATAAACAAAATGTTATGTATTTTAGTTTTAGTTTTAAATAAAGGGAGTAGAGGGTGGGGAATGCTCTTTGTATCAGAAATGCAGAGGATTAACCACTGCTATGAACAACAATATTTGAGTGCTATTTTGTGGTATGAGAAGGTTTAGAAATAAACCTAGAATGAGCACCGTGATTCAATGGTTGAAAATAATTTTAGTTTAAAAATGAGATGTCTACATGCGCTGATGATGGCTTCCTTCTTTCCAGTGGCTCTTGAACAGCTGTTTCTTTTCTCTGGAGAATGTTTTGAGGCAAGCCAAAGGAAAAGCAACTATATTGCGTCGAAATTCATGTAACAAAGATTTGCCACCAAGTTAGCTACTAAGGCGAGCAAAGGATGGAACATTCTTTTTTTTTTTTTTTTTTTGCATTTCTTTAGTTCATTTCTTGTACTTGCTGTCTTCATCGACTTGCACTGCAAATATACATTGCTCACATAATTCTTCGAAACTCTTTTGGCTTTCTTTCCCATAATTTTTTCCACTGTTTGCCTGGCTGCTGTAATCATTATACTCAGCAAAACAAGAAACATGCTTGGGATCTCGATGACCACAATTTCATCCAGTTTCTGTGTCTTGCCCCCAAATAATAATAATAAAAATTATCCCCATGTGTGGATTTCTGTATTTTATCCTAAGGAGGTGCCCACTGAATAGCTTGGTGGTTTAGGAATCTGGCTGCAGAGCCAGAAGTTGAGAGACTGATTCCTCGCTGTGCCTCCAGGGAGAAGAACCAGTCTATGTAGCCTTGGATAAGCTGCACAGTCCCAGGGCACTCCCAGAAGAAGGGAGTGGGAAAGTACATCTGAGTCTTCTCTGTCTGGAAAACCGTGAAAAGAGCTACTATACATCAGAGTTGACTTGAGGGCACATGATTACTCTTATTCTAAGGAGACTGTAGTCTGAAGCAGAGGAGGGTTAGTCTGAAGTAGTCCTAAATAAAATGTCCCTCTGTTTAAAGCACTGAAACAGACTCCCATGTGACCTTGTGTGTGCACAGTTGTACTGTATTTTGAGCTCAGCACAACAGATCCTGCTGGAAGTAACTAGCTTATACCCTCAATTGCTCACCTTAGAGCCATTTATAGTAGACCCAGGAAAGAAAGACTTAACAAGAGAGCATTCATTTTGGGCTTCAGTGTATAAAATGCTTTACCTGTACTACCTTGTAGAACCATCTAAGGCAGGCCAGTGGTAGCTCCATGTGTTCAATGCCTCAGAAATATGAATGTAAGGAAAGGAAGGGAACAGTGGGAATGTCAGCCACGTGTGCATGTATCATTTCTGAGATAATTATAGTCTTAGAGGAATTCCAGCAGTGTTATTATTTAGTAATAACTACTGTCAAAGGTTTGAGTAGCAATGTTCAAGTAGAAGAGCAGTTATTAGTGGTAGACATACAGTGGTGTGGTAACTGCTTCCATGATTATTTACATGAACGCTATAAATGGTGGGGTGGAAAACACTGTTCATAGAAAGTGTTTCCTTGACCAATATCATTTAATGATCACCTGTGGCATGCAATGCTATTTATCCCTGTAATTCTAGCTATATGTTACTGTCGAAATGTGAAAAAAAACTACCACTGTATTTTCCTTCCCACGGTTAGGCTATCTGCATCTACATATTCCTATATGTGTGCATTGCATCTCCTCCTGGCTGAAATTCTGCTCTTAAAACCAGAGCCCGGAATATTATTTTTAAGAAGTACCGTGCTATCTGCAAATTGTTACCCATTTCTTTAAAAAGTATAAATGTACTTTTACCAAATTTTTGTACTTGTCCTAAAAAAATAGAAACGTGGCCCCAAATCCTCCAGAATGGTACCCCAACATTTTAGGAGTAACCAGCAAATGTTCTTCATTGTACAAAGAAATGAGCAATTTCCCCATTTATGATAAAAACATTGGGACCTTGTTATCCCTCAAAGTAACATGGTAACATACTTACTTGTAGCACATTTCTTCCCATCCCAGTTCAGGATAGAAGCTCTCTGAAAAGACATATTTTGAAAAGCCATTGCTTCGAATTTCTGAGAAGATGTGGAACTGGGAGTGGAAGATGCATCCTCAAGAGCCCAATGCTTCCATCCCTACATTCTTTAAACTGCTGGGCAAGATGACAGCAGAACACTTTGCCCTTTATTCCATTTTCTTCAAAGCCCTATGGCCAGACAGAGATCTATTGAGACTTCTTGGTTCAAGCAATGGACTTTCCCACCTTCAGCAAAGGCAGTGGGTTGTAGTCCTCTGTGATAGCCTTATGAAGCTAAGTGCTCAGTTAAGCAAAGTGGGTCTCACACAGAAGCAGGTGATATATGGAAGAAACATCTGAATATAGATGCTGTCTGATTGTGTTGCTCGCTGATGTATGTCAAAACATGCACCCACAACTGGATGTGTATTTGCATGGACACTGGGGTGTGTAAGCTTCATTGAAAATAATTCAGGATGGATAGGTGACACTTGGGCACAGATAAATATGCAGCTGTTGCCCAGGTTTCTTGATCCAGGATGTGTCAAGAGTACCAAAGGCTGCTTCTGTACTTAGGTCTCCTTGCGCTGGCTGAGGAAAGGAAGCATGACTGAGTGACAAAGAAGAAAGAAAAGAGATGGATGTTTCCCTCTTCACTCCATTCTTCCCCCTTTGGTGACATATTTTCATGAGTCCACAGAATTTCAAAGCATAGCAGGCATTGTTAGCATTCGTGTGAACACCAGTTCTAGTTGCCAAGCTTCTTGACGGTATCTTCACAGTGATGTTTTATTACTTATTTGACATTGAACACTAACTAGCTAGCCTTTGTAACTGTTATATTTTTGTCCCTGGTTTTGCTGTCATGGTAGGCATTCCAGTTTTTTATTATATTTGTATTAATACGTTTTGGAAAACATAAAAGGGGAAAGAACGATTTTCTATACAGGGATGGGCAAATCCCATCTCACAACCTTTCTCTAACCACTCTTTCTGATAATAGATGCTACAGTTTTGCTGTCTGAGGTGAAAAAGAAGATTCCCCAACCCCAATTCCATGTAGAGGAGACAACTGGATGGGCAGATGAGTTTTTCTTCAGCCCTGAAGACAGGACCATTAGCATCCTCCACCACACCAGAGGGCAGCAGGCTAGTTTGCTCAGCACCAGACTAGCAGTTTAATATGCATCTCTCTGCTTCTACACCCTAACCATATCTCCCAGCATCCACCATGTGAGGCAAAGATTTGAAATATTGTTTTGGGAACGACCTCTCTCAGAAATGTCACAGTTAGCATCAGCAGTGACCATGGTGGCTGTGGGACTCTGGGAGCTGTAATCAAAAAAAGGAAGATTTCCCACCTATGCTCCCCATTCCGCCTAATGGTAGGAATGGTGCCGGCAACACAGTTTGTAAGCATATATTTGCCAGGTGTTTTGTATACCATTCACACACCACCTTAAATGAACTGGGTTTTTTTTTAAAGCTGCATGGCATGGACCCAAACTGGAAATTTAGAGAATAAACCTGTTTGAATTCAGAAACCCCAGAGTATTTAAGGTGAAGTGTTGCAAATCTATGGCAAAACCAACTAATGATCATCTGAGCTTTTCTGTGCACCTTTTTTTGTCTTCCTCCAGTTATTGACTGGCTACTTTAAGCTCTCTGCTATCGTCTACCAGAAAGTGTGTGTGTGTGTGTGGGGGGAAACATCTTTTAGGGGGTGGGTGACACATTATGAATGTTTGCCCATCAACTAGTTGGCATAAAAGCTTTTACTTTTAAAGAGCTGAGGAAATAAAATTGGAGTAAAATTGAGGAATGTAAAGAAATCTCTATTTAAACTACTGCACTGCAAGGTGGGAAATTCCCCCCTAAAGCATCCCTGACAGTTGGTCATCTAACCACTGTTTAAAACTTCCAATGTTGGGGAATCTGCCGCCATATGAGGCAGCTCATTCCAGTCATACTGCTGTGCAAAAGACTGAGTAGAAGTGGAGTTCTTTTGCCTTGCTGTATGTTTTGAACTTCAGATACGCCCCAGCCAGCATGGTCATTGGTAAGATTCTGGGAGAGCTATAGTCCAAAATATTTGGAAGGATGAAGATTCTCAGACACCAGTCTTGGCAAACAGGGGCCTCATAGTCTATAGTTTTCCCTCGTTCACTTGCCTTGGGGGAAAAATAGCAGAAAGAACGTGAAAGAAAGAAGAGTTACGGAAGGAAAAATATATGAGTTTCGAGCAGTTGTATTCCCACCTGGCCCCTTCACCATCAGTGGTTCTACTTGCAGACAAAATCAGTAGGTTTTACAGCTGTGCAAGAGAAACATCCAAGGTCTCAGTTTATTGAGAAGCTAAGCCTTCTGCTTTGACCATGTGCAGGAAAGGGGCTAACATGAGCTTATGAGGTCATAATTTTCAAGTCTTCTCTTTCCCATTTTTCACTTGATAGCATCATATCATATTTATATTCACTCCCACTGTCAGCATTGGAACAATTTCCAGTTTAGTGGCTGTGTTAGTTGAAAACATATTGTGACACCTTGAAGAGTGAAATCTATACGATTTGGATTTGCTTTAAGTGATCTAGTCCACTTGATTAAAGGCATCAGATGTAAACAGTGTTGCTGGTCAGAGGACTGAAATGCAGAAAAATAGAGACTGGTATAGTGACCTTGGTGACAATGGTCAAGAAAACAGTGGATGGGACTTATCACAGAAATGTGTGCTTTGATAAACTAGAGAAAAGCCTTTGATTCAAGCCACAGGATAAACAGTTGAAACTCTTGACTCATTCTGGTACAGCTATTTAGCATGATGAGTTCTTTTGAACTTCAAAGACAGCTTTCAATGCAAAAAAAAAAGTTTTTACAGTTTTTCATGCCCTGGGCAGTAACAATCAAGTTTCTGTATTGTTTTTTAGCAGTGGAACTCTCATCAAAGATTTTGAAATCTCTCAGCATAGATTTTGAAATATTTGAGATTCTTGTGCATTCTTGAAAATATGACCCTATATGGAAAAACCTCACCATTTCAAATCAACTAGATGTATTTTTCTTGCTGATGTTTTTATGTTCTTGGCCTTATTTACAGTCTCAGCATTGCTAGATACAGAGCATCATTTCCTAGCATGACTGGTCACATATGTTCATTTAATCTTAATCTTAGAACTGCAGAGCTGGAAGGGACCTTATGGATCATCAAGTCCAGGCCTTGTCAAGAAGGCACACTGGGGAATCAAACTCCCAACCTCTGGCTCCGCAGCCAGATGCTTAAACAACTGAGTTATATTTTGCTTGCTCACAGTCTGGAAGTGCAAACAGCAGCACAGTCCATCCAGATGAACTGGTTCCAATATGCAAAATATTATTAAATATATATGTGTGGGTGTGGATTGTGGTACGAATACATAGTTCAGCCAATGTTGTGGTGTTCCGTAGATAAAGGGTGAGGGTGGGGGAATCCCATCCAAGAAAGGAAAACCTTTCCTGGAGTGGAGAAGAGACCTCCCAAAAGGCTGACAGGGCATACGTATTACTCATTTAATGAATTCCATGTGTTTATTGTCACAGCCTCTTAAGGGATTTGCTACTGATGGAGAAGAGTAATCTGCAGGAAGTCATAACATGCTGAACAAAATCAGTGAAGTCAGGGAAATGAAAGGATGTCAGTTCTCTTCCTTTGAAACTTGAGTTCCCAGTGTCATAAGCCATCAAGTATAATCACAATTCTCTTACTTTCTGAGGGTTTTGTTTCTTCAGAAAGACATGTATCTGCAGTTTAGGCTGAGCAAATAAGGAAACGTATCAATATAGGCAGGTTTTTAAAAAGGTTGTGCCCAGGTCTCTCAATTCCGTTTAGAGACCAATTTGATCCTTTTGGACGGATCCCTTTTTTGGTCTAGTCCACAATGCTCTGGGTTGCACCTAATTCAATTTGTGCCCAAGATCAAATCCATTTGTACATTCAGATCACCAGCCTTCCCTTTGACTTCCAGTGGCAAACCACAAAGGCAATTGATTATTTTTTCATTTTGTACTGGTGCATGTGAAGGGGGGAAGCTTAATGTTGCCAGTTCCAGCCTGCTTTGTTGTTCTGGGCCATCAACTTGGAACTGACTTATAGCAATCCTGATAAGGTGTTCAAGGTAAGTGAGATATTTAAGGAGTGGTTTTACCAGTTCCACTCTCCCCCAGTGAGCTTCAATGGCTGAAGGGGGATTCAAACCCAGGTGTCCTGTGTCCTAGGCCATCACTCTATCTACTACACTACACTGGCTCTTTCTCCAGACAGCTACCTTCAGGGATCTGCACACAAGGCAACTTTTAAGTTTTCTGTATGCAAGCACAGTTGCTGAAGAGAGATCCTGGCCTGGGATTGCACACTGTGGCTGCTGCTGAACAAAGCCCAGCTCTCCAACTTCCTCCCCTCTGTGCAATCTGGATTACCCCCCACACACACACACACACCTCCCTGTTTTAGGCATTCAAATAACTGAGTCAGTCCAAACAGGCTTTCTTCACTCTGGAACTAAATCTGCCCATTCTGCTCCAGTCTGGACCTCACACAAATCGGCCTGGATCAGGGCCATTCAGTTTAGGAGTCCAGAATTTGGCTGGAGCTGATGCACAGCCCTAGTTAAAAACTAATTTTCAGACAAAGGCACGCCGTAACAGACGAAACAGCCGCCGCCGATCACCACAAAATGTGATTTGAAGAGAAAGGCACGACTTTCCAAAATGAAGTCCCCGGACATAAGCGGAACTCCACAGGAAGTTCTCCCCATTTGGTATAGTTGACCCAGTTTATATACAACACTTTTTGTGTTGGCAGAGCTAGGCTTTAAAAAAAAACACACAACTCAGGCAGACAGACAGTTATTAGGTTACTCTTGTCTCATTCAAATTTCCTGCAACTTTACAGAACAGACCACAAATATTTGAATGAAATAATATAACGCGCAAAGAATAATTATATTCTTGGGGTCTTCCCATCAGGGCTCATAAAATCTGCTGATTTATATGGTTTCATAAAAGAAAAAGATGACTGTGGCAACATTAACACAGCAAAAATGCTACATATAATTTCCATGTGCTAATAAACATTCTCTTTTTTCTAAAACCACCCAGTGCTTCCTCCAGGGCTTCTCTCTATTCAGCAGAAGAGGGTCCCCCTTCTTTGCATTCATCTTCAGAGAAGCCCATTGGTCCTGGAGATAAAAATACTCTTTACAGAAGTATTACCTGAAAAAGAGACAAGAGCCCCCCCCCCGGGGAAAAAACCTATAACTCCCAGAATCTCCCTGCCTGTCTGGCCAGTTTTTCAAAGTCCCTCATTGCAAGCAATGGGTATAACATTTGGATTTAATTTTGTGGTGGAATTTATTTATTTACTATGGATTGAGCTAGGTAACCAGTGATGGAACAGAGGACTGGAGGTCACCTTTCACAGCCTCTATTCTCCTCATGAACCAGTGTCCTTAAAATGGATGGTTCTAGAATGTTATTGAAGGAGGTGGGCAGTAGAATTACCAGGTCTCAGGGCACTGACCAAAATCCTCAGGTTATGATTGCTCAGTTCTCCAGGCAGGGAGACAAATTTTAGGGCAACCAGGCCTGGAGAAGGAGAAAAATTTGTTTGTTTGTTTGTTTGTTTTTTTAAATATTTTTATGTGAGGAAGACTTAAAGCCTGGGTGTTTCTCTCTAGTTTTCCAAGTAGCACCAGACTACATTTGCTTCCTGCCTAAGTGAGTACCAAACTTGGCTCTGGATTGCCATATTAGCTGGTTAATAGGATATCATCTGAATTCTAGGCCTATTTAGCTGGATTCCTCTCTTGCTCACTTTTTCTGATTTACATGGTGGCTGCCCCTGTCTGTCATATCAAAAATAAAGATGGCATCTCAGAAGGAAAAGCCTTGAAGGGAAAAAACAGCCCAAGAAAGCAGCGTACCCATTTCCCCCAATATCTCTACTGGAAAGCTAGGATGACCATTACATTCTAACCTGGTTTAATCTAGTACAGACATAGGGACACACACACTTCATTTATGCCTGTTGGTGTGCGGCTGTTCTATGGGAATAGGTTGGATTTGAAAGCAATCATCTGCTTATTAGCAGTAGTTACAGAACATCTTGATCCATGGGAATTAATTGCTGGAATTTTTTTTAAACTCCTCTGGCTTCAAAAACTAACTTTTTCCAAGTGAAAACATAATTCTTTGTCAGCAAAGAACTGTTCCCATATGTTATTATGGAAAAAGTGTCCTTCTCCAAAGACAGTGTGACTGTTCCACAGGAGCATAACAGATTGGTATTACCATATATTTTGCTTTGTAATACTAATATACCACCACTTGCATTAAAACTTTCCTTCTCTGTCTCATTTCTTCATTAACACCATGTCTTTGGCTATGCCTTCACTACTGCCCTGCATGCTTCTCACTGCCTCGAATGTTCATGTGGCAGAGAATATTTTGGAGAAAGAAAGCAGAGCGTGTACTCGACTCCCATAACAAATCCAGAACAACTGAAACTGGGAAAACATTAGTCAAGTAGCCCATGTGTAAGAGACAGGTTGTTCTGGATTACGCAGTAGGGACATTCATTGAGAACACATGGCCTTGTCAAAACATGCATGATGGAGGAAAAAAGGAATGAATGCAGACAGACAGTCCATGTAAGGGCAAGCTCTAGAGATCGTCTGAGGAACAAAGAGACCTGGAAGGAGGCATAAGGTATGCACATGCCGTGGGGGAGGAGCGGAAAATATTCCACCCTGGTGTTGGAGGTGGTTGCAAATGAATTACAGGTGGGAGGATGGAAGGCGTTGGGAATATGGGGGAATATGATATCCAGTGTTTAGTCTTTCAATTAGCCTGCTTATTTGTTCATGTTGGGGGGAAATTAGATAATGATATTTGAAAGTTAAGGCTGTTTTCACAGGTGAGGTTTCAATCCTGGTTCTGTATCTCAATAGAAGACCCATTGTCAACAGAGAAAAGAAAGCAAAGAGGCATTTTTCATGCAAATGAATAGTCTGACACAAAACCTTCCTTTTCGGGCAAACTTTAAAGTAAAAAGTGTCTCAAGAATGCTATGTTCATTACATTTAGAGATTTTAAAAATGCTTTCAAAAACATTTTAAAATTGTTTTTAATCCTGGTTTTAGTCTTGATATGTTTAATTTCTTTTTTTTAATGTGGTTTGTGTGCTTGTGTGTGTGTATCTTTTAAAACTGTTGATTGTTGTATAGTTTTAGCTGTTGTGAGCCCACTTGGTTCCCTTATGGGGAGGAAGGTGGCATATCAAATGAACGAAAGAACAAACAAACAAACAAACAAAGTTCTTTGGTCTTACATTACTCTTCTGTGTGTCATATTTGTTGTCTTCTTATTTTATTTACCAGCATTATTGGTATTTACATATCTAGGTACCAAAGAAGATTTGAAAAACAGAAATCAAGAGCAGTGCATGATACGCATAACATCTACAGAACAATGGGACCTGGAAAATTCTCCTCTCCCCCCCCCCCCCGAATCAAAAGAGACTGGTTATTTTCACTAGTGTCTTGTGGCCATTGGGGCTGCTAGAACAAGGAAGATAATAATAGGCAGAGCTAAGGGGTTGCAGAAGAAGGGGCCGAGAGATTCTAGTATGCAGAACAAAGGGGGCACAGCCCTGAAAAAAACACACCCCAAAATAGAACAGAAGCAAATTAATTTTGAGATGACAGCTGCAAACCTTTGTGTGTATGCATGTGTATATGAAAGAGAGAGAGAGAGAAAAAATATCCACACAACAAGACACCAAATCAGACTGAATACATACTGTAGAACCAACCCATAACAAAAAGGGAAACTGAGGAAAGTTTGAGATCATGTCTCTTTTCCTAATGGTAGGGCTGGCCATTGTTGCTATTAAACACTTTTAAAAGCAGTAGTCAGATCTCTTGCTGCCACATCTGGTTATATCTTCAGTCAGATTGGAAGCTCCTTGTACACAACTAGAGAGTCCTCCATCACTCCAAGGATCATTCAGTAGCGGAGGTGGGCTCTGAAGATTGTGCCAAGGACCAGTTCCCCTCCCCTCTTTTGATAACCTTTCAGCTGGAAAGGATTAACGAGGAGAGGAGGCATGTTCTCTGAGCACAGCTCCCCTTTCCCTTACCGTTGCTTCTGTGAAGAGCCTTTGTGAAAGAACCTTGGCGAAACCTTCTGCAGTGACATGTGGGTGGAACTCTAGCCTGCTGCATTTTGGGAGGAAGGGAAGGCATGGCTTTGGCCCCTTCCCTTCCGAGGCAGGCTGACTCTGCTGGGCAGAGAAACTGCCTATTTGGGTGATTTTTCACAATGCCTTTTCATTCTGAAAACGATCAACAGTTTCTCACGTGTTGAGGATCATTCTTGCAAATTTGTTGGCAGCCGTAAATAGTTTTCATTAAAAGCCCCTCGTTGTAAGCCTGGGAAAGAATATTCCAATGCCCAAACAGAAGATAGGGGATGACTGTTTAGATAGCCACACCCTAAGGACAGATTTAATAGTGAGATGATGCAAAGACTGGATGCCATTACTAGAGCTAAGGCACTGCTGTGGCCAAATATTTTTTTCCATCTGAGGTAAGGAACACAGTTATGCCCTCTGCCCTCACCACTCCAAGCAGAAAAGCTTCCTGGACTGGCAATGGAATCTTACTTCAGCATTAGCATGAGAAAATACATCTTCTCCACTAGGGAGTCTTGTTTTACCTTGGAGGACTCGGAGCAGGTTGCAGGGCACAGAGAGCTCTGGCTCCCAACAGCTTCCTGTCACTCACTTGTTACTCTGCTTGGCTGCCCTCTAGCTCCCTACAGCACCTGTCACTTGAAGAGGCACCCCCACGATGTCCGATGGTAGGGCCATCCCTGTGCAAGGAATGGAAATGCCCTGAGTCTACACCACTCTACCCACACCTTTATGCTACTGTTCATTCCAAGCATGGATGTCAACTGCAAGCTTAGAGCAGAGCTTGGAGTTCTTTCCCCTTTAATTAGTGCTCCCAGAACCCACCAGACTGTACTAGCTGGTGGGTTCTGGGAGTCATCGTCCAAAAAAGGAACATTCGTATGCTCTGTCTTAAAGTTGAGGAGAGGATGCAAATGAAGCTGGGGCTGCTCAGAAGAGGCAGCTAGCCTTGGTGCTGCCTCCCTTACATTGTTTTCCATTGGACCATGAGCCTGGGAATTCCATCACAGTGTAGCCAGGGAAAGCCCATCCTTCTCTGCTCAGACTTAGGAAATGAGCTCTTGCAATTCTAGATTTATAGAATGACCAGTAGTGGATTTCCTTCAGGTTTCAGTGCTTTTTTGTGAAAGAGGCAATAACTCCATATAAGGAAGAGGTGATGATTGAGCAACCTCAACTTTCACAACTCTTGGAAGGGCATCAAAGTTCTTGATGTGTTTTCCACCTCTCTGAATCCTTTTGCCTTCAAGAAAGAGTTGGATCAAAATTTTATTCCCTCCAATAATACCATCTACTTACAATGGAAGCACAAGGTTACGCTGGTGCACTCAAAAGCCTTGACGGCAGCTTTAGAGAGAACAATGGTGCACCCCTTCAGAGTCAAGGTCTGTCATACACTGGGCAGGCCCTTCCAACTTCTAACATCTTTTAAAAGACATTTTAGAAATATTCTAAGAGAAATAGCCAAGGCCTGGAAAGAAACAGCTTTAAATGTTTCCTTGGTGGGAGGAGGGATAGTGGCAAGGAAAATGAAAATAAAAAGATAAAAGACAAGCTTTCCAAAGGCTGCAGAAATTTGCAAGTTGCTGATAAAGCAGAGTATCTGTGTGATGTTCCAAGTGTTGGGATTTATATTGGAAACCTGAGTTATGCGCTGTAATATAAAGACCGTGGAGCTAAGAATCACATCTGCTTCTTGGTTTGGTTAAGGATTTCTTTCCTTCCTCTGTAAGGCTTGTGGCTGGCTTTCTCAGCTCTTTCTCACCACCTAGTGAGTCTGGAAGGAATTTTATCCATTTCTCTTGGAACTGAGGTTTGCTATATGGAATAAGTGGGGGATCGAATCAAAGGAAGTCATATGCATTTTCATCCAGCCACTGTTTTCCTGAAACAAAACACTTTAGTTCTTTCCCTCACTAGTTTCTAAGGAATTCCCTTTACAATGTGTTATCAAAGAGTTTCACAAGAGGTGTTCTTTCCAAGTGGGATAATACCAAGCAAGAGTGTTCAAAAACTAGTGCTAGGGTAAAATTTGGCGACTACACCTCACACTTAGGAAAGTAGAATGTGTTTTTGAGAACACACTACACCGGCTCTGAATCAAATTTACCAGATTTCAATTTATAAGTCAAAACCAGCACCTTGAACTGTGCTCGGGGGGGGGGGGGGGAGGCTCTTAATGATTAGGGACCAAGAAGTCTGAAGAGCTACCTCCTTTGTTATAACTCTGTCCAGATCTTCAGAGTCAACCTGGGAGCTCTGTTATAGGTCTCATTTTAGAATTTTGAGATGAGTACTTGAGACAGAGCCTTTTCAGTAGCTCCACGCCAGCTATGGAACACCCTGAGGGAAGAAAATTTGTCTCCGTCTTTATCTTGCTTAGGGCAAACATTAAGCTGTATTGTTTAACTGAGGTGCGGTCTGAGATTTTGTGTTGTTCCTCAATGGTGATTTTAATGCTGCTCTCAAAAGTTGTTCTACCATCTAGCTGTTGGTCCTGTATTTTTTCACTTCATAATTTTAAGTTATAATATTTTTATTGCATATTGTAGAGGTACATGGTTGGTGAAGGGTGAGAGTTATTAAAGCAAGCAAGCAAGCAAGCTGCTTCTAGCAATGAAAGCACATTATTAATTTTCACTGTAATCACCTAAGCTTTATAAACTTGTGGATTAATATATCAATTAGTGTGGTGAATTCAGTATTTAAAAAGTATTAAGTATATACAGAGACTTAGCTTCGCTTTCTCCCATGTTATTTTGACTGAATAATGAAGAAAACAAAACAGTACTTTTCTGTAACCTACTGCCTTTGATACATATTCTGCACATCCAGTATGTGCCACATGTACAATTTCATGTACTTTTTATGGTTAATTGCATAATTAACTTTTCAAAGACGCCTTTGAAATGATCAAAAGGTTCATAACATTTTTTTTTAAATGGGACAGTTGGCAAGTCTGTGAATACCCCAAACAACAACTGTAATACCTCAGAGATGTTTGACTGAATTTTGTAACCTTTAGCCACTGTTCCAACCAAACCTCAGTCAAATGTGGATAAAGAGAATACATCTGGCCCCAGAGAGACTGATAATAACCTACTGGAAAGTTATGTGCAAAAACTTGTTACAGAGCCAGTCACAAGAATACAAATATGAGATACTGTCTTCCTTTTTCAAAGGGTTGCTGAATCTGAAGAATGTTAGAGGATCAACTGAGGTCAAGGGAACAGAACTACAGACCTAAACAACTCCTTGATTTAATTCAGGTTTTCAATGGGAGGCTTTTTTTTTTAATTTCAGGGAAAAAACCATGATGACCAGTAAACGTGGCAATGATAGTTTCTCTGATGAATTGAAAGTTGCTCCTAAAACCCAGCTAGGCACAGAATCAATACTTATTCCAGTAAGGGACAGCTGACTCATAGTTTAGAAATGTCTATTTGTGAGTCATTTGAAAGCATGTCTTTCTGTTATTGCCTGATGGTTCAACCATTTGTGAAGAATTTAGGAAGAAGGGAAGAGTTGAATATCCCCCCCCCCCGGAAAAATATTGCAGAGTTTTGAATTTCTGGTAAAATTCTTTTTGCTACGCAGCAGAAGCACAGAGATCCACAGAGGAGAAGAGTTACAAGTTCCCCAAATTCCACCCATTTCTCATTAACTGGGACTTAAAGTCTTAATAACTCACTCTGAGATATTTGTAAGAGAAAGAATAAAAAACAATTCTTCACTTATAGTTACTTGAAATTACAGACATGTGCATGCTGCTTTCTTTAATGCACACATACTTAGCAACCAACTGAATAGATCAACAGTAAACAAATAACTATCACCACCAGACTAAAGAGAGGGAAAAAGTACTCAGCAGGGAGGCAGGGCTCTCTTTGAAATCAAAGGCTGGAAGGAATGATTGGTTCGTGCTGGATAGACAGACAATCACCCCAGCCCAGAAAAGTCCCTCCCAGTCAAACAAACCAGACAGCATAAAAGACTGCAAACAAAACTCCAATAAAAATACCGCCCCAAATCTAGTTGGAGTTGCATTTCAAATCTGTTCTGTTATTCTCTGCTGGCCTCTCCCCAACCCCTCTGTGTACACAATGTATGTGTTCCACATACTTTGGGGCCAAGTGGCTGATATTGCTCCATGACTATACCTTTAGCTTTTAAGTTTAATTTCCATCACCGCCTTTCTTTCTTGACTGATTTCCACCCCACTTCCCCCCCCTCCCCGGCTTCCTTTAATTCTTTGTTGTTGTTGTTTAAAGAACATTGTGTACCTACTCCATTGACTGTTTTGCTTCATTTGTGCTATGACTGCTGATGGGAAAGAGACTGAAAACACTGCTAGCTGGGATTCCTCTTTTTATGTTACCACAGAAGTGTCAGGGGAACGCTTAGAGGCTTATGAAAGAAATCACCCCAATTAACCTGACGAGCATTAGATGGGCTGGAAATGTCATTATTATTATTTTTAAAAAATCTCTCTCGGCCTCAGTAGCAGCAGCAAAATGTTACTGGGATTTGTCTGATCAACAGTTTTAGTCCTCAGTAAGATCGGGTATGGAGCACTCAGAAGCCCATTTTCTGCCCAGCCTTCCCACTAGGGCAGGTATGGGCACCTTTAGGAATTTTCGGGACCAATTTTCTGCTCCCTGGTTCCTTTGCGGGGGGGGGGGGGGCACACAGACCATCAGAAATGCCAGAAAGGAAAGGAAGGTGGCTAGAAGGGAAAGTGGAAGTAGCCCTTTTCAACTTTGAAAAATAAACACTTTGAGGTTTTAAATGGTGCAGAAAAGGCTGTGACCTATTTAAAAGGTGAATTTAAACTCCTGGAGAGAGGCACTTTGTCCACATCAGCACCACCCAGTAAAGTTCTCAGCTGCTGAGACACATTTTTAAAAGAGAAAGAAAACAGCAGATAAAGAGAAATAAAAGCTGAAAAATTATCACCTCAACACAGTTAAAATGTGTTATGTGCCTTCAAGTTGCTTCTGGCTTGTAGCAACTCTAGGGTTTTCATCATATGTGACATATTTAAGAATAGTTTTACCATTGGCACCCTCCTGTGAGTTTCCATGGCTGAAGTGGATTTGAACCCAGGTCTTCTGAGTTGTAGTCTATCACTCTTTCAATTACACCATACTGGCCCTCTCCACAGTTTAAATACTGAGAATAAATATAAATATAAGAGGTAACGTGATCCCCTTCAGGCATATAGCTTGTTCTCCGACATTCCTGCACATTCTTATGAATCTGCTGGATAGCTCAGTGGTTTAGATATGATGGGAGTTTGATTCCCCAATCTTCTAAATGCAGACCTCCACCCATTTCTGATCAGGACCACCTTCCTGCAGTAGCCCCTTGTGTCTTATCCCATACTATCCAAGGGCTCCTCAGCTCAACAAGGGGTATAGATGGCCATCTACAACTGAAGGAGACCAGAAAGTAGTATGCTTCCATGTACTTCCTTAACTTATCTAGGGTCCAATGCACTGGCAGAAATCCAGGAGGGAACGTATGGCACATAAGGCTGATGACATCATCAGCTGAAGTGGTTTTTCAGAAATTAAAGGTTTCCTATGCACTCCTTGAAGATCCTGAGGTTCCTGCAGGACTTCTTTCATCATGAGGTGACCACTGGTGGTTGCAGGATAGGAGCGGAAGCCCTTAATTACTGAAAATCACAGCCATCAGGATGATTTTACTGGTTACAATAATTTTTGGGAATTAATTTCTCCCCATCCTCTGGCCCCGAACAGCTTCCCCATAACGAAAGGGAGCCTTGGGACCTTCAGGGAGGTAGAGAAATTCAGGTTTGATTACTTCCAAAAACTTGCTGCAGCTGTTGATGTCATCAGCTTTACATGGTATAAGTTACACTGTTGATTCGAGCCATTATGTTTCAAATGTAGCAAGAGAGATAACTGAGCAATTTTATTCCTTACCAATTTTAATGCTTATGTGAGAGCCATACATTTGTGCTGAAAGTTACAGGAAGCCTTATTAGCTTGTGCGTATTTAAATGACAGCAATCTGTACATTAGTATAAATTGTGCTCACGCTTCACCTTAGACTGATTTATGTAGGCATGATTTCTAGAAAAATTAGGTCTGATCTTTTTCTTTCCCGAAGTCTTGGGAAAGAATATAGCTAATTCATACAATGCCAATTTAATGGGAATGATACATCATACGATATATTGCAAAAATTCAACAGTGAATAAAACTTTTTATTTATTTATGTCTTCATAGTGAAATGATTTATTTGATAAATATTGAGCAAACCTGATCTCATGTTGACTAATGCCTATCACTCAAGTATTAGAAATATGTTATGAGCAGGGCTACAGCTGTTCTTCGGTGTCTTCATCACCGGAGTTATTTTTCAAAAATTTCTGTCTGACATCTGAAAAGATTACTTACGATTTCTCCCCAATGACAGAAAGCTACCCATGATTCCTATTTCAGTGAATGATATTTTGAAATAAATGGAAAGAACATAATGTCCTTACAGTTGCTTTTCTACATGAAATATACGAAACATGTCCTCAATATGATAACTAAGACTACAGACCTGCTCTCTGATTTCTCTCAATGAAATGCAGTGGTCTCTGAAGGCACATCATAATAGTTGTTCTTACTGATGGAATGTCTTCAGGCATGTCTTTCACAATGCTTCTGTAGTAAATGTGTATTCCAATACTTGCCACCAACTGTGCTAACAGCTTGTATGATACAATGTTTAGCGCATGTATGTGTTGTGGCAGCCATATTAAAGTTGTTTAAGCCATGCGTGTGTGAATATTGTTTTGTCTGTTTTTGCAGGGGCTTGCCACATGGTGGTTGATTTTTGGCCCATCCCAGATTTTGTGAGGATAACATGTGTGCTAGTGAAACAAAACTGGTCCATTCCTCAGAATGAACCAGCGTCCACCAACTGCTTGTTAGGTAGTAACATCAACCATAATTTCAAGTCAGTGTCTGATGGATCTGTATCTCATTGGAAATGATCATAAACCATCAGATGTGACAGTCAACTATTCCTGCTCCGTTACAGACTGTAAAAAGGTTACACGTCTTCCTTAGTGCATCACCTAAAATGCAAATAAGTGAGGTATACCACGGTGTTAGCTCCTCCACTACAACAGCTTCATTTTGCTCAGAGGAGAGAAGTACAAAAAAGATCAGTGATATGCCACCATCCAGGTCCCATTGGTTCCTCTGCTCTGTCCATCTGGCACTGCAGGGGCACCAGAGTGATTTGCAGAAAGTTTCTTTAAGGTTATGTTTGTTTTACTGACTAAGTTATATTATTTTATTGAATGTTCATGTGCCATGCTAGATTGTGCTCCCATTCTCTCTCCATTTGACTGGGGACAAGAAATATCCCTTCTGACTCATTGACATTTTGGTACAACTCAGTATGTTCTACATGTAGAAGTCCTCAGGTTTTATATTCACTTACAGCATCTCCATTTAAAACTATCTCAAACCAAACTGAGAACTCCTAACAGCCAGAAGAGATAGTAAGGGTAGAACTTGGTAACATTACTTTTCTGGACCACCAGTCCCAGAATTGCCCTAGCTAGCATGATCAGTGGCCATGAAGACTGGTGAGGGTTGTTGTCCAGAAAAATAACTTTTCCAAGATATAGTACTTAGCTGAGATTTGACTCACAGTGTTAAGTTGCAGTTAAAGTAGGCCTGTTGAATCAATGGAACTTACAGAGGAGTTGACTCGCCAAATCACCAATGATTCAATGGGTCTACTTAGCTGCAACTTAGTACTGGATTTTAACTAATACAAGGTAGATTTTCCTATGTTTACACCAGTAGTCACACAGCCATCCTCGGAAAAGTGGAAACAAGAAATACTGTTTTTTTAAAAAAAAGAAAAGAAAAGAAACAGAAAGCGGAAACTTAAATAAATCCAGGTGGCAGAATGCAGTCCCTTAATTATTCCTGTGATGCTGGAGAAATGAATAAACAAATGGATAAATTTCTTCTCAACCTTCTTACAAAGCAGATGCCAGCAAACAGGCCCAGGGACTGAGCAGAGCGCTCATTGCGTAATTAAGTTTTAATCATTTTAATGTCTTGTGCTATTTAAGTGCTATTACACAGTGCAAAAACAATAGAACAATGGGATCAGAAATTAGCCACCTAACTTCATTTTTATTCATTTTTTTCCTGGGGGTGGCAATGGAAATTTTTTTTAAAGTACAGAATAAAAATGAACCAGTTGTCACCGTATCAGAAGAAAGGTCAAGAACCATGTTTTGCTGTGTGGCACTTTTTATTTTGGTTCACGATGTTCAGGAGCATCCTGAAACAGAGGTGCAAGTATGAAGCAAGACTCTGCAAATCCATGGAATGTTATGATTACTTTCCTGGCCAAAACCAAATTTCCTGCCACCCTCCCTATTTTCCTTCTTCTTTACCATACAGGCTAGCGCTTTGGTTTCTTCCAAATTTTACTTGGCTGGCTTGCAGTTAGAATGATTGAGTTTAAATTCTGGATTCACTAGAGGACCTTGTGTGAATTACGGGCATTCATTCTCAGCTGCTTCGTCGCTTTGCCAGAAATGAATTACCCATTTGGCGCCACATGGGAACATTTATGTGTTCTGTGAGCCATCAATCTCTTGTCCTGGGATTAGATGCTGGCGAGTGACTCACGGGTAGTGTCACATTGTTACTACGCTCTTAGCCCCATCAACATAGGCTGCCATAGAGAGCTGTCTTGTCAGCACAGACTATTTGTCCCTATAGATAACTACTGTCAACTCTAACAGTGACTCTCTGGGATCTTAGAACAGAAAAAGAGAACAAGACTTAGAATGACTAGATAATTGTATCAGCCAACACATTTTGGCTCGTGGTGCATTCTGGTGCCTTCCTCAGGGGAGTTAATGGGTCTACAGAGATCTCTAAGCAAGTTTCAAAAGCAGGCAATCAAATGCAAACTGTCACCTAATACAAATAAAAACGTATACTTTCTAATGTTTGTTCTCTTTATGCTTTCTGGTGCATGAGTGCCATTTTGGTTTATCCATTTTCCAGGACATACTTCATGTCATCTATTGGTCCATTTTACATGGAGATACCAGAGGTTGAACCCAGGACATGTTGTGCAAGAAGGAAGGCATTCTACCTATCACTGAACAAAAGTTTCCAAGCTTAGACAAGATACTTTTATGAATTACAGTTCCCAGATTGCATTAGCCATCTTGGCACAATTGTTTTCCAGGCTCTTGAGTTTTCCATAAACCCAACGACTTATGGTCATGGCTGAGTGATAGCAACACAGCCCTGAATGTTCTGTCAAACATTCTTGGGATATTTGGTGCTCAGGAAACTCTTGTTGCTCCTCTGGATGCAGAGAAGAACCACTGGTGAGTGGCATTGAAGCACAGATAACAAAAAGGTAGAGACACTCATCTTAGGAATTTGACAACTTTCAGTACAGGCAAGCAGCCCTGGAGGGGAGGAAGAAGGAGAGCTACCATTTGGATTCTTTCCATCCCAAGCAGCAGGTGCCTATGTCTAAGTTACTGTTGCTTGCAGCGCTAAGTGCACACCCTGTTCTGTAAAAGCTGTTTGTGGTTAACACCACTCCTTATCTCTGGGCAGGCTAAGTGGGGCGAGGTTTCAACTGATGAAACTGGTGCCTTTCAGCAAGAAGGGAGGTGGTAGCCTGAAAATCTCTCAGAGGAGGAGGAGCTGTTGCGTTCGTTCTGACTGTTCTATCTTTCCTCACCTACCTCCCAGCTTTGTATTTCTGTGCATAAGGAAGGTTGTGCAATCTCTGCGGACGGCGGTTGAACATTCCTTAAACTGTCAGCCCCTTGTCAGAGAGGAGTCTGGTGGACATTTTACAGATGTGTCCCACTTTTGTCTTCTTTCGACCTTAGCATTTCGTTTCAAAATACGGAAAAATAAATACAAGATAATCTGCTTGAATCAGAGCAATGAGACTAAACCAGCCTCCTGCTCTCCATATGAGCCAACCAGACACATCCTTGTAGCCTCTTTCTTACTGTCTTCTCCTCTGGAAAATGCATTTGGAAATACGCATTCTTTCTAATTTTTATTTATTTACCTATCCCATATCGTACCACTCCTTCCTTCCAATGAACTCAACGTGGAATCCAGGGCTCTCTTCCTCCCCGCTTTATCCTGTGAACAACCCTTTGAGGTAGGAAAGCTGGGTGGGTGGGTGTGGCTGCCCCCAAGTTCACCTGGGGAGTTTTGTGGCCTAGTGAGGATTTAAACCGAGGTCTCTTGTGCCCTAGACTAACACAACACCACACCAGCTTGTAACATAGAGAAGCCATATGTGAAAACAATCCTGTTGGACTATTGAGCCATATCCAGCCAACCACAATGGCTAACCAGATGCTTTGGAGAAGCTCATATTGTGTTATGAAGGCAGTAGCCACTGCCCACCTCCATATGTCCCATGCAATGAGTGTTTAGTGGCCTACTGCCTCTGAACTTGCACAAACTATTAATCAGAGCTGGTGATGGTGCGGCCGCCATATATAGGTCTAATGCCCTTTCACAGCCATCTTGTGGCAATACTTTGTAAATGGTGTATTTTTGTAGATATTACATACTTTCGCATCTGAAGGAGTTTACAGTCCCCAGAATCATATGCCAAATAAAACTTGCAAGTCTTTAAGATGGCACAAGGCTATGTATTGTTTTAATTGTAAATTCTTCAGAGTAGGACTCTTAAAACCAGGGGAAAGCCCATCACATGTGCCTCCTCAAACCCCTGAGACACATCCTCTCCAGCTGGAGGTGAGAGAGGAAGATAATTTCATGCAATGCAGTTTCATTGAGGCATGCTTTTCCTCTGGTGTTTTTTAATTGAGAAACTGCTCTGCCCTTCTCTACATCATGTCCAATTCCGCAATGCTCTTTTATTTTACTTTACAAGTATATACACCACTTAATTGCCTTCTTGGATGCTCACCTTAATGGAGTGAAGGGGTTTGAATGTGTCAATGAAGCTGAGAGCAATTACAACCTTGGACCCTTAGCAAAATCATCCAAGGTGGAAACGTCACTGCTGAGAAATCAGACTAAAATGCATCCACCCTCTTCAAGGCAGCTATAGGGCTGCAGCAGTAGCTGAAGGTGACTCTGGCAGAGGAGGCAACAGCAGTGACACTGAAGCTGACTTTTGTTAATACTGGGTAGAAAATGGCAATAGCAAAGCTCTGCTGAACTTGCCTTACCATGAAAACCCTATGAGGATACATTCCAAAATGAAACAAGAGATAGTGCTGGAAGATGAAACTCCCAGGTTGGGATGCTCTCAATCAGCCTTTGCTGCTCTGTTTTCCCAATTCATATTCTTCCAAGTACTTAACTGGAGAGAGAGAGAAGTCACATGCTGCAAATAATTAGTCACTTCTACTGTTGATTTTGGCTTCCCATGGAAAAAGGTAAAGGTAATTATAAAGTATGAACCCGTAGGATCAGATATTGAAAAGGAAGGGAAAGGCAACACTTGAAATGCTGCTTAATGGTTTACTTAATGATATAAGTAACTATTCTCCAGAAAAATTGTTTCTGTCTGCAGATTATTTTTGTATAGAAGTAATTTTCATCCATAGACATAGGGTATGAATGAGATATGCCTTCCCAGCATACCTTGCTACAAAGGGCACATCAGTAATGCTGATATCTTTGGATCAGAGATGCAGAAGTATTTGAGTGCTTTCACGATTCTCACTGAAATTGACCATTTTACACTTCCTGAGACTTGTGAGACAAAGCACTCCTCTCCCAGAAATTTGCACACTTACATGACTTGTAGCGCACAGTATATACACAATGTAACATGTATATATTTAAAAATGTGAGCAGCCAGAAATGTATACAGTTGAAAAATACACTTTCATCAGTGGGGAAAATGTGTACAAGAATTGGTACATTAGAAAGTGTGCATAGATAAATTTATTGTTGTTATGTACCATCAAGTTGGAACTGACTCAGAGCAACCTTAATAGGGCCTTCAAGGTCAGTGAAGTATTTAAGGAGTGGCTTTACTAGTTGCAAACCCCCCCACCCCCCCAGTGAGTATCCATAGCCAAGAGTCAAACTCAGGCCTCCTGAGTCCTAGTCTGCCACACTATCCACTACACCACACTGAGGATAGATAATTTATACATTATAGAAAATATGTATGAAAAAATGTGTAGAGATTTTCACATGGTGAGAGTCTCATAACCTGAAACACGAAGCCAGTATGTTCTTACTCTTTGTGAAACCAAGCATTCACACGCACAACAAGCACAAAAAGATCAGCTGATTGATGACAAAGACACAAACAAGCCATGCCGTGCTACTACTTTTGCTAGTCCATGCAACAGATGCCATATTTTCATTTTGTGCTTTTGATAGGAACGTGCAATAACTAGTGTCCAAAATGTGCAAAATCTCTCTGAGACTGACAAAACCCATCTCATGCAAAGAGATTTTTGATTGTCTCATTTGCTAAATGAAGATGAACCAAATCAGAATTTACACCCCTTAAAGAAGCAGCGATAATTATGCTTATTTGAAATTGCCCAAATGTTTGTGATTCATTTTTGTTATTTGGGAGCATTTAGAGTGATTTGGGGCCATTTTCTATTTGAAAGCTTTAAAAAGTCATTTTCAAAATAATGAAAAAAGTGATGCATCCATAAAAGGGAAATAGTGTGCTGTTCATTAAAAAAGATTAACAAGTCACTCCATAGTGTCCATCCATAGTGTCAGCTGCCATTGATTTCACGATGTGAACACTGTGTTTCACTCCCAATTCTTGCTTGACAATACTTTTATTTCTAGTTCTCAAATACCTGACTGACTTCATCCCGTCATCATCTATTTATCATTTGCTGCCGTGCATTTTCTTCTACTTTCTTCTCACTTCTATTTAGACAGGAAACAGACCATTACTCAGGACCCCTTCTAGACATTTTCTAAGGGGGTCCTAGTCTAGGCATTTCAGAGCAAATCTGGCTGTAATTTATCTCTCCCCCAAGGCCTCATTTCCTTGCATGGCCCACCACTGCATTGAATAAAAGATGACGTACCATAGCTATTCTTAACTTTACTGATGTCTGCAGTGATGTTCTTTCTTTTTTGCTCCTGGTTAGCCAGTGCATTGCTTGAGTTGTGGGGGGAGAGGAAGAGAACTATAATACATTCTATAACACATTTCTTTTCGTTTTTTAATGTCTTCTTCATGGCAGTTTCTAAAAATCTAAGTCTGGATATGTGTATATCTCCACTAACGCTCCATAAGTGTTATTTTCTTTCAGTCTTTTGCATCTCCAGACCAATAAAAACATCTAAGGGTGGTAGGCAATTTAGAGATTTTTCTCTTATACCACTTAAACAGCTAAGTTCCTGAGACAGTTTGATTTGCACTTCAAGTTCTGCTCAAAAAGATGGAAGTTATGACAGAGGACACTAAACATATTTGAAGAAAAGACAGAGAAGCCTGACTGTTCTTTGTTCTACTGGAGAAGTCACTGGACAGGCCAATCAGTAAGGTACTCTGAAAACAATCTCGTAATATTCATACTGCTTCTGGTTGCTGGCCTACTTAGAAGTCTAGCTCATTGCATGATTGAAAAGAGTACATACAAAGGAATCATCTGAGCCGGTGTGTGAAGGGCAGACAAAGGACTTGCTGTCATTGTTCTGAAGGTGAGGTGAGATAATAATTAAAGTTTACTGATCTGTGGTTTAAACCCATTAATTATTTACATGAGATGGGTGATTGTCTCCTGCTAATAGTAACTGTGTGCCTTCAAGTCAATTCTGACATAGTGAGCCTTTGCTGGGTTTTCTGGCTAGAGAGTACTCAGAAGTGATTTATCTTTCCTTTCTTCTGGGGGTGCCCTGGAACTGTGCAGCTTGCCCATGACTACACAGGCTGGCTCTTCCCCTAGGACACACAGTGGAGAATTGAATTCCACAGCCAGATACTGAGTTATCCAGCCATCTTGTCTCTTCCTGGTGGTCCAGCTAAGCTGGTGGCTATCTTTTGAATGTCTCATGCTACAAACCAGATACATTTGAACATTAAACAGAGGGAATTAAGATAAACAAAATGAGAAATAGGCCAGCCTTTCTTGCTCTATGGTGTGTATAGATGAAGTATCTCAATTAGAGATGGGCATGAACTGCTGGTTTGGTGGTCATTCCAGTTCCTTTTTTGGCCAAATGGGTGTTTGGTGCTTCCCAGCCTCACCTCCTTCAGCTGGTGCCTACTCAGAGGCAGTGCCCTGGCTTCCCTGCCCTGCTTCCTTCAAGCAGAGCCAAATGAAGACCCTTAGAGGCCCTAAGCACTTAAAAGATTTTGGTGCCCCCAATAATAAACCATAAAATAAAAATTTATTTATCGAAATTAAACTAAACTTACAGTAAGATGAAAAATAATGTTTATTTTTGTATACTTCCACTTTATTTATATTTGGAAAGTTTTCTCCTACTTTTTTTAATTGCAAAGTCTTTGATCAGATCCTCAAAACTAATCTTATGTAACACATCTGCTTCTATACTTAATAGAGATAAGGCATCCAGCCTGCCTTGTTGCATAGTTGTAGTTGTTCTGATGGGATTTTTAATATACTTCAACTGAGAAAATGAATGCTCAACTGAGCAATTTGTGACCATTAATGTTAAAAATATACGAAAGCCAATGTCTACATTTGGAAAGGCACACTAAATATTGTCTTCTACAATTATTTTATAAAGTTCAGCAGAACTGAATCTTGTTTTTACATTTTTTGTTGCACTGAACTTATGGCGCACATATGAATGAAACTGCTGAAGCTCAGCTGAGAAATTACTGTTGAAGTCCGCTGGGTAAGCATCAATCAGCTTTTGACAGCACTGAGAATATCTTTCAATGTTAGTAGATGTTGAAGTGACATCATGTGGCACATCACTTAGAAAAGAAAATCTCTCTGCTATTTCTTTATATATATCTCCACTTCTTTTCATCTCAGTTTCACGTTTGTCAACAATTGTATAAAAGGTGGTATACGGAATTTATCTCTAGCATTCAGATATACTTCTGGTGCATCTCCATCATTGGGTACCTTCTTTCTGATATATGTGCGAGTTGTAGCTGCCTTGTAATCAACATCTGGTAGCATTTCCTTTGCAGCTGCTTCATATCTTTCAAATTCATCTCGTGAAATGCACAGTTAGTCAGCTAATGATACATACGGATCTGCACATGTTTCCAAGTGCACATCCTCATTTTGTAGAACTTGGCTTACTCTGTGAAAATTCTGCAAAATCTCATTCCAAAAATTCAACATAAAAACAAATTCTAGTTCTTGCATCTTATCTGCAATATTATTTGCTTCTCTTCTTGTTTTGTTTAGTCGTTAAGTCATGTCCGACTCTTTGTGACCCCATGGACCAGAGCACGCCAGGTCCTCCTGTCTTCCACTGCCTCCCGGAGTTGGGTCAAATTCATGTTGGTAGCTTCGATGACACTGTCCAACCATCTCGTCCTCTGTCGTCCCCTTCTCCTCTTGCCTTCACTCTTTCCCAACATCAGGGTCTTTTCCAGGGAGTCTTCTCTTCTCATGAGATGGCCAAAGTATTGGAGCCTCAGCTTCAGGATCTGTCCTTCCAGTGAGCACTCAGGGCTGATTTCTCTTCTAGCGTCTCCCTTTTGTCTTTGGCTATATATTCTAATGCTTCTAAAATTTTAAGGAAAGATTTCAAAATTCCTGCTGTTGCCATAGCATGTGCCTCCCATCTGGTATCAGAGAGGGGTATCAGACATGAACAAGACTTAGAAGTTAGACAAGAACGATCACGTGAGCCTCCGTGGACCGTGGGGCAGTTAAACTTACCAGATTCTAATTTTGTTGTATTCCCAAGATTAATGTATATCGTTAACCTCTATCATTACTATTATTCATATTTTTACTTCTGCCGAGGAGGTTATGTTTTTGTCGGAGTATGTGTGTGTGTGTTTTTTTTCTACTGACATTGTACAGATTGTATACAAATTTCACAGACTGCATACAAAGTTTCCCCTGCTTTCATTTATGGGGGGGGATTCCCCCCCCTTCGATTTGATGAATCTTGGCGGAGGTCTACACTCTCTGAGTGCTCTTGTTATTATTGTATATAAATGTATGTAATTTTTTCATGGCTGCACCATTTGCAGTTTTGCACCATATGGCCCATGGTAAATTCGGCTATGGAAAATATCTGTGGTGCCCCCTCTTCCCTCGATGCCCCTAAACACATGCTTAATGGTTAATCCACCCTTGCCTTCAAGTGCTGCCTCTAAGTGATTGCCTGCCGGTAGAGGCAAGACTAGGAAGAGCTGAACACCTCTCTGGCCAAAAAAATGAATCAGCACAACACTGAACTGGTGGTTCATGGCCATCTCTAATCTTAATGTTCATCACATTCTAATGTCTCTGTTACTAACTTAGGGAAAGGCAAGAAAATGCTATAAAATGCTACAGCTCCATGGATATGTCTTGATGATGGATTCTATAGCAGGGGCAAGGATAAGAGCCACATAACTGGATGGGTTTTGTGTATACAGTCTATGGGCCATGTATTGCCCACTCATGCTTTGGCTTATAACAGTGGTTCCCAACCTTTATCGAGTCATGAACCTCTTTCAGAATAGACAAGTAACCTGAGACTGTCCTGCCACATTTGCATAAAAAGGCATTTTTAATAGGATAAAGTTCTCCCTTCTCAGTAGAGGCTTCTTTTTCCCCTAAAGGGCCCATTTCTCATACATACACATAGACACTGACTTTAATATCGCACTGCAAAAGGTCAAGGAAGAAAGTATTTAACAAGGGCTACAACACATATAAGGTGACTCATGACCCCCAGAAACCATTTTGCGACCCCCTTGGGGTCATGACCCCCAGGTTGGGAAACACTGGCTTATAGGTATTGCATTCAATAAATATAGAAAAAAACTGGCAGTAAGCCACTTTTACATAAGGTATGAGTAAAATGGTTTGATAAGTGTGTACTGCAAACATGTGCACACTTTTGTTTGAATAAAACCGTTAAAATAGAGGGGGAACACTTTTAATTAAATAGGTGTATGCTTGCGCTGTTAAACTGCAATTCTACATACACTTACCTAAGAGAGAATCCCATAGAATTTATCAGGGATTACTTCTGAGTAGCCAAGACTGTTTGTTGTGCTACAGTTTCCAGAAGAAAATTATCAAGGGAAGCAGATGGATTATGTTCCTTGTCTATTTAGAAGTTCACTTTTTCATTAAAAGTTTAGTGTTACTAGTTCTGACAAGATTTCATTGCTAAAGGGAAAATAGGGTTATCCTTTTCTCCAGAGGAAAACGAACTCCTGTGTTAACCTTAGGGAATAATAAAGTAGAAACAGCCTTTGGTCCTCCTTAATTCAAAGCAGTGAGAGCTACCTCTCTCTAGCAGCCATAGCTCCTGGAAAAACTCATTCAGTTTCTCTTTTTATGGTAAACTCCCACAGTCAAACCTCAGCTGTTGGTTTTACCATCCATAAACTTAAATGACTTTACAGCTGCTTTCTTTGCCCCGTGTTTGAGAGTCAGTTTGCTCTATCTAGTAAAAATGTTTTATGTTTAACCTCAGCAAAATTTTAACCACAGCATTAACCTTGTTATTTTAGGGTTCAGCTATAAAACCACAATCTATTTCTGTCATTCTACTTGTATTTTAAAGAACATACAACCAGAATCTAAACATGTTTTATTTAGAAGGAAGTTCCTAAGGAACGTCTATAGGGCTACAACCTGATGTCTTTGAAAATCAACTGTATCAATTACACATGTGCACTGTCTTTAAAAAAAATGATAGGGCAAAACTGGCCATATCAAGGGTATTTTTGCCATTCAGGGGCAGACTAAGGAGCTGCAGTTCACTCTTGCCCTGGAGCAACACAATAACAGATCATTCATCATCCATCTGGCATTCACAGAGTTAAAAATTCGGTAAACAATTTGAGTTGAAGAAAGGAGAAATTAAGTAATGCAGTAGAGGAGCTGATGGGCCAAAGATCAAGACCAGTGACAGCTGAACCTCCAAAGAAAGCCCAATACCTCCCCTGGACGTTTAAATCACTGAGGTGCTGGGAAGGGCTCAGATTGAGCAGACTGAGGTCACACGATGTGATCTTCTCCTTCCAGCTACTCCATTACCCATTTTGTGATAAGTTAAAAAAAAAAAGACGTGTGTGTAGACTGTGTAGATGGCTTTTTTCCCTTTCTTTTTGGAACATTCTTTTTCTTTGTTCTCTCAGATTGCTAAACTTCACTGAAATATTATTACATTCTTAGAATCGAGCATATGCGTTAGGATGTGATTGTTGCATGGACTTTTAAGTGGACCGGTCCACACAGTTAGGGCACTAAATACTGCTGCACCGCCTTCCACAGAAATGCTTTGGAGATTTTTTTTAACAAAAATGTCATAGACTCAGGGAAATGTTTCCTAAAGGGTAGGGGATAGGTCTGCCCACATTTGTATGCCCTTTCTTTGAGCACAGAATGGGTTGGGGGCATCCACATATTCCCTAGCACCAGTGTAAGGGCACAGTCCTTTTCATGTCTGCTCTGAAACTAGCTCACTTGACTTCAGTAGATTTACTGCAAGATAAGTATGTATAGAAGGGGTGCACATCTCCTGATGACAGCAAGGCATTGCTGAACCCCCTGAATGTACTGTGGGCAACACTGTAGGCCATTGTACTAATTTATAGTTCTGCTCTGGATTTTTGCACTGCTGTGATTGTGATGGCACACCCAATCATTTTAAAATAAAGGGTACAGACATAACCCACTTTGTTTTGAAGCTTCGTGAGCATTTGCTATTCCATTCTTCTGGGGAAAGCAAAAACTTTCAAAAAAATTTCCTCTCCTCTGGGTGAGATTATGAGCATGGTTGTAGTTTTATTTTCCATTTCAGGATTATTTATTTATTTATTTATTTAGTTAGTTTTTGTTCAATAAAGCTGTATTTTGCTCAGAAAACCTTGTATTTTGTGCAAAATACAGTGATTTTAACAAAAGTACAAGTTTTTCATGCCAAAAGCACAGTCTTCCTCCTCCTCCTCTTCTTCTTTTGTGAATGCTATCACTGGTAAATCAATATAAGCATTAATGCAATATTCTGCTTTTTTCAGAGGGTTTGCAATAACTTCTACCCTTTGTTGTTATCATATGCTGTCAAGTTGCCTCTGACTTATGGTGACCCTATGAATGAGATCTTCAAAATGTTCATTCCTCAACAGCCTTGCTTGCCTCTTGCAAGTCCAAGCCTGTGGCTTCCCTTGCAGAGTTAATCCATCTTGTATTTGCATGCCTTTTGCTTTTCCTGTTGCCTTCAACATTTCCTATTATTTTCCTGAGAATCCTGCCTTCTCATGATGGGCCCAAACTAGGGCAGCCTCAATTTTGTCATTTTCATCTCCAGAGATGTTCAGGTTTGATTGGATCTAGGACCCACTTATTCATCTTTCTGGCAATTCAGGGTATCCACAAAGCTCTCCTCCAGCACCACATTTCAAACAAATCAATTTCTTTCCTGTCCAGCTTTCACACCTACACATGGTGACTGGATGACACTGATTTTCCTCCCCTTTAGGAAACATCTATGCCATTCAGTATGAATTCTACACTACTGTATTTCAAATCAATGTTCTTGTGATCTATCTATCTATCTATCTATCTATCTATCTATCTATCTATCTATCTATCTATCTATCTATCTATCTATCTATCTATCTATCTGTCTATCTATCTATCTATCTATCTATCTATCTATCCTTTGTTTTATAGATGTTTGATTGCTTGACCATATAATCCATATAATATATATAAAGAATCTGAACAATCTCTTTGGCATTCACTGACAATACTTTAGTCTTAAAAAACTGATTCTTAAGAAACCTAAGTATAGAATGTACAAGAACAAGTTTATGACAGATTCAGTGTCTCTCTGCCTTTAGCTGCATTACATCTAAATAATGCCCATTCTTTCAAAGTCAGTGTGCATTTCACCTAACAGTAGCTTAAAAATCCCACTTTTCACCTACTAGAGCTGCTACTTCTGTTTCCTGACTCCCCCCCCCCCCCCCGTGTGTGTGTGTCTGTATTTCAAAGTCACCTTAGTCAGGGAATACACACTATTCATTGCATTTTGATTATATGGTCAAGCAATCAAACATCTATAAAACAAATCTGCAAACTGGTTATGATTATTTAAATTTTAAGATAGCAATTGTCTTTGCTTCACAACTTTAATGCATTTTTCAAGATGAGAGAGAGAGAATGAGAGAGAGAGAGAGAGAGAGAGAGGTGTGATTACATTGGAACAATTGGGTTTTGCCATCTTTTTTGGTGACTGCATTCAGTTTAAGTGACCACACAGACCCTGGGTTGTTTTGGTGCTCGTGTCCACTGTGGCACCTCCATCTGATGTGGTTTGATCTGCACCCTTTCACACCATCCTCCTACCAATCCCCCGTTGTCTTTTTAGAGTCTGTGGTCAAGCCTCTGGGACTGTTTAAAGTGTTGCATGGCAGCAGGGAAACAGAGTTTCCCTCAAGATTCTCCATATACATACATACATATACACACATACCATGGAAACACTGTAGTCTGCTGGAGTTCTTTGGAGCTGTTTTGAATTTATATCAATGTTTTTAAAAAAAATTGTGTGGAGGTGATCTAGTGCCAAACTAATGTAGTAATGCAGTGATAAAAGTGATATAGTGCTAGACTCAATAATTTGTTTAAAGAACTGCTGTTCTGTATTGATCATGTGATCATTGAAAAATACTTCTGTGCCAGTTCCAGAGCAAATTATGAAGTATTTTCCAATGTAGTTGCATGCTGAGTACTACAACTTGCCAGGTTATCTTGCCACTTTCTCTTGGCTGAATGGGTCACTGAGAAAACAAATTGAATTCTTCCATTGCAGTGTTTTAAACTGTGAAGTGAAATCTTTGATTTGTGGCTCAGCCTTAAGTCCATATCTAATGGAAGAGGAAGGGGATATGTTTGCAGCTGGAAGGGGGGGGGGACCCTTGCTTTTCAGTGACTGTTATTTTAGGGGAAAGGCTGATGGAAAAATATTCTGCATAGCTCTCCCCAAACACAAAATAAAAAATGGAGCAGATTAAAACAAACAAGGAACGGCATAGCTAGTAACCAGAAAGGGACACAAAGCATGGCAGGAAGTGACGTCGTATTGCTGTCTTTCACTAATGATCCAATGGCTCTGAAAACCATGATTACATTCACAGCAAACAGCAGGGAACTGGGTAATTTTGCTTGGTCAACATTTCCCAGCAATTCCAATAAGCACCATTGTCCAAGATTACTTTAAGGCAAAGCATATACTGCAGAAATTAATCAAGCTTGCACTTCTAAAGATCCTGATCACTTTCTTAAGGTCAGCTAGTTTCCTGCCTTTTCTATTTTTAAAAAAGTAAATCTGTTCAGAAAAAGCAGAGTTAGGAAGGATGCTGCTGTCTGGAAAGAAAAAAACACCAGCCTTCAGTGCTGTAGGTAAGGCTTGCTCTGGCTATTAATTTAACCTGAGGAGACAATACCAAAGCCTGATCAAAATCAAGGGTAAATTCAAAACGTATCCTGATTCAGAAACCTTCCTGCTGAGGAAAACCTATCTGGGCAGAGCCCACTGAAGCTGAGTTCTGATGTTTCCAAAACTTAAACTGAACGGGAGCGATGTCTCATAAGAATGTTATCAGTTATGTTCCCTTAATGGAAACAAACAACAATTATTAATGCACAGAGTTGGCTTGCACACATGAAGTGTACACTTCCTTCCTTCCTTGTCATGTGTCAATGCATACAGTTCAAATCTGCTCATTCCCTTGAGTGACCACACAGTTGTGTACGTGATTGGTGCTGCCCTCTTTCGAACTGGTGGTAAGGACAGTGCATGCCCACATGCCCTCAGGTTCCTCCATGAGGTGATGCACATGATAAGCATATGAAGAAAATGAACACCACACCTTATTTCTTTTAGCTCTCCACAGTATATGGAATTCTGCAATGTCATATTCCTTCTTACTTACAAATTAAGCCAGTAGGTTAACAACTTTCCTTGTCCATCCCTAAACCTTTACTGCTGTTCCAAAGGGCCATACTGAATATCCTGTGTATTTGGCAAAGGATGCTCAGCACTGCTGCTTTTATGCTGATGGAAAGCTGTATAAGACAAAAAGGATCTCAGAAACAGCATATTAGATCGAATGCATTAATGCAGATTCATTTCATTTTTGGTTAACAACTCTCTAGTGATAGTCTTTGATTCTGAAGTAATGAGGATTGAAATCATTGGGAAGACAAGCATTGTGTTGGTGTAGCTTGACCTTCCTATCCTTATGACTGTTTGCTAATGGCAATGGAGAAGAAAGGAAGCAGGAGGCTGGTCTCACGTGGTTCCAGTGCAAGTCTGCTTCTGAGACACAGCTGATGCTGACAACGTATGGGAGCGAGAGCAAGAGATGTGCAGGTGAGTGTTCTGGACTGGGCACTGGGGTGAATGACGAAGACAGAGAAAAGCATGGAGATTGTGGAAGACTGTGGAAGAGACTGAGCTGAGGAAGTACTGAGCATTCAGATTGTGATAATGAAGATACAGAGGGTAGCAAGGGAATGTAAGGTGGGGAGAGCACCAAGTTTCATGAGACAGCAATGGCAGATGGAGACCAAGAGATACAGAGGGGGAATTGTTAAAGAAAAATGGAGACAAGTAGTGTGTCGAGCCTAGGAAAAATGTAATAGGTGGAAGGGGGAGGAGTGAAAAGAAGGGAAGATCACCTGTGCTGGTGCCAGCCAGCTTGTAAGAGAGATTCAGAGGTCTCTTTCGTTTCATAAACCATACTTGGTCACTGAGTTGCTTTGAGGTTGGGAGAGCCCAGAAGGAAAGAACAGCTTGTTGTTGTTGTTGTTGTTGTTGCTGCTGCTGCTGTTGCTGTGTGATGTCACATTGCTTCTGACTCACGGCAACCCTATGAATGAGTGCTCTCCAAAATGTCCTGTCCTCAGCAGCCCTGCTCAGCTCTTGCAAACTCAAGCCCATGGCTCTTTTAGGGAGTCAGTCCATCTCGTATTTGGTCTTCCTCTTTTCTTGCTACCTTCCACCTTTCCCAGCATTATTGTCTTTTCCACAGAATCCTGCTTTCTCATGACATGCCCAAAGTGGGACAGCCTCAGTTTCATCATTTTTGTCTACAGAGATAGTTCAGGCTTAATTTGATTTAGGACCCACTTGTTTGTCTTCCTGGCAATCCAGGGTATCCACAAAACTGCCTTTATTATGACAGCTTGTGTTGTTATAAGAGTGCCTTTAAAGGTACCAAAATATAAACTGCACTACTGAGATGCAATAATATCAACCTGACGTATGCCATGTTACAATCGTATACTCTCTTTTTAAAAGGAATGGTTAAATTAAAAATCAATCTAACCATGAAATAAACAGAATTATCACAGTGTCCCGACTCTCTTGGACACCTCTTCCCTCTCCACCCACAAGGATAGTGGCTCTGTTCTTCAGATGTCACTCCCCCAGTGTAAGAGAATAACAAAACTGGAAATGGAAGGGAGCAGGGCTGGAGCACTGCCCTCTATCAGTAGGAAGTATGCACCACTTGCTAATGTCTGAATAGAGCTTCCGTCTTGGTGCAAAGTATGCAGTACAGATAGAAAAGGGAATTTCTTAAGTTCTAATTACATCCAATTTTCACAACATGAACTCACAGCAGGAGCCTTTTTTTTTGCTTAGCTTCTAAAGACAGACTACATGTAATGTAAATGTTTGTGTTCTGTCATGTGACCAGAGGAAGCAGACCACATCCTTTTCTCTCTCTTAAGTGTGTAGTTCATTTTAATAAATGTTCTCTCCAGTGAACAGGGTGCTTTTGCTAATGTTACTGACACCACCAGTTCCCATGAATAAAAACTAAATTCACTCTGCACAACTGGCTTCTAAATGTCTTTCCTCACTCCTTGTCCAACCAGCTGAGCTTTTACATATTCCTGACCACGCTTCCATCCTTGTATACCGCCCAGTCAACAACCACTCTTACCAATCCAAGATAACCATTTTTACTGTGAACACATATTCCTGATCAGCATAGCTCCACACTTCACATAATCTTCATCTCTTATATATTTGCACCACTGATCTCAAGAGAAGAACTGAAGATACCGTTTCATTTAAATTGTATATTTCAGTATATTCAATGGAGTTTAACACTCCATGTGCATTCAGCACTTGGAGTCTTAGGTATCTGTCAAACCTATGTCAGTTTTGATTTGACGTCAACCATGGTTTCAGAGAGGGGAAAGAAATCTTACTCACAGCAAAGAGCACTGTGACACCTCAAAGACTTAGCAAATCAACGCTGGCATGAGCTTTTACGGGATCACCCCCAATTCATTAGATTCATGACACAGCAGCCTAAGTTGACAAGTATAGATGCAACTGGATATGGGAGGAACAGAGGCATCAATGCCAACAGCTGTCAAACATGGTGCCAAGAAACAAAAATGGTGTCATTATTTGTTAGACATTAAGGCAGGGTAGGGGAAACCTTTAATCCTCTATTATTATTATTATTATTATTATTATTATTATTATTATTATTATTATTATTATTATTATTATTATTATTATTATTATTATTATTATTATTAAACTACAGTTTCCAGGATTCCTTACCATTGGCCACTCTGATTAGGGTTTCTGGGTATTGAAGTTCAGAACATCTGGCTGGCCAAATGTTGCCATCATCTCTGTACAGAGCTACAGGACTATTTTTTGAGGTGTGGCTGTGGATGTGGGTGGGTTCTTATTAATATGCTATGACTGATGACAGTGACAATTCCTTTCAGATTTGTAATCTGAAGACTTTCACAGCTATCAAAAACTCCAAACTATTTTATTTCCTTTTCGGAATACCAATAGAACTGGATTCTAGCTATGATTTGGGATTCCCTCCTGGCCTCCCTTCCATTGTTCGGTGTCAGACCTGCAGGTGGAGGAATGTGTCAGATGGCAAACCAGGTATTTCCCAATCCACACCAGCCTTTCTGTTCATGTTAGACCTCTGGTGCATTTGGTCATCACTGAGAGTAAAATCCTTTTGGTGTCTTGCCTGGCCATATTTCTGGAAGCTAGGTTTCCAGTTGGGACAGCCACCTACACAACATGCCCATCTATGGATTCTCTGCCAAGCAATGCGGCTGCTTTGCCATTTAGAGTCATCTGGCAAAGTATTCCTTTCTTGGTGCAAAATGCCAAGTTGGAGGCAACTCTCCCCCACATGACTGTCAAAAATGTAAGCACACTGAGCCTTCTGTTTAAAGTTCATCACATTCCAAAAACTGGCGATGGTGGTGATGCATAACAGCTCATAGACCTAACCAGGCTGATCAATCAGCACTCAGTCATTCAACTGCCAGTCACTCTAGCACTCGGCCCATACGTTTCCTCTATACCAACATGCAATCTTAGTATCGATACAAATCTTAATTTGATCAACAGTTGTGAAATCAAACCAAGTTCTTTCAAAACATGCCATCTTTTCGCATCCTGCTATTTTTTTATTAGGTGTTAGATTCTTCTAGACTTTTATTGTACAACAAAACATTAACAAAGGCTGAAATTTCAGACGTTATCTGATCTGTTACATACTAGAAACATCTGTCTGAAATAAATGTTGTGAGAAACCCAGACCATAAACTGATTACACATTTCAGTTAATAAGATGTTTTATTGCTTGGTGGCCTTTAAATTGTCTTTCTTTTCTGGCTAAGCTTTCAACGGCAGAACAGGATACAATGGAAGAAATTAAGTGAGGAATTCTCCAAGCTCTTTAATTTAAATTATACTTAATTAAAAGCACCGAGAATTAATCATTGTCTGGTGTCAACAACCATGTTTGCAGCTGTCTCCAAAACCATGCCAGACTTTCTGGGAATTTTTACAGTTCAGAGCGTGGAAAAGTTACTTTTTTTCAACGATAACTTCCAGAATCTCCCAGCCAGCATAGCCTGTGGCTATGCTGGTTGGAAGATTCCATAAATTGTAGTTTGAAAAGTAACACTTTCAAGCTGTCCACAAAATACAGTTCAGGATGTACTCATAAGACACTAATATTGCCTTGAAATCTAGGACAATTGGAATGGAACTTTAACCTGCTGATCACTGGGCGTATGATGATTTCCAGTAAATTTAAGGAGGGAAATCTCCACCCTTCTCAAATGTCCTTGCATGCTATTTGTTTATTAGGACCATGCTTTTTCAAATGTCAAGCCTTCCCAAATCAAATCAAGGCTTTATGGGGGAGGCAGTTTTTATGCCATTACCAATGTGGGACAAATCAATAGAATCAACTAGTTTCCTTCTGCCAACAGAAAGTTTCATGATGGAGGGTTGAGATTATGAGTGAGCAACTTTCCCTCCGACAGCCTCTTGCATTGCCTGACTCTCCAGAGTGCTCTCTGACCTAATGGAACAGATGCAGGAAAGGATTTGGGGCTGCAGGGAAGAAGGGCATGGTTGAAAATTGTACTCCACTCTCTTTCACTGACATAAGTCCTCTATCTGCAGAGCAAAACTGTAATGATAATGTTTGTTTCTCTGCACTGTACTATTCTTATATAGTTGGCTGTAAGTTTTACATTCTTAGATCCTTCTGTTTTAATTTAAGTGAAGGTAAAAACTCAGGATGAAGCTGGGGCCTCCTCTGGAACATTGTCCAAAGCAGATGTCCCTTTTCTGATAGATAAGAGAGTGAACCTTTGATATGAGTAAACAGGAAAATGCCTAAAGAATGCAAATTGAATAGATGACTATAGCCAACACCTACACACTCCATCCCTTCTCTGACCATTTTTATGTTATGTGTCTTCTTGACACACATATTTTTGACTTGGGCATTATCTGTTCTCTTGATTGGAGAAACTCTGATGAAGGTTGGGGTAGTCATGATGTGATAAGATAAAATGGGCTTGTGAGCCTATGTGTTACTTTTGCTTTTTCTCACCCCATTTTTCTTTTTTACTTTGCTGGCTTCTCTGTTTGCTAAGTTTTGAATACATTTATGGACGACCTTACATTTAACATCTGTCCTTCTGATTCCACTTGGGGCACGGGCCATAGTGGTTGACAGAACCACAACAGAAACCGTTGGATTCTGTCTTCTGTCTTAAGGCTTTTGCCCTATACCTATGGCAGAATACATGCACCTTCAACAGAAGACAGAATGATTAACTAGGCCAGGGTTGGGGAACAAGATTGGTTTGAAGAAGGGGAGGATTTTCCTATGGACCCACCTTGAGGATGACTTCTAGGGGTGGATGCATCCTAAAATCCTCTTTGCTGAAGTCTTGCCTTCTGTTCTCTATGCAGAGGACAGTACAGAGATTGCTCTCTTTCCTTGCATGGAGAAGGACACTCAGCTAGTACTTGGGTGAGCGGCTCCTCTATAACTCCTGGGGTGAGTTATGTGATTGGTTTCTGAGCTGCTCATCATTCTGACAAGAAGCTGGCCCTCCTGGTGCCAGCTAGCCCTGAGGCAGCTTCACTATTCTTCTGCCTTCCCCTAATAAGGAAGGCAAGGGAAAAATAAAATAAATTCAGCCTCAAGGAGTGCTCAAGCCTACAACTGAGACTCAAGCTGGCTTTGCTCACCCCTCATCTTCCTCTGTTGAGGAACGGACTCAGCTGATTTGCAGCCAGGTGGTCTGGTTGATGGGCCACATGGGTCTCACAGGCTAAATGTTTCCATTCTCTGAACTAGAACTTCTCCAGGGCAATGAGACATTCAATGATTGCTAGCCATCTTGAACTTACTATGAGAAGCATTCTACAAACATAAGTGAACAGCATTTGGTGCTCCTCTGGGTGCTGTGAATCTATAATCAAATAATAACTGTACATCATCAAGTCTATTCTGACTTACGGTGACCCTTTCCAAGGTTTTCTAGGTATAGGGTACTCACAAGATGTTTCCCATTGCTCTTTTCTGAGGATGTCCTGGGCCTGTGCAGCTTGCCCAAGGCTACACAAGATGTTTCTTGTCTCAGGAGGCACAGTGGGGAATCAAACTCTCAACCTCTCACTGAATTATACAGCCAGTGCTATGAGACCATATTTCCTATGAAAATATCAAATTGTCTTAACTTGGACCGTCAGTCAACCTAGTCCAATACATCTCCTTTGACTGGGATTTCTAAACTTTCAGGCAGGAAACTTTCCCAGCCATGCTACCTATATTTTAACTGGACACCGATCCTGTGACTTCTTGTATCCAAAATAAGTGTTTTGTCATTACACCCTAGCCTTTTCCCTTACATTTGTGCTGTTCACCCTGTTATTTTTAAAATAGGAGTAGCTCATATATAGGCCAAAGGATTACTTAAATGGGTAACAAAATCCCATTAGATTTATAAAAGACCTGTTCTTGCAAAGGAGAAAACTGCTAGAACTGGCTTGTTGATATGAATCAAAACAATGGCCTGCATTTTGGGATTCGTCTTGTGAATGGAGCCATGTGGACTGTCCTGAGCGCCTGCACTTTAAACTTCACTGCTGCGTCATGGCTTCCAAACAGCTTGTCTCTTTTCTCTACGACTGAATCATAAAACCATCCTGATTTCTGCTGTACCTACATTCCAGCTCAGTTTCATGTAGCTGAGCTGAAGTCTCTTCCTGGGATGAACTGGTAGGCTTTTGAAAACAGGATCCTGGATTAGGCTCTGATGAAATTGACAAATACTTTGGGCTTTGCCCCCCTCCCTCCATTAGCACTGGTGAATTTGAAATATTTTTCAATAATTACATGGCACAAAGGGCAATGAACCTCAGCCATTTTGCTTTTGATTCATAGTTTTCTCCCTTCTGCTGGGGACTTCTACTTTTTTTAAAGCTAAAACAATTTCCCTATGTGGTTGTTCGTTTTATTCTACACAATGATAAGGGCGTACCTCTGGGTTTGTGTGTGGTGGTGACATGTTAAGACAGTGATGAGAACACTCACCACCATGATCTTTCTCTCCAGGCGCCCCCAAATATTTTTTTAGACAAGGTACCGTGTTTAGCGCTATATCACCTTATCACTGTAGTGATACATTAGTTTAGCACTAGATTACCGCTGGACAGAAAAAAGAAAAGATATGAAAGGAGAGCCAGGCATCACCTGCTGGGCAGTATCAAAGGAAGGGGGCCATGGGCTGCATGGGCACACATCAAATCACATCAGATGGAGGACCACGACCGACTCCAACACCAAAACAACCCAGGGTCTTCGTGTAGCCACATAGACTGAATACAACTGTAAAAGAGACTGTGAATGAAGCGGCAGCAAAGCCGAATCACTCCAGTTTGGCTTGCTGGCGTAGTTACACTCTTGCTTTCAGAAGCAAATGAAAATGAATGCATTCTAATGGTGTGAGATGTATCTTTAAGAACTGCTGTAGCAAAAGTCTTTGCTTGCAGCAAGATGATTTTCTAGGCAGACCTCACTCTCATTCCAGGCACAGAGTCAGAGAAAACTATGGAAGATGAAGAGAGTTTCTTAGGAAGCAAACTCCTTTAAAAATGAGCCTTGGCTGTCAGCAGGAGAACTTACGTCTTCCTGAGGAATTTCTTTGACCCTGTGAAGAGAGGCCCAACTTATATATAGTTCCATATAATGCCCCCAACAACAACCTTCTCCAATAAAATCCCCATTTTCTATGTGTCAGTACTTTGTGAAGCCATTACTACCACACTGTACCTTGCTAAATAAGACAAACCAAGGAGTTTGAAGCTCCAGAATGATAGCAGCGACAAATCATCTGGTGTGCATGTACAAGTCAGAGTATGCATTTTTTTTAATGAAATTTTTTTTCCCTTTATTTTAAATTTAAACAAAAACATATAACATACAAACTAAAATACAATTTAACTGTGTTCCCCACCACCATATGCGGGACCTCTTGCCATAATCTTCCTCTTCCTTATTCTTCTTCTTCTTCTTCCTCTTCTTCTATTGTCCTCTTCTCCAAAACTGCATTGATTCTTGATTTGGAGCTTTCCCTTTTCCTCTTATTAATACATATTCCAAAAATCTCCCCCATATATCATAAAAGTTATTTTTTTTCAACTCTCCTTTCTTAACCTTTAAGTTACAAGTTAATTTATCATTTATTGCTATATTCCATATTTCTTTATACCATTCTTCAATTTGCAATTCGACTTTTGATTTCCATTGCCTAGCTATAATCAATCTAGCTGCTGTTAATAAGTTGGTTATCAATTCTTTAGTCATTTTGTCATATTCCACATTCTCAAATATTGATAACAAAGCAATCTCAGCATTAAATTCTATATCTTTTTCACATATGTAGCTTAATTCTTTAAAAATTTGTTTCCAGAATCTTTGCACTTTTTCACATTCCCACCACATATGAAAGTATGTACCAATTTCCTTCTCACATTTCCAACAGACATTCGGATGATTGGCATTAATTTTATTTAATTTTGACGGTGTTAAATACCATCTTAAACTAAGTTTAAAAAAATTTTCCTTTATTCTTACTGACATAAATCTTAACACCCTCATTTTCCATATCATCCTCCATTCTTCTTCATTTATTCTTTTCCCAATATCTTGCTCCCACACTATTTTTAATCCTTCTTTCTCACTTTCCTCTTCCTCTAAATTAAGAAGAAGTAAGTAAATTTTGCTCACAGTACCTTTCACTGAGTCAGTCATCCGAATGTCCTCATATGACAATAACAATTGTTCGTATTTTGTATATTCTCTACCTTTATTATATTTATTTACCCATTCATTAGTCCATCTTTCTAATTGTATATAATTCAACCATGAAATGCTCCTATTCTGAAGAGTTTGTTTCATTTGATCTATCGATCTCATTTTATACAACCAATCTTTCAATCTAATCACTTTCTTTTCTTTAAATAGATCCACATATACTTTCATATTGGTAGGAAAATTTTCTATTTCTGTCACTAATCCAAGTGGGGAATATGATGAACATAAATTCTTTTTGCACTTATACCATATATTTAACAATGTCTTTAAAAATGGGTTATTAATTTCCCTTATTTTATCTTTCTTAATTATACCAAATAAATATGTTTCTATATCTGCCTGTAATTCTGATGATTCCATCTCCCACCAAATTAGCCTTTCTGGATTATATATAATTTCCCCAATAAACCTCAATTGGTTAGCCAAATAATAATTTTTTATATTTGGTAAACCTATACCACCTTTTTGCTTTGTTCTATACCAATACTTTTTATTTATTCTAGATCTCTTCCCTTCATTACAGTATTTATTAATTATTCCTTGCCAAAATTTCAAATCATCCTCTGTTAACTGTATTGGTAGCATTCTAAATAAAAAATTAATTTTTGGTAAGATTTTCATTTTTATCAATGCAATCCTTCCAAACCAAGATAGCTTAAAGTTACTATATTCCTGTAATTTGTTTTTAATCACTTCCTTTAGTTTATTATAATTATATTCCTTTATTTTTTGAATATTTTTTGCTAGATCTATTCCTAAATATTTAATTGATTTGCATAATCTGAAATCATATTTTTCAACACACCTCTCTTGTTCTACTCTATTATGATTAAATAACATTAATTCAGATTTTTGCCAATTCACACATAATCCAGTTATTCTTCCAAATTTTTCTAAATGAGTTCTAATTTTATCTACACATTCTAACGGATTTTTCACTGTCAACAAGGAATCATCAGCAAATAAATTAATCTTTATTTTATTCTTTTTCCCCATACCTTCGATTAAATCATCATTCCTTATTACATTTGCCAACATTTCAATAATCAAACAAAACAGAACTGGAGAAAGAGGGCAACCTTGTCTAGTGCCTCGGCCTAAAGCTATTTGTTCTGTAATCCCATCATTAACTATTACTACAGAGGTATTCCCCAGATATAATTGATCTATTATCCCCCTAAATTTCTTTCCAAAACCCCAACCTTTTAACAAAATCTTTAATGTTGGCCATTCCACGCAATCAAATGCCTTAAATATATCTAATGATAAAATACCTGCCTTCAATTTGTCTTTTTCTATATTGTATAAAATATTCAATACCCTCCTAGTCAAATTCTCCATTTGTCTACCCTTTAAAAAACCATTCTGATCCTCTTTAATATATTTTATAATAAATTTATTAATTCTATTCGCAAGTATTGCAGTAAAAATCTTTGCATCTTGATTTAATAGTGAAATGGGTCTATATGAACTTGGGTCTGTTAAGTCTTTATTAGGCTTTGGGATAAGAGTTATTAATGAATGTTTCCAAGAATCTGGTATTCTCTCTCCTTCCAATATTTCATTATAGAGCACTTTTAACTTAGGGATCAATATTGGTTTAAAAGTTTTATAATATTCTGATCCTAAACCGTCAAAACCTGGAGTTTTACCATTTTTTAATTTATTAATAATCTCTATAATCTCTTCCTCTTTTATCTCTTTATCTAAATCCTTTTTATCATTCTCTGATAATTTACTCTTAACATTTTCTTTAATATAATTTTCTATATCTTCTTTCGATACACTATTACCTTTATACAAATTTTGATAGAATTCATGTATTATCTTTAGTTTTTCTTTCATTAAGCTACAATTCTTTCCCGTTTTGTCTTTAATCACTCCAATTATATTTTTTGCTCTTTTAGTTTGAACTAATCTAGCTAAAAGTTTTGAATTTTTATTACTGTATTCGAAAAAATTCCTCCTAGCGTATATCAAGTCTCTCTGGACCTTTTCTAGCTCTATACCTTCTAATTCCTTTCTTTTAGCTTGGATCTCAATTAATTTTTTGTTATCTCTATCCATAAAATATTTGCTTTCTAAATCCTTTAATGATTCTACAATTCTATTTATATTTTCTTCTCTCAATTTTTTTAATCTACAGGATTCTCTTATGGCGATTCCTCTCATGACTGCTTTCATAGTGTCCCATAACACTCCTATTTTATTCCCACCTGCTTCATTAAATGACCATATTTCCAACCATTCTTTCTTAACTTTATCCACAACCTCTGTATGTTGAAAAATATTGGAGTCCATTCTCCATCTTCTAGCTTCTCTATAGTCCTTCTTAACTTTCATCTCCAACACCATCAACGCATGATCTGTTATTTTTATCACATTAATATTTGTATCTACTACTTTTGAAATTAAGTTTTGTGAAATAAACATAAAATCTATTCTAGAATAACTATTATGTACAGAAGAATAATATGTAAACCTTCTTTCATCTCCCTTTAATTCTCTCCATATATCTTTCAAATCCGTAGTGTTTAATATCTTACTCAGGAGGGTACCTCTTTTATTCAACTCATCTTTTTTACAAGTGGATTTATCTTTCACCTTATCCAGAACCATATTAAAATCTCCTGCCATAATCACATATCCTTTCCTAACCTTTTCCATTTCTTCAATCACAGTTCTATAAAATTCTCCTTGATTCATGTTTGGTGCATACACATTTACTAATGTATAATCTTCCTCCCCCATTTGACCTTGAATTATCAAATATCTACCATTACTATCTTTTATTACTTCTTTCATCACAAATTCACAATGTTTAGATATTAATATTGCTACCCCTCTAGATTTAGAGGTCCCAAATGCTTTTTCATATATATGGATGTTTTGTAATTTCAATTCATTGACTCCATCCTTTAGTTGATGTGTCTCTTGTAAATAGATAATGTCAACTTTACTTTTCTTTAATAATAATTCTATCCTCCTTCTCTTTAACACAGACCCTAGGCCTTTCACATTTAAAGTCGCTACCCTTATGTTTTTCCCCATATCCGTTCCTTTCTCTGCCTCTTATTCGGTCCCTTTGTGCATCTCACATAACAAAAACAAAAACAACTAAAAAAAATAAATTCACCAACCTCTAGTTTCCTATCCCTATCCTTCTTACCTACATATAAATTATTTTCCTCCCTCCCGTTTCCCCACGTCTCACTAATGTTCGGCGCGAGCTCTGGGAGGGGGGGAGACGTCACCCCCACCAGTCCGGACCCCAGCCAAACCCTCATCCCAATTTCACCCCACCTCATATTTTTATCTATATATATACTCAAATGCCTTCCCTCCTAACTTTTAACATCTCTTCTTCTTTCTACCACCCAAGTCTAATCAGGTAATCCAAAACAACAATGAGAAAAAAAAATAAAAATAAAAAAAGGAAAAGAAAAAAAAATATGAAAAAGAAAAAAAATTTAAAAAAAAATTAAAAAAATTTAAAAAGGTCTTATTAATATTATAAAAATTTTTTTAATATTATAATAAAATGAGCAGAAAAGAAAAAAAAAATCCCAACCCTCATTACAAAAAGAAAAATCAAAAATCGAAAAGAAAAAAGAAAAAAAAGGAAAAAAAGGGAGGGTAAAGGAGAAAGAGAAAAAAAAAAAAATTCTTCCGACATCCAGTAACGCCCAGTAATCTCTTCCAATTAAAGTATCTTCTCTCAAAAAATCTTCTCTTTTGGACTACCAGTCTTTACAAAGCTACTTGCTTGCTTGTCCCTTCACTCTCATCTTCTTGCCAAAGTCCCCAGGCTTTCATCAAATCCTTCCCATCTTCAAAGGAGTAGATTTTATGTAGGGTTCCATCCTTCCATATTTTCAAAAAGACAGGGTGGCCCCAGTTGTATCTCTTGCCGTTCTTAATTAAAATTGAAGTGATGGGCTTCATTGTTCTTCTCCACTGGCTGGTTTCGGGGCTGACATCCTGATAGATCTGAACTGAATTTGATCTATAAACTAGCAATTCAGGCTTTTCTTTAATGACCCTAAGAAACTGTTCTTTCTTCATATAATTAAAAAATCTTAGTATTATGGGTCTTCTGGTTTTCTTTGGGTTCCCCACAAAATGTACTCTCTCAATATCTTCCTCAGCCACGTGTTGGGATTTCATAACAGAATTAATCCAGTCCATCACTTCCCCCCTCAAATCCTTTTCTTTCTCATGTTCAAAATTCATTATTTTGATATTATTACGTCTTGAATTATCTTCTAAATAGATAACCTTTTTCTGAAGGTCATCAATCACTTGGTGCCGTTTTGACGCCACGCTCTGGAAATCTTCCAGCTGTTGCAACCTGCCTTCTGTTTTGCCTAAACTTGTCTTAATATCTGTCAATTCTCCCTGCAGTTTTTGTATATCTTGTCCCATCTGTTGGTTCCCTCTTATTAAAATGTCCATTTTAGAGAGTACCTGTCCAAGTTGTCCTTCCATTCCTTTCACGGAAGAGGCAAGCTCTGAAACTTTTTTTTCCATGTTGATTTCAGAAAGGAGGGGCTCCCCCTCTTCCAGCCTTTTTAAACGGGCGATACGCTCGACACTATTATCTGATGGTTTATGGGGTTGTCCACGAACCCAGCTCCTGATTTTATCTCTGCCTTTTCGCATGTATAGACCAAGCTAAGCAAAGATTTATAGCTCAAGGAGTCAAGCCGTGTTTAACAGGCCGTTTTCTGCCTCTCTAGCAGCCTCCGTCTTCTCAGGCAAAAACGAAAGTACATTCTTTAGATAGATAACAGCATGTTTACACTTCAAAAAGTGTTTCTATCTTTGCCTAAAGCTTTCATCAGACGTTTAATCGCTATTTACTCACATTTCAGGCAGGGAGAAGGACATTTATCATCCTTTTTAGATTCCAGGGTGAAGAGATGAAAATTCAGCCGTACATTGCCATTCTAGCGGAAGTGACGTCTCAAGTCAGAGTATGCATTAAGGCAGATGTGCACCCAGTGTTATTATGTTTCTAGGCAAAAAAAAACCCTTTCAGTACTGTACCTGAGATTATCAGATGTTCAGACAAAGCTGTGCTATCTCCCAACTGACCAAGGAGAAAACAAAAGTAAGCTCATTTGAATTGAGCAGATCTTGTGGGATTAAATGGATTGAGATAAACATGTGTTAGGATAATCAGAGTCTGTTCCTCTGTAGGGTGCACAGCTTCTGGATACAGAATCAGCATCTCACCTAGTGTGGGGCTCAGTTGCTCTGCTTAGTTTTTTTTTTTTTTTTAAGAGAATGAACTCCCTAGAATAACCATACTGGTCTCCCTTCCAAGCCTATATCTGACACAGTTGGCTAAATGCCAAAGTTCATCAGGACTGACATCAGTTGACAATGTCTTTTGTTTTTTGGCAGAATCCTGTTAGTTACACCCATAAGTGTAGCACAATTTATCAACCGGGTAGATGGGGCTCGTTAGCCTTGGAAGGCAGCCCATTTAGGAGAAGGAAAACTCCGATTTCAAACCTCCACTGCCTTGTGGCTATATCCACCAATGGAAAAGGCTTCAGGAGTTAACCCCGAGGCAAAATCCGGAGTTGGAGTCCCGGAGGCAGTTTGTGACGTTCTGGCAACTCCTGTGACGTCGCTGGAACCAGCTGTATTGGCTCTTGCCTTTCCATTGGACTATTTCAGTGACGTAGAGAGGGGGGATTTGCTGCTTGGGTAACAGTCTGTCTTACCCAGGCCTCGTGCTCTGGAGAGGACACTCCAGCTTCGTAGCACAACTAGAGATGGGCACAAACTTCCAGTTTGGCCTGGTTTGTTTAGCAACACAACAGTTGGCAGTTCAGTGCCCTGCCTCCTCCAGCAGGTGCCTTCTCAGAAGCAGCATCCTAGGTTCTCTGCCCCACTTCTTCTAGGCACTGCTTCTGTGGGGGCGCCCACCAGAGGGGGCGGGGTGCTAAACCGCCAAACACCTGTTGTGGTAAAAGTTGACCAATCCCAGTCAAACAGACTGAATTTAACCGAAAAACTTAATGGGTTTAGCTTCCAAGTAAAAACTAATAAAACACCTGTTGTAGTAAACAAACTGGGACAAGCCACCAAACTAGTGGTTCATGCCCATCCCTAAGCACAACTGGTGCAACATTTGGTGGATGAAGTCATCAAGTTAAGAAATCACTGTAGATATTATTTGTTGTGTACCAAGCAGTGCAACTGATAGTAGCTACAGTGATTTCTTAACTTGCGGCAATTACCCCCCAAAAGTTATACCATTTGCCTTATACCAGCCTAAAATCCTAATAAAAGTTTAGCCTTTCTTCTCTCCTTCCTTCCCATAAATGTCATGGTTCACTGGGAACTACAACCTAGGTCTCCCAAAACCATGAGTACCACAACACCTGTAGAAGACATCTTGAGTGGAAGAAGCATATTAGATAAAGCATATAGAGACATTCCATACCTATTACAGTATAATATGCACAGTCTTCTTATAGTGTGAATTCTTACAGTGTGCTTCTACATATGCCTATTCAAAGATATGGCACAGTGATTTCAATCTGACAAGCGACCAGATAAATATGAACATAGGAATTTCTCCAAATCTCTGTCCCTGTCCAGAAATCATTATGGTATTACTATTGTATAAAATTAGAATAACCAACAACTGTATTCATAAAAAGATTTCTATTTTGTATGCAATGGTGTGAGATGAGGTAGCCTTGCCAAATGAAGTGGAATCATATTCCAAAGGAGGAGGGGGAAAATATATCACAGATTTGCATAAACACAATTTTATCCATACAAATGAACACTGAGAAATCATTGCACTTCAAATACAGGCCTGCCCTCTGTTAAAAGGGACAGGTGGCCACCCTATTCCAAGGTCCAGCTGGAACTGTAGACACCACACAAGGCATCTCCTCCCACAGGTTGCATGATAGCAATGGTCCTGTGCAGATTAGCACTTCATAGCTACAGTGCTCACACTCTTAGGCATAGACACTCTGTCCCCAGAGGTAGATCAGAGTGGGACCTATGTGGCCTTTCTGATGATGCTATGATGCAGCTCCCATCATCCGTGACATAACTAATCCCTAACTGATTTGTCACAGAACATGGGAACTTTACTCAATCAATGCCTGGAGAGCCACATAATTGTCATTGCTTGTTCAGATGTTATATAAAATTGGGAAATATCTCTGATCTTTCATAACTGTTGAAAACAATTTTATTTTTCCTTAACAGGGAAGCTGTAGGAAATCTCCTTTTCCCTCCGTACCTTGACTTGAATTTGAAGTGGTTCACAGAGTCAGACAAAATTGTTTTGTTAAGTGCATCTAGCTTGCAGCCAACTTGTGGAACTCCCCTGGAAAGTGGTACCAAATAAATTCAGCAGCCTACAGGAGACGATACATACTGGCAAAGCCAGTAATTATGGAAAAGTTTATTTGAAACATTTTTTTAAATTCTTCCTTTCTGTTCTAAGCCTGCTAAAGTAGCTTACCACTACTTAAAACTGGCAATAATATCCACTACAGCATGGTGTTTACAAGTCTTCAGATACTATTGGGATCATACAACTCCCGCAAGTTGTCATCTTTGGCCATGCTGGGTGGGGCTAATGAGATTTGGCATGCAACAAGATCTGGAAGGTTACTGATTGCCTGTCCTGGCAATACAACAGTTCTTTTAAAAAAAAAAAATCAATTGAGTCACTTAAAATGAAAACAGAGGGAAGAAGAATGGAAGACCTACCAAGTACTTGAGAGAAAAGCTAGTCATAACCTGCTACCTTGAAGAGAGCTGTAAAGTTGGCCCAGTGTCTCATGAGAAGGTATTCTGCCATTATGATGACAGCATGAAAAACCCTATCCCTGGCTGATGTCCATTTAACTTTTGAAGAGAGAAAGACTCTGGTTTTCTTTCTAATAATGACCTCCTGGAATACAGTCTTTAAAGCCCTGAAATGAAATACAGATTCAGATTTGTTGTTGTTATATACTGTCAAGTAGCCTCTCATTTATGGCAACCCTATGGATGAGTGATCTCCAAAATACAAATACATAATACAGATACAAATACATAATATCACGACATGGATTCACCCTTCCTGCGCCCTTCTGTACAAACATCTTGGAAATCTCCTAAACCAAGGTGGTAAGGGGCCTATATCATAATCCAGGGGAACGGCGGCTCTTGCCTTCTCTAGTTCTCTCTCTCTCTTTTCAATCTGGATTTTAGAATCACAATCCCGTCCTAAGACTTCCCCACCCATTAGGCTGAACCAAATAGTCCAATGGGTGTGCATGTATTTCCAGGTAAGTGGGTAAAAAACTATGGCCTTGATTCTGTTAATTACACCACCATAACATTTCTCGGATTTCATTTAATTTCTTTTTTAAAAATTGACATTGAATTTGGAAAGACTTTAGTCCTATGGTTTGCATCAGGACTATGTACTCAGGGAACAGATTGCTCAGAAATCCTCCAACTGGCAGGGAGAATGTCATTTTCTCTAACAGAGTGGAAAGAAGGACAGCCATTGTCAAGAAAACATGAGGAACTTAATGGAACGCAGGTTTGACTCAGTGTGGAACATCCTGTTGTCTCATGTATACGTCACTCTACATTTGGTATTTGTGGACCACATATGCTTCACATATGACACAGGGCAGGAGGATTGTGCAATGTCTTGGGCTGTGGCCAAAAGACAATTTCCTCTGGGAGATCTACCCATCCTTGGGACAGAGCCCAACCACTGAGAAGATATTTACAGCACATTCTGGGAGAGAAAATGTAACCGTCACTGAGGCCACTGCATTAGAACTATTGATAGGACAACATTTCATTTTCAGGTGAAGATGATGATATTTATATTTTGAAAATGAAAGTAGAGGTGTAACGGTCAACCTTGCAGAGAGGGCAACTAAGGCTGTGCTTCCTTCAGGATGATTCTTTCTTAGCAACACCCCCCCCCCCCCCCGTAAATGACTATTATGATCCTCAGTTTTAAGCTTATTTCCAAAGTTTAATAAATAAAACAAACATGAAAGACATAGGAAAGCTGATTCTTTTATGCTTTAGTGGAAATACAGAGATGGATGTTGCTCTTCTGATTTTACAAAGTTAGGGTAAAGCAAAACGGAAATACCTAGCACCTCTTTCTCAGCATTTTCTAGAAACATTCCAGAAGGGCATACATTTGAAGTTGGAGTGGAAAAACAATCCACAGTTTCCCATTTTTACGATTGTTCCTAAAATAAACATCCAGATTCTCCTAGCAAATTCCATCCATCGGCATAAGTGGCTTTTTGTCTGTTAATCTACTGTGAGCACAATCTGTGCTGAAGAAGGTTAGGGTGAGGGCAACCAGTTCGGAACAAGATGTTCACTTTCATATTTTCAAAAAAGTGACAGACATATGATCTATTTGGCTCACTATATCCCCCCACTGCTCGGGTGATGACAGGTGTGAAAGATGGTTCTTATCTTTGTGAAAGATGTGTGAAATACATCAGAGGTTCAGCTAGAGCATTTCTGGGGAGCAAAGGATTGTATTTTTGGATTAGCCACATGTATTTGGGAGGAGACCATATTGATTTTGAAAGGATTTCAGTGGTACAGTATTTTATCAGGCCCTTTTCACATTGTGCTTGACAGTTCAGGCTCAGCAAATGGATTAGGAATAGATGGGACTGCCTTAGAGAGAACCAGAGCATTGCTTTGGTCTGGCATGGTGCCTTCTACTCAAACTAGAATTACTTCTGCAAAGCCTTTCCGTCTGTGCTTACTGAGGGACAAATTGTCCAAGATGTCAGCTTTGCTGTTAGAAGTTAATAGCACATTTCCCTCCAAGCATGGAATTCCTTCAAAACTCCATAACTGAAGAATCAGACCTGCAAATGTATCTTGTCCAATCATATAACAAAAGCATGTTAATTAGCCACAGGCAGGATAAGGAATGTCTCATAGTGGCAAAGACAGCCCTTTACTTCTTAAGGAAGCTCTGTTTATAATGATGTGCTGACTGTTGTTGTATAGTTTGACTCTGAGAATATATTTAAATCAAGGCTGAGGAATCTGTGGTTTTCCAGAATGTGCGGGACTACAGCTCATTGCTATTATCCTTGACTATTGGCCCGAGTGGATGTGGGGATAGGAGTTGGAAATCCTATATCAGGAAAACCACATTCAACCTTGCTTTACCTTGAAATGTCTAGTGTTTGTCTGTTGGTTTTAAAATTGAGGGTTCTTGCTTGCAAATCTTATCTTTGGCGACTTAGTGAAGGTTCTTCCCTCCTTTAGTTATTGTGCTGAAAGTTCTCAGGTTCTCCTGAAAAACAGGATACGGAAGACTAGAAAAATGCTCTAGAAAAAACATGTATTCAGGATTATTTCCCCACATTTTCTTTGAAATTCAGCTTCCATTTTAACAGATCTGCAAGCAGGCAACAATGTGAGGACAGGGGCTAGACAGCTGCCATTGTTCAAACAGGAAAACAGAGGTTCAGAACATGGTTATAGGTAGGATGAACGGTGAAGTCTGTGAGGACATAATAACCTGAAATCTCATGATGCTTCTGTTGGCCAGGGAGACGAGCCAACTCTTATTAAGACAGGGTGGTATGTTCTTCTTCATGCATAATGTGCAATATAGGACCTACCATCTACAAGGTTTTGTTTCATTATGTATACAAAATACTTGAGCCTGTCAAGAGACTGAATAAATAACTATGCATATGGTTTAGAAACTATTTAAGCCAGGCAAAACAGAGCAGCATGATTTCCTCTCAAACCATATTACAACATTGAAGTGGATGAATATGTTTTGCAAATTATACTCCTCGTGTGATTTTTGCTTCCAGCCATCTTTATATTAAGTTTCCTCAAGGTGCCAATATGAATACCCAGTAAAACAATAAGAGGAGAAGCATGTTCAGAGAAGCTTAACAGGCAAGCTGGCAACATCAAAGGACACAGCTTATTACAACAAGGTTTTTGTTTTTGTTTTTTGGTACAGAGCTCCTTGTGAAGTTCATAGGAGTATTCTTCCCTTTGAAGGATAATTAGAAAACATTGTGCCTAAGCTACGTTGCACAGAGTAGGCAGGCACAGACGTTTTCATCATATTTACATTGTAAGACCATAGACAACCAATGTGGTGTAGTGGATCAAAAGTGTCAGCCTAGGAGTCAGGAGACCTGGGTTTAAATCCTTACTCAGCCATGGAAACTATTGAGGGAGGGAGTAGGCAATGGCAAACCACTCCTCAAATATTGTATGTAGCTTGAAAACCTTGTGAAGTTCATTTTCTAATGGGAAATATCTGTAATGTATGGTCAGAGCTTGGAAATCGTGTAAATTTGAACACATTAATGTTTGTTCACATCTGTTACTTTTTGGCTGAAAAGCCAACAGTCGCAATGTGTCTGATGGTTTTTAAATAATGTTTTGAATGTCAATGATATTTCTGCTCTTTAAAAGGGTTACTTGTGCTGAGTCCTCTATAGACACTCTCCTAAAGATGAAGCACCACCTGCACTAAGAGATTTGTTTTGTAAGTTGTGACTCCTAGACTTGGCACCCCAGGTGTTTGGGGGCTACAACTCCCAGATGCTTTAGCTAGCATGCAAGAAGCCCTAGCAAATGCTGCTAAAGATACTGAGACCAACAAAACTAACAGTTCCCCACCTGATGCACAGTCCAAGATGATGTCCCCTCCCTGCCTCCATGTGAAGCCAACCAGACTGGCAGGTGACACTTACTTCAGCACTTAATAGGGCAATGCCCTCCACCACATCTGAGGGCAACAGTTGGCTTAGGGGTTGTAGAACATGCCACATATGTGGACAAAGCTCCCTCCTCCAATAATTCCTTGGCACTAACGGTCAGGGTTTCTGGAAAAGGCAGTCTAAGGACATCTGAGGGCCCAAGTGTGAAAACCACTGCTCCATTCACATGCAATAATTTCTTGACCATATTCACATACATTTCTTTAGCATTTTACAAAGAATCAGACAAGTTAATGTGTCTCAGCATGTTGGCAAAAGGAAAGGAAGGAGAGGGGAAGTATGGTCACACTCTAAGATAAATGATTTTAATTTCAGTGCAAGCTTTCAAAATCCGTTTCTTCAGACACAAAGGATGCAAATCCTATCTGTGTCTGAGGAAGAGGAGTTTAATCCACAAATGTTCAGACTGGAAAGAAACTGTATCTTCAAAGAGCTACAATATTTTGCTTTTTTTCTTCTGTTTTGCTAACATGCAAAGGACACAGTATTTGTTTCCCTCTTAATGAAGAAAGTAGATTTTTCCTGTCCACAAAAAAGTTCTATCGTATTTTAGATGATGGAAGAAACTTAACTGGCTGACAACCTACCATCATATTTTCTGTTGTCCTCAGTGACAAAGCCTTTGCTTGTCCTGTAGTAAAAAAAGCATACAACAACCCGAACTGCTGGATAGCTCTGTTGTTTAAGTGTCTGGCTGTGGAGCCCAAGGTTAGGAGTTCAGTTCCCCACTGTGCTTCCTTGGCAGGGACTGGACTTGATGACCCATAGGATCCCTTCTAGTTCTGCAGTTCTATGGTGATGATGACAAAAGATGAATAGAATCTAAACCACAGGTGCAGAATCTGGTGCCCTCTAGAATTTTTTGTAATCCATGTAATCTCATCAGACCAACCAGCATGGTCAATGATCAAGTATGATGGAGAGTGTAGTCCAGCAACAAATTGGAGGGCACAGGTTCCCCAGCTCTGGCCCAAACAATGTGCCTTGTTGACTTCCCTAGGCTGCAAGTAAATGATCTGCTCCGGAAAAATGGAAAAAGTGGAGTTTTGATGTACATGTATGTAGAATTTTCTTTCACCATTTATGAAGAGGCTCATTTGCTTCATTCATATTGGCTTGACGAAAAGAGCTTTTCAAATCATGTTTCAGATATTTGGCAAGTGTGCCATCTTTGATCAGGGAGGGAGCAGACTCCAACCTATCCAGAGCTCTGAATTCTTCTCTCCTGTTGCATACAAATCTAATTTGATTCCATTGTGGTGTGATTCCTCTGCTAGGCTTTCAGCCAATATTTAGATTTTCCTTAATACTTTCCTCCTGTATTTTCAATACGTAGAGCTGCTGCAGATCTGAACTGAACAAAACAAAAGGAACACTTTTTATCCTTCTGCCATTTTCTCCCCTGTTTTGAGTTATCAAAATAATAAAAATGCACCACCTTTGACCTTCTTTTCTGGTTCTGCTTTATTGCACAACTTGACCACTTCATGAGCCAGTGAGATAGAGATGGATATAAATAGGAGATTTTACAGGGCCTTGTGCATGGTTACCTGACTGTATTCAGTGGAACCTATGTCAATGAAAGGTTACACAGGACTGCTACCTAATAATGGAAATATTAGATTAAATGTGCATGTGTACAAGTGTCACTGGGTTCAGAGGTGCTAACTCTTAAGTTAAGGTTGCAATTCTTCAAGTTTATCTGGGATTAAATTCCACTGAATACAGCTGGACTTGTTTCTACACATAGGGTCACACCGCATCTCATAGATTATATATATTTCCTTTTTAAAAAAGCACCTCAATATGTGCATGCTTCCCTTATGGCCCACCTTCCTCCATAAAATGGAGCAAAGGCAGAGTTTGCTCCATAAAATGGAGCAACTCAGACTGAACAATAGTTCAGGCTGAAATGTGGACTCAAACCATGATGAGAGCTTTACATGTATAGAAGTCTGCATGCAGAAAAATGTGCATGTTGAACATTGAAATGAATACATAGAGGGTGAGAGCAGGAATAGCCAAGTGTGATTCCTCTGCCACACATTTACAGAATCTGTGTATGCTTTCACTGTCAATGTTGAAAGTTATCTCCAGAGGATGTTCTTGTAAGGCTGGGATATAAGAGCAGGAAATGCACAGGTTGTTGATTTGATTAAAAGGCTTAATATACTTAGCAGAGCTGCAAACAAGCCCCAAATATCAAAACAATTAAGTCTCTATAAAAGTGACATACAGTTATATTCTTGACATTCTTTTGAATCAAGCTTACCCTAATAGAGACCTTGCACTACGGCTACTTTTTTTTTGCTTGTTGATTAATGTCCATTTTAACGCTATTGATTCTACTTTTTTTCAGATCCCATAGATTGGGTACTATTGTCCCCTGTTATACTTCAACCACAATTGATCAACTGAATGAATGTTTCGCAATCTCAGTATTGATCTCATGCATGCTGGAGATGTTGAGGAGAATATTTTATTCATCAAGCAACTTCCTTCTGCCATTGACTGAAACTATTAAGGGCAAGTATTCATGCAGTAGATTTAAAGAAGTGTACGATTTATATGAGCCAAGACTTTATTTTGATTTCTCTGAACTGCAATTTAGAAATTGAGATTGACCCAGGATACACATTGAATTACTGCTTAATCCATTGCCATGAGAAACGCAAGTACTAATTTGCTGAGATTTGTACCACCTATAAATGCTTTCACTTCTTCCTATTCCATGAGACTAACAGACAAACAAAACAAACATTTTTCTGGTGGATGTGTAGTCAAAGATGGCATTCCCCATCTATTTGAAGCCAGCCTGATGGGAAGGTAACTCTTACTTCAACACTTTATGGGGCTGTGCCCCACCTCATGTCTGAGGGCAACAGTTGACTGAGCAGGTGCAGAGTATGCTATGTATGTGGACGCAGCTCCCTCCTCCAATAATTCCTTTCTGCCCCCTCCCAGCATTTGTTTTCCTCACTATGACTAATGGTAGGAGCAGTTCTGTTCAGCATTTTGTTGCTTAGTGGTGAGGCCAAAGAACTTTGTACGTGTCCAGATATCCTACCGTCATTTTGCACACCCATGGCCTGGAATCCGATACCGAAAAAGAGTTCTAACTGTGAGAGCTAGTTCAACATTAAATCCATAAAAACTCCTAAAATTCCAACTTCTTACTGAAAATGAAAGGATGAACACAATAATTGAAATCAGAAAACAACAAAAGCTGAAAGTAAAGGATACAGTATTACAGGAATTTGTATCCCTCAGTAAAGGGATTTAAACTATTTCTGAAGTGACAGCAGTGATCTGGAGTGGTAAGCCTCCTTTATGCCTTCATAATAATAAATAGGGAAAAAACCTTATGGATGCAGTGCAGTAAAAGGACATAAACATATATATTTCTGAACAGCATACTATACTTCATTTTTCTTTTGGGACCATAAAACCCTCTTCCTGAAGTGGTACAATGATTTTTGAAGGTTATTTTGAAGTCTTTTTTTACTATTGTACCTCATTCTTCTGTTCTCGTCAAATGGCATTCCCTTCATCATTAAGTTTTCATTTAACTTGTATTAAAAGTTAATTTTGTAACAGAAATTTGATCTCATTAAGGAAAGGAAGGGTATACAGTTCTCCGTGTCTGAAGAAATGGACTTTGGTTGATAAAAGCTCCGAAATAAATCTGTTAGTTTTTATAATGCCACAAAATTTTGCCTTTCTCTCTCTCTCTCTCTCTCTCTCTCTCTCCTTTTTTCTTTTTTAGCCCAATATGCTGAGACAGACAAACAGGGCTACTTCTTTGGAAATAAAAATTTCCTGTATTTTGACTGAAACAATGAACACAGTAAAATGCCCTAAGCTGAAAGAAGGGAAGTTTCATGGCACTTTCCACAGGTTCTATTGTATGCAAATGGCTGCAATAATTGTCCATGTTTCCCATTCTCAGAGTACCAGAATGCAGAACTGACTACACAAATTAAATCATGTTTTTCTGTGCCATCACCACTTATTTACAAAGCGAGGGTGTGGTTTCTGCCGACTGAGATAGAGAGCCCTGCTTTGGCACCAAATAGTTGATGCTCACGTGAAAATCAGCACTTAGCATGGCTCAAGTAAATAGTCCTAAGTAGCAGTGGTTCTGTTCAATGGGTATTTTGGATCTAATTTTTTTGGATTTCCACTGAGCAAACTGCACTAATATTCTGGGAGATGCATTTGATGTAAACTGAACTGATAACATACTGCGAGATACTTTCACATGGGATAGGTTTTCATCCAGGTAACTGTGTCTATCGGTTTCAGCATGTGTAGTGAGAAACAAAATAAAACAACAAAAACAAAGGCTTGTGGCACTTTTAAGTCTAAAAGATTTATTTTAGCATCAGTTTTAGTGGATTGGAATCCATGAATAACAATAATAATAATAACCTGTAATCAAGTCAATTCTGACTTATGGCAACCCTGTTCAGGGTTTTCTAGGTATAGAGTACTCAAAAGTAGTTTACCATTCCTTTCTTCTGGGGGCACCCTGGGACTGTGCAGCTTGCCCAAGGCCACACAGGCTGGCTCTTCTCTGAAGAAGCACAGTGGCTGACTCTAAAATATTTGTTGTTGATGATTCATACTGGCCCAATAGTCTGTGGACTGTGAATTTCAATCATTTATTGAAATCTGACATCCTTGCTCTTTGTCTGACTAATCAATTGATTTTATTATTTTTTTAAGCTTCCCCAAACGCAAAGTTGACTAGGCAAACCCTTGAAAAAGGTAAGACATCACAGTACCCTGATGAACACAGATATTTCACTGCACTCACTTCGTTATATACTCACTTCTACTCCTCCTCATACACACAGCAGAATGCAATGTTAGTTCACACATGCGCACACACATGAAACACATACAGAACCACAGTCTGTCTAATACACCAGCATATATTTCAATGAGTTTGCATCTGTTGTCTGTGCTGACATTTGTCTTCTGCCAGCGTTTGTGTTCCAAAATCCAAAATATGCTTTTGGGGAATTTATTTTTAATTTCAAATTTCACTCTGTGGCTCTGACTTCAATGTGAAGAAACCAGGCAAGTGTGTTTGAAACCAAGCACAGTAACCAAACTTGAAACGGATCGCTTAAAGTATTTCATCTTCTTGAGTTGAAACAAATTTATTGAAATTGGCCGGCCTTTGGGAAACGTTGGAGTTGTATCCAAAATAAAGAAAGTAAATTACTTTGAAACATTTTGTTTAGGAAAACACTCAACGGATAGCTTTATTAAAAACTGTGCAGAATTATTAGACTTTGTGTTCTATATGTTCCAATGAAGAATATTCTTATATTAGCAAAACAGTTTATTATAATAATAATAGTAATAATAATCTTAGAAGTGCAGAGCTGGAAGGGACCCTATTTATTCCTCATCCCCCGTCAAGGTGACACAGCAGTTACAAAGTGACATGATTGAATTTCTAGCTTGCTCTTTCCTTTCCTCAGGCAATGCCCTCCCAAAGGAACACAGAACTGCAAAGGGCCATTCTTTCTCCGAGTCAATGCATTGAGAAAAGAAGTCTTCCATACCTTGTCTTCCATACCACTCTGTTTTCATAAGTGTCCAAGAAAGCACTTGGCGACAGGCGATGTAGTGCTGATTGCAAACGAAATGCTCATAGATCCCAGCTCGATCAAGTTTCTAGTCTTCAAAAAAAAAAAAAAAAAAAGTGGAAATAAATTGAAAGCTATAATTCATTCTCTACCTTATACTCGATGGTTGCTCAGTCAAGAACATTTGGAATGCTCTTATAGAATGCCTTGGGCAGCCATAGCAAAAACTGATAGCCTTCCATTTGGCATTGCATCACGTTAGGACAGCTTCCAGGGTCAGCATGCCTGCAGCCTTCAAGGTACAAGCAGCCTCTCCAAGGTTACATTTGTGGCTCTGGTGCTATCAAACCCCACCACCTCCATATTTCCCCCCACCAAATAAAGATGTGTTTTCATTCTCAGAAGCCTCCATCAGCAATAATTCACCTTTTATATAGGTAAGAGCCCTTGTCCTCCACAGTATTTAACACTGAAAATTACCCATGTTTCAAAAAGGGACCACTTTCAGTTTTATTTTCTCATATACTTGACATTCCAACTGGCTCCTGGAGGATCACGGGGCAAAAAATTCTAGACTCACTGAAGATGTTGATCTCTTTTTTAGTATAAAGCTCAATGTGCTGGATATCAAGTTGTTTCCGCCACTGCATCTGCTTCCTTGCAGTGGTTTCTGACCCAGGAAGTTATCTCCCTCATGAATTGATTTTCCTACATTGTTGGCTTTCATCTGACCTTTTGATGTTTGTAACACTTGGCTTTGAATTATCTTTTCCCCAACATTTTCTATACCATCATCAGTTTCCAAATGGACATTTTTAATTTTCGTGGCCCTTTCAATGTGACGTACACATGATTTGGTGTAAAATCACTAAGTTTTCCCATTATCAAGATGTAGAGTTGGGATGATGATGGGTGGGAGTGAGCTTTCCACAGTGAAGATTATGACTTTTGTTGTTGTTGTTTAGTCGTTAAGTCGTGTCCGACTCTTCGTGACCCCATGGACCAGAGCACGCCAGGCCCTCCTGTCTAGAATTCTTTTAATGTTTGCTTTGACAAGATTCAGTTGCTTGTCATAATAGGAGTATTTTTGTATCCTACTGGAGCTATTTTAGAAATGTTGTAAATTCTTCATGCAGCATTCATTGCAGTGACTTATATGTCAAAAAGCTAGTAAAGGTGACTCAGCTTGAATTGCATGGCCTCATAATTCTGCAGCAGATACAAAATCATAATCTGGTTCTGCTGCAGAAAAAATAGAATTAATTTTTTATGCAACACATGTGGAGGTTGTGAGTAACTGGATTGCTTAACACCAGCAAATATGCTACAGTACATCTCAAGCACAGAGAACAAGACTCTGCATCTGTTGAGAATAAACTGCAAGAATCACAAGCCAAATTTCCATTCTTATTAATTCTCTGGGGTAAGAGAATCAAGCTTGTCCTGAACAGACTGAGTTTCCCTGCAATTAACCTGTTTCCCCTCTCTTGATGGGATCAAATTAAACTTGTGTTTACATTCCGATGTACAGATGGGCATGAAACAAACCACAAATTAAAGAAACCTGACAAACTGGACTGGTTCGTGGTTCGTTTCTTGACCCAGTTTGGGGATCCCGTTTTGCTGAAGCAAAATGAAATGCAAAACTTTTTTTCCCTTTAGTGTTACATTTCCTTTGGAAAACCAGGATCACTCACCCATCCCCTTCCTTCTGCCCTCTGCCACCTCAACCTACCTGCTGCCACCGCCGCCACCACCACCACCACCCTGATCCTTGGATGCCATTCTCAGAAGCTTCATTAGAATTTTTACATGATTTTGCCTGGTCTCAAAAGTAATGAAAATAACTTTTCTAATTACTTAACTGCATGTGTTACAAAACACACTCTTTTCCCGTCCATCTTCTTGTTCTGAGCTAATGGTTGCTTCTAAGTTTTGAACGTGTCTATATCCCTAATAAGATTATACAGGGATAATTATTACAGCTTCTGATTTCAGTTAATAAATAATCTGAAGACTTGTTTACTTGTTCTAGCCAAGGATTTTGCAAATAGTGCTTCCTGTGAAACTAATTCAAAACTGCCTTTCTCTATGTTTGGATTGTGAAATACATTTGAGATCTAACATGAAAGCAAACAACTGATATTAAAACAGTTGCTAAGCCTCCTGCAAACATCCAAACAAACAAATAAATATAATATATCTTTCACACAGGCTATTTCTCCAAATTGTATTAACTCCCAAAGAATTTCTGTCTCCCACATTCATCTGTAATTCTCATGCAGTCTGCTTAAAATTTCACACGTGTATCCGTTAACTAGAATCCTTTTCTCTCTATGAAATCACCAATGGGTCTAGTCATATGGTACCCACTCTTTTGCCAGGAAGGAAAGGAGGAGGATGTTGCTTTTCATGCTTATACTGGCTGGCTGGATAGCTCAGTGGGATGGAGCACTTTGCTGCAGAGGCAGGGTTGGGACCTTGATTCTCCACTGGGCCTTGTGAGAGAAGAACCAGCCTATGTGGCCTTGGACAAGCTACCCACTTCCAGAGCACTCTCTGAAGAAGGGAATGGTAAACCACTCTTGAATATTCTATAGGCAGAAAAGCTTGAAAAGGGATTGCCACTAGTGAACATTATCTTCACAGCATACAATTATTATAATTAACAATGGCTGATAGAATCGGTGGGTATTAGAGGTGTTTGGAAACTTCTGTGCAGATAATGTCTCATTAACCTGAGTTAATTTATTTCTATATATACAATGTTAACCTAGGGCTTGGCTTAGCAAAACAGACTTAGCTCAACTTTTCCTGTTAAATCAGTGGTTCCCAACCTTGGGTTCCGAGATGTTCTTGGACTAAGATTCCCAGAAGCCTTCACCACTAGCTGTGTTGGCCAGGAATTCCGAGAGTTGCAGTCCAAGAATATCTGGGGACCCAAGGTTGGGAACCACTGCATTAAATGGAGCACATCTTAACAACAAAAGGCCACAGAAGTTCTAATTGCTCAGCACTGATTTAAATTTAGCTGAGACCAGAAGCAGCTGAGTTGGGCACTTTTCCAAAACTTCATGTCAAACTGTTCTGGTTAGTTGCCAAACATACCATCTGAAATGAAGTGCTCCACCAACTAACTGGATCTACATTGATAAAATCTTGCTGTTTTGTTCCTAAATACTTGTACTCTGCTGTTAACACAAGTCCATGTTGAGCTGTCTTGTGTAAGACTGCTTATTACCTTGTTTTTTATATATGAGAAGTTGGTTTGTAGCTTCATGCAGCTGACTGAACTATGCCTGATGTCTTGCAACCGGATTTGATGCCTCAAATAGCAATAGAAAATAATGTCCTCAGTTCCCATCTCAGTTAAGAAAGATACCACAACCGAGGATATCTAAAGCTTCTAAGAAGTCCAGAAGTATCGAGTTGCTTACTTCTGGCAAAGCAGTTTCAGTCCTAAAATGAGGTAAAAGGTAGACTGATCATCTAGATCATCACTTTCATCTAGAAATGTCTAGAGTTCAGGCACTACTACTTGGCTGAACATACAGCCTGTCCTTATTATACCTGAGTTCCACTAAATATTTACATAACCAAGAGGGCCAGATAGTAGCTGGTCACACTGACAGGCTTGGTTTGCGCAGGCAACAGCTAGCCTCCTTAAGGTAGCTGATAGTTATGAGTCACTTGGAAGGATTGTCTGCTAGTCAGTCTACTGAAGTCTGAAAACCTTGATCATTGAACATAAAGATACTTTTGTCTCAAGCACAGCCTATGATGCTTGGGGGTGGGGAATAGAATCAACACAGCAAATACATTCCTGAAAATTTGTTGGGGATGATTTATTATTAAAGCATTTATTCTACAACATCCTGGAAGGATACAGGGCCAGAAACTTCTAACTGATGTCGTTAGTACACATTAGCAATTATGTCTGGACTGTGGAGAGAGATTCTTTGATGGCAGTTAAGTATTTGTAAATGATGAAAAATCTGAGTGTCAAGAGGAAGCCAGCTCATTACCTCTGTTGCATGTAAAGACCTGATTTAAAGGTGCTGCCAAACAGCCTAAGTGTTTACTTGTGAACATTCCACATGGCTGGCTTCAGGTTTAAACAGAGCAGAACTCTGTGATTAAAGTCAACATGTGTGAATCTAGGATGAAAAGATATGTCTACATGGGTAGGGGTTTAATGTCATTTATGCCATTTAAATCCCCCCTTTTCTGTACATGGCTTCTCCAGTCCTCCATTTTGTCCCCTCAGGTAGGGCTTGCTCAAGGTGAACTTTGTGGCTGATGTGGGCTTAAATCTGGGTCCCTCCAATCTTAAATTTGACACTTCAATGCACTATTCTATACTATGCTTGCTCACAGTGAGGCTGGTAGATGTCAGAGATGCCTTGCTAGCCTGCAGATACTACATGTTTATTCACTAAAGGTCCTGTTGAATTATAGAATATTGTGTCACGGTAACCAATCAATCCAGCATGATGGGGCTAGCACACTCACATTCCAGGTATTGTAATAGTATTGGTAACTGTTGCTAGACATCAGTTCTGTTGGCACAAAAAATATAATTCTGTAGGAACGCTTGCCTGCAAAAGATCACTCAAGGGGTGTGAGGACAGAACTGTACTTTTGGACATCTGGAACTTGTTTTGTTGCTCTGGTTAATCTAGGACAATGGTTTAGAAATTGACAACCATTGTTGATTGTCTTGTAAATTATTTTCAGAGATGCTACTGGCTGAATTTTTAAAAGACAAAGGCTGTGACTTTACACTGTTTAAACTATTGTTTAATTATTGTTTAATAATTACAGTTATACTTTGTCTGGCTTCAGTGAGTGTAAGGCAGCATACAATTTCCCCAACCTGCTCCACTTTATTCTTGCAACAGCATTGTGAGGTGGGCCAGGCTGAAAGAGAGAGAGACTGTCCCAAAGTCACTCAGTGCAATTCATGGCTCAATGGAAACTTGAACCTGGATCTCACAAATCCCAATCCAAAACTAGCCACTTTTGTTCATCATTTCAGCTGCAAACTTCATACACCTCTGATCAATTTGGGTGGAAGATATAGGGACATGTTAATTTCCAGTAGGCACATGTAGCAGCCCCTCAATCGTGTTGCAGAGTTTTGCATTTTTTTAATTGAATTCCTCTAGGCACATAGCAGAAGTGCAGGGATTCACAGAACAGAATAGCTTCAAGTCCCCCAAAGCAGATCACTCGTTTTCTCGTTTACTGATATTTAATGTCACCACAGCCCAGAAACATCCCTCCCAGCCTACACATTCCCCAGGCAGCATGCAAGGTTGTAAAACAAACAAACAAACAAACACCCTCCAGCAAATGTCATCTATGCATGAATAAAGGCTACACAGATTGGGGCTGCCCTACTTTGTTCCTTTTGGTGACACTTCGCCTTGATGTTTTTCCAAATCTGTGATGGCATTCGTGCACTTCCTGCAAATGAATAAATGTAAGTAACAAGGTCAGCTCTGAGATTACCTTCTTAAGACTAGGTTCCTGCTTAAAAGAGCAATGTAGGGAACCTATTCTATACTTTCCATTTGTTCTTTCTGCATATGCTCTTTCTCTTTCCTAGATCTGAGATCACTCATGCTGTGGCCATAAAATTTTGATGATTTTATTAATGACAGGAACATTTAGTAGTAAAAACAGACAAAAGATAACAAAAGAGCTTTACATTATAGAGGTAGATTAAATCTATAAGTAATTATTTTTGATGCACTATTAATCAAGTCTAAACCCAAGTAAAGTAACATTAATAGAGGAAGACTGGCAAAACTCTATTTTGACACAGCAATTACTTTGGATATGAAAAGCAACTCCTATTCCAAGACACTATCAGTGTATTCAGAGCCAGGTATTGCTTCTCGCTGAATAGATATGACATTTTAGCATGGAAACATGGTTAAGGAGCATATGAGCAGACACATACGACCGTAGCCCTGGGCCAATCAAACTGATCTGAGAGCACACCAAATGAATGTTCATTAATTTGCTGCAGTGCCTGGAATGTCTTTTGTAACCCAGAAAGTTGGGGTTACAGATCATATACAAGCACAGGACACAGATATAGCTTCAAGCTCGATAACTGAACTACTGGATAGCTCAATGGTTTAGACGAGGCTGGGTGTTTGATTCCCCACTGTGCCTCCCTGCCAGGGGCTGGACTCAGTGATCCATACGGTCCTTTCCAGCTCTGCAGTTCTAAGGTTATTATAGTATTATCAGCTTTTGTTCAGAGAATTTGAAATCTGTCATGGTGCACCTCTTTGAAATTAAGAAAAAAAAATAATGAAGTCAAGAAAAAGAATAGTGCACAACAACTTTTCCTTCTCATGGAGAAGCTACAAAATTAATGTTATTTGTTCAAACTTAAAACAGTTTTTTTTTAAAGGAGAATTAGAATGAAGTTTTAATTGAAGAGCCACGTGGCACAGTGGTTAAACTGCTGTACTGCAGCCAAAATTGTGCTCACGACCCAGGGTTCAATCCCAGGTAGCCGGCTCAAGGTTGACTCAGCCTTCTATCCTTCCGAGGTCGGTAAAATGAATACCCAGCTCGCTGGGGGGGGGGGGCAATGTGTAGCCTGCATAATTAACTTGTAAACCACCCAGAGAGTGCTTGAAGCACTATGGGGCGGTATATAAGCAGCATGCTTTGCTTTGCTTAAGTTCTTGACTTTTGCATCATCATTTTCTTATGTTCTTAGGTCACTTTTCTTGGTAAGGTCTCACTCTGCATTCTTTCTTTTATGAACCTAACAACACGTGGAATTTGAATGACTCACCTGTACTGGAAGAAACACTCAATTTGAGTGAGAAGAAAATAAAATGAAAACGTATAAGATTTCTGCAGAGTGCATTCATAGTCTTTATGCCTGAAATCCATGTCACCAAGTTAACTGTGGCCAATTTTTTATTCTATGAAGGCAGGACCTACTTGTAACTACAAAGCGTCTCCTGTTTTGCGGAACGAAAAGAATCAAGCACATTGCACAGGAAATAAAGGGGAAAATGCAACACTAAGGCAAACTGAAGAAAAAAATATTTACTGTGTGTGCAAGAGAGGAAAGTTTCTTTTTTCAAAACTGTTAAAAATCATATGTCCTCCATTTCATTGCTGTTTCAGCCAATGTATTTATTAATTAAGTGCATAACTTACCTTTCATCTACATTGTTCATGGAGGATGCATGTAGGGTTATGCCATCATTATTGTAGGGTTATACTGAATGATCATGATTGCTCCTGGCCTTAGTTACTTGGTGATACAAATATGGCACACTGGCTGAAATCCTGTTCTTCAGCATAGTTAAATCACAACTAGAGTAGGCCAATTGAATCAATGCAACTTATGGTGGAGTTTGACTTTCCAAATCCAGGATCTCAGCCACTGATTTACAAGCTACACTGGCATTTCTTCAGTTGGTAGCAAAGTTGTATCACTTGTATTTGTCTTCAATGAGCTCTCTCATGTCCTCTAAAGAGGCTCACTCTTTAGAGGACAAGCAAAGGGCGACCTCCCGACCGACTTCATCCTCTCTTCCCTCCTTGTTTTACCTTTCCCTGGGGTGTGGAGGGGTAGAGATTGACCAGCAGAAAGAAACCTGTGAGGAAACATCCTCAAATGACATACAGCCCATACAAGTGGGCAGGTCAGCATGGGACAACACAGTAGCTGAGTCCACACAAGCAAATCCTGCAATAGAGCAAATTGGAGCAAAACAGAACAAAAATACACCAAGAAAGCCAGGAAAGGAAGGTTTTTTTCCCATGTTGATGGTGTTGGCTCTTGTTTCACACCTGTGTTGTGTGGACAAATGCAGTACTGGTATCAAAGCCACAAAGAAAGTCATACAAATGCTTTGCATGCATGGGTTTGAAGTTCCATCATGGAGCTCCTTGGTCCAGCATGCTGGACAGTAGGCCAATCCTTTCCCAGGATACTCTATTCCATTAGCTCCCTTTCCATTTTTCCTCCAATTGCAGATACACATAAAACACTTAGGGCACCTTTGATTCTCTCTTGAACTTGCTCAGTTCTCATTGAACTGTGTATGTGGGAAAGATCGCCTCAGCATTTTAGTGTTTTCCCCTTATTGAATTTTTGCAAACTTCACGATTGTCCCAAACAATGTCTCATCTTTGCACAGCAGTAAATGGTGGAGGAGGAATATCACATCATTCAAGTGCTGGCTTCTGCTGTGCTTTGTGATCTGTTGTGACTGTTGAGGCGACAATGAGGTGTGTGAAAGGAGAGTATGTGTCTCACAGGTTGGGAAAGTTTGTTTTTTTTATTAGTAGACCCCTTCACCAGTGGCCATTCAGGATAACCATTCAGGGAAAATCGTTCCAAAAAGTAACTTCCTAAGATCTAGAGTTTGTTTGTTTTTACCAGAGGCTTGTAACACAAATATTTTTCTAAGTAACTGAACACCATCTATCTTCTATTTACTTCTGAGAAACAAGAAAGGAAAGTGTCAAATTTTAAAACATTGTAACTATAACTTTTGGGGGAGCTTGGAACTTTAACTATAATGAATTACTTTTAGTAACTAACTTTCTAATCTCATTTTTCCCCATTAGCTCAGCAGTCTGTGTGTCTAGACTAAGAATCAGTCTGAGAATTTAGTAACATCATGAATACCATTATTTTTTCCCCTGCTTTACTTTTGCCAGGGCAGTTGGCTAGCTGTTAGTCTTGAGATCCTGCCATGAAAAATGGCCATTACAGAACTTTGTCATCAATAGCTTGCATATGCAGTGAAATCAAAAAGATCAGCTCTTTCTCCATTCATAGGCTTCAGATACATCTTATCTCAGTTAGGGCTCTTGATGAAACTCAATGGGCTCATTTAATCTGCACAGTACATGAAATTACTTTCTCGTTCGCTCCTGCCTTGGCTGTAAAATCTTGGAATGAAATTGTGGCTGCGGCACTTGTTGTTCCAGAGTGTTTGTCTGAAGCATTTTTGTGGGTTTTTCCTTTTTCAGCCAAGAAGGGACAGAAGAAGCATTGGCTTGCATTCTGCTATATCTTTTGCAGCTTGTTTGGCTGCAAGAGGGCAAGCGCTTTGTTTGGAAAACATGCTGTTAAGAACTGGCTTTCAAGAAACATGCCCAGCAAATGTATGGTCGTGAAAAAAAAGAGAACTTTCTTAAAATGAAATCATTGAAGGAAATGATTTGGGGTGCCTTCGGGAGATTGACATGGAAACCTTGCAGCACACTAATGGGATCTCTTTAAGTTGATTTACTGAAAACTCAATTTTTTGCTGGGCTGATCTGATGTTACTATGCCAAAGCCTCAATTTTTACCACCTGACTCATGGGTGTTGAAATGTATCGATCGCATTCCATCTCCTGGCAACCAATTCAGCATCTTCTGGGAAGTGTTAGAGATCTCTGGACGTTACAAGTACTGTAACTATTCTTTTCCTGAAGCCAAGCCATGATCTGAGGTAGCGTCATGTCTGTCACAATGAAGTCATTGTGGTCTCAGTGTCACAATGACCTGAAATCAAGAGAGATTGGTATACGCATTTAGTTTTCTCTCAGTTCATGGTAGCAAAACAGCGTACAGGCTTTTAAAGGGTATTTTAACTTAGCTATGAAATTCAAGAGCCACAGGGCACAATCCAGAGAAAGTCATGAGCTCTACATCTTCAAAGGAGGGTTTGGGCATATGCGTTTTGAAAAGCAGAATTATGTTTTGGTTCCCAAAGAAAACTGCTTTAATAAACAGAAAAGTCTTTCAAAAGCCATCTGTGATGCATCATGGAGACTGCGGCCCATTCTACCAGATCTGGTATGTCTGAAAGAGACCTGACATTTGTGTGGACCACTCTGGCTGAGAGCAGCTGCTTTGTGACTTTTCCTCTCATAAAATTATCACTCTGTGGCCATTTCACTGGTCACAGTAACACATAATAGTATGATGAGCCCCGTGTGTTGGAGTACCAGGGGTCAGAAGTTTGATTCTGTTCTGTGACCTCAGGGAGAAGAGTCTCCCTGTGTGGCCTTGAGCAAGCTGCAGAAACCACTTCTGAGTATTTTATATCTAGAAAACATAGGAAAGGCCACCATAATGTGGAATCAGCTTGATGGGCACAACTAAATGAAATAACTGGCACTTGGATTTGCTTATTTTTTTATCTCATTTCTTCTTCCCTCACCTCTTTTTTCAGCCATGCCATTCTTTTTGTCTTGATAATTTTGGTGGCAGCAAAAAGGTATAGATTGGAGATGGGCACGAACTGTCTAACTGGCAGTTTGTGCCAGTTTGTTTTTCAGCCAAACAGGTGTTCGGTGCTTCCCAGCCCCTCCTCCTCTGGCGGGTGCCCACTCAGTGGCAGCACCCAGAGGAGGTGGGGCATGGAATCCAGGGTGCTGCCTCTCAGTGGGTGCCTGCTGGAGGAGGCAGGGCTGGGAAGCACGGAACACCCGTTTGGCCAAAAAACAACCCAGCTTGAACTGCCGAACTAATGGTTCATGCCAGTCTCAAATATAGATCAATAAAGAAAAAAATGTTTGTGTTTTTTTTAAATGCATCGTGTGACTAAACCCATGTTTAGCTTTACTCTTTGAATCCTGGCAAGACTGTAAAATCAAAAGGTGGGCTGAAAACAACAGAAAAGGATTTTGAAAGGACTTGGCATTTGGGTCGAACCAAAGGGAAAACTGAAGGAAGGGAGGGAAACCATGTCTTAGTAGATTCTCAGTAGCATTGAAAATGTTGTCCTTTATGGGTTTGTTTTGTAACATAACTTACTTTCTAGCAGAGACAGCTGGTTCTGGCATAGAAAAGTTGAGACATATTATTAATGTAACTTCCAGTTTAGGAATGTACCTTTTAACCATTGTGCTATTTAAATAAAGAATTTACTGTAATGTTTCAATTTAAAATCCGCTTGGCTCTAATGATTTGGGCTTAAGGCAAGCCTAAGAGAAGGAAAGGGCATTTTAAAGGTGATTAGTATGGATAGGGCTGGTTCCAAGGACCAGCTGAGCTTGAGCAATTGATCCAATGCCTCTTTTTACTGGCAGGCCAGTGAGACCAGCCAGCACGAGGAGGTTTCACCAATACACAAGGGTAGTTGTACCAGCAGAGAAGGCTTCTGCCTCTTCCAGACCCAGTGCAGCTGACACATCTTTGAGATTGCACAAACATGGAAACTTACTGAGGATGGACCAGAATGGGACATCTTCTAAATTGAAGAAGACTTCGGGAACTCTAGCACAAAGAAGCTCAGAGATGGACTGGGCACCAAAGAGCCTGCTCTGAAGCCAAGTCAAAATCATTGAATGCTTCAAACGTAAAGGTACACCAGAGCTTCTGGGATTTGAGGCTTTAGTGTAATCCCTTTGCTGCAGACTTTGTACTCTTGATTCTGGAGACAGAATTCTGTTTACTGAATCAAGGTGATCATTTGCTGAGTTAAATATTTTCTTTTCGGTCCTTAAAGGCCTGCTTCAAAGACTGACCTGACCGAAAACCTGACAAAGTCATATCTTTAAGTGATGCACTGAAAACTGATTTCAGGTATGTTACAAATTAGAGAAAGTATTTTTCTTCCTTGGTTGTCTGAACAAAAATATTGACTAACCATTCCACTCCCCACCCCCAAGTCATTTGGAATGTATTAACTTTCCAGGACATATTACCATTTTCCATTGTGTTGTGGCTGTTAATTTTGGGGACAGTGGCTGAAATCCTGTTACACCAACAGCATAAATTGGGAGATTCCTGAACTTGCCAAGAATTAAAAAATCTCTGTAGACATTATCAGCTGCATACCAATGTACCTGACTTGGCATGCAATAGATAATTCAATTCTTTAAAAACCCTCTGGTTTATGAATAAGGGACATTGTACCCACAATTCAAAAAGCCAGGAAATGGCTCAGTATTGCTGTACAATATCATGTCTGCATTGCCAGCAGGAAAAAGGATGCCAAGCCTTGCACAGCAAAGGGCAGCCTGAATGTTGACAACACCAATGGCAGCAATCAAAATGGTCTACAGCAGTGGTCCCCAACCTTGGGCCTCCAGATGTTCTTGGACTACAACTCCCAGAAGCCTTCACCACCACCTCTGCTGGCCAGGATTTCTGGGAGTTGAAGTCCATCTGGAGGCCTACGGTTAGGGACCACTGGTCTATAGGATATGCTCTTCTGCTCAGTACCATTCACAAAATGACACCACACAAGGGAAAAACAGAAGCTGACTCCTTGTTTCATCAGTTAACCACTTCTCAATCAAACACAAAGCAATTGTCAAGGCTGTTTTTCAACAAGTGTGAACGGCAGCGAGCAGAAGAGGATTAAACTAATGTTGCCATGCCCTTCTCTGCCAAATGCAGACTGGAAAGCTATGGTACAGTTTCCAATCCCTTTGTTTGAGTTAGACAAGCTGAGGAAGAAAAGCTGTGTTGGACCAAAACCTCTATGGATATGTTGTGTGCATGTTTTCCAAAAGATGTTCCTTTGCTTTTTTTGAACTATGAAAAAAGGAAGATATTGGAGTAAGCACAGAATGTCACTGGAAACCAAGGTCAAAATCATCTATACTATGTGAAAGAAAGACAGTAAAGACAGACGGGGACAAAAATCAACTCATTTAAAAGGTGGTCTTGGTACAGATATGAAAGACAGCCAGAAAGCAGAAAAGTGGATGCTCAATCAAGTCAAGCCTGAACTCTCACTCAAGCAAAAACAAGTAACCTGACCCTATCCTACCAGACACATGTAAAGGAAATATAGAAGTGACCAGAACAGACTATATTGCTGGGAAAAGTGGGGTGGACCAGTAGACAAAGAGGAAGATCTAACATGAGATGGGTTGACTCAGTAAAGTATGCCACAGCTGTTAGTTTGCAAGATCTGAGCAGAACTTAATGGAAAAGACAATACTGCTAGGAAGGGGAGGGGGCATCAGGAAGAGAGAAGAACCAGATGATATCACCTGGCTCCACACATCATTTTGATGGTCAGGAGATTTGTTCCTAGGTGAGAACATGTGGCCTGCTCTCTTATGCCACTTAAAACAATTCAGCTACATTGTAAGACAGTGCAAAAAGTTGTTTTGTGTTTGATAATGCTAGTAGAGAAACACAGTTCTGGAAATGCTATTTTTTAAAAAAAAAATCCCAGTGCTTTAAAGAAGTATATATAAGTCCTTCACTAGGCCAGGCTGTGAATGAAGATAAAATAGAGTTAAACTAAATAACTGAAAGTGAATTACTATTGCAATTTTTTTTTAAGGACAAACTGTGAAGTACCTCAGAGCATGTCTCTGAAGCACCCAAATTTATCTTCTTGGAAACTCTCTGACAGTGTAGAGCTCAGAAAATTGGGTCCTTCTATGGAGAAAAGTGGGTAATCAATCAATCAATTATCCTATACTTTCCATAGTAAAATTGTTTGCTAATGGATACCATTATCTCTTACCTCTTTCAGCACATGGCCATAGAATGGTGGGAAGGCTGGTTCATGCTTTGGAACTGTAAGGGAATTTGTATTTTATTAAACTTTACTCTGTCCGAGGGATTCAGTGAACACAGCGACCTGTCCTCTCTCTCTACATAAAAAGCCATCTGCAGGATCCTGTGAGCAATTGCCTTTGATTACCCTAACCCTACGCCCCAGAAAAGTCAACACTTCAAATGTCAAGCTGTTGGAGTAAGTAAATAAACTTGCAATGAAAAACAGTCTTGATAGCATGGAGCAAAGGTGAAATTTAAATGTCACATGGCATGGCACTGTAAACAGAAGGAATTGCTTTTAATGAAAACTTGGACACATTGGGACATTTGAGCAAAGGAAAAAGCGAAAAATTGGTATGTCAGATAGAAAAGCTGCTTTTAGTCAACACATTCCAAGTCCCCAGAATTAATGTGTGTTGAGCTGAAAGTTTTCAAGGCGGAAATGGAAATTACTTCTTTTTAAAAAGTTTTTATTAATTTTTATTTCATCCATCTGATGATCCTGGCTATTTTCTGGTGGGTCTCTCATCCAAATTCTAACAAGGCTTGACCAGAACCTTGTGTTCAAGGTGGCACAGAGGATCTGTTGTTCTTAGTTCTTACATTAGCTCTATGAACAAAGGAAACTCCCGCTGGATCAAGCCAAGGTGCTTATAGTTCAGCATCTTCTGTTTCTGGCTGTAAAGTTCAAAGTGAGGGTGCAAAAGCCCAAGTTGTTAAATTACTTACATTCTTCAGTAAGACGGAACTCTTCATTACCCTGCTCATTCTTTCATTAGTAGACATTATTTTGTGTGTGCAGATAAGGAAACATTATCTTCTTTTACTTTTTAAAGTGATTCTAAAATCTAATTAAACCAACACTGTGTCTTCTATCTTTCCCCAGAAATTTATTATATGTTGCGTGGGTGTTGGGAGGTGGTGGAACATTTTCTATGATTTGTGCTTAACGTCTTAAATTCATTGGGAACATTTTAGTTGCCTTGCATGAGAAAGAAAACAGTTTATGGTGCTATTTGGCCATATCTTATTAACCCTGCAGCTGTAACTGACTAAGGACTAAAGAAGCTTTATAGCTCACCTGAAATGCATCAGTTTATAAACTCCTGAATGCTTTATTCATTTCCCCTTACCTTCCCCTCCCTCTTTTTGCATTTTTAACTGACCACAGGACTGTTTATGCATGAAAGGAGCTTGTGAGATGACCCAAATATCAGATGACTAAACAATTATCAAAAATTAGCTTCAGGATTATTATTATTATTATTTTGTAGTTCTCTCTGTCCCCTTTGTATGATTCTCAACATGCATTTTGCCTTTCAGTAGCAGTGGTACTATCCACTGGGAAACAGGCACACTGATTCTAAACTCTTTCTTAAGTCTCAGAATGGATTCTATTCTACCTTCTAAGGAGTGGTGATGATAGCTTTTATGATCAGATCCCCTGTTGGGGAAATGTATATTGCCTGCTACTACAATGTTCTTCCTTCAAGCATGCAGTTCCTTCACAGCACAATCATAGTTACAAGCAAAGCCCAGTTTTACCTCCAAATGACCAATCACAAAACCAAAGGAAGCTAATCTACAACTAGATATGACATGATACAATCTTGCTCCAGGAAAGTAAGATGTCTTTTTTGACATCAGAAAGCTCTGCTTCTAACAACGTTCTAACTTTACCATATTATTTGGACCTTGGAAAATCTTCACTACATCACAGGCAATGAACTGCCTTTGGAAGTGTGTAAAAACTGACCCAACTATGAGGAGCATACATTGCCTGTCTTGTTTTAATGCTGCCTTAATTTTTCATCTGATGCTTCCTTCGATAAAATCAGTGGGGATATTTTCAAAACGGAATTCATCTGGATGTGGCTCATAGAACAGGACAAATCAGAAAGACTTTAGTATAGTAGGTCTGGCAGTCTGTTAGTCCAGCTTCCTCCCAGTTTTGTCTTCTGTTGCACTGGATTGCTGGGAAGGAATTTAGCAACTTATTGCTGGTGCAGGAATTCACTGCTAAGCTCAATACTAGCTGTATATTGATCAGTCTCCACGTACTCCAGCATAATTGCTCAAGCCCAGTCAACCTGTGACACAAGATGAATGGTTTATGATGCTCTTTTGGGTGGAAAAAATTAATTCCACAACATCAGCAGGAGGCTAGTTTGCTGATAGCACAGTTAAGAAATAACAAGGTTTTTGTTTTCTCATCCAAAGACACAGCATAGCAACAAAGATATATCAGGTGAAATCCAAAGAAACAAAACAAAAGACAAAAACATGTGGCACCTTAAAGACTAACCATCATATTTTAATGTAAGCTTTCGTGGACACGTTCACTTCATCAGACATAAAGAAACAGAATGGAATGGAATGAAATGTAGATGAAATATCAGTTTCAAACAACAAAGATATAGATATAGATATCTTATTCTTAAACTCTGGTGCTTTCTTCCCAAATATATTTAATAAGGAGATGAATAGCATAGACAGCCAGAAGAAATTTATTATAACATGTGTAGCAGTGGGGAACTGCTGCAGAAATGTTTCACATCCTGACCTCATAGGAATGTTAAGGGCAAAAGATCAACTGGAAAATGAACATTTTTGACTTGCCCTTTTGGGAAGCCTTTTTAAAAAACCATTAAGCATCCTTCTCTTAGGTATTTTTTTATAAATAAGTTGGATCCTGTCTGTAATGAAGAATGCTGACATTAATGACCTTAGAAATCCTTTCCAGCACTGTCATTTTTTTCTTGGGCTGGGTTGCCCTTTCACAAACCAACAGGATGTTCTCTTTAACCTTATTATGTAACAGTGGAAGTAATACTCTGTGAACTCCATTCTGATTACAGGTAGGAAGAACATTCAGAGGAACATTTTTATGCACTGTGCCACCTTGACAGGACTAGATTTGATGATCCATAGGATCCCTTCCAGCTCTACAATTCTAAGATTATTATAAATTTCTACAAAACTGGGGCACAGGATATTGATGAAAGACCACAGAAGAATCTGTCTTCACAGATGTTGGAATTGACTGGTAGGATGACAGAGGCCAAATCAACCCAGAAAGTCTTCCATAAACATCCCCTTGAAACAATATGACTACAGGACTTTCCAGCAAATTAGGAGGACAGTATTTAAGCATTTCTTGCTATAATACAAAAAGAAAGAATTGCTTTTTAAAATTGAATCTTGTGAAACTTTTAAGACTAACAGATTTATTTTAGTATGCACTTCTGTGAATTACACATGAATGAAGAAGTGGATGGTAATTTCACACAAAAACATGTGATAAAATAAATCTATTAATCTGAAAAGTGCCACAAGGTTCCCTCCCTCCCTTCCTCTTTCTTTCTACAAACTAACATCACTACCTTTATGAAAAGTGTTGTTGTAACAGAGACAAGAAATAAAATAAAACAAAATAAAATAAAACTTTTTAAAAGACAAAAACATTGTCGCACCTTAAAGACTAACTGCTATATTTTAATGTGAGCTTTCATGGATCAAGTCCACTTCCTTAGACATAAGAGTGGGACTGTATGGCAATCATTTATACACAGACCCATGGAACAAGGTGATAATGGTTGTTTAGTATAGTAGACACAAATGCTACAATGATTATGTTGTTATTCATAGCCTGATGTTCTTTTATCAACATACTATTCTCACTTTTTAGAGAACAAAGCTTCAAAGGAAAATAACTGAATATTGTACAAGGGTCTTAGGTCATTACCAAGTGTGAAATGCCACACTGACCCACACAATTTGCAACTAGTACCTACTATACTAACCAACCATTGACCCTCTGTCCTTATGTACTCGTATTGTGGGACCATGCATAAATGATTGCCATATAATCTCACTCTTATGTCTGAGGAAGTGGACTTGTCCATGAAAGCTCACATTAAAATATAGCAGTTAGTCTTTAAGGTGCCACAACACTTTAGTCTTTAATTGTTTGTTTTTGGGTTTTGTTTTTGTCTGATAGGCATGCACAGACTAACACAGCTGCCACTTCAAAAACATGTAATACAGGATTTCATTTCACTTCATTGGGAAACAGATCATCCTTTAAAACTGGAGAATCTGTGTGAGATGGTTAACTGAAGAAGTTAAATGGAAGTGCTGTTATACTGAACAAGACAGTGCGCAAACAAAAGACTTAGTTAAAAACAGTACTGAAAAACATTTAGAGATGAGACGTTCCAAATTCCAGGACTTCCACTCTCATAATGTGGACAGAACTCCCCTAGGCAGAATTATGGGAGTGAAAACCCGAACGAGTTGGAGCAGCCCTCTCTACTTTTGTGCCGTTCCCATGTGGCTTCTTTTTTTGAATGGTAAGAAAAGCATCCTGCTGCACTTTGGGACTTGTGAGGATTCCCTGCGACTTGCAAAGGTGCATGGGAGGGCAAGTTCCAACACCCATTGGAGTGTATGGGGGCCGCCTCCGTTGCAACTTGCCTTCACATGTGTCTTTGAGAGCTGCAAAGTTTACCTCTTAACTAGAGTTTAACTGGGATTTTTAGGCAATGGGGCCTCTTTCCTGTTTTCTTTTCAATTTGCTTCATTTAGTGACCTGGTGACTTTTTCCCTTCAAACATGCGGAGGCCCTGATCCAGCTAATTCTTCCCATTTCCCCCTAAAAAGGTATTAAATTCTGCTTGTGATTATTATTACATTTGCAGCTCCCTTGCTGGGATATGTTAATCACACATGTATTTGAGTACTGGAAAGCTGTCTAATTGGTAAACAACTTCAAGGTTAGGTCATTGCAGGATGGACTATTTTCTGGAACAATGCTCTCTTTCCATTGTAAGTCGCTAATACATGCCAGGGATTAATGACAGTGTTATGATGTCAAGCTCTCATCTGGGAGGCAAAGGTTCTGTGAACCCCTGGTGGAAGCAGGAAGATGAGACATTCACTTGCAGTTCTAATCCAGTTTTTATGCCACTGGTGCTCACTGTACACACCTGTCAAACAAATCTCGTTACTTGCTCTAATTGATCTCCTGGGTTGGATACTTTTTGACACCCAAACATCTGTGCTATAGCATATTTAGACATGCATTTTCCCATCCGCCTGTTTTACAAAAGGGATTTCTCTTGGATTTTTCTAGCAGCACTGTTTTTCTTAGCTGGGTTTATAACCTGCCCTCTTCTAAAGACTGAAGACTCCGGGTGGGTCATAATAAACATTATAGGCCTCAGTATATTAGCCTTAAAAACACACACAATGTACATACAAGACTAAGAGGAATATCATGCTGAAGCCAATATGCTGACATTTTGAATACCCCCATATTAACATGTTCCATTATGTTTCTTGGCAGGCAATGGTAATGATAACATCAGGAGCAAGAATGGCTCCAGCCTTAGAGAAGAACTTAGAGAGACTTCATATTCTATTGGTAGAATACCTGCAAGCTCTGACTTTTCAATAGATCAGTGGTTCCCCACATTGGGTCCCCAGATGTTCTTGAGCTACAACTCCCAGAAATCCTGGCCAGCACAGCTAGTGGTGAAGGCTTCTGGGAGTTTTAGTCCAAGAACATCTGAGGACCCTAAGTTGGGAATTTGGGGTTCTATCTGGGAGGCAAATAGGCTGTAAAGCTCTTAAGTGGTTGTTCTCCATAAAATGTGCATATCGTTTTCCTGCTGATATAATGCATCTTGTTGTTTAGAATCAGCCAACACCAACCTAACAAAAGGTATCATCTGCTACATATCAATTCTCTCTTACTTCAGAGAGCTTTAGAAGAGGTGTCCTCAGTGCCAGAGATCACTTTCTTTGTAGATTTCTTCAGGTCTGTGACACTATCTTCAAGAAGCATTATAAGACATTATAAACATTATAAGACCTCTCGGGTGGGATTCTACCTTGTAGCAATGCGGAGCCCAATAACCCTTGTTTTAGCAAAAAAAACATATACATACATGCACGCAGGCATACATGCATGTGTGTGTTTTGCTAAAACAAGGGGTATTGGGCCCCTTTATTTCCTTAAAAAGCAAATATAGTGTGCTGCTTATATGCCGCCCCATATTGCTTAAAGCTCTCTCTCTGGGCAGTTACAATTTTTAATTATGCAGGCTACACATTGCTCTCCCCCAAGTGAGCTGAACACTCAGTTTACCAGCCTCAGAAGGATGAAGGCTGAGTCAACCTCAAGTCAGCTACCTGAGCCCAGGTAGTGAGCACAGTCTTCAATGCAGTACTGCAGTTTAACCACTGTGCCACAAGGCTCTGAAATAAACTTCTAGACACTTATTTTGCCCGGAGAGAGCTTATAGTTGGTTTAGTAGTGGTCCCCCGGAGCCTTTGAATTATCTAACCTTCCTTTACGTTAGAGTATATTTTGTTCTGAAGGGAAGTAATAAATAATGCAAGAAGAAATTGGTAAGATGACAGTCTTGTTTAGAACAAGAATCTTCTTCATTTGGACTTCTGCTTCAAAATTTCTTTCACATGCCTGAGGTGGAAATAATACATTAGAAATTCTCCATTGGCTCTATTGAGTAAGCCTCTGTCCTGAGCATTGCAGTCCAACTCTTTTTATAATGCAAGGTTCAATTACCAACTGTAAAATTAGTTTTTAAAGGGTTATACAGGCTTCTTTCTCCTTTATAGAGCATAAATGTGAGTTACAAATATTTTCCTCATTGTACCTTTTCTTTTCATTAGTTATATATTTTCAGTTTTAAATTCTAAAACTAATGAGTTGATTTCTAAGTTTCTTGCAGTCAACATTAACTAATTAATTGTTGAACCTAATGTATCAAGCTCTGAACACAGCTGCTTGTTTTGCAGTTTATTTTTCCTCTTGTCCATTGGTCATGGGACAAGAGGTTGGGCCTGCAGCAAACTTTATATGCAGAACTGAGTTTAGACAATTTCAGCAAAGCCATTTGCCACCATATTAATTTTATTTATTTATTATTAGATTTCTATCCCGCCCTTTTAGACAAGAGTCTACTCAGGGCGGCTCACAATATATTGTGCAGAAAACGGATTTAAAACGGATATTGTGAAAATGTATGGGCATGTACGCTTGGAAACAAACTTTGGAAAGAAACTATCTTGATGACTAAAGAGAACAATGAGTGCAAGAAACCTAATAGAAATCAGAAGTTTCTGAAAACGTTTTCAGTACTTTTTTTCTCCTAAGCCACTCCTAGTGTAAAATTCTAAAGTGTATTTGTTTTTCTTGACTATGAAATATGAATCTGCTCCTATCAAATACATTTTCACTCTGAAACGTCCATGGAATTGCTTCCAAAGTACATGTGGATTCAACAGAACTATGTACTCCCAAAACATCAGTCGAATGACTTAAATAGAACTTTATGGTGTGCAATCAATGGCCCAGTATTTATGTCTTCATTGCATGTTTATTTAAATGAACAATTCTAGTGACAGGATATAACACACTTGTTCTTGCATAGGTAAAGGTAAAGGTTCCCCATGACATTTAATCCAGTCATCCCCGTCTCCAAGCCGTAGAGCCAGCATTTGTCCGTAGAGTTTCCGTGGTCACGTGGCCAGCGCGACTAGACACGGAACACCGTTACCTTCCCACCGAGGTGGTACCTATTTATCTACTCGCATTTGCATGCTTTCGAACTGCTAGGTTGTTCTTGCATAGGCAGGACCAAATTCAGATGGGAACTCTAAAGAGAACTTGCTGAGTTGAATAGGTCAGGCAGCAGTATCTCTGGGAAAATGAGTAAGCTTCACTTGATTTCTATTGGCTGCTTTCCTTTTTCATTTTTGAATCACAGCTTCTCAAAGTTCAACCATGTATGACACTCTGATGAGTGGGGAATGAACCAAACCAGATCAACTGCTTTTTAATGGGCAAGAGAGGCTTGATGGTCTATTTTACTAGCGGAAAGGTTAATAAGCTGTTGCTGCTCACTGGACAAATGTCTCATGCAAACTGAACTATAGAACTGGATGAAATGAAGTGAGACAAAAAACAGGCCACCTGGGATTGTTATCCACATGCAAGCATCTCATCAAACTGAAAACAGCTTCACTTGGAGAGAGACCTACTCTTGGCAGGATTTGCTCATTATAAAGTGCATTTCCTTTTAAAAGCCTTGGGAAGCTTCTAAGGGGATTTCTATTCGCTTTGGGCTGGCTGATGCATCACAACATGGCCCCATTTACCATCACTGTCTTGTCCTTGGTAACATCTTTACAAGGAGACTCAAGCTGCACTATCTCCACTGTGCTTCTTGTAGCAATTCTGAGTGATTTTTCAGCCACCACCCTCATAGTAACCATTGTGGGAAGTTATTGCTATATCTGAGGAAGGCTCACTTCACACAGCATGTGAAGTTCCCCTAGGAGATCAGGGAAATTAGCATGGCAGTGGACATTTGAAGCTAAGAAGCATTTTGGCTGAAGGAAAACAAAAGAGGAGGTGGACCCAACACCAAAGGAGGCAGAGCCAAGTCCTTGTCATTTGGTTTTGTCCCCATTGTCCTCTCTAAATGCAATAACAACTCTTACATCCATGGGACTACTACTCAGGTAAGTCTTATTTGATCTCTCTGCCTTCCTGCTCCACTTTCCTCCCCTCCCTGAAAACTGAATATATTGTCCAGTGGGTATGTCAGGGTTCAGTAGAAGAGGCACCAGGACCCAGTCCAGAGCAAGACCACAGGAACAAGGTAGAACCAACCCCACAGCCTAAGCAGAGACCAACCAGTTGGGGTTTTGAGTCCAAACAGCAGCCGGGTGGAAGGATGATACAAATTGTGGTCAGACAGTCCAGGGGTCAAAGCCAGGAGGAACCATATCAAGGCAGCAGGGTCTAGGAATGCAGGAGAGGCAGGAATACCAGCACAGCATGACCAGAGACCTTTGTTGCTGAGGCCAAAGCCTGTAGGGAAGGCCTGTTCTTATATAGCCCAGTCCTCAGCTTCCCCGGGTGGCACTCCTGAGGAGCTGGGCAACAGCTGCAGGGAAAGGGCCCAGTCCTGCAATCCTTAGAGCATTTCTCCCCAGAGAGATGGGGCTGATCCTGCCTGCACTAAGGTTGCCAGGTTCCAGCAAGGCCCCTGTCCTGACAGGGTATCACTAGAGAATCCCAGAACTGCTTTCTTCCAGATGACCACAGGAGCTAATTCAACACCATGCATGTTCAGCACTTCCATTGGTGGGAACCCTTCTTCCCTTCATTTTGATTCAGTTGTGGTGGGGGGACCCACCTTACTATTGGGCACTGATATCAGACAGAACAGCCCTAATAGGAAGCCTGCTTTTGCACAGAATGAAGACAACCAGGGAAGCAATGTGAGGAGGGAATGAAGAAATTATAGCTGACCAACTTCAAGGTGTGTTTGAATGAAATTCAGCCCATCTTCAGGACTGGGTTTAGCACTGACATTGTCTTGATTACCTTGTAATAGGAAAAAGACAGCACTATTGACTGGCTTTTGTACTGACAGTTGTGATATCCTGCTGGATAAATGAGGTGCTCCAGTAAAGAAAGCAATCCTTTGCGTCTCTTCATAACAGATGGCTCTCCATGGTGGGACATGGAAGAAAGCTCTCCCATAGCAGATCTTAATGACTGGGCCAATGTACATAGAGAGAGAGGCATTCCCTCAAGTATCCAAAATCTCAAGCTGTTTAGGGCTTTATAGGCTATCATCAGCATCTTAAACTTGGCCCAGAAGAAGAATGCTCTTCTCTTAGAGCAGTGATTCCCAAGCTCGAGTCCCCAGATGTTCTTGGACTATAACTCTTAGAAATCCTGTCCAGCACAACTAATGGTGAAAGCTTTTGGGAGTTTTAGTCCAAGAACCTCTGGGGAACCAAAGTTGGTAACCACTGTTTTAGACTATAAACCCCACGATCCCTAATCATGGCCAGAGCTGATAAGGACTTGTAGTCCCCAACGTTCCCCTGTGCAGTTCCCCTCAATCAAAAAGAAGCCCGCTTGCAAAGTTAAAAATGATAAATTTACAAAGAATATGCCGCTGCTTTATTCTTCCAAAATCATGAGGCTAAATAAAGGGTATGAAGGATTGTCTGGAATTGTACTCTGAAGTGGCTTTCGACAGAAGCTGCATTTTAAGAAATGTCTTTGTCTCTCTTCATCATTTCCTGATGAATTTCGCATAAGCATGAGGCATGAATTACTTGGAACCTACTGAAGGACATATGGGTTTGTCATTCTCAGTCACTGATCCCAGCAAAAACCAGCTTATTTCTGTGTTTCAGTTAGTGATTCCGGATGAAGGGGTTGTAATTCTGTCAGTAACAATCAAAAGGCACTGTCCAGGTATTCTGTCTCTCTTCTTTACCACTTTATTTATTTTGGTATAAAAAATGATGGAAGAAGCAGTGAGAAAACGCAGAAAGGTTACATATGGGAACTTCTAACGTTCTCTGTGCAAGGCATTGCAATTGCAGAATAAAAGGCTGATCTAGAAGAACCCTTATGTTTATAGGTATATCTCTTTGTAGTGATAGGCAGATAAAAGATGGTTTATTTTCTTTATTTTATTATCTTTCCATTCCTGCAAGGCAAAGGCCAGCAACCCAGTGCCCTCCAGTTTGTTTTAGACCAGTGGTTCCCCATGTTGGGTCCCAGATGTTCTTGGACTATAAATTCCAGAAATTCTGGCCAATACAGCTAGTGGTGAAGGCTTCTGGCAGTTGTAATCCAAGAACATCTAGGGACCCAAAGTTGGAAACTGCTGTTTAAGACTATAAACCCCATGATCCCTAATCAAGGCCTTGGCAGCTGGCTAGTGCTGATGGGACTTGTAGTCCACAACATCTGGAGGCCAAAGTGCAGTAAGGATCATCTGCTTTTGGAACAGCTTCTATAAGCAAAATTGGAAGGAAGAATTTCCCTATTGCACCCCATCCCCACCCCCTGCTCGACTCCATAGGATTGGAAACGCCGGGAAACCACTGTAAAGTGGTACTGAGGGCTGAAGGACAAAAGTGTTCTATCTGGTGTTACAGAATGAGGACAATACTGGATTTAGGCCCAGTATGCCTATCTCTGCCCTAAGAATTTTATGCTGGAGTGTTGGTTGTCCATTCTGGATTTCTACGAGAATAGGGTTTGCAATAATATTAATCCCTGTTGAGTGCTGCCACCCTCAAGCGTTTCTGCACTGTGCATGCCACTTCAAGTCCTAATTATTTACAGTGCAGTCACTAAGGAAATCTGTGCTTGTTTAGTCTCTTACGTTGCAGTTACGTGGGAGGAAGTCCTACTGAATCCTATGGGACGTATTTCTAAGCAGAGATTGCTACTCAGAAATAAGCTCCATGGAGGTTCAATAGGACTTACTTTCAGAGAAGTACAACCTAAAACAGATTAACTGTACTCAGATTTTCTTAGAGTCAATAATAGATTTAGGATTTTATTTTATTATTTTTAAAAGATCAGTATTGTTTCTATAGCATTTCACTGAAAAGTCACCCTCTGACTGCCTTTATGGAACATATATAACTCCTGGGGAGCTATAGCCCATGAGATCCAGAAGTTGAAACAGTTAAATATAATTAAATGCTCCTGCTGTGGCTCATTAACTGAGAACTGTCAATATTATAATATTTTTGTTCTATTCTTTTTCTTAAGCCATGTGAGAATAGTTTCAAACACCATCCAAATATTTTATGAGGTACAAGGGGAGAACACATTTATTGCCATTGGATATGATCTTTTAAAAACACTCCGAAGAATCCACTGGAAGAATTAGTATTACTACCTCATGAAATAGTCACGTAGCCTTTTAATTCAGTATTTCATAGCCAATCCCCATTTCACAATGTTGATATTACTGTGTGTGAGCCCCGCCAGCCCTTTCAGCTTCGGCAGGGTGTCCCTCTTCCATTCTGTGGAAAAGTACCACATGGTTGTTCCAGTTTAACTGGGTTTATTATAACTTGGAAGGGGGAAGGGTTCAAAAGGGGAACAAGTTACTGCTGGATTAGCTCACTGCTTTAGGAATCTGGTTGCGGAGTCAGAGGTTGGGAGTTCAATTCCCCGCTGTGCCTCCCTGACAAGGGCTGGACTTGATGATCCATAGGGTCCCTTCCAGCTCTGCAGTTCTAAGATAAAAGTAAGTCTATGGTCCCTTTTAAGAAGAATGAATACAATTACATCCTTAAGCCACCCACAATTATCTTCAGAGGATAGCATTGGTGATTAACATGAGAGAAGATTACCAAAAGGCTAATATTTTCACAGGCAAAGCAGAAGTATTTCTTTTAAAAAAAATATATAGTGTAGGTCCACTTCCAATATACACATATACACAGTGAGATAGATAATCCAGTAGCATTATTGTAGGGTGAAAGATCAATGGGAGGGTGCTTTCCCTATAGCCCAAGTACTAAACATATTTTTGGATAGAAACCAGACTGGAAATTCTCTGAATGGAGTCATAAGAAATTGTGGAAGAGATGAAACAACTGACAATTAGTGTGAAAATGCATTTTGAAAAAACTGAAATGTATTTTCCACGTTTGAATTGTTCAGTTATAGCATTAAAAGAGAATGTTTCCTAGGCCGAGACCTATCCTAACTTTGCTATAGCAGTAGTTTCGATGTTCATGTGTATTTTTAGATTTCATAATACACTCTGAAGCAGTTATCTTAAGGTGCTGAAATATGTCATGCACCAATTGTGAACCATGTTGACATTTTCTTTGCTGGCAGCTCTGAACTTCTGGTAACGAGATTTCCCTTCATAGAGGAAGAGAAATTTCTGGCAGGGGTAGATTACCTGGAAGCTCAAACATACCGTTATTTGAAACAATAGTGAAAGCCTCATTTACCCAGATACTGATACATATCCAGTACTCTTGATGATTTTCACTTAAAGCCAGGCCATCCAATTTAAAGAATGTCTATTTTTGAGTCTGCAAAGATTCAAATCCAATTATTGTCATGATAGTTTTATCTCTTCCTATGGTGTCAGTGGATGCTAGGGTAGAGGATAGCTTTCCCTCCTTTTTTTTGCCACCTAATAATGCAATGCAGATAAATCAATACAAATTCTGTCAGAGTCATTATACTCCAGATTGTTAGGTGAGCTGTTATCTTAATTACTTCCAAAACCACTAAGTTTTTATATTTGGACATGGCACAGTTCTGCTGAAGAAAAGCACTTTTAAGGACCACTCCAGAGGAAGACATTCACGCAGGTCCTTAATCCTTCCACTGAAAACAATACAAAATGCAGAGTTTAGGAAATTCATGCATGCTGGTTGATTGTTTCATATACCTGCAAATTCACATAGTTTTTGGGGCATATCTTGGCAGAAGAAAAAGAAGTAAGAGTATGTTAGAAAAGTCAGTGACGTTTCATGGATCAAGGTTAATGCCTTCTGGAGCTTGTGCACTCATGTAGCTTGCTTGATAAAGTGGTTTACAGGTGGATTTTATTCCAAATGTGTTAACAAGCAACAAACTAGGGCAACTGTTTTTGAATATCCTGTTTGACCCATTATTCTTTTTTTCCTGCTAGTCCCCCAAACAAGAAAAAGATAAAACCAAAGGCAAACCAAGGATAGGGGAGACTTTTGCTCAATTCACAATCTTCTCCAAATGTACCTATATGCCAGTTAACAAATTGAAATCTACTTATTTTTCAAAACTCAGATTTCTTCAGATTTTGTGATGGAGTTCTCTGAGTAGGCATACATACAAAAATAGTGTATCCATGGGGAAAATGCAAACAAAATTAAACATATTATTGAAAAAAAGTACTAAAATGCATATATTAAGAACACTGCTTGCACAAAATGTACGTTAGGCAAAATTGTGTATCATAATGCATATTTTTGGAAAACTATAAAGAAGAAAGTCATTCAATTTTTTATGTAAACTTAAAAAAACAATTCTCAACAGTTAGGGAAAACTGAGCTCAAGCTCCTTAAGCTTAAGGAGAAATTGAGAGAAACTGAAATTGAAAGGTTTGCCCATCGCTGGGGCAGAACTGAGCATACAGTTGGCATCACTGGTAGACTAAAAGTAAGCGATTTATTTATTTATTTATTTTATTGAATTTCTACCCCGCCCATCTAGACCAAAGGTCTACTCTGGGCGGCATTACAAGTTTAAAAACAGTTAAAACCAATAAAGCGTGCCAAAAAAGGAAGGCGTATGGAAGAAAACACAGCAACTGCACCCATCTCTGTATGCTTCTGCTGTTCTTGTGTGTTCTTTTTCTTTTTCACTATGTTAAGTATTCAGTGCATGGATGGCAGATACAGAGTAAAAAATTTTTTTAAAGTCTTTCGCGATGGGATTCATATGGAATGAAGAGACACAATCAATTTGTGATCCATGAACCTCTGTTGCATCTGATGAGGAACGCATTGTTTATTTATCTATTTTTGTTTATTTGTGATGTTAAATGATAGCAAAGAAAACATTCTGATATTTTTCCCCAAGTTTAAATCAGTATTATTAACAAGGGGAAAAAAATCAGAGATATACTCTGTCTTTGATCAACACGATGCTCAGCACATTCAGATTCCTCACTGGGTATCTATCTCATGCTTTCTGGTTTACCTTGTCAATAAGAAGGCAGTTCTGCAATACACCACCAACTATTGTGTTCTTGGAATCCCCCCCCCCATCCAAAACACACACTGGGGTGTTACAGACTGGATGTTTGTGAATGCTTTTGAGTCCACAATGGAGTTGACAGGGCTTGAAGACGTTATCTTGAACCACAGACTCCAGAAAACCCCAATCAGTATTGTCATTGGGAGTTGTGGTCCAAAAAAGTAACTTCTCTAACATTTTGAAGTTGGCACCATCTACTGCAAGGATGGGCAAAGTGTGGCCTGTGAACCTCATGCAGCCCTAGGGGCACTTTCATGCCCCCCACCTGTAAATCCCCAGTTAAAGAAATTGCCCTGGGCTTACTCCAATAGCAGACATCTTTCTCAAAGTTTTTCACCAGAGATTTTAAAATAATACTTGTTTGTTTCAGGAAAAACAACAACCCCTCTTTCTCTTCCTGGGAGTCTCTAGCAATAATGGCTCGTAGTTATGGAACATATGCACTAGATTTTCCCAGGATGCTACACCGAAAGCCTTTAAAAAAAAAAATGAAACATTGATGTAGGGAATAGTTTTGCTTTATCCAACCTGGAAGCCACTTTCATTTCCTTGAGGCTAACGCAGTAAGGGTACTATTATCATGACAAGTAAATGGCTCTCAAAATCACCACAAAACAAGAAAAGAAAAGTGAGCTGTATCCACTGGCTCTAGCTGGGGCAACTCAAAGCTGGAGTGGGGAACTTGTGACTTTCCAGATGTTACTGGACCCCAGGCCCCATTGTCCCCAGCCAGCATGTTCAATAGACACACTGGGAAGTGTGGTCCAGCAAAGCTGTGGGAAGGGCACAGATTCTCTGCCCCTGCTCTCAGCTAAGAAACTCTAATGGTCTAGGAAGTAAATACTTATGTAATACCTCTCTACCTTCCATTAAAACACCTCTAATTCATAATTCTATTATAACAGTCATTATATGCAGCTTTCATTTGAAACATTTGTTTTGTCTCTTTACTAAATTATTCACAGACAAAATTTTTGGCTTCCTTCCACGATACTCAACATTTCTACCCACCTTCTCAGCCCAGAGAGAGGGAGGAGAAGCACAACAGTAGGATGAACCAGACAGTTATGCCTTTTGTTTGACCACAAGAGGCTTGTGGTTAAATGTTTCCACCCAGCTATGTGAACTAGGAAGCCACAGAAATCAGGGAATTCTATAACAAAGTTCAAGGAAGTAGCTCAGGGCTTGCTTGACTCAGCTGATGAAGGAGCAATACACCGGAGAGGCTGCAAAACTTCTCCTGAATGAGTCTTCATAGCTTTGTCTAATGCTTTTTTGATCTATTGCTAACGTTTGAATTAGTATACAGTACCTGGTTGCATGACAAAGCATAACAGGCACAAGACTGACATCTCATCAATTAGCTGCAATTTGCCACCACAACCTAGACAACAACAGTTACTCCAGAGTAAAATCCCAGTAGGATGCTGGCCAATATACCCCATCTTAACAAAACACAATGAATTCTTTCTGAATAATCCAAAAAATAGACACACAAAGCATTTGTTTCCTTAAATCAAAGGAGGCTGAACTTCAGCAGAATGCATGCTCACAACACAATATATATATAACAGTTAATTTCAATTCAGGACATCACTGTAACAAAATGTACTTGCTGAATACACAAGGAAAAGGAGTGTCCTGGTTCCACCCACTTCATCTCTAGTTCTGCCCTCTTACACTTGCAAGGCAATGATGTAAACTAGGGAATTTCTGCTGTATATTTGTGTGAGACGAGAGGGATGCCCCACTCGCTGGAGAGCCTTCCCTCCCCCACAACAAGAATAAGGAGGAGAGTCCCCAGCCAGCACCAGAACCTGCAGCAGAAGCTCAGCAAGGGACAGAAATAGAGGAGTTGACTGAGAACTTGCAGGGTGTGACAATGAGAAAGGTCCAGGAGGAAAAGGCGGGAAAAGAGAGGAAGAAGAGAGTGGAGTTTGAGGCAGGAACAGGGGAGGTAAAAAGGAAGGACAGTCAGTTGCCGCTAGGCTGGGAATGGGTGTGGATGGAGGATCCCTGGACAGGATTATGGGAGAGACTGAGAGTATCTAAAGAGGAGGCGGATTATAGAAGAAGAAGGGAGATTCCCCCCAGACCCTCTTACTGGGGAGAAGCCGAGGCGAGAGAGTGGAGGAGGAGGTTGAGAGAGGAGAAGGAAAGAGTAGAGAGAGAAAGGAGAGAGAGGCTAGAATGGAGAATAAGAGATATGAGGAAGAAGAACTACAGGGAGGACCCTGGGAGAATCGAGACCCCGAGGGACGAACCCTGTGGAATGTCGATCGGGATGACAAGACCGTGCCCTTACTGGAAGGTTTGACGGGGCAGACCATGAAAGACTGGGTCCCTGCTGATTTACCGGGACCATGGAACAATAGTTATGGCAACCCGTTCCTCTTAGAAGATTGGAGACCCCTTCTGGACCCGTTGGCAGAAGGAGAAAAGACTCATAATCATGTTACGAACACTTGTTTACTGTTAAATGCACCAATAAATCTTTCACCTGTTTTGAAGCAACAAAAATCTACAGATTTTTTTTAACCGAAAGAGGAGCCTAAAACCGAACCCTCACAATTTGGAATCCTGATTTTGCAGGGTTTCAGATCATATGGAAAGACTCCATGACCGGTGGACACTGGACACCCCAGTCTGTCGCCCTCGGTGAGTAGCAGGGCGGCAGAAGCCATTGCAACGGGGACAGAGCTACCATGCATTTGTACAGTATGTAGCTGCACTTTGACCGTGGCTGAATAAGGTTATAGTAAGCCCAGGGTGCAGTTCTTCCCTTTGAGGGACATCTGCCTCTTCATTGACCCATAATTCCAAAGTGAACGGAGAAGTTGTTTGCTGAAGAAGTACAACTGCTTTCTTTTAGGGAGAGTTGCATTTGCCCATATGCAGTTTCTGTCAGGCTTCTATTCTTTTTCTTAACCCAGTGTTTGAGAAGTGTCCCATTTCACAGATTCTTACGTTATTTGTTTGCTCTTTTCCTCCAAGGACTTGAAAGATGCACATGGTGCTGCATTCCTTGCTTTTCCCTCACAGCAATCAAACGGGGTGACTGGCCAAAAGTCTCCCCGAGAGCTTTGTGATCAAGTGAAAATCTGTGGTCAAGTTCTAGCCTAATGCTCTAACCACTACACTGCACTGTCATGCAAATGAAAGACTAATGGTATACCCTTCAAGTAGAGATAGACAGCATAGCTATTTACTCTGCAAGGCAAAACCTTAACAACCCCGGCCTGAATACCTAGTGCAACATCTCCCTCCCTGAGAGTTTGCCTGTACACTAAGATTGGCATCTGAAACTTTTCCTTAGTACCTCCTCTAGAAGAGTTTAAGAGGGTGGTAGCAAAGGATGAGGACTGTTAGTTTCTGGCCATTTATCTGTGGAATGTTCTCCCCTAAAATCCACCTGGCCCAGACATTATCATCTTCCCAGCACCAGATTAAGATATTTCTCCACTCTCAGGAATCTGGAGAGATGCAGCTGGCCGATTTCTAAATCTCAGTATTGTGTGATTTCATAATCAGCCTCCCAGAAACAGGGAAATGCTTGCACGAGCGTCTTTATGGAGTCATGCAAGTAGACATGATTCTGGCCACTATTTCTAAAAAATAGTTTGGTACTTAATACTATTTTTTTGGTCTTGTTTTAAGAGGTAACCCCTTGGCATTATGAACATTGTATCATTCTTTAGTTACTAAAAAAAATAAAATAAACCCAACTGCAGTCAAATATACAAAAAGGCTCTTTAAGATGCAACTGTTAAGAGACAAAAGCAAGCAAGTGAGTAAATGTTACTCATAATAAAAAGGTAATGAATTTTCCAGTCATTGCTTTACTTTACAAAAGGAATGTGTTTATGCCCTCATCCTCCCCCACAATCGGCAACATATTAACAGTAATGTGATTTCCAAGTGCTAGGGAAAGCTCCATAATAGAGGAAGAATATTCCTAAGATGATGTAACTGGAAAGGGAAAAGATCACAGAAGGAATAAAATGTATTATGGATCTATATTTCACTTGCTTTTCCCTACAATTAGTGCAGAATAGGAAGGAAAATCTTCCTGATGCTCGCCTAAGCCTAATGAGTTGGCAAGTGGAGATCAATTGACACAGAGTATTGGTGCAGAAGAAAAGCTTGCTGTTTTCTTGCATTTCCTTAGTCATTCTCAGTAGAGGAAATTCCACATCAGCAAGGCAGGGTCTGCACCAACTTGACTTTTCTCTTCTGCTTGTTTGTCTCATTCAGCTATCAGTCCACTTGCCAATGAAAAGGGCCTAGCAATTTATCTTTTGATTATGCTAAGTTTTAGAAATAACATATTGGATGACAGCCTATGGAGCTACAGCTTCCAACACAGTATTCCCCATCTGGATGAAGTGTTGGGTATGATCCTACTAAAATGATCTTGTCCATATTGATGTGGCATTGGGAATTGTTCCCAGCAATTTTCAATGGATTTACTCAAAACCAAGCAGTATTCCCACCTGTGGAACATTCAGAGTTCACTTTTTCTCTCTTTGAATGTATGTACATGTCTCAAGAAGTCAAGTTCTATTTCATGAATAACTGTTACATGTAGTTTTAACCCAGTTCACATGGAAACTGAAATATTTCCCAAATGTGCCTGTGCAGGGGCCTATTTCCTTCCTACGTGTAACTAGAACAAATAAAGTTTAGTTTTCTAATATAGACGGGTTATTGCACTTATTTCATGCAGGTGCATGTCTTTATAAATTTCAGTTGTGCAAAATACCTGTAATTTATTCAGGCGTTCTCACTCCGTAACCAAGCAGTGTCCACAATTTCAACCATTCCTATGGGATTCATCCAAGAACAGGAAATGGAAGATTTGGGTTCCTGGTTGCATATGTACTACAGAGTGATCACTGTGAATGCAGTGCAAGCGGCTGTCCCATCGAAAGAAAGAAAGAAAGAAAGGAAGGAAGAAATCGAAAGAAAGAAAGAAAGAAAGGAAGGAAGAAAGAAAGAAAGAAAGAAAGAAAGAAAGAAAGAAAGAAAGAAAGAAAGAAAGAAAGAAAGAAAGAAAGAAAGAAAGAAAGAAAGAAAGAAAGAAAGAAAGGCAGGCAGGCAGGCAGGCAGGCAGGCAGGAAGTAGACATTGGAGTAGGATGCATCATTGCACTGGATTAATAGGAGTAGTCCAGGCATTTCACTGACTGAAGTGGAACAACCAATTCAGATCACATAGTACAGGAGGCCAACTGGAGAAGTAAAAACCCAGAAGTGGTAAATCCCATTTACAGTAGTATATGTTCAACAACAAATTAATAGTTTACTGCTCTTTCATAATATCTCAGATCTGCTGTCTAGGGTTTTGTTGTCTTACAGTGCTCAATTATAGACTGGCCCTTTGCATAAATACAGAATTGTCTTCAAGGAATTGGTTTGGAACAGCAAGCCCAGGGGTGTATATTTACACAAAACAACATGTGCTACCTTCATATTTGGATGCAGTAGGTAAGTAAGAGAAAAAAACCCTCACCCTGATGTTGACAAGGCAAGGCAAGGCAAAACAGTACAAAATCCATCACTGTAAACCCACAACTATCAAAAGGCACCGCTGGCATTTTTTGTTCTAAAATTCTAACTCTGGCATGAAATGTGAAGAAATTGAGCGTGCATCAAATGTTATATACTTTTAATAGGGGTGTGTACAGTTGGCATTCAAAGCAGCAGACATGCTAAAAGATGCAGTGTTATGCCAATATTGTTGTGATGCTCATTTACCTTACTTGCTTAAGTTTATGCTTGGGTCATGGCCACATTCTTATAGCCAGTTCCCTAATCTAAAACAGCTGTAACTTACCAGCAATGACAGGCTACATACTAGACCCAAGCACATAGACCAGATCCTGCAACAAGGACAGGTGCAAATGCTCGAGCCACTACTGAGCTGGACTTCAGCAGCGCGGCTTGCCTTTGCCTCACTCCCCAGATAACGCGAGACTCATGGTCTCACGAGAAGGACATAGGGGGAGAGGGGGGAACGTTAGGTTATTTAAGGGACGTTCCCCCTCTCCCTGCCCTCTTCCTTTCCTGTCATTCGGCAAGGAGAGTTCCGCTGCTCGGCTCTTCGCCAACTGCATCAGCAAGCAGGGCTATGAGCAACAGCATTCAGAGGCTGGGAGGGTAGCACCGGCTCCCTCCCGGGGTTTGGTTACCAACTTGATTTTACTTAATTTAGAATTTTGTGTTTAGAGTTATTAATTCATTGGAGTTTGGTTGTTATTGTATATTTGTATATTTTATTGTTGCTTAGCAGGGACAAGCAAAGGCAGGGGGGTTGCCCGCAATCGCGTGGCTGGCGCGGATCACGCTGCGGCGCGATAGGAGCACTGGGTCCTCGGGGGTTTTTTACCCTGGTAATACGGAGCAATTAAATAAATCATACACGATATAAAGAAATAAACAGTAAAACACAGGAGGGAAGAGGGATCGGCCAGAGTGAAAGGGCTGGCTGTGGATTCAAACTTACTGGTTGGGTTGGCGCCAGGCGGCTGAGGCACGGAATGGCCTCTTCAGGCTCCGACAGTTTTGGCGCCTAGCCAGCCGCTTGGATCCCAGACTTCAGAGTACAGTTGTACCTTCTACCCCCCCCACCTTCCTTTCTTCTAACGGTCAGGGTTTAATATATCTAGGTGGCACGCAGTTTAAACAGTGCCACATGGTAGTTGCAGGATAGTTGGTGGCTTGGCAAGATACTGCAATTTAATTGGCCTGGTAATTTGCACTAGTTAATTAACACAAGGACAAATATAAAAATATTTAAATTGATTATTGATTAAATTAACTAATTAATAAATAATATAATTAATTTCAAATAGAACTGTTTTTATTAAATCTTTTAATACATTTCATATATATACATAGGAGGGGATAATCGATTAAGTGCATAATTAAAGATGAATTAATCAGTTTGATTGGTTTTCGCGAAGATTAACTGAAGGAATTCTAGTTTAACATTAATTATGTGGCAAGCACGAATAAGGGTTGAGTTTTGATCTGCCAGAAATTGATTGAAGGTACTACTCATAGTTTAAGCTATTTGATTAAATTAGTTCTTAATTTCAATTAATCAGGGAATTCAGCTTGAGGGGCAGGATAGTATTTAAAAAAACCAACAAAATTTTTGATACCAAGTGGTTGGTCTAACTAGCCGCTTATTCAAACATTAAGGCTTGCATTGCTTCAAGGCGGGACATAGCTGAGTGTGGGCTGGTTATCCATTCATTATACACTCAGAGTAAGGATTAGCATCTGATTTGGCACAGGTGCCGCTAGGGATTCTTGGTGCCCCTTGATTGGTTTTGAACGCCTGATATGCAATGGCGTCTCATAAGGGTCAGGGCAATAAAAAAACAGTCCGCCAAGAAAAGGCCAGTGCCCCAAGTGTCTCTGCCTCAGTCTTTGTCTGACGAGGAAACCTGGCCGATTTGGCAACAACTGCAAGAAAAAATTTCTGCACTGGAGGCTGAGAGGCTGGCAAGACAGGCTTCGCAGTCCAGTGAGGCACCGCCACGCAGGTCAGCTAGGGAGACCAAAAGCCATCGTAGGGCTAAGCTTAAAGCCTTAGCTGATGATCTGATGTCTAGATTTGCTATTCTTGAAGTGGACCAGCAACCCGATGTGGTACCCAGATGCGATGCGGATGGGGCTACCACTACACCAAGGTCGCAGCGTTCAGATAAGGGAAGAAGGTCGTCAGCACCTGCAGTGTCGGAGCCAGTGGTGTCAGTTCCCGATAGGCAGGAAGAGGTGATTGATGTCAGCCCTGAACGGCTTTATGGCAGGGACGAATCAAGCTTGGCGGCGCCTTCATCAGGTGAGTCGGCCGTTGCATCGGGCACTCCTTCACTGATACCTGCTTGGCCTTGGGCTGGCAGTGGACAATTTAATCCCACACATTATGCGCCATATGACACGCAGAGCTTTAGGGCACCCAAGACTCCATGGCCCTGTTCCAGTACTCAGTTCGGTGGATGGGGTATGCCATACCCCCAAGTCGCATTGCCAACTCAGTTTAGTACTACGGCGGGTGTCGGCGTTTGGCCATACCCATCTGTTCCCAACACGGGATATAATACAGTGCCTTTATGAGCATTGCCATACGGCGACTATTCAATGCCTCTGGGGGATCATCTTACCCTGCGACTCAGGAAAATATATAAAAGGCGAATACGTGGATCTATTCGAATTATTGAATAGAGATGTAGAGAAAAAGGATTTGGACAAGGAAGGATGACAAAGATAAGGAGAGACGCAGGAGAAAGAAGCCAGACAGAACATGATCCAATTGGCTGCCTGGGTTTCTAATCTACGCTGGGGTGGTTATTAAGGCCCAGCCGTGGCGTGCGCAATCCCTCTTTCAATATTTGGATCTCATATATAGGGCTTATTTGGATTTCGCGGGGCAGGCGTGGCTTCATTATGATGAATCATTCCGTATGTGGAGCGCAATCCACCCAAATCTTAGATGGGATGAGCCCCTGCCGGGGCTGTGGCTGCAGCACATGACACCAGCCAGACCCAATTTCGGGGATATATTTGATAGTGGTCATCTGAATAGAAATGCTGCCCTGAGCCAGAATCCCCGCGTAGGAGCGGGGCAGGTGGTTCAACTCCGCCTGATCTGCTAGGAGTATAACGCCAAGGGCACTTGCACTAGGAAGCCATGCTGGCTTAGGTATGAGTGTTCCGCATGTGGGGGACAACACCCCAACATCTCATGCTTCAGGGCTGGGGCTCAGCGACAAAACAAGGGCCCAGGCGGAGGTAAAAAGCCCAGTAGTGGTGGGGGTACCCCTGGTAAAGGGACCCAGCCCAATTAAGGTTACAGTTTTGGAAGCGTGGCTGAGGGACTACCCCCACAGTGATGATACTGGTTATTTACTGGATGGCTTCAAGTATGGCTTTAGGATCCCGGCGGTAGGGGAGCGCAAGACATTCTTTGCGCAAAACCTCAAATCAGTATTTGGAATGGAGAGGGTAGTACAGGACAAGATTGCGAAGGAGGTAAAAGAAGGGAGAGTGCTGAGACCCTTCGCAAAGGCTCCTTTGGACACCTTGAGGGTCTCGCCACTTGGAATAGTTCCGAAAAAGGCCCAAGGTGAGTTTAGATTAATACATCACTTGTCTTACTCAGAGGGAACATTGGTTAACAACACCATTCCCCAGGAACTTTGCACTGTGCGCTCCACATCCTTTGATGAGGCGGTGCGCATGGTGTGGAAATGTGGTGTTGGGGCAGAGCTGGCGAAATGCGATATTAAATTGGCATTACGGATTTTACCAGTTCACCCATTTGATTTTGACCTGTTAGGATTCCACTTTCAGGGATCTTTCTATATCGACCGAGCCTTACCTATGGGATACTCGGTTTCATGTGCTGCATTTGAGCGTTTCAGCTCGTTTGTCGAGTGGAGGCTCAGATGCAGGGCGGACTGTAAATCTACGGCCCATTACCTTGATGACTATCTTTTTTGTGGAGAAAGAATACAGGAAAGTGTAGTTTTATTTTAAACACTTTTCAGTCAATGGCTGAGGAGTTAGGCTTACCCCTAGCAGAGGAAAAAACAGAGGGGCCAGTCACATCCCTTACTTTCCTCGGCATTGAGCTAGATACCGTACAACAGCTGTCGAGGTTGCCAGACAACAAACTACCTGACCTTAAAACTAGGATTGCCTCACTGTTGCAGAGGAAAAAGGTGTCTTTGAGAGAGCTACAGGAGATTGTGGGCCACTTAAACTTTACTTGCAGAGTTGTGGCGCCTGGGCGCGCCTTTTTGTGCTGGCTTTGCAATGCAATGAAGGGTCTTCAGCATCCTTTGCATAGGACTAGGATTTTCATAGGACTAGGATACTTAGTCCTTTGCATAGGACTAGTATGAAGGAGGATCTGAAGGTTTGGAGTCAGTTTCTGGCAGGGTTCAATGTTATATCCTTTAGGAGAGGTGAAATAAACCTGAAGGCGGACTTTCAGGTCCACTCAGACACGGCAGGTTCTTTAGGGTTTGGAATTTATTTTAGAGGAAGATGGTGTGCTGGCACGTGGCCAGAAGAGTGGCATCATACAGGCATTACCAGGGATTTAACATTCCTAGAATTCTTTCCAATAGTTGGCACACTTTGGCTATGGGCAGACGAGTGGTCTAACTCTGTGGTACGATTTTGATGCGACAATCAGGCGGTTGTTTATATCATAAACAACCTTACGTCGCATTCAGATCGAGTTATGACATTAGTCAGGGCATTCACATTATGGGTCTTGCAGTTTAATGTCCTAGTGCAGGCCCGGCATGTACCAGGTATAGACAACAGATTAGCTGATGCATTGTCACGCCAACAGATCAAGCTGTTCAGGGAGCTAGACCCAGGAGCCAACGAGTTCCCGGAAATACTGCCCCCAGAGGTCTGGCAAATTGGCGCGAAGACGCAGACAGAGCAATAGGCTTGGCCCTGGCACTGAGGACACGAAAAGGGTACTCGGCTGTGAGTATCGAGTTCCAGGAATTTAGGAAGATGGTCAATCTGGAGCTGGTCTGGCCAGCACCGGTAGAGCACCTTCAACAATTCATAGTATATTTGAACCGGAAGGGACTAGCGCCGGGAACTATACAGGGTAGGTTGTCAGCAATTGCCTTCTACGCTAAGGTGAACGGTTATCAAGATTTTTCCTCGGATTATCGCATCAGGAAAATGATTGAGGGATGGTCTAAAGAGAGAGGTAGGGCCCCAGACAGCAGGGCACCCATATCACCTGTGTTGTTAGAACGCATTTGTACACAGTGGGAGATGCTGTGTAGGGATGAATACGAAATTACCTTATTTAAAGCAGCATCCTTGCTGACCTTTTTCGGTGCCCTCAGAATTAGCAAAGTAGTTGCTGCTGGAAAGGCCGATAAGACTGAGGTGGCTCTACAATGGCAGGATGTTAAGATTGTAGACGAGACGGTCCAGATTCAAATACGGAGATCCAAGGCCGACCAGATAGGCAGGGGCGTTCAACTTACATTAACAAGCTGCCATATCAAGAACATTTGCCCAGTAATATCCACTAAGGCATATTTGGCAGTCCGGGGACAAAAACAAGGTTATTTCTTTCAGCATAGAGATGGTTCACCACTAACAAAGTATCAGTTCTGGAAGTTGACAGACCTAGCGCTGGGCAAGGTAGGGGTGCGGGGATTGAAGTTTGGCATGCACTCCTTTGGAATTGGGGCAGCATCTACCGCTGCAGCCCTAGGTTATAACGTGGATGAAATTAAGCGTCTGGGTCGGTGGTCTTCATCCAATTACCGTAGATATATCAGAACATTACCTAATGTCTAGGCAGGGGCCTGGTTTTGTCTTCTCTTTTCAGGTCCCGTGGTGATGGCAAGGCGAAGGCACGTGTTGATTATGGGCCACAGTTATATTTTTTGGGCAGCGCGATATGCAGCTGCATCCCCATGGGGGAGCATCCTGGGACTTGGAGCCAGAGCTCATGTTGAATGGAGAGGGCTGCGTGGAATGCTTTGGAGTCAGCTATGCAGAGTGGTGGCCTTTGGCCAGTTTCCACCAGATTTGTTTGTAATACATCTGGGTGGTAAGGATCTGGCCAGATATCGTGGAAAGGCGTTGGTCCTGGATGTGTTGCACAATCTGAAATGGCTAAGGCCACGTATCCGACTATGCAGATTATATGGTCGACGATCGTCCCTCGGTTGGCATGGAGAGATGCCAGGAACTTTTTCTTCGTTAACACTGCCTGCAGGAGTGTTAATCGGGAGGTCTGCAGAGCGGTCTGCAGCGGCATTGGATCGGTGATAGGTCACCAGAGGATCCGTATGGATAGGCCTGAGTTTTTTCGGAACGATGGGGTCCATCTGTCCGATTTGGGTTTGGATGTCTTCTTGGAAGACATCAAGGGGAGCCTGATTTCTGATCTCGATCGGCTCGATGGCGGGCATGGGACTTAGCTTCGCTAGTCCCTGTGCTGTGGCGGGTAGTGTGGATATAACAGGTTTGGTTGGTGAGTCCCATTGTAATCTCAGGTAAGATATAGCCCATCTGACCTCCCAGCTCTGCGGATCGTGCGATTACAGTGCTTGGGGGGAAAGATGCGCTGGGGCCACACCCGGACCAACAGTCAACAAGGAGAAGCTGGCTTGAGGCCCAGGAGTGATCAAATTGGGGCCGGCCGGGTTGTCACTGTCTTTAAGACCGCTAAAACTTGGGGCCAGGGACATACAATGCTTTCCAGCCCAAAGTACAGTTCAAGAGATCTAGGTTCAAATCCATGAACCTAGTGGCCATGAAAATCACCCAGTGGCCTCAGGCCAGTCATGGGGTCTTAGCCTGACAGGATTATTGTGAGGCTAAACTGAGGGGAAGACAGCAATGTACATAGATTAGAGTTCACTGGAGGAAAAGCAGGGTATAAATGCTTAAATATCTCACCCTCAACTTATCAAAACTCTACATTGCTTGTTAAGAAAACATACAGTAGCTCTTTCCACTGAAGATTTTAGTTTTATATTGAAAACAAAAATTTAAAATGGCATATTTAAAAGATCCTGTGGAACCTTTTCTCCTCCTCCATATTTGATTATTTTTTTCTTCTGTACTTTTATGAAGATAAAACCACATTGTTGACTAATAGAATAAGTCCTACTGAAAAACAGAAGCACTCTCTAAAAGTGCAAGCCTATACAAGCTTTGGAAATTAAAGCACATTTTAAATTGCTTTTCCATCTCTATTGCAACTTTTTATAGTATTAATATAAGCAAGTTCCAAAGTGGAAGATCTATTCAATGAAAATGGAGAACTTTGAAAAAACAATTATCTTCTCAACAATGTGGCATGAATAGCAGTGGCAGCCACTGACATAGAGGTTAAGTAAGGCATATTTATAGTTTAATGTGCTGAGACAGCATCAAATGTGAAGCTCAAGGAAATGTTTATTTCTCTTAAAATTACAGCCCCAGACATAAAGTCACGCTTGAACTTTAAAACATGTCTTTCCTCTCTATTTTCAGACCCACTTGGGAAGTTAGAAAATGTTATGGAAAGCTATGTCCAGCTACTAGATATTTTTAGATTTTCAGTGAATGGGCAAAAGGACTGAGTAGTGCTACAAATGGATATGTCTACAAACCCACTGAAATTGTCGAAATTTAATACAACCAGGATCCAGTGGTGGCTAGTACCCAGTGCAGTTGGTGGGGCAGAAAGCACAGCAACCAATGGTGGGCAGAGTCACGAGCAAACATGAGTATTCATACACACGCATAAAGAGGCAAACAGGCACGCATTCTCTCTCCTTTCTCTCTCTCTCTTTCTCTCTCTCTCTTTCACACACACACCATACACAAGTTCTTTGCCGCTGGCAAGGAGACAAGCAAAAAAGGTGGTGGTTAGCCTGAGATGATGCAGCACCCCACTTGCCCTTATGGGCAGCCAAGATCCCGTTGAACCTCGGAATGAAAAGCCCCATGGCATCACTGCCTACAGCTGGGCAGAGAGTGAAGGAGGAGGCAGCCAGCTGATGTGGTGAGCGGTGTCCATGGGGGCGGAGCTGTGCTCAAGTGCCAAATTGGTGCCTGACCAGCAGGTCAGCCAGTTCATCATATTGCTTGGCTATTGAGCAATGAATGGGAACTATGTGTGCAAGGAAGTCTGAGATACTGCCTTGTGTGCACGAGCAGAGAATAGAACCACTTACACAGCTGGGTGCTGCAGGGCTATTTTCTCTAGTAACTGATACCTGGGAAGATTAGCAACAATTTTATTAATAATCTGTATCAATAATGCAATTTTTTAAAGTCAGTACACTTTGAGCATCCCTTCTACAGTCTGACCCCCCCAATGATATGTACTGTACATCAGTTTATCTATATTTGAAATCCTGAAATCTATGTGTGAGGAGGGGCCAGCAGCACAGGTTTCCTTGTGAGCAGGCTGTCTCACCTTTATCCAGGACCTGCTGGGTTTCATTTTGCAAGCTCCCTAGTAGACCTGGGAGAGATATCGTTGGCTGATGACTGTCCAAGGGAATCCAGATAGGAAGAAGAACCTATCCACCAGCAGAAGGAAACCTGGGCAAGAACTCTTGAAGGGGTGGGCCAGGCAGGAGAACTGACCTGACCCCTGTGAGAGGGAAAGGTCCCTGTGACCTAGGAAGTGGCAAAGAGGGACTACAGGCCTTGATGGGAGACGAAGGTGACGTGAAAGACCAGGGGAGGGCTGATCAAGTGCTCCAGATGGAGACTTGCTCCCCCATGTGGTCATGGAGGAAGAGAAAGGAGAGGAAATGGGTTCTTAGGGGGATGCTGTGGAGAACCTGGAGGAGGAGGCCTAACATACAGACGTAGAGCCCCCTGAGGACCTGGAATTGCCCAGGGACTGGGGTCACATCTATAAGGAAGATTCTTGGACTGGGGTTTTGGTTCAGCTCTGGGTGTCTAAGGACCAGGGGAGTGGGACCTCAATCTCTGTCCTCCTTCCCATTCTTCCTAAGGAGGTGAATGTGAGAGAAGAAAGCATCACTGCTGAACCCAGGAGGGATCTTCCAGTGAGCCTACAGCAACCCAGACATGATGGCTGCAGTAAAGGTGACAGCTAGCCCACCAGGATGAGCAAGCAGTGACCCAAGGGGGAGCAGGAGTCAGACACAGGTTCTGCTGCCCTTAGTGTGGGCATATAAACCCTCCCTGTTGTGGAACCCATCTGGCAGCACAACAGGGGCGACTCCATTAAGGAAGACTGCACAGAGAAAGCTCCCTGTGGTGCTAACTGGAGGGGGCCTAGATTCTGGCCACTGGGTGTGTCCTGCATCCCTACCCCAACTTCCCATAGTTCAATCTAGACCCAGGTAATTTCTTCCACAGGGCTTATCATATCAGGAAGTGTGCTGAAGCTGCAAAGTGATGAGAAGTGTAAGACACAGCAGATCATTCATTAAAGATTCAAACATAAAACAGCAGACATACGTTTCAGAAAAGCACAATTATTCAAATCATCATGATCATTATCTTAGAACTGCAGAGCTGGACAGGACCCTGTGGATCACTGAGTCCATCCCCTGTCAAGGAGGCACAGTGGGGGATTGCACTCCCAACTTCTGGCTCCTCAGCCAGAGACCTACGTAAACCACTGAGCTGTCTTTTTGATTAACAAATGCCTCACAATGTCTTTGTCAATTTTCTCCCATAAATTTCATGATTCATTCTATAAATCTAGGTTTGTCATTGCTTTCACCAAGATGAGATCTAAAAAGAGTCACTGAAGCAATAAGCATAAAGGCTGTGTTGGCAGAATTTTAAAGGAATGTACCGTTCCTTTTTCAGTAAGCAGCTTTTCCTTTCCACTTTGCACAGCAGCTGACGTGACTCTTAGCATCTTTATAAAGAAGACAAAATGGTACATGATGAAAAAAATGATCACATCTAGCACTTTAAACAACTGCACTCTGTCACCCCAGTTGAGTGGTTTCTGGCATGTGCACACACAGATCTCTCTTCTTTTAAATCTTGTACTTACAAAATATATAGTGTATGCCTGGAATATCCTTTTGTAAGGATGGGAAAAGATTTCACTGGATTTCATTGTCTTTGTGAAAGTTTGCACCTCTCAAGATTCATTAAAGGAGAAACACATGTTGCCTCCAGAATTCACACATACATAAGGCTTACAGGTCATTTCAGGGAAGTATAGTGAATACAAAGCAATGTGCACTTTATAAAATGTGAGTAACTTAAAATATGCATGAGGAAAAAAAATCCACAAACATAATCTATTCAATGAAGGAAATAGACACAATAGGAACATGCATTTAAAATGTGTACAAGTCTCCACATGACAAACTGTCAGAAGACTCCCAAAGTGACACAGAGAAAGGATGCAGGTGGGATTCAGAGATCTGGAGTATTTTGAAAAGGCAGCACATGATTAGTTATTAACCTTGCTTTTGTCCATTATGTGCTGACTTATGTCAACCCTAATAAGGTTTCCAATGAGTGTGAGATATTTAAGGAATGTTTTTATCAGTGCCACCTCCCAATGAATGGATTTGAATCCAGATCTTTGGAGTTATAGTCCATCATTACGCTACCCACCACACCACATTACACTACACTAACTCTGAACTCTTGGGTGTTTATTGCCAGGGAGATGAAGAGAGATGGTTGTGGAATTTTTGCCACAGATGTCAAAATGAAATGGTTGGCCATAGGAACTATTTACCATAAATTTCAGGAAAAGGGTGCTCATCCACCTCAAGTAGCAAAATGTGTTGGGATGGCCCAGCCAGCAGAATGAAGGCTGTTGAGACAGCGGTGGAAGCCCTTGTCTACCATTTGGTAGCTGGGAGGTACTGGAGCTGCAGCACGTTTTAATGTGGATTCTAAAGGCGCTATCTGCTGTGTAGAACTCCTATTTTGGGAAGAGGATTTGGCATCTGTAAAGTTCAGACTAAAACGCAGAAGGGACTAATCCCTCTTGTGAAATCAGAATTACCAGCCTATACAGTGAGACAGCTCTATCTTTTACAAATGCTTTAGGACAACTGACAAAGCTGACCTTTTCTGATTATATAATCCATCTGAATTGACCTATTCTACTTTGCTCCCTGTTTTTTTCCAGATGTTTTTCTCCACACATTGGAAATTCTCCACATTAGCAATAGTGGGATTGTCTTTACTGAATAAAAATAAAACTCAATGGAATGCCCCCCCCCCATTTTAGAGAGAGAGAAAAAAGAAATAGCAAGATGCATTTGTGTGTGTGTGTGATAAGGTTTAAGTGCTTATTGATGGGAAAGCAAGACTAGCAGTATTTATTAATCACTTGCTGTCAAGATGATTCTGATTTATGGCAATCCTTTCCAGGGTTTTCTAGGTAGAGAGTACTCTGGAGTGATTTGCCATTCTTTTCTTCTAAGGATGCTCTGGGACTGCGCAGCTTGCCCAAGGCCACACAGGCTGGCTCTTCTCCCAGAAGGCACAATGGCGAATGGAACTGGGCTATCCATCCAACTTATTAATCACAATAGCTATATGTTATCAGAAGTATCAGAGGCATTATGTCTCTTTAAGCCAAGCGCTGGGAAACACAAGTGGGAGGGCATTTGTATTAATGTCCCACTTGTTTACTTTTCCACAGGCATCTGGTTGTCCACATTGGGAACAGAATGATGGATTTGATTAGGCTTGTGCTCAGATCCAACATGGCTCCTTTTATAGCCTTAACAAGATTTTAAGCAGGATTTAAAGAGCTTTACATACAAATGTCTAGCTCACAGTAAGATGGCAAACACAGATGTTTATATTAAAACCTGACTTGCCATTTCTGAATTGTAGAGAACACAAATCTGTTCTTTCAAAATGTTTGCCTTTTTCAAAAGCATATCCTTCACTTGGCCCACAAAATTTCCATCTCAAATTCAATAGCACAGAGAAATGTGCTGAGATGCACTGCCGTAGGCTTTCCTGATGCAAAGTTGTGTGCTTCTACAGAGGAACGCCCTCCTTTTGATGAGGTAGACCACAGTGCTGGCGAAGGTCATTTGTGGCTTTGGAGAGTGTGGCAATTTACCCAATTTAAGAAGAAAAAGGAACACATTCTGGATCCTTAAACTGAACAAGAGATTAGCTGTTTCAATACATGGCTTCCAGTAAAAGTAGGGGCATCTTGATATTCCTGTCACAAACTATCAATGGAATGAGAACATATTTCTTCCCCTTTAGACAGTATTACAAATACATTCCCGGTTTCTGCAAACCACACCAGCTGAACTCATGATGTCTGTTAAGAATTATATTCACACTATAAAACAAACCAATTTTTTTTAAAAAAGAGTCTGCCATTAACTTTATTTACTGTCTAAGAACAATTTGTACTCAGCCTCATCCAGGTTTTATAGGAGAAACTGGTCTGACATAAAGCACAGTGACAGTCTATGGAAGCAGAGGCATCCTCATAACTAATTTATACAATCCCAAAATGATTTCCTAATGCATAGCCATCTGCCGCTTGACCACTGTGTGAACAAACGACGCCATTACAAGAATAGCTAGCTATGGATGTAGCTGTGTAGCTCACTGGGCACAATCTGAATAGTATAAATAATTCGCTTGGAGATGAAGGATTCTTGAAGAGGGAGTGCAATGGTTCCCCATGGACACACCACTAGAAAGTGATTCCTTTCTTGAAAATCATCAAATCCCCTTGGCTGAAAGATTGACCAAAAGTCTGATCAGAAGCAAGGTTTAACAAACTCAGAGTTGGAGTTGTAGGCTTCATAATCTTTTGCACTGCTTGAGTGGCTCTTAGAGGACACACTGTGCGAAAGAAGTTTCTATCCAAAGAGCTGCCCAGTCAAGGCTCACTAAAGAATAAAGAATGCTAAGAAGGGATAGAAGACATGCTGAAGTTGCTCATTCCTAGCATGGGAACAGCACAGTGCCTGAGGAGAGGGGTCACATCGCCTGCATTATGCTGCTGTTGTAATGTGTTGTCAAGTTGTGCCCAGCTTTCCTCATTTAGGTTCATAGCTATCTCTATTAGTGTCTTCCCTTTCAGAGACTATTTTGGAATAATTTTATTCTCCTTTATGAAATTATGGGCCTGCCCATACTGGCATATAGTATACGGGTTACTGAAGGCACGATTTGGATCAATAAAAAGACCTCACCTACAAGTAAGCAGCATCTACTTAGAATGATCTAGTCTTCCCTTTTAAAAGGGGTTGCACATCTTTCTGGCCCAGAGGTAGGGCATGCATTCTTTTTGGCACGATCATTGTTTAGCAGCCTCCAGCAGATTCACCTTCCAACTGCCATTGTGTGTGAGAGAGAGGATGGAGAATGAGGGAAGGGAAGCAGGGTGGGGGAAGGGAGAAAATGGAATGGCACCGACAGAGGAAGAGAGGAGTAATGCAACTTATGATGATGATTTCCCTTGCCCTGACCCTCCACAGATGATCAGAGGAAGTCCCTAATTGATAGCTGACCAGACTACAAGGGGTTGTTTGCTGTTTGGATGGGAAGAGCATGACAAATGGCACATCGCTCCCCCCCCCCCCCCGCAACCTCAACAAACCCTTTGTCCTGTGATCCACTCACAACCAAAATGGTCAGTCTGGACAGGCCCTATCTCAACGGATTAGAAATCATAGTATGAGTCTCTAGACACCAAAATGCCCTTCATATTTAGCTATACTCCATTACAAACATTTAATAGGATAACATGAATGCGTAGATGTCTTGAATTGACCCCATGGCTTTGTTGCAGCAAAAACAGAAAGGAGTTTTGTGGCACTTGGAAGACTAGTGAGTTTTATACCCTTTTGCAGAGTGTAGCCCACTTCCTCAGAGACATATCAGTGTGTGCAGATGCTGTCCATATTAAGAAGCAGGCTACAGGCTACAGAAGCTTATGGCAAATAAAATGCTAGTCTTTCAGGTGCCACAAGATCCCTTCTTGATGTATATAAGCGAGGACCATTTCAGGTACCCTGTCCTACCTACAATCATTTGGTCATCTCCTGCAGAGAAGCCTTGTGCCTTCAGTTCTACATTCCTGCTGTATATTTAAATGGTTCCTTCTGCAACACAGAAAACCAAAGAAACCTCCGTGCAGTTACAGCCCTATATTTTCTTGCGCTTGTATTCATTGGATAGGAGGAAGGTTTAATGTCTTTCTGCTTCTCAAGAGCAGAAATTATTATTCTTGGTAACTGAAGTAATTTGAAAGAAGTGTGGATGAAGCAGAGTCCAGAGCCAGGCCAAGATCTCAATGCAAGTAGTGATGGATGAGAAGAAGGTTTTGTGTGCAGGAAGTGCCTTTGAAGCCAGATACTCATCTCCACTGGTTCCGAGAAGCTTTTAGGGATTAAAAACCCCAAAATCTCACAGCCAGCATATAGGAAGTTTTAGGTCAAAAAGTTAATTCTTTTTCAAGCTCTGGATGGAGAAGGTCAAGAAATGCCAGGGTAGTCACCTTTCAGTCTCCGTATATTTGGCAGCATCTCATGGACTGGTGAGGAAACAGAAGTTATATTTAATTAATTTCACATTGGGTTACTGTAAATATTTGGAGCTATTCTTCATTTAATGTTTTCCTAGGGCTTGGAAAACTCCACCTTTCCACAATGCTATTCTATGGAACCTATGAGACCATAGGAGGGTTTTCCAACCAAGGCAATATATAAGCAAACACAGAAAGGTTTTTTGCCCCTGAGAGAGAAATGAAACACCAAAGTCACAATGAATAGCCTCTCTCATGTGACCCTTACTTTAATACATTCTTTGAACTTTTAATTATTGTTATGTCTGACATACTTTGGACACAGGATGTCCTCCCACCCAATTTAAAGTGACGGATGCAATATTTTGTTACTTAGTATAGGTCCAGATGGCTGTATGGAAGGCCAAACATAACAGTCTCACTTTTAGGGGAAAGGCATACAGGAAATTGCCCTCGATGAAGGTATCATCACCAGGATTTTAGCACAACTCAACTTAAATACTTTAAAAATTTGTAATTAAGAACGCACACACTCCATACATACACAGTTTGACCCAATCAGTCAACTTAGTTTATACTATTCCACCAAGGCAGTATTGAACTCTTGGCATGGGATAACAGGAAAGCACAATGTTCTTAAAAACAACACAGTCAATCTCACATGCTGATGGGGTTTTGGAGATTGGGTTTCTCAGTCTGTAATTTCGTCCCCCTGGTGCCATATGGCAAACCACTCTAGTAAAGTGTGGTGCAGCATGGCTTTTGGCTGTCAAGGAAGGAAGGAAGGAAGGATCCATGTTGGATTTTACCTCACCAGAAGGTCGGCTCAAGCCTGAGTCTTCTATTTTTGTCTGTTGATTTATAGCACCACAATTGGTCTGTTTTGGCTTCGTTTCTCATCATCAGCAGTTCACTGGTATTTGCTGGATAGTCTCCAGGTATGGTATTTTGACTCAGTTTTAATCTAGCCCTCAATCCCCCCTCTTTTTGTTGTACAATTATGATGGCCATTTGAAGTGAATATTTTAAGTCATGCACATGCATCCCATAGGTGATATCCCAGAGAAGACAATAGTACATCTAGACAATACATCAAAACAAAGAAATTACATTAATAATAAATATGTGTCTATTTTTACTTCAATTATAACATTCATTTCATTTCCATGTGAAAGAACAAGAGAATCATAATTGTTCAGCTGAGGCACAACCAAGTACAATATTGTCAGGTTTCCAGGCATCCACTAAACTCTCTTGGGTAACTGTATGCTTTTCCATGTGCACAGCCAGGGAAACCTAGCCACAATCTCAACGCAAGTAGCAATGGAAAAGAAGACAGTTTTGTGTGCCGGTTGCTCATCTCTGCTGGTTCACAGAAGGAACAAGACTTACTGCCTAAGTATGAGTGTGTTTGTATGTGTGTTGTGCCCTCTGGGAATGGATGGGATGGGTGTCTTGCCCTGCTTCTGTGATGATGTTACAAGGACCTTCTCTTTGGGATGAAGGCTTAACCCTGAAATCTCAAAGAATGGCAGGTTCCTGGCCTGCCAACACTAACCAGCAAGTTTTTCCTTGTTTCAACTGACACATGTTCAGCACGAAGAATCCATTGTCACAAAAAAAAGTATGAGGGATAAAGCACACGCTCAGAGGTTTTAATTTAAAGTATTTATATTGAATAAATAAGTATCCAAACTTAAGTTGGTTTGCTATGAATGAAAATTTGATTTTAATATAAACTGCAGGAAGAAAGTGAGAGGTATATTATATTATTTTTTGATATTTAATAGCAAAATAAAACATTGGATGCTTGTCAAAAATGAAAACTTAGCTAAGACTCCAATCTTAAATTACAGGAAAATAAGGGCTAAGGAATACACAGGAATTTAATGCTCAGTAAAAATGCTTGAGATTAAGCTTCAAGTGAGGCAACAATCTGTGGCAAGCACTGTGATGGTTTAGACATTTCGAATTGCATTCCCAGTGTACACTGCTCACAATCCTTCTGAGGACAATTCCTGCATTTCCCCCAGTTGCTTGGTTAGACTCCCAAAACTGATAGAGCAGCGTGTCCATAATCAAGAAAAAAATTGGTCATTTGATGATATATATAAACCAGAATGTAATAGGAAAGTGTCTGGTGTAAGTGCTCAAAATAGCCCATGCAGCGTCCTTTTGTTTTCACACATTTTTGACGCACAGAGACACAGAATTTCCATTTAAAAAATTCTTAGTGGGTGAGTAAAAGTCTGCAAATGTTACAACCCTTTCAGGAAGAGCTCAGCAGGAAGGGTCTCTTGCCAGATGCTCAATTAGGACCACATGGATGGGGAAGAAAAAGGAAGCCTATATGCGCAGCATTGGCAGCCCTTTTAGCACATTGTGGTTGGCTTTTCATGCTCAGTTATTTGAAGGTTTTAAAAATTTGCTATCTTTTCAAAAGTTTCTTAGTTCAGAACTCTAAAGCAATTTCTCCCTCCCTCCTGCATAACACTATAGATCTTTCTGCAAAGGCAGGATTCTTGTACCTTATACGAGTGGTAGCAAGAATTGTATGTTCTGTGAAGCTCAGGTCCATTTGACCTGCCATCATTCATTGTGGCAGCTCATGATCGGAGTGGCGGGGGAGGAGCACCTAGGAACATTGAGGTACACATGGAACCTGCATATTTCAAAGCAGCAATTGTTGGGAAAATTACAGTCATGCATGAAACCCAACTCTGGGTTTTCAGTGGAAGGAGAGAGCTTCCACAAACTGTCCTTGGCATGAATCACTTAGCAAAGTTCTTTTTCCCACCTCTGATTCCTCCTCCACATCATCATCATCATATTTATTCCTTTGCCTTCTTTGCACAGTAAACTACGTTCAGAGTTGCTGCTAACAACATCCACTCTTTTAAAATAACATAGCAACATTCCAAGATTTTTCACTAACAGTTAAAAAACGTAATATTTAAACAGTCAAACAAATATTAACTGGCTTAAAAAAAACAATCTTATTGACAAATACTACACCACCATTAAACAATCTGCTGATCATTCATACTGTGGTATGACAACTGAAATGTTTACAAAGCCAATCTCTGGCACGAGTTATTGTTTTGTAATGGTTAGGGCTGCAGCACTGCACATGGAAATGACAAATGTTGACCCACCAGATGTTTTGAACTCCAGCTCTCACAAGCCTCAGACAGTGGCAATGTATTGTGGAAACTTGTTTAAAATATCTAGAGGGCCCAAGGTTCCCAACCATTGCTAGAGACACTTGCATATAATTGTAAATTCTGCTAAACTTTGTACTGGATTGAGGCATAATACCATTACTGTTATATATTTCTGTCTAGCATGTTGCGTATACATTCACTATGTGGAACTTGATGCTGGAGAGCATGGAACTTCTACATTTCCTTTTCCTTTCTAGCTGTCATCACTATTGCTGTGTAAGCAAGAGCAAGAGTGAAAGGAAGCTAAGAAGAAATGAAAACAAGCAAATAAGAAAGCACTTCCTTGTGATCATGAACCATTCAGTTCCTCTAATGAAGTACCACGGCATGAAAGGATCATTTTAAATAATGCCATGAGCCAGTAGACTTTAACAAATGATGGGGTAACTGGGAATTGAATAGATATAAGGAGGTTTTTTAGATGAAGAGATGGGGAAATGTAAGCATACGCTTAACTCATTCATCAAAATAAGGAGGACTTTAAATTGTTTAGAAAGGAGGGATCATTTCCATTGGCCCAGTTAGCTCAATATTGTTCCTCAATGATCACATTAAGTGATTCACTACTTGGTTCTCGTGGCCAAAATATAATGTGCACTATTTTCATTCTTAAGAATAAAAATAAGAACTGAGTTGTCCTGAGATCCAGGGTACTACCAAGTGATGGGCACTGGGGGTTTACAGTGGCACAGTGTGGGTTCAAAGTGTTCATTCACATTAAAATTGATTGTGTTAGTTTGTCAACTGTGATCATGAATGGTGACATTAATAAGAATTCCTGTCAAAGCAATTTAAAAGCCCATGCTGTATTTTGTAGAGGACAGAGGGGAGTTAAGAGGTTAACAGTGTGATCATCTGCATGTCTATTCAGAGACTCTGAGCTCAGAGAAATTCCTTCCTAGGAAACATTCTGAAAAAATGATTACTAGGTCAATTTCATGAATTTCTGGTCAAATCATTGTTTTTCTTCAGCTGTAATGAAACCTAGTAAAGCATTGCATTGAAAGGGTTGTGTTGAAGTTAAAATTATATCAAGATACAATCCAGACTAACCTGCTGTTTGTATTCTCATACCGTAAACATAATTCTTTTATAATTTATACCTGCTTAATGTATCAGATTAATAAAGTATAGAGAACGGCTCTTGCCAGTCATAAGACATGACCAAGTTTAGAAGATACAGCTGAGGTGACTTGAAGGAAAATACATTAATCTATGAAGAAGAATGTCAGACAAACAATGGAATGTAAATATTGTATACCGTGTTTTGTGAATGTTGTATTCCAATGGCTGACCTCATACATCATTCTCAGGGTCAAAACTCAACCTGCATTTGTTAACTCAAGATGCTGAATTGTTTTGAAGTTTCAAAATCAAGGCTCCAATCCTAAAACCAATTATCTGTGAGTCAAGCCCATTGAACCTCACAATGTTTTTTTCTGATGAGACATGTATAGGATTGTGGTTTTCAATATCTGTAGAGGTTATTGAAGAAGTATGAATTAAGAAATAAGATATATTTTCCATAGTTTGCCCATAGTTATTTCCTGGATGTTCAGAGGCATTATCACACAATTTTATTGCTTTCAGGCAGAATATAAGTATGCTATTTAGTGTGGTGAAATTTTGCCCAGCTGCAGTCTCTATTCATGAAGGAAAGGTTTTTAGTAAATTTATCATTCATTTTAGTCAACAGAAGCAATTTTCGAAGAGGGGAACACATTCAGTACTAACTAGAGATGGGCATGACCCATGCTTCAGCAGTTCAGCCCAGTTTGGCACAGTGCCCACACAGGTCGCCCGCACTTCCCTCCCCCGCCTCCTTCACACATTTACCCACTCACGGGTGGCAGCATGCTTCCCTCCCCCACCTCCTCCAGTGGCCAGCCACTCACCACCAGCAGGGCACGCTGCCTTTCTCCATCTCTTCGGGCAGCTGCCCGCTCAGATTCAGAGCCGTGGGCTTCCCTGCTCCTCCTCCCCATCTGAGTAGGCAGCTGTTGGAGAAGATGGAGGAGGGAAGCACGCATGGAGATTCTTTTAACTTCTGGAAAAAGGATAGAACAGCACTAAGCCACCCTGTAGCTTCTCCATATTTGTTTTTATCAAATCCCAGGCAAGCTTTACATGCCTGTAAACTTTATTAAACTTCAAAATTTACTTAACACTGGAAAATATTAACCACAGTCATACCATTAAAAAGTGATCCTCTTGCCTGGACTTCAGTATATGTCCCTGGGTTGTTCCAAAGGAGATGGATGAGTCTCCAAGTGTCTCCAAGTGCATAACATTCTGTTACTGTGGGCTTCCTTACGCCATGGCCCAACTACCTTGATTTGACACAGAGACTGTGTTGATAACTTGACACCATGGGACGTTAGGGAAGGGGCAGTCTTAAACAAATCTTGGCAAAGTTCCTTCACCCCTCTCCTAGAACTCCCAGAATCCCACAGATAGCATGGGTGGGAGGTTTGGGGAGTTGCAGCCCAAATAAGTAACTTTGCCAAGTGTGTTCTCGAAGGCCAAGCTTTGCCAAGCTTTGTCCAAGCCTCTTTCCTCTCCAGTATCTTACTGTGTTTCAGACCACAGTGGCTGGGATCTCTGAGAGTTGAAGTAAAAAAAAAAAAAGATTTCCCCCCCAATGAGCTCTTGTCTGAGATTAGGGACTTCAATGTGGGGATTCAGATCTCAAGGCTCAACATTGTAAAAGCAACACCACAAATTCCAAAAGTGATTAATACTGTACAGCTTTAGTAAATACTACTACTACTATTGCTGCTGCTACTGCTACTGCTACTACTACTACTACTACTCTTCATCATTGTCGTCATCCTAGAACTGCTGATCTGGACCCTGCGGATCATTGAGTCCAGCCCCAGTCAAAGAGGCACAGTGAGAAATCAAACTACCAGCCTCTGTCTTTGCAGCCAGATGCCTAAACCACTGAGCTATCCAGCAGTTCCTTTTATAGTATAATTATATTGTATAATTATACTTAATATAGTTATATTGTATAATTATACTAGTATTAATTGGTATAATTAGCATAATTATATTGATTTTAGCATAAAATAATATATTTAGTATAAATAAATTAAATAAATTAGTTCATATTAGCATAATTATATTGATTTTACACATGGTTAAAGTCAGACATGATTGTCTTACAAAGAAATAAAATTTATTGTAGAACGTGTAGGACATAAATTTGTCTTTGCTTTTATGTGTTGATTTCCACCACAAAGAGTACTCTAAAAATGACTTGCATCCCCCAACATGACACATGCTAGCTGATATAATAATGTACAGCATCATAACATTGCTTTAGATGGTGTCCAGAATTCTCAATGAAGTGAAAAACTGCATTCCATATGTTCTCTAGTTGAGAAAAGAGAGGTTGTGATGGAACTCTGACCAACTTTACCTGGTAACAACAGAAATAAGCTGATTGGCAGAAAGAATGTAGGAGGAGAGCCAATCAAGAAGAGCCTGCAGGATATAAAAGGGAGATCAGAAGGAGGGTATAGAGAGTTAAATTGGTTCCTAAGGCGAGAGGTTGGATTTTAGAGCGGGCTATAAAAAGAGAGATAAATTATATTGTACGAAAGGAAGTCATGTTTAAGAGTGGGCTATAACTAGTGAAAGAAATACTTTGTATCAGGAAGAGGGAGGTTGAATGTGTGAAAGCTAGCATGTATGTCAATGTAAACTTAAGTTGAAATCTGTGTAGTTTCACCAGTTGTTATGTTTCAATAAAGATCATATTTTTGTGTTTCAAGCTTAAAACCACTTGTGCTCCTATATTGTGGTCTTAAAGCAAGTCTATTGAAAGTAAGGGCAGTTTAAATGTGATTCACTGGACAGAGGTGGTCACAGAAGTGAATGGAGATGTCATATACATTATTTTCTCAGCCACTCAGTGTTGTCGCACTACATTCTGAGAATCAAAAATCTTGTGTGAGAAAAATAAAAACACTCTACTCTTAAACTTACATGCCAAATTAGTATGCACGTGACTGTTAAAATTTGCTTCCTCCAAATTAAATGTAAATAAATTCAATTTTTGGGCTCAGTAACAGGTTTGATGTTTGAACTGCAGCTTGAAGGTAACTAATTGTAACTATTTATCTAGAAGAAATTACTTTTTGGGTTAGCAAGAGCAGAACGAAGAGTGCAATCAGACGAGTATTTGTCCTGTTGTTTGCTCCAGGTTGGAGTTCACTAGTTCACTCCTTTTACCATTGACCGCGTTATGTACATGCTGTCACGAACCAGCGCACTCCTAATTTATGCCTACCTGCACCTTCTGGAGTCCCTTTCAGGTGGTACTTCCCCCCCCCTTTTTGGTGTGAGTAGGATCACTCTGTTTTGGTTCAGTTTCAGTGTATGTGATCTGGGGACTGAACCAAAGTGGCTGAGTGGCTGAAAACCAGAAGAAAATAAACAAATAAGAAACCCACCTCCTGTCTTCTCCTTTTCCTCCATTCTTTGCCTAAGCATCTGAATGATCTTGAGCAATGAGAAGCTTTCTTTCTGCTCACCGGTGAAAGGGAAGGGAGGCAAAGCTTTCCTTGCCTGGATCAGTACAGACTGTGCTAAACAGAGTCACTTCAAGTGCGGTTTGGTCAATCCTTGGACGTGAATGCAAGGATTACCCCAAATGACATACCTGTTTAGCATGATCTTCTAGACCTGTCCAGGCTGGGATAATTTGACTGTCCAGTCACACCCTAAGATGCATTTAAGATGAAGTATAAGGAATAATTTCAAAGTTATTTATTTATTTATTTATTCATTCATTCATTCATTCATTCATTCATTTGATTTTTATTACGTTCCCATTAATGCTGAGGCACTACTCTGGATGGTTACAACAAATAACCACCCAGAGTAACACTCAGCTTCAGGCACATTTGGATGAAACAAATGCCCTGGATCCATTCCAGTCGGGCTTCAGGCCGCGCCATGGTACAGAAACGGCATTGGTCGCCCTGTATGATGACCTATTGAGGGAGGCCGACAGGGGTAAAATGTCTCTGTTGGTCCTCCTCGATATCTCAGCTGCCTTTGATACCGTCGACCACGGTATCCTCCTGAGGAGGCTCTCCGAGTTGGGAATTGGTGGCCTGGCGCTTGCCTGGCTCCGATCCTTCTTGGAGGACCGTCCTCAGAGAGTACAGCTTGGGGAGAGGGTTTCGGCCCCGTGGAGCCTCAATTGTGGGGTTCCGCAGGGCTCGATAATCTCCCCAATGCTGTTTAATATCTATATGAGGCCGCTGGGTGGGGTCATCAGGGGGTGTGGAGCATCGTGCCATCAGTACGCTGATGACACACAGCTCTACATCTCCTTTTCACCAACTGCAGAGGATGCCGTTCTGTCCCTTCAGCGCTGCTTGGAGGCTGTACTGCAATGGATGCAGGAAAATGGGTTGAGGTTGAACCCGGACAAGACGGAGGTCCTGAGGGTGGGTGGCCCCACCATCAGCGGTTTGGGAAACTCCCTCTCATTTGGGGGGGTGACTCTTACTGCGAAGAGTGAGGTTCGCAGCTTGGGGATACATCTGGACCCGGCGCTCACCATGGAAACACAGGTGGCGTCAGTGGTCCGTTCCGCCTATTTTCATCTTTGGCGGATTGCCCAGCTGCGTCCCTATCTTGATGTTGGGGCGCTTACCACTTTGGTACATACGCTTGTAATCTCGAGATTAGACCACTGTAATGCGCTCTACGTGGGGCTACCTTTGAGGTTGATGCGGAAGCTCCAAATGGTGCAGAATGCGGTGGCCAGACTTCTTAGTGGGGTGAGAAAATACCATCATATCTCTCCTACTCTGGCCGCTTTACATTGGCTGCCCATTCGGTTCCGCGTTGACTTCAAAGTTTTAATGATTACGTCGGGTCCATAAAGCCCTAAACGGTTTAGGGCCTCGATATCTGGCGGAACGCCTATTCCCACCGAAATCTACCCGTATCACTCGAGCGAGCCAGGAGGTGAGGTTGAGGAGCCTAACGCCGAGAGAGGCCCAGAAGGAAAAAACAAGAAACCGGGCCTTCTCGGCGGTGGCTCCTCGCCTCTGGAATAAGCTCCCTCCTGAGATTCGTATGGCCCCTTCGCTGGGCATTTTTAAGACCCAACTAAAAACTTGGATGTTTAAGCAGGCCTTCCCTCCAGTCACTATTTGATTTTTCTTTTTCTTTTTCTTTCCTTTTTTCCATCTTGAATAATTGATTTTGATGTTATATATTGATTTTATATTGATTTTATATTTAAATTGTTTTGTTTTTAAATGTTGTTAGCCGCCCAGAGTGGTCATCTGACCAATTGGGCGGGATATAAATACAATAAAAGTAAAGTAAAATGTAATACAAAAGAAAAAATAAAGATAAAAGCATTAAATGCAGTTTGCAAATAACCCTTAAAAACAGATGGTGTGGGCCAATCATATAAAACTCAGAGCAGACAGAAGGGGGGGGGTAATCAGCTAGGGTTGATGTGGAAAGCCTCCCTGAAAAACCATGTCTTAAGTTGCCTCCTAAATACCAACAGGGAGGGAGCTACGCAGAGCTCCTCTGGACGCTGGTTCCATAAGGTTGGAGCCACGGCAAAGAAGACTCTACCTCTTGTAGAAGATTTATGAGCCTCCCTTGGGGTGGCCACCTGGAGGAGCCTCGACTGAGATGATCTTGTGGGTCAGGCAGATGACATTAAGGAAAGACACTCTGACAGATAACATGGGCCCAACCCCATGTTTTTAAGGTACTGAACAGTTTTCTAGTTACGTTCAAGAGTTAGTTTTAAAAGGCATTTTATGCTATTCAAAAGGCCAAGTATTTTTTTATTCTGTATTTTATATATATACACTTTCAAAGTTTGGTATTACAACTGGTAAGCAGAAGGATCCAAAAATATTTTTCTTCATGTTTTATTCCACTGGCAATGATTACACAATCCACTGATAACACCTAACACAACAGACTGATTTGGTGAATGGACCAACAGTAAAAACAACCTGCCTGCTGCAGAACTATGAGTATCATAGCAAATGCCTTTTAAAAAGTAACATTCCAAGCTGCAGTACAATAGAATCTTGTGAAAACCTTGAGTGTGGGGAAACCCATCAAAACAATCTGAGGACTGAGCATGCTCAGTGTGTCCACACAATGCTGACTGACTCTTTGCTGGAGGCAATAACAGCACCTGATAGGGCAACGGAGCGGAAGATCCTAAGAAGGGCATAGCAGGCCAACTGGAACCCTATACAGGATCATTCCCCAAAGTACCATTTTTTTGCTTCTTTGCCCCCTTTCCCTTGAGGCTTGCTCCCCATATAAACAATCCAAAGGCAGAGGAAGATAATGTTTCCTCCTGCACTACTGGTGTTCTTTTATACATATAAAGCCAGTAAATGAAAAGAATTCCTGGATCAGCAGAAGTCTGTTTCTCTTTCCAAAGAGTAGCCATTATGACACTCCAGGTCATGACAGAAATTCTGAACAGCAAAGCCACCATCTTCAGAAGATATATGGAAGTTATACAGGATCCAGATCAGTGAGTTGTGATGCAAGTAAAAGGCTCCTTAAGTATTTCAGTGCTTTTGTGGCTGTCTGAATTCCTGTGGACAGGAGACAGAGAACAGCCTCTTGGTCTTATGCACACAACTACTGTATGTTGTGGTTTGTGAAGGATGGCCAGTAGTTTAGAGTGCATTAAAAACTACCTTCTCAAGATACATTCTTAAACACCTCAGATCCCTATGAAATATATGTTTGTGCTCTTTTGGCACCTTGGCGCTACAGAGCAAAGCAACAGCTGCCTCTCTTTTAGCTCAGATTTCTAAAATGTTCAGCATCTCGCTTTCCTTTTTGTCAAAATCCTCCACCGCAGACTGGGCTGACATTTTGAAAAGCAGCAACCCTTCTGGTAAATTGCAGCCAACCCTAATGACACATCACCAACCGGCAAAGGTGTGAGGGAACCTCACTGACGCACTACTTGTAAATGCACAGAACTGTAGCCTATTGAACGTTGATTCAAGACAGCTGTGGCCCTGGCCTGATGTGGGAGATCAAAGCTAGAATATAGCTGCCTTCAAAGCAGTCAAGAACAGACAGCAACCGACCTCTGTTTTGCTTCCTTGTAGAACAAAACAATTTGCAAGCACCATCAGAAATAAGAAAAATAGCTGTTAGGGATATTTTGGAGATCGCTCATTCATAGGATCACCATAAGTCAGAGGCGACTTGATGGCACATAACAACAACGGTATGTAATGAGAGGCAAAATAAATAAATAAATAAATAAATAAAAAATCCAATATAGAGACAGCCTTGATTGCTTCCTCTGCCATGGACCTCTTCGAAAGAACAAGTGCTTATAAGAATGTTCTTGTCATTATGAGCCATTAAATTGCTTTCAACTTATGACAAGAATGCAGATGTTCAAGGAGTGGTTTATCATTGCCAGCCAGTCCCCCAATGAGTTTTCATAGCTGAGCAGGGATTAGAGCCCAAGCTTCCTGTATCCTACTGTGACATTCCATCCACTACAGCACACTGTACATTCCTGGTACTTATGTTAGCAGAGCGCAGCAAGTTAGTGCCTAGCTTATGGCTACTAAGAATGAGCAACTTCTCCAAAAAACAGTAATCAGGTACAAGGAGAAAACTGAGGTTTATGGTTACAGGAAATCGATTCAAGGAAAGCAGTGCTAAGCTTGGTTGCAGAAGCCCTTGATGCTGCCTTCTGGACAGAGGAATGTGCCAGTAGCCATTATGGAGGAGAAATCATGTGGTAACAACTAATCTAATTTCCAGAATGTAGAAGTAAAGCCTGAATATAGGAATCTGCTTATCAATAAGAGATCATTAGAAAAGACAAGAAAAGGCAAGAAAGATGCTTGAGTCCACCTGCTTATCTGTCCTTCATGCCCACCTCATGGTTTGAGCTTATTTGTTACAAGTATTAGTACCTTACCGTCTGGCAGTGCTGCCAACAGAGAAGACCGAGGCCAAGATCCAGTGCTGTTGTTCCACTGATGATGTTCCGTGGATATAAGCAGTTTCATGAATGAAACTGGGAGAGGGGACACTCTCAAAATCACGTTCTTAGACTTGGTAGGTTTTAGGGTGACCAGGAGGTCCACCACAAGAAGACAAAAGAAAAGGTCCGATTAGCAGATGTATGCAAGCCTAACATTTGATTGTGATCTAAGGCACAACAAAAATGAAATTTTATGGATTGCACTGATGTGCTGTGAAACAGTAAAATGGTGAGATCACAATTCAACTGCCCTCATCTAAACTTGCATTTCTGGGAGAGGATTGTTTGTGATTGTGCCATTCAGCACAATGAGCAATGGCTGTATCTTACTTCTGTCACTTTCTTCCTCACCATCACCTACTTACTTTTATCTACAAAAATTGGGAAGACACTGACCTACCTCGCATATTTTCCCCAGGGGCAAATGCAAAAGAAAGCAAATGTATTTTGGTTTTGAAATGCTGTATAAAATGAAACAAAGGGGTGACAGCAACCGCCCTGGGGCAACAAGAACCCCATGGTGCAGTGGTTAAACTGCAGTACTGTAGTCAAACCTCTGCTCATGACCTGAGCTCGATCCCATTGCTGGGGGCAAAGTGTTGTTTGCATAATTAGGCTTTAAACTGTCCAGAGCGTGCTTTAGCACTATGGGGCAGTATATAAGCTGAAACAACAACAACAGCAGTCCTGAAAATTGACATTACATTTAAAAAAAAACAGAGAAAATGATTGGCATTCTGGGTTACTTCCTTGCCTGCTGGCTATTTCTCTGTTATTATTGTTGCTATTGTTGAAATGGAAATGTTAGAGAATGTCCCCAAACCACATGGCATATCTGAATATACCAATACTATACGGTTATCTCAGTTTGATACAACATTAACTACCACGTTGACATCTGGGGAATCCTGGCATTTGTAGTTTCGTAAGGCTTAACCCCGCTCCAACCTCTTATGGAATCCTGGCATTTGTACTTTGATGAGCTATTCTAGAATTCTCTGCAAGAGAGCTCTGATGCACTTCCCAAAACTATGACGAAGAATTCTACGGATGTCATGAAATTACAAACACCGGACAGGATGGAGCAATGGCAATGTGGCAGTGCTGCTGGCTATCCTCTCACCCTGGTGGCCACTTCTTATTTCCCTGGGTCATAGACCCCTATCTATTCTCTGCTTCAAAACCATCACAGGACTGCTCATGAAAGAAAGGAACACCGCCAGAAGAAATGGATTGTGTGCATTTCCCAGGTTTTATAGTAGGGCAACAAAAACCCACAGTTCTCAAACCAAATAGACTTGGAGTACAGCTACACTATTGAAATGAATCAGGAGCTGGATTGGGGGTTCTGAAGTCAGTTTAAAGAAGCATTGTTTTTGTGTCAGTGTGTGTGTCCTCTTGAGACAAATTTTATTCCAGTTGTAAGTTGTGTTGTATATTGGTCAAGGGAGCTACACGGGCTTTAAAATTGTTGATTTTTTAAGTGAATTGGCACCTTGGCATGTCAGCTTCCTATTTTTCCAGCACTGTTTTTTGCTGGTTTTTGTCCTTTTGTAGATAATTGTCTATCACTATTATAAATTTTCTTTTTGTAAATTTTACTTATTTTTAATATTTTTAAAAATTGTTTATGTGTTTCAAAGTGGCATGGTGCTAGGTTGATGTTACAGATTATATGTGTCTGTAAATTGTGTCCAAGTATTGGATACCAGAATCATAGGTTTCATATATATTCATATATATACAGTATATAACATAAAAGTTCAGACTGCAGGGAACCTTGCAGCTTGAAACCTATGATTCTGGTATCCAGTACTTGGACACAATTTACAGAGACCCAATTTTCTTTGACCCAGGCAAGCACACATGCCAAAATGATGGTTTTAAAATCATGATTGGAATCTGTTCAAAATAAACAGCCCCTTTGTGAGTGTTTAAAAAACCCTTGTTTTCCAACTACTACAACAACAAAAAATGTCATGTTTAGGTGTCTGTTGTGTAGGCAGATATTTTTGAATAGATTTCAAGCATGCTAAACTCGATGCAAAAACAGGAGTACTGTATTATGGTGTGTAGCTGAGCCCTTGGGCAAGAATTAACGTAAAAGAACACTTTATTGACAAAGCTGGAACAAGATAATGGGCTAAACAGAGTTAGATGTTCATAGTACTTAAAATGACTGTTACAAATATATCTGCTTCAAACTTCCCCTGAGCTTCTTCTTAGCTCATTCACCTTTATACCATACTCAAACTCCCTCAGATATCTTTCTCTCACTACGATGATGATTAAATTCTCACAAACATATTTCTGTGACTCAACCAACATTTGGACTAAACTTTCACTTGGCTTCTCCACTTTTCAATTCCCCCTTCATGGCACTCCATAGAGCCAGGGAGAGGAAAGACACTGAGGCAACATATTATAAGAGTTACAGTGGTATCAAACTGTAACAACCGTATATACTGCATACTCTGTTTCTGGACTTGAATTCCTGATTGAAATCTTCTGTGATATGTCCTGTGAAAAGACATATTACAGAAGACAGTATTAATGGGGAAGTTGTTTATATTATGAGTTTCAAGAATTCATAATTTGAGCTGTCACCCAGCAGGCCTGGGGATAGGTAATTACAGCATTGGTCTACTTTCTTTCAGAAACTAAGGGTCAGTGCTCCAAAGATACATTCTCACAATAATCTTCACTCAGGATGTCCTGACGTGCCCTATGCAACAGGAGGGTGTGACATATTGTAAATAATGCTAAATTGGATAATTGTTTCTTTTTCGATAGTTGTTGTGGGTTTCTCAGGCTGTTTGGCCGTGTTCTGGAGGTTTTTCTTACTAACGTTTCGTCAGTCTCTGTGGCCGACATCTTCAGAGGACAGGAGCTAGAATTCTGTCTGTGTTCTGGTGTAGCGTGTGGGATTGTTGAGTATTTGTAGCTGTGGGATCAGGTTTTTGTTCTTTTCAGGAGATTGGGTGTTTCCTGTGATCAGGGTGTTTTTTGTTATGGGTGTTTTGTTGTGATAAGGGGGGGGTGATCTGTCACTGTGATTGATGGGTGTTGTTGGCTAGTTTTCTTTTTCCTTTCTTCTACCTATTGTTAGTGAGTGACCTAGAGCAGAGGTCCCCAACCGCCGGTCCGTGACCCAAAAGTGGTCCGCGGCCTATCCAGGACCAGGCCGCGGACACAGATCTCCTACCCCCGTGTGCGTGCTCCCCTGCGCACGCGTGACATGTGCATGCGTGTTCCGCTCCCTGCAAGTGCGCTGTGCACATGCACGTGAGCGAGCTCCGCCCCCCTGTGGGCACGGCACACCCCCCCAACCGGTCCGCGGTTGGGAAAAGGTTGGGGACCACTGGCCCAGAGTATGCCATGCCAATGTACTGTGAGTCTTGAGTTTAAAGAGCTGGGAGAGATGTGCAGGGCAGGACCACAAAACGTCTGTGGCATCCTGGCTTCATCATGTGTAGTACATAAAAGAGGGGAAGAAAGGTAACCCCCAAAGAACAGAAAAGGTTTAAAAATACATAACTCAGATTCCACACCTGTCTTCAATGACTTGCATTGTGTTTTCCTTTGCTAAAATCTAAGCAACTCACAACAGATAGATTCAAATATATAAACACAAAATGAAAACATAACATGTAGAACCTATAGGTAGAGAATGAGAGGCAGGAATCTAGAGACAGGGGCCACAAAAAAGGCCTCAGGGGTGTGTGAATCCCTGGGGCTGACTTCACCTGCTCCAGTTTAGAGGGGCAGCAAGCAAAGGGAGTTTTGAAAAGTTGTATTGTGACATTGTATTGTTGCATAACAAATTAAGTTCATCTATGCTCTTACTGCAGGAGAGGAGTTAGGATTTGAAAGGAAAATATTAAGGCCGCATCAGAGTTAAAAGTATTTCGGGAAGGTAGCATTTAATATTAACTGAGAAAAGCATTGAATGTCCATTATACCATCAAAGAAGTCAATGTGAAAATACCAGTACCTCAGTAAAAACCAAAATTGCACAGTTTGGATTCCTGTAAATAGTGGTATATTTTTCCATATTGAAGAAATGAATGCCTGTAGCAACAGTGCCGTCTAGAGAGCAGTTCCATGAAGATCAGGGACTGTGAGAAGACAGACCTTGCCATCTAGCAAATAATATTAACAATCATGTTAGTAATAACAGGATTCCCCCTCCCCTGCAACACTTTTCTGGTCACTTTTTGTGACTAAGCTGAGAGAACAATTCTTTGTCCACATTTACTGGTCAGATTCCAGAGGACTAGAGTTTGGAAGGAAAAAAAAAACTACAGTTGCCAGAATCTACTAAGGAACACGGCAACAATTAATCATTGCCCATGGGAGTTATAGCTGGGTAGCTACTGTTCCATTGTCAAAACAGGAGGGCAGATATTACCTAAAAGCAGGGCATGGAAGATAAGAAACATCAGAAAAGAGGCCATTCTTTACCAAAAAAAGAACAAATTTTTCATTAAATGTGCATGTGCTAATTTAAAATAATATATGCAAATTAGACATAATTTTAGTGAAAGGAGAACATATGGCCACCCTAAGTTATAGTCTGAAAAATAACTTCCAAATTCTGCAGAAGATTTAGGCAGTGCAGGCCTCTAAGATGGTCTGCTTTGTAACATAAATTGAAGTCAAGCATGTCTGTTACAGTTCTGACAGGACACACATAGTTAGTGAAGACTGTCAACCAGTGAATGGAATCTAGAGTAAAATAATCCTGTTTGTGCCCACTTAAAACTGAAAGACTAATCATCTCTTTCCTTTCCTTTTCCAGAGCTACTCTCATAAGTGTTGAGAAATGTCTCTTTGCCCTCCCACCCCAGAATAATGAGGCGAGACGAAGGTTATGGGTAAACCAGTGCCACACTTTATTATATTAACCATATTAAGAACTTCAACATCCAATCAGAATAGGGGACCTGCAGTTGTGTGGAATCAGGTTTTTAACTGGGGTCTCACCAGACACGAAAATGGGCAAATCCCAAGCCCTGAGGTTGCGCTGTCCTGAAGACAGTGCAACCTTGGCTAGCCATGATTTGACTACTTGTGGGCCTCGAGTCCCCATTCAATTGGTGACCATTGGCCCATGAGTGGCCCCAGCACATCCCCCCCTCAAGCATTGTAATCTCACGATCCACAACATTGGGAGGTTGGATGAGCTATACCCCCTGTGATCACAAGGGGACTCACCAATCCAACTTTATTCCGCACTGCCTGCCAGTGTGACTGAATCAAGCACTGCCCGATTAATGGCCTACACACCTCTGCCAGTGTAGGATAGGTGAAAACCCCCTGCTACTACCGGCCAGTCAGGAAGCAGATCCACAATTCCTATCTGGTCCCTAACAGCGACCGGTAAAACTCACACTAGCATTGAGGGTCGGTGGGTGGGTTGCAAGCCTCAAAAGAGGTAGAGACTGGGAAGGAGTGTCCTTAAGTAGGACACTCCTTCTCCCTCCCTTCCCAGGTCACAGCAGTGAGATTACTCGTCTCGCACTATCCCAAAGAGGATCTGATCAGCGAAGGAAGCTCGCCGGTGGAGCGATTCATTGTCAGAGCAAGAGACTCTTCTCTTCTCCTTATCTTGCATTTAGTATGCTTTGTTTTCTGATTGGTCATTGGAAGTTGAACAGGGACTTATTCTGTAAGTCAGCTTGCTGAGATACCTACCTCTAAGGAAATCCTTATGTAGGAGGCAGAACACGTTAATCGCAGAAAGCACTCATCCGTCTTGACTTTCAAATACTTAAGAGTGAACATCAGTGTCACTGGCACTAATGGCATGCCAGTTATTTGCATGCCTCTATAATTAATTTATTCATTAAAAAAAAAGAGAGAAAAGTGATTCATGGCTAGGCAACATGTCCATAGAATTGCTGAGACTTATATATAAATCTTCTACGTCATCTTAGAATTCCTATGGATGTAGCTTTCCATAAAGCCGGGCACCTATACTGTGCTTACTCAATTGCCACAACAAGTGTGCTCTGTTTCGGCGGGGGGGGGGGAGATATAAGGGTGGGAACAGTCCCTGAGTGTACTTTGAAAGCTAATTGAATCAATTATTACATTAAAATTTCTGTAAAGCAGAGCACGCTCATTTCAAAATGGAAATGCCAGTGGCAGTCACCCTGGGACTAAAACTGTAATGATTCTTTCTGTAAACAATGGATCTGTGTTTTATTATGGAGCTTAGCAAAACCGTGTGATGACTCAGAAAAACACTTTAAGCGCAAACATTTATAATGGCACACAGCAATATTTCTGAAGTGACAATAAAAATAAGCTATATTAGATTTTTTTTTTGGGGGGGTGGGTTTCCAATATTAGAAAAAGGATCAAAGCCAAAAACGTTTGAGCCAAAAGCTTTCACAATTTAGACCAGTTCTCAAACAGTTTTTGAGATTGTTTTAGAGGATGCAGCTGCGCTGGTGTTGTTGTGGAGAGTTAACCAAGAGCCACAGGTTGCGGTCACCCATAACTAAGTGTAATGCAAAATACGTGAGTGGAAATCATGGTTCTTAATGGATAAAATAACAAAGTATGTACCGTACTCTTTGAGTCTGGGAACACTGTGTTTTCTGCCTTTTGAATTTGGCCTAGCAAGCACTGAAAAGGGATGCAGGATGTCTCATCATCTCCTGAGTGTGAATTGTGGTGTAGGGTTTGAAACCTCATGCTACAAAGATCATGCATTTCAGTGAAATTGGACTACAAGTACAGCCACTGCCACCACACAGAAACCTGCTGGTTTTTAAAGACACAAATAAAGGTTTGGATTCATTTCATATCTCATGCAGTCATCAAAAATGCTATTTCACTGCTTATTAGGACAGAATCCTTCATTTTCCACATGCCCCTCCCCCTTCAGCATCAGGACCTTGGAACAGAGTATTCAAGGCCAATGATCAGTAATAATAACAAATCTCAGGCAATTTTTAAAATATAAACAAGCAACATTGTTTCTGGGGAGGAATAGAAGGAAAGGACACACCTCATCCACATCAGAGGCAACCAAAAACTGCACACAATTTCTTCTTTCCCTCTCAAATTTACAATAAAACACCATCCATCTGAACAGAAATTTCAGAAATAGCTGGAGTGTTTTAAAGCATGATAAAGGGACAACTGCTCCCTGCAAATGGATTTGCCTGCTTACAAAGGCACTGGTACAGAGAAGTTGGCAATCCAGTGAAAAGTCACTTCTGTAGACTTCCAGAAAGTAACAGAAGGAACTGGTACATCCACTGAAATCTAGATTTTTTTAAAAAGTCCCAGGATGTAGAAAATATAATGTTCTTAATTTCAGTGTAAAATGCCTGATGCGTTTTGGCCTATCAGCATTCTTCAAGGGCAGTATGCATAAAAAGAATTATAATTGCAACTTTGTAACATACTGGGGACATCATATAAATAAATACATATATATATATATAATTCTACAGCATTGTATGTATTTATATGATGTTCCCAGTAAGTTATAATGTTGTAACTGGAATTCTGTTTATGCCATACAGCGCTTGGAGAAGGCTGATAGGCTGAAACACGTCAGGCATTTTACACTGAAATAAATAACATTATATTTTCTACATCCCGGGACTACAGCTCCCCATTTTTTCCACCTAGACTTCAATAGGACTTCAAAACTAGATGGCGTTTATGAAACAGCTCCCTGTAACCCTGAGGGGAGAAAAAAGTGTGCTGCTTTTTTGACTTGTTTTATGCAGGAGGACCTCTAGTCACTTCCTCTAATTGCTTCCATTTTGAAGGAACACTCCCCAGACAACTCCGGGGGAGAGTACAAAGGGGGAAGAGCTTAGGGGCTGCCCTGGAGGGGCCAAAGTAGCCTGAGGGCCACTCTTTGCCCACCTACAATTTAACGATATAGGCATTGTCCTCACAGAGGATCCGGTAATGTAATTTTGGGCTCTTTGAGCACACATGACCTGCCACTACCCCAAAGGAACATACCCTCAAGCCACATTTCCAAAATTTCTGACAAAACTTGGAAGTTAGAATGGTGAATTCTAGAAATAACAGATTCATTCATTCCTTGCAGAAGACATATCCCAGACAAACGTGCACATCAAAATACACAGTTTGTTATAATCTCAACACTAGGAACGAGGCAAAGTTATGACTGGAAAATTGACAAACTGAGGAAAACCAAAATTGACAGATGCATCCATCCCTAACTGAACTCAGGGCGGGTTCAGTTACTTCCCAGACACTCATACAAACACTCTCAGAGCACAATGGCTTCTTACAAATACATTTGAGTAAGACTTTGTACAGTGACAGCCCCTGCCACAGAATCTTTGGTGGGCTGTCAGTTGCCATGCTTGGATGACTGTTTATGCATTTCTGGTGTTTTGGAAAAGCTAAATCCTTTTGGCCTTTAGCTTAGTGTAATTTTATTTATGATTTACAGCGTGTTTTTCTGTCACTCTTTGGGAATGTGCAGATGAATGTAGTGAAATATAGCTCTTCTTTTTTCTCTTTCTCTCTCTCCTAATCTACATTCATTTCTTTTTTAAAAAATTGCCTCATGCTTCTTTGTCAAAAGAGAAGCAGAAAGTGGAGAAGATATTTTAACAACTGCCAGAGACAACAGACAGGATGGCATTTCTCGTCAGCAAGGAATAGCAACTCCACTGCACCCAAGGACCAGCTTAAAGAAAACCACAGGATGAGCTGTGTGACACAGAGGGATAGTTCATGGGTATGGGTACCTTATTCCAAATGTTCAGGGCAAAGCACCCTTACTTGTGCAGACCATGGGTCACCTATAAGGAAGCATTACCCCTTTAACACCTTGCCTCTGGTTGATGATTTGTCAACCCTTCCACCTCCCAGCATCTGCTGTCTAAGGTTCCTGATGCATTCTGTCTAATGGCAGGGCCAGCCCTGGCTCACAGTCCAGCTGTGGACATTTTCAAATGGAAAATGCAATATCAGAGCTTTTTTTAAAAAAGTTCATTATAATGTCCCTGCTTCAACACTGATGTTATAGGTATTTCCCTCACTATCCAGCTGACTTTTGCTTTGTTTCTCTTAATACAAAGAAAAAATGTATAGTGTCCCAGGTTTGTTTGTGTAGTACTTCCTGAAGGCATGGTTTATTTTTTAAACTCACTTTGTTCCATTAGGTAGAGTTCAGCACTACGGTGCTTTTCACTGACGTTCATATCCAGGTTTCAATTACCACTCAAAAGCATTAAAAAAAAAAAGCTCCAGTAGGGAAGTTTATTTCTTTAATTTTTTTAAAAAAAGAAGATTTCTTAAAGAGAAGCATCTTCCCTGCCTCTTTCTTAACAGAGAAGTAGGCTTGTGCGGATGCGAGTCCCAGTATCCTGTTTTTCTGGATGGTACTAGGTGGCAACCAAGTGGGGGATGTGTTGCAAAGTTTTGAAATTTTGGTTAGATTCCTCTAGCTGTGCAGAAGTGCAGGGATTCACAGAGCAGAATTAGCTTTAAATTCCCCAGAGTAGTCCACCCACTTTTGCTCATCAACTGGCACTTATGGTCACAATAATTCAATCACAGACACTAGTGAGAGAAAGAATAAGAAGTTTCATTTAAAGTTGTGAAGAGATCAAACAGCAAACTGAATAAACATGGCTGATTTGAGCAACAGGCCTTAACAGACTTACTGCTTTCAACAGACTACTGAAAGGGGAAAAAAGGCTTAGCATAGAGGTGTGGCTCTCTTTAAATTCAGAGGCAGGGAAGGAACAATTGGTTAGTGCTGGATAGACTGACAGTCATCTCAGCCCAGAAAAGTCCTTCCCAGCCACACCTACTAGCAGCATGCCAGGTTGCGGAAAACTGAGGATGAATGCTCGGTTTGGAAGACCCTTAGCTATATTTCACAAATGTGGGCCACAATTGCCTCCACTGCTCCCATTCATTTCAGTGTCCCATGATGGGCATGAATCAGAAAAGTGGTGATTTGTTTTGATTCATGATTCATCAAGATTGACAAATCATGAATTACGAATTTACGATTTTTTTTCTTGACAAATTGATAAATCAGTTCATCAATTCATGTTTTACTTAAAAACCCTATAACATTTTGGTTTTCTTTGCCTCCTCTTCACATGCCCCAGATCTGCTGCTTCAGAAATCTCCCTCAGCCCAGCTTCTGTCAGATGAGTTGTTTCCCCCTCATGTCAGCTGTAGAATCAGGCAATCCTAATTCCCTGTTGATGTATAAGCAGTTAAGAATGACCTATCTAGAATTACCAGTAGAAATGTAGTACCAGGGATTGCTAGCCTTCAATAGTTGAAGAGAGTTTATTTTTTTTAAAAAAAGCCCAGTACCCTGCTGCACAATTCATGTGTGAAATGTGCATGTGTTGCAATTTAAACAGTGGACTTAAAAGAAGCTTTTACTCAGAACTTGGAAAAGTTGCTTTCTTGGACTGCTGGCTGAGAGATTCTGGGATCAAATAAGGATTCCATTATAGATTTCAGCTATAATGAAAAGCGGTCCTGCAAAACGGAGGCTCACATTAGTTGTAAACTAATGCAATAGAGAGGCAGAAGCAGACATTATTCTTTCATCTTGCAACATGAGTACATTTTGTGGCATAAACAAGATGGAGTCAGACATCACATGCCTGATTCCAGTTGGCTCCCCCATGGTTTCTGATTGTGCTACTGCAGTATGAAGGTACATCTAAGGACAATCCCCAATCCACTCCTTATCTGCCACAAATGCTCCCTCCTCATCATGGTTCTCCTCAGGGACATCAGCTGAGTTCTCAGGCCAGATAAAGGCCAATTGGGGGAGCAGGGGAACCATCTGGAAAGAGTTATTTGGGAAGATAACACATACAACCCATAAATGGTAGAAATGTGTGCTTCTCATAGAAAATGTAATTAGTTATGAAAGCCAGTTACTTATAATTCATTCCTTTTTTTGAATAACGGAGGTATGGTCAAATTATATTAAGATTGTAACCTAGCAAGGAATAACCCCACTCCATTTTCAGTACGACTGTACCTTTTTGATAATTTTAATAGCTACTGAGAATGGCCTTATTAAATGGTAAAGGAGAAATATACTGTGTGCCCGAAGGCTGGCTTGCGCTGCACTTTGTGCATTGAGACGGCAATGAGATGGTCAGGAGGAGGCATGCATTTTCTGTTACAGGCCACCAACTTGAATCCTTGTGTTGTCTTTTTGAGGAACAGAAAAGAAACTATTTTAGTTACTTTTGGTGTTTATGAGATACCATGTTCGTGTGGTTCAACTTATATTGGACAGACGGGAAGAAGCACTGAAATCTGATGCAAGGAACATCAGCATTATCTTAGATTGGGCCAAGAAGAAAAATCTGTGTTAGCAAAACACGACGGGGAAACTGGGCACTGTATCTGCTTTAATGCAACAAAAAAGCTGTTTCAGTCATACTCTTGGAATTTGAGCCTGATAAGAGAGGCTTTAGAGATATGTGTGAGAAGTAATGTGGTGAATCGTGAGGAAGGACAATGACTTAGTGACTCTTGACTTCCTTTAGTTGATCTCTTTAGGACAGCATGGGGACGTGGTGGCGCTGTGGGTTAAACCGCAGAAGCCTCTGTGCTACAGGGTCAGAAGACCAGCAGTCGTAAGATCAAATCCACGCGACGGAGTGAGCTCCCGTCGCTTGTCCCAGCTCCTGCCAACCTAGCAGTTCGAAAACATGCAAATGCAAGTAGATAAATAGGTACCACCTCAGTGGGAAGGTAACGGCGTTCCATGTCTAGTCGCGCTGGCCACGTGACCACGGAAACTCTTCGGACAAACGCTGGCTCTACGGCTTGGAAACGGGGATGAGCACCGCCCCCTAGAGTCAGACACGACTGGACTAAATGTCAAGGGGAACCTTTACCTTAGGACAGCAGTAAGTTGACTAAGCAATTAGTCCACCTGGAATGTTTTGTGATGTAATCACATTGATTGTATATTACTGTATGCAAAGTAGTTAGTATGCCATTTGTATCCTGAAGATGATAGGATGTGATTTCCTGTCAAAAGCTTGATCTTTTATTGTTTTATTAAAGTTTTAACTTGAAGCTAAACCTGTTAAGTTTTTTGTGTCAGTTCAGTCTGTTTGACTGGGATTGGTCAATGTTTAGAAAAATAGTTACTTTATAGAACTACAACATTAAATTGCTTGGAGGTTTTAAAGTATCAGTAGATCAAATTACTGCTTAAAACATAACTTACCAAATTTTAGCTCTGCACGAAGAAGCTCCCTTATATAATAATAATAATCATGTACCATCAAATCAATTCTGACTCATGGCAACCATTTTTTAAAAGGGTTTTTAAGGTAGAGAATACTCAGAAGTGATTTACCATTCCCTTCTTTTGGGGGAATCCCGGGACTGTGCAGCTTACCCAAAGCCACACAGGCTGGCTCTTCTGCTTGAAGAGACAGTGGGGAATTAAACTCACAACCTCTAGCTCTGCAACGAGATACCTAAACCACTGAGCAATCCAACAAAACCACTCAGGATTTCAGGTTAACTCCAATAGTTCTACCAGCTGATTTTTTCCTACACATCCACTCCTCCCCGAAAATTCATGCTTTTAAAACTGATAATATTTTACAGAACTAGCCTATATTTCTGCTTTATGACACAATTTATGCTGAACAGACCTGCTGGAGAGAGGAAAAAAGTGAGCTTTCATTAAACAAGCATATGACATGAAAACTAGTTATGTTTATGAAACCTATAATAGACAAAAGGTACAAAAAGTCATCTCGGAAGAAGGAGTTCAATACATTTTATTAAGTGGGTCTCGATTTTCTATTTTTATGACAGATTTGGGATTTTTTTTAAAAAAACATAAATTTTCCAAAGGAAGAACGGGAATAAGGTAGACCAAGCCAAGTTCTGCAGGATATATAAATCCTTGCATAAATCCATTTGATGGGAAAATATTTAAATCTTCAGCTTCTAGGAAAAGAAAAGAAATGTAGATGCTGGCACTGAATGCTAACCATCTACATATCATTTTCCATGAATTACCAACAGACTAAGCCAGTAAGGCACATTGTCAAAGCTTTTTGGCTTCCGAAAACACAGAATTGGAGACAGATAGGTGGCAGAATCTGGATAAGTTACTTTTGGGGGGGCTATATCTTCCAGAATTCCTTAGCACAGCCAGTGATCATGCTAGCCAGAGAATTCTGGAAGCTGTAGTTTTAAAAGAAACTTATCCTAGCTTTGGGAATATATCAGGTTTGTCTTCATTGCAGTGCTCTGACCTTATCAATTCCATGATACAAATAAGACAAGAAGTCTTAACCTGATCAGTTTATTCATTGGTGCTTTTTAACCGATGACTTGGACGGCAATGTTCTGTGCATTCCAGCCAGTCTTCTTGAATGGAAGCAGTAAAACTTTGAAGTGCAACCACCCCCTGTCAAAGAAGACCATCCTTTCCTGTAGATCAAAATAATGGACCTAATACAATACTTCATTTCCCCTGGGTGCGTGTCATGTGCTATCAAGTCGGAACTGACATTTAGTAGTTGTCACCTTCACCTTCAACAAAACATCTGTTGAAGACCCAGCTGTCCCCACATGTTTGACATGACACCATCAATTGTAGGCATCCTTCAGTCTCGAGAGACTATGGTAAAGTGCTCTGAATAGTGGTCTTGGAACAGCATCTAGTGTGGCTGAGAAGGCCAATTCGAGAGTGACAATCCCTTCCACACTGAAGACAAATACAATCTGTCCCCTATCCAGCTACCTGATTTGGCTGGTTTCGGGATTGCCTCTTTGCCTTGGCCTGCTGGACAAGTGTCTCTTCAAAATGGGAGAGGCCATGCTGCACTGCCTGCCTCCAGGCTGAACGCTCAGATGTCAACGTTTCCCATCTGTTGAGGTACATGCTAACAATTCCAGCTCATTCTAGGACTACTCTATGTGGAACTTTGTCCTGCCAGGTGATACCAAAAATGTGTCAGAGACAATGCATATGGAACGTGTTGAACTTCTTCTCCTGCCGTGCACAGGACTCACTGCAGTACAGGAGTGTACTCAGGACACAGGCTCTATAGACCTGGATCTTGGTATACGCCGTCAGCTTCCTATTAAGCCATACTCTCTTTGTGAGTCTAGAGAACATGGTAGCTGCTTTGCCAATGCGTTTATCCAGCTCAACATCTAGAGAGAGAATGTTAGAGATCGTTGAGCCAAGGTACACGAAATCATGAACAACCTCCAATTCTTGCGTGGAGATAGTAATAGAGGGAGGTGAGTCCACGCCCTGGCCCATGACTTGTGTTTTCTTCAGGCTGATTGTTAGTCCAAAATCTTGGCAGGCCTTACTATAACGATTCATAAGTTGTTGGAGCTCTTCAGCAGAATGGGCAACAACAGCTGCATCATCGGCGAAGAGGAAGTCCCGCATGCATTTCAGCTGGACTTTGGTCTTCGCTCTCAATCTAGAGAGATTAAAAAACTTTCCATTTTATCTAGTCCGGAGATAGACACCTTCTGTTGCAGTTCCAAAAGCATGCTTCAGCATGACAGCAAAAAAGATCCCAAACAGGGTCAGCGTGAGGGAACAGCCCTGTTTCACTCCGCTTCGAATGTCAAAGGGATCTGATGTTGAGCCATCAAAAACTACAGTGCCCTTCATTTCCTCATGAAAGGATCTGATGATGTTAAAGAGTCGAGGTGGACATCCAATCTTGGGAAGTATTTTAAAAAGGCCATCCCTGCTAACCAAATCAAAGGCCTTTGTAAGATCTATGAAGGCCACAAAGAGTGGCTGTCGTTGTTCCCTAGATTTCTCCTGCAACTGTCTGAGGGAGAATACTATGTCAGTGGTGGATCTATTAGCTCGAAATCCACACTGTGATTCTGGATAGACTCTGTCTGCAAGCACCTGGAGTCTCTTCAGCACAAGACGGGCAAGCAGCTTCCCTACAACGCTGAGAAGAGAGATGCCACGGTAGTTATTGCAGTCGCCTCTGTCTCCTTTGTTCTTATACAATGTGACAATGTTTGCATCCTTCATGTCCTGTGGTACTCCACCTTCCCTCCAGCAAAGACAAAAGATTTCATACAGCTTGGTGGTGATGATCTCTTTACAGCACTTTAGCACTTCAGCAGGGATGTTATCCTTCCCAGGTGCCTTGCCGGAGGCGAGGGAATCCAAGGCCGCTTTTATTTCTGCTAAAGTTGGTTCGCTGTCCAACTCTTCCAAGACAGGCAGGCACTCGATGTTATTTAATGCCTCTTCGGTTACTACATTCTCTCTGGAATATAGCTCAGAGTAGTGCTGTACCCAGCATTCCATCTACTGTGCTTGGTCCTGGATGATCACGCCTGTAGCAGACTTCAAGGGAGCAGATTTCTTCTGTATTGGACCTAAAGCCTGCTTGATACCGTCATACATTCCCTTGATGTTACCTGTGTCTGCTGCTATCTGTATCTGAGAGCAGAGCTGAAGCCAATAATCGTTGGAACATCTCCTGGCAGCCTGTTGGACTTTGCTACGAGCAGCTCAAAGACTCTGCAAGTTGTACTCACTAGGACACGCTTTGTATGCTGCTAGAGCTCTCCTCTTATCCTCAATGGCTGGCATCAACTCCTCCGAGTGGGCTTTGAACCAGTCTGCCGTCTTTTTGGTCTTCTTGCCAAGTGTGGATGAGGCGATGTTATAAACAACGTTCTTGAAATGTTCCTATTGTTCAGGTGCATTTGCATCAGCCGGGCCTGGAAGGGTTTCCTCAAGCTCTTGGGCAAATTCCTCCACTTTTCTTTGATCGCGAGTCTTGCTGATGTCAATACATGGTCTTCCTTCCTTTTTTGTGTGATACAATCTCTTTGTTCGCAGTTTTACTCTACTACACACCAGGGAGTGATCAGTATCGCAATCAGCACTCTGATAACTGCGTGTGATCGTAATACTAGGAAGGCTAGAGCGTCTAGTGAGGATCAAATCGAGCTGATGCCAATGCTTGGATCTTGGATGTCTCCAGGAAACTCTGTGTTGAAGCTTCGTATTAAAGAATGTGCTGCTGACACAAAGACCATAATAACAGCAAAACTCCAGCAAGCGTTGGCCATTTTTGTTCATCTTCCCAATGCAAAAACAGCCTAGACAAGTGGGCCAGGAATTGTCATCAGCACCAACTCTAGCGTTAAAGTCTCCGAGAATGAACAGTGGCTCTCTCTCGGGGACTTTTTTGATAGTAGCTGCCAGATCATCGTAGAATTTGTCTTTGTCTTCTGTTGTAGACGACAGTGTTGGTGCATATGCACTAATGAGGGTGACTGGTCCCACTGATGAATGGCGCTGCAGATACAGGATTCTTTCACTCCCCACAGTAGGTGGAACAATGGATCTCAGCAGAGTATTTCTAACCGCAAAGCCAACACCATATTCCCTGGTCTCATTCAATAGTTTTCCCTGCCAGAAGAATGGGAATTTTTTTTCTTTGACAGAGCCTGAGTCTGGCACCATCAATAGCTCATGACAATATTTTATTGCTGGGGAAATGCGTTTTCTCTCTAACTGCTTGCAGGTAACTCAGAAGAAACAGGGAAGTCTTAAGGGGTGATCAATGACATAAATGTCCCTGCAAATCAAAAAGTCCTGGAAATTCAACCCTAGCACTGTGGCAACCCTGGAGAAGGAGGTGAAGTTGGGGGGGGGGGGTGTTGTGGACATAAAGTAATGGGATACAACTAATTTGCACATAAGCCTTCTGAGATGTACGGGCAATTGAGTTGATCTAGTAACAAAGCTGGTAACCCTAGAAGGAAGGAGAGGAACCACCTGAACTCTCACTGACAATGCTCACTCTTAGAGAGGGGCAACAGAAGTTCTAGAGACCTTCCAATTCAGTTACTTTATTCAAAGGTCCAGGTAAAGATGGCAAGATTAAAAAAATAATCTAATGGATTTCAGGGGAAACATATTGCTGGGTCAGTTTTCAATTTTTTTGTGCCAAGTTCTTTCCTAGCAATTCGCACTTGGGTGATCAGAAATTTGTCAGGAGATGAATTTTCCAAACACTTGCTATGTACCATCAAGTTGGAACTGACTTATAGTGGTCTTAAACGGGTTTTTAAGATAAGTGAGATATTTAAGGAGTGGATTTACCAGTTCTATCTGGCTGGATACCTCAGTGGCTTAGACTGTGGAGCCAGAGATTGGGAGTTTGATTCCCCAGCCTGTGTGGCCATGGGCAAGCTGCTCCCAGGGTGCTCTCAGAAGAAGAGAACAGTAAACTACTTCTATTCTCTACCTGTAAAATCCTGAGAAGGATCATCATAAGTCAGAATTGACTTCACGGCACATGTTATTATTATTACCAGTTCCACACACCCAGGTGAGCATCCATGGCTGAATGGGGATTCAAACTTAAGTCCTAGTCTGTCACTCTGTCCACTACACCATACTGGGTATCCTTTTAAATACTACATCTCCATAAATAAATAAATAAATAAATAAATAAATAAATAAATAAATAAATAAATAAATAAATAAATAAATAAATAAATAAATAAATAAATAAATAAATAAATAAATAAATAAATAAATAAATAAATACTGGACCAGTTGAAAAATTCTGCTTTTCACTTATCTGATAAAGAAATAGAATCCCAATGGCTCTGCCTCAAATGGGAACATCACTGAAACAAAACGTATTTTTCCCTAGCTGGCAATACTCAATTGCCTTGTGAGTAGGGCTGCCAATTCAGTAACCTTCCATTCTCTAAAGAGGTGAGGGGGTGAGAGGTGGGGCCTTGTGATACCACAAGATGGAAAGGAATGGGAGGAGACTGGAACTGTTTCCGACCAGCAAACTATGGAAACAGCACAAGGGGAATCCTAGGATGTCTCCTTGCAGCAAGGCAGGGTACCAGCATATCTAAAGGAGGCAGCAGTTAAGACCATTGTTTTAAACGCCCTTTTGGGATGCCATTGCATAGGATAAAAGGATAATGGGATATTCCATTGAAGAGAATAAAGTCTCCAGCATTCCATTTCTGGGCAAGATATTGGAGCATATGGTAGTTTCTAAGCTCCTGAGTTTCCTAGATGAAATGGATTACCTAGATCAGTTTGGCTTCAGGCCTGGTTATGGAACGGAGACAACTTTGGGTACCTTGGCGGATGGCATATGCTAGGAAGTAGAAAGAGAGAGTGTGTCTCTAGTGATTCTGCTGGACCTCTGAGTGGCAGAATCACTAGACCTTTCTCTTTAGGCAAGCCTTCCCTCAGTAACTAGCTTCCTGTGTGTGATTTTAGATGGATTGTTATGAATTACTGCTTTGACTGGATTTTCTTCAATTTTTGTGTTTTCCATTTCTCAGAGTAACATTTTTTAAAACAATGTGTATACTTATTCTTAATTTCAATACTGCCTTTTAATAATGTAAGATGCCTCTTTATACTCATTGTTCTTAGCTTCAAATATTGTCTTTTAATTATGTTACCCACCGTTGTTTTCAATGTTTAAATATTGTCTTTCAGTGTTGTAAGCCTCCTTGGGTCCTTTTCAAGGAGAAAGATGGGGTAAAAATATTTTAAACAAACAAACAAACATACATACATACATACATACATACCATTGATTATGGTATCTAGAGATGGGCACTGACTGGAAAACCAGTGGTTTGTAATGGTTCATGGTTCATGGCTAACCATGAGCCACAAACCACCACAGACCCCCAGAAAAATGAATGAGTTCCCACTTCATTTTTCTGGTTAGTGCCATGGGGGGCAGGAGGGGCTACCTGCTCTTGCCTTCTCCTTCCCACTGCCCACATCACTTCCTTACCTGTTCCTGTCACTGCCTCTTCCTCTGCCATGGCTGCCCTCCTCAGAGGCAGCAGGCCTGGCTCCTTGCAGGGAAGCTGGGCCCGCGGCCTCTGTGCATGGACCTGCCACAGAGCTGCCACCCTGCCACCCACCACCCTGCCACCATCAGGTAGATAAAGTACAAGCTTTAGGCTGGATGTTCCTCCCTATGCCTGTTTTTGTAACCTCAGCTGCCTCTTAGCCCCGTTTTTTCCCCCCAGCAAAAGTTAATAAATAAAATAAAATCACAAAATGCCATTTATGGAAGCCTCCAATAGCAGCAGGTCACTGCCCAAGAACCCTTCTTGTGACACTTGATCAAAACTGGAGGTGGGCTTTTAGTTATTTCTAGTTTCATTTTTTTGCACTCTTTTTGATTTGTATTCTTGGCAGTCAGTTGCAGTGGAAGTTCCCCATGCCCGCCTAACCTGCTCACTCGAACCATAACACTTGAATGAAATGGTCTCCACTGAGATGTGCTTCACATTTTTAAAAAGAGGCTTTTCATTTATTTCTAGAGTAACCTTGTCCCTGGACAATTAGTGGTTTATCTGCTGGGGGATCATTGAATCAGAAGTGTCACGTCCTGCCTGTATTTGGCCAGGACAGGATGGTGGTGTGTACAGCAACGCTCTTGTATGATGCTCTGATTTCTCCAGAGGTTATTGCAAATATTCTTCAGTGTTCCATGGTTGTTTGTTGGTTTGTGTGTGTGTGTGTGTGTGTACAAAGCAGGCAGGGTAGTGGTGGCAAAAATCCTTTAAATAACGCAAGGCTCGGGATTGGTTTAACAAATACACTGGCTTCCTGTACCTCTGCACCAAATTCTCAAGTGTACTGGCCAAACACGGTGAACTGGTTTAAGAAGGTTAAACAAGCTCTCTCTTCTTTTAGCATTTAGCACTGCTGCTCACAGTCAGTAAAGCAACCAGAGCCCTATTCAGGTGGTAAATCCAAAAGTATGTGGCAACTTGGCTCTGCCCTCCACCATGATTACAGCCTAACATGTTTTCAGATTTAATGCCTGAACATTACATTCAGTTGAATGAAGCTCTCATATCATTCTTTCAGGAGACAGGCCAGAAAGGTGTAGACATTTCCCATGGAATCTAGAAGGTGTCCCCATCAATCTTCTTTCTCCTTTCCTAGGAATCTTGTTTATCTGTGCACTGCTCCCTTGTACTGTATATGTGAATCCATTTGGCCTTTCCAGGTTTTCCTAAAATAGGTTTTGAAGGCTGCTATTGACTAGTGTATTTCTCAACCAAGTTTAGGATTAATAACAGCTTTGAGATCACTAGACAAGCTCAATTGGGCCAGCTGGCAGAATTTACCAAAGATGCTGTCTAATGGAGTCCACTGAAGGTGCATGAAGTATTTCCATTTACCTCAGTGGGCTTTGGAGTGTCTCCCAAGTTGCTTTATGTGCCAGAATGACAATATTTTTTAATCAACTGCATGTGAAGTACTTTTAATCTGGAAATTTTTATAGTTTGGAATGAGAAAATCATTTTGCTAGACTCCTCATAAAGAGAGAGTAAAGACATACACTATATAGTTATACTTCTGTATGCTTCCTTAAAAAAAAATTAAAATGGGCGGATAACACCATTATTGCACCAGTAAAATACAATAAATAAATGAACTTTTGAATTTTTTTATCAAGCTGGGCATTGCAAAGCTTGTGGGGGAGGGGGCAGAATCATCCAACAATCATCCAGCTAGATACGGAAGCTTCAAGATCTGTAAATTTCCAAGATGGATGCTCCAATCCTAAATAATCACTTTGAGGTGAGTCAGTAGTATCAAGTTTCACCTCTGGGGACCTAGAGCCAATTGTTTTCCTGCACTCCTATTTTCTATACACAATTTATTCATTTATAATATTTATTGATATTATTTATATGCCACCTTTCTCCCCATAGGGGACCCAAGACAGCTCATAACAACCAAAATTATAAAACGATTGGCAGTTAAAAAAACCTATACAAATATCATATTAAAAACAATTAAACATATATTAAGATGAGAAACTAAGATTTAAAATAATTCTAAACATTTGAAAATCTGTAAGATTAAAAACAAAGCATTACTGAGATCTTACCGCTTAAAAGCCTGCCTAAAGAGGAAGTTCTTTGCCTGCTACTGGAAGGACAAGAGGGAGGGGGCTAATCCGGCTTCTCAGGGCGGTGCATTCCAAAGCTTGGGAGCAACCACTGAGAAGGCCCTCTCTTGTGTCCTTGCCAAACGAGCTGGGGATGGTGGTGGAATCAAGCGAAGGGCCTTCCCAGAAGACCTAAAATGCTGAGAAGGCTCATATAGAGTGATAAGATCCTTCAGTTAGCCTGGATCCAAATCATATAGGGCTTTATAGGTAATAACCAGACTTTGAATTTCAGCTGTGAACACACTGGCAGCTAGTGAAGCTGTTATATATAAAAAAGGAGTTACATGGTCTCTGTAACCAGTGCCAGTCAGCAGGCTGGCTGCAGTAGTTTGGACCAGCTAAAGTTTCCAAACACTCTTCAGAGGCAGCCCCGTGTATACTGTAGTGCATTGGAGTAATTCAAATGGGATGTAACTAAAGTATGTGTCACCATGGCCAGACATCTCAAGGATGAGGTGCATAGCTTGGGTGTACTTCTGGACCCAGCGCTATCAATGGCATCAGAGGTAGCATCTATGGTCCGTTCCATTTATTTCCACCTAAAGTGGATCGCCCAGCTGAGCCCCTACCTTGACACCGGGTCCCTCACCATGCTGGTTCATGTGCTGGTAGTCTCGAGATTAGACTACTGCAATGCCCTCTACATGGGGCTGCCCTTGGGACTGCTACGGAGATTGCAACGGGTCCAGAACGCGGCAGCAGATTATTGAGTGGGACAAAGAAATACCAACACCCTGGCCGCCTTACACTGGCTTCCTGTTCGCTTCCGTACCAATTTCAAGGTAATGGTACTAACCTATAAGGCCCTAAACAGTTTGGGACCTCGATATCTGGCCGAGCGCCTCCTTCCAGTTAGATCTGCCTGCCCTATAAGATCATCCCAGGCAGGGTGGTTGAGAGTTCTGACCCCGAGAGAGGCCCAGAAAACAACTACTAGAAATTGGTCCTTCTCGGCGGTAGCTCCACAACTATGGAACTCTCTTCTACCTGAGGTCCGCCTGGCCCCTTCACTGGGCACATTTAGGAAGCTGTTAAAAACCTGGCTATTTAAGCAGGCCTTCCCTGAACAAACAACTGTATGATACAACAGTGTTTGCTAAAATATCATCCATCGCACTGCCATGCTTTTGTCTTTTATATTTTATGCTTTTAATTGTAATTTATTGTATTGTATTTATTTTTACTGTACTTTATTATATTTGATTTATGCCCCAATTGTATTATTATTATTTTGTATATGTATTATTTTGTTATTCTGTTGTTTGTTTATCTGTTGTGAACATCCCAGAGTGGCCCTGACTGCCAGATGGGCAGTATATAAATCAAATAAATAATAATAATAATAATAAATAACAGACACAGCTAGTACACCACCTTAAACTGTGCAAATGCACTCCTGGCCACCACTGAAATTTGTGTATCCAAGCTCAGGGTTGAGTCTAGGAGCACACCCAAGCTGTGGGCCTGACTTTTCAGGGGTAGTGTGACCCTATCTGGTACAGTTTGAATCTGAATCCCTATCCTCTGATTTGCCTTGTTACTGGCCAGGAGCACCTCTGTTTTTTCTGGATTATGTTTCAGTTTGTTTGTCCTCATCCAGTCTATCACTGACAACAGACACTGGTCTAAGCACAGAACAGCTTCCTCAGATTTAGCACCAAACCCCAAAACTCAGGACAATCTCTTAGTGGTTTCATATAGATGTTGAATAGGGGATGAATTATTATTTTAGACTTTTTTGCCTCCCTGCCCCCAGCGCTGCTATGTGCAGTCTGATGAGGAGCCAATGAAAGCTTGAAAGATCACCTGTTTATGGCATTTTAGTGATCCAATGAAGGTACTTCCACCCCTTATCTTGAACCTTGTACATGGACCACAAGTTTGTGTTTCTTTTTCATTTTCCAATGAATGATCTTGCACAGCATCTCCTAAGCATCTGGTATTTGTGGCACACTTTCATGAGATTCAAGGCACACTCTTCTTAATACCCAAACAGAAATATTAAAATGATACAGTGAGACGTATAAACATTCCTCAGCTGCAGACTCTTGTGCAGTCAGGAAAGGTTAAAGGGTGCTAAAGTGAGCTATTGCACTTGATTCACTGTTGTGAATATATGTTTAATCTTAAAAAAATCTCTCTTGGTGGAGCCTGCTCTGCGGACCCTCCTCCCAGTAAGGCAGATATCAGAGATTGGGACATTTCATCCTGGGCAAGGGTCACACACTCACTTCCCAGTCACTTGTTGTACAAGCCTTGCCAGAGAGAACACTACTAGGCACGGGAAGTTCAGATTTTTTTTCACAACTGCCACAGTTCACCAGGAATTCCACCAGCCAGAATTCTGGCACCTGTTGCCAAAAAAGCCAAGTCCTCAGAGGAATTTCAGTGCACACACCTGAGACCCAGCATGTTCTTCTCTGTGGCCATTGTAACGAGAAAGAGCAGGTGGGATTTGCTAAGCTCCATGGGAACTACAAGGGGTTGTTTGATCAGAAATCTCTCTGCTCATTAGGCTCTGTACACAGTCTCTCTCTTTCTCTCTCTCTCAATAATAATAATAATAATAATAATAATAATAATAATAATAATAATAATAATAATAATAATAATAATAATAATAATAATAATAATAATAATAAAGCAGTCAAAACCCCAAAACTACAAGTACTACAACCCCTTGTAGTCCCCATAGAGCTTAATTTGTAGTGAACAAAATCCAAAAATCCCATGCCTAAACCACTACATCTTCCTAGCTCCCTTCCAGGGTGTGGCCACTCACATATTGACAGAGAAAGAGACTCAGTCCTACATGTGGAATCCCTGCTCTGAGGGAAAAAGGCCGTATTTGGCTATAACTTTAACTTTAAAACCTCCCTCATCTCTACTGGCATATAATTTGGAAATTGAGGCCAACTGAAACTGTAGGGACGGAAACCATGGTTCAAACATTGGCTTCTTGAAGTACAGCATAATAAATTGAAACTAACCACAGTGAATCCTTGTTGGACACCACCACAGGCTGTGATTATTTTAAACCCAAAAGAGCATGGTGGAATGAGCTTCTCTTAGCCACGCTGGAAGAAGGGAAAGGTAAGGTAAGCATGTAAGTCCAAGTTTAGCCCAGACTCCTTCATGTCATGCTAATCCATGGTTTAGTGCTTCATCTGAATTGGGCCATAGAGTGGTGAATGTATCCAGCACAGCAGCTTGTGTTAGCACCCTTTAGCCCCTCTTGTCCACACAACAGTATGCTCTAGTATGCAGCTAAGGAGCTGTGGGTCTATAGATTTGGACATCCAACTTCTACTGTGTATAAACAGTCATTTCCAAGGATTCTACTTTCAGTGAACAGTGTCAAGGGCTGAATAAGGGAAACCATAAAAATTATGGAATTCCTTTTAAAAAAAAATCATATCAAATGTTGCTAAATTGTTCAAGTAGGGACTTTGAAATAGAAATAACTCTATAGGAGAAAGGCCACCTGCTGAGCACTCTATTACAACCTTGTGGGAAGTCTTGCAAAGAAATAAAGAAGTAATTCTCAGCAGAGGGCTTCCTCTCAGCCTGTCCTTCAGCTATCATGATGTCAGCCAATGTGAAGTTTGAAAGAAAAGCCAGTTGGCTCATAGATCGGGAGATCATTCATGTGGGCAAATCTTCCAGTATCTTTGAATGTGTATTTGACCTGCCAGTGCAGTTTTATAAAAAAAAACCTTTACACTGAAATTTAACTAAATTGACAAGGAGCCATTAAGATTTGTTTTTCTTTAATTAGTGAGATTTATAACAACTTGTGACTCCAGTCCATATGAGGTAAAACATGTGCACCTTGCTTCTATTTCTTTTTCTATTTCTGTTAAAAATGGCATTTGACAGATTGGCTTATAGTCTCTTTAACATCTGTTTAGCTTCTAAATTATATTTCTGTTTTTTTAAAGACAGAGGGTCTTGATTTGTTGGGCAGGGAATAAACTCCTCAACCTTCTTAATACAGAAGCTCAGTTGGTGTCTGCCACTGAATCTGCCAGGCTAAAATTAAAACCAGATGGTAATTACTAGGAACAAAGATGAGGTTTTAGAGACAACAGATTTCAGTGCATTCCACAGTACATAGTGTATTTTTTCCACAAAGATTAATAGCTATTTTAAAGCCATTGAATTTAGTGACCTTGTATATCACCAAATTACCTAGAAAATAAAGCAATCTATTATTTCATGTTATGATCATAGAAGATCTCAATAAATGATCAACTTTTGACTGTCTGGTATTTTTACATTAAAAAATCCAGATGATCATCACCTATAGAATAATACATTCATGGAACTGTAGAGATGGAATGGGTGCTAAGGGTCATTGTTTCCAACCATCTGCTGAAGCAGGAAGCCAACAGCCTAAAGCATCCCTGACAGATGGCCATCTGTTAAAAACCACCACAAAATAAGTCTGTCACCTTTCAAGGTAGTCCTTTCGATTGTCAAGTAGCTCTTACTGTCGGAAAGTCCTTAATGTTTCATGGAAATTGCCTTTCCTGTAATCAGAATTAATCAGCCCAACTGCTATAGTCCAGAACTGTATAAAACAAGCTTGCTCAGTCTTCAACAGATTTGAAGATGGCTACCTTATTACTTCTCAGACTTTTCTTTTATCCTAAAGTTATTTTGCCTATTTACAGAAAGGTAATGACTGAGAGACTTGGCCATCAAATTTGTGTGCACACTATAAGAATCAATAATGGTTTCCTGTTTTCCATTTCTTGACCTGCAGTACTGGTATCTCTAGTTATTTAGAAGACTCAGTACCACAGAAAACCCTTCCAGTTTCAGAAGCCAAACAGAGCCAGGCCCTGCTGATACTTAGATGGGAGACCACCAAGCAAGACAATGGATGTCTTGAGTAGAGCTAGGAAAGAATCCTTTCTGAAAGCAGTTACAATTAACAATATTGGGTTATTTATTTAATTAATTAATTTATTTTATTTATTTTATTAGATTTATACCCCGCCCATCTAGACCAGTGGTCTACTCTGGGCGGTTAGATGGACCAAGGGCAGATTCTCATGTCCTTACTTTCAATGGATGATATAGTTCAGAACTGTGAAGTCTTGTTGTTGGGGGAGGATGGATCTGGGGTCCATTTAACCCCTACAACACAGAAGGGCCAAACCAGCCCATTCCCATGAAGCCAGAAGGTCACTTTTGGTTTTTAAATAATAAGTGGTGGAACTTGCTTTACAGAAAAAGCAGGCCCTTGCAGGTTCTCCTTTTTAAAAATGGCGATGGAGGACTCTGTGGATTTTCAATAACTGCTTTGGAGGTCATAAGTAGACCACAAGCTGTATGATTATCTCTCCTGTTATCATCCCAGGCAATAATATCCTGATGGTCATGGTGGAGAATCTCAGTATCAATAGCTCCTACAAAGAAAGCTAACAACCCATTAAAATCATTGCGATAATAACATATCTGATGTAACATATCTGGCTACCTGTTGATTTGTAGCCACACTTCTATTCAGTTTGAGATTATAATATAATAAGAGATCACTCCCACTGCTATTGGTTCTTGCATGGATTCTCCAGTATGCCAACATGTTCATGACTGACTCAAAGGAAAAAATTGTCAACTTCTTTCCCAAACGTCTTTACTCTTTACAGCCAAGCCTTATTATGCAACCGGATTTATTCCAGCACCTTAGACAGAAACAAACATTTGAAGACTAAATCAGGCCATCATAAACAGCAATGTAGTGGTGAATTCTGAAGTGATGGTGCTCATGATGACAGCCACTGTAGTCAGCACCCCCTCTCCCCTAGAGTCCAAGAATGCAGGTCTCCGGATCAATCCATATCAACAAATGGGCACCTGGCTTTTTGCAAAGGTAATGGCTCTTGATTCCCTACCCAAGATTGAACTATTGACAGAAACCTTGATAACAGAGACAACATCAAGGATAAATTTATCCTGGAAAACAGCTGGAAACTGCTTTCCTCACTTAAACAGGAAAAAGACAGTAGGGTGGCAATATTCCTTTCAAAAGAAGGCACAACCAAAATATATCTTGACTTGCAATGATCAGCATGGGGTAGATGCAGTGCCTGTATGGACTGTGCTCTGCAATTCCGAATCAACCTCACTCCCAAAAGTGCGTCAAAATCACTGGGGCACAATAAATGCTGAATCTGTATGGAAATTGTTTGTACATCGCCTTTCAGGAATAACCAACAGTAACCAGATATTTAAAATGTTTACAACACAGTTATGCTGTGTTACAACTATTTCCATGCCACAAATCAAACAAAGTTTGATATTAGATATTCTAGGAAAGCAGAAGAATTTGTCTATCCATCCCTCGTCCTCGGGCCTCCCAGATGTGCTGCTGCTCGCTTCTCCGTTTGTGCTTTTTGCTCTTTCCAAACCACACGTGTCTAACTGAAGAAGAGGTGAGAGCCAAGATATTGATGGCACAGTTCAAAAAACAGTTTTAGTAACATGCATAATCAGTGTTCACTCAGCAGCAATACCATCCTAGTCAGCTCAAAGAACATGGGAGGTAGCTTTAGCAGATGTGGTGGGTGCTTGAACAGAAAGGGGGTGGGTGGGAGAGACTTTGAAATGCTGTGCAGCAAAAAGCAGCAGAACTTGGCAAGAGGTGGAAGGAACTGAAGCATATCTCCAAAGTTTGTTGACTCCAGAAGGTGGGAGGACAGTAGCAAAACTGACAATGTCTACCATACTGAAAAAGAAGGAGCTAACTAAGGTCTGGGATACAGAAACACAGAGCCTCTATTGCTGGTGTGTAGGCAGGCAGCCATACCTGAAACAAAATTATGTTGACCAGGGCACAGGTAGAGTAACACTCCAGATTCCATTGCTATATTTATGAAATCACTTTGGTGCCCTAAAATTCCTTAACAGAATGATTCAGACGTTTGCTTTTCAAGTCTGTAATTTGGGTGGGAGAACTTTCCTAGAGCAAACTGGCACAGACTTATGTTTTTTTATTCCTCTGATTACTTCAAATATTGCCTCTGGCAAGCTAACCTGTCTCTTTTTTTATTTCATAATTTAAGAACGATGATCATTTGAGCATTTCTTACCTGAAACATCTAAAACCTTGATGACATGAGACCAGATAGGAATTAAACAGTCCACATCTTTATTAAAGTAAAACGTGGCATTACAGGGGGGGGGGAGGAACCTATAAAGTGCAGGGCTCTTGACTGAATGAAATAATTAAATTTTGTTTTATTTCTGAAGTGGGGAATACTGCTCCAACTCCAATCTAAACCTGATTTCTAATGCTTTTTATTCTGCGCTTATCTTTACCTATTTGTCATGAAGGGAAGCAGAAGTCATTGTCATCTCTATCTAACCACCCCCCACCCCCTGGCTGGTGTTTGGTAGAAAAATTGCCTCAAGGGCTACCTAGATGACTCCCACCATTCTGCCCCCTCCCCAGGCAGAATGGCTTTAATGGCAGGTGAAGCCAGATGTCCTTTGCTAAAGGTGGCTTTAGTTGCTCACCAGGACATCCTAAATATCTTCCTTCCCAGCATACACTCATTGCTACATGTGACACATTATAGCCAATCAGCAGAACTGAGATCAAACCTAGCCCCAGGACTAACAGTGTAGAGTAGGCAGCAGAGGAGAAGCAATGAGTGATGCCAGTTGAGAGAAAAACTCCTTAAGTTCCTATTCCACCATAAAAGGTTATTGCAGTGGATGGACAAGAGCGTTGGACTAGGACTCAGGAGACCAGGGTTCAGATCTACACTCAGCCATGGGAACTCCCTGGGAAGGCTCACAATGGTAAAAACACTCCTCAAAATCTTATATTCCCCAGGAAACCTACCAGAGTTACCGTAAGTTGGAACTGACTTGAAGGTACTTAGCTTTCATATATACAGCCATATTGCTGAAGGGTCACAAGTAGGTGGGAGGTCATGCAGCCCTTGCAATGGCAGTGCAGCTTTATAAGGCAGAGTTGTATCTCTGACACAAACTACTCAAAGTCCCATGAGACCAGCCATCTGCTGAGGCCTCATTCTAAGAAGAGGGATAGGACCAATTTCACCTCCTGCCTTAAGACCAGAACAATGGGTGTAAAACTTGATATTTTTGAGCTTCTTGGAAGAGTAAGCACTTTCGTAGCGTGCTCCACCCCATCTTGAGTGTTCTTACCAGTTTTTTTTTTAAATTGTGCATTTTTGCTGCTGCTGTCTTTTTCATAACATTGCTGCATTGTCCTCTGGAAGCTTAATTCCAAATTCTAAAATATGACTAAACCTCTAGTGTCAACAAACACTGACATTTTGCCTGGCCTGAATATACATGGCTGTCATCATTTTGTAATCAGGCTGGTAAACAATCATTTTCAACTATGTAACATATGTGGACAAAAAACAAGAACAAATTAAACCCATTAAAAGCTATTCTACTAGCACACCATGGAAGCTCTTGGGAAATTCTGTTGCTTCACACAAAGACAGAAGAGGAAGACCAAAATAAGGGGCAGTCATATCATGTGTCTGAACAATGAATGAATAAATCTGATTAAACAATGAATGAATCAAGGTAGTGCATGGCAGTCAACTCTATTAGCACAGCACCACAGCAAAGAGGCTCTTAGTGGGTTCACATAAAAACAAATGTACACAAATGCATGTGATGGGAGATGACTTGCAGAGGAGGTATCTAAAGAACCTGTAAGCCTGTAATCTTAAAAATGCTTACTTGAGAATATTAAACTGAAAAGCTCCCTTCTGAGCTCACAGACATAACAGCGTGCCACAAATGAATTAGATTGCTTGGAGATTGTACAGATGCTTACTTTTATGCATTTTCCTTTAGTTGAACCCTACAGATAAACTCAAGAATGGCACAATCTCACGGGACCTTTAGAATTAGCCTTTTATTGATTTTGTGAGGCCCTGTTTGCTAGTGTTTTGAACAACTGGACAAAAAGCAGAGAGCTACTTTGGATTTTCTTCTGATCTGTTCCAATGATGGGTCTACGTTCAGCCTATCTCTCTGAATATGAAAATTTTGAATATAACATTGAAATTTAAAAATAAAACTGAATTCAGCTGAACTCAACCATAACAAGTGTTGTGTTTACATGAGTATGAGAGGAAGAGAAAACAAAAAGTCATAGGAACTCTCATCTCCAGGATGTAGTAGAGGCAGAAACCAAGTTCATGTTTAAATGGCAGCTGAATGTGGTATCTCTTTACACAGCCATTCCCTTTCTGATAATTATTCTGATTGCCTTTGAAACTGAAAGTTGTTATATTTTAAATTATTTTAAATTATAAATTATTATTCCTTAAAATTATTTTAAATGTAAAAATTATTTTTATACTTACCATTTTCATGTGACCCACTTGAAGATCTCACAGCCTCAAGCCATCTATTTATATTATTACTAAATAATAGTTTCAGTTCATTTCTAATAAAATTCATCATAATTCATAAATTCCCTCCTAACTGAATCAGAAATGTTGAATATTTTAAAAATCTGAATGTGGGAGGAATGAAAACTTTCAAATTTGTTTATCCAGTCCTACATTTGGAATACATAATCCTGAAAGTGCATATTTGATGTAAATCCGATGCATGCACTCAGGTTAATATCAAATCGGGGTTGCCACTCTCTCTTTTTTTTATCAGAAATTTCTTCTTTTTTAACACCTCTGTGCAAGGCAGGTACAACATGATCCTTATGCTGAGAATAGCTACACTTATGGAATTTGACCTGTGTATAAGGTGAGAATTCTGTTTCAGTTCAGTTTTTCAACATTTTAAAAGCATTTATAAATCTCATATCTGGGACAGGAGGAATCTGCAGTTTTAAAAAATGAAGAAAGAAGAAAGCAAAACAGGTGGATTTTCTCATCATTACATGACAGGTGCACAGTGAAAATGAGTAATCCTAAATCAAGCCAAAGGGATGTGGTGGTGCTGCGGGTTAAACCACAGAAGCCTCTGTGCTGCAAGGTCAGAAGACCTGCAGTCGTAAGATCAAATCCACGTGACGGAGAGAGCTCCCGTCGCTAGTCCCAGCTCCCGCCAACCTAGCAGTTCGAAAGCATGCAAATGCAAGTAGATAAATAGGTACCACCACGGTGGGAAGGTAATGGCGTTCCGTGTCTAGTCGCGCTGGCCACGTGACCACGGAAGATTGTCTTCGGACAAACGCTAGCTCTATGGGTTGGAAACGGAGATGAGCACCACCCCCTAGAGTCGGACACGACTGGACAAATTGTCAAGGGGAACCTTTACCTTAAATCAAGCCATAAGGGACAGACTAAAACTACCTGATAAACTGCAATTCATTCATTTCACAGTATAGTTATCTTAAGATCAGCAACAGAGTACCTTAAATATTTTCCCTCCCCCCCAGAAACACAAACTCTTGCCATTTCTGACATAAGATTCGTTCGTTCGTTCGTTCGTTCCTTCCTTCCTTCCTTCCTTCCTTCCTTCCTTCCTTCCTTCCTTCCTTCTTGTTTACAGACTGGCCTATTTGTCCACTGTGGAATACATAAGGACACTCTTGGGAATTGATGGAAAGGACCCTTGACACTGTGGGTAATAAGTTTAGAGTTCTCTTTGTTTGATTTGCAGCATCGAAATCATTTTCGTTTTAACACAGCATAACTATAATATAACCATTGTAAATGTCATGTTGCAGTTCATTATTCATGAAAGGTGGTGTACAAATAACTTCCATACAGATTCATTCAATATTGAGCCCCTGTGATTTTGAGGCAATTCCAAATGGACATATTTTTTTTTGAGTGGGGGATGAACTAAAGCAGGTTGATTCAGAAGTGCGGGTCACAGTCCATACTGCCACTCCATCTACCCCTGTGCAAGTCAAGATATGTTTTTGTTGGCCTTTCTTCTGAAAGGCACATTCCCAACCCACCCCTGCTTCCTGTTTAAGGGAGGAAAGCAGAGTCCACAAGTAGGCTTATAGGGCTTAAAAGCTAAAACAAATTGTTGCTGTTATTGCCATCATTGCATTAAGCTGTGAAGAGGGCTTGGACAGAATTCTCTCCACAGCAACATCTGATCTCCTTTGTTCTGATTGGGGTAGACATGTTACTGGAACATCCATTGGCTGTGCTAGGCCTACCTCATATGCTCTTAGGTTTCTGGCACAGTGTGGAAACAGGGTTGGTACTTGCGCCTCTTTGTGCATAACCGGAATGTCGTCTGGAATCTGTTCCAGGTTCCATGGTTCATTCTGTAGTTTGAACGGAATGGAACATTCCTAACTTTTCCCTTCATTCTAAAACTCACTGATCATAGTTGTTTTTAATTAGGAAAGGACATTAAGTCTTTGAATCCAGAAACACAGCTTTAAATTTTTAGAACTTGCAGAATTTTTCTTATCCCCCACATGCTTGTAATCCTCAGTTGCAACATGCAATTAATGCAGGCAAATACTGTGCAATTCATTGGAGTGCATGTGGAGTGTTAGGGTGGTGAGCTGATTCAGAAGTGCAGGTCCTGTTCTTGACAACCTGCAAAGCTATGCAACAAGAGTCCTTCCGAGACTACACAACAAAATTATTTTTTTTAAATTAACACACCTTGAATGATTTCAAAACCAAACCAACTCTTCTATCTCTCATTATTACTATTATTATTTTCCTCCCCTGCCTCTAATTTAGCTTATCATCAGCTTAAAGCTTTGCTTGTGATAATTTGGCTGACTGGGCATTATGAATATTTTTCATCCAATATAAAAAGATCCTTGGCCGTGCATGCTAAGGGAACCTATCTGCCCCTCTAAATACTGATAAGTATTGAGCCTTTCCCAGAACAAATTGAGCTAGGAAGCTATAAATTGCAGGGTGTATTGGCTAATTTGTCTGTATTCAATGGTGCAAAAATCAACTACCTATGATTTTAACTTATCTTTCATTTTCAGCTCCAAAGTGAACATGGCAGCACCTCCAGAAAAGTTCAATGTGGAAGAGCATAGGACCATAATCAAGTTCCTGTTTCTCCAAGGGAAAGGTGCAAAGCAGATCCATGATGAAATGTCACAAACTATGGGTGACAGTGGCCCTTCATATGCAACAGTTAAACGTTGGGATGTCAATTTTAAAACTGGCCATTTCGGTGTTGATAGTGAGAAACCCAGTGGAAGACCTGTTTCTGTCTCTGTGCCTGCAAATGTGAAAGCCATCCATGACATGATCATGGAGGACCGCTGAATATCAGCCAAAAGTATTGCTATATATCTGAGAATATCACGTGAGAGAGTTGGTGCCATTATCCACAACGACTTGGAAATGAGAAAGCTGGCAGCAAAGTGGATCCCCAAACTTTTGACAACTGAACAAAAGAGGAAACATGTGGAGTCATCGGTGGCTGTTTTGGAACATTTTGCAAGAAATGAGTCAGATTTCCTGGGCAAACTGGTAACTGGTGATGAGACATGGATCTACTGTTATGATCCTGAGACAAAGGAACAGTCTAAGGAATTGAGGCACAGTGGTTCCCCCAGGCCAAAGAAGTTCCGAGTGCAAAGGTCAGTGCAGAAGCAAATGGCAACAGTTTTTTGGGATAAGAAGGGAGCTCTGCTGGTGGACTACCTCCAACAGGGTTCAACCATCAATGCAAAATATTACTGTGCTTTATTGACGAAGTTGAGGCAAAACATCAAGGAAAAATGTTGAGGAAAGCTCTCCAAAGGTGTCATCCTGTTGCATGACAACGCCTTGTCACACACTGCAGGTGAAACAATGGCAAAACTGACGTCCTTAGACTTTCAAGTGATGTCCCATCCACCCTATTCTCCCGACCTGGCTCCTTCTGACTATTATCTGTTCTCCAAACTCCAAAAACACCTAAAGGGACAACGATTTGGGAGTGTTCTGGAGGCAACTAATGCTGCAAATGAGTGGTTACACCAGCAATCGGAAGAATTTTATTTGCAGGGACTTAAAAAGCTGCAGGACAGATGTCGCAAGTGCATTGACTTCCTGGGGGAATATGTAGAATAGTGTGGCAGTTACAGCTTCCTAGCTCAATTTTTTCTGGAAAAGGCTCAATACTTATCAGCACCCCCTCGTACACTAGGATACTACTCTAATTCCCAGCTGATGTTCTGGAGATTAATAAAGAGCAAATGAGTTGTAAGGGGCAGTTAGATTGAAGTAGCTCCCTAAAAAACTAGATGTAACGCCACATGTAACTTTTGTATATTATTCACACACTGGCTCTTGTTCTTCTCAACCTCCACAAGCATCCCTTTCCTTGGCTACGTTATGACTAAATAAAGTAATGGTAGCTAATGTGCATGTGCTGTTGTTCAAATTCCAGTGATCCATTAATAAGCCATTTCCATTGAAGCTTGGCTACGCACTGACTATGCAGTGAGCTGGCACCTGAGAAATTGTGATGGAGGCCATTACGGGTTACCGATCTGGTTTCTAGACAATTAGTTATCAGCAGGACTTTATTTCATAGGCCGTATTCTTAGATTACTAGAATTCCCATCTTCTTTTGTATCAGACACAGTCCAATGGTACTTCCAGAGTGAAAGGATCAGCCAGAGTGCTCATACTTGTTAAAATGGCATATTTATTTATTTATTTATTTATTGTATTTTTACCCCGCCTATCTGGTCAGACGACCACTCTAGGCTGCTTCCAACACGCATAACATACATAACAAAATATAAAAAATATTAAAAAATATAAAATATAACATCAATAGACAAATAATTCAAGATGGAGAAGGGAAAAGGAAAAGAGAAATGAAAAGAAAAGGAAATCAAGTGTTGACATCATTGATATGACATCATTCTAGGTATATGGAGACCATGAAATGTAGTTGCAGATTGTTACTTGAGTTCATGCTATGAGTATTTTCAGATCCCACAATATCTAGACAAATGTTTTTCAGATTTCTTTAACTTATGTCCCCTTTTGAAAACATGCAAAACAAATGCCATGCTTCCTTTCAAGCCTGTGTCTCCAACCCCAGATATTTTATCTGACGTTTGAAATTTCAAGAATAAAAACAAATCTAAGCACTGGTCAATTTAGAAAACAGTATCAGTACTGCATGTCATATGATGATGTCATAAGCTGCATACTAAAACAGCAGTAGTTGTAACTGTGCTTTTTTCCACTTCCAAAACAAACAAACAAAAAAAAAAAAAACCAAACAAACATGTTTGCAGCTCTTACTGTTGAGAATCTCTGCCCTTCACATTGTTTTGCATTGGTGGCTTCAAAAGAACTTTGTTGCTTTGATGTTTGGTCTTGCTGCTGTTACACCAGATATGTCTGAGCAAATGGAAAGGGCAGGAATAGAAAATAATTGTATTCATGTTTTTATACTGAAATAGCAATTTTGTACCTCCTCTGAGTGACAATGAAACAGACTATGTCCTGCCTTGGGAATCCATAGTTTTGCAAACTTGGAATAGATTTCAGTGAGAAAAATATACCCCTGAAAGATTTCAAGAATGTCTGCAACACAAAATATAAACGTTTGAAAAATATGTACCCAAATGTGTACATTTTGAAAAATATGCACATAAAAATATGCACAAATTTCCATGTGGGAAGGGAGAGAAAAAATCTGCAACCTGCTACTGACAGAATAGTGAGAAATATAATGAAAGCAAGGAAGTCCCATGGACTTTCAGGTCACTAGGGAGGCACGGTGGAGGCAGGAATTAAGAGTGAATGGGTGGTAAGGATGTCCTTGTTACATGTGGTGAAGACTGAACTGACTTATAGCAATCCTAATAGCATTTTCAAAGTGAGGTATTTAAGGAGTGGTTTTACCAGTTGCACCTGCCAGTGAGTTTCCATGGCTTAGCTGAGGAATCAAACCCAGATCTCCTTAGTCTAGTACATTACTCTATCCACTGCTTCACACTGGGTAGCCAGGAATATATTTAACCCCCAATCTGGTCTCAGTGAAATTGGGATCATGACGTGGTTTCTGAATTTAGATTCAAGTTTTGTAGGTCTGTCACTAATTTGATTAATGGTAGGTCAAAGGCCAACAAATCTAATGAATGATACTGCAATATTCTAAACACTTCCATTGAGAAACTTGGTCTAGCTTGTCAATCGGGCACAACTAGAATGTTTTCTGCCTTTAGAATGAAGGGAGAAAAATCAGTCATCTGGTCAGGATCTCTGACAGGTTTTTTCTCCCCTCGGCAAATCTGTTTTCTCTCATTAAACAGGAAAATTTCCTTCTGTTTTTCTTTTTCTCTTGAACATTGCTTTCTTCCAGTTCTGAATGCAAACCTGTTGTTCTGGAACTCCGTGTCTGTTAATTCTATTCCTGTCCTTTCTTTTTAATTCCACTTTGAGGATTTTTACACATTCTTTTATGAGTTTGAGGCCACCATCAGGTATGCATCAGCGAAATGTACAAAGAAAAATGTGCCGGCCACCTAGGCAGCCCTTGTGGAAGAGGAAACACGGCTTTATTCTGTAGCTGTCAGCAGTTTCTTTCCAGATGAAGTTCACACCATCCACATCCCATAAAATCACTGTGGCGAAGTTCTGCAACCTATTTTATTCTTGGTTGTTTTATAGAAACAAAGTTCTTATTTATACGGCCAAGATATGAAATCCTATAAAACAGATAACCTGCAGACGTGGCTGAGAAAACAGAAAAGGAGAATCTGTTTTAGAAGAATGTTAACATTTTATAGAGGACATTGCTGTTTTCCTTGAAAAGTCTTCCAACAGACACTTTATTAAGATTTGCAGCATAGTTTCATCATAATCTCACCCAAAGATATCAATAATAATAATAATAATAATAATAATAATAATAATAATAATAATAATAGATTGACAGATTACAAAGATAGACATGATAGAGTGGCAAAGTTAGTGCACTGGTCATTATGCAAAAAATATAACTTGCTGGCCTCCAAAAACCTGTGGGAACATCAGGTAGAGAAGGTGTCAGAAAATCAGAAAGTGAAGATCTTGTGGGATTTGCAGATCCAAACGGACAGACACCTTGAGCATAACACACCAGACATAGTAGTAATAGAACGAAGAAATGTCCGGATCATTGACATTGCAATTTCAGGGGATGCCAGAGTTGAAAATAAAGAATTGGAAAAACTAACAAAGTACAGAGACCTGGCAATCGAAACATCTCGCCTCTGGAAGAAGCACACTTCAGTGGTCCCCGTAGTCATTGGGGCTTTGGGAACAATATCAAGAAATTTCACACAGTACTATAAGCAGTTGCAGATCTCAGAAATCACACCACCATCAGAGCTACAAAAACCGGCAATATTAGGAACAGCATACATACTGCACCAATATTTAACAGATACTTAGGTTTTTGGTTAAAACTTGTACCTGTTATATAATACCAGTCAATGTTTTTATAATTTTGACTGTGCCTGGTGTTTCTGAATAATAGATTGTACCTGTGTATGCGTTTGCTTATGTCTACACTGTAGCATTAAGACCATGAAACCCAGACACCTGAATCTTTATATACATACTAATAGGATCCAGAAGTTATTTTGTCATTGAAGTTATTAATTAATCTTAGGTTAAAAATAAATCTGTACACTGCAACACCATCTTCAGTCGCTAGTGGGAAGACTTCCTTAGTCTTTCTCGTCAGCATAGAGAAAGCCATGGTCTATTCGGGAATACACTCATTTTTCCAGAGGAACTATGAGCACCTCTGCTTCTCTCTGCTGCAGGGCATCAAACATTTTAAAGAGTTAAAAGGGAGTAAAAGGGGGAGAAAGTACTGTTTTCTGGGAAGAGGAGGAGAAGAGTGACCAGAGGGAAGGACTGGACGAAGAGAAGAAGAATGAAAGAGAGAGAGAGAGGAAAACCACAGTGGGATGGAGAGAGAATGATCACTTCAGTAGATGAGGGAGGAAAAATAAAGAACATGGGGACTGGGGACTGAGAAAGAAAGAACACGGAGCTCAGTGGGAGGGAAAGAGCACCAGGGTGGATGAGTATGGGGAGAGGAAGAACTCATGGCTCATTCATTGGGTGCATGGTGAGAAGATATGAAGAGTACTCAAGTGCATGAGAGAAAATGAGCTCCTAGGTGCATGGGAGATTAAGGGGTTTCTAACCCTTGTGAAGCTGGGTAATTCTGTTAGTACGTCATAATACACAGCAAGAGATTGTAGAGCAACCAAAACAAAATTCTAGAGTTCTCTGCTGTAAACCATTATATAATGGAACTTGTCATATTAAAGCAACAGATCTACTATCAATAAAGAGAAATGTTGTAGAAATGCTGGGCTGTACGCTGGGCTGGAATGGCAAGAGATTTGGGTTGGGTTCATATTTCATGAGATGTGGTACACAACTCACGCTTCCTGAGACAGCCAACAGAATAGCAGACACCTTGCCTTGGAAATCCACACATACTCAAAACTTGCAATGCATTTCACAAAGAAATGGGAAACCAGGCATTTGTCTGCAAAATGCACATACCTAAAAATGAATAATATTTTTTAAAATCACACAAATGTGCTTTATCAATGGGAAATACTATAAACACACACAGTACACAATTTGTACAAAAATATGCAAACATTTTTGTGCAAAAAAAAAATCATTTTGCAATCTGGCATAGGACAAAGATAGAGTGTGAATATTGATGAAAAAATGAGAAATACAAAAAAAAAGATGGTCACTCTTTAGTTGTATTCAGTGGTGGCTTTGCCTAAGCAGAATGGACCTTTATTTGCACATTTTTCAGCTCTCAAAATGCATTGCAAGTCTTGACCATGTACAGATTTCCAAAGCTAGATATGTTCCATTCTGTATACTGTTTCTGCAGGTGTAATGTGTTTCTATACAGAAATATGAACCCAACAAATCTTGGGACATTCTTGGGATATTTGTGAGACCGTTTTTACTGGTCACTCTTATTTATTTATTTATTTATTTATTTGATTTATATCCCGCCCATCTGGTATATTCTACCACTCTGGGCGGCTACCAACATACATATAACACAAACATAATCAATAGTAAAAACAGTGAAAAAATATTATAAATAATAAATAGCAAAAGAAAAAGAGTTAAGAGCTGACAGGAGGGAAGGCCTGGATGTACATCCATGTTTTTAGTTGGACTTTAAATGTACCCAGCATAGGTACTTACTTACTGCTTACATCCTACGACTTGTCATCTCACTCTGTGCTGAAGGGTCCCTCAACCTGCAAATGCAACTTTTCAGGAAATGTGAGAGGTTTAAGTATGTGGAGAGAATGGCATGTCCCAACTTAGGCAAGCAGTATTTCCCACTTGGGTGTGACTACACAGCAGGAAAAATGTGAATGGATCCACTATGAATTTGTACTTGGGAAGCGAGGATCCCTTGGGTGAATCTTCCATAGCTGACCACACAGGAGTCAGCAGAAGGCAGAAGGAAACTGGCGAACAGCCTTGTTTGTAATTTCTTCAGTTCACTCTGCTGTGGCTGTACAATTTGTAGGAGGCATGTTTACAACAGAGCTAGTTTAATAAGCTACAAACAAGGCTGATTTATTATTTCCTCCTCCTCCTCTCTCTGGCAGCTCCTCACTCTTTTTTCCTCCTTTGGTATCACAGGTGCCCTAGTGCTAAGGCACCAAACCTTTAAAGAAAGAAAGAAAGAAAAAGAAAGAAAGAAAGAAAGAAAGAAATGGAACAGGAAGAGAAGGAAAGAGCAAAACAAACAGACCAAGACACCAGATTTGGCAAGAAGATTCAGATACTGTAGCAGCCAGTTTCTCCACCGTTGTGTCTTTTTCACTGCTCTTGTAGCTGGGTGGAATCACTTCAAATACAAAGCTACAAATCCCTCTACATCAACTCAGCTGAATGCACATATGCATTCACTACAGAAAAGAAAAAGCCTCAGCAACGGAGAAATTTCTTTTTGGATGAGATGGGACTTCGGACTGATTCACATTAACTTGCACATTGTGTAGTCAATAGAAAATGATGCAAATCTGACATCCCATTCCCAGCGGATTTCCCACATTATTTGCCAGTGTAGTTGCCCCTTTAGGTGAAGCTACTATTGGTTGCAAAGCTTTACTTCCTGTTCTTATTTCTAAACTATTGTGTCTTTGCCCAACTTCCAGTTTCTTAGCTCTGAAACCCAGTCCTGTAAACTGCACTTTGCACTAGCCATTGGTTCTAAACAAAAAATAGTCAGGAAATATAGTGTATGAAATGAAAAGGAACACCTAAGTCAAATGTATTTATGCTGGAGGAGAAAGGACATCAAGTGGAAGAGGCTATATTTGGGGGCGGGAGGAGACCTCCATATATTTTTTCCAGGATGAGTGGGAGAAGATCATGGGAAATGTGGTTGACTGATGAAAAGTTCTACCAGGAAACTATGGGGCTAACTTCCTGGCAAACACATATTCCATCATGGCTCCACCAGTTGTATTCCAGGAAGGATTTATTTAATCAAAAGCAGCATTTGTGTCCTTGGAAAAAGTTGTTTTTGATTAATAAAAAATTTCTTGCTTATTATTTCTGTCAAAAATATTTGAACAGTTCCTATTTTGAGATTTTCCCCCTCTTAGGCTAAGAGTTCTGCTCAACCACCTTCTGCTGGGATGATCATAATAAATGAAGAAAAAGCAAGTTGATCAATTACTCAAATGTAAAAGAATTGCAGTAGAAAGAGATCTTGTCTCTGAGTGCAATCCTGTACACAGTTCAGGCAACTTAAATCCTATACATTTTGTTGAGATTTAAGTAGCCCACTAGGAATATAACTACAAACCCTTCATTGGATTGACCTTCTTGTAGGGCTGGGTGAAATCACCTGGAGAAATCTTGCTGTTCTTACCAGATACTCCTCAGATGTTTTGCCTGGGGAAGAAATTTAGGGACTAACAAGTGCTTAAGAATTACCTACCTGAAGCTTAGAAACTACCTTTTCAGAGTTTTCTAGGTAAAGTGGCTCTTCCAGGATGCATAGTGAGGAACTGAACTCCCAATCTCTGGCTCCACAGCCAGATACATAACTCACTGAGTGCCATTTAAAAATACTCAGCTTTGGCAGCTGGATTGTATATGCCAAAACATATGGCCTATCTGTGTTGTGTTAGCTGCTTAAGATTAAAAATGCCTTAAACCAAAGGGTAAAAAAGTAATTTAGTTGAATAGGATCCTCTTTTCATTAAAGTGATATAAAAATGAAATGTTTAAAGTATATAGTGATACAAAGTGATATGATGAGGGTTTGAGCGTCTTGTACATTTCCTTTTCAAAAGTATGCATATATGTGGTTTAGGACAGAGATATCTTGGTCAAATATGACCAACCACACTTAGAAGAAAACAGATGAAATCACTGGAAAAAAGTAATGTATATCCAGAGTATGCAGTAGAAGATATTGCTTACTTATGGTGTAACAGCTCAATTTAGGATTCACCAATCAAGTAGAGACTAGCTGTGACTGGTAGGCTATCAAAGTTACAAACCTTTCTCTTTGCTGCCTGCCACAGTCACTCAGCAAACCAGAACAGATGGTTTGTGAACACCAAGTTGTGCAGAACTTTAAAAAAAGGTAAATCCTAAATCCAATTGCTCATCCCAATTAGAGTAGACCCATAGGATCAGTGGTTGAAGAGTAAGTTAAATCTGATTGATTTGACAGATCTAATTGAGATTACCAATTAGAGAAAGGCTAAACTTTTGATAACAACTTTGAAATACCACATTATTTAAAATTAAAACAAAACAAATACTGTAATGAAAGTTATTAAGGGATACTTTCTGTATTCTATAGAAATGATTGTGTTCATGATAAACCATAAGGAAGAATCAGAGGTGATGAACACAAAATGACTTCAGTGTATTTTGCAACAACTGCATACCCCCTGAAGGAGTGTGAGGCACGTGCATGTTGTACACTGGAGTTTGTACAGAGACACCCAACCTTTCATCTTACAATCATTTCCCAACCAGTGTTTAAATTTACTCAGAAATAAGGACAGCACACACCATACTAAGTTGACATCCAATAAAAAATACCATTAAAAAAGAGATAATAAGCTGCAGATTTGCAAAGATCAATGTTTTCTTCTCTTTTTTAAAGACTTCTTACCCCTCAAAGAATGGGCACACACATTTAAAAAGCCTCTGTGAATTTATAGAGGCAATGTGTACAGTGCAGAAAACAGCTTGCCAATTGTAAATCACTTTATTACCTTAAATTTCCTCTTAGGGTGTGTATGACAAATCAAAAGAAGAAGGGAATGCCTAGGATAAAGCTGGCCTAGAGTGAGGTATTTCAGGCTTCAAAGAACAGGATGTTCTTATTTATCAAGGCAAGCCCTATAAAATAACATAAGACATTTTAACTCACGGTATCTTCAGATGTCCACAGTAAGGCAAATACTAAAAAGAATAGTAACAAGTATGTGTACCAAAGAAGAAGGCTGGAAGTCATTTCCATTCATTTCAAAATGAGTGGGGGGAAACTAATCAGTCTAATCAAGGCCAACTATGTCAAAATATGCCAGCTCTGTCTTAGGGGCAAACTGCATGACATACTTGCTCTGCATTCAGAAGCTGAACTGTTTTTAAATGCAAAAATGTCTGTTCGTCCTAGCAAGAGTTTGTCTCTATTTTGCTCATTAGCTTACTGGGTTTTTTTTTATTTGTCATCAGAAGGTAAACATAAGTTTAATTTCTATACCTTCTTACTTAGACATACTGTTCTAAAGAATCAGGCCACTGAAAGACAAACCATAGCTATCAGCTGCTAATTGTTGGCCTACAGCCGAGCAGACCCGGTCCTGGAATAAACACACAAAACGCACAACTGGAGGAAAAAGCCACAACTTTATTGATTACAGCAGCAGTTTTCTTGGCCTAGCATTGGGAGACCCGAATATCCCCTGATGCAAGCCACTGTCTTCCCAGATCCCTCTGAGAGACAACCTGGAATGGCAGACCACATGGGCGTAGGCCACACGATGGCTCCCTGTCACTCAGGGAAAGGCCAGACTCCTGGCCGCCTGAGCTAGGGCATTCGATGGCCCTACCTCTGGCTCCCTTAGAGGGATTCCAATAAAGCTGTGATAAGAACTGGAAGAACTATATTAAAACATCCAGCAACACACAATGAATCCAACCTGTTAAACACCCATGCAAACAAGAAGCTCATTCTAAAAACGGGAAATGGGGACAAAAACGCTGCCAAGCACCTTCTGAGACTCTAACGGTGTTCCTTCACTTCTGTGCTGCGCCGGAGTGAAAACTGCACCCCTCAGGTCCATTGGCCAGCAGTCCTCCTTGCCTCCACCCATACTGGCCAATCAGCGTTGGCCAGTGTGATCTGGTGGACACCCTTCTCCCAGGCTCCCCTGCAATGCTCCCATGTGGAGATGCCATCTTGGGAATATGGGAGTTGGGCCATGGGAGACCAGCCTGCCACCCCAGCCACAGCACACATCCCAGGTAAGTTTGAGTCCCATCCTTACAAGCTCTGTTGCTCAAGTAGTTCAATGATTACTTACAAAGCGTTCTTGAAATTGGCTTTTGGCACTAGAAAGGACCTTTGAACTATTTGTTGACTCAGCCCAGAGTTCCCAAAGCTTCTTGTGGCGTTCGACCTTGTTGCCCCTGTTTATTTGGCCCTCACCAAGGCTCACGCCCTTTTCTCTTCTAGCTGCCACCAGGTATTATCCTCCTAATACCGATTATGTGTGTTATACACGTGTGCTGCCAACTCTAAGGGTTATTGAACTTAGGAATCAGAGGTTTAATTAACAAATATACTTTTATTGTCAAGTAAATCACAAAGGTAAATCATGTATGAACTGTATAAGGTATTAACAAGGATTTGATTATGTATTGGGTTGCAAGTACTTTTGTTCCGAACTGCTATATACTTTTAATCAATATCTATCTTATAGTATGTATAATTTCATTCCTGCTTGTTCAATATAGATTAACCTTCTCAATTCAATCTCCTAACTCTCTCAGATCAATTCCTTACCCCCCTTCTTCTCTCTCCTAAACCCTAACTGCCATTTCACATCCCCCACTGTCTCCCTGACTCCGCCCCTCCTGCCCTATCCTTGGCTCCTCCCTTTTAAGCTTCTGTGATGGACAGGCAGGAATGACGTCACCTGCTGGCGTTTTGCCACAGGTCCCATGTGGAGATGCCATCTTGGGAATATGGGAGTTGGGCCATGGGAGACCAGCCTGCCACCCCAGCCACAGCACACATCCCAGGTAAGTCTGAGTCCCATCCTTACAAGCTCTGTTGCTCAAGTAGTTCAATGATTACTTACAAAGCGTTCTTGAAATTGGCTTTTGGCACTAGAAAGGACCTTTGAACTATTTGTTGACTCAGCCCAGAGTTCCCAAAGCTTCCAATGTTACTTTGATGGACTGAAACATCCAGAATACTAGATGGGGGGATTCTACACAAAGAGATATACACAAAGTGTTCCTGTGTGATTAGAATACTAGATGGGGGATTCTACACAAAGAGATATACACAAAGTGTTCCTGTGTGATTAGAAAGTACATAGAACAAAGTTATGTTTGTATGGATTGACTTACTTCATTGAAATAAATAGAGACACACAGATAACAGATTTAAGTTTATATGTACATTTTTCTCTTGTACCCTTCTGTGTGATTACTGCACTCATACTCCATTCATGGTGTCCACCTCTGCTATAAAAGTAACTAAAATAGCTACTGTTCTATCACAAAAGTGAAATTATCCCTCATTACATTATAAATGCAATGCAACATAGATATGCCTTCATCACGCAGACAAAGCATTAGTAACTAGTTACGTCTAAGCTCTGGGTAATTGTTTACCAAACTTTTATTCCATCTTGAGATAAAATTAGGTACATGAGAATGTATCTAAGGATGCTAAGAGTTGTAAAGTGAAATGATTTTTTTTTCCAAAAAAGATCACAATACAAGCAAACATTTACTACAATTTTTGGGGTTGTGTACCATGCATGTGGGTTTGTATGTGGTAGCCACTGCCCATAAGGCAGCAAACTTTGTGATGTAAGGATTAATGCCACAGTCTTTACTTTTCGCATACTTCCTTCAGTTTCTGAATACAGTGTTAGGATGGCCTCAGTCCAGTGTTTGGACCGAAAGAAGATTGCTTAGAGTTCAGAAACATTACTTTTTGGACGTTCTTTGGAGCCTCAGAAAGTTCTTTCTTCATTTGCCTCCTGTCAATCAAGATGGCAGGGACTACATCAAATATTATGCATGCAAAACATGTACTCTCTGCTACTGAACTATCATCCCTTCTCAACATCTGGTGCAAGACAGAAGGTGTGGTCAAATAGGAGCAGGAAAGATCTTACACACAAACAATGTGGTGGCATTCACTAAAGCGATGAAGCCCTACTGTTCTGGGACCTGATTATAGGCAGGAACAAACTATTCTGTTTGTATCCCATGTCTCCTTTCACATGCATTCTTTCATAAAGTGTTCTACCAATTTCTGCATTAGATTGTGAATTAAAACACACACACACACACACGGACCTTTGCATGTCATTCCCTACACAGTTCTTACCATGATGTGCAATATTCTCTATAACTAAATTATCCATGGGAGACTGGAAATCAGTAGTTTTCAGTTGTGCAGGTGACCCACATAGAGAGTGGGTGTGGTAGGAAATCGGTCACTGTACATGTACACCATACAAAAATTTGTGTAGGGGGAGTGACTTCCAGACTTGGCCCCCCAGATACACTTGGACGTCATTTCCCAGAAGCCTTTACTATGTTGAGGAAGTTTTTTGAGCTACTAATACTTAATTAGCAAAAATGTCATTAATGCTGCTTTTAAAATATTGTTTTTTAAAACATTAAATTTATTAGTGGTTGTTTGGCCTGTCTGACAAAAAAATAATAATCTTATGTTGATGTGATTAAATGAAGCCTTTATTTTTTCGTTCACAAATAACCAGCACAAGGGAGATGAAGACAGACCGGGACCCCAGCATATGGAGAGGGGAGGTTTCACACTTTGCTGTTTCCCACTGCAGTCTCAGTCAGGAAAGGAAAACCTGTGTCGGTTATTTCGTGGAGGGAGCTCCCTTTGTATCGAATGGAAATTATTTTCCCTCTGCAAAGAGCAGGTGTATAGAGCCTGACGGAGATCAGGATAATAGAGGAAGGGTTGAAAAAAAAAACTTCCATGCCTTGGTCCCAATGATTCTTGGCACCCACCCCATCTTACCACTTGCTATTCATGAAAGAAAATCTTGCAGTCAAGGTGAACAATATGAATGTAAATCCTCCCATCTTGTCTTCACATTTGAGAATGAGGAACTGCAACATTCTTGTCCAAATGGGCAGTATGGTGAGGAATCTTCTGGTGCCCTGCTCTTGTGCAACTTGCCTATTTGGGGCACAAAATTGTGCAATCTTGCAATTCATGCAATTGGGTGCGAGTTAGACAAATTGCCTAAAACTCAGATAACTACTGCTGATTTCAAGCATTGAATGGGTTGTTTGTGTCCTCTATAACTGCCAGGTAGTCCTTCTATGCTTGCTGTACAGGGGACTCCAGGCATTGTCATCAGGTTGCGCAGATGGTAGGGGGACAAAGCTCATGGTCTTTGGCTAGAAGCACATCAAGCTGCAGAATTCCTGGTTAATATGTCTACCATCAGTCAGTATTGCACATGGGGAATTTTGTTTCATAACCCAGTCCTCTCAACAAGTAGCCACAAATTCATGGTTGTCAAATAAATTACTTCAGATCTGAGGTCTCCTGAGAACTAAACTTCAAAGTTCAATGATTTGACAGGAAGGGCTTGAATGGCATGGCAGACGTCTGGCACAAATTATGAAAATAAAATGTACAAGCATTTTGTTATACAATAATGGACTCTAATAGACCATCATTGATGTCCTGCATCATTTTTTTAAAAAGCAAAAATATTTGCAGCCTCAGGGAGTTTCTTAACTGGCACTTTAGACAAACCAAAGAAAACATTGTGTTTTTTCCTCCTTTTTAAAAAGTGATGCAGTGCCTCATTGATAGTTTACCAGAGTCTTTTGGGGAAAAAAACCTCACTTCTGAGAAGCAGAGGGGGTGTTCAATTTGCCAATATCCTGAAGTGGCTCACTTGTTAGGCCACTTCACAATATCAGAAGGAGTTGGACCAAATAGGGTCACTTGAGCTCTGATACACCATTTTGATGCAAGGATCACATCAAATAGTACATCACACCTCCACTCGACTCCAAGCAACCCTGTTTAGCCCACACCAGCTCACTCCAAAAGAGCGAATGTATACAAGCCCTCAGATGGTTTATGCAAACAACATCCTGTATGTGATAAGTTTCAGATCCAGATGGCTTGCAGCTCTGGTTCTGCTTGAAATTCAGTAAAGAAGATGTCCATAATGAAACTAAATGTGAGCCTAAGTAAAGAAATCTAACTCAAAAGGTACGGGTTTGTATCAAGTGGAAGAACTGATGAATTGAGGTCATTATCAGTAGATTTGCTATAGAGATTTGAAAATGCTTCAAGCACATTTCCGAAGTTTGTGTGTTTAGACTATGTCAACTCATCTTGAAACTCCTGAGGATGTATGTGTAACTGTTTAGAGAAAACCCCAAACACAAAGGAGCACAGTGTTCAGTCATCATGGCTATCACTGAATCTAAATTAATATGATGCAGGGGGAAGAATTTATGGCACATACAGAAACATCAGATGCTGATTATTTTAAAATTAAAACAACTTCTAGCTTGCACAGCCATAGAAGGTAAAATACTGGAAAAGGTTGACTGGTATCCCTCCGTATTTTTGTTTTTTCTTCGACCAATTGAACATGAAATACTTTGATGTCCATGAAAGGACATGACATAAGCAGTCCCCGAAGTCTCATTCAACCTCACGTGCTAACTAAAATTAATCAAATAATCCACCTCACTTTTTTTTTTTTTTACAAAATATTGAAATTGCTTTTTGCAGATGGGTTCTTTGCACTTTGAAAGCTGTTATGAATTGAACATTGCTTGACTTAAAAGTCATAGGCAATACTCAGACTGCTGAACTCATGGAGCAAGAAACAGAGCTCCCTCTGCTGTTTGTGCCCTGAGTTTTTATATATTCACCTTGAATGTCTGAACAAAGATTAAAGATGTACTGTTGTACATGCAGAGGGTATATATCCATAATTAGGGACATGATTTACCATAAAATCTCACCCAGACAGAATGTGATGCTATAGAAAGCCCCCAAAACAATACCAACATATTCATGAAAGAGGCAGATGAAAGTGGTGTCATGGTTGTCATGGACAAATCAAGCTACACACAAGAAGCTGAGAGACGATTGTCCAACTCTTAATTTTACTAGCTCCTAAGCATGGACCCAGCTACAAAATATCTAAAGAATTGCAAAATCTTATGAAAAATGTCCCTGAAAACATATGTGAATAAATCCTGACCAACAAGAACCTCGATCAGCCACTACCTAAAATACACAGACCAGGAAACCCCAATAGATTCATTATATCCAGCATCCACACTGTCACGTTTGGGATATCTGGATACGTGGACTCTATCGTCAGACAATAAGCCACCAATGCACCTAGCTGTGTAAGAGATATCACAGATTTTCTATGGAAACTTCAGTCTACAGATGACCTCCCCGACAACACCATCCTAGTTATGATGGATGTAGAAGCACTCTACACTAACATCGCACACAGAAATGTCTACAGGCTGTCACAAATACCATTCAAAACAAGGAAGAAGCCCACAAGATTACCTCCCTCTACAATATCATACTCATGCAAAACTGTTCCACTTTTGATAATAAAACCTACCTCCAGATCAGTGGAATTGCCATGGGAATTGCCCCACAATATGCAAACATACTCATGGCTGACCTAAAACAATGCTTTCTCAACTGTTGCACCCATATTATATTTGAGGTACATTTATGATATTTTTCTGATCTGTACAAATGGAAAGGAATCCCTAGAAAAATTCCACTGGTATTTGAATAACTTTAATTCAAATATCAACCTGAGTCTGGAAAAATCTGCACAACAGGTATATTTTCTAGACACCACTGTGAAACTGCAACATGGACATCTTAGCACCATGCTGTATTGAAAACCCATTGATTGATATACCTACTTGCATGCTTCCAGCTTGAACCCATTGTTTATAGCCAACCCCTCAGATACAATTACATCTGCTCAGATCCATGAGATAGATACTCCAAACTCAGGATCTACAAAATGCATTCCTCAGACTGCAATACCCATCCAATATGATTAAGAAACATATTAATAGGGCAAGATGAATACCCAGAAGCAACCTACTGCAGGACAAACCCAGAAGAGAAAATAACCGAACCCTGCCAGTTGTCACTTTCAGCCCACAACTGAGAGTACTCACACACATCCTTGACAAAAATACTTTACTCTCTCAAGCCCTTGATGGCAGACTTATACTTGCCTATAGACAACCCCTCAATCTCAAGCAACTACTAACACACAATAGACTACACAATACTGACACAGAGATAGGGACTAAACCTTGCTGCAAACTCAGATGCCAGCTCTGACCCCACATTTATTCTAGCATTGCAGGACCTAACAATGTCACACACAACGTCAATGCTACTTTTATTTGTCCCTTTGCCAATTTTATTTATGCTATTTTTTTGCAAAAAGTGTCTCTTTGCACTCTACATAGGACAAATAAAACAATCTCTACACAAAAGAATTAATGGACACAAATTGGACATCAGGAATGGTGATACATAGAAATTTGTTTCTAATCATTTTAATTTACGTGGACACTCTGCACAAGATCTGAAAGTTGCCATTCTGGAGAAGAAAAATTACAGAACAAGAATCCAGAGAAATACTGCTGAGATAAAATATACACACATGTTTTAAACCCATCTCAATGGACCCAAGATAAGCCAATGTTTCTTAGGCCATTATGAAATGTAAAATATTGTGTTGTATTCCTGTAATTCCCAGCTATATTTCCTTACCATCTAACTGGTGCCACCTCACAAGCTCCATCAGTGATTAGATATACTCATTACCATGTTGTTCCTGTATGTTATCTATAACATGTGATTTAGTTACCAATCATTGTCATTGTTTGCAGACTTCCTGGGAGGGAAACTGAATGTCAACAGGGGTCTTAAAGGTCATTGCCAGGTGTGAAATGCTGCACTGTCAACAACTTGTGCCCAGGAAACAAACAGCCTCTTTGTTTTGGGGCCATGTATAAATGTATAAATATTTGCCATGTAGTCCCATACTTATGTCTGAGGAAGTGGACTTGTCCATGAAAGCTCACATTAAAATATAGCAGTTGGTCTTTAAGGTGCCACAACTTTTTTGTCTTTTTTAAAATGTTCTTTTGTTGTTCACCTGATATAATTAGGGATGTAATTTTTATACACATCAACTGTGGTCATGCCTACAGCTTAATTGTATGGAAGTCAAGAATGGAACCATTCAGCATAATCATATTCCACTTCCTTGTGTTTATGAAATATGTAAAAAAAAAGGGAGGGGCACAAAACTTATATGCTGACCTCAGACATTTATTCCAGTGACAGTCGCCTCTTTCATCCCATCAACAGATCAGCACTATCACCAGGGTTCTAAAGGGGGCAGCGCATACACAGTCCCAGAAGTTGGATCACGGGAAGAATGGCATGCTCAGCATTTGCTTATCTTTTAACAGCATTTGCTTGTGTGCAGTTTTGTTTTTCATTTCACATTAACCTATAGATAGATGCATAAGAATTTATTTCCTTCTTTCCTGGTATTCTGTTCTCTTCTTAATTGGATTTTCCTGCCCAGCTTCCAACTCTGAAAAAACAAGGTCCCTTTCCTGATGTGTGTTTGGCCACCTTTGTCATACTAAATTTATTGGGGGAAATAGTTTTGTAACATTTTTTACTCCTGTCTAAGTACAATGCAGCTGTTGAGTACACAGAGTTCTCATCCACAATGTCCCGTGACACTGCAAAATGTGATATCTAAATCCAGTCTTCAGTCATGGAAATGATTTTCAGGCAACTTCAAATTTTAAACACTTGGTACAGAATGTATTATATTCAAGATGGCAGTCTTTAAATGGTTAGGTCATTAAAATGACAGGAAGAGTGTCTAATAAATGCCAAGGAGGTATGTAACTAAATAAAGTACAATTTATGCAGCCAATTTTAAATAATGGTGAATTTTAAACCTTAGTTTTGAAAACTCATTCTTTACTTTATTTTATGTGGTATTTAATTCTGCAATGTTTATTTGGCAAAGTCTTGCCTTAATAATGAACAGGCTCATTGCTAAATCAAGCACTGATGAGACTTCATGAAACTGAAAACACTGCTAATATCCCACAAGAGATATGAATAATATGTGCCCTGCAAACCTCTCAGTATTTGTTAATTCAACAGTTTTTACAACTCTATATTTGTTTGCATGGCTGTGGCTAAATGAGAAAAAAAATCAGATATGGAGCCCCAGCAAATTTCTGCCATGTGACATTGCTTTCGTGAAAGCTGTTTTCAAATGTCAGTGGTCTCTATTACATTATGAAGAAAACTTAATTGATTCTACTTAGGTCTTAAGGAAGAAGACTGAAATAACAGAGTAACCTCTAACTAGTTGCTTTGGGAAACAACAAGGTTCAAATAATATAATTGCTTATGAAGAATTACTTTGTGGGAGCCAGTGTGGGGTAGTGGATAGACTGCGGGACTAGGATTCAGAAGACCTGGGTTCAAATCCCTGCTCAGCAATGGAATCTCATAGGAGAGGGCAATGGTAAAACCACTCCTTAAACATCTCATCATCCCAGTAGGTTCACCAGAAGCCACATAGCAATAGCAGTTATTTTTTAGGCAACAGGAAAGTAATAAAATTACATTTCAAAGTGACATAACAAGTTGGGAAGAAGCTATTTTGGGGGTGGTGAATAAAAACCCCATGTGACTTTCTACATTTAGTTTTGAAGGGCATTTTAAGGAGGATTTTGAAAATAATGAGCCATCGTCCAACTGACTTCCTTTCCTGTCCAAGTGACTTGTAACATAGCCAGTCTTGATATATCTCTCATCTCAGAACTCAAGTGATATTTGTGACATATACTGATAATGATCATTTCATAGAACTGTGGAAAGTTCATACTGCAGCATTCCTTGAATAGTGTACATTGCAGAGATATCACAGATTTTCAACATTGTGGCAGTGTTTCAGAATGTGCAGTTCTAGCAATTTTTAGCTGCTTTCCCACCCTTAAAAAATGTCAGCACAATGCTGCTGGTTGCCCACACACATATAGTTCTAGACAAATCCTTTTTCAACAGGGTGCATTAGCGGCATTGCTTATTTTCATGCATACCGAGTTTTTCATTAGATTCAGCAGCTGCTTCAGTTCTTCTATGTCAAATGTTTGACTTTGTCATTGCCTTTTGCTGCTCCTTATAAATAAGCCATATAATATCAGAATGCTCTGTGCTTCATCATTTGAAATGTAGTGACAGCAGAGTATGAGAACAAAAATTTTAATAGCAATTAAACCTGCATGTAGTTTGTGATAAATGGACTTACACAAACATTTTTTTTAGGTAACTTTAAAAAACGGTATGCTGAGAAATACGTTATTTTATCCATTCCTAGGAATGGAGCCATGTTAATCTGTTCTAGCATGTTGGCCAAAAAAAAAAAAAAAAAGGAAGAAAAGACAATCCACACAAAACATTTTAGCATTTTAAAGACTTGACAATTACACTATAGTGTGAGCTTTGGTGAATCAGAATTCACCTCCTCAGTCATATCATTGTAGGACACAGTTGAATGAATGTACCTTCTGACATTACAACATGAAAGGAGCTCCATGTGCAGAAGGACGGTAAGGCCACTTTGCTGGCCCTCTCTCCATGCCTTCATGGGTGTCTGATTAGGGGAAGCTTATACAGAGAAATTTCTGTATGCTGTAGAGCGGTGGTCCCCAACCTTGGGCCTCCAGATGTTCTTGGACTACAACTCTCAGAAGCCTTCACCACCACCTCTGCTGGCCAGGATTTCTGGGAGTTGAAGTCCAAGAACATCAGGAGGCCCAAGGTTGGGGACCACTGCTGTAGAGTATTGTGGTGATTACATGGGAGCCAATGCACATAGGATTCTGTATATTAAGGCTTCCAATGTTTAGATGTACATGCGCAAAACATGGCTGTCAGGATCCCACTGCCTATTCTAGGGATCAGGGACATTTGTGCCTCCAGCTATACTAGCCTACAATTCCCATCAGCCCCACCTATCCAACATGTCAAAGGTAAAGGACTCTGGGCCTGGAAAACAAAACACAAAGTTTCCTCATCCTATGCCTATGCTATAAAAGGTTAACACGCAAGAGCCGGCGGTGGCTCAGTGGGTTTGTCAGCTAAAAAGCCTGCAGGTCTCTTGGGACCTTGATGTTCCAATCCATGCTGGGGTGCCTTGGCTGTGAAAAAGTTAGGAGTTTAACACATGAAAAATTAAAAAGCATGCTATTATTACTTAACCTTGTAGTTGTAGGTAATAGTAGTGGATAGGAACACCTAGCTATGAAACCAGGCACCAGGAGTTCAAATCCGCGCTGTGCCTCCTAGGAGAGGGGCTAGCCAAAATCATCCACAGTGTGTGACTGATGGGGTTATATATCCTTCCCCCTCTGTAGACATGGGGAAACTTCATATTTCCGGAGCACCACCAGCATGAAGGTCTGATAAACCTCTTTATGCTTAAAAAACTCTGGGTCACAATAAGTCCACATTATTATTTTAAGAATGTTGAGTCTCCAAAATGAGGATTCCAAATTTAAAGTGACAATCTAATAACAACGGTTCTCACCTCTTCAGCTGTTTGTTTAACTAAGATCCAAATTACACTTCAGTTGGCTATTGGTAAAACAAAAATAATCATGAACTTTCCTTTTTAAGGACTGTGCTGCAGATGTGAAGAGTGATCCAGAAACCTGGCTCAAGATTATTTTGAAGGAAAACACTGCAGCATTAAGACTGTTCTCGTCAAGTCTTACACAGTTCTATGTTTAGTTTCAATAAGTTAATTCCCTGTCCATGTCAAGCATGGGAGGAAATCAACTCATTTCTTGGCATGGTACAAAATCTTACTGATCTTCAATTATCACTTAACTTAACTACTGTTCTGTCTCCTGCAATTAGGCCAGAAACCACATCTGGACAACTATAATGATGTCATTCCTCGAAGTCCTTGAGAGCATACACATTATTCTGACCGTGGTGACACAAGTGGTTTGAGATTTAAATCTAAAGCCCTAGGTCATAATTCCCACCCATCCCCCTCATGGTTTTAAATAATGTTCCATTTTAACTGGCATATACACCCCAAATCTAACATGGTGATGTCAATGACATTGCTATTCCACTCTATGCTTTCTTATTTAATGTTTTTCATTTCACTGGAGTCAAATGAGAATTTAGGTGAGCTCACATTTTGGGAATGTCTGGGTTCAAGAGTTTCTGCTGGCCATATCTCTGCTAAGGTGAAGGACAACATCAATTCTTCTGTATTCTGTATACATTTCTATCCCATAAGAGGCTTTGCAACATTCAGAGTGCTTAACGTGGATTCCCTTTTATTCACCCTTGGTTTCTAAACATTTTTAAACATAATGCAATAATTCACCCTAAAAATCATCTCCTGATGGGTCCCACTCACTGGAAAGCATGCGACATGTGTAGGAAAAAAATAAGACATAGTCATTTTTATTTGAATTCTTGTTTGGTGAGCAAATAGTTTATAACTTGTGTATAAGTTTGTTGTTTTCATTCTCTGGCGACCTTACTGCCTTTCTGCCTTTGATTATATCATTGGATGAAGTAACTGCTTTGTCTTTTCTCAGAAGAAAAACATGTAAATCTCTCCTCCCCCCATCCCCACTCATAATGTCATGCTCAAACTTGTTGTTTGACCTTATCTGCTTTTTCTGACTCAGATCTTAGGAAAACCCTGCATCATTTTTTTCTTCTTCTTGAAATGAGGAGGAGGTTTCGATTGAGGCTTTGGAATGATGTATTGCACTGAAAGGGGAAAACCCAGCCTTTTTTGTCTGTTCTGCCTCCTACATGGAGAATCCAAACAGTATCCAAATTATTATATGCAAAGCAAACAGGCACCTCAGAAGGCTTTTATTTGCCCCAGATTGATACATATTGTCCCATTAGTATAAAGGCTGCACAACGCCACACGCTAGTGGTGAGACCTTTCGCCCTCCAGATGATTTGCACTACATCTCCTGCCAACTCTTGCTGCTGACCATGCTGGTGGGGCTGATGGGAACTGTAATCCAAAACAGTTTTGCCATTCTCTTATCATGCCTACATGGTAACGGAATTAGTGTTTGTTTTGTCTTTTGTTATTATAGCTGTACGAGAGTGCAGCTATGGTATTGTGCAACAGAGCAAATCAACATTCTACAAAGCAATTCTAAAAATGGGAGCAACTCAAACAAAAAGTATAACCTTGATACTGGATTTCAGATCAGCACCAAATTTGGCTTAGGTGTAGCAGACATTCTGCTCTTTCTCTGTGCCAAATTTAGGGAAGTTTGGACAAAGGGTTTTCATGTTATGATTTTTAAAAAGTGAAACTGCTTTACCTTCTTGTGCAGAAACGAGAAGTGTTTGATAAATCTGGGGCCCAAATGGCCCCAGATTTAAAACAGATCACAAAAATGAAAATACCAATCTTGCTTATCTTGAAAGAGAATCTTGGCCCCATCCACCTTTTTTTAATTTGGAAAGAATCCAGGCTGCAGGGACTGAAATATTGATCCTCAAAAAAGGTCTTTCAGAAGGGAAAAACAGCCACTTCGTTATAAGACTAGGCATCCATAGTAAAGGCTTGCAAGCTGGAGCTTTGCAAAAGTTGATGACATCTATATCAGCAGTCAAGATGGGCTCACTACCATTCACAAAGAGACACTAAGTAAGGGAAATTCCTGGAACCTGACTCCTTTTTTCATCAGTTAACCACTTCTCACCCAAACACAAAGCAATTTCCACCTCCTTTCCCTACCCCAAAAGGAGAGCTGTGGCTGTATCTATGGAACCGCTCTGTGTTTTGCAGGCAGAAAAATCATTATACTGTGAGCTATTCCTGACTAGACCTTCACAGAATTGAGCTGTGGTTTGTATTCTTGTTAAGAAAATATCCAAAGGGATGAGAATTACATCTTGCTGTGCTCACCATAGGTTGGCTCTGCCTACAGCATCCTATTTCTTGCCCCCTGTCTCTAGCCCTAGCCACTGCTAGAATATACCCTTCCAGACTACAGGTTAGAATTCAGCCCTGGACCAAGATATTGTCCCTCACTCTTGCCTCAGTTCATACAGTCCAGAGCTTTTTGTCAAGTACAACTGTTCTTTTTCCACCTTAAATATGAAAGCTTAACAGTTGCTTTGCTCTGTTAACTCCAACAAGTTCAGCATTCAATTTCCAATGTGATTGCAGGCAGGCAGGCAGGCAGGTAGGCAGGCAGGCAGGTAGGTAGGTAGGTAGGTAGGTAGGTAGGTAGGTAGGTAGGTAGGTAGGTAGGTAGGTAGGTAGGTAGGTAGGTAGGTAGGTAGGTAGGTATTCAATAAAAAATATGCTTTTTATATGTCCTATTGCCAAAAAAAAAAGCTGGTATAGAAATACAGATGGTCTTGGAAGGGTGAAAAGGAACAGAGAAGTGACCAATGAAAAAGGGAAGCTTGCTCCTTTTTCCATCTTCCAGTCCTATATTCTAGATTCCCTATTCCCCAGCTGTCAACTGTACCCTTTAGCGTTTCCAATATGAATTGGCCCCTGAGAGGGAAGGGGCTGTCAACTACTAGCATTTAACAGATCAAGAATATCTCTTGGACTTCTCATAACAGAATGGAGGTGATTGAATCTCAGCAGCTTTTTTCTTCCTTCTTTCCTTTCCTGGGACCATAGATGCCATTCCTATAATGTAATTTTCTGTTGTGACAAATAATTTAGAATGGATTGTGTAAACTGTTGGAAAGCTGAGCACTGCCAGATGACCAAAGATTTTCCCGGCTTGCAGTCAAATTCTTGTTTTATGTTTATTCTGTCTTCTTCTGCCTCACTGAACTTGTTTCCAAAGAAATTATGGAATAACTTCCGGTAAGAAAGAAGGCAGGGAAAAGACAAGGCAATCTTGATCACCTTCTGGCCTAATTGATACTGTTTGTTTGAAATCCACCATTTCCAAGAAAACAGAGTTTATTAAGTCAAGAGTACAGTTATCATCCCTGGAACAGATGACTAACCTTTGAGCTCAGTCATAGATTGATTGCAATATAGTTTAAAGCTTCGATCCTTGGGACTCTGGTCCATCAGTTCCGAGAAGTCTCTGATTGCTTGGCATGGTATTATTTGACAACAATAGCACAGGGATGGGCAACGGTGGCTCTCCGGCCATTGTTGGGCTGCAATTCTTATCGACCATAGTCAGCATAGCTTTGAAGGTTGAAGAAAGACTATGGGTGTTGCAGCCCAGCAATATCTGGAAGGCCAAATGTTCCCTTGCAATAAGAAACAGAAGCAATTTTCTAATAGATGGTGCAGAGGGTAAGACTTGGAAGCACCCCATGCTTCAGCTACCTTCAGATGTCATGACAGAAGCTAACCTCTCACTTAGAATGGCCATGTTCTTGGTTTGCTTCATGGATTATTGATGCATTTCTTACTTCATTCCAAGCAACATGGAGTAATTCCTCTGGGCCTGTCATGCAGACAGTTTCTGGGCTTGCCATAGAAGAAGTGCTTTTAGACAGGGTGAAACCAAAGTAGAACAACTTTGTAAAATCAGAGCTTACACACTGTTTCATATTCATGGCATGTAGGATCTAGGTGGATGACATGGCAATACCATGTGTGCACATTGGCTTATTGGTTACAGCTAAAGCTTTGAAAATTTACTTTTTTGGATGACCACTCCAAGAACCCCCAGCCAGCATGACCAGAGGTTGTGTATTGTGCAGGATTCTGGAAGTTATCATCCAAAAAAGGAACTTTTGAGCTCTGGCAACAGTCCATATAATTGCAAACCAATCACCTGAGCAACAAGAAGCTGCGGAAGAATTCTGTTTACCATTGTCAATGGGCTGGATACAGGCACAACATCAGGAGGTCCACTCATCCTGGGGGAAGAAGGTGGGGCCTTAATTTTCTCTCAGTCACATCACAGTGAGTGACACCTCCCATATATTTCCAAAGGTTTGGTGGGTCCTTCAGAATATGGACGGGAGGTGATGCAGGAGACTGTGATGAAAGGGAGGGGGGAGGATTGAGAAAAAGTAATTTATAAATCCCTCTTCCTCCAGTGGAAAGTTTCTGGATCTCACTTCTTTTTTTTCTTTTTTCCCCAATACATTTTATTAGTTTTTCACTCTATCTACATTCGGTTTGTGCTTGTCAAAACATTGTGTTACATGATTTGCTTACAATTATTTGTTTTTTACATCTCAGTGTCTTCCCAGTTGTCCCCCCAAATTCCAGACATCTTTCAAACATTCAAACCATTCATGTACGTATTTTAGTATATAATATTGGCTACTATCATAATATTACTTTCATAGTGTACAATATTCTCAAGATCTTCTAATAACATACTTAATAAAAGTAATTCCAGATCCATGCCCCAACCTTATATCTAGTTTAATTTACCTAAAAAGAAAACTCACTATATTACGTCTTTACCCTGGTTCGTGCTCCCTTATTTCAGTTTAATTCTCCTTTTTAATATAAAGGATAAGCTCCTTTACAATTCCCGAAGTTAGATATATACATGCTTTTCAACATTAAGGGCCCCCTTCCTATTTTTCCCTTTTTCATCTTTCTAAGTAATTCCCTCTCTTATTTCTCTTTTTTCACTTTTTGTTTCTGTCTCTCTAAGCATTCTGCCATCTTTCGTGCCCTCTGAAACCATTTTGTGCATCTGATTTATCTCTACTAGATCTTTATGCACTTGGTCTATCTTCAATAGATCTTCCGGGCTTTTTTTAATTAATTCTGCTGATTTTCTCCCCTTGTCTTCCTTTAATACTCTCCTTGGATCCAAGATTAAAGTTGTTTCTCTTAGGTTTTCCCCATTAATTTCCTCCAGCTCCTCTTTTGATTGGCATACATCATCCGGCACACTCTCATTTCCTTTTTCGTTATTCCCTGTCTCTTGTTGACTATAATTCTTCTTCAGCTGTTCCTTGAATAATTTTGCCTCTTGGTAGTGGGATCTCACTATTTCTAGGATTGTTTGAAGGGTAGATTTTGTTTCATCCCAAAATTGTCCTTGTTGTGCCATTATGTTCCAGCTGCCCAAGAGCTTAAGCCAACATTCGAAACCCCCAAGTATCACAGTCCAGTTCAATGATTGTATCCATGGCCTGATTGATCCCTGGCAAATTGATGCCAGCCAAACAGATATTCCAAGTCTCCAGAGTCAGTTCAAAGAGTCCGCTTTGGCCAAATAGACCTGAACCAAAATTTAAACCCCCAAAGTACCAAGGTACAATTCAATGGTTGTATCCGTGGCCTGATGGCCTAATTCCCACAGGTTTACGCCAGCTAATCAAACACAAACACTTCCAGCTCCAGGGGCAGTTTCAGAGGATCTACTTTGGCCAAATAGGCCTGAAAACCCCCCAAATTTCACAGTCCAATTCAGTGTTTGTATCTATGTCCTGGTAGCCTAGTTCCCACAACTCTGCATCGGCCAAAACCGAAATTCCAAGTCCCTGGAAGTGGTTCCAAAAAGTTCACTTTGGCCCAATATACTGATTCCCAAAGTACAATTTAAAAAAAATCCACTTTAGGGTTAATTTGTTCTATGTTTCCATGCCAGTCATGAAAAAATCAAAAGGAAATAAAAAACAGGTTTCCATGCTTTAAACAGCAGTAGAGTGCTCAAGGTCACTGTTCTGGGCATTCTGCCAAAAGACTTCAGGTAGCCATAACATAAAGATAACTCCAGACTTGCTGCTTAACTGATAATAGCTTACAAGAAAAGTTTCTTAAGATTTATAACGCCAAATTAATACCCAGCTTCTTAAAATATATTTTAAATGTATTTAAATGAGTAGTTAATGTCCCATTAATCTTTAAATTATTTTCTTTGCATCAACTATCCCTCTCTCCAGATTTTCCGCCACTCTATAAGTGATGAGATGATAGAAGATTCTTTTTTCTGTATATAGGAATTGTCTTCTCCAGGGATAATCATAAGCAATTAGTTGTAAAAATATATCTCACCCAATAATAACACTGATGTTGAATAACTGATTGTTGCTTCTCTTTTGCTGGCTGCCGACGACTTGCAAGCAAGCTTCCTAGCTGCTTGTTTCTGCCTGTTGGCTGATTGGGGAGTTTCCTGGATCAAACGGGGATGACCGCCGTCCCCCCCCCCCGTGATCAACAGGCTTTCCCCCCCAGTTCACCACCTCTTCGGGGTGGTTTCGACACCCTGGGGTGTCCCAAACAGGTCAGAATTCAGCCCAGGGGACAGAGCTCCGTCCTCCTGCTGCTGTCTCGTCGTGGTGTCAAGCCGGTCTCCCCTGGATCTCACTTCTATGAACTCTTCTAGGCATAGAGTGGCAATTTGCAATCCAACCAGTTAAAGTATGAACTGATTATGAGTGAAATCCACTTGTTAGTCTCAGCTAAATTAGGCCCACAGATTGGAATTCTGTTGGAGTCAAGCTGCTCATTCAACAGACAGTGCAAGCAGTCTGATTTTTCCCCTCACATACTTGAGATATACAGGACCTCCTTGGACAAGCATGAAACAGCTGAAGTAGTAGGCCTTTCTCCATCCACCAAGGAAGCCAGGAGTACAGTCAGGAGGCTGCCCATCAGCATCTGCCACCTGAAGAGATCACCTCCTACTCATCAACCATTGGCTTGGTTTAAATGGCATCTAGATATCTTGGAAACTTACCATAGATTTCTTCTTGAAAGTTGGTGGAGGTGGCTTAGCCCACACCCCCTAAGGTAGCCTGTGACCCTTCAGTAGATGATGTTTCCCCATTGCCAGTGTCATAATTAGATTCAACTGGCAGTCTGGTTGGCTTCTGTATGCAGGGTGAATGGTGGGTGGAGAGTAACATCATCTCAGACAGCATTGCAGGATATGATGCTCACAGCGCTGGCCTCTCTCTGCAGTTACAGTTATGCATAGGAAAGATCTGCACTCCATGTGGGAAGGGAGAAGCACAAGAGGTAGAAGCCCCAAAGCCAAGGCAGGAAGCCATAGTTGTGCCTAACAGTTTATGTGGGGCTGGGAACTGTTTTACTCGTAGCTTTACTTGAGACAGGTTTTTGAGGTGACAACATTACAATCTAGATAAGATAGCCTTCCCTTAAAGCAAAATGGGCAGATCTTGTTGTTGTTGTTTAGTCGTTAAGACGTGTTCGACTCTTCGTGACCCCATGGACCAGAGCATGCCAGGCCCTCCTGTCTTCCACTGCCTCCCGGAATTGGGTCAAATTCATGTTGGTAGCTTCGATGACACTGTCCAACCATCTCCTCCTCTGTCGTCCCCTTCTCCTCTTGCCTTCACACTTTCCCAACATCAGGGGCTTTTCCAGGGAGTCTTCTCTTCTCATGAGATGGCCAAAGTATTGGAGCCTCAGCTTCAGGATCTGTCCTTCCAGTGAGCACTCAGGGTTGATTTCCTTCAAAATGGATAGGTTTGTTCTCTTTGCAGTCCAGGGGACTCTCAAGAGTCTCCTCCAGCACCACAATTCAAAAGCATCAATTCTTCGGCGGTCAGCCTTCTTTATGGTCCAGCTCTCACTTCCATACATCGCTACTGGAAAAACCATAGCTTTGACTATGCGGACCTTTGTCAGCAAGGTGATGTCTCTGCTTTTTAAGATGCTGTCTACGTTTGTCATTGCTTTCCTCCCAAGAAGCAGGCGTCTTTTAATTTCGTGGCTGCTGTCACCATCTGCAGTGATCATGGAGCCCAAGAAAGTAAAATCTGTCACTGCCTCCGTATCTTCCCCTTCTATTTGCCAGAAGGTGATGGGACCAGTGGCCATGATCTTAGTTTTTTTGATGTTGAGCTTCAGACCATTTTTTGCACTCTCTCCTTTCACCCTCATTAAGAGGTTCTTTAATTCCTCCTCACTTTCAGCCATCAGAATGGTATCATCTGCATATCGGAGGTTGTTGATATTTCTTCTGGCAATCTTAATTCCGGCTTGGGATTCATCCAGTCCAGCCTTTTGCATGATGTATTCTGTATATAAGTTAAATAAGCCGGGGGACAATATACAGCCTTGTCGTACTCCTTTCCCAATTTTGAACCAATCAGTTGTTCCATATCCAGTTCTAACTGTTGCTTCCTGTCCCACATATAGTTGAGTAATTCAGAGAAGCTATGGGCTATGCCGTGCAGGGACACCCAAGACGGACAGGTCATAGTGGAGAGTTCTGACTAAACGCGATCCACCTGGAGCAGGAACTGGCAAGCCACTCCAGTATCTTTGCCAAGAAAACTCCATGGACAGAAACAAAGGGCAGATCTACCAGAATCTAAGCCAAGGTTTTGTTTGCAGAGAAAAAGGAAGATTGCAAATTTATAGTTTCCATGTTAACCTGCCTCAGCATGTGGACAGAAGGGAGAGGGGAAACCAGAACAAAATCCAAATTCTTGCTTTGCTTGAGGGACTACATCACTTCTGGTGTATGCTTTGGATGATTTGCTGATTTTTATGCCTTTTTTGCCTGGTGGAGAGTTCTGGAAAACTCACCTAATTTGTAACTTTTTAGTAATCCAGTAAAGATATTGCCGAAGAGGTGATTTCATATCACATCCTTGTCATTTGTCCTTTTAAAAATGACTTTCTTGAATAAACAACAATTGAGGGGGGGAAACACAGAAAGATAAATGCAATGTAAGAAAAAAGACCGTTCCCTAGAAAAGGACCACACATGGATTTAGACTCGGGAATGATATGAGGTTATATAATGAAAACCATGTGAAAACCATATGCTCAGCTGTGGCAGAACTACTGCACTGTGACATTAACACCGTTTTAGGGTTTTGCAACGTGTTACGGAGATTGGGAAGGATAGGGAGGAAATTTTCTAGGAATCCAGAGATATTTTCCATCATGAAGATGCAACACAAGGACAGTCAATGAAGCAAAAACATGAAGAATAACGTGTATAAAATTAAATACATTCCTTCTGTAACTGAGAGGAAGAGAGATCCTCTTAACTGAACAGGCCACATGCACCCTTATGCATCAGTTGTGCTGAAAAACCTCAAGAATTCAGACATTGAAAAAGGAAAGAGCTATGCAAGCCTGATATAAAGTTAATTAATACAGTTGGGGACCTGTCTATGAACAATCCATGCATACCTTTATTCTTTTCCTCATAGCAAAACTTAAAATTCACATAACTGTAAAATAAGGATAACATGAGGATTTTGTAATTTCAAAAGATTTGTACTTTTTCACTCTTCCAAAGCACTGAGTTTGGCATACAAGGATATAACCGGCTTTCATGTTCATGTGTTGAAGGGCAATGTAGGGGTGGGGCGGGGGGGTAGTACACTCTGCTCAATGTAAGTAGTTTCTGCAGACTTACTTATCCAATGGCTAAAGAGGGCCTTGTTAATAAGAACATGCATCCAGTCCTGTATGTATGTTGAATCATATGGACATTCAGCTTTTCACACATTGAAGTGAAGCCCCCACGCATGTTCTTTGATACTGAATAGGAACTATTCAGGCATCCAAATGCTAAGTAGGTCATAAGGATTGGCCTTTTGTCTTTTAACAAAATCCAGAAAGTACAGAAGAGTCTCTCTCTCCCCCCACCCTTACCTCTTCCCTATTTTCATATTCTTTGTTTCCCCAAAAAAGCCTCTAAAATACAAACGATTTGTATCAATGAAAGAGGGGTATGCAAAAATGCCATATTTTTCTGTGTTGCCCACTTTCGTGTAAGCTTTCTGTCACCAAATTGCCCAGGAAATTTTTCATCCAATAGTATCATGAGAGCTGCTCTCAGCAGCTAATAGGAACATCTGTGGGGTTGTGGAAATTTTGAATTAGTACGAGGACCTGGATTGATCGGAACCTAGTGAGGAGTGATTTTTCATTGCTTCAGTCATTCCTTGTGGGTGGGTGATTCATTGTCCCCCCCCCCCAAATCTTGGATTGTGCTGCCTGCCTGCCTGCACGCCCTGCTGCCTCTGTACCTCCATCTTGGATCCTTCATTTTTTCCTTTTATTTCTTCATGGGGGGGGGTACCACTTATTTATTTGTTTGTTTGTTTTTGCCTCAGCCTGTTGGTCTGTCTGTTGCTGTTGGTTGACTCAAAGAAGAGAAGAGAATGCCTAAAGTGGTAATGTGGAGAAATATCTCCCCATATTCTTGCAGTTTTGATTGGAGGAGGCTTTGATAATATATGCTTTTGTTATTTAAAAACTTTCATTTGCTTTCTTGCTTTTCTTGATTTGGGGGGGAGAAACCTATGTTTTTGTTTTGGGGTTTTATTTTGCTATTTTTCCTCTCTGTGTGGTGATGCAGGGGTGCTTTCCCAGTTTGACTGAGTTTTTAAAAATTGGTTATTGGTAATTTACTATGTATTTATTCTGTTGAAGGTGTGTATGTTGGGATTTTTGGCAGGGATGTGTGTTATGGGCGCTTGTCAATTGTGTTGATGAGGGGGTGTCTGTGTGTGTCACGTAGCCAGTGCCTGAATGGATGGCTTTCTCCTCACCTCTTTTTCCTGTTGTGCTGCCCAGGCCCAGAAAGGCTCTGTTATGATGGGTGGGTGGCACTGGACTCTGAACCTTTCCTAATTTGGAGGTGGTTTACAGCTTTTGGAATTGCTTTGTGGGTGAATGAGGCCTTTCTCACTCTGTATGTATGACTGGTAGTGGTGGGTGTCCTGGCTATGGGACCATCTTTTTTTGGCCTCTGGTGGTGGTGTGTATGTGTTGGTGGGGTGGGCACTGCCAAAAGCCTTCTATCTAACCTGGTCTCTGCATAGGTCTGATTTTTTTCTTTCCCACATACAGTTCCATTCTTTTGGAGTAGACTGATTCCTTGTTTTCTGACCTCTCTTCTTTTTTGGGAGGTGTTTTAAAGGGTTCTGTAGGGCTTTTGAATGCCAGGAGACATGAATGGAAAACCTGAAATGAAAGAAACCAAAAAAGGCTTTCCCTTTCATGTTAAACAAAAGGATCACTACATGAAAACACAAAAAATGAAAGAGGCACTTGCAAAAGGACACAAAAGAAGCAGAAATATATTCTCGAAGGCTTTCATGGTCGGGATCTGGTCCACAAACACCAGCAGAGCTTCAACAAAAAAGAAGAAAGTTTAAAACTCAACAAAGCCTGGCTCCCAGCACTGAAAAATACAGCCTGCAAAAGGTCAACGAACTCTATCCAGCTACAAGGACCAGTGATCACTGCACACAAAAGACCAGCTAACGACACCCATCAATCACAGTGACAGATAATCTCTCCCTCTTATCACAACAATACAACCACAACAAAAAACACGCTGATCACCACAATCACCCATCTCCTGAAAAGGACAAAAGCTGATCCCACAGCTATAAATACTCAACTATCCAAACAAACTGCACCAGAGCACAGACAGAGTTCTGACTCCTGTCCTCTGAAGATGCTGGCCACAGAGACTGGCGAAATGTTAGGAAGAACAACCCTCAGAACATGGCCAAAGAGCCCGAAAAACCCACAACAACCGAAGCAGAAATGCTTTCACTCTGCACATCCCTATTACGTAGCAGCATGCATGACTTTTTTTTGAGTCCCTCAGCAGAATAGTTCTTTTTGGAAAAGTTTTCTGAAATGATGTTTATTTTCCATGAGAAAAGGAATTCCAGCATAAAGTGGAACTGGAATAACACTCTTTTATGTGGGCATGGTGTCCCCTCTTACAAAGCGAAATGCTCATTTCTGCTATCAAATAACAGTCCCTGACTAATCCACTAATCTCTCTCTGATGACTTCCTCCCAATAGTAAGAAAACAAGGAGAAATGAGGAAGGAAAAAGTGGGAGCAAAAATCCCTGAGCGATGCAGAAGAACTATCCTCCTAACATTTTCCTTTCATGGCAGTAAGCTTAAACCACTTTTCAACATGTGTGACATTTTGCTATTGCATGCAGGTTTATTTTTCTTTCTGGAGCCCAGTTAGTTCTAAATTCTCAGTTGCCTTGCTTCTTAAAGAAGCAAGGTGTCCATGATGAATAGCAATACTTACACACACACACACACACACACGTAAAATGTCCAAGTGGGGAGAAACAATAGAATGAAACAGTTGTCAAAGCATACACTCTGTAATTCAGTCTATATTTACCTTGACTTTTCTGATCTGATAATCTTTATGTGGTAGAGGTAGAAAGTTCATGGAAGGCCAAAACTACATACTCTGGAAGAAACAGATGGAATCTAACTCAACTCCAGTCGCTACACATGACACCAAGCCCTACCGCAGTTTAAAAATGGTGCCCAAACCACATTTATCTGCTCTGAATTTTACATATACCCTTCAAATGTGAGAAGGAAGAACTCCAGAAAAAGGGTGAAGAGGGAAAGAGGGTTGTGGGCAGAGAGGCAATGGTAGATGAAGGGAGTTGGCTGCCACTGGCAGACAAAGAAAAGAGGCATAGAATGGAATAGTACACAGTAAAACAGAGTGTGTTGTGTTGCAAGCAGGTTCATTCCTGCTTGCAGGTAACCTGTGATAAATACCTTCATTCCAGATAACTGCAAGGGTTAATTCCAGCCCAACACATCCTTGGTTTGGATGGGTCTTCTGGATTTTCTTTTGGGTTGCATTATTACAGTTAAAAAGCTAAGCACACTTTATCTGGAGGCAAGAGCCATTAAACTGAATGGGACTTACTTCCGAGTGAACATGTATAATTGTGTCTTCATCCTTTTCCTTTCACTTTGCAATCACCAGGAGACATCCTTTATTTATGCAAACTTGACCGGGGGGGGGGGGGGGGACAGACTAATCAACGTGTTGGTGGAGCAAATAGTACAGATCTTTCTCAAGCACAGAAAAAGTAGCTCACCTTCCTTCAGTTGGTTTCCTGAGAGCTGGCATAACCCTATCCCCAGTGTAAAAATAAGAGCAAAAACATGAATGAAGTTTCTGACAGTCCCAAGACTCCTTCAGCTGGGTTGCCATTTTATAGTAGTACATGGGGATTCCTGTTGACAGATCTGACTCTGCTGCTCCTCAAACAGATACTCAATGTGCACCCCATTGTCTATACACAAGGGACTCCTAGGTCCGTTCTTCACCCTTTCCTTCATTCTGTGGGGAAAAAATTAATTTAGCTGTTTTTAGAATTCAAACCTTCATGTAATGCTTCCACAACCAGTTCCCAAACCAGAAGCCTTTCAGTGTCACACTTCTTTCTTTCTTTCTTTCTTTCTTTCTTTCTTTCTTTCTTTCTTTCTTTCTTTCTTTCTTTCTTTCTTTCTTTCTTTCTTTCTTTCTTGTCCCCCCCTTGCTGGGCTATAACTAAGAAGCCATTGTGGATGTTTATTATTTGATAACTGCCACAAGGAAATAAAGAGACGGTTGCTATACAAAACAAAAGATGGGATTATTTTTTGTAACAGATTGGATTTTTAAAAGGATTGGAATAACAACAGAGGTATCTGTTTCTTGCAGCCTTTTTATCTTTTTAGAAACTTACTAAATTCCAACTATATCAGTCTCTTTATACATCTCCCCTCATGACAGTTTTTATCTTCCATATTTCATAACATATTTTATCCTAACCTGAGTCCTTATTTTAAGAAATTTATTACAATCTGTATCCTATCTCTAGGTATCTTCAAAATCCTCTCATTATGCTACCTGCTCTGACATCGGATCTATCTATCTATCTATCTATTTATCTATCGCTGAAAGGGACCCTATGGATCATCAAGTCCAGCCCTATTAAGGAGTCATACTGGGGAATTGGACTCTCAACCTCTGGCTCTGCAGTCAGATGCCTAAACCACTGAGCTACCCAACAGTTCATTTTATTTATATGCAGCCCCATTAGTGCAGGGCACTGTTCTGGGCAGCAAAGAACCCTAAACATTCACTCATTTTTATACATGCTCTCTCCAGGCCCAGATGGGCTGAGGAAAGCAGCCATTGACCACAAAGTTCTGTGGGGACATATTCTTTGCCTGTCCCAACTGTCATAACAATCACTTTTCAACAACCCATTCAATCTGTCATGTAACCAAGTAACTTGTGGATATATAATATCCACAAACAAAATAAACAGCATGGGACTGAAATTGTCATAAACTCCAAGGTTTTCAAAAAGCCTAACTTTATTTTCCAGTGAGAAAAGAGATGCAGAACATGAGACAATGTCATTCTATTATGAAAGAAAGTAGGGCAGTGGCAGCAACAAATTCAGTTGACGTCCATTTCCTCTCAAAGCCCTCCCTGGACAATACTGCATTATAATTTAGTGTGTTGTGCAGAAAAAACAGTCTCCATAAGTGGCAGCCATTTTTGCCCCAGTGGCCCCTTTGCACCACACTGCAGCATAACATAACACTGTGGAAAGCGGTCTTTGGAAAGAAAATGGCTGCCAGGTCGTAGCGCTTAGCAGACAGAAGTGGTGCAAGAGATAAGTGGTGGCAGCCAACAAAGCTAAGCATGGTGAATCACTGTGTACCTCCATGTGTGCCTGTGCCCCTAGTCCTTTTAGTGAAGTTCTCCTAAGTGAACTTTAAGCCCAACATCATACTGGTAAAAGCCCATGCAAATACAATTGTACACAATGAGCACCTTCTTCACATGACCAGTAAACCTGCTTTTCCAGGGTTTCCACTTGCTTGGAGAAAGCCTTCTGTGGTTGTATCTCAGGGTGGGTGGGGGCTTTCTGAGACATTCTACTGAATGAATGGTGGGAAGAATGACACTGGCAATCACATTCTCTCCCCTTTGCATGTTTGTTGACTACACTAGCTACAATAAGTCAGTATATAAAGGCTGAAGTCCAGTAGTAAGTCACAGCTAGAGTAGGCCCACTGAATAAGCAGGGATTTGGTGAGTGAACTCTTCCATAAATTCCATTGATTCAGCAAGCCTGCTCTAGTTGCGATTTACCCTGGGATTTCAGTCATAGAGTGGGTTCAAGGTAATTCTCAGAAATTCCCAAATAGGCCATAGGAGTCCTAACACATGATATGTATTGAATGAAGTTCTGCAACAGATGTAACCAATTTATTTTCTTTAAAAATGCAGTTGTTAGAAGTAGCTGTAATCCTCAGGATAATGTAGTGTATATTTAATGCAGAAAGTAATAAAAAATGAGTTGTATGTGGTCTCAGCATATGATCTAATATACAGAAGATGAAACCATGCAATTACCAAAGGGGAAAAGTGTAATTTAACTTTGACCAGTTATAACTGTGAGAAAATCATGTTACATACATACATACAATATATATATATATACACACACACACACAATCACTGCCAGATGTTTTGTTGTTTTAAAGGGCAAGTGGGACCAGCAACCAAATGTTGCAGCATTTCCTCAGCTCTTGAAAGGAGTAGTCCTGCTCAGGGTTCCAGGTGGTCTGGAACAGGGTGCTTGTAGTCCTGTTCAGGCTTCATGAAAAAGGAGCTAGTTTCACAAGGAAATGTGAGGGAAAGGACATGTTTCTCTTCCAAACTGAAAGGCACTAAAATCACTTGATTGCATTGCTAGAGATTATTGCCTTTTACTCCAAGCCACAAAATAATTGACGTTCCTTATTTTTATTTCCACAGCCAAAGTGTTGTGCCTTTCTTGACTTTTGATCTCTCAGCCTTGCTGAAAGTAGAACTGGGAAATGCATGGAGGTTTTTTTATTCTTCCATTGTAGAAGTCTAATGTAATTTTAAAAATTATAAATTGATGTCCAAAAAATTAATGGCAAAGGTTTGCTAGGAATCTTATTAAGATGAGATTAAAGCCTATTACAGCCAGATTTGGGGGTGTGGTTTAATGCTTCTACCCTAGTAACATGTGGTTGGAAATTTCCACTCAGTAATTCAGACATCTGTTGCTCACTAGGCTTCTGTCAACTGTCTTTCCTTTGTTATCTCACAACAATGTGTACTGTAATTGAATTTTAAAAATGGCTCAGTTGGTGATAGATTGTTTTACAAACAAATCTTACAAACAATATAATCTGAAAATGCGGTTCTTCTAACTGAAAGAATTGGGCCTGTTTAGCCCTGAGAAAAGAAGACAGAGGGGTGATATGATAACACTTTCTGTTCTTGATCATCCCAGAATGCAGGACATACCACAATGGGCTCAAGTTACAGGAAGCCAGATTTCAGCTGAATATCAGGAAAAACCTCCTAACTGTTAGAGCAGTACAGCAATGGAACCAGTTACCTCGGGAGTTGGTGAGTGCTCCAACACTGGAGGCATTCAAGAGAAACTTAGACAACCACCTGGCAGATACCCTTTGATTTGTATTCCTGCATCGAGCAGGCGGTTGGACTTGATGGCCTTATAGGCCCCTTCCAACTTCACTATTCTATGGTCCTATGATCTGTAACTACCAGATGAGTGTAATTGTGAAACTGATATCGCCAAGCTTCTAAATAAGGTGTCCCATTTAAATGTGAGTGCAAGTGTGTACTGGGGTTAGTAAGTACTGAAGGTGTGTGTTGGGGGGGGGGGAATTAGCAGGAAAAAATAAGTCATTGAGTTGGGGGAAGAAGAGAGTGAGAGAATGATAAATGGAATGAATGGGTTTTTAACCCAAGCAAAGCTGGATGTATTTGCTAGTATATCATATAATTAATATTTCTTTTTAAAAAACATTAAATACCAAGTAATGTAAAGCTAGTTATTTCACAAGAAAGTCTGTCCATTCCACTTGCAACCATATGTGAATTTTTAAAAACATGATGAAATATATAGATATACCAACCTAGATGATACCTTCAAGATATTTAAATAGTAAAATACAAATATCTAATAATATATAAATATTATTCTCTAGTTTGGGTTTTTTCCAGATTCAATTATTTTCCTTCTTCTCACAATGCTTCTATTCCAGAGCTTGGAAAGTTATTTCTAAGAACAATGAATATAATTATGTGTTGAAGCTATCTGTAGTTCAACAAAGGCAGGAGGGTACTCTGCATTTCAAATATGAAATAATTTGTAAATTTTGGTAAATTCTTACCAAATTCAAACTGAAATGAAGTTATTATGTATCCTCTTACACTGAGTACATACCACATCTGCTGAACTATTTTTGCTTATGGTATGATATTATTGACATATTAAGTTGATGTATTAATCCTATTTTAATATTGCAATGATATGTTGATTGTGCAACAGAGATTTTTTTCTGTCTGTCTATATTTTGCACTGTCCATAATAAATTATGAGCAGTTAGTTTATCTTTTCCTCCAAGACCAATCAGTTTTTTGGCTATTACACCCCTAGAGAGCAGGCTGCCACAAAAGAATAAACAACAGATAGAACAGAGCCCTCCCAATGTGTGATGGAGGGGTAGCTCCAGCAGTAATCCTTAGCATAAAAATAAACCCATGACAAGCATTTGTCTGTTTCCATCTGTGAAATGTTAAAAAGATAGGAATGTGATTCAGTGGAATCCAGTTTTTCTGGGGACGTTTGTGAAATATTATGATCCTCTGAGTCACATAGCATCTGATATAAATTTTGTTCAGCAGCTATAAATCAGTTGGCAATGAATAATTTGTCACAGGAGATGGTTCTGGATTAGTCATTGAATGACTCAGCTGGCTTTGCTTCTTTGTACAGAGAATTGTAACCAAAAATCCACCTATACGAAGAGATATCTATTACAGTGCTTTGCCCCATCTCTAGTGGACCACCCAAATGCATCTAATCTACAAATAAAGATGTGAATACCAAGAAACAAAAGATTCCTTTATTGGCCTGCAAGAGCCTTCCTCAACCTAGCAGGTGCCTTTGAGAAATTTTGGACTTTGGCTCTCTTTATCCCTGACCCTTGGTCATGCTGACTGGAGATGCTGGCAGTTGCAGTCAAAATTATTCCGAGGATACCACTTCAGGGAAGGCTGCCCAAAACCAAATTGAGGCAGAATGTAGATCATCAGTTATTTGCATTTCGGTTTCTGTCAGTCCTGGCCAAGCTGGCCTACTGCCACTGATTGTGGCTGAAATACAAAACATCTGGTGATTTTGCCCACCTATAACACACAGTTCTTTCCTTTTGCCAAGAAGGAGCAGATAACTGATTGATGCCATTAAAGACCACCCCAAGATCATCAGTTCTCTTTACCCTCCTGACAATATTTCAGCATTATAAGGTAGAACTCTGGTTCTGGGATATTAAGATCTACCTCAGAGTTGTAACTCACTGCTGTGGTGCAATTGTTTGTTCCTATTTCTTTGTCCTGGTCAAACACATAGTAACTTCCTCCACATAGTAACTTTACCTCAATCCTCAATTGACTGCTCTAAAGAAAATTACTATTAAGCAACATGTATACTTCATTGCAGCTACTCTGCCAACCATTTCACAGTACTGTGAGGCAAAGACAGACATGTGTCACTGTTTAGGCAGAATGTTTACATTTTGGAATCGACTTTTCTTTGTTCACTTACTCAATTTACTAAATTTTACTAAAATATTGTTGTACTATTACAATTGTGTGTATGTGTGTTTGCGAAAAAATGATTGTTATGTAGGCTTTGAGTGAATAGGTCATTGAATTAGGGCACTGTGTAACTGTCATAGCTATTTTCATTTCATATGCCGGATTTTTTTTTTTTAATGGTGATCTAGAGCAGTGGATGGAGCAATCTGGAATTTCTCTTAAAGGGTCCTGAGTGGGTCAGCCCTAATCTATGTTCCCTTTGTTTGGGTACAAAACAAGTCGGGGGCTAGTAATCTTACACCCCTACCAGTACACTCCATCAGTAATCCTGCCATGATACAAAACCACAGTTCCATCTTCAGATACATTATCATTGTTGCTCTGTTATGATTGCTACAAGGCATAGGGCTGTAGCCTTATTTCAAAACATGCCAACAGGTAGGGCTAGTCATACTAATAAATAAAGTAAAGCAGCTGTCTCAGCATGCTGAATTTGAATTCCCTCGGAGAGGGAAACACTTTTTTCATTATTTAATTTATTATCACTGCATGAGAGGGCAGTGCTGTCATTATGCTGGAGAGCAAAGCAAATCTGTATGACAAATCTAAAAATCGGGCCAGCCCAAACAAAAAATTATAACTTCAAACCTGGACTTTGGATCAGCACCAAATTTGGCACAGATGTAGCTACCAGTCTGCTCTTGCTCTCTCCCAATTTGGGGATGTTTGGGCAAAGAGGTGTCATGTTACAATAAAAAAATGTATTTACCCCCTCCTCATGCAGAAACTGCCATTCACACTTGTTGGAAAACAGCCCTGACAATTGCTTTATGTTTGGGTGAGAAGTGGTTAATTGATGAAAAAAGGAGTCAGCTTCTGGGATTTTCCCTTGCTTGGTGTCACTTTATGAATGGTAATGAGCACAAAAAGGTATCTTGTAGAGCAGTGGTCCCCAACCTTGGGTCTCCAGATGTTCTTGGACTACAACTCCCAGAAGTCTTCACCACCACCTCTGCTGGCCAGGATTTCTGGGAGGTGAAGTCCAAGAACATCTGGAGGCCCAAGGTTGGGGACCACTGTTGTAGAGCATCTTGACTGCTGCCAATGGTGTTGTCAATATTCAGGCTGCCCTTTGCTATGTAAAGCTTGGCATCTTTTTTCCTGCTGGCAATGTAGACATGATATTGTGCAGCAATATCAGGCCATTTCCTGGCATTTTGAATTATAGATACACAAGCACAATATCCCACATTCATAAACCAGAGGATTTTTTTGAAGGAATGAATATTATTGAATTTATTATTCTTGGAGAAAGAAAGAGAAATAAGTACTTGTGGGATTTCTACTCAGTTGCCAAAATAAACTGACCAGCTATGAGTACTATAGACCATCACATGGAGAGAGGAAACCTGGGATGAGGTATTAGCTATTTGATTCAGGTATCAAAATGTGTTTGGCCACCCCAACCACTGGGTTCCATTACTCAGAACTAGAAGACGGAAGTACCGTGAACAGTCACCCAAGTCTTTCTTAAATAGTCACAGACCTTTAACTGTTTTCCCAAAAGTTAAAAGCACCATTTTAATTTTTGATGGTCATCTCAACAACTGTTTTAGTTGGATATTAGAAGTTACTTTAGAATTGTGAAGACAGTCATTTGGAAATGACATCATATTTTCCTTCCGGGCAGTGAGAACATCCTTGCATTTCTTCATGGATCTGTAACATATTAGAAATCTAAGAGAGACTGAGTATGTGGTTAGCGTGAACTGCCTAACAAAATAAGTTTCACAGAATATCATTGTTAGAGTCAGTCAAACCTACCAACCTTATTAGGCAGGAGGGCTGGAAACGAACCCTTCTCACGCATTCCATATGAATGCACTTAGCTCCTTGCTTATGGAAATTGCAATATTCAGCAAGATTAGTCTTTTATTCCTATCCAAGTATCACTGCCCTTTTGAACATAATTTAGAGTGCCCTTCTTAGAAAATCATAAAGCTGGTGACTGTTTGTCTTTCTCTCCCCACTGAATATTTTTATAGGTAGTTTTTTTTTTAAACCTTTTCCGCAGAAGGTTTGCTGTAAAACTTACTGTTGATTTCAATGTTTCTAAAACTGGCATTTAAAATTCTTATAGGAAAACTTGGGGAAGAGAGGAGTCTGTATAAGAATTCAAGAAGCAAATATTGTGAGGAAGCCAAAATCTGTGTGTAAGGATATAAGATGCTTAAAGATCTTTGTTGCCAGAGGATGAAGGAATGATTCCAAGACCAAATTTTGCCTTCTAGAGAATGGTTTGAAAAGAGGAAAGGGTTGCTTTTTGTCAGCTGGGCATAATCCTCTTCACCATCCTTGCTCAGCCTAATGTATGCCTTCTCCTAACACTGCAAGAAAACTTGTAGTAATAATTTCAGAGGGCTTGTAGGTCCGCTCATTTTCCTAAACACTGCACTCAGGTTCCAGAGACATTTCAGTTGTTAGCAGAGCATTTTTTCAATATGTCCAAGGTATCTACCTCCTGCAAACTCCAGCAATGAAGGGTTTCCAGATGATGTCTTTCTTGGAAGGCCTGTTGTCATTTCCCCCAGGCACTCCATGGGTACAGGAACACTTGAAAGGACTTTAATATACCTGCCAGCCAACCAGGGTGCTTTCATTTTGGTCCTTTCTTGCAGACAACTATTTACAGATTTCCATCCTGACCTCAGATTGATTCCATTCACCTTCCTTGGGCTGTATCCAGTCTGCGCTGGGGTGCCTCTCTCCAACTGGGTCCACACAGTTCTCATTGATGGGCCCTCAGGTGTCTTGCCTTAGTCTATTCCATGGTGAAGTCACCAGGCCTGCCCTGGTGACACCACTGCCTCTTCTGGGTCAGGATAGAGCAAGTCTCTCTCTGCTCCAGGTCTGCAAGAATGTAGTTTGGCACCACCTGCAGGGGAGGGTACAAAAGGAGGTCAATCAATACACAGTCCACTCCTCACTGAGCCCCAGTCTGTTCGGCCTATCCTAGACCCACCTTGTTGCTTGTGTCATCACTTTCCTCATCCCTCTTTTCCAGTGTGTCCTCTCCTTTTATAGCCTGTGCCCCCTGCACCTGGCTCCTCCCTCTCACCTGACACCTCCATATCCTGGCCATAGATTGCCCCCCCCATCACATTAATGTGTCCTTCATGCATAGCGAGTGGCTCCCCTCTTCCAGACCCAGGTGCCGTGACACCTTCCAGCCATTGCCCCAAGTTGAATCTCCATGGGTAAGCAGTCTGGCCAAGGCTTCCTTCTCTGACTGGCCAAACCACATGCAAATATAGGATACAGATGGGAGGTCCAGCACAAGAAGTCTCAACACAGCTGTCCACCCCAAGTCTGATTTAAAGATAAAGGCATTGAAGTAGAGCAATTAGGGACCTTGCAGTTTCCCCTTCAGATTCAGCACCTGGACAGCAAACTCAGCAGCCACACACATCACCTGGTCTCCACTCTTCCCACTCAGGTAAGATGGATTGCGACTCTATTTAAATTCCATACATAATTTCTGATGCTAAATTTGTACATTTAAATTATCAACTGTATGAATTACAAGCAAGTAAGCCATGTATTTGGCATCTTTTATCTATTCTTGGCATTTCTCAAAAGCTGCATAAAATGCACACCTTTAAATGTTGTCACAGGCTTCACATAATGTAGTCAGAGGATAACAGTTTTTTTTCTTTTTTTCGGTTTCAGATTTCCATGCTCATGCATTCAACATGAAGCACAGATGTACTTCTTACAAGTCAAAATTCCGATGTTGAAAGTATATCTATGTGGAATATGTTGACCAGGTGCTGGATTCTTTCTATCCAGCTGCAAAACAAATAAAACAGGAATTGTTTGCAGTGAACTTTACTGGCTAAACAGACAATATTTTAGAACGAGAAACTTTCAATCTGCTTTTTTTTATAGGATACCTCCTTTAAGCCATGTTCTGCCCTGGAGCTTGATATTTCTGTAACATTTCTGCTATATTTCAAGGACACATGGCTAAAGAATCCTTCATTTACTTCAAAGCAAAGATTTATAAAAACCAGTTGCTTCTTTTTTAGCTATATGATTGATACTTCAGTTCTCTTTATAATGGCTAGGCAATCTGTGGCAATGCCAACATGGTTCAGCTCCAGTTCATATCATCCTCTGCTGTTGGCTGGAGCTTGAGCAGATTACAATTTGGTGCAATTTGGAGGGCCACATGTTCTATGCCCCCCCCCCCCCCCAGTTGGAAGTAAGTCCTATTAAACGTTGTGGAATTTAATTTCTGAATAGGCAGGCAGAGAATTTGATCAGTTCAGTCAGGATACACTTCAAGTGTTTAGAAAGTGTGGATTAGTCACACACACACATGTTTTAAAAGTAATGGATTTATAACATGGAACCTAGGAAGCTGCCATATACGTACTGATAGTCAAACTAGGCATTAAGGGGACTATGTATTCCCTAGGGATAACTTGTTTTCTTCTTTCGGCTGGATTTCCTCAGAAATATGTGCCTGAATAATCAGATTTGCACATTAAGGCCATGTTTATATACCTTCCAATGACTGATCACACACTAAAGCACACTAAATCCATTATCTGTAGGTGAAGAAAAGCAACATATTTCAATTTATAGATGTCTTTCACCACTTAATCTTAGAACTGCAAAGCTGGAAGGGATCCTAGGGATCACTGAGTCCAGCCCCTGTCAAGGAGGTGCAGTGGGGAATTGAACTCCCAACCTCTGGCTCTGCAGCCAGATTCCTAAACCACTGAGCTATCCAGCTGTTCTTGCAGGAGCACCTCTGCAAAAACGGGATAAACATAGTGTTCAGGTTCAGGTATGGATGGATTACAACTTCCACATTCTTTCCCACTAATTATGCTGACCAAAGCTGAGAGGAGTTCCAATCGAACAACACCTGGAGGGCTGCACTTTATTTTAACCCACTTCTGGTCAGGTTTCACCCTGAGTCACTGGCCCACTTTGTATTGTCTGTTCTGATTGGCGATAACTCTCCACAGTGAGGGCAACTACATGGTCAAATACTGAGGGATTTGATCTGCTTATAAAATGGGTGAATTCAAAGTATATTTTAATGTCTGCATGATGTACAATGCTGATGTACAAACCTTTTCACTGCCAAAAAAGCTTTTTTCATGTTGGGAGGTTTTGATTGTGTCTTTTTCCCCAGTAAATATTCCTGTAAAGACAGTGTGTGTGTCTATAGCCTCTCGAAAGAGGACGAGCTCAAGTGTGCATGCACATGCAGGTACACACGCACATGCATGCACACATGCACACGCACACAGAGACACAAGGAGCACCAGCACTCACCTCTCTGCACAAGTCTCTCCTTCCCCAACCACTTCTTTTTTAAAAAAAAAAAAAAACAGCTTCCCACCCAGGTGGGAGTGAGGCGCAGGAACGGGAGGGACATGCAAAAGCAAAGCACCGTGAGTTAGGTTTGCTTTGATGCTGCTATCTCATTTAAAGCTTTGAAAAGCTTTTCTATACAAATAGAAAAATAATGTGGGAAAAGTACTTCACAGTGTCAGAAAACAGAACATCAAAAGTTTGAACAGTAATTTTGCAGAATACATCATGATTCACAACTCAGAATGATTCTATTTGGGATCACCCCTGTGGGGATCGCCCTTGTGGCTGTGTTTGTTGTGGCCCTCACAAAGGTTCTCCCCCTCTTGGTTCTTCTCACTTGTCACCAGGTATTATTATCTTAATACCACCTCTGAGTGTTAGACACATGTGCTGCCAATTGCCAGGTTTATTGAACTACAGAATCAGTTGGTTTGAATAACAGATAACCTTTTTTATTATTAATCATTTCACAAAGTAAATCACGTAGTCACTGTAACAGGGGTCTGATTAAGTTTGGGTAGGACTGGACATATATTCAGGCTTGTGTTATATACTTTCAATCACTTAATATCTCTATTATTCTAGGTGTTCTCATTCCTGCTTGTTCACTCTAATAACCTTGGTCTTAATTCACTTTCCTAACTCTCTCCTCAGATCACTCTAATTCTTCTCTTCTCTCTAAGCTCCAACTTCTCCACTCTCTTTCTCAGGTCCCAACTGTCTAACTGTCTCCTTGGTTCCGCCCCTCCTGCTCTATCCTTGGCTCCTCCCTCTAGAGCTCCTGTGACTGACAGGCAGGAATGACGTCACCTGTAGGCATTTCGCCACAACCCCCTTCCCCCCACTCATCAGTTAAACTAGTTTAATTTAGCTTAAATCTATATGTCACCAGAGAGCAGTAATTCCTGCATGCATTACTTTAAAGAAAGGGAATGGAGTAACAGATGGGTGGCGTGAAGGGGGTGATCCCAAATGGAACCATTCTGAATTGTGAATCATTATGTATTTTGAAAAATTACTGTTTAAACTTTTGATGTTCTGTATTCTGAGACTATGAAGTACCTTTTCCACATTATTTTTCTATTTCTATAGACCAGTTTTTCAGAAATGTACTATCCTGAAGCTTGAGTGGGGAAGATTCCTAGAGAGGATACTTGGCTGAGAACCAAGGAAGTTCTACCTGACTTGGCTGCAAACAATGCCTGGTACATTTATGCTGGCACGTATCCCCTCCCCTTCTGAGGAGTCCTGAACCATATCGGGAACACTTGCAACTCTTCTCTCACCTTCCAGCATCCTGGTAACCAGCAAAGTCATCCACCAACCCCTCCTGCGGCTCTTTCCTGGCTGCACATATAAGAATGCTACCCCATCTGGGGGATTTCTGAGACAGTTCAGTTGTGGTTTCAGCAGCTTCATCCCGATCCTTGGGCAGAGTCTCACTGTGCTGGTGGCCCTCAGCTGCACATCCTCTACCTCCTTTCAATCTTGCTCTGGGGTACGGGACTTCTCTGGACTGCAAACCATTAGAGGGTCAGCAGAGGCAGGACCAGGAAGCAAGGAAGGGGAGCTGTGGGTTGGCATGCAACTTGCATCGCAACCTGCATGAACAGTGAACTCCTGAATCAATCCACAGCCCCTGTGTGAGCACTGTGTGCGATTTCAGACGTAATACAAGCTGTGAATCAACTTTCAGCAAAGCCAAATCCTTCTAATTCAGCTTTCCAATGTAGCCATGCCTAGGGTCAGGCTAATCAGGTCTTCCATTTCAACTGCTGCCCAGTTGTTTGCCCAGATATGCAAAGGATTGAACTTCCACCGACGGATGCATGAGAATTTCATTTAAGTTTGTCTTTAATCTGAATTTGCCAAAATGCACAAGTATCTTCATATTCAGACTGGAAAGAACTTGAGCTTTACACATTTCAGACATACAAAATACTGAAATATGACATTTATCCATTCAGGCCTAAGGCCTTGAGTTCTGCACACTAAAAACTGGGATTTAAAACAGAATGCCTGTGAACACAACTATGTTTGTAGTACTGAATTAGGCTTGCTGTCTCATTTTTCTGAGAGGCTATCCAACTTTAGCACCCATATGGCATGCACCCCCCTCCATATTATGATTAGCTGTACATATTGAGTTTGGACACTATAAATGAATGGTTCATTTCAGTTCAGTAATTTAAAAAAAATTACAAAAATTCACAATCTTTTTCCTACTCAAGGCAGAAAGAACGTGGGGCTTTTAATAAAAATATAAATGTGGGAGAAAGCAAAACTGACAGATTTCCTCACTCTTAATTGTACTCCACACTGACCTACAGCCCTTCCTCAGGGCAACAACATTTATGATGTTTCTAAGAAGAGAACAAGATTGAAGCTGGATATTCAATAGTTGTCCAAAAATAATTTGATAGGCCCATATAATTTCCACACTCCAAACTCCTTGTTAGACTGGGGCAAGTGTGGTTTTCTTAGCACCTCATCTGTGGCACAAGATAATGTTACGCCTCTGGCAGCAGGCCTGGATATTGCATTTCTCTTTTGAAAACAGATGAAAGTGTACTTGCTTTTTATTTTATTTTAAAGACTACATTTTCTACAGCATAATCAATCCAGTGCTTGGTTTTGGAAAGTTGCTGATGCAGCCATAATGATATTGCCTGCCCTGTATCCCTGATCCATTATAAAGAGTACAAGTGTAATGAAACGGTGGTGGTTGTGAGGATTCATCAGTAGAGGGTCACAGGAAAGTAACCAGAGTAGAATTTGGGTGAGGCTAAGTGGGGGGTTCATTCCCGGAAAGCAAATGACGGCCCAAAGGGCTAAAGCAAACTTAAAGCTATATTGTGGCTGTTGTTTGCCGTGCCAAGGCCTAAACTTCTATTTAACTACTTCAGTTGGATTTTAGCCCACCCAAAGCAAATTCTAATATTTAAAAAAATGAATTTTACTAAATGTAATTCCATAATTACAACTAAATATAAAATTTAATGAATTCTGTAATAAAACACAGACAGACACCCGCAAGAAATTAAAATGCCTCATATTTGTTAAATTCAAGGAATGAAACACCTGCTGATTGGGTGGGAGGGAGAGTGGGTACAGTGCTTCGCAAAAATGTCCAAAGTTGATATAGAAGAATATGCATTATTCTTTTCTCTGCTAAATTTGTATATTGCTCTCCATTATGCCTTGCCAGCTGTCCAGTAAGAAGCACCATTTAGAGAATTGGACTTAAGTCACACCTGCCACTTGACTCTGATTCAACTCAGGTTTGTTTGTTTTTTTCAATGACCCAGACTCGACTCGCAACTTGGAACCCACCCACCCTTCCCTTTTTTTCTGGGGAAAAAAGCTTGTTTTTGGTAGGGACTCAGACTTGGGGTTTGGAACTCAGGACTTGGTACCAAAGACTCGGACTTGGACTTGGGACTCGGACCCAAAGACTTGCCAACGTACACGCAAAGTATGGCTTCACTGATGTTGTTGGGCTGCATTACCCCACCTGCCTCAGCCAGCCTAGTCAGTGGTCAGGAATGCTGGGAGCTGCTGTTCAATAACAGCTGGAAGGCCACATGTAGCCTACTTTGGTATAGAGCATGTTTTGTGCTATATGTTGTCCGACATTGAGCCACAATAATGGAAAGGCCTCATATGACTTTTCATTCAGATCCCATATTCAGGGTTGTTTTGTTTTTTTGTTTTGTTTCATTCAGATCCCATATTCAGGCTTAGCATAAAATTGTTGATGCACATAGACAGCCAATTAATATTTCCATGTGTTAATAGACTTTCCACACTCTTTCTTTAATGAATATAAGATAAAGACCTTGCTTCTTGGTGTATATCACAATGTAATTTTAGTCTTCCTGCTTGGTAATAAACCACTAGAAAATCTGTTGGTCCTTCTCACAAAAATACCTTCTCCGATACATTTACTGTACCTCCAGAGATCATCCCTGGCTGCCACTACTGGCATACATATAAAATTTTCAAAGCCTTTGAAGTGTGGGCCTAATTGAGGCTGAGCTGGAAAGGAGTGCTCTCTGCCAAAGTTTTCAGCTGCTTCAAAACGCAATTCCCTTTGGCAATATTTTCAAAGAAGCTGGGAACCATGGCAAAAGTTTTAATCCATTCAGCTTAATGGCAGGAAACACTGACCTTGGCAATATCAGGTTCTTCCCAGATCAATCTGACAATTAAAAACAACAACAACAACAAAGTGTTTAGGCTGCAACCATTAGAGCTAGCAAAATACTGCCATAAGCTTTCCATACGAACCCTTCTGGTAGACACAATTCACCCCTCTTGACATTCTCCTGGTTTGGGAAAAGAGGGGAACATGAAAGAGATATGAAATTCAAGAGCATTTGGCTCCAGCTTATAATAAATGTATTAGAAGTACCAGAGAAGCTCTCTTGACCAGGTTGAGGCGGAAACATCAGTGGCTTGTAAAAACCCACAAGTAGGCTTGCTATGTCAACAGCTTTTCATTCTCCGAGACTTCAGGGCCAAAACCTGAGGCTGAGGGATGGGCAGCTGTGATATTACAGATGATTGCCCTTTATATAGCAATGGCAAAATAATTGTGAATGTGTTCGTGTGTACCATAAAAGCTCACAAACTGGTGCTCCACTCTCTGTCTTGCTCCAAATGGCATGAAGAACCAAACTATATTTGCCCACTTGATCTTTCCCCAGTCCCTTCTTCTCATGCCAACATTGAAAAAGTGTGACACATGTGTCAATACCTTTATGCTATAGGTATACTACATAAATAAAAATGCCTGAAGGCAGTGGAGAACATATGGAGAGGGATGCCAAGACTGTAAAGCCTTCTCATGCAAAAGAGATCACATTGTTTCCTTCTGCAGTGTTACCTGAATAGAGATTTGCCTCTCTTCTTGGAGACTTGGTATAGCATAGCAATTCGTTGAGACTTCAGCTGACAGCTGGAGATCTGGCAACCCTACAAATGAGAGTCTACCCGTAAAGCCTCTGAGCTTCTCACCACCCATCCATGTCAGCCCCAAAATCTTCTGAGCCAGCCACTGGGCAACATGCATACCATCCTTCCCTTCCCAGCACTAGAGGTGGCAGGAGCAACAGAGAAAGGTTGTAAAGAGAACAGGAAGGAACAGGGAGGCTGGCTTCCTTCCTTCCTACCTACCTAGCTTATGGAGCAGTAACAAAGCCAAGGGACCATGGGAAGTATAGTTATGTCAAGGGATGTCTCTCTCCTTTTCAAGTGCAGAGCCTTTTTTTTAAATGGGGTATCATTCTGATGAATCCAAGAACTTTTTGGCAAGCTCATCCACTTCTATGTTTGCTGAGTTTGTTAAGTTCCTTCTCAACCCTTCTCCCTCCAATGTTCTAAAGCATTGCTAATACCAAGAGGAATATAACATTCCTTGGTTTCTTTGTAAAAAAAAAAAAAAGGTACATACGAGCATTATGGAATGTATGATTCAAGGGCTGCTATTTCTAGTAGAACTGCTTCTCTGGAAGGAAATTTAAGAAGAGATTTATGATTACTGCTACTTGGGAGTTACAGATTTTCAGATGAGCATGAAAGGGATCAAGATATTCTAGTGGGACAAATCTCCAAACCACACAACATAGGGTTGCTGCATGTTAGGACGATGCTTGAAACCTCACATTCTCTGGGAGACAAATCTCAGGGTGAGGAGTGCCAGGGGAAGAAACATACAAATTTTACAACCATCTTTACAGGTAGCACAGGGGCTCACTAGCTCAGCAGAAAGGTGCATTTATGTGGGTTGAAGCACCAGAAAGAAAGGAAAGGGCTGCTGGATGAACGTTGTACAAGTTGGCAGCCGTGCCACAGAGCCTGGAGAGAAGATCCATGTGGCATGGCAGTGGGCTTTGCACAAATCCCAGCTGCAATGTAGGGCTTGGGGGGGGGGGAATCTGTATTATCTGGGTGGCTTGGGTTTTTCTTCAATTATGGCTTTAGTACCAGATTGGCTTGGGTTTATCCTGATTCCTACTTTGCTCCTGTAACATTACAATGCTCTGCTACCGTGGGATAATAAGGAACTTGCCTGTTTTGTCACTGGTGTTGGTCCTGAAATCTCTGGGAACAGCATACTGCTGACCTGGCAACCCTATCACAAAAGGTTTGGTTAAACGTTCTTCCGTTGTACGTATTCTACCAACATTCTTTTTAAAGAGCCTGTAGTGTCTTCTCCTCACACGCTGTCTCAAAAGGCATTTCCTTTGTACCTCCTACAGGATATTAGAGGGAAATGCCTGACACGCATCCATCCTAATACCACAGAAATGAATGGCTGGCTCCCAAGGATATTTGTAGTCCAAGATGATGCTCTAGATACATAAATTAATCTAAGATAAATAATTGGTACCTATTCCCAGTTATAATAGTGTGTTATATCATGTGTTATATTAGTAGACATGTAGTTGAGTAAATCTAAAATTGTGATCACTTTTTGAAGTTAAAAAAATACAATACTGGCTTATAGTGGCTTAGCCAATTAATGCTACAGAAAACTAAATTTCACACACAGCAAAATAAATGATAAACATATTTGTCCTTTTGTCTCTTGCATTGTTTAATGTAGGTTTGTGGGGAGGAATGTTTGGGTAGACAGACCAAAAGATAGTCAAAATAGTATATTTCCTGGACAGGGCTATAACCAAACCAAAATTTGTGATCATCTTTGCTGTAACTGACTACTGGGCCTCTGTTTAAAAGTGGTTTTCACAAATGTTCTAAACATACATAGTGAGGACATTTTTAAAAAAAAAGAGAGAGAGAGGAGAAAAGAGAGAAGATAAATACCTACTGGGAACCGAAATGAGATCATTGAAGCCACTTCACCTTGGCATGCATAGAAAAACATGTCATCTTTATAACCACAAGAGAAACCCAGTTCTTAATGTCCTGAGCGCAATATTTATGCGGTCTTTGTGCACAGTATTACCATTTGGATCATATAACCACCATAAACAAGCCAATCTAACTGATTTTCCAGTCTCTCTGCAAGAGTTGACAGACCTTCCACTGATGGTACAAAGCAATATTTTACATAAAGGATTGCATAATACACCCCTCATTGATTCCCTCCTCCTATTTCTGGCTCCCAAAAGGCAGCAAAAAACACTGTGGGGCTGTTTTAGACATGCCGTTGGCTCCATTCAGCTTTCAGTCCCATACTACACTGCAATTATCTTGGAGGTTCCTGCACTTTCATGGCTTGGGAGAGCTAGGGCAAGTCTGCATGGGAGCTTCCGAGACAACAGCTTCATCAGAATTATGGGAATTGCATAAGAGGACAGAAGCATTATGGTGCAATTGAATGGGTACACATTTTTGTAGGGCACCTCCACTGGCTCTGCCATTTCCCTGTTCCATCAGATAAGCAAGGATTAATTAGCAGGGATGTTGGCAAGTCTTTGGGTCCAAGTCCCAAGTTTGAGTCTTTTGGTCCAAGTCCCAAGCCTCGAGTCCAAGTCTGAAGTCCCTGCCTGGGAAATTCTGGGAGTTGTAGTCCCCCCCCCAAAAAAATGAGCCACCAGTAGGGTCCCCCCAGCACTGCCCCTGACCAGGCTCACTGCCTTCTTAGGAGCCCCTGGCCCACACCTTCCCAGCCTTTCCTGAGTTGGGTTTCTCTTCCTCCTCCCCCATTGAATAAATAAACAAATAAGGAGGCTGGGTCAGAATTGGTTGGCAAGTGAAGATCTAAGAGGGAGAAGGGGGAAAACAGTAAAGGGATTTCTGGGCTTGGAAGCCCCAGAGCCCTTTCCTCAAAGCCAGGAGGGAGCAGAGAGATCCCAGCACCCGAAAAGCCAAAACTCAAGCTGGGCAAGAGATGCTTCCTTCGGGAACTCAAGGGAAATGTTCTGGTAATGAAGAGTTAAAGTTGCAATTCTTAGAATTCTTAGAGAGGAAGGGAACCAGGAAATGGGGGTGGGACTTCCTTAGCTATTGCCCCTCCAAAAAGAATATTCCTTTCCTGTCCCTGTTGTAATTCTTCTGGATGGAAGCAGGGCTTTAGCTCCTCCAAAGGTTGCCCCCTCACTACAGGGAAGCTGTCCTCCTGTTGTGTCTTTCGGGGTGATGGTGAATCCTTCTGGGGACCATGAGGCAGGCAGGAGGGGGAAGGACCCCAAACTTGAGAATGCAATTCAAAGAAAATGGTTCCAAGTTGTAAGTCAAGTCCGAGTCAGTGGGAAAAAAAAACCAAGCTGAGTCTGAGTCAAGTTGCTAGTGCAACTTTAGTCAGATTCAACAGCAAGTTTCAAGTCCCCATCCCTGCTAATTAGCAATACAGGGTAAGGATAGGTGCTGTGTACCTTGCATGACATGGAAGCAGTAAATCAGTCCCAAATCCCATTCTTAAGAGGGACCATATAGCCCTGGGGGAGGGGGGCTGGCACATTTGAAGGGAGCCGCAGACTGGAAACAACTCTTCACACGCCACTTTATAAGGTTCATTATGCGACTTTTACAATCCTGATTCTGTCTATATTTCTTTCATATTGTCTTTACAAAAAAGGTTGAAAATGGCTGGTTCTTAACTGGTTGTTTACAGGCCTATTACATAGCTCCTTTCCGTATTTTATGTCTCCTTGGTGACAGAAACAGGCCAGATAGTGTGGGAGGGAGAAGGACAATTTATTTGCTGAAATAACCATTCACTGGCAGGTGGGACTTGAAAGCATAGCTCACTGGGCTGGACAGAAGAGAAAGTATTTCTTCAGCTCCCTTGTAGAGCAAAACAGGATCAGCCATGGTGACTGGAATGAAGTGAGACTATCTGATTATTCATAAAGAAGTAAAACAAATTGATATGGATATACCATCTGCTTAGTGCCCACAGCTTTCAGTATTCAGGCTAATGTGCTGGTCAGTATTCTGGCCACCTTGAGTCTCGTTTAGGAGAAAGGTGGAATATCAATAAATAAAAGGAATGAATAAATAAGGGGTACAAAGAAATTGTAATGTCTGAAAAGCATTGATGCTTTATCTGTAGTTTCACTTAAATGTTTATGGATTATTTTAAATGCAGTTCTGATTCCACCTAATTCCCCGTGGAACTTTCCACCCAGAGTGGCCCTTGCTGCCAGATAGGCGGTATATAAATAAAATAAATTTAAAAAATACATGTCCTTCTTGAAAGCCTAAAGAAGACTATTATAGGCTGGCTTTCTCTGCTTCTCTTTGGTTGCGGGGTGGGAGGCAGGCTGTGGTTCACTTGTGTATTACCAAAAAAGAAAGAAAGAAAAGAAAAGAAATAAACACAAAACAATCCAAGGAAATGCATCACCCAAAAAAAAAAATTAAGACAACAAGGGCACACATGTGTATGTACTCATTTATATGTGTCGATACAAATTTAGAAATGACTTGAATTTAAACAGAAATACACAAGCCATCTCACCACAGCGGGGAAGACTATATGTCAACAATCTGTTTGCTCCAGATACTACCCAGATAATAGCTGTTGTTGATCAATTGCAAGACTCCTGCTCTGCTTATGCTTAAACCAGATGTGGGGAAAGGGTTCTTCATCTTTAAACCAGAACCAGAGAAACATTCAAATTCAAGGGCGCCTTGAAATAGAGACAGGGTGGGCAACACCTGGCTCACAGGATTGCTCCTCAATTACCCATTTTGCCACCAAAGTGCTGTATGTTGGCAATATGGTAACAGTGAAAAAGCTGAAGGTGCACTCTGCTGGGCTCCGAGTTTTATTAGAAGTAAAGCAAATTTATTTGTGTATAGCTGTAGCCATTACAAAAGAACGTTTGAATAGGATAAAATATCAAATATAGTATACGAATAAAACCATCTAAAAACAACATTATCATGTGAAACAGTTCAGTCCTCGGTTAAAACATGATCATTATAACTACAAAACTTCTTTCTTAAAACTGTTGCTCTAAAAGCAAAGCCAGCTGCCTTTTCAGAAATGTATGACACCTTATCCCCCAATAGAAAATTTATCAAATATGCACCAGATCTATCAAATGTGAGACCTAACTCTTGGAATAAAGCTACTCTCTGATCTTTATAGATTGGACAATCAATTAAATAGTGGGTTAGATCTTCAACTGTATTAGTTCCACATGGGCAAACTTTTTCCTCCAAAGGAATCCATTAGTAACGTCCTTCAACCACTGCAGAACTCATAGGCTGGCAACGTAACACTGTAAAAGTGTTTCTTCATTTAAAATGTGATATATTAGTTAAATACTGTGGGCGAGGTGTTTGAATAGGTAACTTAGCAACCAGGGTGCACATTTTGACAGACAGGCAGAAATATGGTCAGCTCGAAAATCATATTTTAAAATATGGGACTTCAAGTATTGTGCTGCCATTTCTAAATTAAAAACATTTAAAAGATCATGAGAAAGACCATACATATCGATAATTTGTAAAATTTCCTGATTCCAAGATCAAATTGTCCTATTGTTAAAATTTAGCATCTCTTTAAAAGCAGCCAGTACTAGATCCGATCCAATCCGTTTTTTCAATTTCAGGCAGAATTTAATAGCATGAGTGTGTACTATGGCCTTCAAAATGCGAAGGCCTGCTTCCAACCGGAGAATACAAGTCTCAGTTCCTTTAGGAAGGCCTAGGATAGCTCGCAGATATTTATTCTGGGTTGTTTCTAGGTATATTTTCTGGGTGTACCCCCATATTTCAGCACCGTAGCATATCTGTGATATAACTTTGGCCTCGTAGATTTTAAGAGCAGGTGAGAACTGCCTGCCACCTCTGCCCCAACAGAACCTTAATAGAGAGTTAATAGTGTTGGTGGCAATTTTATTGGTATTCTCTAGGTGGGTTTTCCAGGAGCCAGTTGAGGAGAAGTTTAGTCCTAAATATTTAAAGGACTTCACTTGTTCTATAGGGTGGTCATCAATCTGCCATACATGATTTTTAAACCTATTGGCAAATACTAGTATTTTAGTTTCTCCATAATTAATTTTCAGTTTTTCTTGTGTTGCTAGTTGATTAAAAGCTTTCAGCAGCCTCCTTAGCCCTTGTTGTGTTTGTGATAATAAAATAGTGTCATCAGCATACATAAGTACTGTTAATTTTCTAGATCCCAGTTTGGGAGGTACATAGTTATCATTGTTGCTCAACTCAGTAATTAATGAGTTGACGTAAATATTAAACAGAGCTGGAGCTAACAAACATCCTTGATGGACACCTCATGTAGTTGGTATTATACCTGATAACAAACCTGAGCGATCCATCCTGACCTGAATCTTAGTGTCGGATTGGAGCTCTTGGCTCAACATCAACAATCTTTTATCCATAGAGGTTTTGCTTAATTTACCCCAGAGACGATCTCGGCATATAGAATCAAAAGCTGCTGTGAAATCAATAAATGCTACATATAGACACTTATGTTTTAGTTTTACATACTTATATACTAAGTTAGACAAAACAAAGCAGTGATCTATTGTTGAGTGATTACACCGAAAGCCTGCCTGCTCTTCTGAAATCATCTCACTAGACTCAAGCCAAGAATTTAATTTTTTTGCCAGATATTTAGTATATATTTTTGATGAGATATCCAGCAAACTAATAGGGTGAAAATTGGCTGGATTGCTTGGTTCACCTTTTTTGTATATAGGGACCACTATACTGATGTTCCATTGTGGGGGAAAACAACCACTCTCATTAATTTCTGTAAATAAAGCTGAAAAGATAGAAGCCCGCCAGTTTGGGGCTGCTTTGTAGACTTCACCCACAATTCCGTCCTTACCAGGTGCCTTCTTGTTCTTTAGAGTAGCAATTATTTCACAGATTTCACTGGGGGTGACAGGGTCCCATACTGGCAAATCCTTTCCCACCTCAGCAGTAGGTCTATTACTTTCCACAGAAGTTTCCAAAAGATTATTTTTAGTGTGGGGTTCATTGAATAAGTCCCTAAAGTGGGCCTCCCATACACATGAAAGTATTTTGGGTTCAGTTAGTGAATGGCCATTGGTACTCGATTTGTTAATAAGTTTCCAAAATTGCTGAGAGTCTCTGTTTTGGGCTGCCATTAGTAGTTCTTTCCATTGTGAGCAAATGTATAATGACTTTTTCTGCTTTAGAAGATTCTTATAATTACTTCGTAATTTGCAGTAATTAAAGATTAATCTGGGAGCTTGTGTTTTACGAGCTATTCTTGCAGCTGTTTGTAATTTAGATTTGATCAGTTTACATTCCCTGTAAAACCACTCAGAGCAAATGGATTTCTGTAAGCGTGTTATTTTCTTGGGAAACAGAGGCTCTAATATCTGTAGCACTTCAGGGAACTGTGTAACTAGGTCTTTATGTTCTGATTTATAAGTAAATTTACTACGTAGCTGAAGACCTTTTTTATCATAAAGTATTCCCAGCAATTGGTGTTTTATTTGAGCTGACCATCTAATTCTTTTGAGAAGATTAAAGCTAATGATATTCTTAGTATTTTCTTCCTGTGGTGGGCACACCTTATAAGTTACCAATAGAGATAGATAGATAGGAAAATGGTCACTTTCTGGGTGGCAGATTACTTCGAAATCATTTATATAAGTGATCAAGTCAGAGGAGAGCACTATGTAATCAATGACACTTCCTCCCCAACCAGCGAAGAAAGTTAAATTACCCGGTTTATCATTAGGGTGATTTCAATTAAGGATGTAGAGATTGTATTTCATAATTATGTTATAAAAAGCTTTGCCATAGTCATTGATCATGGTGTCCTTTGATTCCCTTCCTGCATTTAGAGGTGAAGACAGAGATTGCCAATTATACATACTAAGATTACTCATAATACACTCTTCGTTTGGACAAATACAGGAATTTAAGTCTCCCATTAAAATTATAGATGCTCCATGACTTATAAATTCAAGTTGTTCAATAAATGTGTCCAGATCTCCCCAGGTGTCACCAAAATTATATTTGGAGTTCTTCGGTGGAACAGAGATATTTATCAGATAAATATTAGTATGGGTGACTAAGTTAGCTATCTTAACACATTGAAAGTTGGAGCTGGCTACACTGATTTCACTGCATTTGATGTCATATTTTGTTGATATATAAATGACCAGGTCTCCACTTGGCCGACCATATTTTGCTAAGTTGCGGGCAGGTTTCAGCCAGTAGTTATAGCCCTCAAGGGTGATATCAGATTGCTTAGAGCAAATCCAGGTTTCCTGGAGGCCAATAACATCGTATTTTTTAAGAAAGCTAATTACCTTCATATCCTGTATCTTGTTTGGCAGTCCAGCCACATTCCAGGAGAGCATTCTGTGACAAAGATCTAAAGTGGTGTCTGAGTTAAGCCTAGTAAATTGCTGAGGGCTCCTAACCAATGCTGCCTCTTCTGATACCTTCTGCTGATTACACAGGAAAGGATGGTAGTTGGTTTCTGTTACCTCGGTTTGTCACTTGGGGTTGTCTCCATCTCCCAGGTCTGCATTAGACATGCTATTACTTTCTATTTATACAATGATGTCATGTTCTTCATTATGACATTTAGTGTTTAAATTCCATACTGGCTGTACCATTTTGGCAGATTGCACCTGGCTCATAGGGCATGGGTCTGTGGGTGCTAATTCATCTGGGTCTAAGTATCTCATTGCCACCCATGAGGAAGTGGAATATATTTGTTTGTCTTTTGAAAATTGGGGGGCGGGGAGATATGCTGGCTCTGTTTGGTAGAAGTCCTGTTCCATAGCCTTCCTAAATGGACTAATTTCTATTGGGATCACAATTTGGTGGCCACTTCTTACTGGGTGTACAGGTAGCAAAGTATTGTCACTTAGCCGATTGTTCTCGTTCTGAGAAGTTTCTTTTACTCTGTGTATGTTCCCTCCTATTTCTGAGTTCACAACACATCTTTGAACCACCTTGTCTGCTTTCTTTTCTTCTTGCTTATGTAGTGGCGTGCTTTTCCCATTCTTTGATCTTTCTGAACTAGCATCTTTATATTGATTGAACACTATATGAAGGTTGTTCAATGTGTCCCAATTATTTGAATTTGAGTTATCTGTTGGTATCTGTTTCCTTTCCTGGTTATCTGTATCCACAATTAGTTCTTTTGGAACTATCCTCCAGTCTTTTTCCCAGTCAGGAGGTGGGGTTGTTTCAAGTATTCCTTCTAGATTAATGTGGCTCACAGGATTGCTCCTCAATTACCCATTTTGCCACCAAAGTGCTGTATGTTGGCAATATGGTAACAGTGAAAAAAGCTGAAGGTGCACTTTGCTGGGCTCCGAGTTTTATTTGAAAAATGGGTACTTTTTCCCCCTGCTGTTGCTGCAAAGCTTGACAGCATAATGATACCATGGTGCTGCCCCCCCCCCATGACTTTTGGGATGGAAATGCAGCACGGCCAGAGCTGAAGGCTGTCCACTGCTGAAATATTTTATTGCTTTCTTTGTTAATTTTTCTCTTCTCTAAAAAAAATAGGGCACAAAGCTAGCAAGCATTATTTTTTAAAAAAAAGTTCTAAATCAAAAAAGCGGTGAAGTCAAAACCGTCAAGTCATTACAACAAAGAGTTATACCATCACCACAGGATTTGAGTGTGTGTGTGAGAGGGAAACAGGAGTTGCTCCTGGGCAAGGGGGAAGTCCCCTGCGTAGCTCCAAAACCACTCTCCCAATTAGGACTGTTGCATACAGATGGAAAAAATTCTTACAAAATGATTCATTCTCATTGGGAAAGGCAGGCTATCTTTGCCTGCCAAGAAGTTGCTGACACCTGCATAATTTCTTGCCTCCACGGTGACATTGAAGCAAAGACCCCCACGTTGGGTGGTTTTAAGGAGAAAGGCGGAATAAAGATATTTTGAATAAATAATTCTGTGCAAAATGTCTCTGCACAAAACTACCATCTTTGGTGAAACAAAGTGCATGCTAATGGACTGACCAACTGATTAAAAAAGACTGAAACTGATCCAGCGGCTCCTTCCAATTTTAAAATGTCCGTGCAACACATGCAGCACTGTACTTTTCTACAATTGTGCAGTTCGCAGAAAGTGAACAAAAATCATTCTCACAAGTACAAGAATTCCTGCCAATACCAGCAAAGAATACCTTGCTTTGTCAGAAGGCAGAAGTAAAAATGTTATGGTTTCTTGGTCTCAAGAGAGTGAAACAAGTGAGGATTTATGTTCCTCCTCTTGAGCGAAATGCTTACAACTGGCCCCCTTCCCTGTGTGGGCCAGTCTCCTCTTCATTCTATTGTCACTTTTCATTGTGCTTGCTCTGCCCCTCTGCTTGCCCTCTCTACACCATCTCAAGTGGGGGACACAGGGGTGGTTGTTGTTCCTCCCTCTCACACTCGTCACGGCTTACATTCTTAGGAAAAGCAGATGAACAGGCAACAGTGGAAATGAAGGGAGGCAGGAGACTCCAGAGGTTGGCTATGGGGCCCTGCAGGCTTGCAAAGTGTTCAGCAATGCTTACTGGACAGATCCAAGGTCAGAGGGGCATGGGGTAGAACAAGCTCTCTCAACTTGTGTTTCCCACAAAGACAAGTTTCCATTCAAAGAAGAAACAGACCAGGAAACCTGCCTAGTCTGCATAAACCAGAATCCTGCCTATTTACAGTGATTTATAGGGCTGCAAGTTCTCAAGGTCCCAGACTCAGGTAACACAAAGAAATGGCCCAATATTGTTACACAATATTGTGCCCGCATTGCCAACAGGAAAAAAGGATGCCAAGCTTTACATAGCAAATAGCAGCCTGAATGTTAACAATACCAATGACAGCAGTCAAGATGTTCTATAGCAGGGGTCCCCAACCCCCGGTCCGTGGCCTGGTGCCAGTCCGTGGCCTTGGCAGGACCGGGCCGTGGAGACAGATCTCCCACCCACCCGCACGCACACAGCCCCACGCATGCATGGCCTGCCCACCCGCCCACACAGGTGCCCCGCCCCCCGAGCATGCCCTGACCCCCGCGAGCGCGCCCTGCGGCATCCGCGCATGCGCATGAGTGTGCCGCACTATCCACGAGCGTGCCCCGTGCCATCTGCGCATGCGCATGAGCACCCCATGCCCCCGAGAGTGCAGGGGGCCTGCCCCCCCACGCACGGACCCCGCACCACCAACTGGTCCGTGGGTCAGAAAAGGTTGGAGACCACTGTTCTATAGGATACCCTCTTTTGCTCACTGCCATTCACACTTGTTGAAAAACAGCCATGAAAATTGCTTTGTGTTTGGGTGAGAAGTGGTTAACTGGTGAAAAAAGGAGTCAGCTTCTGGGATTTTCCCTTATGTAGTGTCACTTTGTGAATGGTAGTGAGAAGAAGAGGGAATTCTGTAGACCATCTTGACTGCTGCCACTGGTGTTGTCAACATTCATGCTGCCTTTTCCTACACAACGCTTAGCATCCTTTTCCTGTGCCATCTTTGTGCCCACGAAGAGCAGCTCATAATTTATATTTATATTTAAACGTTTATACTTATATTTATAGTCATTTAATGTATTTCCTAGCCATCTTTCAAGGTTTGCATATACTGGCAAAGAACTAGGGAGCTACTCTACTGTGCAAAAGGAAAGTGTAGCTAGGCAGACATTAACTGTCTAGCTTGAATTGAATGGGGAAAAGGAATGGATTTGTTGCTGTGTCCCAGGTAAAAGTAGTTATACAGTAACCAAATGACATGCAAAGTTTTTATTCATGTATTGATTTGATTCGTAACCTGCCTTTCATCACCAGCCCAAAAGTAGAACTTAACATGGCTTTCAAGATACTTTTAAAAACGAATACAACAAAATACAATATAAATATTAAAACACAGGTCACTTATCGTATTAAAACAGAATGCAGTTAAAAACCATTTAAAATTATCCTAGTTACAAATAATAATTTCATTTAACAAAATAATTTTAAAAAGTGCACCGAATCTTTTATTTCCCTGTCCTTAGTTGCAAAGGACCTGCCTAACTTGGAGCAATTTTGTGTGCCAGCAGGACATCAGGAAAGGTGGGCAGCCTATCTATCCTACCTTGGCAGAGAGTTCCAAAGTCTTGAAGGAGGTACCAAAATGGCCCATTCTCCCAGCCTCATCACCTTCATAGATATGTTTAGTGAAGATGCCTTCACTAAACATGTCTGTGAAGGTGATGAGGCTGGGAGAATGCTTCTACTGTGGATCACAAAGCCCAGGCTTGTGTGTATGGGACAATATAGTCGTTCAGATAGTTTGTAACCATGTTGTGTAGGCTTTTATGTCATAGCCAGCATTTTGATCTGTATCCAGAAAAAGCAGTTGTAAGAAGAAAATTATACATTCCCTAAAATAGCATGCATACTATTGGATGGAAAAAAAAATCCCAAGTGATTTGATAGGCAAAGAGTGAAAAAAAGGTTACATGAAAGAGGGAAACACGAAAGAAACACAAACCTTTTGTGTGCCTCTCCTTCATATATATCATTTGTGTTTTAAAGACTCTCTTTGGGGAATCTATGAAAATACATGAAATACAATAAAAGAGAGCTTCTTTCATGTTTTGGGTCTTTCGTTAAAATACAAAAGGCCCATCCCTACTCCTGAGTTCTCTGTCTCCAGGGGGAGAATGACCCCGTCCAGTACAAGTTAAATCCCTGCATCCCAGGAGCCGCCCCAAAATGGAAGGGTAGTACTTTTCTATGACAGTTTAATCAAGTCCATCCAGCCAAAAACTAGCAGCCACAGCTAATATATGCATACAGAGATACGAACTTTAACAGCAAGATTCACTGACAGGGCCAAGCAATATGTTTGTACTGGAAAGACTGTGACTGAAGCAATCTTTCATGTCTGAGAAATCAGAATTATAAAGGAAGAAATGTGCTGATGGCCCAAAGAGCAAGCCCAAAACAAAGCAAGAAAATTTGCAAATTACAGGAGGCGAAAGGATCATAATCAGCTTTTAAAGATTTCCCTCTTCTTGGGAGGGGCTACGCTGTAATAAATACCTAGGCCCTTAGACCACAAATTGCAAAACTGCAGCCACTGTTCTTTTTAAAATTATATTTTCCATAAACTGAGACAAAAAAAGGAAATATTTTCTTGGAGTTGGGTACTTCAGCTTCTTCCAGATGCCTCTCAGAAATTTTATCTGCCAAACACTAGTACCCACTAATTCAAGCATGCAAATTACCATCTTTTTCATTTTACTTGTTACAAAAACAAAGTTGTGGGTAGCCATATGTCAGTTATTTATTAAATGAAATAGGAGATGGAAGAAGTAAGTAGGCAAAGGAAAATCCTTTAACCAAGAAGAAATTAGATGTATGGTGAGAGAAAGGATGACCTTATTTTTTGCTACACAGTGGTATAGCTCGGTGGGTTGGCATTCAAATCCTCACTGTGCCTTCCAGAAGAGGGGCAGCTGAGATCACTCAAAGTGTGTGTGGCTGATGGGATTACATGCCCTGTCATACTCAGGCAAGCTGCACAGTCCTAGAGCACCACCAGAAGGGACGGATGGGTAATCCACTTCTGAGTGCTTCATACCAAGAAAACTTTGAGAGAATCACCATAAGTTGTGATCATTTTGACGGCATTATTTCTTAATTCTCTTTTTCCTACCCCTTCAGGAATGAACTGCCATTGTTTATTTTAAAAGAAAATGTTTTAATACAATGGAAGTTTACACAGAACAGAAAAAAAACATGGAAAACATTTATTCAAAGACATTTCTGTTTAGGGATTTTTAATTTTTTTTTCATTTGTCTCTAGCCTTAATTGTGATGCTAATTACTAAAAGCCCAAGGGCTGCAATGTAAGTAAGAGTAGAGTAAGCTGCACATAACTCTGCATGCACTGAATGTTGATCTAGGACTGATGTTTTGTTTCTCATCTGAAGTGACATCACTCTGTTTGTAACATCCCACTTTGTTTCCATGACTGTGTTTCACAAAGAATGGATTAAATTAAAACACACAGTGGCCTCTAGCTAGGCATCAAAAGCCTCAGATGTTGTGGTTATAAACTGAACGTATTTCTAGTAATCTCTTGTCAACCTCAGTTCATTTTGTGGTAGATACATAAAAGAGATGATACATAGATATATAGCTAGCATTATCCCATGGCATGGTCAGACAAACGTTGTGGCCAAACATGGCTGCAACTAGCATTTTTAAATGTTGAATTTAATTTAATTGTTGAAGCATGTGACCACTGCCACCTCTGTCCAAGTGGGGGGTGTGTGGCAGGGTGAGTCTCCTCAGCCATTGTCTCTATTGACTCTATACTTTGCTTGCTGCTGGAACTTGTCTGTATTAAGATAGGGGAACAGGGTACAAAGTTCAGTTGGGTGCCTTGAACATCTCATACAGTAAGACCATGGGGGTCTCGGTTACCTTCACTAGCCTCCCCATCAGCCTCACTCCTCAATTGGTCCCTAGTTCCTTTCACTAAGCCTCCAAAGTCGCCAGTCGAGGGCTGGGATTGAGTTTGCAACACTAGCCCTTCTTTAAAGAGGGCCAGAAATGTCGGGCCATCTCATCCCAGCTCCAGGCTTACCCTTCAGTTGTGGTTCATCCAGCTCCACACGCCCACATGGAGTGCCACTCCTAGTTTCCATGTCTTAAGGACATTCTGCCACTGAGGTCCCCAGAAAGTTTGCCACCGTGTGCAGGTTTGAGGCAGGTAACCTGCCAGAGACAGCTGGAGCGTCCCCCTCACAGGGCCCCATACTCAAAAAGAAACAGGATATAAAGTTTTCAACCACTCAACCAATCAATCAATTAAATATATCACTGGTGTCTCTTTAAGAACCGATTCACTGGATTCTTCTGGTAATGCAGGATGCCTTTTCTTTCTAGCTTTTTCACTTCTATGTCTGGACTGCTATCTGTACAAACAGACACCGTGTCAGCCAACAGAGCATGAATACATGAGCATGAAAATCCCCGATTCTGGCAAGAGCAGTACCATTGTTAAATACACGAATCTTTGGTCCTTCAAACATCCCCGAATCCCGCAGCCAACCAGGCTACTAGCCTTGTCCACTCAGAAATTCTGGCAGATTTGCTCTAAAAATATTGTCACTTTTCAAACATCAACATCCGATTTGTGTATTTCTAAATAAGCAGAAATACTACAAAAATGATCCTGACCTCATTGCCAAAGAACCCAGCAGTAGGCTAGAGTCCTGAGCTCCTGTTTTTTACCACCTAAAGAGCTGAGGTGAATGCCCCAATAATATCTTTCTTCTGTGCAGTTAACACATTTATTATTTGTAGATTTTATACCATTTTACGCAGGACTTAATTAGTCTTACTGCCCACCAGTGTCATGTTTTCTGGGCTTTTAGATCCTATTATCTTGTTTTTCCATCGGCCATAGCCTAATACTATTTTTCCATCAGCCATATGGCGTTTTGTTTTTCTTATTCCTCAATTTTCCACCCATAACCATCATTCATTGTTATAAAACACCCAATATACTTCCATTTATCACTAATAAAACCCTAAGGAGCCTATTAAACATCTTAAAACTATGCACAGATGCTGCTGCTGAATGTTTGTCTTCTTCTGCCTCTTTTTTTTTTTAATGTGGCAGAAGGGAAGCACACAGTCCTCAGTTCTTGAAAACACTTCAGTCACAACAACAACAATAGAACAGCCAGATTGCCCAACAACAAGGAATTATCCCAGCAGTTCTGATGTTCTTTCTAGTCAAGTGAAATGTTTTAACACACAGTCAGGAGTTTAGCTGGCTTCTGGCAGTTTTCAAAGAAGAAGCTGTGTTAGTCTGTCTCAAAATGTTGGCAAAGCTAAAGGGGAGAAAACTGGCGGCGGGGGAGGCAAGATGGTTTGTCTCAGTCCTATAGAGACTGTCCTGGGAGGCTGTGGACGAACTATAGTTTGTTTAAGAAGCCTTAGAGTCTTTGAAGACAACCATGCAGGCCACCATGGATGTACAGGCACTTTTTACCGATATTCCTCCTGAAAATGTTCTGCAAGCCATCAAAAAATACCATTCCAAATGCACTCAGAGCGAATCTGGCTACCAATCTGTGCAGCTTTATACTCACACATAATTATTCCAACTTAAGTAACAGCATATCTCCAGATCAATGGCCCAGCTATAGATAAACATACGGCTTCACAGTATATAAATATATTTATGATTGGCCTGGAACAATGTTTCTTCAGTTTGTGTACCCAGAAATATTTCCTCTGTCTGAGATTCATCAATGAGATCTTCATGATCTGGACTCGTGGCAAGGAATCACGTCAGAAATTCCACCAGAATGTCAATAATTCATCCTTCCGTGAGCCTAAGCTTGGACCGACCAATTCAGGCTAGGCTTATAGTGCATTCCAGGGAATGGGATAAATGCATTTGACAATATGTACACAAAGGGATGATTGGACAGTGTCATTGAAGCTACCAACATGACTTTGACCCAACTCCGGGAGGCAGTGGAAGACAGGAGGGCCTGGCGTGCTCTGGTCCATGGAGTCACGAAGAGTCGGACACGACTAAATGGCTAAACAACAACAACACAAAGGGAAAATGTGGATATTTCTAAAATTCACACATACATGCTTTAATGAATAAGTACAAACATCCAAAATGTGCACAACTGGGGGAAAGTGCACATAAATGCATATATTTAGGAAAAAATATAGGAAAAAACAGATTCCTGCACAGAAGGGAAGGGGAACCTCAGTATACTGGGACAGAATACTGGTAGTAGAAAATTTGAAAACCACTAATAAGATTAGCTTTGACAGACTCAGTATATAGCTTTCCCAGTCCCCAGTAATTTTTAAAGAGCTCTTTTGTTATATCATATGCATGACCAGAATGGATGGGCAGTTTTCTTTCTGGAGGAAGGGATGGCTGAGGAATCCACTTTTTGCAAATTCCAGTAAAAATCCACACTTCCCAGAGTAATGGTCAGATAGTCATTCATTGGATTTTGCACTCAAAATGTTTTTCTCTATCTTGTGTATATTGAGATAAAATATGAGAGTGTGAGAATAACATGTTTTAAAATAGTATTCAAATATAGATTTGAAGACACATTTTCATGCCTGTTTTTAAAATAGCCATAAATTAATGTGAAAATGAAAAGTTATAAACTTACTGGTGAACTCTGTCAACAAACACATGGAACACGAACCCATCCATTCCTATCCTGAGCTAGGTATTTCACAGTGAACCGTGAGATCCCAGTGCATTTAATCAGACAGAAATTTCTACTGTAACTAAGAACTTTGTGACTGCCTTTACTAAGCTACATTACATTTCTTTTATGACTTGTGGTGCAATCATTACATCTGAGAATTCAAGAGGTCTGATTCAAACTCAAGTTGAAAACGTCATTTTAAGGAGCTTCACTCTCCCATATTTGGCAGTCTTTCTGCTCCCGGAGCACAATTATATAACTCATTTATTTTGAGTAATGATCGTTTAGAAAATGTTTTGCCTATTCCTGATACTAAAAGCAGCAATATGATAGACAGTGGTAGCTTTAGTTTAAAAAAACAAAACCAATACATTCTTCCCATCAAAGGCTTTGCATACAGAAGCAGAAGAAAATATGGTGCCCTTTTAAAATGCATTTTGTGGTTTCAAAAAGAGGAAATTTGTGTGTTGTGGGAAATTGTACAAAAAATTTAGCTTTTCTCTTTTCATTGCTTTATTGGACCGAGACCATTTGAGCCAACCTCACTTAACTTCCTGGGTTATATAACACTTTTCTTCACTGTTAATAGGTATAACATATAGTGCCATGCTTTGGCCAGGAAAATTCTTTAAATATTTTCATGCTTTCCTCTTGTTTTATGACTCATCTTTATTGATGCCATGTGCTGCCCATGTGCCCTGCTACAGATTATATTGTTTATCCTTTCCTCCTGCCATGCTTTTTCTTACCATTTCTTGATATTCTTTTTCCAGTTCTATGGTGCTCTTTTTCTAAAACCTGTAGTTACCCTGTAATATCTAATACAATGTTTTAAACAGTTGCTAAAAAAATTACAATTGAAACAAATTCATTCATTAACTTTGCTCTTTCTCCCTTTTGTCCAAATTCCCCAGCATCAGTTCCTTGTGTTTAAAACAATAAGGTTTTCTCTGTACATCTTTCCAGGATTTTATATGCATTCCAGCATTATACAGATGTACAGCCCAGTGGTGAGCATTAATTCCGTGGTAATGAGTTTGATTCCATCACCATTTCTGCAAAGTGTGGGTAACCAAACCCCACAAATTTTCCAAATGCTGATTCATTATTTGCTAAGTGAGCTGCAAGGTAGGCAAATGAAAGTGCAATCATTCAGATGGCCTTGATGCAGATTCATTGCTCATTATTGAATAATAATCCCCAAATCACATCATGTTTAGTTTGATGGGACTGTAGCTACATGGTGGAGCATATGCTTTTCCTATGGATGGGCTCGTGTTCAACTACCTAATCCTCCAGAAAGGGCTGGAAAAACTCTTGAAAGAAACCATGAAGAGCTACTGCCAACCAGTGTGGACAATGCTAGGGTAAGTGGACCAATGTTCCTTTGCTGAAGACCAATGCAATATTGAATACGTCATCCCAGACTCTCCATCTATGCCTCTATGGTATGACCCTGAGACTATCTTCCTCCCAGCTTCTTCCCAGCTTCATAATTTGAACAGCAAATAATTTGAATGGGAAATGCACATTATATTGAGATGAATTCTGAGCTACCTGCTAATTTTCTCCTCACACCAATAGTTCATTGATTAGCAATGTAATACCTGCATTATTTCTTAAAGTACCACTAGTAGATGTATGAATCTGCTGACTGCTTTGTGTCATATAAAAATAATAATAAAAACATTCCATTTCAGAATTGTTCTAGGGATATGGAGTGCCGTGGCTCCTGTATGTAATGCAAAATCTAATAAGAAACCAAAACACCCTTCCTTTGACAAGCAGGAGGAGAACAACCGTTCTTACTTTGTCTATTTGGAAACCATCACTCCATTCCTATTTCCTCTTTGGAAAGTCTTGTCATATAAACTTGGAACTGGTTTTGGATCCTCAAACTGTTCTTCATTAGTTTTCTTGCAAACATTCTACCTAATTGATTGTTGTCGTTTTTAGCTCCCAACTGGATGCAGATCACTGAATACCTGCACTCTGAGAGATTTCAGAAGAGTGTCTTGCTGTGGTAAATGTAGCCGTTAAATGTTCTTCTCCTGTATACCCTCTTTCAATGGATGCCACCCAGTAAAATAAACTAAAGAAAATTTCATTTTAAACCTGTTTTCCAAAATAAATATTTATCCCCACACTAAAGGTCCCCATACTTTTCCCCAGTGTTTTGACAGAGCATAAGAAAGGAAATATGAAGCTGTGGCTGTGAATCTCACAGCCCTCACAGTCAGTAAGAAACTGGCAATAGTGGGGAAATCACTCTTTCCCCTCAGGAGCAAGATTTCTGTGTGCATGTCATTCTCCCCCACCCTCCAAGAAACCTCATGGGATTTTTGGGATATTTCATTGTCATTTTTCTTTGGAAGAAATGCCAATTCTTCACAAGATTCCTCAGAAAGAACATTGAGCTATAAGGGGTTGGTAGTTGGTTGCATGAAAGAACAGGTGATAAAATGAGGTGGCAGGGGAAGAGGATGAAAGGGGACCAGGGTCACATTTTCATGAAAGCTGAGAAATCTCACTAGTGCAATGGAAAGTTTTGCTGAGTATTCTCAGCATGGTAAAACTTGGAAAATCACTATAAACAATAATTTTTAAAAATATTCTTCACATCATCATCATCATCATCATGTGCCATTAAGTCAATTCTGACTTATGCTGAACCTTTTCAAGGTTTTCCAGGTACAGAATACTGAGAAGTAGTTTACCATCCCCTTTTTCTGGGGGTTCCCTGGGACTCTGCTGCTTGCCCAAGGCCACAAAGGCTAGCTCTACTTGGAGGAGGCACAGTGGGGGATTGAATTCCAAATCCCTGGCTCTGCAGTCAGATACCTAGACCACTGAGCTATCCAGCTAGCCATTCTTCACATCCTCAGGTGAAATTCTTCTTGTTTCTCCAGCTTTACAATTCCCAGTGAAATTCCCCTTCCTCTCCCTTTCTTTGCCTCTAAGCAGTCACCATGTAGGCCCACGATTTAGCTGTCATCCCACGACTACCCTCTTTTCCTCTCCTTGATCCTGGGACAGCTTTCCATATTTTTTTATAACCTGCCATTTTGTTGTAGTTGTAGAAGCGATAGCTGTGTTAGTCTGTGCAAGCATTATTGGAAAAAACAAAATAAAAATAAAAGAACAAATAAAAAAGACAGGTGGTTGTACCTTAATGACTAACTTTTATATTTTAATGTGAGCTTTCATGCACTAACCCACTTCCTCAGTCATTAGAGAGAGATATAACATGGCAAATATTTATACATGGCATCAAAATACAGAGATCGCGGTTGGTTGGTTGGTTGGTTGGTTGGTTGGTTGGTTGGTTGGTTGGTTGGTTGGTTGGTTGGTTGGTTGGTTGGTTGGTTGGTTGGTTGGTAAGAAAGTCAATGGGTATTTAACAGTGGGGTGATATCCTGTTAGATATACAGCCATATTCCTTTGAAGTTTGTGCTGAAAAGTATGTAAGAACCTCTGGCATAGAATAACAAAAATGTTAATTATACTAGGAAGACTGACTTTTCACATTTGTTAATGACCTTTCCTTTATGGAAGGTTTTGTAAGCAGCTACAATGATGTGTGAATTACCCCAGGCATATGCCCAGAACAAGCACGGTAAGAGAAGTCCACCAACCTTAATAGTTTTAAAGAGGGATTAGAGCATTCATGAAGGAGATGGATATCAGTGGTTTTACCTAATGATGACTATCATCAACCTCCAGGTTCAGAGGCACTGTGCCACTGATTGCAATTTGTCATCATAAAATAGGGTAATTAATTTCATCTGTTTTGTGGCCCCTGGGTAATTATACAGACCAGTTGACTATTCTACCAGCTCTCTTTTCTAGTTCTTTTGTGTATCAGGGAATGTCACTTAGGACAGGGAAGACCCAGTAAGAACATCTCCTTTCTGTCTTGTTCTAGAACCATTTTATATTGATCGGCAAGTAGAAACTGGTTATAAGTCAGAAGCTGTAATAAAAGAACTGGTCTCTGGGATTTTATTTCTCATCACGGAGGCCCCAGAACAATGGAAAGAAAGCCAAATATGCAATGAGCTCAGGCTGCCAAATACACAATTACTGCTAACTGGCCTTCCAAACTATTATGACAGTTAATAAGTGAATGAAAAATGTCTGCTCAAAAATGGACATTGAAGATTTAACCTATACAGTGAGTCATGGAATATGTTTTAGATAGAGCCAGTTGGATGTGAAGTTTTTAAAAAACCAAAACAAAAAAACCTTTGTATTCTCGAAGGCTTTCACGGCCGAGATCTGATGGTTGTTGTGGGTTTTCCGGGCTGTTTGGCTGTGTTCTTAAGGTTTTTCTTCCTAATGTTTCACCAGTCTCTGTAGCCGGCATCTTCAGAGGACAGGAGACAGAACTCCGTCTGTGCTCTGGTACAGTTTGTTGGATAGTTGAGTATTTATAGCTGTGGGATCAGCTTTTGTCCTTTTCAGGAGGTTGGGTGATTATGGTGATCAGCGTGTTTTTGTTGTGGGTGTATTGTTGTGATAAGGGGGAGAGATGATCTGCCACTGTGATTGATGGGTGTCGTTAGCTGGTCTTTTGTGTGCAGTGATCACTGGTCCTTGTGGCTGGGTAGAGTTTGTTGACCTTTTGCAGGCTGCATTTTTCAGTGCTGGGAAATAGAATTTTGAAATATAATTTCATGTCCAGCTTGTTTTGGGGCATGTTCAGCTACATGGCCAGGTATATATTGGAACCACAAAACGCAGCATTCACACCAGAATCAAAGAACATGAGAGACATTGCAAACTAAAACAACTGGAAAAATCGGCCGTAGCTGAACATGCCCTAAAACAAGCTGGACATGAAATTCTATTTCAAAATACTGAAGTACTGGACAATACCAGCAATCATTATGTTAGACTGCATAGGGAAGCCATTGAAATCCACAAACACCAGCAGAGCTTCAACAAAAAAGAAGAAAGTTTAAAACTCAACAAAGCCTGGCTCCCAGCACTGAAAAATACATTTCTTCTCCTTTATTTTCTTCTAAAGTCGATCAACACAGCAACAATCCCAGATGTCCAAGGTCTACAGTACTAATGTACTTAGATTCAGGAGGATAAATTAAACCAATTTTCTGCATCCCAACCTTCCTCTGTGTTATTCAGAAAAATGAATTATAGTCTCACAGCAACAAGCATTAGTAGGCTAGCTTACTCAAAGCCCACCCCACCCCTCTGAGCATTAAAACCATCCTGGGAATGAGGCTGGGGTTCATATACCTAAACCAAAGAAGGAAGAAACTGTCACAAATGCAGTGTTTGTGGCAAGGTTTAAACAGACATATTGCAGCACCATTAAGAAAGAGATTGGCGTTTGTGTGGCTACTGTAAGAAAAGTAGTTGAAATCCTAGGAAAGCAATTCAAGAGCCACATTGAAAAGCACAACAGGTCTACTGAACAAAGGGGTGCTGCAACCTCTGCATCTTGCTTTGCACAAGGGGGGAGACCCCCCTCCCCATCCCACCTCCTCACTAGAGTGGTTGGCTGTGCAGGGAGGCAGGGAAACACCAGCCAGGCTCCTTCCCAGATTGGCACAATGACAACAGTGAAAGTCCCCAGTGCCACGTAGTGACTGGTGAGTGGACCATCTGGATCCAGAGGGAAGGGATGGGCCTCCGTGGCACCTGTTGTGCCACTATTCATATTTATATTCCCAGAGATATGAATACGAATAGCCCATGTCTACTACACAGTGCCATGTCAGCATAATTGATATGCAAATAAAGACTGTGCTTCTTGCTTGATGGCCAATCTTCCTGAGCTAACAAACTTCTCACTAGGATAAGCAAATGAACAAATGAATTTAACCTCTTAAGGGCTCTTTGCTTCTAATGACAGCCTCACTGTCACATTTGCTTTGATCCTAAGAAATTCCCCAGACATTAAACCTGTCATCTTCAGTAGCCAAAGCTTACGGCAATACACATTCACACTGTTCAGTGTTTCCCTGACCCAGTCATACCTGTTCATCCTTATGGCTCTATCTTTTTGGATATTCTGCAAGCTATTCACATCAATAGGATTTACTCATGTTGCATATCTACTTCTCTGAATATGACACCAGAATAACTGCCTATATACAACATCATCCTGGTACAGTGCTGGCATCATGAGAGAGTTTTTCTCTCACCTCCTTCTAGGATCCCACAGAAGGGACCCCACAGAAGCTTCATAGGGTGTCCCAGCCTCCAGAGCAGGTTTTGTGGATATACTGAAAACTGAGATGAGAAGGACAGACCACCTCCTCCTGATTCTGCTGGATTCTACTATTCCACCAGTGGTGTCCAACACTGCTTATTGCCCATTTTCTGATTCCCCCCCTTCCAAAACACTTTAATATTTTACTTATTTGTTTGTTTGTTTGTTTGTTTGTTTATTGACTATGTTTTGTCTCATATTCATCAGTATGTTGTTGCTGTTGTTATATGAGCCAACAGTGTGATGTGGCTACAAAACCGGCAAATGCTATTTTAGGCTGCATTAATAGAAGTATAGTTTCCAAATCCCGTGAGGCACTAGTCCCCCTCTATTCAGCACTGGTTAGGCCTCACCTTGAGTACTGTGTCCAGTTCTGGACACCACACTTCAAGAAGGATGCTAACAAATTGGAACAAGTTCAGAGGAGGGCGACAAGGATGATCAGGGGGCTGGAAACCAAGCCTTATGATGAAAGACTGAAATAATTGGGCATGTTTAGCCTTGAGAAAAGAAGACTGGGGGGGGGGGGGGTGATATGATAGCATTTTTCAAATATTTGAAAGGCTGTCATACAGAGGAGGGGCAGGATCTGTTCTCAATCATCCCAGAGTGCAGGACACGCAACAATGGGCTCAAGTTAAAGGAAGCCAGATTTCGGTTGAATATCAGAAAAAACCTCCTAACTGTTAGAGCAGTACAAGAGTGGAACCAGTTACCTCAGGAGTTGGTGAGTGCTCCAACACTGGAGGCATTCAAGAAAAACTTAGATAATCACCTGGCAGATATGCTTTGATTGTATTCCTGCATTGAGCAGGGAGTTGGACTTGATGGCCTTGTAGGCCCCTTCCAACTTTACTTTTCTATGATTCTATGATTATTATTCAAAAACACCAGGCACAGTCAAAATTATAAAAACATTGACTGGTATTATATAACAGATAAAAGTTTTAACCAAAAACCTAAGTAACAAAAAACAGTATGTATACTGTTCCTAATATTGCAGTTTTTGTACCTCTGATGGTGTGATTTCTGAGATCTGCAACTGCTTATAGTACTGTGTGAAATTTCTTGATATTGTTCCCAAAGCCCCAATGACTACGGGGACCACTGAAGTGTGTTTCTTCCAGAGGTGAGATGTTTCGATTGCCAGGTCTCTGTACTTTGTTAGTTTTTCCAGTTCTTTATTTTCAACTCCGGCATCCCCTGGAATTGCAATGTCAATGATCCAGACATTTCTTCGTTCTATTACTACTATGTCTGGTGTGTTATGTTCAAGGTGTCTATCCATTTGGATTTGGAAATCCCACGATCTTGACTTCCTAATTTTCTGACACCTTCTCTACCTGATGTTTCCAGGGTTTTTTGAGGCTGGCAAGTTATATGTTTTGCATAATGACCAGTGCACTAACTTTGCCACTTTAATGTCTAACTTTGTAATCTGTTTGTGCAATCTTTGGACATTCACAGATGAGGTGTGACACAGCTTCATCTTTTTCTTGGCAGAGTTGACATTTGCTGTTAGCACTGATTCCTTGCATCTTAGCTTTCATCACGTTGGTTTGGAGTGCTTGTTCTTGTGCAGCAAAGATCAAGCCTTCGGTTTCTTTCTTAAGGGTCCCCAGTTTTAGCCATGCCCATGTTGAATTATTATCATGCTTTCCATCAATTTTTCTCAAGTGTTGTCCATGTAGTGGTTTATTTTTCCAGCTGTTTAATTTTTTTTCAAATTCTTGTTTCTTATATTCTGTTGTTTTCAAAACATTCTGCATTTTCACTGCTTTCAGTAATTTTTCTCTGTTTGTACTGATATAATCATTGAGGCTTCTTTTTTCCTCCTCTACTACCTGCTGTATTTGCAGTAATCCATGGCCTCCGATGTTTCATGGTAAATATAATCTGTCCACATCACTTTTTGGATGTAGTGCGTGATGCATGTTCATTCGTTTCCGTGTTTTTTGACCCAATTCTTCTAGTTCATTTTGAGTCCAATCTATTATTTCAGATGGGTATCTAATTACTGAAACTGCCCATCTGTTTATGGCCTTGATTGTGTTTCCACCATTTAATTTTGATTTTAAGATTTTTTAAAGATTGTTGTTGTTGTTACGATATGCCGTCAAGTCAGTTCTGACTTATGGCAACCATTTTCAGGTTTTCTAGGTAGAGAGTACTCAGAAGTGGTTTGCCATTTCTGTCTTCTGAGGGCATCCTGCAACTGTGCAGCTTGCTCAAGGCCACATAGGCTGGCTCTTCCGGGATGCACATTAGGGAACTGAACTCCCAGCCTCTGGCTCTGCAGCCAAGTGCATAATTCACTGAGCTAAACAGACAGCTATAATAAGAGAAGGAATACGAATTATTCCTTATTGGAGGTTTTTCAAAGAAATATAAGTTATAAAGATGGAAAAGCAGGGTCAGTTGAAATTCTAGTATCCAACAGTTTTGATCATTAAAAAAAAAAAGACATATTAACATGGCTGAGTCTTTAGTCATACTATCCCTCCTACTGCTTTCACACATACATATGCAGAGAGAATACTGATTTAAATGTCCACAAGGATTTTTTGTGACATAAGACAGGATTCCCAGCTGGGCACTTAAGTTGGTTCCAAGCACATGGCAAATGCGTCTAGATAGACCTGGAGAAAAGAATCATGTCTACTTACGTCAAAACTCTGCAGTAAATAATTCTGAAACTGTTCTCCAGCAGACTTTTATTACCACCCTGTAACTCTCAAGGGCACATTCCTGTACAACAATGTACAAATGTTGTCACCTAATATTCCCAAGTCTGGGCTTTCAGCAGGTGTCACAGATGACACATACTGGATATCATTTCAAGCTCACAGGCGGTTGGTTTCCTCGGAATGGGGCCCGAGGACAAACACCATCATTTATACATCATTCCAGAAATGTAGAACAGAGAATCACAGCAGAGAAGCCAGTGGAAAGTGAGAAAGTTAATTTTTTTCCTAGTGAATTATTTCCAGTTGAATTCTGCAAGTATTTTTTTCTCTTCCCCCCCCCAACATTTCATTAAAAAAAAAAGGAGCAAAAGGAATACCTCATTCTTTTGTGTTTTTGTTACAAGAGTCCTATTGACAAATGAATCTGATACTCTAGAAATTGTAAATAGAAGCCAAAGCATTATGGTTCCTACAACAGTGCTTAAATTATTATTTGCCTTGCAAGAGATTACAAGATTACATGCTCTGGGTTGATCTTTTAGATAGAAATGGGCTGTGAAACACCCACCTGTTTTTCCTGGTAAGCACTGTACTAATGTCTGCACTGTTTGTTAGGTTTTATCTGGTGCCTGAGTGGTGTCATATTGACAGACCCAACAAATGGGACATGATAGCTACAAATGGCATAGTAAGTACATACTGTAGTTATTTTTTAAAAAAAAGTAGAATCTGTCCAATCTAGACTGCTATGTTTAAAAAAATATGCACTGGCAAAATTATATGTAAAAGGGATAGTATTGTTTTTCCAGAAAGCAAATACTGCCCACTTTCCCGGTTCTGACCTGCACAAGACATTGACTGAAATCTGGTTGACATGAGTACAATAGTGCTGTTATAAATTCAGAAATGCAGGGTTCCTCCTTGAACGTCTCTCTCTCACACACACACACACCTTCCTGAGCACACACATTCACATTACTATGGGGGTGGGGGGAAAGGCAGAAACCCATGGGAAAGGAAGGGAGAAGCTAACATCCAGAGACCAGCATCTCCACCTTCGTTTTGCATGGTTTATGAAGTACAAAGGTGGCAGCAGCTGCTGTGGCTTTCGTACTGCCCCCTCTGTGCTTCTACTGTGGCCCCTCCTCGTTCTCCTGGGCTCACCAATAGCACACTGCAAAACAAAGAGAGAGATTGAGAGAGAGAGAGAGAGAGAGAGAGAGTTCTGCAGGGAAGAAGCAGAGTTTTCCAAGCAGCCATATGAGTGAGTTGCAGGATGGCTCCTTTTCTGGGTTTTAGCTGTCACGTTGTGTGCATGCACTGACAAAGATTGGGGTGGAGGATGCCAAGCAGCACCCAAGCTATCCTAATCAGGCAGACAGCCAAGGATGGGGTGAGCTGGCTCCCTCTGCTATAAAAAAAGATCAAGGTGAGACAAGATTCTTCAGCCCTCAGGGGGAAAGTGGTGTGATATGAGGGAGAACATATAAATATATAATAAGTTGCTCCCTGTTGTGCCTGTTGGATCATTCTCAACATCCCTTCCCCTCAGGAAGCTGTCAGCTCAGGTTGTCCCCTATACATACTATAGTTTGTACATCACTATAGTGGCAAGAGGTACAAGTTAAGAAAATGTACCACCTGTGGCACCAGCTGTGTAATATATGGTATTAGATGTCCCCGCAAAAAATTCTAAATAGGAAAAACATCCTTAAAGTACGTAAAGAAGCATCTCACCAATATCAGAAATAAAAGATCAGGAATCCACTTAATGGAAAACAACCATTCTGTATAAGATCTACAGTTTTGGCTACAGATGTTGTCCACACAAGCAATGATAAGGCTTGCTAAAAAAGGGAAATTGACTGGATACTCAGACTGGGTACAATGGTTCCCCAATGTCTAAATGAAAATTTAGAGTTTCTCCCCCTTCTTTAGCAGTGTCATTTCTTGTGTACACTTCCTAGGCTGTGCAGGTCACCAGTTTGTGGATTAATCACAGTGACCCTGAACAACAGCAACAGCAAGGTAACATCCATGAATACAGGACCTTTCCCCATTATGTCATAGTCTAATGAAGCTGTGAAGAAGACCCAAAAAGTGATTCCCCCACATATTATCAGTATATATCAGTATATATCAAATATAATGGCTACTTTGATTAATTAAATCTAATTAATAATATGCTTTATGAATATTCTCATTGTCAACAATGTATATTAAAGTTTTAGATGGTTGTGTGTAATGTAATGTCAAAAGGGTAAAATGAAGATACAAAATTTGAACGTGATTATCATAGTGTCCATTTCATGTCTTGTCCATCTTTGGGCCTGTCCAGACAGGCCATTTTGGTGCAGGCTGGATCCGGCTACAAAAGGTTGGTTGAAGTCAGGGGGACAAGTGACGTGCCATTTGGCACACTCTTCCTGTCCAAATGGTATATCAATCTTCAGCTCGTTTTGCTGTCAATTAAACATTTCCCCTGATCATCTGCGGAGGGTCAGAGGAAGGGAAATAAATTTTTATGTCTGCTAAATCGTTGCTGATGCAATGAATCACTTTGATTAAATTTTTTAAAATATTTTTCTTTGCTTCTCTGTGTATTGCTGATTGGGAAACTGCCCACAGCTGCAGTTTTGATTGGCAAGACACAGACAAGCAAAAAAATATTTTTGTTTAACTTAATCAAAGTGATTCATTGCATCAGCAATGATCTAGCATATGCAGTAAAAAATAATATAACTTTCCCTGACCCTCTGCAAACAATTAGGGAAACTGACACTGAAAGGAGCTGCAAGGCTTTAGTTTAATCTGTTTAAAGCAACCACACTCACTGGGAATGGACTAAACTGGAGCCTTCCAACCTGCACCAAAATAGTAGAATCCCTTGATAATGGTTCAAAATGGTGCAGGTTGCGACAAATTGGTACGCTCTGGCAATGTCCATGTTAGGACACCAGAAAAAAGAGCAGACCAACCCATCAGCAAACCAAACAGCAACACAAATGTCCATGTGGACAGACTCTTTGGGTTTTTTTGTACAGCCTCTGAAGAAGACCATAAACCATTCAAGCTGAAGCATGTTGGTCAGGTTTTAAACTGTAATAATGCATTTTAAAAAAAAATACACCAAAATCTTTGGTCTCTCTTTTATGACTGGAACTGCTACATTTGAGCTAGATTAAGAAAAAGCACCAGGTACGGATGTGGGTTCTCATACCTATGGGACACAATTCAGTATATAAGGGTCAGCATGTTCAAATACATAGATTCAAATGGAATTAAATGCACTGTGGGTTGTTGGACTCTGGCCACATAACACAAATATGTGGAAAACAGATCTATTCATTAATTACAGTAACAGGCCCTCTTTCAAAACACATTCTCTCTCACTGCATACTCAGATACACCCTTGTGATCCAGCCGTTTCCTGTCATGGGGAGAAACAAAGTTGTCATTAGCAATTAGCCTGTGAGGCTAAATGAGTCTAATTCATATCCACTAAGTCTACATAAAGTCTTCTTTAAAGATAAAAGTCAGAGGATGTGTAATTCCTACATAACCCTCCTAGGCACATATGGCTTTAGCTTCTGGATGTTCCTTTCCAGAATTTTGATAGAACATTTGTTTATGTGACTGTGAAGATTCTTTTACCAGGAGTCTTATTGCCATCAAAGTGTTTGTAGCTATGGGCCTGAATCCACCTTTGATTTATGTCTGCGTTTGTTGGCCTAATGGATGGTGCACAGTGGAAGTGCAATGCTGGGAAATCTATTGGGATGAAACTCCAGGGATGCCTGTCTCACTACAGCTATAGTTCCAGAGTGACACACTGAAGGAATGTATTGATTCCAGTACTAGAATGCCAGCCAACATGGTTGGATCCCCAGTGCAAAGCTGCACCAGCACAATCTGCTATTGTGCTGAATGTCCCATCTAAGCCACAGGAACAAAGTTTGCATACATGTCAGTGGTGTTGAACAATTACACACAGGGCAATCAAAGTGATTGTGCCAGGAAAGTAGCATTCATGACTTAGGACAAACATACGGATGGACAGATTTATCTATTTCTCATCCAGTTTCCTGTGTCCCATTTACCACACCAATCTGCATTTGTGGGGTGGGGGGGACCTTATTTAAAATGATTTTTGTATACAATACAAATTTTATGCTAATATTACCCTAAAATTACCTTTTTCCTGAAGAGGAAGCTGAGGCAGGAGGTGAGCTGTGCTTGGGGGGACATTTTATTTGGTGAGGTATTTTCTTCTAGGCTGACCTTTGTTCTCCCTAATGGCGCACAAAATTCTCTGTTTCGATTTTTAACTCTAATCTGGTAAATAGGAAAGACAAATAGCATAGCATCCACCTGGGGGGGGGGGCAGGAAAGTTTTAGGGGTAGGATCAGATTTCCGCACTATTAGGGAGCAGGCCGGGTAGGTGGGGCTCATCGGCCTTGGAAGGCAGCCCATCTAGGAGAAGGAAACCTCCACTGCCTTGTGCCTATATCCACTGATGGAAAAGGCTTCAGGAGTTAACCTCGAGGCAAAATCCGGAGCCCCGGAGGCAGTTCGTGTTGTTCTGGCAACTCCTACAACGTCGCTGGAACCAGTTGTATTGGCTCTTGCCTTTCCATTGGACTATTTCAGCGATGTGGAGAGGGGGAATTTGCTGCTTGGGTAACAGCCTATCTTCCATATTATTTTACCCAGGCTTTGTGCTCTGGAGAGGACACTCCAGCTTCGCATACAGCGTCAAAATAACACGGGAAGTAGCAGTTACCGGTTATAAGTCTTTGCTCGATTGGCATAGAGCATGACTCAAGGGGCTACGTCCGATGGTGGGAGAGGTCATTGCACCTCACTAGGTAGCTACCGCCCACCTTAAGCAGGGCAGCCCCCAGCCAGTAAGGTGCTACCTCGCCATGGTCTGTTAACCTCACGGGGTGCATGGGGTTTAGGGTGAAAGCCGACAAGCAGATCAATAACCCGGCACCATGCAACAATCATAAGAAAACTTCTGCCCTAAAGTTGGGCACCTGGAATGTTCGGACAATGACCCCTGGCTTTTCTGACGACCTGCAGGAAATAGACGACGTGCGCAAGACAGCTGTCATCGACATGGAACTGAGTAGACTGCAGATGGGCATTGTTGCCCTGCAAGAGACGAGATTGCCAGACATGGGATCTGTCAAAGAAAAAAACTTCTCATTCTTCTGGCAGGGAAAACCATTGAATGAGACCAGGGAATATGGTGTTGGCTTTGCGGTTAGAAATACTCTGCTGAGATCCATTGTTCCACCTACTGTGGGGAGTGAAAGAATCCTGTCTCTGCAGCTCCACTCATCAGTGGGACCAGTCACCCTCATTAGTGCATATGCACCAACACTGTCATCCACAACAGAAGTCAAAGAAAAATTCTATGACGATCTGGCAGCTACTATCAAAAAAGTCCCTGAGAGAAAGCCACTGCTCATTCTCAGAGACTTTAACGCTAGAGTTGGTGCTGATCACAATTCTTGGCCCACTTGTCTAGGCCGTTTTGGCATTGGGAAGATGAACGAAATTGGCCAACGCTTGCTGGAGTTTTGCTGTTATTATGGTCTTTGTGTCAGCAACACGTTCTTTAACATGAAGCCTCAACACAGAGTTTCCTGGAGACATCCAAGATCCAAGCATTGGCATCAGCTCGATTTGATCCTCACTAGACGTTCTAGCCTTCCTAGTATTATGATCACATGCAGTTACCAGAGTGCTGATTGCGATACTGATCACTCCCTGGTGTGTAGTAGAGTAAAACTGCGAACAAAGAGATTGTATCACATGAAAAGGCACCTTGGAAGGATAACATCCCTGTTGAAGTGCTGAAGTGCTGTAAAGAGATCATCACCACCGAGCTGTATGAAGTCTTTCGTCTTTGCTGGAGGGAAGGTGGAGTACCACAGGACATGAAGCTGCTTGCCCGTGTTGTACTGAAGAGACTCCAGGTGCTTGCAGACAGAGTCTATCCAGAATCACAGTGTGGATTTCGAGCTAATAGATCCACCACTGACATGGTATTCTCCCTCAGACAGTTGCAGGAGAAATGTAGGGAACAACGACAGCCACTCTTTGTGCCCTTCATAGATCTCACAAAGGCCTTTGATTTGGTTAGCAGGGATGGCCTTTTTAAAATACTTCCCAAGATTGGATGTCCACCTCGACTCCTTAAGATCATCAGGTCCTTTCATGAGGAAATGAAGGGCACTGTAGTTTTTGATGGCTCAACATCAGATCCCTTTGACACCCGAAGCGGAATGAAACAGGGCTGTGTCCTCGCACCGACCCTGTTTGGGATCTTTTTTGCTGTCATGCTGAAGCACGCCTTTGGAACTGCAACAGAAGGTGTCTATCTCCGGACTAGATCAGATGGAAAGCTCTTTAATCTCTCTAGATTGAGAGCGAAGACCAAAGTCCAACTGAAATGCATGCGGGACTTCCTCTTCGCCGATGATGCAGCCATTGTTGCCCACTCTGCTGAAGACCCCCAACAACTCATGAATTGTTTTAGCAAGGCCTGCCAAGACTTTGGACTAACAATCAGCCTGAAGAAAAGACAAGTCATGGGCCAGGGCGTGGACTCACCTCCCTCTATTACCATCTCCATGCAAGAATTGGAGGTTGTTCATGACTTTGTGTACCTTGGCTCAATGATCTCTGACACTCTGTCCCTAGATGTCGAGCTGGATAAATGCATTGGCAAAGCAGCTACCATGTTCTCTAGACTCACAAAGAGAGTATGGCTTAATAAGAAGCTGACGGCATATACCAAGATCCAGGTCTATAGAGCCTGTGTCCTGAGCACACTCCTGTACTGCAGTGAGTCCTGGACCCTTTGTGCACGGCAGGAGAGGAAGCTGAACACGTTCCATACGCATTGTCTCCGACGCATTTTTGGTATCACCTGGCAGGACAAAATTCCTAATAGAGTAGTCCTAGAACGAGCTGGAATTTTTAGCATGTATACATTACTGAAACAGCGACGTCTACGTTGGCTTGGACATCTCGTGAGAATGGCTGATGGCTGGATTCCAAAAGATCTCCTGTATGGAGAATTAGTGCAGGGAAATCGCCCCAGAGGGAGACCACAGCTGCGATACAAGGATATCTGCAAGCGGGATCTGAAGGCCTTAGGAATGGACCTCAACAGATGGGAAACCTTGACATCTGAGCGTTCAGCCTGGAGGCAGGCAGTGCATCATGGCCTTTCCCAATTTGAAGAGACCCTTGTCCAGCAGGCCGAGGCGAAGAGGCAGTCCCGAAAGCAGCAAAATCAGGGAGCTGGACAGGGGACAGACTGTATTTGTCTTCAGTGTGGAAGGGATTGTCACTCTCGAATTGGCCTTCTCAGCCACACTAGACGCTGTTCCAAGTCCTCCATACAGAGCACGTTACCATAGTCTCCCGAGACTGAAGGATGCCTACACACCCTAAAATATGCAATTTTGTAGACTATTTCTCCTAAAATTCATATTTTTCTGCTCATTTTAACATATATGATAAATATTTTACATGCATTTTGGCTGTGATGATTGGCATCTGTTGTGATTTGTCTCAGGAATGCTGGTTTTGAACTTACATATTTTAAAATGTTTTTAAATTGTTTGTAAACTTTTTTTAAAAAAACATATCTTAATATGTTATGTTTTCTTGCCAGTTTTATCAAGAAATATGTGCTAAGTTTATTTCTCCTCTGCTTAGGCGGTTTCTGGGCAGCTCTGATGTTGAGATTGCTAAGAAACTTTTTAGAGGTGTCAATGTGTCATCTGTAGTTCTTTGTGCGATATTTTTGTTTGCAACTATTTGTAAGAGTTGTAAATATATTCTATGAAATGTTTTAAATGTTTAATAATATCTATTTTAATTTGTAAGGTAATTTTAAATAATTTATATAATTTATCTACTGTTCATATTGTCTATCAAATAATTCAAATATTTTAATCTATTGTGACACTCGTAAATTGTCTGTCGTGAATGAGCTGGTCCTTGACCGTACTAATTGAGTGAACTGAAATAAATAAATAAATAGATCAATCAATCAATCAATCACACAGGTGGGCAAAACTGGAGTGACAGACAGACCCAGAGGCAAAAATATAAACCAATACCCATAGAAAAACACACAGAGAGAGGAAGGGAGTACGTATTCACAGATACACAGAAGAAGGGGAAGGGAGGTGAGGATTTTGTTCAATTCAAGGAAAGTGGGAACGACTTCAAATAGATAAATGGGAGGTGGGATATGTGAGTTTCATTCTTTTCCACATTTAGATTTTTGGACTCTAGTTCATTCTGTCTTAAAGATAAAGAAATTTGCCAATTCTGGCCAATCCTTATTAAAAACATACGGAAAGGAAATATTCATTCATCCTCAACTATTTCCAGCTATTTCCAGCCTGAAAAGGACAATGTAGCACCTGCCTCCCACACAGCTATTAAAGGTATTTTCTTAGAAGAAAAGGTGGTGGCAATCCTGATTCAGCAACTATATGTTTGACTATACGGGGAGTCAAAGCCACCTTTAATAATAATCCTTGAGCTGCAAGGGACCCTACAGACCATCGAGTTCAGCCCCTGTCAAGGAGGCATAGCAGGAACTCCCAGCCAGATACCTAAACCACTGAGCTATCCAGCAGTTATTTTAAGGCCTTAGCATTCAAAGCCTAGTATCTGGATAAACAAATCTGTTCATTTTTAAACTCTCAATTTTTTTCTGTCTCCGATATCAAGAATTTCAAAAATTTTGGAAAATGGAAGAATGCTCCTGTGCTGCAGCAGTCATGATCAGAGGTACCACCTCTGGGTACAATACTCCTCCGCGTACTGGATATAGACATCCTGATGCGTTTTGCACATGTAGAATCCAATCAGAAAACATTGTTTATCCACTGAAGCCTCTTGCACTTAAGGCTAATGCTCACCAGATCAAAACACTTTATTGGAAAACCAAAATGTTCTCCAGCCACCTTCTCACATCAATCTTTACTTAGAGCAGAAGGGTCATCTGGCATAAGCAGAAACTGCATGTTTGCCAACCTGCATTGTCTGATTTGTGAATTAATACCTAAAGGATCTTGTTTCTTTCCAGTGCACCCTGCTGAAAACATCCACTCTGTTCAAGCTTTCCTGGTGAGGAGCAGCAAAGGATTGCCTGATTACACACATCCAGCAGTTTACATTGTAGCTCTGGTTTAATCATTACATAGCAAGTGGATGACGTTTTCCTTCTCTTTTTTTCTTCTGGTATAGACAGTTCTCCTGGCTTCAGACATCATTGCATCACACCAATTAACTCAAGAGGAGATACTTGGACATCTGACTGCTTGTCAGAATGTTTTTTTTTCCACTCCTCAGCTATAGGATGTTCCCATTTTTCCACATGATCAACCCTATGGGGAGTCAGTCTTTGCTTAATGGGATTCTGTGAGACAAATTGAGTTACCTCTGATACCTTTGTGTGTCTGAACATTAGCATAATTTAGTTGTGGAAACAAATCGTAATTTGAGGAAATGTTGAGGCAGATGGATGATGTCAGTCCCAAAAATGGAAAAATTTTCTTTTAATATGAGACAGACTGTTTCTTTCTATCTTGTACCAGCTGGTCATTGTAGACACATATTAATTCAAGACTGAATTCTCAAAATCTCACATGGTTTAACATTTTGTTAAACCATCTCATTGTTTTCATCTCTAGGCATTAATGCTCATACTGGGGCAAGTTGTCTACTAGCAGTCTTTTTTGTCTAAGTCTGAGTTCTCTAATGTCTATAGTTTCCTACTACACAAATGCAAGCAAATTCATGTAATCTTTTCTCACCTTTCTGGGGTCCCTCCATTTGATTCTGGTTAGTTAGATGTGTGGTGAAGCAGGCTTCCCATTGGACTATCCTATCCAATACTTTGGCTCAATGGTAAGGCTGCCTCTTTGCACTTCTGAACATTCGCAGCTATATTCTATAACCTGATGCTATGTATGTTTGCTTAAACGATACGATAGGCATCCTTCAGTCTCGAGAGACTATGGTAACGTGCTCTGTATGGAGGACTTGGAACAGCATCTAGTGTTTTGACGCTGTATGCGAAGCTGGAGTGTCCTCTCCAGGGCACAAAGCCTGGGTAAAATAATATGGAGGATAGGCTGTTACCCAAGCAGCAAATCCCCCCTCTCCACATCGCTGAAATAGTCCAATGGAAAGGCAAGAGCCAATACAACTGGTTCCAGCGACGTCGCAGGAGTTGCCAGAATGACACGAACTGCCTCCGGGACTCCGGCTCTGGATTTTGCCTCGAGGTTAACTCCTGAAGCCTTTTCCATCAGTGGGTATAGCCACAAGGCAGTGGATGGGCTGCCTCCCAAGGCTTCAAACCCCCACTGAGGTGCCGCCATCGTCGTCCATGCCGTGGGGGAGCAGGCCGAGTAAGTGGGGCTCGTCAGCCTTGGGAGGCAGCCCATCTAGGAGAAGGAAAACTCCGACTTCAAACCCCCACTGAGGTGCCGCCATCGTCGTCCATGCCGTGGGGGAGCAGGCCGGGTAGGTGGGACTCGTCAGCCTTACTTAAAATAGCCCCATTAATTCAGTGAGGTTTGTTCCCATTTTAAGTAGATAGAACACATCCAATAGCTCAGAGCAGTACAGGCTAAGGACCAGTTGGGGTAGAGAAAGGGCAGCCATTGAGATTAGTCTGGGAACGTGGGATAAACTACTCTGCTGTTCTCTGTTATATGTGCTGTATCTGACCAGAATTTCTTAGGCCTTCCTTACCTTTGGTACTGACCCATTCTTCATCTCTTCACACATTTTTTGTCCTGCAGGTAAGTGGCATCTCCCACCACCACTGCAACCCAAGGAAATGTCTTCAAGATGGCAGAACTCAGGCTTCCTAGAGTAGCAGATTTACAGCATGTACTTCATGATAGTAGCAAAGATCCAGCAGTGTGGTTCAATATCCAGTGTGAATGGAACTAGGATGGTTTTTCCATATATAGCAGTCTTCTGTGTCATCCACATCTGCTCCAGAGAATTTCCTCACCCTCTGGAGTAAATTTTTGGCATGTACCTAGGGGCAGCAAGAGAAAGGGGAGGCTACTGAGTCTGGAAGAAGTGCTGGGATCCAGAGGAAGCACAACATTGGAATTGGCCAATGATACTGTAAAACAAAGAAGGCTGACTGTTATGTTTCTTTTGTTTGTTTGTTTGTTTGTCATTTCTGTAGCTGTTTTCTTTGGCTATGTTTCTATTTCTCTTTCAGCTACTTTGTGTTTAGGATCATATGAAAAATTTCATTGATGAGGTCCAGATGCTGACTAGCAGGACAATGCTATCCAGTCCCTCACCATTTATTTTATCTATCATAATGGCCAGCTAGCCAACTCAGACAGACTATTCTGCACCACAGACTTACATGTTATCTGTAATTTCACTTACACGCTAGGACACTGCCATAAAGGGACTGAAATTATGAGGTAGCTAATGAATTCTTACTAGAAGCTAAAATAACTAGATTGAGACTGTTGTACTCTGGATATATCATAAGAAAAGAAGACCTCTGGAAAATACAAGGCTAGGAAAAGTTGAAGGTCACAGTAAAAGAGGAAGACCAAACATGAAATGGGTTGATTAATAAAGGGAGACTTGGCTTTTCCTTCACAAGAAGTGAACTGGGCTGTCAATGGTAGGACATCATTAATATGTAAGATCGCTTGAAGTTGGAAGCCATTTCTTAGCAGATACCAACAACAGCTAGATCATGTTGCTGATGACCAAGAGGGGATTAGTCTAAATCAGACTAAAAGAGATTGACTAGTCAGAGGTACTTTTAACATAGCAGTTTATTCCTTTATTCTCTCTTTTTCTGACTTTTGACAGAAAATCACATGGTCATCATTTGTGCCTCCTCTAATCACGGTGGTAAACCAAGATGAGCCAGGAGAAAATGTATGGTAGTATCTTTAGTGAAGGAGCTCCTGTAGATGGGTAAGCAGATTGTGTTTGTTTTTCTATTTTTCTTTGGCAGACAATTTCTAAGAGTTCAGCTGTGTTTGTCTGTTATTAATCTGATGCCCAGAGAGAGCCTTCCTTCTCTGTTATACCCAGAACATGCTCTTGAAGGTTTTTTCATTTTTTGTAATAAACTTCTATGAATCCATTTGTTGTCCTGGCTGGAAAAAGAAGGTTTTAAAGAGGTTTGTAAAGTCTCCAGTCTCTCTCAGTCTCTTTTTTAACAGCAGGGGTTAAAATTCATGTCCTACCCATTGAATAGAGAGGTGTTTTTTTTTCTTTTTACCTGGAAAGTGGGGAGAAGGCATACCTCAGGTTCAACCCATGTGGAAGAACTGAGGGAAGAAGCTCTGACAACATCTCTTCTAGATGTTTTCCTCTGCAAGATCTGTGTGACATAAATCTGTAACAGAAGTGCAGTCCTTTGCCCCCCGCACAGAAGAAACTGGAGTTGTGTTATTATCTTAATTCCATTTGTCTGTGACACATGTATAATAAATGCACAGAATTTCTCCAGAATTCTTGGCAGTAAATTCTAGAAGCTTATGGAAGAAGGCTGGTTCTGATGAATATTTTCTAAACGACTATATAGAATCATGTCCAACACACAATATCATATATCGTTTGAGCATTTTCTTCAGATATCCTATGGCAGTTGTGGAGTGTTTGTGTGTTATGCCTCATTAATCTTCACAAAATCTGTACTGTTTTACTGTAGAGCAAGCTCCAAAGACCAGATCTAAAAGTTGAAGTGTGATAACTTTTATTGTTCAGCCTTAAGACAGCCTTTCACGTGTGGCCTATTGAGACCATCCAGGATTCCCTCCCAAAATATCTTTGGAGGGAATGTTGTCCACATTGGAGGATCACACTGACTGCCACAGCAAGAAAAGGAATGTTGCATGTGGGTGGACATGTTCAGGTTTAAAATGTTGTATGTGTAGAGTGCTAAAATAATTAAGGAGGGTGTAAAAAAAAAAGCAGCCTTGAAAATGTACATTGTGGTTTTAAAAAGGAGGCATGAGCAGCAGTATATTAAAAGTTACTGCAAATCAATCACATAGCTCTCTATCCAGGTCTGAAAACAATGTAGAATAATATTGCCTCAGAAATGTATTTCTTCCTCAGCTATCTGACAGTTGAATGTGCAAACAAATGATAAGGAAATACAAATCATTGAGCAAAAAACTCCTAGGCTGTGGAACTGAAGTGCAAATTGGTACCTGGACAAATTCGTTCAACAGCACTTTACACTCTTGACATTTTGCTCATGAAGTAAAATACTATGGAACCAATTTGCTGTTATAGCAGGTTCAAGGGAACGTGTCAAACTATAAACAAAGGGTTTGATTCTTTACAGATTTGCTACCTTCGCAGAAGCAACAGAAAATCCCATTTAAACTTTATTGACTATTCATAGAGAATTGTAATTTACGAAACGCAAAATTCAGTTATTTACGGTTGAAAGGAACTGTAAACAACTGAGATAAATATAGAGAGGCACACATGCCACACATACCAGATACAGACTAAACAGATACCAGGCACGAGATGCCACGATGGAGGCAGGAGCAGCAAAGATATTATGGATTTTCCTTGGCTGAGTAAGAATATTGTTAATTATTTTCTGTGTGTGTCCAGTAATATGCTTAAAGACTAAGAAATGTATTTTTAACTTTCACATACTTTTACTTTTAAGAACTTTGATAATTTAAGAAATATACTGTATTTTTCTGTGTATAAGACGCCCTCATGTATAAGATCCCCCCCCCCACTTTTCCAACCCAAAATTTCTTTCTTTGCAAGAAAGTGGAGGGGGAAGGCAGGTATCAAAGCACTTTGATTCCTGCTTTCCCCCTCCACTTTCCTCGTAAGAAAGTGGAGGGGGAAAGCAGGAATCATCAAAGCGCTTTGATTCCTGCTTTCCCCCTCCACTTTTTGTGAAGAAAGTAGAGGGGGAAAGCACTTTCTTAGCAAGAAAGTGGAGGGGGAAAGCAGGGATCAAAGCGCTTTGATCCCTCCCTCCTCCTTACTTCTGTGTATAAGACGACCCTCAATTTTTAATCTAAATATTTTAGATAAAAGTATCTTCTTATACACGGAAAAATACGGTACTCCCGGCTTCTTGAAATATAAGTTCTTGTCTGTAGGTTTTATAGCCAAAAACTTATATCTGAAACACTTTTTTCTGATTTCAGTATTTGCCTGAAGATTTGTTTCCTATTTTGGATTATTTCTAATGTGCAACTTTTCATAGTTATAAGATTTTTTTTATGAAAGTCATACTTGCAGTCAATTAGAATAATGAATTTCTTTTTAAGCATTTATGCCTATAGTTCTTCATAGGTGTAAGACTGATTTATCTCCAACTGAAGTAATGTGCCTATGACTTCTCCAAAAGTTACATATTTTCAACCATCTTGAATATTTTTATGCTTCTGGAACATAGAAGAATTGTAGATAAATAAAGCTTGTAGAAATAGACAAGCTGATGTTGCCTGGAATTATTCCAACAATGAAAATACTTATACTTTGATACTGAAATGCATTTTGATATGATTGGAAATGGTTATCTGATTTCACACTGGAATTAATCCTTTTAGGGATAAATGACAGCTGTGATGAACACTGAGTTCTGATTTTTCTTAGAAGTCTGTAAAGGTCTGTAGGGCTCTCAGGAATCTGTTCCCATTTGTTCTGGATGCTTATCACAAAAACTTTATTTCATTGGTTTCAGTAATAATCTGGCCAGCACATTATGGACCTGCCGTAGTTTCAGTACTGTTTTCAAGGGCAGCACTATGTACAGAGCATTGCAGTAGTCTATGTTTGAGGTTACCAATGTATAAACCTCTGTTGCTAGACCTTTCTTATCCAGGCAAGGGCAAAACTGGGCAATCAAGTTGATAGATAGTTGACCAAAGAAGATATTTGACCCTCCATAGGGAATGCTGCGTCCAGAGTAGCCCCAAGATGCGGACCTGATCCTTCATTGAGGACAGGTAAATTTAGCTCTAACCAGTCTGATGATCATCCTAACAGTAGGATATCCGTATTAGGGCATTTTAGTTTACTGGCCTTCATCCAGTATTGAAGATCGGCAGTACTCAAGGACCTGCACAGCATTACCTGCAGATGAAGAAAAGGAGAGATAGAGCTGCATACTAGTGACAGTAAATTCCAAATCTCTGTATGACTTCTCCCAGCAGCTTCATGTAGATGTTAAAGAGTATTGGGGAGATGGTCAGCCTCTATGAGACACCATTACAGAGGTACCAAGGGATGGACATGGCATCCCCAAACTGTACCATCTCAGATCAGCCATCAAGAAAGGACTGGAACTACCAAAGTACAGAGCCCACGATATCTAAACTCAATAGCCATCCCAAAAAGATACTGTGATTGAGGTGTCAAAGGCCACAGAAAGATCCATTACGACCAGCAGATTAACACTCCCCGAGATTGTCTTCCAGGGCAACCCATGCTGTTTCAATACGATGTTATGGACTAAAGCCCAGTTGAAGTGGATCCAGACTATAAATTTCTTCCAAGAACATCTTTATGAAACATCTATTCTAGTTGTGATTTTATAATAAATTAATGTATCTCATAATCTTAATTATTTAGATAGGCTCCAGAATTTAGTGTGTCTAGGCATAGAATTTTGATTGTCTGGGTACAGAATTATAACTGTGATATTTTAGTAAAAAAGAATATACAAAACCATGAATAATACACTATATTCCACAATCACTTTTCAGAGAAATAGTGATAATGGGCTATATATACATCCAGATGCATCTGTGAACTTCTGCTCCCTCATCCTTTTATAAAGAAAAGAATCATTTTCTCTTTATTCGTGCTTGAATAATGCTGTTATAAAAGGTAATTCATGACTTATTTGCTTGCCCAGACCTCTGTTTCTGCCAAATAGGGACCTTCCACATTCCACAAGAGTTTAAAAAAGCAAGCTATGAAATTGATTTACATGTAAGTCAGTTAATATATTGATTTTGGCCACAAATCCTGGCTGAAGTGAAGCAACTGTAAACCCCCTGTGGATGTCTCCATTTAAAAAAGAGAAACAAGTAACATTGCTTACTTATTGGGAGGTTATCATATAAAATATTTAACGTACAATGATTTTTACTTTTTAAAATTCTTTTTCCAAAGACACAATAAATCAACAGAGTTGAGGTGTATCAATTTGAGGAACTTATTTGAACAAGGGTTAGGCCAAGAATTCTGGCACCTATATATCTAGCCCTAAAAAGAATTACAAAAAAAGAGCATATAACTTGTCAATAGTATAATTTTCTTCCCAAGAAATTGTCTTAAAATTCACATATTATTTGCCTGCCCAGCCCGGAATAATGAGACGAGATGCGATATGTATGGGTTAAACTAGGGCGACAACTTTATTAACTTATTAATGCTTTAACTTCCCCTATTACAAGGGGGCCTGCCGTAGTGCAAAACAGGTCTGGAACCAGCGTCGATCCTACCTGACCGGTCCAGACCTATTCCCAGCGAGGTCCTGCGCCGAAAGGGTGCTGTCTTCCAGCACAGCACCCTCTCGGTCCTCCACGCCAGAGGCCACCCTCAAGGCGAGCCTCGGGACCCCTAGTGTACAGCGTCCCCTGGGGTCCCCTGTTTTTCCCTCCCCTCAGCTAAACCTCTTTACTGCAATTCTGAGAGAAGGGGTTTCTAGCACCCGCTGGGTGTCTCCCCTGATATTCCCATGATCCTATCCTGCTTTGCACTACCTGCCATGGCCTAGGGGGCTACACCGTATGCCCCAGGCCCCCCACCAAGATGAAAATTTTGGCCCTAAGGCCCCCTTGTAAATCCTGGAGGAACCAATCTAGCCCTGACTCTGATAAACACACCCGATCCTCCCTGTATAATTCGGGGCAACTAACTCAAATGTCAGGATGTAAAATCACAGACCCACCTATGGCCCTAGTGGCCGTACAAACTTCAGAGGTAACTCCTTTTCAGGCTTTATCAATGCACCTCGGGTCGCATCGGGCCCTCCATACCATACGAGGTGTGATTGCCGACCACACTATATGTGTTCTGGGAAAGCGCACAACAAAAAACCTGCAGATCTCCAATGATCTGCAATGTCGACTTCCCCCGTGCTGGGTCAAGTCATTACCACTGAGGTAGATCAACTCAATGTCAGGGGGAACATCCGGAGTACCCTGGGACGCCAATTCTAATAACCCATCCCAGAGCATGCCTCTCTGTCCCCTCCACTCCTCGACCCCAACTGGTCCGTTCTGCATACTTGGCTGCCCAGAACACATAGCTGAGGCCACATAAACACACTCAATCTCGGGATGGTTGCATCCCCAAACCTGAAACGATAAAAACACAAAACCGCAACGCCAGCACCTACAACTGTGGTAAAGGTCATACTTAACTCCTACACCTGTGGGAAGCCCACTGTCCCACCTTTTTAACATCCTCAACACTGTACCCAAGCAGCTGCTGTAGAAGTGGCACCTATGCGAAATGAATGGGTGCCAAAACACCAACTCTGGATCCCAGCCTTTCGTAAGGCCTGAGAAGTAACTTTCCAGAATTGATATTTAGTAAGCAGAGATGAATCCTTATGCCTCGGGAACCCCCCATCCTCAACACCTATGAACCTTGTGCATACTATTGCCGCCCTAACAGGGTAAATCTCAGCAATAGAACCTTTTCCCAACACTGTGGCTTGACCTTTCCCCAACTGGTCAGTCTTGGATCTCCGTAGGTTAATCACTATTTGCTCCTCAGCAACCCACACATCCTTCCTCTGCAAAGAGGATAAAGATGTATCGTTTTTGCTTGCTGCAACCAGCTCACTTATTTGGAGAGCCCCCAAAAAGGCAATCGGTGTTGCCGCTGTAAAAGGCATGCCTCAAAATGATCACATCACACAGTTCACCATACCTCACCAAGTCTGACTAATATATCTGGTGAAATGGGTGTGCGTGTGTCCTTGGCCCCAGTCCACTCCTTGTTCAATCCTGCTAGCATCTTTCTAATGTGGAAATATGCGAATGCTGTCATTTTCCCTGTATTAACCTGGGTGCCTGTCACTTCTGGTGCAGTTGAACACAGAATTGAACCAAATGATCCACTGGGGCAGCCCTTCCTCCTGCCGAAATGAGGGGGGGAAAATTGCATGCTGCAGCAAAACTATGACGAGTGCCAGGGGCCACTGCAGGCTCATGGCTCTGTTGGCCTTTACCCTCCAAGATTCCATACCTCATCTGGGAGGACTTCCAGGTAAGCTAGTGCCCCTGTCGCCAACACCCTGAACCGGTCGATCTGCTGACTGGACAGGGCATCATCCAGTGTGTTGTCAACTCCCGGGACATGCCTGGTGTGGAAGACTATGCTGAATTGCAGGCAGTGCAATATAAGGGCCCTAACCAGGCCCATTACCCTCTGGAATCTGGATGTGAGTGAATTCGCTATGTGTACAACCACTTGGTTGTCCACCAGAAAGCCATCACCAAATTGGCCCATGTTTTGGCCCATAACCATACAGCACCTACTATTGGAAAAATTCCAAGAAGATGAGGTCCCTTGTGATGCTTGGTATCTGCCAATTTGCCAGCCACCTTCCCGCACACCAATGTCCTCTGAAATATATGTCACACCCCAGGGATCCTGCAGCATCAGTTTGCACCTGGAAATCTGCCCCTAACCTCAGCTCAGTTCTCCAAAAGGTGATCCCATTGTAACCTTCCAAAAAACCTCAACCATACTGCCAAATCCTGCCTCATGCCAGCTGAGAGCCGTCTGTGACGAGGTTTATTAAGGCCCTTCATGGCATCGCAAAGCCTTCGCAGGAAAGCTATGCCAGGGGCTACCACCCTACAGGCAACATTCAGATGCCCCACCAATGCTTGCATTTCCTTCACATAACTTTGGACTGTGCCAACTGTCGCGTTTTGACCCTTTTTGGATCCCGCACCTCTGGAACCTATGTGGCGTGGGACCCACTCGTGCCTTGGTCTGTCTACCTAGACTCAGACCTCAGAGCACACCAGGGCAAAACCAAACTCTTTCCTTCCTTCCACTGCTGCCACCAGGAGATCCCTAGATCCCCATAACTCCTTTAGAAAGAATCAGGTCCACTCTTTAATGAAATAGAAAGATCTTTAGTTTATTTGCTTATTTGTTTCAGTATTTTAATATTCAGTTCTATTCCGTCTCCCTTCCAGTCACTGGTCAATCACTTCTCAGATCTCCTACTATATTTTCATCAGTCTAATCACAATCACATAAATCTCTGAACTCTCTAATCAAACTCCTTCCAAAACTCTCATCTCCCTTCTCCCCCTCAGGCTCTGCCTCTTATACTCTGCCTCTTGGCTCCGCCTCTCAGCAACATAAATATGCATGACTCACTCTAACTAAACCTGAGCCATGACCACATTTAAAGGAGAACGCTACAGACCTCCCCCCTTACTTAGGTTTGTTTGGGATGGGAAACACATTTTTCCTCCTGAACAAACAGGTGCAATTGCTTAAATTTTTTTTTCATAACATTTTAACTTTCACATTTTTACTAAATATCAACCAAATACCTTACCTTATCATTTAATAATCAATACCATACTTTACCTTATCATCTACTAATCAATAATATACATTACCTTATCATTTTACAGAATTTACAACCATACAGAAATCACGATCATGAACTTTTACATAAATAATTAACTGTGAATTATAGTCCATTTCAGTTTATAATAAAAGTCCTGGTATCATTCATCTAGCCTCCTGGAAAGCACATCTGCGACAACGTTGTGGGCTTTCGAGGCAAGAAGTGAGTCTCTGTTGCAAAGGCAAAATTTGCAAAGTCCAAGTCTCTCACTTTCCCGTCGTAGTCTGGCACACCATGGACTGGTCTGGTTGTGGTCATCTCCTTCAGCTGGACACACCTCTGCTGGTACTCAGGAGTCCCTCTGTTGACCACTGGCTCCTTCCTCCGCACCCTTTTCCATCGACTGGCGGTCATTGGCCACTCGGTTGTCCACAGGATGTCATCTGCTGGTCGTTTTATAGTGACGTCATCTTTAAGTCTGGCTCGGGGCTTCACTTGCTTAGCTAGGGAAAGGGTAGGCAGTTCCCTCTTCTCCTCCCGAACATCTTTAGATGCATCCCTCTTTAAGGCATCAGGGCCTTCCTCCTTCTGTATCACATAATTGACATTGTTCAATTTTGTCACTACTTTATAGGGATCCTCCCAAGCTAATTGTAGCTTGCGACTTTTGACTGGCCTAAGCAAAAGAACTTCATCTTCAGGCCCAAAAGTTCTTTCAAGGGCTTTCTTGTCATACCAGGTCTTCTGCTTAGTCTGGGCAGCCCTTAAGTTCTTTCCGGCTATCTCTAGAGACCTTTGCAGGGTGTTTTGCAACCTGTGCATATATTCTACCACTGACTCTGGGTCACTTTCTCTATGGTCTTCCCAGTTCATGCGGAGCAAATCTAAAGGTCCGCGCGCCTCTCGTCCTAGCAGTAACTCAAAAGGACTAAATCCCGTGCTCTCTTGAGGGATGCTCCTATAAGCATATAGTAAGGGTTGTATTTTGCAGTCCCAGTCATTTGGGTTCTCTGCTACATACGCCTTAATCATGCGCACTAAAGTGCCATTGAATTTCTCAACTAGCCCGTTGGTCTCTGGATGATATGGAGTCGAATTGATTTGGGTAATTCCACAAGCCTTCCATAACCTTTTGATCAGTTTGGATGTGAAACTCATTCCCAAATCGCTGACTATCTCGCTGGCAAATCCCAATCGGCTCATGTAATTGATTAGGGCATCTGCCATGGTGTCAGTTTCCATGTTGCGAAAAGGAATTGCCTCGGGATATCTAGTGGCAAAATCCATTATGGTCAAGATGTATTTATTTCCCCTACGGGTGGCATTAGGTAAAGGACCCACTAGATCAATTCCCAGCCTTTGGAACGGTGTAGAGATGACTGGCAGAGGACATAATTTGGCTTTGGTCCTGTCCTGCCCAGTCCCTCGTCTCTGACAGACATCACACGTTTTGCAAAAACAAGTAATCTGTTTGCCCATACCTGGCCAAAAGAAGTTCTGGCCAACCCGTCTTTTGGTTCTGGTGATCCCCATGTGAGCTCCAAATAAACTGCTGTGAGCTTGATTAATGATTTTCTCCCTGTATTTACTAGGGACCACTAATTGCTTTCGGGGTTCCCCTTTTCCTCGGTATGGAGTAGCTAACGTTTCCCTGTACAGAAGGTCTTTGGTTAAGCTAAAGCTCTCAGGGCACTCAGGAGACAGTACAGTGGGAGTCCTGGCAGCTTCAAAGCAAACTCCCAAGCTAATGTCCTCCTTCTGCTCCTGGGCAAAATTGTTATTTGTTTTGGGATTCTGTAGTAGCATGAGTTCTGCCTCAGCCCTATCAAGCTGGGTTGCCACGGTAACCGCTCCACCTGCTACAGTATCGGTTTGAGCTGCAGAGGGTGAGTTTTGACCCCCCCTTTGAGCGGGTAAGCACTAACGCACTCTTGACATGCTCTATTAAATCCCAACCAAGGAGAAAAGCTGCTGGTATTTCATCTGACACAGCTACTTGCCACTTTCCAGACCAATTCTGGTATTCTACTGGTATCTCAGCCACTTTTAAAACCACGGTTTCCTTCCCAATTCCCTTTAAAGACATTTCTTTGCCAGGAATAATGTCATCCTGGGCTACTAAATCGGAATGGACAATGGAGATTTGAGATCCTGTATCTCTTATTGCAATGTACTTCTTTCCTTTCACAACTATCTCTTCACCTGCGTTTCTGAGAAGGGTCTGGTCATTGCTGATATAGAAACAATGGACTACTTGGGCTATAGGAATATCTTCCTCCTCATGGTCAGTAGAAGTGGTGGTGGTTATGGGATCAGGTCTCTGTCTACTATTTTCCTCCCCTGATTCCACTTGCTTGACACAATACACCTTTTTGGTTAGAGAATCATTTCTCTGCAAGTTGGGGTATGGTTGCCTACACTGGAATTGTAAGTGGCCTGGTTGCCCACAGTTAAAACATTTAAAATTCCTTGTGTCATTCTGAGGTACTTTGGTGAACCGTGCTTCAGGGTTTGATGGTTTTGGCGGGCTAGCCCTTGGCAACTTTGGGGAAGTCCCGCCCTGGCCTTCTCTCTCAGGATTCTTGCTGAGGTAATTTTTATTAAAAGGCTTTTTATAGTTATTGTCCCAGTTTGGTTTATTTACTCTCAGCTCTGAAAATCTAGGGTTCCTGTAAGCATTAATCAAATCAGTTTGTTCTCCCGCTTCCCATAAATTTTTAGGATTCTTGTCCCTTACTAAATACCGTAGTTCTCCAGGTAATAGGGAGTAAAACTGTTCTAGCCCAATTAAATCCTTCAACTGTTCTAAAGAAGTGATCTCCTCTCTTTCAATCCACTTATCCAGAGTCTGCGCCAATCTAGCTCCCAACTGAGAGTACGATTCATCCTGCTTTTTAGAGAGAGAGCGAAATTTCCGCCTCAGGTGTTCAGAGTTCAGACAAAATCTTGAATAAACCATCTTTTTATATGCCTCAAAATCTCTTGCCTTCTCGGGATTCATCTGGGCATATATTTCTGCCAGATCTCCGCTAACCTGCACTCTTAAAACCATCATTCTATCCTCATTTCTGATTTCAAAGTCATTGCAGGTGCGTTCAAAAGCAATGAGGAAGGATTCAGGACAGTCCCCTCTTTTGTACTGGGGAAACTTCTTCAAATCTATATTTGACAGGATTCCACCTCCCCCACTGTTGTTATTATTAAGATTATTGTTTAGAGCAGAAATCTCTAGCTGTCTCATCTGTAGTTGAAAATCCATTTCTTTTTGCCTTAATTCTAGTTCCCTTCTTCTCTCCTCCTGCTCAAATTGTCTGGCCTCCTGCTCAGCTCTTTCTTTGCTTTCCTGTTCCCTCCTTCTCTCCTCCTGCTCAAATTGTCTGGCTTCCTGCTCAGCTCTTTCTTTGCTTTCCTGTTCCCTCCTTCTCTCCTCCTGCTCAAATTGTCTGGCCTCCTGCTCAGCTCTTTCTTTGCTTTCCTGTTCCCTCCTTCTCTCCTCCTGCTCAGCTTTGAGCTGTAGTTCCTTAAATTTAAATTCCTGTTCCAGTTTCCATTTCTCAAATTCTTGAGGGCTTAATTCCTTATTTCCCTCCAATTCCTGAGGTAACTTTTCAGACTCAGGACTCCCCCTTGTGGCGTGTTTGGGAGGCATCTTTTCCTTTTTGTTTTTTTCTTTCTCTGAGGTGATTAGAGCAGCGTTCACAAATTTTTTTAAAGGACCTGTTTTTTTTTCTTATCTTACTTCCAGTTACTGATATAAATTTATTTCAAGCCTTTTCTTTTAGTACTTTCCCTCAGATCTGCTATGACCTGGCTTCTGCCTTATCCACAGCGCTCTCCTATCTCAGAGCCTGGGATTTCACAGCAAGCCCTCTGATCCTCAGATCCTGAGGTAAAACTCAGCAATTTCCTTTCAGAGTCGTTCCCTATCTTAGACCCCCCTGATCTGGGTTCTGAGGCCCCGCTACTAAGCTTTTCCCAAAAGCTCTAGCAGGAACCAAACCTCATTGCCACAGATCCTGTCTAAAAGGTACCCTTGACTCAATAAACTCTTTTATAAAGGCTTCTCTGGATTATTTCAATAGGCTTCACTGGATTACTTCGTATCCCACCGCTGCCACCAATGTCGCGTTTTGACCCTTTTTGGATCCCGCACCTCTGGAACCTATGTGGCGTGGGACCCACTCGTGCCTTGGTCTGTCTACCTAGACTCAGACCTCAGAGCACACCAGGGCAAAACCAAACTCTTTCCTTCCTTCCACTGCTGCCACCAGGAGATCCCTAGATCCCCATAACTCCTTTAGAAAGAATCAGGTCCACTCTTTAATGAAATAGAAAGATCTTTAGTTTATTTGCTTATTTGTTTCAGTATTTTAATATTCAGTTCTATTCCGTCTCCCTTCCAGTCACTGGTCAATCACTTCTCAGATCTCCTACTATATTTTCATCAGTCTAATCACAATCACATAAATCTCTGAACTCTCTAATCAAACTCCTTCCAAAACTCTCATCTCCCTTCTCCCCCTCAGGCTCTGCCTCTTATACTCTGCCTCTTGGCTCCGCCTCTCAGCAACATAAATATGCATGACTCACTCTAACTAAACCTGAGCCATGACCACATTTAAAGGAGAACGCTACACCAACATCCACCCAAAGGTGTTGAATCAGTCCATAATCTTAGCCTGAGGCAGCCGGCTGGACTGCTTAATGGTGTCTAGCTCAATCCCCAGAAACATTAACCTCGGGACAGACCTACTGTTTTTCCTCTGCTAAAGGCACACTGAGCTCATGAGTAAGTTCCTGAAGAGCCCCCATGAGTTGCTGGCATTGTGTAGTACTCTGTTTCCACAAACTAAAAAATCATCCAATAATGGACCACCTGCACCACTCTGCGCTTGAGTGCCCATTCCAAAAAAGAACTTTTTTTTTAACAGACGGACCTGATACTGAGCACCACATTGGTAGCGCCCTATCCATATAAAACTGCCCTTCAAATGTAAACCCAACAGCTCGAAATCCTCAGGGTGTACTGTCAGTAGTTTGAAAGCCGATTTGATGTCAACTTAGCTAACTTCGCCCCTATTCTACAAGTACGTATCATGCGCACTGCAGCGTCAAATGAGGTATAGCGAATGCTACACAGCACTTGAGGGATCCTGTCATTAACTGAGCCCCCAGCCGGGAAGGACAAGTGGTGAATCAGCCTAAGTCCACCAGGCGCCTTCTTTGGTACTACCCCTACTGGAGATACCCTTCAATGTGGAACTGGTGGGGTCAAAAATGGGCCCAGCTCTCTACCTTCCGCCCCTTCCACCCCTTCCTTAATAATCTTAGCCCAGATGATGGCTTCCTGCCCCTTGACTGACATCAAATTTCCAGTAAGGTGGCTACCCTAACGCCCGTGGCAGGGATGTCACTCCAAATTTAAACCCTTCAAGGAAATAATTGGTTACCACTCTGTCTGGATAACTTTGAAGCCACTTTTTAAAACCTGCACCTTAATTGGACTGGAGCCCTTTTGGAGGGTTGGCGGATTCTGGAGGCAGCTTCTGGTTGCCTCCAGTATCCCATCCTCCAGCTCCCCCTGGTCTTTCCCTAGGACATGTGGCCGATGCGTGGGATCCTCCACATATGGCACATTGGTGGCAAAACTTACAGGGGCATCGGTTAAAAGATCCCCGGGTGTTAAATTCCCAGCATACTAAGTGGGGATAAACCACCTGTCCCACCAAGTGCAGTAAAAGCTGGACTGGGAACATTTTGCACCAAGTGGCCACTGTCAAACCTCTCCCCAAAACTGGGCAGGACGGAGTCATATAACGAAGCCCTAGAACATTGTGTGGCACATCCTAGTGCATCCTAGGGTGTAGTGCCGCACGCATATGAAAGCCTTCACCTAGGAAAGCCACGCATGCCCTGGGAAATCAACATACGCCCTGTACATTAGGTCCATGTACTGAATTAGGGAGAAAGCCCTTTCAGGCTGGGCCCTAACGATAGTCCCTGCTTAAATAAAAAAGCCCGGCAACCAATTGGCCCAGCTTGTGCTTACACACTTTTTCCTTTTCCCTATCCTCCTCTTTGTCATTCTTCTTCTCTTCCAGCTTCCTGTTCAATAATTCAAAACATCTACGTACTTTCCCTTCCAAATTTTATCAATCGTGGCCAGAAGGAGGTGATCACCTAATGGCAAGGCCTGGTCGCCCTCAGGAGGTGCATGGTGAGGCACAACATTGTAGCCTATATCTGGAATAAATCTATTGACCATTCCATCCAATCCTAACCTTGCACCAGACTGCTGAGCACTCCCAGGCATGGGTCAAGCTTCCCTCGGCTAGTATGCCTGTGCCATCTGGCCTACGGGCACTTGTGTGGGGATCGGCATTGCCTGGCAGGGATCGGCATTGCCTGGTGCCCCAAGGCCAAATGCCTACTTGTGTTGTGCCCAGTGTAGCAGTTATCTCACCTGAAACTGCCACATCTACCTGTGCTGGGACTGTATCTCTGCCTCTTGAAACATTGCCTCCCTCCTGCTGCATGCGTGTGCTTGTTGCAGCCACCTGCAACCCCTCTACCTGCTGCAGCAGCTGGAGCTGAGAGTTTCATTTGTCGCCTCACAGGTGTGTCCATTGCGGAAGATGGGTCAGAAGGACCTGTACGCTCAGCTTCTAAAACAGCAATGGGAGAGAGAATAATGTCCCCCATCTCTTATGTTCTGCCAGCCTGTGTGCTTTGGACTCCCCACATGACCTACGCAACTTGGATGAACCTACAGCTGCCCTCGCTTGTGCCTTTTTCCTCTCTAAGGCACCAAGCTTTTCCCATATGGCTGTGTAGTCCGGCCAGTCCTCCTCATCTGAGGATGAAATTGTTAGGGGAAGCTGGTGCAGGTGCCTTGCGTTTTGCAGACTGCTTCTTTTTATTGCCCCCACCCTTCTTGGGTGGCATAGTGCCAGAGTTGCTACTGCACAGTAGTTCCTGGCCAATGATCTGCCTCCTCACCCTTACTCCCTTCAATTTCCCACACTTCTTCCTTTAATTTTAATTTAATTTTTTAAAATTATTTTAAGGGAAGGGTGGGGGGTGGGAAAGGTCAGAGACTCCCTTACCCCAACTGTACCCCCTTATTACTCCTCCCCCAGGCCCATCAGCCTCTCCAACTATCTGTACCAATGCCCTATCGCCTTGAATGCAAATTATTATTTTAATTTTATTTTTATTTTTTATTTTAATTTTATTTTTTTTACAGAGCCCTGGCAATGCTGCCAAGGCACAGCTAAACCTAAGATCCCCAAAAACCTTGGGGCTGTGCTGATGCACAGCCCAAATCCCAGCAGAGATCCTCCAGAGCTGCTCCAGCTACGTGGTGAAAGTGAAACTGCTTGGCTCCAAAGCAGCACTACTCTTCTTTGCTTTGCAAGCAAGGCTTGCCTTTAGCCCTGCCTGCCTGCCATCCTCTGACTCTCCCTGCTGACATCTCTACTGGACGGGCAGGCAAAGAAGCCCCGCCCCAGCAGCTCCGCCCTGTGCCACAGGGGCCTTGGTATTAGGATATCATCATATTTCTAGTGATGATACAACCAATATTTCCCACAGAAAAGCATAATTCCCTTTATTGAAACCAAAAAAACACACACTAAGAATGGATGACTGTGTCAGTTTCACTTTCTTCCATGTTCAATTCTTTTCTTTTTAAAAACCAAGTTGTTTCCATTCCGATGGTTGTTGTGGGTTTTCCGGGCTGTTTGGCCGTGTTCTTAAGGTTTTTCTTCCTAATGTTTCGCCAGTCTCTGTGGCCGGCATCTTCAGAGGACAGGAGTCAGAACTCTGTCTGTGCTCTGTTTCCATTCCATCTATAACAACATTTTCAGATTTTTCTAAGATCTTGAAAAAGAAGCTCAGTGACACTTCAACTCATCCCTACAGTATACAAAACAATAATGGCCCTATTCAAGCATTCAGAAAAGGTTTGGCAAAAGAAGGCCATGCTAACACAGGAGGAGATTAATTCTTGAAGCCCCAGTGAAAGCCCAAACCTCTTCTGGAAACTAGAATTACTGAGCCCTGAAGAGAGCTCAAATTGATCTCACCAGAGTCTGTTTTCTCTTCATCCACCTGACCAAGCTGCAGTTCCACATCTAGGCATGGCAAGGAGAGAGCCCATAATATTCATCATATATTAGACTGCGCGGTTCTACAATTTTTAAATTACAGTTTGAGGTAGCTGCAATGACTCTTCATTACATTTAGGATTCCCTATGTGTGTACGTGAAGGTGGAACAGATGACTCTCTTTTGCAGGCTTTGATTAGGTAGGTCAAAGTAGCACTAGAGAATACCTTCCCCCTCTGCACCACCATCATGCTCTATTTGCCCTTATTTTTTAATTCCTGCTGCTGGCTTTTATTTGCAGAAATGTTTTTCCTTGCTGGGGTGCCACTGCCAGGCTACTGACTGGCGACACTGAATGGGCATCTTCCACACCCCAAAACATATATTTCCTGAGCATTGGTTCCCAGGGGTGGGGGAAGAAATGAGGGAGGGAGGGAGGAAGCTTGCTTGTAGGAGCTTTGCCTATAAACTGAAACACTAAATGAAAAAGGTGCATTGCATAGCACCTTCCCATTCCAGGTTATGGTCCTTTATTTTCCACTGTTGTTTTTTTCCTATCCAGAAACATACAAATATATTCTGAAACCCAAAACCAAGTCGGTTTAAGCCACCTCTAAATCAACGTGGGTTGAGTCAGTCCCAATTTGTATGACAAATACATGGATACAGATGTATGCCTGGATGGGTGCATGCATGCATCTTTAAATAACTATGCTTCTAACTATGCTTTGTAGTTGAGTTTTACTTGTGTTATAGTGACCTGAGGCCAATTGCACATATGTGAAGATACTAATGGAACAAAATGTCCTTAGTGCACTTAGTATGGCCATTTTCATCCTGGGAAAACGTCTCTCACTATTAAATGGTTATACATGGTTCATTCACACATTTCTCTCCAGTGTGGTAGATACACATCCAAAACTATAGAAAAAGAACGAGCTCCATAGTTATCTGCTCAATTTAAAGCACTGTTCATATGGCATGCAATTCAGTCTTTCAGAAAAATTAATTTATAATGTTGTGTTAGTAGATCTATTTTCTATTTTTACTTATATCCTTGGCAGAATCAGTTTTTAAAAAAAAGGCCAGCAGCTAAGGTCCTAGAAGCGCCAGACAAAACCTTTGGGGACATTGACATCATCCACAAGGAGAAGTCATGCTTCTTGGCAAACAAGTCCTTTCCAGCCATTAATGTTACAGCTGTACAGTCCTGTTTGTAAAATAATAGCAGAACCCGAGTTTCACAGGTGCTCTTTCATCCTTTTTGTCTATGGATAGACTCCTATCAACCAATTACAAACTGAATTTCCCACTTATGGAGAAGACGCCAAGAGCATCTGTGAGTTCCATCATCCAACATTACCCTGTTTTCTTCACAGAGGTTTCCTGTGGACCCACTTGGAAAATAAAATTTATCCCTCCTTCCTACCTTAGTATGAACACCCACCGCTAACCAGTTACAAACCCTGTGATCAGCAGCAGCCCAAGGCATTTAAATTATATCCCTAACCCCTTCCAGAGTTGTAGGTAACTCACAGAAAGGCTGCAATTCTCAACACACTTTTTAAGGATGCTGGTACTGTACATGGTCGATGCTGTTAATGATGCCAGTCACAACTTTACAGGTTGGACTTAATGGTGTTACACCCATATCCCACCTTGAGAAGGGCATCTGCATGACTGGAATCAGGGTTGTTAGCCCTTGTAAAACCAAGTGTCATTCCACCTTTGGTATTGCCACACGGCTTCAAACCTCTCAGCCATGAAGATCACTAAGAGCCATTAGGTTAGTCTTTCTCTGAATCTAACCTGCCACATAGGTTTGTAGTGATTATAAAATAGGAACATCCTGAGCTTTTTACAAAAGAGCTAGATAGCTATGTAATAAAATGTCTATAGTTCCCTGCTTACCTGGAGTACATCAAGTGAGTGGATTTAAATAACCCTGAGATATGTATGACTAATCCAACTGCTTTTTCAGTTAGAGTAGACAGATTGGTTGCCACTTGGATTCAATGAGTAAACACAATCACTTTCTGTTTATCCATGTAACACAATCAACGGTGTTTGAAAGCTTGTCCTGGAATGTGCCTTTTAGACTGCATGTGAGAGACTGTATGTGTTAATACCACACACACGTAAGAACAAACACAGTTTCTCACCCTGTGCCCTCCCCAACAACACACAGTTTCTCTCAGAACTTGGAATTTTAGGTTTTCACTGGAAATAGAACTCAGAAGAAAGTTGTTGCAGATAATAAATTTCTATGTAATTAGTTATTGGGTTTTTGCAATAGCTAGGGCACAAAGTTACCTTACAATAGTAACATAATGAGGAATAACTTCACCTGTTTTTCAATGTTACTTTAATTATTTTGTAGTTTCAAGGGATATTTGGGCTCAGTACTTAGTTGTATTTTTGCACCACAAGCCAACGAGTTGTACTCTTCTGCAGAAGTGTGTTTTTTTTAAGTTAACTAAAAAGGCTGCAATAATAGGAAAGCAAAGAATGCTTTAAAAATTAAAAAATAACTACAGCAGTAGATAACTGCTTGGAAGGGGGGGCTTGGAGATGTAAACAATTGTTTCTCTGCATAAGGAGGAACAGCAAAAATCATCGGACCACAAGGCAAAGCCACCACTGGATACAACCACACTAACTGCCTTGGTGTATCAGGTCAAGGTCTAGTTAGTCCAGCATTGTTTTCCACAGCAACCAGACAGATACCTGTAGGAACTCACAAGCCAGGCATAATGGTCATGGTAGACAGTCTGTGCTGCTCTAGATGTTTGTGGACTCTAGTCATCTCTTGCCAACATGACCAGTGGTCATGAAGGATGGGCGTTGTTGCTTCTCAAAGAAAGAAGAGCCATGGGTTCCCCAGTGCTCCTGAGATTTGCTCAACTTATTTTTTTCCAGCACTAAGCCTGTTTTCTTACAATTGTGAATTTTCTTTAAACAGGATGGAAAGGTACACATTCCTGTGTACATAATTTCAAACACACACACCTTTTCCAAAAGATTTTTCAGTGGCTAATATATTTTTCTGCTCATTAAAAGAAATACATATTTTTACGCACATGCGTGGAAAGAGGGATTCCAGGGGGAATAGCTGTGCTAGTCTGTTGGAGAAAAAAACAGCAAAGAGTCTTGTGGGTCTATGTGTCATAAGCTTTTCCAGGTTGTAGTCAAGTGCATGAAGTGTTACCTAAGAAGATAGATATTTATACACATGCTTGGATTAGGGAGATAATGTGGAGGAATAGAAGAGTAAAAGGAATAAATGTTGATGATTATCTTAAGAGTGGTCATTTAAAAAACAGAAGTTGTGTTGACCTTGGCTATAAAAAATAATATATAAACTGACCGAGTTTGCATGTAACCATTTCAAGCGTTGTGATTTTTTTAAAAAACCACTTGCAGAGTAAAACTTGATATTCTCCCTTTGTGTGTGTTTGTGCTTGCAGTTGAAAGTAAATAAAATGATCACTTGGTCTTTGTTAAAAACTTTAAATAACTTTTACTGTTTAAAACACGTGTATAATAGAATAAAACTCACAGTGCTTAGACATATTGATATTTGTTATATAAACATTTACTTGACTTAGCAATGTTTGTTTATAATTCTTAAAACTTGACAGGCATAGCTACTCTAATCAACTAACTCTCACATCCTATAACATAGCTAACACATATCTGATAAAGTGTATCCTAATATATATGTTTGCCTCCTAGCCTTATCAGCCCTATCTGAGAGACTGCTAACTGATGCTTTATATATCTGTCTGGCTAATGCTAGACACATTCTAACTGGTCAGAATGCTTCACTATGCAAATAACACATTCTAATCCTTCCCATACAAACATGCATATACATATATACAGTATATATACATACTGTGTAGTACAATTACATATTTACAACAATTGGAGGTGGAACCAATGTGGTGCAGATAGAGTGACAGACTAGGACATGGGAGACCTAGATCTGAATCTCCATTGGGCCAAGGTAACTCATTGGGTAGTAGCACTGGTAAAAGCACTTATTACATGTCTCACATCCCCCTTGAAAACCTTAAGTCAAATTCAACTTGACAGCATGTAACATACATTCCATAGTTGGAGATGACAAGGAAATCCTAGCAGAGATAAGCAGTTTCACACTCATATGGTGATGAAATGTTTCACAAAACCCAAAACATAAGAGTGAGGAAAAGAGAGGGGTTAACCTCTAGATGGGTGAGGAACTGTAAATGAATGGTCCAGAAGGGAATGAAATGCAAAATTACGGTCAGTCAAAATTTTAGACAATGATCATTATAAAATGAAATGTTGTGTGATGATTCAGACCTCTCTGCAGAGATGAACTGATTAGCACACCATGAGATGTGTGGTGGAGGGGAGAAATTCTTTATGGAATGAATTTCTTGTATTGTGACTTCTAGACGTGTGGTTTCAACAATGCCTATTCAGGTATTGTAGCCAGAAAGTAGCTAGGGCTACCACCCTGGTGGGAATGTGGATATATCTAAGTCTTGCTTTAGTGGTCTTCCAACTCAGGTGTAAGCCCCATCTTTAGACATTTAGCATGAAGTTCTGACAAGGCATGGCACTATTGAGTGATATGCATAAATCTCTGGTTGTCATTTGTGTCAGGGAAAAATAGGGTGGGGACTTGTATGTACCCCTCCATTCTCTTCACAGTTACAGCCCTCTCGGCTTTCAGACTGCAATGCTACAAAAGGGCTAATGGCAAACTGTGTTCAGGTTTCAGTTCAGAAGGTGCTAAGTTAAAATGTATTATATTAAAATATGAACCAAACACATTTCTCACACATTGGTATTCTGAGTTATGGCATTTACACAAGGCCAAAGCTTTATTGGTTGTAACTGCTGTGTTTTATGGTCTACCAAGCAGCTGATTGTAAAAAAAAAAAGAATCTCTATAAATAAAAAGTTAGCTAATACCTTGGAAAACAGAAATAAAATTCAAAAAGATCTTGATAGGCTTGAGCACTGGGCTGAAAACAACAGAATGATGTTTAACAGGGATAAGTGCAAAGTTCTACACCTAGGGGGAAAAACCAAATACACAGTTACAAGATTGGGGACGGCTCAGTAATACTACAAGTGAGAAGGATCTTGGAATTGTTGCAGATCAAAAGCTGAATATGAGCCAATAGTGCAATGTGGCTGCAAAAAAGGCAAATGCTGTTTTAGGATGTATTAACAGAAGTAGTCTCCAAATTCATGATAAGGTAAAGGTAAAGGTTCCCCTTGACATTTAGTCCAGGCGTGTCCGGCTCTAGGGGGCGGTGCTCATCCCCGTTTCCAAGCCATAGAGTCAGCGTTTGTCCATAGACAGTTTTCCGTGGTCACATGGCCAGTGCGACTTAGACACGGAACGCTGTTACCTTCCCACCAAGGTGGTCCCTATTTATCTACTCGCATTTGCATGCTTTCGAACTGCTAGGTTGGCAGGAGCTGAGACAAACGACGGAAGCTCACTCCATTGCGTGGATTCGATCTTACGACTGCTGGTCTTCTGACCTTGCAGCACAGAGGCTTCTGCGGTTTAACCCACAGCGCCACCACGTCCCTTAAATTCATGATAGCACTTTTCAAATACAGAGGAAGGACAAGATCTGTTCTCAATCATCCCAGAGTGCAGGACACATAATAATGGGCTCAAGCTACAGGAAACCAGATTTACACTGAATATCAGGAAAATCTTCTTAACTGTTAGAGCAGTACGATAATGTTATCAGTTACCTCTGGAGATGGTGAGTGCTCCAAAGCTGCAGGCATTCAAGAGAAAATTGGACAACTGTCAGATCTGCTTTGATTTGTATTCCCGCATTGAGCAGGCCTTATAGGACCCTTCCAGCTCAATTATTCTATGATTATACGAGAAAGTCATCTACTTACAAAACATTAATCTGAATTCTCTTTGGAGGAACTTAACTCAGAGACAGAGAGAAGTTGCTTTCCAAAAGAGAGAATAGAATTACTTGACAAATGCATAGATTATTCCTGTGAAAATTGTATTGAAATACATTGAAGGAAAGAAGAGAGGACAAAATTGTGAGGCACAAGGAAAACCATTTGCCTCTAGAGCGGGTCTAATACAGGTCCACAAGCAGTGCACTTGACAGTAGTGAAAATAAGAAGTCATACTGCAGGAGGAAAAAGATATTGCATAACAAATGGCAGACTTAGTGTTATTACTCTGTCCTCAAGGGTTTTATTTTCCTCCCTACCTAATTGATTCTCCAGAAACCGGGCACTAGTGAGAAATAAAATAAAAGACATTAGAACATAATTCTAAGATGCAAAACAAAAAAAGAGAGATCTTATATAGCAGTATAGAAAGTTTGATAATTGAAACAACTGAAAAGTGGTGAAAGTGTCAGGCTTGGGTCAATTTTATGAGCAATCTCTGTGAACAATGTGTTGGGGCAAAAAGGAAAAATAATAATAACAAGCAGTGGAGAGCTTTTCTGGCTCCTGTGTGGTTCAAAAAAGGAATTCTTAATCTATGGGCAATCAAGAATATATTTTTTAAAAAAAAATATAGAAGACAGTACATTTTTGTCATGCAAAAACTCCATGCATTTTTGTTATTTGTGATCATTTCTTCCCAGCATTCTTACTTGTAAATATACAAAATAATTCCATTGCGTAAACCCATGTTGCACCCTTGGCTCCTTCATACACACAAGGGCCTTTTCACTGCCTCTCTAATAATTAAAAGGCCCAGACACTCATAATTCCTTTCTCTGTAATTTACTGGGGCATTATTTTCTATGCATGTGCAGTATATCTGCCACCAGATCCTCTTTATTATATATTGGTGACCATGTACACCCCTTTCTTTCTCACTCTGACCCCCTCAGCTCCCATGGGTCTATTACTGACCCCTTCTGGATCAAAATGACATTCAAAGTGTTGTAACAAAGGTTTTTACCTTATATGGAGCAAGAAATCTCTGATGTTCAAGCTGGATTCCAAAAAGAGGCACTAGAGATCATCTTGCAAATATCTGCTGGCTACTGGAGTGCACCAAAGAATTTCAGAAGGAGATCAATCTATGCTTATAGACTACAGCAAAGATTTTGACTGTGTGGAGCATGAGGAACTATGGATTGTTCCAAAAGAAATGAGTATGTCTCAGCACTTGATTGCCCTGATGTGTAATGTGTATTGTGGACAAGAAGCTGCTGTTTTGATAGAGTGTGGAGTAACAGAATGGTTTCCTATAGGCAAGGGTGCCAGACAAGGGAACATTTTATCCCCTTACCTCTTCAATCTGTATGCAAAACATATATGGAAAGTCAGACTAGATTCAGATGAAGGAGGAGGGAAAATTGCTGGAAGAAACATCAATAATTTAAGATATGAATTTGACAACATCTTACTAGCAGAAAGCAGTAGTGACTTGAAATGACTTTTAGTGAAAGTGAAAGAAGAAAGTGCCAAAGCCGGGCTGCAGTTAAACATTACGAAGAAAAAAATCATGACTACAGAACAACTAAACAGCTTTAATGTTGACAATGAAGAAACTGAAATAGTGAAAGATTTTGTACACCTTGGTTAAATCCAAAGGGAGAACTGAGCAGGGCAGTTGAGGACAAGATATTCTGGAGATCTCTCATTCACAGAGTCACCAAGGGCTTGACGGCACCTAACAACAACAACGTTTGTATGTGGTCATCTTTTTATTTCAAAGGAACCAGCCTAAGGCTATAGTTCCAAGCAGAGGTAGGCATTCTTAAGTCCCATAAGTGTTTCCTGGAATGGATGCTGGATTTTAAAGCAGAAGACTCCAAGCCTTAAAGCCATGGTTGACCTATCAGAGCCCCCCCAATCTGTAATCCCATCCTATTTGCTTTTGTTATATCATCTTGCCTCCAGGAGTAGCAAATGTCTTTGCTATGCGAAAACAAAACTTTCGTTGAGGTTTCACTCATGATTGCTTGTTATTTCGTTGTCATTTCTTTTCCAAAGGAGAGATAAAGTGTTCTCTGTTTGTATTGCACCACATCACTGGAAATGATATTAAAAATTAATTGTATTACATACAATTTCTTTGTTTCCCTTTGATTCAGCATTACATAAAAAGGTTTCACATCGAATGTTTAGCCCATATACTTCTCAGAATTAAAATGTTCGTATGTTACAGAATTAGATATCTGTACAATACAAAAGAACAAAAAAAAGCTGCTTGAAGGAAGGGAAAAATGATACTTAGAAGCATTTTTTTTTCATTCAAGCATGAATTATTTCTGTAACACAACTGCACCGTTTGTGACCCACCAAGCCAAAAGTAGCTTGCCAGTCATAAGATTAAGCATGATGGATGTGTTTAATTCTCCTGGTGAAATCACTAAAAAGTGCTTAACTCTGGCTGGATTAGATCCCAAGTTATCCTTTCCTAGGGCCAAACTAGAAATGATGCTGGACCTCCCAATATATATATGCTGGACCTCCCAATATATAAGAGTTTCAGCAGAGGAGTTGAGAGGAACTGCACTGGGCGTAGGGTTCTTTCCCTTTCTCCCACTGCTAAACTCTGTCCCAAAATCCACATCTCATTCACACCTGTTTTTAATCAAAGGGAAATATATTATATATATATATATATATATATATATATTTCCCTTTGATTAAAAACAGGTGTGAATGAGATGTGGATTTTGGGACAGAGTTTAGCAGTGGGAGAAAGGGAAGGAACCCTACGCCCAGTGCAGTTCCTCTCAACTCCTCTGCTGAAACTCTTATATCTGATATATCTGACTTGCACCTGATTTCCCCCTTCAGTGGTTGATATGGTTCCAGGGGCATTAGGTTAAGGAAATAGCTGGGGGACTTAATGCGCGTCCTTAAATAGTTCTCTTCTAAATCCCACCCATCCTCTTCTAAGCAGTAAGGAAAACTATGGCTGAAATCCTCTTATCTAGTTATGCTGGAATAGCACAAATGAATAACTTGATTTGGAAGTGATTTGTCTTAAGAAATCACCGTAGACATCAGCTATTGCATACTGTGTAACTCAGCATGCAACTGATAAAGTCTACAGTAATTTCTTAATTAAATGGCAATTAGCCTTCAAAGGTTACACACAAGAGGATTTTGGGCGTTATCTTCTATAATTTCACATCTTGGTCCTTATGGAACAGCATTCCCCTAACTTGTGCCCTCCAAACAGAGCTTAGAAAATTTACTTCTTTGAGCCACAACTCCTATTACTCCACTGACGATGCTGGCTGGCAGATTCTGGAGTTCGAATCCAGAACATGTCACATTTCTAAGCTTTGTTTCCAGATGTGTGGGAGTGCCACTCTATTCATTCCATCCTAGCATGGCTGTGCTGGCAGACAATGATGGAAGTTGCAATCTAGCACATCTGGAAGGCCCCAGCTTGTGAAAGATGACTGCAGAAGTCAGTCAACATGCAGTCATACTGGATATTAATTCAGTAGCTCTGGCTTGGCAGGCATTGACTATGATCGTTCAGGGATTGTCTGCTGGCAACAGTCTATGGCTCCTGGTGTAGACATCTCAAAAATGTATACTCCCAAGGGTTATACAGAACAATTGAGCCATTTTGAAATGAAGTGTATACAAAGAGTTTTAAGACGATGCTGGTTTTCAGTTTTAAAAAGGGGGTCTCTAAAAGCATGTCATAAATCAGATCTTATATTTTGCTACAAAATCTCATGTGAGCTGTTCTACATCACTGTGACCAGCAATGGCCATTTCAGCCCTTACCCTTCGATATAACATTTTATCAGGAAGGAGAGAGTCATTTGTAGCAGGGGTTAGAACCAAAAATTAGAAATATTGGCAACATAATTAGAGCTGTAAAAGTCAGACTTTCCAAGCCCAACGCTCAGAACCCAAGTTTACAAGCATTCCTAATGTTAATTCGTAAGTAAGAACCACTTATTTCAATTGTGGGACTTACTGGCTGAAATCCAGTAGTAAGTCACAAATGCAGAAGGGCCCATTTAATCAGTTACAAAGATGATTCACCAAACCTCCACTGATTCAATGAGCTACTCTAGTTATGACTTGCTGCTCGATTTCAGCTAATGCCTGATAAATGAATTTATCCTTAATCTGTCTCTTCTTTCATTTTCCCCAACTTCTGATTTTTTGCTTCTCCTTCAAATAGGGACTTGAATAATAGATTATAAACAATATACTTTATATGACATCAAGGTACAGCCATATTTGGATTGCATCCTGTCAGCTATGGGGCAGAGAATTTAGGTACTGAGGTACACCTTAGCATCCTGAGGAGCTCAGCTTTGTGTGAGTGTTCACACGCATGCACTTGTGTGTGTGTGCATGTGTGTGTGTTTAATAAACAGCCTTCACTAATGCAGAAATAAGGTTGAGAGAACTTGTACAGTCTCCAGTGAAAGCTTAATAACCTCTTCAGAGTTTTCCTCAAGTCAGAGGTCAGTTTAGTGCTTCACATTGCTCCTTCCCACAATGATCAATGAAAGCAGAATAAATTATGCAAAATAACCAAATGGAATTTGAACATTTCTGCTCCAAAATCAGTCTTTCCTTGGAATTAAATTGTAGCCTCTCTCTAGTTATGACTGATGAGAAGTTTCCATGTTATCTGCCTCACGAACTAATGACTGTTTTTCCATTCATTTCCCATTTTGCACATTGGCAATCTTTTTATAACTGCTATTCTTCACTGATGCTGCAGTTCTGCCTTTTAGTCCAGCTTCTTTCTAAAGCTTGAGGTCTCTACTTGTGCCCTTTGCCCAGGCAGACAAGATACAGTGACACTAATAAGAGAAAAATTGCAGCTTCTGGTGGAACACACCTCATCCTGGAATGTACCTCCCAGGGGAAATCACTGAGTGACAAATCAACTGCTGATGAGAGGGGACAGATTTGTAAGTAACACTTGGTAGTATGTTGAATCTTCTTTTAAGAGAAAGGTTGGGATGGTAACTAAAAATAATATCAGACAAAAACAAAAAGAAGAAGGGGAGACAAAAACATTGTGGAACTGAAAAGACTACCTGCTATATTTTAATGTGAGCTTTCATGGATCAAGTCCACTTCTTCAGACATTAGAGTGAGACTATATGACTCTATTATCCATACATGGCCTCATGACTAGATACAGATATTGGACAAAATGACAATGGGTCAATAGTAAAGGAATAAGCTATATAAAATGTCAGTTATCACAATACAACAGTGTTTCCCAACCTGAGGTCCCCCAATGTTCTTGGACTAAAAGTCCCAGAAGCCTCCACCACTTGCTGTGCTGGTCATGGTTTCTGGGAATTGTAGTTTGGAACCACTGGTCTACAAGGTAACAACAGCATACTTGACGTAAGTGACAAACTGTGTGAATTGATGCAGCATTTCATCCTTGGCAATGACTTAAGAACCCTTGATTGATATACACTTCTTTTAAGTGGGTCTCCAACATCGATATATATCTTATCTCAGCTTAACTCTAAAATAATAACTCCCTCTGTTTTGTGAATGGGTGTTGCTTCCTCAGAGATCCAGATGTTTGGTGAGGTCTATGTTGCTTTGTTGTGATTAACAGTTTCCTTTGTTTATGCTGGCTTTTTTAAACATCTCTTAAATTATCTTACAAAGGCAGATTTTCTCTCTTCATCACTGATGTTATGTTAAAAAAAGAGAAATTCCCAAAGGGGGGGGGGATTTCTTTTTAAAGAAAAAGTAATGGTTGAGGCTCTATCCCAAAAGACAAGGAAATTTATACTACAGATTGCTCTCTTCTGACGCAAAATATAGGCACACATATATACCCTTCTAGTACCTGAAATTTTGCCCCAAAGTAAACTCCACAGCGTACACCCTCTAGTCACCCTCCTCCTTATATAGCACATCACAGGTGGTGCAGAGGAGCTGAAATGAAAACTAAGCTTTCATAGTCTCAGATAAACACAGATTTGAGCCCAATCCCATCCATAGTTATCTCACCTTTCCTAGTCCAATCCAATTAATCTGTATTTTGAGTGTAATGCTTCTGGAAGTGAAAGCTGCACACCGCTGCCTGGCCAATCATTTCCAGAAGCATCGCTCTGGAAATTAAACCAGAAGAAGCTAGGCTGAACTTATGGAGAACAAAACCAACACACTTTGCCAAATGAATTAATGCTGAAAAGTGTCTCCCACTAAGACAAGAATCTAGTTGGACCATCTGGAAGTCATTTAATAGATTTCAAAACAAAGTAGGAGGATCAAAGAATAATCAACTAAAATGGGACTACTTCGATACAAGACAAATTTTCTGTGACTGTGGAGAAATTCAATCAATGTAGCACTTATGTGCCTGCAATTTATGCCCCATCACGTGTACAAAAGAAGACCTAGCAAATGGCCGAGACACTATTGAAGTAGCCCGCTTCTGGTCAAAAACAATCTAATTATCTTAACATTGTAATTTGTTTTTAATTGTACCTGTATTTCATATAGGTCCATAATTTTAAACTGTGCAATAGGAAGGAAGGAAGGAAGGAAGGAAGGAAGGAAGGAAGGAAGGAAGGAAGGAAGGAAGGAAGGAAGGAAGGAAGGAAGGAAGGAAGGAAGGAAGGAAGGGTCTGTATTTAGAGGAAAAAAGTCTCAGAGCCTCTCCCTTGGGGGAATCAAAGGGTAGAGCTCACCTCTTGTGCTTACTTGAGGTGGAAGCTATGTACAAGAAATACACATCAAACTACCCATGTTTTGAGAGAACTGTTCTGGGGTCTAGATGTATTCTTATATTCATGGGTACAGCTTAAACCACAACAAGTTGCTTTAAATTGAAGGGTTTTTCTCATCTTTGGAAAATAAAGACTATTTGCTGATGAATAACTTCCCACATTTTAAAATAGAGATGGAATGTTTAAGTGCAGTAAATGCACCCCTTGGGGAGAAAATGTGAAGCCTGTGTTCTCCTTTCCTTGTCACTCTTTGGAAGTTATAGAACACTTATGACAATTAGGGGAGTTTCAGAGATTACTTTCAAGCTGTATAAGAAAATGAAAACCAGGTGTGTAGCCGATTGTGGCAAACTTCTTTGCCACCAGGAGTTGTCAAAGTGTTTATAATGCTCTGTACAGAAAATAGAGTTAGGCAGGTAGCTTCAGTTCATGTCAGCTGCTCATGCCACTTTCCCCCTTTTTTACATAAAGCAGAGATCGTGAAGTAGCTAATAACAAGTCATTTCTAGAATGACCCTGAATTAAGACAGTAGACCTATCTCATATTAGGTTTCCAGTAATGGGCCCCATATAGTCTTGGAAGAGATTAAAGTTTCCAGGCAAAATTGGACTCAGGTTTATTGTATCATTTTTACAGGGGTGGGAAAGATTGTAAAGCAGTTTTTCCCCTGTCTTTTTGTAACATTGGCCTAAGTTTTCATGGTGCTACAACACCAGTGCTTCAGAATTTTCTTCATTCCATCTCCTCCCCCACAGTTATCAGCACCACCCAAAAACAAGCTCTCAAGCTTTTCCCAGTCCCTTGGACCAGATATTTGGGATACACTGAGAGTTGTAACAGGGAATGGAGTTCACCAATTTTCATTCCACTGATGGAAGCAGTTTCATCAGTGGTTGACCCCACTGGATTCTGGCTATAATGAAGTAAAGTGGAACTCAATAAGATGCTCAATGTGGATGCACTTTCAAAAATCACAGTCTTATTTCAAGCTCTCTCCTCGCTCTGTATATAATCTATGCTCAGCATTTCTGTATCCCTGGTCCCCATAAGTGGTAGTGCTTGAAATAACAATGGTAACTCTTACCTTCAACAGTAATCAATGGGGCAAGAAATACAATCGTCACTGGTTACACAATGATTATATATTTTCTCAACTCAATTAGGCAGCCAGAGTCTTTTGTCGGGATGTGCAGGGGTTACTCTGTTGAGAGTACATTCAGAAAACAACTAGATGGGTATTTTTCCCAGTGTTTGAGCCATGATCATTACTGTGCCTTTAGATATTTATTCTGTTGACTACATGGGATCAGTGCTAATTGTGAGTAGATCTAATCTTTTGGAATGAGCATGCAGTATATTTTGTTCAGCTGGCAGTGCTTGTATGTATGTATGTCTGTGTGTTGTTTTTGCTTTTGTTGCTTTTGGTTTTTTAGTGTTTCCAGTTGCTTTATTTTACCTTGCTTTTGGGTTGCATGATCACCTCTATTAGTTCCTTGGGGCAGTTGCTGGGTGTGTCCAAATTATATTATTGATTGTGCAAAGAGTGGGGCATGTTGTGGGAATGTACCCTGCTCCTTTTGTCTGCCTTCTGCTCATGCTGGTAAGGTCTACAACCACAATGTAAAATGTATTTTTTTCAAACAATTTTTCTCCCAGTTTAGTCCTACAGCACTGAACTGACACACCACTAGTTAAAATTGCCACCATGCCATGTCATTCCAGCACTATTTCACTTGCTAAACAGAAGAAGAAGAAGAAGAAGAAGAAGAAGAGGAAGAGATTTCTTCTTCTATGAACAGGGTGGGTAAGATGGTGGTAATGACAGAACTTAATAAAAATGAAGCCAAAAGAGATGCATATCCAATGGAATTTGATTTTAGTATGTCTTTTTCTGTGTAATATTATAGTGTCTAATAAGGAACATTTCAACATTCTGAAATTGCATTATTTGTCTTCATGTTAGAAGAATAAGGGTCAGGACTGTACTGCTTAAAATGGTGGTGTCGGGGGGTTGGACAACAAAGAATTCTTCTTCTCTTTCTCTTTCTCCCCATCCCTCATCTCCATGGATCAACCATGAAAGTCATGAAACAGCTAAGTGCTAGCTTTCTCACTGATATTCATTTCCAGTGTTCAGGGATTTGCCCATTTGCTTTTAATATCAGGAAGCACTCAGTGATGTAACCTCCACTTGATTTTAGAAGTGATACATTCCAAGAAGGGCTCTACTATACAGTTCTTCTGCACAGGCAGAAAAGCTGTACGCAACATGCGTGGAATGGAAAATGAAAGAAGGGGGCTGTTGTATCAAGTGATAACAACACCAGAAGTGAATCTAAACCTGTGATCCTATTTTGATCAAAGAGGAGCTTTATGGCAGTGGAGGATTTTCTGGTGGATTTGAAGGCTGAGAGTGAATTGGCATGACATTTTACATACAAATCAAGACATGAAAAATGGAAAACGTTACATCAGAATTGGCATTATATTGCAGTGATGAAACTTTTGCAGTGCAGCCATGTGCTGGTGTCATGCTCAAATATAGCCAGGAAGCCCAAGATGGTAAGAATAAATCCATCCAGACACTGTTCTTCTGCTGAGAACTCTTGTTCTCCCTCCCTTTGATCATAATGGGCTGGATAAAGAATAATAAAAGGAGGCTGAATACAGGTAGGACAGGTGACCCTGTTCAGAACAAAGATCAGTCCTGAAGGAGTTACTCAGCTTTTTATACTGACAGCATGCAGAATCTACCTCTTTGAAGGATGGCAATGGTAAAAAAAAAAAAAAAAAAAAGGTGTTTGTGGTCGTGGTCATGGCCATGGTGATAAGAGACAATAATCCACAAAGCAACAGAAAAACACTCCACTGCAAGTATGCAGACCTGTATCTAAAGGACCACATCTCCCTTTATGAAACTGCTCAAGTGTTAAGATCATTAGGAGATGCTCTACTCTCAGTCCCTCCATCTTAGGTGCATTTGGTGAAAAAACAGAAGATAGCCTTCTCTGTCGTTGCCCCCAGACTTGGGAACTCCCTCCCACTGGCCCAATCTTTGATCTCCTCCCACAAGCAGGCAAAGACCTGTCTCTTCAGGCAAACTTTCCCTGAGCGACTGGCTGCCTGAGTGGGGTTTTCTAATGGATTGTTGTACCTGACTGCTTTGGACAAAACGCTGGCTCTATGGCTTGGAAACGGGGATGAGCACCGCGCCCTAGAGTCGGACACGACTGGACTAAATGTCAAGGGGAACCTTTACCTTTACCTTTTTATATTTTTAAGTATAGTATTTGTTTGAACCTTTTTAGTATTTGTACGAGTATACTCACTGTTGTTAGCTTTAATATTGTCTATTAATGATGAAAGCCACCTTGTCCTTTTAAGGTAGGGTAAAAATAAATAAATAAATAAATAAATAAATAAATAAATAAATAAATAAATAAATAAATAAATAAATAAATAAATAAATAAATAAGATTTATTGTTAGCTTTAATATTGTCTATTAATGATGAAAGCCACCTTGTCCTTTTAAGGTAGGGTATAAATAAATAAATAAATAAATAAATAAATAAATAAATAAATAAATAAATAAATAAATAAATAAGATTAGGCATCCTTCAGTCTTGAGAGACTATGGTAACGTGCTCTGTATGGAGGACTTGGAACAGTGTCTAGTGTGGCTGAGAAGGCCAATTCGATAGTGACAGTCCCTTCCACACTGAAGACAAATACAATCTGTCCCCTGTCCAGCTCCCTGATTTTGCTGCTTTCGGGACTGCCTCTTTGCCTCGGCCTGCTGGACAAGGGTCTCTTCAAAATGGGAGAGGCCATGATGCACTGCCTGCCTCCAGGCTGAACACTCAGATGTCAAGGTTTCCCATCTGTTGAGGTCCATTCCTAAGGCCTTCAGATCCCGCTTGCAGATATCCTTGTATCGCAGCTGTGGTCTCTTTCGGGGGTGATTTCCCTGCACTAATTCTCCATACAGGAGATCTTTTGGAATCCAACCATCAGCCATTCTCACGAGATGCCCGAGCCAATGTAGACGTCGCTGTTTCAGTAATGTATACATGCTAAAAATTCCAGCTCTTTCTAGGACTACTCTATTTGGAAGTTTGTCCTGCCAGGTGATACCAAAAATGTGTTGGAGACAACGCATATGAAACGTGTTCAGCTTCCTCTCCTGCTGTGCACAAAGGGTCCAGGACTCACTGCAGTACAGGAGTGTGCTCAGGACACAGGCTCTATAGACCTGGATCTTGGTATATGCCATCAGCTTCTTATCAAGCCATACTCTCTTTGTGAGTCTAGAGAACATGGTAGCTGCTTTGCCAATGCATTTATCCAGCTCGACATCTAGGGAGAGAGTGTCGTTGAAGCAAGGTACACAAAGTCATGAACAACCTCCAATTCTTGTGTGGAGATGGTAATAGAGGGAGGTGAGTCCACGCCCTGGCCCATGACTTGTGTTTTCTTCAGGCTGATTGTTAGTCCAAAGTCTTGGCAGGCCTTGCTAAAATGATTCATGAGTTATTGGAGGTCTTCAGCAGAGTGGGCAACAATGGCTGCATCATCGGCGAAGAGGAAGTCCCGCATGCATTTCAGTTGGACTTTGGTCTTCGCTCTCAATCTAGAGAGATTAAAGAGCTTTCCATCTGATCTAGTCCGGAGATAGACACCTTCTGTTGCAGTTCCAAAGGCGTGCTTCAGCATGACAGCAAAAAAGATCCCAAACAGGGTCGGCACGAGGACACAGCCCTGTTTCACTCCACTTCGGATGTCAAAGGGATCTGATGTTGAGCCATCAAAAACTACAGTGCCCTTCATTTCCTCATGAAAGGACCTGATGATCTTAAGGAGTCGAGGTGGACATCCAATCTTGGGAAGTATTTTAAAAAGGCCGTCCCTGCTAACCAAATCAAAGGCCTTTGTAAGATCTATGAAGGGCACAAAGAGTGGCTGTCGTTGTTCCCTACATTTCTCCTGCAACTGTCTGAGGGAAAATACCATGTCAGTGGTGGATCTATTAGCTCGAAATCCACACTGTGATTCTGGATAGACTCTGTCTGCAAGCACCTGGAGTCTCTTCAGCACAACACGGGCAAGCAGCTTCCCTACAATGCTGAGAAGAGAGATGCCACGGTAGTTATTGCAGTCGCCCCTGTCTCCTTTGTTCTTATACAATGTGACAATGTTTGCATCCTTCATGTCCTGTGGTACTCCACCTTCCCTCCAGCAAAGACAAAAGATTTCATACAGCTCGGTGGTGATGACCTCTTTACAGCACTTCAGCAGGGATGTTATCCTTCCCAGGTGCCTTGCCGGAGGCGAGGGAATCCAAGGCCGCTTTTATTTCTGCTAAAGTTGGTTCGCTGTACAACTCTTCCAAGACAGGCAGGCACTCAATGTTATTTAGTGCCTCTTCGGTTACTACATTCTCTCTGGAATATAGCTCAGAGTAGTGCTGCACCCAGAGTTACATCTGCTGTGCTCGGTCCTGGATGATCACGCCTGTAGCAGACTTCAAGGGAGCAGATTTCTTCTGTATTGGACCTAAAGCGTGCTTGATACCGTCATACATTCCCTTGATGTTACCTGTGTCTGCTGCTATCTGTATCTGAGAGCAGACCTGAAGCCAATAATCGCTGGAACATCTCCTGGCAGCCTGTTGGACTTTGCTACAAGCAGCTCAAAGAGTTTGCAAGTTGTACTCACTAGGACAGGCTTTGTTTGTGCTAGAGCTCTCCTCTTATCTTCAATGGCTGGCATCAACTCCTCCGAATGGGCTTCAAACCAGTCTGCCATCTTTTTGGTCTTCTTGCCAAATGTGGACAAGGCGGTGTTATAAACAGCGTTCTTGAAATGTTCCCATCGTTCAGGTGCATTTGCACCAGCCGGGCCTGGAAGGGTTTCCTCAAGCGCTTGGGCAAATTCCTCCACTTTTCTTTGATCACGGGTCTTGCTGATGTCAATACGTGGTCTTCCTTCCTTTTTCATGTGATACAATCTCTTTGTTCGCAGTTTTACTCTACTACACACCAGAGAGTGATCAGTATCACAATCAGCACTCTGATAACTGCGTGTGATCGTAATACTAGGAAGGCTAGAACGTCTAGTGAGGATCAAATCGAGCTGATGTCAATGCTTCAATCTTGGATGTCTCCAGGAAACTCTGTGTTGATGCTTCGTATTAAAGAATGTGTGGCTGACACAAACCATAATAACAGCAAAACTCCAGCAAGCGTTGGCCATTTTCTTTCATCTTTCCAATGCCAAAACAGCCTAGACAAGTGGGCCAAGAATTGTGATCAGCACCAACTTTAGCGTTAAAGTCTCCGAGAATGAACAACGGCTCTCTCTAGGGGACTTTTTTGATAGTAGCTGCCAGATCATCGTAGAATTTGTCTTTGACTTCTGTTGTGCATGACAGTGTTGGTGCATATGCACTAATGAGGGTGACCGGTCCCGCTGATGAGTGGAGCTGCAGAGACAGGATTCTTTCACTCCCCACAGTAGGTGGAACAATGGATCTCAGCAGAGTATTTCTAACTGCAAAGCCAACACCATATTCCCTGGTCTCATTCAATGGTTTTCCCTGCCAGAAGAATGAGAAGTTTTTTTCTTTGACAGATCCCATGTCTGGCAATCTCGTCTCTTGCAGGGCAACAATGTCCATCTGCAGTCTACTCAGTTCCATGTCGATGACAGCTGTCTTGCGCACGTTGTCTATTTCCTGCAGGTCATCAGAAAAGCCAGGGGTCATTGTCCGAACATTCCAGGTGCCCAACTTTAGGGCAGAAGTTTTCTTATGATTGTTGCATGGAGCAGGGTTATCGATCTGCTTGTCGGCTTTCACCCTAAACCCAACGCACTCCGTGAGGTTAACAGACCGTGGCGAGGTAGCACCTTACTGGCTGAGACTGCCCAGCTTAAGGCAGGTGGTAGCTACCTAGTGAGGTGCAATGACCTCTCCCACTGTCGGAAGTAGCCCCTGGCGTCATGCTCTATGCCAATCAAGGAAAGACTTATAACCGGTAACTGCTACTTCCTGTGTTATTTCGACGCTGTATGCGAAGCTGGAGTGTCCTCTCCAGGCCTGGGTAAAATAATATGGAGGATAGGCTGTTACCCAAGCAGCAAATCCCCCCTCTCCACGTCGCTGAAATAGTCCAATGGAAAGGCAAGAGCAACTACAACTGGTTCCAGCAACATCGCAGGAGTTGCCAGAATGACACGAACTGCCTCTGGGACTCTGGCTCCGGATTTTGCCTCGAGGTTAACTCCTGAAGCCTTTTCCATCAGTGGATATAGCCACAAGGCAGTGGAGGTTTGAAATTGGAGTTTTCCTTCTCCTAGATGGGCTGCCTTCCAAGGCTGACAAGCCCCACCTACCCGGCCTGCTCCCTAATAGTGCGGAAGTCTGATCCTACCCCTAAAACCTCCCTGCCCCCCAGGTGTATGCAATGCTATTTGGCTTTCCTATTTACCAGATTAGAGTTAAATATAGAACCAGAGAATTTCTGCTTCCTCAGCAGGAAGAGGGCTTAGAGCTTCTGCTAGCACTCATTTAAAGCTAAACCCTGCCCCCTCAGATCATGCGGTCAGGGAGAACAAAGGTCAAAGCAAACGCACCCTTGCAAGCCTAAAAATCCACAAGCCTAGAAAAAAATACCTCACCAAATAAAATGTCCTCCCAAACACAGCTCACCTCCTGCCTCAGCTTCCTCTTCAGGAAAAGGGCTTAGAGCTACTGCTCGCACTCATTTAAAGCTAAAACCCTGCCCCCTCAGACCATGCAGTCAGGGAGAACAAAGGTCAGCCTAGAAAAAAATACCTCATCAAATAAAATGTCCTCCCAAACACATCTCACCTTCTGCCCCAGCTTCCTCTTCAGGAAAAGGGCTTAGAGCTACTGCTCGCACTCATTTAAAGCTAAAACCCTGCCCCCTCAGACCATGCAGTCAGGGAGAACAAAGGTCAGCCTAGAAAAAAATACCTCATCAAATAAAATGTCCTCCCAAACACAGCTCACCTCCTGCCTCAGCTTCCTCTTCAGGAAAAGCAAATAAATAAATAAATAAATAAATAAACAAATTAATGCTCCACATTCATAGTAGGAAAGTGAATCAAATGGCTAACATTGTGAGTAGATGATTGCTTCCCCGGAGGACAAGTGGTAAACAGAAAAACACATATTTAGACTCACAATCTCCTGTTCCAGCAATAATCCACATAACATATAAAAGGAAAATAAATCAAATGGCTAAGATCATAGCTGCATTGCAAATCTATTAAAAAGAACTACAAAAGGGACTTTAGCCCATTTCTTGAGCCCACTAAGAAAATACACTACAATTTACTCTATGCATGTTTAACCCCTGTAAATAAGTATCAAAAAGCTACAGTTACACTAACAAAGGAGAGGTGTTATTCCTAATTAAATCACAAGCATAACAAAACTTTAATATAATGTACTTACTAGAGATGGATGTTAATTACATTTGTAATAGCTGCTAGTTACTTCCAAACTCAGAATATTGCACCTATTTGTGATAGCTGCCAATTTGTTTCTGGTTATAATTTAATGTGTTGATTATTAAAACCCTATAAGATTTCGGTCCAGGATAACTAAAGGATCATCTACCCCATGCCATCTTACTCAGTCCCCTAGACTGGAGAGGACTTTCTCTGTGTCCTCTTAAAGTCTGAGGAATAATTGTCAGCCAGACTTACCAGACTGATAGCAGATTGTCCTCTGACAGAATCAGAGATGGAAAACATTAGTTTCTAGATGACAACTCTTGGAATGACAAGCCCCTCCCCACAGCAATATCCCTAGCCAATATGACTGAACTATTTGGGGAGCTATAGTCCAAAGGGGGCAATGTTTTCCATCTCTATCGTTCAGAAGAGTTCAGAGGTTCCCCTCATACTATGGCAATCCCTGTTCTAGAAGGGCTTATTGTCTGAACCCAGATAATGTAGGTTTCACATGTGTGTACACAGAGGTGTACGTCTGAGCCAGAATGATAATGATATGGTTGTGAAGATCGGAAGGTGGAGATCTAAACAAGGAAAGCCAAAGAATAATTTCAAAAATGCGGAGAATAACATGTGAACCATATCCACAGTCTATTACTCAAGTCATAAATTAGGTGTGTGAATCAGAGATGTAGGAACATTTTGTCAGACATGTTCTGAGAGACCCCACTGTGAAATATTTTTATTGTATGTCAACCCTAAATTTGTTTCAACAAAGTCTGTCTGCTTATTGGAGATGGTTACATAATTGGGAGTCATAAATCCATCTTTCCAGCCCTTCTCATTAACTGTGCCAGCCTTCTTCAATGCAAGGACTTAACAGGCACTTGCAGTAGGGAGTATGTCAAACATTGTTCAGACATACTGTTCATCTTACCTCATGTTCAGTCAGTGTCATCGTTTCCAGAACCTGCAAATAAAAGCTAGGGTTTCTTTGCACAAAACTTAGTGATCCTGTCTGATTAAGACTGCAGTCTGATGCATGAACCTCACTGGAGTCATTGTGACTTACTTCTGAGTAAACTTACATAGGATCAGACAGTAGCAGGTATATTCGGCCTGTGACCCAACAAAGTGACCACCAGATGTGTGTCATGCATGATTTGCCAGTCTCTCTTTTTGTTCTTCAAGACCAGAAGCAAATGTGAGTAGTTTACTGAGCTCATACTGGGGTGCCATTGATAGCTGATGGGCCATGTCCACATTAGGGGAAGTCAAACCCTGGGAGACCTGCCTCTAGAACTCTATTTTTCATTCTCTCTTTTTTAAAATATACATTTTTATTGAATTTAATTTGTTTACATACAAAAACAAAACAAAACAATAGTGCACCCCTCACCCTGGGGACCATCCATCAATACAATACACACGTATATTTTACAACGTTTCCTTCATCTATTTTTTATTCTCCCGGCAAGAAGGGAATGGGTTTCCCCATTTAGCACTTTGAGAACCGACAGCCATTTTGTTTGAATTTTGTGTGAGAGCAAGTACCAAGTGAAGTGGCTTGAAGACTATGTTTCAAAAGTCTTGACTAGGAGGAAGCCTTTTAATCACTGATTTCAGCAGACACAAAAAAATATAAATGGAACCCTGCTATGTTAGATTCTCCTCAATAATCAGAATTATTGGGAACTGTTGTGTGTGGAGGGGGGAGCCGTGCATGTACCATTGTCATGGTGTGATGGGATGATACTTTGCTTTACGCCTTAAACATCAAGGCAGCAAGCACCAGCCCTGCCTAAAGTGCTCATTAGCCGCTGCCTAAGAGCACTTTCCTGGGGAGACCTGCTTTGTGGGGGGCTATAACTCAGACATCCCAAATCCAATCTTCACCAAACTTGGAGGGCATGGAGAGGCGAGTCAGTTGAAGACTCTCTGTGAGCTTGGCATCTCTAGCTCATGCAGGAACCATTCTACCACTTCCGGAAGTCCCAAATTGAACAAACCACAAAGTGTACAAATTGGCAACACCGATAATCATTCAGCGCTTCATTTCATTCTGGGCAGGTGCATTTCCCCGAAGCCCCCCAAAATGGCCCAATTTGGGGGAGGGGTTGCATTGTGGTTTGTTTCGTGCCCATCTCTAGTCTGGCTTTCTTCACAATTAAAAAAAAGAAAACATTTTAACATAAATACCTCTTTACCCATTCTTATACTTGCAAATATTGTTTGAATTTTAAACTCCCCCCTCCAAACTGTATAGAGCTACAGTTTTATGGAGTTTGAAAATGAATAGGATGTGAGGGCACATATGGCAAAAACGTTGGGTGTATTTTAAGGATACAGTTACAGTAATACTGTTTCACACAACTTGAGCTCAAAAGTTAAATGTATATGTTTATATTATACAGTTTTAAAGTTGAGTGATTTAGCAGAGAGGGAAAATTAAATCAAACATGTCAGTGAAACAAATACATAGTAACAAGATACAATGTTCTAGCAAAAGTATATACACACAGCATTGTATATAATTACAGATAAATCTATACACACAAATGTACCTATACCCACACATAGAAAGAGTTTGAGTGTGCGTGTGTTTCTTCCTACTGTGTATTTGTTTTATTGACTGAGATGTTTAATTTAATTTTCCCTCTCTGCTAAATCACTCAACTTTTAAATTCCATAATAAAAATATATACTACATTCAACTTTTGAGCTCAAATTCTGCCAAACTGTAACTGTATCCTTAAAATACACACACATACATATAAGGGTGGTAAACAAACAGCAGAATTTAAGCAAAACATTTCAACTTCTGCCTTCTTCAGTTGTTCAACAACAACAGCAACTGAAGAAGATGGAAGCAAAAACAACAACAACAACACACACACACACACGGTTTGGACACTGACACAAATATAGATACATACAATACAGAAAGAGAAATAGAGACTAGGGCTTGTTTGGCTCAGGCCAGATATAGTTTCCGCAACACAGAAATAAGTGGTACATCTGTATTTGGACTTGTCATAATCTAATGCTCCCAGCTGAAAAGTAAATTTCACTGACAGGTGCTCCTGCTTGAATTTCTCCCTGACAACTTGGTTAAATACAGAAGTGTGGCATTTAAAAATGAAGGGAGAGGGTATGTGATACAAACTCACCCACCTTAAAAAAAAACAATAACAGTCTCCAACTATTGGGACACATGTCATGTTGATGAAGACACTGACATCTTGATCGATTTATGAAATGGATCATTGTAGAACTGCCCTCCCTCAACATTTTTGTATTTTAGAAGAGAAAAAAGAGATGAAGATGGAAGCAGGGAGGAACTAACAGCAGAAGGCAGCCTAGTACACTCCAGACAGACAGGCCGGCTGGCAAGCCAGTCTGGCTAACTCCACAAGCTGAAATGTGTTTTGAACATGCTTAAAAGATTTCTTTCCTGCTTTAATGAAAGAGTTTTTGCTTAAGTTTTCTAGGTCCCACAATTATAAACCCCTCAACCCTTCCTGATGTTGTACTCTCCATCTTGCAGCACAAAGAAGTTGCAAAGTGTGGGTACCACCTGAGTTCCATAACCAAGCTTGATGATGTTCTCAAAATTCCGTGAGGTTATTTTATTTAATACTTGCACAGAAGGATTACAAAACCAGATTTAAAAAGCAATGTGTACATCCTGAATTTTCCCATAGTAAATGATAGGCTACACTTAATTTGGAAGAAATCTTTGAGTGTCACTAGTATTTCCACATTGCTTCATTGAAGATGCATTGCTTCACCTAAGGTGATAAATAAAGATTACATTCCACTGAAAAGATCAAACCTCCATTTTTGAATACGGGCTTAGTTAAAGGTTTAAGTGGCACGATGTGAAGGAGGATTGACATACCCACTATGCTGCTGATTGGCTCTACTGATCGTATGACACAGTCCTGGAAGAATTGCACTGGTTGCCAATATGCTTTCAGTGAGAATTCAAGGTGTTAGTGATGACTTCCAAAGCCATAAACGCACATCTGAGAGACTGCCTCTCCCCACCTATGCCTGCAGAATCGTTAAGATCTGTTGCGGGGGCTCTCCTCCATGTCCTACCAGACCACAGGACGTTGTGAGGAACAACAGACTTTCTTGGCTGTAGCACCTCAGCTGTGGAATATTCTCTCCTTGAAGGCTTTATTGGTGCTGACGCTGATTTCATTTTCACACCAAATTAAAACATGGCCCTTTATCAAAGCCTTTGGGGGTTTAAGGATCTTGGCTTGCATAAGTTGTGGAGTCCCTTGCAAAGTGTATCGTTTTAAATTTCTTATGCTGTTTTATATGCACTTTTAAGGTTCTTTTAAATGGTACTATATATATTTAAGCTATTTAAATTGTTTTAAACTGTTCTTGTGCCCATGGTATTCATGGTTTAGGACAGGACAGCAAATAGCTTAAATAAACGAATAAAAAATAAATAGCACCACTACCACTTCCACCTATTGCTAGGGTCTGACCATGGCCTCAATTAAATAACAGTCCTACTCAAATCAATAGGAATTCCATAAGTGATGACTAGTTAGTTAGTTGTGCGCCGTCAAGTCAGAACTGACCTGTAGCAATTTAAGATACATAAATTGTTGGTGGAAGAAACATCAAGAGTTTATATATCTTAAATTATTGATGTTTCTTTCACCAGCTTTCACTTCCCCTTCATCTGAGTCCAATTGTATGATATGTTCTCCCTACAGATAATGAGATAAAATACATCCTTGTCTGACACCTTTGCTAATTGGAAACTATTATGTCTCTCCATATTCTATCCTAACAATAGATTCTTGTCCAGAATATAGGCTATGCACCTAGACACTCAAATGTTGTGGCACACTAATTTCTTTTTGAACAGTCCATAGCTTTTCATGATCTACATGATTAAAGGCTTCACAGTCATCTACAAAGCACAAACTGATTTGAGTGTCACTAGTATTTCCACATTGCTTCATGGAAATTCTTTGGTGAGCTCAAGTAACGTACATGTAGTAGCAATATAACCTCTAGTGCCCATTCCTTTTGTGAATCAGGCTTGAACCTCTAGCTGCTGGTTTTTTTTGGGGGGGGGGTGCCTCATATGTAGAAAATATCATTGTAGTAAAAACTTGAACATCACTTTGCTTGCATGGGAAATTAATGTAAGTTTCTAATAGTGTGGGGTTTTAATCAAAGAATTCTTCTTTGAAGGAGTCTGTCATCCTTGCATCTCTTCTATATAGTTCCTCAGTATATTGCTTCCATCTGTTACTTATTTTTTCCTCTTTCTTTCCATACCCAAATCTACATTCAAATTTCCCTTTGATTTTGTGGATCTTAGGATAGACATCTGGGCTTTTTGTTTTTTCCCTTTTTGTTGTTCTCTTCCAGTTCTTTGCAATGACTTATCATAGTTCTTTTGTTCCCTGTGTGCCAGTCACTGAAGTATTGCATTTAGGAATTTGATCTTATTTCTGCCACTTTGGTTTTACTTTGGTTTCTTATCTGTTGTCATCCATCAAGACTTTTCTTTTCTTGTGACTACAGGGATAGTCTTTTCCAGTCTTCCCTCTTAATATCTCTGGTTAAATTTACAGTTCTTATGGTCCATGGCCAGGTCTTTAAATTCTTCTGGAATGTAATTCAAATTATATTTTGGCAATACTGTATTGTTCTAGCATTCTTTTTCTGCTTTACTCTAATTTCTTACATTATCAGTTCATAGTTTGTGCTATTATGCAGTCTTAGTCATGTTTTCACAGGCAGAATAGAGCTACTCCATCTTCTGCTTCCATTTATATACTCTATGTGATTTCTGCACTGACCGGCTGCTTATATCCATTACAATTGTTTGTCCAATTGCCTGAAGCATGTATTTTCAGGAAACAATTGTGCTAATAGAATTTTAGGAGTCATTCTTCTGCTTTGTTTATGACTTCCTAGGCCGAATTCTCCCATAATGTTAGATTTTGCTTTATTTCCTACTTTTGCATCCCAGTCCCCCATAATTATCAGCACATCAGTTTTTGGTATGTGATCAATTTGCTCCTGGCAACTCACGCCAAAGCTTTCAATTTCTTCTTCTTCAGTGTCTGCTGCTGTGTGTCATAGACTTGAATGATGTTTATATTTACAGGTCTTTCATGAAGTCTGGCTGATATTATTCAGTCAGATTTTGCCTTGTAAACCCCTAATTGTTTTTGTTACATCTCACATCACTATTGGAGTCACACCGTTTGTTCTGAATTTATTGTTTCTATAGTAAAAAACAAACAAACAAACAAAAAACCCTCAGCATATTATTTTATCCAAGAGGTCTAATTCCATTCATCTGAATTTAATTATAATTAAGTTATAATTATAAAATTATAATTCACTGGCTTTCTAGAATCCATGAATGCCATGACACCTTCTTAATACATTCACTTGCCCATCAAATACACTATGTCACATCCAGCAAATATACGTTTCCCCCCATCCTCTGTTCCAGAACAGATCAGGCTTGGATGGCACCATGGATACCCACAGGAAGAGCAACTGAACCCCTCTAGAATACTAAATGTATTTATTAGTTTAATGTACATAGGCACTAACATGTTTTGTATGGCATCTGCTATATATGTGTGAATGATGCTCATCACTTTGTGACGTCCCTCTCCCAATTCCTGCGGACACTCTTGGATGACACCAGTTCAAGTCTGTTGTTGGAAGGACTGTATTAGGGTTCGGGCTCAGCTCATAATTAGCTCCATGGTCCAGTTTTTTGGCTTGCTATTCAGAATGCTGCAATGATAAGATTCAGAACTATAAAGATTACTATATCAGAGAGCATCCGCCCTGTTTCACAATCTGGAAATATCAGGGCTGTAATGAAACCAAAGAGCACCTCTCCCAAATATGGCAACTGGACCCAATTGCATTGGAACTCCTTGCTAACATAACTTTGCTAATAAAAGGAAAAACAAAAATGTACCTTCTGAAACCAGAGACTGATGCTCTGCTTTCATTTGGTTCCACCATCAAACAGTCAACTGGAAGAATGTAAAGAAAATGACACCAAGCAAAAGGGAGGGGGGAGGAATGAGGGGGGGGAATAAAGTTTAGCCAATTACTGTGGTGATGCTGACCTTCCACTGACCACCATTAGCTCTTGCAGAAGGCGGTGTAGTTTAAAGACCTTCCCCCCCCCCCATATGGCCCCCAAATCATGGTTTCAAATCTTTGTCCCATCTTCTTATTACACAATAAAACATACTTTGCTTTTGAATTCTGGAAGCAATTACAGCACATCTGCACACAGCGGATGGTTTGTGGTGTGGACATGCAAATAACAGCAATGAAGAATTGGAATGCGTATTGAAAGCCAGTGGCTGCCCAGAAAATTTTATTATTTGTACTGGCCAAATCAAGCAAAATTCAGTAGCTGGGACTCAAGGAAAGCATCAAGTGGATCATAACCACCAAAGGAAATGTTACAATAATTTTTTTAAGTTTAAGTTACACAAGTCTTTCTGCTCTGCATAGGAATTGTCACTGAAAAAACAACTGACAGAGTTTCATCATTTCACTCTCTCTCTTTTTTCAGTCTAAATTTCTGGAACTTCACAAACATGGATTTCAGTTGGGAAAATGCACCTAGGTCCTGAATGATGATGCCACTGTAAAGATTCTCCAGGACACTTCTGATGGGAAACCAGGTTGTAATCATGTAAGACAATTAAAGCCCACAGTTCCATCAGACTGGTATAGTCATTGTTATGAACTGAAAACAAATCTTTATAAATGGGAATCAACCCAATTTCAATATTCAGTTTCTTGTTCAGCCTTTAGATATCTCACCGGAATGCATTTGGTAGTGGTACAATGGCTTCCTTTCCATAAATTCATTTAATTACACCGGTGCAATGTTTAAAAGTCTGCCATTTAAATGGGCCAAGGCCAATTTCTCAGATCCTTACTCCCAATCTTCACCCACACAACACAGGTCATATGATAAAGGCTTGTGTATAATTGGCTCTGTGTATATGGGAATTCGCCTTCAACATGATAATGCTGCTATGGGATGAACCCACATTAACAGGAGGTCCCAAGTTTATTCTGCAGCAATGCCTAAAGGGCAACACTGTTACATAATAGTGTACTACATTAACTTGTATGGCATCTTTTGAGTTTTCTGCCTAAAAGATCACACATTTTTGAAAGAATGGAACATTGGCTTGTTTTTTCATCAGCAGAAATTGGCGCACCAGAAACAAACAATAAAACTCTCTGTAAGCATCTTTAATCCTTCATAACACAGGTTGATCACTTTTTTGGATTGCGCCCATGAGGAAAATTGTGCATTTCACCTTGAAAAGATACTACTACTACCTTGAATTTCACAGATAACATCTAAAAACTTGTTTCTCCCATTTTTGGTTTCACACAGAACTTTGAACAATTTCTTTTTTATGCAGCATATAAGAACGAGTTCCTGAATTTCATACCTAGGTTCTTGGTGATTTTCTTTTTAAAAAGTAAAACTAACTCCTGCAATAGTGTCAAAGAGTGTCAAATACTGAGGCTGAAACTCAACGATTCACCGAACCACTGCAGGGTTGTCAAACTCCCTCACATATTCATCACTGAAATGCCCATTGAAGAATTTTGACAAGGCCATCTTCTGGAAAACTTGTCTCCTTCTGTACAACTGATTTTCACATTGAAATCTTGTCATGTTATTTTTGAGAAGTTATAGGAAGTGTTTCCTTCAAAAACAGTAGCCAGAGACACAGTCCATCTTATTGCAAGCTGTAATTAGGACCCTGCTGAAATTGGGACGCCCTGTAAGAGGCATGGGAAAGTAGATGACGCTTCTGTTTAGCAAAGGGTGAGATGAGGGGAGTCTCCAACTGAGTGTAACATGTTGCCACTGCTTATAAAATTCACATTACCATTGCCTCAACATGTGCTAAAATGTCCTGACTGTATTCCAAAAAAACAATAAAGGTAAGTGTGCAGTTAAAAGTCTATTTGGGTCACTTAGAGGAAACAATAAAGTGTTTATTTTTGTTGGGTGTTCTCTTGCAAATGTGAAAGATGAGCATTCGGTTTAAGAGCTCCCAACCGATTAATGGACTCCAGCTGTGCCATTTTGAATACTCTACCGGGGGAGAAATAGTTTGCAAAATTTTCTGCTGGCAGGCATCACCCTTGAGAAATTTCTGGAAGTTTAAGTCCAAATGTCACCAAGCCAGAGAAGGCCACTGGAATGGATAAAGTCTTAAGAAGTTTCCACAGCATTTTTTTTTATTTTTTTTTTGGTGTGCAAAAGGGCTAAGATGTAATGATTTCGTACATTCAGTTCCTACAAATCAGGGGGCATCTCTATCCATTATGAAGAAAAGGGCAGCTAAAGTTGATAACACAGTTCACAGCGACATAAGCCATGGAAGAAAGAAAACAACAACACAGTACATCCTATTTTGTGAATATTTATATAAAATTAAACCAATATTCTTCAGGACTGAATTACTTTGCTTTTATTTGCCAGGCATTCAAAGCCTGGTACTAAAATCACCAAAAAAACAAACAAACCCATAACGAAAACAAAATCCTCTTGATGCAACTATATAGGAAAAAATGCTTATTATACTTGCCTTTTAAAATCTGATTCTGAGATTTATTTTTTAGTATTTCTTTCAATTATTTATATGCCACCTTTCTCCCCATCGGGGACCCAAAGGGGCTCATAAAATAGAAAACAACAAATTTTAGAACACTCTATAAATATTTTTTAAAAACGATTAAACATATATTAAGGTTTTTAAAATTCAAGTTTAAAAACATTTTATTAATAACATTTAAACACCTGCAAGTTAAAAATCAGCATTGCTGAGATTACTTACTGATTGAAAGTTTGCCTGAAAAGGAAGGTCTTTGCCTGCCACTGGGAGGGCAAGAGAGAGGGGGCCAATCTGACTTCTCGGGGCAGTGCATTCCAAAGCCTTGGGGCAGCCACTGGGAAGGCCTTCCCTCATGTCCTAACCAAATGAGCTTGGAAAGATCTTAAAAGTAGGCTCATATGGGGTGATAGGATCCTTCAAATAGCCTGAACCCGAGGTATATGGCTCTTTATGGGTAATTACCAGCACTTGGAATTGAGCCCTGGAAGCAGACTGGCAGACAGTGAAGCTGTGGTAATAAGGGAATTATATGCTCCCTCTAGCCAGCGTCAGTCAGCAGTCTGGCTGCAGCATTTTGAACTAGCTGAAGTTTCCAAACACTCTTCAAAGGCAACCCCATGTAGATTGCATTGTAGTAATCCAAGCAGGATGTAAATAAGGCATGTGTCACCATGGCAAGATCGAACATCCCAAGGAACAAACATGACTAGTGCACCAGCTTTAACTATGTAAATGCACTCCTGGCCACTGCTGAGACCTGTGCATCCAAACTCAGGGTTGAGTCCAGGAGCACACCCAAGCTGTTGACATGAGTTTTCAAGGAGTGTGTGATCCCATCCAGTACAGACTGAATCCCTATCCCCTGATTTGCTTTCTGACTGACCAGGAGCACCTCTATATTGTCCGGATTAAGTTTCAGTTTGTTAGCCCTCATGTAGTCCATCACTGGTCTAATCACAAAACAGCTTCCTTGGAACAAGATGGGAAGGTGAAATAGAGTTGGGTGTCATCAGCATATTGATGGCACTAAACCTCATAACTCTGGACAATCTCTCTCATTGGTATCATGTAGATGTTGAATAACATGGGGGACAGGACTGAACTGTGAGGAACACCACAGACCAGTGGCCAGAGTGTCAAACAGGATTCCCCCAATACCACCTCCTGAGCTTGGCCATCCAGGAAGGATTGGGACCACTGTCTAACAGTACCTTCCGGAAAGGTACCCCAGAAGGATACCATGCTTGATCAAAAGCTGCTGAAAGGTCCAGAAGAACCAACAGGGATACACACTCGCCCTATCCAGTTCCCAGCATAGGTCATCCACCAAGGCAACCAAAGCTGTCTTTGTTCCATAACCAGGCCTGAAGCCAGACTGAAATGGATCTAGATAATCCGCTTTATCCAGGAACCTCTGGAGCCGAGACACTACATGGAATATTGGAGATTGGCCGATAATTATCCAATACAGTGGGGTTCAAGGAGGGTTTAAAGTGCTTACTACTGCCTCCTTCAGACATTCTGGTACCTTCCCTTGTAGCAAGGAGGCATTCCCCACTCCTCTAACCCACTCTGCCAGTCCCCCTTGGGCTGCTTTTAAAAGCCGGGAAGGGCAAGGGTCCCGAATACTGTACATGTAGTGGCTTTCACCTCTCCAAAGATCTTGTCCACATCATCAGGCTGCACCAAATGAAACATGTCCCTTATAACAGGACAAGCAGGGGCGTGTCAATTACAGCATCTAAGTCAGAGTGGATTCAAGAGACTTTCTCTGCTGCAAAGTGCTGTGCAAAATCTTCACAGTGGGCAGTCCAGTGGTCAGCGTCCTTCAACAGGTCATTGATCACCCAAAAGAGCTCCATTGAACAGCCTTGTGCAGAAGCAATGGTGGGGAAAAAGAATAACTTCGCTGCCACCAAGAAGGCTTTCCAATGGACTCTAGCCCATGTTCCATCAGATCTGCTCCATGTTTTCTGCCATCATCACTCTAGTCTCCATCCCACTTGTTTCATCATCCCCAGCTCTTTAATAAACTAAGGAGCTAGTTTAGCTGCACTTCCTGGGAGGGGATGCTTAGGAACGATCATGTCACTAGCCCTGGCCACCTCTACATTTCAGAGATCCACTAAGGCTCAACAGGATCACCTGCCAAGACAGCTGGACACACACACCCCAGAGCCATCCAGAAACCATTTGGATCAATCAGTCCCTCAAGGCAGACCATTTTAATTGCTCTACCCCACCCCACTTCCCACAACCTTGTGCAGAGGCTCAGAGTTCCAATAAGTTGTCCTGGTTGTATGCAGACTCAACATCAATCATGAAGTTAAATGCCTAAATAACAGGTATGGCCAGGGTTTCTGAAACAGCAGAGGTTGCTGGAACATCTCTTTGTGAGAAACCATCCTCCCCATTTCCATTCTCCAAATGTAGATTGATTTGGAGAGTGGGGTGGCTGAGGAGCTTTCCTGCTATGGTGCCATCTTGGATTGTGACATCATCATTATCCTTGGTTAATGATTATGGAACACTAGAATCATTAGTTTAATTGTCTTTGAGAACCAAACTATCATGGTACTATAGCAAAATTGTTAAAATCTACAGCATCAGCCAACATACAGTTTTCTCCTGTTTTCATATCACTCTATAGAACTTACCTGCTTTTGTGACCCCATAATAGTCCACGCTTCCCTATGCAAGTCTCCTCCCATGTAGTCAGTGTGGCAGATTAAGCAGAATAGTGGGGCACAAACAACATTAATTTGTGGATTACTTGGGCATAAACCCTTTGATTACTTGGAATGATTACTTGGGCATACTTCACTCATTGTAAAAGAATCATGTCTAGACTTATTTCTTAAAAAAAAAAAAACCAAGGCTGTTTGTGTTTATGAGAGAAATACACTGGATATAGAAAAAGTGGTAGAAGTCCCAGCTCTGGCTAACTAGAGTGAAGATGAAGAGAGCCATGGCTGACTCCTTCACCTCTGAACCACAAAAGGCAAGATGTCTCCTCCTGAGAGGAACAAGACGAAGGTGTGAGAAGAAGGAAGTAACAACAACACCCTAAGAACACCAATTTAAAGTGGACAGCACAGACCAGAGCATGTAGAGGACAGACCAGGAAACTAGAGGACTCTTCTCTCCCCCCCCCCCCACATGTGAAGACATGCATTTTCCCAAGTCTCACCAACTAGCCTCTAGCAGTCAGCAGTGAAGGACATGGAGTGGGGAAAGGAAAGAGGATGCTATGAAACTGTGATATGAGGCACATTCAATCAGATTTGGTGAGGGTGGTGGTGGATGTAGGTGTTTTCAGTTGCTGCAGCTGCATGTTTATGTAGTCTCTAATTTGTCCCTAAGGTTTCTTACATTGTTTAGATGAATACATTTGCAAAGCCAAGTCTTGCTCAAGCACATTTCCAGATTAAGAGATTCTCTTCTTAGAAAAGAAATAGATTATACTAAAACTATCTGACACTTGACTGCAAGTTTGTATAAACATGCTAGACATATTTGCTTTTCCCCCTTAGACTTCACATGCTAAAAATGAGCTTATTTTCCACTTGCACAAACGAAATGGATTTTGCATTCCTCAGGGCACAATAAACTGTTCTGGAATTGACTACAGCCGGGGTTTCCTTTTACCTTCACCCTGTCTGCCTAAAAACATTTTTCAAAATATAAGGGCAAGGGGGAGTCATTATTTCTCCATTTACTTTTATGTATATGTCCGCATCTGTTCATGCATATATGTGCACACTTTTGATAAAACTGCCAACATTTTGATGAGCCATCATAGCTAATGATCTCAGCTGCAGATTGATATGCAGAGATTCGTTGGGCAACGTTTACTTCCAAGCTGCGAAAAGCTTTGCATACTTTTTTTTTTTACACATCTCTTTGCTTTTAAAGGCACAAAAACTGGCCAAGTCGTATTTTTTCTGGTCATGTTGCATCTCTACATATAAAAAAATGTAGAGTTTGAACAACTCAAGAGGTTACCCACCTACTAAGGATTGGTAATAAAAACCCTTCTAAAATAAATACGTTAGCCAAAATCTTATTGGGGAAAACAGCGTGCAAAAGGGCAATCACACTGTGGCTTCCCCCTTATTGCTTGCCTTCATCACATAACCAAGCACATAACTATTTCCCAGACCAGAAGAAGCAGAGCAGCAAAACAACTGTCTGGCAGTGTCAGGAGGCAGAATTGAGAGGTTTCCTACTTACACTTCAGAGATCCATCAGGATTCTCTTTGTTATATAAAACTAACACAGCTTTGATGTTGTATAAAAATGCATACAAAATAACATTGTGTGAATGTGTATAAGGGAAGAAAGTGTCTTCTGTCAGAAGATTCAGAATTCTTTTCCAAATTAACACAAGTGCCACCATTTTCCTTTTCTTTATGGTGAAATCATGCCAGAAAGAACATACTGTACGGCATCATGTAATGATTTTTGGAGCCTTTTAGATTAAAGAGGCATTTTGTAAAAACGTCTACCATTTATCGCCTATCATAACTAACAAAGAGGTGTCACCGCCTGCACAGAATGTTCTAACAAACTAGCAAGTACAAGATTAAAGCCTTTCCATGTATAAAAGCAAAAACATCCTTATTAAATGTATTCCTTGAAATGTGAATTAAAATATGCTTTTGGGAGGCTTCCTACAGAGCTATCATAGTGGAACACTTTGCACTCATTCCTGAATATTTTTTCAGAGCAATATATTGGTATCTGTCTTTCATGGTTCCTATTAAGGGCGAAATTAACTTCTGGCTTTAGATCTAATATATTATCCAGACTTTTATTTTATTTTATTTTGGTGGAAGAAATGCCAAGCTATGCAGGGTTGTCTCCCACCCAAGTACTAACTGGACTTGATCCTATTCTGCTTCCATAAGATGGCGAGATTGGGTGCATTCAGGGTGGTAAGGTGGCTGTCACTGAGTAAAAAATGAAAATAAAAATTATTGAGCTGCATAGGGCTGTTCAATATGTATGTGCACAGAGCTCCAACTACAGAAGCTGCTTCAGTGATCAGAAGAAGTGCAAGGCCAGGCATGAATGTCACCTTGTCTGATCACCAACACCTTACACAGCTGGAATTCCATATGTATACATATACTGCCCATAACACCATCGACCAAAATTCTTGAGCCTTAAAAAAAACAAGGCAACACTGGAGCAAAGCAGGAAAAACCGTCTCCTACCTTAAAGGTCTTCCCTTTTCCCTACAGAGTTAGCCATGGGACACTAGGTGGATGCTTATTCCATCATTTATCATTGTAATGGTGGTTAAGAAATGCGGGGGGGGGGGGGGGATGAAGCTTTGCCTAATTTCAGGCTGAAAAAGAGATGGTCTCTGTGTTTGAACTAAGTAGATCTTCCAAATTCTTCTCAAGAAGAAGGTGGGCTAAAGGGAGCACAGTGTGTGTTCGTCCATCCATTTGATTGAGTTACCACCAAACTCCATGGAAAACGTTACGCCCTCAAATTCCACAGGCTAGGTTTAATCTAATGGAATGGTGAAAGCCACAATGAACTAAGCAACCATGATTTATAGCTAGTTTGTTTTCTGCCTGGAAAATAGACAAGCAGCCTATTTAAAACAGTAGCTGTTTTCCTCATTCATCTGTTTTGGATGAAACTAATCCTATATTTGGATGAAAGGTAGCATGAAGTTAATGTTTATGATGTTCCCAAAGTATTTACTAGTTATTTCACAATGGCGTTGGCTATGACATTTGGCGCTTCCTTTTGCAATGGTGCTATAATAGCACAAAACATCATTCCTTATTAAAAACTAATGATCATTATTTATAATAGAGCACTAAATTACTGCTGCATATTCCTAACTTCCAAAATAGTGATCACAGCTTATGACAGTGCTGGAGACCTCATGACCCTCCAGCTACTGCTGAACTTCAGTTCCCCGCAGTCTTAGTCAGACTAGCTAATAACGGAATATAATGGGAGTGGTAGTCTAGAGGGCGATCCCCGGATAGATCATGAAGTTGTCACATGCAATGCAGGAAATGAGAGACACGATAAACAATTTTGCAGGCACTTGACCTCCAACCACAGTGCAAACATTCTCTGCACAATTGGTTTGTACATCTAGAGGCTTTTCTTATGAGACTCCAAAAACCAGATGCAGAGTCTTTGCAATTATGGCATTGCACTTTTGCCAGAATCCAAGACCTAAGCAACCTTATATAAATGTCTGTATAAGAGCTTGACAATATCCTGTTGATAGATCTTGCACTGCACATGATTAAAGATGTCAGGACTAGACTGGCTCCCTGCTTGCTCCGGACAGAAAGGGATGCTATGGGTTCCGCATGACTGTTCCAAAACAGTTAAAAACTGATATCTTCTTGCTTCCAAATATAGTGCTTTTAGAGGAGGTAGCCAATTAGTCTGTGCTAGCATCTCAGGCAAAAAACAAAATACAAATAAAAAATACAGAAGACAAAGGTTGTGGCACCTTAAAGACTAACTGCTATATTGTAATGTGAGCTTTCATGGACTAGTCTGCTTCCTCAGACATAAGAGTCAATATATATCGCAAATATAGTGCTATAATTCGATTATATGTTTTGTACTGTTGTTTATTATGTTGTGGAATTTGTAAACCACCCAGAGTGGCCTTGGTAGCCAGATGGACAGTATAAAAATCAAACAAATAAATAAAATAAAATAATACAAAAATGGTACACTCAGAACGTTGCCACTGGTGGTGGTCTAAAAATATACATCCACTCAGACTTATCTGATGCTAAATTGGAAGGATGGGGAGCATAGGAAAAGTACCTTATAGAAGAGATGCAAGAGCACATGGGACCTTCATTGGACCACTATAAAATTGAACAAACAGCTAGTTTTCAATGTTAATCCATCTTTCTCAGGCTGTGCACCAAGATTTTGTGAATAGTGCAGAATACACACACACACACACACACGAACACACGATGTTCCCAAAAACTCATGGCAGATTATTGTGCCAGAATTGCTCCTTAAAATGAGTTCAAATGTAAGCTGAAAATGCCATTGAGGGGGGCCACATCCGGAGGAAGGTAGATTAATGTTGAAAGCTAACCATTTTTTAGCCTGTTCATTTTTTAGGGGTCTCAATTTTTTAGGGGTCTAATTAGGTGACACTTGTTATTGCACTTTTCCTATGTAAGGACCACACAGCCTTTTATAGAAGAAAGAAGCTTATATTCTATTTTCCTTTTTCAAAAAGCTTTCCAGGTAGCTTGCACGGCCAGTCGTGGCATTATGCTGACTATATTCTGTGGCGTTCAGAAGATAGACAGGAGCCCAGGGCAGAGCATGAGTGTTCATAAAGGTATCCTTTAGTGAAGTACAGAAAGAAAGAAACTGAACCTGCACGAAGGATGTCACATGTAGCCTGCCACTATATCAGAGCTTGGAATGGTTACCTGTTTTTGACAAAAAATCCAGAATCCATGCTGGCTGAGGATTTTAGTAGTTGTAGTCCAAAAGTAACTTTCCCAAACTCTGATTATTATAGATTTATCTTTCACTGCTGTTAGCATAGACCAATAAAGTCCTTTTAAACTGTTTGTTGCCATGGAAGTGTTTTTGTGGTTGTTTGACTTCTTTATCTAACAATCTTCTGTTCACCAGATAATAGCAGTAGATTTCCTCATTTGCATTCTTTTTCAATTTTGCAGAATCTGAACCAAAGCATAACCAGTTCAGTCCAGCGCAAGAGACCAGCATTCAAATAGAGGTTTATATCTACATAGCACTTCCTGAATGCAGCTCCAGAGTTACAGCCTTTGCCCTGAGATGTAACATTGACCCACAATGACAGAGAGTTCCAGGTTCTGAAGAATAATGTTTATCCTGCTTTCTCCCTGTAAGACCATTCATAATTTTTTTTCACTTAACAAATATGTTTAGAATATGCAAATAGCCATTTTTAACAGTGCTAAAGTGATGCATCAGAATTCTCAAAAATCAACTGTTGCTTTGATTTAGCGGTGCATGTGAATTCATCTCATCATGTGTAAGTTCTGTGGATCTCAGAATTGAAGCTGAGATTCTTTAATTAGCAGTAGTCTGTGACTGAGGGTGACATGCTTCCTGTTGCACAGACAGAGCTACACAAGAGGGTTTGGGCCAGTTTAATGTTGTTCTTGGTTTTCTCTTTTAGAATAATTTATTATGTATTGGGGCACTTAAGAGCCTCAATTGAGAACATCATGCGAGGTTCCAAACACAACTCCTCAATGCATGACTTTAAAAAAAAAACTCTTCATAAGCTGCTTTCATAAAAAGTAGTGCATACAGTATAAGCTAAGGTAGAATGACAGACTAATATTCACCACTGAGCTGGGACATCAGCAACATGTAAATCTTGCAAGTCCATAAAAGCTATACCTGGAAATAATACAGTTATTTAATTAGTCAGCTCGCCAATAAGAGAATGCTGCCAGTTGTACGCACAATTGTATTTGAAGCCCTTGTAAGCTTGTATGTGTGCCAAAACCACAGGGTTTCTTCTGCTTAATGGAGGCAATCAATTTAACAAGTTAATAATAAATCTAGTACTAGGCAGGATTTTGCTAGTATCTGAGAACTTTATTTTTTAAAAAAAAAATCTATATTCACTACTTCCAGTTATTAACCCCACAGTAATGCTTCTCTCCTTCATTCCTGATATGTTTTTCTTCTTTATGTACCTATGACATATGTGACTTCGTATGTTATTCATTCTTGTATTTTGAATGAGATGTATACTGTTGTTTTAGCTGAGCATGCTATTCAGGCCTAAAACCCTTCAACTGAGGAGGGAAGGATTTGTTCTCGATCATCCCAGATGGGCTCAAGCTACAGGAAGCCAGATTCAGGCTGAATATCAGGAAAAATTTCTTAAATGTTAGAGCAGTACAACAATGGAATCAATTACCTCAGGAGGTAGTGAGCACTCCAACGTTGGAGTCATTCAAGAGAAAATAGACAACCATCTGTCAGATATATTTGGATTTGGATTCCTGCATTGAGCAGGGCGTTGAAGTCTATGATTCTATGACTGAGTCTGAGACACTGTATACAGGCAGAGCATGGAATTTAACACTGCTCAATCCAAGGGCCTTATATCCCTGCATTTCATATAAGCAGATACTGTTCATCCTTACTGCACCATTTTCATTAAATAAGCACCTTTGGGGAGATAAGTAGTCCTAGGTTTGGCTAAGTTGTAGTGACCATTTATACATCACCAGAAAGGAGGACAAACATTGATTTGCATTAAATTGCATATATTAATGTATATGTATAGATGCAAAATTAGCAATGTTGTTTATCATTTGTGCAATGCAACTCAGTCAAATGGAGAAGACAGTGATTCAGTGACCTGTGTAAAATGAAAGCTAGAGGTGCTGATAAATCATAGGAAACACCCACCAAAAGCACCTTTGGAATGCATTTTCCAGTTTCCTTCTGGTCCTTTAAACTTTGATCGGGCTCCAGTTCCAGCCCAAAGATGGTTGTTTCCCCTCATCTCAAAATGAATATATTTCACATCACTGAGAATTGTGCAGCTGTTAATTAACTATATGTGGCGTCCGCCCAGGTCATGAATATTGATGTGCTATCTGCATGGACCAATGAGAGTGCTGGAGAGGCAGAGTCACAAGATATAAGAGTCTGTGCAGGAGGAGGAGGAGATTAGATTTGGAATTTTTGAGAGTTGAGAAAGGAGGTTTTGGAATTGGAAGTTTGGAGTGGAGAGAGAGTGTGTTGGCGGTTGAGGGTGGATGAAGTGGGATGTTTGGTTAAGTGTTAAATACATTGATTGTACCTTCATCACGTGTAATAATAAACAACTTCTATTTGGTTCTATTTAAAATGACACATGGCCTGGACCTCTATTATTAATAATACATAATGTTGATGTAATCAACTGGTGGCAGCTGAAAGACACGTAGCTTGTGCCCTGTGTTTGGTGAAACAATTAAGGGACAGGTGGGAACGTGACACTATAAAAAAAAAGTTGATTTAGATCCAGTTTACTCCTGATTCTTCTTTGCATATTTTCTAAACAGTATGGAAATCTGACCATTACATCAATGAGCCATGTTTTCCAAACTCCTATTGTGCTATTTCACCTGTGGAAGGCAAATGGTGTAACTTACAGCGGCTTCTCACTGGCAATTAAAGAGTCCCTCTTGGATTTTTGGGTGCACTTCTACCCATAAGAATGGCATCAGTCTAAAACCCCAAGCAGGGACTTATTAATTAGCAGCGAAACTCTGCTGCCGGTTATGCCATTTTCCTTTCAAAGAAGTAACTAAGCAACAGGATTGGGGATGTTAATTTATAAGTAAACAGAATATTACTGACTTTCTTGTTTTGTTCTAACTACAAGGCCTTGCATCTGTTTATCCTACTGTATACATCTTGCTCAATTTCCTTCTATATCAACAGCAGAAATGTTTCAAATTATTTCTGTATAGTTTTTCTTTTTTATAACTAATGAGTTTGTGAGAATTAAGTTACAGTTCTGCACACATCTACCCAGAGTTTGGACTGTTAGGTTTAAGCATCCATTTTGTTAATGTTAACTGGGGATGTACATTATCTTCTTAACCCAGTCCATGCCCAAATAAGGACACAATCAGAAGGGTCCCCTGTGCCCTTCTGGAGGCTTGATCGTTATCCAGTTCCATGAAAGCATTTGTGTATTTCTAGTTCTTCATGAATAACCCCATTCATGCAAACAGGGAACAAACAGCTGGGCCTGGTGTGACCAACCCAACCTGGCTAATCACCTTTCACCTACCCTTTCCTTTCCCTGGGCTTGCCTTTAGCCCAAATCTTGAGAGCCAAGCAGTTTTTAACTTGAAACATAAAATTAAGTTATTTATTTAAAAACCATAACAGTTAAAAGGCACATTCTTAAGATTGGAATTACATGTGTTGTAAGAATCAACTTTCCCATGCCTGAACTAGCTCTCTCTGTTACAAAATAATTATATTATACAACTCCCTGGAAAACTCAAACTCCTGTGGTTAGATACAGTCTAACTCCTTCTCCACCTCTCTCATGTTCTCCACCTCTCTCCTTCTTCTTATGGCACCCCCTGGCATCTCTTGATTGGCTCTCCTTTCTGACAGCTGACACCCAATCACTTTCTTCCTGTTGTCACTAGGTGGAATATTTGATGGTTCTGTCCCACCTGGTCATAGACAGAAGAGTACAGACAGAACAGAAGAGCCTCTGGACAGGACTGAGGCAGCCTGCAACAATGGGTGCTCTATTGTCCTTTTCCTCTGATTTCTTCCAGCTGTCAGGAGAAAGCCCCAATCTCACTATTCAACAGACTAACTATTCAGCAGGGGATGGCAAAGTGTGGCCCTCCAGCTGTTGAATGGACTGCAATTCCCATCAGCCCTAGTCAATATAGCCATATATGAGAGGGATCATGGGAGATGAAGTCCAACAACATCTGAAGGTCCAGAAGTTGCCTGGCTCTGACGTTGGTCAAGAAGATTAGCTAGCTAGTCTGCCACTTTTCCTCTTCCAAAACACTCAAGGAAGGAAGAAGTCTTGCAGACCCCAGCTCTTTGCAAGTGAAGACTCGGATGTTCTCAGTAACTTCAGTCTTCAGTAACATGAGGTGAGAACTGGAAACCATTGAAAAACGGCATCAAAATTAGCAATAATATACAGTATTTCTTATTTATTTATCATAAACAATTTAAAAAATGACTGAACTGCTACCTTTTCAGTCTTCAGGTTGGAGAAAAGAAGGAGATCTGAGCCCTAACCTCCCTCTGCATTTAAAATTTAGCAAGAGGATGGCCTGCAGCCACAAATGAGATATTAAAAAGGTCAGGTCTCTTTTTCCTGATGAGAACAGTCTCAGAGTCAGCAAATCTGTAGTTTCCCTGGCTCTGTGCAGTCTTTCCTTCCCACTACCACACTGTCGCAACAACACTCTTCAGTCCTAAATAACTCTGCAGCTTTCACACCATTACACGCTAACAGATCACTGGCTGTACCTCTATCCCAAACACTTCTGCTTGGCTCCAGACCTTAATTTTCCTTTCCTAAAGGATCTCCAATTCCCCTTGTTGCGTTTCCTTGCTTTAGGAGAGCTCTTGCCAGCAGCTCTGCTTATCTTGGGAGTATTTCCTAGAGAGACCTTTTTTAAAAAAAAACACAGGTGAAGTCCCATCCTTCTCCAGCTTTCCTTTCTTTACAAAATACCTAGCAGATGCCACAAGTGTTGCATTGGCCTTCTTTGCTTCAGAAGCCAAAGAGGCAGGGAGCCAAGGTCCTTGCATAGAGATTTGTGCCTGTGAATTGTAATGATGGTTGAAGCTGGAATCTGAGGAGACACTGGACATTTTGCACCACACCTACCCTTTGAAAATGCTGGCGCTGCCATATCCTCATTGACTGGATCCCATGTGTGTATGTGTGTATTTCCTACAAACACTAAAATCCTGTGTGCGTCTGCTCAGAAGTTAGCCATGTTTTTCTTGGTCACATCCACACACCATGTGAGGTGGAAGTAATTCTCTCACCTCCCATGTAGAAGTAATTCTGGTCCAAGTAATTCTGGGTTTGTCTCCACCTTTCCTACTGGCTTCTGACCAACCCAAATGAAGAGGACAAATGAGGGAAGGAGTGGCTTGGGGAAAAGTGTAGAGAGTGGGGATGTGCACATCTGTATCTATACCTGGTTCTGTCTGGAGAGGTGTTACAGACCAAGATCTATCTCTTTCTTCACTGTTCCCCCCACCTCCAAATATATGCATTTTTCAACATGTTTTAAATTGTATGCTGTGGTGTCCACCCAGGTTATGAATATTCATATGCTATCTGCATAGACCAGTGGAAGTGCTGGAGGGGCGGAGTCACAAGATATAAGAGACACAGCAGGAGGAGGGGGAGATAGAGAGATAGAGTTGAAGAGACTGAAAGTTTTGGAGTTTGGGCGGGAGAGTGGTGGTTGAGAGGGATAAGGGGGGGGAAAAATTTAAGAGTAAACAACATTGCTTATTCTACCAACATCTGTAACAATAAGCAATTTCTATTTGGTTCTTTTAAAATGACATATGGCCTGGACATCTATTATTAATAATAGGTAATGTTGATGTAATCAACTGGTGGCAATGGAGGGGCACGTAGTGTGAGCTCCTAGTTTGGTGAAACAAGCAAGGGCCACGTGGGAATCATGACTTATGTATTGTTTGAATGTATCTCCTATCAGCTGAAGTATGTCTAAGCAGTGTTTTGCACTCATTTGAATTGTGTGCATTTTCTATGCACACTTCTCAAAGGTGTATGTTGTTCCCCAGGTGCATCCGTAGCCATCTGTAGCGAACAGCCCTGACCTCACCTGTCCGTCACTGTGGGACATTGGAGCAGGAGCCAATGAGAAAGGAAGGCGGAGCCAGAAAGGAGGGGGAGAGGAAAAAGGCGGTTGAAGAGGGTCCGGAGGAGAAACTGGGTGTGGCTTGAGAGGAGTAAAGTGGTGAGTGAGAGAACTGTACGGGTAGAGATGGAAACAGAAGTTTAGAAGAATTAAGAAGAAATATTCTAATAAATTCAATATAAGTGATTGGCTTCCTCTAACACATTCTACAAGTCTTTACTGATTATCATCTTCCCTTGTTAAATAAAAGATTTATGTTTTGGTATCACACGTGTCCAGACATTTACTTGATATCAAAGAATTAATATCTGGTGGCAGCGAAGAGAAAAGAAGAGTGAGAACCTTGTGAAGACCAGAGAATTAGGGGCTTCAAAGGCGATCGTGACACCATCCTTGGACATGAGAATTCCAGAGCAGAAGTTGTGTCTGCCTTGCAGACTGTTAGAAAAACATGGACCAGGACAACCTCATCAAATCTCACACTTATATCAATTCCTCATACATCTCTAGTGAGAAGCCAGTTTGGTACAGTAGTTGGAGTTTTAAACTTAAATTTCATAGATGCAGGTGTAAGTCCTCCCTAAGTGATAAATCCTTTCAGTGCCTTTCAGATAGTCACACTCACTCTACCCAGATTACTTCATGATATTAATGAGAGGATGAAGGAGAAGGGTGGCCATATATATCATTTTGAGTTAAGTGACGTAAAAGTGGAATATAAATGTAACAAATGATGAGCTATAATATCTGTCACTTGCCATCTAGAAAGAAAGAGAAAAAGCAAATAAATATTGTAGTTCAAGGGCTGAAATCCAGTAGTTAGTTGCAACTAGATTATATCCATTTGACTCAATAGAACTTATGGAGGAGCTGACTCACCAAATCCCCACTGATTCAATGGGCCACCTCTAGTTGTGACATACTACTGGATTTCAGCCACTGTATGCAAAGACAACATTCCTTTGATGTTCTTTCTTTTCTTTTCTTTTTAACTGGAAGAAGCTGACCATAATACCTATCCATCTGTTGGAGTTTTTTCTAATGACCCATAAATGAAAAATGAAGTAAGGACAGAGGAAGAAGAGCTTTTAAAGTCATAAAATGCCTTTCTAATAACCTTCCTTTCTAAAAGGCTTGAAATTTTATTTCTAAATCAAACACCATGTTATGTTCAATATTAATTTTCTTCGGATGTCACAAAAATTGTACTTCTATTTTACAAACTTTATCAAGAATGTAATAAAAGACATTTTGATACGAAGGACGATGCCATGTTTTTTAATAGTTTATTTGTCTGAGATCTGGTTAATATTCAGTGTGTGTTTAGCTCCCAAATCTGAGCTCCTAGCACTGCTGCCAACTGAAGATCTAAAATTTCTGTTTTTAACAGCTAGTTTAAAACGATACATTTCTCTCCACTCTTGTAGCAACAACACAAGATGATCTGAAGACTTTAAAAGGTATACACTGGCAGAATATGACAAGCTGGAAAATCAGATTGCTACAGAACCCTATGCCAAAGTCTCTGCTTGAGGTAATAAGGGCAGGGCCTAATTTATACCATCAGGATATTTTTATTTCCTATATATTAATTCTTGTGCAAAATGTGAACTGAATGCTACTAGAGCCCTAATGCCAAGTGGTCATATGCCTTCTGGTACGTCCCCATATACATTCAAATCACTTCTACAATCAACAGAGTAGACCTTTGGTCTAGGTGGGCGGGATAGAAATCCAATAAATAAATAAATAAATAAACAAACAAACAGATTTATTTGATTTGATTTCAACTGCAGAGGTGTAAGCAATGCCAAAGGGTTTCTGAGAAGCAATATTTAGCATAGAAATTGTTAGTTTCCTACTTTGCTTACCTTCTAAGGCAGTGGTTCTCAACCTCGGGTCCCCAATGTTCTTGGACGAAAACTCCCAGAAGCCTTCACAACTAGCTGTGCTGGCCAAGAGTTCTGACAGTTATAGTCCAAGAACATCTGGGAACCCAAGGTTGGGAACCACTATTATAAGGAAATGAAATCCCCAATCTTGTTTTTTAAGCATACCCTAAACCTAAGGACTGAGGAACTTTCTCTACTGCTCCCTTTCCTTTCCCAAATGTATGAAGTTAAGGGGTATGTGGGTAATCTGAAGAAGAAATTTGAGTCCATTTTGGATTAGTCCAGAGCCACAGAAGCCAGGAAGGCTTGATTCCAGTAACATTTTTGTAAATGCAATTCCCAGGGTTCATGACATCTCTAGAAAATACTGCCTAGAGTAGTGATTTCCAACCTTGGGTAACCCAAGCATTCTTAGACTGCAACTCCCAGAAACCCTGGTCAGAACAGCTAGTGGTAAAGGCTTCTGGGAGATGCAGTTCAAGAACACTTAGATTACCCAAGGTTGGGAACCACTGATCTACAGGTTAAAACCTGAGGCCATCGTCAACATCCAGAACTCTTCACCTGCCTCTCTATTGCTTTGCTTCTTCTGACAATACTAACCTATCCTGAATATACTTTTTAGTGCTATAAATGATAAAATATCTGTGCAAGAAAGACTAAATGTGGTACCTCATGGTGAGAAATCCTATTTTGCAATGGCAAAATGTGAAGCATGGTGTATACTTCCTGTGTACAAACAGTCTAAAGAAAGAGGAAACACAGTTAAATCTGAATTTGTTCTACTGATGTTGTGTGTTTATTGAAGTCCTGACATATACTTCTGAAATAGTACTATGTGCATGAATTTTTATCTGAGTCATGCTTTCCTGCCAGACTCATCAGTCAGAATAGCCCAATCAGTCAAGTCATGATGGCAGGCCAATATACTAGCAATTGGAAAACCAAACATTTGGGGGATAAAAATGTATGCCTTGCTTTAAAACAATATAACAGCTGCCAACAGTGCTTGGAAAAATCAGTGTCCCACTGACAGAATTATGAGGAGACTTGTACTGAACAACAAGAAGGCTCTATTCATATGAACGTGCTTTATTGGAAATGTTCTTGGATTGCCATGAGGTATTGTAAATTCCAGGAGCCCATGTCTAGAATTATTCCCCCTGCCCTCCATTCCATTCAATAGACAAGTATAGCCCTTGGATGTAGTGATGTAAACATCTCTTTCCATTATCCCTGACATTCCTCTGGAATTTCCCCTTACCTTTCATGTGCACCAGTTTTCATTGACACGTGCCACAATCACAATGAATCTTTATTAGGACCAAATTAAATATCACAGCATTGTGACATTAAGCTTTAAGTTTCTCTAGGCTGGGTCTAAGCAAGGAAAAGCAAAGGGGGTGTGTGTGAAGAGAAAGCCTGCAGGTAGACATTGGCTGAAAGCTTGTTGCTTACCAAATGAAAATTTGTAACCTTCAATATGCTTCTAACTGGCTGATAAGAAGTCCCTGCCATGATTCTCGGGGGTGCAGGCACACACATCAAGCAGTCCCACCAAAAGCTTTTTACTTCAGTTCAACTTCACTTCACCTCCAATGCACAGAAACACATGCAGACGTAGACATACACACAGACATGTGCTTGCATACACATGCATGTGCATACACACGCACAAACACATATGCACAGAGAGAGAGAAATCATCTTCCTTTTCTTTCTATTCATATCCATCCCAAACAAGACTTCTGGTGATCTCAAAAACTTGCACATTACTTTATGACATTTCTGACGTTCCAGATGAAAGTCAAAATGTGTGTTTGTGTTTTATGCAAGGGGAGGTAAAAATACAGAAAAGTTCAAGAAGGAAGAAGGAACCAAATCCACAGGTAATGGATGGATGGGCAGTAGCAGGGCAAGGAAGTAATGTGACCTTTGGTTCAGGATAGGGTCAGAGGAATGTAGACCTTAGAGAATGTACATTTTGGACTGTAAATTCCAGAATCCTCCTGCCAGCACAGTAATTAGTTGGAAGGATGATTACAGAAAGTCCAGAAAAACCTAACCATCCTCTCCTCTGGGACCTGGTGTCCTTTTTCCTCATAGACGTCCTTGACATGCACAATGTCTGAACATGACTGCAATTGGTCTTTCTTTGCCCCCTTACCCCGGAATAACCAAGCAAGACCAAGTGTATGGGTTAAACACGGGCCACACTTTATTAAACTCTATTCAGTTCTCATGAATATTGCCAATCCTTTGGCAAAAGGGGGGTCCTGCTGTAGTGCGGATTCAGGTTTTCATCTTGGGTTCTAGAGTGACAATCGAACAACCAATAGGCTGAACCCAGGCCTCAGTTATCCCCTTCTTAACTACCATGGGATAACTACCAGCCCCCATTTTGCCCCAGACCCCCTGCCCTTCTCTCTGTGCTGACCGTGGGTCCGGGTGCGTCCCCAGCGCATCTTTTCCTCCAAGCACTGTAATCGCCTGATCCACAGTGCTGGGAGTTCAGATGAGCTACAATTTCCTGCCATTACCATCAAAATCCCGGTTCCAATACCTGTCCAATCCGCACTACCCGCCAGAGTGACCGATGACCTACTCCACCCTTACAAAGGCCAACGCTCCTAATCCAGTGTGGGATAGAGGAAGTCACGAGGGGTGCATGTCCTTAAATGCCCTCCTGTTTCCACACACCCCGGCTGTTCTCGCAAACAGCCTCATGATATCGCGTGTCATCCGGGGAAGCAGGCAAAGGCATGCCTCGCTGTGGGAGTCCTCGCCCCCCCCCCAGCGGTGTCATCATCTGCTTCACTAAAACCAGGAAGCTGAACCAATTGCCTCAGCAGAACTTGGGTGGGTGAATGTTACTGTGTGGATGCTATCTGTCTTGCTTCTCTGCTTCTTTTAATAGTAATAATGTCATGCCATCAAGTCAATTCCAATTTACGGCAACCCTTTCCAGAGTTTTCTAGGAATAGAGTATCAGAAGTGGTTTACCGTTGCCTTCTTCTGGGAGTGCCTTGAGACTGTGCAGCCCACCCAAGGCTACATTGACTAGCTCTTCTCCCAGTAGGCCCAGTGAGGAATCAAACCCCCACCCTCTAGCTCCATGCCTAATTCACTGAGGTATCTTCGAAACTAATAGTATAGGAGCTCTAATAGAAACTAATAGTACAGGTTACATCCATACCAAGATATGTACTATGAAAAGGAGAAAAATGTGCGGGTGGTACCAATCCACTCTTGCTTTGTTTCTGCCTTTCTCTAATTTAAAATGAAATGTATTCCCCTCTAATCAGCACTGGTTAGGCCTCATTTTGAGTACTGTGTCCAATGCTAGGCTTGCATTGACAAAAACTGAGTCTCCAAATCCTGTAAAGTACAAGGCCCCTCTCTGCAGCACTGGTTAGACTTCATCTTGAGTACGGTGTCCAGTTCTGGACACCACACATTTTAAAGGATTCCCACAAACTGGAACAAGTTCAGAAGAGGGCAACAAGGATGATCAGAGAGCTGGAAACCAAGCCCTGTGAGGAAAGACTGAAAGAACTCAGCATGTTTAGCCTTGAGAAAAGAAGACTGAGGGAAGACATGATAGCACTTTTCAAATACTTGAAAAATTCATATACAGAGGAGGGGTAGGATCTGTTCTCAATCATTCCAGAGTGCAGTTCATGTAATAATGGGCTCAAATAATAGAAAGCCAGATTTCGGTTGAATATCAGGAAGAAACGTCTTAACTCCTAGAGCCGTATGACAGTGGACCCCGATTATCATGGGGGTAGTGAGCACCCCAACACTGGAGGCATTCTAGAGAAAATTAGACAACCACCTCTCAGTTATACTTTGATCTGGATTTGTGTACTGAGCAGGAGTTTGGACTCAAAGGTCCTTATAGTCCCCTCCATTATTCTATGATTCTATGATTCTTATAGCCAAAGCTGGAACACTGCCCTACATAATAAATACACTCCGTTCATGAAACACAATAAAATGTTGAGATAGCACAGCAGTGCATGTAGCAAATTGTATGAATTGGGGCAAACAGATGGATTGGTAGCCCAGGTGTGGTTTTCCCTCTTGAATTCTTTTATTTCTACATTGCTACTCTCAGCTTATCAATTCCTGTTTTAACTTCTGCTTAGAAAAGGAACTGCCAGACATTACATTTGTGAGTAGCAAGTGCCAGGCTGGATCGTCAAAGCAAGTCCAGTTCCCAAAAGCATGGTCATCAGTATCCATGAGTAAAGCCAAAAACTCCTGTGCAAATGATTCATCATCTTCAATCCCAGGGGCAGGCAGAAGCAGGTTGTCAGACAGTCCAGGGCATAAATCATCCTGAGGAGTCCAGGCAAGGCAAAGACAGGCATGAGCAAGAGGTGGTTCATAAGACGCCTTCCACAAACTAACTGGCAGTGCCCACATAATTTATAGCTCTCAGCATGCCCCTCCTAAGCATTCAGCTGTTTCCAGTCAGTTTTCAGAAAGAGACACTGAAGCCTCTTTTGTTCACATCTTCTTAGACATTGCTTTTCTCTTGGGCAAATGGGCCTCACATCTGTCAGATTCTCCTCATCATCCAAACCCTCACTAGCAGCACTGACCTCAGCCTTTCTCCCTAAGGGTGCACTCAAAGTTACGCTTGAAGTGATGAAACCAGAGTACAGGCAACAATATATGGGGAAAGGTAGTAATTTAGACACTGTGGTGCCAAGTTGTGAGGGGCTTTATGAGCCAAAATCCATCATTGAACTAAGCTGGAAGAAGTAGAAGGACCTTTTCCATTTAGTAGGCCTGCTCTCTCTTTCTGAAGTAACTTACGTTTTTAGACTGTCTTCAAAGTCAGCCCTATATACCATACATTGCAATGATTACAAAGGCTCTTGTGTTTTTCTCTAGAAATGGAGAGAGAAATTTGTCATTGGCTATATTGGTCACTGAACTGATGCTAGGTTTTCTGACAGTAAAAGCCATCTAAGGACCAATTCTTTTGTTACTTGTTCATCTCAAGCATGGATCAACGCATTCAAGCCAGAGCTGTCGATGCTAGAGAAGCTACAAAGAAAATGGTCTGCTTTCCCATTACCCCTTCAGTGTTCATGCACAATAACTCAGCATGCTAAGCTGTCCAGGTAAGGGTTAAAAAAAAAAGATATCACAAGGCAGCTCGACCTTAATCAGAATAGGAGTCCAAAGGAGGTGAAAAAAGGAGGTGACAAGGGCTAAAAAAAGAGATGGGCAAGAACTGAACTACGAACCAGAAAAACTGACGGATCGGGCTGGTTCGTGGTGTGGTTCATGACCCAGTTCACAGATCCTGTTTTGCTGAAGCAAAACAAAGTGCCAAACGTTTCCCCCCTTGGCACTTTGTTTTGCTTCAGCAAAGCAAATGCTCACCTACCCCCATTTCCCGCATTCTTTCCCTACCTGGTCCTGCTGCCTTTACTGATGCTGCCATCATCAGAGACAGCGGGCCAGCTTCCCTTCCACGGGCTGGGCCTGCTGCCTCTGTGCATGCGCCCACATCCCAGGAGATCAGGGCAATCAGCTGGAGATTGGGCATAAGCATACAGGCAGCAGCTGGGCTCCCGGAAGGGAAGCCGGTTGCTGCCTTCTGTGCATGTGCCCACTTCCCAGCCATCAGCACAACGAGAACAGTGGCGGCGGCAGCAGAGGTGTGGCAGTGGTGGCAGCAATAGAATAGCGGTGGTGGTGCAATGGTGGCAGCAGTGATGCTGCGGCAGCAGTAGAGTGATGGTGGAGATGGTGACAGCACAACACTAGCAGCAGGTTCAGTTTTCCGGTTGGTTCGTGATGGTTTATGTTTCATGGCTAACCATGAATCACGAACCACAATTTTTCAAGTTCATGCCCATCTCTAGCTAGAAATATAAGCCATTATTTGCAGCAACTTTCCTTATGTGGAAGATATGTTGGAATGGTTTATAAATCTGAGTTCCCAGAAACCAACCCAGGCTTAGCTGCCGATATTTAGACAGAAGTCCCCCATATTCAAAGAGGGTTTTACACCTGAGGAGTCTTTTCATACCAGCAAACATTCCTTCGAAAGACTACTGGCCTTGTCTGCCTTTTGAACTATTGCTGCTCTCTTGGGCTAGGAAGTGGCCCTTCTTCAGCATGTTACTAAGGGGTAGAGCTCTTCAGCTCTTGGACTGAGGATCCCTCAACCCTTTTGCCCAAGGATTCAGATATTCATCATCTTAGTTTTCAGGGAGTCAATTCAAACTGTATAAAGCTGCCTTTTACTCGTGTTTTGACTAATTGACCTGGGATATTCAAATTTGTTTTAAATGTGTTTAATTCATTTACATGCAGTTTTTATCGATTCAGCTACAGACAGGGTTTTACTGTATTTACTGCATTTGTGTGTTCGTTTGTAAGACTGTATTTATGTTTTGATGTGTTTTGAACAGAGATGGGCATGAACCTCAGTTCTGAGGCTCATGCCCATTCATACACACAGCACCACAGGAGCTGTGCATTCCCTTCCCATGCCCCCCCCAAGATGGATTCCCCCCCCCCCCACACCAGTCAGCACACACTCCTCTCCTTCTCCTCTGGCTGTTTGACCAGTCTCTGGTAGGAGCACAGATCGCACACTCAGACAAGGAGGCAGGACAGGCGCCCTCATGCTCCTGCCGGGGACTGGTCAAACAGCTGGAGAGGAGAAGGAAAGGAGTGTGCACCAGCTGGCGAATGGGTCATTGGCCAGGGAGGTGGGGGAAGAGAATGCACAGCACCTGTGCTGCCATGCCTACGAACTAGCACGAACCTCCAAACCAAGGTTCATGCCCATCTCTAGTTGTGAACCTCCCAGAGAGTGTTTGTGCTGATAGGGCAGTAGAGAAGTCAAAATAATCATAATCAATAATAAGTATCAGAAACAGTATGCCTTTGAACACCTTTTGTTGTGGGACAGCAGCAGCAGGAAGTCTTTTGCCTTCAGCCCATGTCCTAGAGGTCACTTTCTCTTTGGCTTCTGGCTGGCTACTGTGAGAAACAGGATACTGGACTAGAAAAATCTTCATTCTGACCCAGAAAGGCTCTTCTGATGTTCTTCGGTTACACTTCCTGAGTTATCTCCTAGTGTTCAGGCGCAGTGCCATGAGAGAAATGCTCTCTTTCATGCTGTTCTGCCGCTCTACAAATGACTGGCCACAAGAGAGTAGGGGAGCTGAAAATGATGGGTATATGGAGGGAAGACCTATGAGTATGAACGATGAATTGCCTACATAGTCACGTCTCTTGTAGATCCAGGAACATTTCCTTTCCGACAAATGATACAGAGGAATGCATGTGGTTGGGCATAACAGAGAATATCAACTTTATCATCAGCGTTTTGCCAGCTTGCTTTTGACTACCACTTCATCCTATCCATGGCTAAATAGTGATTCCATATAACCCAATGAGACAGTAATGTACTGTCATCTGAAATTAGATCTCAGCATTTCTTTTATTTCCAAAGAAAGGATTCTGGTTTCTGCTTCTGTCAAAAAGACTGAGGTGTGAGGAAAAACATCTGTCCATAGTGTAATGTTCTTGATTTCTGCAGGTGGCATAGGGTACGATGAAACAGACATCCTTGGCCCTTGTCCATCACCTGCACAAAAGCTAGGCTGCGTTTGAGAGCTGAGCCAGAAAGGCATGGAAAAATAAGAAGGGAGTTCTGATCTATTCCTGTTGAACATCTGGGAAGAACCAAATCCATTAAAAAAATGGAGAAGAGGTGAGGAGAAGCCATTTTAAATTCTGCAAAGTAACCAATGTAATTACCTCTGCTGTAGAAGAAAAATGGAAGCCAGAATTTTTGCCTGGTGCTGTTCTTCATACAATCCAGTTTTATGATGCTGCCTTAATTACTACATTTATATGCCTTTCATTTAATGTTATATTGAGTGAACTGACTGTTGAATAATTCCTAGCATAAACTGGCCAAACACACTTACAATAAATTACATTCCTCCACACTTTTCTGTTCCAAATAATCCTTAAGACTTCAGCTTAACCAAATAATGTGCCTTAAAATAAATGGATAGACCAGGGTAATTCTGCAAAAGTAATTTGGGTGAAGCTGAAAATATGTACCACAGGCATGTGACAAGATGTTTCAACCCAAAAAGCTGGGCCACAAATTTTCCTTCCTGACACAGCACAGTCTTGCTTCCCCTGTCTCCTTCTTTACTCTTCTTTGGCTTCATTAAAATGGGAGTGTATTTTTTTCTCTCTCTCTCTCTCGAGGTTGGTAAGATTGTAGGCTTTTTTTTAAATTCCAGAAACCTGTGTTCAAAGCAGAGATGTAATTCTGTCAGGAACTGGTTCCTTGGGGTCTCAGGGCAAAATTGGTTTTTATTCTGTCTTTACTGTTTTGGCTTTTTTCCTTCAATAGCATCTCGGCTCTTTCAGAGGGAAGTTCTTTAGATCTGGAGTATTTCCAGTAAGAATTTGTAGTGGGGGAAAAAAATATTTCCTATACAGTTTGGCCCATTAAAGGCTTTAACGTGTTTTATACTAAGCTTTCTATCTGAACACTGTCTTAGATGAGAAAGATTACTTATGAGTAGAAAGCTAGTCTCACTTATTCCTCAAAAGCAAATGTGTCAAAAAGTACATTGAAAATAACTTGCGGGGGGGGGGGGGGGGAGAGGTTATTCACCCAGAAAGAGTAGCATTCTTTACTTTAGTCAATGGGTGAGCACTATTCTACTCTCTTTCATGTAAATTCTGGAGATTCCTCTTCTCACCCTGTTCACTGCTTCAGATTACAATCTCCCTCCCTTCCCTTCTCTCTCTCTCTTTCTCTCTCTCCCTCCCTCCCTCCCGCCCTCTCACACACCAACACCCTTGGCTAACTATTCTCTTTTGAAATTGCTTGAAGAAAAGAGTATTCCTGAGCAAAAATAACGTGTCCTTCCCCTACATCTAGAAAAAGTACTGCCAAGGCACCACCCAGAACACTATGGGAAGAAAGTTCTACTCCTTTCTAAAAATATAAACCCTGCCTCCACAACTGCATACAGATGCACATATGTACTCATATGTGTGTGTGCGAGTGTGCACATGTGCATATGCACACACACATACACACACACAATAGAGGGGACATAGCCTCCTCTTTCCCTTTCTTACTACTGGGTCTCATATTGGCATCAGGATGAAGGAGTGGCCTAAGATACTTGACTGGATTAGAGGGGAGATGCATACAGAGATAGTTTCCAGTCCACTCACACAGTAGTAGGAAGAAAAGAAATATGGTGTCACAACCTGAAAGCCTGCAGACATAATGGTCCTCCCACCCTCTTATTGCCAGACTATGCTGAAGCACTATAGTTTTGTACAGAATATGATGCACTTTGTACACTTCTTTTCCTGATGTAGGACTTCACCAAGAGCCACTGTGGTGTAATGAATAAAGAATCAGACTCACAGCACCTGGGTTCACTCACTGGTGGGTGGCAATGTTAAACTAGTCCCTAAACATCTTAAGGTGGGGTCATTCTAGTGAAATAAATCGGGTGATGGATCAGGGGTTTTGAATTTGGTTTGAATTCACGTAGTTTTTGAGTCAGTGTGTGCATCCTCTTGGTAAAATATTTAATTCACTTTTAAACTGCCGTATATCAGTTGAGTGGGGATAGAATTCTTTTAGAATTGTTGCATTTGAGGCTTTGTTCTATGTCTGCCCACCCTCGCACTGGCTGCCTCTCACAGCCACTAGCCGCTGCTGCTCTGGTGTTATTTTTAATATTTTCTTTCTTTCTTGCAATCTGGTATAGCGCTAGTGTAGAATGACAGATAGAAAAAAATTAGAACAGGTTTCACTGCAGCCCCACACACACACACACACACACAGGGGCTGGGGAGAAGGAGACAATGGAGCTGGGGATTAAGCTTGACCAGGGACATTGATTATGCTTGAGAAGAAGGGAAACACACACACACACATACACAAAACCAGTGCTGAAACTGACTAGAGATTTTGACTCGATTGACTAGGCTTCTGAAGGTGGGGGACACAGAGCTGGGGCTGAAAATAAACAGAGACATTTTGACTAGGCAGGCAATGGAAGGAGACACACACACAAAGGGGCTGGAGAAGGAGAGGGAACAGGGAACTGCCAGCCAGGGCTGAAACAGACCATGGGAGAGGGCCTTCTCTGTCGCTGCTCCCAGACTCTAGAACTCCCTGAAATGGGAAGCCAGGCTGGCCCCATCTTTGCTGTCCTTCTGCAAGCAAGCAAAGACCTTTCTCTTCAGGCAGGCATTTCCTTAGTGACTGGCTGTCTGAGAGGAAGATTTGAACAGATTGTTGCGCTCTGTTGTTTTTAAATGTGTTTTTAGTATTGATTTTAATTACTGTTTTTAATATAATACTTACTCTTTTTAGCATTCAAATATTGGCTTTTTAATGATGTAAGCTGCCTTGGGTCCTTTTAATCAGAAAGGTGGTCTAAAAATATTTCAATTAATTAATTAATTAATTGACAATAAGATCCAGTAGAGTAGTCCCACTGATGGAACTGCTTCCACTGTTGAACCAGAAGTAGAGTGATCCCTTACTCCTCTGAAGCACCTTGTACACCCCCCAAATTGACTCCGGAAAGCTGGGATGCACTCTGAAGCCAGTTTTGGGAAATGTGGAGGGTTTCAGGGTAGAGGGAAGGAAGTTCTGTCAGTGGCTGGATCCCCGAGTACAGCAGTTCTCTAATATCTCCAGATGCTGTTGGGCTTCATCATCAAGAAACCCAAGCCAACTGGCCACTGGTTAGAGATACAGATTCTGGGAATTTTAATCCAACAACATTGTAGAGAACCTCTAAGTACTTACTGCCATACATTTGTACCTATTGCTTGAGAGATTTCAAAGTAGATACCTGCAGGCAGAGAAGCGACGTAAGTTTGAGAATTTACATGGATTGCATCACATCTTTCATAAGACATGTTAGGTCTCTTATTATCTCTTCCTTGGTACCTGCAGCCTATTAATAATAACTCTTAGATCAACCACAAGATATATATTATGCATTAGTTACCTTTGATAATGCTGCCCCATGCTGGTTTGGGAAGAGAAGTGCTGAGGTGGACTGTTAAATACAGTATGTACTACCTTATTTACAATGCCAACTTTCCCTCCAAATGATGTCATACATATATTATTGACTCATCACCTATTCAAACCTGCCAGTTACAAAAATTATCTGATTGTATCCTTTCTGTTGGCTTTGCCTTTCCTCCAAGACCTTCCCAAAACCTCAGAGCCATGCAGACCATCTATCTTCTTTAAAACTAATGTCACAAATACAAAGAGTGAAAACAAGGAATGGTTTGGTATCTAAACAGCTTTCAGATGTTCAGTGTACCTGCCGTGATGATGGTCTCAAGGCTATGACTTCCATTCCTCTTCTTATCCCCTCTGCGTTCATCTGTGTTCACTTATTTATCAATAAAGAGCCAATGCACATGCAACTAGGAGTATGTGCAAGGATTCCGTAGAGACAGCAGGATTAATGTTTAGAATACGGGAGTATGAAGAGGATCATGATCTACTCTCATGTACTCTCTCAGCACCTAAGCATACGTGTTCTTGAGAGCTCCACATAGATTAGTGATCGTTTTATGTTTTCCATATTGAGGAATTATGGAGCAAACAATAGTTGCACGATACTTTTCTATAAGGGTTGCCAGAAAGTTTTATGGATCTCTGAGTGGACCACCATGTCCACAAACCAAACCCTTCCAAAAGAGGCTGGGACGAGTCCAGCAACTCTGAGAAAGGCAGTCCCAGACTGCTTATTTGCAACGCTTCTGCAATCAAAATATTTTCTGAGTTTTCTCAGATTTTACCTTTTCATTCATACTTCAGATTTTATTGACATTGGTGAAGGGATTTTGAACACATGGGCTAAGCTGTTATGGTCTACAGTGCTGAACTGTAAATCTGTGCTTTTGACTGGGGCTTATTTATGACCTTTGTTTCACATGCATGGGAAAGCAGGAAAGTGAAGTATGAAGCGCTAGATGGACTTATATTTGTTGTAAGTACCATACCACAAGCCAGAGACAGAAAATAGCGGAGAAATGAGGCATGAATCTGTGTTGCATAAATGACAGGAAGGACAGGTGGGCAATAAAAGCATTTGGGGTTGTTTGCACAGGTTAACACCTGAGGAAACTGAAGACATGAAGCCACAACAAAGAAGGGGAGGTGATTTTTGAGATAATTAGTGAATATTCAAAGGCAAAGAACTAGAGCACATTACTTAAAATGTGGACATTCCATATTTAATGTTTCTAACTTACCTGTTTATCCTTTATTGTAGGCTGGTGCAACCAATTTGGCCAGATCCTGAACAATTTAGATCAAATGGTATTAGCTCTAAATAGGATTAGTTCAAAGTGATTCAGCCTTTTCCAACAGGAAACGAGACCCGAATTCATCCTAGCCTGTGCCATGAAGCCTTCCAGCCCAGCTGTTCTCCAGGTGAGCACAACTCAGGTGTGTGTCTGGTAGGTGGAATTCCCATTCTGGGTTGTGGAGTCCCTTAAAAAAACACGCACACAAATGCACATGCCTAGAAAAGTGTTCTTTTGCTGGGCTGCTAGTTTTGTTAATAGGAAGGATATCTTTGAAAGAGCTCTGGTACTGTTTAGTCACATACTTCCTTACTCTTTAAGGAAGTATGTTGTTTATTTGAGCCGGTGTGCTGGCCTTGGCATTATTCTAGTAGTAGTTTTATTAGCATTGGTATTTCCTTTATCCCCTTCCTCTGACATTTTTCCTATCATCACAAGTAGCCCAAGGCATGGGCAGCTTGTGACCTACCAAATGTTGCTGAACTGCAGCTGCCACCGTTGGCCATGCTCACTAGAGCAGACAGAGGTCGCTGTTCAGAAATAGCCAGACAACCACAGTTCTCTAGCTCTTCATCGATGAGATGCTATGAGATTAATCGCTCACCTTTAGACAGAATATATTTTTTCTTTATTTATCTCATTTATAGCTCACGTTTCTTCTGAATTGGGGACCTGAGATGTCTTACTAAATGGCTGGGGAGGGCATAAAGCCTACATAAATTACATTACAATATTAATAATGTTATGATGCATATAATACCAAGGTTGTTATACTTAACCATTAAAAACAAAAACAGCAAAAAAAAGAGAGATACACATCAAAAAGAGTTTTAAACATGAACAGAGAAGAAGATCCTCCCCTGTGCAGTGTGAGTGTGGAGGAGCCTCCAGCTATCATGGGGGACACCACTGGGGCCTGCTCTTTCCATACTACAGCCAACCCTGACCTGTATTTTTGGTATTAGCTCTAAATACCAAAGTATTCCTTTCAGTATACCAAAGTATTCATTTCATGGTCTTCCATTTGTTACTGAAGACCAAACTAGATATTATAGATAACCCATCACTAGAAGAGGGAATTCTTCAAGTGCTGATTGTGTGTGATTGCCACAGCAGGAACTTTTCTTATTTCCCATGATAATCTTGCTGGCTAAGAGAACTGTGAGTTCTCCCCAACCAAAAAAGAGAGAGAGAGACAGTGCTGCATGCTGATAAAAACTAAGAGCCTTGGGTGTGTGATGGCCACAAAATGTATAACAGAGTTCTATTGTAGGCCTTATAGCAAAACAAATATTTTGGCTTTACATCAAAGGGCAATTTATTCTAGAATTACTTGGAAGCCATTCTAAGTATAATGGTCTGCTTCCTAATGGGGCTTAATTGTCAACCTTCCCACCCAAGTCTCAGATGTCTCTGAGGAACAAGCCAGGTGTTTCTCTCCCACTATGGAGCGCCCTACCGCAAATCCCCAGAGAATACCCAAAAGCACTGCTTCCTTCGTTTCAATTAGGGTAACATAAGTTGACATACTCATTGCTCCGGCAAAAAGTCAAACATTTGGAACTAACAATAGAAGCTCCAGAATAGTTCTTCCATGTGTGCTTTATCCCCTGTAAAATCTTTACAGCGTTATCTGATCTCGTGGTGTCTCCCTCACTTTACCTGCTGATGCTTTTAAATGATAAAGGCAAAACCAATAAATTCTTTTGGAGATGGAAGCTGAAGGATAAGCTAAGCTAAAACTTCTGGCACCTGGCTGAGTATCCTTTTTCCACATCCCAAATATATATATATGTTCTATATATAGGTTTTCTCCTCCTACTATCTTAATAATCGGCTGCACTCCCAAAGTAATAGGAAAAGCTATTTTTAATCAATAATCTATACTTTCCTCAGGATAAATGCCACGGAACACAGCAAGACTGATCCCAAGTAACCTTGCATAGGATTGCACCAACAATTTGTCATAACTTTCTAACATCTGGTGTGCTCACGGTGAGTTACAAGAATTGGTGCAACATCCATTCATGGCCCTAATCTGTCATCATAATTCATATCAAATGTATTACTAGACTAGGTATCACTTTAAAAGTTTCAAGATGGCCCTAACAGGCTGCTAATCTAGAAAGAAATAACAAATGTGCTGCAGAGGAAACTAAAAGAAATGCAGGGAAAGGTATTAAAAAAAATAAAGCTAAGAAAAAGAAAAGGGAGACAACTGAACACTGTGGCCATAACATAAGGAAAAGCACACAGGGGGTCAGTTTTTAAAGTACATTTGTATCTCCTGGACAAAGAGGTTTTAAAAAGAAAGAAATCAGAGCTATAGCTAAGAATACTGTATTTTACCTCAGATGTCTGAAGAAGTGGACTTGTCCACAAAAGCTCACATTAAAATATAACAGTTAGTCTTTAATGTGCCACAAGGTTTTGTCTTTTATTATTATTATTATTATTATTATTATTATTATTATTATTATTATTATTATTATTATTATTATCAGCAGCAGCAGCAACAGCAGCAACAGCAGCATTGGGTTTTGCCTGATATGAATATACAGGTTCCTTGAATAAATTCAAACACATAAGAATATTCAGATGAAACTAAATAAGCATGAAATATCTTCATGTCTTCAGTTACCTAGCAGTAAGGCTCGCTGAACACAGTAGCTCCTCCTTCTGAGTAGACGTATAAAAAATAGCATAGTTACAGAGGAAATAGGAATGACAAGAGACATGAGGTAACTCCAAACAAGGCTGTTGTTCTTTAACAGCCATGGAGTGCTCACAGCAGTTTCATAGTGTTATTATATGAGATGATAAACAATGTACAATCAGCCTATTTCCTTCCAGAGCTTGCATCCATAACACGGAAAATACATGCTCTGTGGAATAGTGGATGATCTTACCTGAATACTTAGGCAATGTATGCTTAGGATGCAACTACTGGCCCTTCATTCTGGGTAGTACTGGAACCACATGGCGCAGTGACCTTACTTCCCAAAGAGGTGATAATTTTCACACTAGCAGGTCCCAGGTGATCACAGGCATCTCTTTGGCACCTTTAACACCTTAAACCTAGCCATCGCTCCTTAGTGCAATTAGGGAAGGCATTAGTCTAAAAGGACAACCATTATACTGTATAACCTCCACCAAGTATTTTGGGGGTGCTCCTGCTATTTATCCCCCAGCCAGAGATTCTTTGCCCAAAGCTGGTTTCTTTTTATATTCAGGTTTTTAGTGAAAGGGTTTTTCTATTTTAATTAATCACTTTGTTCCTACTGGTAACATATACCTTCATGTTATGTGGATGCACTGTTTTCTGTTTGTAGTCTGCTTCTCTTCTTCTTAGTTACATAAAATATAAATACAGTGTGACTGGGGTATCCACGGAGGATTGGTTCCAAGGCCTCCCCATGCCAAAAAGCACGCTTATAGAAATTATATATGGCACAGTCTCTGGTTCCCTCTAGTAGACAGATCTGGTAATACACCTTGGAAACACATATTTCAAAAGCATCTAACATGGAATGCAAAGCAACTGAGCCAATGGTACAATTTCACCTATCTTTCCTCTACTCCAGTATTACCAACAAGAATGATTAATCAGATAGAACAGTGTGTAACTATCCACCATTTGCCTAGTATTTAAAAAAAAATTAAAATCACAGTTTAAAGTCTGGTCCAGCTCCTTTCCACTACACAGTTAAATGGTGCCAATGTTTTGTGGAAGACTGTTATGCCATGAGGAAACAAATATATCTTCATGCATTTTAACAGATATAGAAATAAAACAAAGACAACAAGTACAGATAAACAGACATATTTTTGTAACTATAGCTTGATCCTCATTAAAAGTCTTACACATTCGTGCCTTGATGGAAAATGTTTTGAACTATGAAGAATTAAACATTTTGTCCAAGCACTTTAATATTATTTGTTGTGCAGCTCTTGGCAGCTTTAAAAAATGTAAGCTAGCTAGCTATGCTAGATTATTTATATTGAATAAAGATAGAATATAAAAATTTCATATTGGTAGAACTGTTATTTACTGAAGTCTTATTAAACAGAAAATGGAATATCACTGGGGCAGTGGTCAATTTCATTGAATCATAGAATAATGGAGTTGGAAGGAGCCTATAAGGCCATCGAGTCCAACCCTGTGTTCAATGCAGGAATCTAAATCAGAATATATCTGACAGATGGTTATCTAACTTTTTATTCAATGCCTCCAGTGCTGGAGCTCTCGCCAGCTCCTGAGGTAATTGGTTCCATTGTCATACTGCTCAAACAGTTAAGAAATATTAGACTGATATTCAACCTAATATTTAGGCTTATATTCAGCTTAAATCTGGCTTCCTGTAGCTTCTAGGGTTGAAAATTGTTTCTCTCCTGATGTCTGGCTAACAACATTGCAAATAAACAATGGGTTTGGATATAACTTTCTAGGCAGACAGAATCAAGCTTCTGAAAAATGAAAGACTAGCAGAACAGAGCCCCACATAGAACTGTTTTGCATTAGATATATGACGTGCTGACATCAACAACCTTGCTTGCATTCAAACAACAGTGAATTGATGTACAAGAAGTTCACATCCATGAATTTACAAGCTGCATTTTTATGGGCCAAGTCACCGTTGGTTCTGGCACAACTTTAAGTTTCTATACAAACCATGGTTCCCTTGTAGTTCGTCTACAAAAGTATCTCCTAATTCTTTTCCTGGAATGGTAATCTTCAATATTCTTAAGACTTCCCTCTTAGCTATAACTTACACTGATGTTACAAAGGCAAACATTACATTTTACATGCAAGGAGAGCTCGCCATTCCTGCTTATTGTCATAAAGAGGAGGAGTTGGAAGGAATCATCAAACGCAAAACAGTAGGAAAAAAGACAAAGACTGAGGATGAAAATGGTTTAGGGCAACAAAAACATGAGGTCCTACATGCTTCGATCCTATTTTAAAATCCATAGATCATTACTTCCTTTACTTAGGAAACTAAACTTGTACGTTAGGACTGTTTAAGCCACAACCTTATTTAACTGGGATAAAACTCCATTGAACATCATAGGACTTTTAAGGAAACTTTTAAGACAGTGACAATAAAGAGAAGATTATACCCATCTGTGATGTTCCACCCAGTGTTCCCTGTTTGTTTCCCCCAAACCAAGGTTCACTCTGGCGACGTATTCTCTTTCATTCGCTGCCACCAGTGGATATCCCTTATCCACACTTGTCCAATACTTGAATCAGACACTTGCTGCCAACATAACTTGTTTATTTAGATTGAATTTGAATCATAGATGTTCTTTTTAATCATTGTATAGAATCACTCATTAAAACTTCTTATATTTGGTTACACGTTCAATTCTTCATTTGTTTTATTGATTTATTCACTTTAACCAACTTATTAATATCAGTTCTCTCTAGTTCTCTGACTATCTATCTTGACTATTCAATTTCTCTCCTCCACACCTATCACTCTCATTCTCTCTCCCTTTTTCCTCCTCTCTCTCTCTCTAACTCCCCCTAACTGCCTCACTGACCTCCTGTCCTCTCATAGGCTCCTGCACTTGAGCTTCAACTATGAGTGACAGGAGTGACGTGGGCATTCCGTCACACCATCAAAATGAGAATCACCTCGGAGTCAATTTGTACTTGGAGAATTTTTAATCGTTGAAACCAGTAGGTTCGATGACAAGGTAACTTAAGGGTGAGAACACTGGTGGCCTGAGGTCTGTGAGGGGGCCATTTCATGGTGAGTTCCCCCTTCCTCCAAACTAGGAGGCTGCCCTGGTGCAGAAGCAGACAGAAGTTAAGGGCATTCCTTAGTGGCTTAATGAAGCAAGAAAGGTTTCTCCTTAATCTGGAGTAAACTTTCCATTCTCGTATATGGAAAAGTCAGCTCTGTTCAACATTTTTGTTCTTTTATAACCATATATGTTTTCACATTCTGAATTATTTAACTGCTCATGCTAACACAAACATACATAGGTTCTCTTCTGAGTCAATTCTATTAGCACTTGCTTCTAAAGCGGCATCGACAAAATTGCCTTGTTAGCTAGCCAGATGTTTCACTGTTGGTACCAAGAGACCTTGTATTCCGTATGCTCCCCACTTTTCCTGGGTGTACCTGACACATGAATCAAGCAAAAAAGCAGATATGATCTGGCCATCCATGACTAATGCAAAGTTGCAAACATCATTCTTTGCTTATTGGCAACAATGCGAAGCCTGTCTTTACTCTTGAGAGAGAAATAGTTTCCCTCCAGTTTAATTTAGTACATTGCCAGTTGGACACTTGTGCATTGCATCACGTGAAATTCTATAACCTGACATAATTCACTGTAACCCAACAACATAACATCGACTGACATTTAAAAGAGTGCATTTTTAATTCTTTTTTCAGATTATAAAAGGAAATGGCCATTGTCCAGGAAAATAGTATATAATACTTTAGCCTGAAACTCATAATAATTTTATGGATGCCTTTGCCAATTGATCCCGAATAAGTCTAATGAATTCATTTAGAAGATATAAATTTATTACATCAACTGTTGAAGGGGAGCAAGGGCTTAGCACAGTCTCCCTGTGGTATTAAGTGTTCCTCTTTTAGCTTTTTTACTTCAGTATTCCAAAGCAAGAGTTTTTCAGGCTTCATAAATTCAGTTTTCAGCCCTCAAAAAGAAAAAGCTCACCATTTCCAAGGGAAAGCTTTTTAACCAACTGCAGCCAGCACAGCAGCTGCACTCCTTTCTGGAGATTAAAGCAAAGCAAACTGTGCTGCTTATATACTGCCCCATAGTGCTTAAAGCACACTTTGGGCAGTTTATAATTTAATTATGCACGCTACATATTCTCCCCCCCCCCCCCCAACGAGCTGAGTAATCAGTTTGCTGTCCTTGGAATGATGGAAGGCTGAGTCAACCTTCTGCCGGCTTCCTGAGCCCACTGGGATTTGAACTCAGGTCATGAGCAGAGTCTTGGCTGCAGAACTACAGTATAACCACGGCACCATAAACCTTATTTAAGAGAACAGAAGTCCAGCTACTTTGTCTCGAACATTCTGGCCATCTCTCAGTTTGACTACTGTAACATGCAGTGAGCTGGGCTACCCTTGAAAACATTCTAGAAGATTCCAGTGGTTCAAAACATGCCTACAGACCTGGGGTTGGCTGCATAAATCATATAACGCCTATTACTTGTGAGTGTCACTGGCTAGGCTACCCTCTGGCCTACTGGGCGAAACTCATGATTGAAGTCTAAATCATCTGGAATGCTAAAGGCTGAGAATCAATGACTTAAACTGTAGGAAGGACCTTTTCCAATACCTATCCTTGTCCCTGTAAGTTAAGTTCCAGCAGAAAGATGTTGTTTTGGATGCCACTACCATCTAAGATCGGTTGTCCCAGAGCCATGTCCTGCCAATAGGGGCAATGAGGTGCTCATTTCAGGCAGTAAAGTGCCACAAGTAGTCAACTGCACTGTTCTTCCCATGGTGGAGGTACCCTCCAAAGACTTACCGCTCCTCTGTAGAGACATGCAGCTTAGCTAGTGTCCAGTGCCCTCCGGTGTCCTATTTTCAGAGCCAGGCATTGTGGGTAGGGTGCCCTGAGAGACCAAGGTGGACCAAGGTGGAATACCCTACCCACAATGCCTGGCTGTAAGGAAGAATCCATCAATGTCAGGCATTGAGGAGCCAGCTGGGTTTGTGGAGAAGCAGCTTGTCACTTTCTGCTTTTTAACAAGCTTTCCACAGAAGTCCCCCCCCCCCTTTTTTGTGTGTGTCTTGCTGATAGAACTTCAGTGGGGATGATAACAGCAGCAATGTAACAGAGGTAATGGCTACAGATATCCTCCTTCCTCAAGTGTCACATCATCTTGCCCTTCAATAGAAACAGGGCATTTTCATTGGTGACATCTGTATCTGACTCCAGGTCTGCTCTGTCAGCAGCTAGTAAAGACATAGTAGGTGTTTTAAGCACATGATGCTCTTTTTTCTTCTTCTCTGTTTTAAAAGATAGCATTGAAAAATGAATGTATTGTGAATTGATGGCATCTTTGCAATAATTTGGGATATGTTTTTAACTGAATTCTTTTTTTACTATATACATAAAAATTGTACACCACTTGGAAGATCACATGGGAGGGAAACAACATGCTCATTTAAATATAAATAAGTAACATAAACGCAGTCGCTTCTCCAGAGCTTGGGAAATTTACTATTTGGACTACAAAAAAGATTGACCACTCTGAAGGAGGGGAGTCTGGAAGGTGGAGTTCAAAAAAAGGAACTTTCGGCATAAGAAGATACAAATTTTGTGGTCATAATTGACCAGATAGGCGGGATATAAATGAAATAAATAAATAAATAAATAAATAAATAAAATTTCCCTCGTGAACATTTCTGTAGCTCTATTCGGCTTTTCTAAGTATTCCCCTTCTGAGGAGGCAGAAATGCCATTTCCTCTATGACAGCTGGGCTGCAGGATGGCACAGAACTTTGTCATTTCAACTTGGGCTTCTGGGCTATGGAACTGCTACCCTAAAGCTGAGCATTAAATATGGAGGCAAAAACTTTTGTTCATGATTAGGTATTCAAGGAAGAGTTCTCCTCCAAGGAATACACTTCCAGTGGATGCCTAATCAGCTTGAACACTGACAGAAGATGTGTACGAGAACCTCACTGCTCCTTCTCAGAAGTTTTCTTCCACAAAAGCTCACATTAAAATATAAAAGTCTTTAAAGTGCCACCACGTTTTTGTCTTTTTTATTTGTTCTTTTAATTTTGTTTTTATTTTGTTTGTACCTATAATACTTGTACAAGACTACTGCGGCTACCTCTTCTACAACTTCTTTCCACTGGACACCCTTCAAGGTCTCAACTTCAGTATCGTCTGAAGGGACTGTGGAGTATTTTTCTATGTTTGGTCATAGTCAGATGCTTGAAAGCAGGTGTTTTAAAGATTCTATTCTGGTTTCACCTTCTTCAGGCCTGCCTTAATTTGTTGTTTTCCTTGGGGTTTTTTCTTTCTTTCTTTCTTTCTTCAATGCAACCTGAGGCTTTAGGAAAAGGTGCAATTAAAATCAAAATAAAATATCTCTCTTCAGCATGTTGGCAATCTGTCTCAGAGATTTTATCTTTGTTTTTCCTGTTGCCAAGTTCATATGCATTCGGTAAGTGGTTTGAGCTGTCTCATGAAAGAAATGATGTCACATATACAGGAATAACAGCAGTCCACCAACAGCTTCACCATTTACTTTTGCTGTCTTCTCAGGGTTATGTTTTGAGAAGACGCTCATCGGCAAGAATTTATAAGTGACTGGAAACTCTGTGAGGGAGCCAAGACATAAATCCAAAGGCAAATAAGTCATGCATAGGACTGTGTTTTTTCAGCTTTTTTTCTAAGGGAGAACACTTTAAGTCTAACAACATTCTGCAAGCATATCCAAATGAAGCCTAATCATTTTCTTTACTGGCTTAGGAAAAGATGCATCATCTCAAGTTACAAGAAGCACTGAAATGAATGGGTCCACAGGATTCCAGTTCCTGATTGTTTCACCACAGGTCCCTCCATATTGTTGCAGAGCTGTCCCATTCCCTAATATAGCATCATCAGCCCATTCTTAATTTTGTCCAACTGTTTCTTTGTTTACTTACTTGTTCCCATCTTCCTTCAGACCTGTTGAACTAGAACCCCCATCCAGAGCCTGAGAAATTTCCTCCCAGAAGCTCCCAAAGCGGCATGTTTGCTATCAATGTCAGCTGGGAAATTTCTGGGAGTCATGATTCAATAAAAGTAACTTTTCCAAACTCTAGTAATGGTCATGGTCATGATGTCTGAAAATGGTGACCGATACAGCCCAGCACTTTGGGAAGGCACTAAACTGAAGCAACCTGGCCTGCTTGTTTCCAGAATTTAATATTTATTTATTTTATTTATTTATTTATTGCATTTGTACCCCGCCCATCTAGTCAATAGGCTACCTTTAGGGCAAATCTCTTTCAAAACCAATGGAACACAGACATGCTGCTTTGTTTCTCCAAGGTTGCCTGACATACTATAGTAGATGAAGGAGTAGGTTGAGCCTATTATTGGAAGAGGGGAACAACTGGGTGACTTATAATGTCTCTGTGGGCTTGTACTTTTAAGCACAGGAGGATCTTAGCTCTGAGAAGATCTTAGAGAAGGAAGCCCATCTAGTCAAGCAATGCAGCTGCACAAACATCTCTAGCAGCCTGCAGGTGCCAACAATACTGGTCTGAACATAGAAAACAACAGTTGATTTTTGGACAAGAAACTAGGGACCTCTACCCAGGTTCACATGGTAAGACACAACCTTTCTGCTCCTTGGCCACCCTGTCTCCAGCCTCCTTGACTGTCACTCTACATGCATAAAGCAGAGGCTCTTTCTCAGACTCAGAGCAAGAGTTAGTTTTGCCAGACATCAACAAGAGATACACATTCAGTAATATTCAAATATTGCTGAAGGAAGAAAAGAGTTTGGCTCCTCATGCTCCCAGTCCTCTTAGCCCATTGCTTCCTTTATTTACCAGCAAGAATTTAAAATAGTGACTTAAATCTTGTTGCTAAATTTTGCAAGTGGAAGGCAAGTAGGATAACATTGAGTCACTTCTAGCTGACAATTAATGAGTCCCTGCTGGGATTCCTGAGCACACACTAAGCCAGCAGGTAAGTACTTCCCTGAGAATCTCAGCAATGACTCATTAATTGCCACAGCTAGAAGTGACAGAATGATAAGCCACATGTCTTCCACATGCATAACTAAGCAATAGGATTTCAATAAGAGTTTCATTCAGTATCCGTGGAACTGACATTTTCTGGGACTGAATTTTCTGAAAAATGTCCTTTTCCATGCTTTTCTCTTCTTTTGGAGAGGTCCAACTGCTTCAGAACTGGATTGTGTTATGAAATACCCAGCTCCTTCCGTCCATGGATTTATGTTCTGAAAATTTGGGAAACTATTTTCACTCAACACTAAAATTTATCAACATCTATATTACATGGGCCACTAGTGTGACCCTTTTATGCCAGTTCTTGTGACCTCCCACAGAAAAAAAGGCTTTATTGCTCTTCAGATTTATGAATGAATTACAAACAATGCCAACTTTGTGAGTAAAAACCGCAAGGTTTGTTGTTCCAAGAAACACAACCTCTGAAATGAATTCAAGTGCCTGCAAATCGCAATGGCAGGCCTGTGCCCGTGCAAACTACACGATGGAACTATTAATTGTTTATATATCACCCATATATGCCAATACCGGAATACAGCTGCTTGCAAGCCTTTTCTAGTAGACATTCCTGGGACACACTCCAAGGAACTTGTGTTTTATAAGGAAGTGTTTGTCTGAGTGGCAAACAAAACGATTTTAAGTGAAACTGAAGAAGTCTGGGAGCTAAATTAAAGGTGCTATGTTTTAATAGGTGCCACTGCAAATGTGTCGTTAATTTCATATCCCACAATGTAAGGCATTCTTTCCTCTCCAAAAGGAACAGGCTTAATAAGTTCAGAACTTCTAGCTGCCAAGTTGACGTTGACTTCCAGTTTCCACATTTGTCAAACACACAGAAGACGTGCATAATTGAACATAATATATTGTGAATTGTTTTTGGATTCCGGGAGGTCAAGTGGTCAAATGGTTCAAGGGTTTTTTCCATGATTAAACTTTGGCAGTACCTCTTTATGACGGCTTGTCCTTTTTAAAAGGGTCAAGGTGCATTTCAAGTAAAATGACTCCATGCTTTCCTTTGGTTTTGCCAGGCTGTTGCTCATCCTGCTGCCCAGCATGAAGAGCCATAACAGAAGAATGCAATATGTCATATCTCTAGCATAGGTTGCAGATTTGCCGGCCCAAGAATCATAGAATCATAAAGTTGGAGGGACCTATAAGGCCATCGAGTCCAACCCCCTTCTCAATGAAGGAATAGAAATCAAAAGGTATCTGCCAGGTGGTTGTCTAAATTTCTCTTGAATGCCTCCAGTGTTGGAGCACTCACCACTTCTTGAGGTAATTGGTTCCATTGCCCTACTGCTCTAACAATTAGGAGGCTTTTCCTGATATTCATCTGAAATCTGGCTTCCTGTAACTTGGCCCATTGTTGTGTGTCCTGCACTGTGGGTTGATTGAGAACACATCCTGCCTGTCCTTTGTATGACAGTCTTTCAAGTATTTGAAAAGTGCTATCATATTTCCCCTCAGTCTTCTTTTCTCAAGGCTAAACATACCCAGTTCTTTCAGTCTTTCCTCATAAGGCTTGGTTTCCAGCCCCCTAATCATCCTTGTTGCCTTCTTCTGAACTTGTTCCAATTTGTCAGCATCCTCCTTGATGTCCAGAACTGTACACAGTGCTCAGGATGAGACCTAACCAGTGCCGAATAGAGGGGAACTAGTACCTCACAGGATTTAGAGACTATACTTCTGTTATTGCATCCTAAAATAGCATCTGCCTTTTTTGTAGCCACATCACACTGTTGTCTCATATTCAGCTTGTGATCTACAACAACTCCAAGATCCTTTTCGCTCATAGTATTGCTGAGCCAGGTATCCTCCCTCTTGTAACTGTGTGTTTGGTTTCTTTTTCCTAGGTGCAGTACTTTGCACTTATCCCAGCTGAATTTCATTCTGTTGTTTTCAGCCCAGTGCTCAAGTCTATCTAGATCATTTTGAATTTTGTTTCTGTCTTCCAGAGTATTAGCTATTCTACCCAATTTTGTTTCATCCACAAATTTGATTGGCATTCCTTGCACCCCCTGATCCAGGTCATTAATAAAAATGTTGAAGAGCACAGGGCCCAGGACTGAGCCCTGGGGTACCTGACTTTTTACTTCCACCCAATTCGAAAAGGACCCATTAATCATCACACTCTGAGTACGATTCTGTAGCCAACTGTGTATCCACATGACAGTTGTTATATCCAGCCCACACCTAGTTAACTTGCTAATAAGAATACCATGGGGCACTTTGTGAAAAGTTGTGCTGAAGTCCAGATATACTATGTCTACAGCATTCCCTCTGTCTATTGGGGAGGTTACTCAACCAAATAACAAGATCAGATTAGTCTGGCAGGATTTGTTCTTGAGAAATCCATGTTGGCTTCTAGTTATTACTGCATTGTTTTTTAGGTGTTTGCACAGTAACCGCTTTATGATCTGTTCCAGAATTTTCGCTGGGATTGATGTCTAGCTGTAGTTCCCTGGTTCCTCCTTTTTGCCCTTTTTGTAGATAGGGACAACATTACGCCTCCTCCAGTTGTCTGGCACCTCACTCATTTGATTTCAAGAAAATAATGGACAATGGTTCTGAGAGTTCTTCCACCAGTTCCTTCAATACTCTTCAATGCAGTTCATCCAGCCTTGGAGATTTGAACTCATTCAAGGTAATAAAGTATTTCTTGACTATTTGTTTATCTGCAATCTTATCCCTTCCACCTGCACTCTATATTTGTCTGGAGGATCATAATCTGTCCTTTGGGGAAAGATTGAACTAAAATAGAAATTGAGCACTTCTGCTTTTTCTTTGTAATCTTTTATCATTTTTCCATCTGCATTGAGTAGCTAAACCATTATTTCCCTTCTTTTTCTTTTGCTACACACATACCTGAAGAATGCTTTTTTTGTTGTTCCTTTTAGTGTCTCTAGCTAACCTCAGCTCATTCTCAGCCTTTGCCCTCCTAATGCCATCCCTGCAATTCATTGCTGCTTGTCTGTACTCTTCCTTTATGGCCTGGCCTTCTTTCCATTTCCTATATACATCCTTTTTAGTTTTCAGGTCCTCTCTGAGCTTTTTGTGAAGCCACACTGGCCTTTTTTGCTGTGTCCCACCTTTTTTTCTTGTTGGAATTGTTGGTAATTGTGCCTTCAGAATTTCCTTTTTTAGAAACTCCCACCCTTCTTGGTCTCCTTTTCTTGTTAGGATCCCCGGCCATGGGACCTTACTTATCATTGTCCTGAGTTTATTAAAGTTGGCTTTTTAAAAATCCAGCATGCCTGTGTGGCTACACTCTGCTTTGGTTTCCTTTGAAATCAAGAATTCTAGCAGAACATGGTCACTCTTGCCCAGAGTTCCCCTTACTGCCACTTCCTCCACCAAGTCGTCTTTATTGGTTAGAATCAAGTCAAGGATAGCTAGTCCTCTAGTTTCTTTCTCTATTTTTTGTAGGAGAAAATTATCAGCCACATGAGCCAGGAATTTCTTGGAAGGGCCATGCTTGGCAGAATTTGCCTCCCAACAGATATCTGTATAATTGAAATCCCCATCACTACTACATCATGTCTCTTTGAGATGCTTGCAATTTGTTTTTCAAAAGTTTCATCCGCAAGAAGAGATACAAGACAAAGCATAATTATTGTGTCTTTCTTACATACAGCAACTATTGTTTTTGCTATTGCTGCTTATCACTTATACCACCTTATTTGTGCCTGCTAGCAAAAAAGGGAAACTGCAGATGTTGCAACCATGACAGGAAAGCACAGGAGACATTTTGGCACCTCACACAAAGAACACAATGGATCCCATTCATGAGCAGCATCTGACCAGATTGGCTGTTGAAACTTACTTCAGCACTGACAATAGGACAGTGTTGTCTGCCCACCACAAGAGATGTTCTAACTGAGGGCAAGCTAGCTTAGAAGGGTTGGGGCAATGACAGGAAATCTGGGACTGTTGTGCTAATCCCCAGGACCTCAGAAGCTGCCGCACGTTGCCTAATGTTAACGGTGGTCCTGCAACATTGTGCAACACCATGTGTCACACATAACTTGGTATCTATAAAAGTAACATCTCCAGTATTATTATTATTATTATTATTATTATACCAGGAATTGGTATTCGAGCACCAGAGTACCAGTATATGCACAGATATATTGCATCAGATAATACACCTGAGAGTGTGTGTGCCTACTGTTTATGATGTGTACAGAATTGCCAAATTGCTGAGAGTTTGAATCCAAAAAGTTCTACAAAGTGCTCTTTGGATCTGTTTGTTGTAACAATTTATTTTACAGATTGGAAACCAATATTAAGATGTGAAACAGCTTTGGGCATTTTGAGGAAGAACTTTCCTGCTTTGGCTGTAATTACTTGTGACCTTCCCACTTGAAAAACTTCGTTCCGAAAGCATAGTGAAGTTGTTCTTGTTGTTTTTGTCCCTTATAACAAATGTGCATCATATAAATTTGATTTTCTCTACAGTGTTTCCATTCATTAGATGGCACCTTTATATCCATCATCAAGAAAAACTTAATCACCTGGCAGATATGCTTTGATTGTATTCCTGCATTGAGCAGGGGGTTGGACTTGATGGCTTTGTAGGCCCCTTCACTTTTCTATGATTCTATGATTATGGGCATAAATATTGCTAACTGGCATCCAGTATTTCTTAGGTAAGGACAAATTGGCTCATTTCTGGGGCATATCAGTTTTTATTTTTATATAGATTTTACAAACCCATTCACTCCAATTTCTGCATCAGTCTACTCATTACACACACGTAGATTTATATTCATATGCAACTTTCCCTAATATACAACTTCAGAAATAGTTTTTAACACGCTTTTTATACAACTTTCCCTAATATATAATTCTGTGTGCAGCTTTCCCTAATATATGTTGTTCTGTATGCAACTTTCCCTCATAGTTCCCTTCATCATTTGTCCTAATATAAGCAGCTTTGTATGCAACTTTCAATAATACATGCATTTTTGTATGTACTGTTTGAACGGAGGCTCACACTACTATATTCAGAGAAGTCTGCAATCTAAAGGATCATTCTGTTTTTATCTGCATAATATTCTGGGAAATGCAAATTAAGTTAGTTTGCTTTACAGTGCAGACCAAATGAAATTACCCTTCATTCCTGTGGTTTTTGTTTTGTTCTGTGGTGATTGCAAATGAACATTGGTCACTTGATTTTCACACGGATATTTACATGCAGCTACCCCTTTTCTTCAGTAAAATTCATTTTTATTTCATAGCCAGTTCTGAGCATCTCGTTGCCTACTTTCAACAGATTTATCTCATTCACTCTAGTAAACCTGGCATCCCTTTGCCCGCACATTTATGTGGTGCTATTTATTAAGTCTTCCTGACATGAACAAAAATGTTAAGAGCAACTTAAAAGACCGTTATGTCTAAAAACACATAACATGGCTCTCGTAAAGCTAGGCTGCTAGCTGTTTAACTTCACCTTAAGTAGCCCTGTATCCAGGAACTGAAAACAGAAGGAACATTTCAGTACAAAAATAAACCTGTTAAAACTTTAAAAACCAAAAACATCTACTTTGAAGACATGCACAAATTAGAAGGCTTTCATTAGTGGTGAATATGCAGTTTAACAGCTGCTCTTTCCTCACACAGTCATGTAGTTTATTGAAAAATATATCCTATTCTCCCGTCCCCACCCCCCACATCTTTCCCTTGGTTCCTTTTGTTTTCATTTAGGCTTCTCTTTATCTATATAACCTTTGTGGTCTTCCTTACATTCTATTCTTTTTCTTGAAATTCCTCCTCATACTCTGGTTCTTCATCTGTGGCAATCTGTGTGTGAAACTTCCAGTTGCTACTGCTATCTGCTAGTTCGGTGCCTACTATTGCTGCTGTATAAGATGGCCCATTGTCTGAGCAGAGGAGGCATCTCCCCCCCACACACACAAAAATTTGAGGTGAGGCATGAGTTGCCACTGGCCTGTGCTGTGCAGTTGTAATTATGGAGCTCTTCTGCCGAGTCAAGGAGACTAATTGGCTGCAATTGTCAGTCAAAGAGAGGAAACTTCCACTGGTACAGATGTGCGTGTGTATAGCTCCTTTGTCCTGAAGTGGCCAAGGAATGAATGGGCTGAAGTGGAGGGGTATGGTCCATCTCTGCTTCCATTTCTTGAACACATGAGGAGGGATTGATTGTCTGTAGGGAACTGCACGGTGAAAGTATTCATATTCCCTTTTACTTCAGGTTTTGGTGGGGAGGGGGTTGCCTGTTTCATTCTTTATATTTTTCATGCACCAGTCCTTTCATTTGACATTAAAGCGACATTAAAGGGAATTTCAGCCAATTTGGGTCATTTGTTGCATGTTTCCTCATTCATGCCTTCTTGCACCAGTTCAAAAACCCCGTTAAACATTACTCTAAAAAAGCAGAGGCAATGCTACCCCATTGGGGTAGAATCAGTCTACCCTGAAAGCAGGCAACAATATACAAGAAAGGAAAAATGTCATTAGACGTAGGCAGGCACTAGTTTATATTATCAAATTCAAAACAACAATATGAGTTGTGTACCATCCACCAAGCACAACAGATCCTCTAAGCGTAGGGAGCACAATAGAAAAAAGGCAAAGAAGCAGCTAGCCAGGCATTAGCTGCCCAGCACAGAGAGATACACTTTCACCAGAGCAACCAACAACAACACAGCATCAAGAAGAACAAGAGAGAAATGAGCCAAAACATATCTAGCCAAAAGAATCCACCAAAATAGACACTTTCAACAAAATAAATACAGATTAACCAAATTATTGTTATTATTATTATTATAACCAAATAATAATGTTTTAAAAATAAATCAAACAGGGAAAGCACCCACCCAGAGAGAAAAAATGACAAAACATACACATTCACACTGAAAATGACAAAAAATGACAAAACATACACATTCTCGCAAAACCCAAGAAAAGCAAGCAAGCAAATAAAGGCAAAATATATAATCAAAATCCTCTGAAAACCAAACACTAGATAATGGGTGGATTTCTCTCCCCCTACAACACCATTTGAAGACTTATCTTCTCTTATTTGAATTCATCAGTTCGGCAGCAAAGGAAATCTGAAAAAAAAAATCAGGACAGGGAGATCAAAATACTAATCCCAAGGAGACAGGCTCAGGTATGCTGCCTAGCAGCAGCAAAGATAATTCAAAGAAATGGGTAAAAATCCCCCAAAATCAAGAAAAATGGCAAAAAAAGAGGAAAGGATTGAAGATGGAGGCACAAGTATACAGGCAGGAAAAGCAATCCAAAATAAAGGGCTGGAGCACATAATCCCACCCACCAGGAATGCCTATAGCAAAAAAGTCACTCTTCATTGGTATCCAGGTACTTTTACAGATTCAAAATCCCCACTCCCTTCTCCTTGACATTTTGACTGCCTGCTGACAGCAGCCCTCATAATGCCATTGAATGAAAAAAATTCTTAGGTGATTCGACACACAAGGGATCAGTCCAAAGATGAAAGAAAGGTTAGATGAAAGAAGGAATACAAAAAAAAAAAAAAAAAAAAACCACAAACTTTTCATGCACCCCTCATTTGTAAATACAAATAATTTGTGTTAAAGAAGTTATCTTTCAGCAGTAAAAGAAAGAACTCAAAAGACAAAACAAAATAAGAGAGCCTATTCCATATTTTGGGTTTTCCATTAAAACACAAAAGGACCATCTTTATTTGTCTGAACAGCTTTTTTGGCCTAACCGAGTTTCCTTTCTCCCATACTTGGGGGGGGGGGTGTGTGAGAGGATAAAGAGTGGGGCAGGAATGACACCATTGAACTGTGAAAAAAAGCTGCAGGTCTTTTTTGGTCCCATGAGCTCTCAGTATGTTATTAATATTTGGAAATAACTGATTCAACAATAAAATATAGTTATTTCCATAGGTGGAAATCAAATTGGGTGTCTGCTTGCTTGCTTGCTTGCTTGCTTCACAACTTTTCTGTTAGAATGATCCAGTTTGGTTACAAACAACAGAAGCAATGAATGGATAATAATAAAATAGTAGATAAAGGACCTAAAACCAAGTGTACAGTTTAAAATTAAAGTTAAGAGATAGCAGGAGTCTGTTGTTAAAATTCAAGAGGAGCCTCCATCTTTGTTTGTTAGCACTGCTCACCTTTGATAAAGTTTGAAATGAATGACTCAATAAGGCTGCCTGTTTTATTTTATCTGTCATCAGAAGTGCTAAGATTTGCATTGCTGATTTTTTTTTTTGCCTTTTTTTTTCTGTCTTATACTGAATTTTCTGGTGTTTTGACATCATCCATTATCATGCTGGATATCATCAGTCCAGTTTCCAAAGCACGCATACATGGCTGAGGATCTGAATAAAGACCAGACCAGCATTTCATGCAATAATCTGGCCAGCCCTGATAATGGGTCTTATTTTAATCTCTGAAATTTGAATTTCGTTGGGGTGTGTATACAAGGGTAATCGCACAAGCAGTTTCAGCCCTTTTTGCAGGGCATCAGTTGCACTACTAAATTCACACTGAGTGCACAACCACTCACATGACAGACACCTCCGCAAAGGAAAGAAATGGTTTATGCAAATGTTTTTTTCCCCTGAGCAAGATTCTGGCAAAAGTAATTCGACACACCACCAATGAAAACAATTATACATGTTCATCTCACCATTCACGGCACTATATAAGTAACAGTTATATACACCTGATTGGTCTTATTACTTCAGCCTAAATAAAATTGCTTCTTCCCACTAGAGTAGACCAAATGACACAACTACTAAATTGTAACTCTTAGGTAAATCTCAACTGGATGAATAGGTCTCCTTTAGTTGTGACCAGCAACTTGATTTAGGCTTTCATGTTTACTATTTATGAATTCTACTTTGACATGCTCATAACAACTTCGGTATAAAAATGATCAACTGTAAACTTTGTTTTAATGCAAGATCTACTATCAGCCACGCTACCACCATATTTGTGTAGCTTCGTATGTTTGGTGGTCCTGATGTAATGTGCATGATTTCTTTTTATAATTTGCACGCACCATTATTATTCATTACTCATGAATTATTATTCATTACTCAGAGAGATGGGAAAGGTTGTTTGTTTCGAGTACAGATCCCAGGATGACACACCCAGCATCTGTGATACTGAGGATTATAGCCCAAAAGAAGCTATGTTTCCAACTTCTGGTTGTGTTGTTATTTCTTCATAAGATTTAAGATGCACAGGTTTTACATGATTTTTTCCCACCTAGGCATTGACCAACTCAAGATGAACTTGCCTGTGGCATGCGTGTTATACTTGAGAAGCTCAAGTTGTGGGGTGATTCAGCCAATGGGCCCAATCTCTAGACAGACAGGTGGACTACATAACATTTTGTTCCCCTATAATGATGGAGGTGTTTCATATTATGTTTAATAATGTCTCAGATTATGGAATTGTCAGTGATTCTCATTTGCAGAGATTAACCATTTACAAATCAGAAGAGAGCATTTAACTGACCCATTTTAGTTTTGCCCTCAAGTCTCCTATTTGCTCATTAGATAACTTTTTGCTAAGTGACAACTTTGATAAGTGAACAGATTTAAACGATTTGGCTGATTTGATATGTTTCTCCTAAAAAAATAACTTTGTCCTTGCAGGGGTAGAATCTGTTGCTCCTGCCCTTTTCCACTGCAGTTTTCATATGGAGCCCAGAAACAAGCTTTACAAAGAACTCGCTCTGAAAGATCTGCTGAAAATTTTGCTATTTTTCTGTTAATTACTCCATTTATGGTAGTTATAAAAGTAGCTACATTTCTTTTCCCTGTGATGCAAATTAGGACACATATGGTAAGCTAATAGCTTCCTTTTCATCTCCCTGGTTCTATTTTTATTCCTTTCAAATATTTTATTCAGTTTGTATCAAATTTTATTGGTCTGTGTCCACTGTAAAATCATTCCACAACCCATCCCACCAAAAACACCTAACGCCTTTCCTGCCACATCCTCTAAGTCACTTTGGCAAAAAGTAAAAGGGACTGGTTAGTCACTGGAAGGGGACATGTGGTTATTTCTGATTGAAATACAAACGTATTTTGTCAGCGTGCAGACACTAGTTGTTCTAGTCCGTAGTCCTGTTTATAAGGAAAGGAAAATGTTCGTGGCTTTCTGATTGGCTTTTCAGCAGATTTTCCACTTGACATCTTGTTCAGTGCTGATTGCTCCATGTCAGAAAGAGAAGAGGTACCCTTAGCCAACACTAAAATTGAGATGTATTAATAAAGGCAGGTCCTGAGTATAGAATGGACACAATCTAAGTGGTTTCTCCACCCACTTTTTACATAAGGTGACCAATCAAACATTCTCTAAGGAACTGCAATTTTCCAACCAATGTATGGACGGTGGTGGGGAATGGGAAGATTTTAATACTCAAAAATTGCTACCAGATCATGGCCAGAGGGATTATGGCCACTGCCAGTGATATGGTACCATTTTTTACTATTAAAGCCTCCCCCATCCCAAGGCTTCCGGAGGCTTCCCCAGGGCAAAAAGGGAGCCCTAAGGAACCGTCAAAACCTGAAAGAGGGGGATAAGAAACTTTCTGTGAGTTTAAATGTCTCCAGCACTAGATTCAGTTTACACCAGTTTTACTTTACACAACAGGATTTTGCCCTGCAAAGACAATCATGTCAGCCAGCACCACATCAAACTGATTTCCTGATTCCATGTGTGTTAATGTCATTGAACAAGTGTGAAATATACATATAAAGAGGAGTGAATCAGCCTCAGTAATGAAAGACATGCACTACTACCCAGGGCAGTAGGACTTTCCTGTGATTCGCTTAGGAAAAGTAAAGAACACCCTACAGCAACTGTGACCTTAGTGCATCTCATGGCCTTGAGAAATAACACTGGCAATACATGAAATGCTTTTAACACTGATTCTGATGCAAAACAACAAAATGGACCATTTGAGGACCATAAGAATGTCAGTACCAGTCGTAGAAAAGCTTTGTATAATTGGCCTTCACTTATCTATTTTTCTTCAAAGACTGGAAGAGTCAATAACTCACCTACTAGAGACAGTTGTTGCGGTAATCATTCCAGAAACGACGACTTATTGAAAGCTACAAATGAAGAGGTTGTTAATGAGCCGATGCAAACATCAGCCAGTATTCACCTATTCACAAGCCCTTGAATACCTTTGCATGTTGAGCCGAAATAAAACAGATGATATGCATTACAATGGGTTATATTAGGTTATATGTCCTCAGTTGTGCAATAGAACTTGTATGTGATTGCACGCACACACGCACACACATGCACACAAATCTCTGTTAATCCTGCTTGCATCAAATGTCTGGTATTTGTCATCTGTGCTATATAACAGAATTGGGTCCAGATGGAAATCGAACCACTCATCCCTCTTGTTCAGAAAACCCCACAGAAGGAATAGACTTCGGAATATACGGGATAAAGAACTTGCTTCATACAACCTGAGGTTGAGAAATACCTATTTAATTAATCTTCATTCTTCATCTGGGGGGAAGGGGAGCATAGCTCACCTTTCCAGCTCTTGCAAAACAACTAATTTCCCTCCTTCTTTTCCTTTGCCCAGTTTCTTGTGTTGGCCTGTCTGTTCTTCAGGACACAAAGTGCTTGAAAGTTTAACATTAACAGTGGAAATCTAAACAGCCCATGTCTTAAGGGGAAATCCCAAGATATGGTTCAGGTACTAGCGATGTCAAGAATAATCATTAAATTCTTTGTTCTTGTTGATTTACATGGTCTTGAATTGGTAAGACACCTCAGTGAGAAATTTCCAAGCCCCATAAGAGTCATCATTTCTAAGTGAGGCAGAGACAAAGACCATTGTTGCTGTTGTTTTTCTTCTCTCTGTATTTTATGAGAATTGCCTCTGTGAAGAACTAGGGACTGTTGCCTTTGACAAGGAAACCACCTTTACCAAACATAGAATGGCTGGCTGGTTGTTTAAAAAAACAAGAGCACCTCTTCTGATCATCTTAATTTGTTTATTTTTTATTTCTTAAAATTCTTTTTGCCCTGCCTTTCTACTAAAAATAGGATCCAAGGCAGTTTACATAATTTAAAAACAAAATTAAAAGCCAAAAACAGTAAATTATTCAAATATTAAAGAAGAATTAATAACATTATATTAAAAATGTTAGGTGAAAGAATTACGAAAAACAGATTGAGAAACATTAAAATATAAACCAGCCCATTTATTTTCTCCTAGACAATCAGTCACTTAATGCTTCAAAATCCGTACAGAACAAAGTAGCAACCATTTTCATTTTACATAATTTGCTTTATTTGTATTAAAGCCCTACTTGTGTTAGGTGGAATTTTAACCATTTTGCTTTTGCACACACAAAAATCATTGTCATTCGCTTTTCTTGTTGAAAGTGGCCCAAAACATCTTGCCCTTTTACAGAGAGAGAAGGATACTTTTGCTGGTTTCCTGGCTCATGTGTGATCATAGAATCATAGAATCATGAAGTTGGAAGGGACCTATAAGGCCATCGAGTTCAACCCCCCGCTCAATGCAGGAATACAAATCAAAAGATATCTGCCAGGTGCTTATCTAAATTTCTCTTGAATGCCTCCAGTGTTGGAGCACTCATCACCTCTTGAAGTAATTGGTTCCACTGTCTTACTGCTCTAACAGTTAGGAAGTTTTTCCTGATATTCAACCAAAATCTGTCTTCCTGTAACTTGAGCCCATTGTTGTGTGTCCTGCACTCTGGCTTGACTGAGAACAGATCCTGCCCCTCCTCTGTATGACAGGCTTTCAAGTGTTTGAAAAGTGCTATCATATCACCTCTCAGTCTTCTTTTCTCAAGGCTAAACAGTTACAGCCATTTAACATAAAATAACAATGCAGTAATGGGGAAGTGTAATAATATGGTGCTGGAGGAGACTCTTGAGAGTCCCCTGGACTGAAAGGAGATCAAACCTATCCATTTGAAGGAAATCAACCCTGAGTGCTCACTGGAAGGACAGATCCTGAAGCTGAGGCTTCAATACTTTGGCCATCTCATGAGAAGAGAAGACTCCCTGGAAAAGACCCTGATGTTGGGAAAGTGTGAAGGCAAGAGGAGAAGGGGACGACAGAGGATGACAGAGGACGAGATGGTTGGACAGTGTCATCGAAGCGACCAACATGACTTTGACCAAACTCCAGGAGGCAGTGGAAGACAGGAGGGCTTGGCGTGCTCTGGTCCATGGGGTCACGAAGAGTCGGACACGACTTAACGACTAAACAACAACAACAAAGGGTTGTTAAACTAACTAGCTGATTTGGCACAGCTTGGTGGCCAAACTTCATACAATGCACAAGCACAAACAGATAATGATTTCAATTTGGATTGTATAAAATCTGCTGCACCTATATTTTTTCAGGCATGAATATTTCAAGTGCTTTGAAATCCCCCTAATGGATAAATCTCCCAAATGGTTAAATGTTCTGTTTGGAATGCTGAGAGGAGTGCAAAGTCTATAACAGGAGTTGGAACACAGTTTTGGAAGACAACTGAGACTTTTGCAATAAAATGTCTACTCTTCCCTTATTGGCAGTTATTCAAGAACATTGATTCTGACTTAGTAAAGATGGAATGTCACCCCAAACACTGGAAACACAATATACCATCCTGGGAGAGGACATTGTCTCTCATTCTGTGTACCTCTTCATGTCTCTTGACTCTGAAAAGCTTTGTCCATGCTGGCTTCCCTTTGCAGTTTCTATGGTGGTCTTCTTACTTTGGCCCTTTCCTTGCCTGTCCTCTCCTACATAGCTGTTAGATATATTCTGTAGCCATGTTGTGTCTGATCCCAGCTATCATCTACCTGCCATCTTTGACATCGGAACTATAGGAATACATCATGCTATTCATTCTGGGTTTAAAATGGAGTGATAGAAATAATGGCCACCATAAAAATGCTCAGAGAAGCAATAGGATAAGTTGAGGAAACATGTATCATCAGTCTTCCCTAAGCCCTTTGGGTGTACTTTGTAAATATGAAGCTGGACCGCCATTTTCTGTCTGCTACTCTATCCATTCCACCATATTCAGAGTCTTTGAAATGTAATGTCAGACAAGTGCTTGGTGTGACATGAATAAACCTGTGTGGCTCTGAAGCTTGCACCTCACCTGTCCCTCATTAGCATGGCCATGAAGAAATTGGAAGCTTCACATTTACTTTTAAAGTGACCACATTTCCTTGACACATCAAACTTTAACTGTGCTTAGTTTAACTATGGGTAGTACAAACAAGCTCAGATAACCCATGGTTTTTAAACTAACTACAATTCCCTAATGTTCAACTGCCATCCTGATCTTGGGTTGTTTTTTTTTTTTTTTTTACTTTCATCAGAACTCATTTCAAGTCATTGCTGTTTTTTGCCAGTAAGATGGTGCCATTCCATATCTTAACTTACTTATGTTTCTCCCACCAACTTTCACTCCTCCTTCATCTAAATTAAGTCCAGATTTCCATATGACATGTTATGTGTGCAGATTGAACTGGCAGAAAGATAAAACACACTCTTGTGTGTTGCTTTTGACAATGGGAGACTATTCTGTCTCTCCATATTCTGTCCTAACAATTGTATTGTCTGCAATACAGGTTACATACCAGGACAATCAAGTGCTGAGGCACACTCATTTCTTTTAGAACAATGCATAACTTTTCATGGTCCATACAGTCAAATACTTTGTTCTAGTCTATAAAGACAGATCTTCTGAAATTCTTTGGTACATTCCAGTAGTAAATGCTTATTTGTGATATGATACTTGATGCCTCTTCTGTTTAGACATCCTTTCGGCTTTGATCTAGTTGTTTCATCAGTGACATCACTATTCCTACCCAGTACCTTCCAACCTGGGAGTTTCATCTTCCCCCACTATATCTTGTTTCATTTTGGATTATCTCATTATAGGACTTCCAAGTAAAGAAATATTCAGATATGGTTTACCATTGCCTTCTTCTGTGCAGTACTGACAAAAGTTGGCTTGAGTATCATTGCTGTTCTCTGTGAAAGATTCTCTGCCAGTGCCACCTTCAGCCAGTGCTGCTGCCCAGAAGCTGCCCTTCAAGAGTTTCTTCACCCCCATCACCATTGGAATTGTCCATTCTCTTCTCCTGAAGTTACTGTTAATCCTGAAGAGACTGGGTGCATCTTGATCAGATGTCTCGGCATTGATCATTCAACCTTAGTTGACCCTGCCAGGAGTCCAGTCTCGTGATGGAATCTAGGCTCTCTTGACACATTGCTTTCAGCTTCTCTGACACACTCAACCACCCTTCATCATATTAAGGTGTGTATCTATAAGAGAAGGGAAAGTGTGCTAGGGTTACTTTAAAAACAGGAGCCCTGGTCCCTGAACTCACTGTAAGAGGGGGGGTGTTTTGTTGGTTGGGGAGGCTCTAGGGCCAGATGGCATAGTGGGCATCATCTTGGCAGCACTCCTTCCTCTGGGATCTCACCACAGTGCGGTGAACTGCTACCATCCTGGATTTTAAACTGGCCAATGGGGATGAGCAGTTTCTCTGGCGTACCACAGGTGTTGGGATGTCATTTTCAGTCTGCCAGGGATTTTAAAACTGTGGCCAGCAACCCCAGAGCTCTCTTCATTCCTGGACCTTGGGCAACCTGCAAAGCCCCAGGGCACCCCCTGAGGAAGGGAATGGCAAACCACTTCTGAGTACTCTATGACTACAAAACCCTGGGAAGAGTCACCATCTCAGAATTGACTTGACAGCATGTAATTATAATTATAGTTCATAAGATAGATGAGAAGCAAATCTTCATTCAGGCAACACGACGTTTGTCAAGGAAGGGGGTACAGAGGAAGCTCCACCGCAGCATCCCTCCCCAAATATACAGCCTATATTAATCCAATCATTGGATTCCCTACGTTGAATGGAAAATCACATCTTCAATTAACGGCAAGCCTTTAGCTGCTAACATTGCAGCTTGTTATTGTGACATTTTCATGGTTTTCTCTGACCAAATTCCTTTAGATCTTTTGTTTTCAGATCCTTTCAGATCTTCTCCCCCATCCTGTTTGCTCTGTGGACATTTATTGGGCTTTCAACACACTTCGAAACAAAATAAGGTGCCAGCAATTTTTGGTTTTCATTATAAGCAAATTGTATCCAAAAACTAATGTTTAGTATCTCAGACACTACAAAGGCAAGGATTGTTTCCTTGATCAAGGAATATTTACTTGATTCTTTTCCAACACTTATATGAAGCCATTCTTTGTGTGCTTTTAATAACAGAGATAGATGTATTTCATGAAGATGCCAAGGGAGACAAATAGTTTCAGCACAACAGAGTGAGCAACTAGATGTTAGATGCTTTATATACCAGGAATAGTATGGCCATAGGGGAAAGATTTAAAAATTGCTCAACATTCACAGCGATGACCTGTCTGAAAGGGTCCCATTTACTATGGTAAAAGACTGAAAAATGTGCCTGGATGTAATTTGTTTGATCAGCCTATTAGTTGTATTTTTTCCCAGACTGCAAAGACTGAGACTTAAACTCTTTTTCATCGGACTCACATAATAATGACTCAGATCCTATCAGTGGTTTAATTTGTGCATGATCAAAATAGCTTGAGTCATAGTGGCAACTCGCTATTAATTAACGAGATGCTAGTCACAGTCTTGATTTTGGGTCCGTCACATGGCTGGGATCCAACAAGCACCTTGTTAATTAGTAGCAATTTGTTGCCCCTATTTACACAATTTCATTTATGCATATTTAAATTGCCAACAAGATTCTGACCAATAGCTTTTATCTCAGCATCTTTTGTCTGGCCAACAACTTCTGACTCTCTGGAGAAGACAACGATGCTAGGAAAAGTTCAAGGCAGCAAGGAAAGAGGAAGATAAAATATGAGAGGGATTTCCACCACAAAGGAAGCCACAGGCTTCAGTTTGCAAGAGCTGAGCAGGGCTGTTGAGGGCAGATTTTGGAAGTCACTCTCATAGAGTTGCCATAAGTCACATATTTCACAAGCACATAGGTTTTTTCGCAGTGCTCGTCATGCCGGGCCCCAATCCCAGCGCAACCAGTGTCGGCCCCCTCCGGCCGTTCACCTAGCAAAGCGGTGGCCCCGCGGGCCGCAGGATCTACCGTATGGCAGAGAAAAAATGCTAGTTGTGGAACAAGGAGTGCAGGTCGTACAACTTCTGCAGGCACTGGAGGGATGTGGAGATTCTGTACAGAGGATTCCCCTGGTCTCAAAGTTGGTCCTGTTCCACTTCTTGTTATGAGTCTTCTTTTAATTGCATCCGTATTTATGTTGCACACCTGGGACAAATATACTCGGTCATAGGCTTTTCTGTGTCCCATTTTCCAACTTAAAAACTACGTTTTGGACCAAAACTGGTAGAAAATGAAGAAGATTGTTTCACTTGGGTTCTGCTATTGAATAGAGTCTTAAACTTTCTGCTGAATAGGGTTTTTGATTCCTTTCTGTCAAGGCTGTTCTTTTTCATCTATACACTCAAATCTGCAGTAGACTTCATTAAAATTTGTCTTCACAAGCACATATGAATAACAGCCTGTCTTGGTGAGAAAATTAGTTTAATTTCATTATTTTTATCTCCTGAACTGAGATCTCCACAGCTGTCTGATGTATGGTGATGCCAACATTAGATCATTGTCAGTTGAGTCATTGAAAACTGATGGAATAAGAATGAGAAACAGATTCTAAATTTTAAGCTACTGTCTAAATTAATCTGGACAGTAGAAATGACTGCACAGATTGGCCAGTTGTAAACATTATTATTGGCTAGGATCCTAAATCTGTTTCACATGAGCAAAAGATACTTCTGCTCATGAAACCCCATTGCAGCCATGCTGCCAATTCAAAAGGCCCATTTTGGGATCTGCTGAAGTTTTATTTGCAACCTTGCATGCTGTCTGTAGTTTGAGGGACAGGGAGGGACTTTTCTAGTCCAGGGTGATTGTCTGTCTAGCTAGAACTAATTAATAGTTCCTTCCAGCCTTTGGTTTCAAAGAGAGCCCCCGTCTCTCTGCTAAGTGCCCTTTCCTTGTCTTTAGCCTGTTGGAAGCAGTTACTATTGATCTGTTCAGTTGGTCGCTAGCATGTGTGCGGTAAAGAAAGCAGTATGCATATCTGTAATTTCAAGCAACTTTATTCTGTGTCCTGCAAATGTCTCAGAGTGAGTTATTGAGACTTTAAATGCCAGTTAAGGAGAAAGGGGTGGACTCTGGGGAACGTGTAGCTATTTTCTTCTATGTATCTCTGTACTTCAATAACAAAGCAAAAAGGAATTTTTCCAGAAATTCAAAATTCTGCAATAAGATCCATCTTGCACCACTCCAAACAGTCTTTTCACCCTATAGACCAATGTTTAGAGGATGCAGGAAATGTATACTTATCTTTTAAAGCCTTCGGAGACCCTTTCCAAGGATTTCTCAGTATAGAGGACAACACTTATGGAAATGCAAGCATCTCTTATCTAGCTAGCTGAGGCTTTGGGGACTTGTAGGATAGCTTATTCAGTTGGGGATCTGGCTGTGGAACCAGAGGTTGGAAGTGTGATTCCCCACTGTGTGTCCCAGGAGAAAACCCAGTCTGTGCAGCCTTTGAGCAAATTGCACAGATGCAGAGTGCCCCCCAAAAAGAAGGGAATGGTAAGCCACTTCTGAGTTCTCTATACTGAGAAATCCCTGGAAAGGGTCTCTGTAAGTCAGAATTGAATTCACGGCATGGAATTATTCTCAGTAGTACAAAATGATAACTTTTTCTAGCCTTGGATAGAAGGTTGCAGGGCCAGAGGGTGCAACACTGTCTTCCCATCTATTATTCTCCTTTAGAGGGTTTTCAGCGCCCAGGAAAATGTCCAGGAAATTTCTTGAGGATTGTACACCTCTTGGGAAATGCCAAAGAGGTTCCACAAGAGGATCATAGCAACAAAACAACAACAACAAAATCTTAGAATGTTGAGTATTTCCCAAACTTGCAAGACTTGGGCAATGAAATTTGGATGAGGCCCATGTAAGGCCTCACACCGTGTGGCTCAGCTGTCATTTGGCAAGTTGTCAAATGTAACATTACATCCATTACATGACCCAGAGCACTTACAACATGAAATACAGATTAGGAGCTTTGTTGAAAGTGAATGAAATATAAGCTACAGCTGGGATGTAGACAGTATGTGACACATGAGTGGTTCTTATGATGTGATAATAGCTGAGAGGAATCAACTTCACAACACTAAGTCAGGAAATTAGATGACATGTAAGATAGGTAAGCAATCATCAGAAGAGACATTTTAGCCTCTACAAAGAAGTCAATGGGTCTGGCATGATGTCTGTATGCATTTGTCGTCTCCACAGAAAATCTGGATATGATAAAGTTGTCAAAACAAGTAATTATGCTTCTTAATTCATTCTTTCATTGAACAAAGTGAGGCTGAGTACTGTAGCAGTTTTCATTTTGTCAGAATGCCAAGAAAAATGAATGAAGTTTTTAGCAATAAATATCTTTAAAACTTAAAGATGATGACGATGGTGATGATCTTCTTCTCCTTCTTCTTCTTCTTTCTATCATTTACTTTTCATCTTCTCCGGTACAATGAATGCAGTGAAATAGCCACGTTTCACACTAGTTTTGGACACATTTTTTAATGGAACAGAATTTCAACTTGTCAGATTCTGATACACGACCAATATTTATAAAAGGGAGAGAAAGATCTAAAGTTAGTTTTTATACCTAGCTTTCTCTTACCTAAAAAATGGATTACTGGATTTTGATTTCTCAAAAACAGGTATGCCAAAATTTGGACTTTAATCCTGTCGATGGGTATGCTGCTTAAACCTCATTGAGGTCAACAAAAATAAACTAACTGCATGTAGGATTCTTAGCCTTGATGGCTGATTTTTTTTAATCTGCATTATTTATTGATTTGGATAGTATACTGTCTTTATTGAGGTCTTTCACTTGTGATTGTTCCTTTTTGGCTGGGTTACTCCATGGTGGTGGTGGGGTTATTTCTGATTTCCATTCCCTGATTAATGTCAGTTTGAATGAGGCCTATGGAACATGTCATCCCATGTGGCTCAGCCTCCATTTGGCTGAGCCACATCAGTTTGCCACACCATATGGCATGTATGTGGTTGTATTTCAAGTAACCACTCACGCAACCAGTTGTACGTATAAACTAAGGCAAAGATCTAATCATATCTTTTCATACATGTATGGAATACTTTGTTTTAGAGTTAAGGGGCTAAAAGCCAACATCAAAGTGCTGTATAGCTAAGGGACTAAAATAAATCTACGGGAAAGAATGGGATATGATAGTCACAGATCATGTAGATTCCAGTGATTTCACTGGGTCTGCTCTCGTTGGGACTGACATTGGATTTAGTCCATGGAACCTGATGTTCCACAGTGCTTTCCCCACCACCACCAAATGGACCAACAAGTTTGTTTCGGTGTGGTGCAGTGCACTCTGCTAATAGCTAAATTTCCATATAAATTCAGCATTAGGTCATATTTCTTTATGAAATTTCCTGCTGAAAGGCACAGAAGGGAAATAAAGTGAGATGTTAACAGTCGAGCCACTGGCAGGAAATGGGAGAATTCATGCAAGTGGGTAAGTAGACTGCACCAGCCCCAGCTGCTATGTCAAAAGAACAGCTCCAAAATGGAACACCAGTGTTCCACATGCATATGCAATTTGCCAACATTTCAAAACTGACTCTGTCAAACAGCAAGTGTGTGTGTCCTGTGTGTATATGATCTTTGAATTATCCAGACAAATATTGGGGAGTAGGGGTGGGAGGCAAATTTGCTAATTGCCTTCTTCTATCTATTTTGCTCCTTTTGTCCTTGCTTCCAGAATCAAATATCAAAATCAACCTTGCAAGATGGCATATGAAACTCTGATGTAAACACAAACACAGAACAACAGAATTCCTTCATGGTGAAACTCCCAGTTAAATAATATCACACACTTTTAAGAAAGTAGCAGGGGATGCTACAACCCAAGAACTGGTCATTCTTCAATAAATGCTTGTTCCACACATGTGGAATCACTACCAAGAATTCCCTCTGTATGCCTTTACTGCTGGGGTGCACAGCTGTGGCCACGTTTCACATGAAGCTGGGGAAAAAATGAAACTGGAAGTTAAAGAATCTAAAATATAAATCTCAAACAAGGTACAGACTGGTGAATAGTCTGGAACCTTTTGGTCAATATTTTAGTCTAAGACCATCAGTAATTTTGTCCAGAGTGCAATAAAAGGCAGCTTATTCAGATTCTAATGCACTGATATAATAGGCTTCCAGGGTTCCCTAAACTGAAGGGGAGTACCATCCAGCCTAGGGGCCATCCCCCCTAACCTATCAGAGATACCGCTCAGGAGCAAAATCTGTTTTGTCCGGGTTCAGTCTGAGCCTGTTAGCCCCTGGCCCATTCCAGTACTGAAACCCATCAATGCTCAAGTGTCTGGACAGCATCCGCTGCAGAGATGGTAACAGAGAGATACAGTTACATGTCATCAGCATACTAATGAGACCTTACTCCAAGTCCTCTGATGACCTCCCTCGACAGTTTAACATAGATGTTAAACAGCATCGGGAATAGTGCCAATCCCTGAGGAATCTCACACCGTAGGGTCCAGGGTGCTGACACTTCCTCCCCTAGCTGAACTCTCTGGACACAGTCTTCGAGGAAGGATCAGAGCAAGCTCAATAGCCCCCTCAGAGAGCATGTCCAGGAGGATATCGTGGTCAACAGTATCAAAAGCCACTGAGAGATCCCTTAAAAGGTCATCCTGCAGCATGACCAGTGCCATCTCAGTACGCTGTCGCAGTCTGAATCCAGACTGGAATGAGTCAAGGCAATCCCACCCCTCCAGGTATGACTACAGCAGATTTGCTACCCTCTTGATCACCTTGCCCAGGAATATATTAGCAATGGGATGTAAATTGTTAAGGTTGTCCGAGACTAACTGGGGGCATTTGATGATGGGTTGGATTATGGTTTCTTTTAAACAGGAGGTAAGCATTCCCTTCCTCAGCAATGAATGAATAATGTTCATGACCCAATCAATCAAAGCCCCCTTCGTGGCTCCAATCAGCCATGCTGGGCAAGGATCAAGCAAGGAGGCGACAGACCTACAGCTAGCTATCACCCTGGAGGCTTCCTCCTTTACTACAGGGTGAAACTAAACCACCTGGGCTGTGGGAGATGGGGCAGTGATGGTCACCCCCGGATCAGCTAGGCTGCTGGTGGAGTCAAGGTCGGCATGAATGGCCTCAATTTTTGCTCTTAAAAAGGCTGCAAACTGATCACTAGTGAGGCCTTGAATGGCCAGAACTGGTAAGGTGGCAGACCACCTGGAACAATTCCACTTGTCAGTTCGCAGCCTCACCAATCCTCCAGATGTTAAAGGTCTTTCTTGCCCTTTTAAGGGCATTAGCATATTTATTGGCCATAGTCTTAACTGCAACCCTATTTTGTGCTGACTGATCTCTTCTCCACCTGCTCTCTAGCCATCTCCTTGATAACGTCATAGCTTGCAGCCCCTCAATATACCAAGAGGCAGAGTAAGCTGTGGAGCGGAGAGAGCATTTGGGGGTGATCATTTCTGCCACCCGGGTCATCTCCAGATACCATCTATCGATCGGACTTCGACAAGATCATCAATCAGGTTGGCTGGAAACCCTCCCAGAGCCTCTTGGAACCATTTTGGGTCAAGAAGCCTGCGAGAGTGGGTCCGTTCTCCCTGCAGAGAGCAAGTAGACAGATCGAATCTCAGTAGGAAGTGATCTGTCCATGACAGAGGGTGGGGGCTCACAGTCCCCAGCCTCTGATCACTATCCACCTTTGCAGTCGATAACACCAGGTCCAGAGTGCGGCCAGCTGAATATGTAGGGCAGGTGATATGTTGGGATAGGTTCATGGCTGTCATGGCATCCATGAACTCCAGGGCTAGACCAGTCAGTTCTAATATGACATGGATGTTAGCTATCAATAGACTGGGCAACTTCAACATCGCAGCCAAAATGAACTCAGACAGCCCTGGCTAGGACACTGCTGGGTTGCAGGGAGAACAGTACACCAGCGTCATCCCAAATCTATCCCTATGCCCCACAGTCAGATGCAAACACCCTAGGCCCAGGATCAAAAGCAAGGTGGTCCTACTGGCATTTATAGAGTCTTTATAAATGATTGCAACCCCCGCCCCCCACCCCTCTGATCTGCCCTGATGCTGCACGGTTTAACCTGGGGGGCACATCTGAGAGAGGGCCACCCCTCCTAGATCGCCCACCGAGGTCTCCATGATACACGCCAGGTCTGCATTCTCTTCCTCAATGAGGTCACAGATCAGGTGGGACTTATTATTAGCAGACCTGGCATTGATCAGCAAGAGGGTTAGACTGGAGGGTCAGCCAAGCTAGTACCCATCCACTTGTGAAGACATGGGCTTCCATCCCAGCACTTGGAAAAAGTTACCTTTTTTGTATAAAACTTCCAATATCTCCCAGCTTGCTTGGCCACTGGGAATAGCAGTTCAAAAACATGAAATTTCTGAGCTCTGGTAGATCCACAGAGAAGCATCCGGTTTGCTGCTGATGTAGTTCTGTTCCAGATATTTGTCTGCCATGAGATGATTAATATCATCAGCTTGAGATTATTGTTGCTGACTTTTCTTGCAAGAACCTGGCTTTATTTTTACGGTCTGATCTATTCCAACCGTGTGCCTCACTGAATGTATTGCGCAAGAAAATTCTGGAAGTGACAACAGAACAGCTGCAAAATCCCTCCACCTTCCCCTGTTCTGATCTTTATCAGGTGCCATAAAATTTCAGGCTCTTCACAACAACAGTTTTGGAAATGACAAATAAAATAGAAGATGAGATCAAGTCCAGCCATTTCATTAACTGTTTCCACTCAGCTCCAATGAAGCATCTAATCTCCTCCTATCCCAATTGCCAGAGGTTTCACGAGTGCAGCCCAGAAATTTATTTTGCCCCCTTCAACATGTATCATTTGAGTAAGAGATCAAACAGCTTTTCCGACCCATTTAAGTTAGACATGATAGAGTGGCAAAGTTGGTGCACTGGTCATTATGCAAAAAATATAACTTGCCAGCCTCCAAAAACTCGTGGGAACATCAGGTAGAGAAGGTGTCAGAAAATGAGGAAGTCAAGATCTTGTGGGATTTCCGGATCCAAGCTGATAGACACCTTGAACATAGTAGTAATAGAACAAAGAAATGTCTGGATCATTGACATTACAATTCCAGGGGATGCCAGAGATGAAAATAAAGAATTGGAAAAACTAACAAAATACAGGGACGTGATGGCGCTGTGGGTTAAACCGCAGAAGCCTCTGTGCTGTAAGGTCTGTAGATCTTCAGCTGTAGATCGAATCCACGTGACGGAGTGAGCGCCTGCCGCTTGCCCCAGCTCCCGCCAACCTAGCGGTTGAAAAGCATGCAAATGCGAGTAGATAAATAGGGACCACCTCGGTGGGAAGGTAACAGCGTTCCGTGTCTAAGTCGCACTGGCCATGTGACCACGGAAGATTGTCTTCGGACAAACGCTGGCTCTATGGCTTGGAAACGGGGATGAGCACCGCCCCCTAGAGTCGAACACGACTGGACAAAAATTGTCAAGGGGAACCTTTACCTTTACCTAACAAAATACAGAGACCTGGTAATTGAAACATCTCACCTCTGGAAGAAACACACTTCAGTGGTCCCCGTAGTCATCAGGGCTTTAGGAATGATATCAAGAAATTTCACACAGTACTATAAGCAGTTGCAGATCTCAGAAATAACACCAACAGAGCTACAAAAAACAGCAATATTGGGAACAGCATACATACTGAGCCAATATTTAACAGATACAGTCATGGCCAAAAATATTGGCACCCTTGCAATATTGTTGTTTCAGGGTTGTTGTTTCATTATTCCTAATTTTATGGACGTCTTACCATGTTTCACTGCGTTGCTATATTATTTTATCTGTGTATACAACCCTGAAATGCACCTTTGTGGGTGATCTCTACAAACACAAACATATGGTGAGGAACTCCTGGCATGCTGCACAGCAGAGGCAGGCAATAGAACTGGGATAGACAGAAACAGTCACTATTCCAGTTACTTTTCAGGTACTTTTGGAACTACAAACCAAATATGTAAGTTGCAACAGGGGACCTTTGTTACAAGCTTTTGGCTCAACAAATGAAACAGTGTGAATTGTTCCATCTTCATTATAAAGCAAGCAACACTGATCTGAACACTACCATTGCATTCTCTTGGTTTTTTTCTGCAGAATTCTGTTTTATTTTCAGAAAATTTTATGGCTTCAGAGCCCATTCAGGGACTGACCAGGTTTGTACATACAAATATATCTTCTTTGACAGGGGATCACTTAAACACAAAAACTGAACCTCAAAATCAAGGAATAGGCTTTGAATGCAATTTTTGAAATGGGCCAACTGGATCCAAGCATCTCCAGGTATTGCTGGGAAAGTCTCCTGAAAATCTGGAGCACTGCTGCTGACTAATATTGAATGAGACAGGCTGATTCATTTCTATTCCTCTGGCTGGTTTGTGTTTCTTTAAGAAAGCTACTTTTCCCTGATGATCAGGGCACTGACTGAAAATTGGGAACATTCAGAGGCTTGGGGTGGTATATGGCAAGCTAGGTTCAGGGACTCTGAGGTCAGAGTCCAAAACAATCCAAATCAAGCTAGTCCAAGAGTCATGACAACAAATAGGGAAAGTCCCAGAATGTAGTGAGGAAGTCCAAATGGTCACACACAGCAAGGAATCGGTGGCAAAGGCAAGGTACAAGGCAAGCAGGATCAAAACCCAGAAAATATGTTGTCTCTCAAGGCTTACAGCCCCACCTGAAGACTTTTTTACAGAGGGGATGCCTAAACCCCATCTGATAGCTGCCAGGTTTGGCCCATTCTTCTTGCCAGGAGGTATCCTCCAAAGAGACTCCCTGCTCCCCAGGAAACCCTTTCTACTGCGGAGACCTACCCTGCAACCAAGCACTACTTGTTGCCTGTCTTTGAGCTCCTTTCTTCAAACTGCAGCACTTGTGTGAATGAGATAAGTAAATTTATCTTATGTCTCAGAATTGCCCTCATCTAGGGGTTCAGGCTCCTGACCCCTGAGAGTCCACTGCCATTTGGAATGGGGGTCTCCTGGATCTTGGAGGGTACAAGGTCTACTGGCTCCTGCAACTCCTCACCCAATATGCACTGGAGAATCTCTGACTCATCCTCACTGGATGATGCATACGCTGACAGCATGACAGAAAGCAAAAGGAAAACATCATCCAAGCTCCCAAAGCATCCAAATCACGTTTGGGACATAAATTTTATTACCACACCCTAATATTTATCTAAGATACTATTTATGTTCTCATGCTGTATTCAAATTGGTCCGCAAAAACAACAGAGATAGAAAACTAAAAAGAGCATCACGTAATCTCTTCTATTGTACCTTTTATAGGCAATGAAAGTAAATATAGTGTCTTGCCAATTTTATTGCAAAATTCGTCAACTGATTCATGCATATTTTAACAATGTAGTTCTCCAGAGCTGACACTATTTATTTTGAATGCTATATATATCACCTCCTTGTTTGAAACACACACACACACACATATGTTCATGTATGTATACGTATATGTATACGTATATGTATATATGTATATGTAGGGACGTGGTGGCGCTGCGGGTTAAACCGCAGAAGCCTCTGTGCTGCAAGGTCAGAAGACCAGCAGTTGTAAGATCGAATCCACGTGAGCTCCCGTCGCTTGTCCCAGCTCCTGCCAACCTAGCAGTTCGAAAGCATGCAAATGCGAGTAGATAAATAGGTACCACCACGATGGGAAGGTAACAGCGTTCCATGTCTAGTCACGCTGGCCACGTGACCACGGAAACTGTCTATGGACAAACGCTGGCTCTACGGCTTGGAAACGGGGATGAGCACCGCCCCCAAGAGTCGGACACGACTGGACTAAATGTCAAGGGGAACCTTTACCTTTACCTATATGTATATGTATGTATCTATCTATGTATGTATGTATCTATCTATGATAGATAGATAGATAGATAGATAGATAGATAGATAGATAGATAGATAGATAGATAGATAGATAGATAGATAGATAGATAGATAGATAGATAGATAGATAGATAGATAGATATGTTTTAAACAAACAGGTGATGTATGTAGCATTCAAAATAAATAGTCTTAGCTCTGGAGTACTACATTGGTAAAATATGCATGACTCAGTTGATGAATATATATATATGAGAGATTACCATGCATGTTCACCCGTAAATAAGTCCTGCTGAATTTCATGGGTTCTTACTTCCAAACAAGTGAGAACAGGATTGCAGCCAAACAATGACAGCTCCTCTGCAGGCTTTCAGCGAACAGAACTTTGTTTCTGCCTCTTTAATTATACCCATTTTCTAGGACTCACCTGAGGGATAAAACCACCATATAATAAATCATTTCAGAACCAGGAATAAAGTTTTATGTCTGAAAATATGACAATCTGATAGATGTGAGAATCAAATCTTTTGTTGCAGTGGCTAATTCTGAACTGGCAGGCACGGTTCTTCACAATGTGTGTCTAAAATTTCAACCCTTGTGCATTTTATGAAGAAAGGGTCACATTTCAGTTTCATTTCATAGGACTTTACTCTGTCAAAAGAATGCCCTATTACAAGGTGTGGTCGCTGCTTTAACACTATAGAGCATTCTCCCTAACACTGTGAGTTTTCTCACCTGTAAGACGAATAAGAGTTCTAGCAAGGTATTCTTCTCTTATCACAAGCAGCATTTGCCAATCCCATTCCGGAGGTCAACAAAAAGGAAAGAGCTCTAAATTCCACTCATGTGTCAGTTTCACAGGTAATAAGCATGAATTAACCTGCAAGATTATGCCAGGCTCATATCTTTCCCAGCAGCTGTTGGAAGACAAGAACTTCAGATAAGAGAATGTACAGGGAGAGAAAATTAATTTTTCTAGTTTTTTGGGAGGCAGAATTGCAAAAAGCAATTGTTGCTGTTCAGGTTAGGGCCGTGTTTGATTGTGCTTCCCACTTGAAAATGAAATTGGTGCTTCTGGATGGGGCTTTGATTGTGACCCTGCTTCATTTACAGGAGATCACAAGGGATCCAGATGATGTTGCCTGTCATTGGTAGCTTTCCCCTGTTCTCCTGTTGCTGCTACTGTTTTAACCCTTTTTCTTATGAGGAAAAGATTGATATATTTGCCTGATAGCACAAGAAGTACCTAGGTTGACAAATTTGGAGGAGGGAAAAGGCAAAAAGTCAAAACAAATGGTGGTGCTTTATATACTAACAGATTTGTTTCACTGTGTGTTTTCTTGGATCAAAATCCACTCCCTGAGACACAAACCCATCAGTCTGTAGGATGTGGCATTCTTTGGTCTGTTCTTTTGCCTTTTTCTGTTCCTTTATTTTCCCTCTAGTTTTGCAAGATGCATATTTGGAAACTAATGTTCACACCCTTGTAATATCAAATGCCATGGATCAACTAGTTTAACTCAGTAGTTTCCCATCTTTATAGCCAAATGTGCCAGAAGTCAAGTTCAAAGTATGAATCCTACTCAAGTGCATGCCTAATATTGTAAAGGTGCAACCCCAAGCACTAGCTTTGTGGGCTGATTTGTTTTCTCATCTATTACCTGGAGCACAACCACCCTTAACCTTCTTCTGCATGTATTATTAGGCTTCTCAATTCCTTGATGTACAGGGGAGGCACTGGTGACAAACAAGTTCAGGTTCTGACACCACCATTATTTCCTGTGCACAGGAGACCTAGAACAGATGAATGTGCACAGTACTGGGTTTCTTCCTTGAAAGACAGTACCAATGATGGGTAACATGAAGCTGCCTGCTATTGTTTCTTCTTCTGTAGAATCCTCTGTGACTTTGTACTCACACACAACTATTTCACCTTTGACAATAAAACCTACCTCCAGATCAACAGAACTGCAATGGGCACCCACATGGCTCCACAATATGCAAACATATTCATGGTTGACCTGGAACAATGCTTTCTTAACTGCTGCACCCAAAAGCTCTATTTGAGGTACATTGATGATATTTTTTCTGATCTGGACCCATGGAAAGGAATCCCTAGAAAAGTTCCACTAGGATTTCAATAACTTTCACCCAAACATCAACCTCACCTTAGAACAATCTATGCAAAGATGAATTTTCTGGACACCATCATGAAACTACAACATGGATATCTTAGCACCACTCTGTACCAGAAACCCACCGACCAGTATACCTGCCTGCACTCTTCCAGCTTCCATCCTGAACGCACAACAAAATCCATCCTTTTTTTGTATATATATTTTTATTGTGTTTTTTCTACTTTTCAATCCATTGCAACCAGAGTGATTTATTACAATATATACCATTCATTTAATCTTATCTTATACTCTCTAACATAGTATTGATCTAATCTATTCTACTTAAGTTGATGTAGATTTCATCCATGTGTAAAGAGGTTCCCATTTATTATTATCCAGTCTGTCATTTAATGTGTCTGTCAAAATATCCATTTCTGCTAGTTCCAAAAATTTTTCATTAAATTCCTTCTTTGTTGGGATCGCTGTCATCTTCCACTTACTGGCATATACAATTCTAGCTGCCGTTATCAGGTGTAAAGTCAAATATGTCTTGTTTTTTCCGAGTATAGGTGGTAATATATTCAGTAGGAAGCTTTCTGGTGTCAAGACAATTTTAACCCCTAAAATTTTCTCTATCATTTCATGAATCATTTTCCAAAATTCCTTGGCCCTATTGCACGTCCACCACATGTGATAGAAGCTCCCTACATTCTTTTCACATTTCCAGCACTTGTTAGAAACATTTTTATACATTTTTGTTAATTTCTCTGGTGTTACATACCATCTATAAAACATTTTGTAAATATTTTCTTTTAGATTTATAGATTTAGTCATTTTAATGTTTCGTTCCCAAATTTGTGACCAAGCACTTAATTCTATATTATGTCCTATGTTTTGAGCCCACTTTACCATGCAGTCCTTCACAATTTCATCTTCCATTTTTTGCTCCATTAAAGTATTATATAAACCTTTAATCAATTTTTCCTCTGAATCCAGTAACCCCTTATCCAAAGGTATTTTGTCTTTCTGAAACCCTATGGCTTTATCTTTTACATATCTTGATTTCAATAAGTTTATCGACCACCAGTCTAGGATAATACCTTGTTCTGCCAGTTCATCTTTGTTTTTTAGATTAAAATCTCTATCTAATATCTCGGCATATCTTCTGTTTATCCCTTGAGGTGTTCTTGCCGGATCAGAGAACGCTTCTAATGGAGCTACCCATAATGGTATCCTTCTGTAATGTTGTACCTTAACTGTCTTCCAGACCCATAATAAAGCTCTCCTAATCAGATGTAAATTAAATGCTTTGCATTGCCTATCATCTTGGTACCATAGATATGCGTGCCAGCCCAGTCTTAAATCATGCCCCTCAATTTTTAAGAGTCTCTGATTCTGTAGAGTAATCCATTCTCTCACCCAGGACAAAGCTGCTGCTCTATAATAATTCATCCAATTTGGCAAACCAAACCCTCCTCTTTGTTTATTGTCCTGAAGAGCCTTAAGTTTTATTCTTGGTTTTTTCCCGTCCCAGACAAACTTGGTCATTATCTTGTTCAGTTCTTTAAAAAAGTCTTGTTTTAATACTATTGGAATTGTTTGAAAAAGGAAAACTAGTTTTGGTAGTATATTCATTTTTATTGCCGCTATTCTGCCCATTAAGGATAATTGGAGTTTAGTCCATTTTTGCAAATCTACTTTGATTTCTTTCATTATTTCCATGTAATTGTCCTTCATTAATGTACTTGGTTTTTTTGTCATATTAATTCCTAAGTACTTCACCTTGCATGTTTCTTGACATCCGGAAAGTTTTTGTAATTCTTCTTTTTCTTCTTTTGTCATATTTTTCATCAAAATTTTTGTTTTTTGTTTATTTATTTTAAGACCTGACATATATCCATATTCCGTTATTATCTCTACTAATGTTTCTATTGATGTCGTAGGTTCTTCTAAGATTATTACTAGATCATCAGCATAAGCTTGAATTTTGAATTCTTCTCCTTTAACCTTTAGTCCTTTGATTCTCTTATCTTCTCTTATTTGTTGATTCAAGACTTCCAGCATAAGGATAAACAGTAGGGGGGACAGCGGGCATCCTTGCCTTGTACCTTTTTCAATTTGAATTGTTTCTGTCAGCTCTCCGTTTACTTTAATTCTTGCTTCTTGTTTGGAATAAATTGCTTTAATTTCTCCTATAAACTTTTCTCCAACTTCCATTAATTGCAACTGTGTCAGCAGGAAATTCCAGTTCATATTGTCAAAGGCCTTCTCTGCATCAAAGAATATTAGGGACATTTGTTTTTCAGGGTGAGCTTCATAGTATTCTAAAACATTCAATACTATCCTGATGTTGTTTTTCATTTGTCTTTTTGGTAAGAATCCTGATTGGTCCTGATGAATGATCTGCACCAAAACCTTTTTCAGTCTATTTGCTAATATTGATGCAAAAATTTTATAATCTACATTTAATAACGAAATTGGCCTATAGTTTTGGATTTCTGATTGATCAGTACCTTCTTTATGTATCACTGAGATTATAGCTTCTTTCCATGAAGTGGGTATTTCTTTTTCTGTTTCTATTTCTTCAATTAATTCTTTAAAAGGTAGACCTAGAACTTCTTCAAAGTTCTTGTAGTATTCAGCCGGTAATCCATCACTTCCTGGAGATTTATTATTCTTTTGTTTTCTAATAGCTTCCACCACTTCACACATCGTTATTGAAGAATTCAAGATCTCTTTATTTTCTTTAGATAATTTCTTTAACTGAAGCTTCTGCAGATATTCTCTTTGCTTTATTATTAATTTCCCTGGTTCTTTGTATAGTGCTTGATAAAAATCCTTGACAATTTTTTTTATTTCCTTCTGCTCCCATCTAGTCTCTCCTTCCTGGTCTTTAAGGTTTATAATTTGGTTTTTTGTTTGTTCTTTTCTCAGTCTATAGGCAAGCCATCTGCCTGGTTTGTTTGCTTTTTCAAAAAAAATTTGTTTCGCTTGTTTTATCTTCATTGCCATTTCTGACATCCACCATAGATTTATTTGATGTTGTACAGATTTCATATTATCTGCTAGTTTTCTGGTTAAGCTATTTTGTTTCGACTGTTGTTCTAACTGAGATAGTTTTTTCTCTAATTCTTTGTATTTTTGTATTTTTTCCTTTTTTTGTCTTGCTGCATGCTTTATAACTATCCCTCTTAACTTTGCTTTTCCTGCATCCCAGACTACTCTCATTGGTACATCTGGGGTTTTATTTTCCTTAAAGAACCAAGACATTTCTTGCACCACTTCTTTCTTAAAATCTTCATTTTGTAGAAGACTGGTATTCATTCTCCAAAGTGATATTTTATTTTGTATATTCAGTTGTAAAATAACTGGGCTGTGATCAGCGAAAGTTCTTGGTAATATGTCTATAGTCTTCATCATCTTTATCCAACTTATTGGCATCCAGCATGCATCTATTCTAGACCAGGTCTTATGTGAATTTGAGTAGAATGTGTAATCTTTCTCTTTTATATGTGTTGCTCTCCATGCATCAACCAAATGAAACTCTTCTGCTATAGACCGGAAGGCTTTCGGTAATATAGTCCTTGTTTCTTTTTTCCCTTTTCTTAACGTCTGACTGTTTATGTCCAGTTTTCTATCTAGAACTGCATTGAAGTCCCCTACACAGCATATATCTTTGTATTCTTTATCTGCCAGTTCTTTTTGTAATTCTTTGAAAAATGTATCTTGATTTTTATTTGGGGCATAAATATTCACTATCAATGTTTTTTCCTTCCCTCTTTGAATTTCTACCATCAGTATTCTTCCATCTTGTGATGCAAAAATTGGTTTAGGTTTCAAATCCTCTTTTATAAATGTTGCCACCCCTCTCTTTTTTTCTTTATTGTCTGATGCAGCGAATAGCCTCCCTAATTTTGGCATTTCCAAATATTTCAAGTCATTTTTTTTAATATGAGTTTCTTGTATACATGTGATGTCTAAATTCAGTTTCTTAAGCTGATGATATATTTTTTTTCGTTTTCCAGGTGCATTCAGTCCATTTACATTGATAGTGATTAGTCTCAGCTGGTTTTTAGACATTTCCTGTTTGCTTATTACCTCCGTGGTCCTCCCTCTTCCTTAGCGACCTGGTCTGGCTCTTTGCTACTATAGATTTTTTTGCCTCTTTGGACTCAACCTCCTCCTCCTCTTCTTCTTCTTCCTCTTCCTCTTCCTCAGATTCTTCTTCACTTTCCTGGGCTTTTTCTGAGTCTACGGATTTCCTGCCTTCTGTTGTATCTCTCCTTTGAACTTCTTCCTCTTTTCTTTTCTTCTCCCTTCTTCCTCCATATCTATCCAGGAAGGCCTCTGCTTTATGCGTAGTGTTTATATATTGTCGCTGACCTTGATAATAGAATTGCACACCTTCTGGGATGATCCATTTATAACTAATCTGCTTTTTCATCAAAAATTCTGTTAATTGTTTATAATCTGCCCTTTTATTTCTGACTCTCCAGGGAATATCCTTCAATATTTTGTAATCTTGACCTTTCCAAACCAGCTGTTTCTCTTTTAAGTTTGCCAAAACTTGATTTCTAAATGAGCTCCTTAAAAATTTTACGTGAATCTCTCTCGGTTTACGGTTATTCCTTGTAAAAACAGTTGAAGACCGCCATGCATTGTCAATATGCTGATTTATTTCTTCAGGGGGCAGTCCTACAATAGGAATGAGTAATTGTGTCGTAATTGCTCTTAGATCTTCTTCCCGTTCTTCTTCTATGTTTTGAAAACGTAGTATATATGATGCCTTTTCGATCTCCAGATAAGTCAGAGTTCTTTCCTGCTGTATTATTTTTAAGTTTTCTTCCCGTTCGTTGTGTTCCAATTCAGCCAGCCTATTTTCTTGAATATTAGCTTGCTTTGTTAGCTTCAAGATGGTTTTCCTGTTTTTCAGGATTTTCTGTTGATTCTCATTCACTTGGACACCCAAGTCCTCTACTTTTTTATCTAAAGCTTGTATATCTTGTCTAATTTGTTGTGCATGTCTGTCCAGTTCAGATGAAAAAAAGACTTGCATTCTCTGTTCCATCTGTCTTAATTCAGAATCGTTTGTCATCAGCTTTGTGGCCCCTGATTCAATTTCCATCCTATACAGCCAAGCCCTAAGATACAATCGCATTTGCTCCAACCAATAGGATAGAAAATCCAAACTCAAAGATCTACAATATGCATTCCCCAGACTACAATACCCACCCCATATGATTAAGGAACAAATCAACAAAGCAAGATGCATATCCAGAAGTAACTTATTGCAAGACAGACCGAGAGGACAAAATGACAGAACACCACTAGATATCACTTACAGTTCACAACTGAGACCACTCGCACGCATCCTAAGTGATCTCCAGCCCATCCTTGACAAGAACACCTCACTCTCCAAAGCCCTTGGTGGGAAACCCATACTTGCCTACAGACAAGCAAATACTAACAAACCACAAAACAGCAATGCAGACAGGGGGACTAAACCCTTCCATAGACCCAGATGCCAACTCTGCCCACAAATCTATTCTGGCAACACAAATCTAACAATGCCACACACAATATCAATGGCAGTTTCACTTGTTCCTCAGTTAATGTGATCTACACCATCTTTTGCCAACAATGCCCCTCTGAACTCTATGTAGGGAAAATCTCCACAGGTCAATGGTCACAAATCTGACATCAGAAACCACAATACACAGAAACTGTCTCCAACCATTTCAATCTACCAGGGCACTCCGTGGAAGATTTGAAATTCACTATTTTAGAACAGAATCATTAAAAATCAAGAATACATAGGGAAATAGCTGAGATAAAATTTATACACATGATGTACACCCATATAAATGGTTTCTTAAGTCATTACCAACTGTAATACTTCTGCTATCTACTGCCACTGATATTTTCTTCACAATTACCAAGTCCATCTCATCACAAGGCTCAAAGGGAAAACTGTCAATATTCCCTCAGTGGTCCCCAACCTTTTTGACACCAGGGACCAGTTTAGTTGAAGACCATTCTCCCAAGGACCAGGAGGGGGGGTGTACTTGTTATGCAGTAGGTTGTTGGAGGATAGCTTTGAATCGAGCTCATTACATGTATTGTGCTGGGACAGATGAGTGGCGATTGAAACCTGCAATTGAAGCTCCACCTCCTGATAGATCAGCAGCGGCTCAGAACCTAATAGGAGTGCAGGTTTCTCTTAGATTCTAATGCCACAGGCACAGGTGATCCAGCAGCAGCAGGAGAGGAGCGGAGAGTCAAGCTCTGCCTCCTGTCAGATCAGCAGCAGCATTAGAAGCTAATAGAAGCACGTTGACAGGAGGCGGAGCTACACTCGCTGCTCACCTCCTGCTCGCTGCTCATCTGTCCCGGCAGCCCAGTCCTTCCAAGGCCATGGACTGGGACCGGTTCACAGCCCAGGGGTTGGGGACCCCTGCCCTACATTAACACATGTGATTCCTCTGCCATCTTCTTTTACCTTTATATTTAATATTGTCTTTTTTTCTCGCTGATGAGTTTTAAGTGAATCTCCAGTTTTCAACACACACACATCCCTCCTCTCTCTTCTCTCTCGCGCCTCCTCTTTGCCCGGGCCTGGTGTCTGTTTTTTGTCTCCTGAGGAATTTTTACTACAGAGCCCTAAAACAACATAAGCCATAAATTACTGCATGTAACTCTAACACACATCCAAGAGCCAATGGATTTTTAGTATGAAACTGATATTTCATTCAGTATTTCATTCTGTTTCCATACGTATTTCTGACGAAGTGGACATGTCCACAAAAGCTCACATTAAAATATAATAGTCTTTAAGGTGCCATGTTTTTGTCTTTCTTGTTTTGTTTTCTTTCTTTGGATTTTGCCTCATATGCTTGCACAAACTAACATGGATACCTCTTCCAAAAGTGAATCCAAATACTTATTGAGTTAGTATTGTCCCTTTGAAGAAAACCAGCCCTCCAAAGTTCACTTCCCTCTCCTCCTTTCACTGAACACAAGACTTCCTGCAGAGTTTATCTAAGAGCTCTGAGAGCATCTGGCCTTGATTTTACAAAAATGTCAATAAATCAATCAGCTTATCAACACATGGAGCCTGAATTCATAATAAGCAATCCAACTATGGATAAAGAAGCAACCTCTTAGCACTTGTAGAAGAAGCATTTATCAATCAGTAATGAAAATACTACTACTACTACTACTACTACTACTACTACTAATAATAATAATAATAATAATAATAATAATAATAATAATAATAATAATAATAATAATAATAATAATAATAATAATAATAATAATAATAATAATAAAATGATGAAGTCAGGATCTTGTGGGATTTCCAGATCCAAACGGACAGACACCTTGAACATAACACACCAGACATAGTAGTAATAGAACAAAGAAATGTCTGGATCATTGATATTACAATTCCAGGGGATGCCAGAGATGAAAAGAAAGAATTGGAAAAACTAATAAAGTACAGAGATCTGGCAATCGAAACATCTCGCTTGTGGATGAAATACACTTCAGTGATCCTCGTAGTCATTGGGGCATTGGAACAATATTTCACACAGTACTATAAGCAGTTGCAGATTTCAGAAATAACACCAACAGAGCTACAAAAAACGGCAATATTAGGAACAGCATACATACTGTGCCAATATTTAACAGATACTTAGGCTTTTGGTTAAACCTTATATCTGTTATATAATACCAGTCAATGTTTTTTTATAATTTTGATTGACTTTGCCTGGTATTTTTGAACATTTTGGAATAATAATAAAAATAATAATAATGGACCATCAAGTCAATTCTAACTTATGGAGACCCTTTCCAGGGTTTTCCAAGTAGTTAAGAGGTAAATAGGTAGATAATACTCAGAAGTAGTTTACCATTCCCTTCTTCTAGGGGCCCCCTAGAACTGTGCAGCTTGTCCAAGGCTGCACAGGTTGGCTTTACTTGCAGGAGCCAACCTGTGGCTCCACAGCCAGACACCTGAACCACTGAGCTATCAATATCCAGCTCAAATATCCACCCACCCCACATTCAAACAAAGATTTCTCATCCTATGAATTATTGTGAAGTTAGTGGAGGTAGCAGTAGTGTCTGGAAGTGATACGGCACACACTGTAGTTCATGACCATCTGGATGGATGTCCCGGAGACATAGTTACTGATAAAGGCTCTATTTTCACTTGTTGAAGACCAAGCATACCAAGGCAATGCAGAAGAGTCAGTATAATACAGCATCTTTAATATTAAATAGTACCTGCAGAACAGTTGTTCCATGGCCCTATGTTTCCTTCTAATCCAAGAAGTGGACTGCACTTCAAATACTGTTTGCATGAAGTTCTCTCAAAGTTAATATTGATCCCATTTTAATCAAACGAATATGACATGGAAGAGTTCTCAGTTAATGAGTTGTTTCACTACTGTGACAAAGTGTTTGATAAACTCAGCATCCCATTATTAATCAAGATGATCTATGAGACCACATCCATTTGGACGGAAACTGTGTTAACATCCTTAAACACGATGATGATCTCAGTGCAAAGTGAAGTGTAAGGTCAGTAAACACATTCAATCTGTTTTTCTATGTTGAAGAAAGATTAACAAAAAAGAAAAAGAGAAGCTTGATCTCATTTTGTGCAATGACAAGGGACAAAGTGGCAAGAGGCTGAGTCACTGAGCATTTTGCAAAGATCATTTGGTTCAAATTACCAAAGCCAACCCCCAAAGAATGAAAGGAATTTCCTTGGATCCTAGCAAAGCAATGCCATTCTAATTCATCAATCAAAAAATTCATCATATTTAGAAGATCTGTCTGCTTTTTATTTAAAACAAAACTTAAAAAAAAAACTTGAATTGTTTTGAGTGCTGCTCCAGGGACACAGAAATAATCTGCATAAATAAGTTTGGGCTTTTCTGTTTTAGGTGAGAATATAAAATTCAGTAGCTTCTTTCTGTCAGTGCAACCAAAGAACCCCTCTATGGAGTAAAATGGTTGCAAGTAAAACTGGGCATTATATCTTATTTGTCTTTGTTTTGCTCAGTCTGAGGAAGAGAAGACCTTTTGTAGGCTTGGCTGTCAGAACCTTTGAGCTAGGAAGTCCAGATTGCATTTCAACAAGAAAAACAAAACAAAATCAAAGAGAGAGAGAGAGAGAGGATGTTGTGGCACCTGAAACACTAACTGCTAGTGTATATTTTAATGAACGCTTTCCTGGAACATACCCACTTTGTCAGACATGAGAGTCAGAAAACGGGGGCTACATGGTAAAACATTCATGCAAGGCTTTAAGGAAAAACTAGAGAATGACAGACTCTAGCTTTGGCCCTTGTTCTGAAAAATGGGTCTAGTTAGATAGGAAGGAAAATAAGAATAGATAACAACTTAATTATCACACTTGGTAATGTTTTAAGAAACCTTGGATAGTAGCACAAACTAACATAGCTACAACTTCGAAAGCATTTACTAATATTTTCCTCCTGTGCTAAAACTATTACCCAAGGTTTAGTGTCTGATGAATTGGACATGTTCCACAAAAGCTTACATTAAAATATAGCAATTAGTCTTTAAAGTGCCACATCCTCTTTTTTTGCTTTTGTTTTGTTTTGTGTTTCTTGTTAAAAATCAGCAAATGTTGGTCCTTCTACAGATGATGTATCCTCTAGGATTTGATTCTCTTCACTTTACACAACCAGCAGTTCTGTAACAGAATTGCATGGAAGTCACAGAACAATGTGCTGGAGTAAAGAGTAAGCACTGGGATGGAGGAAGTGAGCAAATAAATAAACAAATGAAAACCAGGATTTTTTGGACTTAATGTAAACAGTAAATATTTAATGATTATTTCATCAATTATTTCTATTTGTAACATCTTGAACACAATTCACAAATCAAAACAAGAAAGGTTGTGTGTTCTAAAACCAATTCTTTACATCCGTGAAATTTATCTGAGTTATAAATGCTTTGATGTGTTTCTTTCATGCTCTTAAATCATTCTCCCATTTGCATTGATCTCCATTTTTAAAATCCAGAATAATTTAAAATGCAGCTCATACTGAGGTGCTCTACTTTTGGATACAATGAACATGTAACGGGAGAGGGGCGCCGTATGATAGATAGCTACCCTCACTCTTGCCGTTATTGTTGTCATTATGCCCTAAAGCACAGACCGGAATTAGGATGCAGAATCCTTTTCATTCACTTTTTTCACAATTTTGCCCCGTCAACAGAAAATATCAATATATATAACATATACAATAAGTTATATTGCAGTCCAGGATTTGAGATCGTGGACTGCATGAGGACAAAGGCTATCCTTCAACAGTGACACTACATACATCACAGTGACTTTGATAAGGTTTAAATAGCCAAACCGTCAACAATACTGCAGCTGAACACAGTCTAGTACAAAATGCACTACATCAATGAAAGGGATTGAGTATGCTTAAATCTGTATTGGATTGTGGCCAGTGCATTTTTCCATTGTTTCTGAATGTGCCAAACCATAATATAATCCATCATGATCCACTGAAGAAAATAAATATTCCATGTGGTGTTTTGTTTTGTTTTTTTAAAGCTAATAGTTGGGACTGCATTATGGCCAAAGTTTAGCCATGTAGATTTTGTAATATTTCAGTAGGAGAAGGCAGGTAAGTCCAGAAGTCATTCCAGATGAGGTCTGGCAAAAGCAGAAAATAGACTGATATTATTCTTTGCCTTGATCTTAGATCTTAACATATTACTTCAAACCCCAGTAAGGGGCAACTTATCACTTGTCATGAGGCCTTCTTCATGCAAGCACAGGCCATGGTCCAAAAAGCCAAATCCTTCCCAATGACACCATCTCTACACAAACAATTGTTCATTTCTAGTATTCTGGCCTCTGTTCCTCCTAAGCCATGGCCAAACTATGTCTTCATTGTAAACTGCCCAGACTGGCCCTTGGCCGGATGGGCAGTATAAAAATGAAACAAACCAATAAATAAAGGATCCTCAACAGGAATAACTGGTTTAAAAAACATCTGTACTCCCAAGTTCTTTCACCTTCCTACCCATAACTCCATAGTCTTTTGCAATACATTGGAAGCTATGTGTGGCAGCATTTTTCTTCTCCTGTGGAATAGAGGGAAAAGATGATGGACAGTGGGTTTGATGAATCTTGGCAAGTCTTCTGCCATATTCTAAGTCTTTGCACCAGGGACGCAGCACACTTCATGAGACATCATGTCAGGTCAGCAGGCTGCCTCTGTCCCTCTCAGGAGAGTCTCATTTGCAACCACCACATTTTTCTCACCCTATGAGAAGAGACAGGAGTTAGAGATGGGCACAAATCACTTTGTGCCAGGTTGGCACAAATTGTCGGCACAGCACCACAGATACCACGTATTTCCTTTCCCCACATCCCTGGCCGACTCCCCCCACTCACCAGCCGGCATAGGCTGCTTGTCTCCTCCTTTTCGCACAACCATCCAGTTGCAGCAGGAGTGCGTGCTTCCCTCTTCTAGCAGCTAGCCACTCAGACGAGGAGGCAAGGCAGGGATTCCTGCAGGGCTGCCTTTGACTGTCCAGATGCCAGAGGAGATGGAGAAGTGAAGAACACACTGTTGCTGCAACTGGCCAGTCGCATGAAAAGGAGGAGACGAGCAGCACACACTGGCTGGTGAGTGGGGCAGCTGGCTGGGCATGTGGGGGAAGGGAACACGCGATGACCCAGCACAAAGCAATTCATGCCCATCTCTAACAGGAATCCCTCCATCTATAGCATCCTCCACAGCTGTGTTACTTTGATTTACTGTCCCAGCAGCTCAGAATTCCTATTCATGGGGAGGACCTGAGGCTGTTGCACTCATTCCAGTGTTCAGAATCACTGTCCAGAATAAGAGATTGTTCTTGATGCTGTAGCCCCAAGGATCCAGCATGGTTCCTGATAGTCCTCCTTGTCTGTGTCACATTCCTCCCATTCTTTGTCTTCTGCACTTGTTATTCTTCTTCCTCCCTAGAGGCATCCCCTTCTGTTGCGCTGCAGGAGAATTCGTTCAGACCTAAAGGCAGGTCTCAAGGTTTCATTATCTTTTCACAGGGTAACCAGCTTGCACTTGCTGCAGGTGTAGGATTCTACATTATCTGGCAGGAAAACAACCATGTCGCAGGTGCTGCAAGTCACTACAAAAGCTTCTTTGACATCCACTTCTCTTGTCCTATGCAGGTGCTACAAAACCTTCTGCCCTTCCTCTCAAACTCCTCTCCTGATTGTCCTGACAAGATACCCATGTTTACTCAGCCCACCCATGAGCTCACAGGGACTCTGACCTGTGTAACGATAGACCTGGCAGTTGCTAACTCCTCCTCCAACCAAGTCAAGTGATCCACTTTCTCTCAGTTCTTCTCGCTGTAATCTCTCTCCTTAGCAGCCTGTGCTGGGAGCAGAGCATGTCATTGCAATCAAACAAACAGCCACAAACACATGTCCAAACAGCTCAAACGATCACCCTCATGCCAACAGACACCCTAACCCTCTCTTGTTGTGTCTACCAATTCCATGCAAAATACTCTTGTTTGCCCACCCTCTTCACAAGCCTTCAGGGACTCTGAGTATAGCTGTAGACCTGCAGCTGCAAGCTCCTCACCCAACCAAGCTTTGACATATTATTGGCAATGACAGACAACAGCATTTCAGGCAGACATCTTTCCCTACCTGTCTGGAAATACCAAGGCTAGAACTCAAACTACGTGCTCAACATTTTTTCATTTATATCTCCTGTCTACAGAATATATACTCCATGTGTAGCTCTTGCAAAAAGAAACTAATCATCTATGCTGCACAAGCTTTTAAAGTTGTGTCTCACCTCCAGGATTTTCAGTATCCTACTTAACTTCAAATAATTGGGGGTGGGGGGAGGGAGAGAGGGGTTACGTGAGTATCATGGAGATCACTCTGTTTGTTTGCTGACACATGTCACATTGTCATCCCAGTTTAAAAGTGACTGGTGCCAAGAAATCAATATTCCAGAATTAGATTCTGAAGTGGGTGCATTTTTACAGTTCAGATCATCTACAAGGTTGAGGGTTCCTCTTCTCTAGAGTGAAATTAGTATGAGGGAGACCTAGCACTGATTCTTTGTCTAGAAGAAGCCCACAAGAACCTAGCTTAGGTAGCTTTTTTAAAATGGCCTTTAGAGGCACTTGATTAGTATCTTCCACTATCTTTTGAAATGTCCAGAATACGCAGGGTGACTATTCAAAGGACATTGTTTTGACTCACTAAGGCTGTTCCTTTTTTGTTGTTGCTCTTAAAATGGAGCAGTAAACTACGTCTATTCTGTTACCATCTGGAATCAATGAGATTATTTCCACTGAGTCTGAACTTTTAAACATGATTTTTTTAACAAAACAAAAATCTGAATTACAGTATGCATAAAAATTTTAGTGAGCAACAGGGATTTTTTTTCTACTGTTCAAAAAGCTAAAGCTGTGATTGCAATTTTGAAGATGAAAGGTTTTCACTCCCATTCGACAAATACAGCAAACCCACTGAAATTAATGGGCACAAACTGTATGCAGACTGGCAAGGAATTTCCTATAATAAACCGGTCTTCTGATATAAAACAGGGTCCTAGAGATCCGTATTAAATTCTACAACAGAACTCGAAAATGTGAAAAATAATATCAAATCTTTTTGTTTTAGGGGCATTTGACTATGGCCTATTCACTCCAATCAGAGTTTCATGCACTTACAAGAGAAATACTTCTCCTTCCGTTAATTGCTTTAAGATTCAAGTCTGCCATACAAATTGATTAGAAATGTCTTGCACCTGGAAAAATAAAATTATGAATTCCTGATAAAATCATGCATTTCTGCTTTCTAGTTTTAAAAATCTACAATAGCTCTAAAGAAACTAGTTCTTTAAAATATATCTTGGTCTTCATGAAATATGTATCTTATTCAGAAAGCTTCTTCCTATGTAAGCTCTACCTGTGAAGAGGGATGGGAATGTGTGCTCTGGCTCTCCTTTGCTGCCTCCCTAATCTTGTTGCCCTCTACATGTAGAATGTGGAAGTCTGCAGAGGAGAGCTTTTTTTTATCAATGCATGTTTTCCCTTTTTACTTTCAGGGGACTATTTCATGCTGTAAAAAGAGCATAATCCTAAATGGTCAAATGTCTCAAGGGTTGATGGTCATCTGAAACGGCTAGGAATGGTGAACATTATCTAGGAGTCTCCTCACTCTTGCCTAATTTTACTTTTGCATTGTGGCTGGGAGAGCTGAATGGAGGAGACTTTGTTCTGGCATTCCTGGCTCCTCCCTCAACCTTTTCCCCTTTTTAGACCTTCTGCCCTTGGATCTTGTCCCACAGAGGAGTTCCATCAACGGAGTTCCATCAACATTTGCCTCATCTTAACCTTGGCAGCTGCCACATCTCTGAATTAGGATTTTTCTGTACATCTGTTTGTACAAAAAGCAACCAAGAGCCTTGTGCTACCTTATAGACTAAGAAATGTGTTATTGCAGAAGCTTCACCAATGTGTTTTATCAGATAAGTTTTCACAATCCTGTGGATTTTGTTCACAAACAGATCAGAAGCCAATGGTAGTCCTTAAATGCATTCAAGACATGTTCCCAATGCCTAATCTGAGTTAGTAGTCTAGTGCAAGTTAGTAGCCTAGCAGCTATATTTTGAACTAACTGCACTTTCCAGTCAGTCTTGAAAGGCAACCGTTTGGATCTGAACCCTTGGGCTCACCTAGGGCCTTGTTGCTGGCAATGTGGTGGCCCCTGGTCTGATGGCAACCCCCTCTCATGTCATGGCAGCTCCACGTGGTAGCCAGGGAGGGTGCTGGGGCATGCCAGAAGGCTGACACAGCTTGGGTGGAGGAAGTAGGGTGTGGGTGGGTGTTTATGCTTTGTAGTTATGGTTTGAGGAGCATAAGAGTTATACTACATGGAGGTCCATCACTCCTAACCCCAGCATTGTTGAAGGGAGAACTGTTGCTATACTACATAGTTATAGCAGTTTTATCCTACTTTAAGGGCTATGGCACTATCCTAGGTGCTGAGATATTTTGAGTCTCCACAATGGCTTAGGGAAGTACACTGGAATTCTCTAACAGAGAATTCACTAAACTACAAACTCTAGGATTCCATAGGATAGAACCATGACTCTTAATGTGGTAGCAAATGGTTATAACTGTGGTGGTTTAGACACACTGACTTTTGAAAGGCAACTTCATCTTTTTTAAGTGTTATATGATCAGTAGGTAAAGTGACAAAATATGACCATACTAACAGAAATTCACTTTTTCAAAACAGTTCACCATTTTCCAAAAGATGACCCTCAGAAAAAGTTGCAAATGGAGAGCAGTAAATGTTAACGCAGGAAAAGGCTGGGCCATTATATTGCTAATGTGATATTTCAAAGGCCTCCTTTAAAAACAAAAATTTTATAGCTTAGATTAGAGTTGTAACTACAAAGAAGAAACAGTCTGGGTTCATCAGTAAACAGTCTTAGTAAAAGTGTTGAAGATCATATACAGCTATGATCTCACACAAAATTATTGTCCACTGGAAGAATGTGCAACTGTTCCAAGATGTTTCATTTAGGTTCAGTGTACAAATCTCCCTACACACACACACACACACACACACACACACACACACACACACACACACACACACAAAAGCAACAGCCACTCAAGCCCAGTTTATACAATATCGCTTTTAAACACTGGGAGAAAACACCTCCAAGCGTTAAAGTAAGATACTATTTGTAGAGGTAACAAAGTTAAAATGATATTACACACACAAGAAGGAAGGAAGGAAGATACTACAGTATTAGCTGTAAATCACTCTCACCACAACTATATCAGAATGGGTTGTTGCAATATTGGGCATTGAATGAGATCCAGTTCGGACAAATGGGGCGAGTAAGCCCATATCTCTGTCTTGGCTATTATCAGATGTAGCTCTAGTCTTAAGGAGTCTTGGAATCAGGGCAATCAGGAGGCTTCTGCCGAGCTTGGAGGAAGGCTGCAGTTGCCTTCACCATAAATGGTAAGGGGAGTGTCCTGTGTTTGACTACCTAGGTGGCACCCATGGTCCTTTCATTCCCTTGGTTCTTTCCCATCTCCTTGGCTTGTGTAGTGTATCAACTGGATCCACTGTCATATACTGTGCCAAATTTATTCACTTTTAATCAATACAGCTGTAGCCATTCGCTGTGCATTCAACTGCTGCGGAGTATGCTTTTCCTTGCAAAAACCTGGCCATAACTAATCTGCTGCCTGATCCTACAAGTGACACATTCTGGTTCTCAGCAGCTAGGCCTTATTGAGGAGTGGGGACATTTAAAATTCCTGTTGGTTTTGAGAAATATGAGAAATATACATGAAACTCAGCCTCAGCCCCAGCCCTAACCCTAACCCTGACCTTAATGACAATCCTAACCCTCAATAAAGTAAAATTTCAACAGGTCAGAAAATGCCCCCATGTTTAATGCCATCTTTAAAAACAAGACAAAACCAAACCAAACCCTAATGCATGATTGCTACCTTGGGAGTATCATGCAACACACAAATTGTAAAGCTACAGGGAATAGAGAAGAGTATTTACCACATCTCCCCTTCACGGATTGCTGCCTTGTTGTGGCGAAGGGGCTTGAGTAATTCAGAGAAGCTATGGGCTATGCCGTGCAGGGACACCCAAGACAGACAGGTCATAGTGGAGAGTTCTGACTAAATGCGATCCACCTGGAGCAGGAACTGGCAAGCCACTCCAGTATCTTTGCCAAGAAAACTCCATGGACAGAAACAAAAGGCTAAAAGATATGACACTGGAAGATGAGCCCCTCAGGTCAGAAGGCGTCCAACATGCTACTGAGGAAGAGCAGAGGACAAGTAGCTCCAGAGCTAATGAAGTGGTTGGGCCAAAGCCGAAAGGACGCTCAGCTGCGGACGTGCCTGGAAGTGAAAGGAAAGTCCGATGCTGCAAAGGCAAATACTGCATAGGAACCTGGAATGTAAGATCTATGAACCTTGGTAAGCTGGATGTGGTCAAACAGGAGATGGCAAGAATAAACATTGACATCCTGGGCGTCAGTGAACTAAACTGGACGGGAATGGGCGAATTCAATTCAGACGATTATCATATCTACTATTGTGGGCAAGAATCCCGTAGAAGAAATGGAGTAGCCCTTATAGTCAACAAAAGAGTGGGAAAAGCTGTACTGGGATACAATCTCAAAAATGATAGAATGATTTCAATACGAATCCAAGGCAGACCTTTCAACATCACAGTAATCCAAGTTTATGCACCAACCACCGATGCTGAAGAGGCTGAAATTGACCAATTCTATGAAGACTTACAACACCTTCTAGAACTGACACCAAAGAAAGATGTTCTTCTCATTATAGGGGACTGGAATGCTAAAGTAGGGAGTCAAGAGATAAAAGGAACAACAGGGAAGTTTGGCCTTGGAGTCCAAAACGAAGCAGGGCAAAGACTAATAGAGTTTTGTCAAGAGAACAAGCTGGTCATCACAAACACTCTTTTCCAACAACACAAGAGGTGACTCTACACATGCACATCACCAGATGGGCAATACCGAAATCAGATTGATTATATTCTCTGCAGCCAAAGATGGAGAAGCTCTATACAGTCAGCAAAAACAAGACCTGGAGCTGATGGTGGCTCTGACCATCAGCTTCTTATAGCAAAACTCAAGCTTAAACTGAAGAAAGTAGGAAAAACCACTGGGCTAGTCAGGTATAATCTAAACCAAATCCGTTATGAATACACAGTGGAAGTGAAGAACAGATTTAAGGAACTAGATTTGGTGGACAGAGTGCGTGAAGAACTATGGGTGGAGGCTCGTAACATTGTACAGGAGGCAGCAACAAAAACCATCCCAAAGAAAAGGAAATGCAAGAAAGCAAAGTGGCTGTCCAACGAGGCCTTACAAATAGCAGAGAAGAGAAGGGAAACAAAATGCAAGGGAGATAGGGAAAGTTACAGAAAATTGAATGCTGACTTCCAAAGAATAGCAAGGAGAGACAAGAGGGCCTTCTTAAATGAACAGTGCAAAGAAATAGAGGAAAACAATAGAAAGGGAAAAACCAGAGATCTGTTCAAGAAAATTGGAGATGTTAAAGGAACATTTCGTGCAAAGATGGACATGATAAAGGACAAAAATGGTAGGGATCTAACAGAAGCAGAAGACATCAAGAAGAGGTGGCAAGAATACACAGAGGAATGATACCAAAAAGATCTGGATGTCCCGGACAACTCAGATAGTGTGGTTGCTGACCTTGAGCCAGACATCCTGGAGAGTGAAGTCAAGTGGGCCTTAGAAAGCATGGCTAACAACAAGGCCAGTTGTTTGGGAGGAAAGCGATGACAAACCTAGACAGCATCTTAAAAAGCAGAGACATCACCTTGCCGACAAAGGTCCGCATAGTCAAAGCTATGGTTTTTCCAGTAGCGATGTATGGAAGTGAGAGCTGGACCATAAATAAGGCTGACTGCTGAAGAATTGATGCTTTTGAATTGTGGTGCTGGAGGAGACTCTTGAGAGTCCCCTGGACTGCAAAGAGAACAAACCTATCAATTCTGAAGGAAATCAACCCTGAGTGCTCACTGGAAGGACAGATCCTGAAGCTGAGGCTCCAATACTTCGGCTATCTCATGAGAAGAGAAGACTCCCTGGAAAAGACCCTGATGTTGGGAAAGTGTGAGGGCAAGAGGAGAAGGGGACGACGGAGGACGAGATGGTTGGACAGTGTCATCGAAGCTACCAACATGAATTTGACCCAACTCCGGGAGGCAGTGGAAGACAGGAGGGCCTGGCGTGCTCTGGTCCATGGGGTCACGAAGAGTCGGACGCGACTTAACAACTAAACAACAACAACAATTTACCACTTCTATCAAATCCTAAGCTTCTACGTCTTCACTTCACAGGTATTTACTAATATTCACATTAAAAGATACAAGATATATTGAAATCTTGAGAGGTTTGTTTTTTTACATGCCCCCTTTCTTCCCACAAGGGATCCAGAAAGCATAATCTTTATGCCTCCTGTATCCCAGTAGTCATGACCTGTTGACTACTTTTATTCCTAATATGGAAATTGTGAACTGATGAACACTGACATTTAAAAGGGTAAAGAATCTATAACATTTAATGTACTTGCAAAACCAGTTTACCCACACTCATTTCCAACTTCCCTGCCTATGCTACTGAAGTAGAATCGCAATGAATCTCCCTCAGCTGTGACCTTATCTTTTTGCTCTTAAATTACACTGTTGACAAAATTTTAGATAGAGCTTAGAAATGTACACTATTACACACACACAGCTATTATCAGATGTAGCTCTTGTCTCCGTGGGTCAAGAAAAATAAACAAAGCCTGAGGTAAATAACTAATGCTTAATAAATTAGCCATAGTGAAGACCCTATAAACAATGAAACATACTCTCTTTAAGGCATGAGGGGAATTCTGGCAAAGGTCTTCATACATTTCTCTCTTGAGCGCTTTTGGAGAGTCTTAATATATTTCCTCTTTTAGTAAAATCACATCATAGTTGATCTTAATAAATTACCCATAGTGAAGGCCCTATACAGTAAGCAACAAAGCATATTCTTTTTAAGGCATAGGAAGAGTTCTGGCAAAGCTCTTCATAAATTTCTCTCTCAGGCATTTTGGATATCCTTAATATGTTTCCTCTTTTAGTCAAATCACATCATAACTGATCTTATCTGCACTTGTACTAAAACAGAGCAGGAAGACAACTGTTTATTCTCAGTGACAGGAATGTAAAGTAAGAGCATCTGGACTGATTCGAATTCTCCAGTGAGACCAGTACTGTGACACTTGTTTCGTACTCATAATTCACTTTTTTACGTCCACAGCATACACATCTGACACAATCAGTGTCAGACGGTGGTACATGTGCCACTGCTGGGACCAAAAAAGCGCTAGGAAGGGCTAGGCGGGATACAGTGAGTAGTAAATACTGAGGATTGCTTTTCCCTCAATCACTATGTCAGCTGGGAAGCATTTTGTACCATCTCCTTCCAGTCCTACCTGACACAGATTATGCATCAATGATCTTTTGGCATGCTAGTATTAGCTTTGAACTTCAAGTGTTTCTCTTAAGCCCCTGTTCTCCTACCCACCAACTTATGCATATTCTTGTCAGAAAAAGGAGGCTTTTTGCTACACTCATGATGGAACTCATGACAGAGCCTTTGATGAGATCCTAAAGGCTGGGAACCATACGAGTATGTTACCAACTCAAAAACAGTGCACAAACCTATATCCATGGATTTAGTTCAAAGCGATAAAACCAACATACAAAGCCTACCTTGTTGTTGTTGTTTAGTTGTTAAGTCGTGTCCGACTCTTCGTGACCCCATGGACCAGAGCACGCCAGGCCCTCCTGTCTTCCACTGCCTCCCGGAGTTGGGTCAAATTCATGTTGGTAGCTTCGAAGACACTGTCAAACCATCTCGTCCTCTGTCGTCCCCTTCTCCTCTTGCCTTCACACTTTCCCAACATCAGGGTCTTTTCCAGGGAGTCTTCTCTTCTCATGAGATGGCCAAAGTATTGGAGCCTCAGCTTCAGGATCTGTCCTTCCAGTGAGCACTCAGGGTTGATTTCCTTCAGAATGGATAGGTTTGTTCTCTTTGCAGTCCAGGGGACTCTCAAGAGTCTCCTCCAGCACCACAATTCAAAAGCATCAATTCTTCGGCAGTCAGCTTTCTTTATGGTCCAGCTCTCACTTCCATACATCGCTCCTGGAAAAACCATAGCTTTGACTATAAGGACCTTTGTCGGCAAGGTGATGTCTCTGCTTTTTAAGATGCTGTCTAGGTTTGTCATCACTTTCCTCCCAAGAAGCAGGCGTCTTTTAATTTCATGGCTGCTGTCACCATCTGCAATGATCATGGAGCCCAAGAAAGTAAAATCTGTCACTGCCTCCATATCTTCCCCTTCTATTTGCCAGGAGGTGATGGGACCAGTGGCCATGATCTTAGTTTCTTTGATGTTGAGCTTCAGACCATTTTTTGCGCTCTCCTCTTTCACCCTCATTAAGAGGTTCTTTAATTCCTCCTCACTTTCTGCCATCAGAGTGGTATCATCTGCATATCTGAGGTTGTTGATATTTCTTCTGGCAATCATAATTGCAGCTTGGGATTCCTCCAGTCCAGCCTTTCGCATGATGTATTCTGCATATAAGTTATATAAGCAGGGAGACAATATACAGCCTTGTCGTGCTCCTTTCCCAATTTTGAACCAATCAGTTGTTCCATATCCAGTTCTAACTGTTGCTTCCTGTCCCACGTATAGATTTCTCAGGAGATAGATAAGGTGGTCAGGCACTCCCATTTCTTTAAGAACTTGCCATAGTTTGCTGTGGTCCACACAGTCAAAGGCTTTCGCGTAGTCAATGAAGCAGAAGTAGATGTTTTTCTGGAACTCTCTGGCTTTCTCCATAATCCAGTGCATGTTAGCAATTTCGTCTCTAGTTCCTCTGCCCCTTTGAAATTCAGCTTGTACTTCTGGGGGCTCTCGGTCCACATACTGCTGAAGCCTATCTTGTAGGATTCTGAGCATAACCTTGCTAGTGTGTGAAATGAGTGCAATTGTACGGTAGTTGGAGCATTCTTTGGTGCTGCCCTTCTTTGGGATTGGGATGTAGACTGATCTTTTCCAATCCTCTGGCCACTGCTGAGTTTTCCAAACTTGCTGGTGTATTGAGTGTAGCACCTGAACAGCGTCATCTTTTCAGATTTTAAATGATTGTTTAGGCATCCTTCAGTCTCGAGATACTATGGTAACGTGCTCTGTATGGAGGACTTGGAACAGCATCTAGTGTGGCTGAGAAGGCCAATTCGAGAGTGACAATCCCTTCCACACTGAAGACAAATACAATCTGTCCACTGTCCAGCTCCCTGATTTTGCTGCTTTCGGGACTGCCTCTTTGCCTCGGCCTCCTGGACAAGGGTCTCTTCAAATTGGGAGAGGCCGTGATGCAACGCCTGCCTCCAGGCTGAACGCTCAGATGTCAAGGTTTCCCATCTGTTGAGGTCCATTCCTAAGGCCTTCAGATCCCGCTTGCAGATATCCTTGTATCACAGCTGTGGTCTCCCTCTGCGGCGATTTCCCTGCACTAATTCTCCATACAGGAGATCTTTTGGAATCCGACCATCAGCCATTCTCACAACATGCCCAAGCCAACGTAGATGTCGCTGTTTCAGTAATGTATGCATGCTAAAAATTCCAGCTCGTTCTAGGACTACTCTATTAGGAATTTTGTCCTGCCAGGTGATACCAAAAATGTGTCGGAGACAATGCATATGGAAGGTGTTCAGCTTCCTCTCCTGCCGTGCACAAAGGGTCCAGGACTCACTGCAGTACAGGAGTGTGCTCAGGACACAGGCTCTATAGACCTGGATCTTGGTATATGCCGTCAGCTTCTTATTGAGCCATACTCTCTTTGTGAGTCTAGAGAACATGGTAGCTGCTTTGCCTATGCGTTTATTCAGCTCGACATCTAGGGAGAGAGTGTCAGAGATCGTTGAGCCAAGGTACACAAGTCAAGAAAAACCTCCAATTCTTGCGTGGAGATGGTAATAGAGGGAGGTGAGTCCACGCCCTGGCCCATGACTTGTGTTTTCTTCAGGCTGATTGTTAGTCCAAAGTCTTGGCAGGCCTTGCTAAAATGATTCATGAGTTATTGGAGGTCTTCAGCAGAGTGGGCAACAATGGCTGCATCATCGGCGAAGAGGAAGTCCTGCATGCATTTCAGTTGGACTTTGGTCTTCGCTCTCAATCTAGAGAGATTAAAGAGCTTTCCATCTGATCTAGTCCGGAGATAGACACCTTCTGTTGCAGTTCCAAAGGCGTGCTTCAGCATGACAGCAAAAAAGATCCCAAACAGGGTCGGCACGAGGACACAGCCCTGTTTCACTCCACTTCGGATGTCAAAGGGATCTGATGTTGAGCCATCAAAAACTACAGTGCCCTTCATTTCCTCATGAAAGGACCTGATGATCTTAAGGAGTCGAGGTGGACATCCAATCTTGGGAAGTATTTTAAAAAGGCCGTCCCTGCTAACCAAATCAAAGGCCTTTGTAAGATCTATGAAGGGCACAAAGAGTGGCTGTCGTTGTTCCCTAGATTTCTCCTGCAACTGTCTGAGGGAGAATACCATGTCAGTGGTGGATCTATTAGCTCGAAATCCACACTGTGATTCTGGATAGACTCTGTCTGCAAGCACCTGGAGTCTCTTCAGCACAACACGGGCAAGCAGCTTCCCTACAATGCTGAGAAGAGAGATGCCACGGTAGTTATTGCAGTCGCCCCTGTCTCCTTTGTTCTTATACAATGTGACAATGTTTGCATCCTTCATGTCCTGTGGTACTCCACCTTCCCTCCAGCAAAGACAAAAGATTTCATACAGCTCGGTGGTGATGACCTCTTTACAGCACTTCAGCAGGGATGTTATCCTTCACAGGTGCCTTGCCGGAGGCGAGGAAATCCAAGGCCGCTTTTATTTCTGCTAAAGTTGGTTCGCTGTACAACTCTTCCAAGACAGGCAGGCACTCAATGTTATTTAGTGCCTCTTCGGTTACTACATTCTCTCTGGAATATAGCTCAGAGTAGTGCTGCACCCAGAGTTACATCTGCTGTGCTCGGTCCTGGATGATCACGCCTGTAGCAGACTTCAAGGGAGCAGATTTCTTCTGTATTGGACCTAAAGCCTGCTTGATACCGTCATACATTCCCTTGATGTTACCTGTGTCCGCTGCTATCTGTATCTGAGAGCAGACCTGAAGCCAATAATCGCTGGAACATCTCCTGGCAGCCTGTTGGACTTTGCTACAAGCAGCTCAAAGAGTTTGCAAGTTGTACTCACTAGGACAGGCTTTGTTTGTGCTAGAGCTCTCCTCTTATCTTCAATGGCTGGCATCAACTCCTCCGAATGGGCTTCAAACCAGTCTGCCATCTTTTTGGTCTTCTTGCCAAATGTGGACAAGGCGGTGTTATAAACAGTGTTCTTGAAATGTTCCCATCGTTCAGGTGCATTTGCACCAGCCGGGCCTGGAAGGGTTTCCTCAAGCGCTTGGGCAAATTCCTCCACTTTTCTTTGATCACGGGTCTTGCTGATGTCAATACGTGGTCTTCCTTCCTTTTTCATGTGATACAATCTCTTTGTTCGCAGTTTTACTCTACTACACACCAGAGAGTGATCAGTATCACAATCAGCACTCTGATAACTGCGTGTGATCGTAATACTAGGAAGGCTAGAACGTCTAGTGAGGATCAAATCGAGCTGATGTCAATGCTTCAATCTTGGATGTCTCCAGGAAACTCTGTGTTGAGGCTTCGTATTAAAGAATGTGTAGCTGACACAAACCATAATAACAGCAAAACTCCAGCAAGCGTTGGCCATTTTCTTTCATCTTTCCAATGCCAAAACGACCTAGACAAATGGGCCAAGAATTGTGATCAGCACCAACTCTAGCGTTAAAGTCTCCAAGAATGAACAGTGGCTCTCTCTCAAGAACTTTTTTGATAGTAGCTGCCAGATCGTCGTAGAATTTGTCTTTCACTTCTGTTGTGGACGACAGTGTTGGTGCATATGCACTAATGAGGGTGACCGGTCCCGCTGATGAGTGGAGCTACAGAGACAGGATTCTTTCACTCCCCATAGTAGGTGAAACAATGGATCTCAGCAGAGTATTTCTGACTGCAAAGCCAACACCATATTCCCTGGTCTCATTCAATGGTTTTCCCTGCCAGAAGAATGAGAAGTTTTTTTCTTTGACAGATCCCAAGTCTGGCAATCTCGTCTCTTGCAGGGCAACAATGTCCATCTGCAGTCTACTCAGTTCCATGTCGATGACAGCTGTCTTGCACACGTCGTCTATTTCCTGCAGGTCGTCAGAAAAGCCGTCGTCAGAAAAGCCAGGGGTCATTGTCCGAACATTCCAGGTGCCCAACTTTAGGGCAGAAGTTTTCTTATGATTGTTGCATGGTGCAGGGCTATCGATCTGCTTGTCGGCTTTCACCCTAAACCCCACGCACCCCGTGGGCGAGGTAGCACCTTACTGGCTGGGGACTGCCCAGCTTAAGGCGGGCGGTAGCTACCTAGTGAGGTGCAATGACCTCTCCCACCGTCGGAAGTAACCCCTGGTGTCATGCTCTACGCCAATCGAGCAAAGATTTATAACCGGTAACTGCTACTTCCCGTGTTGTTTCGACGCTGTAAGCAAAGCTGGAGTGTCCGCTCCAGAGCACGAAGCCTGGGTAAAATAATATGGAGGATAGGCTGTTACCCAAGCAGCAAATCCCCCCTCTCCACATCGCTGAAATAGTCCAATAGAAAGGCAAGAGCCAATACAACTGGTTCCAACGACGTCGCAGGAGTTACCAGAACGACACGAACTGCCTCCGGGACTCCGGCTCCGGATTTTGCCTCGAGGTTAACTCCTGAAGCCTTTTCCATCCGTGGATATAGCCACAAGGCAGTGGAGGTTTGAAATCGGAGTTTTCCTTCTCCTAGATGGGCTGCCTTCCAAGGCTGACGAGCCCCACCTACCCGGCCTGCTCCCTAATAGTGCGGAAGTATGATCCGACCTCTAAAACCTTCCTGCCCCCCAGGTGTATGCAATGCTATTTGGCTTCACTATTTACCAGATTAGAGTCAAAAATAGAATCAGAGAATTTCTTAAAGCTAAACCCCCGCCCCCTCAGACCATGCGGTCAGGGAGAGCAAAAGTCAGCCTAGAAAAATACCACACCAAATAAAATGTGCTCCCAAACACAGCTCACCTCCTGCCTCAGCTTCCTCTTCAGGAAAAGGGCTTAGAGCTACTGCTCACGTTCATTTAAAGCTAAACCCCCGCCCCCATAGACCATGCGGTCTGAGATTTTAAATAGTTCAACTGGTATGCCATCACCTCCACTGGCCTTGTTGTTAGCCATGCTTTCTAAGGCCCACTTGACTTCACTCTCCAGGATGTCTGGCTCAAGGTCAGCAACCACACTATCTGAGTTGTCCGGGACATCCAGATCTTTCTGGTATCATTCCTCTGTGTATTCTTGCCACCTCTTCTTGATGTCTTCTGCTTCTGTTAGATCCCTACCATTTTTGTCCTTTATCATGTCCATCTTTGCACAAAATGTTCCTTTAATATCTCCAATTTTCTTGAACAGATCTCTGGTTTTCCCCTTTCTATTATTTTCCTCTATATCTTTGCACTGTTCATTTAAGAAGGCCCTCTTGTCTCTCCTTGCTATTCTTTGGAAGTCAGCATTCAGTTTTCTGTAAAAAATTGACTATTTTTTCTCCCCTGCATTTTGTTTCCCTTCTCTTCTCTGCTATTTGTAAGGCCTCGTTGGACAGCCACTTTGCTTTCTTGCATTTCCTTTTCTTTGGGATGGTTTTTGTTGCTGCCTCCTGTGCCACCTGGATCAGAAACTGGCAAGCCACTCCAGTATCTTTGCCAAGAAAACTCCATGGACAAAACCTACCTACAGTCATGCAAATGTTAGATTTAAAGCCATGCAATTATTTAGGAGTAGGAGGAACAGTAGAAGTATTTCATAATAATGAAAACAGGAGCTCTCAACCTCAACAAAGGAGGCAAGAGAATGGGAAGGTGTGGAGGAGACAAGGCTAACAGAACATGAGTGAATATGGCTGCACCTCCTCGGAGGGAAGTAAACCTTTAGAAAAATACAGTGGTGCCTTGACTTACGAACTTAATTGGTTCCGGAACTCTGGTCGTAAATCGAAATAGTCATAAATCCAAGCACCATTTCCCATAGGAATGCATTGAAATGCAATTAATCCGTTCCGGCTGAAGAAAAAAATCACCCAAAAAAAACACAAAAAAAACACTGCAAGACCCATCAGAAACGCAATTAATCCGTTCCGGCTGAAGGGGAAAAAGAAAAAGAAAAGCAAACAAACCGTGCAAGACCCATCGGAAATGCAAAAAAAACCAAAGCAGAAAGCAAACAAACCGTGCAAGACCCTTCGGAAATGCAGAAAAAGCAAAGGAGAAAGCAAACAAACTGTGCAAGACCCTTCGGAAATGCAAAAAAAGCAAAGCAAAAAGCAAACAAACCCCGCAAGACCCATCAGAAAGGGGGGGGGGGACCCAAAAAGCAAACAAACCCCGCAAGACCCATCGGAAATGGGGGGGGGGACCCAAAAAGCAAACAAACCCTGCAAGACCCATCGGAAATGGGGGGAAAACACCAAAAAACAAACCCTGCAAGACCCATCACAGCATAGAAACATAATCCCACCACCCAGCCCAAAACCACGCTGCAAAACCCACCCAGAACAGTTTTTAAAAAGCAGAAAGCAGCACCTTACCTTACCAGGCAGTCCGAAGCCTCCTCCGATCGCACTCACTCTAACTGCTGGGGTGAAAGAGCTACAAAGAAGCAGCCTCTTCGCCTACCAACGGTTAGCAATTTGAATTCCCCGTCTTTTTTCCCTGCCTTTTTCTGTTCGTAACTGGAAGTTCCAGCTGCAAGTCGAAGCAAAATTTTGCGGCCGGAGCTGGTCGTAACTCAAAATGGTCGTATGTCGGGACGTTCATAAGTCGAGGCACCACTGTATTTCAAAATGACTGAAGATTTATATCTCTGCTTCTATCAGTCTGATTGCCAGGTCATGTTCTGCTTTAGTAAGATGTAACATAATACCTTTAAGTTGACCTGAAGTTAACACAGCTATGACTTTCTTATTTGCCTATCTCTATAAATTTTGTGCTGGTGTATAATTTCCATCTTGTCTTTCATATCCATTTACCCATTTTTAAAATTCTGTTTGGAAATCAAGAAAACTATCAGTAAAAATAAAGATGAATGACAACCCAAAAGGTACAAAAGGAAAGGAAACCATTAGCATATATGTCTTTCTGAAATATGTCTGTGGTACAGTATTCCCAAAACTAGAAATATAGGGGAAGCACCCTAAAACATAGCCAAAGAAATACCATAGTAATCCAAATTATTATCCTCATCTTGGATTTAAAGAAATGAATGCCATCGTTAGATGTGTTAACAGAGACATGAGACAGGGTATTTAAAAGATACTAGTGTTTGAAAGATAGAATAACAGGCATCCCATTTGACTGCAGAAGAGATTTGTGAAGCTACTTATTCCAAATGACTTTACTGACCGCAAATATTCTAAACAACTGGCCCAGCTGCTTAATGTCACTGGTGACCTCTTGCTAATCTTGTATATGTTCCGGAACCCAAAAAGACTGCAGGCCATGGAATGTCATTTTCTCAAAGTTTAGCAGGCTTCAGCAGTGTGCATTGAACTTTAATGACTGTTTGCGCTACATGACTAAGCATATGCACATCAGCCTATCAAAGGCATCCACCAGCCATTTAAAAACATTTTAGCTTCATGAGGAGAACCAAATGAGACCAATCATCAAGCCTCCTCCAAGATCTCCCACAGCTGGGAAACTCTAGTGTGCTGCCAGCCAATGGTGACTGAAATCAGAGTGCAATGAGTGAAATTCACTTTTTTTTGTCTGAATAAATAATCAAATTCAGATCAATTTGAAATCCTCCACTGGGGGGATTTCACAGTTTTTTAGACACCTGTTGAAAAAAATGGCCAAGAGCCTCCCAAGTGGTTAAAACACTGTAAAGGTTGCTCTCAAGTTCTTTGAATGTTTAAATCATTTGCTATTTTCATATTGTTGTCGGGTTTTTTAAAAAAGGCTCCATCTTTCTGATCCTCTTCAACAGCTCAGCCCTAACTGATATCTATTGAACCTCTCCCCACAACCAGCCAGCTAGATCTTGCTCGAATGGGAACTCTCACCTTCCTTCCATCCATGTCATTCAGTGGCTCCAATAACTGTGATATAAATGCATTAAGTCTATTGGTTTTTGTAGGAGGAATCCTGCTTCTGAGCATGACTGGTTCTTGCTGGGTCCTTTAACGATGACCCTACACGTTGTATAAGTGTTGTTCTCTACTGCTAAGATTGCAGTTCTTCACAGCCTTCAGATAGATGGCTTTGCCCATCTCAGAACTGATGATAGAGGAAAGGAAGCCCCGCCTCTGGAATACTGCACAGCTACAGAGCTTTTAGAGACCAAAGCCCAGGCTTGGCTAAAGTATGGCAAACTTACTTATCGGAGAAAAACATATAAAGTGATGCCTACATTTGTGTGTTATCTTAATTTAAAAGTCCAACAGCTACTTCATTAGCTCTTGCATTCTAACAGCTTGATCACTACTTGGATCATATAGTACATTCCTAGAGCCTATTGGTTCATTTGTGCGATCCTTATCTCCCATTGCTAGCATCATTATCTGGATATTTCTACTGCGAACTGAGAAAATCAAGCACATATCCTCTAGAAGGAGAACTCTTGTGTGCAGCCCTTGCATAGACTGGGTTTGCCATTAACTTCACTATTAATCACACTGAAGTCTTACAAACAAGACTGTATATTGGAACTTAACTGATGGTAATTTCTTTGCTGAAGCTCTTGAAATTTCTCTGACTAGACAATGTTCCGACCTAGAATGGAACTTGGCCTTTTCAGAGTAATCAGGATATTAAAATCAGCTTTGGGCTTGAAACAATAAGTGTTGCTATTGTGTTCTGATTCTGCCCGTTCATGAACCTGTTTTCAATTGCAGGCAAGTATTTTGCTCCTTTGAAGCTCCTGCTAAGCTAAGAAAATAGCTGGTGTTTCCTTTCAAAAACAAAATCAGTGCACGGCATCTAAATCCCCAACAGTTTATCAAATGCAGGCCCAGAGGAAATACAGAAATATTAGGGCTTCCTTGTGCAATGTATTAGTAACTTTTACAACTCCAGTGGACTTCAACAACAAACAATATTCACTGTGCAATAATTATTAGAACAAACATATACGATGGAATGTGATGAATCCCAACTCCTGCCTTAGATGTTTATAATGCTATTCTCCTGCTATTGCACAGAATTCAACGAAACGATTCTACATAGTTTAAAGGGCCATGAAAAGGGGACACATCCTTCTCATCCTATGACTCAATTCCATTAATTCACTCATTCTTTCATGCCTCTGCCATTTCTCCATGAGATCATGCCCATAATGGCTCGTAATGTACCAAATGAACGGCAGGAAAAAGAATAATCTCAAAAAAACAAAAAACCTAAAAGAACAGTTATAATTACAAATATCAACAGTTATCTGAATTAGTTCATACAGCTACAGCAGTAATACAGAAAAAAATACAAGTGAATTGACCTAGTTCAGCATTGTGAAACCAGTTGGAGAAGAAGAATGCAATTTAAAGGAGGAATGAAATACACAACAGAAAAAGGCTACTAGATCTCCATTTTATCCCAGCTTGGTCTGAATATTTCTCTATATCTGATTATTCGGGAATGAGGGGGAAAGAGCATCTGAAGACTGCATCTACTAGTGTCACACACATATTTTAGAAGGGGCTCTGTTCCCGCCCTCCACTGTCCATGCTTTTGGCTAGGAGAATATCTATTTCATTCATAGCATTTGCACAAAGCTAAGTAAATAATTAAACCAGAATAGATAGGGATTTCTCCCTTCTTTTTTTCCAATGACTTACTGTTACGGAATCCCATAGACCGATCTCGCATCAGCAAAGAAATCCAAACACAGCAAAGCTCTGTCGTTGCCACCACCAGTATATATTTGCCTCCTTTTTGTTTCATATCACATTATATTCCTACTAGAGATGGGTACGAACCACTGGTTCAACGGTTCGGCGAGGTTTGTTTCCCTGGACAAACAGCTGATCCGCAGTTCAGCTCTCCAGCCCCTCCAGTCAGCAGCAGCGCCCCACCTCACCTCCTCCAGATGCTGCCACTGAGTAGGCACCCGCTGGAGAGGGTGGCATGCCAAACTGTGGTTGGCTGTTCAGCCAAGAAACAAACTGTGCTGAACAGCTGACCCAGTGGTTCCTGCCCATCTCTAATTCTTGCAATTGTATAGATTGCTATTGATAGAGATAAATATGTTTTTTTAATCCTTAATTTTGTTGCAGAATTTTGAATTTCTGGTAAAATTCTCTTTTGCTATGCAGTAGAAGTACAGAGCCCCACAGAGGAGAATTGCTTCAGCTCCAAAGTCAGCTCTTACTCATTAACTGGCACTTAAAGTCTCTGAGACATTTGTAGGATAAAGAATAAAACACATTTCTTTACTTACAGTTACTTGAAATTACAGGTTTCTACATGCTGCTTTCTTTACTTCACATATACTTAGCAACCAACTGAACGGATCAACAGCAAACAACCAGCTGCCACCAACCCAGGAAAGCAAGGGAAAGCAGCACTCAGCAGAGAGGCAGAGCTCTTTTTGAACTCAAAGGTTGGAAGGAACAATTAGTAAGTGCTGGATAGATCTGCGATCACCTCAGCCCTGAAAAATCCCTCCCAGTCAAACAAACTACGAGCAACATGCAAAACGGCAAATAAAGCTCCAACCAATTTTACCTCAGTTAAAGTCAAAAATTTACCCTGTCATTCATTGAGATTAATGTGACTTGGTTTGAAGTGTTGCAGTGGGATTAGTTTACGTGGGTTTCAATAGGTTTGGGCCTTTTCTTAGTTTATTGTTGAACCTTTTCTGACACCTCAGTGATCGCGGCATAAACTAGAGATAGTTTCAAAATATAATCTTAAACGTTGTTAAGCTAAAAAAGCTACCTCATCTTTTGGAAAAATCATTTAACTTTGCTCCAGTCAAATCCCATTACATGACATCATTCATAAACCTAAGAGGCTATTTCTAGACAGTGAGTCCCTTCCAATAGAAGGTCGCACAGCTAATCAATTCAACACACAAGGCCCCAATGCTTGTCTGAATAGCTTTCTCCAACTAGGTTCTCATGTGTCTGAACATCTTTATGGAAATTTCTACATTACTTGCCAGATAAAAGCAATACTTTTACAACATGTATACATTTATTGGTTTTACTTACACTTCAGCTGGAAAACAGTTCATTGCTTCACCAAATCATCCCATCATATTGTCCTTTCCATTGTATTTTATATGTTGTTGTACATACTGTATTTAGCCCTATTAGTCAGGGATGTCATCCATTACTTTGAAATGGCAAAATAGATTCCTTTCCTGTTGTACTGCTTCAGGGTAATTTTATTTTATTTCATTTTATTGTTAAAAATATTTCTCGACCACCTCTTGGCCCTGACAAAGATTCTATGAGGCATAAAGCATTTTATAAACTGTTTTACTGTAGCATTGAGGAACTTGTGCAAGCAAAAGGGATTATAAACCATCTCACGTCTACACACGAGCAGTCACATTTGCTGCTTATTCTGTTTGGGTTTTTTTTTAACCTTCCCTGGAATGCATGAAAATTCAGGCCTCTGCAAAGTTGAAATTGTCTCTGCACCCTTTTCAGATTTCCTAATCTTATAATTCCTTCAAACCTTTTGAAATGTATAGCCTGACTGGAAAATCTTATTGAAATGAATGAGACTCAAGCCAGAGGCCAGCTCCTATACTGTTCTAATTTGCATTTCCCCCACCTCTCCCCTGTTCCTGTCTGGATGAGGAGACAGATTGTCCTGAACAGACAGACGGCACAACCAAGACCCCAAAACTGGGAAAATGTACTTCTTCGGGCACAAGGAATGCAAAAACACGCCCTCTGTATTTATATGTATTCCCATGGTGTTGAGAATCGTATAGGGTGAGAATACAAAAAAACAGACAAAACGGCGATGGTTAATTAACACAGAAATCGGACTACCAATCTGTTAATTACCTGAGGTAGCAGACCTCAGCCAGGATGATAAATTGTATGCCAAATAGACTTTGCTGTTACAGAAATGCTAGGAGTTATTTCTGGGACAGAATTGGGTCTCTCTCACAAGGGACATGATGAGGAGGAGGAGGAGGAGGAGGAGGATGCCACCACCTTTCTCCCCAAAAGGACCCAAGGTGGCTGTTTTATACCTATAAGGTGTTACAGAAAGTTGGGTTATTACTGTGTTTCCCCGAAAATAAGACAGGGTCTTATATTAATTTTTGCTCCAAAAAACGCATTAGGGCTTATTTTCAGGGGATGTTTTATTTTTTTCATGTACAACAATCTACATTTTATTCAAATGCAGTCATGTCATCTTCTTCTGGTTGCTGCACGATGGTGGAGGGCAGGCTTTCACTTAAGTAGGACTTATTTTGGGGGTAGGGCTTATATTACGAGCATCCTGAAAAATCATACTAGGGCTTATTTTCAGGTTAGGTCCTATTTTCGGGAAAACAGGGTAATATATGTAATGCACCAAGAAACCTTGGTCTCTATTTATATTACAGAAACTTCATTTAGATTTTCAGTCCTAATCATCATTGATCGGCCATGAATTTGTCTAATCTCCATTGAAAACCATCTGAGCCATTGACAGAGCTTGGAAATTAACTGGGAAAAACCACTTAGAAGGTATTTGGGGAGAGGGGGGCCACATCTAATTGCTACACACCATGGCCACATAATATAAAATACACTCTTCTAATATCCACCTCATAATTTCCTCAACCGCCACAATCGCAATGCCGAGAACATATTTTAAACTATGACACTGTGGCGAAATGCCTACAGGTGACGTCATTCCTGCCTGTCAGTCACAGGAGCTCTAGAGGGAGGAGCCAAATATAGAGCAGGAGGGGCGGAACCAAGGAGAGAGTTAGACAGTGGGAACCGGAGAAAGGGGGTTGAAAAGTTGGAGCTTAGAGAGAAGAGAAGAATTAGAGTGATCTGAGGAGAGAGTTAGGAAAGTGGATTAAGACCAAGGTTATTAGAGTGAACAAGCAGGAATGAGAACACCTAGAATAATAGAGATATTAAGTGATTGAAAGTATATAACACAAGCCTGAATATATGTCCAGTCCTACCCAAACTTAATCAGACCCCTGTTACAGTGACTACGTGATTTACTTTGTGAAATGATTAATAATAAAAGGTTATCTGTTATTCAAACCAACTGATTCTGTAGTTCAATAAACTTGGCAATTGGCAGCACATGTGTCTAACACTCAGAGGTGGTATTAAGATAATAATACCTGGTGATAAGTGAGAAGAATCAAGAGGGAGAGAACCTTTGTGAGGGCCACAACAAACACAGCCACAAGGGCGATCCCCACAGACACAAATACATTTGGAATGTTGTATACGGATTTCCTTTCCTCAACTCTGGAAGGAGCTGGAAAGGCTCAGAAAGGGGCAACCCAAAGAATCAGAGATTTGGGACGCAAAGGACAGTTATAAAATTATGCAATATTTAGATAAAGTGAGCAGAAAGAACCTAATGGTGCCGTGGCTAAACTGCAGTACTGCAGTGAAGACTCTGCTCAGGACCTAAGTTTGATTCCGATGGGCTGATGTAGCTGGCTCAAGTTTTACTCAGCCTTCCATCCTTCCAAGATCAGTAAATTGAGTACCCAGCTAAGTGGGGGTAGGGGCAAGGTGAAGCACACATTGTAAAGCACCCAGAGAGTGCTTTAAGCACTATGGAGTGATATACAAGCAGCACATGTTTTTGTTTTTTCTCCCCAGAATACAGGCCATGCAATAAAGTTGATTGGTAGTAGATTCAGGAAAAGAAAAGTAGCTAGCACCTAGTACGGCTAGCTGATTGGAAATCTCTGGGAGTTTTAGTCCAAAAAAATGATTCTTCTGAGCTCTAGTTATTGGTTATTACAACATTTAGTGGCAGCAAATTCCATAATTTAATGATGCATAGATGCCTGTACTACAGCTTTTTGTCTGTTCTGCACTTTCCTCACAGCAAAACGTGGGCCAGCCCCAGTCCTTTTGGCCGCCCTTTTTTGCATCTTTTCCAGCTCTTGCTAGAGGTGAAGAAAAGAAATGGCAAAAAGCATTCCAAATGAGTCTGCCTCATCGTTTAAAGCATTATGATACTAGAAGAAGCTTTCTGTTTCAGCCACTTTCCCAGTGATTCCTTGTATGGCATTTCCTTCTTTGGAAGCTGCCACACACTGAGCTGATGTTTCCATTGCATTATCAATTACAAATCCAAGATTTATTGCTTGCTTAGCTACAGCCAGTTGGGAGATTAGCAAAATATGAGTGGTTTGGCTGGGTTACCTCGGTTGGTATCTCTTTGCAGGTAATCAGGGTATAGTTAACAAGAATGTGTACGGAAACCTAGCTCTGCCTTCCCCTCTCTGCACTTGCTTCACATAAGCAGTAATAGTCGGAAGAGGACAAAGGTCTCTGTGGGTGCAGCTTCTCCGCATGATCTCTGATTTTTCAGTGTTCCAGATTGCGTGAAGAGCCTCCACGCTTATCAGAGGCTCACCACATGAAGAGAGCCTTAACATTTGAATAGGGCTGAATTGAACCTCAATTGCAGTTCTGCAGTCCATTCACCCCACTTGGAAAGGTCTTTAGAGAGCCTCATAGATGGTCTGCATTTTCAGCATCTTTCATTTAAATGGGTGTCACCCATACATTCACTGCCCATACATATATCTAGATTTCTTATGAGCAAGTGAGATAGCAACAAACTCAATACAATTCATTAGAACTGCTTATTTCCCTGCTTCTTCTGCTCCATGCCAATTATAAGAAATATCTACATCATTGGTCTAGAATGATGAGGACCTTCTAAATTGGGCTATACCACCAACTGGCCCAGCAGTGTGGTCAAATCTGCCTTGAGTTAAGCCAACAGGACAGATGCTAGACCACAGTATTAGTAAAACATGAGTCCTGAGATCCTCTGGATTTTCTTTTACACTGAGCATTACAACAAGCACTTAGTTTCTAACCCCAATGTTATTTCTACCTGGAGTACACCTATTGACAAAGATGCAACTTGTTATTCACAGCTAACTTACAGTTTCTTTATTTTTATCTAGATGGGAGTATTATCAAATCCATAGTTTCCTATCATATCAAAATCACTTAGAAGATGCAATTCTGAATATGCAATTATGAACTATTTTTCATTGGGCTGTGTTAATTTTAAACACCGGTTCAAAATGTAGGCACATGTCACAAGACAAAGCACTGATTTCTAAATTTAAGAGTAACTAATAAAAAGAAACACCACATCCAGTTTCCAAACACCTTAACATCTGTCAGAATCTTCAATCCAGATGTCTTCCACTACATCTCAGATTCACTGCAGTGTATTTTGCCATGTGAGTGTGGAAAAATCACTGATTCGGCACTTTTACTCTCTTTTTTTCCATAGCAGGAATGCCATGGCCTTAAATATATGTACACAGTTTGGTTTTGGAAAGACCAAGGACCTCTTACATTTCACCACATTCCCTTTTCCTCAATGTGTTACATAATTTGTCACAGTCCTTACATAATATAAGAAGGAGAGAGCATGACTTGAAATGAATATACATCTAAAAACAGCCAAATGGAAAGAAACTTGAACTGCTGACAGATCAAGACATATGAAGTTGAGTGTTGTTCAAGTAATCAACTATGAAGAAAACTGTCATTGTAATTAGGGTCTGTTTTAAATCTAAAACTGTGATAGAAGTATACTCTGTATGGCAAGAGCTCATTCTGACAGCCAAACATTAAGTTAACTTGCACCATCAAATGGGGTGCCACAGTTTAAGACAGGTATTGAAAAGTTGAAAAATATCAGGGGAGTGGGGTGGGGAAGATGATGATGAAGGGTTTGGAAACCAAGCCCTACAAGGAACGGTTCAGGCAGTAGGGCATATATAGTTTGGAGAAGACTGGAAGGCAATATGACAGCCATTCAAAGGCTGTCATGTGGAAGATGGAGCAAACTAGTTTTCTTAAATTACAGGAAAGGAGGTTTTGACTCAACATTAATAAGAACTTCCTAACCATAAGAGCTTTTCAACCATGGAATGGACTGCTTTGTAGGGTGCTATATTATCCAACACTGGAGGTGTTTAAACATAGGTTCCATGGCCATCTGTCTGGGATTTCCTGCTTTTGTGGGGTGTCAGATCTAATGACCCCTGAAGTCCCTTCTAGCCCTAATCTTCTATGATCCTTATAATTCTGTGATCTATCCATCTGTTGTCTCAGGTGGAGACAAACACTAACAATGCTGCAATTCAGATGGAATAACCATTTTAGATGTCCTATTTTGTTGTTTTGAGAATGAGCACATGATGGTTTGCTTGAGTCACAGTTTGTTGTAGTTCAATGAAAGGGATTGAAAACTTCATGCCTCTTCTCCTCAAATGTGAAGGAATACAGAAAAGAAAAAGGGAGTATTGTTCCTGATACATGAACCTTGTATTCTCATAATAAGCAGCCATCCTTAGTTGTTATGTCTTAATCACGTTCATTAAATTATTATGAAGCACTATTGCTGGAGCTTAGCTCCCTCTCTAGCGCTATTCAGACATTCAGGATAGCAACTTGAACACATCAGGATAGGGAGAAGGCTAGCCTCACCCCTTATTTTGTCACTCTCTTCACATGGAGAGCAATAGTCTGAAGCATCTTCTACATGTGCCCCTTTCCAAACAATCAGAAAACCTTATTTTTTTTTCTGTGTTCCAGATTCTGTGGAGAGCCTCCATGCACCATGAAACCTCTCATTTTCAGACAGCCACTCTGTATACAAAGAGGATGGTCGGATTCCAAAAGATCTCCTGTATGGAGAATTAGTGCAGGGAAAGCACCCCAGAGGGAGACCACAGCTGTGATACAAGGATATCTGCAAGCGGGATCTGAAGGCCTTAGGAATGGACCTCAACAGATGGGAAACCTTGACTTCTGAGCGTTCAGCCTGGAGGCAGGCAGTGCAGCATGGCCTCTCCCAATCTGAAGAGACCCTTGTTCAGCAGGCCGAAGCAAAGAGGCAGTCCCGAAAGCAGCAAAATCAGGGAGCTGGACAGGGGCCAGACTGTATTTGTCTTCAGTGTGGAAGGGATTGTCACTCTCGAATTGGCCTTCTCAGCCACACTAGACGCTGTCCCAAGACCTCTATTCAGAGCACATTACCATAGTCTCTCAAGACTGAAGGATGCCTACCAGTCATGGACGGGAGCAGAGCTATTTGCTCCCTCTCATCACACATTCAGGTGAGTCCTATCCAGAGTACCTGAATCAGGATTTTTCTCAAACAAGAGCTTCCTTATAACATATGACTCAAAGGCTGATGCAACAATTCCACCAAAGAGAGCTTGAAATGTTAAGATATCTCAGCTTACCTATGTGATATCTTGCAACTTACAGTACTTTAATAAATATACACATACTGTATACAAAAGATGTTAGTATTCAGGTATATGATGTCAAAATTAATTTTAATATTTCATAATGTCTGGTGACAGAGTTATGTATTGAAAAGATATACATGTTGATATCATTGCTATAAGCCATAAGTTTCCATAGCCAACTGGAGATTTGAACCCAGGTTTCCGGAGTCCTGATCTGACACTTTGTCCACTATGCCATATTGACTTTCAGTCTGAGACACTTTATTTTCTAATCAGTAGGACAACAGCTATTTAAGGCTGGAGGATCTTTTCACTGGCTATTAGAGATGGGCATGAACTGTGAAACTGAACATTTGTGCCGGTTTGTTTTTCAGCTGAACAGGTATTCGGCACTTCCCAGTCCTGCCTCCTCCAGCAGGCGTCCTTCAGAGGCAGCACCAGTAGCACCAGGAGGAGGTGGGAGAGGGAAGCCAGGGTGCTGCCTCTGAGGGGGCTGGGAAGCCAGTTCAGTGGTTTGTGCCCATCTCTGCTGGTTTTAGATTGATATATTTCTAATGCTACATGTACTTGTTACATAGTACAATAAAAATGATTTCATTGAGGATAACTGCTTGAGAAGGATTTCTTCAATAATTGAAACTTGCAGCTTTCTGAAGGTACCATCAAAGGTATATAGTCATGTTCCATAGAAATCCAAGATGGATTTACCGAATATGAAATTTATTGTGCTCTACACAAAACAGGTAACAAAAAAGACAACAATCGAGACAGTGAGGAACAGATGATGAAATGTTCCAGTTCCTTTGCTATCACAGCATGCAAATGAAAACTTCAGTCTATAATTCCACCAATTCAGAAAAATATAGTATTTTATCAATTGCATCAGAAGAGACCTCTCCATATGTTTGGCAGTACAGCTGTTACAAGTACTAGTTTTTCTGTTCTTTAAGTTAGTGGCCCCTGGGACAGAGCAGTCTTCGTTCATTTGACTAAAATAGGAATAATTTTCTAAACCCAGTATTTTGCCAGACTTTCTATGGAAAGACTGATAGAATGTGCTTATGTGTAAATCAGACAAAAATGAACCTTTAAAAAGAAACATATTCTGGGTTGCCAGGGGACCTCTGTTCTGGCCTTGAAAATTAAGTCAACAGTGACACCTACAGGCCTCATATTAAAGAATTTTAGAATTTGCACAGCACATATGATCTTGACAGTTTTTCATCGTAAAACTGGTCAGTTTTCTACCAAGCCATCTTGCTAACATATTTATTCTTCCATCTTGATTTTGAGCAATCTGATTGACTTCTTTTTCCAATATGGCCTTTCCACTGGAAGTAAAATTTGTACTGAAGACATCAGAAGAATTCTCGGCTATGATAAAGGATTGTTCTCTGAATGTCCTTAAGTTATTTTGTTCATGGCAACAAAACTGTGGGGTGTTGTGTAGCTGATTCTGAGCGCCAACATGTGCAGGAGCTTGATACCTGCAAGAGCTCCATTGATGAAAGCATGAACTCTGAAGACATCAGTTTTCTGGCCAGTTCAGAAAAATGCATTTTTTCCCTATTATTGCCCTACAATGACAATTACTTTGATTGCTTTAACTAGGAAATGGATAAAGGCATATGGGCAACAGGTATACATGGGAAGTGCATGGAACTGGCCACTTAACTTCCATGTGTAATATTAACAAAAATAGTATATTCCTCTTTCCTCTGTCTTTGCAAAAGAGAGGGGGGCACTGGTAACTTTTTGTTTGTAACATTGAGTGTTGTTGTTTAGTCGTTAAGTCGTGTCCGACTCTTCGTGACCCCATGGACCAGAGCACGCCAGGCCCTCCTGTCTTCCACTGCCTCCCAGAGTTTGGTCAAATTCATGTTGGTAGCTTCGGTGACACTGTCCAACCATCTCGTCCTCTGTCGTCCCCTTCTCCTCTTGCCTTCACACTTTCCCAACATCAGGGTCTTTTCCAGGGAGTCTTCTCTTCTCATGAGATGGCCAAAGTATTGGAGCCTCAGCTTCAGGATCTGTCCTTCCAGTGAGCACTCAGGGTTGATTTCCTTCAAAATGGATAGGTTGGTTCTCCTTGCAGTCCAGGGGACTCTCAAGAGTCTCCTCCAGCACCACAGTTCAAAAGCATCAATTCTTCAGCGGTCAGCCTTCTTTATGGTCCAGCTCTCACTTCCATACATCGCTACTGGAAAAACCATAGCTTTGACTATGCGGACCTTTGTCGGCAAGGTGATGTCTCTGCTTTTTAAGATGCTGTCTAGGTTTGTCCTTGAGTACAGATTATATTTTTTTAATATGGCCAGTTTGGCCAACACAATATTTTAGTATTACTGTAAATATTTGGGTATCTTCATTATTATGTTCTTTTGTAAATGGGTGTACAGTCACTGGCACTCCCGTTCGCCCTACATTCTTTATGGTCTGTATGACATGTGGGGAGTTTTTTTCTAGAGACTACCCTCCTGCTGGGGCTTGTGGAAGTCTCTTCACTAATTCTTGGGGAGCTTTTTTCCAGTCCTGCACCACTGTTGCCAGGATTTCTGTAACAAGCCTTACAAACCACAATGCTAGCACATCACACGCTTGCCCTGCTCCTAACTGTATGATAGGGCGAAAGGCATGCACCCACCAGCTCTCTCTCTCCCTGGTCCCCTACCCACTCTTCTGGAGTTTTGGCACAATGACATTGTGCAAGTGTGACGGGCATGCAAACTCCTTCACTCTGAGCCAGTGAACTCTGGCACCATCTGGGAACAGCTAGAGGTGCCTATCCAGGCCTTAAAGACACCAGAGATATAAAAATTAAATTTGCTCCTGCTCCAGGATGTTTTGCCCTGAATCCCTCCAAGAGTTTCTCCCCCTTCCTGGATGCTGGAGGAAGCACCGCATTTCCCTGAAGTTGTAGCTGCCACTGAGACCTGGAAATCCTAATGTTGGGGGGAGGCGCTATTTGGGTGTGGGTGAGTGCGCACATGCGCACACAAGTGCATGTGTGTTAATTACTTTTTGGTAATTCAAATCTGTTTGGAGCCTCCAGTACCATCTTCAGAGTCCTTGAAAACCAAGGATGAAGTAGCAGGCAGACCTGACCTATTTTTCTTAATCCAAAGGGCCTCTGGTCTGCCTAGGAGGGCTAGTGGGGCAGTAGTGAAAAACAGGTGCCAGCCGTGACACACTTCAGCAGGTTGAAAGGGAAAGTGGCGGGGGGGGGGGGGGAGAGAGAGAGAGAGAGAGAGAAATCCCTGCTTCCTAGCAAGCTGGAGGAGGAGAAGGAAGAGAGGGAAAGGCTGAATGAGCACTGGAGTGGAGGGAGAGAAAGACTAGTAAGAAAAAAAAGGAGAAAGGAAAAGAGAAAGAGGGGGGAAATGTGTTCTGTGGTAAGTGGGGGAAGAGAAGTCTCACCTTTTTGGATAAAGGGAGGCAAAGAGCACCTGGGCGATTAAGGGGGAAAAGAAATCACTCAGCTACAGTATGTGAGAAACAAAGGAGACCCGGACTGGAGGGTCTCTGAGGCAAGAGGAATGCTAGCTGGTTAAGGAGGGGGGGGAGAGAGAGACCTTGGTGTACTGGAAAGAAAGAACCCTAGAGTGGAGGACTAAGGGATTTCTAATTCATGCAAAGATGGGCATTTCCGCCAGCTGTAGATTGGCCAGATTCCAAGCCTCAGAATGTTTCTGGGCTTCCCTCAGTTTCCAGGCATGGGCAAGCAGGCTTCAGTTTCTTGTGGTGATTTTAAAGCCTGGGCACCCATCTCTACCCGTTCCAGGTTATCGCCAGGGCTTACTGACCCAGCATTACATGGAGTTTTTTATGAGCAAAGGAGACTCCATGCAGTATATGTGTGTCAGATTCTCAACTTGGTTTGTTTTAATAAACAACTACTTCAGTGGGTTGCAATTAGAAGGAGAGGAAAAGAGAGAGAGGCTGATTAACTCTTTCCAGACCATCCATAGGCCTGCTTAAAATCACAGATACATAAACAAACACCTGAATGCTTCACCTCCATCACTGGAAAAGAAATAAGGATATGTGTGTCACCAACCTTTATGAAGAATACCAGGGAGGGAGAAGTAATGGGGAAAAGATTAAGTAGCTCTCTACCTCCTTTTTCCTCCTTTTTCCTCTTCCAATTATATGCCTTATGACTGTTTCAAGCACACATCAATATATTGCTATACGTGTCTGCTGTGAAAAGTCTAGCTTTGCCATTATGGTTTTAGTATGTTCTATTTTCATAAACCATCTTGGTCACTCTGTGAAATGAAATGGCATTGTAGAAAATGTCAGGAAAAATATTTTTTTAGAAATCGTTCTGTGACTTTGAGCCAGTTGCACAGGCTACTTACCCACAGAGGGGACACACACACGCACATAGGATACAAAGACATTCCCAGGTAACCACAACTCTGCACAGGAAGTAACATCTGCTATTTGCTTCTGGCAGAAGGGCCATTTGGATTGCAAGAGGAGCCTTCGGTAACAGGAAACTTTAAAGTCCACTTGGGACCATGTGCTTAATACAGTGGCAGAGGAGAGGCTTGATAAAGCTGCCTTTAAATGAATCATGTCTCCTAACCCATTCTCCATGGGAAATGTGGCTGCAGTGGACCATTTTGACAAACACTTTCAAGTCCAATTGCAAAAGCTTTTGTGAAGTAGGTTGTGGTTTCCTCCCCTTCCCCAACCCCGATTATTCTCCAAAGTCTCAGCTGAAGAGCCAAGCCCGTTAAAAATGATTTAGATGGTAGCAATGCATTTTTTGGCTGGAGGGAACAACCCCTGCACTTATGTCAAGGAAGTCTGATCCCCCTGGGCTCTACTTTCAAGGTCTAACCTGGCTGCCTAAAAGGAAACTTGCCTTCCAGATGTCATAAAAACGCCTTTGGCCAAATTTCCAAAGCCAAAAAAAGTCTCCATTTTATTGAAGACTGATCCCCTAAGTGTAAGCAGGAAAAGGGATACAGATCCTTCTCTGGGCAAGTGCTCCGGCTGTAGCTGAAAGCCCCATGTGTACCGTAGGTTTGCTTTCCCTCTGTACAGAAGACACTACTAACTGCCTGATCCTTCCAATGCGGGCACATGCAGACTAATCTCGTTGGCACTTCTGGCAACGTGGAATGCCTCCTTGTGGCTTCCTTACAATCACAGTGGGCAGCTGCAAATGGAAAAGAGAAAATGGAGGGTTTCATCCAATGGGCATAGACGAGGGGATGTGACAGCTAGTGAAGGCTGCTGCTGCGTTATTGTTGTTGTTGTTGTTGTTTGAAAAACACTAATTATTACATTACAGTTCATTTTAAAATGTTGAATGTGCACATCATCATCATTCTTCCAAGTATATATAACCGGAGAAAACCAAAATATGTTTGCTGTCTCATATCTGCCATGGATGGCACAGGTATTCTGCTTGAAAGGGAAGATCATTGCTTTTGATCCCCACTGTTGGGCAGGCCATGCACCTGTGAGACAGACCCTGATGCATAAAGCAATCCATGTGGGGGAGGGGGGAGTGAGAGGAAAAGATGTGACTAGAAGTAGTGCTTTGCTTTTTCCAGCAAGTCAGGTCTGTGGCCTCCTTATGTTCCTCTCCTTTGAAAACATTCTAAGGTTTCATGGCTAAAATTCTTGGCAAGTAGATTATGGCTGACAGAGGGGAAATCATCATCATCATTATTGTTATTATTTCTTAGTTTGATCCAGCTCTTTTACCCCCTCTGCTTGTGACATTGACTTCTCTTTGCACCGGATGAGTGACTGAAATTGTACCAGGCGTCCAAAGCAACTCTACATAGACTCTGAATAGTTCCAGTCTATCTATACCCCATACAGCTGGATACAAGTCATTCCCCATAGCTTTATATGATTTTTTGCCAGATACTTCATTATTGCAAATAGGAACACAATGCTTGATAATTGAAGGACCAGACATTCACTCCCCTTCCAGACCTTGGTGGATGTTTTAAACATCAGCTTGTGTCTTGGAATTTCTACAGCCTTTCCTGCTGGTTTTGACTATCTAGTCTGGTTCACTTTCTTGTGGTATACAGAAGGGCTCCACTTCCTTCAGGAGCTGCAGGATTTTATTGATTTAAATCAAATATTTCTCCCATGCCCTGTATTTTCACTATTTATACAGAACTGATTGCAGGGCAAGTCACAGGAATAAAACAATTTAAAAGGTAGCCTCAAGAAAACAGAGAAAAACAACGCTGAAATGAAAGTGGATTTCAGATTCATCCAAATCCTGGATCTAAAACCCAAATCTTGAATCCAAAACTGTTGATTTGAAAAGCAAATGGCAGGGGAGAGGAGGGAGAGGAAGACAGCTCCAAGGCCTTGTGACCTCCCCCCCCCCCATGAGTACATCTGGCCATGCCTACCCATAGGCCAGTGTCCCCCATTCAAAATGTGTATGCATGCACAGAGCTCAGGGTAGAAGCTGCCGTGAAGATCTGACAAGCTGCCAGCAGCGCACGATCAGAAGATAGTCAGATTGCTGTGTCAGATTCCACTGCTAGAGTTCCACTTGTCTATGTGTTGATCAGGAGCCTGATCAATGTCTGGTGTTTTTTTTTTAAACTCTCACTTACGTGCAGCCATTTTTAATTAATCTGAGGAACTGTGCATTTTCATATGCATATTAGTCAGCAGGAGTAAATTTTTTGCTAATTTTAAGTACCTAGACAAACCCAACACAGAGCTTCAAGAAGTTACTTTGTGGGACTACAGTGCCCAACATCTCCTCACCAGCCTGGCCACACTAGCTGGAGAGTTCTGGGATATGTAGTCTCAAAAAGTAACATCTCCATGCTCTGTTCTCACAAATGACTTTCTGGCAATTGCATTGGAACAGCACTTGATCAGAAGAAGCCTAAGAAGCCTGAAATATATCATCTTTCTTCATCCTTTATTTGTTCTATAAACCATCGCGTGCTTAAACTTCAATCTGTCCACCAGAGCACATTTAACTGACTGACTTAATAGATCTCTAAGCAGCTGACAGAAAGGCCCCACTAAAGCATCTTTCAATTTACCTTCTTTTTGTGAGACTGCAGGTCAGTCTAAGGTTACGTGTAGTAGTGGAAAAATAACTGGCTGGCACACTCCATGGAATGTATTTGCAACGTCTTTGAAAACCTCTGGAAACCCAAAGCCTATGGATTTTATAGAAATTAAGGTACTGCTGCCAGCATCTGGAACTGAAGACAGCTGAGTGGAAATATCTCCATTCTTGTGAAAACTTGTTATTTTAATTAGATTTTGTGGCACTATACTGGCATCTAGTGGACAAGAAAGAGAAGTTTAGGCAAGAAAAACATCTGAAAAGGCTGAGTCTCATGGCATGGTGGCTCGTTAAAGACTCCGGGCTTGTCTACACAGGACAATTGGTGCCGGCTGGAGTGGGCTAAACAGGGGCGCTAGAGGTCAGGTCAAGGTCCCGTATGCCATTTGGTGCAATCCTTGCATCCAAATGGCATACACATCTCAATCAACCCTATTTGGTCCTGCTCTTCCTGGTGTCAATTTGCCGTATTGTGAAGTGGCTTAAGAAGAGAACTACTTCAGGATACTGGCAAACTAAACATTTCCTCTGCACTTCCTTGGAATCAGCAGTGGATTCGGCTGTAGGCAGGTTCTCAATTTAACCTTTAAGACAAGTGAAAAAGAGAGAGGGGTGCCCTTTGTTGCCCCCTCTTTTCTCATCTCTAGTATTGCATGTAAATATAAGCTACACACCATGCAAATAGCTGGAATGATCTGCCATGTGAGCTGCATCTGATTTAGCAGCATTTGCTATTTGTGACACCAAAGCTAAAGGGAGCCTTTAAGTCAGGTCTGGGGAGGACTTATGAGGGGTGGATACCTTCACTGCAGAAGACCATTGATCCTCCAGCTCAACCAGCTTCCAGTTTCATGCTCCTTTAATACATTCCTTGCTGGCCCTTATGATTTTCTGCCGAGAACATCTCTATGGAACACCAGTCTTCAAAATTCATCCCTTCTGGAAACGCTTCAGCTCAGTCTCTTAGGGCCAAGCTAAACATGACATGGAAAGTCCATGATCAAATATCTCGATAACTTTTTAAAAAAATTTATAATCAGCCGTATGGGCAGTGAGGTCAAGAACTAACTGGACCAGAGCAGTAACGCTGAGAGAGGGACATTTGCATACTTGTTCTGCATACCCGTTCCTTCCTCCAAGTCATTTATAAAGACAGTGAATAATACCAGGCCCCGGACAGAACCTCTGTGGTTCTGTCACTTGGCTCTTTAGTCCAGAATAACAAGGAACTATTTTTGTGGAGTATTTGGGTTCAGCCCACCAACCAGCTATAAATGAATCTAACAGTAGCATCATTTAGCCCACATTTTACTTGCTTGAGTCCAAGAACACAATGAAAGACCTTGTCAAAAATCTTGCTGAAATCCACATACACTGCCTCCTTCTCATCACCCTTACCTACCAAGCTTGTGACTCTATTTTAAAAAGTCTGGTATTACTTATTTTTGATAACTAGCCATGCTGGTAGTAGACCGGTTCAGTGCTAGAAATGTTCCAGTGTTATGCTGACTGGTCAATGTTTGCCCAGATCCCCCTTTTACCCCTTTGAAGAGAGAGGCAATTTTTGTCCACCTTTTCAGGGTCCTCACTTGTTCTCCAAGAATTCTCAAAGACCACAGAAAGAGACTGTAAGATTACATCTGCAGTTTCCTTTAATATCCTTGGATACAGTTCATGAGGCCCTGGAGAAGTCAATTCCTTCAAAATTGCTAGATATTCCTGCCCCATCTCTTTGCTTATTTCAAGCTGCAGCCCCTTCACTACAGTCTTAGTTCTGTTTTAACCAGGCTGGAGCCATTGTTGTTTTGGTAGATCATGGAGGCAAAGTAAGTGTTAAGCTGTTCCACTTTCTCTGTGCTTCCTAGCAGCAGTTCTCCACCCTTTCAACACAATAGACTTATCACTTCCTTGTTCTTCCTCCTTTGCAAACACAGCTCAGAATAAGACATAATTATCTTTTTACCTCTTCCATTTTGAGCTTTAGCTTCCACCCCACCCCCACCATCTTCCTACAAATATATTATTTGTACTCTTTCTTAGTGGTTTTCCCTTCCTACCATTTCTTACACGTGCCTCTCTAAATCTTAACCCATCTGAGAGTTCCTTACCCAGCCACCCAAGTTTCTGTAGATGTCTCCCACTTCTCTTTCTTATTCAAGTTAATTGTGATCGTACTTGCACCATTCTGTGTTTAAGAAACTCCCTTCCATCTTGACCTCTCTTCTGTTTTCAGTATTTCTGATCACTGGATCTCATCCAGTACTTCCTTAAGTTTACTGAAATCATTTTTCTTGAAGCACAGATCCCTATGCAGATCCGTGCATAGTACTGATCCCAGGTTGCCCTTTCTTCACTATAATGAATTCCAAGAAGGCATGGTCATTTCCACCCAGGCACAGTCATTTCCACACTTCGTTCATCAGTTTTTTCTCTGTGACAGAAGGCCAGGTCCAGGACAACTGATCCTCTTGTCACATCTCCCATCTAGAAAATGAAATTCTTGGCAAGGCAAGAGAGGAATTTCTTGGATGGTACACTCTTGCTAGAGTTCAGCCTCCCACAGATATCAGACTTGCTGAATTACTTGTTCCTTTTTTAATCTTTGGTCATCTGATCTAGGAAGGCATAATCCAAGTGTTCAGTCTGCCTTGAAGGTCTGCAATATACTCCTACAGAGATGTCACTTTAGCTTCCTTTCCTTCCATTTTTCTTCCTCCAACCATAAACAGCTCATAGCTGGGGAACCCAAATGGACCTGAGAATTTGGGGTAGGATGCCCCCTGCCCTGTTCCACAAGTCATATATGCCACCAACTAACTGTACTTCATTGTTAAAAAAAAGTAAAGATGATTTGGAAACCACCCGTGTAATACAACAACTGACCAGTTGTCTTTCATTTCTAGAATTTTTCTTTTAAGCAGTGGTTGAATCCATTGATGAGTAATTCTCTGGCTGCTTCTAGACTGTCTGCGGTGCCTAACTTTTTAAACTGCAGTTGTTTACTTCCCTTGTTATCTTCAGTACTAACATTCCTTTGTTTCTTTGTTGGTCAAGCAAAAGTTATCATAATATCTTATACAAACAAAATTTAGATGTCTGAGGTCAGATTCAACAAAAGGAGCATTAATGCCAAAATGGAAATAGTGAGAGTAATCAAGTCCCTTGTATAGTCATTCTTCTCCTTTATAAAAATCTATCTCTGCTTTGGGGCTGTTTGGATATTTTGTGTTTATCCTTCTGATGGTTGAGGGGGAGGGAATTATTTCTGTATCATCAGGTCATTGGTGTTTATTATACAAGTCAGTTATTCAGGGGAAATATGTTTCACTTGCTAACTCATAGATGGGATGATAAGAGTTGTTGTTCATGCTACCACATGAAGTTTAGGTTGCCAGTTTTTCAACCGCCATTTACAGACAAAGCTGGTGCTAGGCATCCATACCTCCTAGGTGGGTTCTGCAACACAGTCAGCCTTCCTACATGTATCCCATCTAGCCACTTTCACCACTGCCCATCCTAGTTGCCATGTTGCAGGGACCCCCAGGGCCAACTAGTCTGGGGTAGTCCCTCTCTTGGGCAAACTCCACAGAAATGGATTCAGATGGCCAAGGGGGGCTGCCATGCTGTATTTCCCACAGTGCGATGCCCAGTGTTTCATAAACCAGGCACTGCATTGTGGGAAATCACAGCATCTACATGACACTGATTAGAGGCAAGCCTTTGCCAGGTAGGCTCCTCAAAGGGAGTGATTAGTGGCTATGACAGCACAAGCTTTGCTGCCAAAGCCAAGAGACCAGGCATCGGCCCCAGTGGGCCCTGCTCCCAGGACATGTCAGCCCCTGCAGCTGCCAAATTCTGTCTGATGCAGATGCGGAGCTTATCTGTGGCTGTGCCTTTTGGGAGGGGGGGAGAACAGAAGCAAGGATGTCCCTCCAACGTGGAGTGGTGGACATGTGTGGCCTCTAAACCTCTGGAAGTTGCACCCCCCCCATAACTTTCATATAAGACCCAGTCTTTGTATACCTTTCTAATCCTTTAGAGCAGTGGTCCCCAACCTTGGGCCTCCAGTTGTTCTTGGACTTCAACTCCCAGAAATCCTGGCCAGCAGAGGTGGCGATGAAGGCTTCTGGGAGGTGTAGTCCAAGAACATCTGGAGGCCCAAGGTTGGGGACCACTGCTTTAGAGGGTTCTCAAAATAAATACATGTATAAATTTAGTTGAAGAAATAAATGAGAAATAGATTTTGAAAGGTGACTGTTAATTAAATTAGGAAGGCAATGGAACTACCAAATCTCACTGACTCTGTTCTTGAAAACTTGGTTGCAGGATAACATTAAAGCAATAGTGTGAATAGTTGAATTTTGTCCCACTGCCTGAAAACGGAAATGGCTGCTGGAACTAGCACTCTGTTTGAGTCAAAATATGAAATCATACTCAGGGATGGGAAAATGCAGTTTGAATAAATGGGAGCAGGAAGAAAAGATGACATTAATTATGAAGGAAATATTAAATCATTGCTCAAAGGAGAAACAAAATGCCTGGGAAGGAAATGTGCAGCTGTGCAGGAACAGGGAAAAGCAACTGGGAAATGTTGTTTTTCTCTGATTTCTGAAGGGGGATTGAAATAACAATGAAAATGGGATGGGGAAAATAAGAGGCTCTGAGAAATATCGGAGTCTGCTGGAATCAGTATCTTGAACACTTGGGACCCCGCAGGTGCTAGGAAAGATACCTGGGAGAGTGTGCTTTTCCAAAGGCAGCATCCTGAATGCAAGAAAATATTGGATAGCCATGCCTTCTGATCACTGGAAGAAAGCAAAGTGGAAAAGCAGAGATTTGAAGCCGACTTGTATAAGAATTTGCACATCTATATAATCCATATCTACAGACTTTGTCCCTTTCCTACCTTCACATAAGGTCCATGACTGGTTCCACAGTTTATTTTTAAACACAACAAAATCTGTCCCAATTTATTAATAATTTTTACCAAAAATGCCTCTGGAAAAAATGCACACTTTTGAAAAGTGTACATGGAAAAAATATACATAAAGCAATGTATAAATAGTACACAGAAACAATGTGGTGCTGTGATTTCCCACAGTGCAGGCCCTGGTTTGTGAAATCCTGGGCATTTTTTTCTGTGTAATGTTACACATTGCTTTACTCTTTTTTTGCAGTGCGCACTTTTCAGAGGTACACATATTTTTCCCCCCAGACATGTCCACAGCTGTCTGCCAGCCAGCAGAAGCCAGCAGACCATCTGAGAAGCACAAGCTGAGTGAAATTCCCAAAAATAGTCCTTTGGAGTAGATTCTTCACACATCATTAGTTGTGGGTTTTTCCACCAGGCTCTGGAGCCAGGTCTTTAACAATGGTCTGATAGGAGGGGATCAGCAGATGCAGCTTTTCACTGCAAAGAGATGTGCTGTCACCTTCTAGAGGTGTCAAGTAACTTGAGCCAAACAACATCTTTAATTAGTCATTTTTACAGTGTTTACTTTGACTGCCCCTTAATTTATTTAAAGAAAAGGAGCCATGGTGAAAAAAAAATCTACCTAGCCGTTGAATGCACTGTTTATTTCAAAGGGAGGAGGGAAATGGAAACCAGGTGGGATGATCTTCTGAAGGACCTTAATGTAGGACCCTGGTTTGAGGAGCACCTACCAGATTGGGGTCCCATGACTACTTTTTCTTCAAAATAGAAATGGCCAACCTGATCCTTGTAGTCTTTTTATTACAAAGTTCACACAGATCAAGACCTACAAGGTATGTATTTAATGACATTGTCACCTGAAGAGTAGTAAGCAATATCTCAATGTTTCAGTCATTGGCCATATACAGTGGTGCCTTGCTAGACGATGTTAATCCGTTCCGCGGAAATCGCTGTCTTGCAAAAACATCGTCTAGCGAAGCACGTTTCCCCATTGGAATGCATTGAAATCTCTTCAATGCGTTCCAAGGGAAAAGTCGTCGTCTTGCGAAGATCGTCCATAGGGAAACCTCGTCTAGCGAGCGCGGGTCCCCGTTGGAATGCACTGACAGCTATTGACCGCTAGTCAATGCATTCCAATAGGGAAAAGTCGTCGTCTAGCGAAAATCGCCCATACGGAAACATCGTTTTGCGAAGCGCAGTAGCGATCGCAAAAAGCCATCGTCTAGCGAATTCCTCGTCCTGCGAGGCAATCGTCTAGCGAGGCACCACTGTACAGGGATATTGTTTTAACAGATTAAAAAAAAGAAGCAGGGACAGAAATTGTCCCAACAAATCTGTTGCACTTTACCATTCAGGTTGCTTCCCCCCCCACCCCGCCCAGGTAATGCAGTATACTAGGACCAAAATAACAACAACAAAAACCCATGCCGTTTTTTGATGAATCATTGTGTCAAGAAGCAGAACTACCATACTCCGGTTGGGTCCATTCAGGTGGACACATTAGAATTTCAAGTGTGATAAAGTGGTGGTGGGGGGACCTTCCCTCACACCCTCTAGCAGTTTTAGGTAAATTTTGATTCTTCACTGTTCTATTTCGCTTTAGGTAAATTCTAGTTTAGAAGAACTACAGACAGAGGAGGAGGGAAAGGGGCATCTCCTTTTTTTCCTCCTAGCTGGAGCCTCAAAACATAGCAAAATTGCCTCCCATAGAGGGTTCAAGGGAATTTTTTGAATAATTGTGTTTTTTTTCAAAATAAGAACAAAATGGGGGTCAGGGGTTGCTGGGAGGCTTGAGGAATGCCTATTCAACTCCTTGGGGAGAAGCATATAGCCCTACACATTGTCCATTCTTATTCTACATGATTAGAAGCCAAGGAACCAAATTGTAGAGGAAATTTCTTACATGGGGTCTGTTTGCACACAACATATCCCTGAACATGGGAAGGCCAACCACCATCTTCTTCTTTTTTTTCTTCACAGGCCAGGAAGCTCAGGCAATCAGGAAAGGCCAACTGGGCAAGGAGTGGGGCCTTGCCTGGCAGACTGGAGTACAGCAGTTTTCAGTCGGGTCCACCAGGAAGGATAAATTGAGTGCTCCAGCTTCTCTCGGTCAATCTTCTCTGTGACTTTGCCCACTTACACTCACTTTATAATAACTTGTTCTTTCCAGAGGCATTTGCATGTTTGCTGAGGGGAGAGGGAGGCGAAGATGTGTTATATGTGTTGCAAAGTTTTGAATTTCTGATTAAATTCCTCTAGCCATGCAGCAGAAGTGCAGGCATTCACAGAGCAGGATAGCTTCAAGTTCCCCAGATTAGCCCACTCCTTTTTCTCAACTGACACGGTGTTCTTACAGAATTCAGAGGCAGGGGGGGACTCTTGGTTAGTGCTGGATAGATTGACAGTCACCCCAGCCCAGAAAGATTCCTCTTAGCCACACCTTTTTCAGGCAGCATGCAAGGTTGTAAAACCTCCAGCAATATGTCCAGTTCAGCTTTTGTTCCTATCACTTTTTCTTTGGTTGCAACAGAAGGGCGGTTTGCGCATAAGAACAGACCCCTGCTGAGGGAGGCAGGCATTCAACCCTATTCGAGGGAATAGATTCTCTTCCCATGAAGGTAAAGGAGTGGGAGACTGACAGAAGTGTGTCTGGATCAGGAAGACCACCATAGTCTCTCGCAGCTGGTACCAATGGGTATCACTTTAATAATCTTGCACCCAAGTGGGGCACATACTCACCTCCAGTTATCAATCCTCCCTGGCCTCAGGCTGAGAAGGTGGACATTGACTGACAGGCTGGTCACCAGATTCAGGGATCTACTCCTTTATGCTGCACCGTCTATTCTGCTGCAACCAATCCAAACAGTGTTCTTTTATTAATAAATAAATAATCCTTCAATCGCATTAACAAATTATCCTTCAAGAAACTGTTAAACTGTAAACAGGAATGTGTGTTCCCTTGGCAGGTGGGAAGTATTCTGAGATATCTCGCCTGATTCCACAAAGAGAGAGAGAGAGAGAGAGAGAGAGAATGTAGTGAAAAAGCGATAATGTAATATCTCAAAGAATGAGCCATGGCCTAGAGCTGACGTGCATGATTTGTGGTACTCCAGATGATATTTTATTCCAAATGTTATGAGCTATAGCCAGCATGAGGACAGTGGGAACTGTAGTCAATCAACATCTGAAATACCAGAGGTTCTCCAACCCTACTTTTAAAATTTAACATCCCCTGAATATTGTTCAATGGTATAATTTTGTCCCAAAAACTAGACAAAAAGGCAAAATGCTGGTTCAGGTTACACTCTTGGGTTACATGTCTCAAGTCAAAAAGCATGTTCTGCTCCAAGCACCAGTCATTAGTTATCTTGCCCATGAGAAAAGAATCTCATTTGTCATAACCTTTTAAGAGGAATTGCAACAAATGAAAACTTCCAGTGGTTTAGAAAAGAAAGGCAACCAAATGTGTAAGGTATTAGCTATTGCTCACAGCTAGAGACGCTTCACAAATTGGGAGGGGTTTTCACATTACAGTCAACCCTTGACTTACGAACGGCCCTAGTTGCGAACTTTTCGACTTACGAACCGCTCTGATAGAAAAATATAGCCTCGACTTGCGAACTTTATTTCGAGTTACGAACCGAAAAAAAACCCTAAGTCATCTTAGGTTAAAAGGGAAAAAAAAGAAAAAATTCTGCCCCTAGTGGTAGGAACGGATTAACTGGCTTTGCATTAGTTCCTATGGGAACTAATGCTTCGACTTACAAACCGCCCCTCGACCTAAGAACCAAAAACAGCCGGAACGGATTAATTGGTTTTCAATGCATTCCTATGGGAAATGCTTATTCGACTTACGAACTTTTTGACTTAAGAACGTCCTTCCAGAACGGATTAAGTTCGTAAGTCGAGGGTTGACTGTATAATGAAAACCTACCCAACCTGTAACTCCCAGATATAGCCTCAGGATCAGAAAGTAAGTTGCTGTAGAATTCATGCTACTCTCTAGTCACAGAGTCTGCTCTAAGAGCTTCTTTTATTTTTATTTTTTGAGTTTCTGGCTTTCAGGTCACAAGAATGTTGCACAGGAAAAAAATGACTGTCTCCACCAGTCTATTGCAGTGGTTCCCAACCTTGGGTCCCCAGATGTTCTTGGACTGCAACTCCCAGAAATCCTGGCCAGCACAGCTAGTGGCGAAGGCTTCTGGGAATTTTAGTTCAAGAACCACTGGTCTATAATTTTTCATTATAATTATCCAAAAAAGAATTATGTGTCATTATTTATTTTGTAATATTACTATTATGTAGAAGCCAAATTGATGCTTTTGAATTGTGGTGCTGGAGGAGACTCTTGAGAGTCCCCTGGACTGCAAAGAGAACAAACCTATCCATTTTGAAAGAAATCAACCCTGAGTGCTCACTGGAAGGACAGATCCTGAAGCTGAGGCTCCAATACTTTGGCCATCTCATGAGAAGAGAAGACTCCCTGGAAAAGACCCTGATGTTGGGAAAATGTGAAGGCAAGAGGAGAAGGGGACGACAGAGGACGAGATGGTTGGACAGTGTCACCGAAGCTACCAACACGAATTTGACCCAACTCTGGGAGGCAGTGGAAGACAGGAGGGCCTGGCGTGCTCTGGTCCATGGGATCACGAAGAGTCGGACACGACTTAACGACTAAATAACAAGAAGAAGCCAAATATTTACCTAGTGGGCAATACAAGTTGCTAAACAATCAGTCAACAGTATTTAACCCTCATCCAAACTGATAGAAAAAAAACTGACTTGACTGAAATCCTATTGTCACAACTAGAGTAAGCCCACTGAATCTGTGGTAAGTCAGTTCTTCCATAAATTCCATTGATTCAATAGGGTTACTTTATCTATGACTTACTACACTACACAATAGGATTTTAATCACTGAGTGAGTTCTGTGGTATTTTTTTATTCAGGGGGAATTGTATGTATTAAAGGTTAGCAGTAGTGTTAAGGTTAAGATTAAGAGCGGGGCTGGATTTATATTGCTGGTATTTCTTTAATGCCAGAGTCCCACCCATACACACACACACAAATCTACACATAAACAGTGGGGAAAACCATAACTGGGAGACCTACATGTCTCAGTTATACATATAGCTCAGTGGTTTAGGTATCTGGCTGCGGAGCCAGGAGTTGGGAGTTTGATTCCCCACTGTGCCTCGTTGACAAGCACTGGACTGGATAATTCATAGGATCACTTCCAGCTCTGTAGTTCTAAGATTAGGATGATGATGATGATGATTGTTGTCATATACAGCCAAGTCCAAGATGAGGTATAATTATTCACCAATCTGGTATCAACAGATCAAAGGAGAAGCTGATAGGATCACTACAGTTCTTCTTGCTGAGGAAGTGCCCATAAGAAGGAATAGATGTATGACAGTGAGGTGTATGATAGTGAGGCACTGGTTAGGCCTTATCTTGAGTACTGTGTCAAGTTCTGGACACCACACTTTAAGATAGATGCCAACAAACCAAAACAAGTTCCGAAGAGGGTAACAAGGATGACCAAGGGATGATGAAGGATGATCAAGCCCTATGAGGAAAGACTAAAATAACTGGGTTTGTTTAGTCTGAGTAGAGATGGGGGTATTCATATTCGTATACAAATATCCCCCCACAGGTGTAGAAAATGAGGGTCCAGCCCCCTGGGGCCAGACCGACCACTCACAATTCCGCCGCTGCTGCAAGCTCCACGCTCCCTTCCTATCTCTCCATTGCTCGCGATGGATTAGCCAGTCCTGGCAGAAGGCGGGATGACGAGCCTCTCTGCCAGGTCTCTCCATTGCAAGCAACGGAGAGATAGGAAGGCACCGCGGAACTCGCGGCAGTGGCGGAATCGTGAGTGGTCGGTCTGGCCCCAGGGGGGCGGACCCTCGTTATCTGCACCTGTGGGGGTGATATTCGTAGACGAATACGAATACACCCATCTCTAGTTTTGAGAAAAGAAGACTGAGGGGAGATATGATAGCAGTCTTCAAATACCTGAAAGATTGTTATACAGGTGAGGGGCAGGATATGTTCTCAATCATTCCAGACTGAGGACACATAATAATGGACTCAAGTTACAGGAAGCCAGATTTCAAGAAAAATGTCGTACCTGTTAGAGCAGTACAACAATAGAACCAGTTACCTCGGGAGGTGGTGAGTGTTCCAACAATGGAGGCATTCGAGAGAAAATTAGACAGCCATCTGTCAGACATACCATCTGTCATATCAGCAACCCCAGCTCTCACTAGATTATTATGTGCATTGTCTCTCAAGCATCTAAAATAGGATGCCTTCTACAGGAAAGGTAAGAAATCTATAATCATCTAGATTTTGCTGGACTGCAACTCCATCATCTCTCAGCATGAGCAGTGCTGACTAGGGCTGATGGGACTTGAAGGCTGTAGGTTCTCTGCCCTACTCAAGAGATATAGGTAAGAGAAATAAGAGCCAACTAAATTTGCCACAAAACCATCTCTATGGACATATCACATTCCAATTGTAAAATGGACGATGGCCCTCTCACATCAAGAGAGCTTCAGACTAAAATAATCAATTATGTCTTACTGACACCGCCTCATCTGGGATCTTTTAGTAACAATGTGTGGGATGAAACAATAGGTAGTACTCTGTTCCTATTGCCCAACCTGACAACCAATCAAGGCTTTAAAGGCTTCTCACAAGCCCTGTCATTGTAAGGGTAGCAGCCACAGGAGCAGTTACACAATTCTGTCAGTAGCAGGCCCAGAGGTGCAATCTGGATTGTGCCTGCACTGGAGATCAAAGGGTTAAAAAAAAACCGCCTTCACACTAGATTGTCACTATGGATCAGGAGGCCTGCACTTGCTGTTTATCACAACAAAGCCTACACTTGAAGAAAGAGCTGCAGAACCATGTAGTTTTTTGTCACGCCTGCTATTGCTTATTAGTGTACCTTGCATTGAGTCCCAATTCTGTGCATATCTGAGTTCAGTGGGATTAATTCTCAAGCAAGGATACATAAAACTGAAGCTTTATTTTCACTGATTGATCGACAGAGGTTGACAGCCACGAATCCCAAACCAAAAGAATGATGCACACTGACACGTATATGGGAATCAAGGGAAGAGAATTGTTTTAAAAGCCTGCTATTTCCTATGCAATCAGTTCCCTGATATCTTTGCTTAGACAGTATAAACAATACCAGTGGTTATTGTTGCTTCAAGCTGCCTGCAAAGAAGATCTATTGAGCGACAACCCAAAAAGATATCGGCATTTTTCTCTTGCAAACCTTTCTAGCTTTCCTCTTGCATAAACATCCTGCATGTCTGAAACTGATCATCCTGAACTGAAAATTTTGCAGGTCCTTCAGGCCACCAACTATCTTAGGGTATTAGCACTTGAATTGTCAGCCGAGGAAGGTCACTGGGGCCTGCAGAGTAGGAAGCCTGATGCATTGAAAGACATTTTGTCGGCAATGCTTGGCCTCAATGTTTACAAAAGCAAAGCTTCCTAATTATTTCTGCAGATACCTCGTCCATCGCCAAGAGCTTGATTAAAAACTGATTGGGAGGGCGCAGTCAGGTTGGGCTAAGATCCTCTGTTGGCTCAGTTTTGTTTTCTACCACAGTGTTCGCTTGGATTTCTTTTTGTTTACTTGTTTTAGGTCTTCCATCCAAATGCCCTTCTGCTCCAAGAACAAAACATATTTGATCTGTCGAAGATTTACACATCAGGTGTCTGGGATTGCTGTCACAACAGATTATATAAAGCAGATTAGAGACTCGTCCAAACAGCCTTCAGCATATCATTTGGACCAACCACAATTAGAGGAGTTTGAGTTAAAAGCAGATGTTTCTTACTCTTCTAGAAGCCGCAGTCCATAGTCCATTTGCTGGAAAATTTCGTGTTCACATATACACAGAAGCAACGACAATGTTGTCAAAGGTTAGGGAATGCTTTTTCTTTTCAGGATCATCTGTTGGTGGGCACATGCTAAGAGTGGGCAGAACCAAGACAACAGTGGTTGGGCCATCCCTTCCCTTTCTCAGTTTCTGCCAAACTCTCCTCTTCCTCTTTCCCTCTTTGCCATATATCTTTCTTAGAAGTGTCTTAGAAGAGATTCGCCCATAAACCATAATTCCTAAATTACCAACTTTCATTTAAAAAAAAAAAAAACAAGTCTTTGCCCCTTCAAAAAAAGCCAAGATATGAAGTGAAGCATGATCTCCTTGCTGTTTTTATTTATTTATTTATTTATTTATTTATTTGGTTTGGTTTGGTTTGGTTTCAGTAATTAACTAGCCTTCTCCTGTCTTTGAGTGTTTTTATCAAACAAATAAAATTATAGAAATGATTGACACACTCACTATCTTGCTTTTTTTTAAAGCCGTTTGGGGTGGGGCGGTTTCCTAGTGGGAAGTGAATGCCAGTAAGACTTGTAGTTGTTCTTTTTTTAAATCAAAAATCCAGAATTCTGGCCGAGCGGTGAATGGAGAAGCAGTATGTCTACTGCAAAACAAAAGGTAGCAACCAATATCTTCCAGGCCTTGTTTTAAAAACACATTTTTAAGTTCATAAAGTTTAACATAACTTATAACAAATTATAATTTCCTACACCCCCCCCCAAAAAAAAAAAACCTCAGGGAAAATGGATGTAACAACATTGGGCTACTTTCCTGTGTTGGTTTAGGCTTAACTCACTGTCTTTCAACCACAGCCTTGCCTACTTTATTGATATTTATTTATTTATTTATTCAATTTGAATGAAAATGATTTTCTTGTGAAATTTTATTCAGAGATCATGACTAAAAGGAAGACTATAAAGCTAAATTGATTAACCAATTGGAGTAGTTGGAGTCCTCATATTCACAAACCTATCAGATCTGGGGAGTCATGCCTTGAATGCATTTTAGTCATTCTGGAAATATTGCAGGAAAAATCTGCTCGTACGGGTTATATATACAAACGTCTTCATTCTCAGGATATTTCAACCCAGTCTTTTCAGAGAAAATGGATTCTTGAGTAAAATAATGCCATTGGAATGTCTCATCCATTTCAGGGTAATAATTTTCCTTCTCTCTGTAGGCTCTTACCAAGTCAGGGCAGTCTAACGGCTAAAAAGAGAACAGAGTCATTCGCTGGCTTAAGAGAAGCCTGTTTTTCATACACATCGAAGGACATTTCAGCCGTTGATTTTCTGCCTGTCATGACATTGCTAAGGGTTTTGCCACCAAAAAAAAAGGTGGCATGAATCAGCACAAAAGAGGCACAATAATAGGTTTGTCAGTACATTTCCATAAATCTGCAAGGAAAGCATGGGCAATTTCACTTCACTTGCCATACCCTCAAAGAGTCATGCAAACAAAAATGTTGTCCAAGTGCACCAGCAAACTGCATTTAGCTTCAGGCCCAGGAACATGATCAGTAACCACCGTTCTAGGCTAGAAATGCACAGTTCTAGGCCCATAAATGAAGAGGCTAAGGAGAGAAGGTCACAACAGATGTAATGTTGCAACCAGGACAATTTGGGCCTAAACCTCCTGGAACAGCATCAACAGAAGGAGAGGGAGAATGAAGCATGCAGTGCGCACTGAAAATGCAAAACAGAAGGGACATGCTTTGTGTTTTCAACAGAATTAGTCACAGCTGTGTAGCCCAAAACATTGCAAAAGGAATCATATTTGTGGATGAATTTTGAAACAAAACAAAAAGCCTGAATATTATTTGTTCTTGATTTGGTTGAGGGCAGAACATCCTCATGTCAATTCTCTGAGTTATGGGACTGTTGTGCATCTTTTTTGGTACATTTGTAGCTCATTAAGACTGTAGTGTGCATCTGCACAAATTATTCCTGTGCATTTATTTATAAAACACCACCAATATGTAGGAAAATTTATAAGGTGCAGAAGAATAGTCTCCTTGAGGAAATGCTATAAAAGGTCATGAACCTCTCTGTCTGAGGGCTCTTGGTTCTTGCACAGTTCTTGTGTGATTGATAGCCAAGGACCTTGCGTGCTTCTTGATACTCCAGCACTCCCACAGCTCCTGACTCTCCTTTAGTAAGCTTTTACCCTTTGGTAAACTGGATCAGTAACCCATTTTACCTTTATCTATAACTTCATCTGGCAAGGCCCTCCTGGTGATCCCACATGTTTCTGAAGTCTAATTAAGAGCAGGGCATTTAGGACAATAGCGTCTTCTACATGGAATATTCTTCTTTCTGATCTTAGACATGCACTGACTATTTCTCTATTTAGGCATGTGTCGAAGACATGTCTATTCATGCAAGAATTAAGTCCTGATTCTACATGCTTTACAATCTACATTTTCTGATGTGTATGTTCCTGCTTAGAAATCCTTGGATGAAAACAGTCGGTAAGCACCTCATCAAAGAATCTCTACAAACAGGCAGCTGCTTACCCATAGAGGCACCATGTGATCAGGACCCTGATGCAGTTGCCATCTGGATGCCAGCACAAATGGGGTGCACATGCAATCAAGAGAGATCACGTGGTTGGATTCCCCATCCAGTGTCTGTGCTCAAAAGATGACCATTTTGACAGGGCTAGCTCATCCACATCCATAGGTCCCATTCCTTCTACATGTTGGCAGTACCCTCCATGTGAGTAACGTAAAGTGGTTTCTTTCTCCATTCTGCCTGATGATTCAAGGAAAAAGCCCCACTGAGTTCAGTCAGAATTATTTCCAAATGGCTAAGTTTAAAACTGCAACCTAAAACCATTCCAGAGAATTTAAAAAAACACAAACAACAATTTAGCAGGCTGAATAAAGGCCTTCGTAATTCTGAAAAATGCCTTCTGATTTCAATTTGTGGTAGATCTCTATTATTAATCATCTTTATATAAAACATGAGTTAGAATATCAACCACTATTTAAACTGGGGGGAGGGGAACAGACTACCAGAGTTTCCTGGGATGATTTCCATTCCACATTACAATCCCGCTTTGCAACCAGCTGTAGACAAAAGGATGGTTTCTTCAACCTGGAAGCCCCAGCAAACAAGTGAAAGCAACCCCGACACAGTCAAAGAAAATAATTCAGCTGTAGGCCCCACCTGTGGCTTCCCCTGAACTCTCACAGCTCACGCATCAAATCGTGTTTTTTTTTAAGTAGCAAAGGGAAAACAAGGCTGGGGGGAACCTCTACTTGACATCGAAACGTCTGTCATGCACAAGTGACCAGCTTATGACCCTCAGGATGCTGTTGGGCTGACGTTCCCATCAGCCCTAGCCAACATAGTCAATGGTGAAGAGTTGAGGTATTCACAGTCTGACATCTGGAAAGGAACAACTCTAATGCATCATCTCACCCCAATATGGCATCATAGCCGCCTTGGGTGTTTTCTAAGGAGAAAGGCAGGGTAAAAATATTTTAAATAAATAAAATAGAATAAAATAAAATAAATATTTAGGCTACATAACCAGACATCACATGACAGCTCTTTGAAAGTACGTCCAGGGCCTAGGCAAAGTCCACATAGACTCGGCATCTATAGCAATAAGCAGAGATCTAGCAGAGTCATACTAGAAAATCAAATAAGCCAAGTGTAGGGAGAGCTAAAGACAAAGTCTATGAATAGTCCAAAAGTCCAGCCGGGCTAACGGTATCAGAAAACAAACAAGGCGGCTTTTAGCTGATCACTACCTTTCAGTCCAACCTGCCTCACAAGATATTAACAAAGATCAAAATGGAGCATTGGTAGGAACACAAGCTCCTAAATAGAAATGTGGGCCATTACTGGGAAGTTTCCCCGTGATGATTTAGTACCCAATCACTGTATGCGTACACTGACATTCTAGGGCAGGGAAAAGTTAAAAGAGAGAACTTTGGGCTGTAAACTATAGCATTTTTGAGTTTGTGTTGCATATTTCTGGTCTTTATCAAAAGGTTTGGACAAGTTGAGCTCCAGAAAAACTGAAATATTTTCCAGGGCTCTGAAAGTGCTCAATGGTCACACAACCATAGAATCATAGAATCACAGAATAATTGAGTTTGAAGGAGCCTATAAGGTCATTGAGTCCAACCTCCTGCTCAATGCAGAGTGCTGCTGTTCCCACTTGGCATCTGAGAGTCACAGCCTCTTCTTACCAATGGATTAAATAATCAAAGCTGATACTATTTAGAGACTTGTTCCTGCGGTCATCCAACGGACTGCACTCTCACAGTCACAGAAGCGGGGGTTGAAGCAGGAGGCATAATTTCAGATCCAGGGAAGGAGGAAGAAGGAAGACAAAATATACAGAAAGTATGGAGATAAAACTGGAAGGTTTCTTCCTCGTTTCATTTTTTTAAACAGACCTAAATCTCCCCTCCCCCTTAAATAAACTTGCTTGTCCTAATGGATGGCCAAGGAGAGGACTGAGAAAGGAAGACGGTCAGGTGACATTCCAGGTGATGTGCAGGAACAGCAGGCACCCTACCATGCTTTTTTTAAGAAGGACTCAAAGAGTACTTTGCTCACTACTCTTTAAAAGTCCCTCTCTCAGTCACTTCCCTGTAGTTGCCTTAGGAAGTTACTCTGATCACTCCTGAGACTAGAACTTTCTTCTAGTGGCTGGAAAAATGGAGAAAAATAGAACACCGCTCTGCAGACCGCTGCTGCTCTGGCCAGAAGCCTTTCTGTCTGCCTACATCTCTTTTCCCTCAAAACCCAGGGGCCTGGTAAAGTTGCACCAATTACTGTGAACTAACTTAGCCAGTTGTTTCCCCTTTTGCACATTTAGCCTTGAGAAAAGAAGACTGAGGGGAGACATGATAGCACTTTTCAAATACTTGAAAGGTAGTCATACAGAGGAGGGGCAGGATGTGCTCTTGATCAGCCCAGAGTGCAGGGCATGTAATAATGGGCTCAAACTACAGGAAGCCAGATTTAGGCTGAATATCAGGGGAAAGGTCAACTGCAAGAGCAATACAACAATGAAACCCATGATCTCAAGAGGTGGTGAGCGCTCCAATGCTGGAGGCATTCAAGAGAAAATTGGACAACCATCTGTCAGATCTGCTTTGATTTGGATTCCTGCATTGAGCAAGGGCTTGGACTCAGTGGCCTTATAGACCCTTTCCAACTGAATTATTTTGTGTTCCGTGATTCCATGCAGGAATGTGTTGTTACTGGAGATCTGGAGTTGCACAAATGTCAACAAGACACAGAAAAAGATTGGGTCAGGGTGTCACCAAGAAGGCTCAGGATGGGTCAGGCACCAGCCTGAGAAGAATTGGGTTTTATCCAACAATTGCCCATGACAAAGTATTTGCCCTTTTTTCTCGCAGAGGATGTCTCCTCTTATTAGGGCATGGACCAGGTCAAGGGGCTATTGCTAAATCCTATTTGAAACCTACCTCAAAATATAAATTGCAAAACATAAGCAAAAGAAGATAACACAATATACAAATATCACTAAGCCTTTCTCCTGGAAATCTGCAAATTTTCACCTAAAATCAAGCCCACATTTTAGCCTTTATATATATTATATATAAGTAACTATATATTTATATATATGTAATTCCAATTATCTAACTATATTATTGGTAAATCTGAGATAAACCATGGTTGTGCTCTCGTTGCTAAGATAAATGGGAGTGTTGCTTTATTATTCAAACAACAACAAATTAGTAACCTCTCCTACTTGGACTGTGAGTAATCATAACTGAACTTTTTAAAGGGTATTATTCCCCCTTTACAAACGAAAGAATGATTGATAAAGGCTCTTTGGGAAGGTAGGGGGTGGGAGAAACCTTCCAGTTTCCAGTGGATGCTTCCAAACCTGAAGCTCAAATGATTTGAAAAGTTTTAACAAATTGGGCCAAGAAATTCATTTACGAAAGCATTTCCAGGTTTGCAAATGTGGAACATCTGAATTAAATTCCACCAGGGTTTCCAAGCTTCTGCCTCATATGTGAGAAATATCAAGGTTTCTAGACTCCCCTGTCACGGTATGACTGTTTCCCAAATGGAATAGCATTTAGCAGCCTTTACAGAATGAAATCATCCTCATTAAAACCAGTCTATAATGATGACACAACAAAGTAATGTTACACGTTCATAAGAAGGCATTCTAGTTCTGTATGTAGAATAAATTATGTAATACAGAATAGAATTCTTTACTGTGTAACAACCAAACCAGACAATGTCTTTGAGATGAAACCTGACAATTCCCACTCACCAGAAGACATTGGGAAAAAGATGAAGAAATGGAACCACTGAATAAGAAACCATAACTTACAACTGGGCAAGTAAACATACCGGTGAAATGCAGACACCATGTAATGCTGGGAGACTTCACATAACATTAAAAGCCTCTCTGTAAGTGATATCATGCTGTGCTGAGCATAGGAAAGACAGTTTGGTGGCCTGGATTTATCCTTGTCTGTCCACCAAAAGGGTGAACTCAGGGGGTCCATGATTGTTTTCTGCCATGTGGTATTGTTGACCTCTATGGACAAAGGGAAGCCCCTGCTCACTATACTGTCAATCCAGCTGGTAACAAGTGGTGGGATGGTTTAGTGTCCCTTCACCTCCTTAACAAATCTAGGTGCTCAAACAAGGTAGAATCTCTCACCATCCTTCATGCCTATGCTGTTCTCCACAAGGGGGAATAAACAGCAGTTTGGCTCACCACCAACTGATCAGTTGGTTGTAGAGGTCCTATAAAAGCAGGCTGCATCCTCATCGTAAGGAAGGTGCAGCCTACTGTTTCAAATGACAGGGTGTGGGAAATAAACTCCCTCAATAGGAATAGCAAATTGTTTCCATCTGTATTAACCTGGGACCTGGCTCCATCAATTCTGTTGGGAGCAGACTGTCATGCATCAATTCCTTCTTACTAATGTTTTGGACCAAAGCAATATGAAACCAGGGAAATGTTTTCATTTTATGCAGGTCATTCTTCACGTGATGGCTAAGGATCAAGCTAGAGGTCCACAATAGTTCATTCTCACTGCAGTGAGGAGATAGCAGAGGAGGGATGGGTTCTGTGTACACAAAGTCAACAAACACAGCCATCTGTGTACACAAAGTCAACAATAACTTGTCTTCTTTTATCCCTCCCCATGAGAAGGAAAGTCACCCAAGGACAGCTGTCTCCCAAAGTCAGAGCTGTTTACCCTGCCATGTGCCTAGAAGTCAAATGTCCACAGAACATGACCTTAACAAGGGCAGGCCATATGTCCCAACCCAACTGAAAAAGAAAACCCATTAGTACTACTAATGCAGACAGCAATACAACATAGAGTAGGTCCAGAAGACAGATAACCCCACAGCTGCACCCCCTTCAGTGGAAATAGGACCTGTAAGCTTCATGTTGCTATCAGTCATGAACCCCATGTCTGCCTTGCTCAACCTTAGCGTGCTGCCACAGATGGAAGCCCCATCAAAAAGAAATGGAAGTGAAACACTCTGGCGCCAAGGCCAGTTGCTGCCCAAGACTCAAAGACCACCTGCTTCAAGAATTCATTCTAGTGACAGAAAATTCCACAACTCTGTGAACTGCTTCAGTGCCTTGACAGGACATAGCTTGAGTCCTGAACCCTCACTGAGACCCCCCATGTTCCCTGATCTGGCTTAGACATGATAATAATAATTGAATGATGAGACTCATATTAATTAGTTGGGCTTGACTAATTTGTAGTCTCAGTATCAGTATTATCATATTTGGGGACAACAAGAGAGAGGCCCTTCTCAGTGGTTGTTCCATAGCTATGGAATTCCTTTTCCAGGAAAGCCAATGTGACCCTGTCTTTCTTGTACTTCTACCAGGAGGCAAACATAGCTTTATTTAAACAGACCATTGGCCACTGATTAGAACCTTTTCTTGTTGTTACTGTTTTAAATGGTTTAGGCTGGTTTTAAATGTTAATCATGCCTTTGATTTAATCTAATAATTTATTTAATACTGTTTTAATATTGTAACTAAACCCATTGTCTGCCTTCTGAAAGAGGTACTTGTTTTTCTTTCTCCTTTATAGGAGTTTTGTGAATCTTTGAGAAGTGTCTCCAAATGCAGGACTGTGAGGTTCCGGTGCTTAACTTTGCTCTAACGAAGTGACTGAGAGATTTGTGTGCTCTTTATTTCGTACATTATTTGCAATTTTTCCAGCATTTTGCAGTCTTCTTAGCTACTTGTGCTTCTCAGAAAGCACTCTGGATGACTTAATTCCATGCTGTCCTCCCTCGGAGCTTTTCACTGCTACAGTCTGCTGAGTGCTAGAAAGATCAGCAATGGGGGTTGTTCCTGTTGTTGATTAAAACATTTAAAGGCACACACAAATATCATTTTAAAAACAACAACAAAAAATCAGCAAACCTCACTCCACTTTCAGGCATCCAGTAAAAAGCCCAAAGGGAGCAAACAATGAGGTTAAGTCTTGAGGAGGGTCAGGAAATCACCAAGATTAAAAATCACAGGACATGGCATCTGATCCCAAATCGCCCATGAATGAGACATTACATCAGCGCTGACATTATCATGACTAGGGATGTAAAATGCAGAAATAGGATATTCGTCTTCAACCAATGTCCCAAATGACGTTCATCATCCTTGGCAAATGGGAAATCAGTGTGTGAAAAAGCAGGAGGAATCAAGTGGGCAGGTATTAAGATTAAAGGACCAAGAGGAGAGACTGTGTGTTATATTTCCAGGTGAAAAGCTCCCATCAGTGAACAGGAATGGTCAGAGACAGGTCATTCAGAACCCTGGACAGGTCCCAGGGAAGAGACAACTCACTTGAGCAAGAGCTGGCTGGCTACGTTCTCAATGAGACCAGGTCCTGTAAGAAGTGGTCTAGATAGAAGTGCAACTAAATGAAACAATTATATCACTCATATTCACTTCTAAAGGGATTAAATTCAAATTTAGTTACATACCTAACACTTGTTTTCAGGTCTTCAACTTCACAAGCATTAATTGCACCAAATCTAGGATACCTCAACATATTTTTTTCTACTTGATTTTCAAATCCAAGTAGCAGAATGATCAGATCCTACTGGTCAGAATCAGTACTTGACTGATCTGAACTTCAATTACCAAGACATTGATTCTACATATTCTGAAATTATGGTGCATAATGCATTAAAAGCTAATATAGTACAACCACATAGCACTTTATACTGTAGTCACCTTTTAATTCTCTCATCAGCTACCTTCACATTAGCCAATTTCACTAGAATTAGCATTATTTTGTCACTTCTTAATTATGGAGGATCCAGACAATATCATTGCCAGAATATTGAATTCCCATGTTTTCATGGTTGCCCTCCATTTGTAGTAAGACTTAGTTTCAGGTGATGTTTTTGATTTGCAATATTAATACTTGATCAGACTCCATGTGCTGACAAGCAAGGTACTATTGATTCACACAAGAAAGAAGTAAGGCAGGCTGGGTTTTGTTTTCATTATGTTACTATCATTTTATTTATAAGCTGCTATTCTATATATATCATGTTCAAAACAGTTTCCATAAAATATGGCAAAAATTAGCAACAAATGAGCCAAGTAAGCTTATAATAACATTCAAAAAATCTCAAATCACAACATATATTTTAAAAATAATGCATGCTATCCAGCAATAATAAATGATCTGAATCAATATTAAACAACCAAAAATCCATTAATTGCAAACTTTTCGTCAAAGCTCAGCTAATAGAATAATCACAATGGCCTAAATCCAATTGCTGTTCCCAATCTGAGTAGATCCATTGGGTCACTGCAATAAACAATTAGCAATCTCCTCCCTCCAGTACAATATTCTTATTTTATTGGTTAAAAGGTTGTACCACCACAATCACAAAACAGTACTTCTCATATGTACAGAGTGTAAATATGACCCATCATACTAGAATCCATAATTTTCAAGAATAGTTAACTCTCCAATTTGATTCAGTAGCTCCCGTAGCTGTGAGAGATCTGGTGACAAGTTGAGTGATATATATCTAACGTTGAAATCATCCTAAATTGTATTGTTCATTTTACTCATACTGCTCCCAAACTGCATAACAATATCTCTGAAGCCCTTTATTTTGCCATTTGAAGGTTTTTCTCCATCATAGCATACGCTTCCTATCTCACTTGTAAGGAGGTGAGTGACTCTTGAACTGCTTCCAATTCAATGTTTTTCATTTCAAGGCTACAAAAAGTAGTAGTTGTGGCCCCACCATGTTCCAGAAATCTTGCCCTACAAATGTGCCTCCAATCAAGAAGAGACTGTACGTACATGTATTTGTTTTCTGTTCACAAAGGTACCTGCCTCGGTCAGAACTAGCCTGTTTTAGTTCCAGAGGAATAGTGCAGCTCATGGTGCAGTAGTTAAATTGCAGTACTGCTGCCAAGACTCTGTTCACAGTCTGGGTTGAATCCCAGGAAGCTGACTCAAGGTTGATTCAGCCTTCCATCTTTCTGAGTGAACTGGGCACTCAGTTTATTATATATATAAACTGCCCAGAGGGTGCTTTAAGTGCTATGGGATGGTACATAAGCAGCCCGCTTTGCTTTTTTGCTTTTGCATAGTGCCACACAGGTGCTGAGGAGGAGCAGAGCCAACAACTTTGAAACAGATATTGGCTCTGAGTTGTGCTACTCCACCACTATCCATTTGTAATATTAGTCCCTGCTGAGCTTCTATGGTACCAATATTCCCAGGATTGAGGGTGGACACATGGAAGCTTTAATTTGGTCCAGGTTTGCTTCAGATTCTCCAAAGTTATTAAACCAAGAATCCTCTCTCTTCCTTGCCCGAAAGAGCTCTCTTCTGGCTTCTCTCTTGCTTCTTAGTGGCAAACAAAGGCCAGATCCAAATGCCGCCCCCTTCGATTTCTAACGAGCACATGCGGTGTTTGTTGGAAAACAGAGTGCAAGCCAACAATGTGCTCGGCTGTTTTGAGTTTCTTTCTTTTGTGCCTCTTCCACTTGTAGGTCTCCCAGCAGAAGGTGGATCAGCCGACAAACGGGGGGGGGGGGGGGGATAGCTGTTTTTATTTAATTAGCGTATTTACCAGCACTGGAGTTGCAGATGTAGCCTTTTAACAGCTGATTCAATTAACACCCATTCTTCTTCTAAATAGGGACTGCAGAAGACAATGAAACATTGCTTATGTGTCACATTCCTTTCCAGACATATTTTCATAACCACAGTCAGGTTACATTGACAAGTAATAAAATAGAAGGGAAAACAGTAATTTTAAAATATTCAAACTAGAAGACTACAACACCAACCACTTATTATCCTGTAAACATTTTCAAAAACAGTTTCTAACACAGAACAGATTAAAGATGGATTAAAACAAAATGTTCAAAGCAGAGGCTGACAACCTCCAAGGGTCTTAACTTGGAATACCCTTCTCCATGCCAATAAAGCAGATGAAAGCTGCTTTCCCACATTTACGCTCAGTTATTCAATGACTGCAGTATCATTATAGCTTTTAATTGGGAAACAATCAAAAGAGAACTTCCATGGAGTAGTTTCTATGAAATCAAATCACACATGTGGATACAAATCATTAAGTGATGTGTAACTATAGCTCAGTGGTTTAGATATCTGGCTGTGGAGCCAGAGGTTGGGAGTTTGATGCTCCTTTGTGCCTCCTCTGAGTAAAGCCAGTCTGTGTGGCCTTGGGCAAGTGGCACAGTCCCAGGGCGCCCCCAGAAGAAGGAAATGGTAAGCCATTTCTGAGTATTCTGTATCTGGAAAACACTGAAAAGAGTTGCCGTAAGTCAGAATTGACTTGACAGCACATGATTATTTAGCTGGCTGGATAACACAATGGTTTAGGTATCTGGCTGCAGAGCCAGAGGCTGCGAGTTCAATTCCCCACTGCACCTTCTTCCCAGACAATTTTGGAGTGATGCAATCGTGATTGCAATGTTATCTCCAGAACAGATTGCCAACCAAAGTCACCACAAAAACATCATTTGAATTTCAGAGTGCCAAGTATGGAACACATTAGAGTCTTTGGAAGCCTGGCATATGCCTACTAACTAAAATAGAAAAGAGACAAACTGGATTCCAGAACAGAACAGACTATTTTGCTTGACTATGCCCCCTGACAGGAAGGGCTATAAAGTAATGAACTTAAAAAGTCAGCGTAAGATATGTGGTTCATTTTGATGAGCAAAAGAGACCTGACAAAAGAAGGACTGTGTTAGATACCTATGAAGGGCAAGGCCAATACGTTGGATCCCATAACCTCAGTCAGACACCAGGAAGACAATGACACGCAAGATGAGAGCAGTACACCAAGAGAAGAGGACAGAGATGGTGATATCAAGGGTGTTAAACTTGAAGAGGCACCAATGCCACAACACACTCCAGAGCATCAGATTCATCACAACCCAACAAAGTGTACCACCTTCTCACCTGACCTACCTCGCAAGGCATTACTGATGAATGAGCCAGTTACCTGGGAAGAAATTGCACAGATGCCAGTGGTTGAAGCCACCGGATGGAGAGAAGCAGCAAGAGAAGAGAAAGAAGTACTACACAAGAATGAGACGTGGACCCTGACCAAACTACCACTAGACAAGAAAGCCTTGGGGTGTAAGTGGGTCTTCAAAGTGAAGCAGGGTGCAGAAGGAGAAGTGGAGTGCTACAAGGCAAGACTGGTTGCAAAGGGGTTCCTGCAGAAGTATGGAGATGACTTCAATGAAACCTTTGCTCCTGTTGCCAAAGACAGCACTATAGGAACACTCGAAACAGGTGCAAGTCAAACACTAGATGTCAAGATTGTATTTCTACATTGAGAGATGGCAGAGGAGCTGTACATGGAAGAGCCACCAGGTTCTTTAACCAGAAACATCCTGATTTTGTCTGAAATTGAAAGAAAAGCCTGCCTGGACTGAAGCTTTCAAGCAAGGTGATGCAGATCAATGCTTGTATACCAGAAGTAGAAATGGACATTGAACTTTGAACTTTTATTCTTGCCTATGTTGATGACCTAATTGCAGCTACTCAAAGGGAACAGGAATACAAAGAGGTCAATTGCCATCTTAACAAAGAGGTTGAAATAAAAGAGTTAGGAGATGCAGCATACTATTTGGGCAATTAAACCGAAAGAGAGTTAGATGGCTCATATTTGCTGAATCAGAAACAAAAGATTATTGGACTTGTCGAGATACTAGGCCGCCAAGATGCCCACACTGTTGCAACACCCATGGCAACAGACTTTCTGAAAGGCAGTGAGGAGAGTGAAATTCTACCAAACAATAGCAAATACAGAAAAGCTATAGGAAAGCTTTTTTTTTTTTTACTAAATAACCACTACTAGACCTGACATAGCTACTGCTATAGGAATACTGAGCAGAAAAGTTAGTTCACCAAAACTGGGTGACTGGAAAGCTATTTAAAAAAATAGCTAGATACTTAAAAGCATCTATGGACTTTAACCTAAGACTGCCAGCTCGGAGAAACACAAAGCTTGTAGGGTACACAGATGCAAACTGGACACAGAGCATCATTCACTAATGGGTTCTTATTTATGTATGGTGATGGGCTTACTTCACTGGCTAGTCATAAACAAGATGTTGTAGCTTTGTCTTCCCCAGAGTCAAAGTTCATCGCTGCAGTGGAAACATGCAAAGGACTGCTATGGCTAGAGAAGCTGCTGAAGGACTTCGGAATAAACAAAGAGATGCCAATCCAGATAATGGAAGACAAGCAGAGCTGCACCAAACTGTTGCAGAGTGAGAATGTGAATGCCAAACACATTGGCATGAGGTGCCACCTAGTACGTAATCTAGCCAAGAAGGAGTCCAGCCAACCATGTGGTCTGCTCCTCTTTTTTTTCCTTCTGATTGTAACTATAGCCAGCAACTATAAGTAACAATATCTATTTTTTTCTACTTTAAATGCTTCTGGATTGATTTTTAACTCATAAAGTGCTACTCACTGAGAGAAAGGGGTGGGTGGTGAAACTGGGCTGATCTTTTCACATTTCTTACTCTGCTAACTAAAAGAGAATCATTGTGATTCCACAAAAAAGACACATCTGAAATAAGTTCTGACTCAAGACAAGCCCTTATCATATGTGAAAAAATACCTTCAAGAAGGGTACATGTAAGGTCATGTCAAACCTATTGCAAAATACAGGTGTATGCATTGCCTTTACTCCATTGTTCACAAAGCATTCCAGCATCCCACCTCCATTTTACTCAGCTGTAAGACGTAAAAGAAATAAAGCAAACAAGATGACCTGCCTTGTTTATCATTGGTGCTCAAGATTATATAGGTTCCATTTTACGACTGAAGAACTTAACCACGGTGTATCTGCTAGACAGAATCACAGGCACAGTTTTGGAAACCATAACAAAAGCTGCATCCTGGGGCCTGTTGGATTATGGGAAATGTTGATAAAAACTTTGGGAATCAAAAGGAATCCAGTTTTTTTTTTAAAAAAGACCAACTGACATTAGATAATTTATTTCATGTTATAGCACACTAAAGTTGGGATGGATCTTCAAGGGTCATCATAACCCTGAATCATACTCAGTTCAATAAAAGTGGAGATTCATGTATTTATATGCTCTGTGACACATGCTGACCCACCCAGCCCTTTAAAAATCCAGATATGAAAAGCTCCACCACCTCACTTTGGAATACATGTTCCCCCATACAAGTGTTTTTATAGTTATAGTTATTTATTGTGTGAAACCTAAATGCTTTTCTCCGTCTCTAAGTCCTTGTTCTCCCAAACAGCAGATGAGATGGTGAATCTGTTGGTTGTCCTTACCCCAAGATTCCAGGAATGGGTTGACACTGAATGTGTTGCAGAGTCAGTGTCGATTTGTGTCTCTGCTGTGTGGCCAAGAATTGCCAGTGAGCAACTGTTTTGAGAGTAGGCATCTGTCTGTAAACAAGATCAGACCTGCCGCTCATGTCTTGAGAAGAGAATATAGTTGTCTGTTGTCAGCTGTAGATCACTGATGAAATGCTGGAACAAGTTCTAAATGGCAGTAGTCAGTGACAACAAGAGGTATTCTGTCATTTTAAATTTTTGTGCATCTGTTTTATCGGAGATTATTTCTGCTCGTCAGTCTTGTCAACAGAGCACATAGCGATGGCACACTTGAACTGTGTTGTCTTCTTCCTCAACCACTTAATGAGGCCATACACCAGTAGCCCTAAAAGTAACTAAAAATATGCAATTACACCACAGAAGTGAAATCACAGCTTGTTGAATTACCAATGTAATGTAGTTCTATTTTTGTTATTGGAAAACATAATTAATTATAACTATAATTTATTGTTTATACTTAGTTACTTTCCAGCTGTGGATACTATAATAATTTAAGGAATGCTTGATATAACTCCTCGGTTGAGCTGTATCAACCGAATGAGCTATAACAAATTGAGTTGTATCAGAGGATTTGTTTACAGATAATTAAACTTGTGGCAAGTTTTCAGAAGACAGAGGCATGTTTATGAAATACTGCTTATACATCCATCTTAATTTTCTAATGCATAATTGAATTGTAGTGTTTAGAAACTGTACTTGCTACATTGACTATTCTAAATCCTAAGGTTGGGCTAATGGTGAGGTAAAAGTCACTGAAGTCTTGGTGGGGCTCATACTCACAGACTGAGATTATTAAAATGACAGTCATGCATCTCAGGTAGAAGAGGGGCCTCCGAGGACAGAAGCACACACTGGTACCAAAATCATGTTCGTAATGTAAACCAAATTGTGACTTTTGATTTGTTCCTTCCTGGTGAACAAAGCATCTCTTCTGTGATTCTTGGGCATGTGCATGCACCCCCGGAAATTGTGGGAGGTTTGATTTGTTTACCAGGAACAGACCAAAAGTTGCAATTTGGTTTACTCTACAAACAGGATTTCAGTCAATGTATTTTAAGTCATCCAGGAAGATGGACTAGAAACCATTGGAAGTATTACCCTTGATGGAGTTATGGCTCATCTTGCCACCAAGCTTTGTCACTTGTCTTCATCACAGGTAGCGTAGATTTTCGAAGGACCTCTGTTCACAGATCAGTGGCACTGCTACAGATACCAACAATTTTAAAAAAAATAGGAGTGGCCACAGATCATTCTCCCCATTATAACATTTTGCCACATTATTTTCATTTGTTTCTCTGTATTCTGAGACAGAGAGAGAGAGAGAGAGAAATTTATATGCCGCTTTTCTCCCAAAACAAAGAAACCTGGACTCAAAGAAACTCACAGCATGAGTAACTAAAAAGATACAGGTAAAAACACTAAATCGGATTACATTAAAACACAATTACACAATTTGTAATGTTAAAAAAAACACAAAAATGTTGGAAGTGGCAGGACCAAAACAAGGGTTTCCCTCAAAGATCCTGGACAGCTTAATGGGAGAATACAGTCTTCCAGATAGACTGCACTCAATTTACAAGAAAGAGAAAGATTGAGAGAGAGAGAGAGATGGAGTGTTATGTATGAAAGTGTAGGACTCCATAAGTGTACCAGTTTCTATAATGCCAGGATATTCTGTGTTGTTTTAGTATCATAACTATTTCTATCTTCTGCAAACGAGGCTTTGAATTGAGACCAACTTCTATTTGTTCTATTAATTCCAGTGGGTCTATTGTAAGCATGACTAAGCCTGGTCCAACCCAGTAGGTCTACAATCCAACATGAAATCATAGTACTTCAGTGTCAAGGTGTTGAGCAAGGCTTTACCGATTCATATTCAGACTGTGAATCACTTTAATCAAAATATTTATGGTATTAGACCCTTCAGGCAATTTTCTTCCTCTCCTTGTAATGCTTAACATTTGTAATAGTTGGATTGTATATATGGTCTTCAGCACAACTCTCCTATTTAATTCCATCTGTTCTCGATTCTCATCCTGCTCTCCCAATTGCTTCTCTGTCCTTTCTGTTTTGTTACACAAGTGTGTCAAAACACCCTTTTTCCACTGGTGAATTATATGATTCAAACAGATCCGGATAAACTAGGACAATGATCCATACTTCAAGATAAAATTGTGAGCTCAAATTAATACCTCCAGTGAGACACATTTTAAATTTCAGTTTGAAACTTAGATTTATACGATCTGAAGAAAAACCAGAGTATGAATGAATATGCATAACATGTGCAGTGACAACAATATCTTTTGGATTTGAAAATTGATATATAGGTGGCTAGGAAAGTAATTATTGGGGGAATCTGTGATGTTTCACCTAGAGGAAAAGTCCCCAAATGCCTCTTCACCCAAGGAATAACATGGAGATATAGCACAGTAGGATCCCCTTATCCATGGGATCAGTCTCTATTGAGTCACTTATCCACTTCTGAAAATATTAAAAATATTAAAAGAAAAAAAATTCCAGAAAAAAACTATTTTCACATGTATTACCAGAACCAGCCACTAAAAGGAGCCAGAGACTGTTCTATGAACACTTGTTAGTGAAAAATGCATAGCATGGTCTCTGGTGCACTGTGAAAATATTTTTCCTGGTTTTTTTTTCCTTTTACCATTTTATATATACAGTATACCATGCATTGTTCTCCCCATTCTTTTATTTTCACAATGACAACTCTGTAGAGTAGATCAGGCTGATGAGTCCAAGGTCACTCCGTGATGTCTGAGTGAGTATTTGAACCCAGGTTCCCCCCAGTTCTAATTTCTATTGCCACATTCCAACCAACACACCACACTGACAATAGCCCCATTTCTCAGCCTTCTGTGTTTGGCTGGTTTACATGCCAAGCAACGAGCAAATGGACCAATTAGAGAATGGGCAAGGCCTGCTTTGGTTCAATAGACTTCAAAGCACAAAGACAAGAATGTATCCTAGCACGTAGAGGGGCAATGAGTAGCATTCAAATTCCTACTCAGTCTGCCATAAATGTCTTTATTACTACATTTCTGCGCGTGTTGCAGCTCTTGGCAGACATTAAGTTAGTATATTTGGAATATTTTGAGGTACAATCCAGCCCAATCTAAATGTGCTTAATCTCCAAACATTTCCAAAGCAGAAAGTTGAAACATATGCTCAACTCTCCCACTGAATTCTGTGGAATCTCAGAGAAGAAACAACTTGAGCTGACTATTTTATGTTAACTGTGACGCATGTGTTTCCCAAAGGTGGGGGGAGGCTGTCCCCCTAGATGTTGCTGGGCTGCACCTCCCAGCAGCCCTAGCTTGCCTAGTTAGTAGCAGGGGATGATGGGAGCGGTACCTGTACTTCAGTACTGATATAAGCAACAAAATATCCCCATTTTCCTGCTTTTAGTAAAGGACTTAAGACACATCTTTTTAACTTGGTCTTTTCGCCTGGTTCTTCTGAATGGTGCAAAGCAGATAAAAGTCTCCTACCCATTTTTAATCTTCATTATACAATCCTGTGAGGTAGGTTGGCCTGAGAGGTAGTGACTGGCCAAAGGGCACTCACTGCATTGCATGGTTGAGTGGGATTTCGAACCCAGAATCCTGAATCCTAGTTCAGCACATTAGCCATTACACCACAGTGCCACTGCAGAAGGTACTAAAATGTGCTGGTCCCGAGTGCAAGAAACAAGATCAGCCCACCCAACATGCAGACAGTATGATGGTTGGGGAAGAGGGGCAGTTATCTCATGGATACCAATGTTAGTCTTATGGATACCATCATTGCTGTCAGAAATAGCAAGGCCCCTTCAGCAAATTTCAACTAATCTTCTTTCCTATACACAGTTGAAAATGCTTTCTACAATCACATTTTAAAAATTGTTTTGGACACATAACCTGAACCAAAGAAGCCCATTATAAATCAATGCCATGCAACCTCTCTTTTTAACTACATGTTCTAATGCTGGAGCTAAGAACACATTGCACCATCAACCCTAGGACATCCCATGGAGTGAGCTGGCTAGCCACTGTTGCTGTACGTGAAACTGCAGAACATTAATTCCACATGTGTATATATTATTTCCCCACCCCCCCCCCACCCCGTTTGGATCAGAATCTTTAAAAGCATTTTTCTAATAGATAAATGTCTGTCCTCTTGGATGGGTCCTTGTGAATGATCACCCTTCTCACATCTGGCAAATCAAGAAGGCCTCCTCTAAACACACTCAAGTTACAGAAGTATAAATTTGGTTATGTGAAGTATTTGAGCTGTGTGGTTTTCAAAGACCACTGTTTTGGGTGTATTTTTCCCCCCTGCGTTATGTGCTACAAACTCCTCCATCACATAAAGCTTATCTCGGTTACTTTTCCACTTGATCCTATGGGACTACTGCATCCATGTCTACATCCTTCTACATTAGCTGTGCAGTTTGTGACCCTCCAGATGGTGCTGGACTGCAGCACCCATCAGCCTGCATCAGAATACCCAAACCAATGTTGCAGTGGTAAAGTTGGAAGTACAGGCGCTCATCATGACAGTCTCCATAATCAGCCACCCTGCATCATGAAAGCTCAAAGATCCAGGCAGCTGGGTCACCATAGCAATAACGGAGTAGTGGGTGTTTTGTAAAGTTAATGGCTATTAATTGTCTATTCAAAACCAAACCAAGCTCAAACATGTTGTATATTACAGAAGGGGTGGTTTCCAGGAGTATACTGTTCCTGGGAAAATCAATTTGTTTCCCAACAACTGTGATGACTGCAGCTAAGCTCAGAGGGAAAAGGGAAGCCAGAGGGTGGCAGAAGATAACATAGTCCTTTCTACTCCAAAGGTTACTGGACCTTGACCCTGTGAGCCCTGACTCACTACACTAGTGTACCTAATGGTGATGGATGTGGGGGTTTTGGTCCAAGAGCTTCTGGATGGCCACACATTGATCTTCACGAATCTCCTGCGAGGGTTTTAGCACTAATAAATTTATTTTGCCAGTGGAAAGTATTGTTACTAGTCTAAGACTGGAAAACTGTGACAAAGCACAACACTGTTGTTACCAGGCTGATTTTACTCACCAGTTTTGCTCATGTATGAGAGCAAAACTAGACAAGATGCTTATCCTATGTCTGAAGTAGTGCTCCCTCAAGTGGTGAAACAGATCAGATTATAAAAATATAATAAAGGAAGAAACATAATTGGTCACTGGAACGTTAGGTACTGTAATTGTGTTGCCAGAATAAATATGGGGGCACAGCTGGCATCTTGGTATGTAGCAGGGTTTAGTCCCCATCTCTGTGTCAGTGTTGTGTAGTCTATGGTGTGTCAGTAGTTACTTGAGACTTGGGGGGGGGGGAGTGTCTGTAAGCAACTCTATGTCTGTGACCTAGGGCTTGGGACAGTGAAGTGTTCTTGCCAAGGATTGGTTGGAGATCACTTATGATGCCCATAGGTGGTGAGCTGAAAGTGACCATTAGCAAGATTTGGTTGCTTTCTCTTCTGGGTTTGTCCTGTAACAGATTGATTCTGGGTACACATCTTGCCCTGCAGATTTGTTTCTTAACACTCCAACACCCCTTGTTGGAGTGTCGATTTTCCTCCTCCTGTTTTCTGGTGTTTGAATTCTAAATAATAACTAATGGTTTTAAGGTTTCAAGACCCCAAGGATTACAGATAGACAGTGTGGCAACATTGGTATGGGTGTTTATGTAGCCATAATGCCAGATGACGCATTAGGAGGCACCAAATCTTGGGAGAGTTATCTTTTTTGGACTACAACACCCAGATACCCCCAGCTAGTATGGCCACTGATGGGATTCTGTGTTCTTTGGTTCAGAATACTAACCTTTTCATGCTTAGCAAAGCATGCTTAGGATTCCACAAGGGAAGAAGCCAGGAGAGTTTGCAGTGAAGAAGAACTGGGGTCTTAGTGCTCCTCCCACTCACCATAAACCTTGGGATCTGAGTGATCCAAGCCTTCCCCAATCTGCCCACACACCTACTCTCACCCTGAACCGTAAGTGATGTAAGACCTGCCATGAGGGCTGGGAGGAGGGGATCCAAGATTGGCCCTCCTGCCTTGGGGGTGGAGGGTCAGAAGCTCCAACATATTCTATGGATCCTACCCTGTTTTCCCGAAAATAAGACCTAACCTGAAAATGAGCCCTAGTATAATTTTTCAGGATGCTCGTAATATAAGCCCTACCCCAAAAATAAGCCCCAGTTAAGTGAAACCCTACCCTCCACCATTGTGCAGCAACCAGAAGATGACATGACTGTATTTGAATAGGTGTAGATTGTTGTACATGAAAAAAAATAAAACATCCCCTGAAAATAAGCCCTAGTGCATTTTTGGAGCAAAAAGTAATATAATACCCTGTCTTATTTTCAGGGAAACATGGTAGCTGGGGCCAAAATTACACTCTCTGGGGAAAAAAAAGAATGAATCCGCAGTGGTTCCTGTCGTAGCACACATGCTGTGGTTCAAAGTGGTGTCTAATCTGTATTTTTAATGCTCCAGTTTATTTATTTCATACCACAGTTTCAAGAGGCACAGGACTGTCTCTTTTTCCCCTGCCGATTGTCTGTCTGTCCCTTCCCCACCCCTCATTCCTCAACCCCTTGCTGTCCCTCAACTGCCCCATCTGTTTGTCCCTGCCCTTGCGTCTTCTTCTTTTTTCTCTCCTTCGCATCTCAGTTCACACATGCAGATGCATAACTCCTTTTTTAAAACTTGTAATTAAAATTGCACATCTGGGCATATGCATAAACAACTGTTTTTAAAAGGTGGTGGGAGCAGGGCATGATGTTCCCATCATGTGACACAACACACTGAGCCCCCCCTCCCTGGGACAGTTTGCATACCCACCCACATCTGCTTCAAACAAAGGAAAATGTGCTGCAACTCGGGTGTGTGTTACAAATGGTGTTGCACCTGTTTGCAGCTAACCATGCAGCAAATATATTTGCCCTGGTTTGGTTTTGGTTTTGCAAAAGTGTAATTCCTGCCTAGGAAAGCTTCCCAAAGACCATCAGATCAAAACCCAGAAGTCATATCAAATGTAGTTTACTACGGTCATATCACTCACTCAAACTACCAGGCTCTAGAGGTCTATGGAACATTTCCTTCAATTGTTCACATTAATTTTGTAATGTCTTTCACTCCTTTGTGAAACACCTTTGGAATACTGACTGATAGAATGGCAAGATATAATTCTTTTTGAAAGAATAAATAGCAATAAAATGTATTTTGCACTTGCCAGTGGTTCCGCATCAGTTTAATTATCCTGTCATACCCACCTTCAAAAGCAGCATTATTTAGGAAACATGATGAGAACAGCTTCTCTGGACAATGATGTGGCTCTGGAACTAAATAACCTGCATAATTTTCTCCTGTGCAGGGTCTGTGCAGAATCTTTGCTCTATTAACCACCAAAACACTTGGGATAAATTTATGAAGTGCAAAAAATAATAATAATAAAAGTAGTAGCTGATTTTTATATGGAAGCATTTGAAAAGCAGGCTTTAGCATCTGCACCTTTTAAACCATCTTTTTATAAAGGATATGTGGGTGATACCTTCTTGATTTGGCCACATGGAGAAGAAAAATTGTTTGATTTTCTAGCCCATTTAAATAAGATACATAATAATATACAGTTCACAGGAGAATTAGAAAGAGATAGAAAATTACCTTTTTTAGATGTACTGGTGCATTGGAATAAAGATGGTTCTTTGGGTAGAAGTGTATATAGAAAACCAATTCACCCAAATCATTGTTTGAACAATGCTAGTCATCATTATTCAACACAAAAACGTTCAGTAATGCATATGCTAATACACAGAGCAAGAACCATGTTGGATCAAGATCATATAGAAAAAGAATTGGGGGTTTTGAGGCAAACATTACAGTCAAATGGGTACAATCAGCAATATATTTCCACAGTGCTCCAAGGGGGGAGGGGGGAGAGGGGAGAAATTGAAGGACGAGGAGGAGGACCTGATAAGAGGTGTTGCAATTTTGCCCTATTGCAGCACGGTACCTAATCGCTTTGGAAGATCGTTAAAGAAGGTTGGGATTAAAACTGTTTTTAGACCCTTTAAAAAGATCAGTCAGTGTATGCAGCCTATCAAGGATTCTTTTGGTTTGAGGGTCCCCAGTGTTTATCAGAGTCATGTTCATATGGTTTGATGTATATAGGACAGAGAGGGAGAAGCATTGAAATCTGATGCAAAGAACTATCTTAGCTTGTGTCAGGAAGAAAAGTCTACTTTAGCAAAACACGGCTGGGAAACTTGGCATAGTATCTCCTTTAATGAAACAAAAAGGACGTTTCAGTCATACTTTGGAATCTGAGACTGAGAAGGGAGGCTTTGGAGATACGTGTGAGAGGTGGTGTGCTGAACCATGAAGAAGGGCAAAGACTTAGTGACTTGTGGCTTCCTGTAATTGATCTCATTAAAACAGCAGAATGTTGATTAAACAATTACTACACCTGGAATGTTTTGTGACATAATCGCATTGAGTGTATATGTCACCGTACGCAATGTAGTTAGTATGCCGTTTGTAATCCTGAAGATGACAGGACGTGTTTTCCTTGTCGAAAACTTGATTTTTATTGTTTTTACTTTTTAAAATTTACTTGGAAGCTAAACCTATGGAGGTTTTCTGAGCCAGTTCAGTCTGTTTGACTGGGATAGGTCAACTTTTTCTATGATGCACCAAAAAAGCAGAAAGGTTTTCATTATTTAGTGCACTTAATTAGAATTATTTCTAAATGCTGGATAATTTCATGCAACCTCAGTAACTGAATATGACAAGTATTATTCCTTTTTGTTACTTGAACTGAAGAGGAAATTAGAAACAAGTTTTAAACTAATAGGTTGTGGAACCATGGAATTCAGTAAATATGCTGGTACAGTTGTGTAACAATCCACAAAATTCCAGGGAAAGGGAAAGTTCATATGAGCTCTTAACAGAATTGAAAGTTTGTTGGTTTGGGGAAAAATAAGAATAAGAATGTATTTATGTTCTATTAAAAGCATCAAGCTTACCTCCTCTTGTTCCTAGAGCACATTTGAATTGCTCATTTCTGTTATCAGATTTGGGACTTCAGTGCAATTGCAATAGCAATAGCAACCTTAGAACTGCAGAGCTGGAAGAGACCTAACCACTGAGCTATATGTAAGAAACCCCTGCTAAATGGCCTGCTTGTTTTACATAAAACATTGGAAACAGAAGGCAATTTGAAGTGAAGAAGTCATATGGTCGGGTGAACAGTTGAAAACTTCCTCTGAAGGGTTGCCTTTTCCTTGCCAGTTTCCATGTGTGAAAAATGGCTTGAAGATGGAAGTGAATAGCAGAGAAAAGACCAAAGATTCTCCATTATCATCCCCTCACTGCTTCTGTGTTCTAAAATCATTGCCTCCTGGTGTGATTTAGCAAATGAAGAATCAAGTTCTTAGGATCAAGGGTCCGGTGCGAGGGATTACATTCCTTAATAGGCATATGGCTTCTTCACAGCCATACACTAGCTGAAGCTTGATGGGCTGAAACAACTATTTTTAAAAATAAATTCACCCTCCCCCTAACCCGCTGCATGGAGGAAAGCTTAAGCCTCCCCTACCTGGGCATGGTGGTTCCCATCCAGATTCAGCCCCATACACGTAGATACTTTAAACAAGAAAAAAAAAATTGAAGCTCAGTTGTATGCTAGGTTGTTAACTTAGTGTGTTGTTTAGGCCTCACCGCCAGGAAAATTATATCTGAGACCAGGAAAAATATTTGTGGACAATAATACTTCATCCCACCCATATGGAAGATTGCACTTTTAAAAAAACTACCCAGATGGAACATTTCTCCAGTATTCCATGACTAATTGGGCTGGGGCTTTTGGTTGGCTCTCCCTGAACCTGGGGAGATGATGGGGTGAGATGATCTCCCCCCCCCCATGCTCAGTCCGCAAGCTGCTCCAGTTCTTGCAGAGGCTTAGACAACTTGCAACCAACCCATCATGCTAAAAACAATTCAGAAGGGTTTCAGTCCACTTACTATCCTACCTTGATTTCAAAATAGAGCAGATGTCAACGTGGTAGTCCACAGTCCACAGTCCACTGTTACTTGATTCTGGCCTACTAAATAATCAAACTAAATCTAGCCTGATTTAAAACATCCTTTGGATTTTATTTAAGTTATTAAATAACTTGTCTTCCAGACAAGACGGAAGTTCTGAGGGTGGGGGGCCCCGTGGCTGGTGGCCTGGGTGACTCTATCTCGTTTGGAGGGGTAGCCCTGACTGCGAAGAGTGGGGTCCGCAGCCTGGGCGTACATTTGGACCCGACGCTCACCATGGAAACGCAGGTGGCGTCGGTAGTCCGTACCGCCTTTTTCCACCTCTGGCGGATAGCCCGGCTGCGCCCCTACCTTGACACGGGGGCGCTCACTACCTTGGTGCATGCGCTCGTAATCTCAAGATTAGACCACTGTAACGCGCTCTACGTGGGGCTTCCTTTGAGGTTGCTGCGGAAACTTCAGGTGGTCCAGAATGCGGCGGCCAGACTCCTTACTGGAGTGAGAAAATACCAGCACATTTCTCCTACTCTGGCCATGCTACACTGGCTGCCTATCCGTTTCCGCATTGACTTCAAAGTCTTAATGCTTACTTATAAAGCCCTAAACGGTTTAGGACCTCGATACTTGGCGGAACGCCTGCTCCCACCGAGGTCTACCCGGATCACCCGCACGAGTCAGGAGGTGAGGTTGAGGAGCCTGACGCCGAGGGAGGCCCGAAGGGAAAAGACACGAAACCGGGCCTTCTCGGCGGTGGCTCCTCGCCTCTGGAATGGCCTCCCACCGGAAATCCGCGAGGCCTCCACGCTGGGTACATTTAAAAGCCAACTAAAAACATGGCTGTACACCCAGGCCTTTCCTCCTGTCAGCACCTGACTCTTTTTCTTTCTTGCTATTCATTTTTTATTTATAGTTTTTGCACTATTTTGTTATTGATTATGTTATAATGTTTTTATGTCATTTCAATGTACAGTGGTGCCTCGCTAGACGATGTTAATCCGTTCCACGAGGATCGCTGTCTAGCGAAAACATCGTCTAGCGAAGCACGTTTTCCCATTGGAATGCATTGAAATCGCTTCAATGCGTTCCAAGGGAAAATGCAGTCGTCTTGCGAAATTTCCCATAGGGAAACCTCGTCTAGCGAGTGAGGGTCCCCATAGGAATGCACTGACAGCTGCACTGACAGCTTTTCACCACTAGTCGGCGCACTCCTATGGGGAAACCTCATCGTCTAGCGAAAATCGCCATAGGGAAACATCGTTTTGCGAAGCGCAGTAGCGCTCGCAAAAAGGCATCGTCTAGCGATTTCCTCGTCCTGCGAGGCAATCGTCTAGCGAGGCACCACTGTATATATGTTTGTTGGAAGCCGCCCAGAGTGGTAGAATATACCAGATGGGCGGGATATAAATCAAATAAATAAATAAATAAATAAAATAAGTTCTCTGAACATGTATCGATAATATCCAGCATAATACCCTGTATTACAAATGAATATTTCATTACCATTATATCCATGTGCAAAATACTGTAGAACAGGAGTGGTGGTCAAAGTGTTGCCCTCCAGATGTTCTTAGACTAGAACTCCTGGCATTCCTCAGTGCCTACCTCTGCTTCTACATGCTAGAGGTGGTGAGAATTGCGACCTAACACCCTCTGGAGAGCTGCAATTTGCTACCCTTGCTTCTCAACTCCTGAGAAGACATATTGCTGCCCTTAGGGGCATAATTTATTTATTTATTTATTTATTTTATTATTTGATTTCTACCCCGCCCCTCTAGACGAAGTCTACTCGGGGCGGCTTACAAACAGTATAAGAGTCTAGTAAATGACACAAAAAAGATAGCAGAGGAAGAGAAGGAAAAGGAGGCAAACGTAATCCAGGAAGAATGAGTGATTATTAGTAGAGATGGGGGTATTCATATTATGGGTGGCTGACTGAAGCGGCCACCACTGCCGGACCTGTGAGTGGATGGTCCAGCCCCAGGGGCCGGACCCTCGTTAAGTCCAGCTGTGCGGGGGTATTCGTATTCATATACCAATACGAATACCCCCATCTCTAATTATTAGCAGTGGAAGAAACATGTAAGGCAAGGATAGGGAATCTCTGACCCATGGCCTTAATCTACAGGATGGTCCCCATCCAGCCTACAAACTTCTTCAATTATCTCTGATCATTGATTATCTCTGATCATTGATCAGAGATAAATAAATCTCAAGTTGCTACTGCAAAATAACAAACTTCAGTCTGCAACCTGGCAAAGTATTGCATGGAACTGTAAAATTAGTAAGAAAACATCTAAATTGTAAGAATCACATGAGGCCTTGCACACTTCGCTTTTGCTTAGTTTAACTCACTTCTGGAATATGGCCTGAAGACCCATCCCAGTTTGGTATTTGCCCCTGGCTGGAACATGTTGCTCATCCCTAACCGAGGAGTGTAAACCTACTGGTGACATCATCATTGTCATCACCTTCCACAGGAAACAGGAAACTAGCTGCTCGGAGATAAAATACTCCATAACCCTGAGGACCACAAGATCCAGTGCTTCATAAGCCTCCATGTCTGGAAGCATCTCTTGGGGGAAATGGAACTGCTGTTGTCTCCAGTGGTCACTGTTGACCTTTAAGGAGCAGGAGCGGGTGGAACAAGAGAAGCAGAAGCAGAAGCACATGAGATTCTAAGCCTTTGAATCTAACGTCTGAGTCATGAATATTTTCCATCACGCCCAGCTTTCTTCAGCCACCACATTAAAAAAATTTAATTACCCCTTGAGTCATTTGACAAATACTTTCTTTCTGAATTTTGAATTTGTCTGTGTTTTTATATTCCCTCCTTTTTTCTTTCCCCCTTCACATCTTGCCTGCTCTATCATGACTAGCAGGAGTCCCTCCCTGAAAGATGGTTAAAGATTTGGAAGCCAAGCCCTATGAGAAATGACTGAAGGAGCTGGGTATGTGACATCTGGGAAAGATTGAACCTGAAGGGCTCTCACATGGAAGATGGGGCAAGATTTTCTGCCTAGGATTTGAACCAATGGTTTCAAATTGTAAGAAAGGAGATTCTGACTAAACATTAGGAATCCCTTCCTGATAACAGCTGTTTGTGGAACAGACTAGCTTGGGTGGGCCTAAACTGTCTTCATTTGGGGTTTTGAAACAGAGGTTGGGTAGCCATCCCTCGGGATTGGTTTAGCTTTTCCTGTTTTGGCAGGATTTGGACTCAGTAATCTTTGAGACCCTTTCCAGTTCTATAGCTTGATGAATCCAATAGATTTAAGTTGTCTGCAGAGACTTCATTGTTGCTTAATATTCATACAACACTTAGAAAATGTAGATGATGACAATTATGGTTTACTCTATGTAAATCATCATCACCACCACAATACATGACAGTAGAGCAAGAGGAGGAAGCTTCGAGAAAGGTTTTGAAAGAAATGAGAAGTTTCTTCACTGAGGGCTTCTCGGAGGCAGTTGAAAGCGTTGTTTGAGCTTTGGATGCCTGTTGGCTGAAGGTGTTGTTGTGAAAGTCAGACCTGAATGAATCAGAATGGCAGGTTACTCACCTGTAATTGTAGTTCTTCGAGTGGACCTCTGTGATTCACACTGTGGGTGATCCGCGCCTGCGCGGAGCCTCTTCGGAATATTCTAGAGCTTCTGCGGTAGCAAAAAACACATTAGAATAGACCCCTCCCCCTCGGTATAAGTACCTTGGTGCCAGGACTCCCCCTTCAGTTGTGTCAACAGCCGCAAGGAAAAAAATATTGTATGGCGTGACAGAGGGGAGGTCGGGTGGGATGTGTGAATCACAGAGGTCCACTCGAAGAACTACAATTACAGGTGAGTAACCTGCCGTTCTTCTTCGTGGCCTCTGGGAATCACACTGTGGATGACTAGCAAGCTGTCTTACCCGGAAGCAGAGTGTCACGCCAAGGCAGAAGCCAAAACAGCACGTCTGAATGCCGCATCAGACTTCCGTCGAACATCTAGTCTATAATGTCGGACGAAGGTAAATGGTTGTGCCCACGTAGCCGAGGTGCAGATGTCGGGGAGAGGCACACCACATAGGAATGCTGTAGAGGCCGCCAACGCCCTGGTGGAATGAAGGCAAATAGCTTGAGGGACCAGCTGTCGAGCAAGCTGGTATGCAAGCTGAATAGTAGAGGCAACCCAGCAAGAAATCGTCTGGGAGGTGACTTGTAGGCCTTTGTTAGGAAGTTGATGACTGACAAAAAGGCGTGGGGAACGTCGAAAGGGTTGCATACACGACAAATAAAAGGAGAGGGCCCTCCCAACGTCCAAAGTATGAAGAAGTCGTTCATGGGTTGTGGATGGTGACGGAAAGAAATATGGGAGGACCAGTGGTTGAGAGAGATGAAACTGAGACACCACTTTAGGGAGGAAGGAGACATCGAGGAACAGCTTTACTTTATCAGGATAGAATTGTATATAAGGGTAATCATGGCGTAGGGCTGCAAGGTCGCTCGGCGAGCTGAAGTAATTGCAATGAGAAAGGCCGTTTTGAAGGAAAGTAGACGGAGATCCGCTGAGGCTAGCGGTTCGAACGGAGGTTTAGTGAGTTGTCGCAAGACTAAGGTCAAGGACCATTGTGGAGAAGGCAGGTGAACGTCTGGGTAAGCGTGTGACAATCCCTTAAGAAAGTGCTTGAGCGTGGGATGTCTGAAAAATCGAGCCGCTGGAAAGGTCGGTGGTTGGTACGAGACGATTGCCGAGAGATAGACTCTAATAGACGAGAGAGAAAGACCAGAAGATTTGAGATGGAGCAAATATCAGAGAACCGTGGAGAGAGACGGGTTGACGGCAGGAAGAGAAAGAGCTGTAGTAAAAGATTGAAATTTTTTCCATTTATACAGGTAAGCTTTTCTAGTTGAGGGTTTCTTTGCTTGACAGAGAACATCCATCAAAGAGGGAGAATCCTCCACGCTGCCAGGTGCAGAGCAGATAAGTCGGGATGAAGGATCCGGGAGTTGTTCTGCATGAGGAGGTGTGGTAGGCGGGGGAGGTGATAGATTTCGGAGGATAGGTGGTGTAGCACTGAGAACCAGGGCTGTCTCGGCCACCAAGGAGCAATGAGGATGGTGTTGGGTTTGTCCTGTTGTATTCAATTACCCTGTGGAGGAGCGGGAATGGTGGGAAGAGGTATGTGAGGGTCTTGGGCCAGCGGCCAACGAACGCGTCTCCTTGGGAGTGTTTGCCGATCCCGGCATGGGAGCAATCCGATTCTTGCAGGAGGCAAAAAGGTCTAGAGTCGGTTTTCCCCATCTTTTGCACAGGTGGAGGAAAATTGTTTGATCTAATTCCCACTTGTGGGGTTGTGAGTTTGTGCGGCTGAGAGAGTCGGCTAGGTCGTTGTCCTGGCCTGCTATGTGCAGAGCTGTGAGGCATATGTGGTGCAAGAGGCACCATTCCCATAGGTCGACCGCCAAATAGAGGAGGCTTGGGGAGTGTGTGCCTCCTTGTTTGAGAATATAGTACATGGCTGTGGTGTTGTCGGTGGCAATCTGGACCACCTTTCCAGCTAGAACGTTTCTGAATGCTTTGCATGCCTTTATTGCCACTAATAGTTCGAACTCGTTGATGTGGAGTGAACGTTCTCTGCGGGACCAATTGGCATGTATTTTGAGAGAGCCACAATGTGCTCCCCAGCCGGTAAGGCTGGCATCAGTTGTGACCTGTATTTGAGGACGTGGTTGCTGGAAAGGGCATCCCATAGAGAGATTTGGGACAAAGCGCCACCATTGGAGTTGTGAGGCGAGTTTGGGAGTAGCTCTTAAAAGAGTGTTGGGAGGATCTGTCAGTGGGTTGAAAAGTGCAAGAAACCATGATTGTAGAGACCTCATCTTCAGGCGTACGTGTTGTACGACTGAGGTCATGGAGGCCATGGTGCCTAGTACACGTTGGACGAGGATGGCAGGAACCAAGGCGCGGGGGGGGGTGAAACCTTGGAGGAGGGAGATTAAGTTTTGTTGTTTGTCGAGTGGGAGGAATGCGCGAGCTCGGGTGGAGTCTATGGAAGCCCCGATATAATGAATAATCCTTGTAGGGCTTATTTTGGATTTTTGCATGTAGACTGTGAGACCGAGATCGCGAAGGAGGGATAAGGTGAAAAGGGTGTCTCGGCGAGCTTTGTGGCGGGAACGAGCTACAAGGAGCCAGTCGTCTATGTATGGGAAGACGAGGATCTTTTGAAGTCTGAGAAAGGCAGCCACTGGGGCCATGCACTTGGTGAGGACTCTGGGAGCTGTTGCAAGTCCGAAAGGAAGTCTTTTGAATTGGTAGGCTTGGGGCCCAAGTTGGAATCGAAGAAACTGTCTGTGGAAGGGGTGGATGGAGATGTGGAAGTATGCATCTCATAGATCTATGACTGTGAACCAGTCGTTTTTTCTGAGAAGAGGTAGAACAGATTCGAGGGTTACCATATGGAATTTTGTGGTGATGACATATTGATTGAGTTCTCTGAGGTCTAGAATAGGTCGTAAACCTCCGTCCTTTTTGGGGACGGTGAAATAATGAGAGAGAAAACCATTGTTGTTTTGTGGTATAGGTTCTATTGCGTCCTTGATGAGTAAATTTTTTATCTCTTCTTGTAGAGTTTGGGATGGTGGAGTGACGATGTGATGCGACGGAGGGAGTTGATGGAAATGGATGCGGTATCCGTTTTGGACAATGGGAAGAACCCAGGTGTTGGTGGTGATGAATTGCCAGGCAGGTAAGTGTTTCCAGAGGAAAGGGGGTTGATTTGCGATCTCGGTCGGGAAAATGTCAAACATGATGTTTGGGTTTGCGGTCATTGCGCCTTTGGATAGGTTGCTGGTGAGGTTTTTGTTTGTATTGTTGTTGTTTAAAGTATGGTGTGTAGAAGTTCTGACGTTGGGGTTCGTGTTGGAACCTCTGGTAGGAATTATAAGGTCGCCTCCATTGATTGCGTTGGGGCGCTGTTGATAAGTGGGATAGACACCCCATCTTTTGGCAGCGGAACGTTTCTTCTGAACGTTTTCTAAGATGTCATCAGTTTCAGCATTAAAGAGACCAGTGCCATCAAATGGGAGGTCTTCAATACATGCTCGGGCATCTTCCGCGAGGCTGGCTGTTCTTAGCCAGGAGAAACGTCTGAGCGCGACAGAGGTAGCCATGGATTTAGCCGTGGCGTCTATCATGTGTTTGGCAGAGAACATTTGCTGTTTGGCGACAGAGAGACCCTCCTGTTGAAAGGTTTGTGCTAATACTTTTTTGTCTTCTGGTAACGAGTCAAGAAAAGTGGCCATGTTATCCCAAAGGAAGCGTTGATATGCCCCCATAGCTCCTTGGTAGTTAGCTACCCTCATAGTGAAAGCCACTGATGAGTAAAGCCACCTGCCCATAGAGTCAATTCTTCGATTGTCTTTGTTAGGTGGGATAAGGGACTGTCGGTGTCAAGATTGCGATTGTGAGGCCTCGACAAATATTGAATTTGGGGCCGGCTGTTTCTGGAGGAAAAGTGCTCCAGGGTCGTGTATCCGATAGAGATTATCGATTATTTTCGAGACTGAGTGAGAGGCTGGTTTAGTCCAAGATCGCTGAGCAGTGCTAAGAAGAGATGGTAGCATGGAAATATGGACTGGGGTAGTTGTGTCCTTAGAAATAGGATCATAAAGGTGATCTGCCGGTTCGGTTGTGGGGCGATGGATTTGAAGATCCAATGACTTAGCCATGCGGATCATGAGTTGAGCGTAAGTTTGGAAATCCTCTGCTGGGGATGGAGGATCTACATCTGCGAGGTCGGAATCTGGCGATGTGAGAAGCACAGATGGAGTTTGTGGTCGAGAACCATGTTCTGAGACCTCGGGATCGAGCCTGGAGTCGATAGAACGTCGATCGACCTCGGTGTCGAGAGAATGTTGATCATAGTAATGTTGATGGTGGTCTGCCACTGAAGAGTGTGGCATGTCCATGGACATTTGTCGACGTCGAGAGTTGTCGACCGGTATCAATGTCGAAGGTGCGTCCATGGACGGAGGTAAACCAGATGGGATCTCAGTGTCGAAGTCTGTGTCTTGATATTGACGGACTGCGTGTCTAGGTTGGTGCCGTTGTTGATGGCTAGCAACCGAGAAAGATTGAAGTGGGGCGTCCATGGACCAGGATGGCTATCGAGGGTCGTCTATATCGGAACCAGTGTCTCTATGGTGTCGAAAAGGCGGCTGAGGCCGATTCCGTGGACGCATAAGTAGGTCTGTAGAGTAAATCGAGGCTGGGGATGCCAAGTGAGAGGAGTGATTTCCATCATTTTGAGCTGGAAAATATGTAGTCACAGGGGCTGCAAATGCTTCGCGGGTGGAAGCGTGTTTCTCGACTGCCCTGATTTTCGCCGGTGGTTGATGAAGAGTCATATGATGGCTCTTCATCAACCACCTCTGAGTGATAAGGCCTCTTCGACACGGAAGGTTGTCGAGATGGAGGTTTTTGGCGTGATGCTAATACCGGACCGGAGGAGGCAGCCAGTCGAGCATCTGCAGCCGGCAGGTTAGAGAAGCACTGATGGGGGCAAATGTCTACCCGATGAGCATGCTGTGCGCGGGACTGATCGACACGCGCTTGTGGAATTGCCTCATATGCTGGATGCGCCTGATAGTGCGCTGGTGGCCATGGAGGCCGGCCCAATGGCATAGAATAAGGCACTGTGTCCAGCTGAGGCTCAGGTTCCTCTCTCTCTGGGGAGGCGTCAGTGGACGGATTAGGAGGAGAGATAGAATGCTGGGTACTATTAGGCGAGGAAGTAAGATGGTCTACTCGCTCGTCCCATGTCGGTGACTGAGAAGCCGGTTGATGAGATGGAAGTCCTTCATCATCAGAGGGTGAACCTACAGAAATTAAATCGCCAGGTTCGAAAACCTGCTGTGGAGGGACTGCCGGGGTCTTTGATTTGGTTTGTTTAAATCGTTTCGGTTGCGGGGGACCGGGAACCAGATCGGGAGGAGGCTTTCACTTTCTGGAAGGCTTCGATGTCGAAGTTTTTGATGTCAGCTGTTTAGATCTGTGCGTCTTTTAAGTTTTCGATGAAGTGGAAGGCGCATCAGAGTGAGATGGAGTAGCTAAGGAACGATGTTTCAATGATTCTGCAATGGCTTTTTCCATGGCTTTAGCTTGTGAGGTGGTTTTACACGTAGTTTGAGCCATAGGTTTTGCCGGTTGCAAAGACTGTTCCCAGAGGCGGAGTTTGAGTCGAGATAGGCGAGAACGGAGGACTCCTCATTTGAAATTTTTACAATGAGGGCATGAGGAGGTTTGATGCACCTCGCCTAAACAAAAAAGGCACTTTGCGTGACCATCCGATAGCGGGATCTTGTTATCGCAAATCACGCAGTGCTTGAACGGGCCCAAAGGGGCCATGAACAATAAAGAGAAGAAAAAGAAAAATTGGAGTGAGGGAGGGGGAGGGGGTGTGTGCGACAGCTGGAGGCCGAGGCACGGAGAAGAAAACTAAAAACAGTTCGTATATGTATCTTTGATTAATAATAAAGAGAAGAAAAAAATTAAGTTTAGCAGTAAAAAGGACTTGTTTCACTTTCAGACTCACAGAAGATAGACATACGAGGCTCTTCAACGCGGCGGTTGAAACAAACTGAAGGGAGAGTCCTGGCGCCAAGGTACTTATACCGAGGGGGAGGGGTCTATTCTAATGTGTTTTTTGCTACCGCAGAAGCTCTAGAATATTCCGAAGAGGCTCCGTGCAGGCACGGATCACCCACAGTGTGATTCACAGAGGCCACGAAGAAGAATAAAAGATACATAAGCATGAAGAGGGAAGGGCCTTGGTGGGCTTTGAAGTCAAAGATGAGAATCCTATGCAAGATCAACACATCACATCATTTGAAAGATTGAAGCAGGGATGCCATATGGTCAAAATGAAAGCTAGGCAAATGTTTTTGGGCAGCAGAATAATAAACAGAAGCCAGAGAAGCAAGGTGAGGCAGTAGAAGACCAAAGAGAGTAACACTCCAGTGATAAATAGGAATGCTGATGAGTTTTTGAAGCTCAGGCTAAGAGAGGAACCTCAGGGGCTCAGAAAAATCTGCCTTAAAAAAAAAAAGGGTCCAGCTCCCTGAGTTTCCTCTGATGGTGGGGTCAAAGTCTGACCTACACAGACCTTTCCAGCTTTCCCAGGATTTCTGATTTTAATGCCTTCTCCCTTAACTTAAACATCATCCCAGTTACACATAGAACACACTTCCCTTTTTCCAGCTCTTAATTCAGCAGCAGCAGATGTGCCCAGCTTCTTACCCCTCTCTTCAACTCTCTCCCTCTGTGTACTCTTTGAATTAAAAAAGAAGTGGGGAATGTGTGGTGGCCCTCCAGATGTTGTTGGACTGGAATTTCCTTCAACCTTAGCCAGCTTAACCAACGGTGAGGGACGCTGGGAGTTGCGGATTGGGTGATCTGGCCCCTTCTTTTTTAACTACTCCAGAAAGGGGACATGACTAAGACTTCCTCTTTCTTCTCCTGCTCTGTCAGCTGGCAATCTTTCCAGTCTGTTACATTATATCGGTCAACATATGTTTGCAATTTTTAACAAAGAATATTACTGTACAGAGACATATTTTGCTATGGTTCTGAGAAAATATATTTTTAGAAAACAGAATATATGATTTTCCTTCACTTGAGGATTTGTTGTTGACTTTGTGAAGCAAATAAAGATATATTAAGTTTTAAAACTGGTCAAAAGCTTGAAGTGATGTGATTAAACATTGCTTAGTAGTAGTAGTAGTAGTAGTAGTAGTAGTAGTAGTAGTAGTAGTAGTAGTAGTAGTAGTAGTAGTAGTAGTAGTAGTGTTTTTCCATTAACAGGCAACTCTTAATTTTTTATGTATTTTCTTTCAATCACTTATTGCCATCTAGCGGTAGCAAGAGATTTTCATGTTCATTCTATAATATGCTTTTAACTTGTTACTCTGTACTGTCCCATAGCTGTCTACGTATACCATTTAAAGTCCAGCCAGTCTTCCTGTGGCTCTCCTCTCCACTTGCTTGTAGTTAAAGACTACCAAGAGATCAAAGAAGGTAATTCACAGAGGAAGTGAGATCCACTTTCCATCTTTCTCTACTACCTAGTAGCTAGTAAGGCTGGCCCGAGATGCCTTTTGCCTGTGGCAAAAAAGATGTTCCTCACCTGAAACACACCATGGATGGTTGCCGGTTTAATCTTTCTAGAACACTGACAATGGGGCTTTTTGCCTTTTTTATTTTTAAATGACCACAGGTAGCTCATGAGCAGAGCAGGCAGCATCCCACCATGAATTTTATGTGTGATGTATCCCGCATGTTCAGATCATTGTAGCAACACTTGCACAAATCGAGGGATTTTCCACAAGAGGAAAAGAAGAACCACACTGACACTGCAACCTGTTAAGCTGATATCGCCAATCTTCTAGCCAAAGAAACAAAAACAAAACAAAATCTGACTCAGGGCTAGTGAAGCCAACTAGCCCTGAAGGTGATCTGTTGACTAATTTGTTCGTTCCTGATTTCCCTTCCCCTGGTTTAATAAACCCTGTTATTATTACTGACACTGAAGTCGACTCCATGGATTTGGGAATGGAGGAGGGGCCATTTGCCAACCCAGGGAAGGTTGGCAGGTCTCACACAAACAGTATAAACACTGGAAGGGGATTAGGGAATAAAGAAACAAAAAGCAATATAATGCAAAGGATTACACAGTGTCTTATTTTTTTAACGGGCAATTAAGACCCATTAGCTCCTGTGGAGATGAAAGCAGCCAGAACAGTTTTGTTACCAAAGATCAATACATTTGCCCACTTCTTTGTACTGTCTTTGGGACTGTGAGCCCAGAGACTGTCAGGATGAGCATCTGGACTTCAAAATGTACCTTTATACTACTAGACAGAACTTATATTTCATCTAGACAAATACCATACTTGCACCAACCCCAGAGTCAAAACAGCTAATGGCACTTTCCCACAGAAGCGGGTGAGCAAGCTGATGCTTCACTCTGGACTCATTTGGCAGCCAGTCCTCTTAGCAGCTTGTCTTACCATAGAGCAAGTAATACGTTTCTTCAGGTAAATCATGAACTCGCCAAATCAGAGGTTGAGAGGATACAATGAGAAGTCTTGACAGACAGAAATTTTAATCCTTTTTGTTTTATTTTTTAAAAAATCGACCATCAACAGATACATCTTTTTTTAATTGCAACACAAATGCCTGCAGCATTTTTTTCTTTTTCTGATTTACCTGAGTGTCAATGATAGTCAGGTGCTTGTAAGCAGCTCAGTGTGCTTTCTTTGTTTTGTTATGCAGTACCTTTCCTACTGTACAACCATGTGAACACAGTGGTCTTTATGTCTTGTAGAATATAACTGAGGAAGCAAAGGATAGCCATATCAAATCCTAAACTGATCAACAAAAATACTGATTTTTGTTAAGTCCCTCTGAAGCTGAGACTTGATCCTGTACCAGTGAAATAAGTAATACTTATAAATTAAATATTAAGTTAGCTTGAAAGGTACCACAAATTTAACTGAATGCATGGCTTAGATAATCTATCTTTATATATAATCTCTGAAACTAAAATAAACTTTTTTTAAAAAAAGCCTTGTAATTTTAATGCACAAATAAAAAAAAACTTTCATTTGTTCTCCAAATAAATCTGACCTCCTAAATTCACAAATGTTTACATTCTAGGAATCATTAAAGTTTCTGACATAGCCAGAAATTTTGATGTTGTCAATACAGAAGTTTAGGCGGCAATCATATACCCATTTACCTAAGAGTAAGTCTCACTGAATGCAGTGTGACATTCTTCCAAGTAGACACATATAGGATTTTGCAGTTCATCCCTGAATATTAATATGTGCGGAAGATAGCCATTTTGACTAAACATCGGCAAATTGGTTCTGACTTGGAATGTTCCCTTTCTGGTCGCGTAGTGAAGAATCTGGCCCTTCCCAAGAGCAATATATAGCTATCTTAATATGCAAGTTCCTTGCAAGGAGCTTGAGACTGACGTGTCTTCTTAAATGTAAATTTTTTCAGGACCCAGACTCAGTTGACAAGGCCACTGTGGGATCAAAAGTACACTTAGAAGTGCAACATGAGTAAGTTGCCCAAGTGATCAGATCAGCCAACTATACAGGAGGATTGCATGCAAAACTAACAGTTCATAAGAGATGGAAATTAGTGAAGAGCCATCTGTTTCACAGAAGTCACATTTATCCTTTTCGCAAAAGGTACAAGATGATAAACTCTGCATCACTTTGGAGTTATAGCTTCTCACGGCCCTTCTCCCTGTTGTGAAGAGAATGGGAAACCATGTTCAGTGTACTAGTTGTTTGTTCTCATCCTATCTCAACAAATTTTAGTTTGATATATTTATATATTGCTCACACAAATGCCTGAAATGCTACTTTTATTTTATTTTATTGCTAAAATAAGATTAAGGTCATCAAAAACCACCAAGTAAATGGTAAGTGGCCTTCAAACCAAGTCTGAAATTATTGTAATGGTTTTACTGGTTTCTTTCTATATTGTGAAGCCAAATCACTGAATGTATAGCCTTCTTTTTGTTCTTTTGAAATGCCAGGGCAAACTCTTCAAGTGGCATAAACTGAAAGAATTCCATTAGCTTCATGTTGACCTGAATACCCACACACTACTATCAATGAAACTGAAATTAATTATTTTCCTATTGATTCCAGTAATACCTGTGTATCACACACCTCATCAATTTAATGTTGTTCTTTCCTATTTCCTCTTATTACAACTCTGTATTTCAGCACTAAAGATACTTAGCAAAAAAATTGTCACTTACTGGGTTCATAATAATCCAACACAGTTACAGAGGCATCCTGAGCATTTGCCACTTTGAAGTCTCTCACAGCTGGAATATCAACACAAACTTGTGTTTCATTTAACTACAAAATAAAGAAGAAAACATCTGAAGAGCTGTATATGATTCAGAAATAAAGGCATGTAACCAAATAAATGCTGATAGCACACAATTATTATGACTGTATGTTAACAGGTTTTGAGAATTTTCATTCACAAGAATGATTTCCTTATATATTGACTTACAGAATCCAAATATAAATGAATTTTGCCATCATTTTTCTCCACCTTCTTAATCGGCTCATTAACTGACACAAAACGTGGTGACAGAGAGAAACCGCTCAGTAATCCAACCTCTATGAGAGCCATACCGCTCCGTGAAGACGAACCAGTACCCAAATATCTGATGTCAACAAAAGCAAGAGATGGGATAAAAATAAATGCGTGCAAACATTCTATTATAAATTGTCAATGCAACAATGCTAAAAGTATGGGTCAGTTTAACCACTTACCTCATTGGACCTCCCTATGTGCTTTGTTTAAGATTGAACCCACAATACCCACAGTGTGCCCTACAATGTGATTGTATGTAGAAATTTTGTGTATGACTTTCCACTCCACCTCTTTGAAGAAAAGACATATACACAGTGTGCACTTCTACAGTGTGCATGGGAGGATCCAGTTCAGAAAGCCAATGCAAGAATCTCCTACTGAAATCAGTGGTCATTGTGGGGTACATAGATGTTAACTGTATTGTGACTATTCTTATTTGTTTGCTTTTCCTGGGACTTAGTCACACGCACAAGTAAATCTGATGGATGGCACCCACCTTCAAAAAGAATCAAGCAAATCAAGCTGGGTTGTCTTAAAGGACTAACTCAGCTGCAAAACTAAATTAACCTAAACACTCTGATCTATATTAGTAGTTCCCAACTTTGGGTACCCAGATGTTCTTGGACTAAAACTTCCAGAAGCCCCCACCACTAGCTGTGCTGGCCAGGATTTCTGAACATCTGGGGACCCAACACTGGGATCCACTTATCTAAACTGAGCTCAATAAACTAATGTTACAATTGCCTAGCAAATGGTAACTACAGGGTGTACTCCAGTCCAAGAAGAAGGGACCATGCTCAGACTATCAGCCATCCCTTCAGACACCTGTGCTTCACTTCATTCAACACTAGAGTGACAGTAAAATCTGGAGCTTATTAAGATGATATTTCTCTGATACTCTGCAACACTATATTTCCAGTTGTTGTTAACCCAGCACAGATAAATCTGATGGGCATTAGTTGATGGACGTCGGATCTCAAATCTTGCACAGAATTTAGCTAACAATGCAATCCTTCTACAGAAGTCTACTCAGAAATAAGTCCCTCAAATGTCAGTGGTACTCCCTGACAGGTATGGGCATCTGTGGTAACCATCTGAATGAACTCATTCATTTAATGGAGCCTCTCGAATATCCCCACCACCACCACTACACCTCTCAGTAGTGCTTATGAAAACCACCTTTTTCAAAACAGTAATCTCACAGTACAATACATGTCTGCAAACCACATAATAATGACAACACATAGCAAGGCTTAGGAAAACATGTCTGAGGCTTTAACATTCTATGAGGTAACACTTGAGCATTCTCTGATGAAAAGAACCGTCAAACAGGTGGCAGAAAGTTTTGCTTGGCATGAATGGTAAACCACAACTATTATCTTGGGATAACGTGCATCTCCAATCTGTATTTTGAATACCTGACGGTGGTTATAAGTAATTGAATAGAACTGTATTTCTTATTATTATTGGGAAATTTTTCAAAAGAGGGAGACTTGATTTTCAAAGCAGCACTCCCAGGCCTGCCAGCATGGCTGATTAAATACAGATATAGCCTTAAAAGAAATTCAGTACAACTGCTGGCTGAGGTTAGTTCCTAAGATTAAAAGGAAGCAAAACCATCTGTGGGATGACTTCCCAGGCCAAAGTAGCTGCTATTGAAAACAAATAACAAGATTGGAACTGGATGTAATTATGTCTGCACTGTAATTACAGATGGGAAGAAACCTCTGATCATTACAATCAAGGTATAACTGTTTTCTACCCAAAAAAAAAAAAAAAGATACGAAGAGTGTGTTGATGTGGTGACTGAGAGACAAGAGGGAGGAATCAGCATGTTTGGTGGAACCTCCAGGTTTCAAAGAAGCACAACAATTCTGTAACAAACAAACAAAAACCTAAGAGGGGTGTTGTAAAGATACCAACACAATCTGAGTATGCTCAGGAGTCACAGAATATTGAGGGGAAGAATATGAAGGATGATGGTAGAAGAGTACCCCTCTAGCTCATCCATGAAGCTCACTGAAAGGACCTTAAAAAACTAATCTATCTCACAGAGTTGTTTGAGGATAAAGTGAAGGACCATGTAAGACCTCTGTGACCTCCTTAGATAAGAAGCAGAACAAAAATGGAGGAGGAGGAGAACCACCACTACTAATACATAACAGAGCCTGTGCCCACCCACCCCACTATCTGTTTCTTGACTGAAGCAGCTGGAGGGGGATAAGAGGTATATACAAATGTTAGACACGCAGACCAGACTGTAAAATATTATCCGTTCTTACCTCATTCATATTCACTGCAGCCCACAGAAAGATACAAATACACCCATTTTACAAATGAGAAACATTTGTGACGTGATTACCCAGAATTTTCCTAGCAATTGGCTAATATGTTAACCGAATCCCAGTGTCACAAACCCAACAGTTCATAAGTTAAATAATGCTTATTCTAAAAGAAAATCCAATTCCAAAGCACAACACCCCTAAATTATAGACAAAAATACCTCTAACATTTATTCTATGTACGTTGAGTCAGCCATCTACAAATAAGTGGGGTGGGGCATAGCAACCTATTATGCCTGTTTAAGAATACACAGTGAATCTGAATGCATAAATCTCAGCAGAAGGCATGCATGCTAACAGTGCTTATGTAAAAAGAAACTAATTTGACTGGCATGGCAGGGAGCTGAACCTGATTCTAATCCCCTTGGATACAATGGGTAATTTTTATGCTTCAGTTACTAGAAAGCCCCGTAAGATGTAAGATTCTTCACTGTAGGGTATTAACTGTAGGGTATTATTAATAATCTGCTCAAATATGTTATTCCTAGTGTTTTTGTTTTACACAGAGTTTTGATCCCCTTGAAATGATATAACGTATGCGTAACGTAAAAGAAAACCCCAAATAGTCCATAAACAAAAGAGGAAGTGGGCTGGAGTTGCATATTTACTTACTTGGTGCAGACATTCAGTGTCATGTGGTTTATATCTTTTTTGTCATCCTTTACAATGACATTCAAGTCAAAGGCTTCTTGACTTTGTGCTGATCTCCGCCTCCGGCTGTCATGTGAATTTTTCACATTGTACATAATATTGAGCTATAAGAATATAAGCAAACATCAAAAATTGGTGACGACAGTAAAGTACATATAAATGGCGTAGTGTTGTTGTCTGATATTGCATGGAAAAATGATGATAGAGCTTCAGAAAGTACATAAGGTTATATGTAGGGTAGTCTAGATTCTGAATCCCAAAAAAGGTTAAAAGTATAGTAGATTTTCAGCATCAACATTTGTCATATAATATTTTGAAGTAATCTAGTATGTAAAAGGAACAAGGCCACTTATTGCCATGGAGGAAAGACATATCCCTATTTTGTGAATATATTTTTATGTCAGAACCTTTATTAGGCATATACAGAATATCAATTTAACAAATACGTCAAAATTAGAATTAGGCAAAATATAAATAAGCTCTGCGTTCCATTATATAATGTTCCTGAGTAGTCCGCAATTATACGTGCTTGTCTGTTTGATCAATTAACTCACTGGTTTATATTTTTATGTTAAGACACTATTTGCCCATTACTTTACATATGTATAGCATCATCTTGTCAACTTTTGAAAGCAACATCAAGTAAACATCCAGACAGGGAGTGTTGGAGTGGCCTGGTTCATGCTTAAACGATTCTTATCATTAGTGTGATTTATTTTCTCTCACACTTGAGCAATCCTTCCATTCACACTGATCAATATTTTTTCTCCCATGTCAAGAGTCCAGGCAGGTCGTTGGATCACCCCTTTCAATTACTCTCCCTCCCACCAACTTCTCCATGGCCATCATTCAGCGAGCCGTAGCAGCTTTCTTTTTTTATTGTTGTTAAATAAAATAAGTGACACAGTGAAACAGCAATGCAACTACTATAACTAGCATGGTACACATAATACCACCAATGTACTTTGTTTATCTAGAATAGTGTTGCATCAATAAAATAATATATATTTTAAAATTTAAAATGGTAGAATAGAAGAAAATTAAGGAGGGGGATTCTCGGTCATCCCTTTCAATGTCACAGCCCACCAAATACGTCCCAAGGTCGTCATGTCAGAAAACAATGACCACAGCTTTATTCTGGTGTGGACTAACCATCTGCATGGGCTATGGAAGGCGTTAATTAGGAGCGTTCTAAATCGTACCAAAAAAACCACCCTGTAACCTTACCGCTGTGCCAAAAAGCTCTAAAAAGGGGCAGGATGGATCACTCTAAGTCAAAACACATATATACACCCTAAACCTAACAGCATCAAAAGTGATCCAAATAATGAGCTATTCTGCCAGTGTGGATATGTCCTAAACCTACTGGATGTTAAAAGAAAAGCTAGCTCTCAGCTTGGGAATACTTGGGAGCCACAAAGATTAAAATAATTAATAATGTGAAGAATACAGTCGCGGAAGATAATTTTGCATTGAAAAGTACTGGCTGTTGACTTTATTTAACCCTTACTCCTGTTAACTCCCATCAGCTAACCCAAATATCCGTTTTTACAACCTAACACCAAACATAGGCCATAAATCAATGCATGTGAGATGTAACCAAATATCCAAGACTCTTAGAGAACAATAAATATTTAGTATGTTTCACTTGTGTAATTGGTATTTCATCCAGTATTTCATTTTTATTCCATATGTCTGACAAAGTGGACTTGTCCACAAAAGGTCATATTGAAATATAATAGTCTTTAATGTGTCACATGTTGTTGTTTGTTTGTTTGGATTTTGCTGATATGCTTGCATAGACTAACACGGCTACTCTTCTAAAACTCCAAATATCCATAAATTCCTGCTTCAGTGTCCCTTACCAAAACTCATCTACTGTTACTATTCTTTAATATTTACTTTGCTTTTTCTTATCTCTTATTTATCCGTTATACCCAGGTTTTAGAAGTTCTCTCTCAAGTGGTAAAAAGTGTGTGTTTGTCATAGCCCATAACTTCCTTCATCTATGTATCTTGCTTGTAGTCTTTTGTTGTTGTTGCTATCTGTCATCGGTCAAAATCCTGTTGCTTAACATAGTAAATTGCACTAAAGCAGAACACTTTAAAGTAGGGTTCCTGACATGTCCTGAGGTATGTCTCAAGGTGGTTTTTCAGGCTATGGCTTGAGTCAATGGGCAAGGTACCTGAAAAGGTTCATTCATCCATCCTCAATACTTGACCATCTTTTTGTTCTAACATGATTGGGATTGACTGAGTGTGGCCAAAAAGGCTATAAATCCCTCACGAAAGAGAATGAGGTCCCAGTGGTCTCACAAGCACTTTCAAACAAACTGCTTCTGATACCACTTTTTAGGAAATATTTGCTAGACCTAGAAAGATGACTATCACCTAGCTACAATGTGCTTTGGGAGCAAAGTACTCACGAGGGAATCATGACTTCAGATGGCAATGGAGGAAATGGACTGCCAAAACCTTAAACCTTTAACACAGATTTAAGCCAGGGTTCAGCCATCGGTCTTGTTTGTCCCATCTGGTTTACCTCTACTGGAGGAAACAGTATTTTCAACTGGCTGAACACTTACTGCTCTCAGTTTTATGTCTCAGTCTGAAATTTGAGTCCTTTTTAAGGAGAAAAGCGAGATAGAAATATTTTAAATAAATAAACAAATAATCAATTAATAAGTCACAACCAGAGTAGGCCCATTGAATTAATGGGGATCTGATGAGTTAACACTTATGTAAGTTTCATTGGCTCAAACGGCTTACTCTAGTTGTAACTCACTGCTGATTTTAAGCTCTTGCTTAACGCTTTATGTTGTTTTTAACTGTACTGTAGATGTGGAACTTTTATGACTACTATCCCAAGATTCATTTTTCAACATTGAGGTTTAAAACCTGGAATATATATCTATATCTATATCTCCTGCATTATCAGAACCAAAGATACATTCCACATCATGCCTGGATTTGCCATTCATTTACGCTACTTTCCTCAGTGCAAACATGCTACATGCTACATTAAAATGCACATCCACTAATCCAAACTGGCAAAACACGTGTTCTAAAATGAAAACCTGCAGACCCTAAGGCCTTAAAAGTGGTTCATCAAGATCCTGAAAGAATATTGTCGGTCAAACGTGCTTCATCCTCAGTAGAGACATGCTGTGAATTTGGTCAAATCAAGCTGGAAGTGAATCAGCAATTTGTCACCACCCAAACACTATTGTTTCAATATTTGCCAAGAAAAGCAAAAGGGTAAGAATTTACCAGCAACATAGGGACATCTGAAGCAACATCTGAAGCAACATGCTTAAACAAGCATTTTACTGGAATATGTTTCGTGTTTAGTTTTCCATTACCGCCTGCTTGGAAAAAGAGAAGTCCATGCAGCAAAATGGTTACAAAGGGGTAACTGAAGCTTCTTTACCTGGCTGTAATGTCAGCTCAAGAGTAGAAAGCCACCTTTCTGCTCTGCTGTACACCAGACAAAGCATGGCTCATTATCCCAAACAGAGGGCATTTTACCAACACATTTTGGAGGACACATCTATACATCAGTGTACACATCCAGTGTACAGTTACTTGATGATAAAATGGCAGGACAAGCTGCAGACAGATTGATGCCCACACATGCCCGGATTTGTGGGGGCTGCAAATTCAGGCCACTGAGAGTTCTTTGTATATTACATGCACCTTTGCTAGTCCATATACAGATATACATCTTGCCTTTAGACTCCACTTCCATATTTTACAAGCACTCTCCATTGTGCATCTTTTGCTTTCATAACTAAATGTGAAAGATATTGTGCGAGCATCTACCAGAGACTGTCTATGGCTGAAACAGTGACAAACGTGATCTGATGCCTCTTCCTTCTGTATTTTACATTGTTGCAGTTTTGTTTGTTTGAATTTCTTGAGTTGGGGCTGGTTTACTGTTGCCTAATTTCCAGCACTAATGTGTTCTTCCAGCCTCCCCCCCTAAAATGTCAAAGACTAAGGGCTCAATCACACCCAGTTACATTGATTCTGCCATTTTTAGAGTCGTTTTAAATTTTTCTGTTCATACGAAACTCGGCTAACATTGGTTCATTTTGCTGGCTAAACAGTTTTTTTCCACCTTTCCGGCATTTTGTTTTAAAATGTACCAATCGTGTAGTGCTTTAATCTATACCATTTCAGTATGTGTGAACACATCTATCGATTTATTTTCTCTGCCTTGCTGTCCGGATGCTGGGCACTGTGGCAACTGTACGGCCACCTTGCTTCTTTTTTTTTCATGATAGGTACATCGATAAATTGCTTGCAAAGCTCTTTCTACTTTATCGATATATGACTTGTGATTTTTTTTAAAAAAGGGAGTTGGGGCGGTGTTGCCCCAGGAACATCGCGAAAAATAAATTTATTTAAAATAAATTACCTGTATAGTCTACTAAAGTGGTTCAAATAGCTGGAAATGTAACATTTCAATTCAAAACAATGTGATCCACTGATATATATACCATGGGACCACATGTAAAAATGTATTAATTCCTAAAAAGCATGAAAATGAAATGATTCTTTTGGCATGTGTGATCGAACCCTAAGAATGCTCCCTATAATCTGTGTTGTATGTTAAGGGTGAGATAAGATGGCTAGAAGGGTGTGTGCCAGAAAGGGTCACTTTGCAGAGAGCCATCTTCCTTAAAGCAACCGTTCTGTCTGCTGAGGAATCACTCTAGCCTGGCCCCCAAAAGTAGTAGCCCTACAGCTGGGCCAAAAAAAGTCCATCTTGGGCACAGATTGGGTCAGGCTGGAGCACATTTCCCCATATGCCATGTGATCACCAGGAAACAGATTACGCCAGACCACTCCATAAGCTATCCAAAATGCAATCTCTTTCCCCATGTGATTACACCCTAAGTGTTAATCATTGGTCAATGTGCAAGGGACATTTTGTACCAAATCTTCTGTTTGTTACATATATTACAATTACAATACATTTAATTCCGGTTATCAGAGGTTGTTTCTTTTTTTAAACCCAATTCTTTAAAGGCTGCCGCGTCACATCTCCTGTGCTAAACGAGCAACCAACTAGAATTAACAAGAAGGACAAATAATTCATGCATATCCTCATGTACAGACCAAATGCCGCAAAACTGAGGCTACATAATTAGTAACTTTTTTGGGTCATAAGGTTTGAAGTACAGCACTAGGCACTCTGACAGTATAGGTAACTCAGGATTCTAGAAAGAGGTTCCTGTCCCTCTTTCAAGGATACATGGCAGAAAAGGATCAAGAATTGCAGCTCCCCCCGTTACGCTGATGAAGTGGCAGGACAAGCTGCATTTCTTGGCTCACTCCTTCCCTGTAACTATTGAAAGCAAAGGCACATCCTTCAAGGCCAGTCACTGGCAACTTTATTAAGCAGCTAAAAATCCCTTTGGCAGTAGGCTCCACAATATTCCATCTGAAATGTGTCAAGTATTTGGAAAGCTTCCTGCAAGTCCAGGAATCCTTTTGCTCTCCCATGTTTACCCTTAAGCTGGGATCATAGCAAACAGATGTTTGGATGTAGGTATATGTGAAATGGTTATCTTCAGCAGGAGTCTTCTTGGTAGTATTTTTTTTTGGCAGTGTAATTGGGCTTTGGGAAGGAAAGGGAATGCTAACTAGCTTGCACCCCCCCTCAAAAAAAAAACCAAACCCTGAGTCTCAGCACCTGTGAAAATGGGTTGGGAGATCAGAACATCAGATTAGTATTGTCCCAAAGGGGTCATGTGAGTTTTCACTATATAAAGTGTTGGCCTTTCTCTGTTGAGAAAGCCCAAAGTATATTTTACTGTTTAACTTAGTTAAATGAAATCAAAACTTTAATTCAAAAACAAATATGCCCATCTTTAATTAAGGCAACAATAGATGTTATTTAAATCAAATCTGGAATCATTCCTTTTGCAGCAGGTATCATGGAACAGCTGCTAGCATCCAAAACAGAAAAAGAGGTAGTTGGTTTTTTTTAAAGTCGTATGCGTCACTCATTGCCAAAATGCTCAGCTAGAACAGTACATTTAGCCATAAGAGTTTAATTAAGCATCCTCTCGGCCAGCCAAGAGGACAGATTGTAAGTTTATCAAGAACTGCCACAAAGAATAAAACAACCCTTTTAAAAAAATGCTTTATCCAAGGTAAGTGCAGTTTCAAATAGATTGAGGCCCAAGTAATATAGAAATTCAAAAACTTCTAAGAAAGGGTGTTCAGAACAGATGCAAGATAGTTGGGAACTAAAAGTACACAGGGTCTTCTACGCATCTGCCACGCAGGAAAAAAAATGGGTGTTCTATATTATTTGAAATTTAGTCCTCCGCTATATTATTTGAAATATAGTAATAAATAACCAGACATGACCCACAAAGCTCAAGGAAGAGCACAAGCCAGGTTACACTGGACTGCAAAAGAATGCCACTAGCAGCCCTGCGCCCAGTACAACTCACTTCTAAGCACTTCCTCAGCAAACTTGTTTGTCAGCTGCCTAGCGTTGGCTGTTGTTTAGTCGTTAAGTCGTGTCCGACTCTTCGTGACCCCATGGACCAGAGCACGCCAGGCCCTCCTGTCTTCCACTGCCTCCCGGAGTTTGGTCAAAGAGTTTTGGCTACAGTAGTATAAACAAGAATTTGCAACACAACGCTCTTACAAAACAGAAATGTATTTTCTGCATGTAGTGAGTGAGATGTAGAGATGCCTTACTCTGACTCAACATATTCTTTTTGTAAGGGAAGAACAAAAATGGTGTCTGTGCTACAGTTAAAAGAGCTCCTCAGTCAAGAACATATAGGATACTGCTTCTTGAGAGTCAAAACCAGTGCTTCGACTCACACTCTTTTGTGCAGTTCCTTATGCAGAACAGCTGTGCTGCGCAAGGGAAGTGGGAGAGCATTGGCACAGAAGAGCCACCAGTTACATCTTGTGGTAGCATCTGGCCCGAGTTTCGATCCTGATTATTAGCCTGAGGGGACAAACTGTTCTTCTGTCATACCAGAAGCTGGAATATATGTGCCAGAACATAGGAGCTTCTGCTCTATGGCAGTGGATCATAAGATGTGACTGTTTAATAGAGAAAAGATCATAATAACTTGCTGTTTCGTTTAGCAGCCAGGACACAGATCGAACTTGTGGCTTGAAGGGGGAAAAGAATTCTTTGCAGGTTGATGGGATTATTTTTCTTTTAGAAGGAATCTTGCCATGTAAACAGAAAGAAACAACATCGTAGGGATGAGATTTTTGTAATTGCAAGACTCCCATCCCCAGAGGTCACTTAAAACCTCCCAGGAAGACTTCTGGGACTGGGGCAGGAGAAAGAAAGCAGCAACAGAGAGTTCTTCCTACCCTCGTTATCTGCTTCCCTACATAGGCTTTGGCTGGGAAGCAGAAAGGGACACCTCCTCAGTCACATTGCTTGTGACTCTCTGCTCCATGGGAAGGGTAGTTTACTCAGAGGTTTCCCCTATAGAATCTACTGAGGAGCATACTACCCTCCCCATGGAGGAGTGAGGCCATTCCCAGCAAGCATTGCAAACGAAGGGGTGTTCCCAGCCAAAGCACCTGTAGTGAAGGAGATCATAGATGTAGGAAGACCTCTCTTTTGCTGCCTTCTTTCTCCTCTCCCAATCCTAGAAGTCTGCCTGGGGAATTCTAGATGACCTCTGGGGCTGGGCGTCCAGCAATTATGAAAATAATCTCATCCCTATGAAACTGTTCCAGCAAATCAAACTTATATAGAATGTCATTACTTCCAGAAGTCTTTTCTTCTTTTGCTTTGCCCAAACTACCAAGGAGAAAGTACAGTGTTGGAGACTGTGCCAAGGCAGTTCCATCCTATAAATCTTTTGGGTGTCAGGGGATAATTTCTAGCCATCTGATTCCATATAAAGATAGCAGGGGAAACTCCAACACCACAAGCAGCAGTCAACATGTGGCCCACGGGCTATGTGCATCCCCAGAGACACAAATGTACCCCCCCCCCCTGAGCCCCTGGGTCCCAGGACCCTCATAATAATGGTGTGCTGTAAAGTCAATTCTGACTTATGGCTACCCTTTTCATGGTTTGCTAGATAAACGGTACTCAGAAGTGATTTACCCTTCCTTTCTTCTGGGAGTGTCCTGGGACTATGCAGCTTGCCCAAGGCCACACAGGCTCACTCTTTCTCCCTGGATTCACAGTGGGGAGTCAAACTCCCTACCTCCAGCTCCACAGTTAGATACCTAACTCGCTGACCTATCCAGCCTGCATACCCTATCAAAATTAGGGGGAAATTGAAAAGATCTGTGTGTTCTAGAAGGTGTGGGGAAATTTATGCCATGTTCTGAGAGGGCCCCCCCAGATCCCCTCCTATCCCTCCAATGTAATGTTTAAAAAAACACTGGCCACTAAGGGGGGAATTATTTGTATAAGAAGAATTGTCAATAGGCGTGGATTGTGCGTTCAGCTTTCCAAGGTCTAGGAATTGGTATGTCCTACCCCCCAGACCTCTGCAGACTGCCCATCTTTGTTCTAAAGCCTTGAAATTTCTGTTTCAAAAGTAATTCATTATGTTACACATACATACCACACATAAAGTAATTCATTACAAACAAAGGTTTTCCTAATTGCATTGTTTAATTTTAGGTCCTTTTGTTTTGAGAAAGCTTTTTCGAAGTAAGCAAATGACCTAAAAATGCCCAATGGAAGTATTTTAGCCCCCCCCCCCCCAAAAAAAATGCAATAAGAAATGGTAACAGGTAAACGTTATTCATTCCACTGAGGGAAGGAGAAGTAATTATGTTATAAGCCATTGATTTATTTGCATAAGAAACATGGTTAGGCCTGTTACTCCAAAAGATAAGCTGTCTAGTTGAATTATAGCATGCTACTTCCCTGCTTTACCCCCTTCCCCAGAACAGGGCATGCTTCTCTCTGTGCAAGATTTCCTGACTCGCTGCTAGGTGGTGGAAGGCTAGGGGTCAAGTGCCAATACAGGCACTTGTGATGCTAGCCCTAAATGCATCAAAGTACTGTTTTAATGCCACTTAAAAGAAATGCAGCACAGTAAGGGATTGACAGTGAAATCCTGTGCATATTTATTTAAGTGTTTAGTTCACTGACTGAGGCAAGCCTTGCTTTAAAGTAAATACAAACACAATCAGAGCTACTATTAGGAAGGAAATTAAAGATGCAATTTGTCTTATTTGTGGTAATAAATGTAAATGCTTATATCTGATTAACCTCTAGATTTCAAACCAGTTTTGACTATTTTGTGTTTTTTAAAAAATAGGGAATATTGTTGATATTTTCCCTTTCAGTAAACTTTCAGCCATCCAACTGCTATTGCAAACAATTCCTGCTAAATCCACTGCCACCAGATATGATGGATGAGCAAATAATTCCCTGCAGTGATGCCGATTCAAACCTTGGCCTTTACTACTGGATCTGAAATTGTCTTTTAACTCTTTGGAAAAAAATTTATAATCAAAAACAGTATTTTTGTAAATGCACATGTTCCATTCTCTCACTGAGATATTCCAGAAATAATACATAGTTTATTCTGCAATTCCTGCTCAAGTTCAGTCCCAGCTCTTGCATTGCTGATGTCATGCATTCTACTGTTTATTTGTCCAGGATTCAAGTCAGCATGGAATTTGGCCCATGTAAGTTGTACACTTAGGTCAATGTTTTGTATGAGAATTAAAGATTAAAGCAATGCAAAATAAGCCTTGAGGTTTCTATGCCAAACAAGGTTCTGAGTTTTCTCTGATATCTTCGTTCAGTCTCCTCTCTCGGGGTTTACAATGATACAAAACACAAACAGAGCCACACCATTGCTATCATGGGTCATAGTCCCATTCCATCTTTGCCCTGCATTGCCAAGACACTATTCTATAATGGGCGGGATAAAAATCTAATAAATAAATAAATAAATAAATAAAATATTGATTATCTGATTCTACAGGAGATGAATGACTCCTTTCGTTGACAAAGGAACTACCATAATTCCCTCTGCTGAAAAACCAAAGGAAATAAGTATGTCATAGAAAAACCTAACATCTGCACTGAAAGTAATAATTAAACAAGTATTCACATATCAAAAAAACAGAATGGATTTATCAAACAGAAACCATTCCTTCAGTCTGTAGAAAAGAAGGAAACAAACCTGGCTTTCCCATTACCTCTGCTGTGATGCAGCTGCCTTCGGTTGACCCTCAACTGTCTCCTACAGAGAGCGGTTCCACCAGACTATCTCAACTGTTTCCATCCCAGCTGGTCACTGTACAAACAATGGATGGACGAACTGGCAGCAAGCTACCCTTTTTTCCTCTTCCCACCCCTGCCATTTTTCTTTGCATGCCATGTTTTTCAAAATGTAATTAATGTTGAGTGCAGGGAGTTATTCTACTACACACTTTAGCAAGTCAACCTGAGAATCCTTTTTTGGCTAATGGAAGAGAGGTAAGAAGGCTTCAGTTTTTTTTTTTAAGTGCATTACATAACAATTCTATGACACTAAATAGTACCAAATGTACACAGTATATGCCAATAGTTACTAAACTCATATGAAAATCCAATTCCACACTCCTCATAAATGTATGACAAGTCATTTTTTACATAATCCCTGACAAAGGAGAATCACCGGGGTTATTCCAGCCTCCAAAATCAACTTCTGAAATCAGCTTAGTTCCAATTTTATAGGTTGGTTATCCACCAATCCATTTCAACCTTACCATTTTTTTCATTTATTCAAGAACTTATTACAATTTTTATTCAACCACTCTCAAGCAAGGTTTCTGAACAGTACTGTGAAACATCATGGATGGGTGGATGGATGGATGGATGGCTCAAGGTTGGAGCACCCTGCTGTAGAGGCAGGGGTTGGGAGAATGATTCTTCCCAAGGTCTCCTGGACAAAAAGCCAGCCTGTGCACTCTTGGGCAACCTGCACGCTCCCAAAGAATCACCAGAAGAAGGGAGCAGTTAACTATTTCTGGGTACTTTATGCCAAAGAAAACCTGGCAAGGGTCATTATAAGCCAGGATTAACCTGACACACATCATTGTTATTATTAAAGTATCATGATCATCATCATCATCATCAACACTATGAATTTTTCTCAGTAATAAAACAAAGTCCATTAGGGATCCTAATTAATGTGACTATTCCATCTTTCCCCTTCCCTTCCACGCTGTTGTGTACTGTCAGAAAGGTCAAATGTGGAAGGGACAGCAAGATGAAGAAGAAAAGACAGGAGAGTCACCCTGGTGCAAATTGTATTCACTCACATTCATTAGAAGCCCAGACATAGGTTATGCATGTGATGGACTAGAGTACTTTATTAACATAATTTAATTGTAACAATGGAGCAGTAGGTATACAAGCTGTTCATAAGCACAGCATTTCAAGAGGGACCCGTTCAATGAAAAGACCAAACACATTGGGAAAATCTCAAATAATTACTGTATTTTTCGCTCCATAAGACGCACTTTTTCCTCCAAAAAAAGTGGGTGGAAAAGTGTGTGCGTCTTATGGAATGAATACTGTTAAAAAATGGTGCTATTTGTAGACAATAGCAGACCCCCCCAGAGCCCATGCCGCTGTCATATGCGGCTGGGCTCTGTACTCATTAGTAGCGCTGGTACTACAGGGCATCCGTAGCAGCCCTGTAGGACCAGCGCCGCTTACTGGACAGCCGGATCACGTGACCAGCCAGACGCGGGGGGGGGGGAAGCAGAGAGAGAGAGAGAGAGAGAGGAGAGCAGCCGCAGAGGAAGGGAGAAGACTCGTCCAGGTACCATAAATAACATAATACAGAGAAATTCCTGGCTGGATTGCTCACTGGTTACATTAAGGGGCACATATGGATGACACTATCAATTAAGGGGCACAATATGGATGGCAATATCAATTTAGGGGCACAATATGGATGGCAATATCAATTGAGGGGCACAATATGGATGACTATTTGGTTCAGAATATTTTTTTTCCTGTTTTCCTCCTCTAAAAATTAGCTGCGTCTTATGGTGAGGTGCGTCTTATGGAGCGAAAAATACGGTAACGCACAGACAGCCCTCGAGTTTGGTTAGGACTCCAGTCAATGTGGTCTGGTTATTAACTCAGAAGTTATTGATTTCACCTCTAGTAACACAAATGCTAGCTACAAAAATGGAATTTTTCATTTCAATGGGTTCCTACTGCAAAATCCTGCTGAAACGAAAACTTTAAAAACAGCTAGAGAGAATGAAACAGAGAGAGAGAGGAAAAAAACACCCCCAAATCCTACGGCTACATACCTGAAAGATTCCAAACCCACGTCCATTTGCAGACACTGTAACCTCTACTGGCTGCGTTGCTGCAATCTAAAAGAAATTGAGATTCTCAACATGCTTAAAGCACAGGGAATTGAATACACAGCTTGGAAACCATGTTTTCTTTACTGCTCTACCTCTTTAGTCCTGAGGAGAAAGCGGTTTTTATTATCAAGTCTGAACGCAAGTGGAACTTCTTCACTAGAAGGATCAACGGCCACGTCCATTCCTGTTTCCACACTAGCTGTAAGCATTGCACAGGTGCTCAAGGCTTGCAGAGCCACTATGGTGTCCTGTTTAGGGAAGGGAAAAAAAGAACTATTTTTAATAGGACTGGTTATAAAGAAAATAAGTACCAGCTTGTGTTGCAGAAGAAATCTCTCATTCTGAGGGGCTTTTCACAAAGAAGCCTCTGAACCACAATCACTGCTCCAAACATAGAGCCAGCCGGAGTCATGTGGTAGCCCTCCTCCCAGCAGCAATACTACTGCTAGTACCTGGCCACGTCCTCAGCAAGAGAAATGAAGAACAAGTACTCCACAGGAAGGAAAAACAGTGCAGCCCCATCTAGGCATCCACAAACAACATGGGACATATAGGTGATTATGACCCTTAACAGTTTAGGATCTCGATACTTATCAGAACGTTTTCCCATCAATCAGCTACCCATTCCACCCACTCCTCTCAATCCATGTTGCTAAATGTGGCCACAGCAGAGATAAAAAGGCAATATCAAGGAATTAGGCCTTTTTGGTGGTTACCCCCCCAGTCTACAGAACAAGTTATCAACTGAGATACACCAGGCTCCTTCCTTCCTTATGTTCAGGAAGTTGGTATAAACAGAATGAATCACAGCTACCTTCCACAACTGAATCTCCAGGATGCTGTAATTTTCCCCTCTCTTTTTTGTTCTTTTTGTATAAATTTTGAGTTTTCATCTGTAAACCACCCAAGAGTACTGCTTGCACTAATCAGGTGGTATATAAATCAAATAAATAAATAACCTACTTGCCACAACCCTGACCTCTGTGCATTCAAAGATCCTGTGAGCACAGCCTATGCACATGAGTTAATCCAATGTTTACTGTGGAATCTTCCTCCCCTTCCTTCTGCCACTCCCTCTGTTGCCCAAAACATGGTTCTGTGGAGAGTTTTACAGCCCTTCGGATCTGTCATTTCAGGTATACGGGGGCTTCGCGGGAAGGACAGTCACTCTCCCACAATTGCACTGGGCCCTACCATTCCAACAGTAGAATACCTACACTTGATTCTGCTCATAAACCCAAAAAATGCATAGAGATTAGCAAGAACCTGAGGGGAAGCTAAGTTTTTTTATTCAAGGAACAGCCTTTTCTCCTGACCAGTGAATCATCCTCAGTGATACAGTTTTAAGTCTAGGAAAGCAAATACTATCATCTAATTGTATTCTCACATTGACCATAATCCTTACTGAAGTACAGTCAACCCTCGACTTACGAACGGCCCTAGTTACGAACATTTCGACTTACGAACCGCTCTGATAGAAAAATATTGACTCGACTTGCGAACTTAGATTCGAGTTACGAACCGAAAAAAAAACTTTTTTTTTAACCTAAGTCATCTTAGGTTAAAAGGAAAAAAAATAAAAAAAATTCTGCCCCTAGTGGTAGGAACAGATTAACCGGCTTTGCATTAGTTCCTATGGGAACTAATGATTCGAGTTACAAACCGCCCCTCGACCTAAGAACCAAAAACAGCCGGAACGGATTAATTGGTTTTCAGTGCATTCCTATGGGAAATGCTGATTCGACTTACGAACTTTTCGGCTTACAAACTTCCTTCCGGAACGGATTAAGTTTGTAAGTCGAGGGTTGACTGTAATTTGAACTTGAGTAGGCCAGCTGAATCAATGAAGATTTGGTGAGTCAAGTCCTCCATAAATTCCATTGATTCAAATGGATACTCTAATTGTGACTTACTTTAGTATAGTAAGTCGGATTAGGAGTTGGTGATTTGAATCAATGGAATGTACAAGTGATTTGGCACCCTAAAACCCCAATGATTCAATGGGCCTTCTCTAGTGCAATTTACTACACTAAGTAATGGGATCTGGACCAATAACACTGTGACAGTAGGTTAATCTAAGATGCAGTGACTGGTTAAGAGAATGCCACATCTAGAAGAGACTGGACAGAAAATTCAGGTTTGTTTGAAGAACAGTTTATCAAATATATTTTTAATTCTGATGGATGGATTTTCAAAACAGCAAATACCCGCTGCTCATGAATTCATTTTATTATGTTTATACCCTGCCTTTTATATTTGGCCAAGTCCCATCCAAGCACTGACTAGACAAAAGTAAGTAGGTCTTAAACAAAGACCTACCTACCTTTAGCAGGATTATCGTATCGCGTAACTCTAAAACATGCTCAAGCAAATAAACTGAGTCCGTTAAGGAACAAAAATAGGAGAAGCTACTTCTTGGACTTTACATTCTGGCTGAGGTATTTTGGGAGACAGAGGTTCCATACAGTAACTTTCCCCATGCCTGGAAAAGACTATACAGGAGAAGGTACTGACTAGCTTCCTTGGAAAATCAAAACACTCTTCCTTTCATCCTTGAAAACATTCACATAATAGCTCTTGACCATCCACAAAAATACTGGCAGAGCAAACCTTCACGCCCTGCTTTGTAAGTTTGCAGTCTGATGTTTTACAGGAAGTACTACCATGTTTCCCCGAAAATAAGACAGGGTCTTATATTAATTTTTGCTCCAAGAAACACATTAAGGCTTATTTTCAGGGGATGTTTTATTTTTTTCATGTACAACAATCTACATTTATTCTAATATAGTCATGTCATCTTCTGCTTGCTGCACAATGGTGGAAGGCAGGGTTTCACTTATTTTTGGGATAGGGCTTATATTACAAGCATCCTGAAAAATCATACTAGGGCTTATTTTCAGGTTAGGTCTTATTTTCGGAGAAACAGTCTACATAAAAGACTGGCATCTGCTCTTGAAAGATACCAGCATAGTTAATTATTTTTAATATGCTCTTCTAACCTGTGTAGAAGAGTAGCCTCCCAGGTGGTTTCTTTGCTGGCTGAGCCATTTCATAATAGGGATCCCCTCTAATAACCTTTGTTGTTTAGCATGAGACAATAGAGCATAGCCTGCAGTCTCAATATCTACAGAACGTGGCTGCCAGGAATCAGACAGTTCAGAAGCTGGTGATATCCAGAACCTGAGATCTCCTATGAAAACAAAACAAGCCATCATTTAACAACAACAGAGGTAAGCCTCTCTCATAGCTCAGGAAAGATGTAGTCTTCTGAAGATTATATACATAGACTACAACATGAAAGACTCATTGAATCATCTCTGGTACTCTAGTTCATTGGTTCCCAACCTTGGGTAACCCAGGTGTTCTTGGACTACAACTCCCAGAAACTCTGGCCTGCAAAACTCACTGCAATTTATACAGAAGTCAATGCAATCCTTGGAGGGTTCTAAAAGTATCTTCTTGAAATGGTAAGGCTTTTAGTATACCAATTAATTGGATCTTTTTTGGATATTTTCTGTGTGTTTCATTTTAACTGCTGGCATATTTTACTGCCAATAATTGGGGTGCAGGACTACTTAGCCTGATACTTTGTTAATAGATTATCATGTTGAACAAAGTACTTTACCTTGCTTTTCTGACCTCTGATTTAACATGTCCAGAGCCATCTTTGCATCCACACTCTTTGCCAGTGATAAAGCATAAGTCACAACAGCTAAGGTACGATTATCTGATATGCCTTCACTTAATTTATATTCCAGGAAGTTCAAAGCTCTTCTTATATTACCATCATACTGCAAAAATAAAGATAACATTATAAGAAGCACATCTTTAACAGCCTGCAATAAGTTGCTAGCACTTGTAATGAACAGTGATATATACCTTACAAGTTTAACAAGCAAATATTGACGGCAGCAAAATACTGAATTGTGAATCTGTGTTCTAACTGAAGAATGCAAGGTGCTGATATCAGGGTTATAGGCATGCAATTTCACGGGAGTATACATACATATGCACAGAGAGCAAGTAAGAGAGAATGCTGGGATTGGTCAAGATCTCAGCTGTCTGAAAATCTAAGCCTTCATTTGAAAAATAAAAAGCTTAAAAACCTTATGACTCAGAAGATATGCTTCAAAGGGTGAGGGAAAGGTCTGCCGAAAATTCCCAAGTCAGAGAACTGTTAGTGGGGGAAGGCAGTGGCCCTTCCTCAGCACAGGCCATGCAAGCCACATGGAAAAATGTGTGCAAAAATGAGGGACTTTTAAAAGCCTGCATTTTGAAGGTTAATATATTGCTGTCTTCCTTAGTTTCTGGTCTAAAAGAAATATGACATAACCCTTAGCACATGGCCATTTCAGGGCCTTTAAAGAGAATTGCCATCGTTATTTTCAGTAATAAAAATAACAGGTAAGTGCAGATGATATGGAGTTTTGACATGCCTTGAAATTATAACCACATGAAAATTGATGTACATTAGTGAATAAAAAATTAGATAGTGATGCTCCTGATTCTTAATAGGGAAAGAGAAATTGTAAGACTTGTCCCTGTTCAGCTTGGAATTAGTTGGAACAGGAAGATCACAAGTGACCACAATTCCTGTCTCGATACAAGCAGCAACACCATTTTTTCTATTTGCAGGGCCAGTCCGCAAATTTTGCTGCCTGAAGCTAAGAACACAATGGCATATCTCCCCCATTCTATGTATAGAAGTGAACTGGAGTGATAGTTAAATTTTGATGTCAGCAGTGACAATTTATAGCAGGCTAGTGTAGAGGTTCAGGACAGACGATGCAACACACACACACACACATGTTCTGCTGTTCAAGACGGGGAGAGGCTAGGAGGATGCCATTGCTGCTCCTCACCGACTGCCATCTGAGACCATTGCTAACTCCATCTAATGGTAGGACCACCATTTCTACCTTCAGGCTGCATGGTCTTGTTGTGATCTGGAAGAAGTGAGGACAACCTGCTTCTCATTATTCTGAAACCAAGTATTAACCAGCCTTATCACTGACAACCTTAACAAATTTGATTCAAGCGTCAGTGTATTTTTTAAAAGTTACTCAAGTTTTACAAAAAAAAAAAAAAAAAAAAATATTCCTTTTTGAAAAGAGAAACTATTTCACCTAAAAGGAGAAAAGATTTCAGATGATGAAAACCCATGCTATTTCCTCACATTTTAGTGTTACATCTCCCTTTTGGATATTTTATGTATCATGACACCATACAGCGGCCGAAATCCTGTTGCTTAGTTTAGTAAATCATACTAGACTAGGCCCACTTAATCGATGGAGATTTGGTGAGTCAGCTCCTCTGTACCATTGATTCAAGTGGATCTACACTAATGGTGACTTACTACGCTAAGTCACCATTAGGAGTAGGAGTTGGCTCATTAAATCATCATTGATTCAGTGGGCCTACTCTAGTGCAATTTACTACACAACACAACAGGATTTTGGTCATATATGTAACGCATAGAAGTATGTAACCAAACATTACATGTGATACCTATATGTCCCACTACCACGAAAAAAGGTCCTTCTTTTTTGATAGCACCAACTTTATTAGAAGACTGACAAATTGTGAAGGTGTCAGTTTACTGAGTATAAGACAGTTCCAGACTCTGGAACATTTTCTAAAGAAAGGGATAGCTCCCTGACACCAAATAGAATCTCCCAGTCTCTTGACTAAACTAAATACGTATTTATTTAAAAATCTGTTGCCACCCACAAATAAAGCAGACGGCTATTCTGACAGAGGGAGGAAGCACTGAACGCAGCTATCTGAAATAACAGAGAAGCAGCAGCATTTAGTGGTAGAACACATGCTTGCTATGCATGTTTAAACCTCAATTTTTAACCCTTGGTATGAGACAGTTTCAGACGCGTGCAGTTCTCTTTTCGATTGTATTCTACTTTAAAGTATCATTGAGTTGCACTGCAGGTGCACATTAACATCAGTTATTTTTACCTTATCTGTTTGGTACTCTAGCAGGGCAGCCATAATATAAGCGGTGAGTGAGATGGAGCTATCCGTGCCTCCTTGTAGTTCAGTATGTAGGACTCTTCCAGGCTCCTGAAATTCTCCACTGGGTTTTTGATGCTTGGCAATCCAAGCAGCTGTTATCTCCAATATATACGGATCAATATCTATGAACGGTTCAGCCTGAATGAAACTTCTCAGTACAAAAGCTGATAGCCTAAGGTGAAGTGATAATTAAATACCTTGAGTCAGATACTTTCATAGGGTTAGTTCTTTCTGTTTTGTTTCTATTTCCACTGCATTGGGGCAACTCATTCAAGAAGTGTCACCAATATCAGACAATGAGGCTTCGCACTTACACTGTCCTTTGTGAGCATGTAGAAGGAGAGGCAATTTCAAGAGCCCTATAGCACAGTTGTTAAACTGCAGTACTGCAGTCAAGCCTCCACTCACAACATGAGTTTGATCCCAAAGAGTTCAGAAAGCCAGCTCAAGGTTGACTCAGTCTTCCATCCTTTCGAGGTCAGTAAACTGAGTATTCAGCTTGCTGGGGGGCAAACTGTTCCTTGCATATTTGTGTTGTAAAAGGCCCAGAGAGTGCTCTAGCACTATGTGGCAGTGTATAAATGGCAACAATAACAACAACATATCTATGTCTGTGTACTCTGTTCCCCTCAACATGGACTATGAAAGATTTGATACTAGCTGCTCCACATGCTCTTGATGTTACCATTACTGTGTGAAACCTATCTGATATATTTATTAATTGTATTGTGGTGCTTCTAACAGACAGACAGGCTGACAGACCGACAGAACAACCAATATGAGAACTTGAACCCTTCAACAAAGGGCTTTTTAGTTATGCCTACAGCAAAAGGAAAAACAATGAAATGATAGGGTCGCTGCATAGAGAAGACGGCTAACTACTAACAGAGGACAGGGAAAAGCCGGAACTTCTCAACATCTTCTTTGCCTCAGTTTTCTCCAAAAAGGAAAATAGTGCTCAACCTGAGGGGCGAAGAGCAGGTGATGTAGTGGGGGAAATGCAGCACAGAATAGGTAGAGAAGTAGTACAGGAATATCTGGCTACTAAAAAATTTTTTTTTAAAAAATTAGTTTAAGGTGGTATATGACTCCGGTGAAATTGAATATAATAAATTCAAACTATTCTAAGGACTGCTGGAAATGTGATGAAGAAATTGGCACGTATTATCATATGTGGTGGGAGTGTAAATGGATTCAGAAATTTTGGAAACTGATTTTTAAGGAAATATGTGATATATTTGGAAAAGATATCGAATTCAATTCTAAAATTGCTTTGTTGTCAATTTTTTATAAGATAGAACTTGATTATTGTTCAAAGGAATTGATTTCCAATTTTATGACAAGTGCTAGAATATTAATAGTTAGATTCTGGAAATATAAAAATGATATTAATTTAGAAGATTGGTATAATGAAGTATGGGTCATTGCATTAAATGATAAATTGACTACTGAACTTAAGATGAAAAGAGGGGAAATAAGTTCAAATATTTTTTATGCTATTTGGGGTAGATTTGTTGAATTTGTATTAGAGAAAGGAAAGGGGAAAGCCTCTAAACAACAATCAATACAATTTTGGAAAGAAATTCGTATTAAAAGTATTGTTCCAAAGGGTCCCGTGGGTATGGGGTGCACTGTGGTTTAGATTGTATAGTAAGTATTTTGTATTTTTGTATTTGTTTTTGTTTTGGAAATTTAAAAAATAAATTTAAAAAAAAAGGAATACCTGGCTACTCTAAATGAATTCAAGTCTCCAGGGCCAGACGAATTACATCCAAGGATATTAAAAGAACTGGCAGAAGTAATTTCAGAACCATTGGCAATAATATTTGAGAATTCTTGGAGAACAGGAGAAGTCCCCACAGACTGGAGTAGGGAAAATGTTGTCCCTATCTTCAAAAAGGGGGGGGGGGAGAAAACCCAAATAATTATTGCCCAGTCAGCCTGACATCAATTCCAGGAAAAATTCTAGAGCAGATCATTAAACAGACAGTTTGTTATTACTTAGAAAGCAATGCTGTCATCACTAAAAGTCAACACGGGTTTCTCAAAAACAAGTCATGCCAGACTAATCTGATCTCTTTTTTTTTTGATAGAGTTACAGGCTTGATAGATGAAGAGAACGCTGTGGATGTAGCATATCTTGATTTCAGTAAGGCCTTTGACAAAGTTCCCCATGATATTCTTGCAAGGAAGCTAGTAAAATGTGGGCTAGACAGTGCTACTGTTCGGTGGATTTGTAATTGGTTGACTGACCGAACCCAAAGGGTGCTCACCAATGGCTTCTCTTCATCCTGGAGAGGTAACCAGTTGGGTGCCTCAGGGTTCTGTTCTGGGCCCTGTGCTATTCAACATCTTTATCAATGACTTGGATGAAGGAATAGAGAGTATGCTGATTAAATTTGCAGATGATACCAAATTGGGAGGGGTTGCTAATTCCCCAGAGGACAGGATTAAAATTCAAAATGACCTTGACAGATTAGAGTCCTGGGCCAAAACTAATGAAATGAATTTCAACAGGGAGCGGTGTAAGGTCCTACACCTAGGCAGAAAAAATGAACTGCACAGATATAGGATGGAAGACACCTGGCTAGACAACAGTACCTGTGAAAGGGATCTAGGAGTCTTGGTAGACCACAAGCTGAACATGAGTCAGCAGTGTGATGCGTCTGCCAAGAAAGCCAATGCAATTCTTGGTTGCATCAATAGGAGAATAGTGTCTAGATCAAGGGAAGTGATAGTACCACTCTATTTTGCTTTGGTCAGACCTCACCTGGAGTATTGTGTCCAGTTCTGGGAACCTCAATTCAAGAAGGATGTTGACAAGCTGGAACGTGTCCAGAGGAGGGCGACCAAAATGGTCAAAGGTCTGGACCTATGAGGAGCGGCATAGGGAGCTGGGAATGTTTAGCCTTACAAAAAGAAGGTTGAGAGGGGACATGATAGCCATGTTTAAATATTTGAAGGGATGTCATGTCGAGGAAGGTACAGGTTTGTTTTCCACGGCTCCAGACACTAGGACAAGGAGCAATGGTTTCAAACTACAGGAAAAGAGATTCCACCTGAATCTCAGGAAGAACTTCCTGACAGTCAGAGCTGGTCAGCAGTGGAATATGCTGCCTCGGAGTGTGGTGGAGTCTCCTTCTTTTGAGGTTTTTAAGCAGAGGCTGGATGGCCATCTGTCGGGAGTGCTTTGATGGAGTTCCTGCATGGCAGGGGGTTGGACTCGATGGCCCCTGTGGTCTCTTCCAACTCTGTGATTATATGATTCTATGATGAAAAACTTGTATATGTTAATTGCCTGTAATTAGTGTGCTGAGAAAAAAATTAGTGGGACTACCCTGTGCATACGTCAACTCATTCTTTCCTCTCCAAAAAGAAAAAACCCTATACCTTCCTTTTAAAACAACATTAACATTAAATAATTGATGGGGGTGTGGAGCACGGAAGTCTTTTAATCAACGCATTAAAAATGTTAGTTTAATTAACTGAATGTTTTCAGACTTCAACATTAATAACAAAAGGTCATTTCCCCAATTTTCAAGATTAAACTTTAAGTAACCATTTTTTAAATCTAATATTCTAAACTTTGAATTTAAGGTTTGCACATGAAATTGCTGGTTGGGCAGATTCTGAATGACAAAGCAACTGACACAACTGAGTAATACAAAATTATTCATATTACATGTCACTTATTAAGAAGGAGAGGAAGCAGGACAAGACACTTACCATGTACTTCCAGAGTGGTCACTGTTTCCAAAAGCACTGAAAGAACCATCATCTCTTTGGTACAGCAGCTCTCTCTGGTAGCCTGAAGAAAATAGGAAAACACAGAACAGTTTCAACTAAAAAGAGTTCACATGACAGGCTTAGCACTTCTGTGCAAGATTCATGAAGTTTCCCCTTCTAAAGACATTTTAAAAGTTCCTATTATCAAAGAGCAAAATTCTGCAAGTCACATGAATAATGTAAAAGGAGGCTCAACTGGCATTTTAGACATTTGTGCTCTTTAAGGAGTCCTGAATGGATACCATCTGCATGTGATCTGACGATCTTCAATATATCACTAAGCTATAGAAGTTCCACTCTTGCCAGTAGTATTTGTCTCATGTTTTTTCCAAACTTCCTTCCTGAAAACATCTGTGTTTAGGCATGGGTATTAGTTGCACATTTTGGGCTGAGAAGGCAAGCAACAAAGAATTTATTTAACTTCTCTGTGATCTCCTCATCCTTAAAAAGCTTTAACCATTATCATCCAGTAGTTTCATTCTGACATTACAAAGAAGCAGAGTTCAAACATAGACTCAGGTAGAATTTGCTGCTGACCATGTTACCTGATAGTGCATGTATCTGATAACTGTATTGATTGTGTTCACACTTTACGCCAGTGCACATATGTCAAAAATACACATTCCTGCACAGAAATACAGGAGGAGATTGGCTGTCCCGCTGAGAGCATCTGGATCAATGCAGTTGGAGTGAAAAACAAAAAGAACATGGTAGCTGGAGTCTACTATCAACCAACCAATCAAGGAGAGGATGCAGATGAAACTTTTGAAAAACAAATTGCAAAGATTTTGAAGAGACACGACGTAGTAGTGATGGGAGATTTCAATTATCTTCATACCTGTTGGGAGGTAAATTTTGCCAAGTATGGCCCTTCCAAGAAATTCCTGGTTTGTGTGAGTGATAATTTTCTCCTACAAAAAGTGGAGAAAGAAACTAGAGGGCTAGCTAACCTTGACTTGTTTCTAACCAATAGAGATGACTTGGTAGAGGAAGTGGCAGTAAGGGGAACTCTGCTAGAATCTTTGATTTCAAAGGAAACCAAAGCAGAGTGTAGCTACACATATATGCTGGATTTTTAAAAAGCCAATTTTAATAAACTCAGCACAATGATAAGTAAGGTCCCATGGCAGGGGATCCTAACAAGAAAAGGAGTCCAAGAAGGGTAGAAGTTTCTAAAAAAAGGAAATTTTAAAAACACAACCACAAACAATTCCAATAAGAAAAAAGGATGGGAGACAGGAAAAAAAGGCTGGTATGGCTTCACAAAAAGCTCAGAGAGAAGAAGAAAACAAAAAAGGACACCTACAGGAAGTGGAAAGAGGCCAGGCCACAAAGGAAGAGTACAAAGAAGCAGCAAGGAATTGTAACAGTTGACAAAGAAAAGGAAGAAGTGTTCCATTCCTATTTTAGCTCAGTCTTTTCCTGAGGGACAGGACTGATGCTGGAGATTGATATACTAATAGTCAAGGAATGAATACCTTATTACCTTGAATGAGTTCAAATCTCCAGGGCTGGATGAACTGCATCCAAGAGTATTGAAGGAACTTATTGAAGAACTCTCAGAACACTTTTTTGGCCAGGTACATATTGGGACCACAAAACACAGCATCCACACCAGAATCAAAGAACATGAGAGACACTGCAGACTAAAACAACCAGAAAAATAGGCAGTAGCTGAACATGCCCTGAAACAAGCTGGACATGAAATTCTATTTCAAAATACTGAAGTACTGGACAACACCAGCAATCATTATGTTAGACTACACTGGGAAGCCATTGAAATCCACAAACACCAGCAGAGCTTCAACAAAAAAGAAGTCTAAACTCAACAAAGCCTGGCTCCCAGCACTGAAAAATACAGCCTGCAAAAGGTCAACGAACTCTACCCAGCCACAAGGACTGGTGATCACTGCACACAAAAGACTAGCTAACGACACCCATCAATCACAATGACAGATCATCTCCCCCCCTTATCACAACATACACCCATAACAAAAAACACCCTAATCACCCAATCTCCTGAAAAGGACAAAAGGCTGATCCCACAGCTACAAATACTCAACTACACTACACCAGAACACAAAGTTCTAACTCCTGTCCTCTGAAGATGCCAGCCACAGAGACTGGAGAAAGGTTAGGAAGAAAAACCTTCAGAACATGGCCAAACAGCCCGAAAAACCTACAACCACCATTTCAGAACACTATCCATTATTTTTTTGAAATTACGGGAAATGAGTGAGGTCCCAAATGACTGGAGAAGGGCTAATGTGGTCCCTGTCTACAAAAAGGGAAAAAAAGGAGGAACCTGGGAATTACAGACTAGTCAGCCTGACATCAATACCAGGGAAATTCTGGAGCAGATTAAAAAGCAGTCAATCTGCAAGTACCTTGGAAACAATGCAGTATTAAGTAGAAGCCAACATGGATTTGTCAAGAAGAAATCCTACCAGACTAATCTGATCTCATTTTTTGACTGGGTAACCTCCCTGACAGACAAAGGGAATGCTGTAGTCATCGTATATCTTGACTTCAGCAAAAATATCTTGACAAAGTGCTCCATGATATCTTGATTAGCAAGCTAACTAGGTGTGGGCTGGATAGAACAACTGTCAGGTGGACACACAGTTGGCTACAGAATCATACTCAAAGGGTGATGATTAATGGCTCCTTCTCAAATTGGGAGGAGGTAACAAGTGGAGAACCCGAGGGCTCAGTCTTGGGCCCAGTGCTCTTCAACATTTTTATTAATGACCTGGATCAGGGGGTGCAGGGAATGCTAATCAAATTTGCAGATGACACAAAATTGGGTGGAATAGCTAACCTGGAAGACAGAAACAAAATTCAAAATGATCTGGACAGGCTTGAGCACTGGGCTGAAAACAACAGAATGAAATTTAACAGGGATAAGTGCAAAGTACTGCACTTGGGAAAAAGAAACCAAACACACAGTTACAAGATGGGGGATACCTGGCTCTGCAATACTACAAGCGAGAAGGATCTTGAAATCATTGTAGATCACAAGCTGAATATAAGCCAACAGTGTGATGTGGCTACAAAAAAGGCAGATGCTATTTTAGGATACATTAGTAGAATTATAGTCTCCAAATCCCGTGAGGCACTTCTTCCCCTCTATTTGGCATTGGTTAGGCCTCATCTAGAGTACTGTGTCCAGTTCTCAACACCACACTTCAAGAAGGATGCTGACAAATTGGAACAAGTTCAGAGGAGGCTAACAAAGATGATTAGGAGGCTGGAAACCAAGCCCTATGAGGAAAGACTGAAAGAACTTGGCATATTTCGTCTTGAGAAAAGAAGACTGAGGGGAGATATGATGGTAATTTTCAAATACTTGAAAGGTAGTCATACAGAGGAGGGGCAGGATCTGTTCTTGATCATCCCAGAGTGCAGGACACACAACAATGGGCTCAAGTTACAGGAAGCCAGATTTTGGTTGAATATCAGAAAAACTTCCTAACTGTTAGAGCAGTATGACAGTGGAACCAGTTACCTCAAGGGGTGGTGAGTGCTCCAACACTGGAGGCATTCAAGAGAAATTTAGACAATCACCTGGCAGATATCCTTTGATTTGCATTGCCCAGAGGGTTGGACTCAATGGCCTTATAGGCCCCTTCCAACTTCACTATTCAACTTCTATATTCATTGCACAACAAAAATGTAACCCACAAGAAGGTCCTAAAGCAATTAAAGAAAAAGTTTGACCAGTTGTGTCTCAAGTTGTGATTATAAATACACTTACTAGAGAGTAAGCAGTACTGAACACACAAAACACAGTGGCCTAAATTATATTACATTATATTCAAATAAAGAAGACCAAGTGAATCAACAGATTAATGTTGAGTCATTACTTATATAAATCCCATTGATTCAATTCCTGTTCTAGTTGGCACTGCCGATAGGATTCTGGCCATAGAGACTTACTTCTTCATAAACATGCAATGATCCACACTATTTCAAAAGTGTTTCCCCTTTAAAGTGCTGCAAAGTTACCTATTAGAATACTTACAAAAACCTGATCAAATCAAGCCTGCACTCTGTCTAGAAACAAGTATGATGAAACTGAATCTGTCATACTTTGGGCACCTTATGAGAAGATAAGACTCACTGGAAAAGACAATAATTCTAGGAAAAATTGAAGGCAGCAGGGGAAAAAAGGAAGACCAAGCATGAGATTGACTAAATTCCTAAAGGAAGCCATAGCCTTGAGTTTGCAAGAGCTGAGTAAAACTGTTGAAGATAGCACATTTTGATGGTCACTCATTCATAGGGTTGCCATGAGCTGGAGGTGACTTGATGGCACATAACAACAATGAATAAAAAGCTATCAAAATGAAGCAACTGTTTTGCAAATCTGTAAAATACACAATTACATATAGGCCTTAAAAGAAGGATCAAAAGAAACAAATGACCAACAAAACCAAATAACAACAACAACAATGCAAATATGTATTTTTCTTTTTTAAAGTTAAAGCTATTGTATTACCAGAATCGTTCTTTCTGGTCACAAGAGAATGCTAAAAAGATTGCTTTAAATCTCAAAACTAATGACTTAAGCAAAACAAGGCATCATTGAATGTCACTTTTAACACTACAGTTATGATTCATTTGAAAACAACTTTAATAACACTAATGTTTAGATAACTTTAAAACATTATGGCAATATAAATCGATCTGCAGGGAATGACAGGCTGCTTGCAAACTTCAAAGGAGTTGCTTAAAAAACAGATGTTCATTATTTTTGAAACTAACTGTGTAACTTTAGGATGTCCAAAGTTCAGTTGTCAGGCCAAACATAACCCATGGGGTTTAACAAAGCAAACAAAACTGTTTCTTTTGTCTATGGCCTTTGTTCCCTCTGTGTGGGAGACTGATCTGGGATTTGAGTCCAAATTTAGTTGTAACATGACAGTACTAAAATAACAGACTTACATCAGGAATTAAGTTAACAACAATTGTGTTCAAAAGAGTTGCAACCTGTGTGTTGTAAGAACAGCTTTGAAATCAGGACTATATATACTGTGACTGCACATCACTTCATGAAAGGAAGGTAATATGAAACTAGGTATAAAACTCAGCTTCCTTAAATGTTCAACTTTTTCTCATTTCTTCAGTTTTCTAATCCTTATGACTGCGAAGTTAAGACAGAAGGGGCAGAATTTGGGGTTATATTGGTATAAGATTTGGGCAAAACATCACACAAAACCCTGGCTATTTCTTATTCTGACAGACCCCAATTCACAGACTTCTAAGGGTTGCAGAGACTGTATTCAGAATAAGAGACCTAAAGAGTACTTTAACTAGAAACTTAAACCAAATTGATTATAGCCAATACTCTCTGAAGGGCTCTACTAAGCACACAGAATTGCAAACTTTTATCAGCACAGCTTGGTCCAAATAAAAAAGGTTTTATTTCTGTCATTACAAGAGCCAAATGTAGACTGCCTTAATGTAACACTAAGAATAACTTAGTCCAGTCATTTAGTACTCTGCATGAAGGGCCATCCGAGTCATTACCCAGGGTAAGGCAGTTGTCCCAGGTAGCAGAAAGCTGACAGCAACAGCCTGCTGCTACCTGATAAAAATCTCAAAAATCGTTCCATAAATATATTTTTAAAAATGAACTTTGTTGTTGTTATGTGCCATTATGTCATTTCCAGCCTATGGCAACTATGAATTAAAAACCTGCAAAATGTGCTATCATTATTTATTTATTTATTTTATTTCTGAAATGTATATCCCACCCCATTGGTACACAGAACTATTCTGGGTAGTGTACATATAGAAACCTGGGCAGAAAAACAAAATGATATAATCAAACATAGTAACAGACAAACAAGAAACAAGAAAAAAAAATGGGCAAAGATATTAAACCCCAATGGTGTGGTAAAACCAAGCAGCAATAGAAGACAAGGAAGATTAAGGGAAACTGCCACCAAAAGCATCTCAGAAGTGATGAGTTTTCAGCAGCCTCCCAAAATTAGTGAGGAAGTGGGCTAGGTGTAGCTGTTAGAGCAGAGGTCCCCAACCCCCGTTCCGCGGCCCAGTGCCGGTCCGTGGCCTGAGCCGGACCGGGACATGGAGACAGACCTCCCACCCCCCTGCACGCACTCACCCCCACACAGGTGATTTGCGCATGCACGCACACTCCAGCACGCCCGTGCGAGCACCGTGCCACCGTTTGCGCATGTGCACACGCGTGAGCGCAGCACCGCCGTTTGTGCATGCGCACGCCTGCACAAGCACTGCACTACTGTTTGCGCATGCGCTCATTCACGCATGCGCACGAGCGCGGGGGGTGCCCCACCTTCCCCAGCCGGTCCGCGGGGTGAAAAAGGTTGGGGACCCCTGTGTTAGAGGATGGTTCCAAAGTGCTGGTGCCACCACTAAGAAGGCCCAGCTTCTTGCCACAGGTTTTCTGGCCTCTTTTGGCATGGCTACATGTAGGAGCACAGCCTGTGAGGATCTGGTGGTTCGGGCTGATGTCCTTGGTGAGAGATGTTCCATCAAGTAGCATGGCCCCAAACCATAGAGGGCTTTATAGGTGAGTATCCGTACTTTGAACTTGATCCAAGATGCCACCAGTAGCGAAAGCACACAAGTGAGGACAGGGATGTGATCAAATCTGTTCCCACCTGCATTTTCGACCTGCTGTAGTCTGCCAATCAACCTCAAGGAAACTCCCACGTAGAGAGCACTGCGGTAGTCTATCCTGGAGATCACCAACACATGATCACCAAAGCCTTACTCAAGACTTACAAACTCAAGGCTATTGCTTGCTTTATTATGAAAACACATCTCATGTTAGGTCTTCTTTTTCCACTGCCTTCCATTTTCTCCTAGCATTATTCTCTTTTCCAGTTACCTTGCCTTCTTATGGTAAGTCCAAAGCATGACAGCCTCAGTTTGGTCATTTCAGCTTCTAGAGAGTTCAAGCCTCCTTCCCCTTAAGAATCTTTTTGAGTTTCTGTGTAGCTGCCCTCCCAAGTCTCAGTCTGCTTCTGATTTCTTGGCTGCAGTTTTCATTTGGATTGATGACTGAGCCGAGGTACACAAAATCTTTAACAAGTTTAATTTTCTCATTGTCAACTTCAAAGTTGTATAGTTCTCCTACAGTCATGATTTTTGTCTTCTTAACAAAGACAGCCATTGTTTTAACTATTGAAGACATTTAAAAACCATCTTTTTAAACATTATGTGGACACAGCCACATAGTATTTTTAGAAAAGAGAAGATTCAAAGGAAGAAGCCAAAGTTATCAGTTGTGTGTAGAGAACCAAAGGAGGCGAATCTAGTTAACACACCCTAGGGAGCCCTCGAGACGTCCTGCCTAGTCAAACAGGAGTTTATCAAACTACTAAGCCCGGGGTGGGGAACCTGCAGCCTTCCAGACATTTGACTCCAAAAATCATGCCAGACCACTGACCATACTATATGGGGCTGATGAGAGGCTAAAATTCAACATCTGAAGGGCCACAGGGTCTTTATTCCTCTAGCAGACACTGGAAATGTTGCTGTTTTAGCTGACAACTGCTTGAATCTTCTAGCTAGTGTGGCTATTGACCATGCTGACTGGAGGATTCTGGGAGCTGTAGTTCAGAAAAGGTACTTTCCCAAACTCCACCCTAAACTACAGACATGTCAGTGCAGGGTACTGTGTGTATCGGATGTGCAGTGTCTCTACACTGTTGATCAAAACTTTCATAGCATGCTTGCTGTTTTCTATCCATTCTGCCTTTCACATATGTGAACCACAGGTGAAGCTCAAAAGCAAAACTTGTCCACAGAGAAGTGTCAACTTCCTCACAGTAGCATCCCTTTACTCATAGAACAATTTTCCATGCTGCTGACTTTATGATGAAAATTTTTAAAAAGGGTACAGGAAGCCACCAAAGTAACCCATATGAAATGTCAGGGTTACCTCCAAAATCATATCCTACCTTCTCTCATATAGGACACAGCTTTTGATTTAATATTGGACTGAATATTGCCTGTGTTAGACAGATAGTCCAGGACATAAATATTAGGTGCAAAATTGATCATGTTCTGTTCCCCACAACCGTAAGGCATCTTGATCAGGGACTCCATACCACTGATAGAAGGGCCAAGAATGTCACCTGAAAGATACAAGGCACAAAACAACATATTTATTAGTTATTATTTCTTCAGTACATTACCCTGCCTTTCCTCTAATAATCTCAATGCAGTGATTCTCCTCCTCCCTACTTTATCTGCACAAAAAACCTATACAGCAGATGAGGCTCAGAGGGAAGAGACGGAGACAAAGAGAGAGAGAAGCTGCATATCTGGCTAAATGTCACCCAGTTTTTTGCATGCCTCAGTGGACGTCTGAACCATTATTCTTCAAGTCCCAGTCTGACAATCTAATCACCATATTTGCTCTCCCTGTACATCTCTCTGGCTCTGGAAGTGACGCCACCAACACTGTGCAGAATAGGAACAAAGACCACCAAAATGTTTTTCTATGATGTACTTTCAAGTCACTTGAGCTAGCCACTGTGCTGATTTTCTTTTAAATGTAAAAAAGAAACCTAATAGAGGCATGCTCTATAATGAAGTCAGCTGCAACCAATGAAGAGTAACTGAGGCTGTAGCATTGCTGAACTAGGAAGTAGGGATTTGATGAAAGTATACCAGTATAATGAGATCCACTGTGGCACAGCATCTAGAGTAGAGTACCAGGACTTTGGAAACCTGGTCCCCAATCCCCACCCAGGGATTAAAGCTGACTGGGTGATCACAGAACACTTACACTCTCTCTGACAAAAAAAAATAAATTAATAAAAGTGATTAAAAGTCTGGAGGAGAGACCACTGGAAGCTATATTAAGGGTAGAATATAATAAATGTTTTTAAAATTGCAAATAATGATATATGAAATTAATGAAAAACATCAGTGAAAAGAGAAGATACTTAATAACACTGAGCAGAGGACTTAATAAGCTAGCTATAGAGCTATGTTGGTATAGTACCAGTGAAAAGGAGACTGAAATTAATCAATTACATGACAGAGCTACACCCAACCACTTTAGCTCAAAGAACATTTCCTTTTGTCTTTTTACCATGGGTTAAACGCATCCACAAAGAACAGTACTAACACCACACGAACAACTAAACAAGTTGCACACCGACTGATTCCACAGTTGGCCAGAAGACAGTTTTATATTTGTTTCTGATTCCCATCAGACACCAAAATGAAGAAAAATAAAATGCTTACCAATAACAGTGATTTGCACTCTTTCACTGCCTGGTACTACACCAGAGGGGAATGTGAAATTCAGACTTTCTGTAAGACTACTTCTTCTGGACAGGTCCAAAAGAAGTGCCTGTGAATGAAATTGTTCTATTCCTTCTGCCTAGTAAAAACAAAACAGTTCAGGTGCAAAATGAGTTTACTTTTCAGTAGAATGCTGCATGTGAAGTGGTAGCCAACTCAAAAGCAAATAGACCAGGCCCATCCTACAGGCTGCTCACCTTTTACAATGTCATTATCATAATACATTATAAATGATCATGTGTACTGGGATGGTTTCTTATAGATAGATCTATGGGATATCAAATGCCCTTAGGAAGGTGCAAAAGAAAACCCGAATGCCTCATGACCTTTTTTCACCACTTTGCCAATGCCACTGCAAAATATGGTAAGAGCTGTGTCAGGGGTAATGATGCCAGTTCAAGTGTGTGATGTTGTGAGACTGTTTGCAGCAACAACAGACCAGGGCCATTATGTTATCATGCAATGATAGCGCAGGTATCCTTTTATCTCTACCCTAATATGTCTGGCATAGTGGCTGAAATCCTATAGCAACATATAGAGTAGGTCCATTGAATCAGTGGGGATTTGATGAGACAACTATTCCATAACTTCCACTGATCCAATGGACCTACTCCAGTAACAACGTACTACTGGATTTCACCCACTGAGTTATGCGACAGGGAAAGAGGACTTGCAATTCATGCCTTGATGAACTTCCCATAAATGTTTAAATTAATGATCAAACCGGGACTCAAGTTTAGCACAGTTTAACAAAGAGGTTCATCTATCCAACATACAGGTTTTGCCTAAATAAAGCAGCTTTAAAATTACCTTCACTAATACTTTCTGGAGGAGAGCATCAGAAGCAACGGGGGATATTGCTGTCACTCTGATGGGAATCTCTCCGATTTGCTTTGGTTTAATTGGAAAGATGACAGTCTTCCCATCTTCACTTGGAACCCATACTGAACGTTGGTTTCCCATGGCATTGATAACATTAGAAACGGTAAGAATTTCAAACGTGTCACTTGTATCTAGGGTCACTGTCACCTATAAAGCAAAAAAACATAATTAAGGTTTTCCCACTTGAAAGAAAGACAGTAGCTGTGACAGCATTTCAACAAATTTCCACGTGTTTTTGCTGTACTGTGTTCCCAAGAAACCCAGAAAAACTCCCACACAGATGTAAGTATTAGAGATTCCTGGCCTGCATACATCAATTTCAGAGTGTTTAGCAACACCCAAGAAAAATACAAACAAGAAAGGAGAGAAAATGGGCAATTGGGAACAAAGGGAATTGAAAAGTGAGAACAGAAGGGAGCTAAGAGTATTTGGAAAGTAATAAAAACAAAGTCTCTCTGGCAGTAAAAGAATATTGGGTGGCATCTGTGACCTCTTAAGGACAGTCAAAGTTCAAATGTTTAAAGCACAGGGCAGTGATCACAGGCACCCAATGACTAAGCCACTCAGAAATATTATTTATTCATTTTATGTACGTTTATAGACATGCATATACTCAAATGTAACTACATTCACGAGAACGGGGAAGTTTAGAATTAGAGACATTATTTTATTGTTCCATTACAAAAGGACATTTATGATAGACCTTTGACTTCCTTTTCAGAAGGAAATCCCACAGGTCCATTTCTCAAAAACTCAATGTTTTATTAAGCTTGATGAGATTTCATTTATTTGGAAGATGACAGCTTTATTATTCTATGAATTGCCAAAATGATATACATTTTTATCCCACAATAATCTAGTTTACATCTTAATTATAAATTTCAAATAGGAATTATAAGCATCAATATCTTTTTACACTATTTAATGGATATTAACTGTATAAGTGAACATAAGAGTTTTGTCTCATTCGAAATATGAGTTATAATACTAGATGCATGTAAATTGTTTTCTAATTTCACATTATTGCAATTTATTTTCATTAATATCACATTATTGGGATCAATAACTAGTACTACAACTATTTAAAAATATTCACACTCTGAGATGTATCCAATGATGGGTTGACTTGCCCAAGATGGAGTACTCCATTTTCACTAATGCCAACAAACTATGGCAGCAACACATTGTTCTATCCTGGAGGGATCCCAAGATTTGAGGAGGAGCTTTCCCAGGACAGAGGACTTAAATGAGACCGGTGAATATTAGATCTCCTAATTCGTGTAAGCTGAAACATAGTCTGTTAGGGCAAATACACATTAGATCCAGCTCTTTGTGTTATACCAAAACATCTCTCTGGTCTCCAAAATCCACTTTGTCTATTTTTGCCCAGCGTCATTCATACAATACAATCCTATGCAGGTTTACTTAGAAGTAATTTGAAGTAATTAGGAGTAATTTACAGCCCACTGCAAGTGTGCAAGTATGTCTAGGACTATATTTTAAGAAAACCAAATTGGAATCCATACAGTGTCAAGGTAGTATACTTCCACTCGGACAACAAGACTTCCCCTTCCCCTTCTCTCCTATGTGCCCTTGGTCTTCCTTCCCAAACCTTTGGTATGTATGGAAGCAGTTGCAGAGGGAGTGGGAATGTCTTCTGGCAGTTAAATCCAACCCACTAGTGCAGTGGCTCCCAAATTTGGGTCCCCGGGTGTTCTTGGACTAAAACTCCCAGAAGTCTTCACCACTAGCTGTGCTGGCCAGGATTTTTGGGAGTTGTAGTCCAAGACCTTTTGGGGACCCAAGGTTGGGAACCACAAAATTAGCAGATAGTTTAATACAATCCAATATACAATAATGCAAAATCTGTGTCATCTACGGCCTATGACACAAAGAACCCAAAAGGATAAATTCTACCAAGTAAATGAACTGACCCAGAAAACAATTGCCAGAGGGGCAGCCATCTCAATCTATTGTAGCAAAAATAGCAAAGCAATCTATGACATATTAAAGGTAAAAGACATTTAAGATACCCCAAGACGTTTTGTTAGTTTTACCTGAGAAATGTTAAGCTACAATTCATAATAATAAAGACAGAACAATTACAAAACAGATTAAAAGCAAATAAAGGTTTTATTATATTTACCTCAGTGCCTTCTTTTAAATAATTCAATATATTTACTTCCAGTATAAATTGCTCTCCTCTTGTAACACTAGGAGGGAGGTTTAGAGAAACAAAAAAAGGCTGGAAGACCTGCAACTGAAAAAGAAAAGATACACAACAGTGACCCCTTCTGGTGCACAATTTAGCTGTGCTAGACAATACGTACAATTAAGACCATTTCTGGTTAGAGCTTTCGACAGACCTTGACATAAGAACACACAATCCTCCTTCACCCCACATTCACCAGGATTCAATTGACCGAAAACCTGGCAAAAGGTTGCAGTGCACTGAAGGCCTCTAAGGTAATGGGGGCAACAGCCACCTGGCAGACTAGGCATGTTTTGTAATTCTACAGGTAAGGCCACTTGAAGCACCTCAGCATGGAGGCAGGAAGGTTGCTTATTTATTGGTTGGCTGATCTACATCCCTACTTTCTTCCAATGAGATCAAGGTATATGGGTCTTCTCCTCGCCACGTTATCCTCACAAAAACTGTTATGATGTAAGTGAGCTTCCTCTGTATTTGACTCCTAAACCTTGCAGAGGTGCACTCTGAAGCATTTCTTTAAGGCTTCTGTGAAGTATGAGTTACCACCTACCATTAACAAGAATTCACTGCTACCGATCATATAAGAACTTGACTCCAGTTCAAGAGAAAAAAATGATGCTTCAAGCATATTTTGATCAAAACAGTTGTGATTGTGATCCAAGTATGTATACCAAACAGGCATCATCTTTTTGATCTAACAGCTGCAAAACAACACATGCAATGATGGATCAAGACTCCTCACTGTCTGAGGAGGAGGAACAAAAGACGCCTGCCCACAAGACCTCAAGACACATGGTACCCAAGGCTGACAACTTTGTTAGCAACATAACTTTAAAAAAATTCTACTAATGCCTTTCCCTGGTGTTAAAACAGTACATACTTTTTTACCCTTTCAAACTAGCCAAGATCTAGCTGCCTTACTCTTTCTAATGGCAGGGCCAGCTGTGGCCTCAAAGGCAGTGGAATTCCAGATCCTGCAGCACTGAACAACGACCCACTAGATTATTCCAGATTTCACAGCTGACTCACCAGCTTTGCTCTAGGTTCCTCACAAATTTACCCCACCTATTCACTAATCCACTCCAAAATCACTAATTGGCATTTTTAATAGGTACAAAAGATAATGAGAACATGCAGTAGTTTTGCCACATATTTTCAAACATAACTTTCCTAACCAGCCAATGCATTAAAAAAGAAAAAGGTCATCATGTGGCTGGCTGAGCAAGGCAGTTGTGATATTTAGAAAAAGAAGAAAGTCTAACTATACACAGAGATGTCAGTTTAAACATCTGGATCATGCCATGTTCACAAGAAACATCCAATGGGAAAAGATTTCATATGTACTTATTTTTTTAAAGCTGTACCACAGCAAAGACACTTAATTAGTGCCAGATGCAACTCGTTCCTATAAACGGTTAACTTTTTAGCAGTTTGCCTGTGTAATGCTCAGTTAGATGTTCCTATAAAAACATTCTTCGTGTGTGATAGCATATAACATGTTTTTACCATATGGAACGCTCAATAGGAACTGAACAATCCAACAGTGTACAGTGGGGAAATCAGTCACTGTGAGAACTGAAACGGAATCTTGGCTTTGGATTTATTAAAAACTACTACACTGTAGCCAAATGTATACTTTCATAAAAGTCTGAAGTCGCCAAGTTTCAATCTGTCTCTACCTACTTTTTTTTTTAAAGAAAGGAATAATATTGACCTTAATCTCATATGAACCACATATAAAGTTGAAGATCCAAATCTGAATTCCTGAATGAGGTGATACTCATAATTAAAAGTTTAATTTCATGTATAATTGCCAGATACCTGGAGCCAAATTACAACTCTTTCTTTCTGGCCGATTATAATCACACTATAATATCAGTAATTTGAACACTAGACACTGCTCAAATTACTGATATTTATTTTAAATATTAATAAACTCCTTCCTCTGAAAAGAAACCAAAAAGGGGAAACAAGAAAGCCTGTTGCTAGCAGTCAGCAAGATCCAGTCCCTGTTTCCTATCATATGATCCTGCTTATCTACTCAGTTGTTCCAAGGTCTTGATCTGCAACATGCCATGGGAAGGATGGTTGTTGGAGATGCAGGAAAGGACTTTCTCCATAACTGTGCCCAGATTATCCAAATGCTTGTCCCAGAACATCTTTTGGCTTCTCCCCCACTGAACATCCAAGTAAAAAAATTTGAGCAGGCTGGTTTTTAAGTAATTACAGTGCTGTCACTATTGTTTTTAATCTACTTTTCTGCTCTCCTGAATTGGATTTTACTTATCATGTAACGCAGTGGTCCCCAACCTTGGGCCTCCAGATGTTCTTGGGCTTCAACTCCCAGAAATCCTGGCCAGCAGAGGTGGTGGTGAAGGCTTCTGGGAGTTGTAGTCCAAGAACATCTGGAGGCCCAAGGTTGGGGACCACTGATGTAACATGCTTCCTTTGTGTACATTAATTGTGCCTTGAGCCTCTTAAATTGGGAGAGAAAGACAAGATCCATTGATTGATTGATTGATTGATTGATTGATTGATTGATTGATTTAACTTATATGCCGCCCACACTACCCAAAGGTCTCTGGGCGGCTTACAACAATTTAAATACAGTAAAAACAATTAAAATATATACTCTAAAAATTGCCATCAGGACCCACAGTTGATATTATTTCAATTAATTAAGCCATAGACTTGTGGGCTCCCTCACAGCTCAACCCTGATTTTCTCTTTCTGAGCTAGAAGGACCTAAGCAGCTAGCATTTTTGATGCAGAAAGAAACCCCTGCAAAATTACAAGATGCCAAGGTGTCCTCTATAGCAGTGGTCCCCAACCTTGGGCTTTCAGATGTTCTTGGACTACAACTCCCAGAAGCCTTCACCACCACCTTTGCTGGCCAGGATTTCTGGGAGTTGAAGTCCAAGAACATCTGGATGCCCAAGGTTGGGGAGCACTGCTCTATAGCACTCTCCTACTGCGCGGCTGGGGGAGGCACTGTTGGAAATCTTCCAAGAACATCAGCAAGAGAGAACATTTGTGAGACATTTAGATGGATCTCATTGATATGGATAGCAGGACCATGTACAGATATAATTAAAACTTTTATATAATTAAGGCTCCAAACATGTCATTGTCAAAGAAAAACAAATTCTTTAGTGTGGGAGGCTAAAATCTCACAAGCCATTGTGCTGGGATGGGAGCAGAAACAGTACTGAAGTTCGAACTTCCAAGGTGCCCAGCCTCCAAGTAACAAGAAGATACAGGATTGCAACTTTGACAACAAACACTTCAGACGGCAGCTGTAAGACTAACCTGTTTTAGAATACTATACACAGACGTGGAAGTGAAATCTCATTACTTATGCCTCCCTAAGAGCACAACCGACATTCCTTTCTCAGAGACGAGGGAAAGGGGTTCCAGAACAACCATTGTCATTGGAGAATAAAGCCCCTGGCTTATGGATAAGCAAGACAACTAAAAGTAATCTTCATTTTGAACTCTGCTTTTTTTATTTGATGCAATAATACCTTCTCGTCTGATTTCTTAAAACTTGAGCGCCATCTAGAGACTTTACATACTTCCTGCAGTCTTTTGGTTGCTCTTTCCCTTCACCTGATCCTTCTGAAGCAATCTCCCTCCAAAAGGAAGGGTGGGCTACAATACACACTGCATTTACTCTGCCCAAGTAAGTCTCTTCTACTCAGCTCTGTTCCTGAATTTGGTTCTCCACTGTGCTCTACTTTCCTCTGTGGCTTGAAGAGCTGCTGGGGGTGGGTGAAGTTCTGGGCCTCCTGTTGTCTTCATACTTCTTCACTTGTGGCCAACTCATGTTGACATGATTTGGCCACATCTGCTATGATGCAGATGTGTAGCCTAAACAAACATGACTTCCCACCCCCACCCAAAGTAACAAAACTTCTGCTTCTAAGGAAAAGTGGCTTCCAGAGGCAATGAACCTCAGTGGCAACACACCAGGGAAAGGATGTTTAATGGTAAATTTCTACTGTAACTTCCCCACACAGAGCATTTCCTCATCACCTGTTGACTTTAATCCCTGGTAGAGATGGTAAGCACAGCTGGACTTAACTAGGGTCCAGCCCCTGGGGCCAGACTGTCCACTCACGTGTCCGCCAGCGGGGGCAGCCTCAGTCAGCTTTCCAATCACTCCCGGAGCGCCGCTCTCTTTCCGCTCATCTAGCCAACTCCAGGTAGGGGGAGGAGGACGAGTCTCCCTGCATGGCTGCCAAGTGGCTAGATGAGCGGAAAGAGAGCTGCGCTCCAGGAGCGACTGGAAGGCTGACCAAGGCTTCCCCTGCCGCCGGACATGTGAGTGAACGGTCTAGCCCCAGGGGCCAGACCCTCATTAAGTCCAGCTGTACAGGGGTATTTGTATTCGTATACGAATACCCCCATCTCTAATCCCTGGCCTTGCTTGTGGCATAGGCAAACTTCTCAAAAATAACCCTGGATTTCAATTTCCTACCCAAGAACCATAAAGTTTGGCTTCCAGAACATTTCTTCACTACATTTCCTAATATTACAGTTACTACAGCCAGTGTTCCTCATGAAATTATTTAGATGCACATTAATCTTCATGCAATCTGTACACCAGGCTGAAATTTTGTTTTTGGTCACCTGACACAACACACATATATGACTGAATCCCTTATTTTGAGGGCTTACTGCCCATCACCTCCACCACCCTCTCACCACAAAGATGTGCATTAAACACAAGAAAAAAATCAGTATATTATCCTAGAGGTGCTTCAAGCACGCTCATCCCAGCTGCTTACTGAAACATGTACATAAGTTAGCCTTTAACCACATATATGAAGAGAGAAAACCCTTCATCTTCTGTTCCTGTTGTTTTGAATCAATTTCATAATGTTTATAGTATTTAAATTCTGGTTTTTGTTTTAATAATTTCTATAAATTACCCTAAAATCAAAATTTGATGAAAGGCAATACAAATGTTTCAAATAAATAAATGTACTATAAAGAGCCATTATGCAGGTTTCTGGTCTTGAAGATGAGGGTCAGTTTAGGAGCTAGATGGCTGGAAGCTTTTAACATAAAGCAAACCAGACTACTGTAGTCAGATCAGAATGAAAAAATAGATTGTTACCTCAATGGGCATTTTCATCACTCCCAGTCCAAAGTTTTCAGATATTATAAATGCACTAGCTACCCAGGAAGTAATAGTATCAGGAACAGTGACATTTAATGTTGCTTCAGTTGATCTATGGATGGAAAGAAGATAGAAGCATAATTTTTAAAAAAAAACGCACATGGATAACTGTCAGTAGATCCAGGCTGATCTTCTTGATAGATCAATTTCAAGAAGAGTAACAAAGGTATAAGTAAGAGTCAAGCATTCAGTTTCTACAAGGGCTCTAAGGAGCAATTCATACCTCATGGGGCAAGACATGTAAACATATACACTTCAAACATATACACATGTAAAACACTAAGAAGTGTGAAGCAAAAGTACATACTTTACAGATGCAACTGACGTAAAGTAAGGAATGCTGGGTCCTTAACAGAAATCCACTACATGTTTATAGACCTTGCCTTCCTGCTTCACACTTTATAGTGCTGCGTCACTCAACATTGGTATACAACCAGCAAATATGAAGTGTACTTTTAATTTCCTCTGACACAGGAACATACTGCCTGTCTGTAGCTCTCACTTTTCAAGAGTAGCTTCTACATTCAACCTTGCACATTTATGGTTGGCAAGGATGGACCCTCTTTAGGACAAAAGCAAAGGAGAAGTTTTTCCCACCAACCAGCAGGAGTTGGCGCTCAGGCTTGTTTCTAACCCCTGACAAGCCAGGGAAATGATCCTAGAACAAAGGATGGGTTCCTTATTTGGCTTGTTGGGAGACAAACTAACCAGAGTGCTTGCTCCTGCCGGGTTCGAACAGATCATGAATGGAAGATTTTTGGCCTTCTTAGCTGCTTCCACTTATAGTGGGAGTGCCTGATTACCAGTAAGCACCAGCATTCTGGCTCATTCACAGTAAGTCAGAACTTTAAAGACTGGTTAAAGTCACACCTGTCGTAATGCTTGCTAGGCAACTGTAAGAAAAGTTTTACCTGAAAAGTTTTACTGAAAAAACCCTACTGAACACAATTTGTTGTGACCCTCAAGCCCTCACCATCTATATATGAGAATTCCACATTAAGGATGATCCACAGTTCTCTTTTCTGTGAAGCATGAATTACTCCAAGTTCTACACAGAATAAGGGTTACCTTAAAGGTAAAGAATAAGGTAAAGGGGGCAGGATTTCTAGACATTCTGCAAATGCCAGAGAGCAAACGAATCTTAATATAGATTGGAAGATGGACATGGAGAGGGAAATTGTTCATAGGGGACATGGAAGCTTCCTAAAAGAGAGATGTCGTCCTGTCAACATCACCAGTAAGAGATTCTTCCCCACTCTAGCACTGTTGGCAATGAGTTTCCCATGGATTCCTACATGGAAATGTCATCTGCATGACAATATAGTAGTAAGAGTGAAATGGTCCTAAATTATAGAGACAATTCATTTGATCTGGGCCATAAATGAACATGGGAAAAAGTATCCAAATGCACCAGTTATTTTCAGTGGTAATGTTCAGGCAACAAGTTAAGACATCCAGATAATACCAGGCTACATTTAGATGATGTCATACTACTTTGGATCAATAACTGGAATGCCCATTTCAAACACTTCCATGTAGGAAAACAGGGACAGAGAAGCAGTCCTTTAATGCATTGAACGGGCGAGGAGCTTTTCACCACATGCATGAAACATGCCGTGTACATGAAGTTTGAAGTTTGACACTGTTGTTTCCAGTGGAAGTGTTAAATTTCTGTTACTATGTTCAATGGGATGTAAAAGTTTTAACTGTTGGTGTTTATAGCTTTGACTAAATCTTGTCAGGTTTATTTAGACCTTTCTCCTACATCCTTTGTAAGATGTAAGTTTAAAGCCTCTGCAAATAAGTCTTCATGTGCTTCCAGGTCTCACATGAGGACCTAACTTTTATACCGTATTGTCTATGACAATATGTTTTCATTAAAAAAATTATCCAATGATCACTGCTTAAAATTAATAATAATTTAATTAATTATTATCAACTGTTAATTTAATTAATAAGTAAATAATAATTTTTAAAGGAAGTTTCACAGATATACATTCATCATCGTCTTGTAAGACAATGCAATTTTTACCTTGTTGTGATTTCTTGCCAAATCCACGTTTCTGGAAAATTTGTCCTTACATAGAGATTACCAACACCAGCAGGCACTACTGTATTTTCCAGGTGATGCATAGCATCATCATATTCAACAGCATCTGAAAAATCCCCATATGCTGTGGAGAAAAAAAACCTATTTTAACATTTGGCTAAATTGTTTTTTAACAATCTTAAATTCAGATGGATCTAAATTTCACTGTTTGGGCACTAAAGAGCTTCCTCCATCCAGAAGCTTCCTTCAGCCCATTTCCCTTTCCCATTGCGGCCCTTAGCATGATTTGTTCCATTGTTTTAGAGTCCCCCAACCCACTGAAGCAGACTTCTAGAGGGCCCTGGATAATACAGGGAAAGGGGAAAAGTCACTTCCAGCACTTCTGGCAGCAGAAACCAAGCCTGGATCTACACAACTGTGCTTACAGCAAAACTGGGCAGAGCATGGCCCTCCATCAATTTCTGGACCCCAACTTCCAGTATTCCTCACCATTAGCTGTGCTGGGTAGGAATTATGGGAGTCACTGTAAACAACATCAGAAGTGCTAATCTTTGCACATCCCTAATTCAATGTATGCCCAGCAGTTTTTCTACACTGTAACATAATTCACATTACTTTGATTGCCATTTTCTTCGTGTTCTGCATATCACAACCCACAAGCAAGGTATTAATTACTTGATCTCTATATACTTACAATCATAATCTTCGTGCTCTGAAAAGCTGGCATCAGTCCACACCCACAGATTACATTTCTGAACACAATGTGCAAAAATATCTTTTAATTTCAAAATATACAACATATGAATATGTTTCCCCATTAACACTGTACTACTTTATACCATATTTTAGAGCATATATATATAAACAAAAACTATTAAGCTTAGGGGGAAAAAAGCATCCCAACACTATAATGTCTAGTACTGATAAAGAACTGAGTTGTCCTAAGTCAGACATCATTAGGATACATGCACAAATTTCATTAATATTATTTTAGACTTTAGTATCTTCATAAATTTAGTATCTTCAGATATCAAAACAATTGAAGAAGAGGAAATTGTCATATACATTTTAGAGCTGTACCTGAAAAACACCGTAGGAATTTCTGGCTTCACCATAATGGAGTGTTGTGCTGTACAGACCTAGCTCGTGTGATATCTAAAAGAAAAAACCAAGTAGTTTTTCATTTTTTGAACAAGCACAATGTTACTTGCCCCCCCCCCCCCAATGAAGGCTCAGTGATGGCTAAGTATTTAAAGCAGACTTTAACCATACAAACAAATCATTTCCCCAACATGTATGTACATACACACATTCATGCATCGGTGCATGCATGCACACAAACACAGACCAATGTTTTGCTGATTAATTTAAAAACTGGCCTGAACCATGGGACAACAAACAGCTTCCCTTGAAGGAAACCATACATATTGACTGCATTCTAAGCAGTATCTACATACCAGTGTAGCACAAGTGAAGCAATGGAAATAATTGCCCCCTACAATGATGGTTTTTCCCCCCTCAAAAAAACAAAAACAAAAAACAACCAAACACATATTGGAAAAGTCTAAGGGAAAGGGCAGCAAGAATTGTAAGAAACTGAGGCTGCAACTACACTGGAAAAAATGTGAGAAATACTACAGGTTTGGGCTGGGCTGGTTTGCTTTCTCTCCCCCCCCCCCCCCACCATTTACTACATAATGCAAAGGGAAACACAAATCAGTTTGTAGTCCCCACCCCATCCATAGTTTTTCCCCTCCACTGATTGGGCTTCTCCTTTAAAAAATAAAAACCAGCTCTATTCACATCAACCAGTTCAGACATGTGATCGCCTGGACCAATGCAGAAAAGGGAAGACAAGCTGTGAATGTATACAAATAGCCCTTCTTCTTATCTTACCTTGCGAGGGAGGACAAGACATGCACATAAACACACACATACAACTTCCCCCTCAACTCTTTTTTTTTAACAGCTCCTTCTCTCTTCATGAGTACAGAGAAGGAAGCCAGCACACACTCAGGGAATAGCAGGAGCACAGCTCAGTCGGCAAGATTTTTCTTTTTCCTTTTTTTTTTTTTAAGCAGGTAAGGGCAAAGCCTTTTTCTTAAGAATTTTTGGCAAAACTAGTAAGATTAGGAAGCCTTGGTAACAGCTAGTTAGCAGTTCCCTTTTAATAGTGCCACCTGCTGGTCTATTGCAAACAAGGCGTTAACACGGCTTTCTCTCTCTCCCTGTGTGGACAGTTAATGCAGAGAGATCTGGGAAATCTTAATTCCCCAGTGGGACTTTACAGTGAACAAATACATGTGAATTCACACGTCCCTTAAGTCACACCTTAAGTCTAGTACAAATAATCCAGATTGTTACCAATTAATTCAATTGGTTGGTTTTATTGTGAGAATGACAATCAAATCTGGTAGCTGCTTCTGTAATCATCTGAAAGGCATGTAAGCAAAAAACCTTTTTTCTCCTTTCAAAAACTTACAGCACGTTCTGTGATATCACTTCTTTTTCCCAGCAGCTTTGTACTTTTGTCAACAACTAAAAGTCCAATTGATGTTTCAGGTTCTGTCACACTAATTTTGAGGGAGACAGGCTCAGAAGGTCTAGCTTTCTTCTTATTCCAGTGCATATTAATCTGGAGGGGAAAACATAATTGCTTACATTACACTAGAAAGAAAAATTATCTTCCTTCAGATGTCACTTGGTTTGGAGCAACTAAGAATTTGAATTCGTCCTGAAAATGTGGAACAAACATCTAGCAAAGACCTTTTATTTTCCTGCTTTTTAAAACCTTTGTTGTGTTCTAGCTTGGTACCAGTATAGTTTATTTATTTATTTATTTTATTGCATTTTTTACCCCGCCTATCTGGTCGAACGACCACTCTAGGCGGCTAGTTCTATAATATTATTTATTAATTTGTTTGTTTGTTTGTTTTTACCTCACCTTTCTCCTTAAAAAGTACTCAAAGCAGCTTGCATCATTAAAACACAATATTTAAATGCCAAAAACAGTGTGTATAAAAATATTTTAAAAGAATCAAACAAATACCATAGCTAAAATGCCTGGACTGAACTATCATACCTTGGGCGTATCTACTGAGAAGACAAGATGATAATGTTAGGAAAACATGAAGGTACTAGGAAAAGAGAAAGACCTAAGATGAAATGGATTGACACAATTAATCATCATCATCACCTTAGAACTGCAGAGCTGGAAGGGGCCCTGTGAATCATCGAATCCAGCCCCTGTCAAGAAGGCACAGTGTGGAATTGAACTCCCAGAAATCTAAACCACTGAGCTATACTATGGGAGAGCTGAGCAGAGTTGTTAATACAGAACCTTTTGGAATCTATACGGTCATCATAGGGTTATCCTAAACTGGGAGCAACTTGATGACACACAACATATAGAAAATCGCATGAGTATCATTAACATTAATAATAGAGTTTTATTGGACTGGTTGCATAAATGTCTCAAGACTAAACAAGATACTTAAGTAATGATAAGCATCTATAAACAAATCCACATTTTTCGGTGGTTGCTTTTAATTGTCTCTGAAGTTTCAAGGCAGTGAGTTCTCCTCCAGAAAAGTGTAAGTTGTCCTGAAGTCAGTCTTCTTTCAAAGAGGGGGGGAAACTGGCCATGCACAAAACTTTCATTAAAACCAATCTATTAAAATATATAGTGTGATTTAAAAAAAAACAAAAAACTTATCTTTGGCAAGACCTCTGTTTAAAAAATTGGAATTTGTGAATATATTCCAATTCAGGAGTCTCTTTGTTTAGAAGAGTCATTTTGGTTACAATGTCCCTATTATTCTCCTTAGCACAGTGTGCAGAGACCTACTCTTTGCAGAGTAGTCTATAAACTGAAATGTTTATGACAAATTGCATTGTAATCAATGTTTCTTCTAATTTTCTGAAGTGCTGTGTGGAAGCTTTATCCCCTGCATGCAGGATTCCTGCTGGGACAGGAAGCAAATGGGTGGAAACACTGGCTTGGCTGCGTGCACCTGATGCAGCGCTGCGCACCCTCATGCCTGTGCAACCTTAGAGGGAACACTGATAGTAATGCATATTTCTTTAAACACAAATAAAGATTTGAGCTAGTGTCTCTCTAAGACGCAAAGGCCAGACTCCTGTTGAAAAAAACTGAATGTGCAATGGTAATCACATGAACAGTTTATATCTACTTATGGGGTCTCCGCCACACAACTGACCATGCACCAATAAGCAAAACTGGTTGTGTGACTGACACTCCACCAAAAGGTATAAGCAACTGGTGTGACCACAACTGCATACATCTTCTTTAAACGAGGATTCTGCTACATTCTTAATTCCTGCAACAGTGGCATGATGCCCTGCTCTACGAAGCTGTACGAATCAGTAGTCAATACACTCCATCTTAAGCATCCTTTTCTGGTATGTATAGAAAACTACTAGCTCACTCACACCATAAGGTGGTCGTGCCACAAGTTCTAGGAACACATTTTCATACAGGAAATCCTTTCAGAGCTTAAAACTAATACACTAGCAATTAAATAGATTTGAGCTCCTGTAAAAGTTCACTTTCAAATTCAATACAGGAGAAAGTACTACACGCTTACCTGGTTTTCAAAAACAGGCTGAACAGGAACACTGAGAGCATCACTTATTACTTCCCCGTTGTCACTCACATAGTAGGCAACTATAAATGCTGTAGGAGCCCAGGACTTCTCTGGTGTTAAAGTAAATCTTGTAAAGCTTTTCTTTTTTCCTACAGCCACAATTTGTTCTTTAGACATCACCTGAGTGACAAAAACATTATTGAATCCATCTGGCAGCTTGTTGCTGCTGAAACATTCACAAGTCACACAATTTAACTGTTTTTTTAAAGCACCTAAAGTATACGAGACACTGTACTGAAGTAACACATTTTTAATCCAAAAATTACTTCTTTAGAAGAAAAATGTGCCCGATGTCTGGGGAAAGGACTGGATAAAAATTGGCCATAAGAAAACAAATAATGCATTTGAACTCGAAATCAAAGCTTCTGGGTTTGTTTGTTTTTTAAGTGAGTAAAATAATGTCCTTTTTTTTGTGGAATTCTATTTATCATTTAGCACGGAAGATTTTCAGTGTTATTGACTATGCTGACCTCCCCATGTTTATTAGCACTGAATCTGCATATTATAAATTTTTTAATAATTAAGAACTACCATGTAGTTGATCTCTTTCACAGGTTTGTTACTTTGAATATTCAGTTCCAAAGGTGTTCCAACCTAGGGGGAAAAAATAAGACCTGAATAAGCATGACTGTTATGATACAATACATTGCCTGTAAGTTTAGAAACGGATGAATTTGTTTTTGGAAAGCACAAGTTACCTTTACATCTTGACTTGTTTTTTTGATCTGGAGATAAGTCATGCTGTCAGAGTAGAATATGTCGTGTATGATTACCGAAGCATGACTTTTCAGAAATTTGGCCTATAAATGAAAGAGAGAGAGGAGGAGGAGAAGAAAGAACAAGTACTCAAGTCTATCACAAAAAAGAAAGGAAGGTTTATGAATCTTTCACAAATGGCATAATGAGATTTTCACCTACTTTCTCATAGAAGGAAAGAAAAATACACACTAGAAGATATGCTATTTTATAATGTCAGGATGAAAAGGAATACCAGAACACCAAAAGGTGGGGATAAACAATCTCTTAGAGTTTCTAAAGTAACTAAATTTCAGGTTATTTTCCAAAAGCTGTCTCAGTAAGTAGTCCAGGGCCATATGGTTCACTCTTCTTTTCTGATGGTCATACAATGTAATCTTTGGAGCAAACCAAACTGTCCCCAGAGCAATCCTACTCATATCTTTCTGAGCCCCTGTCAGGGCTTCTAATTTTTTTGGTGCAGGTAGGATAGCTCTGTTTTGGTCCGTTTCCAGCTTCTTTGATCGCTGGGTACAGACCAAAAGCAAGCCTTTCCAGCAGGCTCCCTCCAACTGGAATTTCCTGTATCTTGAAGTGGCTTAAGTGAGCGACTTCAAGATACTGGCAAATTGAAAACTTCCTCTGTTCCTCAGCGGTGGGGCAGGGGGAGTGAAATTCCTTTTAAGACACTGGTGAACAATCATTGAGGTATGGCATAACTTTTTTTTAAAAAAAGGAAAAATAATATTTTCTTTGCATTCTCCAAAAGACCTATTGAGAAACTGCCCACAGCTAAATCCTAAAGTGGGTCGCTTATTAAGCCACTTCAAAATACCAAAAGGAGCAGGACAAAATAGGGTTGCTTGACCTCCGATATGCTATTTGGAAGTGATGAGCACACCAAAAGGCATACTGCACCTCCACCTGACCCAAAGCAACCCCATTTAATCTGCACCAGTCTGCTCCAAAAGAGCCAGTGAAGATGAGCCCTCAGTTAGTAATTAAACTGAAAGTAAGTTGCTGTTTTTATTTATACTACTATTACCAATAGTATAAATCTGGGCAGATCTGGCTTGTATCACCAAAACCTGGGTGGGTGCTGAGAGGGGTGTGGCCCTGTCCTTCATATGCCCACCTGGTAATTCCATCCAACATCAAGGGAGACTGGAGGGACAGGGTGGGGGAGTAGCCATTGCTTATAAAAACACCTTAGGGGCTGTTAGGCTCTCTGCTCTGGTGATTTTAGGCCTGGAGGCCCTCCACATGTCTTTAGGGACAAGGGATGGACTTGGGATTGTGCTTTTTTATTGTGCTCCCCGTGAACTAGCACTCTCCTTTCTGGAGCTGGCAAACTTCATCTCAGCGGCTCTGCTGAGGTCCCCCAGGCTCTTGGTTCTAGGTGACTTCAACATCCATGCTGAGACTGAGGTTTCTGGGCCAGCTCTAGAGTTCTTGGAAACCAGGGCTTCCTCAGCCATGTCCCAATTCATCAACATCCCCCACCCTCATGGCCGGCCACATGCTGGACCTGGTTTTTCAAAAGGGCAGGGAGAGGGTGGTCTGAGGGTGGCTGATCTGGTATCTGTCCCTTTGTCATGGTCAGACCACCACCTGATAAAATTCAGCCTCTCAGTGGCTCCCCCCCCCGGGGGGGAGATGGGATCCATTAAGATGCTCCGCCCTCGCTGGCTACTGAATCCAGTTGGTTTCCAGGAGACAAAGAGAGGGCTATTGACTGATCTGGTTGGTGCTCCTGTTGAAGCTCAGTTTACTGAATGGTATGCCACAGCGACCCGGGCAGCTGACATGATCACACCCAAACACACTCTCCACTGTCCAGCCCACTCTGCCCCATGGTACTCTCAAGAACTATGAGCAATGAAGCAAAATAGGAGAAGGCTAGAGAGTATCTGGAGGCGGCCACCGACAGATCTTAAACTAATGCCTACTCAGCAGTAGTGAAAGCTGCTCAAAGATCTTTTTACGGATAAGCGAGGCGCAAAACCATCAGGTGGAATTATTCCACATTGTTCGCAATTTATCTGGGGCTGGTCAAGGTGATGGGCCTCCAGTAGTCTCACCTGTGATAGTTTGCAGCCTTTTTTAAAAAAACAAAGTGGACGCCATCTGCCGGGACCTAGTGCTTTATCCCCTGCACATACTTTGCCAGTAGATCAGGTTGAGATGTCCACTGCACCAGCTTGTCTGGTAATATTACATCAGCTTCAGCTTGTTTCATCATCTGAGGTTGACAAGGTGCTAGATCGCTGCAGGGCCACCACAACCTCCCTAGAGCCTTGCCCAGCCTGGCTTTTAAAAGCTGCCAGGACAATAACAACCGAATGGGCCACTTCTACCATTAATGTGTCCCTCCTTTTAAATGCTTTAATTGCTTTGAATGTTTTAAGATGTTTTATTTTGATGTATGTTTATGTCTTGAGTTTATTGTTTATTTTTATTTTATTATTTCTATTTTTTGTGATATTTATATGCTATAAACTGCCCAGAGCGGCCTCAGCCAGATGGGTGGTAAAAATAAATAAATAACAATACAAGTGTAAAAATTGTGCCAGCTCAGCCATTCACTTAAACCATCATTTAGGCCAGTGGTTCCCAACCTTGGGTAACCCAGGTGTTCTTGGACTGCAATTCCACAGAAGTATTCACCACCTGCTGTGCTGGCTGGGGTTTCTGGGAGTTGCAGTCCAAGAACACCTGGGTTACTCCAGGTTGGGTACTGACTGAGGTACTCAACCACTGATTTATACAATGGCAAGGAGCACTGACAAGCACCATATACACGAAATGGAAGATTTATTTATTTATGTATTTATTTATTAAATTTATACCCCGCCCATCTAGACCGAAGTCTACTCTGGGCGGCTAACAATAAAAAATAAAATAAAAACAATATAATAAGATATAAAAAAACAATAGTAATATAGTTCAAGATGGGGGGGAGTGAAAATTTGAAAAAAAAGAGTGAAAATTTCTGTTTTTCTTTCTCACTAAACCAGTTTTTAATCACTCAGGAATATTCTGAAGTATGCTTTATTCTAACTGCAGCTAATGAACAAAGTACCATGCCAAACTAAGTTTTTTCCTGTTTTATTTTAAATACATTAAGAGTTGGAATAAACTCAGAGTCCCCTGAATCTGCACATTAACAGGAAAACATAGTTTTTTTAAAAAAACAATCTATTTAAGTGGAAACTTTCGTCCTCTTTTTCAATGGCTTCCAGACTGTGCGCTGTGGCACCCCACCAAACCAAGTCAGGGGTGCAGCAGAATCATTGGAAGTACTCCTCAGGCTGGGCTTCCCCCCCTCCCTTCTCCCCCCCCCCCCCATACTGCGAGTCAAAAGTTTGGGAACCACTGCTCTTTCTCACATGCAATAACAGGCCTGCTACAGAGACTTGTTCTCAGAATTACTAATATGCATGTGGGGCACTTTGAACACCGACGCAGGCATTAAGACAAGTCTCCATATGCTAACCAGCTGTTCATCTGCTGGTTAAGGTAACTTTTCTCAACCAAGTATCCTCCAGATACACTGGACCGCAACTCATATCATGGCAAGCCAGCTGAGTGGTAAAGTCTGGGTGGCAGTTGTTGTTGATGATTTTGTTATGTGAGTCCAGGCTAGTAATCAAGTCTCGCTTCCTCATGGCATTGCTCTCGGTTTCCCTAACACACGCAAACCCCTTCACTACAAAGTGTGCATGTAGGAACAGATGGCAGCAGGGAGAAATAAAGCTTTGCTTTGAAACAATATGACAAGAAAAGCATACCTTTACACTCAGTTTTGTTGTATTCACCTCAATGGGAAACTCAATCTGAATAACACCATCTTCTGGAATGGGATAAGTTAAGTTCTGAGCTGCCTCATTCATCTGTGATTCATTTCCCTTATCGTACATGAAATAAATCCCTCTTCTTGAGGGTTCAAAAGTGACCATGACCTTGTTCCTTCTTTCCTCAGAGGTCAGTGGCTTGGCGTCAAACCGTGCTACTTTCAGCTGAAAATAATACAAAAACATGTCCATAAATCAAATCAAAACCTTCAGAACTGGTTAATTCTAACTACAACAATAATATTTATGTTCCACACCCAAGTCTTGAAACGTCAAAAGTGCATCTAGTACTTGCCACTTGTATCACTGAGCGACGAAACATACTTAAGGAATTAGACAACGCCATCATCAACCTTTTCAAAAAACAGATTTGACCCACTTTTAAAACATAACCATCTACATTATGCATATTTCATCAGCCCTGTCTTTTACAATAATATTGATAATGGGAAAAAGTAATGGAGTAACTCACTGTGGCAATAAAACTCAGAGAAGGCTTGAGGATTCTTGGATACTCAGTAAATTCTAATGAATAATCAAGATGTTTTGGGAATGCAGAAGTACTCGCATTCTGGGAGATTCCTGTTAGAATATTGAAATGGTTTTATAATTTTTAAAATGTGAATGATCATCCATTCCCAATAGCATTTAAGGAGTTCATGTAAGTAAGTTAAAATTCCAGCTGTCAACACCTCTATATACTGACAACAACATTCAAAATGCTGGCCCTAAATAGGCCCCAGAACTTCCAGAATATTCACCGCTGGCCAAGATCCAACTGTATAAACTGGTATCCAGCACCACTTAAATTGGTATCCCCCCCATTTCTATATGCAACCCTCTGTAGAGCCAACTACACCCCCAGCTCTGCTCCAGGGGATGTCACAGCCATCCCGATCAGGATTTTCAGTAAGCAGAATAACTCTTTTTAACTTTAGAAAGTAGTCCCCTGCTAATTATGTTAGCAGTTTCATTTGTTCATTCATTCCATTTTATTTTTATCCCACCTTCCTCTCAATACTGGGACCCAATGCCACTCACAACGTACTATAAAAAAGCATGCATAACTAAAACAATCATTAAAGTATAATACAAAAACACAATATTTAAAACCATCCTATTAAAAGATGCTCAAATTTAAGCAAATCAAAGAAAGAAGAAAAAAGAGAACACTTTCATCCCCATTATAAACCCCTTCCTCAGTATCCCTCGAGCTGCCAAAAGCCTGGCTGTATGAAAAGGAATCTCTCTGCTGGCAGAAAGATGGGGGGATGGAATTCAGACTCAGTCAGAAGGGAAGTACAGCGTTTGGGAAAAGCTTGGGGCATCTACTATGTAATACTATGTCCTCCCTAGCTTTTGAAATCCACCAGAGAGGTAGTGGTAGAATGGGCCATGCAAATGATTAACTCATCATTACAAGAGGGCTTTATGTCCTCATTTGAAAGAAACTATAGTTCAGCCATCCTTAAAAAAAAATTATCTCAGATGTAAATAGCTACAGACCTATTGGTAATATTCCATTTTTTGGGAAACTAATAGAGACGGTTGTGGCAGATCAGTTACAGACATTCTTGGAAGATACTGATAGTCTGGATCTATTTCAATTAGTGTTCAGGCTGTGTCATGGGACCAAGACAGTTTTAGTCGCTCTGCTCAATGACTTGTTGAGGGAGGCCAACTGGGGAGGTATGACCTTGCTGGTCCTCCTGGATCTCTCAGTGGCCTTTGATATTGTTGACCATGGTATCCTCCTAGACAGGCTGTTGGGTTTAACGACTGGTGGTTCTTAAACTGGCTCGTCCTTTCTCAACAGTCGTGTCCAGAGAGTGCAACTTGGGGATGCTGTTCCATCTCCATGGGTCCTCCATTGTGGAGTCCTACCGGGGTTGATCATCTCCCCAACACGATTTAACATCCATACGAGGCCATTGGGGGAGGTCATCCAGAGATTCGGAGCTCATTGTCATCAATATGCTGATAACACACAATTCTACCTCTCCTTTTCATCAGCAGCAGTGGAAGCTGTACGGACCTTGGAGCAGTATTTGACCTCGGTTATGAACTGGATGAGGACTAAGATTGAAACTGAATCCAGACAAGACAGAGATCATGTTGTTGGGAGGGGAGCCTGCCTGGTTAGGAGATATTCTGCCTGGCTTCAACGGGGTCACACTCCCCCTAAAAGACCAGGTTCATGACTTGAGGGTGCTCCTGGACCCAGCTCTCTCCGCGGAGAAGCAAATCTCTGCCATGGCCAGGTCTGCCTCTTTTCACCTTCAGCAGATCTGCCCTTCCTGAACAGGAACTCCCCAATTATATTGGTCCATGCATTGATAATTTCTAGGATCAATTACTGCAATGCTTTCTACATGGGCTGCCTTGGTAACAAGGAAGCTTCAACAGGCACAAAATGTGGCAGTTAGGTTAGTATCGGGAGCAAGAAAGTGCGATCACATCCTCGGATCCTAGTTCATCTGCACTGGCTGCCTACTTGCTTCCATACCAATTTCAAAGTGTTGGTGCTAAGTTATAAAGTCCTTAACAGTTTGGGACCTCAGAGCGTCTCCCCTTCAGTTCATCTACCCAGACAACCCAGTCTATTCAGACTTCATGGTCACCCCTAGAGAGGCCCAGAAAACTACCACCAGGAACCCGGCTTTCCACAGCATTATGGAACACGTTGCCTGTTGATATACATCAGGCACCCTCCCTTCTGACCTTCAGGAAGCGGGTAAAAGCTGAGTTTTTCAAATAGGCTTTTAGGAACATTCTTCCCCTTTGATATTCCTGTGGATCCGTGTGTTTTCAATTTGAGTTTTGTCCACTGTTGCCTCTAGAGGTTTTTCCGTCTATTTTTATTAATTGTGTGTTTGTGTTTGTTGTGCGAGTGACTATTTTGCTTTCTTTCTTTCTTTCTTTCTTTCTTTCTTTCTTTCTTTCTTTCTTTCTTTCTTTCTTTCTTTCTTTCTTTCTTTCTCTTAGCTGCCCAACGTAATGCTCTGTCACTAGATGGGCAGGATAGAAATGTAATTAATTAATTAATATTGAGAATTCTTCTAAGGGCCTGTGGGCAGATTGTGCCTTTTCATCCTGTTGTGAATCACGTCACACATACCGGGAAGGGAGGGAAGTTTCAGCAGTATTTTAAATAAACTAACTGACATACTACTTTAAAATCACTTTTAAAATATTTAAAAGAAAAATAATTACTTTTACTATATAGAGCTATGTAAATAGTCAATGATCCAAAATATCCACAGCAAGTGAAAATGATTTACTTTCCATGCAACCAGTTCTCACTGTTTCCAGTGGTATTTTCTTCCCTTTCCTTAAATATGCAACAACCTACCTGTAAGTGTTTCTGTTACTACAGCTATAATTTCTAAAGGCATTTGGTGAAATGCATACGGATTCCAATCTTCATATGTAATGTTCTTCATCTCTTCACTGTTCAGTGTAAAGTTCACAGATCCATTAATCTGAAATCAGGGGGATAAATGAACTGGTTAAGCTTTTTCAATTTTTGAAAAATAAATTAATAGGAAGACAGATCACGTGTGTTGTCACTGCACTTTACTGAAGGATCAAAGTGGTTAGAGCAGAGCACATGATCAGAACATAATCCTAATGTAGGTCTTGGTGATGTCAGACATTATGATGGCATTCAGCAATGTGAACTTCCACAGGATAAAGAAATGACTTCCAGAGAAACCAAGTGTACCATCCTCTCAAGCCTCCGTACACACTAATAGACACAAGCAGACTCATACACATTTCCATATCAGGTTTGGACTAAGACAGTAAGAGATCTCCCCACGCTGATTACAGAATGTCGCGCACCCCCAGTGTCCCTAGTTTGTTTCCCTCAAACCCAGGTCCCACCTTTGGGCACGACGTTCTTAATTCTCCATACACCAACTGCCACCAGTGGATCTTTATCCACACTTTACCAATAATGTTGTCTGGACACGTGTTGTCAAATATAACTGATTATTTATTGTTTAGTTGTAGAATCACATAAGTATTTTAATAGATGTTGTATTGTGTTGTAGTCATTACTTGGACATTAGACACGCTTCTTTATTGGTAGTACTTTTCATATAAATCACTGTGAATCACTGGAATACTATTAGATGACTGTCAATTTATTTAACTTCTATCTTTTATCTATTCTTTAATTCATAACCCAACAGTACCACACCAACTTTCCAATCTCTCACATAAAACTCTCTAAAACCTCCTATCTCTTGCTCTCTCAGTTTCCAACTGTCTCTCTGACCCCGCCCTCCTGTCCTCTCATAGGCTCCAACTCTAGAGCTATACATGACGGACAGGTGGGACATGGGCATTCCGCCACACAGAACATCCTCACATTTTTATCCCTCTGTCTTCACCATATTCCACCCTTAAATTGGAAAGGGCCACATACTGCTGGCTGCCATTGAGCCAAAAGATGTTTAGCTTTGGAATAGGAAGCGAGAAAGGGCAGGAAATGCGAAAGGATCTTTAAATGAAACTGTTCTGAGAATGTGGATGAAGGAGACAGCTGTTCGGATGATAGTCCTGCATGCACTAACACTGAATATCAGTGGGAGGGGACTCTGCAGCCAAACTTATTGTTCTTTGCCACTAACTTGATTGGTAATTTATTCCCCACTTCTGACATTTGAAGCAAGCTCCCACTTCTTCCTGTTTGTTTTCTGCTTCCATTGTTTTGTTGACAGCCTCTCCCTTCTCCCTTGTTTATAGCCTCTCCTATTCTCTAAGCTAGAGACTCCATTTCCCCCCTTTTTTCTTCTGATTGTAACTATGGGTGGTAACTTTAAGTCAAGGTACCTTTTTGCTACTTTAAATGCTTCTAGAGTGATTTTTATCATACAGAGTGCTAGTTTTGTTGTTGTTTTTGCAAATCAGGGACTGTTTTGGTGATACTGGGTTGATCTCCACATTTCTGTTTTTCTGCCTTATGCTTTGCTAACTCAAATAATAGCCAAAAGCCTAGAAACCTTTTAACAAAAAATCCCCAACACAAGCAAATGTTCTAGTGAACAGGCATCCAGAAGTCGTACAGCAAAAGAAAAAAAACACAGATTGATTGACTCATTTGCTAACAAATCCTCAAGGAAGCTGAAGAAGTATATTTTTTTAAATTCATAACCAGCTCACCTCAAATATTTTAGTGATATTGCTCTTTTTTCCATGGAAGAACGAGAAGAAAACAAGAGTTAATTTTCCTTCCACTGGCATTCCATATACGTATCTGAAATGGTCACAAAACCCACATTCAGTTTCTGAAGAAAGCTTAAAAAAATATCATAAACTAATTGATATTTATTTGCAGCTGAACATATATACTTCACATTTTAACTTTGGACAGTAAGGTCTGCATCATCCTCTTTGCTAAGCATCTATTTATGGAATTTGTTTCTTCATATTGAATCTTTTTATCAGGATCATCTCAAGAATGATGCTATATCATGACCAGCTATGTGAAGATCCAGGGAGGAAAATAAAAATCCACAAACACCAGCAGAGCTTCAACAAAAAAGAAGAAAGTCTAAAACTCAACAAAGCCTGGCTCCCAGCAGGCTCCTGAAAAATACAGCCTGCAAAAGGTCAATGAACTCTACCCAGCCACAAGGACCGGTGATCACTGCACACAAAAGACCAGCTAACGACACCCATCAATCACAGTGACAGATCATCTCCCCCCTTATCACAACAATACACCCATAACAAAAAACACCCTGATCACCATAATCACACAATCTCCTGAAAAGGACAAAAAGCTGATCCCCACAGCTATAAATACTCAACTATCCCACAAACTATACCAGAACACAGACAGAGTTATAACTCCTGTCCTCTGAAGATGCTGGTCACAGAGAGTGGTGAAACGTTAGGAAGGAAAACCTTCAGAACACAGCCAAACAGCCTGAAAAACCTACAACAACCAAAAATAGAAACATTCCAAGTTATTCTAGCAGAAAAACTAGAAACTTTTGGGAACCAGAAAAATATTCCAGTGAGATCATGTATTTTTTGGAATGAGTAAAATATAAAATTTATTCACTCAAAATGGTGGGAGCTGCAGAGTATGCAAATATATATGCAAAACAGGCTGCAGAGCTAGAGAATAATTATTTTGGGCATACTACAGACAGTCTGACATATACAACACTCACATCCAAAATTCATTTTTTCACTTAATGGATGCTATAGTCTTCATGAGAAGAACATGCAAGGGATGTTCCTTCCATGTGATTTGCAATACATATGATACAGCAGTTTGCAGTTCTCTCTTCAGTATGGGCTGCAAGTCACTGTTTTGCTTCTCCAAAATTATGGTGCCTGTATTTTTAAATTTCTTAAATATGCCTAGCAGTATAATCTTGTATGCTGATGACGTTAGAAATAATGCATTTTATGTTGGGTTTAGGCTTAGATACAAAAATAAGTCTTGCATGCATTTCAGATTTTCCAAAATTTCCTATTTAGGAAAAAATTGCCAGAAAATAAACTGTTCTTCCACGATGCGAAAATTTTACTTCCACTATAATGACAGGATTTCACTCACATTGTACAAGAAACTTATCATGCTCTCATTTGTTACCGAGTAAAATAAAAAATAGTAACAACAACAACAACAAAACACCCATAGCATCCACAATTATTTGCTAGAAATGTGGAAACCTGTCAACGGCCAAGTAAATTAGAACCAGTCACATAACATTTGATAGTTACAGCTGTAGTAACAAAGCAAGCCGTCAAGAGAACATATGAGCTTAGATACAGGATGCCAATGTGCTGCATAGCATTTTCTTCCTTCTACAGAAGGAAACACAGTCCAGGATCGGAACAGGCAGACCAAAAGCCTTTTCCTGCCTTTTCAAACAACCAGTAAGGTCATCTCATCTCCTGATTTTCTTTTCTAGTAACTCACGTCAAAACAATGCTATATTTCTAAGAATCTGCTAAGCTCACTCACCTCCAAAAATTGAAGGGAAGTGCTACACAGCACAGATGTACATGACTCAACTAAATGCATTTTTTAAAAAATTAAATACTTTTTTACTTACTTTGCTGTGACAGTACCACTGAAATGGGCATCTTTTGGAGAATAATACAGAGGTGTTTTTAGAAAAACTTCAAACTTTGGTAACTCTAAGTAAGAGAAAAGTTATAATTAAATTAAAATGATACAAATATGTTCTTTGTCATCATTTAAGCAACACGTGCTTTTTAACAAATGTAAGTGGAGACTTCATTTACATTAATTTATCAGTTCTGCTTTATCCTATTTTTATTTTCTACAAAAAATCCTGGGAATTATAATTTCAGAGAGATTATGAAAATCCGTTTCAGTAACCAAATATGCAATAAATCCCATAAACCAAAAGTAGGCAATGTAAGGCACATATGAAATACTTGCACGTGCAAACACAAATACACACACACACAATGACCTGAAATTACAGGTTCACAGATGGCAGCATGGGAAGTCTTAATTCTCACTAAAGTAAGTAGACTGGATATTACTTTCCAGAGTGCCGTGACTTCCCCCTAAAACCAGCCCAGCCTTTATGGGGCCCCACTTACAACCCCATCTGTGGTCAATGCCCAAGGAACAATGTGGACATGCAGTTGTGGCACGTTTGATAACAGAACTCCCTGACTCTGGAGGCACATCAGACATCTATTCTGCCAGTAAATTGCGGTGTATCTTTTCAGTTACACCTTCAGTCCTTCTCACACTGGTGAAGAGACCTTTGAATCTGCTGTCCACTAAGCAGCCTGTTGTATGTACTATCTCACTCTTGGCTGGATTTGATGTATTCTTCAGAGCTTGCCAATAGCATTTTATCACCAGTGAGCTTTGTGTTTGCATTTTTATTTATAATCTGCTTTTAGATTTATAGTAAGATTCCTCTCACTGATCAGTATTCACCGATTCACTTACCCGCTGCCTGAAAATATTAATTTTATAAACCCAGAAATACATATTTATACATATATTTACATGGTGTATTTACCAAAACTGGCCACTAGAGGTAGCCAGAGACCATGCTTTGTATAGAGTTTGCTATTTCCACATTTTTCTGCATTCAAGGGAAGGGGCTTGGAACTGATCCCTCTGGATACCACAGTCCCACCGTATTATGAACAACAGTTTACTTACACCATCAACAATAAACTATCTTCTCTTCCCACCTAACCATCCTATTAATTCCATTTCTTTTCCTGTAGGATTTTTATCCATTCCCAACTCACTTCTGATATTAAAGCAAAGGAGGAGCAAACTGCTTGGAGCAAAAGGCTGGAGAGGGTAAGACATTGTACAGAGAAGGAGTGAGCCCTTCTTTCACACACCTCTTACTGCTGGTGGAAGACATACAGTCTCCCTCCCTCTCTCTTCCCTACATATACTATAATGTGGCAGACATGTAATCAGCATCCAGCTCTGTAAATTACAAAGCATGTCTATAACACCAAATAGTCCTGGCTACTCTCTTCTGTATGTTAGGAATGTGTGAAGTGCTCACAGTCTGAGTCTTACATTCCTCTCCAATTTGAAGACTTTTAATTAGTAGGGTATCATTCTGTCAGTCCCAATTACAATGTTGCCTTCTTGAACCTGATTCCTTCCCCTCCACGTCCTTCTGTCTTCCAGAAAACAGGATCTTCACAATCTGCTTTTGAACCTGAGACAAGTGTCACTTACCATACTCCATCACTGTAAAAGCTTGATAATGCGTTTGGCCCTATTGAAATGCAAAAAGACAAAAATCTATGAAGAAGGTACTTGGATATCATGGTATATTTTATCTAGGATAGAAGCTTGTTTAAAATGGCTTTTCTCTCTTTGTCTTTCTCTAATTGTTATATTATTTAAGGTACACAATGAGTTAGGAAATCTTGATGCTGGTTATCATGTAACACAACTGAATTCATCACTCATCTACAGAATGGCCTGTTTATATCCCAGAGACTTTATAATACAGTACTTAAGTGCACTGTAATGGATGACATACTAAATGGCCAGAAGCCTACTGATCCACACCATACATGCATCACTCCAATGCACACACAGCACAGTTTTCAAGGAGGAATTCAGCATCTCCTTGTGCAAGAGGAAGTTCAATGGTAGCTAAGGAAACAAGCAATCCTGGAAAGTGAACTGTGACAGAATTGTGAGGAAAGGGGGGAGGGGAAATAAAGTTGAAGTATCTTTTTGTTGGCAAATGGAAGCACCAATGTGCAAAAAGACGTACCATCCTTGCCTCTCCCCCCTTTACCCACAATGCTATCACCACTGACTTCTAGGCTACAGCCTCGTAGAGAGTAGAGACAGAGGGAGCAAGTAGTGAAAAAGTGACATGCACGAGGCAACCAAGATAGGGGTTTTGCTTCAGCTTACGCAGCAACAAACCAGGAATCACGGAAGGACTGTCTGTGTTAAACAGAACACTGACCAATATATCTACCATGGCATAAACTTTTGTAAACCAGAGTCTGTCAAATACATGAAACAGCCTCTTAACTAGGTAGGATGGTAGGTGTTCATTATCATGATTGAGAGCTACCAATTACTCTTGTCAGGCATATTGCTTGCAGTGACTGATCTCTCAATGCTAAACATTGATTAGGAAGAACTTGGAAATTGCTCTTGAGTATTTTAAATGGGAAATGCCATGATGATCTGGGAAATTGATCTCTCCATCAAGCCCTATCACGTCCCAACTAATACAATGGATGGGAAAGAAATTAATTGTTTTTATAAAAGCAAGTTTGTGTGTGAGAAAGAGAGCACACACAAAGAAAGAAAGAGCATACACCGTGAGTGGAGGGTTAAGACTATCTTAGAGAATCCATGTGAGGTAAACAGGTCTGCTACATAACAGGACATGATATGCTGCCCTAATCAGGCTGGGGCAACCAGGGCTTTGAGCCAGGGTGCTGAAATTTAGAGGGTGCAAAAACATGTTGCTGGAAGGGCATGAAATCGCCCACTCCAAGCACATACACTGCCTCCAGCTTCTCTTCCCCAGGCAGAAGGAAACACAAAACAGGCAGGCTCAACACAGAACCTCAAGGAAGCTTAACCAGTCGACACCAAATCCCCAGGTGCCAAAACTTGCTTGTTTGCAGGTATGACTGCTAGTCTCCTATACTCTACTTGCATATTTATAAATATACCAACAATTACAAGAATCTCATACATTTCCAATGATCTTCCCTCCAAAATAAAGCCAACCTGTGGAAACACTGCTCTTGGAAGTGCTCACTATTCAGAAGCATGGGAATGTATAATAATATAAAAATGCATACTTGGAAGGAGAAATGTTACCCCTTTTATTCTTTATGCACTCATGCATAGCTTTCAGCTTAGAGCAGTTACTCAACCTTGGATAACCCATGTGTTCTTGGACTGCAACTCCCAGAAGCCTTCACCATTAGCTGTGCTGGCCAGGGTTTATGGGAGTTGCAGTCCAAAAACACATGGGTTATCCAAGGTCCAGAACTACTAGCTCAGATCACTGAATTTCATGCCTGTGACAAAATGACTTTTACCTCAGAAAAGCCTATGCCACAATATGTTTGTTTTTCAGATGCCAGAGCACTTATGTTGGCTTTACTACAACAAATTAATACAGCTCTCCCTCTGCATCTACATTTTACAGTGTAAACAGAAAAAGCCCAAAATGCTCCGAGCTGATTTTGCCATTTTGTTTGTAGCAGAAAATGAAAGAATAAGAATATGTGATTTCTTCTCTTTATCTTGTGTTTGAACATGTGTCTGTGTGCACATGTCCGTACACAAGAGGAAATATAACACAATACAAAATTAAACAGTTTGGGCCTAAATCCAGTTATTACTCCCCATGAAAGTAGACCCATTGAATCAATTGGATTTACGCATGTTCATTTAATAAATCTCAGTCATTCAAAGGGCCACCATTAGTTCAATTTAGCCCTTTATTTGTTATTGAATTTCCCAAAGGTATGTGGGGAAAGTATAAAATAGTCTTCGTAATATGAAACAAATATATATACATGAGAGAAACATAAGCAACAGGGTATACGTAACTGCGCTCATATTCTGCTTATTGGACTCCTGTAGACAAACTGCTTGTTCACTCTGGGAACAGAAGGCTAATGCACATAGGCTTTGAAACTGAATCAACATGGTTCTTCTTATGTTCTCAACTGTTATTTTAGATTTGCTTTACCAGTCATCAGATATTACTGAAGAAATGTCTGATTTGCACAGGTTGAATAAGAGCACTCAAAAACTAATTTATTAATTGAAAAGTATCAGCACAAGGGCTCATTTGAAAACAGAAGACAAATCCTTGCATTTGTATCATCTATATAGATATTAATCCAACTGATTGAAATAATGTTCTGGAAGTAATACTGCTAAGAAGTCTTAAATCCAAACACTCCCCAGCCACCAAAAAAGTATAATGAGATCAAAACATGGTGCTGGCATTTCATAAGTATTATCCTGGCATCACAGGGAGTAATGTTTGTGCAAAAATCCAAACCTGGTAAGAGAATATTCCCTTGAAAAAAATTACTCTTGAGTGGAATGGAATTCAGAAACATATACATACAAATATTGCCACTTTCTTGGCTTTTTAAAAAGTCAGGGCAGTGGTTTACGTTTCTAGTTGCAGAGCCAGAGACTGAGAGTTTGATTCCCCACTGTGCCTCCTTGACAGGGGCTGAACTTGATGATCCATAAGGTCCCTTCCAGCTCTGCAGTTTTAAGATGATGATGATAATGATGATGATGATGCACAACTGTATAGGCTATAGTTTCTCTCTTAGAGTCCACCTTCTCTGCTTATCTTTAAAAACATACTTCTTAATTTGTCAATGCTTCAATCTTAGGCAACACAGGGACATGTCATAAGTAGCTGGTCTACAACCTCAGAGCTTTCTGTCCTCAGAAATGTGCCAAATCTAGAATATTTTCCAGAAATATTCAAAACTTTGTAGTTATTTATTTGAATTAGCTTTTCTTGCTCATGCTTAAGATCTATGAAGAGGATGTTAATGTTTGCCAAGACTTCTCGTTTGTACTAAATTCAAATTGGATATCTTTTAGTACTTGCATTTCTCCGAGTTGAGGAGTGTCTTATCCCACAATCTTTTTTTGGAGGGAGGAGACAATCTGCCACCAGATCACAACCCATCTAAGAATACAACTACCCAGAAAGAAAATTCCAAAGCAACCTGCTGTGAAACTGCACTCAGGAAGTCAGGTTTCCCCAGAAGAATTCGCTTTAGCAGATCACACAAGAGTCAGCAGAGAAAACAGAGGAAATTGCCAATTAGAACTTGTTAGCATCTTGTTAAAGAGGTTCTTCTGCAGCCATCCAGATTTGCAGGAGACACAACAACTACCTTAACAAGTTGCAAACAAGGGTTGGCTGGCAATTTCCACCCCTATTCCTTGCTTGCTTTTTTTCTTTCGTCTCCAGCAGGTTTAGTGGACTAGTGCTAGCATCAAGTCTTTGAAAAAAAGTAATGATTTAGAGACAAAGGGGTACTTGGTTGAGGGTAACTAATACCCCAACGAGTGTCCCTTTGCTTCCTCTCTTCCCACCTTAAACTAGGAAGCTGGGAGAGCCAGCTTCTGGTTGCCCATTGCACCCAAACTGCCTAAACTGATGCAAATTCATTTGATTCTTTAAAAAAGTAGATGTCCCAGCAGCAGAGGGAAAAACTATAGATAGTGAAGGGATTTCAGGCTGATTCACATTCACTTTTATGTTATGCAGTCAAAAGAAAATAATGCAAATCAAACCATACCAGTCCTGGAGCATTTTCCACATTATTTGACAATGTAATCACACCTTAAGATGCATTCTCCCTGGACTGGGTATACTTTAGGTTTTATATAAATCATTATGTACCATCAAATTGATTCCAACTTATGGTGACCCTTTCCATAAGCTACAAGCCACTGACTCTCTTTTGTAAAGGAATACAGTACTCAATAGTTTACCATTCGCTCCTTCTGGGGGCACTCGGATTGTGCAGCTTGCCTAAGGGTACACGGGCTGGCTTTTCCTTCCAAGAAGTACAATGGAGAATCAAAGTCCCAAACTCTGAAGCCAGGTATCCAACTCACTGTGCTATCCAGCCCAATACTTTAGTTTTTCAAACAATATTAAAACATTTTAGTGAGAACTGAAGTCTTGCATTCAAAGACAAAGAAAAAAATGCTTAGAAGATAGAAATTCCATATTCTTTCCCCTATGTTTTCCTCCTAGCACTAAATAAAATGTTACAAGTTTCCAATGATGTGCAGTAATGAAAAAAACCCACTATTATTTATTATAGAAATAAGCCAGAAATAAGATGAGCTGACTACACAAAGACTCAGACAGTGTCTAGGTTTTTGAACAGAGAACAAATGAGAACTTCAGTTTTTGACAGGATTCCTAGCTTCTGAAAACATACTCTTGCAAACAGGCCAGAACGTAGTCACTGGGATTAAGTTGTCTTTGTTCAATTCACTTTGTAGTTTGCTTTTGGCATGAGAGGATGGTGAAAGCAATCTAAAACATTTCAACAGAATGCATGAATCACTGAAGACTCATACATAACAAAATAAACTGAATTTGTTGCATCTACCGCTAAAGCTAAACCTCATTATGGACACCAGGAAAAACACACTGTCCTCCACTTTCTTGTGCTAAATGTTCCAAATGAACTCTCACACACCGCAAGTTTTCTATGGCAATCTTTGCCAGAGTTATAACCATTGCTGGGGACCACCAAGCAGGAGGGTTGTACGGTACACATATTCTGCTTGTGAGGTTCCCATAGGCATCTGGCTGACATTTGGTGATTCTCTTCTAACCCATCAATTTTCTTCTTTATGGTCTATCATGTTCTTCAATGACACACAAAGTCGACCCATCTCTAAGCTTGTATTTTTAAACATGCTCTTCTCCATGTACTGCAGTTTGAAATGTTTTTACTCAGAAGTTAAATCTCACTGACCTAAAGACAGAACGCAACCTTTTACTGTCCCCCACCAAATTCTTTCAAATATCTGCCAATACATCACTTTGGTTTCGTGCAAGAGTGGGCAAATTGCAGCCTACCAGATGCTACCACACGGTAACTTGCCTCATTCACCCTTGGCTATGCAGGTGAGGGTTGATGAGAACTGTAGCTGAACAACATCTGGAGAGCTATAAACACACATTCTAATTAGTTAGATGATAGCAATCCCAGTATCTTTCAATACACACCCCAATAGTCAAATTTAACATGGGCACCTGATCATGCAAGGCTAGCAGCAAGTTCCTCTATACTGAGAGCACTTTTTAGAGCCGCCACAATCACTGCAGTCACCACCATCCATACTGATGATACCTCTTATACATTATATTTGTTCTAGGAAGTATTTGTTATATTTGTTCCAAGAATGGTCTTGATGGCTTCTACACCCAAAATTGTTAAGGAATGGGGGTTCTGGTGTCACGGTAGCACCAGGAGAGGAAGAAGACTTGATAGAGGGGTCACAAGGATGCAAAGAACAGGACAGAATGCAAGCGGTTCTGGAGTAAGGATGTCAAGAAAGAAGGAATTTTAGAGAGTGACAGAAAAGAGGTGGGTTGCGGCTTCAGATTGAAGAGGGCCTGCAGTCCAAAGTATTTTTTAATTTCTTTTCATTTGCAAATTAGTGCTGGATCATTTAAGCAATGAGTCCCCTTCAAATATACATGGCTGTATGTTTTCTTTATTGTGCCTGTCCATCCCTCAGGCTTCCATTTATTTGCTGCTCCGCCTCCCATTTTAATAGTGTGTACTTCTAAAGACAGTATTTACTCTGGCAAGGACATTCACATATGCTGAAATGTTTCAAAACAAATCAATTTCACATTCATGTTAAAATAAAAAGCCTCCATGAGTTTCTTCAGAATAACTTGTTTGGCAGCCAACTAATTCAAGGTTGTCTGTGTGTCATGTAGCTGGGATTTTTTAAGCCAATTTTAAGCATGCTAAATCTGATTTAAACTCGGCTTTCACTGTGTGTGTGACTGTGCCCTTAAGCAGACTGATGGAGCAATTGGTCTATAGAAATTGCAGCCAAGTATATTCTCCCAACAGCTCTGATAGCGACTGGAATTGGTGCTGATCCTCTCCACTGATTCTGTCTGAATAATATTCATTCATTCATTCATTCATTCATTCATTCATTCAATTTATATCCCGCCCATCTAGACTGAAGTCTACTCTACTAATAAGGTTTGCCATTCCAGGCAAAGTGCATGAATGGCTATTATCAAATCTTCACTGTGTCATGGGACCAGAGAGAACCGGTTGCTCAAGCTGTCAACCCGAAAAAAACAAACACAGGAATGTCCCAGAATGGTCAAGGCAGAAGTACATAGCCAGCAGGAGCAGTCACTACAAAATGATCTTGTTGATCATGTGCTGTGCTGTTTTTTTAATTGATAATAATTCTAATTAAAAATTACTGAAGTTGAAAATCCTGAAGAATTATCCCTACTATTTAGGATTTAATTCATTCCCTTCCACATGTTTATTACTACTCCTAATTGTTCATTTTGTTATCATGTTCTCTTCAAAGGTTTGGTAGGGTAAAGGGAGGTTGTGCGTGCATGTGTGCGTGTCTATATGCAGTTTTTTATTTTATTTTATTTTGCTGGTGCAGAACTGAAGAAAAAGGCACCCAACATATTTGTTTGAGACCTTTGACTGTAGCCAAGGAAGAATGTTCCTAAAGTAATGAGATAATGGGGAAAACATTGTCACAAAGCCTTTAGTTTGGCTTAGCATACATATAAATACGTATTTTTATATGAAATTTGCAATTTTTTACCCTTGCATTTCATCTTTCTCTAGATTACATTGACACTTAAAGGGCATTTTAAAAATCAATACATTTCTTGCATTAAAACAGACCAAAACACGCTGTGCCTGATGACTCTCCTGTAAGACTGTTTTAATATATTATAGCTCAGTGGTTTACGTATCTGACTGTGGAGTCAAAAGTTATGAGTTTGATTTCCCACGGTGCCTCCTGCGAGTACAGCCAGCCTGTGTGCTCTTAGGCAAGCTGCACAATCCCAGGGTGCCCCAGAAGAGGGGAATAGTAAACCACTTCTGAGTACTCTCCACCTGGAAACCCCTGAAAAAGGTTGCCATAAGTCAGAATTGAATTGATGCACATCATCATCGTCATCATTATGCACAACTACTGTCCTTCTTATTCCGCCTTCCTTACAATTAAGACTTCCATTTTTATCTTACTGATTCATCTCTTAGTTACATTTATATCGGACCTTTTCTCCAATAAATTTGAGGCATATATGGTTCTTTTCCCAACTTTATCCTCACTACAACCCTGTCAAGAGGTTCATACTCAGAGACAATGACTGGCCCAAGATCACCCAGTACGTTTCACAGCTCAGTGATAGCTTGGACCTGGATGTTGAAGGAAGTATTTATTCAAAAAATGGTCCCACTTACACCACACTGACTCTATTTTGCAAAGGTACTGAGTCAATCCTGCCCCCCCACTTTTCTCCATTTCCCTATAGTTTTTGTAATACGTGCATGATTAAAACACCTGGGAGGCTTGAAACCTTGACCTTAATCTTGGATATATTTGTTTGGTTCTAATAAAGGGTTGTTGTTTTTTGACCACGGACTTTGGAACTTCACCCCAGATAAATAGGTTTTTTCCCTACTCTGATCTCCATGTGAAGTTCTGTTCCACAAGTATTACAGGCATCTATTAATTATTGTATGAAATATCATTAGCAGCACAAAACACAGTTCTCCTCTACACTCAAGCCATTTTATGGATATTCACTTTCATCTATTTGTCCTCAATAGTTGGACCATATTTTGTAGTTCCTCCAGGCTTAGCCTCTCTCCTCCAGTTCAGCAGTGAGCCACCCCAAGTCTCATTTAAAAGGCTGGACTGTGATTAAGAATGACAATGTTGTGTTTCCAAGATACCTAAAACAGGTTCACCTTCCTTTGGCAAACAGCTTAATAACAGAAGGTTGTACAAAACCAGGATGCTGCTTCAATCACCATTGTTCAAAATGCACTGATTACAGTATAAAAAGATATATATGGTGGTTGTGTTGTCTTTGTATAGTCACACTTTTTATTCATAAACATTATCTGTAGACTCAGGTCCTTCTTATTGGTGAATCTTAAACAAGGATGGGTAAAATGTGGGTTACAGGTTGCGTGTGGTCCAAAAACAATTTTGCAGGGTGCAAAAAATTTTAAAAAAACAAAAAACACCCTATTAGACTTCTAGGGGAAACAACTGGCCATTACAAAAAATTTGGAGGAGCAGACTAGATTTAATTTTTACTAAAGATTAAGGAACACTCAGATTCATAGCAGCTCTGCTAAAACTTAACAGTAGTTTTCATCTTTGGTTTCACTCCTGGCACTTCACATTTCTACTGAACAATTCATTTTGTCAATACTCACATTTACTTCAACTTGCAGAGACCAGTCACCCAGGAGAGGATGTCTAGATAATTTAAACTGCTTGGTTATTTTGCCCAGTTTTCCATTCTCTGACAACCACTGTTGAATCAAATTGCGTCGAGGATCCTAGCAAGAAAGCAAACATCTAAATTATTTATTAAATTTTGTGTTTTACAAAATGGCAGTAACAAATCCAGGGCTACTTCCAAAATAGGTAATTATTACTGACAGAGATCCTTGCATGTGAGTACCACAAAGGTCGCAGACACATAAAGTAAATTACAGCAGAAAGCACCCGCATCAGAACTTCACTAGCACTCATTCAAGCACAATGGCGCAAGGCAAAGATTTGACCATCATCCTGCCACTATGACATGAGTTCCCAGAGTCAAGACCATGGGCCATTAGTGTTATCATTTTTATTGTGTGACCTACAATGCTGCCTTCTCCTTGTACATGACAAAATGGCTGGTTCTTAAGACAACATGTATGACTTTCTTACTTTCACATAATTAGTAACACTAATCATCAAAGAATAAATGATGCATTATATGAAAACGTATGCAATGAGACCAAATGCTGTTCTTTTAGAAGGAAAATTGTCTGACCTCCTCCACACAATACACACTCCTTACAAAACCGTGGGTTTTTTCTTCTTTTCATACATTACCTACATTACATTCTATACACTGGTATTTAATGCTGAAATTCTAAAATAAACTCTCTGTGCAAGGCTGCTCTTGAAGTCAGTACAGAAATTATATGTGATTATAATGTGTTGTGAACTCTGGGGCAGTATAGAAGTGAAAGAAAGAAAGAAAGAAAGAAAGAAAGAAAGAAAGAAAGAAAGAAAGAAAGAAAGAAAGAAAGAAAGAAAGAAAGAAAGAAAGAAAGAAAGAAAGAAAGAAAGAAAGAAATTCTATTGGTGTAGCTCCGCGCATGTAAGACTAATGAGGTCATCAGCCTTTTACCACTCATCAAATGTTTCTGATTCCTCCTCCTTCCTGCAGGTTCCGAGGCAGCCAAGGGAGGAGGCCTTCAAACAAAGGGGAGCTTTAATGTGCAAAAATTGCTAGCGCTGGTGATTTGATAACCACACAACTTCTTCCATCGCTTTGAAGGCCAGATATATTCTTGCTGAAATCCCACTGGCATGGCTCCATATGTGTGAGGCTAATGACATCATTAGCCAGAACTGTGTGGGCAATATTCAAACATTAATGACTCCTTCCCATTTCAAGGCCCTGAAAGGCTTCCCAAGGACAAAAGAAACCCAAGCGAACCTTGGGAAGTATTTGGCCTTCAGAGAAATGGCATGGCTATGTGATTATCAATTCATGTAAAATCATTTTAAATTTTGTATATACTGTAATTTTCCGTGTATAAGACACTACTTTTTCCTAAAACCATTACACTAAAAATTGAGGGGCATCTTACACGGAAATAAGCTGAGAATGTGGAAAGAACAAAATGGCCCGTACCTTGCCTCTGTAAACAGGCTTCCTTCACTCACGAGGCTTAGCTGCCTCCAATGAGGAGGCTTAGCTTCCTCCAGTCAGGAGCCTTATGGAACTGACATCAGCTGATGCTGTGCAAACCAAATGGAACACACCTCGTTGGAGGTGGAGCCTGTAGGCTCAGATTCACCAGGGACTCGTAATGTCCGAGTGTTCTGAGCCCAGAGGCTAAATACTGAAAGCTAAGTTTTCTTAATTTTGGGGTTAGAAAAGTGGGGGGGGGGTGTCTTATAAATGGAAAAATATGGTATTTATTAATTTTTTAAAAAACTTCTCAAAAAGAGACACCTGCTTTGGAGGTAAAGCTACATTTTATCTTCGCTGTGTAGTTCTGTCCTTGAGTACAATGTTGTTGTTTTATTTATATTCCCAGTGCAGAAGGCCTGGTCCAAATTGGATGTAGGGGGCTTGAATATCACACCTCCTGCTCCATTTCCAGTCAAGCCACCTGCACCTGCAGTAGGTACCGCCAATACAAGCAATGTTCAGACAAGCAAGTCTGTAGGGTCCCAATCTGGAGAGGGCTACTCAAACTGGGAATTTGTAAAGGGGAAAAAAGCCTGTAGTCTAGGCCACAATTACGCTGGAAAGGTAACATGTCATTTAGCCACTACATTACCAGGCAAGGTAGTGAAATGTAAAATTTACTAGCATGCAGCTTACCAAACATTCCATTTAGCAAAACATTCAGTTTCAGTCTACCTGCATTCAGTTTGCCAAAGGTGCAACTGAGCAAGCAAAAAATGAGATGTTGGAGGGGAATAAATAATCTGTCTCACTAAGGGTGCATCCCATGGGCAAAAATAACCACAGCTGGTAGGGACTCCTTAAAATAGCTTGCTTGCAAATTGATTTAAATCAGTTCGGTTCAGTGAGTGTTGACAGTGGTATTTATTTACTTTGTGCCCCTGTTTAATGTCAGTTACATTGCCAACACAACTTTTACTCTCTCTCTCTCTCTTTTAATTTGTTATACTACTGTTGAGCAATGAATCAGTTACTTCCTTTTGACATTCTTGGCTGAATGGAGTCATCAGTTTATCACTGTATCATTTTTTTTTTAAAGTAAAAACGCAAATGGTAACAAAAAAAAATGGGTTCCTAAAGAAGAAAGGAAATGAGTTGATTTTATCTAGATGCCAAAACCGGTTTAAATCACCAGAAATAAATAGATTTCATTCTGTGAATGTGAACGTGGTGACCAATTTAAATACCACATGACTTGAACCCGATTTTTTAAAAGCCTGAGCAGAAATTGATTCAAACTGCCAGTAGAGCCGCACCTTAAATCTCAGTTATCATAACAAAGGTAAAGAGAGAGAAGCCCCACAGAAGATAAACACAATGGCTGGAATCCTATTGAGAACACATGGAGTCGAAGGGCAGTCATGCAGTCATCCCCCAGCTCCTCTTTGTACATCTGGCCTCACACTGGTTGCAAGGCTGGTCACATAATGGGGAAACCAGAAGGGGAAATCTATTGCACAACAGCCATTCATGCACATGAGTATTCTTAGTCCAATTCTAGCTATTGTAAAAGTTCTAGTCAGGGTGGCGGAGGGATTTTCAAAGTGGCACAAGAAAGGTTTTTTCCAGCTCTGAGACAAGAAAAACACCTGTGCTCATTCAACATAAAAAACCACCCGACACTCATTTTGTCAAGAGCAAACTAGATGTTGCAAGCAAACCTTCTCCTTGAAACTGCAGCTTTCTAGGCCTTTGTGTGTGTGTGTGTGTGGTTACAGGTTTGTTACAGGGCACTTACAAAAATCTGTGCTTACACTTTGTCCCAAATTCATATTCCCAGTATTCTAAAAGCTTCCTTACAATTGTTCTGCTTCCGTTCACAGAATTGTACAACGCAGAGAGAGATGGGGGTTCCAGAAGGCTTTTTTATTTGAATCTCTCCCTTGTATTCACTTTGCTTCTTGTAATTCTTTTCTTACCAAAGAAATGATGTTAAGGAAGAGAAGATAGAAGAGCTGTGCAATATCTTCTGACTTGTTGCTCTAGAGCAGTGGATCCCAGCCTTGGGTCCTCATACATTCTTGGACTACAAGTTCCAGAAATCCTGACCAGCACAGCTAGTGGTGAAGACTTCTGGGAATTCTAGTCCAAGAGCATCTGGGGACCCACAGCTGGGAACCGCTGCTCTAGAAGCTGTCTGCCTAGAACCATTTTAGAGAATGGAACCGGTTTGAAACATGTTTCTATAGATGACTGCCAACATTATGCATAATGTCTTTTTTATTTATCACTGCAATAGAATAAATACCCCTCATACTGTTGTAACATAGTGCAAATAGACTGCAGGTAGACATTCACACCCTCTGAATGAAAACTCTTTTACCAAATCATAGTTTATACTTACCCGAATATACATATTTACAGGAGCATTGAATGGCTTTAAGTCAGGATACAGAGTAACAACTCGAATTTTCACCTCTTGCCCCGGTTTATACACAAACTTGTCTGTCTGGATGAAAACTGAGAAGCTCTTGAGCCGAAACGAAAGGGCAGTGTGGTTAGAAAACAGCAGCCGGTCTTCTGAATATCCTTTGACATGCAAGTCATAACGGCCGGGAGTACTCTCCAAAGGCAGCTGTGACAAGAAACATACTTCATCATCATTACTATTTAGCTATTGATTTCTAAAAGTTACTGTAGACACGGAAAAACAAAACAATGGATAATTTTTTAAAAACTCCAGACGCATATCACTTGAGAACGACAATACTTGAAAACTAATTATTTCAAGTGTTTTCTCATTTGAAAGCCATATGGAACATGCTTTTTCACTTCTCTGTTCATTCTAACTGCATTCAATCCTTTGCCCATGGTTTCATAAACTATACGATGAACATATTCTCCCACCTTCTGTGCTATCTTCTTCTCAAAAGCCAGCCTCAGCACAGAGATTCTGGCTTGCCCAGCTGACAAGATCTGGCAAACTAATTCAAGATACCTTTGCAGTTTTCTGCTTTTGCATTGTTTGGGGAAGTTACCTTTCCAGGACAATAAATCCCAGAATCCTGCAGCTGGCTGGCCACCAGCCATGGGAGATTCTAGGAACTGTGACTTTCTCAAGCACTACTTAATTGTCACAGATACAGGACTATTCTACCTGCCATACAAGAGTGGAAACTCTTGCTACAGACGGCATTGAGTCTCCTCTGTTCCTAATCTAAACAAGGCAAGATTGTTATCACCAAACATTTGGACATGCAAAGATCCTTGAAAGGTATTTTAAATTTAAAAAAACATAACCCACTTTTTCAGGCAGCCAATGAGGCCATTTTACTGCAGGATGCCATACATTTTGTTGTGTGTCTATATATGTGTGTGAGCGAGTATGCGTTAGTTTTTGAACTGCTTTTAAATTCATAGGCTTTGAAAATACATGGCCAGAATCCTTTTACTTCGACCCACCACCTCAGGCCAAACAGCATAACTTGCTGCAACAAATTGCCAGTGCTGAACAAGTCAAGTCATCCATTGTATTTCTTGCTGTGCTCCAAGTCGTGTGACAGGAAAAACAAACATTGATTTCTTGACTTTCACTGATTCACTATAGCAATTCACACCATTTGACTTACTCCAGTGGGTGTAAATAACAGAATGCTGACTATGTTTGTTTTCTAACATAACTCATCGGCCACAATCATTTTGCCTAGTTATTCCAGTGTAAGCTAAGAAATCAATGTAGATGCTACCTTTTGCATGCTAAGTTGCTGAGTTAATTCTACACCAGTGCAAGAGGATTAGGAACATTCTATTTTTACCTATATTTTAAAATCATTTGTGAGTTGTATTGGGTCCCTGTAATGGAAGAAATGTGGCAGATAAAGGAAATAAACATATAAAATATTCCCCTGTCAATATTTTGTTCTGAAATAGTATCTGAGGAAGAGTCTATAAAGTGCCTTTTTCTAAGTATATGGTTTGACTCTTAACTATTCTGAGCCACATGTTTCATCAGAAGGCAGACTGCATATAAAACTATATGTTTAATCAAGTTATATGTTCTTCTGAACCACCATGAAACATTTTAATACTTTCACCTTTTTTCCAATCAATACTGAAAACCATAAACCTAAAGTAAAATATTCCTGTTGACTCAGTTATCTGCACTTTATTTTGAGAAAACCATCATGAATGTCCTTAGTGTCATATTTACAGTTCATTATGAGTTACCTCCTAAACTTTCTAATAGTAATTAATTAGTTAATTTGTGCCATCAAGTAGGTTCTGATAAATGAGGACCATTCCTGAGGTTTTCCTGGTATTCAGTACTCAGAGGTGGTTTACCAGTCCCTCCTTCCGGTGGCACTCTGGAACCATGCTGCTTGCCCAAGGCTACGCAGGCTGGCTCTTTTCACAAGAAGCACAGTGGGGAACTGAACCAGACACTCCAAGCCACTGAGCTATTCAGCCAGCCAAACCTTCTAAATTGCATATCAATTGCTTGTATTTCAGTTTATATCTCACTTGATTTTATGAATATTCTTCATCACTAGGAGCAAGAATAATTTAAGCAGTAAGAATGATTAAAATATCACTAGGCTAAGCAAAGCATCAATTCAGATATTCTTTCTGGGTTTGGTGTTGAATTGTGTTGATTGCTAGTACTTCAAAAGGAGAATACTTACAGCTGGAAGGACAAGTGTTCCAAGTGAATCTATATTTAAAATAGAAAAAGGGAAAACATTAATCCACTCCCTGATTCTCATGTGCTATATACCCCCAAGAAGTAAATCCATCCTTGCAATGCACCTTCTTTAAATCAAGCAATCCAGCATTATTCTGTTAAATAGTCTGTCCTTTTCTTGCTTTTTATCAATGGGACATCCCACACTAAACACACCTCTTGTAGGTGGACAATATTTCATGTATATTACTGCAAGCCTGATGGCAACCCAAGAATACAAGAGATCTGGGGGGAGACTTTAACACCATGTCCTTCAATCATCTGTTAGTTTCCTTATCCTGGTTGTGAGTTGAGCTAAGAGCAACTGCCCATACTTGGAGACTCCAGACCAAGTAGACTGAAAGAACTGGGCATGTTTAGCCTTGAGAAAGGAAGACTGAGGGGCGATACCATAGCACTCTTCAAATACTTGAAAGACAGTCATACACAGGAGGGGCAGGATCTGTTCTTAATCATCCCAGACTGCAAGACACATAATAATGGGCTCAAGTTACAGGAAGTTACAGATCTCCTAACAGAGCAGTATGACAATGGAACCAATTACCATGGAAGGTGGTGAATTGGTTCCAATGCTAGAGGTATTCAAGAGAAAATTGGACAATCACCTGTCAAATCTATTTTGATCTGGATTCCTGCACTGAGCAGGGGAGTGGACTCAATGGCCTTATAGGCCCCTTCCAACACAATTCTTTGATTCTGTTTGAAAGAGTTCCATAACTGCAAAAGAAAAATTAAATTCTGCACAGCCACTAGTGAGGTCTTGCCTTAAATTATATGGATGTTACATCTCTACTGGCCATGTCGACTGAAGGAATTCTAACAATCATTCTCTTACAAAAAATCAAGAGCTAAAACAACAATTTTTTTCAGGAATACCATTGATATCCCAGATTATATTTTCAACTGTCACATTAGCTGGGAGATTCTGGGAACTGTAGTCCAAATACATCATTTGAGACATTCTGGGAGCTGTAATCCTCTTTTATTGAAACAGTAAAAGCCAAAGTCACAACATTTTGCATATTAATAGTAATAATCATAGTTTATATAAGCAGATCACACTGAGATATAGTTTGAATCTCTGTGCACTCTCAAATACCCTGAACCAGTATTTATCATCACCCATACAACACTCTCAGTTAGGCATGCTTTCATTGAACCTGCATCTCATCTCATCTTGGGGCATGTCTGGAGAGGGCATTTTTTAATCAAGAAAAAACCAGATATAAATTACATAGAATATGCAGCCCATACTTCTGTGTTATACCTTCTTGACTGGCTTATCAGGCTTTGCCAGGTTTCATAGAAGTAATTAGCTTGTGTGAGAAAGGCTGGAATAACCATTGGAAACTGGAACTGTCCTCATTTTCACTGTGTTTCAAAATGTTCTGATATGAACACTATGAGTAATCCAGTCCCTTTAAGGGACATAACTACGTTCTATCGTGACTAAAATCTCCCTTTGCATCTGTACCCCAGAGCCAGGCTTGTGACAGAGAATCACCACAAATAATAAAACTAGTTCCATACTATGAACTTTGTGTGCCTTTCCAATTCCCCACCCTAACAACTTTGGAGAACTTAGACCAGAAACATCTCCTCATCCCATAAATAAGAGGTACAGTTGAATAGTATAGTTATTGTTCCAGCTGTATTCCGAAGCCTCAACCTTCCGTCTCCTCTCTTCCCAAGAGCAAAATGCTATAGTGGATAATAAAATGCTATAGTGGATAATTATTTAAATGGCCATTAATTAAAATAAATCTAGAAGCATGTCTTGCCAGGCTGGAAGGATAAAATATTCTGCCTCCTTAAAGCTAACAACATCAGACAATAATTGTTTCTGCCAATATAAACACAGTTTTCATCAAGACAATATTATTTCCAAGGAAATATGATCTCCTGCAAACCAGTCAAGGTGCTGGACTCTTAAGTCAAGATATAATGATCAAGATCCTATTGAGTTTTTGCACTAGTGTAATGCAATTGATAGCTTATGCATTAACTGTAAATCATAAAAGAATGACATCTTATTCTGGACTGACCTGGCACTTAACAGCACCATCACAAAACCTGAGGGGAATGTGGTAGAGCAACTAGAAACCACCCATTTGAGCTTGGGAGTTCTAGGAGTGCTACATTCAGAAGAATGAGCAAGAATATGATGCCCAAGGACTATGCTCTGCACAACAACATGAGCACAACTGCATTAAGCTACTAAACAGTATAAAAATCTTATTTGGCTAAACAAAAGCAGCTAGGAGACACAAGGTGTAAATAAATCAAACAGCCTTGATAACCAGCACTCAAACTATCTTTACTGTAAAGAGGTGGTAGGAGAGCTAGCCCAGGACAATCCTCACACTCACTGGGAGACAAATAGAGTTGCAAGCAATTCCTGTAATGCAAAGTATTTGAGGGTCATTTGGTCTTCAATGGACAATTAAGAGCCATTAATTTTACAAAAGACCTGCTACTCAATCAGTGATATGGACCAATCCTATGACCTGTATTTTTGTTCTCTCCTTATGCAGGGTGACTCTGATGTCCTTGTTGAGCTTCTGCACTTCTGAATGTACCACTATGTCAGAGAGAGGCAAAACCATCGTTACATCAAAACAGAAAAATCAGCATTAGCCCAGTCTTCCTCAACCTAGTACCCTTCAGATGTGCTGGACTACACATTCCATCTACAAAATTCAATATGTTTAGAGAGAGGGAGGTTAGAAAAGCTGTTTTAAATTCTAATCATACAAGATACCCTTGGGCAGCAACTGCACTCTTAACTGCACTCTTAAATCTCCTTTAAGCTGCACTTTTGGTTGAGTAATTTTAGCTGGGAGCTGCTGTTGGGTCTGCAGTTGATGCTATATATGAGCAATGAAGAACCTATGGCACATGTGCCACAGCTGGCACGCAGAGCCCTCTCTGAGGGCACGCGAGCCATAAGTCGCTAGATCGCTACCCCCAGCAGCCAAACCTGAGGAGCCGGCTGCAGCCGCGGTGCTAGCGCCCCGACAGGTGGCGGGCCAGGATCCGGAGCAGCTGGTGCTGGCGGCAGCGGGCCAGCCGTGCTATAGGCAGTGGCAGGGTTGGGCATGACTGGAGGCGGATCCGGATTGGGGTCTGGAGGCACCTCCATGCCCGGGATTCCCTCTTCCACCGTCACCACCCACTCAGTTTTTTTTTCCCCAGTTTGGGCACTCGGGCTCAAAAAGGTTCACCGTCACTGCTATATATCCTAAATTTCTTGATTATAAGGAATCAAATTATTCTGAAATGCATTTGCACATAAATTTAATTAATTATGCACATTAATTATGGTGGTTTTCTAGGTATAGGGTTTACCATTCCCTTCTTCTAGGGTGCTCTGGGACTTGTGCAGTTTGCCCAAGGCTATACAGGCTGGCCCTTCTTCCAGGAGGCTCAGTACAGTATCGAACCATGGACTTCTCTAGCTCCCCAGCTCACTGAGCTGTCTAGCCAGTTATTGGCATATATAAATAGTAATTAAATGTCATCTCACCTAGCACTGGATTTTCCCCAGCCTTCTATCCTCTCTGCCATTATGATGCTGTGTTTGCCCCCACTGCAGTTTTTTCCACTCTTGTGCACCAGTGGTGGAAGCCCCCCATATGCTCTGTCTTGCACTTCAGTTCCCCAAAGCCCAGGCTAAGAAGGACAGTAGTAAGGGGTTACAGAAACTATGATCTAAAATATCTGGCAAGCTGTAGTTATAAAACATCTGTAGTGCAAAAGTTCCCCATTCCTCCTATATAGTGGAAATAAGTACCACTGGACTCTAGGGGGTTTATTTCTGAGTAAATATATATAATGGGATTGACCTGCTACTTAGGAACATTCTATTTCCTGGCTTCTACATCTCGTCAGAGTGAAGTATGTTAACACTCTCAACCATTTGAACAAAGCCAACAAAAACAATTTAAGCAGTTTGCGGGTCACGTTGCTTGACGAATTGCTAACTGAACACGTACTGTTAACTTAACACACTGCTAACTAAATATTATTTTAAATCAAACGGAATAACGAAACACTGGCTATGCCAAAGATTTTATTTTAAATGAAAGAGATCTTTTGATTTGACACAGGAAACGAAAATCCTACTTTCTTTTAAACACCCATTACAGTTCAAACATATCTATTCAACTGACTCACAAACCACACATACAAAAAATTGTAGAATTATAAATCGCAAACATCCAATGTAGGCTTCACATGTACAGATAGACTGTGATGAAAAGATACATATATGTAGGGTCTGACTCACTGTATTTTCCTCTACCTGGTATTTCTTTATGACCGAAAACAAATGGTGAAACAGAATACATCCAACTTTCCTCCAAAAAGTCCTATAAACTATAGTTCTATAGCAAGGATTAAGAGAGTAAGAGAACTATGCCCAGGAAAAGTTTTCAACACTTTTAGAAGAGGTTTAACAAAGCGATAAATCGAATTATGTTTGCCATGTGCCATTAAAATATTTCACCAAAGTACAAGAGCAAACCAGGGAAAGCCCTCAAAAGAATAAAAAAAGTCCTTATTTTAAAGGGATTTTCCTGTTTTGTCACTGAAATTTAGCAGTACAACAAGTGGGTGCAGGTCACAGGTAGAAATATCATCCCACGGTTGCCAAAGTTTACTCTCGCAAGCTGTCAAGGTTCCTACCTCAATATGAATAATAGTAATTGTGTACTGTCAAGTCAGTTCTGACTTATGGTGCCCTTTTTTAGGGTTTTCTAGATGGTGAGCATTCACAAGTGGTTTACCATTCCCTTCTTCTGGGGGTGCCCTGGAACTGTACAGCTTACCCAAGGCCACACAAGCTGGCTCTTTTGGGATGCACAGTGGGGAACTGACCTCCCAAACCTCTGGCTCCACAGACAAATACTTAACTCACTGAGCTATTCAGCCAGCTAGCTCAATATTACAGATGAGCATGAACTGTCAAAATGGCAGTTCATCTTGGTTCATGGAAGTCCATCAACCACAAATTTATGAATTTTTCCAAAACGACCCACAAACTGGATCATTGGTTCATTTGGGTTGTTGTTTTTTAGACAGCCCGGTGCGCAGATGACCCCCAGCCAGCTGACAGGTCAGCCAACTAAAAATATCAATAATTAATTTTTAAAAAATTAGTTAGCTGGAGGGGGTCCATCTGCGTATGTCCCCACCTCTCAGCTGGTAGGCGGGGACACACGCAGATGGCCACCAGCCTCCAGAGGGGCTCTCAAGATGGTGGCAGCAGCACAGGAAGAGGAGGTAGCAACAGGAAAAGGGGGGGCAGTGTGAAGGGGTGGGTGCAGGCTGTGGGGGGGTCAATGAACCAGGTTTATAAATCGCCCAAAATTCATTGATTCAGGAAAGTTCAGGTTCAGGTTGGGCAATTCCGAACCGATCCAAATCAATAAACTAGCGATTTCTGACTAATTTCCTGGTTCATTTTTAGCTTCGTACCCATCTCTGGGTGGTGGTGGCGCTGCGGGTTAAACCGCAGAAGCCTCTGTGCTGCAAGGTCAGAAGACCAGCAGTCGTAAGATTGAATCCACGCGACGGAGTGAGCTCCTGTCGCTTGCCCCAGCTCCTACCAACCTAGCAGTTCAAAAGCATGTAAAAATGCGAGTAGATAAATAGGTACCACCTCGGTGGGAAGGTAACGGCGTTCTGTGTCTAGTTGCGCTGGTCACGTGACCACAGAAACTGTCTTCGGACAAACGCTGGCTCTATGGCTTGGAAACGGGGATGAGCACCGCACCCTAGAGTCGGACACGACTGGACTAAATGTCAAGGGGAACCTTTACCTTTACCTTACCCATCTCTACTCAATATACACTAGGCCATATAAGCCAGGGGTTCCCAACCCCCGGTCCGTGGCCCAGTGCCAGTCCGTGGCCTTGGCTGAACCGGGCCACGGAGACAGATCTTCCGCCCTCCCGCACACACTTCCCCCCCCCCGCATGCCCACCCACACAACCCCTTCGCACATGCGTGCGAGCACCTCCAGCCTTCACACATGCGCACGAATGCCCGCGCACCCGTGTGAGCAAGTGCCACCCCTTCGCGCATGCGTGCAAGCGTGGGGGGACCGCCCCCCCACGCACGGACCCCGTCCCCCCCCAACCAGTCCGCAGTGTCAAAAAGGTTGGGGACCACTGATATAAGCAAAATGTTTTGGCTGCAATCCTAAGAGTGATTTATTCCTTCCTTCATTTATCATTACAATACTTCATATAAAGGAATCTCTAAACAATCCTGAATCTCACCAAAAGCCTACGTAGTCCACCATCCTGTTTCTATAGTGGCCAGCTAATGATGACAGGGCACTCACAAGCAAAAAATGAGGACAACAATATCCACTTGCTTGTGTTCCTCAGAACTGACATTTAGAATCATATTGCCTCTTGACTCTGGAGGCATCGCACAACTATCATGACTACCCTCCTATTTATTTGTGTAATCCCTTTCTAAAGCCATGCACTTTGGTAGCGATCACTACATCTTGCTGTCTTAAGTATACACAAAAGGTTCAACGTTTAGATGCAAATTGACAAAAGTAAAGAAATCTCTGTAGGCATCATCTGCTGCACGCCGGGTCACACAACTCAATATGCAACAGGCAATAGCTTTTAGAGATATCTTAACTGATGGCGATTTGCTTCCAACAGCTACATCTTTTGCATAAATGTACAAAACGATTTCAGCAACTGTGTAACATACATCCTTCCTTGCTTTACCTATCATGACTTCTAGAGTACTGTAGAACAAACTTTCACTAAAAAAAAATCAAAATGAAAATGTAAGAGTGAAGCTTCAGTCTTTTTTTTTATGCAGCTAAATTCTGCTCTAATTAAAAGCATGAGAAATTGAGAATTAGAAACTTTTGAATGTGGTTATGTTTGAGACCTTCTTTTTTAAACACTAAGATAATCTTGCTACCCAAATGGAAAATAATACTATTCCCAAGTGGGTTTTCCCACGTTCTCACTGTTTTACTTAATAATTAAGCTTATCAAACTTAAGTAAAATGTCATCCAAAATAATCCCAAAACTCTCTTAATTACTAATGATCTAACTTTTCATGATATTAAATTTCAAATCATCCTAACTTGAAATGGTTCTGAACATATCCTAGTTTGTCACAGACCCATTCATATTCACAGCCCATGTCTGCATCTGTTCACGGCTGCTAGAACGGCCAGAGTTCTCAAATCCTTTTCAGTGGAAGCCCAACATAAAATGTTAGAGAATAGCAATCCAAATTGTAATCAAAGCACTGGTTACGACCTACAAAGCCCTTTACAATGTGTCACCTGACTATTTGAAACACAGCCATCCTAGACTTTAAGTGTGTTCAATGGGAACCTAGGAAGGGACCTTCTCAATCTCTCCTCCCAGGTTCTGCAACGTCCTGCCAAGGGAAGTCAGACTAGATACATCCTTGTTGTTCTTTGGGTAGGTGGCAAAGATTATTTTTCAGTTCAGTCAGGCATGTAGCTTTTAAACTGACTTCTTGCTAAAGTAGATTTTAATGGGTGGTTGCTGTTTGTTTCCTCCTTTATAAATATTATTTTATTTGCTCCCTGTTTTTACATTGTGATAATTTTTTATTTCATCTTGTCTTGCCATCATGAATACTATTTGTAGCAGAAAGGCGGAACAGAAATTTAATATGTACATGAATAAATACTTCTGCAAAACAACAGAAGGCAGCACCTGAAATGTCAAATCTTTTTAATGTTAAGATCTAACAGGGACGTGGTGGCGCTGCAGGTTAAACCGCTGAAGCCTCTGTGCTGCAAGGTCAGAAGACCTGCAGTCGTAAGATCGAATCCACGCGACGGAATGAGCCCCCGTCGCTTGTCCCAGCTCCCGCCAACCTAGCGGTTCGAAAGCATGCAAAATGCAAAAATGCAAGTAGATAAATAGGTACCACCTCGGTGGGAAGGTAAACGGCGTTCCGTGTCTAGTCGTGCTGGCCACATGACCACAGAGGATTGTCTGCGGACAAACGCTAGCTCTATGGGTTGGAAACGGAGATGAGCACCGCCGCCTAGAGTCGGACACAACTGGACAAATTGTCAAGGGGAACCTTTACCTTTAACAGGATGACAAACCAAAACCTGATGCTTCTGTCGGATACAGCAGCTTTGATTTCTGTGAAATACAGATGTACTCATGGAACTTCCACACTGGGGACTTCCGCCTGCTACCACCAGCAGTGAGAACCAAAGGCAGCAGATTTCCACCCACCCAGGCAGAGTAGATAGGATCTTCCACTGCAACAAAGCCCCCACTGCCTAATAACACACATTTACACTAGAAGAATACAATAGGGAGGCATCAGTGTGGCATCTTGACCCCCTTCCAACCAACCACCACTTCTTTTTAACTTGAAGAAACTAACACGTAAGGAGACTTCAAGATCTATGTCATGAACAGGGCATTTTACTATTCCTCTGTGGGAGGAAGAGGCCAGACTTTTTAATGCAGTATACTCCAAAACAGCTGGCTGGATAGTTCAGTGAGTTAAGTACAGAGGTTGGGGGGGGGGGTTTCAATTCCCCACAGTGCCTCCAGGGAGAAGAGTTAGCCTGTGCAGCCTTGGGGAAGCTGCACAGTCCCAAGAAGAAGGGAATGGTAAACCACTTCTGAGTACTCTCTACCTAGAAACCCATGAAAAGAGTTGCCATAACTCAGAATTGACTTGACAGCACATGATTATTATGATTATACTGCAAAACAATGCTTAAATGCAAACTGCTCAGCTTTAGGACATGTAACTGAAAATAATTGTCTTTTGAGTTTCCAGGTAAGTAAGCTTAAGGCTACATCCTTAAATCTTTTCCTGTACTGTACATCTTTGTAGTTCTTTGGGCTGTTGGTATTTTTTTTTTAATTCAGACAGGCATGTGGCTTTTAAGTTAAGTACTGAGTTTAAAACTTCTGCTGCTGAAACACAGCCATGTAACATGAGAAATGCACCAATTTGGTTGCCAGTGACAACCATAAACTCAATGTTGGTATCCAGAATGGAAAACCACTAGGATGTTCCACCACAAGATTAATACATTTTGAAAAACCCAAAAGCACTACAAGGACAAAGAAAGTGCCTCTTCCAAAATGGTTCCAGGAGGCCGCATGGTAGGAGGGGACACAATGTCTAGTACATGGGATGAAGCAGAAGAGCTGTTATAAACAAATTGCTCACAGAAACAGAGAGCAACAACTCCAACCCTCGCTGGCTGCCAGAAACGATTACCAGCTAGCAATCACAGTGAGAACAAATGAATCCTTGCATGTACAGTAATTGCTTCCAAACCCCACCACCACCCTTTATGACTAAAGTGTAAGTTTTTTTAAAAATCCTAATTTTCTAATATATAAAAATGTAGAGGCAGCATTTTTAAGCTTCTGTCAATCTCATGCTTTTATTTACGTAAATCTCCTTCACTGCAGTAAGTGAGAAAAAGCAGATACAAAACAGCCTCTGCCTTGGCAAGGGATGAATAAAGCAGCTTCAGATAGCCAACAGATGTGTAACTGAAAGGTGGAAGCAAGGAAGGGGGAGTTAAGGAGACATACGATGTGATGGGTGAGATTCACTCTGTGAGTTCTACTACCAAGGTAACACAGCTGAGAAAGATGCATGATGAGCTGAAACTTTTATGGCAAATGGAAAACTTATACCAGCTGCTTCCCCAACCATACTGATTAAATTAAGTGCTTCACACTAAAGGCCACATCTGAATGTTGATGTGACACAGACTCCTCAGTTCCTCAAACAAATATACACCCCAGCCACTCGGAAAAGCAGCGAGCACTCAGAGATAAATCAGCTCAGTTCTTTCTTTATAAATCTGATTCTGAATTTGCTGAAGTTGGAATGTTTTTACAAATCACAATTAGAGAAGAGCACGAACCGGAAAACCAGCTGTGGTTAGCTGGGCTGCTGCTTCTGACCATGCCTGGTAGCCATCACAACATTCACCTCTGTAACAAGGAGGAAACAAAATAGGAAGCAACCTCCAAGGAAGAAGAAGACATAAACAAAAAGAAGCAAGCTATGCAAAGATTAATAAAAGACTACAGAAGAAAACATCCAGCTATCTACCTGCTTCTTACCTCTAATACAGATTACTTGCCACCTACAGTACATTGGTGCTCTCTTAAAATATACATGTCATCTTCTGTTTGTAACCCTCCCATGTTTTCCCACCCCTTCTTTCAACCCTCCATTTTACCAGAAAAGAGCTATTAAAGGAGAAGTCAGAAGACAGAAAGACATAGTACAGTGCCTTTTGATTGAGAGCACCAAAAGCTGACCATCTAGAAGCACTTCAAAAGGCTACATTGCTTGAACAGAAGTCACAACTAGTCAGAGAGTAATAAGAGTGGATCCGTAATTCTTGAACTCACAAGCAATATTTGGAACACCATTTTGAATTATTGTTCTGATTGCTGCAGGAAAATTGGGGATCAGAAAAGATAAAAGGTATATTAAATAACATGAGTGGATATTACACCATTCTGGTTTTTCTGAATATATTTGTCCTTTGTTGGTCATCCAGAAAACAAAACAGCAGCAAAGCAAGAAAAAGGGGGGGGGGGGAGAGAGAGCTTAAATTTATCTCAACTGGCTACATAAGGAAAATTGCTGGGGTTGCCTTAACTCAGTTTTATGCTTTCAACTTTTCCAGAGCCCGCCCTGCAAAGCCAGCAACGTCTGGTGAGTCACCTGGCAAACGGGGAGTCTCGGAAAGACTTAATGGCATGTTTATATTGCAAAATTCAGACTATCAAATCCTATCCTTGTTGCCTTGCTGTTTTACAGCTTAGCATTCAGGAGTGTGCTCTAGGCTGGCACATAAATTTGGCTGTTTATATTGTCAAGCAAGCAAGCCTCAAATACTGGCACATTTCCCCCAGTGTTGCTGTCTTCACTGCTTGTCTCACCTTGCCAGTAATTTACATAGCTTCTGTATATTTAATAACACGGGATTTTGGTTTTTTTAACTCCCTTCTTCAGCATCAAGTTACATGATTCCTGAATTGCTTGTGACTGGCACAAGTTATTGCACACTTAGTTTCAGGCTGCCATTTTAATTAAGAATCAACCGAATATATTTGCAGCAGCTATTCTTTGTGGCTACAAAACAAAACTCTCTGCATGCCATGACATAAGCCAGATGGAATTGTATGCTTGTTGTCATAATGAACAGAGCTGAGGTTTAGTCAGCTCACAACAGCTACAAATGGATAAAAAATAAAAACAACTTGAACCAGATACCTTTTGTGTACCTGACTGCCAAATTTACTGTACTGTGTAAAATCAAAATGAAGAAAATGTTTCTAGAGCAGTGGTTCCCAACCTTGAGTAACCCAAGTATACTTGGACTGCAGCTTCCAGAAACCCCAGCTAGTGCAGCTTAGTGGTGAAATTTTCTGGGAGCTGCAGTCCAAGAACACCCGGGTTACCCAAGGTTGGGAAGCACAGCTCTAGACCACTGAAAACATTACAAAGCGTCAAACCCAGATCTGCCACTGCGTGTACACTTGTCAGGCAACTGAAGACAATCCAGCTACAATTGTACATTTAAGGCCTACGAGTATGTGGTTGTGTTTCGTTTTTTCTTAGTGATGAGCACTATCTTCAGTCAAATGTATGAAAAGGGGCCAAATCAGGGGTATCTGTCTGATTTTGGGGTGACCATGGAGCAAAGCAGGTGGCTCCTGCTCATCCAAAGGATGCAGCAGGATACAGATCCTCTGGGTTCAAACTGGCATTTAAAAACATTTTAAAAGTTCTGAAAAGTTTTTTTTTTTAAGATATGCCATGATTCCAAGTGAGAAAGGGGAAATCAAAAGTAATACACAGTATGCAGGCAGACTCGGTTGATGCCAAAGAAGATGTCCAGTGACAGCCGAACCTCCCAATACGTAAAGGCCAAGATCTCTTGTGGAGCTCCAAGCACTCAGATGGGAGGGTGGCCTCAGAGGGTGCCATACAGTATAGGTAAAGGTTCCCCTTGACATTTAGTCCAGTCGTGTCCGACTCTAGGGCGCGGTGCTCATCCCCATTTCCAAGCCATAGAGCCAGCATTTGTCCGAAGACAGTTTCCGTGGTCACGTGGCCAGCGCGACTAGACACAGAACACCGTTACCTTCCCACCGAGGTGGTACCTATTTATCTACTCGCATTTACATGCTTTTGAACTGCTAGGTTGGCAGGAGCTGGGGCAAGCGATGGGAGCTCACTCCGTCGCGTGGATTCGATCTTACGACTGCTGGTCTTCTGACCTTGCAAGCACAGAGGCTTCTGCAGTTTAACCCGCAGCGCCACCACATCCCTGCCATACAGTATACCCTCTGGCAATTATTGAGTCAGCCATTTTCCGTACATGGAAAGGGAAATGAAAGACCAGCACTGACAGTGCAAGGAAGGATTGGCATTCTGGAATTTCCTCTTTTCCTTTCTTATCTAGCTCCTTTCATTTGCTACAACTATTTATTACTATGACTGAGTGCATGTTCCTTTTGTAGGTCAGAATTGGTATTGCAAAGTATGCCTGCCTTCCTCACCCCATGCCCCAAACTCTTCTTCTTCTTCTTCTTCTTCTTCTTCTTGGGGCTCCAAATAAATACTACTACTTGGTGGCCTTTATGGCATTCCCAGAACAGAAAAGTTCTTGTAGATAGAATTAGAATCTCTCTTCCCTAGACATCAGACTGATAGCTGTAACTTTTATGCCATGAGCAAGGGCGGTTCTATTATGAAACTAATGAAGCTTAAGCTTCAGGGCCTCTAATCTCGTAAGAGCCCCAGAAGCAACTTTAGTCCACATTTTTTTAAAAAAATATTGTGGTAATCTGTTGTGGAATAACTCCATTGAAGTAGAGAACAGTGGTTACCCAGACCTCATTGCTGGTTGAGAATGGCCCCCATAACAGTTCAAGTTCTAAGGCCCCAAAAATGTATGTCTGCCACTAGTCATGAGTGTGCCCTGCCTGCCTAGGGAAGGCCTTTGGGGAAAACTTTTCTATGTGTTTCTCACCATAACCAACCGAGGCTAACAGTACCCAACCCAACTCAGAGAGACCAGCCTTCTATTTCTTCACTTGCCCTTGGTGCCATAATTTTACCAACCTCAGTTTCCCCTTTGGAAAAAAAAACTGCACTCTTTATCTCTTACTTAGATCTTTGCCAGGCATGTAACACCTACCTTTTTTTTTTTTTTGCCACAATTTATTCTAACTGATTTCTGTTTCAGCATAACACACTTCTAGAAACTTTTTTTTTTCATTGCAGAGTAAGCAGAGAAGGCTGGGGCCAAGGCAGACGTAGTAGGAGAAAGCTTTCCCTCCCAGATTATCAGCAACTTGAGCAGCAAAAGAAGGTGGAATTTGCTGAAAGCAGGAGTGGAAGTGATGAATTAAGGATGGAAAACCCTCTGCAAATGATCAGACTTCAGGCAGGAACCTTCCTCTGGCAGCCTTTCACATGGAGAGGAGGTGAGGGGAGACACAACCTTTGCCCCACCAGGTTAGGATTACAAACCCCATCATCCCCAGTCATCAGGGCCTAAAGATGGGCCAAGTTATTTTTGAAACACATCTCTCAAAGCAGCACAGTTAGCATGACCACTCGTTAGATAACTTTGAGCGACTATGGGCAACACAATCTCTCTCTCAACCTAGTCATTTCCTATCTTTCAATTACCCTACATCACACAGCTGTTGTGAGATTGAATTAGCTGTATGTAAACTGGCTTGTGGGATATGCAGTGTGAGCGGATAGATAAGAGTGGTGGACTAGTACTCTGGAGACCGGGATTCAAATCTCTGCTCAGCCATGGAAGCTCACTTGAGGAGTGGAACTGGTAAAACGATTCCTTAAATACCACACTTACCCTGAAAGCTCTATTAGGGTCTCTATAAGTTGGTTCCAACTTGACAATACATAACTAATTTACTAACGAACTAAACTGGCTAATACAAACTCTTGCAATGGGGAGACTGGAATACATAGGTAATATTAAAATCAAGTACTGTATGTTTTTTAAACAAATGCTTACAAAGCTGTTGTATCTTCAAGCAAGTTCAGACTCTCACAGCAAGGAGTGTGATAAAAGGGTTTCTATAACTATTGAACTCTGTTGGCTATTTTTTGCATTTGTTATCTCTTCTGTTTTGAAATCCCTTTCAAATGCTACAAAGTAGGATTTATACCAGGGGTCTCAAACTCAATTTACCTGGGGGCCGCTGGAGGCAGAGTCTGGGTGAGGCTGGGCCGCATCAGGTTTTCCACAAGAAAAGCTTTGTTTAAAAAATTCCAATCTTCTCAAATCTCTTTATTTTTTAACACAAAATAAGATGAAAAAAATAAATAAACAAATTAAGAATTAATAAGAAAATAAATCAATCAGTAATAATAATAATAATAATAATAGTATTTCTCTATGAGCGACTATATGTGGTTTCTTCAGTCTTCTATATCTGCTGTATTCAGATTCAAATGTCTGCATTAACAGTTCTTTAACCTTTAATCTTCTAAACATGAATTGTCCTGAACATGAATGGAACATTGAAGAACATGAGCTGTTCTTCTGAACATGGCTTCTCTTGCCTACTCCTTGCTGCTAGAGACCTGGCAGCGCTTCCTCTTGCATAGCCGAGCCACATTTGGCTTGAGAGAGGAAGCAGTTGAGACCCTCAGTATGGCTTGAAGATGATCATCAGTCAGTCTGGACCTGTACTAGGACTTATTGAAGTTCAAGGTGGAGAAGAGCTTTTCGCACAAGTATGTGCTCCCAAAAAGGCACATGGTCCACTTGAACATTCGGGAAAGCTCAGGGAAGCTGGGGGTCAATTCTCTCAAAAATTGCCCAAGCTTGTCTGCTTTTCCACTCACCTCCCTGAACTTCGCTTTGAGTTCAGAGTTGCACTGCAGGTCAATGAGCTCCATTTGAAGCACAGGAGGGGCATCTTGCACATCAAAGGAGAAGGGGTCCGCAAAAAAATTGAAATGTGGCTCTGTGCGTCCAGAAGGGGGGCCCTCTCCCTGCCCGGCAGTCTTCTCCCTCAGGGGTTTGGCGCCACCGGGGCTTCTGCTTTTAGGTCTCTCTCTCTCCCCCCCCCCTGCTCTTCGCGGGGTCACCTGGCGAGGCTGCTGCTGCTGTCGCCTCGTCCTCTCTGCGCTTCTCCTTCCCCCCGCCTGGCGCTCCTCCACTCCCTGTGCACACACACACCCCTAGCAGCTGCATGCACCCCTTCTGCAAGGCTGGCCCCATCAGCAGAGTAATCTCCCCCCCCCCCGGTACCCAAGGGCTAATGGGGCTTCCTGGGGCTTCTTGACTCCCACTCTGGCAAGATGCCGTGGTCTTGCCCAGTGTGGCTCAGGGAGACGGGGGGGGGGGGAGGGGAGCGCACGCGAGAAGGCTGTTCTCTCGGCAGCACCCCCTCCCGCGGCACGTCTGGGCAGGGAGTGGAGGAGCGCCAGGCGGGGGGAAGGAGAAGCGCAGAGAGGACGAGGCGACAGCAGCAGCAGCCTCGCCAGGTGACCCGCGAAGAGGGGGAGAGAGAGAGAGAGAGAGAGACCTAAAAGCAGAAGCCCCGGTGGCGCCAAACCCCTGAGGGAGAAGACTGCCGGGCAGAGAGAGGGCTCCCCTTCTGGACGCGTGGACGCTTTGGGGGGGGAGGCGGGACCCAGCCCCTACGAGGCGGGGAGGAAGCCCCACGCTCGCCAAGTAGGTGCCGCCGCCGCTGCTCCTGCTCCTTAAACTTTCATATTAAGGCGGGGGCCACAAACTATCATCCCGCGGGCCGCAATTGGCCCCCGGGCCGCATGTTTGAGACCCCTGATTTATACTGTCTAACTTTACTATGCCAGAGGTTATGGAAACTTTTATACTACAAATATCCAATAGATTTTCTGAAATAGACTTGTTATCTGAACTATCAGGAGTTTATGATCAGAAGACATTACTACAGAAAACAGAAATATATCCTTTTGTCTAGTTATCATTTCTATCCTCTTGTTATACAGATTTGCCCCGTGACAAGGACGACTACCTTCTGTCATGGCTCAGCTCAGGAGTGGACAGCCGGTTCAACTGTCCAGAGAGAAGGAAAGGTTACAGGAAAGCAATAAAATATCTCATGCTGTTGCTGACACAAATTAAAGAAAAAGCTACTAAAAACAGCTTGAATCCAGACAGCCATCTACTGTTACTTGTTAAAGGATGATACTGAATATATAGGCCTGCTCACACACTTAAGTATTTAATTATAATCACAAGAAAGGGATATCCTCTCTATATTCTCCTGCAAAACTAAACAAATGTGTGAGCCTGGCACTCTGTACCAAGACACAATTCACATCATTCCCCACATTCATAAACAAAAAGTGAAGGAAGGATAACTCTGTGCATTTATGTTATAACAAACCAAACAGGCAGGTAAACAAATCAGAACAGGTCTACTATCCTGAACACAGCCAATCTCGTCTAGTATTGACAGCTAAGCAAGAGTATTTGGGACCTCTAGGTGCAACTAGGAGAGAATCCTGCCTGAAACCTTGGATAGAAACTGCTGCCAGGCAGGGAGGGCAATATTAGGCCAGATGGGCAAATGGTCTGATTCAGCGTAAGTCAGACTGCTTCCTGAAAATCACATGCATTAGATCTCTGCACAAAACTTGCAGTGCGTGTTGCATGCATGATAGAAGGAGTGCACCTGCCCCTCTGCCCAATAAAGACGTCAAGGGTGAATTATGTGAACTGGCTGTTCTTTCCATCATCCAAGAACAGTAAAAATATCAAGTCAAATGAAGAAAGTGACAACTTCACGCTAAAGTCTCATTAACACTTCAACATGGACGCAAAATACGATGTAAAAAAATGCCTAGCCAAACCTACATGTCACACAAAGTTATGTATCTCAGGCAAAAACAAAAGAAAACATGTGGCACCTTAAAGACTAACTGCTATATTTTGAAGTGCACTTTTGTGGACAAATTTGCTCCTCAAGCTTACATTAAAATATAGCAATTAGTCATTAAGGTGCCACAACATTTTTGCCTTCTTTACTTTTTATTTTTCTTTTGTTTTTGCCTGAGATGCTAGCACAGACTTAGCAGGGCTACCTCTTCTAAAACTAGGACGTTATGTGTATCCTTCCCCTTGTTGATGTTATTTTAATTGTTTTTGTTATATATGATGTATGCCGCCCAGAGTAGTCGAAATGACTAGATGGGCAGGATAGAAATATAATAAATAAATAAATAAAATTACAAAAACATGTTTCAGAAAACTGTATGTTTGAACGAGAGGAAAAGAACTGCTGCACCCTTTAACCCTGGAGCCATTTTTTTCCCCTAAACTCAGGAGTCCCTAATCTGTTTGTCCCCTGACAATATGATTTTCCTATGGGAAGTCAAAAAGTTTGGGAGGAACAATTTTGAGCAAAAAAAACCAACAAAACTGGAGGTGAAAGTGTTCAACACCCCCACTTCCACCATTCCCTTCACTTTTAAAACTCAGCTGTGGATCAAAAGGAGGAGGAAAGAGTTGGGGAAAAGAAGCCTGTGATTCTGTACCAGATTTAACTTTGGCATCACGTTCCCTTCTGTTCTCTTCCAGAAGCCGATGAACACTCTTAATGGGTAAGAACATTAATCCAAAATGAAAGTAAAACTCAAGAACAAATTTTGGTTCTTATGTAATTTTGAGCAGAGACACATTTTTCTTCCTAAATCATAATGTCACAAGTTGCTGGAAACCTAGACTTTAGAATGCTCCAAATCCTTCATAAATGGTAATTGAAAACCAACGTCTTTTAGACTAAGAGGTTTTATTAGAATAAGCTTTCATGGATTCCAACCACTTTCTCAGATTCACTGAAGAACTGGGCTGGAGTCCACAAAAGACTGCACCAATAAAACTTGTTGGGTCTTTCAGGTATGGCAGGACTCCTCTTTTTGCAACACTAACACAGCCCCTCACCCCTGAAAATGTACACAGCCGTCCTTCCAAGCAGTCCTTTCCCTGTCCCAGGGTCCTCCAAATATGTTGGACTACAGCTTCTAACACCCCAAACAGTGCAGCCACTGGCCATCCTTCTTGTGGAAGGTGGGAATCCAACGCATGTGGAAAGGAAGTCGTTTTCAGGAGGCAGCCTTGCAATAACCATGCAAAATCAGATCACTGCAGAAGATGGTGCTGAAACTTACAGTGCCTAAGTCCACCTGGTGACTAAGGTCTGAGCCGCAAAGTTCAAGAGTCGCAATTTAGCTTCAATATCAATGCTGCAAACCTATATGCATTTCAATAAGCATCACTGGATTACTGATCCTACGTGTATTTCAGGAAACTCCACGGAACTGCTGGTGACTGTCAACCACTGGGATCTCTCCCTGTAAGGTGGAGTGTATTTAGATTTCAGGGGAGCCATATGATAGGCATAATCCCTCCCATTTTCAAATAAAAACCCACATTGCAGTATTTGCTATATATATATTTCAGTTTAAAAGTGGAAGGGATTATGCCTATCACTTTCTGGATAAAGCTATAATCCTATACACGTTGTAAAAGAACTGGTAAAATAGACAGAAAGAAAGACAAGTATGTAGAATTGCATTATAGGACTACAATTCAATTCCCATTTACCTAGCAATAGTCTCCAATGGATGCAGAACAATTCAGGTAAAGTGAAAATTAGTAAATGGACCGTAAACAATCCCAATTCAAGAATGAAAAACCAAATCTGTTCTAGTTTGCTCTGCTCTTATTTTGTACAAGATGCATTCTTCTGGATTCACATTTATTAAACTGCTCTTTCTCAAAAAAGGGGGAGTCATGCATTGTTAGAAAAAACATATTTAATACTGTAATACGGATTGTTATGTGAGGGAGATTATAGTGACAGCTTTCTTGGAATGCTGCTTCATGCCTCATTTTATTACATGCTGCAGTTGCATCCACTTTGTAAGTTTACAATGCTTTTATTTCCTTTTAATGATAGTATTTCAAATTTCAGATAAAATTATTGGAGGAGACAGATTTGACAGGGAGAATGAGATGACTGCGTTTATCAAAAGGAGACATGGGATTTGAAGGGCTGAGAAATAATTCCAAACCTTTCTTTTTATTACGTTCTTGCCCAAGAAGAAAACTAGACTATCTCATAAATTAAACCTGTGATCTCTTATGGAGAATTTTCTTTGTATATGGAAATTCCCAAATGGCAAATAGCCTCATGGCACAGTAGTTAAACTGAAGTCAAGACTCTGCTCACGACCTGAGTTCAATCCTAACAGCTCAGGTAGGCGGCTCAAGGTTGGCTCAGCCTTCCATCCTTCTGTGGTTAGTAAATTGAGTACCCAGTTCACTGGGACAAGGGGGTAGCCTGCAATGTACCCTCTAATTTTCAGCCCCACTGGGCGGGGCTTCGCCTCTTGCAGACACGGCTTCGCCCCTGCGTGCGTGCGCGACTCCACCCCCCCGTGCGCTGGGTTCCGTTGGAACCTAACACGCTTGTAATGTGGAGAAGGAAGAGAGCTGCATGGAGGGAAACGGAGTCGTGTGCATGTGTGTGCACGCCCAGCTTAGCAGGAACCTTGGTAGCCTGCATAATTCAATTGTAAGTCACACAGAGAGTGTTTTATGGGGTGTTATATAAGCAGAATGCTTTGCTTTACTTTTTTTAACCTCCTTTCACAGCAGTGTGTGGCATTTGGGGTGCAATTCTAAACACACTAAATAAGCCCCACCATACACAATGGAATCTATTTCTGCCTAAAGATACATAGGATTGCACTGCATTTTGTTCAGAAATTCTTGACAAATCTTTTTCATCTGTATGCTGCATCCCATCCTCCCCTGGAGCACACAAATAAACTTTTTTACAAAATGTTCCTCCAGCCCGAGTCTATTATACGTGGATGACAGAAAACATATTAGTAGACACAGTGCTGAATTTGGACCTGATTGTCCCGAGTTCAAATCCCTGCCCATCATTAAACTCTCTCAGTTGTCCTAGATAAGTAGCTATCCTATTTCTCAAAGATGTTAAAAGAACAATCTCTTTCAGGGTTTTTATGAGGATAAAAATCAGATGATCATAAGTACACCACCTTTAACTCCTTGGAGAAATGATAGTCCAGAAATATGCTAAATAATTATTATGCTACTGAAAAGGACAGCACACGAAGAACATGCAAGGCCATGCTTTGCCAGTACTTCAAATGTTTTGTCAACCCAGAGTCAGGTCTGAGAGTCAAAAGGACATAAACACTTTGAACCTTTCTCAGAAGGCAGCCTACAGGTATTCATTCCCGAAAGCACACACTTCAAATTCTGTGCCTCTAACTCAGAACAAACCAAAAGCCAGCTGCAACAATTCTTCTGACCCAGTTCCTCTAGACAGGTTTTTGTTTTGGGTTGTTTTTTTCCCCAGCTTGTTTGTCAGGACTCCAAAGCACTTTTCAGCTTCTCTCAGCTACATGCCAGTAAAAAGGAGTAAAGCTCTTTCTGAACCCATCAGCCCCTCCTGAACAGAAACAGTGGAAACAGTCAGGATAACATTTGAAAGAGGAACTGTCAGGAGCAGATTCAGGCAACAAATGACAAAGTAAAGGAACGAAGTCCCTTTCCAATCTCAGAACTCAAGACTGCTTATGCACAACCACTAGAACAACTCAGCAAATAATGTCAGCAATCTTAGAAAGGAAGGGCTGGAAGGAACCCTACGTGGGAAATTGAATTCCCTAACCTCTGGCTAACCACAGCCAGGGACCTAAACCACTGAGCTATCCAGCAATTCATCTTTAGAGACCACACTCTTCCGTATCCCCCCAGAACTTCAGTACCAGAAAAAAGACTTAATTGTTTTATACATTTTAAATTACTATCCCTAATGCGCTCCTTTAACAGTCATAAAATGCAATCCTTTTAACCACAGTAATCTTAAATTTAAGACTACAGTAGAGCTTACTTCTGAGTAAACACCCATGCAACTGCACTGTAATGAGCACAATAATGACTAATAACTGATGGAGGAGGGAGTCAACTATACATTTCAGGTATCTTTTAGGTCAATGAAGTCATCTCACCTCTTTGGAAGACAGCTTCCCCACGTAGCACAGAGTTATTTTCAAACAACACTTCTCCTTTTATTGTAACACGTGATGGGCTTGCCTTCAACAGCGTTACTCCAATAGTGAGATTTGCTCCAGGCCTAATGATCTCAGGACCTGCCAATAGGTATGTGGGCCTAACAATGAGAAATAGAGGGGGGGAATAAATTAATAGTCACTCCTTCATTGCTGTTTTCTACTTGAATTAAGCCGGATTTGTAAGAGGATCCTGCCCATTAGAGGAGAGGAAGCAATGCAAACCACAACCAGGAGATTAATATTGCAAAAACAACAGTCTTTTGATATCTTGACGCTATTTCTTGCATAAGCCTTCATGGACTGCTGCCCACTTCTCAGAAATCTTAACAGTATCTTATAGCACTTGTTTACGACTGTAAAGAAGTATGTTTGTTCATTCGAACAGTCTCTAAAGAAAACAAGCACACAAGCTATGGTACCACAGGTGAAGAAAATGCAGTGACTATCTCCAGCTATTACGCATTTTAAAAATGATGTCCTCAAGAAAGAAACACATCCATAAGCATCTATTTTTAGGGCTCTGGCACAGCACCACTTATATATACCCTTGTACTTTGTGTTTAACTAGTGCATTCAGAAGGAAGGCAGCCTTCTGGAATCTTGTGCTAACTTGGCAGGAGTGAACCTCACTGAGTCACACTTTCAAGGAAATCCATACAGAATTGTTGTGAATGTCATTAAGATGTGTTCCAGTTCTACACTTCAAGGACAGGCATGAATGGATGGGCTAAAACAGTTGGCAGAACAGCTAATGGTGCCCTGCCCACCCCCCACACTGGGTATGTAACACCAAAATCCAACCAAGTTGTCCCTCTGTCTGTGTGTGTGTGTGTGTGTGTGAGAGAGAGAGAGAGAGAGAGAGAGAGAGATTAAAGAATTAAATAATCATTTTATAAATCCCCAAATCTGTTGATTACGCATACAGTATCTCACTGTGCCAAACAGAAGGAGAGCCCCTACCAGGAAACAAAGATGGGGGGAGCAGATGTATCCCCCAGGCACCCACATTTCTGAGTGCGCCACTTGTTATCACGTGTGGAAACCAAGCTCTCTTTAGGTACCTTCCCTCCGATCTAATCCAGCAGTTGGGGGAGGGGGGGAGCAAAAACATGAGAGTTTTGCCGCACGGTCCCGTCCCAATTAGGGAGACCATTCTGTAATCGTCAAGAGGGCTCATTTGGGATTCCGCAGATTTCTGTCGGGTTCTTCTCCTTCCAATCGATGCACGGCTAGGCCTGCTCTCTAGGTGGAACCCAGTTCCCGGGGGTGGGGCAGGGGGAAAGAGGGTACCCGGCCCCAACTCTTCCCCTTCTTTCCTTTCCCATTCCTCCCCATCTGCCCCCCCAAGCTGCCCCCCCTTTCCTCTGCCCTCCTACCCAGAGGCAGCGGCCCACGTCGTTGTCAAGAGGCACAAAACGAGAGGGAGGGGGCGAGGAAGCCCCTCCGCGCCCCTGCGAGCGGCGGCCCAAACGTCGGCGCAGCGCCGCAGCATCCCGCCGTGCCTGGAGGGTCGCGAGCCGCTCTGCAAAGGTGCCGCTTTCCGCGGGGCTTCACTTTTTTCCTCCCCTGGAGTTGGTCCGCCGTTTGGGGCGCAGCCCTGGAGGAGAGCGCGCCTGTTCGAGCAGTGAAAGAAGCCCCTTGTGGAGGAGAGGAGGCGGTGGCGGTAGCTTCTCCCCTAAGAGGCTGCCTGCCCTCCACCCCGCCCCGCCCGGACCTCCGATGGATGAGAGAGAATGCCTCTCAGTCCTCCACCTCTTTGACGGAGCAGGAGGAGGAGGAGGAGGAGGAAAGGTGGCGGTTCAAGTTTGGGGAGGCACCTTTCACCCCCGCAAGTCTCCCCACCCTCGGAAAGTGGGGAAAGGCAGGCTGAGGGAGGAAAGGGGGGGCGGGCAGAAGGAGGCCGAGTGAAGGCACTTTCCCACAACTAACCAGCGCCGACGCTTTTAAAAAAAAAAAAAGTTTATAGGCTTTCTCTCTCTCCCTCTCCCGGGCAAAATTTCTGGCGGCTTAAGACGAGGGCGACCTTCTAAAACAGGTCCATCCTCTGTGGAATATAAAGAAAACGTTCAGGCTTGAAAGATGTTGGGTTACTGTGTGGAAAGGAAAAATGCTCGTTTTCTCCCTGTTGAGTCACAGGAGAAAACATAGACTTCAGGAGCAGGGTGTTGCCTTCTTGGCTGGTTCAGAACATGTACTGGGAGGAAAGGAGGAACAGAATGTGCCAAGAAGGCAGCATGAAAAAAGGGGGCCATCTTGGAATGCCAGGAGCCATCTCTGAATTAGAATGATCAGTTGAGTGGCCCTTTAGAATCTGAGAACTGCAGAAGGGACCCTATGGGGATCCTCAAGTCCAGCCCTTGTCAAGGAGGCCCAGTGGGGAATCGGACTCCCAACCTCTGGTTCCGCAGCCACTGAGTTAAACCACTGAGCTATCCAGCTGGCAAGTTTTGTTTGGCATAAGCTGACCTGGCTGGACTACAGCCAACATCTTCCAACACAGATTGGATTGCCATCCTCAGATGTTTATGCAGATGCTAGCCATTAATGTGCCCCCTCCTCCAATTCTGTTATTTTTTGCTGCGGCAAACTGAAAAAAGCATGTCCAGACTGGCCCTTTTGGTGCAGGCTGGTGCAAGTTTCCCACAAATCAAGTTCAAACGTATGAGATAATGTCACTCTGGTGCACACTAATACAGGAGGCTGCCTTATACTTCATCAGCCCATTAATCATCTAGTCTAGTATGCTAACTCTGACTGACAGTAACTGTGGTAGTAGCTCTACAGGCTTTCAGGCAGGAAAGTTGAGTCTGCTGCTCTAGGCAACACAATAGAACAGCAGCAGAGAAAGTGCCCAGAGCATAGGGCCCTGGGGGTCTTCTTGCAGTCCTTCAAGATTGGACAACACTATTGAAGACTGTCCACATGTTCCTTCTTGTGGTACATATTGCACTGGTGTCGCATGTTGGATGCATACAGCCATACACTAACATAAACATCATGGAATAAATAGTATTGCTCTTTCTTGTCTTCAGGAATTGTGGCACTAAGGGTAAAACACATTTTCTCCATATAATTTACTGTACAGAGGCAGACCCAAGAGCACATTGGAAAGGAACCAATGTCTGGTAAGAGGCTCCCAGCTGGAGATCAGCTGCAAGTGACTAATCACTACCTCAGGCTATATGTTAACATCTTTAATTCTTCATTGAGCACTATTTGTGGAAAGTTTAACTTGCTTCGAGTTGCCCACCTAACTGGATCATTCCTCTTGAAGCAACTCATTGCATAGCAAAAAAAAAAAAGCAAGCTGTCAAATTTCAGGTAGCCCTCTCTCAGATTTGCCCCCAGGTTATTCTGTTCACCATCAAGGCAGACCAGAGGGTTGAGGAGGTGGGGTTGCCATTGTATTTAAAAATTCCATCTCTGCTGCCATGTTGAAGTCCCCCCGTCCTGTGCTTCTGGGGAAATTCACTGTGCTTGCTGAGGCACTGCTCCCTGGTCCATCCTTGGACTTCATGGGTACCATGGTCTCCATGAGACTGTCGCAGCAGGTGAGACAGATGGGTGAGGCTACCAATCAACAGGCGGAACTCTATAGAGTGTTCCGTGACCTCACCGTTGCCAAATGACATCTGGGGCTCCAACAGGATGCCACAGCATGCGACCAGTTTGCAGCCCATTTTCAATCAAAGATCAAGGTCCTCTGTAGGGACTTGAAATCTGTTAGTAAGGCAATAAGTAAAAGCGGGATGTCTTGTGCCCCGTCTGGTCCAGTTTCATTGGATCAATTTCACCCTGTGATGCCTGATGATGTTGACAAGGCGCTTATACATTCTAAGCTTACCTCCTCTCGATCAGACCCATGCCCCTCTTGGCTTTTAAAAGCTGCCAGAGAGGGGACTATAGAATGGGCCTGCCAGATCACCCATTCCTCCTTGCAGGAGGAGTATCTTCCCCCTCTGTCTGAAGGAGATGATGGTCAGGCCATCCTGAAACAGACGACTCTTTCATCGGACAACCTTAACTATTATTGTCCCATCACCAATATTCCCTTCATGGGCAAATTGGTTGAGAGAGTGGTGGCTGGACAGTTGCAGATGTTCTTGGATGACACTGATAGTCTAGATCCATTTCAGTCGGGCTTTAGGCTGCGCCATGGAACTGAAACAGCTTTGGTCATGCAACTCAATGATCTTCTCTGGGAGGCTGACAGGGGGAGTGTGACTCTGCTGGTCCTTCTGGATCTTTCAGCAGCCTTTGATATCGTCGACCACGGTATCCTCCTGGGTTCAGCTGTGGAAGGCTGTTTCATCCCCCCTGATGTCTGGAAGTTGAGTCACGGCAACTCAACTTCTTTCTTGTTAGGTTGAAAAGTTTCACTACTCATCCAAGCAGCTTCTTCAGTCTGAGGAGAGTTGGTAGGAGACTACTGATATATCCTCCATGTTGGTTTCACTTCTCCCTGGTCTGAATAGGCTCGTTAGAAGGAAAAAAGACTGGGACTGAGGGATAATCCCACTTCTGCAGTCCTTCTCCATCCATTGTCATGGGTCATTAACAGTGGTGTTTCTGGTGTGTGTCCCTAATCCTTCTGGGGACCGATGAAAGGGCAGCATGATAAATAGGAGATAGATTGTATCTAAGGCCTCCACCCCTGTTAAGTGCGGGATTTTCTATATGCACATTTATGGCCTCCCTGACCTCTCTCTCAAACCACCTATCTTTTCGGTCTAAAATGAGTACATCTTGTTTATCAAATGAGTGTCCTTTGTCCTTCAAATGAAGGAACACTGCTGATTGTGGTCCTGAGCCATTGCCCCTCCTGTGCTGGGCCATTCTCCTGTTTAGTGGCTGTCTGGTTTCTCCAACGTAGAGCTCCAAACACTCCTCTTTGCATTGGACTGCATACAGTATATTGCTCCTGTTGTGTCCGGTCTTTTGGGTGGACGAGTCTCTGCCATAGTATGTTTGTGGGTTTGAAGTTCACGGGTGTGTGGTGTTTACCAAAACTCCCTTTGAGCTTTTCAGACACACCCGCCATGTAAAGAATGACCAGGTTCTTCAGTCGGCTCTGGGTTTCAGACTGTTCCATTTTCCTCCTGGGTTGGGACATTGCCTTGTTAAAGGCCCATTTTGGATATCCACAGGCCTTAAGGGCTGTCCTCAGATGTCTGTCTTCCTTCTTCTTGGCTTCTGTGGAGGTGGGGATGTTTCTTGCTCTGTGGTTTAGCATCCTGATGACCCCTAGTTTGTGTTGCAATGGGTGATGAGAGTCAAATAGCAGGTATTGATCAGTGTGTGGGGGTTTTCTGTAGGTTTCTATTCCTAAGCTGCTGTTGGACCCTATGATGACTGCACAGTCCAGGAAAGCCAGCCAGTTGTCTTTGGTGTCTTCCCTGGTGAACTTTATATTTGGGTCCACTGTGTTTATGTGGTCTGTGAAGACCTGTACTTCCTGAATCTTGATCTTCACCCAGATGTTGTCCACATACCTGAACCAATGGGTCGGAGTTGTCCCCTAGAAGGTGTTTAGTGCCTTCTTTTCCACTTCCTCCATGAATAAGTTGGCAACAATGGGTAACACCGAGGAACCCATGGCACAACCATGTTTCTATCCGTAAAAGTCACCTCTGTAGGTGAAGTAAGTGGTGCTCAGAAACAGGTCCAGGAGCAGGCATATCTGGTCCGGGTTGAGGCTGCTTCTGGTGGAGATAATGTTGTCTTCTTCCAGTGTCCTTTTTACAGTTGTTAGGGCATTGGGGGTGGGAATGCTGGTGAAGAGGGAAGTGACATCAAAGGATACCATGGTTTCGTCAGTATTTAGTTTCAGTTCCCTGATCTTAGATGCAAACTCCTCTGAGTTGTGAATGTGGTGGTCCGAGTGTCCAACCAATAGTGCTAAGATGGTGGCCAGGTATTTAGCAATGTTGTATGTTACCGAGTTTATGCTGCTGACGATGGGTCTGAGGGGGGCTCCTTCCTTATGTCTCTTGGGAAGTCCATAAAGGCAGGGGTGACCTCTCCAGGATACAACCAGTGATAGGTTGCCCTGTCAATAGGCTAACGAGCCTATTCAGACCAGGGGGAAGTGAAACCAACGTGGAGTTTATATCAGGGATCTCCTACCAACTCTCCTCAGACTGAAGAAGCTGCTTGGATGAGTAGCAAAACATTTCAACCTAACAAGAAAGAAGTCCAGTTCAATGACTCAGCTTCCAGATAACCACACCTGTATGGCTGAGAATCTTCACAGATATATCCCCTTGGGTGGTGCAATGTGATGTCCCACAGGGGTCAATCATCTCCCCCATGCTGTTCAACATCTATATGAGAATACTAGGAGAGATCATCCGGAGTTTGGGAGTTCACTGTCATCAGTACGCTGATGACACTCTATCTCTCATTTTCCTCCTCAGCAGTGGAAGCTGTGCAGACCCTGCAGCACTAGCTGGCCGCAGTTATGGACTGGACAAGGGCTAACGTGTTGAAATTGAATACTGACAAGACGGAGATTCTGTTGCTTTGAGAGACTTTTGATTGACTTGGTGGCTGTCTGGCTGATTGTGATGGGATCACATTCCCCCTGAAGGATCAGGTGCAAAATCTTGGTGTGCTGCTGGCCCTGGCCCTCACAATGGAGTATCAGATCTCTGCTGTGGCCCAGTCCACCTTTTACCAGCTGAGATGGATTGCACACTTCCACCCCATCTCAACAGAAAATCCCTCACAACATTGGTCCACGTGCTTGTAACCTCAAAAACAGACTATTGCAACACTCTCCAAATGAGGCTGTCCCTGAAGGCTGTTCAGAAGCTGCAGCTGGTGCAGAACGCTGCTCCCAGGTTGGTCTCTGGGACATCTCAATATGACCTTCTAACTTCTGTCCTGGCCCATCTGCATTTGCTGCCTGTATGCTTCCAGAACAAATCCAAGGTGTTTATGTTAGTTTTTAAAGCCCTTAATGGTTTAGAAGCTTGCTACCTGTCTGAGCGCGTCTCCCTCAAAACAGCTACCTATCCCACCCCCACCTCTTATATGGGAATGCTCCAGGTGGCTACCCCGGGAGAGACCCAGAAGTCTTCCACCCGCAATCAAGCCTTCTCTGTGGTGGCTGCCTCACTCTGGAATTCCCTTCCTCTATAGGTGTGGCTAGCCCATCCCTCCTGGGTTTCAGGAGGCAACTGAAGTCCTAATTGTTCTCCCAAGCCTTTCTTTAGTTCATGCCAAAGTAATCTTACATTCTCTTCCCGGTCCGCCTCCTGTGAATTTTTTTTGCAGCCCATGGGTTTGTTGGATCATTGCACCCATTGGTTCATGCTTTAAAGCAGGGGTCTCAAACATGCGGCCCGGGGGCCATTTGCGGCCCGCCGGATGATAGTTTGTGGCCCCCGCCTTGCCTGCCCCCCGAAGCGCCGACGCGTCCTCTGCTGTCAAGAGTAAAAAAAAAGCCTCGCCTCGCTCGCCGGCTCTCTCCCAAGACAGCGCCTCTTGCACCCTCCATCTGGAACTGCAGCCTGCCAGCCAGCCAGCCCGCCTGTCTGCCGGCTGGCAGGCTGCAGTTCCGGATGGAGGGTGCAAGAGGCGCTGTCTAGGGGAGAGCCGGCGAGTGAGGCACGTTGCCGGCCCTTTTCCCCGAGTGCCCGAGCCGCCGCCGAGCGATGCCTGAGAGTGGAGCTCACTCCCAGCCCGTCCTCGAAGAGCGCCAACAGCAGCTGCCGCCGCCGCCTCTTCCAGGGAAGCGGCTCTCTGGCTCTCTTTCTCTCTCGGCACCCCCAGCACCAGCCCGGCCAGCGGCCGCCTCAGCGCCCGGCGGTGCTTTCTCCTCCTCCTCCTCCTCCTCTTTGTCCTGCCTCGGCTCTGGAGGCTGCCTGGGCTCGCCTCACAAAGTTTGCTCCCCTGTCGTGGTGGGAGTAGCTGCTGCTGCTGAGTGCGCCTTTTTTTGAGGGGGGGCCCTCAGAGGAAGGTTGCCGGACCTCCGTGTGTGTGTTTGTGTGCGTGCCCGCGTGCGCACACCTGTGGGGGCCCCCATTCTGTTTAATTTCGCAGTTACCGATGGGGGCTTTTCTCCTTTGGCAAGGCGATTCTGTGAGGGTTTTTTTTAAATTTTATGTCATGCCCTCCCCCCCCCCCCCCCCGCTAGGCGGTCGCTGGCACTCCCTCCCTTCTCCGCTTCTTCGTCCTGCTGGTGGTGGTGGTAGTGAAGAAGGAGCCGGAGGGGGTCGTGGCCGGCGACGAGGGCTCGCGCGCCCCTCCTCCTCCTTCTCCTCGGAGCCCCAGCCGGGCTAAGGAAACTCCTGGGCGGCTTCCTCGGGCTCTTGCTCCGCTTGGCAGAAAATCTGATGCGGCCCAGCCTCACCCAGACTCTGCCTCCAGCGGCCCCCAGGTAAATTGAGTTTGAGACCCCTGCTTTAAAGGCAATCACAGTGAAAGGTGGAGAAGTGGGGGAGCAGAAAGCTCGGCTATAAAGAGACACCAAAGCAAGTGCTCAGCCTGAAGATTTGTATTTGGCTTTTCAGGCTAAGGAGGGTCTGTCAGGGCACTTGTGCGTTTGGAAAAAAAATCATTAAAAATCTCTGCATCACAGTGGCTCTCACCTTGAATTTACATCACTCCAAATAGATTTTGATGGATCCTCAACTTTCATTGAAAGAGGTCCAGGTTTACTTCAAAAGTTTAAAGTAGAGATGGGGATATTTGTATTCGCAAACAAATATGAATATCCACATTAGGTGCACCTGGAACAAGGATATTCATATTCATTTACGAATACTAATATCTCCATCTCCAGTTTAAATGTATCTTGAGATCATCTCAGAATGTATTCTTCCATATGTTGGCACAAGTTTTAAAGGATGGAAATTATGGGTTTGCCTATAGCAGGGTGTGTTCCATTTTCCATATACCAAGAAAGAGATTAGCTTGAAGTTATGGGAACTGGAGCCTCCTATATAAATGCTATTAACACTGATGCAATCATGAACGAATTACCATACAGCATACAACAAACAGGGAAATTAGTCACACCCATAGTTAATTCATTACTAGCAAATGATCAAATGGTAATGAGGTATTCCCTACCACATAGCAATTGATGATGGGGGAGCAGGACAAGTCAATCATGTTTGGTGAAGTACAATCCCTACAAATCCAGAACATGGCAAATTAAGATATAATTAGTTGTTAATTTCTTTGAGCCCCTCTCCCAAAAAAGTTCTCATTACAGTTTTTGAACAGCAACTCCTTGCTTTTCCATTTCTCAGGAGTAACTAAAACAGTTACTTTTTAAACATCTGAACAGTACAGGATGTAGGCCTACAATACAAAAACATTTCTTTCTTATCCACCTCATCTCTGACACCTACAGCAGTGGCCTTAATAAAGGTATCACCTTCTCCTGCATTTACACCTACGGTAGAAGATGAGGCAACAGCACAAGCCAGTACTTGTATCATGTGACATTCCTCTTTCACCATTTAATGAAGCTAGCCAGCCACATAGCTATAAAAGTAACTTTAACTGTGATACTTGAAAAACAATCTCATTGTAGTAGTGTAGTCATACTTTCAATAAAATAAAATAGAACTAAGTATAATAACCTAGTTATTTTTAAGTAGTTTCTTCAAAACTTTGTACAAACAGGAAATTGATTTACGGCAAAATGGTCCCATGGGAAGAGGGAATTAGCTGCGATTTACTGACAGTGAGAAGAAATTGCAGTCCTGATGGAAGACAGTAAATGTATTGGCTGATCCCACACTCTAATATGCTCTCCCCTGACCCTTCAGCGAGCCTTGATCCAAGTAATTTCAAGTTTGAAATTGTGTCCAGGAATTGACAAGTAGACAGCAAAGCTCTTGTAATGGAAAAAAAAAGTGTCCTGTGTAGAAGCCCAGGTCGAGAGACCAGTCATATCATTTGGACCAACAGAGGTTTCTGAGCACTTGGGATTTGGAATTGCACACGTTAACATTTGGAATTTTAAAAATTTGGAATTTCCAAATATCTGGAACTCCATTACAGTCAATATATATACAGTAGTTTTTATTTTTCCCTTTAAAAAACACATAAACAGGATTTTTAAAGGATTTCCCAGTTTCCTCTGACACCTTCCTGGTGATTGTGCCAAAGAAAAGGTGTGCACAACAACAGCCAGCAGTGCCTAGGTATTAGGAAATGACTATAATGGGCAGTCATTGAAGTCTGAACAGTGGAAATGCCAGCAAGAAGTGCCAGCAGCATTGGGAAAGCAGAGGACAGGTTGCATTGGGGAGTGGGCAAATACCCTGGGCAGCACTGGCAGGCAGACTGAAGCAGCAGATAGCCTGTGGTAGGTGGAAACTAGACATGGGGGTATTCGTATACGAATACAAATATGAATACCCCCCCCCGCACAGGTGGAGATAACGAGGGTCCAGCCCCCTGGGGCCGGACTGTCCACTCACCCTTCCGCTGCTGCTGCAAGCTCCGTGCTCCCTTCCTATCGCTCCAGAGCTCGCGGTCAGCTAGCCACTCCTGGCAGGAGGCAGGACAACGAGCCTCCCTGCCAGGTCAAAGAGTGGCTCGCAGACCGGGCGCTCCGGAGCGATTGGAAGGCAGTGCTTTCTCTAGTGGAAACCATGCCTGGAGCACAGCACAGCTGAGTAAGTGAGCACAATCTCAGAGTACCCGTTAAAAGGAAAAAAAGAGGCTTAAAAGGGGCTTCGGGGAAGACCAGCAATGGTAGGTTGACCTTAAGGAAAAGAAGTTTTTCTACAAATCCAGGTTTCAGATAAGAGCGGTGTGGACTGACAGTATCCCCTGCCTGAGAAAACACTCTCTCACTGGGCACACGTAGTTGGTGGGCAAGACAGCAGTCCTGCTGCCACCTTGGCCAGACCTCCCCAAACAGTCTCATTCTCAGCCCAGGAAGACAAGGGATCAATCTCTTTTGGCTTGCAGGGCTCCTGAATGTATGCCTCTACCTCTGCCATTTCCTTCCTCTGGGGTGGTGTCTCTGGAGGACAAGTCCATGTCATGCTTATCAAGACAGTGTCCCAGAAAGCTTGTCCTGTTTTTGCAGGAGTGAGGGACTTGGGACTTTAGAATACAACTACTGCTATTGTTGTTTGGGGTGCTATGAACATTGCCAGTTTCGTCCTACTTTGTGTGACCCCTCAGTGCTAGCTCGATCTTCTTCACTAGCTGCTGTTGTATGTAATGGAAAGTTGGCTGGCATTGCCCCCACTCTTGCTGCTGCTTAATATCCATTGCCCACTGTTTAATTCAGGGGTCCGAGAGTGTTACTACAACATACTCTTCCTTATTCCACAATGAGGCAAACCTGGAGTGGAGCAGGTCCTTTAACTTGCTGACCAGGGCCACCTTTTCAGGCCTGAAAAAGGGGTGTTTTCCCTCTGTGAAATCTCCCATCTAGCTAGACTACCCCCTCATTAGGCCTTCCACCATGCCAGTCCTGGAACAACTGGAACACCTGGCTAAGGGTGACTGTCTCCCAATTAAGGACCTGTGTTGCAGAGGCCATAGACCACTTGACCCATAATGTCCCACTCTTCTCTGCCTGGAGGAGCAGCCACAGCAGTGGAAGTTTCCAGTGCCAAATCATGGAATACCCTTTGCTGCTCTTTCAAGCAGGTAGAAAGTGGAGTTCAATCAAGCTGCCACATCCTGTGTTGGGTAGTACAGTGGCAATCCAGGAGGTGTGTTTTTTTTGTTTTGTTTTTTGCCTCTACTGCAACTGTCCACTGCCGTGGACCCTGTGTTGAAAATGCCCTGCCAGTTTTCTGGCCCACTCAATTATATTGAATATGCATTTGTCTTCCATACTCTGCAAAGCACCCCGAACTACTAAGTTGATGGTGTGGACAAGTGCTGTGTTGACTAAGTCCACTCAGATGAGAAGTCAAGGCAGGGATTCCTGCTGCACTGCCTATGAGTGGGCAGCCACTAGAGGAGGCAGAGAAGGGAAGTCCATGCGCCTGACAGAATGGAGGATCATGCAATGGAGATGGAAGGAACAGCATGCACTGGCAGGTCAGAGGGGTAGCCAGCTGGAGGAGGAGTGAACGTGCGGCACCTGTGGTGCCACACCAACAGACAACACGGCATGAAGTGCTTTGTGCCCATCTCTAGTGTGGACCATACACTGCATCCCTTTCATTTTCCCAGCCTGCAATGCTGCCACCATATTTGCCCCATTGTCTGTGACAAATAGGCCTTGCCTTTCTGTAGCTAGATTTCACTGCTGCAGCATGATTTCACTCAGAGCCTCTGGAGTGCTGTGAGCTGTGTGTCTGCCCTTCGTCACAGCCACATTCAACAGGACCCACCTCTTTCCTCCCCCTGTGTCCTGTCAGGGAGAGATAGGCTGCTCCAGATGTCACTTGTCAAATGTACCACCTGTGTCCTAGCCAATTGCTACTGTACCAGTTGCCTGACATCGCAATATAAATCTGGCAGCCCCCTGCAGCTAAAGGTCCTTGAGGATGGCAATTGGTAATGGGGTGTCAGTTCTGCCACAAATCTACACAAACCAGTATTTTCCACCAGAAAGAATGGCTGGTCATCCAGGGCTATCCTCTCCTCTAGGTGATTAGTAATCCTGGCATTTTTGTTTGCAGAAGGCCTTTCCATGCACCCCTCCAACCTCCTCCAGGAAAATCTGGAACTTATTCTTAAGATATGGATCTGGCATTTGCTGCCCCCCCCCCACCTCTTGCTATTTGCCCATTTATCTCTCTGCTTCCCTGGGCTTCTTCTAGCACACCACGTTTCATACTGCCAGCAGATTCTACTCAAAGAAGAACAGGATCTGATTCTGCTATAGCAGAACATAGAACCTTTCAATGAAAATCTCTCTCTCCCTCTCTCTCCTCTAACTGAATATGTCTATATAGAACAAAATCTTATTCCCCTGCCTGATACGTATATCCCAAAGGATATACCTAATATATTTCCTTGTTGATTTATAATTTATTAAACTATGAACCTATTAATCCTAAATCTTATTCCTAACTATATTAAGTAATCAATATACAATTATTTAATAATAAGCCCTGTTGAGTTCAGTGGAACTTACTTTTAGATCAGTACACAAAAGAATGCATTGTAGGAAGAGCTTGGAAAAGTCACTTTATATGTTTCAGCCCCTAGAATCCTACAGGAACTGTGGTCCAAAAAAGTAAATTTTCCATGGTTTGATTTTTAGGTACATTACCTGTACTGCATCACTTAGGGTACTTCCAGGTGGAAGACTCTTAGGGCTAATAGATTCATTCTCTCTCTTTCTCTCTCTCTCTCTTGTTTGCTGTGTGTATGTGTGTGATTACAACAAAACTGGAAGAATAGGAAAACAAGGGAGGTTTACAGTGAAGATGATGTCATCCAGACTCCCTGAAAATTCTGAGTTTGAAGTATAGCAATAGCATGCCAAAACTTCATCTTGAAACAGAGTCCATGACTTCCATCACTGCTCTCGTCAGTGATGGTACAGCCCTCTGCTGGACAGTATCGAATCTAGCACTGTTTGTAGATAATGAAGATTTGCCATGTGCAACCAAACTATTTATTTATTTATTAAATTTCTATCCCACCCATCTAGACCAAAGGTCTACTCTGGGAATACTTTTGAAGATCTGTAAGCAGGTCCCTGCTAGGGGCTTCTCCATAGATGAAAGCATCTGATTGATATATCTGGGCATGTGTGGTTTGAAGAATAGATGTGGCTCCATGATTCTTGGGAATGGAAGCTTACCTATTATTCCTTCCTGTGCCATTTTCCAAGTCTGGTGGACTACATTGTGCCCACTGGCTGTAAAAGGCATTGGACGAGATGAACCTTGGTCCAATCCAGCAAAGGTCTTGTTATGTTGTTGGACACCAGTGCAAACTCGAGATAATATAAAAAGGATTAGTTATGCCTTAAGTATTTAGTCATGCTGGGTACACACTCTTGTTTTGCAGATATGAAACATAGTGATGAGCTATTATACATTTTTAAAATAGGTGTGAGATAGGGCCACACAAATCTGAAATATGCCCACCCTTGGTCGAGAATAGGAGCTTCGGTTTTGCAACATCCATTGTATTATGTAGTGATGTGGAAGTGGGAGAGGTTTTTGCTGGGCTGCTGGGTTGTCGGCCAGCTGCAGGTAATTAATGGTGATGGGGGTGGCCCGCGTGGTATAAATGGCGCATGTGTGTTAATGTGTTTGTTCTTCGTCTTGTCTTGCTGTTGACATCTGTTGAATAAAGGCATGTTGATTTATAGTTGGAGTCGTGAACCCACTATTTTACATGTTGTATTTTAAATTTTGATTAGGCAACCACATCATGCCCTAAAGAAAAGCAGAACAGAGGTGTGTGGGGGGGTGGAATTGGGTGTGCTTGACATATGCTATTACTCCCTTGTCATCTCCGATGTGGGAAGGAGCAGAAATGGTGGTGACAACAATCCCTGAGATCCCCAGCATTGACTGGATAATTCCAGACCTCTGGAACTGACATTATCATAAGAGGATTTGGAACACTTTACCTTATGCATGATTTAGCAATATACTGTGCACTGCTTTGGTGACTGCACCCTCTGGGATTTCATACTTTTGTTCATTTCTCGGATTGAGCCATTTTCACCAAATCAACACAGATGAAGATTTTGACTTCAGGGCATAAAGACCTTGCCCAGCAGCAACCAATGGCTACCTTTTGTGCAATCCCCTCCTTGATAATTCCATATCCCATATTTAAAATTTCTTACCTTATAATATTCCCTTTTATATGAATTGAATAATGAGTTGGAATAGATGGTAGCATACATAAAGCTAAATTATACCAGACTAATATATAGGAAGAGGGCCTGTTTTAATTTTTATAGACTGTGCAACTGACAAAACCCTTGAAGTAGTTTTCATATAAATACTAAAAACAAGGACAATCAATAGAATTCCGAAAAGAAAATCGCCAGTCACAAATATGACACAACAGGCAAAATAGTCAGACAGAATCAACCTGTTCAAATATTCAAAAATCAAGATCCTAAAATAATGTTAATAGCCAATCATAAAAAACTGAAGCAATAGCACCAGCAGTAAAATTAAGGCCTGATTAAAAGTTTGAAACATTTAATCCTATAAATAGCTGCATCAGCTGAAAAGAAGTTAAGTGGAGGCAGACTGAGCCAAATCAGGCATGGGTTTGGGAAAACCACAGTCATCATCAAACAGTAAGGAAGGAGTGCCGTTTGCAAGGCAGAAAAAATAAACAGCTGGGAGAGGAGGAATGCATCTCTGTTTCTATGCATCATCTTCCTCATTATCCTCTGAGAAAGGAATTGCATGGTAAGTGTTCAGGAATTACAATAGAATTGGGGGGGGGTGCGACTACTCAGCAAGGGAAAGGTGAATTCACTCACATTCACTCATTGTGAAGTTGTGCCAGGGAATTTAGGTTTTCCCCGTCTCTTCGCATTAACCAACAACACGGGGGGGGGGGGGGGGGGAGCCTTGTCAGCTGCTTGTTCTATTTATCGCCCTGCAATTGGTACCATTACAAAGGCACTACCTGATAAGCTGTAAACAAAGGTTTCCTTCCTCATTTCATCTTATCTTTAAAACAAAAACCCTCTTGCCCAGAGAGATAAGCTTTTCTTTCTGTTTTTAAGCTGTAAAAGAAGGGGGGGGGGGCTTATCCTCATCCTCATCCTCCTTCGTGAGGCAAGCAATGAGGGGGAAAGTGTTTGAAGTGGCCAAGCACCACTTTGTGTTTGCTTGTATGTGACTCATCTTCCCTCTCCGCATCAGTTCATGCAATCATATGTCTGAACCAGTGCAAATGGAATATTTTTTTAAAAAAATTGACACTCCAGCAGTGGAGGGGAAAGGCTACAGGTTCAGGGAGAGCAGGGCTGATTCACATCTCCTTTCGCTTCATGTGGTCAGGGAAAAAAAATGCAAATCAGCCCATTCCAAATCCATAATATTTCCCACATTTTTAATCAAGGAGGTCACTCCCTGAGTTCGTCAAGGCTAATCCCTGACTGGCCAGTGATAGTGCTATATCAACAGGCATCAAGAATAATACAACGTAAAAACTCTTTTTAATGGGAAGGACTATTGGTATGGCAAGTGGTATATGCTGCTCTTCTTCCAATGTGTTCAAGTTGGATACTCCACCCCTCCTACATTAGCCTTCCTCAGGGCAATGAACATGGTTCTTTCCTCCCCCACACATCTGTCCTCAGAAACAGATGTGCAAAAGAAGGTACATTATAAGATAGGTCACCTAGGAATTCAAACCAAGCATCCAGCACTTGAGCTCTCACATTACAGTAGTTTGCTGGCCCTCTTTTACAAATGATGCAATTGTTGCATACATTCTCCTGTCTGTAAAGATGAGGTTGTTGTGCATTTCAGCAGGGCATGGCATTTTAAAATAATCAGCAATTACCAACATAGCCATTAGCTTGACTCCTGGCAGCCCTGTAAAGAACAAAGGAGGACGATAAGTAGAGTCTCTTTATGTTGTTCACCTCTCCACACCCCAATCTGAGATTTATTCTTGTATAATGGTTGCTGCTAGTGAGAGGCTCCCTGTGGTTTTTCTGTGGAGAAAACAGGGAGGGTTCATCATACTTTTCCATCTTTTGGGGGAGTTTCCCTGTTTGATTAGCTTGAAAATATTTCCATACTTCAAGTTACAGAATATCCTGTAACCATGACTACTACCTTGTTTCCCCGAAAATAAGACCTAACCTGAAAATAAGCCCTAGTATGATTTTTCAGGATGCTTGTAATATAAGCCCTACCCCAAAAATAAGCCCTAGTTAAGTGAAACCCTGCCCTCCACCAGTGTGCAGCAACCAGAAGAAGATGACATGACTGTATTTGAATAAATGTAGATAAAACATCCCCTGAAAATAAGCCCTAATGCATTTTTTTGAGCAAAACTTAATACAAGACCCTGTCTTATTTTCAGGGATACACGGTATCAAGAAGAAATACAGTATAAAACAAAAACTCTTAGTAGGTAGGTTGCTGCTGGCTAGATAGTTCAGTGAATTCAGTATTTGGCTGCTTATTACTAGGTAGGTTGTTCAGTGTTTTATGACAATGAATTTTTAAGCACATCCATGTTACACATATAGCAGAATTTTCTATTTGCACTTTGCTTTTGCTTTAACGTTGGCTGTTTTGTAAAATTATGGTTTGTAGCTGTCTTATCTATATATTACTTACTCCAGAAGAATGGATATCAATAACTTCTCTAGAGTAAGCAGTTTGTGAGTTGCTTCTTAGGATTTCAGTGTGTTTTCAGCCCAGAGCTCAGAATTATACTTTTTTAAAGGAACCTGTTTCATTTATTCACTCCTTTGAGTCAGCAATAAAAGATAACAATTACCATCAACACAACTGCAAAAGTAATGTATTCTTTTCTTTTGTTACTAATACATTGCCTTTCCACATTCTTGGGCAGCTATATAGGAAAATCCTTCAAGTGGCCAATTATGTTTATTTCAGAAATTGCTGTTTTTAAAAAAAGCGAAAGCAACACTTTCCTTGACACTTTCCAGATGCCTTGAACAGTAGCCCCTCACCCACCCAAAGCATAAGTTTGTAGACTGGTTAGGATTTATAGTCCAACATAACAAGTGCCAGGTGGGCTGTAATTCTATAGACAGATTTTCTCATTATTAGTAATTGTGTGGAAAACTGAACTGTCACAGAACTCCACCTAATGTACTGAGTATATTGAAGAGAACATGCATCAACATTGTAAAATGTTGGCCAAATTAAAGGTGAGAGAGAAACAATATATTGGAGTACCTTACATCTGAGTAATTTAAGAAACAGAAGACTGGGTAGTCCTCTTGTCAGCCACTTCACATAATTCAATCACACAATAAGAGATTCAATATTCTAGGTTGTGGATATGGTTCCTGTTAACTATGAGAGGTCCTTACTGAGGAGGGAAATTGCCTGGATGTTGAGGTTGAACACTTTAACCCCTTTTGGACTAAATGAAGAAATAGATGTCTTGCCCTTACTATAGCACAGCCCCCACTGCCTCACTGATTATCTCGCTGTCCTTGACTCATCTGCCAGCTGAGAATAAGTAGATACCACCCCTTCTGTATTTGCACTTTGGATTAACGTTGGAGCTGGTAGAGACCAAACGAGAAGCAAAAGTTCTAAAAGCTTGGTATATATCTTATATGCTATCCTTAAGCTGTACTAGGATCTTGTTATGTGCATATTTATTAATATCTTATATTGTTAACTGTACAGATAAGAAAAAAGAGTTGTAACTGTCCCAAGCAAGCTGTTTCTAAATTAATTTTTTTTAATTATTTTATGCTTAGCTCTTGAAGAAAGTCACCGCTGAAACATGTTGAACCTGAGCTTTTTAGGTAAGAATAAAATCTGCATTGCCAACATTTTTACACATCTTGAGACTCAGTCTCCCATCTGTACTTTTGCCACCAGTGGACATACCAGTTCCCTCTGCTTTGTTGGACCTTAAAGGCTAACATATTTATTTCAGTGTGAGATTTTCATGGATCAAATCCCGCTTCTTCAGACACAAGAAGTGCAAATTCAAATCCTCTGGCTTAATCCTGGGAAATGGCTACAGAATTGCAGATTCATTGGCAACATATTTGGGAATATGTCCAATAGAACCCACTATTTCAAGTAGACATACACAGCATGCTCTGTTTTTGTTTTTTAAATGCTTTTACTATGGAAGCCTGAATGAGTGAATGAAAAAAAAAAATATTATAATGCAACATGGCAATTGCATACTCTCAGGAAAGAGGAACTGTTCTCGGAAAAGTGAGGACTTTTTTCTTCCTGCTCTAAGGAAAGGGATAATCTCAATATACCCATGACGTGCTCCATTCAGCTAGTCACTAGCGTAAGCATTTCCAATATCATATAAGTCCTTCTTTAAAACAATAGCCACAGATATTTGCAGACCTCAGATTAAAGTGAAATGGGAAGGATCTAGAGAACACTGCTTGATACTCGGCCTTGTTTTTTCTTTGAACATCAGTCCCTGGTGCCACATAGCAGCTTCTTTGGAAACTGAGGGGCATTCTAAATGAAGTCAAATAAGCTGTTTGTTTGTTTGTTTACCCCACCCAGCTGGTGGCCAGGATACTACTCTGGGTGGTTTACAATGGAAACATCAACAATTAAGCTAAAATTCAATAATAAAGCAAATAAAATGTTAGATGAGAAAACAAACAAAACCCCAACTTAAATATATAACAAAATCTGTACTAAGGTACAAGATGGCGACAGCCCAAACGATCAGCCAATAAAATCATAAACAAATGAGAGAAACAGAGCAAAAGATTAATTAAATTCATTAATCGGAGATTCATTTTAATAGATGAGTCCAAGGGAGAAGTACTATCCAACACGGAGATTGGTTTGATAGCAGCTGCAAGATACTGGCCACTTCTCTGTCAGATGCCTTAAACACAGAGCCAGTGTGGCTTAAAAAGAACCTAGTGTTGTATTTGAAGTAAAGGACAACCTAGCTTTGGTTTACAAATGTAACAAAGCAGTGGTTGAGACAATAAAATAGGACGGCTGCTAGGCATGCTGTTGGAGAAAGGACAGGGTAATGTTCTCAAACTAAACCCTCTCCCGAGAGTTGGGATTCACCCAACAAGGCTGAGCTGATTCCTTGTTCTTGGCTTCCTTCAGCAGTGTATACATGAGAGATATCAGATGATGAGCAAAAGATTTCATATGCTGCCTCCCACTGGCTGAACACTTTGAGATGATGATTTACCCAATGCCTCTGAGCCAGTCCTCAGATAGGTCAACATTTGATCTGGATCCAGGCACAGTGTTCCTTTCATCCTTGCTATGGGGACTTTGTAGCTCTCGGTATGTTGATTTACTAGAGCTCCTGTCTTCTTTTGACACAGGTCAGGCTGTCCGGGTTTGACAGAAAAGGAACTGGAGTTTAACCACATTGGGTTCCCCAACTCTGGTCTGTCCAGTTCTTTATTTTATTTATAATATTTTTACCCTGCCTTTCTCCTGGACATAAATACATTTTAAAAGGCAATATTTAAAAGTAAAAAACAGTAAGTTATACAAATATTTAAAATAATTAAATACACATTATATTAAAAATGTTAAATAAAAATTTTTGTACAACCCTTCTTAGACAGCCTGGCACTAAGACTTGCACTGGTTATTTTCTCAGCAGCATCTACACTGAAAACACATGGAGCAGACAGTGTTGTCATAGTTCTAGTTAGAATGTCTTAAAAAGAATAGTCTTAAATATATTAATGTAGATACTGAAATTCTCAGATCAACCATGGTGGCTGCCATGTTTGGAATGAACCCCCTGTTGCCTACAAATCTCTGTATTCAGGAGCAAAATGTGTCTAATTGCTAGATGTTAGAGAGGAACCATATGGGATCTTAATAATTACAGCTCTGATAGGTCATTTAATAATTGGGTTTTTTTAACAAATTAAAATATGCCATCAATTAATTAGATGGTATATTTAATATATACAGTATTTGTAATGCAGATGTTTATACAAATTATACATGCCAAGCAGCATCATAAAAATGGTGTTTACTATTTACAGTTGAAAATATTTATCACTGGCCTTACAACTCAAACAAAGCTTCAGAAAGGTTAGAGACCAAAAGGGAACACAAGAAGAAAAAGATAATTCAAAAGAATTTCAAAAAACCTCTCTGACACCACAGTTGCTATTGAAACCTCATAGCAGGATCAACCCAGTATTAAAAACCATTAAAAGCAAAGGCTGAGTAAACAGAGATCCAGCCTGACTTTGGTAGGGAGGGAATCACCCAGCTGGGCCGCCGCCGCTACAGGGAATGTTTTATCCTGTGCTCCAACCATCCTACTGTCTCTTGGTAGTAGGATACATAAATAGACCACTTAAGAAGATCACAAAATTATGGGCAGGTTCATAAGGTAACATTTCAGATATCCTATCCCAAAACCATTTTGTGAAGGCATTCGGTGCCTTAAGGTGCTTCTTGCAAAAATCTGCCAGGAGACTAGCCTTAAGTGGCCACCCCCTTGGCCCTCACAGTACTAAGCACAACCGCCAGAGGAAAACTGAAACTATCGCCCTTTGAGCATGTATTTGGACGCCCCTGGCCTTTCATTTCTGGTCCAGGTACCCAGAGGAGGGAGGTAGTGTATGAAGAGGCGTTGTTTTCTCAATATGTGCAGTCTCTGTCTCGTTTCTTGTCTTCTTCTCGTTCTGCAGCCCTCCAGGAATGTCCATTCAGCCTTGATGGTCCAGTCCATAACTTTGAACCTGGAGATTGGGTGGTTGTGAAACAGTGGGAGCAGCTGCAAGCCAAACAGCCGTCGAAACCCCGCTGGAGCACTCCTGCTGACTACTGACACTGTAATCAAGGTTTCCGGAGTAAAATTGTGGATACATCACACCAGAGTGAAGAAGGTCAAACCTCCCAAGGAGTGGACAGGGAACCCTATTACTGTTCAGGATCTTAGGCTTTTGTTCAAAGGACAGTGATACCTTCCAGATGCCTGTGGACCCGTGGGTTATTTGTATTGTTCTCCTTATTGCAATTGCTCTCTAAATTTGTTTCTTCTGTTTTCTCCTCTGGTTTCCCTGGTTTTGGGGCCGTGGCCCCTCCCCTATCTATTACACTTTGTCATCTCAGTACATGCCAGCTGGGAACATAACTTGTTTCATCAATTAGTGAATGATGTATCTCAGGTTGTTAATGCCACTGACTGTTGGGTGTGCAGCCATGGAGCATCTAGTGGCATACAGGGCTGGCCCATCATACCCATGGGGGCCCTAACACTGAGAGGCTGGAACTGCACCTGGGTTCAAGGGGCAGGCGGCAAATGTGTAACCTGTCTCTTTGATTCCATCAAAGAGTGACCATTAGCTGCCCTTTGCATGCAGTGGTATCCAGATGTTACCAGAGACCTTGCCCTGTGAGCATGGTTGACTGATTGGCTCCCTGGATGGGGATGGGTACGGTCACTATTTACTGGGTTGGTCATCTTCCTGGCCCTGTGTATTCTAACCTGTTACTGTATTCAGGCCACCCTCGCCATTCTGCAATGTATTTGCTCTTGCCAAATGCACCCCTCTTTTTATGAAATGAAACGCCTTCGTGGATGTTGATGCTACATGCTTATCGCAGCTTCTAGAGGGGGGACTGTAAGGAGGAAGCAAAACTCAACGTTCCTTAGAGATAAGCTGCTCTGTGCATGGGTAGCTGCTTTGCTGAAATGTGAGCAATTGTAACCAATTTATATATTCCTCAAGGACCTATCAACTGCTGCATACTTTTGTTCTTTTTTTAGAACTGTATAAAAACTTGAACCCTGTTGATCTTGGGGTCCCCACCCTACTGGGCACCCAAGTGCGCACTTGTTTTACCTGAATAAACCTGTTGCCCTTTCCTCCAAGAAACTGTCTGCTTATTATTATTGCTCAAGACTTGGTTTAATAGAATTAGCTAAGACACTGAGCTCTGGGAGTAACAATCCTACTGGGAAATAAATAGCATTTTGGACCCTGTGGAGCAGTCCAGGGCAATCTATTTCCCAGCAATCACATGGCATATGGGGAATTGTGTTCCATCCTTGATCTGTACCCATGTTGGACCTTTTCGGTCCAGCTATAGGGCTGCTACTTTTGGGGGCTGGCTGGAGTGATTCCCCAGCAGACAGAAGGTTGGCTTTAAGAGAGATTGTTCCCTGCAAAGCAACCCTTTCCAGCCATCTAATCTCTCTCTCTCTCTCTCTCTCTCTCTCTCTCTCTCACACACACACACACACACACACACACACACACACGGAAGAGAGAAATGCCTCTTACGAAGTCATGTCTGCAGAGAACCATGTGTCCCTTATAAAAATGTTAAAATTATTCTTGCTTCAAAAATATTGGGCACATTTGGGTAAATACAGTTAATTAATTAACTAAAACTCATAATCTGCCTGCTTTAGTTTGAACCTTCAAAGCCATATGAGTGGCTGCTATTAAGAACAGAATGCTGGGCTTCAGTCTGATCAAACAAGACGGTTCTTATCCCTCTTGGTCTGCTGTCTCTGCCCATTTTACCTAATGTAAAAACTTACAATGGAAATTTTTAAAATGTATGGTTTTTCAGTTGCACATGTCTGTAACAATTTGTTCAGCTCAGAAAATGACCTTGGTGATGCTTTTTTTTTAAGGAAAGTCTATTTATGGGTGACAGGTATGCATATGGTAGAGGGCAGTGGGGAGGAAGCGTTGGTCTGCCACATGTTTTGGACTACAAATCCCATAGTCCTTTACCATTTGTTGGGTGGCTAGGGCTTCAGAAATTTGAAGTCTAGGGTGAAAGGTTGACCTGTCCGGAACATAGAGGAAGAAAATGCCCCCCCTCCAAAAAAAAATAAGTGAAATTATACTGAGTTAATTTCATTTTTAGTTTTTTATTTATTTATTTATTTACTTCATTTCTGTGCTGGCTTTCTCCTGAAAAGGAACACAAGCCCTAGCAATAGCATTCATATAAACGTCTGACCAGGGTATTCATAGTTCCAGCACTGTGATACTCACCTCGGTTTTTGTAGAGTATGAAGTTACAAATTGTGCCTTCATTGTTCTCTCCTTCTAATCATTCCGTCATGTTTTCTGATTTATTTTGTTCTGTTTACATTTGGATGATGTGTGTTTTTTCTCCTCCTGCTCACAGTACTATCCATTTTACTTTACTGTTTTTAAAAGCAAAAAATCAAAATCAACAACTGTAGCTTTTAGAAGATTTATACAGAATACATACTGCACTTGTACTCCTTTTTAAGGATGTAGGTTCACAGGTTCACAGTTATTCTGCCCCCCCCAAAAAAAAAAACCCTCACAAGGCAGCAGTAAAGTATTCGCTCCCCACATCCCATGTGGAAGCTCAAAATAAGCATGTGATATATCCTTGCTCATGAAAGACATGGCTTTTAGTCAAAGTGAGGAAGTAGCTTCAGACAGCAGTATTTGGGTGGCATGAAAAGGCAGCCGATTGTTAGCAATTAAAGTCCTTATTGTACTTATACTGCCGGGGTAGACATTGTCTCTCCCATGGGTCAGGGCAACCTGGGTAGCTTGGGGTATACATGCCTTTTGGTGCTCTGCTTCAGGTAGCAACCTGACGTCATAGATGAGGGGAGGGACCCCCAAGTTGCTAGCTTCCGTTGCTAGGCTGTAAGTCAGCACTAAGCACTCAGAACAGTAAATAAACAGGTTTGGTGCCCAACACTCAGTGTAAAAATCATATTTGAAGTTAAGTAGAACAGTGAGTGAAGATTGTATTATGAGTTTTGATTTGAATTTGAGTTTATGGTTTTGTTCCTATCTATTCTTTTTTGTCTTATTATTTCTTGTGTTATTGTTTATTATTAAAATTTTAAAAATCAAATTAAAAAAAGGAAATTGACTGAAGATGAAGGAGAAATAGAGGTTTATCCTCAATGCTTCCTCTCTTTTGTGATGGAGTAAGGAAGTGTTTGCTCAAAACAGGACGATTATGATCTGAAAATAGAGAAGCTATTGAGGAAAGCAAAGCTGCACAACAGGATATTCCACTGACGGCAGTGGAGGTGGGTCCGGAAGAAAGACCAAGGGAGCAATTGGTGAAGGAAGCGAGGTTTTAAGACAGTGTCATGGATAAAAGGCAGGGGGGGGGGGGGGTTGTCACCTGCTTTTAAATGTTTGTTAGTAGAGGACCGTGGCCTTAAAGTTGCAGAACATGCAACATCTAGTTTATAGAGTACGCTTCCTATGCAAGAATAAACATACAGCTTCCTCCAAGTGAGAATGTCGCTGCAACTTGCTGTTCAGACGTTAGGAACATTCTGTTGATCCAGTTAAGTGACTCTTTAACATGTCTTCAAAAACAAGGTTGATTGTAAAAGCAGCTGCTCCTGGGGATGGTAAAGGTAAGGGATTAACACTGTACAGTATGTTGTTTTTTGGATCTAAACATGAGTGGTATGCTAGTTAGTGTTTTGTTTTTTTAAAAGGATTATGTATGCAACTGATACAGATGTAATTCATTTACATATCATAATCATAAAATATTTGTTAAGGCATATATATGCCTTTGAAACGGCTTAGATGAAATGAAGAAATTATATTAGTACTGAGGCTGCACCCCTTTTTCCTCCTCTCGTATGCTCACTTGGGTGCGAATATTCTGTTTTGTGTTAGGCCAAAGCTTACCCTTGTGTCCAAACCGGGTGTTTGCTTCAGCAAACAGTGTTTCTGATGGGATTACACAAATAAACCTAATTAGGTTCTTCTGAATACCTCCTTTAATACTCTTTTAAAACTCTAGTTTTCTTTTTGTGCCAAATGACAAGAGGTAAAAGAAAGCTGGAAGCCAGCGTTATGAGCATATACTCTCCAACATGCAAATCAGTCACTGAGGAATGGTTATCAAGTTAGCGTAAAAGATGGTGGCGGCTATTTCCTCTCTATTGCAGTTGCTTTCTATCTGTTCAGGGAGCATAACTGGGATGGCTTCCAAAGAAACATGTGGGTAAAAAGCAAGATGGGAATGCTACTACTTTTACTTTTATTAATTTGAACCTTGTCCTTTTGGAGGAGCGTATGCAGTATCTGCAATCACCAGTGAACTCAGTGAGTCTCGTTTGTGAATGGACATGTCTAGGATTGCTTTGTAAGGCACCAGCATTGTGTGTAGCCTGTATGAGTAGCATTTGCATCCATTCTCATATTGTGAGTTCACCTTTTCTGGCTGTGTCTGTGCTTGTTCTTGTGCATGCTTTATTTTGGAACCTCTCTTAGTTGTGCCACAGTCAGTGACTCTGACCAAAAATGCACATTTTCTCATAAGCTCTCCTTCTGTGTTTTAATATTGTTTTTAACACGCACCCTGGGCATCTTCCTCCCTCCCTTTCTCCTCCCCTCACTGCTTCCCCTGTGGCCTGTTATAACTATTTGGTCTTGTTCGTTAAAACAAGGAGTTATTTGTAAGTGAACACAGCATGACTTTCCTGATATAAAACAATCTTACTCCAGGGTTTATAGACTACTTAAATTAATTTATTTATAGTGATAGCACCAAATACACAATTGAATGGTAAGAAACAAGTCTTCTGTTTTCTTGTAAACTACATAGGTTGTTTCATCTTGTATGCCCCTCTTATATGTGTAAACCTCCTGATAAAGGTGGACACGGTTTAGTGAAAGAACATATTTTTCATGTATTGCAGTTTCCCAGTGAGTTGTAGTGGATAGAGTGATGGACTAGGACTCTGGAGAACAAGGTTCAAATCCCCACTTGGCCATGGAAACTCACTGGGAGAGTGGAGCTGCTAAAACCACTCCTTAAATATTTCACTCACCTTGAAAGCTCTATTAAGGTCACTGTAGGTCGGTTCTGACTTGATGGCTGTGAGGGTTCGATTTGTACCTGAGCCAATTCTGGCTCCTTTTCAAGAAAGACGTCAGTCGAGGGTTGCTGTTTTAACAATGGAACATTTATTGTGTCTTGAACAAATAAACTAGTGCCCTTAAACATTTCTGTGTCTGTCTCCCTCTGTCAACGGGGACTGTCAGGGGTTTCCAATCTTCAACAATAAAAGGGTTGCCATAACTAAAGTTCCACGGCCCTGGTGGATCGGAGGTTGTCCAGTCTCTTAACGGGGTGGTCGACGGGTCAGGCAACAGGGGCACAGCCTCATCTCTGAGAAGGTCGTCCCAGAGGGTATTCCCCAGCCGATCCAATGTTTCCCAGACCTTTTCAACTCCTCCATCTTCATCGCCAGAACTCTCCATTCACTCCTCTTACGCTTCTCCTCCTCAACCTTCTCTCTTTCCTCTCTAATCCTCCTCCTCCACTCCTTTGCCTCAGTTTCTCCCCAGTAAGAGGGATGTACGGGAATAGCGGACCTCCTCCGATAGTCGGCCTCTTCCCTTGGTACTTTGGTCCTTTCCCATCTATCAGTCCAAGGGTCCTTGGTCCAAATCCATTCCCAACCCAGAGGCAAGGACTCCTCTCTCCTTATAACTTCCCCTTGCCCCGCCTCTCTCTCTCTCCCATCTTGTTTCCTGCCTTTTCTGTTCCTCTCTCACTGATTCCCATCCCCCTCATACATTGGATCAACGTTTCCTGTTCCTTCCCCTCAGGGTGTTTATTCGGAGCTCCCGTTTGAACCATTGACAGTTTGCCCTTCTCCTCAGGCCTATCCTCAATGTTGAGGGTGGACGGCGCTCCAGCGAGCAAGGCCTCCGACTCGCCTCCCATCTCACAATGGCAAAGAACACACAAACACAGCTCTCCAAATTCAGTCCTTGCCTGGAATGAGAAGAAAGTTTGATGAAAACCCTGACTTGGAGAATGGCTGTCAAGGGCAATCTTTTCCACATTTATTGCCTTCTGTTATATTAGATGGGCTCATTTATGATCACAAGATTATAATATGCTATTCATGTCACTGTGAGTAACGTGAGCTTAAATAGCCAGTAGATATTTTTTAGAAAGTAATCTTCAGATAGCAAGCCCAGTGCACTTTGGAAGTGAAGGAGAAAGAGCTTTAGAAGATGGAAGTACAAAGTGTTACCTGTCTACACAGTTTATATTGTTTCATCTAGAAGTAATCTCGTCTGATAAGATTAAAAGTAGAATGGTGCAGGAGATCCTCCCCTCCAAAGAGAGTACTCCTGCGCAATTAAACAGCCTACACTTTGTCAACTGCAGTCTATGTTAAATGCATAGGACGTAGCTTAAGAGTGCTGTGTTTTGTCACACCTACAGTACGTATTATTGTGTGTGGCCCAATTGAGACTATCATAAAAGAAATTTCTCCCATCTGATTTTTATTTTAACATTCAGTTTCCCCATGTGTGCAAGATTTAAAAAAATAAATGGTTGTCAGTTGTTGTCATCACTATTCTTTAACCACCATGGGACAGCAGGATTTTAAAATTTCTGAAAAGTGAGGGTAAGAGTGTTTTTAAGAATCATACCTGTCCATGCTGGTTGCCGTCTAGATGGGGCCTTTTGGATTGGACTCTCTAACTTAGGTTAGTCTCATTTATGTTTGTCTGATTATTTTAAATACCATTTTCTTCTTCTGCAAACAACAAGGATCTCTCCACTAAAAAAGACATGTGTTCTTTTTGTTCCTTCTGTTGCTCCATTTTGGCACTCACCATACACTCATCATGTGAATTTCCTGTTAGGAGGAGTAATTATATACACATTAGCTAGTAAAATTTGAGACATCTAGGATTTGCTGTCATAACTGAATGCTATGTGTGTAGTAAGAGAGCGCTTGTAAACTGACCAGATGTCCCTCCCAGAACCCAAAGAAATGGCTCCTGTTTCCGCAGAGTAAAGGAGTGTTTCTGCCAGGGGCATTTCTCTGACACCTGAATTGTAATCCCTCAAAGCTCTTCAGGCATAACTGACGGTCGCTGGTGTTCCCGCTCGTGGCATGTTTCCACACAGGACATTCGGGGGGAGGGGGGAGGACAGAAGTGGCCTTGGATCCCAAATTTCTCCTTTTATGGAGACGCCCAGGAGCAGAGGTTTGCTCTAGAGCTGGTAGAACTATTTCTTGCCTCCCGCTGTAAATTGTGGGTCAGGTGCCGTCTACCTCCTGCTAGAACCACGAGCTGCCTCTATCCAGAGTAAGGTCTAAGGAGACGGCTGAATAGTCCCCAAACTTCCTAAGCTCCACTGCACATTTGGACACGAGTCTATACTTCCATTACCTTTGTCCAAACGGAGGCATTGCATGTTAATCTTCTCACAGGAAATGTGAAAAGCAAGAGAACATTGGCCTAGCTCTTTTTATATTCTAAACCTCAGTTCGTTAGTCCTATGCGTAAGCTAAGTAAGTAGCTAATTGGATAGTATAGGCTTTGTAGTTCACGAGGTAAGGAGCCCTTTGTCTATGTTCTGGACCAAGTGGGAATGACTTGGTGGGGAAACCTAACGGTCTTGGCGCTTCAGTCCTTGTGGAGTTAAACTAGGTTGCCTGCCAGCAGAATAGTGGTGCGCATGTAATGGTGTTATTAACCCTGGGTTGTGTTTGTCTCCTTTTTCATTTTAGTCCCAATATGCTGCTCGGTTCGTCTCAGTTTAGCCATCTGGGCCTTCTTAGGATTCTTCCTCTTATATGCACTGCGTGTGAATTTAAGTGTGGCCTTGGTGGACATGATAGAACCCAATGCAAGCTTGCTGAAAAACACAACTTCGGTGTGCCCAGAGCATTCTTCAACTCCAGTTGTTCCTCGTAACACTACGGTAACTTGGTTTCTTTACAAGGGGGAATTGTGAGGCCCCTGAGGGCATCTTAGGGGGCCCTAATCCATCCAAGGGAGAAAAGAGATGGACTGATATGTCTTTTCCATGAGGAGCCCCTATAAATCCTCTTCGGTTATAATCCTGTCCACAACACTTTATGCTGTTGGGGCTCTGGGAACATCTTTTCACATCTTTCAAATGATCTCTGTTCTTGCATAGCCCTTGATGTTGTTTCCTACCACAGAGTTATGGTTTAGATAACATTCGTTTTTATCGCTACCAAGCAGCTGAAAGCCTCTGTTTATATCTTCTAAGAGTGAGATTGTTAAAGGAAGTGATGTTCAGCTCTTATCAAATCCATTTTTAATGTTTGTTTTGTATATTATCCCCTGCAAACCAGCCTTCCTGTCCTCTTGTTTTTACATCATCTTCTCTTGTACAAACACCTCCTCCTGCCAAACCGTAATCATGCCAGTTAGAGTAGTTTTCCATGGTGTTTGCAACTCACTGTAGGGGCTAAGTGTGTGTACGTACATGTGTACAATTCTCCCGTGAGTTGCATGGGTCTGAGCAGCATGGTTTTGGCTATACCTGTTTTCCCCCGAAATAAATAAATAAATAAATAAATAAATAAATATTTCAATAAATAAATTAATATTCAAAAATTAATATTCATTACATATGGTACTTCTTTTTGTCTCCAGGTAGTGCCCTGAGAAAGGTGGGTCTTGGACTTACTGAGGCTCCTCTTGTTGTTGGTGTGGCAGCTTCCAGTCCAATCACGCAGGTTGGGGGAGGGGTGTATACGTGTGTGTGTGTGTGTGTGTGTGTGTGTGTGTGTGTGTGTGTGAAGCAACTGTGTATGCTTTGTAGTTACATGGGGGGGCATAAAAATTATACATGGATTTTGAACTACACGAGGGTCCAGTGCCCTTTACCCCAGCATTATCCAAGGGAGAAGTGTATATGTATATGTATATGTATATGTACAATCTGCTTCAGTGCCATGTTGCATATTTTGCCATAAAATGAAATAGTTGAAAAACAAGTGTGGACATACCCTAGATGGAAAAGTGCATCAGTTCCTTTGGTGCCTCTATTTTGCAAACATTTAAAAAAGCACCTTGCAGAGTGTAGGGTCACGATATGAGAAGGATGATAGGCTAGGTGATCACCAGATAATTAGGATAACAAGTCTTAGAGAGAGAAGTTAAAGAAGTCACCACACACACAGGGATGTCTGCCAGCAGAGTCCTCCATACACACCTCTGGATCCAGCTCTGGATCCAGCTCTCGATACATCTCTGGGGCAACGCCCCCAGGAGGACTCTCTTTTATTAACCTTACAAGCTCACAGATAGTTGACAGTATACAGATAGGACAATGGTTACATAATGCCATTAGGATTGGCCCAAAGAAAGGCTTTGAAGTTAGCTCCCTATCACTATGAGAAAGAGGAAGAATGGGTAGTAGCTCCTCCTCTCAGAAGCAGCTATGACATCATCCAGGAGAGTTTGCTCTACACTGAAGAATCAGCCAACAGCTTAGCAACTTTGGGGAGAAGCGTTCCCCCACATTTCCCCTTTTTCTTTTTTATTAATTAAAGGTATATATTCTTTAATATGCTTACGGATTACATATAAGTCCTTTCTACGAAGGCCAGAAGGCAGAGGTTTGCAACAAGCAGTAATTATGGAAAAAAAGGTTGGAATGCATTGAATAAAACAACAGCAAATTACAAGGAGTGCGAAAATCATAATTGCATACATCAATACAGTGCGCAGCCATCCGAAGTTGGGCAACCATGACCATAAGCTGTCCCACCAGGAAGGAAGTATGTCTTGCTGTATGTTATTAGCAAGCTGTCTCAGCTGAGCAAGCTGATTGTTCACTGCATGACTATTATCAGATAAATTGAAGCAACAGAGATTATTAAAAGATTCACAACCAATATGATTGCGCAACATGAGATAATCCAATGCTGCGTGGTTGTCTAAAATAGCATTACATAGTTGACGTTGTTCCTGATTCAGCAAGGAAATAGCAGTGGAAGTGCGGTTAATGGTCTTAGCTAGCGTGCATGCAATATTTGCAAGAGTACGAGCGTTATGAACAGCTAGGCCAGGAACTCCAACAAGTGATGTAGCCAGTGAAACATATTCTGCTTTGGACAACAGAGTAACTTTACCATTACAGGTACTATCAAGAGATAAGCTTTCCCGTCTCAGCCAAGGTGAGGAGTTCTGCAAAGCAGAACGTTGCATTAAGTTGATTGCTAATCTACTAAGGCAGCATTGTGTGTCTGACAGATTGGCTAGAATGTAGCTAAAAGTATGTTGACCGCATGTAAAGAACCAGCCTGGTGGCAGGATGATGTGTGCCCAGTTGTATGAAATGTTGACTGTGTGTGAGCAATTCCATCTTGCTTTTGTTGTTGTAACGCATTTGTCAGAAGAGCAGTTAACTACTCTAGCACAAGTGGTGTTTTCATTGGTTGCTACAAAAGGAATGTAAAGAGAGAAAGCATTAATGGGTAGCATTATTTGCTCCCATTCATGAGAATTAGTGTACTTAACGAGAGTAGCGTTAAACCATTGACCCAACGACGTATCATTAGCAATGTCACATGGTTCCTTACAGACAGGAATTAAGCAAGTTCCCAGTAGACCATGCATGGCATATGCCTCCTGCAGGCAAAAGTGAGAAACGTTCACGATGTTGGCCAAATTTTCCCAGATGTTAAATTGCAGACGTGCATGCAGATCTTCTAGAGCCTCTGCGACACCTACTGGAACAGTTCCAAGAATGAGGAAACAGCAGAGGAGCGTCAGGGAGTTAGCATTTATCTGAGAAATTATTGCTGCAAGTAATGTTTCAGGGGTCTCTGGGATGTTCTGATGGGTCAGATTATGCTTTGCATCAGAATTTAGAGATTTAAGCATTCCCCAAGTGATTTTGGGGTGAGTTCCCTCAGGTCTGGCTGGGTGTTTGCGACGGCGTGCCGCCATCTGGTCTCGCTCTAGGGTCATCACTGGGTGAAAATCTGGAATGGGGTTCTGCAGGTTGCAATGCCAGCTCATCCTTTCCACGATAAGGTCTCACGCACCGAGCTGGAATCCACCAAGGACCTGTGAAAGCAAACAAAACAGCTTGGCTGCAACTCAAGATTAATAAAGGGTCAGGGGCTGCTTATAAATCTCCAGCAGCCATTCCATAGGATTCTCTATTGGCAACAGCTTGCGCTGACCTGCAGAGACAGTTAAATGATTTAGTGTAAACAATGCTATTGACACTTGATGGAAATCTTTGAATCTAGTTCCTCTATTTTTCATTTGAGTAGCAAGGAGAAATGCAAAAGGGTATGATTCTTCTTTCACAACCACCTGTAAAGGGACATAAGCTGGAGAAATTGAAGAGAAATCAAGAAAGTGCATGGTATTCTTTAGCCAGCGTTGGTTTGCATCTTGTCCTCGTGGCTGAACAGCATCAAAAGGAAAAAAGTCTAGTGTACCCTCTGGTGGAAAGAGAAATTATTGTCAAGAGACTTAGAAAAAACAGAAGGAGGAGAGGAGTCTGCGCAAGGTTTTTGTTGTTTTGAGATAACACCCTGCAGTTCATTACGAATGTCAGCTGTAAAAAAAAGTTGTGATTTAACAGCAGGAAAGTTTTCCAAGGTCAGAAAAGGATTAAAGCGCATGTCAGGAATGCAATCTGAAAAAGCAGGGTGATTAGGCAGTGAGCCAGTCTTAGAGATAGATAAGCACAGGCACTCCAAATCTGTGAAGTGTTTGGTACGATGGCTTTCCTTTGGCACAAGGCCTGCTATCACTCTCAGAGTATTGTGAACACTTCTAGCAGGTGTTTAAAAAATCGAAGCAATGAGTCAGGGCAGTGACCTTGACGCTGCTCCAAAACACTCTATTTGTGATAAGCAACTGTACAGAGTCAAAAAAAGGAATGCAGGTTGCTACGGGACTTTTTAACCCTGCAGTAAGTTTGTGGATGGAATTTTTTAGAGCTGTCATGATGCGTATGTAGTCAGGAAGAGATTGACACCTCCAGCCTGCATCAAACAGGGGTTGTAATTCATGCTTTTGGGAAAGGCTCATGAATGCAGGAGCCCAAGTGAAATTTACAAGCTACTGCCGTTGCAGCAATGCAAGTTGTGATGGAGTTTGTAGTTCTGGTAAAAACATGGCACATAGTTTCCATGATGTTGTTTGCCAAATAGAAATTTTTAGGTGTTGTTAGTACCTCCTCTGGAGCCACATAAAAACCTGTTGGCTGTAAGCAATTAGTCAGAGAATCAGAAATAGAAGCAGAGAGAAATTGACTTGTCACTAAAGTTTGATCCATGGAATGATAGACAATGAGTTCAGCGTTTTCCAGACAAATTTGGTCTATGGTTAGATTCACATAACCAGCAGACTGTTGGGCAGACTTGGAAGGATGTGGAACACCAGCATACCACATTTCCTGTGGCAAGACCTTGCACTGGCGTTGAGAAGTAGAATGGGAACTGTGCTACACAGGGACTGTAAAAGCAGATTTTTCCCTGTCTTGTGATGTCATTGGAATGGCAAAAAAACAGTCTTTGAGATAGTGTTGTGGAATGAAATCTGAATTAGACAAACCACATTGCAAAACACCTTTAGGTAGCATGCAGTTTTTAATGTCATGTGCTGGCTGGATAGCATAACTTTCAGGCCAGTCTGTCTTTAGCATGAAATTTACATCATCTGGTTCATGATGTGCTGTGGCCAAATTCTGAGCTGCTTTTTGAACAGCTGTTTTGAAGTTCTGAGGAGGAAGAGGGAATACCTCTTCAGTTGTGATCAATTGGTGACCAGCAGGTTCAATAGGAGCACTTTTAACAGTAGCTGTTCGGAGTTTTTGAATCGGGGTGCTGTTTACTGAGTTCCCCTCATGTGAATTCTCATGATTAATGTCTCTTTCATTAGGAACCACAGGAGAAACAGTAGTGAAAGTCTGAGGAGTGCTGTTAATCACTTCAGTAGATAACAGTTGTTTTGGTATGCCAGAGAGAAAAGGAGAGACAGGCGGGGGGAGATTTGCAGGTGTTTCATCTTGGCCAGAGATGAGTGAAATGGGAGGGTGAAGAGCAGGGGGGAGTGTGGGAACAGAGACTGAGAGGGGTTGGGGGGTAATAGAAACTGTAGCATCTGCGTTACAAGGCAGGAGAAAGGGGGAGAAGGGTGGGGGGGAATGAGAGAAAGGGAAGACGAAACTGAAGGAATTGAAGCTGCGTAGGGAGAAAAGTTTTGATTGTAGAGGCCATTTTCAGAGGGAAAATTACTTTCATTATCAGAGGGTTTTGCAGGAGGAAGGATTTTTGGGCTTCTTGCAATCAGATGATCTATAGACTGATTTAATGGGATTTTCAAGCTGTGAAATGGCATATCTGCACACATGCCACGTGTTGAGAATCTCATGTTCAGCCATGGGCTGCCTGTGAAGTTCTTTCCCAATTAATTCCCAAACTGACAGTTTTAACATGCCCCCCTCCTGATAAGAGGGACAGCAAGAACTTATCTCTGTCAATAAATTTTCCAATGATGATTCAGATCTAGCAGTAAAAAGTTTTTCCCTTTGCAGGAGATAAATTAACTCCTGTTTGTATTTTTCTTGTAAAGGAGATAAGGAGGGGGGAAAGGCGTTCGCCATGTTCTTGTTTAGACAGAAAAAACTCACCCTGAGATCTCTTATCAGAGATGGATAGGCGCCTTAGCCCTTGCCGGGTGGAGATGAGTTGTGGATTGCCTGTCAGGCAATGATTTTGAACCCTCAGGTTGATGAATGACTGGAGGCTGTTCCTCAAGCCTTATTCCTCGGGAGCCTGGTTTCGTGCCTTTGACTAATAGCTTGCAAGGTCCCTGTTAATTGATGTCCTTGCTAATTGATGGTCCCTGTTCGGGCGCCAATATGTAGAATCACGAAATGAGAAGGATGATAGGCTAGGTGATCACCAGATAATTAGGATAACAAAAAGTCTTAGAGAGAGAAGTTAAAGAAGTCACCACACACACAGGGATGTCTGCCAGCAGAGTCCTCCATACACACCTCTGGATCCAGCTCTGGATACAGCTCTGGGGCAACGCCCCCAGGAGGACTCTCTTTTATTAACCTTACAAGCTCACAGATAGTTGACAGTATACAGATAGGACAATGGTTACATAATGCCATTAGGATTGGCCCAAAGAAAGGCTTTGAAGTTAGCTCCCTATCACTATGAGAAAGAGGAAGAATGGGTAGTAGCTCCTCCTCTCAGAAGCAGCTATGACATCATCCAGGAGAGTTTGCTCTACACTGAAGAATCAGCCAACAGCTTAGCAACTTTGGGGAGAAGCGTTCCCCCACAGCAGAGGGATACGAGAATGCTGCTGTACTGGGGGGGGAAATGTGGTTTTTTAAAAAAGTAATGCACTGCAAGCAATAGTTCCTGTTGAATAGGAAAGGAGGGGGGTAGTTCTTCAGTCCCTTAGCCCCCATTCCCTAGTGCATTCTTCCTTGGTCCAACACTCTCCAGATGTGTTTGGCTACAACTCCCACATTTCAGTCTGAGTTGTTGTAGAACACATCTGGAGAGCACCAGATTGGGAAAGGGTGCCTTACTAAGCCAAAGGACTGTAACTGAGCATCTGAATAAGTGGGCTGTGTTCCCCAAGAGCCAAAGAAAACATTCCTAAGGTGGCACTAGACTGCACATTTAAGTAGGTCACTGATATAAATGCATAGTCTTCCCTTGTTTACCTTGCCCTTCCTCTCCTTCATGTGCTGTCTCCTTGTGTCATGTTTCAGATTGTAAGCTGGTTGAGACTCGGAGCTGTCCTTTTTATCTTTTCAAAATGCCAACCAATTTGATGCCACTCTGTAAATAAATAATAGAGAAACTATGTGTGGAGAGTTAATGGTGCATGTGGTTCCCTCCAGTGAAGGAGTGTCCATCATGTAATTAGTACACATGGCCGATTTCACAACCAATGTGTAGCAATGTGAGGGACCATCCCTCCAAAAAGGGGGGAAACTGCTTGCACAGTTTCTGCTCTGCTCACAGTTTCTTCCAGTAGGATTTTGGCTGGCTTATAAGAAAAGTCACATAGCTGTCTCCAGTGCAGATGGCTGAATATTATAGAAAATCGGTCACGTTTATTGAATGAGAGCATGCAACCTTTTGTTCTTCTACTGTATGGTTCAACTCTTGCCCTCTGTCTTTCAGGGGAAAAAGTATGCTTGGGATGCTGATACACAAGGCTGGATCCTTGGTTCCTTCTTCTATGGCTACATCATTACACAGATTCCTGGTGGATATTTTGCACGCCAAGTTGGGGGAAAGCTGCTGCTGGGCTTTGGCATCCTGGGTACTGCCGTTTTTACCCTGTTTACACCTTTAGCAGCAGATTGGGGAGTTGGATTCCTCATAGCCGTGAGAGCCCTGGAAGGGCTGGGTGAGGTAACCTCTTCTTTTTCTTTCAGTATTGCCAAACATATGATGAGGAGAGAGAGCTGGAGCAGATTTACTCACTGATCATCTACTCTACCATAGCGTTACTCAGGTTGCTTGTGCTGCACATCAGTCCCTCAGCGTAGATATAATTATATCATTCTTTTTGAAACCTCCCCTCCGTTGCCTCCCCTCCAGAAGGTGGCATTTGCCCTAGGGGGTGGGCAGGGCACATTACCTCCCATCCAGGCAGTGATCAGACCCAGCCCGCTTTGTTTCAGCAACTTGGCTGGAGAGTGCGCTCTCAGGCCATGCCACCAGACCCTCATCTCGTTTGTTTCTTCAGTGTAGAGAGGTGAACTCGTGTACAGGAGGAGTTAATACTTACTTCCTTTCACCCACTTTATGGTCTCATCTTTAAAATGAGAATAATATATGTTTTGTGTCTTTTTTTGAGATGGAGAATATACTGTAGAGCACTTATCATGAAAATCCATATATGAAGGGCTGTGTGAGGGGTTTGCAGGTCTGAGGATGTAGAATTTGAATAAAGTGGAGGAAGTGGAAAATGAGAGGGTGTTTTTCCCCCCAGAGTACAACATCTAAATTATGAAAATAATTCTAACTCTCTACTAAAACATATATAATAATTGTGAGCCCTGATAATCATCAAGCTGATGAGTACCTGGGGCTGAGTCTTTTCTTCAGTGGCCTCATCATTTTGCAAATGTCGTCTTTCTTTCTTGGTATTGTTTATATATAACTTGATTTAGTAACACCTCTAAGTACTTTACATTAAAATGTATGTTAAATGTAAGACAAAAATAACATGAAGCAGTTTTTGGACAATTTTTGTTTCTCCTATGTTTAGCATGAATCAACAATATTTGTAAAATAATAATAGTGTGCTGCCAAGTCAATTCTGAATTATGACAATCCTTTTCTGGGTTTTCCAAGTAGAGAATATTCAGAAGTGGTTTACCATCGCCTTCTTCTGGGAGTGCCTTGTGACTGTGCAGCTTGCCCAAGGCCACACACAGGCTGGGTCTACTTGCAGGAGGCACAGAGGGGAATTGGACTCCCAACCTATTTCTCTGCAGCCAGATGCCTAAACGACTAAACCATTCAATCAGCTATTTGTAAAATAAGAAATGCAACATGAGAAATTACGCAAATCTGCTCATAAGAAGTCCATGTTGCATAATTCAGTTGCTCTTGAACCCAATTTGAATTCTCGCTGAAGGATCAGGCCTCAGAAACTGATCAGAGAGCTGAGGCGAGTGGATATGAACATAGATACTCCCTCACTCTAAATGTCTTAAGATTTTAAAAGGTGAGACCTTTGCATCCTTTTAGTGGCGGCCGCAAGGGCTGTGGCCGCGTTTAGCCAAAACTTCCTGAACAATTTATTTATAAGCCACATAATTTTTGTTAGGCTTCCAGGTTCGTGGGGGGGGGGGGGGGTTGTTGCTTTACTTGCTGTGCCTGATGCAGAACAGGGTGGCTGCCGTGCCACACTGCTTGACCTCTTTGTCAAACGGGCATTTAACAATCCAGATTGAAGAAATTCACATCACGGTATTTTTGTTGCAGTCGCTTAGCAGAAACTCAAAGTTCAGCATAATTGTTCTGTCCACAAAGCATATTCAGCTGAAGAATTGAGGCAAGAGATTAGTTCTGCTTAATTGCCCCTGAGTTATGCACATTTTGGTGGGAAGAGAACTCCATATTAATGCAACCAGTCCTCACGCTCAGGCTTTATGGAACTAAACATGTTTGCCGGAACAAATGAAAGTTAATTCTTGAATTACATACTTATGTTATAAACTTGTTTTCTAGGGTGTCACCTTTCCTGCTATGCATGCAATGTGGTCCTCCTGGTCTCCTCCACTGGAACGCAGCAAACTTCTTAGTATTTCACATGCAGGTGAGACGTGGTAAAAAAATTGAAGTCCAGCCAGTGAGGATGTCCCCCTGATCTCTAATAACCACAGTAAAGGAATTGGGAACAGACCACTGGATCATGTGCTACCTTTCCCTCTCCTGTGCCAGGGTTCTGCTGCCACACATAGCCACAGTTCATTGTGAATGCATGCGTAGTCTTCCACACTGTTATTCCTGACTGACATATAGACTTCTCCCTTCAACAACACTGGGGGTTAGAGACACCGAAACCCCATGTACTTCCAAATCCTTGTATAAGTCTTATGCCCCCCCAAAACATAACTACAAAGCATAAACAGTTAATTCTCACTCACACAGAGAGAACCTTCCCCCTGACCCACATCAGATTCCTGACATGCCTCAGCACCCTCCCGAGCTACCACATAGAGGCACCATGACAGGAGAGAGGGCTTGCCAGGCTGCACCATTGGAGGCCACTGTACTGCCAACAACAGGGCCCTAGGTAAGCCTGAGACCAACCATATCAGGCCAATTCCTGGAGATGAATACCAGCAGAGTATGTATGTATGTACGTACGTACTTACTTACTGAAATATTATTTATTTAAATAAAACCATGAATAACCAAAATCATGCTGCTCAGATCTGTGCAATTCGGGGGAGAAGGGTATCCTTTTTAACCTACTACTTGAAATTGTTGACCAATCTCTGTACTTTTAGGATATGCATTGGCAACATTTTTTTTTTAAATCATTCAAATTCTAGGTGCACAACTAGGAACTGTTGTGTCTCTTCCATTGTCCGGCTTGATCTGTTTCTATATGGACTGGGCTTATGTATTCTACATATTTGGTAAGTATATGTAAATCTAGTTCTGTTGAGTAAGGCTTTTGGCATTTATTTCTAAAGCACTTTACCACCTCAAATAAATGCTAAACAGGCTTGCATTTGCTGACATTTTTCTACCAAGGTAATATATGCCTGTTTGTCAAGAAATATGGTCAGCAAAGACTTTTGATAAAAGAATTCTTACCCATGAGAAGCTTTGTAGGAATCCTTTTTTCTCTCATTTTAATAATCTTGTTTTATTAACACCTCTGTAGCTTAACTTTAGGGACATGGTGGCGCTGCGGGTTAAACCGCAGAAACCTCTGTGCTGCAAGGTCAGAAGACCAGCAGCCGTAAGATCGAATCCACGCGACGGAGTGAGCTCCCGTCGCTTGTTCCAGCTCCTGCCAACCTAACAGTTCGAAAGCATGTAAATGCGAGTAGATAAATAGGTACCACCACGGTGGGAAGGTAACGGCATTCCGTGTCTAGTCGCGCTGGCCACGTGACCACGGAAACTGTCTATGGATAAACGCTGGCTCTACGGCTTGGAGACGGGGATGAGCACCGCGCCCTAGAGTCGGACACGACTGGACTAAATGTCAAGGGGAACCTTTACCTTTACCTAGCTTAACTTTGTTTTATGTTTACACCCAGTCTTGCTTTATTTACGGATTTTGTAACCATACTCAGGCTGACAAACCTATGTGGAAAGCAAGTACTCAATTTGTGCTAACAGAATTTATTTGAAGGACTATTTGGCAGTTGCTGTTAACAGGGTCTACAGAAGTGGTAGAGTGGGCGACTTTTCTGTTTTATTCACTTTCCCCCCCAACCTGATGTTCTTCAGATATTTTGGAGTGGAACTCTCATCAGCCCCAGCCTACATGGGTAGTGGTTGGCTAGGGAAAGCTTGTTTACCCTTTTCTGTGACATGCCTCTTAGGTTCACACATAGCCACAACTCCACAGTACGTACTACCTTGATGGTGGGCATAGGTGTGGCCTGTTTCTCAGTGTTTTTCAGTCTTAATAGTGCCACGAGGTCAACCTTTCCATTCATTTGAGCACAGACATTTTCCCCCTTTGCCTCAAGGTACCCTGGGTGTGCTGTGGTTCCTCTTCTGGATGGTGATGGTTAGTGATACACCAGAAACTCACAAGAGTATTTCTCATGCAGAGAAAGAATACATTCTGTCTTCTCTTGCAGATCAGGTGTGTACTTTTGCTATAGACTTTGTCTGAAATTCTGCAGCTAATCACATAAAGTCTGTGTACAATACAAACCTGACATGAACACAAATATGATTCTGGCCTTTATTCCTGCTGAAATTACTGGGGTGTTAGACATCTACCATAATATTAATAGAACAAAGGGTGCACCTGACTCTTTCAAACAGTGTTTCCCAATCTTGGGTAACCTATGTGTTATTGGACTACAACTCCCAGAAACCCCAGGCAGAATAGCTGGTGATGAAGAATTCTGGGAACTGTAGTCCATGAGCCCCTGGGTTACCCAAGGTTAGCAATCACTGCTCTAAAAAGTAGAGAATCACAGAATAAAGAAGTTGGAAGGAGCCTATAAGGCCATCGAGTCCAACCCCCTTCTCAATGAAGGAATAGAAATCAAAAGGTATCTGCCAGGTGGTTGTCTAAATTTCTCTTGAATGCCTCCTGTGTTGGAGCACTCACCACTTCTCAAGGTAATTGATTCCATTGCTGTACTACTCTTACAGTTAGGAAGTTTTTCCTGATATTCAACAGAATATTGGAATATTGGAAGCACAACAAAGTAATTTGTTATATAACTTCTAATAAAGGCCCCAAAAGCATTTGTTACTTTTGCAAGATTTCCTTCCTTCCTTCCTTCCTTCCTTCCTTCCTTCCTTCCTTCCTTCCTTCCTTCCTTCCTTCCTATTTTTACTACCTTCTTTTGAGAAAAACAACAGGATTGATAAGAAAATGTCATAAGATAAACAATTATTTTCAACATGTCTCTGTAAATGCTTTAAAATGTCATTAAACATAACAAAATTAAATTTAAAAATTAAAAAACTAGATTCATCAGTCACTACGCCAAGAAGAACCATTGTTCTCCCTCACTGCATTACTTTTGAACTTGGTAAATGAGAAGGAGAAGAAGTAATTTCAGGTAGCTATGTTGGTTGTAAGTAATTTTCCAAGCTGCTGGAAAGCCTTTATTCGTCAAATGCTTTTGTTCTGCATTGCTCACCTAACAAACAGTGGTTAAAGATGGGAGGAGTTGACATCCCATAGCCTAAATTGTAAGAAGAGCTTGATCCCCTAATCCTTTAATCCTAAACAAGGGATCTGCTTTTATGTCTGAACTGTCCTCTATCAATGCAGACTAACAAGAACATGATCTTTAGAAGTTAATATCATCCAGCTTAATAGCTCAGTGGTTTAGGTCTCTGGCTGCAGAGCCAAAGGTTGGGTGTTCAATTCCCCACTGTGCCTCCTTGAGAGCTGTTGGACTCAATGATCGATAGGGTCTCTTCTAGCTCTGCAGCTCTAAGATTAGATTATATGAAACATGACCAGCAGTTTTAGAATATCTGTGTGGATTTCATCCCTTGTCTCTTTAGCTTTCGACCCAGAAATCTGTGCCTTGGAAAGCCATGCTGACATCTCTTCCGCTTTGGGCCATTGTTGTAGCCCACTTTTCTTACAACTGGACTTTCTATACCCTTCTTACCTTGTTGCCTACCTACATGAAGGAGATTTTGCGATTTGATGTGCAAGAGGTAAGATGCCCTATGTCTTTCAGTTTTGTGACTGTGATTGTTCTGTTCATTCTGAAGTGCCCAACAATATGGGACTGGATTTCAAGAGGGATTATAGACATAATAACTGGCTGTGGGTCGTTCAAGTAGTGTCCTGATTGAATGGGAATTTGACTTCAAAGCTTTAGCTCACGTCGAGCCTTTTTATCCTTCTTATACTGCAGTGGTGAGCAGTGTCGTTTCTAAAAGTGCAGCTCACAAATCTCTGGTCGTCTTCAAAAACAGCAATGAATTCTGAGCTTACACTTTAAGATCATGCTGCATAGTAGATGGATATGTCTCAGGGTTTTTTTTTTTTTAGCATAATAAATAATTTATTGATTGTTTCCAATGATCAGCTATTACCACTAAAGCAAATTAATCAAAAATATTTGCAAGTGGAAGTGTCGGCATCCAGCCTGACAAGCACATTCCATAGACAACAACAGAGAGGAAAGAATTGACTTTAAAAGTTTCTCAAGCTGCTTTCTGGTTCCCCTCCATAAATCCAAAGGTGACTCTTGGATTAGTCACTCCCCAGCTCCATAAAAATGTCTAAACCTTGGGTGGGCATATGTGGCCTCCAAAAGCACTCTTAACCAGCAACTTCCATCCATCCTAAGTAGCACAGCTGATGATGAAGGGTGGAGGTTTCTAGAAGTGATAGCCTAAAAATATCTGGGCAGCCCCAGTTTCCTGTCCTTGGCTCTATATAAAGATGTGCAGTTCAACAACCCGTGTTTGCCTTCATTCCAGCTGTCATGAGGCAGCTTTCATCTGTTATTGTTCAACTCTGAGAATAAGTGGGAAGTTACTGTAGTTGAACTAGATACCTGATCTCATAACCTTGGGCTTCATTTCCATTATCATTTGCACAAATGACCTTTTCTTATCGCAAAATCCATGAATTGTCACTTATGCTAATAGGTTATCTCCCAGTATAGTCTATTATTGTTTTTGTTGCTGTTGTTGTTCAAAAATACCAGGCACAGTCAAAATTATAAAAACATTGGCTGGTATTATATAACAGATACAAGTTTTAACCAAAAACCTAAGTATCTGTTAAATATTGGCATAGTATGTATGCAGTTCCTAATATTGCCGGTTTTTGTAGCTCTGATGGTGGTGTGATTTCTGAGATCTGCAACTGCTTATAGTACTGTGTGAAATTTCTTGATATTGTTCCCAAAGCCCCAATGACTATGGGGACCACTGAAGTGTGTTTCTTCCAGGGGCAAAATGTTTCGATTGCCAGGTCTCTGTACTTTGTTAGTTTTTCCAATTCTTTATATTCAACACTGGCATCCCCTGGAATTACAATGTCAATGATCCAGACATTTCTTCGTTCTATTACTACTATTTGTGGTGTGTTATGTTCAAGGTGTCTGTCCATTTGGATCCGGAAATCCCACAAGACCTTGACTTCCTCATTTTCTGACACCTTCTCTACCTGATGTTCCCATGGGTTTTTGGAGGCCGGCAAGTTATATTTTTTGCATAATGACCAGTGCACTAACTTTGCCACTCTATCATGTCTAACTTTGTAATCTGTTTGTACAATCTTTGGACATTGGCAGAGTCGACATTTGCTGTTAGCACTAATTCTTTGGATCTTAGTTTTCATCATATTGGTTTGGAGTGCCTGTTCTTGTGCAGCAAAAATCAAGCCTTCAGTTTCTTTCTTAAGGGTCCCCAATTTTAGCCATGCTCATGTTGAATTATGATCATGCTTTCCATCAGTATTTCTCAGGTGTTGTTCATGTAGTGGTTTATTTTTCCAGCTGTTTAATTTATTTTCAAATTGTTGTTTCTTATACTGAGCCTTGGTTTCTGTTGTTTTCAAAATATTCTCCATTTTCACTGCCTTAAGTAATTTTTCTCTGCTTCTGCTGATATAATCATTTAGGCTTCTTTTTTCTTCCTCTACTACCTCCTGTATTTGCAGTAATCCACGGCTCTGATTTTTTGTGGTAAATATAATCTGTCCACATCGCTTTTTGGATGTAGTACGTGATGCATGTTCATTAGTTTCTGTGTTTTTCAATCCAGTTCTTCTAATTCGTTTTGAGTCCAATCTATTATTCCAGCTGGGTATCTAATTACTGGAACGGCCCATGTGTTTATGGTTTTGATTGTATTTCCCCCCTTTAATTTTGATTTTAAGATTTTCCACAGACTGTTGATATATTATCTTTCTGTCAGTTCTTTAACTTTTGTGTGCACGATGTTGTCTGCTTCTAGTATTCCAAGGTATTTATAATTTTCATCACTTGATAGTGGTTAAATGTTTCCTTCTGTGTTTGTTTTTCCTTGCAGAATGGATTTCTCTCTGCACTGCCTTATTTTGGTTGTTGGATTTGTATAATACTATCTGGTCAATTTGCTGATCATTTACGGGAGAAACAAAACCTATCTACAGTATGTGTGCGGCGAACATTTACTCTGATAGGTAAGGAAGGAAAGTGCTGCTTTTTAAATTAGGCAACAGTTGATTGAGAACACAGGGTCTCCCTGACATTAATATTTTCCAGTCCACTCCAGAGGAATCCAAGACTGATCATACAAAATAGGAGTTCAGCTACCCAAACCATTCCTCCATACTCTTGCTTTCCTCGCTTCCTCTTTTGTCATTTTTAATCCTTGATAGCTGAATCTCTTGGGAAAACCTCAGATGACAGTTGTGTTAATTATAATTTTATATTAAAAATGGCATCAATACAGATACCTTAATCAACAGCCTTCGGTTCTCTTCTCTTTCCTCTACCACCCAACCCCCACCTTTCTGCATAGTTGCCCTTTGCTGTCTTATCATAGTATAGTCTTGCTATGAACAAGATGTGTTTGATGTTGCCTGTATTCTGGAGTCCCTTATTAAACCTTTTTTAAAAAGCAGCAACATTTGTTTTAACTAAAGTTTATATCAGCAATAGCTTAGATTCCGTCATAAATAAAGTTAACACAAGCATGAATCTGTGAACTGGATGCTGTTGGTTATTTTGTACGCTAGGTGGCAATCATGTGTAGAATAGCGTAGAAGTGACCATTTTTGCTAACAGAATTTTCAGTTCAATTTGGTTTAGTGATTAGCATGTTGGACTAGGAGGACTGAGGAGACCTGATTCCAAATCCTCTCTTGGCCCTGAACGTCTGTATGTGTGACCTTGGTCCAGTCTAACTCCCCCAACCTGATTGACCTCTCAAGATAAATATTTGCTCCATTCCCACAACTTCAAAGGGACATGTACTAATTCCCTTGCAGCTGTATTATGACAGAGCCCCATCAACTGGTTGTAGCAGATCATCTTATCTCCCTACCCAAGGATCAGCAGCGAGATTGCTGTAAAGTAGCACTGTGCTGAAACTCAGATTTTTTTTTAAAAAAAGGAAGATTACATTGCAGAACTGCACAAAAATTAAACAGCATTTTTGTTTCTCTGAAGCTGATATTTTTTATCTGTTTTAATTCAGGAATGATTGGCCCAGCAGTTTTCCTCGTAGCAGCTGGATTTATAGGGTGCAATTATGAACTGGCTGTCACATTTGTAACCATATCAACGACACTGGGGGGCTTTTCTATCTCTGGCTACAGCATCAACCACCTGGATATTGCACCATCGTAAGTTGATTTCTTTAAAACTAGTGAACAGATTTAATCTGTACTGAGACTAATTGTCTATATGTAATTTCAACTGTGTCCTAAAATAGCAGGAATTGTGAGTTTTGTATTTAAATTGTAAGGGACTACAATTATTATTTTAGGAGATCCTCCCTCCCTTATTGTGGACAGATTTGTATAATGATACCAAGCATTGGGTGCTCTAAATCTATTATTTGTCTTTCAACTCTCTCATTTTGCCTTCTGAATAGAAACCTCCTACTACATGCCTGCATTTTCCCCTGTCATTCGTTTGGATTAGTTCTATGACACTTAGTGAACTTACTGTACTCTACATCCTTGTCCACTTCTACAGCCTTGTCTCTAAATGTATACTTTAAAAGGCAGCCCTGCTGAACTTTGTGTGCCTGCCATAGTGTGATAGCCTTAGGTGGCAAATCAATCCACTATACTCATATTTGGAAGTATATACCTCAATGAATTCAGCAGAACTTAGTTCTGAGTGGTCATGCATAGAGTGCTGTTAACCTGTTGTGGGACATAAGGCAAAGTCGAACATTTTTCCTTTCTTGTGTGCAAGGAGAAGCAGCTCATTCTGCTTAAAATGTTGGGAAGCTTGTCCTATTTCCAGTATGCTTTGTGGTTTCTTAAGATTGTTCTGATCTGTAGATTATTTGAAATGCTACATTTGTCCCATACGTTCGTAGACTGATCTGAGGATTGACTTGCTGGAAGGAGTGTAGTACACACAAGGCAAAGGGAAACATTTTTCCCTTCTTTTGTGCAAGGAGAAGCGGCTCATTCTGCTTTAAATGTTGGGAAGCTTGTCCTATTTTCACTATGCTTTGTGGTTTCTTAAGATTGTACTGATCTGTAGAGTATTTGAAATGGGTCAGGTATGTTTTTTTAAGTATTAGAATTGTTTTTGAAATTAACACAGGAGAAGTACTACCCTGTTTCCCTGAAAATAAGACCTAACCTGAAAATAAGCCTTAGTATGATTTTTCAGGATGCTCGTAATATAAGCCCTACCCCAAAAATAAGCCCTAGTTAAGTGAAAGCCCGCCCTCCACCACTGTGCAGCAACCAGAAGATGACATGACTGTATTTGAATAAATGTAGATTGTTGTACATGAAAAAAATAAAACATCCCCTGAAAATAAGCCTTACTGCTTTTTTTGGAGCAAAAATTAATATAAGACCCTGTCTTATTTTCAGGGAAACACGGTAGGTACATGTTTTCCAATTTTAAAAAGCCCATAAGTTTATTTATTTATTTATTTATTTATTTAATTTATACCCCGCCCATTTAGACCAAGTCTACTCTGGGCGGCTAACAATAAAAACAGCATAATAAATTAAAACAACAATTACAAAATTACAAAAGTATGTTATATCTTACAAAGACAGGGAATTTAGATTTGGTTTCTAACTTTAAATATGATTAATATTTCCGCTGCCATCTGCCCCTGTGTAAAATGCATGCAGAATCTGACCCGGAGGGGGAGGCACTTGCCTTGCAACGGGAATCCTTCTGCTCGTGCTTAAGTAGGCCAGCAGCTTCATGCTTTGGATTTTATTTCCCTTGCAAATTCTTCATGGGGAAGCTTGTGCATGTGAGAAGCTCTTCTGATCCCTTCCAAGCGAGTGGATGAATCATGTGTGAAATTCCTTCCAGTGTCTCTTGTTTCAGTCTTCCAGGAGGGCTTTGAGTGCCAAGAACACTTGAGTTAGTGTTGGGAACTTCTAGAGGGATTCACTTTTATATTATAGACTATGTGTCATGTGTGTGTGTGAGAGAGAGAGAGAGAGAGAGAGGCTGAGAATCTGACCTTCCTTTCTCAATGGTGGGAAGAAGATCAAGGTACTGTGACTCAAATAACAAACTGTTTTCCCTGTTTTCTTAGATATGCTGGTATCCTCCTAGGAATCACAAATTCATTTGCTACTATCCCGGGAATGGTGGGACCACTTGTTGCTAAGAGCTTGACTCATAGTGTAAGTCATTGTCCATCTCATTAAAAAAAAAAATTGGAAAAGTGGTGATATATTTCATTACTGTTTAGTTGCTGTTGCTTTTATGGGGGGACGGGACCCTGTAATCTCTGTCTTAAAATTGATATAGAACTGTGAAATGGAGCAGAGAGAATGACCTTGTGTTCTGTGACTCACTGTGCTAATGTTAGTTTTTATTTTTAAAACCATATGGTGGTTACCCAAGGTTGGGAACCACTGTTGTAGTTCATAACTTTGTGAGCTTTGTCACGGTAATCCTACCAAATTCATCAAAATAGTTTCACAGGCCTTTTCCAGTGTATCCAAAACAAGATAAGGACAGTGATTGTAATCAGTTACTTCTTATTTTAATGGAGTGCCTTTGAGTGGCAAGAGCCAAAACTGCAACAGCAAGACACATAACAAAATTTCTTAGACACTTTGCCCATCGCTGTGATTCTGGAGCTACATCCAGAGGTAACACTTCAAAGATCTCTTCCTTTGAAAACTGTGGTTAAAATTCTCACTAAGCTCTTGAATATAGCTTTTGTAGCCTCCACCATTAACTTGTAAACCGCCCAGAGAGTGCTTTAAATGCTATGAGGTGGTATATAAGCATCACACATTGCTTTTTCTTTTCATATTAGTGTTTGTTTTCCTAATTAAGTTGTATTTCATAGATGTCATACATAGCCAAGCAATATTTTCCATTTTCCACATTTATTTATTAATTACTTTATTTATTGCATTTATACCCCGCCCATCTAGTCAATGACTACTCTGGGCGGCTATTTGTTTCTAGTGAACAAAATAAATGCATCATATACATTTAGACACTCCTTTCCTTGTTTTCCAAACAACACTTTGGAGGATCAGAAACAAGCTGCAACTCCCCTCACTGTGTATATATTTGTCTTTTTTTTTCTTAAGCTGTAACAGTTTCTAAATTGCTTCCAGGTTTGACAATCAAAACAGGCAAACAGTGGCTTCAGCAGGCTTACACAACAGGATTGCTTGTGCTCACTAATCATTCATAACCAGGAAAATCAGGAATGTGACGTCTAAACTGGCCATGTTGGCTGGGGTACTGTGGGATTTATAGTAAAAAAAAGTCACTTCATTTCTAATAGGCACAGGGAAAATAGATATAAGGGGAAGGGGAAAAGGCGTTAATGGAGAGCATCTTCATGATGTTCATTTTTTAATATGAAACTGTGATACTTATTCGTCTTCCTTTTTTCTTTTGCCAGAACACTGTGGGCGAGTGGCAGATAGTGTTCTACATTGCTGCTACCATTAATTTATTTGGAGCTGTTTTCTTTGCAATATTCAGTAGTGGAGAAGTGCAAGACTGGGCCCTGGATGGCTACCACTTGCATAGGAACCGATGAAACCCAGGGTTAATCACCGAGTATTGCAGGCATGTGACCTGGAAGGCCCTTCACATGACATCTGCAGTGCCTACTGTAACCTTTCCCGGTTGGAAGACATTTCACAGTTTGATATGCTGATCTATTATTTTTTTCTTTTCTTTTTCTTTGTAATAAGAAGTTGGAATTAAATACAGTAGTCTTAGGGTCTCATCACATGGACCATTTGAATCATTTGTTTTTCCTCTTTTCTTATATTTATATATGTGTATATATACCTCTGGGCCCATTCACATGGCTGTCAGTTCAATCAGTACATTTCTTGCTATTTGTACTGGTTCTGTAGGCTATATGTGCCATCTCATCTAAATCGATTCATTTTCCTTCTTGTTTCTGGGTCCCCGCTGCCTTAAAATTTTCTTTTTTAAAAAATCATCAGTAATATATCACTATTTTGTTGCCACTTCGAACTCTTAGTCAATGCACCGTCTGGTGAGTTATGTCACTAGATAAATGTAGGGCAGGATTAAAAGGACTTGAATTGCTGTTGAAATCCTAGGGAAAAAATTAACTATAAACCACACAAAAACGGGGATGACGGTTACAGTAGGGAAGACTTTGGCGAAGTGATACAATGGTAAACTGTTATGAAGAAAAAATATAAAAGAAAAAGTAAGCGATTTATCACTAAGAATTTTAAAAAGATTTTTAAAGGGCAGAAGTGCTGTGGCCACAGTCCCGAAAAAAACGATCTGTTTGCAAAGTAAATAAATCAACTACAAGCATTCACACACACTGAAACAATAAGGATTGAAGAGATACAGGGATCGGATCATTTTTTAAAAACCATACTGGCGGGGTGGAAAAAAAACTGATTGGCTAGCCAAATTAATCGATTTTACCTGTGTGCCATGTGAACAGACATTTATAAAATGATTTAAATAACAACAGCATCGATATAACTGGAGTTCTTTTGGCATGTGTGACTGCACTCTTACACTATGATTTGGTCTCAGATTTCTGAGGAACTGTGACATTTTAATCAATGTAATCAATTTTTTAAAATATCGTGTATAAAATAAATAATTGGAAAATAAGTGATTATTAAATGATTATACGTGGTAGTTAAGGTATAGTGCTGAACGTGATTGCATATAGTAATGGAATTTTTTAGCTTATTAAAATTACCTTTATTAAGGGTTATTAGAATTCTTGGTATTTTGATTACATTTATTTTCCTTGTTCTATGAATCTCAATAAGTAATGAGCAGTAAAGGAGGGCTGATCCTTCTGTCAGAGTATACGGTAGTCAGTCCTTTTCCATGGTGAGCTGTCCACAAACCGAGAATACTCAATGCTGATTCAGGAATGAAACTCTTCTACCACATGGAGATATTTGGACAAGAAGCAATGCCTAAGTGAAAGCATAGCATCTCATCTTTCCACTTTTTTTACCGTTCTTTCTCCCATTTTGAGAAACAAGCCACCACTATCTGTGCAGAATAGTATCAAAGCACAGCAGAACCATGCAGTTGCAGGTGCCCCAGGACATTGTTGACTGGATTTTACTTAACCATCCATTTTATATGCTCTGAAGTCTGACAGTGGGTCACCACAGATGCTTTTCAGTAATTTAATAAGTTGTTCTTGTGTGATGATGCATCAGTATTCTGCAACCATTACCCAGTTTGACTTTGTTTACATTGTAGAAAAAGCCTGCCTCTGCTTATTTTCATCAGGATAGTTTCTGGTATATCAGCATGGGTGTCATGATCTCATGTTGCCTCCCATCATCTTTTTAACAGACTTCTCCCAAATTTAGTTTTTGATGCTATTTATCATATTGGTAATGAACAGAATTTCTTTGTATGTGTCTTGCTCTACCCAGTGCACCGTACTGGGACTCAGGGCAATGTAAACATGGAAAATGAATCCAGAACAGTTGATTGAGGATTGAGCATACTCAGTACAATGGGAATGCTGACTTCATGGGGGTAGAGTGCATGAAGGGAAGACTGAGGGAGGGAGGGAATGGGAAAGGTGTGATTTATATTACAACATTAGGTCCCACTTGCTCCCAAGGGTGTGTTTTATATCATTACAAGGCACCTAGATAAATAGACAGATGGACAGACAGACAGATATGTAGGAAGACCTGTGCTGGATCAGATCACAGGCCTATCTAGTCCAGGGTTCAGTTCCTGCAGTCACCAGCCAGATCTTTCTGGAAGCTCCAGCCAGGACACACCTCCTGTTTGGGGGTCCTAGCAACGGATACACATAAGTAGATCAGTAGACCCACCTGTAATCAAATGGTTGCACTTTGGATTGTTATTTTTGGAGTTAACCGTCTGAGGAGTATATAATGGATAAAACGCATCGTATATCAGCACAGACAAGTCCTGCTTTTAACTTATAATTATACTCTATTAGCAAGGCCTTCGACATTTGTGGCCTTTAAAAAAAAAAACAATACTGAAGTCATCTTGAACATTGAAGTGTAATTTTCATAAAATAAATGTTTGTATAAAATGCCAACTACTTCAATCAGCCTGAGATTGCTCCTCTGATATTTAAACAAGAATGCTTTAAAAAAGAAATTTGCAACCTGCATCATTCAGGATAATCTCATGCAGGCAGAAGGAGGGGGAATGGGGCTAGTGTGGAAGGAAATCAAGAAAACAAAGTAGTGGCAAATCCTCTGCACATGGTCTGTTCACAGGTCTGGCAAAAACAATCTTTCCTCTTCTCCTTGCCTGGCAACTTGTGGGGAAGGAGGAGAGAGGAAGAGAATTTAACCCAGCTCATCCCATTAGCTTTGGACCACAACTCCTATATGCCGCAGTCTCTAGGGCCCATATTCAGTATTGATGGGAGCTGTTGTCAAGATCTTCTGGAGAGCACCTTGTGGTGGAGGGCTACTTCCAGACCTACAAGCTCCCTGGGCTGTATTCATAATGGCTAGCACTTCATAAACTGGGAGTTCTGATTCCATCCACTAGGTGGTGTTTGCTCAAAAATTTAGCTGACTCACTCCTCGGCTCTGTGGCAGCATTTTCATTAATACGTATTTGGGTGAACATTTGAGGTCAAGTCTCACTTGAACAAAGAATCCATTTTCAGGTCTAAGAGGTGGCAAACTAACCTTTCTTTTCCAGCACCATAATAATAATCCACATGTGCCATCGAGTCATTTCTGACTTCTGGCAACCCTTTTCAAGGTTTTCCAGGTAGAGAATACTCAGAAGTTGATATGGTTAAAAACCACTGATTTGGCACTTTGTCCCAGTTTGTTAATCGCCGCAACAGGTGTTTGGCAGCCGCACTCCACCCACTCAGAAGCAGTGTCCTAGCTTCCCTGCCCTGCCTCCTCCGGGCAGTTTCTGAGTGAGTGCCCACTAGAGGGGAGGGGTGCCAAACGGGCAAAAACCCATTGCGGCATTAAACAATCTGGGACAAACAGCCCAACCAGCAGTTCATACCCATCTCTACTCAGAAGTGGTTTATTCCTCCCTTCTGGGGTCACCCTGGGATTGTGCAGCTTGCCCAAAGTCACATAGGCTGGGTCAGCTCATAGGAGGTACAACACCAGCATCATAACACCACCATATTGCTATGTTGTCTGTAAAATCTGTTCTAGGAAGTCACTTGTCTGCTAGTGACACTTTCTGGTGGTGATACCAGAATTGCAATATTGCCTTCACCCTGAACTGTTGGTAGCTGAACGCAGAAAGTTACTGCTGGTTTTGATGACAGGGAGCAAGTAATTTGTATGACTTTTGGGTTGGTTTTAGCCAATAGTTTTGCTTTTACTTTTAAATTTACATCACATGCGACACTGAAAACTTTGGTTTTCCAGGATAAAGATACTTTAAAGCAAGCTTCTAGGATGTGTAGCCCTCCAGATGTTAGCATACTAAAACTCCCATTGATGTAGCTAATATTAAGGGCTCGTGCAGGACACACATTCGTTCTGGAGTGCTGCATTTTCCAAAACTCCTATTTTAAAGAAACAACATTCTTTGTTTTTCAGTTTATATTTAAGAGTACATGTTTTATCCATGGTTAAATTCTAATATAATTCTAATATAATGGATTTTTCCTTTTCCCCCCAGCCCTACCACCACCATCTAAGACCAGTAGTTCCTGATCTTGGATCCTCAGGCGTTATCTTATTACAGCTGCCACACCACATAACTACTGGCCAGGCTGGTTGAGGCTTCTAGGAGCTGAAGCCCAACAATATCTGAGCAGGGTTTATGACTTTGCTTTTCCAAATAGAGGATTTTGTCTCTCTTAACAGCTGCACAACAAGGAACAGTGTAAATAGAGTACCTTTTTATATTATCATTGTGCCGCTCTGATAATTAGAAAAGCTGTATCTGCAAATTAAGGAGCTTTTGAAAGCACAATACCACTGTATGCGGAGGTGTGAAATATGCAGAGCTGTTGTATCACATTCTGATCTGCTCACAGGTGGCATGCCAGCTGGCCAGAATGTCTCTGTTCTTGCATGCCACTGCTAATGTAGATGTACATAATGCAGACTCATAAGAGAACATGAGCCAAGGAGAGGGCATTTTAACCTTTCAAACTACTAAGAAAATTACTCTTTATTTCAGCAGTTGAAATATTCACTTGGTCATGGTAAAACATTAAGAACATATACTGTAAAAAAATATGTAGAATAAACATATATGTAGAATAAACTAATGTTTCAAGCACGAACAATACTTGAAACATTTGGTACTTTGATACAGACTTGTGCTTGACTTATTCTTATAATGGTTTCATATTATCTTCTTATTTGACTGACATAGTAATAGATAAGCAGACTCCTCACACACTACTTCTAACAGACATCTCTAACAACCTCTAGACTATCTAATTCAGGGGTCTCAAACTCAATTTACCTGGGGGCCGCTGGAGGCAGAGTCTGGGTGAGGCTGGGCCGCATCAGGTTTTCCACAAGAAAAGCTTTGTTTAAAAAATTCCAGTCTTCTCAAATCTCTTTATTTTTTAACACAAAATAAGATGAAAAAAATAAATAAACAAATTAAGAATTAATAAGAAAATAAATCAATCAGTAATAATAATAATAATAATAATAATAATAATAATAATAATAGTATTTCTCTATGAGCGACTATATGTGGTTTCTTCAGTCTTCTATATCTGCTGTATTCAGATTCAAATGTCTGCATTAACAGTTCTTTAACCTTTAATCTTCTAAACATGAATTGTCCTGAACATGAATGGAACATTGAAGAACATGAACTGTTCTTCTGAACATGGCTTCTCTTGCCTACTCCTTGCTGCTAGAGACCTGGCAGCGCTCCCTCTTGCATAGCCGAGCCACATTTGGCTTGAGAGAGGAAGCAGTTGAGACCCTCAGTATGGCTTGAAGATGATCATCAGTCAGTCTGGACCTGTACTAGGACTTATTGAAGTTCAAGGTGGAGAAGAGCTTTTCGCACAAGTATGTGCTCCCAAAAAGGCACATGGTCCACTTGAACATTCGGGAAAGCTCAGGGAAGCTGGGGGTCAATTCTCTCAAAAATTGCCCAAGCTTGTCTGCTTTTCCACTCACCTCCCTGAACTTCGCTTTGAGTTCAGAGTTGCACTGCAGGTCAATGAGCTCCATTTGAAGCACAGGAGGGGCATCTTGCACATCAAAGGAGAAGGGGTCCGCAAAAATTTGAAATGTGGCTCTGTGCGTCCAGAAGGGGGGCCCCCTCCCTGCCCGGCAGTCTTCTCCCTCAGGGGTTTGGCGCCACCGGGGCTTCTGCTTTTAGGTCTCTCTCTCTCCCCCCCCTGCTCTTCGCGGGGTCACCTGGCGAGGCTGCTGCTGCTGTCACCTCGTCCTCTCTGCGCTTCTCCTTCCCCCCGCCTGGCGCTCCTCCACTCCCTGTGCACACACACCCCCCTAGCAGCTGCATGCACCCCTTCTGCAAGGCTGGCCCCATCAGCAGAGTAATCTCCCCCCCCCCCCCGGTACCCAAGGGCTAATGGGGCTTCCTGGGGCTTCTTGACTCCCACTCTGGCAAGATGCCGTGGTCTTGCCCAGAGTGGCTCAGGGAGACGGGGGGGGAGGGGAGCGCACGCGAGAAGGCTGTTCTCTCGGCAGCACCCCCTCCCGCGGCACGTCTGGGCAGGGAGCGGAGGAGTGCCAGGCGGGGGGAAGGAGAAGCGCAGAGAGGACGAGGCGACAGCAGCAGCAGCCTCGCCAGGTGACCCGCGAAGAGGGGGGGGGGAGAGAGAGAGAGAGAGAGACCTAAAAGCAGAAGCCCCGGTGGTGCCAAACCCCTGAGGGAGAAGACTGCCGGGCAGAGAGAGGGCTCCCCTTCTGGACGCGTGGACGCTTTGGGGGGGGAGGCGGGACCCAGCCCCTACGAGGCGGGGAGGAAGCCCCACGCTCGCCAAGTAGGTGCCGCCGCCGCTGCTCCCGCTCCTTAAACTTTCATATTAAGGCGGGGGCCACAAACTATCGTCCCGCGGGCCACAATTGGCCCCCGGGCCGCATGTTTGAGACCCCTGCTCTAATTGAATAACACAACTGTCACTTGTTTTATCTGTCTGGTGGTTAACCCATCCATTGGCTAATGCCAGACAGAATCTAATTGGTCAGAATGCTCCGCCATGCAAATAACACATTCCAGTCTTTCCTATACACACATATACAGTACTTATATATTCCAAAACAAACAGGACTAGAAGAAGAGGCAGTTAGATGTTTAGGTATGAGATGGCTTTACAGCTTGATTTTCAGCTGGTGTCCTGGCTCATTGGTTCAGTGTGAAGTTGTGTGTTGTCCTTGTACAACATCAGTGCATCCAGAAATATCCAGAAACAAGGGGAAGCAGCTAATAGGTTTATGAATTTATGCCCATTGTGCCATCTGGAGTAAGGCAAGAATGGAGTGCCATTGCCACAACTCATGGTCTTTTTGTTGCCCAAGCACCAAGAACTGTTGTACAAGGATCACCTCCTGTGACATCACTAAGGTGCCACTCTGGTCTCAGGGAACAAGAAGCTCGCCTACTGCCAACCACAGTTCTTGAAAATGTGTATTAACAGAGCTTAGGAAAATTACTTTTATGGACCATAACTCCCAGGACTCTCCAGTTACTAAACCACTGGTTCTTCCAAGCGCAAGGATTGCAATCTTACTTCTTACAAACACCAAATTAGACAAGGAACTTGTGCGGGCAAAGTACCATATCTAACTGCAGGTAAGGAAGGTGGTGGGTATGTCACAGGATTCAATGCTCCTCAACTTATTTCTTTAATTCCTTAACAGAAAAAAGGGGTCAAAAGAAAATATTTCTCTCTCTGAAATAGCTATTTCCTCTGTAGCAGCACCTTTTCATCATGTGATTTCTGGACTGTACTTTGAAATAATACAGTATTGGGTGACACAAGATTGCCACCTCATCTATTGGTTTGAAATCTAGGTACAAATGAAAATTCATTTTCTTCCAACTGCTATGTCTGTGGTCACAATTGTGTCTAAATCAAAATTCATTTTCTTTTAACTACTGTATCTTGTGGTAACATTTTGTGGGACAGCATAAATGCTTATCTTTAACAAACTGGCATATCTTTCATAACAGTACTGTACAAGCAATCACCAGATGATTTGGCACATACAAATATCACCATAATCAAGAGCTAAATATGCCTCAACAAACAGTCTTGTCTTTAGTGTTATTAAACTGCAGCCTTAAGCATAAAATAATGGGTTGAATCTTATGTAAAGTTATTCAGTGGGGCTTCCTCAAAGTAAGCACATCCAGGTCCAGGCTGTCAAACTGCAGTTTATGTGCACCTACTTGGGAGTAAATCCAACTGAATTCAATTTTACTTTTAAATCTGAGGCAGCAGTCATTACACAAAACCAGCAAATTAAGCTTTTTACAATGTGAAAGCAGTGTCCTCTACTGTACTAATGTCTGCAGTGTGAGTTGCGGTTAAAGATAGGAGTCAGCAAACAAAAAGCACCTAAACTTGCCAATTCTCTCAGAATTCTCTATTATTTTTTTAGTCATCCTGCTGACCAAATGTACACAAGATCTGTAGTGTTGTGGAAGGGCAACAAAGTGTAGTGAGCCTCCGGGACTTTGTTTTTCTGAAGTACCCTGTTTCCCCTAAAATAAGACCTAACCTGAAAATAAGCCCTAGTATGATTTTTCAGGATGCTTGTAATATAAGCCCTACCCCAAAAATAAGCCCCAGTTAAGTGAAACCCCGCCCTCCACCATTGTGCAGCAACCAGAAGAAGATGACATGGCAGTATTTGAATAAATCTAGATTGTTGTGCATGAAAAAATAAAACATTCCCTGAAAATAAGCCCTAATGGTTTTTTTGGAGCAAAAATTAATATAAGACCCTGTCTTATTTTCGTGGAAACAGGGTATGAATAGTGATCATCTCATTAATTGAAATGCAAAGGTTAGTGATAGACCTGTCATGCTCTGGCAGGTGAATGAGATGATATGGAGGTTTCCACGTTTTACTACTACTACTATTTTTTTACAATAGGAACGAAAAGAATAAGGAAAACAATCAGTAGCAGGGCATGTATTTCCTTTTTCTTTGATAGACTTCTGACTTCATAGTACCACAGTGACTTCAGTGCAGCTGCTGAATCCAGGACCCACGTGGTTGCATTGCAGAAAGCAGGGGGCATCTCCCAACACAGAGCTTTGTTGTTCTTAGGCGCCATCGTGGAGACCCTATGAAAGAGGGATCTCCAAAATGTCCTGTCCTCAACAGCCCTGCTCACCTCCTTGTAAGCTCAAGCCCGTGTTCCTTTTGGGAGTCAGTCCATCTCGTGTCTAATCTTCCTCTTTTCCTGCGGCATTCCACCTTTCCCAGCATTGAGTTCCCATTTTGGAAGGGGTGGACCACAAGAAAGCAGCAAGCGGTATTACTCTCTTGGGGTGGGGAAAAGAGGTTATTTTTTTCCTCACTCCCTGGCGGATATTTAGGGTGGAGGAAGGTGAGCAAAGTGTGTATCTGAGTAGGGGGGGGGTGTCAAAAAGCAGCGAGAGGGAGACTGGGAGGCGTGACGTGTTCCTCAAGCCACCGCCTTCCCGGCTCCAGCTATATAAAGGACACGTCGGTCTTTTTCGCTACGGGTTTGCCGCTGCTTGCGAGGTGAGCCGTTGGTTTGTGTGCGCGAGGGAGCAGGCTAGAGGGGGGACGGCCCCACGTGCTCCTGACCCCGGAGAAAGCCGTTTTCCAGGCCCGGGACGGGAAGGGGTAGTGAGAGCTCGACATAATCGAAGGCTGAAGGGGCGGGTTCGCTCGCCCTTTTCTCGGCCGCGATTATAGCGGCTGAGTTCTCCCCCTCGCCACCTCCCGGGTGCGTGGATCTGAGGAAAGTGGATCGGTGCTTGGGAATGGTCTCTACGGTGAAGGGAAGTCTGGCGCTTTCCCAAAGAGATCTGGAATCGCGAGGAAACGGGAATAAAAAAAGAAGCGTTCTGGGGACACGTGTCGCGTTTTTTGCCCCCGGGAGTGAATGTGGGGACGGTGTTTTCTGCGGTCGTGGCAGATGCGGCTCCTTTTCTTTCGTTTTCCACCAATTACTGGTTATCTCAGCGGCTGAGTTGGCTTTTTTCGAACGCACTTGCGTGATGGATTAAGGGAAGGGTTGCGTTTTCTCGGGCTTACCCCCTTCCCTTTATATTAGTTTTTTTTGTTTTCCCCCTCGGTGTGGAGGAGTCAAAAACGGCGGCCCCCGCTGTGGCCCTCACAAAAATGGAGGGGCGGGGGCGCGTGCCAGCCAACCCGGGGCTCGCCTTCACCCCCTTCCGGCCTCGTGTTCCCCGGCTCGACTTGGGACCCGGAGCCGCGGGAGCCTCCCTTCCCGACGAGGGTGGGGACGGAGGGCCGCGAAGGGTGTCTGTCTGAGGCGAAAGCCCCATGGCGCCCCCCCCCGCCCCGTCTCCGGGAGGGGGGAGAGGGGGGCTCTCCTGCAGCCTGCCTATAACCCACAGCCTTTCAGTGACTCTTCCTCTCTTTCGGCAACTTCTTCCTGACAGGTGGCCGCTCAATGTATGCCCTAACGTATGCAAATCTGTGTGGGAGGAAAAAAACACTCTGGTTTCATGGATCGACACCGAGACTTTTACTGGCTCCGTTATGAAGCGACATCCAGCGGCCCCGTCCTTTTCATCCTGCAGCAAGCCGGCCGGGAAACTTGTGCCCGTCTCAAAGATGGCCGAGAAGAGGCGTAGAGCTGGGAAAAAGAGCTGAATGCGAAAGTGTTGAGTCAGTGGTTCCCGTCAGGGGCCGCGTTTCCGCCCCGTGCTGGTCACGTGTCTGCCCGCCCATTTCCCTACTTGCTGCGGGCTTTTTTTCCGAAGCGAAAGAGAGCTATTGAGTGGGTGGTTGTTTTTTTTAAATCCCCTGAGGTCCCGGGTGTTTTGCATACCTGCACCGCGTCGAGTGCCATGAAGATCCCGGAGCCGGGAGAGGGAGAGGAAGAAGAAACGGATCGCAAGCCGCTGCTCTTGCGAGAATCGCAGCCCATCAGCAAGGCAGGTGAGAGCAGTTTCTGAAGGGCTTGGTGTTTGCCACGTACACTCAGAAGCCCCAGGCCCAGCTCTCTCCTTAGTCCCCTCTTGCGTCTCCAGCAGCCTAGCACCCATTGTTTTGAAGAGCTGCGTTGTGGTGGTGATCGGGAGCCGTGCCCTGTGAAGAAACCACGTCTCCTGGACCAAGTGACAGGCAGGTCCTGTATATGCTCCCCCATGGCCGGTAACACAACATTGTGACTGTGTGCTGGGAGTGAAGCCTCACGGAGTTCCTGGATGCTTGCTAGGTTTATGAAGGCGATCATGGTCCACTTACCTGATATGGTCACTTTGCTTCTCTTGTACGAATTGGTTTTGCATAGAAATATCACAGATTGTTCCTTTTGCCTTTCACAGTCTTTTGAGTTTGCTTCCTGCACTGTGTTCCTATACTGTATTCCTTTACCTTGGTTTGCCAAGTGAGAATAACAGAACCTACGGGGCAGAAACCTATGAGGCTACTCTGTATCAGGCTATTTGTCCATTTAGCCTACAGTATTGTTATCTACTCCAATTGTTTCTAGATAGGTAATTCCTAGTGCTAGTAATAATTGCTCTGCCACTTTCAACCGCAAGCAAACCTGCCAGGGATTTCTTGTACTTTTGGCCTCCCAACATTCATCCCACTGTGGGCTCTAATTTACCTGAACTCGGTGAAAGTTCCCTGCAACTTTTGCGGTGGGGGCCATTTTATCCCCTTGTTAAAAAGTTGGTTGGCAGAATCTCATTGGTTAGTCAGTATAAGTTTGCAATGGCACATGTTGCAGTGGAGTATTGCCACTAGTTACCAAGTCACTGATTATATCTTGCACTGCATGTTAACTCATGTGACTAGCATGTGATGAAAAAGATCTTGTTAACCAGGGTGATTCACAACTGCAGTTTACAATATTGTGCTTAGCCAGCCAATCTTTTAATTAACAGTAGAACGCTTTTCTCCTTCTAAACTTAAAAATGTGATGTATCCCTTAAATGAAATAATCATAGTGCTATATATTTATAATTTTATTTTTTAATGGATTGGGGAATGGGACTTTTCTAGTCACTAATATTTTAATAAAATGGTTTATTGGAGTAGTTGGAATGGTTATGTATAAAATTAAGTTAGTATTATGGCACTATAATATTTCCGTTAAATGTAAACGGGTGATAAAATGACACCCACTACAAAGGTTTATAGTGGTATCAAAGACCACAACAAACTGTTACCCATTTAAGAAAACAGAAATACTGAGGGGTTCTTTATCTATGGAGATAATCTGCAATATGAGAAGACCACAGAAAAGAATTAAAACAATAATGAATGGCTGATAGTTCAAGGTGGATAGCCATAAAAAGCAAGGAAATCAAAGCTGACAATTTCACACTACAGAATTATTTTCCATCAACTGATCCTGTAAGCTAGACATGCCTTGAATTAAACCTGGGTTTTTCTCAATGCAAAGCCTGTGCTTTGCCATTGAACTGTAGTCCATAAAAACATACATCCTAATAAATTGTTTTCTTTTGCAAAGTTCCTTCCCAAGCAAGCAGGCACAGTCTGTAGTCATGAGAATGCTTCAGAAGTATACATAATATCTTTAAAAAGTTCATGAAATCTTTTTAAAGATAGCATTAGGGTCACCACACATATAATTTTTTTCAGTGTGTAGATGCTCTGTTGGTGGCTTCTCTGCACAAAAACCACCCTAGAAGCCTCCAGCAAAAAGCAGCATGTAAATTTGATGAACAGTGAAATAATACAAATGTGTACTTAGCAAATGCATACATGTGTAATGTGTGCATGCAGTGATCTACACATAGTGGCTGAAATCGTTTCGCTTAGTGTAGTAGGTTGCACTACAGTAGGACTGTTGGTGAGTCAACTCCTTGGTAAATTTCATTTATTCAAATAGGCCTACACTTGTTTCAGCTTACTATGCTAAAGTCAATTGCAACTAGAGTAGATCTATTGGAATTAATGGAATTTACAGAGGAGTTAGATTGAGTGGGCCAAATAGTTGAGACCTGTTACATGAAGCAACAGGATTTCAGCCAGTGTGCATGCTGTCCATGTATCATTCTGCAGTGTTTTAAGCTTGTGGCTGGTTTACAAATTCACAAATCTAAAAGTCCTTTGTTCAAGTGTATTACTGCTGTCATCAAATCATACTAGAGAATCCTCAGAATAAAGCTGTCATACCACTTCTTTTTAAAGACTTCCATGCACCCATGAGGGACTCTGTTCTGCTAGTTATTAATTTAAAATTTTCAAATGTCACTTCAGCACTACTTAAAAACATCTAACGCTTGCTGTCATAAATAACTGAACGATACATGTGTAGTAAGAGAGCACTTGTAAACTGACCAGATGTCCCTCCCAGAACCTAGAGAAATGGCTCCTGTTTCCGCAGAGTAAAGGAGTGTTTCTGCCAGGGGCATTTCTCTGACACCTGAATTGTAACCCCTCAAAGCTCTTCAGGCATAACTGACGGTCGCTGGTGTTCCCGCTCGTGGCATGTTTCCACACAGGACATGCGGGGGGGGGAGGACAGAAGTGGCCTTGGATCCCAAATTTCTCCTTTTATGGAGACGCCCAGGAGCAGAGGTTTGCTCTCGAGCTGGTAGAACTATTTCTTGCCTCCTGCTGCAAATTGTGGGTCAGGTGCCTTCTACCTCCTGCTAGAACCATGAGCTGTCTCTATCCAGAGTAAGGTTTAAGGAGACGGCTGAATAGTCCCCAAACTTCCTAAGCTCCACTGCACATATGGACACGATTCTATATTTCCATTACCTTTGTCCAAACGGAGGCATTGCATGTTAATCTTCTCACAGGAAATGTGAAAAGCAAGAGAACATTGGCCTAGCTCTTTTTATATTCTAAACCTCAGTTCGTTAGTCCTATGCGTAAGCTAAGTAAGTAGCTAATTGGATAGTATAGGCTTTGTAGTTCATGAGGTAAGGAGCCCTTTGTCTATGTTCTGGACCAAGTGGGAATGACTTGGTGGGGAAACCTAACGGTCTTGGCCCTTCAGTCCTTGTTGAGTTAAACTAGGTTGCCTGCCAGCGGAATAGGGGTGTGTATGCAATGGTGTTATTAAACCTGGGTTGTGTTTGTCTCCTTTTTCATTTTAGTCCCAATATGCTGCTCGGTTCGTCTCAGTTTAGCCATCTGGGCCTTCTTAGGATTCTTCCTCTTATATGCACTGCGTGTGAATTTAAGTGTGGCCTTGGTGGACATGATAGAACCCAATGCAAGCCTGCTGAAAAACACAACTTCGGTGTGCCCAGAGCATTCTTCAACTCCAGTTGTTCCTCGTAACACTACGGTAACTTTGACTAGATTTCTTATGATTTTTTAAGTGAGCTGTCTTCCTTTTTAAAAAATGAAATAAATAAATCAGCACCATCCTATAAAGGATCCTGGTAGAGGAGTCTTTGCAGAAATGAAGAGGAAAGGGCAATTCCTCAGACTGGGTTTATTCAAGGGCGCTGCCCTCTGTGTGTTATCTTCCTCTCTCTGGAAGATCTTTGCATGTTGGTTTCTTTACAAGGGGGAATTGTGTGGCCCCTGAGGGCATCTTAGGGGGCCCTAATCCATCCAAGGGAGAAAAGAGGTGGGCTGATATGTCTTTTCCATGAGGAGCCCCTATAAATCCTCTTGGGTTATATTCCTTTTCACATCTTTCAAATGATCTCTGTTCTTGCATAGCCCTTGATGTTGTTTCCTACCATAGAGTTATGGTTTAGATAACATTCCTTTTTATCGCTACCAAGCAGCTGAAAGCCTCTGTTTATATCTTCTAAGAGTGAGATTGTTAAAGGAAGTGATGTTCAGCTCTTATCAAATCCATTTTTAATGTTTGTTTTGTACATGGGACGTGGTGGCGCTGCGGGTTAAACCGCAGAAACCTCTGTGCTGCAAGATCAGAAGACCAGCAGTCGTAAGATTGAATCCACGCGACGGAGTGAGCTCCCGTCGCTCGTCCCAGCTCCTGCCAACCTAGCAGTTCGAAAGCATGTAAATGCGAGTAGATAAATAGGTACCACCACGGTGGGAAGGTAACGGTGTTCCGTGTCTAGTCGCGCTGGCCACATGACCACAGAAACTGTCTACGGACAAACGCTGGCTCTACGGCTTGGAGACGGGGATGAGCACCGCGCCCTAGAGTCGGACACGACTGGACTAAATGTCAAGGGGAACCTTTACCTTTACACATTATCCCCTGCAAACCAGCCTTCCTGTCCTCTTGTTTTTACATCATCTTCTCTTGTACAAACACCTCCTCCTGCCAAACCGTAATCATGCCAGTTAGAGTAGTTTTCCATGGTGTTTGCAACTCAATGTAGGGGCTAAGTGTGTGTGTGTACATGTGTACACTTCTCCCGTGGGTTGCATGGGTCTGAGCAGCATGGTTTTGGCTATACATGTTTTCCCCCCAAATAAATACATAAATATATAAATAAATTAATATTCAAAAATCAATATTCATTAAATATGTATGGTACTTCTTTTTGTCTCCAGGTAGTGCCCTGAGAAAGGTGGGTCTTGGACTTACTGAGGCTCCTCTTGTTGTTGGTGTGGCAGCTTCCAGTCCAATCACGCAGGTTGGGGGAGGGGTGTATACGTGTGTGTGAAGCAACTGTTTATGTTTTGTAGTTACATTGGGGGGGGGGGCATAAAAATTATACATGGATTTTGAACTACACGAGGGTCCAGTGCCCTTAACCCCAGCGTTATTCAAGGGAGAAATGTATATGTATATGTACAATCTGCTTCAGTGCCATGTTGCATATTTTGCCATAAAATGAAATAGTTGAAAAACAAGTGTGGACATACCCTAGATGGAAAAGTGCATCAGTTCCTATGGTGCCTCTATTTTGCAAACATTTTAAAAAGCACCTTGCAGAGGGATACAAGAATGCTGCTGTACTGGAAAAAAATGTGCTTTTTTAAAAAAGTAATGAACTACAAGCAATAGTTCCTGTTGAATAGGAAAGGAGGGGGTAGTTCTTCAGTCCCTTAGCCCCCATTCCCTAGTGCATCCTTCCTTGGTCCAACACTCTCCAGATGTGTGTGGCTACAACTCCCACATTTCAGTCTGAGTTGTTGTAGAACACATCTGGAGAGCACCAGATTGGGAAAGGGTGCCGAACTGTAACTAAACCAAAGAACTGTAACTGAGCATCTGAATGAGTGGGCTGTGTTCCCCAAAAGCCAAAGAAAACATTCCTAAGGTGGCACTAGACTGCAGATTTAAGTAGGTCACTGATATAAATGCATAGTCTTCCCTTGTTTACCTTGCCCTTCCTCTCCTTCATGTGCTGTCTTCTTGTGTCATGTTTCAGATTGTAAGCTGGTTGAGACTCGGAGCTGTCCTTTTTATCTTTTCAAAATGCCAACCAATTTGATGCCACTCTGTAAATAAATAATAAACTATGTGTGGAGAGTTAATGGTGCATGTGGTTCCCTCCAGTGAAGGAGTGTCCATCATGTAATTTGTACACATGGCCGATTTCACAACCAACGTGTAGCAATGTGAGGGACCATCCCTCCAAAAAGGGGGGAAACTGCTTGCACAGTTTCTGCTCTGCTCACAGTTTCTTCTAGTAGGATTTTGGCTGGCTTATAAGAAAAGCCACATAGCTGTCTCCAGTGCAGATTGCTGAACATTATAGAAAGTCAGTCACGTTTATTGAATGAGAGCATGCAACCTTTTGTTCTTCTACTGTATGGTTCAACTCTTGCCCTCTGTCTTTCAGGGGAAAAAGTATGCTTGGGATGCTGATACACAAGGCTGGATCCTTGGTTCCTTCTTCTATGGCTACATCATTACACAGATTCCTGGTGGATATTTTGCACGCCAAGTTGGGGGAAAGCTGCTGCTGGGCTTTGGCATCCTGGGTACTGCCGTTTTTACCCTGTTTACACCTTTAGCAGCAGATTGGGGAGTTGGATTCCTCATAGCCGTGAGAGCCCTGGAAGGGCTGGGTGAGGTAACCTCTTCTTTTTCTTTCAGTATTGCCAAACATATGATGAGGAGAGAGAGCTGGAGCAGATTCATTCACTGATCGTCTACCATAGCTTTACTTAGGTTGCTTGTGCTGAATATCATTCTTTCAGCATAGGTATATTTATATCATTCTTTTTGTAACCTCCCCTCGTTGGAGCTCATAGGTTGCTTGACTCCCCCAGAAGTCCTGCAGAGGTTCATAGACCCCTGGGCAAAGATCAGAATGCCGTTAAGCTGGCATTTGCCCCTATCCATCCCAGAATGAAATCAAATAATCATAGACAATCATATCAAAGTTCATCTATCAAGGTACAAGTCTTTCCTTGTTGCAATAATTCCAGGCAACATCAGCTTATCTGTCTATCAAATTTTATTTACATTATTTCTAGGTTCCATATGCACAAAATTATCTCAGAATTGTTGTAACATCTAAAAGTCTTACAGCCAGGCAAAAGCTGTAAGAACGTACTTCAGTCAAAAATATAAAGCATCTCTTTTAGGGTAAAAAAAGAAAATGGAAGTATTTCAGGTTACATTATAAAAATGCAAAAGGTTAACAGCCCATAATGAGAGGGAATATCTTAAGTAGTAAAATTATTAAAAGGTTAAAAAAGGCATTCTTGTAAGCCTTACTTTAAAAACACAGAAAAATATCAAAATTGTTAACAGTATAAATATATAAAGTTAAAAAGTACTACTTAGCCTCTAAGCATATAAAGAACACACACAGAAAAATTAGCAAATAAAGTTCTCAACTAACCTGACTGTTAAAATTAATGTAAAATATTCCACTGTTGATTTTCTGGTGCCGCTGCTGCTCTGCCCCATGATGTTAGCGTTGTGGATATTCAGCATGTGTAGCATAATGCAAAGCCGTCAAGTTCTTATTCAATTTAAATCTCCATTCATTTTGGCCCTTTTCAACTTCATTATGCTGGCAATCATTTGTTTACATAAAATTTCCTATTTAGACTATCTTTGAAAAAAAGGAAAATGGTACCTTCATTTTTGGTACTAAAGTGTAACATATTGTTGAAATTTCCAGCGTTCAAATGTTAATACTTTTCCAAAAGGCAGCATTATTTCAATTAAAGGTATCTAACCATTTAGCTGTTTACAGTTCTGTAAACTTGATCTGTGGTCAGGTGTTTTGAGTAGACTCATTCTGTCTGTCTGTTCAGTGTAGAGATCAACTTGTGCCCAGGAGTTGGTGCTTCCTTCATTTCTCCTACTTTATGGTCCCATCTTTAAAATGAGAATAATATATATATTATGTCAATGTTTGTGATGGAGAATATACTGTAGAGCACTTCTCATGAAAATCCATATATGAAGGGCTGTGTGAGGGGTTTGCAGGTCTGAGGATGTAGAACTTGAATAAAGTGGAGGAAGTGGAAAACGAGAGGGTGGGTTTCAGAGTACAACATCTGAATTATGAAAAAATGTCCTCTATCATCACTCTACTAAAAAAGTATATAATAATTCCGAGCTCTGATAATTAAAGTTGTGTTCCAAGAGCAACTGAATTATGCAGCCTTGACCTCTGATGGAAATGAGCAAATGTGCATAATTTCTCATTTTCCATCCCTTAATTAACAAATATTGTTGATTTTTGCTAATTATAGGGAGAATAAAAAATTGTTGAAAAACTGCTTCATGTTACTTTTGCCTTTTGTTTAACATGTATTTAATGTAAAGTGCTTACTATATCAAGTGATACATAAACAGTACAAAGAAAGAAAGATGACATTCTCGAAGTGAAGGGGCCACTGAAGAAAAGACCCAGCCCTAGATGCTTGTCAGCCTAATGATTCTTGACGAAGGATCAGGGCTCAGAAACTGATCAGAGAGCTCAAACAAGTTGATATGAGCATAGATACTCCCTCATTCTAAATTATTTAAGATTTTATTTATTTATTGTTTCAGTTTGATGTACCGCACCCACTAGTGCCACAGCACTGCGCTGGGCGGTTCACATAATTTAAACAAATAATATGATAAAACCATAACCTCTAAACTTGTAAAAACAGGGGGCACCAGAGTGTTACTAAAACTGTGTTACTAAAATTGGAAAAGCCAATAATAACAAAGGTACAAACAGCAAATAACTGAACGGAGGGGAGACCATTTAAAAGGTGAGATCTTTGCATCCTTTTAGTGGCAGTAGCAGGGGTTGTGGCCGCATTTAGCCAAACATTCTTGAACAATTTATTTATAAGCCACATAATTTTTGTTAGGCTTCCAGGTTCATCTGGGGGGGGGGGTGTTGGGGGGTTGGTTGCTTTACTTGCTGTGCCTGATGCAGAATGAGATGGTTGCCATGCCACACTGCTTGACCTCTTTGTGAAATGGGCATTTAACAATCCAGATCGTTCACATCAATGTATTTTTGTTGCGGTTGCTTAGCAGAATCTCAAAGTTCAGCATAATTGTTCTGTCCACAAAGCATATTCTACTGAAGAAAATTGAGGCATGAGATTAGTTCTGGTTAATTGCCCCTGAGTTATGCACACTTTGGTGGGAAGAGAGCTCCATATTAATGCAACCAGTGTAGTCACACTCAGGTTTTATGGAATTAAACATGTTTCCTGGAACAAGTGAAAGTTCATTCTTGAAATACATGCTTATATTTTAAAGTCTTTTCTAGGGTGTCACCTTTCCTGCTATGCATGCAATGTGGTCCTCCTGGTCTCCTCCACTGGAACGCAGCAAACTTCTTAGTATTTCGTATGCAGGTGAGACATGGTAAAAATATTGAAGTCCAGCCAGTGAGGATGTCCCCTTAATTTCTCATAACCAGAGGGATTGAGAAAAAGCCACTGGATTGTCTGCTTCCCTTTTCTTTCCTGTGCCACCGTTCTGTTGCCACACATAGCCACAATTCATTGTTAATGCATGTGTTGTCTTCCACGCTGTTATGCCTTACTAACATATATAACTTTTACCCCACCACTTGAAATTGTTGACCAAACTTTGTACTAATGAAATATGTATTGGCAACATTTTTAAAAAAGTGCACATCTTTCAATTTCTAGGTGCGCAGCTGGGAACTGTTGTGTCTCTTCCATTGTCTGGCTTGATCTGTTTTTATATGGACTGGGTTTATGTATTCTATATATTTGGTAAGTATTGTAAATCTGATTCTGTTGCGTAAAGCTTTTGGCATTTATTTCTAAAGCACTTTACCACTTTATTTCAAATAAATGCTAAATAGTCTTGCATAGCTCTTCTGCTTGTCGTAACACTGGAGCTATTGATTTGCTGACATTTTTCTACCAGGGTAATATATGCCTGTTTGTCAAGAAATATGGTCAGCAAAGACTTTTGATAAAAGAATTCTTACCCATGAGAAGCTTTGTAGGAATCCTTTTTTCTCTCATTTTAATAATCTTGTTTTATTAACACCTCTGTAGCTTAACTTTGTTTTATGTTTACACCCAGTCTTGCTTTATTTACGGATTTTGTAACCATACTCAGGCTGACAAACCTATGTGGAAAGCAAGTACTCAATTTGTGCTAACAGAATTTATTTGAAGGACTATTCGGCAGTTGCTGTTAACGCTCAGGGGTTCACACAGAAGTGGTAGAATGGGCGACTTTTCTGTTTTATTCACTTTCCCCCCCCCCCCCATCCTGATGTTCTCCAGATATTTTGGAATGGAACTCTCATCAGCCCCAGCCTACATGGGTAATGATTGGTGAGGGAAAGCTTGTTTACCTTTTTCTGTGACATGCCTCTTGGGTTCACACGTAGCCACAACTCCACAGTACTACCTTGATGGTGGGCATAGGTGTTGCCTGTTTCTCATTGTTTTTCAGTCTTAATAGTGCCACAAGGTCAACCTTTCCTTTCATTTGAGCACAGACATTTTCCCCCTTTGCCTCAAGGTACCCTGGGTGTGCTGTGGTTCCTCTTCTGGATGGTGATGGTTAGTGATACACCAGAAACTCACAAGAGTATTTCTCATGCAGAGAAAGAATACATTCTGTCTTCTCTTGCAGATCAGGTGTGTACTTTTGCTATAGACTTTGTCTGAAATTTGTGTATGATACTACGGCTAATAGTGGCTAGCACACAAGTTGCCCGGGTGCTTCTTTGTTGGGCAGTCAAATGTGACCAAGACATGCCCCAGTATCTCATGACTTGTCTCAAGTTATACAAACCTAACATGAACACCAATAGGATTCTGGCCTTTGTTTATTCCTGCTGAAATAACTGGTATAATATGCATCCACCATAATATTAAGAGAACAAAGGATGCAGCTGCCTCTCTAAAAAATAGAGCTTGGAATGTTGGAAACACAACCAAGAAATTTGTTATAGAACTTTGCAAAGAGCCCTAAAGCATTTGTTACTGTTTTTCAGGAAAAAAACAAGAATGGTAAGAAAGTGTCGTAAAATGAACAATTCTTTTAAACATGTATCTGTAAATGCTTTAAATTTTCATTAAAAAGCAACATTTTTGAGGAACTAAAAACATCAGTCACTACACACACCCAAAAAAGTATCATTGTTCTGTCTCACTGTATTACTTTTGTAATACTGTAACCAAGAAGGAGAAGAACTACTTTCAGGTAGCCATGTTGACTGCAATTATTTACTTCCAGGCTGCTGAAAAGCCTTTATACGACAAACGTTTTTGTTCTGTGTTGCTGATCTAACATACATATAATGGCAAACAATGGTGAAAGTTGGGAGGAACCTAAATTCCACAGTCTAAATTCTAAGGAAAGCTTGATTCCACGATCTTCTCATCTTGCACAAGGGATCTGCTTTTATGTCTGAATTGCCCTCCTATCAATACAGGCTAACAAGAACATGATCTTTAGAAGTTAACATGACTAAGATTATACGAAACATGACCAGCAGTTTTAGAATATCTTTGTGGATTTCATCCCTTGTCTCTTTAGCTTTCGACCCAGAAATCTGTGCCTTGGAAAGCCATGCTGACATCTCTTCCGCTTTGGGCTATTGTTGTAGCCCACTTTTCTTACAACTGGACTTTCTATACCCTTCTTACCTTGTTGCCTACCTACATGAAGGAGATTTTGCGATTTGATGTGCAAGAGGTAAGATGCCCTATGTCTTTCAGCTTTGTGACTTTGATTGTTCTGTTCATTCTGAAGTGCCCAACGATATGGGACTGGATTTCAAGAGGCATTATAGACCTAATAATTGGCTGTGGGTCATTCAAGCAGTGTCCTGATTGAATGGGAATTTGACTTCAAAGCTTTAGCTCACGTCGAGCATTTTTATCCTTCTTATACTGCAGTGGTGATCAGTGTTTCTAAAAGTGCAGCTCACAAATCTCTGGTCGTCTTCAAAAACAGCAATGAATTCTGAGCTTACACTTTAAGATCATGCTGCATAGTAGATGGATATGTCTCGGGTGTTTTTTAGCAATGATCAGCTATTACCAATAAAACCAAAAATATTTGCAAGTGGAAGTGTCGGCATCCAGCCTGACAAGCACGTTCCATAGACAACAACAGAGAGGAAAAAATCAACTTTAAAAGTTTCTCAAACTGCTTTCTGGTTCCCCTCCATAAATCCAAAGGTGACTCTTGGATTAGTCACTCCCCAGCTCCATAAAAATGTCTAAACCTTGGGTGGGCATATGTGGCCTCCAAAGGCTCTTAACCAGCAACTTCCATCCATCCTAAGTAGCACAGCTGATGATGAAGGATGAAGGTTTCTAGAAGTGATAGCCTAAAAATATCTGGGCAGCCCCAGTTTCCTGTCCTTGGCTCTATATAAAGATGTGCAGTTCAACAACCCGTGTTTGCCTTCATTCCAGCTGTCATGAGGCAGCTTTCATCTGTTATTGTTCAACTCTGAGAATAAGTGGGAAGTTACTGTAGTTGAACTAGATACCTGATCTCATAACCTTGGGCTTCTTTTCCATTATCATTTGCACAAACGACCTTTTCTGTATTAACCTGCCAGGTATCCTTATCACAAAATGCATGGCTTGTCACTTATGGTAATAGGTTATTTGCCAGTATAGTCAATAAAAATAATAATTGTGTGCTGTCTGGTTACAGCAACCCTTTCCTGGGGTATTCTATGTAGAGAGTACTCAGAGTACTCAGAAATAATTTATCATTCCTTTCTTCTGGGGTTACTCTGGGGCCATGGAGTTTTCCCAAGGCCAGGAGGCACAGTGGGGAATTAAACTTCTGACCTTTGTCTAGCTCAGCAGACAGGTAGCCAAGGCACTGAGCTATTCAGCCAGCTAGTTTAATCTGTGTCGCCCCCACCCCATCCTAAATATTTCCTTCTGCGTTTGTTTTTCCTTGCAGAATGGATTTCTCTCTGCACTGCCTTATTTTGGTTGTTGGATTTGTATGATACTGTCTGGTCAATATGCTGATCATTTACGGGAAAAGCAAAACCTGTCTACAGTATGTGTGCGGAGAACATTTACTCTGATAGGTAAGGAAGGAAAGTGTGGGTATAGAGCAATTGGGCTTTGTGATTAGCATGTAGGACTAGGACTCGGGAGCCATGGTTTTAAATCCTCAATGACCATGAAGGTCACTGTTTGTGACCTTGGGCCAGTCTAACTCCCCCAAACTGATTGACCTCTCAAGGTCATTGTGATTATTAAGTGGGAAGACAAGAGAGTAATGTATTCTGCCTAAGCTCACTGGAAGGAAAGCAAGATATAAATTTAACAAATAAACATGGCTTACAATACCTGACTCATTCCAAGCATCCTTGGTATTGCTAATCCTCCCTGTACTTCCAATCTGCTTGCTTCCATGTGCTGTTTTTGCAAGGGATGTAGCAGACTATGTAAAGTATAGCTGGGATAAATGGGAATATATTTGCCCCATTCTGACAACTTTGAAGGGGCATGTACTCGTTCCCTTGTGTCTGTCTTATGACAGAGCCCCAGTGACTGGTTGCAGTAGATCATCTTATCTCCCTGGCTCAGGATCAGCAGGGAGATTGCTGTAGAGTAGCATTGTGCTGGGACTCAAATGTTTTGTTTTTTTTTAAAAAAGGAAGGTTACACGGCAGAACTAAAAAAAAAATTATACATTTTTGTTTCTCTGAGACTGCTGTTTTTGATCTGTTTTAATTCAGGAATGATTGGCCCAGCAGTTTTCCTCATAGCTGCTGGATTTATAGGGTGTAATTATGAACTGGCTGTCGCATTTGTAACCATATCAACGACACTGGGGGGCTTTTCTACCTCTGGCTACAGCATCAACCACCTGGATATTGCACCATCGTAAGTTTATTTTTAAAAAAGAAATACAGTTATCTGTTCAGAAAGCTTTTTGGAAATAATGAACTGAGTCCTCTGAGTACTGAGTATGAAGCTGAATTGATTTTGATGAAGCAGAGCTGCAAGATTATTAGAGTTTGATTGCAATCCATATAATTCCATTAGTTGTGTCCTTGCATGTTGTTGACACTGAATCATAGAGTCATAGAATAACTGAGTTGGAAGGGACCTATAAGGCCATTTGAGTCCAATCCCCTGATCAATGCAGGAATCCAAATCAAAGGATATCTGAAATGGTTGTCCAGTTTTCTCTTGAATGCCTCCCACATTGGAGCACTCACTACCTACCTCTTGAAGTAATTAATTTTATTGTTGTACTCTTCTAAAATTAGGGAGTTTTTCCTGATATTCAACCTAAATCTGGCTTCCTGTAACTTGAGCCAATTGTGGCATGTCCTGCACTCTGGGATGATCAAGAGCAGATCCTGCCCTTCCTCTGTATGACAACTTTTCAAGTATTTGAAAAGTGCTATCATATCTCCCCTTAGTCTTCTTTTCTCAAGGCTAAACATGCCCCATTCTTTTAGTCTTTCCTCATAAGGCTAGGTGTCCAGAAATCTTTGTTTTGCCATTACCATGCAAATGAGGAATGTTCTTACCCCAATTATAGTATGATTACCAAACTGTAGCTTCATCTAAGAATATTTTTTTTGCAGAAATGAACTATGACACAGTAGAGAAATAAGTTAAGAATGAGAGATGCTTTCATTAGTATAGACACTCAACCAGGCAAGGGGACGATCAGAGACATTACAAGGTTTGAAAAGTTCCCTTGAATAAATCACACTGGCCCCTCACCTCACTACAGTTGCCACCAGCAGTCTTACTACCACCCACATGCCTGCTGGAGCCTAGATGAGCTGATTTCTCAAAGCAGATGTTTTAGTAGTGGCGTAGCAGGGGTTAAACACCCTCTTGGGGAAATTTTCCGTACCTCTAAAGGACTTAATGAAATATTGTTACATACTTAATGGTCTCTATGAGTCACACAACTGGGGTTATGTTCCTGCGCAGATAGCCTCACGGAACGTTCCAGAGCTTTGCTTCATGTCTTTCCCCCCATCTGTTGTGATTGTGTGGCCTGTTCTCTTCAGTCCTTTCTTGTCCACCGCAGCAACGATGTCTCAGAGATTGCTCCTGAGTTTAAAATTGCTGGAGCAATGGATAAATGTTATGCACCTTTCTTCTGTCCTATGCATCTCTTTAGCAAGGTGCCTTGGCTTCCTTTGATGTTGTATAGATACGTAGGACACTCCCTGGTTTAAGGAACCTTCCCCTGGTTCTCATAGAAAGAGCCCATCTAATTGAGATCAACCTTGTCATTGGTCTAAGCAACGAGTGAAGTCTACATTGAGGTGACTATCACCTCATACTTCACTCTATTCTTATTGCCATTGTGTTCTACATCTTTCTCAATCTTAAGTCAAGGTCACCATAACCATGATCACAGCCTCACTCAAAATCTAAATCCAGCTCTCCATCACCATGGCCTCTGCTTCTCTCCAGGTGATATTGTTCCAAATACCGATTGAGATTGAAATCAGTGTCACCTTTGCTGCATTCTCTGTCCCCTCATTCACTGTCCCCTTCGACCCCAACTGTGAAATGGAACCACTAGTCGATGGACATTATCTTTCTTCCACCAGATTCAAACTTTACTTTTGCTTCTGTGCTTCCACAATGCCAAGCTGTCAAACCAAAATTATCACCTACTTCACTTCCTAAAAAAATCTCAGCCTTTGAAATTATCTGCTCCAAACATAGAAACAGATATTGATTCGTCTGACTCGGACGCTGAGCAAGAAAACAAATAAGATACTCCATGCATATCATCTCCTGATACCGAGGTTCAAGATACCGAACCACTCACCTTCGGAGTTCAGGTGGACCAAGAGACATCATCTACAAATGGGGATACCATTTTATCAGCTACAACCCACAATTCAAATTGTGACAGATGCAAGCAAAACTGGATGGGGAGCATGTTGCCTAGACAAACAATTCCATGCTTTACAGTCACCCCATGGGAAAATTCATTATATCAAATTCCTGGAGCTACTTGCAATTTTCAAAGCATTGAGGGTTTTCAAAAACCTGGTTCTGGGAACAGCAGTGCAGATAGCAATCAACAATACAGCAGTGATGTATTATGGAAACAGACAGGGCGGGTCAAAGTCGAGTCTTCTAGATTTCTCAATTCTACCATGGGAATGGTGTATAGAAAACCACATCTTTCCCACTGTGATACATGTCACAGGAGACAGCAATTAAAAAGCAGATTCCCTGAGTCACTCACTCACCCAGATACAAGTGGGAGCTATCCCAAGACATTTATGCAAAACTAATCAATAGATGAGGAAAACCAAAACTGGATATTTTTGTTTCCTACCAAAACAGAAAATGCAAAAGGTAGCATTCTTGGGTAAATAAGGGGAAACATTGATCAGAGATGCCTTTTCAGTCAAGTGGAGCAGCTGATGTACATGTTCCCTCGGTTCCTGTTGATACAACAAATGATAGTCAAGATAAAACAAGACAAATCTAATGTGACCCTAATAACTCCTTGGTGGCCTGGTCAACTGTGGTTTACAACTCTTCTAACATCTGCAGACAGTCTCAGACTGCTGATTTGCCACAATCTCCTGACATGCCAAAACAAAACAGTGCATCAGCACCTGTCCACTAAGAGACTGTACTCTTACAAGTGGAAAAGGTTCGAGAAGTTTGCGTCTTCCATGAGTGAAACTACAATCCCAGTAACTTTGCACACAGTTTTAAAATTGTGTCTTTACCTCAAGCAAGCAAGACTATCAGCCTCTTTTCTTAAGGCTTACTTAGCTGCTGTAGTAGCAAACCAACCTGAGAACCATCCATCTTCACAGTTATTCACTCACACTACTTTGATAAGATTCCTGAAAGGACAAAAAAAGACCCAGATGTGTGTCCTCTGCAAGATTCTTTGTCCCCCTCTTTGGTGTTGACACAACTGACAAAAACTCCTTTCGAACCTATGGCAACAACAGATGTAAGATTAGAAACTTTTAAGACCATATTCTCAGTTGCTTTACTTTAGTTGCTATTAGCAAGAAGAACTGGCAAGATCACAGCCTTAAGTTGTGACCTGCCATATCTTCAGTTTCATAAGAATAAAGTCAATCTTTATACAGATGTATCATTTCTACCTAAAGTCCTGTGGAGGCTTTTTCAACTTGGTGTTTATCTTCATAAAATCAGTGAATTTTTAGACTCTTCTAGATTAGCAAAGGACACATAAAGGCCAAGTTCCTTACAAATATAACATTCGTATTCTGAGATTAATTTAGGACATAAGTGTTATCCAGCTGTCATCTCCTGATGTGGGTTTTGTTCCTTCTTTATTAGTATGGGGCTCGGGCAAAAGGCTGTGTATGAATTATGAATCCCCTTGTTGTTTTATAGAGGAAAAGCCATGGGCACAATCCTGCTTGGTTTTAGTTTTGTTTTGTTTGTTTGGTTTTGGTGTTTAATTCTCTTAAGTGCAATGGTCCATTTGTGCAATGGCCCCATGCACAGTTGTTTTTCCCCCCAGTTGCACAAGAGGGCATTTACTACCCCTTTGTGCACACATTTCGCTCCCTTGTTTTCAACAGTGCAATTGCCAGCTTCCAAGACAGAGATCACCGGAGTAATCACAGAGCACTTTGTCCACAACATGATTGCTAGTAGCATTGTGTCCCTGTTTTTTAAACAGGGAGGCTGACGTTCTGCAAGGCTGTAATAGACTAGTGACAGAGTCCCGTAAGCCTGATGCTACGTAGAATCTTCCTGAATTTGCTTAACACTCACCATGGTATTCCACTATTGACAGTGCAAAAAAAAACCAAGGGAAGGGAATGCAAGTTATGCGGGTATGTTTTTTTAAGTCTTAGAATTGTTTTTGAAATTAACACAAGAGAAGTACTAGGTAAATGTTTTTCAATTTAAAAAAGCCCATAAGTTAACATTTCCGCTGCTATCTGCCCTTGTGTAAAATGCATGCAGAATCCGACCCAGAGAGGGAGGCACTTGCCTTGCAATGGGAATCCTTCTGCTCTTGCTTAAGTAGACCAGCAGCTTCATGCTTTGGATTTTATTTCCCTTGCAAATTCTTCATGGGGAAGCTTGTGCATGTGAGAAGCTCTTCTGATCCCTTCCAAGCGAGTGGATGAATCATGTGTGAAATTCCTTCCAGTGTCTCTTGTTTCAGTCTTCCAGGAGGGCTTTGAGTGCCAAGAACACTTGAGTTAGTGTTGGGAACTTCTAGAGGGATTCACTTTTATATTATAGACTATGTGTCGTGTGTGTGAGAGAGAGAGAGAGGCGCTGAGAATCTGACCTTCCTTTCTCAATGGTGGGAAGAAGATCAAGGTACTGTGACTCGAATAACAGTTTTCCCTGTTTTCCTAGATATGCTGGCATCCTCCTAGGAATCACAAATTCATTTGCTACTATCCCGGGAATGGTGGGACCACTTGTTGCTAAAAGCCTGACTCATAGTGTAAGTCATTGTACATCTTAATTTTTAAAAGTATTGAAAAAATGGTGATGTGTGTCATTATTGATTAGCTGTATTGCTTTTATGAAAAACAAACCCTTTTAAGATTGTACTCTCTGTCTTAAAATTGATACAGAACTGTGAAATGGAGCAGAGAGAATGAATTTGTTTTCTGACACTCACTGTGCTAATGTCAATTTTTATTTTTAAAAACCATATGCTCTAGTTCATTACCTCATGCGTTTTGTCATGGTAACCCTCCCAAATTCATCAAAACAGTTTCACAGGCCTCTTTGAGTACATCCAAAACAGGATAAGGACAGTGTGATTTTTCTGTGACTAATCTGTAGGCTAGAGACAAGTAGAATTGTAAGGAAATAGAGGAAATGTGCAGGCGGAGCTTGGAAGAAATACCTTTGGAATGGCCAGGATCCAATAGTCACCTTGGAAAAGTGACATCTTTTTCATGGCTTCTATGTATTCACACAATGGGTGTTCTGTGCCTGTGCAGGCAATCCTTTGGAATGTTCCAGAGCCTCAGCTTCATGTTCCCCAGGTATATAATGTGAGCCCCATCTTTCCAAGTTAGTCCCTTATGTGCCCGCCGCGAGAAAAGAACATCCTCAGCTTGCTCTGGAGCCTCTCTACTCTTCTCACTTTTTTTCCTTCCTTCATGTTCCTTACTTCTTATAGTTGTTAGCAGGCAAGAAAAGGAGACGTTTACATCTGTGTTCCTATTTTTGCTCCCCATCCGCTCCTCCCCCCCCTTTCTTATTTTTTCTTCTCTCCCCCACGGGGTTATTTTCACTTTTATGGCCTCTTTGTCCTTGATGAAACTTTGCTCTGGCTGTGGTTCTAAAATTCCCCAGTCAGACAGCCATATCAAGGGTGCCTTGTCCAGTCCTGTTCGACTTGCAGGAGTTTTACTAAATTATCCCTAAAAAAAATATGCAATCCAGGCTATGATCCCACCTTTGGGAATGATCCCTGACCTCTTCAGCATTGTTACCTACAGCACAAAAGCCTCCCATGGTAGGGTTGGAGAAACAGCTACCTCCCCCTTCTGAGGCTGCTGCCCAGCCTTCGACATCCAAGGCTTGCTCGAAACTGAGACCTTCAAAATTGAAGAAGCCTGATGTGCCAACTAAAAAACAAAAGAAACTCCCTGGAGTCGATCATGACAAGCCTTTTTGCCCCCCAAAGTGGCAAAAGTGCTCACTCCTGCATTCCATTCTACAGATGCATGTGATCAACACCCAACTCCTTCACTGTGGGCTCTGTGTCGGAGAGAGAGTTGTCTAGCTCATCGATTTGCAACATGCTGTTACCATCTTCTAGACTACCGACTCCAAGACTCACCATACTTCTGTCCTCCTGACTACTACTGCAGAAGCAGAGACTGGCATTCATCCTCTTATAGATATGGCTGATATTGCTCGTCTCCTCTTTGTCCTCAATATCGGAACCATGCAAGCCCACCTACTCGCTCTTGATATAATCAGCCAGCACAACCACATGGCTCTGCTACTGCGGTCTGTTCTCGATCCGCTTCACGGTCACCATCGACATGCATTAGGTCCCCCTCTTGTCTTGACCTTGAGCCTCTACCTCGCAAGTGTAAACAAGAGTCGCACCATTCAACTTCCTAACATACATACCCATGGGCCTTCTGTCGACATCATTCCCTTACCACCTACAGATCCTAATTTTCCACTTCCCTTCCCTTCAGGGCAGCTCCAGACGACATCTACTCCTTCCATTTTTCCACCTCCAGACAACCAAGATGTTCTGCTCCCACCTGCAACACAAGGTCATAATCATTCCTCCAACAGTGACGTGGCACATGATTCCGAGGCACCTCCAGGGGGTCCCCCCGACTCTGCAGTCCAGAATGGGACTTCTCTTTCTCCGATGGAGGACACTGCATCCTACAATGATCTTATGGAAAGAATGGTTAAATCCTTGCAGCTTCAGATTAGTAAAGCTGTTTCTTCCGCCAAGGGTTCCGTGTTCGCTAGAGTCCAAAAGGACACTAATCTTCCTATCAGACTTGCTATGTTGCAGATGCTGACAGAACTTATCAATTAATCTTGGAAAAAAAATCCACCATTCTGCCAACCTCCAGAAGGATTGAAAAGTTTTAGAGTGTCCAAGAGGATTGCAGATTTCCTCTTCAAACACCTTACACCAAACTCAATCATAGTGGAGACGACACAAAAAAAACATTGTGGTAAACCACAAATGACACTTGCCAACAAGGGGAGGGTAGGAAGCTTGACCTGCTAGGGCGGAAGATCTATTCCTCTGCTGCACTTCACATGAGGATCTCCAATTACCAAGCCATGATGGGCACATATCACCAATTTATCTGGGAACATTTTCTCTCCCTCATGTCATACCTATGGACAAACAGACTTTAGCACTCTCCTTTCAGCAAGAAGCTTACACGTTGGCTGGTCATCAGTTCCACTCTGCCTATCATGTCACAGATTGTGCAGCTAAGAGCATGGCCGCAGCTGTAACTTTGCGCCGCCTCACCTGGCTTAGGTCTGCAGGCATTTCTGAAAACTAGGTCATATTGAGGACCTGCCATTCAATGGGTATGGTCTCTTCCATACCACCACTGATGACTTCATGTAAGATCTCCACAAGAAAAAAGACTACAGCCAAATATCTTGGTTTCAATTTGCAACAACCTTCTCAACAGTACAAGCGTTCATGGAAGTGCACTTACCATTCCCATCGCTACTGGACACAGATTGAAAAACCAAAGTTCTTCTTCGTGGCCTGTGTGAATCATACCCTGGCTGATTCGCGCCTGCGCGGAGCATCATCGGAAGATTCTAGAGCTTCTGCGGTAGCAATAAACACATTAGAATAAGCCCCTCCCACCCGTATAAGTACCTTGGCGCCAAGCGTCCCCTTTCAGTTTCTTTCAGCCGCCGCGTTGAGAGCCTCTTTCTCCATTTCTGCTTCTGTGGGTAAAGTGAAAAGAGCTTAATCTTGATTCCTTTTATTTCATTTTTCTTTTAATACAGCTAAACAAGTATAATATTTTTACTTTAGACCTTCGGCCTTTCGGCCGCTCTCCCCCCCCCCCCCCCCCGGATCCAGTTCATTTTTCTCTATCGTTTCCTACTAATTCATGGCCCCTTTGGGCCCGTTTAAGCACCTCGTTGTCTGTGATAATAAGATCCCACTTTCCGACGGACACACTAAGTGCCTTTTCTGTTTGAGAGAACATCAAACTTCCTCCTATACCCATTGCAAAAATTTTAAGCGTGGAGTTCTTCAATCTTGCCTCTCTAGGCTAAAACTCCGACTTTGGGAACAATCCTTACAACCAGTTCAAATGGCCCAACCTCCCTGTAGGGCCACTTCCCAAACCAAAGCAATGGAAAAAGCCGTTGCTGAATCATCGAAACAACGTCTATCGGCTACACCAGCTCACTCCGATTCTCCATCTGCATCGTCTAAGACCTCGAAGACACACAAATCAAAGTCCTCGATACCGAAGTCCTCAACGTCGAAAACAACTTCTAAACATCAGAGACCTACTGAAGCTGCTCCAGCTTCGGAGCCTGCTCCTCCTAAACAAGCTAAACAGTCTAAGTCTGCAGCCATCCCACCACAACCACAACAACACTCTGAATCAATTTCGGTCGGATCTCCCTCAGATGATGATGGACTTCCGTCCCATCAACCCTGTTCTCAGTCTCCAGAATGGGATGATAGAGTCGACCGACTAACGTCCTCTCCTCCCAATCCACAACCTTCTATTCCTTCCAGCAATCCTTCGGTTATTCCATCGCCCGACGATCCCCATCCCAAACAGCTCGACACTGTTCCATATTCTATGCCCTCGGATCGCCCACAGATCCCTAACCAGAACCGTCGACATCAACAATCTCAACAGCTCGCTTCATCGCGTGTGGTTCAAACCCAAGCTCAGCAGCACATCGGGTTGCCATTTGCCCGGACCAGTGCTCTGCTCAACAAACCGCACCGACTAGTTGACCAGGTGTTTTACCCGGTTCGATAATACCATCTAGCAGCCGGCCTACCTCTCGACAACCATTGGTGTCGAAGCGGCCACATCACCAAGATGTTGCTATACCTCAACCTGCTCCCCACTTGGTATCAAAAAAAACTCAAACGGTCGAGCAAATTTCATCCACACGTGAGGCTTTTGCAGCCCCAGCCTCCCGATACTTTCCTACTACAATAGATGACAGAAACCACTCTTCACGCTCGGCATCACCAGCGTCCGTTTATTCTACTGCTATGCCATCGCATCAGCAACCTCCGCTTCGACATCACAGAGACACAGGCTCTGATATCGACGATCCTCTATATCCATCCTGGTCCACGGACGCACGCTCCATTCCGTTACCTCAACATAGTTCCCGTCCTCTAGTAAATCCAAGTCATCGACCCCAGCACCGTTAAGACACCAGGCTCGACACCGAGGTCCATCCCTACCAATCGAGGTCCAATACTCCATACGTTGGATGTCAGAAGAGCTCTTGCTTTTTATCTCCAATGTACTCAACCTTTTAAACAGTCACCTTTTCTTTTCATAAGCCATCAGCTACCTACAAAAGGCCATCAGGTGACTTCCCAATCTATCTCCAGATGGGTCGCCTCTACCATTCATTTGGCTTATCAACTTGCTCGACAACCAGCCCCTAAAGTGGTTCGCCCTCACTCCACCAGGGCAGTGGCAGCCTCTACAGCCTTTCTCCGCGGCGTACCTCTTCCGGACGTCTGTGCCTCTGCCACTTGGGCACAGCCATCCACGTTTATCCGTCATTATAGACTTGACCTCCGGCAGAAGTCTGATGCGGCATTTGGATGTGCTGTTCTAGCCTCTACCTTGGCATGACACCCTGCCTCCGGGTAAGACAGCTTATTAGTCACCCAGGGTGTGATTCACAGAGGCCACGAAGAAGAACGACAGGTTACCCACCTGTAATTGTAGTTCTTTGAGTGGACCTCTGTGATTCACACATCCCACCCGTCCTCCCCTCTGTCATGCCATTTTTGCTTACTATTAAGCGGCGGTTGACACAACTGAAAGGGGACGCTTGGCGCCAAGGTACTTATACGGGTGGGGAGGGGCTTATTCAAATGTGTTTATTTATTTTTATTTATTTATTTATTTGATTTATATCCCGCCCATCTGGTATATTCTACCACTCTGGGCGGCTACCAACAAACATATATTCATTACAATAACACAAAGCCACTGACACAATCAATAATAAAACAGTGAAAAAATATAATAAATGGTAAATAGCAAAAGAAAAAGAGTTAAGTGCTGACAGGAGGGAAGGCCTGGATGTACATCCATGTTTTTAGTTGGATTTTAAATGTACCCAGCGTAGGGGCCTCGCGAATCTCCGGAGGAAGGTTATTCCAGAGGCGAGGAGCCACCGCCGAGAAGGCCCGGTTTATTGCTACCGCAGAAGCTTTAGAGTCTTCCAATGAGGCTCCGCACAGGCGCGAATCACCCAGGGTGTGAATCACAGAGGTCCACTCGAAGAACTACAATTACAGGTGGGTAACCTGTCGTTTCAACAGCAACCTCTGGCACAACCTTATGCCAACTACTCCGGCTACATACCAACAACCACTCGAGGAGGACAAAAAGCCTAAACAGCATCTTTGACTCTCTTCCCTTTGAGACCAGCAGCATTCCACCCTTCATACCACCATCCAGAACATCTCCTCTGCTGGCCCTATACATAGACAACTGGCGCCACATCACCATTGACTCTTGGGTATTGGACATCATTGCCCACAGTTATGCCATAGAGTTCCGCTGCCTACTCCCTATGGGACACTGTGATCAGGTTCTTCAAAAGCTGGTGGCGGTTCCCTCATCTTGGCGGGAATAAGAGATGGAGGCGATTTTAAAAACTGAACAGATTCCTTTTTATTTTCATTAACTTCAACATCAACCAAATCGAACGGGTCAAAACAACTTAATTCCGGCAAAGTCTTATAACTTTTAACTCAGGAGTGAATATGTCGCTCCTCACATCGGGGCCGGGCCAAAACGCTCCCGATCGGTCATCGCCCGCAAAGGTGCACTCCTTACTGCACAAACTGTCCCGCAACAAGGATGTCTTGCCCAGTCCCCCTCGAGGGGTGGCCTGTTGAAAGAGGGAGTAGGACGAATCACCTTCCTTCCCCCATCTTGATTGCGGGGGTAGACCACCACGGTCCATTCTAAAGGTTTGATTCTCTGGATCTCTAGCTTAGGGATATTCGGGTTAGGAAGTAGCCCACCGCCAGTCTTTAGATTAGGGAACTCCCGCGTTAGTTCTCTAACCTTGTCAGCAGTGCTTCCTTCATCTTCAGTTTGGACGGCACAATCCCTTGTACTCTTGACAGTCCCGTCCGTTACTACCTTGAATTCGCGCGCCTCCTCCTCCTCTTTTATAATCTCCTCCCAAACTATCAAATCTTGCTCCTCCCCTTTATCTTCGGCTAAACACACCTCCAATGCTCTTTCCTTCCCTCCTTCATTGCCCTCTACACAATCACGCCTTCTACACATTCGCATGCCTCTTCTGGTACATTTTTTCTCGAGGACGGCTTTTGAGAATCTCCTTCTTAAAAAGACTATACACATCACTACAGACAACACAACCACGATGTACTACTTGAACAAATAGGGCAGCATGAGGTCCCTCAGTTTACTTTTTCTCACCATTCAAATGTGGAACTGGTGTATCGCCTGCAACATGCTCCCTATGGCTGTCCATGTTTCTGGACACGACAGTGCGAAACCTGACACACTCAGTCATACCTTGGTACAGACATATGAATGGGAACTGTCCCAAACTGTTTTCATTGCCCTCATGTCCCACTGGGGTCAGCCCCATATAGACATCTTTGCCTCTGCTGTCAACAAAAAGTGCCGCCTCTTTTGCTCTCGAGACGGCATTGGCAGCCATTCCATGGGTGAAGCTTTCACTCTCCTCTGGATACGCTCCCCCATGTACATGTTTCCACCATTCCCTCTGATCCAATGCACCAGTCAAAATACAACAAAACCATTCCAACGTAATTTTACTGACTCCATGGTGGCCAAGGCAGCCATGGTTCGCAACATTGCTTTTATTGTCTGTCAATAGGTGGTGCCTCCCCCTCTGCCACAACCTTTGTACTTCCCACAACTGCTCGATCCAGCACGTGAATATTCAGCACCTCAGGCTGACAGCCTAGAGGATTATGCCATGATAATGAACATTTTGGCCCAGGCTAGAAAGCTGTCCACTGACAGGCTGTATGCCTATCAATGGAATAAGTTCCTTGTATTTGCATCTTCTGTTGGGGCCCCGACCACCCCATCTCTGGCTACCATCTTGAAATTTCTGCTACATGTTAAACAATCTGGACTCTCACTCTCGTCTCTGAAAGTCTACTTGGCTGCGATAGTGGCCCACCAGCCACCAGGCCATCCCTCCTCGCGTCTTTTTGCAGACCCAACCTTGAAAAAGTTCCTAAAGGGACTGAGAAACGCCTTGCCTGATGGGAAAGCTCCACAGCCTTCCTGGTCTCTCTCCTTGGTGCTTACCCAGCTTACATCTCCGCCATTTGAACCCGTAGGTACAATTGACTTGAGACTCCTCATGCTCAAGGTAGCCTTTCTACTGGCCATTATGTCGGCCTGACAGGCAGGTGAACTTACAGCCCTCCAGTGTGACTCCTCTGTACATCCAATTCCATCGAGACAAGGTTACCGTATATACTGATGTTTCTTTCTTGCCCAAGTTCGTTTCTTCCTTCCACATCTCAGCTGCTGATCCTCCCTACCTTCTGTCCTTCTCTGACAACAAACCTGGAGAAGAGATTGCACATCTTAGACGTCAGGAGAGCATTGACATTTTACCTTTCCCATACCAAGGACTTCAGAACAACACCAAGGCTGTTTGTTTGTTACCATGGTCTAAACAAAGGTCACCCAGTCTCCTCCCAACATCTATCTCACTGGGTGGTTGATATCACACTTGTTTATGCCACGGCCAAAGTGGAACTTCCATCACATATATGGGGCTATTCCACATGTTCCCATTGCATCCTCTACAGCTTTTGCATGTGGTGTCGACATTCAGACAATCTGCAAGCTAGTCACCTGGTCACAACTTCTTTCCTTTGCCATGCACTATAGATTGGATTTGCAAGCACAGAAAGATGCCTCCTGTGGCAGGTCTGTCTTATCTGCTATACTTGCGTGACTCCCTCCACCGAAACAAAGCTTGCTAATCACTCGTATGAATACATAGAGGCCATGAAAAAGAAGAACAGGTTACTCACCTGTAACATCAGTTCTTTGAGTGGACCTCTATGTATTCACACATCTCACCTTCCTCCCTTCTGCTGTCCTGCCATCTTTCTCTATATCTTTGTGGCGGACACATCAGGGACTAACTTGCAAAGGCGGGGCTCACGTTATATACCCTAGGAACACGAGGCTGGGGCTCTGGAACATTCTGAAGAATTGTCTGCGCAGGTGCAGAACACTCGTTGTGTGAATACATAGAGGTCCATTCAAAGAACCATAGTATTCAAAGAGGGTGTACTTTCTTTTTCACATGACTGTATATGCAGATCTCTGTTTTACATTTTCATGTATTCACAAAAATGCTTCCCCATTTGTATGCAGAGCTGAGAACATTACATTTTAAAAGGAACTCAAATGAGTGACTTTACTTCTTGGCAGACAAATTGCCGTTGCCCCAATCACATACAGTTTTAATCAAAATTATTCAACCCCCATTGCAAATCAGGTTTATTGTCAAAAATGTCAGGCTTTCGCCTGTTTGCAATGAACAAATCAAACAAAAGCAATTGAAATAGCTCAACACAGCAAATGCTTCAAGTGGTTTCCCCAAATTCAACTGAAAATGCCACTTTTAATGAATTCTGCAGTCTCAATATTATTCAACCCCCCTGAATAGAATCCCTCACAACAACACAAATATGCAAAACGGGTGTCTCAAGCACACCTGCTGCACTAGGTGTGCTTCAGCTGGAACGCATGAAATATCTGAACTGGCTAGTGGGTTGGCGAGTGTCACATTTGACTGCACGTTAGAAATATGGCTGAGTCGAAAGGATGGTCCAAAGTATGGTATGCAATTTTTTTTCTTTCTTTTTTTTAAATTTTATTTTAAACATAAACAAACATACAAAACAAACACAAACATATATACGGGGAGATAATTTCATGTATCTATCTAGCATATAAATCTGACTGATAAAGTATGGTATGCAATTTTTAATGAATTCTGCAATCTCAAAATTATTCAACCCCTTCATGGCAAGCATCTTTAGTATATTCTTGTTCATATTAGTATTTGTTTTTCTAATTAAGTTGTATTTCATAGATGTCACACTTAGCCAAGCAATATTTTCCATTTTCCACACCTGTTTCTTGTGAACAAATAAATACATCAGCTACATTTAAACATTCCTTTCCTTGTTTTCCAAAACAATACTTTGGAGGATCAGAAACAAGCTGCAAGTTGTCACCACACCCCCATGTATATATTTGTCTTTTTTGCTCAAGCTGTAATAGTCTCTAAACTGCTTCCCACAATCAAAACAGGCAAACAGTGGCTTCAGCAGGCTTACACAACAGGATTGCTTGTGCTCAGTAATCATTCATAACCAACAAAACCAGGAATGTGACGTCTAAACTGGCCATGTTGGCTGGGGTACTGTGGGATTATAGTTTAAAAAAGTCACTTCATTTCTAATAGGCACAGGGAAAATAGATATAAGAAGGTGAAGGGGAAAAGGCGTTAATGGAGAGCATCTTCATGATGTTCATTTTTTAATATGAAACTGTGATACTTATTCGTCTTCCTTTTTTCTTTTGCCAGAACACTGTGGGCGAGTGGCAGATTGTGTTCTACATTGCTGCTACCATTAATTTATTTGGAGCTGTTTTCTTTGCAATATTCAGTAGTGGAGAAGTGCAAGACTGGGCCCTGGATGGCTACCACTTACATAGGAACTGATGAAAACTAGGATTAATCACCGAGTATTGCAGGCATGTGACCTGGAAGGCCTTTCTCATGACATCTGCAGTGCCTCCTGTAACCTTTCCCTGTTGGGACTAGAAGACATTTCATCGTTTGATACGCTGATCTATTATTTTCTACTTTCTTTTATTTTTGGTAATAAGCAGTTGGGATCTAATACAGTAGTCTTTACACTATGATTTGGTCTCAGATTTCTGAGGAACTGTGACATTTTAATCAATGTAGTCACATTTTTAAAATATTGTATATGAAATAAATTATTGGAGAATCTATTATTGAATGATGATATGTGGTAGTTAAAGTATAATGCAGAAAATGATCATATATAGTAATGGATATTTTTAGTGAGGGTTGTTAGAATTATTGATATTTTCATTATATTTTCCTTGTTCTATGAATCTCAGTAAGTAATGAGCATTAAAAGAGGGAATGTCCTTTTCCCTGTCTCTCAGAGTATATGGTTGTCAGTCCTTTTCCATGGTGAACTGTCCACAAACCGAGAACACTCAATGCTGATTCAGGAATGAAATAAGAGAAACTCTTCTACTACATGGAGATATTTGGACAAGAAGCAATGCCTAATTGAAAGCATAGCATCTCATCTTTCCACTTTTTTTTATCGTTCTTCCATTTTGAGAAACAAGCCACCACTATCTGTGCAGAATAGTATCAAAGCACGGCAGAACCATGCAGTTGCAGGTGCCAGGACATTGTGGACTGGATTTTACTTAACCATCCATTTTATATGCTCTGAAGTCTGACAGTGGGTCACCACAGATGCTTTTCAGTAATTTAATAAGTTGTTCTTGTGTGATGATGCATCAGTATTCTGCAACCATTACCCAGTTTGACTTTGTTTACATTGTAGAAAAAGCCTGCCTCTGCTTGTTTTCATCAGGATAGTTTCTGGTATATCAGCATGGGTGTCATGATCTCATGTTGCCTCCCATCATCTTTTTAAGAGACTTCTCCCAAATTTCATATTTGATGCTATTTATTATATTGGTAATGGAGGGAATTCCTTTTCATGTGTCTCCCAAGACAAGAGTGGGAAATTGCTTCAGAGCAAGAGCCAAATTTAACATCAAACAAGTTCTTGAGCAGGGATTTCATTCTACTGGAGGAGAGAACCTAAGGTAAAAGTGTGGAAACAAAATGGCAGCATATTTTATATGCCCATTTTATATAGTCCCTTTAAAAGATGGTGGGGCAGGCCTTTTCTACAATGTAGACAAGCCAAAGTGGATAACAGTTGCAGGATACTGAGAACATCACACGAGAACAATTTATTACTGGAGAGCACCTAAAAGACTCGGGTTTCAGCCAGTAACTAAGCCTCGGGGAGAGATTTCAAGTTGCTTTTTCATGTGAGGCAAAAAAAACTAGAAGACCTAGTGATTCACAAAACAGTGTTCTGGGGAAGGGAGTGTGGCTCTTTGGAAAACCCCAGAGGACTCAATTTGTCACCAAGGCCAGAGATTCCCCACCATCCTAACATCTTTCATTTTTAGGAAGAAGAAAGGCCTCTTCAGACTCTAGTCAGAAATTTTTTGTTACTCAAATTTTGTTTTCATCATTATCATAATATAATGTTCTTCTTCGTGGTCTCTGTGAATGCACACTAATGGGTTTAATCTGCGCCTGCGCAGAGGTCTCCGGAATACTCTAGAGCTCAAACATGCGTTTGCCAGGACCCGCCCCCTTAACACACGTGGTCCGCCCATCCTGGCGATTACCTCAGTTCCTTTTTGCCACCGCTGAGGTCTCATCTTCTCTTGAGCTCTCCGTTCGCGCAATCTGGTTCTTTTTCCTGATGAAACATAATAATCGTATCGTTATTTAGAATAGACTGCATTATTCTTTTGTGAGATTTGGATTTTATTTTTATTTTTCCCCCTTTCCTTCCACTATTTCCCTCGCCCCCCCCCCTTCCTTTCCGTTCCCGCCGTTTATGGCCCCCAACTTATTCGGGCATGAATAAGTTGCCTGTGTCTGACGGCCACGGTTCTTGCCTGTTTTGTCTGGGAGAATCGCATCAACCGGCCTCCTGCTCCCATTGTAAAAATTCTACTAAACAAGCCATCATACTCTGCCAACAGCGCCTTAAATCTTTCTTGTGGGAGCAGTCTGTTCATCCTCCATCCAAGATGGATGAGACACAGGGTTCACAACCACCACCAGTCCCTTCTGCTACCAACTCTCCGTTGCCAACACCTAAATCTAAGCCAAAAATGCCTAAGTCTAAGTCCTCGGGATCGGCATCTCAATCGACTCCGACACCGAAATCCACTCCGAAACTGGTCGGTACCAAATCAGAGAAACGAAAGAAGTCTTCCATCGACGCTCAGCCACCGGTACAACACCCTCCTGTGCAGGATCAACCACTTATCGATCTTGACACTGACCATGAAACCATTTCGCCTCCATCCGGACAACCGCCTTCTCCTCTGTTGGCTCAATCTCCCTCCTGGGCGGACACCTCGGCTGAGGTAACTGCACTGCCTTATTCAGCCTGTTCGAGCCCCAAATCCCTGGGTTGCTCTGTCTGAGTCAGCATCTGTCCCTGCTGATCCAGTGCCTTTGCAAAAGAAGAGAGCTAAACTCCACCACATTGAGGACACTGGCCATTCCGATACCGCTCTCTCACAGCCTCCGAGACTTTCGGGACTGTCGGTATCGCGGGACTCTCGGGCTCGGCAACACCGGCCCAAGCGAGTCACCGTTTATGAGCCTCCGGCTTACTACGAACCACAGCCTAGACGGTATCAGCATCATCCACACCAGTACTGGCGTCATGATACCAAACGTTACGCTGAACCCAAGCACCTTCGGTACGCATACTACTACCCTTCAGATTCTTCAGAGTCCCCCTCACCACCTCAGTACCAGTCTGGCTACTATTACGATCAGACCTCGGATGATGAGGACGTTCCTCCCCCTCCGGTACCGAAGCCCCATAAAAAACCTCATAAACGGCACACTCAAGTGGCTCCAGTTCCAGTAACTTCAGTACCGAAGAAGCCAAAACCGCCGACCAAGCCCTCCGTACCAACGGCCGATACGGCTACTCTTAAGTCCGTTCATCATCCCTACAGGTCACCACGACTTATACCGGCCCTTCACCTGGTACCGTAGACCCTAAGAAACCTCAAAAGCGTAAGTCAGATCACTCAACTTGATCGATACCTCACAAAAGCGATACCGTGGCTCCCAAATGACACCGGCCAGACACTCTTCCTGATACGTCAGCCTTTTCGTATCAACAGGGTTCTTCACTTTCACCAGCACAATCTTCAGATTCTGATTCCTCCGATTCAATAACACCACTAGAATCACCCCCCAATCTTCCGACTCCTGATTCCGATGTGGCCGATACCAATCCGCCAACTCCATCAGAAGATTTCTCATCTTACTCACAATTGATTATCTGCATTGCCAAAGCCATGGACCTTGAGGTCCAGCAGCCAACTCATTCAGGATCTGATAAAGGTGTATGAGGATATTGATGAGGATCAGACACCCCTCTTCGGATGGGTTTCTTTCCATCGCTGCTCAAACTGATTAAGCAGTCTTGGTCTAAACCATCTTCAGTGCCTCAGATTTCTCGGAGAGTCGAGAATCTCTACAAGACCCATGGCACTGATAACGGAATTTCTCTCAAAACATCCTCCTCCTAACTCAGTGATTGTAGACGCAATGCAAAACCGAGCAAGTAATTGCTCTAACACCACTCCAAACAATAAAGAGGGCAGAAAGTTTGACATTATCGGCCATAGAGTTTATTCTCTAGCATCTTTCACCTTACGTGCTGCCAACTATTTAGCAGCAATGGGAGCCTACCATAGGTTCCTCTGGAACAAGGTCCTACCATCACTACAGTCAGCATCTGGGGAGTACAAGCCTTGTGGTCTCGCCTATCATCAGGAGGCTATGGCATTGGCGACACAAGAATGCATCACTGCACGCCATATAATAGAGGCAGCCTCCAGACATATGGCCACAGCTGTAGCTCTATGCAGACATGCCTGGCTCCGCTCCGCTCAAATATCAGAGGACTCTAGGATGCGTATTGAGGACTTACCCTTTGACGGTGTGGGCCTATTTGATGGGAAAATTGACGAAATTCTTGACAACCTACAAAAGATGAGAAATACGACTCAGTCGTATTATCGCCCTCAGAGATACCAGTGGTGTCATCCATATCCTTTCCACCAATACAAGTCCTTCCTGGAAAAACGTTACTTACCTCACTCATCCTCCACGTTCCAACCGCGTCAGCACACTCAGCGTCAGTGTCCTCGCCAATCTTTCAGGCGTCCTGATAAAAAGAACAAACAGAATCTTTGACTTGCCTACCGTCCATATTCGTACCCTATCCACTCCTCCCACCACCTGCCTAGCACCCCATTTTCGATCTTGGGCACACATAACCACCGATTCGTGGGTTCTATCAATCATATCCACGGATATGCACTAGAGTTCATTTCCTTTCCCCCACCGCGGACCGTCCTAACCCGGCCATCCAGTGCCCTCGAGCTAGAGATTCAATCTCTCCTTTCAAAAGAAGCCATTTCAATCATCAGGCCAAGTGCCTCCGACCCGGGGTTCTTCTCTCGTTATTTCCTTGTCCCGAAACGAGACGGCGGTCTACGGCCCATTCTCAACCCCCGCGACCTCAATTATTTTATCATTCAAAAGCGTTTTTGCATGGTGATTCTAAAACGTATTCTTCCTCTTCTGTAAAAGGGAGACTGGTTCTCAGTCATCGACCTGAGCGACGCATACTTCCATATTACCATCAGACAAGATAACCACAAATTTCTGTGCTTCTCCCTAGGTCACACTACCTACAAATTCAATGCCCTTCCATTCGGCCTTTCCACCGCGCCGCGAGTATTTACGAAATGCATGGCTCCCGTAGCAGCATACCTTCACACTCTAGGAATCTGTGTTTCCGTACATTGACGACTGGTTACTCGTAGCTCAGTCACACGCACAAGCGCTGAAGGACATTGCTCTCACCCTCTCTTTACTAGCAGATCTGGGCCTCAAAGTCAACGTCACCAAATCAGTACTAACTCCCTCTCAAAGGGTTACTTACATAGGCCCTGTGCTGGACTCGCATCATGCGAGGGCCTATCTCCCTCGAGAACGTGCAGTCAAGATACGTACACTTGTCAACCACTTCCAGCCTCATGCGCTCGTCACAGCTCATCAAGTACAACGCCTCCTCGGCCTCATCGCCTCCACCATATTCGTTATCCAGCACGCTCAACTAAAAATGCGCTCGCTACAATCATGGTACCTCTCCCTATTCGACCCTCTTCTCGACCCACCCACAATGCTTCTGCAGGTCACTCCCAAACTTGCCTCTCGGTTAATTTGGTGGATCACCCCGGCCAACCTCTTTCTTGGCAGACCGTTTGCACCTCTCCAATTGATGACTCAAATTACAACCGATGCCAGCCCTGTTGGTTGGGGCACACATTGCAACGATCTGCAAGTTCATGCAACCTGGTCCCCTTACGAGAAAGGTCTGCATATCAACAACCTCGAATTGCTTGCGATTTTCAAAGCGTTCCACGCCTTCGAACCACTCATTGCGGGCACCGTGGTGCAAGTGACCACGGACAATACGACAGCACTCTATTACATCAACAAACAGGGAGGTAGACACTCTACCTCCTCTGTATCTTGCTGTCCAATTTTGGGAGTGGTGCCTGATGCACCATATCTTCCCCATAGCGGTGCACATTGCCACACAACGCAACCAACTAGCAGACTCTCAGCAGACTAAACTCTCAGATGCACGAGTGGTCCCTCGATGACACCGTATTTTTCCAACTGTGCACCACATGGAGTCGTCCAGACATAGACGTTTTCGCCACAACGAGCAACACCAAATGCATCCAGTACTTCTCCAGAGCAGGCCTGGGTCGCTGCGGCGATGTTCTCATGGCAACATGGAATATGCATTTCCTCTACCTCTTTCCACCGATCCCACTTCTCCTGTGCACCATTGTCAAATTGCGACAGGACTGTTCCAATGCCATTCTGATAGCCCCTTGGTGGCCAAGACAACCATGGTTCACGATGCTCAGAACAATAGCCTTTCAATCCATCCATCTACCCCTCGTCCCACACCTCCTCACCCAGCATCAGGGGCAAACTTGCCATCCCAACCTACAATCTCTCCATCTCATGGCGTGGAGGATCCACCCTCGTTGAGCACCATCCTCGCTCACACGAGAAAACCTGCCACAAATCGGCTTTATGCTTATAAATGATCTGCTTTCCAGAAATTCGCTCGTCAAAATGATCTCCCTACGGCTCCAACTACCCTTCCCACGGTTTTGGCTTTTTTCCCCTATCTCTTCGATTGTCATCTCGCATTGTCAACGATCAAAGTTTATATGATCGCGATTATAGCCCACCAACCAAAGGATTCAGATGCTGCCTTATTCTTCAGACATCTTATTCTGAAGCAATTTCTTCAAGGTGTCGCCAACCTACATCCATCCCGACCTTCGCCTCCACCACAGTGGTCCCTGCACACTGTTCTCTGTCACCTCTCATTACCACCCTTTGAGCCTCTTGCCACCTCTTCTGAGCATCTACTCTCCTTTAAAGTGTTATTTCTAGTCGCTATCACATCGGCCCGTAGGGCGTCCAAACTTGCAGCCCTACGAGTAGACCCTCTGTTCCTGCAATTTCATCCGGATAAGGTCACGATGTATCCAGACATCTCCTTCCTCCCTAAGGTCGTTTCCAAATTTCATGTCCGTCAGCCTATTGTCCTCCCTACCTTCTTCCCGTCACCAGCAACGGATCTCGAGCGATCTCTCCACCTTCTAGATGTGAGAAGAGCTCTGGCATTCTATGTCAAAAGAACTGCCTCCTTTCGGAAGTCTAAGAGACTGTTTCTATACATTTGCCACATAGAGGAACACATGTATCTCCTCAAACCATCTCACGATGGATTGTTCAAACCATACGCCTCACATATCAGCTGGCTCAAAAGCCTCTGTCTACACAGATTAAGGCTCATTCCACCAGAGCAATAGCCACTTCCATGGCTTTTCTGCAAGGTGTACCTATTCCAGATATTTGCAAGGCTACTACTTGGTCCACTCCATCGACGTTTGCATCCCATTATCGTTTGGATGTAAGGGCCAAGGCGGATGCGGCTTTTGGTTGTGCGGTCTTGTCCTCAGTCTTGCCGTAACGTCCCTCCACCTGTGAGGTAAGCTTGTTAATCACCCATTAGTGTGCATTCACAGAGACCACGAAGAAGAGAGGTTACTTATCTGTAACTCTGGTTCTTCGAGTGGTCATCTGTGAATTCACACTTCCCGCCCGTCCTCCCCTCTGTCCGTCACGTCTGTCTTAATGTGCAGCAGCGGGCTGTTGGGAACTGAGGTAATCGCCAGGACGGGCGGACCACGTGTGTTAAGGGGGTGGGTCCTGGCGAACGCATGTTTGAGCTCTAGAATATTCCGGAGACTTCTGCACAGGCGCAGATTAAACCCATTAGTGTGAATTCACAGATGACCACTCGAAGAACCAGAGTTACAGGTAAGTAACCTCTCTTTCTTAACTTTAAGAATGGCAGAAAACATTCTCCACTGTCAGAAACACCATTAGGATGACTGAACTTGCAGTTCTATGCATAATGGCCTGAGAAAGAAAAATCCGTATTCCCAAACTTGTATCTGAAGCAAAGCAAATGTACGTAGTGATTCAACCCTGGGGCACAAATTGCTTCAGCCTATTAGTTTGGGTGTTTTGTTTGTTTTTGTCTGTTTTTAAAAAGAAGAAAAACTAAAGATGCTTTCTATACAAACCTGAAGCTAGCTATTTTAAATATGGTGGGTTTACTCCTCTTTGGAATCTATCAGTTCTCCACGTTTTCATATATATGCATAGAAAATTATACCCATTTTGGTTTTCCATTGTATTGATTTTAGATCTTTACAAATCGATTCGGATTCAAAGCACAAATCAAACTGAAGCAAATTGCTCCTCACCAAATGGGAATTTAGAATCCTCAGATTGGCCTACAAACCAAACCATGGAATCCATGCACAGCCCTTTCAAGTAAGCATGGATAGTATTACAGTATGAAAATTCAAATGCCTTAAGAGTGGGAATATGTAAGGTAGATGACTATATAGGAGCATAGCGGAAGGCCTGGAAAGGGCCTGGCCAGCGAAGAATCTCCAGTTTTGTCATCACTAAACACCACTCAAGTGGGTCAAGGGCTTTTTTGTGATCCATTCCAATAAAGCAGGCCAAAGCATTATGTGATAATCTTTCCATCTGTCACAATGGTTACCATACATGGATCCCCAGCTGTTGTCAGATTCAATTCCCAGAAGATTACACCAGCCAATGGGTCATGGATTCTGCTACTTCTTCCTTGAATTGCACAGGTCTGAGCAGCATGGTTTTGAAATAAATATTCAATACATAGGGGTTCAGTGCCCCTAACCCTAGCGTTGTTGAAGGGAGAAGTGTAGTCCAACACTTAGCTGGTTTGGGAAACCACATCTAGCAACAACAACATCAAAGGATAAAACCTTGATATTCCACACACTGCTGCAGCTGAACTTTGTGGCCTTGATTTCTAAGAAATGGTTGTCACTTCTCTCAGATTTATTAGATTTTAACCAGCATTGAAGTTATTCCAGTGGTATCTTTTAAATCATATTTGCAGCTTGTAGTATAATAAACAGTGCTTACTGCAGACTTGTGTTTTTGTCTGTTATTTAGTATGACCATTAATTCTAACACGAAGATTCTAATAACTTAAAAATAATGGTGGGGGGGGTGTTTGGTCCCAAATGATGCAGCATTCTGTCTCTTTGCAGCACAGAATACTTAGTAGGTAATTATGTCTGTAATTCTTTTATCCAGTTTATTTTCCATTTCCACTAAAAGTCCAGGAAATGGCTTGCTTTCCCTTCCTATTTTGACTGTGTATTCTCCCTCTAATTTAAGCATGTTACTTATGTCACAACAGTTTAGATTCTTTCCCCCATCACACCAAGCATCCCTGTCTGTCTTTAATCCAGCCCATTCATGAGCATGCATGAAGACTGTGTATGCTTTAGCTTTGATGAAGAGTCAAATTTGGGTCTTTGGGGGTGGGAGGGTTTGTGTTCAAAGCCAGACAACTGACTCAATATGGATTTTTCATACAGGGTGGGGGTGCTATACTGTGTAAGCCCAGCTGCTCTCTGAAAAAGCGGCTGGCGGTCTTTTTGCTGAGTCATCATGAAACATAACTCCCTAGCTGACAATTCCTTTGTCTCAATGTGCCAAGCAAGAAAGTTAACTGTACTCTGTTTAGGCGCTTCTGTTCCTGGGTAGAGGGGAGGAGACAAACAGGGATTTCAAATGACTAACCACACAAAGCTGGAAAAAGCGAGAAAGCAATATCCAGAGTGTACACCATAGAAGCCCTGCCCAATGCCACTGCTGCCCTTCCCTGGACTCCAAATGGGTTCCCCCAGATAAAATCCATGGTATTCTAAAAATTTCAGAGCATCCTGACAAAGTGAAGGACATTCATCCAAAATAACACAATTTAATGCGAAAAAATACAAAGAGAAGTGAAGGCGATTTAATTCAGAATCAAGCATAATATGATTTCAATTTCTGGTCAGAGTTTATAATTTTGTTTCCAAGTGTCTCCTATTCTCCTGTAGTAATAATTGCAAGAGCCAGGACTACAATAAAATATTGATGTGCATTGATTTACAGGGGCCAGAACGCACAACGGCAATGGGTTTCTGGGCCCTTTGTTTAAAGCATAGTGGGGAACATTCTTGCACCGCAAACTCCCATCGGCTGTAGCCACTATAGGAAACAGTGAAAACTAATGGGAGTTGCGGTCCGACAGCATCTGCAGGGCCACACATTTCCCATCCTTGTTTTAAGGGCTGAGTAGGTGTGGGAAACTTGCCAAACATAGCATTTTGTGAGAAAAGCTGTGCTTGCCGAGATTCCTTCCTCTGAGCAAAAATCAAAACAATCCCTTTTTCCCTCCACCTGATTGCCAGGTGTTTGATGTCAGAACATGTCTTTGTATTCATATACATCTAGAGACTGTTTATGGCTGTGTAGGTAGTTCTTCCCCTCAAGTGTCCTTCCTGACACCTCTGCCTGAGTATAGAAGATATACAGCTATTTTAAGAACTCTGATTTTCTGCTTTCATTTAATATACCTCTGTGAGGTTGCCATAGAAGAGAAGTGGGAAACCCTTGGACTGACAGAGGTTTGGCATGACATCTTCCCTAATCTCGAACCATTAATCATGCCAATTAGGACTTATGGGAGCTGAAACTCCCCCCCTCCCAAAAAAGGAGGGGAGGCAAACTGCTCCCTGCTCATATGGCAGAGGTGCATTAGGGTTCCCATTCTGCAGCCATGTGACCCATTCCTAGAAATGTAGTTTGAAGTTAGGCAATACTTCCATTGTCTCACTAACCAGTTACCAGTAAAATGAGATTTCAAGTTTTCTGGAACCCTTCATCAGGAAAAGATGAAGGCCAATAGTTCAACAACTGGACCAGGTGTGATTATGCCAGTCTTTTGGTCAGGCAAAGCAATGGAAAAATAGGAAGCTATGTTTCAGTCTTTACATAAGCAAAACAGGATACATAATTTTGGGATCCCACTAGGATAAAAAGAAAATTACAGCCAAACTGGTTATCATAGCTTGGGGCTAGAGACTAAATCTTCACTGAGGCCCAAACTCATGGAAGAACCTCTTCTCATGGCAGGAGAATTTCCTCCAGGCAGGTCCATTATGGAATTTTTAGAAGAAAGTACAAAGTTGGATGCATGCTCCATTCATAGAAACACAGTTTGTAGTTCCTGCAGTCCAAAAGCTCCTGGGAAATCTGTTACTTGGGAGCGGGGACAGGGGAGCCGGGCTTTTGTCTTCAGAGAGAAAAATACTGCAGAACATCATTTCTGCCTCATGTGGAAACTGAACTCCATTTTGCTTTGTTGGTAGCCTGGCTTTCTGAGCCATGGACATCACCATTTTTTAATGACTTGCTTTTACCCCAAGTTTTACACTTTCTTTACCTGAGTAAGAGGTCTGGAGAACTTGAAAGCTCCTTTTACAGTACTTGGAACTTTTAAGTGATTTAATAAAACCTCAAACTGCCATTATATCCTGTTGCTTTTTTCCTCGTTTCAACTTTTTTCTTCCTATGACATTTAGACAAATGTATGGTAAAATGACGTAAAATACTATGAAATCAGAGCCTTATAACAACTCTAAAGCTATTATGGCAATAATAAGTAGATTGGAAAAGGCTGAGATAAAAACCTACCTTAACATCAGACGTTGACTTTCTCAATGCTATGCTGCCCTGGGGGACACTGTGAGCAGCAAGCTGGACTTCCCTTGCTCCCAGCCTGCATCTATTCATTTTAATGTTGGAATCTTTCTTTCCTTCTTCATGTCAGAGCACTGCACAATTCAAAAACATGGACGCACGTGAAATACAGGCAAAATCAAAAACCAATTAAAATGTCAAGACCATCAGACTATTTTTGACCAGAACTTGAGATGTGTGCAGAAACTTTTCCTTGACTTCAGCCATCGTCCAGGAGGTTGGCGTCCATGAAGTGGGTGGGTTTGAGTCTGCTGCTGAACATGTGAACATTTGTATTTTAGGATTTAATCCTTAGGGAGTTCCTAAAACAAGCCTTTTTGCTGAGCCACCAAAGAGCGTTTGGTTGTTCAAGCTTCCAGAGTGCAAGAAAAAAGGAACTGCAGGCATAGGAGAGCTGAGATGGTGGTGAAAGTGCTGAATGAGGACTTCCGAAACTAAGAGAGACAGGTCTAAATCCTCCCTCCTTCAGCCATGAAACTTACTAGGTGATCATGGCTCAGTCTTTCCTTCTTAGCTTAACCTGTCTCACTGTGGTGTTGGGTATATAAAATGAAGAGGAGGGCTCGTGTACATCACCTTGAGCTTACTGGAGGGACTAATGCAACTAATGAATCATTACTAATTGAACATAAATAATAAACATAACCAGTAAATAATAGTACATACATAGATAATATAAATATAGAATTACAGTGAATTATGGATTATATCTCTATTAATATTATTACAAAGAAAGGCTAATATTATATCCACAAGGCAGGCAGGCAGGCAGGCAGGCATAGATCAATAGATCGATCGATCGATCGATAGATCGATAGATCGATAGATAGATAGATTAGATAGATAGATAGATAGATAGATAGATAGATAGATAGATAGATAGATAGATAGATAGATAGATAGATAGATAGGTGGGAAGACTCATGCCTGGATCAGATCACAGGCTAATCTGGTCCAGACTTCAGTTCCCACAGTTGCCAGCCTGATCCCTTTGGAAGCTCCAGCCAGGACACACCTCTCAGCAACCGATCCACATAAGTAGATCAGTAGACCCACCTGTAATCAGATGGTTGCTCTTTGGATTGATTTTTTGGAGTAAATTGTCTGAGGAGTGTATAACAGATAAAACACATCCTATATCAGCATAGACAAGGCCTGTTTTAAACTTATAGTTATACTGTATTAGCGAGGCCTTCTACATTTCAACCCAGCTCATCCCATCAGTTTTGGACTACCACTCCCATATGCCACTGCCTCTAGGGCCCATATTCAGTACTGATGGGAGCTGTCGTTGAGAGCACCTTGTGGCGGAGGGCTACTTCCAGACCTACAAGCTCCCTGGGCTGTATTCGTAATGGCTAGCACTGCATAAACTGGGAGTTCTGATTCCATCCACTAGGTGGTGTTTGCTCAAAAATTTAGCTGGCTCTTTCCTCTGGACTCTCCTCAGTATTTTAGCTAATACTTTGGCAAACATTTTGAGGCCAAGACTCACTAAACACTCCAAAGAATCAATTTTTAAGAGATGGAAACTAACCTTTCTTTTCCAGAATAATAGGTAGAGAGTACTCAGAAGTAGTTTACCATTTCCTTCTTCTGAGGTCACTACAGTGGTGTACTATAACTCCCACTGATGTAGTTAATAGTAAGGGCTCATGCAGGACAGACAGCCTTCGTTTTTCCATTTATACTTAAGAGTACATGTTTTATCCATAGTTTAAATTCTAATATAGTGGATTTATCCTCTTTTTTTTCAGCCCTACCATCACCATTTAGACCAGTAGTTCCCAATTTTGGGTCCTCAGGTGTTGTTGTATCACAACTCTCACATCACATAACTGCTGGCCAGGCTGGTTGAGGCTTCTAGGAGCTGAAGCCCAACAATATCTAACCAGGGTTCTTGGTTTTTCCAGATAGAGGCTTTGTGTCTCTTAACAACTGCACAATGAGGTACAGTGTAAATAGAGGAGCTTTTAAAAAAATTGTGCAGCTCATTTGATTAGAAAAGCTGCATCTGCAAATTAAGAAGCTTTTAAAATCACAATACCACTGTATGCGGAGGTGTGAAATGTGCAGTTATTATGCCACATTCTGATCTGCTCACAGGTGGCATGCCAGCTGGCCAGAATGTGTCCGTTCTTGCATGCCACCGCTAATGTAGATATACATAACGCTGACTCATAAGAGAGCATGAGCCAAGAAGGACAAAGTCTATCATGACAAACTTGGAGAGGGCATTTTAACCTTTCAAACCACTAGGAAATTTACTGTTCCCTCCTGTTGCTAAGAAAACAGAGTGGATCGCATAGGTTCATATAAGAACTACAGTACAGTCCTATGCAGGTCAATTCAAAAGTAAATCCTGTTAGGATTAATAGAATGTGCTCAAGTAAGATTGCCAGCTTTCAGGATGCTTGCTGTCTGAAGTCTCAGGGAACTGCTGCACTTTTCCAGGTCTCTCCTGGTAAGGAGACACATTTCAGGCAGACAAGGCTAGAAGAAGGGACTCCTGGATTTTTAGGTATGAGATGGCTTTACAGCCTGGGTACTCAGTCCTTCCTGTCGTCCTGGATCATTGGTTCAATGTGAAGCTGTTTGTATGTGGGTTGTACTTACACAACTTTGGTGAATAAAAAATCCTGAAGCAAGGAGAAGGAACTAGTAGATGTAAATTAGTCTATAACCTCTCACTGTGAAGTCACACTTAGGCATTTACGTCTCTTTGATATAAGTGACCACACAGGCAGAGGAGAAAAAGATCCTTCTAAATGAAGTTCCATTTGAAGCACCTTTAGGTAGTGTGGTTCAAAAGAACCTTAAGAAGGCTTTCTGTCCTCAATTACTCTATTTCCTCATCTTATCTTGCCAACTGGATTGCTCTATATGCTGAAACAAAAATAAAACAGGACATCTGCCCAGGAGAAACTTGGAGGAGGAGGAGGAGGACGAAGAGGAGGAGAAGTGGTGTCTAGGGAGAGAGGCTTTGTGGAGAGTGACAGCTGGTGCTGAGGCAGGAGGCCAGGGGGAAGCACCACTTTGCCAAAGCACCACTTTGAATGTGTGCGCGTGTATGCTTAGTTTGTCTTTTCTTTCTGCATTGGATAAAGTTAAGGGAATTAACTTTTTAAAACTGGTGGGGAGGAAAAACTACAGACCGGGAGTGTGGAACTCTGGGCGGATTACTTTTTTTTCCTGTGCCAAAGTGATCTAGTGCTAAACTAATATATTAATGCAATGACTCAGTGCTAAAGTCATTCATTCAAAAAAAAATTAAAAAATATATAGGACACTCAGGGGACAGATCATGGGAATGGGTGTTTCTGCAGTCCCTAAACATCATGCCCCAACTCTCTATGTCACCACAACGCCACCCACAGACATGTCCCTTGTCATTTTGCAGAATGAAACAACTGCTCACACAAGGAAAAGCCCTTTCAAATCATTTTGGCTTGGGGGAAAAAAAGCCTCCAGCATCAGAGAAAAAACTCTGCGCTGGGAGCAAAAAGGGGCCAAACTAATTCAAATTGGCTTTTGCATCACATGATCAGTTTTTTAAAAATCAAATCCATCCATTTTATACTCACAGCAGATCCTACAGTATTTGACCATGTAATTACAGCCTTATTCACTCCTATCCCTGTCTTTTCTAAATGTTTCAGCTATACATGAAATAGTTCAAAAGTTTCCAGAGTTTGTTCAGCACTAGATATGACTGGCATACCTGTGGTCCTCTGGATGCTGTTCTAAGACAAGTTGCTTCCACCCTATCCAGCATAACCAGTAGAGGCAGTGATGGGAGATGTGGTCCAACAACATCTGGAGGGCTACACATTCCACACTCATATAATAAAGGCTTGTGAATGCTCTGTACTTCTTTGTGATCTATAATTTTCAAAGACAATATGGGTTCTCAAGTCTCTGCCCTTGTCATGACTGAGCAGTTTTCATTAAAGTGCAATGACATTTGACAGTGTCCCAAACAGTGGTTCTTAGCCTTGGGTTCCCTGGAAGTTGTTTGAACTCAGCTCCCCAGTTATTCTGGAAGCTGTAGACCAACATCTGGGGAGCCACAGATGGAATTGGAAACCATTGTTTTCCTACCAGATGTTGCTGTCACGCTCAAAGAGGCCCCTGAACTATGGCGTTGAAATAGTTAACATCTTTGGCTATTAACTTGATTTCTTTCAAAATGCCTGATCTGTGGTTTGTTATCACTCTGCACAATGTGCTTGTTTATTCTAAAGCACACCAAACTTGATTGAGTAACCGTGAAATTTTACATGTTCCAAAGAAAAGCTAAATTTATTGAGCATTACCCTCCAATCCGAAATGAGGGATTGATCATATAATGAAAGAATGTGACTGGCTGCATCTTGACACGACCACTCCACAACTGAGTTTGTTTTATTTTCCTCCAGCTTTCCACTAGTTTTGACTGTGCAGATGCACTCCTGGCCACTGCTGAAACCTGTGCATCGAAGCTCAAGGCTGAGTCCAGGAGCACACCCAAGCTGCGGATGTGATTTTTCAGGAGGATTGTGACCCCATCCAGTACAGGCTGAATCCCTATCCCCTAATTTGCCTTCTGAATGACGAGGAGCACCTCTGTCTTTTCCGGATTAAGTTTCACTTTCTTAGCCCTCACCCAGTCCATCACTGAGAACAGACACTGGTCTAAGCACAGAACAGCTTCCTTGGAATCAGATGGGAAGGAGAGATAGAGCTGAGTTTCATCAGCATACTGTTGGCACCAAACCCCAGAACTCTGGGCAATCTCTCCCATTGGTATCATGTAGATGTTGAATAACTTGGGGGACAGGACTGAGCTGTGAGTGTGTGAGCCAGCTACAGGCGGCTGGTGGAAAGGAGCTAAGTGCCAGCGTGGGCAGGCCCCCTCATCAACAGCAAAGGAGAGTGGTCTGCCGGGGGAGACACCGATAGAAGCTTCCAGGAGGCTAATGTCCTTGGAAAACCATTTGATCAGCTGAAGGCCAGTATCTGCACAGAGGAAGGCAGGTTAGAGGCTAAAGGAAGGAAAACTCCCAAGGACAGCCGGGACTGCCTGGCCTCCCCCGCCTGCAGGCTTCAATCTTAACGGCTTGAGATGCTAAGCCGGGGACTGGAAGGGCGAGCACTGTTGGCTAGCTGGGACTTTTCCTAACAGCTACACTGGGCTCCCTCAGGAGTGCTGTAACTCCCGAGAAACTGAGGGGCAGAGACTGGATGTTCCCTCAGCCCTAAAAAGACTGAATTTGTAGAGGACTACCATCCCCAACCTTGCTAGGTAGAGCTGAGACCTCATCCTGCAAAGGACTGTAGAAGCCTGTGTTTCCTTCCCCCCCCCCCTCTTTTTGTGTGCTGAACCAAATAAAGTTAAGTAGCCACCAGAACTTGCTGTCTCACTATGGATACAGTGGCCGGGGCCGCTCACAGAGGGACACCACAGACCAATGGCCAGAGCATCAAACAGGATTCCCCCAATTGCCACCTCCTGAGCTTGGCCATCCAGGAAGGATTGGGACCACTGTCTAACAGTACCTTCCAGAAAGGTACCCCAGAAGGATACCATGCTTGATCAAAAGCTGCTGAAAGGTCCAGAAGAACCAACAGGGATACACACTCCCCCTGTCCAGTTCCCAGCATAGGTCATCCACCAAGGCAACCAAAGCTGTCTTTGTTCCATAATGAGGCCTGAAGCCAGACTGAAATGGATCTAGATAATCCGCTTTATCCAGGAACCTCTGGAGCCGAGACACTACATGGAATATCGGAGATTGGCCGATAATTATCCAATACAGTGGGGTTCAAGGAGGGTTTAAAAATAAAGTGCTTACTACTGCCTCCTTAAGACATTCTGGTACCTTCCCTTGTTGCAAGGAGGCATTCCCCACTCCTCTAACCCACTCTGCCAGTCCCCCTTGGGCTGCTTTTAAAAGCCAGGAAGGGCAAGGGTCCCGAATACTGTACATGTGGTGGCTTTCACCTCTCCAAAGATCTTGTCCACATCATCAGGCTGCACCAAATGAAACATGTCCTTTATAACAGGATAAGCAGGAGCCAAAGTCATGTCAACTTCATCATCTAAGTCAAAGCGGATCTGAGCAACTTTCTCTGCAAAGTGCCATGAAAAATCTTCACAGAGAACTGTTGCATGGTCAGTGTCCTTTTCTTGTGGACAGCCATGAAAACAGGCCGATCAAGTGTAAGGATGTTTCACTGGAGACCAAGACCAAAATCATCCACACTCTGTATTTCCAATTATCATGTATAGGGGTGGAAGTTGGACAGTGAAGAAAGCTGACAGGGGAGGAAAAAAACAATTTGTCTGAAATGTGGTGCTAGAGGAAAGCTTTGCAGATACCCTGGACTTCCAGAAAAACAAACAAGTGGGGCCTAGATCAAATAAAACCTCTTTCTAGAAGCTGGAAGTCCAAGGCAGGATAACCAGGATGAAATCCTCAAGAATCAAAGCTGGGGAGCCTTTGGCCCTCCAAATGTCATACCAGTAGATCAGAGATCAGCCAGCCCAAGTGGCTTCTAAACATTTTAAGCCAGTTGTAACCTGGTATCTTTGAAATTGGATTGAGCCGTTGCATAGTAGGTACATGGCTAAATTTAGGGGTAATAAAGCACAGTGGAGAAAATGTAAAGGACTCTTAGATAGTAGTAAGAATAGAGTTGTCTGACTCATTAAAAGCTAGAGTCATTTTTGGTGTGAGATTTTGTGGGCTACAGTTCACTTCAGTGAACTGCAGCCCACAAAAGTACGTTGAAGTACGAAGCTTCAACACAGAGTTTCCTGAAGACATCCAAGATCCAAGCATTGGCATCAGCTCGATTTGATCCTCACTAGACGTTCTAGCCTTCCTAGTATTATGATCACACGCAGTTACCAGAGTGCTGATTGTGATACTGATCACTCCCTGGTGTGTAGTAGAGTAAAACTGCGAACAAAGAGATTGTATCACAAGAAAAACGAAGGAAGACCACATATTGACATCAGCAAGACTCACGATCAAAGAAAAGTGGAGGAATTTGCCCAAGCGCTTGAGGAAACCCTTCCAGGCCCAGCTGATGCAAATGCACCTGAACGATGGGAACATTTCAAGAACGCTGTTTATAACTCCGCCTTGTCCACATTGGCAAGAAGACCAAAAAGACAGCAGACTGGTTCGAAGCCCATTCGGAGGAGTTGATGCCAGCCATCGAGGAAAAGAGGAGAGCTCTAGCAGCATACAAAGCCTGTCCTAGTGAGTACAACTTGCAGGCTCTTCGAGCTGCTCGTAGCAAAGTCCAACAGGCTGCCAGGAGATGTTCCAACGATTATTGGCTTCAGCTCTGCTCTCAGATACAGATAGCAGCGGACACAGGTAACCTCAAGGGACTGTATGACGGTATCAAGCACGCTTTAGGTCCAATACAGAAGAAATCTGCTCCTTTGAAGTCTGCTACAGGCGTGATCATCCAGGACCGAGCACAGCAGATGGAATGCTGGGTGCAGCACTACTCTGAGCTATATTCCAGAGAGAATGTAGTAACCGAAGAGGCATTAAATAACATCGAGTGCCTGCCTGTCTTGGAAGAGTTAGACAGCGAACCAACTTTAGCAGAAATAAAAGTGGCCTTGGATTCCCTCGCCTCCGGCAAGGCACTTGGGAAGGATAACATCCCTGTTGAAGTGCTGAAGTGCTGTAAAGAGATCATCACCACCGAACTGCATGAAGTCTTTCGTCTTTGCTGGAGGGAAGGTGGAGTACCACAGGACATGAAGGATGCAAACATTGTCACATTGTATAAGAACAAAGGAGACAGGGGCGACTGCAATAACTACCATGGCATCTCTCTTCTCAGCGTTGTAGGGAAGCTGCTTGCCCGTGTTGTACTGAAGAGACTCCAGGTGCTTGCAGACAGAGTCTATCCAGAATCACAGTGTGGATTTCGAGCTAATAGATCCACCACTGACATGGTATTCTCCCTCAGACAGTTGCAGGAGAAATGTAGGGAACAACGACAGCCACTCTTTGTGGCCTTCATAGATCTCACAAAGGCCTTTGATTTAGTTAGCAGGGACGGCCTTTTAAAAATACTTCCCAAGATTGGATGTCCACCTCGACTCCTTAACATCATCAGGTCCTTTCATGAGGAAATGAAGGGCACTGCAGTTTTTGATGGCTCAACATCAGATCCCTTTGACATCCGAAGCGGAGTGAAACAGGGCTGTGTCCTCGCACCAACCCTGTTTGGGATCTTTTTTGCTGTCATGCTGAAGCATGCCTTTGGAACTGCAGCAGAAGGTATCTATCTCTGGACTAGATCAGATGGAAAGCTCTTTAATCTCTCTAGATTGAGAGCCAAGACCAAAGTCCAGCTGAAATGCATGCGGGACTTCCTCTTCGCTGATGATGCAGCCATTGTTGCCCACTCTGCTGAAGACCTCCAACAACTCATGAATCGTTTTAGCAAGGCCTGCCAAGACTTTGGACTAACAATCAGCCTGAAGAAAACACAAGTCATGGGCCAGGGCGTGGACTCACCTCCCTCTATTACCATCTCCACGCAAGAATTGGAGGTTGTTCATGAATTTGTGTACCTTGGCTCAACGATCTCTGACACTCTCTCCCTAGATGTCGAGCTGGATAAACGCATTGGCAAAGCAGCTACCATGTTCTCTAGACTCACAAAGAGAGTATGGCTCAATAAGAAGCTGACAGCATATACCAAGATCCAGGTCTATAGAGCCTGTGTCCTGAGCACACTCCTGTACTGCAGTGAGTCCTGGACCCTTTGTGCACGGCAGGAGAGAAAGCTGAACACGTTCCATATGTGTTGTCTCCGACACATTCTTGGTATCACCTGGCAGGACAAAGTTCCAAATAGAGTAGTCCTGGAACGAGCTGGAATTTTTAGCGTGTATACATTACTGAAACAGCGATGTCTACGTTGGCTTGGGCATGTCGTGAGAATGGCTGATGGTCTGATTCCAAAAGATCTCCTGTATGGAGAATTAGTGCAGGGAAATCGCCCCAGAGGGAGACCACAGCTGCGATACAAGGATATCTGCAAGCGGGATCTGAAGGCCTTAGGAATGGACCTCAACAGATGGGAAACCTTGACATCTGAGCGTTCAGCCTGGAGGAAGGCGGTGCATCACGGCCTCTCCCAATTTGAAGAGACCCTTGTCCAGCAGGCCGAGGCAAAGAGGCAGTCCCGAAAGCAGCAAAATCAGGGAGCTGGACAGGGGACAGATTGTATTTGTCTTCAGTGTGGAAGGGATTGTCACTCTCGAATTGGCCTTCTCAGCCACACTAGACGCTGTTCCAAGTCCTCCATACAGAGCACGTTACCATAGTCTCTCGAGACTGAAGGATGCCTAATCTAATCTAAGTAATTGTTTTGGTCCAAATGTTTCAGTGTTGTAATGCAATATAAGCAACAAATAAACAGGCTTTCTCCCTCTCATTTCTGGCCAGTTATATAGGTGTGGTGTAGTGGATACAATGATGGACGAGGACTCTGGAGATCAGGGTTCAAATCCCTGTTCAGCCATGAAAACTCACTGGGGGAGTGGAACTGATAAAACCACTGCTCAAATATCTCAATTACCTTGAAAAGCCTGTTAAATCGGTTCTGACTTGACAGCACATAACAACAACAACAACAGACCGGTGTAATTATGGACAAATGAAGCAAACAAGGGTTCTTCTACATTTCCCCTTCCTAGTTTGTTCTCACATTTTCCTTAACACAATAATAGGGTATAGCTGTCCTGGTCAGAGCGCCTCTCCCTGAGATCTACCATCTGTGTCACCCACACCTGCCTGTCTTGGGTTTTGCAGAAGTTGCTTTTATATTAAAGGTGTTCCTACTGTTATGTGTTACTGATGCTGGAAGCCACTCAGAGTAGTGGCATGCTATTAGATGGTATGGTATACAAAGCAAAAACAACTTCTTTTGTAATTCATCATAACATATTTTCCCGAAACATACTTGTGTGGTTGTACCTCATTTACTTTGCCTCAGGAGGTACCAGTTGTCCTGACAGCCCAGCCAAGGCTTTATACACATTCCTTTACATACTAACCATATTGTTTGTTAAATTTATCCAGCTAACTAAAACAAAATTGCCTCTAGAATATGGGAGAATTAATCTGTTAATGCAAATTTCCAACTTCTCATTTAATCAAACAGGGTGCTTTTTTGCATTACTGACTGCAAGTTAAAATCTGGCATAGCATCAAGATCCCGGGGTTATGCCATGCTAAAAGAAGTGCAGCCCTCTGAAGCTTACTACTACCACCACCACCCTGGCTGAAACAAGCAGCTGCCTTGGAGTAACCATTTTTGTCATGTGTGTGGCAGGGGAGTAAACAGTTTCACTCCGCCTCCCTGAAGCTTGTTCTTCAAATGGAAAAGTATAGTAAAAGCATTTTACAATAGTTAGGGCATAATCTCTAGGATAAACAGGGAGCAGAAGGCAATAGCTTTCTCCCTCCAGTAGGCTGTCCTTCACGCACCACTTGTGAAATCAGGTATGCAACCAGTGACAGGAGGGATGGGCCAGAGGGGGTGGGGGGGGGGGGGACTCTGTGTAATCGTCCTTGTACACAGATTTCTCCAGCAGGATCCTGGCCTTAATAAAGTGAATATCTTTCCAAACTGTATGATACTAATATAGATGCTGATTATTATGGCAGCTGGAAAATATATTGATTCACATTTGGAACAAAACACATTATGGTAATCTTTCAACCAACAGCAAATACAATTGTCTGACATTATTCTGTTCAGTTTTACCCTTATCAGATACAGAGGATTGGAGGCAGACTCTCCCATTTATATCTGTCTTAGCATAGTTTACATATAACTTTATGCATAATTTATACACACACATATTATAATTGAGTCATAGTTACATGGGATCACAGTGTTATCACTTGCAGTTACATTTAATGTCTATTTAATTCAATATGAAATTGCTCTACTAACAGCATAACCTCAGCTATGTCTACGTAGAAGTAACATCCACTGAATACTTTAGGGCTCAGTTCCAAGACTGTAGCCTGGTATATCAGTGCTCATGCTACAGATAGGTGGTTGTTGTTTAGTCGTTAAGTCGTGTCCGACTCTTCGTGACCCCATGGACCAGAGCACGCCAGGCCCTCCTGTCTTCCACTGCCTCCCGGAGTTGGGTCAAATTCATGTTGGTAGCTTCGATGACACTGTCCAACCATCTCGTCCTCTGTCGTCCCCTTCTCCTCTTGCCTTCACACTTTCCCAACATCAGGGTCTTTTCCAGGGAGTCTTCTCTTCTCATGAGATGGCCAAAATATTGGAGTCTCAGCTTCAGGATCTGTCCTTCCAGTGAGCACTCAGGGTTGATTTACTTTAGAATGGATAGGTTTGTTCTCCTTGCAGTCCAGGGGACTCTCAAGAGTCTCCTCCAGCACCACAGTTCAAAAGCATAAATTCTTCGGCGGTCAGCCTTCTTTATGGTCCAGCTCTCACTTCCATACATCGCTACTGGAAAAACCATAGCTTTGACTATGCGGACCTTTGTCGGCAAGGTGATGTCTCTGCTTTTTAAGATGCTGTCTAGGTTTGTCATCACTTTCCTCCCAAGAAGCAGGCGTCTTTTAATTTCGTGGCTGCTGTCACCATCTGCAATGATCATGGAGCCCAAGAAAGTAAAAACTGTCACTGCCTCCATATCTTCCCCTTCTATTTGCCAGGAGGTGATGGGACCAGTGGCCATGATCTTAGTTTTTTTGATGTTGAGCTTCAGACCATTTTTGGCGCTCTCCTCTTTCACCCTCATTAAGAGGTTCTTTAATTCCTCCTCACTTTCTGCCATCAGAGTGGTATCATCTGCATATCGGAGGTTGTTGATATTTCTTCCGGCAATCTTAATTCCGTCTTGGGATTCCTCCAGTCCAGCCTTTCGCATGATGTATTCTGCATATAAGTTAAATAAGCAGGGAGACAATATACAGCCTTGTCATACTCCTTTCCCAATTTTGAACCAACCAGTTGTTCCATATCCAGTTCTAACTGTTGCTTCCTGTCCCACATAGAGATTTCTCAGGAGATAGATAAGGTGGTCAGGCACTCCCATTTCTTTAAGGACTTGCCATAGTTTGCTGTGGTCCACACAGTCAAAGGCTTTTGCATAGTCAATGAAGCAGAAGTAGATGTTTTTCTGGAACTCTCTGGCTTTCTCCATAATCCAGCGCATGTTAGCAATTTGGTCTCTAGTTCCTCTGCCCCTTTGAAATCCAGCTTCTACTTCTGGGAGTTCTTGGTCGACATACTGCTGAAGCCTACCTTGTAGGATTTTGAGCATACTAGCGTGTGAAATGAGTGCAATTGTACGGTAGTTGGAGCATTCTTTGGCACTGCCCTTCTTTGGGACTGAGATGTAGACCGATCTTTTCCAATCCTCTGACCACTGCTGAGTTTTCCAAACTTGCTGGCATATTGAGTTCAGCACCTTAACAGTGTCATCTTTTAAGATTTTAAATAGTTCAACTGGAATGCCATCACCTCCACTGGCCTTGTTGTTAGCCATGCTTTCTAAGGCCCACTTGACTTCACTCTCCAGGATGTCTGGCTCAAGGTCAGCAACCGCACTATCTGGGTTGTCCGGGACATCCAGATCTTTCTGGTATAATTCCTCTGTGTATTCTTGCCACCTCTTCTTGATGTCTTCTGCTTCTGTGAGGTCCCTACCATTTTTGTCCTTTATCATGTCCATCTTTGCACAAAAGGTTCCTTTAATAGCTCCAATTTTCTTGAACAGATCTCTGGTTTTTCCCTTTCTATTCTTTTCCTCTATTTCTTTGCACTGTTCATTTAAGAAGGCCCTCTTGTCTCTCCTTGCTATTCTTTGGAAGTCTGCATTCAATTTTCTGTAACTTTCCCTATCTCCCTTGCATTTTGTTTCCCTTCCCTTCTCTGCTGTTTGTAAGGCCTCGTTGGACAGCCACTTTGCTTTCTTGCATTTCCTTTTCTTTGGGATGGTTTTTGTTGCTGCCTCCTGTACAATGTTATGAGCCTCCATCCATAGTTCTTCAGGCACTCTGTCCACCAAATCTAGTTCCTTAAATCTGTTCTTCACTTCCACTGTGTATTCATAAGGGATTTGGTTTAGATTATACCTGACTAGCCCAGTGGTTTTTCCTACTTTCTTCAGTTTAAGCTTGAATTTTGCTATAAGAAGCTGAGGATCAGAGCCACAATTGGCTCCAGGTCTTGTTTTTGCTGACTGTATAGAGCTTCTCCATCTTTGGCTGCAGAGAATATAATCAATCTGATTTCAGTATTGCCCATCTGGTGATGTCCATGTGTAGAGTCGCCTCTTGTGTTGTTGGAAAAGAGTGTTTGTGATGACCAGCTTGTTCTCTTGACAAAACTCTATTAGCCTTTGCCCTGCTTGGTTTTGAACTCCAAGGCCAAACTTACCTGTTGTTCCTTTTATCTCTTGACTCCCTACTTTAGCTTTCCAGTCCCCTATAATGAAAAGAACATCTTTCTTTGGTGTCAGTTCTAGAAGGTGTTGTAAGTCTTCATAGAATTGGTCAATTTCAGCCTCTTCAGCATCGGTGGTTGGTGCATAAACTTGGATTACTGTGATATTGAAAGGTCTGCCTTGGATTCCTATTGAAATCATTCTATCATTTTTGAGATTGTATCCCAGTACAGCTTTTCCCACTCTTTTGTTGACTATGAGGGCTACTCCATTTCTTCTACAGGATTCTTGCCCACAGTAGTAGATATGATAATCGTCTGAATTGAATTCGCCCATTCCCGTCCATTTTAGTTCACTGACACCCAGGATGTCAATGTTTATTCTTGCCATCTCCTGTTTGACCACATCCAGCTTACCAAGGTTCATAGATCTTACATTCCAGGTTCCTATGCAGTATTTTTATTTGCAGCATCGGACTTTCCTTTCACTTCCATGCACGTCTGCAGCTGAGCATCCTTTCGGCTTTGGCCCAACCACTTCATTAGCTCTGGAGCTACTTGTACTTGTCCTCTGCTCTTCCTCAGTAGCATGTTGGACACCTTCCGACCTGAGGGGCTCATCTTCCAGCGTCATATCTTTTAGCCTTTTGTTTCTGTCCATGGAGTTTTCTTGGCAAAGATACTGGAGTGGCTTGCCAGTTCCTGCTCCAGGTGGATCGCGTTTAGTCAGAACTCTCCACTATGACCTGTCCGTCTTGGGTGTCCCTGCACGTCAAGCCCCTTCGCCACGACAAGGCAGCAATCCGTGAAGAGGAGATAGGTGGTTAGTCATACTAAATCTGTATTTTGAGACATATTCCATGCAAACCAATCAGGTCTATTTTTGCAAAATTAGAGGACAATGAACTGTTCTTGTCAAATGGAAAAAGCCTTGTGAGCTAGCTGGGCATGTTTGCTTAAGCAACTCCTTTCCTCTGCAGCACAGTGACCTTTTGCTGTGTTAACTTTTCTGCTGTGGTTGGAACACTGCAAATTTTCAGCACTACAAGGCCGGGTATGCTGGAATTTGGGAAGTACTGGGGAAATTGTGAATTGCGGTCCCATGCTTAGTGTCTCCCTCTTACCTGTCCTTTCAGAAGTATAAACAATACAATTTTTAAAGTAAACAAATGTCAAATTTGCCTTTAAATAGTGTGACTCCAAGTTTGATTCTGAGTATCTTCACCAAGAAACCAGTTCACAGATACCCTGCAAATACTTAGTTGGTTGGAAACACATCTTTTTTGTTTAATAGCAATTATGTTTCAGTAGTGCAAAGGCAAAGAATCTGTGTGGAGTGTAAAGACATAACACTTGCCCAAAACATGTGGCAGATCAAACTATTAAACTTATTTAATTATTTTGCCATTTAATAAGCTATCAGAAGATCTTCTACCAACTGATCTAAGTGATCTTGTGCATGTTGCCAAGAGGCATGATGCTTAAAAATTAAGATATCAAGCTCCTCATCTAAATGCTTAATTCCAATTCACACAAGCCCAGGTTTATTTAACCTCAACGTTTCCTCCAGCCTATTTATAGGCATCTCGTACATAATGAGATGTCTCATACACTTCAGCAAGGTTTATTCTGGCTTCAGGTGGATGGGGGTAAATTAGAAAACCAATGGCTTAGCTAAAGTTAGCAGTGGTTCTTAGATACCCTAAAATGTAGTGGACAAACTAACTTAACCCTGTCTAATTTCTTGGGCACAGTCTAACTACAGTAATGCTTATGTTTTCATGTATACCATGTATATGGAAGTACTCTGTCACAAAATGAGAGGTATGTGCAAATATTTATGAAATAAAGGTTAAAAAAGGAACAACAGGGAAGAAGTAGAAGAGTGTTTTGTATTTTTAAAAGTAATAAAATGTACTTTAGTTGAAAGTTTGTAACTATTAAGGTTACATACAGAACATTACCATGTGCAGATTTAAATGTAAATTAAACTAAAAGCCCATCAAGTTTTTAAAGACGAATTTTTCACACTTAAAATGCCCCTCCCTGGGAAAAGCTGAAATGGAAAAGTGGCCACACAACATCCATTGTGGTCTGATAAAAGAGGAATGTTTTGCGTGGTGTGACTCTGAAGGATGAAATGCATGAATGTATGCCTATGGTAGGAGGAGAAAGCGGCTTCACGTAAGGACGAGACTGCAGACTGGGCAGCTATGGTGGCTTCGTGGGAAGACAAGGGCACGCCTCGTTGTTAGATGATGCCACTGTTGTGTGATCACGGAGGGCCGTGTATTCGCCCTCCTCTTCTGGAGAGGAATATGCTTCCCCAAGCACAGGGAAGGAGTGGGCAATGGGAATGAAAAAGGACCCCCCCCCCCAAAGCGGGATCATGAGCGCGGATGCAGTTAAAGGCGAAGTGTGTGGGAAAGATGGTGTGGTTTGGTTGAAGGGAGGGAGGGAGGGGTGAAGGTCGACGGCTCGGGCCAGGCACTTTTCCAGTGGGGGGATGGATCAGAGAGGCTGCTGAGCCCCGCACCGTCCAGCGAGCTCAACCCACTCGGCGGCATTGCAGAAGGCAAGGGGGCGTCTCCCAACACTCAGAGCTTGCCAGGCACGAAACGTGGGTTCCTCTTTTCGACGGGGTGGGGCACGAGGAAGCAGCACGCCGCGTTTCTCTCTTGAGGTAGGCGGGGGAGAGGAGAGGAAAAAAATACGTTTCCACGTAAAAGAGGTGATTTTTCCTCACTCCCTGGACGTCGCCCTCGAGGCGGTCACAGAGGGTGGAGGGATGTGAGCAACGTGTGTCTGTGTGAGTGTGTGTGTGAAGCGGAGGGGGGGGGTTGTCGAGAAGCAACGAGAGGAACGCTGGGAGGCGTGACGTGTCCCTCAGGCCGCCGCCCTCCCGGCTCCAGCTATATAAAGGACGCTGCTGACCTCTTCGGTCTTTTTCGCTACGGGTTTGCCGCTGCTTCAGAGGTGAGCTGCTCATGGCGTGCGCGAGGGAGCAGGCCGGCGACATTTTTTTTCGGCCTAGGCCCGAGAGGGGCGGGGATGGCGCCGGGCCCACGTGCTCCGGAGAAAGCCGTTTTCCAGACCCGGGACGGGAAGGGGTAGGGAGAGCTCGACGTAATCGCGGGGAAGGCTGGAGAGGAAGGGGCGGATTCGCTCGCCCTTTTCTCGGCCGCGATTCCTGCGGCTGAGTTCTCCCCCTCGCCACCTCCCGGGTGCGTGGATCTGAGGAAAGTGGATCGGTGCTTGGGAATGGTCTCTACGGTGAAGGGAAGTCTGGCGCTTTCCCAAAGAGATCTGGAATCGCGAGGAAACGGGAATAAAAAAAGAAGCGTTCTGGGGACACTTGTCGCGTTTTTTTTTTCCCCGGGAGTGAACGTGGGGATGGTGTGCCTGCGGTCGTGGCAGGTGTGGCTCTTTTTCTTCCCCTCCCTCCCTCCCTCCCTCTGGTTAATAGTTTTCTCAGCGGCTCATTGGGCGGTTTTGGTACACATTTTGGATGGTGCGTTAAGGGAAAGGTTGCTTTTTCTCGGGCCTATCCCCCTTCTCTTTATATTGGCTTTCCTTTCTCTTTTTTTCCTCCCGTCTGTATAGAGGAGGAAAAAATGGCCGCGCTCCGCCGCCCTGGCTGTTGCCGTCACAAAATGGAGGACGCGCGCGCGGTGAGGCGGGGCGCGTGCCAGCGAACGAGTGGCTCGCCTTCCCTCCTCCACCCCCCCCCCTTCCTGGCTCGTGCTCGCCGGCTCGACTTGGGACACAAAGGAGCGGGAACCGCCCCTTCCCCTTCTTTCTCCCCCCCCCCCTTGCCGACGTCCTCGGATGGGACGAGGGTGTGTGAGGAGAAAGTCCGGTGGCGCCCTCCCCCCCCCCAAGCAACAGCCTCCACGACCTGGAGGTGGGTGGAGTTGAGGAACTCGAGGCAGGCCTTGGCCTACTTTCCGGCCTAGAGTTGGGTGTCTTCAAGCAGAGGATTGGAACCGGCTTTGGACGGCCAGCCTACACGACTCTCTGTTAAAAATTATTCTTTCTTTTTTTAACGTGTTAATCTTCTCCCCCCCCCCCCCTTGTATCCACCATCAAGTGGCTGTTTGTTGATTTTTCTGATCAAAAGGCCGCTTAAGCGTTTTAAAAAATTCTTTCCACTCCCAGGTGTTTTATCTGAAGTGGAAGAGGATCATCTGTTAATCATCCAAAATGGGAAAGGAAAAGACCCACATCAACATCGTTGTTATTGGGCATGTCGATTCTGGCAAGTCCACCACCACCGGACATTTGATTTACAAATGTGGTGGGATTGACAAGAGGACCATTGAGAAGTTTGAGAAGGAAGCTGCTGAGGTGGGTTTGTCTTGCAAGATGATTGCTAAACATTTATTTATCCTCATTTGTAGTAGTGTGTGTATAGATTGCTTTACAACAGATAGCACTTAGCAGTAAGCACCAGTGACTTTTTGTCTTGGTAAGTTCATAGCGTCTTGGCTACTTTGGTATTTCGTGTGAATGGATTGTTGTGAGCAGGGTTCTGAAGAGAGCAGCTATTTTTACTCATGGTTACTATTCTCAGAGAATTGATGATTGGCAGTATTACAGATTTCAATAAATTCAGGAACATGCAAAAAATAACATGAATTTGGAGATAAATCTCTGAAACTTTCAACTTAATAGTGATGAACCTAAAGAAATAAACTAAACTCCTTGAAAGTTAAAACTTTCAGGGGGTAGTTTTGTTAGTGTATTATACCAAAAAAGCCAAAAAATATTGAGTAATGTTGAAAGGTCAACTAGTTCTGTTTGGCAGAGGACCTCAAAATCTTAGTCTTAAAGATGCCAGAGGCTGTTTTTCATATAACTCTTGCTGCTTAACGTGCCACAAGACTTCATTTCTGCATTAAGTTTAAACACTTGCACTTGTTGACGGTTAGGGATTAACATGTCATTGGGTTAAGTAAGTGAAACAGATTTGGAATCTCTCACCACTTCTGCCAATTGTTTTTTGTTTGTTTTTTTTGCTAAATATAGCTTCTGTATTATATTTCACAGGGCTGATTCAGGATCTCCTTAGTGAGCAGCAGTGTTTTAGTGATGCCAAGATCTTGTACAGAATGAGTTATATATACTAATGGTGTTCTCTTTCATTAACTAGATGGGTAAGGGCTCCTTCAAGTATGCCTGGGTGTTGGACAAGCTGAAGGCAGAACGTGAACGTGGTATTACTATTGATATCTCACTCTGGAAGTTTGAAACAAGCAAATACTATGTCACCATCATTGATGCACCTGGGCACAGAGATTTCATCAAAAACATGATTACTGGTACCTCCCAGGTGAGTAACACTTTTTAGAAAGTATAGTGTAAATATAATGTAAGACTATAAGCAATCTGAAACAAACTGTGGTGAATGAAAGTGGATGCATTTACAATGTAACTTATTTTCTTAAAGGCCGACTGTGCTGTCCTTATCGTTGCTGCTGGTGTTGGTGAATTTGAGGCAGGCATCTCTAAGAATGGGCAGACCCGCGAGCATGCCCTTCTGGCTTATACTCTGGGTGTAAAACAGCTAATTGTTGGTGTTAACAAAATGGATTCCACTGAACCACCTTACAGCCAGAAGAGATACGAGGAAATAGTTAAAGAAGTCAGCACATACATAAAGAAAATTGGTTACAATCCAGATACAGTGGCTTTTGTGCCAATTTCTGGCTGGAATGGAGACAACATGTTGGAACCCAGCTCTAATGTAAGTAATATTGATCATAAAGTTTTGATGAAGGAATGTGTTCAATGCAACGTCAAATTAAGAGATGAATCTGTCAAAGATGATTTATATTTGTTTGCTCTCACAGTAGTGGACATGAACAAGACAGATTGCTCAATTGAAGTTCTTTTAGTTTGAGCTGCAAATTTAAGAAATTTTGTTGGCAACCACATGAGTTCATAGAAAGATAGCTGTTTGTTTCAGTAACAGCTGAAATGTTGAAATAAGAAAAAATAAGGAAAAAGTGTCAAAAGTCTGTATGTTCTGTGTGTTCTGTATTTAGCTATCCCTTAAAGAGAAGAAACATTGTGGCTGAAGGCCTCCATAAGTCAAAATGGTGTAAATATAACAGGATTCTGGCCAGTGTCTCATAGAAAACTGGTACATCACTGCATTTATTCTTTGCAGATGCCATGGTTTAAGGGGTGGAAAGTGACCCGTAAGGATGGCAGTGCCAGTGGAACTACTCTGCTGGAAGCTCTGGATTCTATTTTGCCACCAACTCGTCCAACTGATAAACCTCTGCGTCTGCCTCTTCAGGATGTCTACAAAATTGGTGGTATGTGTTTTGAGAAGCATCTTTGAGAACAAAGTTAGTTTATCAATATGTTGCATGAATGGTTTGTGTTGAGCCTTGTATTTTGATACTAATAATGAGAGGCACTATTTTTATCTGAATACGTGCCACTGTCTACTTAAAAATCCACTTTCCTACATCTAGAATTGTATGTTGTCTTGTTCATTTGCTTCTGCAGACTTAAAATGTTCCTTCTCCCCTCCCAGGGATTGGGACCGTTCCTGTTGGTCGTGTGGAAACTGGCATTCTGAAACCAGGCATGGTGGTAACATTTGCTCCAGTCAATGTTACAACTGAAGTAAAATCTGTGGAGATGCACCATGAGGCCCTGAGTGAAGCTCTCCCTGGAGATAATGTAGGCTTCAATGTGAAGAACGTCTCTGTTAAAGATGTCCGTCGTGGCAACGTTGCAGGTGACAGCAAAAATGATCCACCCATGGAAGCTGCTGGGTTCACAGCACAGGTAACTTGCAGAAACTGCTTTGTTTCATCAATGTCAGTAAATTATGTGAAGAAATGAAAAGCATTATATAACCTTTTAAAATCACCCCATAGGTTATTATTTTGAACCACCCAGGCCAGATCAGTGCTGGCTATGCCCCAGTGCTGGATTGTCACACTGCTCATATTGCCTGCAAATTTGCTGAGCTGAAGGAGAAGATTGATCGTCGTTCTGGTAAGAAGCTGGAAGATGGGCCAAAATTCCTCAAATCTGGAGACGCTGCCATTGTTGACATGATTCCAGGCAAGCCTATGTGTGTTGAGAGCTTCTCTGACTATCCTCCTCTGGGTAAGTAGCCCTCTTTTGCTCAACAATGTCACTTGGTATGTTAGCATAATAATATGAATGTGCTTTGATACCTTCTGCTGTTACCTCACTGTTGAAGCAAATAGCTGCTCTTTAAGTATTTGTATCAGGAACTATTACTGTTTAAGGGGAAAAAATGCTCTGATGAGGTAGTTTATGACACTGCTCCTTCATAGGAGTCCTTTCCATTTATCTGCTTGATATGTAACTTTCTCATGAGTGTATATAACTTAAATATGGTGGCAGTAGCAGTGGTAGGGGTAGTCTGGAGTTATAAAAACTGCTTTGAATATTATTTGTCACAAAGTTTAGTTACAGTAGTGGATACTAACTTAAATATTAGTTGCTTATGAACGCTGTGCTCTTGGTCCAGGGATAGAAAGGAACAGCAGCACTGGTATGGCTCAAATCTAGTAGTAAGTGGCATCTGCAGTGGGCCTACTGAAATAGATGTTTCACTCACCAAATCCCCACTGATTCATCGGTTCTGCTATAAGTGACTTGCTACTGCATTTCTGCCATTGAGAAGGTGCTCTGACAAATGGTGTGTGATGTCTTTAAGACAGTTGAGGAAGATTTTTGGAATTTTTCTATTGCAGAAGTCATACCAATGTGTTAATTCTCTCCCTTGACAGTGCTGTAACTGTTTTGTTTATGCCTAGGTCGTTTTGCTGTGCGTGACATGAGACAGACAGTTGCTGTTGGTGTCATCAAGGCAGTTGATAAGAAAGCAGCTGGTGCTGGCAAGGTCACGAAGTCTGCCCAGAAGGCTCAGAAGGCTAAATGAAAATTCTGTACATCTGCCACCTCAGTCTTACTAAGTGGTGGAAACATGGTCTCAGAACTGTTTGTCTCAATTGGCCATTTAAGTTTAATAGTAAAAGACTGGTTAATGATTACAATGCATCGTAAAAGCTTCAGAAGGAAAGGAATGTTTGTGGACCATTTGTTTCGTGGCAGTTTTTAAGTTATTAGTTTTTAAAATCAATAACCTTTTTTAAATGAAAACAACTTGACCAAAATCTGTCACCAATTTTGAGACCATTAAAACAAAGTTTAATGCAAAGTTTGTGTGTTCTTTGGGGGAAGAGTTCCACTTTGGTCACCGTGGGGTATATAATAAACAGACTTACACTTGTGCATTCAGAAACCTCTGGTGGAAGGAAAAAGGTAGACTTTACCCTGGATATTGGTGTGTTATTCTTTCCAAAGGTATCGCAACATAAAGTGCTGAAATGGCAAAAATCCTTAAATCTGTGCCAATATATATTTAGAACGGTGCAGTATGTTGAGTGTGGTAATTACCACAAACCAGCCTCCCATGTGCCTGAACGTGCAAAAACTGCTAACAACAGTAGGCTAGGTATGTCCCTCTTTTCATATTTTAAAAATTAAAGCATATTTAGTTGGCACATTCTTCCATTGTTATCCTAGCTATTAGTGTGTGTAGTTCTGCTGTTTGATTAAATGCAATGTTGCTGGTTTCATTAGCAGTCTTGCTATCCAGTTTCCCCTTGATAAAAAAGTTTTATGCACTGGAATATTTCTCATATTAATAATATAAATTTGGATGCTATAGATTAATTGGAAGATTACTGAAGTTTTTGGAGCAGAATTTTGCTGCTAACAAATTCTAGGAGGGGACTATACTTGGAAATAAAGCGGTGTTTCGGTTTAGATATAATCATGAAATTAACTTCAGGTGTGTCATGAGCTATATTACCTCTAATTTTCTGCTTGTAGCATGGGGGTCAGGCTGCAACTGGAAGCAAATGAGCAGCAATTCAGGCTGAGCTGTGCAGCCCCAATCCACAGCTGCATACGCTGTGCAGTTTAGAGGGAACATTGGTCATGAATAAGTAGGTTAGGCTGGAAAAAATGTATTCCTATACTTTTATGACACATTGTAAAAAAACCCTAGGTGTTGTATTGGGAGTGTAATAGACCAGTACCAGTAACTTTTGGATTCTAGGTGCTGTATCAAAGAGGGCTTTTTTGTAGGTCTTAAGTAGATGAGATCAAGTTGCAGACTTCACACTGGAGTAGATACAATCCATAAAAAATGCTGTAGTACCAATGGAGCACATTGCTATGCACCAGTTCAAATTTGGATTGCTCTTAAGTTGAATTGGTTGCAATTTCTAAGGACTGTTTGCACTTTAGCAACAGTCTTTATATTTTACATTTTGGGATTAAATTCAGATTAAAGGTAGAATGTGCTGAAAATAAAGAGCTAAATGGATTGGTAAATTTAGCTGGAATAGACATTGATCACTCGTAGTCATTTGGAATTACTGGGACATACCTACACGTTGACTCACCAAAGTCCCATTGATTCAATGGCTGAAATTCTGTTGTGCAGTTTTGGAAACAGCATAACCTTCAGATCGGAATTTCTGTAAATTAAATGGTAGACATCTGTTGCTGAGTTGTGGCTAAGAGCAATAGATGTTTATAGAGATGTCATAACTTGTGGCAATTCATGCCTAAAAGTTACACCATTTGTGTACTTGTGCAACAGAATTTCAGTTTTGCCTACTTGGGGGCTAATAGTTGGGTTTGGCCCAAGCAGATGCTGCTGTGTGACTACCTGATTAATTTGTTTTCACACTAACAACACTTTTTAAGTGAAAGCGTATTTACTGTCATTTAAACTTCTGCTTTGATATATTTCAGAGTTGTGGATACTGGGGTTCTGCCTTTTGTTAACTACAATTTTTTGTCAGATGTTACAGCAGTAATCTTGTATCATTTTTGTACCTAGAGTACAGCAAGATGTACTCAATTGGACCTAGAAATTGAACTGAGTAGATTTAGCCCTTAATTATCTTGAAGGCATTAATCTCTGGATTTGGAATGGTATAATGGGGTATTGGCAATAAAGTGGTAACTTTGCTTGGGAATTCTGAGGTTGATTGGAAAAGGCTAATTTTTTTAAATTAAAAGGAAAAGTCCAATTAAAGAACTGCAGCTCAAGAGAGTACAGTGGTTTGCTTTTCAGAGATTCCTCGGTGGTGCACTGCCTGGTTGCCTTTTCCTTTTCACAAACCTAGCTTCTTGTCAGTATGTGGAACATGATACCATCTCTGAAAATTTGTTCCAAGGTAAGGTTTGAAAAGTTCTTGCTCAGATAAATACAAATGTCATGTAAGTATTGTGTAATAGAATGGTGCCAAGCTTTGGATGTTCAGAGTAAATTTGATACCAGAATGTTAGAAGTTGCCGAAATCCTGTTGTTTATCCAAATTGTAACTTTTAGTCTCTTCCTGGTAAAACAAGCTGTCCCAGACACAATTCTTGGGGTATGGGGCTACACATGTCTTGAGAATTACAACAGAGATACTTTGTTTACCAGGGTGGATTTAAGCAAAAGTTACCAGTTGGCTTACACTAAGCAGCAAACACAGTGCAAAAAAGCCTTGGTGAAATATTTGTGAATATTCTGCTTTTGAGCAGATTATTGGCAGTATTTTGCCTCTTTTTGACTTCTGCTTTTGGCTGTTAAACTCCAAACACACCAGCACTTGACATTTTGGTATTTGTCTGGCAAAAGATTTCAATAGATTAATCTTTTTAGTGTACATGTGATAGTATAATTTCTCGGGTTAATTAAAGAATGCAAAATTTGTAAGTAGAACACTTGGACATACTAGTTTATCCTTCAATAAATGGAGTCTAGAACTACCTTGATTTCTGTGGCTGTTCATTTTCTAGGTAGGATAGTGGCTAGACCATCTGGTAGCACACTTTCAGAATATGCATAATATTTGAAGATAGCTGTGCAGTTAACTTGAGTTTGCATAAATGCAGCAAGTAGTAAAGTACTGGAGATTTACTGCACAAAATAATGGGAAATCATGATTTGGTTGAATATTTGTGGCTCTATGCCTTTAGTTCAGAGTAAGTTTATACAAAATAACATTTTTTTAACTAGTTTGTAACCTTGCAACTTAAACTACCCATAAGAAGCAAGCATTAACAGATTGTAAACTATGAAAGTGATTCTTGTTCACCACAGAGGTACACCTATGAACAGGAAAATGAGAGAGCACAATTAGAAATACAAAATGAGTATCCAGGATGACAGACAAAGGAAATCTATGTGGGGAGTATAATGTGGTTTATATTCTTCAAGATAACTTTATAGGCAAGCTTTTGATTTTATGAAACCTTCAAAGGAATATATGGAAGACAATGAAAGTAAAGGGCTTTTAAACAGGTGTGCCTTGGTCCCACTAATGGTTTCCATGTTCATTGCCCAAGGACTTGGAAAAATGGACTAGTTATATCCATAATTGTTAAGAAAACGATTCTGTAGGCTTGTGGAGATGCTTCTTTTTGAATTAGTCTTGACAGCAGGTACTTGCAGTTGTGCAACAGCCAAAAAAGGAATGCAAGTATGTATAAAGGTGTCAAATAGATGTGTTTTGCTATGTGCATTCACATGTGTGATCAGACACATTTTCTGAATGATGGAGACAGGAAAGACTTGCTTTTAACAAGATACTTTCCTTGAAATCTCCAAGAAAGAGTGTTTTCTTTTTATGCAAAACACAGAAGTAACATGTTAACACTTTGCAGTGTATACTGCCAAACACTGGAATAAAAGGTCCTTGGTTACACAAAGCATCAGAATGTATCTTCACAGGTATCAGTATCTAGGAAAAGTTGTTTTCTCGAAGAGAAATATTTTGTTTTGGTGTCAAGGAATCTTCCTTTCCCTACAGCTGTCTGCCAAAAAAGGTACAACTTGGCTTTTACTTTAGAATGTTCTTTATAATTATACATATTTATAAATCCACTACCAACTTCTAAGCCTCTAAAATAAAATATTTGAGTTTCTAATAGAAGTTTAGATATTTGAGATATGAGCTGAGGTCTTACGACATTTAAAACCCCTTTAAAAATACAGTCAAGCTTAAAAGCATTCAGAAGCTATTTCTTGCATATCACAACACTTGTGTTGCTTTCACATATACAGCATCTTTGTAAAAGCAAACTTGGAGGGAAGGTTTTCCTATTGCAGTTTGTACTCATTAATTTAAGCTTTCCTCTTATTCTGTTCATGAGTTTCTGAAAGAATTTGGAGATGGTAAAGTCATAGTAACAATTTTGATATGTGCCATCTAATCACACCCACATGTGTGCTGTCAAGTCAAAATCACTAATAGTCCTCTTAAAATGAGATATTTAAGGCATGGTTTTTAGCTGGATGGCTGTGGTTTATGTATCTAGCTGCTGAGTCAAAAGTTGGGAATTTGATACCCCACTATGCCTCCTCCAAGTAAAGCCACCCTTGTGTGGACTTTGGCAAGCTGCATTGTCCCAGGGTGCCCCCAGAAAAATTGAATGCTAAACCACTTCTGAGTATTCCTTACCTGAAAAGGCTCTCCATAAGGCAGAACTGACAGCACATTATTATTTTTAACTGCAAGAACATAAAAGAAGAGCCGTGCTGGATCAGGCCAAGGGCCCATCTAGTCCAGCTCCCTGTATCTCACAGTGGCCCCACCAGATGCCTCTGGGAGCACACGAGACAACTAGATACCTGTCTCCTGACATCACTCCCCTGCATCTGGCATTTGGAGGTACCTTCCTTCTAATCCTGGAGATTATACAGCCCCATCATGGCTTGTAACCTGCAATGGACTTTTCCTCCAGAAATCTGACCAATCCCCTTTTAAAGGCATCTAGGCCAGATGCCATCACCACATCCTGTGGCAAGGAGTTCCACAGAAACAACTTGCAGGATAAAGAAATATTTTCTTTTGTCTGCTCTCTCCCAACACTCAATTGAGTGGATGTCCCCTGGTTTTGGTATTGTGTGAGAGGGAAAAGAGCTTCCCTCTATCCAACTTATCCATCCCCTGCATAATTTTATACATCTCAATCATGTGTCTCCCCCCCCCCCCCCCCCCTCAGGTGCCTTTTCTCTAAAGAGCCCCAAACACTAGCCTTTCCTCATAAGGGAGATGCTCCAGCCCAGTCATCATTTTAGTTGCTCTCTTCTGCACCTTTTCCAGTTCCACTCTTGTCTTTTTTGAGGTGTGGCGACCAGAATTGTACACAATACTCCAGGTGCGGCCTTACTAACGTTTTGTACAATGGCATTACCATTTTGGCTTTTATTTTCAATCCCCTTTTTAATGATCCCGAAGCATGGAATTAGCCTTCTTCACTGCCACTGCATACCACTTTCATTGAGCTGTCCACCAGTGCTCCCCCTGCAGTGAATTTCAACATCTAAGCAGGAATTCGAACCCAGGTCTCTTGAGTCTTAGCCCACCACTCTATCCACTGGTTATTTCACCAAATTGCAGTGACACCTCCCCCCGCCAGGGAGACTGCATGGATGAGTGCCAATTTGAACACAGGTCTCCTATGTCCTATGCAGTCACTATCCCCTAGAGCAGAGACGGCAAACCTTTTTGGGCCTGAGTGCCCAAATGGGGTGGTGGTGGTGGGCGCGGGGAAAAAACCCGGCGGGCCACAGGCCGCGGTGGAACTGGAAGTGGTAGCGGAAGGGGGAATCCTGGGCACGGAGGTGCCTCAAGACCCCACTCTGGATCCGCTGCCAGTGCCAGCTGCTCTGGATCCTGTCCCACCCCCTGTCGAAGTGCCAGCACCATGGCTGCAGCCACCTCCACAGGTTTGGCTGCCGGGGGGGGGGGGGGGGGTAGCGATCTGGCGATGTATGGCTCGCGTGCCCGCAGAAAGGGCTCTGTGTGCCAGCTGTGGTACACGTGCCATAGGTTCACCATCGCTGCCCTAGAGCATATGTTTGCTCTCAGTAATATAACAGATTAAAAGGCTATCATTTATGATTAAGGTTTTGGCAATAACATTGCCTATAAGCAGTTCTACAAAATAAAATTTTTAATGGCTCATAATAGGTAACAGTCTTATGAGATGCACATTGGTAGAAGAAAAAAGTCAGACACAAACTCTAAGCTTAATAGGGAAAAAGTTGTGTGGTCCTTGAACATGCTTCAAAAGGAAGGGTAGGTGATACCTCTATTAGATAATTATTAGATAATATATCTAATTATTTTTAACTTTGTGATTTTGAGGCTGAGAACAATACCACCTACCCTTTGATACCATATGTGGTTAATTATGATGGTTGTCCAGCTCCATCTTGAGACTGCTGTGTAAATTTGTTGTATACCAGGCATTAGATAGCATTGTAGTTATTTGGATGTGAGATCTGTAAACATTTTCCTGCTTTGAAATCAGTCTCCCAGGTTCTTCAGCCAACAAGTTCTCCTTCCTGCACTTTTCCTTTTGATTTTTATTCTGAATGATCAGCTGTAACAAGCATGAAATTTTGTTTTGTATTACATGCACAAGGTATTCTAGCTTTTTGAATTTAATGTTTTATTATCTTTTACTCTTTATTCTTTCATGTAGCATTTCTTCATTGGCTGGCCTCTTCATTAAAGAAATTCATAGTCTCCTGTACTCATTGCACATTTCAAATCCTTCTTTTTGATGTGTGAAAAGACCATGATTCATGTCCATATAGAACCAATAGCCAAAAATAGACCACCACTGCCAATATCTGGACCGCTGGTATTAGAGGCTCTCACAGGCTTTTCCAGGGAGCCTCAGATTCTGAAGTGGGGAGACAGAGATGACATCTTCAATTAGTTTAAATTAAATATTACAAGCACCAGATTTGGTTTAAGCCAACAAGATTTTGGCCATTGGGTCACTCTCCATACACTTGGTGCTACTAATCATATTAACATTTCTGTAGAGATGCTTCTATATTACAATGTGTCTAATCTACTAGTATTTAAGATCTAACCTTTTTTTCTCTTCTAAATTGCAGAAATGCATTGCCATCTCTGTTTAAAAGTTACTTAACAGTTTTGGCACAAAATGCTATTTTATGGAGGAAGTAGTCTTATTAGTTTTTTGCACCAAAACAGTGACCCTTGGGACACTTTAAGAACTAGTACATTCTGGCTGAAATCCTGTACAGACAACTACACCTATGGAAGTTCTTACTTCTATCCCCTAGCTCCCATGTAATCCCTTTCAAATTGTGTGGGGTTTGCGAAACAGGAGGAGAAAGTCCATCTTTACCAAATTTGCCATTGGATAATATTGCCAGCAGTGATGACCTTCAGTAACTGAGTTCCTTCTATCGTCCTGTAGCTACCATGGCTCCCACACAATGAAAGGGATTACACAGAAACTGCAGGACAGGAGGAGTGTTTAAATTCCAAAAAATTCCTTGTGTTGTCGTCACCAGCCTTCCATAAGCATAATCGCACACGATTTCAGACTTCATTTGGCATAAGTTTTTGTTGACCGAAGCCCACTTCAGATGCAATCTTGATAACACTCTCTACTTACTCAGGTTCCCCTCCAAAATAGTCCCAATTGATGAATGATCACAACTAAAGTTCTGTAATTCAGTGGTCCCCAACCTTTTTGACACCAGGGAGCAGTTTAGTTGAAGACCATTCTCCCAAGGACCGAAGGAGGGGGTACTTGCTATGCAGTAGGTTGTTGGAGGATAGCTTTGAATCAAGCTCATTACATGTATTGTGCCAGGACAGATGAGCAGCGAGCAGGAGCAGTAGGTGAGCTGCAACTGAAGCTCCGCCTCCTGTTAGATCAGCAGCGGCATTAGAACCTAAGAGGAGTGCGCTGACAGGAGGCGGAGCTTCGCTCGCCGCTCACCTCTTGCTCGCCGCTCATCTGTTCTGGCAGCCCAGTCCTTCCAAGGCCACGGACCGGGACAGGTCCGCAGTCTGGTGGTTGGGGACCTCAGCTGTAATCAACTGACTTGACTTTGCAAATGAAAATAATTACATAGTTATGTCAACTGCACAAATGGTTTCTGCCTGGGTTCAGAGTACTGATATTGATCTTAAACACTCATGACAGGTTGGGATCAGTGTGTATTTATCCATGAGATAACTTGCTTTTAACCTTGGTATAAGGGTATCTATATCTACTGTATATATGTTTGCACTGAGGTTATATGGATGTAATCCACCTAACAGAACTATACCACTGAACCCTGTCACTAAAGAGAGCAACCTGCAAATATTTCTCAAGAACCACAAACCACACAACATTCCTTTTATAAAAGATGCATCAATTTCAGCTAGCACATTTATGGTCTAGAGCCAAAAGGAAAAAAAAAAAAGCTAAGTACAGTGGTGTCTCGACTTACGAATGTCCCTACTTACGACCATTTCGAGTTACGACCAGCTCCGGCTGCAAAATTTTGCTTCTACTTGCGACCGGAGCTTCCACTTACGACCAGAAAAAGGCAGAGGGAAAAGGCGGGAAATTCAAATTTCTAACTGTAGGTGGCAATGAGGCTGCTTCTTTGTAGCTCTTTCGCCCCAGCAGTTAGAGAGAGTGCGATCATTCTGCTTCTGAGTGTGTGTGTGTTTGCAGGGAGGCTTCGGGCTGCCTGGTAAGGTAAGGTGCTGTTTTCTGCTTTTTAAAAACTGTTCTGGGTGTTTTTGCAGTGTGGTTTTGGGCTGGGGGGGTTATGTTTCTGTGCTGTGATGGGTCTTGGGGGGTTTGTTTGTTTTTAGGGTTTTTCCCCCATTTCTGATGGGTCTTGGGGTTTTTTGTTGCTTTTTGGAGTGTTTTTTCCCATTTCCGATGGGTCTTGGGGGGTTTGTTTTTTGTTTTTTTCCCCCCCCATTTCCGATGGGTCTTGGGGGGTTTGGTTGCTTTTTGGGTTTCCCCCCCCCATTTCCGATGGGTCTTCGGGGGTTTGTTTGTTTGTTGGCTTTCCCCCCCATTTCCGATGGGTCTTGGGGGGTTTGGTTGCTTTTGGGGGGGTTCCCCCATTTCCGATGGGTCTTGGGGGGTTTGGTTGCTTTTTTGGTTTTTTCCCCCCATTTCCGATGGGTCCTCCATGCTTCCGTTGCTTTTTCCTTTGTTTTCTTTGCATTTCCGACCTGCCCCCTTTGTTCTCTGTGCATTTCCGATCTGCTCCGTTTGTTTTCTGTGCATTTCCAATGGGTCTTACACGCTTGGTTGCTTTTCTTTCCCCCCTCCCTTCGTCCGGAAGGGATTAATCGCGTTTCCAATGAGTCTTGCAGTGATTTTTTTTGTGTGTGTGATTTTTTTCTTTGGCCGGAATGGATTAATCGGTTTTCAATGCATTCCTATGGGAAATGGTGCTTCAATTTACGACCATTTCGAGTTACGTCCATCTTCTGGAACGGATTATGGTTGTAAGTCGAGGCACCACTGTATGTCTGTTCCTTCTGATTCTAGACAGCAGAGTCTGAAGGGGTGTGGCTTGTCTCTTTTGGATCCAAGTTGAGGCTGCGCTCTCCTCCTCCGACTAATCCAGTTCATTAGACTGCCTCACTTGGTAGATTAGCAAAGTACAGGTTATTACAGTCTGACATGTCTCCGCATTTACTGAATTAAATATGCATACAACAAAATATGTGTATGTGCTCCAAGAACATACATGAATAACTCTTCAATGGATTTTGCTTAAAAAACAATGTTCATCTTAGCAGTTTGAAACCCTTTTTTCTCCTAACAGCTCTGTCTTTGCTAAGGGCCCAAAATTTCTGGGTGACTCTCTTCTTTCTGCACTTTTCTGACTTTTTTTCACAAATTTCAGTAGACTAAGAAGAGCAGCTGGTGTAATTCCAGGGATACGACTGGCAGCACCAATCTGGAAAAAGTAAAAGAAGGAAAGTAAGAGTGCTAACAGTATAAGCATCAGAATTCATTTTCATTATCATGACTATTCGAAAATAATTTGTTGTGCTTTTCCCATTCCTCCGTTCTCTTTGTATAGCTATGTACAGTTTAAGTGATAACAAACAATTAAATTTGGAAACATTTCCTCCTTGCAGAACATGCTGGTCTCTCTGTGAGAATTAAGTCAGCAAAGATGAAGCACTTGTGAGATGTGATGTACAAAAGAACCACTGTACCTACTAGCATTCCTAAAGCACATACTTTAAAGTTGAATTAATGTTGGCAATTGTGCCAGGACCAATGCGGAGAGTAAGAACTGAGTTTCTTAACCACTGTAAAAATGAGCGCTTCTCATTTTAAAAATGAATTAGAACATTTTTAGAAAGAGAACCAAAATACTCTCTAAAAGCTAATGTTAAGAAACCAAAGGCCTTTTGTTACAAAACAGTATCACCTGCCTTTTAGAAGATTAACAGAGAAAACTCTGTCTCAGGTAAGCACCAACCTAACCTCTCATATTGAGGATTTGGCTCCAGACAGGCGAATATAGGAGATATCCTGGCCCAAAGATATTTAAGTCTATTTAGGTGAAAACCAGTATATTGAATAGAGATAAGAAACAAACTGGAAACCAGTACCATTGGTTCAATACTGGTGCGATATAGGCTCCAAAGTGCATGTCAAGCAACAGTCTGAGGTATCACATTTTGCACTAGCTATAGCTTCTATCCACAATGTGAATGAGAGACAGGAATCAAATCAGGAGCTAATCAAGGCATGGCTACCTCATGCTGCAAAGGCACTTCGGGTGATAAGAAGTCCACAGAGTTTTTCAGGAGCAATGCTGGATCCAAAAGCAGCCACCAGGTGCAAACCTGGTCTTTCAGAAGGAGTCCAACTGCACCCAGAACAGGCTGCAATGCCAATCCCAGACTGGCCTTTGAGCCAACCAACAAAGTTTCTGTTTTGCTTGGACTGAATCTCAACCTTTTTACCACATCCAACCCCTCCCTGCATCCAGACACTGATCCAGGTCTTCCACAGATTCCTCGGCATCCATATAGAAAGAGAGAAAGCAAGGTATCATCAGCATAGGGATGAGATCCAAACTCAAGCTAACGGGTAAAGGTTAAAGTACGAGGGATCCCCATAAACTAATGGTCAGCAGGCCAAACAGCACTCCTTTTTGGGAGAGTTCAGCCAAATACAACCTGAGCCATCACAAAACAGTTCTTCACGACCTGTACCAATGAAATGGACTAAATGGATGCCATAACTGATGGCATCAGATGCTACCAACAGGGACACATCTCGCCCTGTTCCTGGCACAGGCCATCTGCCCAGGCAACAACGGCCTTTTCTGTCCCAGAGCCCAGATCTTAAGCCATCCGTTTTATCCCACAATGGCAGTGTAACTCTACCTAACAGCGATAGACCTCCTTTGGTGCTTTCCTTTCTTTAGAAAACAGTCCTTCTGGCTCGGAACTGAAACGACTGACATGGCTGAACACAAGTGGAAACTGGTAAAATAGCAAGCCTTTTCCAGAAATCACAATGCTTCCTCCATTCCCACAAAATTGCTCATGCATTCTGAGTACATATACATAAAACTGAGCGTGCACACAGCATCTGCTGAACATTTCAACGTTCCTTTCTCAACAATGCCAGTGCCTTACCGTCTGAGGACGACAGGAGTCCAATAGCTCCCGCACTTCGTCCGATAAAGATACATTTATTTTAAAATAATCCAGATCTTCTGGCAGCTGTAGAGCCTCGTCTTGACGGACTTCCTCTATTTCTAGCTTCTGAAGGGACACGCTCATTTCATAACCAGCTTCCAATGAGAGCCAAGAGAAAATAATAATACAGTCAACCCTCGACTTACGAACGGCTCCAGATACGAACATTTCAACTTACAAACCACTCTAATAGGAAAAAACAGACTCGACTTGAGAACTTTTTCCGAGTTACGAACAGGGAAAAAAACTCACAGGGAAGGCAGGGAACCTCCCTCCCCCTCCCCCCGCAGCAAGCGCCACTTTCAGAAGCCTCCCGGGGGCAGGGGAGAAGCACCATTTTTTAATTTCCCTGCCTTCCCGGCAGCCATTTTGTGTGCTTCTCCGCTCCCCCCCCTCCCCGCCTCTCAGCTGATCGGCGCTGGGTCTCAAGAGGCTTGCCCAGCAGGTAAAAAAGGCAGCGGCGGGGGATGGGGGGGCGCCAGTCCGTGCGCTCCCTGCCCATTCCTGGCGCGGGTCTACTCGCGAGTAAGCGCCGTGGACAGCGCTGGTCTACTCGCGAGTAAGCGCCACCGAAGCTGCGCAAGAGGAGGAAGGAGAAGCCTCGGGTGCTGGTGCTTTGCTAGGGAGGCTTCGGACGGTAAGGTGCTGCTGTTTTTTCTTTTAAAAAAGTTGTTCTGGGTGGGTTTTGGAGGGTAGGTTTGGGCTGGGGGGGGATGTTTCTGTGTTGTTGTTGTTTTTTTGGTGATTTTTTTTTTGCAGTCCCACCGTGGGACTTGCTCAAATGTTTATTTTTGGATGTTTTTGTTTTGTGTGTGTGTGTGTTTTGCAGTCCCAGCGTGGGACTGCAAGTGTTTTATTTTTCATTTCTTTTTTGGGGGGGTATTTTTTCCTTCGGCCGGAACGGATTAATGGGTTTTCAATGCATTCCTATGGGAATGCATAGTTCGACATACGAACTTTTCGACATACGAACGTTAATCCGGAACGGATTAAATTCGTAAGTCGAGGGTTGACTGTAGAAAAGGACTTCAAACAAAACCCGTTACATACAGTGTAAGAGATTTTGGGAATTGACTAGGACTTCTGGTACACTGATCATATCACATAAGAATAATTTTCATTACTTTGTGCGATAACATTTGGAAGAAAGATAATGCACAATCAGGTGTTTCTCTAAGTCACATAACAGGATCTGTCTAGAGTCTTACCCAGTAGTTTTACCCTGAAACCAGTTAAAGCTTGAAGTGCACTTGGGACAAAGGTAAATCCTGCACCATCACCCCAGCATCTCCATCAACCTGGAAGTCATACCTTCATGAGTTCACAGCAAACGTCTGCAACAATGTTTGTAGCCCATTGTGCTGAATGTGCTTACAACATTTCCATAATTGTGACCCCTTTCATCTGAGAACTGAGCACAAAAACACTGTGAGCATGTTCAGCAGAATACATTTACAAGGACCACTGCAGACGTCCGCTGTGAATATGTGACTACTAGAGAGGGGTGGGTGGAACTTAACTCGTGCCTTCATGTCATCACCACACTATCAAGCCCTATCTGGTTTCAGTCATGAACAGGACTTAGGAAAGCTTGGAATCTGATGGATGCTGTTTGATGAATTGTTAACTGGGAAATATGTCCTGCTGTTTTTCACAGGGTTTATGCACTAAGAAGTGTGTTTAAGACTGCAAACTAAACAGAGTAGGAGTCCAAACTGATTTATTCCTGTAATGTTAGAAGCAAGGCAAGGCAAAAGTGGGCCCTAGAAAGTCCTGGGGGACCATAGTTGGCCCTCAAGCACCCGCAATTTAGGGGGGAAAGCTATATTGGCTCAAAACGTCTGCTTGTGGCCTCTGAAGGGGGGCATAGGGGCAATTCCATCATGCTTTGAGGAGTCCTCAGCACCCCTCAAAAGATTTTAAAAATAATAATTTCTGGCCACTTAGGAAGCACAAAGGGGCTTCTCCAATTTAAAAAAGTTTTTTTATATAAGAAAAAAAAATGATGGGGTGGCAGGAGTGGTTGCTGCTGGCCTCCAAGGACAAGGGATGGGTCTCTGTAGCCCCAGATTTGGGGTGACTGCCTACCATGCACTCTAGGGCAATAAGCAGCAGCAGCAGCTTTACACAGATATCCAGAGTGTGAGAGGGGAGTGAATGGAATTTCTGCTCTAAGTTCATTCTTGGAGAAGAACATCTACTGGATAATAAATGCATTCTGTTAAGAGAAGAGTGAGCAACAACCTCCCCTAACAAAGCAAAATTTTCAAATGTATCATGCCAAATTTGCCCTGTGTACCTCTTCTACAGAGCGCAAGAGAGATTTTCAGATTAAAAAAGAAACTAAGAATATCCCTACACAGTTCGGAAATTTTGAATGGATCCACTGTGAAGTCACACCCAGGAAGTTGGGTTTCCCCAGGTAAATTCCCTTTAACCAACTACACAGGAATTAGCAGAGAAAAGAGGAGGAAATTAGTAATCAACCTTGTTTGCAACTTGTTAATGTAGCTCTTCTGTAGCTGTCTGTATTTGCAGGAGGCACAGGTACAGTAAAGCTATTATAAGAAGCTGCAAATAAATGCTAACAAGCATTGTCCTCCTCACTCTATGCTGACTCCTTGTTGTTATTTTTCTCTTTAGCTTCCTAAGTGCCCTAGCACAATGGACCAAGCCTTCTTGGGGGTAAAAAAGGGAAATGGAACAGGAGAGGAAAAGGAAAACAAAGCAATTTGAAGGAAAATTGAGTTTTAGCATGGACGGGGCTAAACACCAGCTTTAAAAACAGAACAAGAGCTGTTTTAAAAACTCTGCTCTCCATTTGTTAATTTAAGACTTGCTCCCTGTTCAGTTTTGGCAACATATGCCTTCTGTATTGGCACAAGCAGTCATACTATCTGAACTGATGCAAATGCATTCACTATTTAAACAAGTTGAAGCCCCAGTGGTGGAGGAAAAAAACCCTATAGATTGGTGGGAAAAACTCACATTGACTTGTACTTCATGTAGTCAATGGAAGAAAATGCTCCCATTCCTGGAGCATTTCTGCCATTATTTGTTAATATAGTTGCCCCTTAAAAGGCAAGAAGGGTAACTCTTTAATGACTGAAGATGTGTGTGTGTGTGCGTGCGTGTGCGTGTGTGCAGCCCCCAAATTTCTGGAAATTGCCCATCTGAGTCAACAGATTATTAGTGAGCCATACCTTCTATTTTCAGTCTATCTGCTACTTGTCTCCTCTCAGCAAACTTTTTCAGGGGCTCTGGAACAGCTCTTGCCAAAATCTCCATATTGATATTTTGGTACACAAGGATGTCCAGAGCACTAAGCAAGCAAAAAACAAGGCATTCTGATTACTGGGCATGTAAATAATCTGTACCTTATCTATAGTATGCTTGTCATAGAAATATGGGCTATAAAATAATAAAATAAACAAATTTTAGTTAACGTCTCTCCCCATGGAATCTCAGGACATTCATAAATCTAAAATACTGTGCATATTGTGGTGTCATTATGTTCAGGAATTCTCACCACAATGCATTAAGCACTGTACAAAAATAATATGGCTTTTTTTTACTCATGAACCATTTAAGCTAACAGGGGAAAGCACAGATAGGAAGTTAGAAAGAAACTATACACTACAACTTGGGGATAACAGTTTCTCTGTCAGAAATTAGCAGACAATAAGGACAGGTTTTCTCCTTAAAACACACTGCTATTCATACCAAAATGTTCAGCAGAAAGCACTGTTCTTCCTATGCATTCTTGCTCTGAAACCAGGAACTCATACAAGTCTGAGTTTCGGCAATACAGACAAGAAAGAAAAGAAAGAAATTCACTTTTCCATAGAAAGAGACAGACAGCTTTGCATGTTTTCTAGCAAATACTATCACCAAAACATCAAGTTTACCAACTAAGGTATTTTATTTAAAAATAGAGATTGTGAGGTATGTTTGTGGGTTTGTTCTTTTCCAGGTCTCATAAAAACAAAATCAAAAGGAACACCAGAGGGGCTACGCATACCTGCAAACTCTGTTACGTTGAGGACTTATGGTTGCTTCTGGAATTAGCTGAGCCCATTTTGCAGTGTTGAAACGAACAGACTTCAGAGCTTCCTTTCCTTCTTCCAACTTTGCTTTCATCCAACATGCTTGGTCATATCGCTTTTGGGACACACAGCCGGCTTCATGATAACCTTAAGACACCAGAACAAAACAAAACAAAACAAAAGCATGGAGGGGGAGAAGAGGGGCGAAGGGGAGGAGGCAGAATTTTAGGTACTCCCGGTAGAACCAAATACCTCGGATAGTGAGCCTACTGTCAGCATTATCTGGCCGCAGGGCCATCCGGAACTCAACTCGGCTGGTGAACATTCGGTATGGCTCATTCGTGCCGCGAGTGGTAAGATCATCGATCAAAACACCAATGTAACCCTCAGTGCGACTAACAATAAAAGGAGGTTTCCCTTTGACCCGCAGACCAGCATTTATTCCAGCAATGATACCCTGCAAGACAGCAACATGATTACAGGGGATGCAGGGAAGCCATCACATGTACTGGAGCTCAGAATTTTTGCCTGCCTGATCTATGCAGCACGTCTGACTCTTGAACGGAGCAACAATGAAGCCACAGACATAGTATGTTATTAGATTTTCGGAGAATCTCAGTGGCTCTGTAAATGCAACCCTAACAAAGAATCACAGCTCACAGTATTTTAGGCAAAAACAACAGCGAGGAAAAAAAAGACAAAAACATTGTGGCACCTTAAGGACTAACTGCTATATTTTCATGTGAGCTTTCATGGATCCAGTCCACTTCTTCAGCCATCAGCTCATAGTATGTAACTGAAAAAGATTCATTGTCCAGAGGGATGGCATTTATCATTCTTAACAAATTGTTCTCTGATGACCAGTGATCAACACAGGGCATGCAGTGCCTAGGCAGGTTATGCACAAGTCCCCCCCCCCCTGCAAACGTAAACACACATGCAACTATTACAGTAAGTTTTTATTTTTTAATCTGCAGGAGCAGATGTGCATCGTGTGCTCTGTAACTTGTGAAGGAATTTGAGACGTTTTATTCATGTAACTTCTCTCCTGGCTGTCCAGTGGTATGTTGGTGGTCTTGCAAAATAAAAATAGCATAAAGCAGTAAATATGACTAAAAGGAAAAAAAAGAAAGAAAAAAGCCCTGTTAGCTATGGTGATCTGACAGAAACACAGCAAGCTAGTCTCTCTGTTGCCATGAAATGATAAGGGAGCAGCAGTGGCAGCAGCAACAGTCACAAGATGGAAGACTTTTATCTGGATCACTTTGACTTATTTAAATCCTGCAGGCAACAATGTTGGTAAGAGAATGCTTCCGGCAATGATGGGGAGAGCAGTCAGTCAGTGTCTGTAGGCCAGGCAACAGTTCCTCTGCCTGATCCCAGCTTGGTTTAGATGCTTATTGGTACCCTCACTCCCTGTGATCTGGCCGAGGAAAGCTTGGCTTGATTTCCCGCCACCTTTTCTCTTTCTTACCCATCCTGCTTCTGTAATAAGCATGTGATGGTTCACCTTGCAATACCCTGTCAATAAAACTTCATTCTCCCAGTAAAGCACTGACTTTGTCTCGGTTACCCTTTCCAGGTATTAATAAGGGAATTCCCAAAGTTACACATTCTGTGCTCCTGTGCATTTTGGTAATACAAGTTTCTGGCCCAGCTTTAGTGCATCAACAGCCATTGTCCTCTAGTAGAAAAGAACAAAGTCTGTCCTCTGATGAAACACAACCAGGCTTTCTGCTAGCACTATAGTTAATTTCTGTCATCCAAAAGTGGATTTTGGACAGGTATTGACAGGCTTAGTAACAAGGTAACTTGAAATCACGAACCAAGTAACCTGTGGCTGAAAGCCGTACTGCGGAAGATGTTTCAGAATCATTACCACAAAATTATCCCTTTTCTGGAGCAGACTTTCCACAACCAGCTCACCTGGGCTGCAGCTTCCTCATAGCCTGTTGTGCCGTTTATCTGTCCTGCAAAGAAGAGCCGCTGAACAAGATGAGACTCGAGGGAGGCAGTCAGCTGACGTGGGTCCAGAAAATCATACTGAACACCATAGCCTGGAATAAGTCAAATGGATAAAAGAACTGCTGAGGAAAATGTCTGCTTCATAGATCCACACATTCCCATTGGGTGCAAGTCTATGAAATCATAAATTCCACTGGTGTGCAGATCGGTGAGCAACACATTCCTTTCTAGGAAGGCAAATCTCCACATCCACCAGGTGGAGAGGCAGATACATCTATCCATAATCACCAAATATGGCACATACTATGTTTGTGATAAACAAATGTAACATACAGTGGAACCTCTACTTACAAACTTAATCCGTATTGGAATGCTGTTCTTAAGTTGAAACGTTCGTAAGTAGAGGCAAAATTTCCCATAGGAATGCACTGAAAACCATTTAATCCGTTCCGGCTGTTTTTCGTTCTTATCTAGAGGTGCCGTTCGCAAGTAGAGGCATTAGTTCCCGGAACTAATGCAAAGCCGGTTGATCCGTACTCTACCACTAGGGGGAGAATTTTTTTTTTTAACCTAAGATGACCTAAGGTTAAAAAAAGGGCAGGAAAGTTTTTTTTTCGGTTCGTAAGTTGGAGCTCCGTTCGCAAGTAGAGGCAAAATTTAGCGAACGGAGCTGTTCGTAAGTTGGATCGTTCGTAGCTAGGGACGTTCGTAAGTAGAGGTTCCACTGTACTAGATGCTCTCATAAAGTAAAAAGTTTATGCAGCTACAGTGGAACCTCTACTTAAGAACTTAATCCGTATTGGAATGGTGTTCTTAAGTTGAAACGTTCTTAAGTTGAAGCAAAATTTCCCATAGGAATGCATTGAAAACCGATTAATCCGTTCCGGCTGTTTTTCGTTCTTATGTAGAGGCGCGTTCATACGCTGAAGCATTAGTTCCCATAGGAACTAATGCAAAGCCGGTTAATCCGTACTCTACCATTAGGGGGAGAAAAAATTTTTTTAACCTAAGATGACCTAAGGTTAAAAAAAGGGCAGGAAGGTTTTTTTTCCGTTCTTATCTTGGAGCTCCGTTCTCAAGTAGAAGCAAAATTTAGCGAACGGAGCTGTTCTTAAGTTGGATCGTTCTTAAGTAGGGACGTTCTTAAGTAGAGGTTCCACTGTACATAACTACAATGACCTTTATCTTGGCACTTACCTGGCTGCATCATTTTAGCTTTTTCCAAGCCCCTAATGTGTGGGATGATCTCCTCTTGGATCTCAGACGGCAATGTCATGGATATTCCTTGTGGATAGATGACACTGGAATCCAGGCCTTCGGGCTCGAGCCAGATCTGATGCCTACGATCTGGGAAACGTAGAACTTTAGACTCAAGGGAGGGACAGTACCTAGGTACAGGAATAAAGAGACAAATCCAGATGATGACACCATTAGGATTCTGCCAGTCATTCCTCCTCAAAACAGTACAAAATGCATTCTCTCACGGATGCATTCTCTCATGGCAGTACTCTGCCTACTACAGAGAATTAAACTTAAGTACCTTTAATAGCATTTGTATATATTCTTCCTCACTGACTTTGCTATTAACGTCCCCTTCCTTTAACCTTCCCTGGCGTTTCTCCTCCTGTTGTGACCTATATTGAGAGCTCCACAAGGCTCAGACTTCTCTGTACTGCTAATGTTATTCTAACATACAGCTTGAAACAGATGAATTATTTTTTTTAATTCATTATGCTAATCTTTTACTTTTTGTCCAATTTCTACAAATATAGTTAGAATGGTGATTTAATTTAATTGTTGTTGTTATGTGCCATCATTGCCTCTGACTTATGGAGACTCTTTGAATGAACTGTCAGGAACGTGCCTCCTTAGAGGAGTCATTCCACTAGGGAAATGTGCCATAAATCTAGTTCCCAGCTTCCACCACCTTTTAACTCTAGATTGGGTGAGACCTAGAAGGTGCATGAGTGGGCAACTATGGGCAAGCTTCTAACCCTAGATTTCCAATTACTTCCTTATTTGGGCTTAAAAACTCTTGTGTACTTTAAACCTTGCACACCAACCTTACCAGGTAGGACACCCAAAGAACAAAATAGCAAACATAGCCCTTGTGGCTAAGGCACTTTCTTTAGGCACTCACACCCTTACCCCCAAGAATCACACTTGGGTAAAATATAAAAGGTTTGTTTAAATAGAGTAAAAAGTTATAAAACAAAAGAAATACAAAAATATACAAATTATACTTGTTAAATGCTTAAATATTAAGTAAGCTCCTGTCTTTCCCATAAAACAATAAAATGATTAACTACCGAATAGTTTTACTACTTAATTACCATTGTTATTCTAAGTAACCTTTGCTAAATCTCCTAATCAAGCAAAGGCGGCTTTAAACCTGTCATGTCCTCCTTCTCCTCCTCCAACTTACACACACCTAACCCCCCTTTCTGTAACTTAAATCAAAATCTTTGCTTTGTGATGGTATCCAATCAGCATACAGTCCTTTGTTCACAAGTTCACGCCCCTCTTGTAACTTTCCACTGCTCAGTCTCTTGTTCCCAGGCTGGCAAGCACTTAGAATGGAATGCCATGTTTATCAGTCTTGAGATGTGACCTTGGCTCTTCTCCACTGAATGACACAACAAGAGCTGGGTCTCAGGCCGAGATGGAAACACTTGCGAACACTGGAAAACAAGTACTACAAAACCCATATCCTCACATGAACAATCTCCAAAATGTCGTGTCCTCAACTACCCTGCTCAGTTCTTACAAACTCAAGCCTTCCTTTAGGGATTCAATCCATCTCTTTTTTTGTCGCCTTCAACCTTTTCAAGCATTATTCTGTTTTCTAGAGAATCCTGCCTTCTTATGATGGACCCAGAGTAGGATAGACTCAGTTTTGTCATTTTTATCTCCAGAGATAGTTTAGGTTTGATTTAATCAAGGACCCACTTATTCATCTTTCTGGCAGTCCAAGCTACTGAAAAACGCTCCTTCAGCACTACATTTCAAACAATCATTTTTTTCCTGTCAGCTTTCTTAACTGTCCAGCCTTCACACCATACATGGTGATCAGAAATACAAGAGTATGGATGATCTTGGTCTCCAGTGACACATCCTTACACTTGATGATCTTTTCTAATTCCTTCATTGTTGCCCTTCTGAGTCTCAGACTTCTTTTGATTTCTTAGCTGCATTCAGATTGATGATTAAATCAAAGTATACAAAATCTTTCACTGTTGCAATTTCTGCATTGTCAACATTGAAGTTACATAGTTCTTCTATAGTCATTATTTCTGTCTCGTTATTGTTCAACTGCAGTCCTGCTTTGACACTTTCTTCTTTCACATTCACTAAATGTCATTTCAAGTAATTGCTGCTTTCTGCCAGTAAGATATTTTAATTTGCATACCTTAAATTACTGATGTTTCCTCTATCAATTTTCACTCCTCCTTCATCAAAATCTAGTTTGGCTTTCTATACGATATGTTCTGTACACAGACTGAACAGGTAGGAGATAAAATGCACCCTTGTCTGACAATTTTGCCTATAGGAAACTATTTTTATAGGAAACTATAAAAACTCCATATTCTGTCCTACTGGTAGTTTCTTGTCCACAATACAAGTTACACATCAGAACAATCAAGTGTTGAGTCACACCTATTTCTTTCAGAACAATCCATTGTTTCTCATGATCCACACAGTCAAAGGCTTTGCTGTAGTTTATAAAACATAGACTGATCGTCTTCTGAAATTCTTTGGTGGGCTCCAGTGGCCAGCTGTTATTTGCAATATGATCTCTAGTGCTCTTCCTTTTCGGAATCCAGCTTGAAGATCCGACATTTCTTGCTTCATATATGGTGAAAGCCTTTGTTGCAATTTAATTAGGTTCCAATTAATTCAAAATCAAAGGTTAAAATTTAAAATGTAAAGATGTTTTAATTAATTATATGTGGGAGAAGTTTGAGCAGCCACACTGACGAGAAGAGGCAGAGTTGGCTATAACAGCAGTAACAGGGTGGGGGGGGGGGGCACAAAGTGCAAGGTGCATGTCTAAAAATGAGAGAAAGAGAGGATACTAGATTAACCAGCTCAGGTTGTGCAACTTGGTCATCCTTCAATGGGAACCAAAGAAACAACAGGTAGTAAGAGAAGACTGGTGTAGAGCACTTGGGTTATCTAATCCTTTCAACTGGAGATTCCTGAAATTCCACCCTTGAATTACTGACCAAACTTGTAGGCCCAAACTTGTTGTGCTTCAGGATTAAACTGGCTCAGACATTCCAACTGTCCTATAACTGGGACCCAAGATGTCATTCTTTATTTACCTTTTTTTCAGTTCAGGCAAGCAATCCACAGTGTTTGAAGACTGATTAAACAATCTAAGTATTGCTTGGGATGGAGGAGAGAAGAAGGGTAGAGGGAAGCGACTAATGGCATAGCTTCATTTGAACAGATTCTTCTGGTAATGCTTTCAGCAGTCTCCAACCTGGGACCTTCTGGATGTGTTGAACTACAAACTGTACCATGCCCAGGCAGCCAACAAATAGCAGGATCTGAAGTCTAAGGCATCTGAAAAGAGCCAGAATTCGGAAGCCAACTTGACTCCCCTCCCCCCAAAAAGCTAATTTGATGGAACAAATAAGAAAATGCCATGAGGGAAGGGAGAATGGTGTCAGCCACAGCAAATTATGCCCTTTTCTTTTATGTTTTCCTTTCCAATGAAGAACAATATTTGATCTTTTACTTAATTAATGAAAAAAAAATATCTCAATAATGTTGATCTATACTAAATTACCATTTAAGCATCCTCTTACTAAAATCTTAATCAATTAGGCTTTTTGTACTATTTCGCAAGCTCTGCTCTACCAAGTGCCATGCACTGACTGCATTGATACTGGCACTCCTATAGAGATGAACAACGTAAAGGGGGTTCACCGAGGTCCTCTTGTCGTCTCTTTGATGTGGGTGGTCAGGTGGAGATTGTCACGGACCATCTGTTCTACTTTGGGATTCGTGTGAGTCAGGTAGGAGAACAGTTGATCTTCTGGCTGAATGAGAGCAAGAACAAGCTGGACTTAATGTACAAATTAGAAAACTTCTACAGAAATGAACTTTTTACACTATAATTGATGGATCAATGTTTAAGTCTTCACTTAAGCTGTATCATCTCACTTCTCTCTGTATCTGTGACAACTGTTAGTACCCAAGCCTATGGTGTAAAACTGATTCTTAGTCCCAACCAGAGTAGTCCCACTGAATCAATGGGACTGATGTAAGTGTTGACCTATGGTTCACTAGTTGATTCATAGCTATATCCTGTCTGGAACTAGCAACTGCATTTAGGCTTATATGATATAAGGCTTATATGTGCTCTCACAGCAAACTATAAAATTTATGTTTTCTAAGAATATCATTAGGACTCACAGAAATGGAAGCACTAGGTTCAGTCTAGATTTAGGTATATGCTACTTGGCAGGCAAACTGAAATCTGGCTGGTACCTTCTCACAAGGATCAACACCTCTGGCCCTTTGAAAAAGCTACATGAAGGGTCGTGGAGGCGGCTACATAGAGGGAACAGAGGGGAGCGGGAGATCCTTGCAAATGAAGCAAGATACTTTCCATGGACAGAGCTTTCTGCCAGTAGAAACTCATTAAGTAGCTTTATGTTCGGTGTAATCCTGAATGTAAACCCATAGGAAGTTATTTCCAAGCAAGCAATCTTATCAAGCATCAAATCTCCACAGCAATGTTGACAGTATATAAACCACTGGTTTCTTAAAAACTAAAAAAAAAACTAATTTTTTTTTAAATTAAAAAATGGAATTACAGAATTACTATTCTAAATTTATGGACAAAATACTTAAAAAGAAAAAGCATGGTTCTGAAAAATCCATAGAAAACCATATTGGTCTCTTGATACTAAAGCAATAAAGTTTTGTAGCACCTTAAAAGTTAACAGGTTTTCTTTGGCATAAGAATTTATGGATTGTCACCCACTTTTTCAGAAACACACTGTGAATGTAAGCTTCTGAGAAAGAAAACATTGTCTGACTTTAAGGTGGCTCAAAACTTTTTTTAGTTCCAAAATGGTTTACATTTGAATTCATTAAGAAGACTCTGACCTATTGCCCTTTCATGTGATCAATACGTATAATAAAAAGCCTGCTGCACCTGAGCAGAAAATAATGAACAAATAGGTGGGTGCAAGAATCACAGGGCAAAAGGAAGACAAAGCTACTGGTAAATGGGTACAACGGCATAAAGCTATTCTCAGTCCTTTTATGCTGCTATTTTAGGAATCAGAACTCTAAATCATGATGGTATACATCAGTTTTCTCACCCTCCAGATGTGTTGGACTACACCTCCCATCATCCCCAGACACCAGGTCAGCTGTGCCAACTGAAATGATGGGAGTTACAGTCCAAGGCATAACAAGAGCAACTATTTTGGGGAAGCTTATATAATCACCACTTGTCCCAGTATCCATACGCCAGAGGCTTTCTAGGGACTCCTCAGTCACTTCTAATGGAAACAGATGTGTGATGGTCCCCCTCCCCTGCTACAGACCTACAGAAGCATCCACACTGAAGCCATTTCAAAATACCTGCTTTGTGTAAACAGAACCACAGCACTGCCAAAATATATAGCACTTTTGGAGAGTGGGAAAGAAGAGAGAGGAAAGACACCCTACATCAACTCCATATATTCCTCAGGGCTCAGTCCCACCTTAATCCACACTGCTTCACTAAGGAAACTGAATGGCACAGGAGGACGGTCAGGTTCCTGTTTCTGCAGATCAGTGAAGTCAATGGAGTCCTTCAGTAGTCGGGGTGGAGTCCCAGTCTTTAGCCTTCCCATAGTAAATCCAAGTCTTTCCAGAGTCTGAGCAAGGCCAATGGAAGGCTGGTCTCCCATACGCCCAGCAGGATGCGTTTCCAATCCAATTAGGACCGTCCCTCTCAGAAATGTTCCTGTGGTCAGAACAACACTCCCAGCATGCACTGTCCTTCCATCATCTGAGGGAGAAAACATGACATGAAACACTACTGGCATAATTGCAGCGGAGGAGGTACCTGTCTGTTTTTCCACCCTGAAAGGCTTTTGTCAAGACACGAGGAGATGTGGCCCTTGTTATTAAGACCATGTCAATTAAAGCAAAGAAAATTAAAAAGAGTGCAAATCGGTGCTTATTCCCTCCTAGCTCAACCTACACAATGAATATTTTCTGGAAGTTGCCAACTAAGATCTGGCATGCTACAATAAACAGGTGAAGGATGGACAGACCAACAGAGAAAGGGGTAGACAAACGGATTCCTTTCCAGCACCTTGAAGCACTTAAAGGCTGTAGGCATTATCTCCAACTACAAATGTGGCTACATTACACATAATCATAAAAACCACCTCTTGGCTGCTCTACAACTTCGTATGATTCCCATCCATGGTCATGAGACTTTATTCTAAGATGTTCAGATTATTAACATAGCTTTATACCTATTTCAAATGAAAAGTGTAAAAGCAGACATTAGTTCATGAAAAACTAGTCAAATATTACAACCCTAAATATATAGCTGCAATAATAGATTAGGTTCCCAGGCTTAGATCAGACTAGTTCAGAAATGAGCTAACCTATTCCCACCCCCTCCTGCATACTGAGAAATAACTCCGCAAATTCCCAAACACCTTAACATTATAGGACCCCAGCCCTTCCCTTCCCCTGGTTGCCCTGTGCAGCCTTTGAAAGCAATCCAAATACAAAGGAACAAAGATGATTCTTTCTGTAGGAACTGCTTTCCATAGCCATACGTGGTAAAATTACTGCTGGAGAAAGACGGCTACTCCCCACAGGCAGACGTTGGGAAAAACAAGCCTCTCCATAAGAAAACAGACTAGTCCTTCCCCCTACTGACCCAGGATTACTCCACGGACGCAGCATTTCCCAGGATGATCTGATTCTGGCGGTGTCAGTAGGAGATCCTCCACAGATGCTTCCCACACTGTCAGAAGTGGAGTTTGGAGAATCTCTTTCTATTAGGAAAAAAAGAATGGTTAAACATTAGAGCACACATGCTCAGTTAGAGAAGACTCTTTTTAAGGAGTCAGATGCAAACGGGGGGGGGGGGGGGCAAACCACCTAGATAATTTGTTGAAAAACAGCCCTGAGAATTACTTTGTGTTTGAGTGACAAGTCATTAACTGATGGAAAAAGGAGTCAGATTCTGGGATTTTCCCATGCCAGGTGTATCCCTATAAATGGTAGTGAGCACAAGAGGGTATCCTGTGTAGACCGTCTTGACTGCTGCCATTGGCTGCCCTTTGCTATACAAAGTTTGACGTCCTTTTTCCTGCTTGCAATGGCAGGCATGTGTAGCAATATCAAGCCATTTCCTGGCATTCTGAATTGTGGATACAGAAGCACAATAGCCCACAATTTTGTTCATAGCTCTGTTATGATACATTTTGAGCAAGATCTTGTGAAAAAGTGGTATACAAATAAATAGAAAATGTTAATGAGTTTGGTCTTTCCTACCTGAAAATAAAGAGAGCATGTCCATAGGTAAAGGTAAAGGTTCCCCTTGACATTTAGTCCAGTCGTATCCGACTCTAGGGCACAGTGCTCATCCCCATTTCCAAGCCTTAGAGCCAGTGTTTTGTCCGTAGACAGTTTCCGTGGTCACATGACCAGCGCGACTAGACACGGAACGCCGTTACCTTCCCACCATAGTGGTACCTATTTATCTACTTGCATTTGCATACTTTCGAACTGCTAGGTTGGCAGGATCCAAAGGCAATAACTAATTTCTTCCACAACTGCAGTGAGCCCTTTCTTTTATATTTCTTTTAACATTATTGTTCATTAAGTTTTTGGAAATAATAAATACATTAATAAAGGTAAAAGGAAGTAAATAATAAAAACCATATTATTTCTCACAGTTCATTATAAAAAAAAATAGTGCTGAAATTGATCTGTGCACTGTCTTTTTTCTCTCCATGACATTTTTACAAAAGGGAAGAGCGGAAACCACAAAACCATTTCCTTTTTCAGTCTGGCATGTTTCAGAACTCGCCTGCTAAAGTGCTGACTTTATCAATAAAAAAACAACAATACAATATCTCACCATATGTCAGAATTGACTTAATGGCACATGATTATTAGCTGATGAGTCCACCATTTCAGGGTATGATGAGTCAGCTTCTTTTAAAATCTGTCTCTTAAACTGCTTCTCAAGTTAATGGACTTTCCAGAACACGAAAGTCTCTGTAGTTTGTCTTTTAGATTAACACAGATCTAAAACTTATTATTAATAAAAGACTTTAATGCCTCTGAGAAATTATTACTTTCAGCAAACTTGGACATTTAAAGATACATTCTCTGCAGAAATACTTAAGACTAAAATCATCTGCCAGAAGAATTACTCAGGTTGTGCTTAAGCGTGGCCACGTTGGTCAGTCACAAAGCAAATCGGGGGATAGGGATCCAGCCTGTGCTGGATGAGTTCATGTTTCTCCTGAAAACTCAGGACCGCAGTTTGGGTGTGCTCCTCGACTCGACTCTGAACTTGGATGCACAAGTTTCTACAGTGGCCAGGAGTACATTTGCACAGTTAAAGCTGGTGCACCAGCTGCACCCATTCTTTGAGATGTCTGATCTGGCCACAGCAACACATGCCTTAATTACATCCCGTTTGGATTACTGCAACATGCTCTTTGTGTGGCTGCTTTTGAAGAGTGTTCGAAAAATTCAGCTGGTTCAAAATGCTGCAGCCAGATCGCTGACTGGCACTGGTCACAGAGAGCATGTATTACAACAGCTTCACTGACTGCCAGTCTTTTTCTAGGCCCAATTCAAAGTGCTGGTTATAGTCTATAATGCCCCATACAGCTTGGGTCCAGGCTATTTGAAGGATCCTATCACCCCATATGAGCCTACTTGGCTTTTAAGATCTTCTGGGGAGGTCCTTCTCTCGGTTCCACCACCCTTCCAAGTTAATTTAAATTAAACACAAAGACAGGTCCTTCTCAGTAGCTGCTCTAAGTCGGCCGAGTGTGCTACTCTGAGAAGCAAGGTTGGCCCCCTCCCCTCTTGTCCTTCCGGCAACAGGCAAAGACCTTCCTTTTTAGGCCTTTAAGCAGTAAGTTGTCTCAAGAATGCTTGCTGGTTATGAACTTACAGATTTCAAATGTTTTAAAATTGTTTTTAAACTTCTTTAAAATGTTAATACATGTTTAATTGTTTTTTAAATGTGATATTTATACCATGTTTTTAAATCTATTGTTTTATCTTCTGTGAGCGGCCTTGGATCCCCTATGGGGAGAAAGGTAGCATACAAATAATATAAATCAATTAAATAAATAAGCTGTACCACACCACCTTTAGAATGGCATGTAGCCAGTGAAAAAGAGAGCAGTTCAAAGGCTATTGTACTTCAAGAGAAGACAAGATGGAGCGGAGAAGATAATGCTTGGGAAAGTGGGAGGCAACAGGAAAAGAGGAAGACCAATTATGAGATGGATCGACTCAATAAACTACAGCCTTGAGTTTGCAAGAGCCAAAGCTGTTAATGACATTTTGGTGGTCACTCATTCATAGGGTCTCTGTAAGTTTTAATGCACTCCAGGCAGGACTGCTGATAACCATACTAGTATTTCATTATTTTTAGCTTTTAATTTGTGATTCCATATGAATTTTTGAAAAAAGCAGTTTTATCATCATAGCAAACAAAGTAAAAACAATGTCTATTTAGTTTGTAAGTTTCAGAATGATAGCCAAAAATCAGGTAAGAGTGAATATTTTTGTAAAGTATATCATTCAAAAGCCTCATAATGATAATTGCATGCCAATACTTTTCCCCCTGTGTACTGTGTTCTTAAGCTGCATTAGTTACAACATTAATGCTGTTGACCCATGCCCCTTTCAGAACCATTTTGCACCTTCTAAGACAATATAAAATTTCAGGTTTCAGATACCCCTAATTTCTGTCTATAATATAAGGTATAAAATACCACTGAAACGGAAGCTTGATTAAGTTTTTTTTAAAAATGTTACCATTTACATATTTGGTTCCGCAATGCCCCATATATATCTGGAACAATGACCCCTACATCCTTTTCTTCATTAACCCCTCCTCCCCAAAAAAGTTTGCATGTGCAGCTTATACAACATAGCAACAGTGGGGACATTTCTTCAATCAGGCTTTTCTGTTTGAATGTTTCAAATACTTTTACATTGCTTCAGAATTCTAAAATCAGTAAAATTTTAGGATGCCCCTAAAATGACAGCCCTGGTCCTACCCTATGTTTATGAAACACCTTGGGAATGTCTCAGGATTAAATGGATAAAAGCACTCTTTTTATTGTATTGTATTTGAGATCCATCTTGGACACATACATTTTTATTTATTGACGGGAATCCTGTTGCCACAGCTCCGTGTGCATAAGGCTGATGATGTCATTAGTCATAGGCTTTTATCTTTAATTAAAAGTTTCCTATTCCACACCCCACACCACAGATTCTGAGACATTCTAAGAATCTATTTTGACCTGGAGAAGCCTGTGCATGGGGGGGGGGAGGGGCTTGAGATGGGGGGAGCCTTTAATTCCAGCCATTAGATTTTTCTTAGTTGCATTAATAAACTCCATTTTTCCTCCAGTGAGTTCAAGAGGGTGCACATGGCTTTCCTCTCCCTATTTTATCCTCAGAACAACTTTGTAAGGCAGGTCAGGCTGAGATCCCTGTGATCCCTGGCCCAAGATCACCAAGTGAGCTTCACAGCTAAATGGAGATTATAATGGCTATAATCCAGTTTTTCAGAGCCATAATCAAATCAGTAAGGTAACCTCTGTCATCCCCACTCCTCTCCCCCGTTCTCACCTGCATATTCTCTTTGTAGAGCTTCCTGTCAATTTGGGCACGGAGACCCCAGACAGCTGGTCCCTTCCTCTTGTTCAGGACACGGTAATGCACTCCAGACTGATCACAGATTCTAGCACAGAGCCCATCCAGTGCGTCCACCTCTCTTACCAGATGCCCTTTTCCAATTCCACCAAAGGAAGGGTTGCATGACATTTGTCCTGCACAACACAACAAGCGAAGTTCAAACAGGTTGCTAGACTGATAGATGCTGGAAGCTAAAGCTTTAGTCTGACCCTGCAAAGTTCTCATGAATGATCAACTACAAAGTATCAAAATGAAATGAACTGAAAAATATTCCAACTGTAGAACTCATTAAACCTCTAAATCTTGTTAAGCCTACTGCTCAGTAGAAAACACAAGACTTTTGGAACTTTTCCCATCAACTTTCTAATTGTTTTCAGCTAAGGTCAGCTGGCAACAGCAATATTTATTGTAGATGGTATTATTCTGATGACTACATTTGCATCACTCAGTAGATCTTTTACTGATTTTCTTTGTAACTGGCGCAAATTGGGGAGCCTTTGTCTTTCTCTGTTCTGGCTAATATGGTTTACTATTTTTTTCCTTCAGCGATGTTTGCCGTTCTGTCAATTCATAATTTCTGGGTTGTTCCATACATTGTTCCTCTACTGATACGTTTTCTTCCACTATTATGTCTACCTCTACCCTCCATTTCTCTTCCATACTATGGTCATTATGTGTTGATTTTTCTTTTGCCACCTTTTCTAGTTCTTGCAATTCCAGTTCTGAAAACATTTTACTCCGGATGATAAACCTTCTCTGGTCCATTAACTGTTGTTCAGTTATGTCACTACTTGGGTGTTTCCTTTTCCAAATTTCCATCATTCTTTCTTGAAAACCACAGGCTGTTGGGTTTGCCTCGTAATAACATTTCATAATTTCTCAATTTTTGGCAAGAGTCCAAATTTTGCATTTACGTTATTCCAGTACCTTTGCAGCAGCTTGTCCTGGTTCCTCAACAGGATCTGCTGAGCTCTGTAACCCATTTGTCACCAGATGTCCAGGGGCTATAGCATCTGACACGGTCCTTGTTGACCCGGGCAACGACCGAACCAGTATGGATTTCTGTTTATTCCCTCTCATCTTAACTGATGGTTGGTGGACAGTTGGTCTGGCTTCTCAGCTGAGACCTGTCTGGCTTGGGAGACCCTTCGGCATAGCTCTCAACCTCACTGAAGCGCAGAAGCTCCTCTGCCTCATCAAGGCCTGTGCGGGGCATCAGATAGCTTATCCACTGAAAAGTATTATTAAGTTATCCTGACAAATGTGAGGCTAACCATTCAAGGCATGAGACCCAGAGGGGATGATAACCTTGGGGTTCTAATGCTTAAAATTCTATTCACTGGATCACTTTATGCTCAACATTTTAAGAGTAAATGATTAATGTGATCCTGCTTATTTGCAATTACTTCGCTCTAGCATCAGCATATGGCAAACATATTTGTTAATATCTGTTGGCTCAGTTAAAAAATTACCTGATTACCTTCTTCCTTACAGACCCAATCAATTCTTGAGGTCACTTAGAAAGGGTCAACTGGCAGTGCCACTGACTCCTAAAATTGGCTCTGCAGTACTTTGGAGCAGGGCAATTACTATGGCAGCAATTTGACACATTCAAACAATTTCTACTTTAAGTCAAAAGGTACTTTTTTGTTTTGCAAGCCTTCATTAAGCAGCCAATGAACCCTCTGTTTCAAATGCTGTTTTCTGTATTCAATGGCTGGTGAATATTACACATAGTTTTGAATACTCCAGCTCTAAGGAATGTAAAAGTATTTGTAAATTAATGAAAAATACATTTGGTTCTGTTACTAACCTGTGTTATATAGAGTTATGAGTATATATGGATAGGAATTATTATCCAATCCAGTTCTACAAGAAGCTTGTCCCTGCCCCAAAACCACCTTTATAGAACAATGGCCAAAATCCTCTTGTGTAGTTACACCAGTGTAACTCTAATAATGGTAACTTTTGAAGAAATTGTCATAATTCATAGAATCAGAGAATAATGAAGTTAGAAGGCTCTTATAAGGCCATTGAGTCCAACTCCCTGCTCGATGCAGGAATAGAAATTAAAGATCTGCCAGGTGGTTGCCTAAATTTCTCTTGAATGTCTCCACTGTTAGAACACTCACCACCTCTTGAGGAAACTAATTCCATTGCTGTACTTCTCTAACAGTTAGGATGTTTTTCCTGATACTCAGCTGAAATCTGGCTTCCTGTAACTTGAGCCCATTGTTGTGTGTCCTGCACTCTGGGATGATTGAGAACAGATCCTGCCTCTCCTCTGGATGACAGCCTTTCAGGTATTTAAAAAGTACCATCATGTCTCCCCTCAGTCTTCTCTTCTCAAGGCTAAACATGGTCAGTTATTTCAGTCTTTCCTCATAGGGCTTGGTTTCCAGTCCGCTGTTGCATACTACGTCACACAAATCAGCATGCAACAAATAATGGCTACAGTGTTTTCTTAACTTGAGGCAGTTCATCTCCCCAAGTTATGCTATTAGCATTACGCCAGCACAACTACACAAGAGGATTTTGGCCAGTATGGTTGTTATGTTTTGTAGGCAGTTCCACTTATGACTCAAAGGTTAATCAAAAGGGCTTTGGCTACAATCCTATACTAGAGATAGGGGTATTCGTATATGAATATCCCTGCGCAGCTGGACTTAATGAGGGTCTGGCCCCTGGGGCTGGGCCGTCCACTCACGTGTCCTGTTGTGGCGGCTGTCCCATTCATCCTTCCAATTGCGCCCGGAGCACCGCTCTCTTCTTGCTTGGATGGCCACTCCAGGCAGGGGGAGGGAGGACGAGTCTCCCTGCATGGCTGCCAAGTGGCCAGCTGAGCAGGAAGAGAGCGACACTCTGGGAACAACTGGAAGGATGAGCAGGGCCGCCGCTGCAGCAGGACATGTGAGTGGACCCTTGTTAAGTCCAGCTGCGTGGAGACATTTGTAAATGAATACGAATACCCCCATCTCTATCCTACACCCAATTATGTAGAAGCCGATATGCTCTTGGGATGGTACAGTTTTAACCTTCTAATGAAAGAAGACTCTTATGTACCCAAAAGATACAATTTCATTCCATTCAACATAGTTTCTCAGAACTATCCACATGATAACCAACAATAGACAAATATTACATGATTTCAATTATACTACATGGATAGCCATCATTAATCGTTGGGTAACGTTAATTACATTTAGAGAGCTTGCTTATACAAATTCTGCACTTCTAAATTTACTAGCTGAACTGGCAAATCTTGTCTCTTTTTTGTATGAAGTGATAAATCTCTAGCCCATAAGTGTGCACAGTCCAATAAACTGTAATTTTTAAGGTGCCAGAAAACTTTGCTCAAGGTTGGGTGGTATCTTTACTAGCCCACTACAATCTCACCAACAGGGTAACTTTTGAGTTTGGGAGGCCTTCTCATCAGGCTGCCCACTACAGAGCTTGATAGTGGAGGAGGGAAGAAACAAAAAAGGCTTGCAAATCATCTTGACCTGGTGCTGGCACCACATTATCTTATTTAATTTTCATCTCCAAATGGCGTCTGCAGCCTTTCAGAATCAGCCTGAAGTGGCAGGTTTCACTTCAGGTGATGTTGGTTTCATTGAAATCGCTCAGCATATTTTTCCCACTGCCATATGCGGAAGCAAAAGGAGAAAGGCTGAGAACTTGGAAGATAAGACTGTTGGTGAGCCTGGGGAAGTCTACAATCACTCTTGGTTCTGGACACAGTTCAGTGACATCTCAAAAATGGCGATTCAATGGAGTGTGCCGGCTAGAAGAGATTTATCACTTCATACTGTAAACAGATACACTTCGGTGCAATGAGATTACTTTTCAGCAGTGTGGGATCCAATGTGGGGGGCTGTAATCACAGACCCTCTGCAGCTGCAAGTGAATTTACCCCGTTGTGCATCATATGTGATCCTTATGCAAGAACATGCCTCATCCTATAGGTCGTAAGACACGTTGGCGAACGTGTTCTAGGATTTCTCTAGTCCGACAGTGTGTTCTCGGTTACCTAAACTGATTCATTAACAAAAAATTTAGTAACATTCCTCTTTCTTGTGCACTGCGCACATTATAGTATGACTTTAAATTCGCAGTAATAAAAGAGTTCGGTTGTTTCTCCCTCCGATTTACCTATGGTGCCTATTTTGTGCGTGAGCAGCAGCGTATGCGCGCCCAGTCTGGCTGCCGCCGATGCCGCTTCCGTGCCGGCGTGACCACCACCGATGACCACGACGTCATACTTTGAAGTGCCGACGTCATGGTGAGCCGAGGTTGCGTCTTTCCTTGTGCACTGGAACCAGCTCGCGGAGATCGGGGTCGCCGCAAACCGGCGCCACCTACGGCTGAGCGGCAACATCTGGAAATCTAGAGGGAAGCGTCAGGCACGACGACAAAAATCGCAGGTGGGGGTGAGGTTTGGCGCAAGGTACCACCGCGGCTCAGCTACCCCGCGCACCTTACGGGCGCCGCCATCTTGCCTGTAACGACAGGCTGATTGACAGGCCTCTGGGGCGAAGTCTTCCGCCACAGACCCGGGAACAATTCTGCGCATGCGTAGTGGCGAATAGGCGTGGTCCTGTCTTTTCCCGAGCAGTGAATGGAGGTTACGGAGCAAACGAGAGAACGGGACCGCCTCTCAGTCTCTGCTCATTTGCATAAACATATGCAAATAAGCAGAGGGCGTGTGGCGGAACATATGGGCGGGGCGTGTGCGAAAGCCACGTGACCTAGTTTAGCTCAATGGCTGGTTTTTTTTTCTCCATAGTACCGAGAGGTAGAGCAGGGTGCGCCTGTTTCTCTCTTGGGAAAGCTTTTGGTCAGGCTTCGGTAGCATTTGTAGATAAAAGAAGAGGGGGAAAAAAGAATTTTCTTTAAAATAAACAAGAAATATGAGGAGGGAGCTGCTGCTATTAATTTTGTGTGTGTGTGTTAAAAATCCAGTTTCGAGGCAGGTGCGGATCTTCATTCCCTATGTATTTGGATTGAAGGGGACTGATTCTCTTGCGATGCGTTTTGTTGAGTTTTTCATCGCCACGCAAGCATACGGCATCTGGCCCTTGTTTCTTTCAGAAATGCTACCCATGCAGTTTAATTCCACGCTTCTCCTACAACTCAGTCCTGTGCTGATGCGTTCTGAAGAACAGCTCGTGGAAGTCAATGAGATTTTATCCCAGGGAGGAAAAATACTGTATACAGTAAATTGCAGGCTTAGCCGCTTATTCCTGTGCGTGTTTGTCGGGAAAGAAGTTTGTTTCCAGTTGTGTCCGTTCAGTTTATTCGCTAGGAAATATGTTTAGGGTGGTAAGGGGAGCAAGCATGGATACAACATTAGCGATTGCTCCGGTGTTTTTTGTTTTTAGGTTTTTGTATGATAAGTGCGTGCCGCTTCTTTTTCTATTCTGTGATGTCAAGTCATCACGGACTTACAGGGCGCCTAATAGGGCTTTCAAGGTAAATGAGGTAGTTAAGGATTGGTTTTTCCAGTTCCACACCCCTCCCCCGTTTAGTTTCCACGGCTGTGAAAGGGTTCAGGTTCAATTTGAGGTGACTCCTCATTTTGCTCGGGAAAGACCACAGGAAACGTCTTCTTAACTTTAACAACAACTTCTTTATTGGTAACCGGTAAATCAACATTATTCATGATAGGATCAAAGAAACTCAACTCAGGCAACATGCCATAACTGTCCAAAGCATAGTCCCGATAACCATCCATCCCATTCACAGGGGTGCTGGGCCAAACCTCTCCGCATCTGTTGGTTTCCGAAGGGGGGCACTCCGAACCGCGCAGATGGTGCCGCAACATGGGTGCCTTGCCCAGTCTCCTTCGAGAGGAGTAGTATTATATAGTGAATCCGGCCTGATGACTCGTCGCCCTCGTCCCTTACTCTTTGGGAAGACTATTACTGACCACTCCAAGAACTCATGATCTGTCTCTCCTCTTCCCTTCATCTCTGGATCTGGTAGTAGCCTGGCTGGCTAGCTTCAGGTTGGGAAAGTCCCTCAGTAACTCTTGCGTCTTTACTCTCTCATATTCCCGTAATCTCTCCAACTCCCTCTTGCGTTTCCACATCTCTAATTCTACCTCCAACCGGTGCTCTCCTTGGCTACTTATACTCTCCTGCCAAACTGCCAGATCTTGCTCCTCCCCTCTCGTATTCCTGCGTTCCTCTACCAAGTTTACTTCAAATTTCCCGCCTGGTTCTGCCTTCTCCTTTTTCTCCGTTGCGTTCTCCCTTTGGTCCGCCTGTTCTCTTCCACTCTCTGTTTCCTCCCCTCCCTTCTCTACTTTGTTCTCTGGGGACGGCACACTCTTTTCTGAGCCACCTTCACAACGGCTAAGCAGGAATTCAAACCCAAGATCCCTTGAGTCATCACTCTATCCTCTATACACCACGTTGGGCATTCACGCCCCACACTTTGTTGGTAAATAGTATGGGCTTTGATCAAACTGCAATGATTCCATCAGATTTAATTATTAGTGGAACTTCCTCTTATTGCTGTTTATTTTCATGAATTCTCCTGCTTACCAGGCAAAGTGGTGGTAGTGGGAATGCATATGTGTAGTTTTGGTGTTAATTCTTGGAAGACAGGGTTTTCCTGTTCCCATAAACATCGTCAATGTAAGGAGATTAGCACTGGCACATTTCTGGACTGTTGTGCTCTGACAGGAAAGTGGGTGCCATCCTTCAACAGTCCACAGCTGTGGTGCAACTGCAGAACTCTTCCCCTTTCCCATGCACAGTCTCTGGAGGAAAGTCCAAACAGCTCAGACAGGATACATGCATTAGTAACCATGCTGTTTCCAACTCCTGTGTTACCTCTCGCTTACTCAGAGACGCACTGTTTGATTAAAGTAAAGGTCTTTCCAGCCCGACCTCTTGTTCCCGACAGTTACAGCTGTGATCCTGCCAGTTCCCATAGACAAATGCCATCAAGAACAGTCCAGAAAGGCAGCCAACTGCATTCAGCAGGACACCTAATGGAGCAAATGGTGTGTGTGTGAGTACTACTTGTGTGTACCCAAAATTTTTGAGGGCACTCTTACCTGCTCCAGTTATGAATTACCTATGGTGTTGGTCTAAATTAGCAAACTAGATGTAGCAGTTTTGTAGCTATCAAGAATAGGACCTTCATAAAGTAGATGAGTTTTACTTGACCATTAGAGACTAAGCCACCCCCAAATATTTTTCATTGAAATACAGATGACACACAACAATACACCCTTGCTGGGTGTCAAGAAATTGAGATACAGTGGTGTTCAGTATTTTAAATCCATCTCGAGTCAGGCCTGAATATGTGGAGAAATGGCTCTTGCCTTTGACCACAAGCTTTCTGCTCAGCAACAAGATGAGAAACATCTGCAGCTCATCCCGTAAGAAGAGCCAAGCCAAGGCCAACTTGTTAGAGTATTATGTAGAGAACTGGTTTCAGTTGGGCGTTTGGTGGAAATAAGGCCCAATTGGTTGGTAGTGTGGAAGGGTCTGGAATTGAGGTATATAAGGGATGTAGAAATTAAATTACTTCACCTTAGCTTACTTAATGCAAGATCTGCTATCTTGTCATGCTGGTCCAGTGAGATACACAGTGTGTATGCTCTGCAGCTATGCAATACCTTGTGGTGAGAATAAATATTAGAAGAATTAGTTCAGTTATATTCTTATTGTGGTCTTATGGTTTTCCCTAAATGTGTCTCTACATGCTTTTTCGCTTTTCTGGTATTTTGAAGTTTTTGCTTTTCTTTAACAAATGCAAATTTTCCCCCACACTAGGCCTAGTTATTGACTTAATGACCTGTGATTCAAAGCCAACCTTGACTACCTACTGAGAAAGCTCTAGAGTTTAGTGTGTGTGATGGCAATGCTAGTGTAAGGCTGGCATGTTGAGTAAAGTGTACAGCTTTGTGGATTTTTGACCTCCTAGTGGGCACATCTGATGCATAGTTAGACTGATGTGCTAGAAGCTGAATCCCAGAAAGCACTGGGGCAGCTTCCTTTTTGAACATGAAGCTCAGCCATGAAGTTTTCCACCTAGTCCTTTCTCCAGATAAATGGCATCTAGGTGTGAGTTGAAAGGTGGAACTCCCAGGATGAAGAATTATGGGAGCTGAAGCCCAATAAATCCAAATGACACACCCCTAACAGTTATTTGCCTGGGCCTCTCACATGCTCAGGTAATAAAGGGGTATTATAGCAAAGTGGAAAAGACCCTGATGTTGGGAAAGTGTGAGGGCAAGAGGAGAAGGGGACGACAGAGGACGAGATGGTTGGACAGTGTCATCCAAGCTACCAACATGAATTTGACCCAACTCCGGGAGGCAGTGGAAGACAGGAGGGCCTGGCGTGCTCTGGTCCATGGGGTCACGAAGAGTCGGACACGACTTAACGACTAAACAACAACAAATAGCAAAGTGGGTGTAGCAGGATCCCCTGACCATCGTGACACTAGGAGCATTCATTGTTCTTCCATCTTTGTTTTTACATGCTATCCCATTGTTTTCAACTGCTGGTTACAATATAAATAAAAAGTCCTGTAATAACAGCCTTGATCAAGTTTTGCAAATATAAGGCTTCCTTTGCTGAGTCAATCCATCTAATTTTTAGATCTTCCCCTTTTCCCTGGCATTACTGTTTTTTCCAGTGAGTCTTCTCTTCATCCTGTGCCCAAAGCAGGATACCTTCAGTTTAGTCATTATACCTTCTACTGAGAGTTCAGACTTCATTTGATCTAGAATCCCTTTATTTGTCTTTTTGGAGGTGGTTATTATCTGTAAAATTTTCCTCCAACACTATGGTATAAATGAGCTGATTGTTTTCCTGTTGACCTTCTTCATTGTTCAGTTTTTACATGTGTAGGTATGGTTGAAATCCTGTTGCTCAATGTAGTAATTCATGTTAAAGTAGGCCAACTGAATTAGTGGGGTTTTGGTGAGTCAACTCCTCCATAAGTTCCATTGATTCACATGGGCTTACTCTAGTTGCCACTTAATTTAGCATAGTAAGTTACAACTAGAGTAGATCTATTTTAATCAATAGAGTTTATCGAAGAGTTGACTTACCAAATCCCCACTGATTCAGTGGGCCTACTCTAGTGTGAATTACTATGCTAAGCAATTGGATTTTAGCCAGCAAATGGATGATTTTGGCTTTTGTGATGATTACCAGGTTAAAAGGATTCCCTCTATAGCAGTGATGGAAAATCTTTTTGAGCCCAAGTGCCCAAACTGCAACACAAATCCTTCCTCAATTTGCATGAATCCAGAGAAGGAACCAGACTAATTTTTGACATCAAGAGGTAAGTTTGAGATATTAGTCTCCTTTGGTACTGTTTTGATGTCCTCTCAGACAGGAGATGAAGGTGTAGTTGTCATTTCTCCTTTGGTACTGCCAACAAATTGGGGGGGGGGGGGGAGCAATGGCTCACAGACTGGCAACGTTCAATATAAATTCCAGTCCCCAAGAAAAGAGATGCCAAGGAGCGCAATCACTGTAGGACCATTGCAATAATTTCCGATGCAATCAAAAGTGATGCTCAAGGTGTTGCAACAAAGGCTTTTACCTTACATGGAGCAAGAAATGCCTGATGTTCAAGATAGATTCCAAAAAAGGAAGAGGCACTCAAGATCGTATTGCAAATATCGGCTGGCTACTGGGGTGCACCAAAGGATTTCAGAAGATCAGTCTATGCCTTAGATGGTTTTCCTGGTGACCAAGGTGTCACCAGGACACCTTGTTTTGCACCAAGAAAGAAAGGTGGCGTTGTTTTTGCTTGTTTGTAATTTGCTTGTTTGTAGTTGAGAGGAGCATATCGTATTTTCCCAGCACTCAAGACAGCATGGAAGGTTGCAGCCCCATGCACGCTGAAGTGGGAGTTCGTCCCCCTCGAACTCCTCGTGGGTCCTACTGGGACATGCACGCATAGAGATCACACACGTGCATAGAAATCGTAGGAAAGTGTCGCTGAAGGAATGCATTTTTTTCGACTAGCGGAGCAACGGATTTTGGCAGGCAGGTTGTCCGGAATATTGTTCTAAAAGTGCGCAGAAGTCGTAACGCCCGGTGGGTGGAGATCATTTCTCCTGAATCATTTTGAGCAGGTGGCAAAAGAAAAAGGAAAAAGAAAAAAAAGAAAAAGGGGGGGGGACCCCCCACCCCCACCTAAGCGTTGAATGGCCTTTCGGAAAACGCCTGGTCAGCGCAAAACAGAAGGAAGCCCGAGGAGCCTTTGGGGCTCCGTCGCCGCCCGCCAAAAAGGAAATCAGAAATCAGTGGCGGAGAAGCAGAGCAAGCCAAAACTCGTAAAGGAGGCGCGGTGGGATTTCCAGCCCGGCCTCTTCCCCGTCCAGAGTTTCGTTTCTCCGCGGGACCGGCCTCCACCACGGGGGGGGGGGGGGCAGGGCGCGGGCCAAGGAGGCTGACAGAAGCGGCAAGCTTCCCGCCGAGGCGCTGCGAGGGCTGCTTGCTTTGGTTTCTGGCGGGAAAGAGCGGCGCCATGCAGCGAGTGGGGGCACCGGCGAGGAGAAGAGGCGCGAGGGAAGACTCGTCCGCCGCTCCGCCAGGGGGAAAGGAGGAGGAGGAGGAGGAGGAGGCGGCACGGGCACCACCAGCACCGGCTGGCAAGGGAGGAAGGGGCCGGCAGGGCAAAGGAGAAAACGCCGGACGGCCCGCGAGAAGTAAAGCCTCGCTCTTGAATGAAGAGCCGGCGTCCGAGCCGGCGAGGGAAGTCGCTGCCCCCAGGAAAGCTTCCCTGAAGAAAAACGGGAGCGCTTCCAAAGCGCGCGAAGCCAAGCCCGAAGAGGCGGATGGCGATCCCCCGCAGAAGCAAAGCGCTTGCCGGGCGGAGGGAGGCGGTGCCCTCCCGAGGAACGGGCCCGGCCCGGCTGGGAGGAGACGCGCCGCTGCCCAGGCGCCGGACCCTCGGCCCCCCGGGGGGAAAGAAGTGGCCCGAAGAGGGAGGCGGTCTGGCCGGAAGAGACAGGAGGGCGCCCCTCCAGAGGAAGGAAGCGGCCAGGCGGAGGAGAGGGCCGGCCCCGCCGAGAAGGAGCTCCCTTCTCCGCCGAAGCCCCACCAGCGAGACCTCCAAGGGAAGAAGCCTGAGCGGCCCAGGAAGACCCGACCTCTCCCCGTGGAAGAGCTGGCGGGCGCGGACCCCAAGCCGAGGGGGACCCTGATCCTCCCGCGGGTCTTGGAGAGGCTGAAACTAGCCAAAGAGGAGCGGTCGAAAGCCTCGCAGCTTGTCAACAAGGCTAGGGACACGGTGGTCGCGGCCATCAGAAAGAGCCCCTGCTTCCGCGATGTCGAGCCCCTGGGCGCCGGCAGTTACTACGAGCGAGTCAAGGTAAATCCGAGGGGGCCGGAGGGGTCCTTTCTCCGCCCTGCAAGCGCCCTCCTTAGCCCACGAGGGTGCCCGTTTCCCCCCCCCCCCGCTCCCCATGATGGGCAGGAAAGAGTGGGACCAACAGGGCTTTTCTACCGGCTGCTGGAGGCTTCACTGGTCCCTCTGGGCATCTCCTTTCAGGCTTAGCTGCATCCCTGGTAGGAGCCGAGAGGCTGCCAGCACCAGAACCCAGAATCAGTACTTCCAGTTACTCAGATTTGGGGCTGACTGTCACAGTCAGCAGGATTGTTGAGGCTGCTGAAGTGGGCTCCTCTGGTGGTGGTTTTTTTTTTTTTTTTTTTTTTTTTTTTGTAGCTGAGGAAATGTCTGAAAGAAGGTTGCCACCCTTCACAATAATTTCCTGCAGTAGTTGCCAGTAAAGATGTGCAGCATTGGCTTGATGATAGAATGCCTTGTACCTACCCCACCTGCACCTGGGAAGGGGTTTCTAAGTGCCCTGTTTCATATATGGGACATCTCTGGGGCTCTTGTCATTGATCTCCCTGTGAAGGCTGCAAAGAGGACCCTTAATCTGGAACCAGGAGAACAGGAACTATTGACCAGAATCCCATTGGACTGTATGTTTTGTGTAACTTGCCAGAGCTAATTGCGGCTAGTTGAGGAGGTGCCAGGGTGGGTCTCAGGGTTGGTTGCATAATTCAGAGCGTGAACAGGGACATGACCAAGACTCATCTGAGCACCTTGTCAATTAGCTGCAGTTAGCTGTGGCAAGTTATGCAGACCTTGCCCACATACTAGTAGGATTCCGTCCATTGGCTGAAATCTTGTGCAGTTACACAAAAGGCATAAGTTTTAGACACAAATTACCCAAAATGAGGAAGTTTCTGTAGACATCTGCTGCATGCAGATAACATCTATGGAGATTTCTTAATGAAAGGCAATTTGTGTCTAAATGTTATAATTTTGCATTGCTGTGCAACAGAATTTAAGCCATTGACATATTTTACTTAACATTCCTGAGCTTATGTGGCACAATGTGCTGCTGTGCTGGTTTTTAAATTAAGAGCTACAGTGGATATAAAAAGTTTACACACCCCTGTTAAAATGTCAAGTGTCTGTGATGTAAAAAAATGAGATAAAGATAAATCATTTCAGAACTTTTTCCACCTTTAATGACACCTATGAACTGTAAAACTCAGTTGAACAACAAACTGAAATCTTTTAGGTGGAGGGAAGTAAAAATAAAAAACTGAAATAATATGGTTGCATATGTGTGCACACCCTTAAACTAATACTTTGTCGAAGCACCTTTTGATTTTATTACAGCACTCAGCCTTTTTGTGTATGACTCTATCAGTATGGCACATCTTGACTTGGCAATATTTGCCCACTCTTCGCAAAAACGCTCCAAATCTGTCAGATTGCAAGGGTGTCTCCTGTGCACAGCCCTCTTCAGATCACCCCACAGATATTCAATCGGATTCAGGTCTGGGCTCTGGCTGGGACATTCCAAAACGTTAATCTTCTTCTGGTGAAGCCATTCCTTTGTTGATATGGATGTACGCTTTGGGTCGTTGTCATGCTGAAATATGAAGTTCCTCCTCATGTTCAGCTTTCTAGCAGAAGCCTGAAGGTTTTGTGCCAATATTGACTGGTATTTGGAACTGTTCATAATTCCCTCTACCTTGACTAAGGTCCCTGTCCCAGCTGAAGAAAAATAGCCCCAAAGCATGATGCTGCCACCACCATGCTTCACTGTGGGTATGGTGTTCTTTTGGTGATGCGCAGTGTTGTTTTTGCGCCAAACATATCTTTTGGAATTAGGGCCGAAAAGTTCAACCTTGGTTGAACAGTTTTCCCCACATGCTTTTGGGAGACTTCAGATGTGTTTTTGCCAAATTTAGCCGGGCTTGGATGTTTTTCTTCGTAAGAAAAGGCTTCCGTCTTGCCATTCTACCCCATAGCCCAAACATATGAAGAATATGGGAGATTGTTGTCACATGTACCACACAGCCAGTACTTGCCAGATATTCCTGCAGCTCCTTTAATGTTGCTGTAGGCCTCTTGGCAGCCTCCCTGACCCATTTTCTTCTAGTCTTTTCATCAATTTTGCAGGGACGTCCAGTTCTTGGTAATGTCACTGTTGTGCCATCTTTTCTCCACTTGATGATGACTGTCTTCACTGTGTTCCATGGTATATCTAATGCCTTGGAAATTCTTTTGTCCCCTTCTCCTGACTGATACCTTTTAACAATGAGATCCCTCTGATGCTTTGGAAGCTCTCTGCGGACCATGGCTTCTGCTGTAGGTTGTGACTAAGAAAATGTCAGGAAAGACCTACTAGCACAGCTGATCTTTATTTGGGATTCCTCAGAGGCACTTTAAATTTATTTATTTATTTATTTATTTAACTTATATGCCGCCCACACTACCCGAAGGTCTCTGGGCGGCTTACAACAATTAAAATACAGTAAAAAGATAAGACAATTAAAATATATACTCTAAAAATTGCCATCAGGACCCACAGTTGATATTATTTCAATTAAAAGCCTTCTGGAACAGGAAGGTTTTGACCTGGCGCCGAAATGTCATCAGCGTCGGTGCCAGACGAATCTCAATTGGGATGGCGTTCCATAGTCTGGGGGCAGCTGCTGAAAAGGCCCTTTGTCTACAAGCCATCCCTCTTACCTCCTTGAGGGACGGCTCTTTCAAAAGGGCCCCCTGGCTAGATCTTAACTGCCGGGTAGGCTCATATGGAAGGAGGCGGTCCTTCAGGTATCCAGGGCCCAAGCCGTTTAGGGCTTTATATGTCAAAACAAGCACTTTGAATTGGGCCCGGGCAGCAACTGGTAGCCAATGTAATTTAAGCAGAATCGGCTTGATATGTTCCCTAGCGGCCCCACCACTCACCAGCCGCGCAGCTCGATTCTGAACCAGTTGCAGTCGCCGGACCGTCTTCAAAGGCAGCCCCACGTAGAGCGCATTGCAGTAATCTATGCGAGATGTTACCAGTGCGTGTGTAACTGTCATGAGACTCCGCTCGTCCAGGTAGGGCCGTAGCTGGTATAATTTCCGCAGCTGAAGGAAGGCGCCCCTGGCCACCAAGTCCACCTGGGCTTCCAGAGTTAGACTGGGGTCCAGGAACACCCCCAGGCTGCAGACCCTGTCCCTTAGGGGGAGTGTAACCCCATTCAGGGCAGGGAAATGGCCCTCCAGCCTGTCCGGCGAAGCACCCACTAACAGCACTTCCTAAATGATGGCAGGGGTGTACTGACTCCTACTTAACATGAGTTTGAATGTGATTGTTTACTGCTGAACACAGCTACGTCCCCAGTTATAGGAGGGTATGCACACAGATGCAACCATATTATTTCAGTTTTTTATTTTTACTTCCCTCCACCTAAAAGATTTCAGTTTGTTGTTCAACTGAGTTGTACAGTTCATAGGTCTCATTAAAGGTGGAAAAAGTTCTGAAATGATTTATCTTTGTCTCATTTTTTTACATCACAGACACTTGACAGGGGTGTGTAAACTTTTTATATCCACTGTAAGCAATTTCTTCAATCCCCTTTCTGAAATCAAGGCTTGCAATTCTGTCATCTCTTTATGATTTTAATTATTCTTTCATTTCATTCTTTCTTTTTAAAATAGAGGGAATAATTGAAATGCATTCTTACAGCTCTTGTCACTTTAGGGAGCTACTTACGTCACTCTTGCCTATTTTGAGGGCCAGATATGCTCATCCAGTGTTTGAAGTCCACCTAGTAGAAGACTTGTACTCACAAGGACAGGTCATTCTATCAGTGTGAGTAACAGGGACTAACAGGGACTGTCAGAATGTTTACCTTTGGGCACAAGAAGTCTCATGACCTTTTCTTCTCAGTAGAGCTGCTGGTAAGATCTGCATGGCAGACAGTAATTCAGCAGTGCAACCCTCCACTTAGTGATTCATTAACAACAAGAACTCTAGCAGATTAATGTCTGCCTGTCAGGCAGGCATTGGAAGCCTCTTGATTCTATGGTCATAAGTGTTTGCTGCTATGTACAGAATGCAGTTTTTAGTGTACTATATTAAATATAACCTTTTGAGCACTTATGTCTATCTGTCAGGTACACAAAACTAGTTTTCGGCAGACTGGTGTGGCAAGAAGCCAAGATGTTTCCTCCAGATAACTGCTTTCCCTTTGTATGCTCACTTAGACAAGTGTCTGAGTAAACTCAGATATGTGCAGTGATGCAAGAGGCAAAGGCCTGGAATATTGAAAGTTGTTATTGTGAATCAGCTACAGAGTATATTCTTCTAGTATCATTAACTTCTCTGTTTTGTGTCTCTTCCTTTTCTCCATTGTTGCTTTGAATTTTATTCCAGTCTGCTGTCATAATATGATTTGAATATTAAGATTGGCCAGTTGATATTTTCCAGTTGTTTTGTGTATTTAGCTACAGCTTTCTAGCTGTGACTGACTTGCTCATTGTCAGGGAACTGGCATTTCTCTTTAGCTAGGATATGTATTTTCAATAAAGACAAAACTAGAAACCAGAAAAAAATACTAAAGCAGGAACAGTTTGGCTTGTAATGTTTCCAGATGACAGGAATATCTTAATAACTTGGTACTGCAGTATAAAATGCCATGTCCAATTTTCACCACTTCAAATAGCTTTCACATCTGTAGCAATACTGTAGATCGGGGTTGCAAACATTTGGCAATCCAGATATATTGGACTACAAATCCAATTGGCAGTATAGTCTAAGGATTCTGGGATTTGTAGTCCAAAGCATCTGGAGTGTTGAAAGTCCACCACCCCTGGTATAGATCATCTTTATCTTTGGTTCCAGTGACCCATCCTTACACTTAAGGATCTTTTCTGGTTTCTTTGACTGCTCGTCTTGAGTCTCAGATTTTTTTCTGATTTCTTTGCTGTAATCTCCGTTTTGACTGATAGTTCAACCAAGGTATAGAAGATTTTTAACTACCGTATTTTTCGCTCCATAAGACGCACCTCTCCATAAGACGCACCTCATTTTTAGGGGAGCAAAACAGGGAAAAAGTTAGGAACAGTTAGGAAAAAGCTGCGGAGGAAGGCCAGGTAAGCTCCTGGAGGTCTACGGGGGGGGTGGCAATTTCGGCCCGCTGGGCCCGCGGGGTGGGTGGGTGGAGGACGGCTGGGAAGGGAAGGGAAGGTGGCGATTTCAGCCTGCTAGGCACCGGGGGGGGGGGGTGGAAGATGGCTGGGAAGGGAAGGTGGTGATTTCGGCCTGCTAGGCCCGCGGGGGGTGGTGGAAGACGGCTGGGAAGGGTCTGGGAAGGGAAGGTGGCGATTTCGGCCTGCTAGGCCCGCGGGGGGTGGTGGACGACGGCTGGGAAGGGTCTGGGAAGGGAAGGTGGCGATTTCGGCCTGCTAGGCCCGCGGGGTGTGGTGGAAGATGGCTGGGAAGGGTCTGGGAAGGGAAGGGAAGGTGGCGATTTCGGCCTGCTAGGCCCGCAGGGGGTGGTGGAAGACGGCTGGGAAGGGTCTGGGAAGGGAAGGGAAGGTGGCGGTTTTGACCCTTCCCAGCCGTCTTCCACCACCCCCGCGGGCCTAGCAGGCCGAAACCGCCACCTTCCCTTCCCTTCCCTTCCCAGACCCTTCCCAGCCGTCTTCCACCCCCCCTCCCGGGGCCTAGCAGGCCGAAATCGCCACCCCCAGCCCCCGTAGACTTCCGGGAGCTTACCTGGCCTTCCTCTGCAGCTTTTTCCTAACTGTTGGGGCGAAAGAGCTACCAAGAAGCAGCCTCTTTCGCCACCTACAGTTAGAATTTAAATTGCACCTTTTTTTTACAGTATTCGCTCCATAAGACGCACACACTTTCCCCCCCACTTTTTTTGGAGGAAAAAGTGCGTCTTATAGAGCGAAAAATACGGTATTTAAATTTCTTTATTGAAATAGTTAAGCATTTTCTATACCTTGGTTCAAACATCTCCCCATTTTTTTTAAAGGTCATTGGAAGACACTAGGGAGCCTTTTTCAATTAAATAACGATCTCTTTTTGTAAGAAAAAGTTTTGAGGGATTGGAGTACGTAAGATGATGTGGGTGCAGTCATCCAAGGTCTAGCCCCCCCCCCCCCCGACCTCTAGGTTTTCTATCCCTGCTCTGGAAGTTGACAAGAGGAATAGTTCCTCTTCTCTATAAAGCCCCTTGAGAGCTTTTGACGTATTAAGTTGCTCCTGCCCCTAACTTCCTTAATGAAACATCTTCCTAGCCAGCAGGCAACCTAACAAAGGACGATCTCTCTTGAGCTATAATATGAGTGTGATCTTTATTCTTGTAGTGTGTTTTTTCTCCTCGATACTTTTGTATATTTGGCTTACAGGTGTGTAGCCCAAATGAGTTTGATATTTTGATAAAAATGCCAGGTCTAAGGTTTGAGCTGGAAACCTGCGATGTGAGTGGTTCTTGTGGCGCTTTTTATTATATAAAGATGAAAAGGAATCCTGGAAAAGGGCACTTGGAGAAATTTGTAGAGAATGGACGGCTTTCATCTTGCCTTATGCTTTCGGAACTGACGAAGATTATTAAAGAAGGAGTAAAGGAAACAGAAGGTAACTATTTATTTCTTAAAAGTTTTCCTGTTTCTTCAGAAATAAGACTTAACAAAAAAAATGCTAGGTGCACACAGATGAACACTGCTTGGTTCCACTGAAATCAGCAGAACCTAAGCACAAATAATGAGGTGGGTTTTCAGGAAAACGTTCTATTGGAAATGCTCGTTTGCCTTGAATTGACTGGAGATCTGATTTTCTTCATTTGTTTGATGTCTGTTCAGTAAGTAAACTAAAAATGTATGCCACGTTAGTCTTATGTGCGGAATATCTGAAACGTTATTTCCAGTGGCCAAAAACAGTTGAAGTGGAAAAAAATTTATTAAAAAAGAAACAGTAAGGCACACTTTTTTTCAACACCTATGAATTCAAAATTGTTTACAAAAACAGTAAAGGTTCACACACAGGAAACTTCCTAACTTTGAAAATGTAATAGGGAGCAAAGGAAAGGGCTACAATTTACCTGTCTTTGATAACGTTAAAGATATGAATACATATCCCCAGTCTTCATTGGCTTCCTGTTAGTTTCCAGGTTCAGTTCAAGGTGCTGGCCCTTATAAAACCCTTAATGGTTTAGGACAGTGGAGGCAAACCTTTTTGGGCTCGCGTGCCCAAAATGGGGGGGGGGGGGGAGAAACCAGTGGCTGTCGTGCCGCCCGGAAGTCCGGAACCGGAAGTGGCGGTTTCAGGGGGAATTATAGCGACGGACCCAGAGGACCAGGAAGTGGCAGCGGAAGGGGGAATCATAGCGACGGACCCAGAGGACCAGGAAGTGGCAGCGGAAGGGGGAATCCCGGCTGCAGCCGGCTCATAAGGTTTGCCTCCACAATGGAGGGTGCGTGGGCCAATACAGTGGTGCCTCGCTAGACGATTGCCTCGCAGGGCGAGGAAATCGCTAGACGATGCCTTTTTGCAAGCGCTACTGCGCTTCGCAAAACGATGTCTGTCTATGGCGATTTTCGCTAGACGATGAGGTTTCCCCATAGGAGTGCGCCGACTAGTGGTCAAAAGCTGTCAGTGCAGCTGTCAGTGCATTCCTATGGGGACCCGCACTCGCTAGACGAGGTTTCCCTATGGGAAATTTCGCAAGACGAGTGCCTTTTCCCTTGGAACGCATTGAAGCGATTTCAATGCATTCCAATGGGAAAACGTGCTTCGCTAGACGATGTTTTCGCTAGACAGCGATCCTCGTGGAACGGATTAACATCGTCTAGCGAGGCACCACTGTACCTCGCGTGCCATAAGAAAGGGCTTCACGTGCCACCTGGGGCACACGTGCCATAGGTTCGCCATCATGGGTTTAGGACTTTGATATTTGTTGGAATGTCTCTCCTACAAAACAGCTCAGTGCATCTATTTCAGTTGACACCAAATTTAACTTTATCCCAGTGTTCAAATAAATTCAAAGTTTTGCCTAGAGATTATGAAATACTTTAATTTTTGTAAGACATAATATCTCAGAAGAATTAGGTTTATTTCTGCATAGACACATGTAGACCTGCTCTGCTAAATGATTTTTAAAATGACTTCCCCTGCTAAGAGTAGCAACAAGAGGAGAGTGTTGGCCACTACCACAGAGAGGTGTAAGTATTATGCTGTTGCCTAGTGCCATTTCCAGCAAATCAGCTGATTAGGGGGCATTATAGGTATACACCTCTAGCTGAAGTAGCAAGGTCTTCTGACTACTGAATGTGGGCTGGTATATGTTTATCCATCCACCCTTGATGTATAAGTCTTTTGGCAATGGGAAAAACTTGTAAAATCCAACTGTGCTGACTTCAGAGACACAGTTTAAGATCACACACATCTGCAATGCAAAGGATTTTTCTAATGCAAAGTTAATTCATTGCAATACATCCAACCAAAAAGAGGCCACCATTGCATATGCCTGAATCATATTCTGAAAAACCACTGTCCGTGTTGCAATGCCGACATTTACCTGAAGTGGCCAATTTCTTTTTAAACAAACAGATGTTCAGTATGTATGAAACATTATTTCCCCCATCCCAATCTAAGCCATATCTTTAGGTCCAAATTGATTTTATATCTTGAAACTAGAGCAGGTTTCTGTTGGTTAATTTGCACTGGGAAGTCCCATTCTTCAATCAATTCCATTATTTCATTGACATCAAATTTAGGGCATTCTAATGAACATTTATAAACTATGGTTGTTGGTTTCAGTTTCTGAGAAGATGCAATTAATACTGCCAAATGATAGGGGATTTCTGACACCCATATGTGGACAGCAAAATATGTAATTTTCAATATTACCATACTGCTGCAGACCATAGTTCATATGTAGATCGCAGTCTTTTGTTTTTGCTATTAACAGATGTGAAAGTGTCTACAAAGAGGCCTGGATGTCCAGCAGTAACTCTTGTCATTGGAAAGGAACCTTCAGTTATAACAGTAGACATCGTACTTGGTTTGGAATTTCAGCATACATTTTGGTGTAACAGTACAAAGAATGGCTTGGATATTGAAAGGTGGCTAGGAAAGAAAGTAAAGCAAGAATTTCATCGTGAGCCACTCTACCTTGTACCTAAGAATGTCAAAGAAGGAAGAGCTTTCATAGGTATTAAAATTAATGTCTTTGATTTTGTCTGTCACAATAGGTATATTTTGTTGCATATGTGCATAAAGGATTGCACACTTAAATACAATCTTCCATGCAGCCCAAACTCTTCGTCTACTATACGTGTGAAAATTGCACCAGATAATCTGGTTGTTGTCTGGTGCTAGAAAGCTCAAGAAATTACAATATATTATTTCCAGAGGTTATTTCTCTTACAAGACTTAACAATTCAATAAATACAAAAAAATGAGGATCCAGGGTGCCTAACTCCATTGCTTAGGATAAAAGAGAAGTTCGTAATAGTACAAAATAATCCAACAACGTATTCTCGAAGGCTTTCATGGCCGGGACCTGATGGTTGTTGTAGGTTTTTTGGGCTGTTTGGCCGTGTTCTGGAGATTTTTCTTCCTAACGTTTCGCCAGTCTCTGTGGCTGACATCTTCAGAGTTCTAACTCCTGTCCTCTGAAGATGCCAGCCACAGAGACTGGCAAAACGTTAGGAAGAAAAACCTCCAGAACACGGCCAAACAGCCCGAAAAACCTACAACAACAACCTTGTGAGATTAAGCCACTCTGGGATAAACTTTATTGTGACAATGTATTCTCGAAGGCTTTCACGGCCGGGATCCGATGGTTGTTGTAGGTTTTTCGGGCTGTTTGGCCATGTTCTGAGGGTTTTTCTTCCTAACGTTTCGCCAATCTCTGTGGCTGGCATCTTCAGAGGACAGGAGTCAGAACTCTCTCTGTCAGTGCTCTGGTCATTGTTTATTGTGACAGCTTGAGCAGATGTAAAGTAACTGTAATGGGAGACTGAAGAAACAGGTTATACTGTATACCTTGCTTTAAGACTAAGGATGTCACTTGAGATTTGGTTCTTAACCCACCATATCTATGCAGAGATAAAGACTTGAGGCCAGTACAGTATTAGCACTAGGGCAGCTGTTGTGCCTTTCCACTGATGAAAACATACTCACATTAATTGCATGTTCACGTTGCCTTCAGAGCACGGTCGGGGAACTTACCTAGGATGGAAAGTCATACTTTTCCCTGAAGTAGGAAGCCACACCCATCTTATTGCTGCCAGGAGATCATTACTACTGTGCTGTGTCTGCCTCCTCAAAATTCTTGTGATTCTGCTAGGAAACAGCTGGCTGGGAGCACTTACCTTGTTTCTTAAAAGAATCCCACTCCTGACGGCCTGCTAGAAGGGGTGCCGTAGGGGAGCAAGGTGTACACTCTTCACTGTCCATGTTTCCTAGCAGAATCACTGGAATTTTGGCACTGGAGACTTAAGCTTGTTGCTGCAAAAATGGCTGGGGTCAGTGCTCTGCAGGTCAAGTGTTGCAGCATCCTTTTCTTTAAAGCAGTGGTCCCCCACCTTGGGCCTCCAGATGTTCTTGGACTACAACTCCGAGAAGCCTTCACCACCACCTTTGCTGGCCAGGATTTCTGGGAGTTGAAGTCCAAGAACATCTGGAGGCCCAAGGTGGGGGGCCACTGCTTTAAATGATAGGATCACCTATTGTTAATAAGCTGTTTAAAGGATTGAATCATATTTTTTTCCTCAGATATTTAAACAGGAAGTATTTCCACTTGTTTTTGTATCAATACTGCAATAAATTGCTCTGTTTTCTCTTCCAAATTTAGGTAACACTTGGCGACTGTCTTTCTCAGTAATTGAAAAGGAGATATTAAATAATCATGGATCCACAAAGACATGCTGTGAAAAATGTGGATCACCATGCTGTAGGTTAGTATGAGATTTTTGGATGAGGTTTGGGCTTCTCTGTTTTTCCCACCACCTCTCACAATGTACAATGTCCTGGAGAACTTAAAAGCTTACCTCTTTTTGAGATTTTGGTGATCTAATATAGGCATTTGCCTATGCTTCTTCTTAGTTTAGTATAATTATTGTTGCACCCATTTGCCAAATCTGTCTCAAGGTTTCTTGAGAAACTGAGAAATTCTAAGGATTCACTGGTAGCACCTTTAACTGATTTTACCATCATGCTACAACTAGCATTACAGGGACCAATTTTCCAAACTTCTTGGGCAGTGGAAGAATGGCAGAGAGAGCAAAACTTTAACTCCTTTTATGTAAGAAGCAGAGCCAGATTTATATTTATCAGTTATTTATTGCAATTATTTATATCCCAGGTTTCAAGATTAGTAGAATAAAGACAGGCAATCAATTACAGCCTAAAATATCATGTCACCTGCGAAGAGGGCATAATTGCCTTTCTTTTCATGGATACAATTAATAGAAGGTAACCCTGTATCACAAGAAGTATCTTTTATACCCTCATGAAGACTGTCCATACCTAATATATGAGTTTTTCCACAGCACTGACTTTAGATGGGGTGATCTGGTAGGCACTGTTATACTGTATTTCAAAAGGCTTTCACCAGAGTCTGCCACCAGAGACTCCTGGACAAACTTAACACTCATTCCATAACTAAATTGTTAAAGAATAGGAATCAGAGTATAGATAAATGGACGGTCACACACAACAGAAAGATAACCGTTTGGGTACTTCAAGGATCCGTATTGGGGTTGAAGCATTTTAATGTGTTTATAAAGGAAATACATTTAGAAGGGATCAGTGAAGTGGTGAAATTTGCTGATAATAATTCAGACTAGTTCAAACAAAGGATAATTCAGAGATTGAAAAGGATCTCCCCAAACTGGAAGCATGGGTACTAAAATGGCGAATGAGCTTTATTATAAACATTTGTAAAGTAATGTCTACTGGGGAAAAGTCCTCTCATGTGTGGTAATTGAGTTAGCAGGGATCAATCAGGAAAAAAAATCTTTGATAGTGAGCTCAGTGAAAATATAAAACTCACGTGTGGCTGATGTGAAAAAAAAGTACACTTCATGTGGGGGTAATTTGGAAGAAACAGTAAATTGAAACTTATTTTATCGTTATACAAATCTGTAATTGAAATATTAAATATAATTTTGACCACTACACCTCAAAAAAGTGTTGATAAGGAGGGATAGGGCTTCTGCCAAAACTCTTGTCTAGAGGGTTCTGAATGGGGATTCTGTGCAGGTGGAGACACATTACAGTAGTACCTCGGTTTACAAACGCCTCAGTTAACATAATTTTCGGTTTACAAATGGAAATCCATTGAAAATAATGCCTCGGTTTACATTTTGTTTGTTTGTTTCGGTTTACGAAGAAAGTTTCCCCAGGATGCATTGTGCCTTGAGGTTTATAGCGCTGTCCCCGTTCCTATGGCAATCCGCGTTTCAGTTTACAAATTTTTCACTTTACATGATGTCCCGTAGAACGCATTAATTTTGTAAACCGAGGTACTACTGTATGTGTCATTTGCACAGAGACCATGAAGAACCCGGATGATTTGAGAGGCAGAAACTCTCATGGTGAAAGGCTACAAAACTGGCAGCTTTCTAGTAGAATAAAAACAGGTAAGGGAACTGTTGTTATAAGCAATATAAAATAATGGAGGGTATGGAAAGGCAGATTTTGGCCTTGGTATTTGAACCTGGGGTCTTCCGATGAAGCTGAATGATAGGAGATTTAGGACAGACTGTAGGATGTACTTCTAGATGGGCGGGGTATAAATGCAATAAATAAATAAATAAATAAATTCTTTATACCATGCATAGTTAAAATGTGGAATTGACAACCTCATGGCTATATAATGAGTTTATGGCAGAGTTTGACCTTTAGAACTAAATTCTCTTAAAAGTGTAGCCTTGTAGAATAACTCACATATAACAATGTCTGAAATGCTTACCTACCAGGGTGAAGATAAGTCAGAATTTATGCCCTTTGTGTAAATGCACCCATTCTGTTCAAGAGCACTGCCAACTCCTGTTCCACACTCAGCTTTGAACTACATCTATACAGGATTGTGATGTTCATGTGTCTATTGAGTCAATTGTTCCCAGTAGGACAGTGTTACAAATAATATGTTTCACAATGCTTCTATGATTTCCCAACAGGAAAAACTGTCTTAAACTTCTGAAGTATCTCTTGGAACAACTTAAGACAAAACATGAAAACAAAAATCAATTCCAAAAATTTTGTTCTTATCACGTCAAAACTGCCTTTCTCCACGTGTGTGGCAAATGGCCCAGAGATGAACAATGGCAAGATCTTGATGAATGTTTCAACAGATTGTTAGATTATTTTCTGGATTGCCTTAAACAGGCTAACCTTCCACACTTTTTTATACCCAGCTATAACTTCTTTTGCAATGAGAAGATTGAAAAGACAAAGCGTAATGCACTTGTGAAAGTAATTGAAATGGAAAAAAACAACAACTTTCCTCTATTTTTTCTGTAGGTTTCAAGACTAAAAATAGGAACTAATTCATAAATTAGCTTGAATGATAGTATAAATATTTTAATTAAAGGGAGACTCAGATATAGCTGGAACAACATTCCTTGGACTAATCGCGAGAGGCAGAAGGGGCTGGACCTGACATGGCAGCTCTCAGGCGGATGCCCTGAAATGCTGGGGGTGCCAGGAGGACAATGGGGACAGTTCCTCCCTCCAGCTTCCCACTGGCCACTGGGTTTCATTGGCTGACAGGAAAATTTTAAATTAGAAGTGCAGACAGGTGAGTGGGAAAGCAGTGAGTTTCAATCTGGTCTGCCTGACTGACATAAAATGGAGTGAGACTGCTCCAGCCAGTTTGCGTCTCATCAGATTTTTCCCCCTTCCCCATCCCCCTTGTTTTATGGTGATGGTATGGTGGTATAGGTTAATGTTTACTGCTTGGGTATTAGGGGTTATTGGTTGGCTGTTATGGGTACTATGTGTCTTGTTGCCTTTGTCATGCCTTAGTTGGCTGTTTGGAGCATTGGGGTGGGATTCAGATGGTATGATGTTGGCATGCTTGCTTGGGTTGTTAAAGAAATCCTCTTAAGGAGACCTGGGACTGGGCCATGGTCTGGTCTAGCTTGGGAGTCTATTGGCACAGCCCTTCTCTGATTTTAGGGAGTCATGGAGTGGCATGCCCCTATGTGGTCTCCATAGGACTACCACTCCTGGTAAAACCTTCAGCAGGTGTTGAAGGGGTATTCAGGTCTTTCGATGCAACAGATCCATTTCCCCAATGCTGTGCCAGGAACTGCCACTGTAAGCAATAAAGTTTTCTTCCAAAGAGTTGTGTGTTGTCTTCTTTGCATGTAGGGTCAGATGACCTGAGGCTTGCTTAGCACTAGGCCAACAAAGAGCAGACTAGGGCAGCATCTATAACCAAACAACACTTATTAAGAAAGATTGTACCAAAGGGAGGTCTGTCTTTTTCCAGCCACTCTTAATTTGGTTGCTATTGACTGGCTTACCTTGTGGAAAAATTTATCTAACTTTTCTGATAAGGGATTTGCATCTGTGTGCCTGTTATTAGCCAAAAATGAACTATGTGGTTCAATATAAGGCCACGAGGGTGCTGAGTAACAGCTGTTTGTTTACCAAGACTGTGAAGAATGATGAAATCTACATTGAAACCTGCCATCTCTAACTGACTTTGCATGGCTGCAGTCTCCATTCTCAAATTTGCTTATAAATACAGCCTGGTCCCTACATCTAGCTATGATAATTTTAGGGATTCTTCTGCACAGTCCCACCCCCCAACCCCTTAAAAGCCCAGCCTGATAAAGAGTCCTGCAGGATTCCAAAGCTAGTGCCTGTCTGTGCGGTTTTCGTGGTCTAATAAAGGTATTGGCCAACCTTCTTTATGAAAGTTTTTTTTTATACACCTGGGTTCTAAATATCAGTACACATAACACAGAGAGATCTGTTAATATTCCACAGAATGCCTACAAGATAGAGATAAAAAGTACTTCATGCCTACTGGAAAATTTTCTGAGTCTGAGCTGATTTTCTTATTTGGTTTGTCACATTGCTGGCATACTTCCACCCACAACATTTTTTCTTCCTTCAGATGGTTTATGTTAATGATGCCATATGCTAGGTTTTTGCCCACCTCCAAATTAGGCCCTATGACTATTTGTAGTAGTCAGTACAAGACTGATATTACTGTAGCTCAGAAGTTCTTGACCTCATTGCTACACAGGGTTTACCTAAAGATGTGTTCTTTAAAAGTACTGTATTTTTCTGTATATAAGACGCCTCCCCTTTCTAACCCAAAATTTCTTTCTTTGCAAAAAGTGGAGGGGAAAAGCACTTTCCTCAAGAAAGTGGAGGGGGAAAGAAGGAATCGCTTTCCCCCTCCACTTTCTTTGCAAAAAGTGGAGGGGGAAAGCAGGGATCAAAGTGCTTTGATCCCTCCCCCCTCCTTACTTCCGTATATAAAATGACCCTCAATTTTCCCTCTAATTATTTTAGGAAAAAGTGTTGTGTTATACATGGAAAAATATGGTATTTTACTAGGATAGTTTTGAAAAGGTCAAAATCTCATGAACTCACATTGGTAGCAACAAAAGTACAACTGTTTTGTCCATATTGGAGAGGGCTAGAATTCTGGTATAGGACGTAGAGATGTTAATGTATTTGTAGAAATCAGGAGTTCCTGCTGTAAGGATTTAGAAGGCATATAGGACTTGTAGTCATACAAAGATGGAGTCTGTTAATTTTTCTGTATAGTTTGGATTTAAGCCACTGAATGTCTCATGGGATTGTTGTTCCAAGTTTGCTCTGCCTGGCACCAAGATAAGGAGCAAGGCTTGAGAAGATCAAGAGGAAGACCAAACACCACATTCCTCCTAATTGGGACGAGATAAACCACCTAAAGATCTCATGTGAAATATGGGCGGTGAACTGTGTTACGCCCTCATGATTTTAATTGGTTAACAACTGGAAAGCGTAAGAGAGGGAGGTCCAGAGATATGTAGAAAAATGGTTGTTTCATGTGACAGGTTGTTGTTGGGAAGAGAGGTTTGTCTTTTTGAAAGAAGGGGGGGGGAGATTCGCCCAGCTTCTCTAGTGTGCTAAGATGTAGAATGTTGCCAAGATGATTACTTAGCATAGTTCAGGTGTTATTATTTTAATCTAAGAATAGTAAGCTTATTTGAATCATAGTAACTGTTTGGATATGATCATGCTTCATGCTTTTTAAGCTACAACTGTATTTTAATGGAACTACTTTATTTTCTTAATAAAACAATTATTCTTCAACAAAGGGCTTGCCTCTTGAACAGCAGGACTGCACCTAAATCCAGTGTGGATAAGAAAGGTCACTAATTGCTACTATACGAAGAGGTTCTACCTAGCCAGTCTGTTGTGCTGTCTAAGGAAGCACACAGTCAATGGCTTATTGCCTTGTAAGTACCGTTTCCCCGAAAATAAGACCTAACCTGAAAATAAGCCCTAGTATGATTTTTCAGGATGCTCGAAATATAAGCCCTACCCCAAAAATAAACCCTAGTTAAGTGAAACCCCGCCCTCCACCAGAGAGAGAGAGAGAGAAAACAATACAGAGCTTTTATTTAGCAAGTAAAAATACGCAGCAGCTATAAATCAGTGAAACAACTCTTTTATTCTTTTAACATTCACTTAATGTGCAAATGATCAGAAGCAAGAATACTGGCCAGATTCCTATCCATGTTTACATAAGATTTGCATAAATTTTGATGGTTTAATTGACAAGGAATTGGAGAATGTCTCAGTCACGTAGCTGGTCATACATCTTACTGTATAATCATATACCACTCATCAATTAGCTATGGCAAGTTACAGAAACTGCATAGATACCAATGAAGCAATGTACCACATGTTAATAAACAATAATTTTTTAAAAAAATGAAAACGAACAGGAAGGGATATTTGCCTCATAAGTATTCCTTTTTAACTTTTCTGAACTTTGTCAAAATTATTGTATGAATAGTTATTTTATCTAACCAAATTACAAACCATAAAACACAAATTAACATGCTGTAGTATTGATGAAAGTGTCAACCTTTGTTGAAAAAAAGCATCAAAATGTGAAACCTGATATTGCATCTGAATATTATCTAGCAATTAGAAAAGTGTGAAAATATTACAAGGCAGCCTAATTGCCATTATTTCGGAACTCCATGTTGGTACATAAAAGCACTCAAAACTTCTGCTCTCTGTACAAATTCTCCCTGAAAGTGTGAAAACATAATCAGTATAGTTCAGTGGATGCCATGATATCACATAAATGTTATTTTCAAACGAACTGAATAGCAATGCAAATAAGATTCCCAGTTAAATCAATCATCCAGTGACCAGATCCGGATCTTCAGTATAGTTGTGGTAAATCTGTGTCTGATATCTTGATCATCATTATCACTTGATGACTTTTAAATAGTCTTCCACTAAAATTATTATGAATGTTTCCACAGGCACTTACTGTGTTTATATACTCCCAACTGGATTAAAACCCTTTCCGTGATTTCCCATGAGGCTTTCCTATATCCCTTTCCATTTCTTTTTTCAACTGAAATTGCTTGTATCTTTCAGCCATTGAAATTAGTTCTTCGGGAACTACCTGATAAAAGGAGGTAAAGGCATTGACTGTCATTTCATATACTTCATCCAATCAACATTTATTTTTTAACGTATTATGGAAGGAATCCCTGTATATGCAGGAGCAGTATCCGCGGTTTCACTTTCCAGCTGTTCACCGCAGCCTATGTACAACATACAAGGGGCACCCTTTATGGCCTTTGTCCTGCCTCCTTGCATGTTTTATATACATAGGGTTTGTATATCCGTGGTTTCAGGTATCCACAGTAAATTGTAGAACTGATCCCCTGCAGATACAGGGGTTGTACTGTATTAACATTTCATCTAAGTAAATGGTAAAACATTTTAAAAGTATGTAAAAATTTCTCTAAAAGATTTCATCTCCAACCACTGAGTTAGCTGGTGAACAAGGGTAAGAATTAAGAGATGGGGACGAATTGCCATTTTGGCGATTCGTCCTACTTTGTGATCCGTCAAAGTTGACAAATCATGAAGCACAAAGCTCCCCCCATGAACCAACGAAGCATGAATTTATTTGTCGATTCGTGGGGGGGGGGGTTTTGTAAAAAAAAACCTGCAGAATGGGAAAGCCATAGGAAGAGAGGGAAGGCTAGCCTTCCCTCTCTTCCTATGGGGGACGAATAAAAATGGGGAAATATTCGTCCCTTCATATTCGTCAGGGTCTCTGGAACTGACGAATATGAAGGGATGAATATTTAACGAATCAGCGATTTCTTACGAATATTGCGATCGTTTTTTTATTCGTCCCCATGTCTAGTAAGAATCCCTGTCAATGTCTGTCTACTTGTTCCAGGTACCTGTTTCATTCATGGAATTTACAGGAGATCTCTAAATGATGTTTTCTTCTGTATTTTCCCACTTTTTTTGACTTTCCTTACAAAAAAAAAAATCTATTTAAGGGAAAGATGAAATAGCTGCTCAATACATTTTCATTGGTAAGGGCAGGAGGTGTTCTTCTGAAAACAACCACGGATTTACATAAACACACAGACACTAAGTGAAGGAAAGGCCTTAATGTTTCTTGGTGAATCCATAAAAATTATACAGATGCAATGCAAATGGTATTTGCTTGTGAGACTACTGACAAGAAAATGGCTTAGTGGTCATAAGTTTAAAGACTGTTTCTGGGAAAGAACATGCCAGCCAAATAGTATTGGGATTTCATAGTAACTTCAAAGGAACGCAAAAGACTGCACAAAGGTGTGCTAGGACAATAAAAGGACCAAGCAAGGATGAAAATAACGTATTTAAGAAAATGAAAATTAATGAAGCTAACTGGGCAGATGATCACCTCATCACTGACAGATGAACAGTGGTGTCACATCTGATGGATGTGGTCCTGCATATAACCAAAACAAAAGTATTCAAGCCCATGCAACAGAAGAACAGGTTACTTTCCTGTAAACATGGTTCTTTGAGTGGTCCTCCATAAAGTCACACATACTGATTTTCAGTGTGCATGTGTGGAGTGAGTTTCAGTTTCAGAACATTTTAGACCATTAGTCTCCTCCCTCTCCCAGTGTATTGGCGCACAAATACCCGGCCCTCTGAGTTTCCCATGGCCGCCGCTGTACAAGAACCAAGGAGGTGACAGCCAGTGGAGAGGAGGGTGGGTTGTATGACGGCAGCAAATCATAATAGGCAAGAAAAAAAAAAAAAGGTAAGCTCTAAGTGAACATTCCAAGAAGCTTCCACATGGCGGCTAAAAGGAACTGAGAGCGTCAGGTACTTGTGTGCCAATACATAAGCACTGGGAGGGGGAGGAGACGAACGGTCTTTCTTTTAAGCTCTAGAATGTTCTGAGACTCTGTGCATGTGCGCTATGAAAACTAGTATGTGTGATAAATGGAGGCCACGAAGAAGAACCACCTTCTGGAACTAAGGGATCTTGGTAACTTTGGACTTCTTAACTTTGAGACTTACAAAGTTGAATATTATCTTTCTTATTTCCTATTCTGGACTTCAACTCTCAGAAACTCCAGCTAGCATGGTCAATGGTGAAGCTGTCAAGGATAATTTCCACACTGAGGCAGAACAAGGCCTATAATAATCAGCAGCCATATTTGACAGGTGTGCAAAATGCTGAATCATCAGAATGTGTATTAAATGAAGTAGTGTCTGGGGTGATGCAATGTCCTTACTGATTGGCTATATATAACCCTCCAGTGATTTAAAATTAAAGGTTATGTAGATAGCGATTGGGCCAACGACATGGCTGATAGGAAATCAGTATCAGGTTTCACAATAAAGTTTGCTGAGACATTGGTGGGATGGAAATCAAGGAAGCAAGGTTCCGTTGCCACATCCACTGCTGAGGCAGAGTTTGCTGCTCTTTCAGAAGTGTGTTCAGAGCTGCTGTGGTATAAGCAAGTGCTTATAGATCTAAAAATTAAAGTGGATCAGGCCATGACAGTGTTTGAGGACAACACTACATGTATACAGATGGCAACCACAGAAAAAATGAGAAGCAGAAGCAAACACATTGATATTAAATATCACAATGTTAGAGAAGCAGTAAAAGAAAAATTAATTCAACTGCAGTATTGTGAAACAGAAAAGAATGTAGCAGACATTCTAACTAAACCACTAAGTGTGCAGAGACACAGAGAACTAACTGAACAGTTGGGAGTACGTTCTGCTCAGGTGTAAATTAGGAGGGGTGTCAAGATTAATTTCCACACTGAGGCAGAACAAGGCCTATAATAATCAGCAGCCATATTTGACAGGTGTGCAAAATGCTGAATCATCAGAATGTGTATTAAATGAAGTAGTGTTTGGGGTGATGCAATGTCCTTACTGACTGGCTCTATGTAAATGTGCATGTGTATAACTGTGTGGACATGTGGAGAAGATGTAGGATCTCTTCTGATGAATGTCATGCTGTCGGTTTGTACTACTAAAACTTCTGTATATATTGTAAATATACTTGGTGTTGGAAGAAGCTGTCTTTGTGTGATTCAACTGGACTGCCTGGACTGGGACAAAACTCTGCAAATTTACACCAACAGAAGCATTCTGGGAAATTAAAGTCCAACATATCTGTAGATGCAAAGGATGAGAAAAACTAGCTTCTCTGTATATTTAAACACATATTTTAGGAATGGGGAACGTTGAGATATTGGATGGCAAATCCCATAATCACGGGCTATGCTGGCTAGGGCTTATAGGAGTTGCAACAATACCCAAGAGGTCTATGTGCTCCTTGCCCTCATTTAAGCATTCACTGAGCTATGCGCTGATGGTAGGCCGCACTGAAACCCTTCCCACGATCTGTACCAGAGATTCAGTAGCATCTGCAACCACTCTTTATGGTGCAGAAAGATGCCAGAGTGCCCTCCCATACCACAGAACACTGCAAATTCCTTCCGTTGAATACCTCAATTCTTGAAAGAAGAAAGTTTTTTGTTTGTTTGTGTCGCACTGTGACATGTTTAGCGGTACTGCTAATTTCACTGGCCACAGCTTCAGGAGCCACGTTGCCCATCTCTACTTAAGAGAAACTTAGGGGAACTTCAGCTTTCAAAATTAAGCAATGTACAGGAGAAATAAAAATGATAACACTTAGCATTTTTAATCTTTTGCATTCCAAACCTAGATATTGTTCAATAGTAGAACTCTCATCATTTAGCCTATCCCGTTAAGTAATGCTACTAGCCATTTTGCATGCCACACTGTAGTACCAGCTTTGTCAACTGAAAGCTTCTTAATTAATCTCATAACTCACTTTGCTCATATAACAAGTCCCCTAAAGCAGTAGTTCTCAAACTGGGGTTTCCAAATGTTCTTTGAGTGCAATTTTCAGAAGCCTTCACCATTTGCTGGACTGGGGGTTGCAGTCCAAGAACATCTGGGGACCCAAGTTTGAGAACCACTGCCCTAAAGTATATTAATTATAAATGTCTTGTTGACATTATTGATTCATGTAACAGTCAGGCAAACTATTATATTTTGTATTTTTTTTAAAAAAACTCAGTTTTACTTGAGTCTATGGTGATGTTATTGTTCCTGCTTCAACCTAGCTTGATGACTTTGATAAGATTACCTGGTTTCCTCTTTCTAGAATGTCAATCAGTTCAGATGCAATCCTCCAATCGTTCCTAGTCACAAGGGTTACAGCTTCCCCTGTGCGTCTGTAGCAAAAGGAAAGCAGTCAAGCTCCAGTACTTTTTAGGTCCCCTTTACTTACTCACTATACTTAGCTTCAATTTAGACATTTTTTTAAACAGGTAGGTCATTTCCAATCACTTCCTGTTTCTAAAAGAGGTTTTTACAGTGTTAAAATAAGTCAATGGGGGCAAAATTATGTTTAAATGGCAAATTATGGAGGCTTCTGCAGAGTGTGAAATGCCATTCCACACAAAACAACACAACACACATAGATTGTCTTGGGGGTTAGGAGCTTCTAAGGTTTGAAAGAAAGCAAAAATGTCCCCAGACACTGAGAGACAACTTGAATGATACCCCATTTAAATGACTGAAAACCAAAAAGCCCTAAATTAGTCTCTCCTAAGAGAGAAGTTTTTCAACATTTTAAGAGTTTTTTCTGACATTTCAAGTACCTCTTTCACTTTTAAGGTTGCAATCTCATATATTCTCACCTCACAGTAAATCCTACTATAGAGTCTATTTCTAAGTTGACATTTACTATAGAATTGTACTGTACAATAAACTCTGTAAGACAAGGTGAACACAAATACACACTATTTCAAATGGACAACAGATTTATATGAAGAGGTTGCAATACTGGCCATTTCAATTGCAGTCTCTTTCCTAAAACTCTCTAACATGAAATTTGACACTGCACAATGACTTAACATTTTTGTAGTGTTCTCCACTATGACTAAGATCTTTTTTTTTTTTGTCACTGCCTATTCAGAGTCCACCAGTACATGAGGAATTGTAATTTCATGACTAAGTTTACTTAGGAGTGTTTGATAGAGGACTTCGTCAAGAGTTTTGTTGTTGTTGTAATCGAAATCTTAAGTATGCAATGTCTGCAAGCAAAACTGAAATTATATTCGCTCCTAACACATACATAGATGTGTATGGGTTGGCTCTAACGAACGTTGATGTCTTGGATTCTTTAAACAGCTAGACCGCTCAGACAAGATTAGCACTCAAACAAGATCAGTTATCAGGCTGAATAAAAACAGTCTATGAGGTACTGACTTTGCATAGAGAAGATGAAGACTACTTTTTATCTCTCAAGTATAATCTCAACTTGCATCTCGGCTAGGTGGATGGTTATCTAATTAATACATTTAGATGTCTTCTCAAGAACTAGTGGCTGAAATTTTGTCATTTAACATAGTAAGCTGCACTAGGTAGGTCCACTGAATCAATAGAGATTTGGTGAAGCAACTCCTCCATAAATTCCATGGATTCAAATGGGCCTATTCTAGTTGTGACTTACTAGAGTAGGCCTATTTGAATCAAAAAAACTTATGGAGGAGTTGACTCATCAAATCTAAATGGGTCTATTCCAGTGTGACGTACCATGCTAAGCAACAGGATTTCAGCCAATGCATGCTTCTATCTGACACTGCCCTGGTAAAATGACCTGGAGAAAGCATAGAGAAATATTCTGCCAAGCCGTAATTACAGAGATAATTCAGAGTTCCAATTCACTATATCAATATTCAGCTTACCCTGCTCGTCCAGTACGACCTATTCTATGAACATACTCTTCAATGTTGCGAGGGAAGTCAAAATTAAAAACATGAGTGATATCCTCCACATCAAGCCCACGGGAGGCTAAGTCAGTTGCTATCAGAATACGAACTCTGCCTAAAACAAACACAGCGAGTAAACTGACAAAACAACATATACCTGGATGCAGAGGGTTTTTTTTTTTGTTTTGGTAGTACAATACGCTTTTAAACAATAATCATAAAGTGTAAAAATCCCTAATCATCGAACAATAAACAGAAATAATCTAAATACAAAAAAGAAAAAAGACTAAGGCTCAACATAAAAGCAATCTTGTACATTTGATTAATTCTTCTAGTGAGATCCTATTCATGACATCCCCTTTTTTATTCATTTTTTGTTCCTTTATTACGGAGTTTTTACTTTCCACCAATTATAAAATAAATTCCAGCTTGGATAAAAAGATGATTCTTTTTGTCCCTTTAGCCTCTTAGTTAATCTATCCATTTCTGCACTTTCTAATATTTTTTAAATGATCATATCATCATTTGGTGGATTTTCATCTTTCCAAACCTGTGCCCATAATAACCGAGCTGCTGTCAGAACATGTAATATTAAATAATAGCTTTGTATATCTACAGTATTTGGTAGTAATCCTAACAAAAATATTTCTGGTTTGAATTCTATTTCCTGTTTTGACATTTGCTTAATCCACATGTATATTTTAGCCCAATAATTTTTTGCTTTATCACAAGTCCACCATACATGGTAATAACTTCCTTCATGATTTTTACATTTCCAACACTTATTTGACATATTTGGGAACATTTTTGCAAGTCTAGCTGGTGACAAGTGCCATCTATAAAACATTTTATATAAATTTTCTTTGTAAGAAGTTGCTAATGTTAATTTATAATTTTTTATCCAAAGTTGTTGCCATTTTTCTAATTCTATATTATAGCCAAAGTTTTTAGACCATTTTAACATTGTATCTTTAACTTCTTCATCTTGTGTATCCCATTGCAGTAAAAATTTATACAATATTTGAATTTGTTTTTCTTCTATAGTAAGTAATATTTTGTCAAATGTCGTGTATTCTTTATAAAAACCTTGTGCCTTCTTATCTTGATTATAAATTGATTGTATTTGCATTTGAGGCCACCATGAAAATATTAGTCCTTGGTTCTCTAATTGAATTTTTGTCTTCAAAAGTCCCTCAGAATTCAAAAGCTCATTATAAGTAGTTATTTTTTCGAGATTTAACAAATTTGGGTATGTGAACGCTTCCATTGGTGAGACCCATCTAGGTATTTTCACATATATTTTAGATTTAACTTTTTCCCAAATCTTTAAAAGAGAATTTCTTACTATATTTCTTTCAAAATATTTATGAGTTTTAGTCCTTCCGTACCATAAAAATGCATGCCATCCTACTTGTAGATCGTGTCCCTCTAAGTATAGTACTCTCTTATTTTTTAGCTTTATCCATTCTTTAATCCACGTTAATGCGCTTGCCTGATAATATAAGTTCCAATTTGGCAGGCCAAGTCCTCCTCTTTCTTTGGCGTCTTGTAGTAATTTGTGTTTAATTCTCGGTTTCTTCTTCTGCCATATAAACTTTGAGACTAGGCTGTTTAATTCTTCAAAAAACTTTTGTTCTAGCTTAATTGGTAAATTCTGGAAGAGAAATAGTAGTTTGGGGAGGATATTCATTTTAACCGTTGCGATTCTTCCTAGAAAGGAGAGTAGTAGTTTCTCCCACCTTTCTAAGTCTTGCTTGATCTGCGAAAGCAATTTCACATAGTTATCTTCTTTCAATGAAGAGCATCTAGCTGTCAAGTAAATTCCCAAATACTTTACTTTCTTTGTTATTTGAATGTTTGTATTTAAGATGAGCTGACTTTTTTGTTTTTGGGTTAAATTTTTAGTTAAGAATTTCGTCTTCTCTCTATTGATTCTCAGTCCAGCTACCTCGCCAAATTCTTCAATTTGCTGAAGTAAAATTGGGGCTGATTTTAATGGGTCTTCTAAAATAAAGACCAGGTCATCTGCGAAAGCTTGAAGTTTATAAACTTCGTCTTTAATCCTTGTTCCTTGTATTCCTTGATTCTGTCTAATTTCTCTGTTTAATATTTCCAATGAAACGATGAATAGCAACGGGGAAAGTGGACTTCCTTGCCTTGTTCCTTTAGCAATCTCAATACTTCCTGATACAGTGGTGCCTCGCAAGACGAATGCCTCGCTGGATGAAAAACTTGCAAGACGAAAGTGTTTTGCGATTGTTTAGGTGACTCGCAAGACGACTTTTCCTATGGCCGTGCTTCGCAAGACGATTTTTTCCCCGCAAGACGAAAATAATTCGTCCGTCTTGCGAGGTTTCCCATAGGAATGCATTGCAATGCATTCCTATGGGAAACCGCGCTTTCGCAAGATGAAAATTTCGCAATACGACGCTACTCGTGGAACGAATTACTTTCGTCTTGCGAGGCATCACTGTACTTCTCCATTAACGATTATTTTTGCTGATTGATTTGTATAAATTGCCCCTATCATATTCAAAACGTTTTCTCCAAAGTCCATCATCTCAAGATGTTTCTTCATATACTCCCATTTTAAGTTATCAAAAGCTTTTTTGCGCGTCCAAAAATAAGAGAGCCATTTATTTTTCTGGGCGTGCTTCATAATATTCTAAAACATCTACTATAGTTCTTATATTATTCTTCAATTGCCTTTTTGGAAAAGCCATTTTGATCTACATGTATCAATTGCATAAGATATTTTTTTAATCTTTCCGCCATAATGGACGCAAATATTTTATAATCCACGTTAAGAAGAGAAATCGGCCTATAATTCCCTATTTGAGTCAAATCAGCTTCTTCCTTAGGTATTAGAGTAATATTTGCCTCTGACCAAGATTTTGGAATCTTTGCTTCTTTAAGTGTTTGGTTACAAACATTTTTCAGAGGTCCCGCTAATTCTTCTCAAAATGTTTTATAGTATTTGGCGGGGAGTCCATCTGGGCCTGGGGTTTTCTCATTTTTTTGTTTATTTATACTTTCCATAATTTCCAGCAATGTTATTTCTGCATTTATTATCTTTTTAGTTTCTTCAGGTAGTTTGGGAAGGTTTGCTTTTTCCAAATAGTCCTTTATCTTCTTTCTGTCTGTGGCTTGTGCTTTATAGAGATTGGTGTAAAAGTCCACTATTATACTATGTATTTGATTGACTTTTTTGAGTTAGTAAAGTACCTTTTATATCTTTTAATCTATTTATTTGTTTTCTCTCTCTGTTTCTTTAGTTTATAAGCTAGCCATCTTCCTGGCTTGTTTGCATTTTCAAAATTTTTTTGTTTTGTAGCTTTTATCTGTTGTGTCATTTCTTCTGTGTCCATAAGGTTCAATTTATGTTTCAACAAGTCCATTTCCTTTTTCACCACTTTGTTATTAGGGTTGTTTTGAAGTTCTAATTCCAATCTTTTATGTTCTTCTTTCATGTTGTCGTATCCTTGTCTTCTTTTTATTTTTTAATTATATATGAAATCGCAAAGCCACGAAATACCGCCTTAGCTGCATCCCATATCACCTGTAACGAAGAATGTTGTATTTTGTTTTCTTTAAAGTAATATTGCATTTCTTTTTTAGCTTTATCTATGAATTCTTGTTCTTTCAAAATTGCCGTGTTAAGGGTCCATCTTCCCTTTTGTTTTCTTCTTTCTTTCCAAACAATTTTAAGTGGATTATGATCCGCCCATGTGCTTGTTTGTATGTTCAGTTCATCAATTCCTGACCTCAAATCTATCGTTGTCCATATCATGTCAATTCTAGACCAAGATCTATGTCGGTTCGAGTAAAATGTATATTGTAGTTTTCCCCCATTATGTCCATGCCAGAGTGGATGCAGAGTTTTGAACTTTATTAGAGAAATGTTTAGGGCAGACACATTTATTTTATTTACTTGCTTTATGTACCACCCCATTAGTGCATGCACTACATTGCAGTACTAGCGAGTTTTATCTGACGAAAGATTTCATGGAATGTAGCCCACCGTGCATCTGACAAAGTGGGCTGTGGTCCATGAAAGCTTATGTTAAATGAAACATCATAATCCTTAGGAAGCCACAAAACCTCTTATTTAAAATAAGTGTGTTACTTTTATTTTGTGGAACATATATTTTATGTACATATAGACAGATATTTATTTTGAAAGCAGCCTGCTTCTTCATTTTTGCAGTAACACCTTCCTTTACTGCATCCAAAAATAGCCTTACACTAGGAAATAGCTTTATAGTACAATAACCAAAAAAATTAACACTGTAATCATTAACATTAAAACATTCAATCTCCTGTCAGAAGTTATTCAGAATCTTCTCATAAAACCAGCTTAACAATCAGAATACTAGAATATTCTTCTACAAGATATTTCAAGATGGTCAGGGGAAAAAAAGAGGCTCATGATAATTATGCTTCACAGATTGTAACAATGGCATCTCAGAACTTATACCCTTTCAATGACTTCTTAATTATGTATTGATCAAGTCTTAATACACTTTTTTTAACATTGAAACTTTATTCACAGCTGAGTAGTACCTTCTCCCTCAAATATATTAGGAATAGTTTAAGAAAAAAGAGGTTACTTACCTGTAACCGTAGTTCTTCTAGTGGTCCTCTGTAAATTCACACAAATGGGTTGTTCTGTGCCTGCGCTGAACCTCTCGGAAGATTCTAGAGCTAAAAGTAACAATTTTAGTGGGATGTTCCCCCCAGGGCACATGCTCCGCCCACCCAAGATTCCCCTCAGTTCCTAAAATTTGTCTGCCGGGCAGAAGAGTCATAAAAATAACTCGTGACGGACAGAGGAGAGAATGGGTGGGGTGTGTGAATTCACAGAGGACCACTAGAAGAACTACGGTTACAGGTAAAGTAACCTCTTTTTCTTCTTTGTGGCCTCTGTGAATGCACACAAATGGGTGACTAGCAAGCTTCACTTACCGGATGGTGGGACGTCACGGTAGGAAGGATGCCAAAACAGCTCTGCCAAATCCAGCATCATTGCGTGCTCTCACATCTAGCCGATAGTGCTTAACAAAGGTCGATGGAGTAGACCATGTTGCAGCACGACAGATGTTAGGAATCTCGATTCCACGCTGGAAGGCAGTAGACGTTGACAGCGCTCTAGTGGAATGTGCTCTCAGATGGTCAGGAGGTGATTTGCCTGACAGTTCATAAGCCAGAGATATGGTCTGGACTATCCATCTGGAAATGGATTGTGATGAGGCTGGACCTCCCTTGTGAGGACCGTGGAAGCATATGAAAAGCCTGTTAGTTTTTCTGAGTCTTACCGTATTTTTCGCTCCATAGGACGCACCTGACCATAAGACGCACCTGTGGCGGAATGCCCATGTCCCACCTGTCCGTCATGTGGAGCTCTAGAGCTGGAGCCTATGAGAGGACAGGAGGGCGGAGTCAGGGAGACAGTTAGAGACTGAGAGAGAAGGAGAGAGGAGGTTTTGAGAGGTTTATGAGAGAGATTGGACAGTTGATGTAGTTGGTTGATGTGTTAAAGAATAGTTAAAGGATATAAGTATAATAAAATAGATTGGCAGTCATCAGATCTTATTCCAGTGATTGATGTGAAGTAATACAAATAAAGAAACGTGTTTAATACCCAAGTTTAATGAGTGCAACATAATAAAACATCTATGAACCTACTTGTGTGATTCAACACCTAAATAATAAATAATCAGTTATATTTGACAACATTATTGGTAAAGTGTGGATACAGATCCACTGGTGGCAGTTGGTGAAAGGAGAAATAAGGAAGTCGTGCCTGAAAGTGGACCTGGGTTTGAGGGAAACAAACTAGGGACACTGGGGGTGCGCAAGAGCACCTAATTTAAATAAATAAATAAATAAATAAATAAATAATAAAACTCCACCCCAGCCAGCTCATCATCCGGAAGCGCTCCCTGCCCCGGAAGGGGAGGAGAAGGGCGGCGTGGTGGCGATGGGAAGCCAAAGAAGATTTGTCTCGATCGGCCGGGTATAAAATCCTGTTTTCTTTCCACATGCTGGTGGTGGTGGGGGCATATGGAGCGAAAAATACGGTACTTGTTTTCTTTAGAATAAATTAGAATATATATATAAAAAAAAAAAACTCCGCCCCAGCCAGCTCATCATCCGGAAGGGGAGAAGGGCGGCGTGTTGGCGATGGCGGCGGTGGGAAGATTTGTCTCGATCGGCCGGGTATAAAATCTGGTTGTACTTTCATAGAGACATTAAAATATATACCAAGTTTAACAGAGAAAGTAAAAAGCGGCATGGGCTCTGGGGGGGTCTGTAATTGCACCATTTTTACAGTATTCGCTCCATAAGACGCACACACTTCCCCCCCCCCCACTTTTTTGGGGGGGAAAAGTGCGTCTTATGGAGTGAAAAATACGGTAGTTCTGTCAATATAGAATGCCAAAGAGCGTCTTACGACAAGCATATGGAGCATGTGCTCTAGAGGAGATGATGGTGATTTAAAGAATGATGGTAATATGACTGGTTGATTAAGATGGAACTCTGACACAACCTTAGGTAAGAAGGAGACATCAAAATATAAAGTCACTTTATCTGGATGAAATTGGGTAAAAGGTGGATAGCATCGAAGGGCAGCAAGCTCGCTGGCTCTTTTGGCAGATGTTATAGCCACCAGGAAAGATGTTTTTAAAGAAAGCAATTTAAGGTCTGAAGATGCTATTGGTTCAAATGGTGGACGTGTAAGCGCATTTAGAACAAGTTGCAATGACCACTGGGGAATGATACGTTGGCATGGAGGACGGATGTTGTTAAGTCCTTTAAGAAACTTCTTAACTGTAGGGTGAGATAAAAGTCTTGCTGAACTAGAGTTATTTGGCTGATGGGCAACAATGGCCGATATATAAACTTTTAACGTGGAATGAGATAGTCCGAATTCAAACAGATGGAGTAAGAAGGTAAGTACAGTGGTGCCTCAACTTACTTACGAAAAGCTCCGGCCGCAAAATTTTGCTTCGACTTGCGGCCGGAGCTTCCACTTACGAAAGAAAAAAGGCAGGGGAAAAGGGCGGGAAATTCAAATTGTTGGTGGCGAAGAGGCTGCTTCTTCACCCCAACGGTTAGGAAAAGGGAGGCTCAGCCTCCCGGGCTTCCAGCGCCGCCGTGACCGCCGCAGGCCTCACCAGCTTCCCCACCGCTGCGACCGCGGAGGCAGCGGTGACCCAGCGCCGGGAGGCTTGAGCTGGTTGGGTTTCTTCGGCCGCTCGCCCCTGGCCGCGGCGGAGGCAGCGGTCGCCCAGCGCCAGGAGGCTTGAGCTGGCCAGGTTTCTTTGGCCACTCGCCTCCCGGCTTGCCTCCCGCTCACTCCTCGCCACCCTCCGCCATTTGAATTTCCCGCCATCGGCCCACGGAGGGTGGCGCGGAGCAAGCGGGAGGCAAGCTGGGAGGCGAACGGCTGAAGCACCCCAGCCAGGCTCAAGCCTCCCGGCGGTGGCGGTCACAGCAGCAGTGGAAGCCCAGGAGGCTTCGGAGGCTTCGGATGGGTAAGGTGCTCCTTTTTTAAAAAAAGTTGTTCTGGGTGGGTTTTGGAGGGTAGGTTTGGGCTGGGGGGGTTATGTTTCTGTTTTGTTTTGTTTTTTGGTGTGTGTGTGTTGTTTTTTTCAGTCCCAGCGTGGGACTTGCTCCAATGTTTATTTTTGGATTTGTTTGTTTTTTGTTTTTGTTTTTTTGCAGTCCCAGTGTGGGACTTGCTCTGTTTATTTTCATTTTTTTTTTTTTGGTATTTTTTTCTTCGGCCGGAACGGATTAATCGGTTTTCAATGCATTCCTATGGGAAATGGTGCTTCAACTTACAAAAATTTCGAGTTGCGGCCACCATTCCAATACGGATTAATTCCGTAAGTCGTGGCACCACTGTAATGTCCTTAGTGAAACAGGTGTTGCAGGTAAGTTATGTGCTTTGGTGTAATTAAGAAAAGCCTTCCACTTGTTAGCATAGAGGATCTGGGTCTATGGTTTTCGAGCTCGATCCAGGACTCGTTTTAATGCGGGGGTATCCTCCACGCTGTCAGAGTCAACGATGGGAGACCATCCCTTAGCTCTGTGTCAGGAGGTCGGGGACCAGAGGGAGTCGGAATGAGTCTGTCGACATCGACCTCAGGTGAGTGAACCACAGTTGCCTTGGCCACCAGGGAGCTATGAGAATCGCGTTCGATTGGAAATGCCGAATTCGTATGATTCTTCGTTGAATGAGCGGTATCGGTGGAAACAGGTAAAGTAATCCGCTGTTCCAATCTGTCATGAACGCGTCCCCAATTGAGTTCTCGTCTGCTCCGGCTTGAGAACAATAGACCTCGCACTTGTTGTTCGTTTTGGAGGCAAAGACATCGATGACTGGTGTTCCCCACCGACGGCAAATTTGGTGGAAGATGGTAATGTTGAGAGACTATTCATGGGTTCTCGATGTCATGCGGCTGAGGTGGTCTGCCAGATAATTTTTGTCCGTGGAAATGTGTACTGCTATGGGAAAAATGTGGTGCTGGTAACACCATTCCCAGAGGTCGATGGCTAGATATAGGAGGGATAAAGAATGTGTGCCCCCCTGCTTGTTCACGTAATACAATGCCGTTGTATTGTCCGTAGCCAATTGTACAATCTGACCCTCGATGATTGGGACGAAGGCATGAAAAGCTCTGATTGCCAAGAGCTTGAGATGGTTGATGTGGAGTAATTGCTCTTGTTTCGTCCACAGGCCGTGAATTTTGTAACGAAGGCAGTGGGCTCCCCATCCCGACGGGCTGGCATCGGTGGTAACCTGCACCGTTGGCTGGAGAGGCAAGAAGGGTTGTCCGATTAGGAGATTTGACAGCGATGTCCACCAGGTGAGTTGATCGGCTAACTCTGGTGTTACCATTAGTTTCATGGATGGATGATCTGTCATTGGATCGAAGAGCGACAGATACCATGACTGGAGAGATCTCATCTTGAGCCGTGCATGTTGGATTACCGCTGTTGTGGAAGCCATGAGCCTGAGGAGGTGTTGGACATGGTGGGCTGATACTGAGGCTCAAGGTCAAAAGGGTAGAATTGCCTTCTTTATCTTTGCAATTCTTTCTGAAGGGATGAAAGCTTTGGCTTGAAGGGAACTGATTAGAGCTCCAATGTAATTGACTGTTTGTATTGGTTTTAGATGGGACTTTGTATAGTTTACTTTGAGTCCAAGTCTTCGAAGTGTGTCGAGCGTAGTCATCGTAGCTCTCATGGCATCGTGGTAAGACGTCGCAACTATCAGCCAGTCGTCGATATAGGGATAGATGTTTATACCCTGAAGACGGAAATATGCTGCGACTGGTGCCATGCACTTGGTAAAGGTTCTTGGTGCCGTAGAAAGTCCGAATGGTAGGGAACAGAATTGGTACACAATGTTGTCAAATTGGAATCTGAGAAATTTTTGATGGGTAGGATGAATCGAAATATGGAAATATGCATCCTGCAAGTCGATTACAACAAACCAGTCTCCCTGTGAAAGTAAAGGGATAATAGTTTTGAGTGTCAACATTCTAAATTTTCGAGGTCGAATAAATTTGTTGAGATCTCTCAAATCAAGAATAGGGCAAAGTCCCCCATCTTTCTTAGGGACCGTGAAATACTTTGAATAAAAACCATTGCACAAATCAGATGATGGCACTCTAATTATAGCATGCTTTTGAAGAAGTGTTGAGATTTCGTTGAGGAGAACTAAAGAGTATGAAGTGGATCTGATTATCCCTAAGGGAGGAAGGGTGTCAAATTCAATAAAATAACCGTATCTAACAATGAAAAGGACCCATTTGTCATTGGTGATATTCTGCCAATGGTGGAAAAATGGCTTTAGTCTGGTTTCAAACTGGTAACTAAAAGGGTTATTTGATAGATAAAACATGTATATTGTTAATATGGCTTACCCCTTTTCTGGGTTTTACGAAAGGGCTGGCGTTGACGAGGTTGGTTCTGATTCCGAAAGGAGGACATCAGTGGAGGTGGACCTTGAAAGGGTCTGTCAGATTGCTGTGGTCTGTATTGCCCATAAGGGTGATATCTTTGATATTGCTGTTGATATGGTTGTGGATAGAATTAGTTCTGTCTGTACTGTGGTCTTTGGAATTTAAAAGATTGCTGGTAAGTATAAGATTTAGCAGTCTTGCATATTTTATGAATATTTTCCATGGTCTCATCAGTTTTTTGGTTGAAGAGACCGGTCTCATCAAACGGTAGATCTTCTATCCTCGTCTTAATATCGTCAGTCATTCCTGTCGAGCGTAGCCAAGCATGACGGCGTAGCAATATGGAGGAAACGAGGGTCTTGGATGCTGCCTCCACTGCGTGTCTAGCCACTATCCGCTGTTGCTTTGCTAGTGTAATGGCTTCCACATGTACATTAATAATTTCCGATTTGATTGATTTGGGAGCTGATTCTAGTATAGGAAGAATTCTGTTCCAGAGATGGCACTGGTATGCCCCCATCGCCGCTTGGTAGTTGGTATTCCTAAGTAAGAATGACTGCAATGAATAAATCCTCCTGCCTAAAATGTCCATTTTCCGTCCTTCCTTATTTGTTGGTGTAACTGAAAACTTGTTCCGTCCCTTAGATTGATTGGATTCGACAATTATAGAATTCAGGAGCGGATGTTTGGCTAGAATTCAATATCTGATCCATGAGTTCTATATAAATTTTCTGTCCGTCTCGATATCTGCATCGTAGATGGTGGTTTATCCCAAGTGTCCTTAATTAATTGTAGCATAGATTTGATGAAATTTAGACTAAGTGGCGAAGAGCGTTCTTGATTGATGTCATCAAATATTGGGTCTGCCTCAGGAGAAGGAGGTTCTTCGATGTGTAACTGTAATGCTCTTGCCATCCTAGATACCAATTGAGAATATGATGTGTAGTCTTCGGAAGGAGATGAAGGGTGATTACCTTGGGTCTTGTCAGGAGGAGTAGGGAGGTTAGGAGGGGACTCTACCGATGAATCTGAATCACCTTCTTCAACAGAAGAGGAAGATGGAGAAGGATCTCTAGCGGTAGAAGGTTGGGTCCGTGTAGAGGATGAACGGTTTTGAGTAGAAGAACGGGAAGGTTGAGGTTCTTGGGAGGTTGAAACATGCTGTCCTGTTTTGGTTTGAAGTGATTGTTTCTTAGAAGATTGTCTGTGTTGCTTGGATTTAGTGATGGTACCGATTTTGATCGTTTAGAGGTCGATTTGGTAGGGGCCGAGGATTTATTAGAGTGATGTCGATGTTGTGGAGATGTGGAAGGTTGCTCTTCATGTTGATCTGGTGATGCATACCGACCACACTTTGGATCTTGGAAATGGGTGTTACCATATTGAGGTGGCATGAAATATGGGTCGAAGTATGGATATATCTATTGTCGATGTCGACATGATGGTATGCCGGTAACATTGTGTATGGAAAGTATTCTGCATATGGATGACCTTGTCACGGTGGTGATATATGTTTCCGTTTCTCCTGATGTTTTCTGGGAGAACGGTGAGGGGATTCCGAGCTCGACATTTGAGTGTCAACTGCCCGCCCTGATGCAGGGCTGGAATGGGCTGAGGCCAGGCTGGATTGAGACTCAGCCTCATGTTGGCCAGCAGCAGGCGAAACGCTGCCTGTCGAGAAGGGAGCTTGAGTCAGCAATGGACATGACTCCCCTCTTTCAGAAGCTGAGTCTTGAGCTTTTCGAGAGGACTCTTGTAAAATTGGAGACATCAAAGTGATTTACGGGGGCTCAAGATGGACAGATTTCGATTTCTTTGCCCTTTTAACAGTTGATTTCTCCTTTTCCTTTTTAGATGGTTCACGGGCTCAAGCTGATGGTTTTGAGGTCGAGACTGATTTTTGCTTAGATGACTGCTTAAGCCTGTCATCACCCTCTTTAGTGCGAGGGGACTGAGTTAACGGAGCAGGAGCTGGCTGTTGGGGTTGCCGCTCGACCGAGGGTGATCTTGCCGCGTCCATGGATGTTGTTGCTGGGTTTAAAGATCTTTCCCAGAGGTAAGATCGCAGGCGTTGAAGTCTTAATTTGAGCGCTGGTCTAGTTAATTTTTTACAGGTCGTGCAGGAGTGAGTAGGGTGCTGCTCTCCGAGGCAAAACAAAGCACTCGTGCCTGTCAGAGGATGGAATTTTATTATTGCACTCAACGCACCGTTTGAACGGAGCTGTAGAGGCCATAAGTGGGAAAAGTTCAGAGGGAAAAACGGTTGAAGATCTGAGGGGGGGGGAGGGGAAGCCAAAAAGGCGGGAAAGCAAAACCGAAACGAACTCACTGGGGGAACGATGATTAGTATTAGGCATCCTTCAGTCTCGAAAGACTATGGTAACGTGCTCTGTATGGAGGACTTGGAACAGCGTCTAGTGTGGCTGAGAAGGCCAATTCGAGAGTGACAATCCCTTCCACACTGAAGACAAACACAATCTGTCCCCTGTCCAGCTCCCTGATTTTGCTGCTTCCGTGACTGCCTCTTTGCCTCGGTCTGCTGGACAAGGGTCTCTTCAAATTGGGAGAGGCCGTGATGCACCGCCTGCCTCCAGGCTGAACACTCCAATGTCAGAGTTTCCCATCTGTTGAGGTCCATTCCTAAGGCCTTCAGATCCCGCTTGCAGATGTCCTTGTATCGCAGCTGTGGTCTCCCTCTGGGGCGATTTCCCTGCACTAATTCTCCATACAGGAGATCTTTTGGAATCCGACCATCAGCCATTCTCACGACATGCCCAAGCCAACGTAGACGTCGCTGTTTCAGTAATGTATACATGCTAAAAATTCCAGCTCGTTCTAGGACTACTCTGTTTGGAACTTTGTCCTGCCAGGTGATACCAAAAATGCGTCGGAGGCAACGCATGTGGAAGGTGTTCAGCTTCCTCTTCTGCCGTGCACAAAGGGTCCAGGACTCACTGCAGTACAGGAGTGTGCTCAGGACACAGGCTCTATAGACCTGGATCTTGGTATATGTCGTCAGCTTCTTATTGAGCCATACTCTCTTTGTGAGTCTAGAGAACATGGTAGCTGCTTTGCCAATGCGCTTATCCAGCTCGACATCTAGAGAGAGAGTGTCAGAGATCGTTGAGCCAAGGTACACAAAGTCATGAACAACCTCCAATTCTTGTGTGGAGATGGTAATAGAGGGAGGTGAGTCCACGCCCTGGCCCATGACTTGTGTTTTCTTCAGGCTGATTGTTAGTCCAAAGTCTTGGCAGGCCTTGCTAAAGCGATTCATGAGTTGTTGGAGGTCTTGAGCAGAGTGGGCAACAATGGCTGCATCATCGGCGAAGAGGAAGTCCCGCATGCATTTCAGCTGGACTTTGGTCTTCGCTCTCAATCTAGAGAGATTAAAGAGCTTTCCGTCTGATCTAGTCCGGAGATAGACACCTTCTGTTGCAGTTCCAAAGGCGTGCTTCAGCATGACAGCAAAAAAGATCCCAAAAAGGGTTGGTGCGAGGACACAGTCCTGTTTCACTCCGCTTCGGATGTCAAAGGGATCTGATGTTGAGCCATCAAAAACTGCAGTGCCCTTCATTTCCTCATGGAAGGACCTGATGATGTTAAGGAGTCGAGGTGGACATCCAATCTTGGGAAGTATTTTAAAAAGGCCATCCCTGCTAACCAAATCAAAGGCCTTTGTGAGATCTATGAAGGCGACAAAGAGTGGCTGTTGTTGTTCCCTGCATTTCTCCTGCAACTGTCTGAGGGAGAATACCATGTCAGTGGTGGATCTATTAGCTCGAAATCCACACTGTGATTCTGGATAGACTCTGTCTGCGAGCACCTGGAGCCTCTTCAGCACAACACGGGCAAGCAGCTTCCCTACAACGCTGAGAAGAGAGATGCCACGGTAGTTATTGCAGTCGCCCCTGTCTCCTTTGTTCTTGTACAATGTGACGATGTTTGCATCCTTCATGTCCTGTGGTACTCCACCTTCCCTCCAGCAAAGACAAAAGATTTCATACAGCTCGGTAGTGATGGTCTCTTTACAGCACTTCAGCACTTCAACAGGGATGTTATCCTTTCCAGGTGCCTTGCCGGAGGCGAGGGAATCCAAGGCCGCTTTTACTTCTGCTAAGGTTGGTTCACTGTCCAACTCTTTCAAGACAGGCAGGCACTCAATGTTATTTAATGCTTCTTCGGTTACTACATTCTCTCTGGAATATAGCTCAGAGTAGTGCTGCACCCGGCGGTCCATCTGCTGTGCTCGGTCCTGGATGATCACGCCTGTAGCAGACTTCAAGGGAGCAGATTTCTTCTGTATTGGACCTAAAGCCTGCCTGATACCGTCATACATTCCTTTGATGTTACCTGTGTCAGCTGCTATCTGTATCTGAGAGCAGAGCTGAAGCCAATAATCGTTGGAACATCTCCTGGCAGCCTGTTGGACTTGGCTACGAGCAGCTCGAAGAGCTTGCAGGTTGTACTCACTAGGACAGGCTTTGTATGCTGCTAGAGCTCTCCTCTTATCCTCGATGGCTGGCATCAGCTCCTCCGAATGGGCTTCGAACCAGTCGGCCGTCTTTTTGGTCTTCTTGCCAAATGTGGACAAGGCGGTGTTATACACAGTGTTCTTGAAATGTTCCCATCGTTCAGGTGCATTTGCATCAGCCGGGGCTGGAAAGGTTTCCTCAAGCGCTTGGGCAAATTCCTCCACTTTTCTTTGATCGCGAGTCTTGCTGATGTCAATACGTGGTCTTCCTTCCTTTTTCGTGTGATATAATCTCTTTGTTCGCAGTTTTACTCTACTACACACCAGGGAGTGATCAGTATCGCAATCAGCACTCTGGTAGCTGCGTGTGATCGTAATACTAGGAAGGCTAGAACGTCTAGTGAGGATCAAATCGAGCTGATGCCAATGCTTGGATTTTGGATGTCTCCAGGAAACTCTGTGTTGAGGCTTCGTATTAAAGAATGTGTTGCTGACACAAAGACCATAATAACAGCAAAACTCCAGCAAGCGTTGGCCATTTTCGTTCATCTTTCCAATGCCAAAACGGCCTAGACAAGTGGGCCAAGAATTGTGATCAGCACCAACTCTAGCGTTAAAGTCTCCGAGAATGAACAGTGCCTCTCTTTCAGGGACTTTTTTGATAGTAGCTGCCAGATTGTCGTAGAATTTGTCTTTCACTTCTGTAGTGGATGACAGTGTTGGTGCATATGCACTAATGAGGGTGACCGGTCCCGCTGATGAGTGGAGCTGCAGAGACAGGATTCTTTCACTCCCCACAGTAGGTGGAACAATGGATCTCAGCAGAGTATTTCTGACTGCAAAGCCAACACCATATTCCCTGGTCTCATTCAATGGTTTTCCCTGCCAGAAGAATGAGAAGTGTTTTTCTTTGACAGATCCCAAGTCTGGCAATCTTGTCTCTTGCAGGGCAACAATGTCCATCTGCAGTCTACTCAGTTCCATGTCGATGACAGCTGTCTTGCGCACATCGTCTATTTCCTGCAGGTCGTCAGAAAAGCCATGGTCAGAAAAGCCAGGGGTCATTGTCCGTACATTCCAGGTGCCCAGCTTTAGGGCAGAAGTTTTCTTATGATTGTTGCATGGTGCAGGGTTATCGATCTGCTTGTCGGCTTTCACCCTAAACCCCACGCACCCCGTGAGGTTAACAGACCGTGGCGAGGTAGCACCTTACTGGCTGGGGGCTGCCCAGCTTAAGGCGGGCGGTATCTACCTACTGAGGTGCAATGACCTCTCCCACCGACAGAAGTAGCCCCTGGCGTCATGCTCTACGCCAATCGAGCAAAGACTTATAACTGGTAACTGCTACTTCCCGTTTTGTTTCGACGCTGTATACGAAGCTGGAGTGTCCTCTCCAGAGCACGAAGCCTGGGTAAAATAATATGGAGGATAGGCTGTTACCCAAGCAGCAAATCCCCCCTCTCCACGTCACTGAGATAGTCCAGTGGAAAGGCAAGAGCCAATACAACTGGTTCCAGCGACGTCGCAGGAGTTGCCAGAACGACACGAACTGCCTCCGGGACTCTGGCTCCGGGTTTTGCCTCAAGGTTAACTCCTGAAGCCTTTTCCATCAGTGGATATAGCCACAAGGCAGTGGAGGTTTGAGATCAGAGTTTTCCTTCTCCTAGATGGGCTGCCTTCCAGGGCTGACGAGCTCCACCTATCCGGCCTGCTCTCTAATAGTGCGGAAGGGAACGATGATTAGATGATTGAAAAATAGGAAGGTATCAATTTAGAAGCAATCAACGTAGGAAATAGTAGTAAAATGACTCGCTTTGAAGAGAAAAAAGGGCTCTTTTCTTCCAGAGGTCCGAATAGCTCGGCGGAAAAAAGGAACTGAGGGGAATCTTGGGTGGGCGGAGCATGTGCCCTGGGGGGAACATCCCACTGAAATTGTTACTTTTAGCTCTAGAATCTTCCGAGAGGTTCAGCGCAGGCGCAGAACAACCCATTTGTGTGCATTCACAGAGGCCACGAAGAAGAACCATTCTTAGTGTTATTTATGTTACAAATAATCATGATCAATTCCACGTTTACCTTTCTTAAAATCTTCCAGTGCTTGTTCACGATCACACTGTTCCCTGTTGCCATGTAAGGACTGAACTGAAATTCCCTGGAGACTGAATTCACTTGACATGTCATCTGCACTAATTAGAAAAGTTAAAAACTTTTAGGGAATGCATTTTAAGTCTTATTTACATATTCCTGTCTATTGAAGAAAGTAGTATGAACAACTCATCCAAGGACATCTTCCTTTACTTCATCCAAAAATAGCTTTATTGTGTACCTAGACAACATGAATACAAGTTGGTGAGGGAGAAGCATCTGCACTTAGACGGGCAGGCAAAAGATGATAGGGGGAAAAAGCATCTACGTACTGGAAAGGCATTGTTAGAGCAGGCAATATTAGTATACAGAAGATGGATCAGTGGCCTGCCTCAGTATAATTAAGTCATATGGATACCTGGATATAGAGATCAGGAGTCTGATTCTCCACTATGCCTCCCAATAGAAGAGGCAGGCTGTGTAGCATTGGACAAACTACACAGTCCCAGAGCACTCCCAGAAAAATGAAATAGTAAACCCCTACTCTGTACCTAGGACACCCTAGAAAGGATTATCACAAAACAAAATCAACCTATGACACATAATAATGATTAAGGCATGAACAGAGGTAAGTATGATATTTGTAGATTTCTTCTACATACGTAAGTTTCTTGCCCACAAAAATGATGACCTTGTCTTGAGACTTCATAGTGTCAATAAAATAACGTGTGAAACTTCTTTTTTCTTCTTCTGGAATAACAACCACCTTCTGCTCAACTGTATTTACTGCCTGCAAAACCAAGTTTAATGAATGGAAACTTGAAATAAAGTTAGGATATCTTATACAGGGAGTATATATACAGCTCCCTGGCCCTCTCCAGCTTGGACCTCATCCAGACACCCATCCTTTTTTCTGATACAGTGGTACCTCGCTAGACGATTGCCTCGTTAAACGATGAATCCGCTAGACGATGAGGTTTTGCGATCGCTGTTGCGCTTCGCAAAACAATGATTCCTATGGGCGCTTTTCGCTGGACGATGTTTGGGTCCGTGCTTCGCCAGACGGGCCTCTCCCGTGACCCCCCCACCCCTTTCAGAAGCCTCCCGGGGCGCAGGGGAAAAGTGGAATTTTTTTATTTCCAGCTTTTTCCCCTGAATTTTCAGGGCAGAGAAAGCCTCTTATTAGCCCGCCCATTAGCTGTTCGTCGGGAGAGGGGGAAGGAGCGGAGAAGAGGACAAAATGGCTGCCGGGGCTTCTTCAGCAGGTAAACATGCAGTGGAAATGCACCCGGGGAAGCCTCTGAAAGCAGCCCTTTGCAGTGGGGGTGGCGTGGTGGGGGTGGCGTGGGGGGGGGTGGCGGGCCTGCCCCTGCCACCCACCCACCCACCCAGCGGCAAAGCGCCGCTTTCAGAAGCCTCTGGGGTGCTTTTCCACTGCCTGTTTCCCTGCTGGGAAAGCCGGGAGAAGCCTCAGAAACCCTGCTCCTATCAGCTGTTCGTCGGGAGAGGGGAGGGGGAAGGAGCGAGAAGAGCACAAAATGGCTGCCGGCTGCCTGCTGCCTGCCGGCTTTTAGCTGTTTGGTGCTCTTTTCCGGATGTTCTGCTGCTACCAGGCACTATGAGAAGCCGGGCTCAGTCTACAGTACCTGGTAAGTGACTTTCTTTTAATTTTTTTTAAGTTTCTGTGCTTTTCTTTCCCATCGGAACGCATTAATTAAATTCCAATGCATTCCTATGGGAAATTTGGTTTCGCAAGACGATGTTTTCGCATGACAGCGATTTGTCTGGAACGGATTAACATCGTCTTGCGAGGCACCACTGTATATTGAAGCAGAAGTGCAATTTGATCTGCTCAACTTAGGTGTGATACTTTGGTCTTCACAATAGACAGACAGCAGGGGGTCCTCTCAGTGATCTTGCACCTAAGGAGACCCTACTTTTGGTTATCTTGGTTACTTAGCTGTGGACTGGTGGGGGGTCATACTGGCGGGCAAATGTGTTGCCCAATGCTTGGATGCTGTGCCAAGTTACTTTGTTGCTATAACTAATAAAGCTATACCCATCATTTTATCCACTTTAAATAAACGTGTGCAGTGTGGTTTTTGTTATGGCACAGGGAGGGGGACTGAGCTGCAGTCCTAGACATGCCACTTGGATCCACAGGGTCATATACTCCTGAGTCTTGGCATAAAGCATCCAAACTTTTTTCAAATTACTTAAATATTCTGTATACCAGCTTTGAACATGTGTTTCAAATAGAAATGGTTATCAACAACAGAAGAAAATTCCAAAACCTCAGCATGTTTACTTCGAAATAAATTCCACTTAAATTAATGCATGTTGCTGTACAGTTCTTAAGACCACATATAATTAAAAAAACAAATATTTTTTGCCTGTTTCATAAAATCAGATATTTTGTTTCTATTAGAATGCGGCAAACCACATACCAGAAAACCAAGATTTAAACTGACATAGAGTGTGATCAGATGGGCATATAGCTCACTATTTGGCTCACTTTTTGAGTGGTTTGGTTCACCAAATTTTCTGGTGACCACGTGTTTTCAGTAATAGTGATCTATCCCGCTCCTTTTGCAAGCCGTCCTGCTCCCTTTTTGAAAAGAGCTATGGCTGCCGTTTATTTAGTGTGATTGGGATCGCTCCTGATTATCCCATTTAGAAGCCGTGCAGTTGGTTAATCTGCTCCCAAATATAGCTGTAGGCAACATTCTCTATTGTGACAATCCTGATATATGCAGTGGGTTGTAACATCAAAAGGGATGACAGGGAAATCCCCTCCTCTATTTTCATCTTCTCTACCTTTTACGAAAACATTTCTCTAACTGATGCAACACTATTCTAGATACACTGGAGGTGCCCTTCGGTATTTGATGCAGGACTGACTCATTGGGAGGAAAATTAAACAAAAAAGGGAAGTCACTGTGGTCTGCAGAACAACAGCAGCAACAAAAGATGAGAAAAGGAGTGTCTATAATTCGAAGAGGGAGAAAGCTGAGCAATCTGAAGTAGAGATGGGCATGAACCGTGGTTTGGCCTGGTTCCTGCACAGATGTTCAGTGGGTGCCACATGCTTCCCTCCCCCGCCTCCTCCATGTGACTGTCCATCACTGTCAGCAATGTACTTTCCTCCCCTACCTCCTCCATGTGAATGCCCACTACCGGCAGCAGTGCACACTTCCCTTTTCCAGTGGCCGCCCACTCAGATGAGGAGGGAAGCCTGCAGCACTGTCAATGAATAGACAATGATGCAGAGGAGGCAGGGGAGTGAAGTGTGTGGTGCCCAGGGAACACCTGTGCTGAACCATGGTTCATGTCCATCTCTATTCTGAAGTTCTATAGAGATCCTTCTCACAGGAGAAGAAACCTCTCCTGCATGAATGGAAGAATCGCTTAAGTGCCAGATAAAAAAGGTCACACCAAAGATAAGAGCCTTTTAAATATGAACCGAATTGCTCCAACTTTCTCCATCTAGTCATGCCCATACATCTACTACTTCTATGAGTACAATGGGTCCAGAACATACACTCATCTAATAGGCAGGAAGAGGTATGTTAGCTCTCACAGGGCATAGGAAAAAGTAGGGGGAATTATTGTCCTGTCTGGGACAAAAAAGGCTGCAGACTTTCCACTTTGGCATTTCTTTGTTCTTTTTCTTTGAGAACATTAAAAGCTGTTTTTTTAAAAAACCTGCTCAGCAACTTTGCCACTGACAACTATTATGACAGTCTTCCCATTCAAACCCCATGCAACCTACTGAAGAGAAAATAAACTTGGTTTTGGCTGATTCTGGAAACAAGGGTGGATTCAGTCTGGTTAGTACATGGATGGGAAACCTCTAAGGAATAGAAAGGTTACCTACCTGTAACCATGGTTCTTCGAGTGGACCTCTGTGAATTCACACAATTGGGTTTAGACAGCGCCTGCGCTGGTCTTCTCGGAATATTCTAGAGCTTTTTCATAAAAAGTAACAAGTTAGAATTGCCCCTATCGCGCATGCTCCACCCGCCTCAGCCCCAGTTCCATTTATCCGCCACAATAGCCTGAGCTTAGCATAGACATAGTCAGTGACGGATAGTGGGGAGGCCGGGCGGGATGTGTGAATTCACAGAGGTCCACTCGAAGAACCATGGTTACAGGTAGGTAACCTTTCTTTCTTCTTCGTGGCCTCTGTGAATGCACACAATTGGGTGACTAGCAAGCTCACTTACCGGAAGGAGGGCCGTCACTGCAGTACAGATGTCAAAACTGCTCTTCCAAAACTTGTCTCCTTTTTGGCCCGAAGGTCCAGTCTATAGTGCGTCACGAAGGTGGACACATTAGACCATGTGGCTGCTCTGCAAATGTCTGGAATATCCACACCACGCAGCAACGCCGTAGATGTTGCAACAGCTCTGGTGGAATGTGCTTTCAGACCCTCTGGCGGGGTCTTGCCTTGCAGTTCATAAGCTAGAGCAATAGTGGAGACAAGCCAACGAGAAACCGTTGAAGAGGAGACAGGGGATCCTTTATGTGATCCTTGGAAGCAGAGGAAGAGCCTTGGGGCAGCACGAATGTCCTTAGTCCGTGATACATAATACGCCAAGGCTCTTCGAACGTCCAGAGAGTGGAGCATGCGCTCGATGTCCGATGATGGATGAGGAAACAAGGTTGGTAGCGTTAGTGATTGATTGAGGTGGAAATCAGACACAACCTTAGGCAAAAATGACACATCAGGGTATAGAACAACCTTGTCTTCAAAGAACTGTAGGTAGGGAGCGTCGGATCGAAGAGCTGCCAACTCACTTGCTCTTCTTGCCGAAGTAATGGCAACCAGAAACAAAGTCTTAAATGACAGCAAACGCATGTCACAGGATGCCATGGGCTCAAAAGGATGGCGCATAAGAGCGCGTAAAACGAGTTGTAAAGACCATTGAGGCACAGGAGGCTTAACAGGAGGTCGGATGTTGGACAGACCCTTCAAAAAGGCTTTGAGGGTAGGGTGAGAGAAAAGCCGTGACGAATCAGAGTCACGAGGCTGAAAAGAAACAATTGCTGAAATATAAACTTTAAGGGTAGATAACGCCAATCCTGCATCAAACAAGTAACGTAAATAAGTGAGCAGGGTTTGGAGAGAAACAGGAGAAGTCTGTAACTGTTTTTCCTGGGCAAACTTAAGAAAGTTAGCCCATTTGTACTTGTAAAGGAGGTTAGTAGAGGGCTTTCTTGCTTTATCTAGCACCTCCTGTATGGATGGGTGAACCTCCAAGCTGTCAGGTGTAATGACTGCAGATCGGGATGGAGAATGTTCCCTGAGTCCTGTGTGAGGAGATGCGGAACCATTGGTAACTTGACCATGTCCACAGCCATTTCCTTCAGGGTGGAAAACCAAGGTTGACGAGGCCACCACGGTGCAATGATAATTGCATCTGCCCTCTGTTGTCGAGCTCTGATTAAAGATCTCTGTATGAGTGGAATTGGTGGGAAGAGGTACAGAAGCTCCGATTGCCATGGGATCATGAAAGCATCCCCAAGAGCATCCTCGCCTCTGCCGGCACGGGAGGCATACGCCTCGCATTTCTTGTTGCTCTGAGTTGCAAGCATGTCTATCGTGGGATGACCCCACCGGACACAGAGCATGTGGAATATGTCCTCGTCCAGCTCCCATTCGTGGGATTGACCCGTGAGACGACTCAACCTGTCCGCAAGCTCGTTGTCGGTCGTAGATATGTGCAGAGCTACTGGGAAGACATGATGCTGGTAGCACCATTCCCATAGCTGTATGGACAGGTACAGAAGTGACATTGACCGTGTCCCTCCCTGCTTGTTGATGTAATACATGGTCGTGGTGTTGTCGGTGATTATCTGCACACCACGACCCTGTATGAGAGGGAGGAAGGACCGGAAGACCTTTATCACTGCCAGCATCTCGAGGTGATTGATATGTAGCTCCTGGTCGCGACGGGACCAAAGGGCGTGTATCCTGTGAGGCCCGCAATGTGCTCCCCATCCTATGGGGCTGGCATCCGTCGTCAATTGTAATGACAGCTGTAGGGGACGGAATGGTCGACCGATAAGAAGATGTGGTACGTACGTCCACCACCTTAATTGAGTGGCCAGCTCCCGTGTGACAGATAGTCTTTTTCTTGGGCTGTCTAGAAGAGGGTCGAACATTGTCAAAAACCACGCCTGAAGAGATCGCATTTTTAGGCGCGCGTGAGATATTGCCGATGTTGTGGAGGCCATGAGACCGAGGAGATGTTGGGCATGATGTGCTGAGACCCGTGCCCGCGGCCGAAACTTGTGAACGGCTTTGCGTATCTTCCTTATGCGTTCTGGTGGAAGAAATATACGAGCCCGGACAGAGTCTAGTCGCGCTCCAATATAATCGACGACCTGGGACGGTATCAGATGGGATTTCTTTTCGTTCACTGCGAGTCCCAGTTCCCGTAAAGTCAGTAGAACGAAGTCGGCGTCTCGTAACGCCTTTTCTTTGGTCGGTGATACCACTAGCCAGTCGTCTATGTAGGGGAAGACTTGAACATCGTGTAGACGAAGAAATGCCGCGACTGGAGCCATGCACTTCGTGAAAGTGCGAGGGGCTGTGGATAGCCCGAAGGGAAGGGCGCAGAATTCGTAGGCGTCGCTCCGAAAGCTGAAGCGGAGGTACCTCCTGTGAGAGGGATGGATTGATACGTGGAAGTAGGCGTCCTTGAGATCTATAACCACGAACCAGTCGTTTTCTTTTAAAAGATGGAGAATGGTGTCTAATGTGATCATACGAAAGCGTTTTGGATGCAGGTAAGTGTTCAGTTCCCTGAGGTCCAGTATGGGCCTGATCCCTCCATCCTTCTTTGGTACTGCAAAGTAACGGGAATAGAACCCGTTTGGGATGTCTCGAGGAGGTACGTGTTGAATGGCTTGTTTTTGTAGGAGAGTGAGGATCTCTTCTTCTAGGATAAGGTCGAAGGAAGTGTGTTTGATCTGTCCTAGAGGAGGAAATTCTAAAAACTCCAGACGGTATCCGAATTGTATAATACTTAAGACCCAAGAGTCTTGTGTGATGTTGGTCCAATTGTGGAGGAACGGAGCTAACCGAACGGAATGGTAGGGTGCGAATGATTCTACGGGTAAGTCAAAGGAATTGTTTGGATTTCTTAGCAGGTGGCCTGTAAGGTTGACGTCGCTGTGAAGTATTCTGTGGCCGGAAGGTGGAGGCAGAAGAAGAAGGTTGGTATGGCCTATTCTGATTCTGACTTTTGAAAGGGCGGTATGATTGAGAGGTGGTTTGCTGGTATTGTTGGGTCGGTTTGCGCCACTGATACCTGTTGTACCTCGGCTGTTGCTGGAAAGTGTACGACTTGGCAGTCTTTTTAATCTTATGTAGATTCTCCAGAGAGTCATCAGTTTGCTCGTTAAAGAGGCCTTTGGCGTCAAAGGGCAAATCTTCTATGCGTGCCTTAACGTCATCCGCAAAGCCAGAGGACCTAAGCCATGCATGTCGCCTTAGGGTAATGGCTGATGTCAATGTCTTTGAGGCCACATCGGCCGAATGACGAGAGGCCAATCGCTGGTGTTTGGAAAGCGTGACTGCCTCCTCGTAGGTATTGAGGAGGTTCTGTCTGGTGTCGTCGGGGGCAGCTTGGAGAGCGGGTAAGACCCTGGACCAAAGTTGTCGCTGGTACGCCCCCATAGCCGTTTGATAGTTAGCTATCCTGAGGAGAAGTGTGGTGAAGGAATATATCTTCCTACCCAGGACGTCCAATTTACGACCTTCCCTGTTCGTCGGGGTCATCTGGGCTCTCCCTGATGATTTGGAGGCACTGGATTGGACTATGAGAGAATTAGGCGTAGGATGTTTAATAAGAAAGTCCGTGTCTTCTCCATTTGTACGGTATAGGTTCTCCGTTCTACGAGACACGGGAGATGATGAAGATGGCTTATTCCACGATTCTTTAATAAGCTCCATTAATGTGGAAATAAATGCAAGGCTCAGAGGAGGAGACCTCTCCTGGTTAATGTCTCCAAATATGAGGTCCTCTGTAGGAGGAGGTGGCTGTACTGTATGTAATTTTAACGTACTAGCCATTCTGGCAACCATCTGAACGTAAGATGTGAAGTCCTCAGAGGGTGATGACGGGTGAGGATCTCCAGCATCTGATTGGACTGTTTGGTCGTCCACAGGAGTTTCTCCAGAGGAATCTGACATGACTTCCTCACCTCTGCGAGACGAGATAGACGGAGAGTCCTCCTCATCAGAGAGTGAAGGTAAATACCTAGCTCTTTTAGATTTCTTTTTAGGGGGCGCAGAATGTTCTGTAGCCGCTGCAGCCGAGGTCTTCGTCCGCACCACCTTCGACGTCGATGAAGCCTTAGCCCGATCTGAGGCAGTGTTAACCTTCTGCCTAGATCCGGAGGCTTGAGAGTTATCGACGTCGAGATGTCTTCGGCGTCGATGCCGAGGTGGAGGCGAGGAAGAGGAGGATGAAGATGGAGAGGCATACACATACCGTACTCTTCTTCCGTGAAAGTCCTCATCGGTCGAAAGCGACTCCGAATCCGAATCGTCGTGTCGGCGTCGACGATGTGAACTACGGCGATCGACCTCGATGTAAACGGGGTCCTGTCGCTTCGACCTGTGTCGACGTCGAGAGGGGTGAGGAAGGACAACCACCTCACGTCGACCGGTCCGACGCCGATCCGGCGACCGATTCTTGGTCTTCTCCGTGCGCTTTCGAGGGGAGATGGGCCTCGAAGAGGGCACGGGTGATGACGGCGTCGGAGATGCCCGCCCGGTAAAAACAGGGCTATGAGGGGCAGAAGTCGTACTGGACAGGAAGATGTCCGCCAGTCGACCAGGTGTCGGAGATCTTTCAGGCCCGACCGGAGAAACGTCTGATCGACGTGCGGGCGAAGAGGCAACCGCCTCCGAGAAGGATTCTCGATCCCGAGATGAATCTTCCAAGATCGGAGAGGGCAACGATTCGGAAACCGGTGGAATTTGCTTGCGGCTGTCCTTAGTTTTGCCCTTCTTACTCTTTGCGGACGTCTTCTTCGGCGTCGAGGAAGATTTCGACGTCGAAGAGGTTGTTTTCTTCGTCGACGACTTCTTAGCAGTCTTTTCGGCAGGTTTAGACGCCGACGGGGGTGGGGAAACGATGCGGACCTCGGAGCGTGGGGTCGCTGAGGGGGTCGAGGTCGTTTCCATGACCGATGGCTTTGACGCTGAAAGCGTTTTCTCCCAGAGATAAAGCTTCAGGCGTTGTTCCCTGGCCTTGAGGGCAACTTTAGTAAACGCCTTACAGTGTTTGCAGGAGTTGGGCCGGTGATCCTCCCCTAAGCAAAAGAGGCAGCGGTCGTGACCATCCGAAAATGGCAATTTACGCGAACACGACACGCACCTACTGAATGGCCCCGAGCAGGACATAAAGCGTTACTCACGAAGGTCCTTTTCCAAACTTCGGAAGCCAAGACAAGGCCGCAAAGAACGCGGCACGACGAGAAAATGGCGGGAAACCCGCGAAACTTATACCAAAGCCGAATCGTGATCCAGGGGAGAATGAAAGTCCAGTCCGTAGTCGAGGGGCAATAGAGATCAGATAGTCAGGAATTCCGCGTCAAAAACCGAGAATCAAAACAGTACGATCGATCGAATAATAACAGCTCTAACCGAGAAGCTCCAAGCACCAAGGCGGTAAAATGGAACTGGGGCTGAGGCGGGTGGAGCATGCGCGATAGGGGCAATTCTAACTTGTTACTTTTTATGAAAAAGCTCTAGAATATTCCGAGAAGACCAGCGCAGGCGCTGTCTAAACCCAATTGTGTGCATTCACAGAGGCCACGAAGAAGAAACCAGGGGCCTCAAAGTAGGGCATGAAAAGAATTTACCCTTGAACACTGTAGGCGCACTGCCAGTCAGGTGTTGACTATACAGGGCTAGATGGAGCAAAGGTGTGGCACAGAATGAGACAAATTTCTATACTCCTACTACCCTTTACTTTGAGATGTTCATTTTACCATATTCATTTTAACCTGTTTTAACCAATTAATAGATTATTCTGAGTTGTTATGCTTTAACAAATAAAGCCTAGCTGCAAATACAAATCAAAACTAGATATTGTCCAGGCTAAGCTGCCTCATTATTCCAAACCATAGAAACTACACATCTTGAAACAGCAAAAACAACTCACCGCTAAATCCAGAGTACCAACATATACAATCATAGGATCTTTCAAATAGGATCTTGAAAGACGACGAACACCATCTGGCCATGTTGCACTGGTGGGAACGAATAGTGAAATCATTTTGAAGGCATTCGAACTCCACAGGCTGATTTTCTTGGTTTTTCTATCCCAAATACTATCAAACCAATTGCCAAATTTTGCTACTATTAATAAAGTAGTAAAATTTTATTCAAGAATAAAATTTCCTATTTGCCATTCAAAAACCATAGGATGAATATCTAATTTTGTTGATTATTACATATGTGTTCATTTAGCCCACCTCACAATTTAAACTGTTTTGTGACAGTTATACCTTATTTTGGCTTTTTTCAATTTTATCTCCAAGGAACTAAAGACCGTATATAGAATTCTACTTTCCCATCCTATTTTACCCTTACAATATAACGCTGAGTGCTGTTTACAAGTCTAAGGTCTCCCAATAAGCTTAATTCCTGATTGCACATATAGATATAATTCTTTCTCCCTTTGTCCAATATTCTAATAACTGTATCAGAATAGTTCTTGTCACTATTTCTAATTTTTCTAAGGTAGTCTTCACAATTGCAACTTACTATTGGATTTGAGTCAATAGGGAAGGCAACTAGAATAGGTCCATTGAATCAGTAAAGACCTGGCGAGTCAACTCCTCCATAAGTTCCATTGACTGAAATGAGTCTACTCTAGTTTCAGCTTACTACTGGACTTCAACCACTACATGATACACACTCAGCATGTGAAAACTGTAAGACTTTGGGGCAATGCAGACAACTACACTCAGTCTTTGCAGCAGAAGCCTCAGTGACAGAGGGAAAAACTATGGATGATGAGGGGGAGGAACTCTGGTCTGCTTTACACTGATTTTTACATTATGTAGTCAATAGAAAAAAAATGCAAATTAGTCTAGCCCAATCCCAGAGCATTTCCTGCACTATTTGTCAATGCAGTTGCACCTTCAGTGGGGAATTTTCCTCTACAGATAGCACACTTTTTTAGCAAGGCCACGGGGGCTCAAAAATGGATAATTATCTTGCTTTTTAAGATGGCGACAATCTTAAAGACAAGATGAAGAGAAATAAAGAATAAGGTAAGACTGAAAACTAGGTAATTTGGCTATATGAAGCGATTTGAAGGGAGAAAATAGCGTTAAGAACTCTCTCTGGCTGCTACTTTCAACTAGACATGGGGAGAAATATAAAAATAAATCATGATATTTGTTGAATATCGCTGATTCATCTGATATTCGTCCCTTCCCATTCATGAGATATGGAGACCCCCATGACTACGAAGGGATGAATATACACCTTTTATATTTGTCCATTAATCTCTCTGCCTACATCTGTGCGGATCAGCTGATCTGCACAGGCATAGGCAGACAAAGGAAGCCTGACCGAAGGGAATCTCCCCCCAGCTGCTGTTTGCAATGGAACAGAATTTAGGCTGCTGGAATGGAGACTGCCATTCCGGCAGCCTAGCTTCCGTTCTGGTGGCGGTGGCAGAGAAGCAGGAGGACAAGGTAGGGAAGTGATGTGGCAGTGAGTAGGGGGTGGGGGGCTAGTGAAAAAAGACCCAATGAATTGACCGATTCATGGGGGGAGGAAATTTGTGGTTTGTCAACCTTTACCACCCATGAACCAAGTCGAACTGCCATTTTGGCAGTTTGTCCCTGTAGCGAACAGCCCTGCCCTCACCTGTCCGTCACAGCAGAACATTAAAGCAGGAGCCAATGAGGGGTCGGAAGGCGGAGCCAAGGGGGGAGGGAGCTGGATATAAAGGCTGGCGTATGGAGTCTGAGAGAGATTCGGAGAGTTTCTGTTAGAGAGAGACTGTATGAAACTTAAAAGGTGAATTAAGAGTGAGTTAGAGATCAGTAAGAACGATGAATGGAACAGAGAGTTAAAAGAGTTATAAAGTTAAAGCAGCTTTGAGTGAAAGACAAGTGATTAGCAGCCTGTGATTTTTCTCTTGAATATTAATCGTATGTTAACTTCCCTGATTTAATAAATGACTTAAGTTTCAAAAGTACACGTGACTCCATGATTAAATGGTATTAAAACAGTAATACCTGGTGGCAGCGAAGGAGGAAGAAGAGCGGGAACCTTTGAAGGCCAGGGGAATAAGGGCTTCAGAGGTGACCGCGACAGTCCTAATCTCTGCTTTCAACAGATGAGAGGGAACTGAGAGAGCGCTATTAGGGTGTGTCTGATCATGTGCTGTGGAGATTGTGGAAGGAGAAGGTCTTAAAGATACAGAGCTTTAGAACATTTCAGGGTTTCCTCTGCATAGGTGCAAGAACCACATGTGTGAGAGACCACCCACAAAGAAAAAGTTGGCAACACGAAGCCAAAGAGCAGAGCTTCCAACTGGAGCCTTCTGACAGTTCATAAAACTGAAAGAATAGAAAAAGAATTTTTCAAATGCGTAGATAAATGTGGTGGCTTGCTCTTCCATTTTTTTGCTAGATAAAATGTTATTTTCTTGCTTTCAGTCTTTAAAAGAATCATCTTCTTAGTGAGATCCATATTATTCTGTGTAAATATGGTACATCAGATAGCGAAGGTAAGATGATTGGCTGATTAAGGTGCAAGTCAGATACAATTCTGCGTAAAAAGGAAACATCAAAGTACAATGTGACCTTATCCGGATGGAACTGGATGAAACGTGGGTCGGAGCGGAGGGCAGCGAGTTCACTGGCTCGTTTAGCTGATGCTATTGCTACCAGGAAGGAAGTTTTCAATGATAATAATTTGAGATTGGAAGAAGCCATCGGTTCAAAGGGTGGATGCATAAAAGCATTGAGGACAAGTTGTAAAGACCATTGAGGGATAATACGTTAGCGTGGTGGCCGAATATTATTAAGTCCCTTGAGAAACTTTTTTACAGTTGGGTGAGACAAAAGTTTAGCTGATTTAGAGTTAGCAGGTTGATGAGCAACGATGGCTGAAATATAGACCTTTAAGGTGGAATAAGATAGTCTGAAATTAAACAGGTGAAGCAGAAAGGTGAGTAGAGTTTTCAAGGAAACTGGCGTTACAGGTAAGTAATTTGAATTGGCGAAGGAGAGGAATGCTTTGCATTTATTTTCATATAAGAGTCGGGTCGAAGGCTTTCGAGCTCGATCGAGGACGTCTTTTAATGCGGGAGTATCCTCCAGGCTGTCAGATTCAGAAATGGAATGTCTGGATGGTAGACCATCCCGCCATCCTGCGTTAGAAGGTCAGGAATCAGTGGGAGTCGAAATGAGTCCGTCGACATTGACCTGAGGTGAGTGAACCATGGTTGCCTCGGCCACCAAGGAGCTAGAAGGATCACATTCGACTGGAAGTGCCGGAGTCGGATGATTGTTCTTTGTATGAGTGGTATTGGTGGAAAGAGGTAGAGTAGGTCCTCGTTCCAGTCTATCATGAACATGTCTCCAATGTAATTCTCGTCGGCTCTGGCTCGAGAGCAATAGATGCGCCACTTGGTATTTGCGCTGGAGGCAAAGACATTGATGGTCGGTGTGCCCCACCGACAGCAAAGACGATCGAAAACAGTACCGTTCAAAGACTATTCGTGTGTTCTCAATGTCAGACGGCTGAGGTAATCCACAATGTAATTTTATTCCGTGGCGATATGTACTGCTATCGGGAAGATGTGATGCAGGTAACACCATTCCCATAGCTCGATGGTGAGGTACAGGAGGAATAAAGAGCGAGTACCTCCTTGCTTGTTCACATAGTATAGAGCAGTAGTATTGTCCGTGGCGAGCTGAACTGCACGTCCCTTGATGAGAGGAAGGAAAGCGTGGAAAGCTCTGATAATCACTAGAAGCTCGAGGTGACTGATATGTAATAGTTTTTCTTGATTTGTCCATAGACCATGAATCTTGTAATGAAGGCAGTGTGCTCCCCAGCCCGATGGGCTGGCATCGGTGGTAACTTGCACCATCGGCTGGAGGGGCATAAATGGTCGTCTGACCATCAGGTTCGGGAGAAAGGTCCACCAGGTGAGCTGTCGGGTTAATTCTGGTGTTACTGTTAGTCGCATAGATGGGTGGTCTGTTAGAGGGCTGAATAATGACAGGTACCACGACTGGAGCAATCTCATTTTGACTCAAGCATGTTGTATGACCGAGGTTATCGATGCCATGAGCCCGAGAAGATGTTGGACGTGATGGGCTGATACGGAGGCTAGTGATCAAAAAGGTTGAATAGCCTTTTTTAATTTGAGGATTCTTTCTTGTGGAAGAAAGGCTCCGGCTTGCAAGGAGTTGAAAAGGGCTCCGATGTAAGTAACCCTTTGGGCCGGTTCGAGGTGTGATTTTGCAAAATTCACGTTGAGTCCGAGATCTCGAAGTGTGTCGAACGTAAGGTTGGTGGCTCTGATGGTATTGTGATAGGATGTCGAGCCTATTAGCCAGTCATCTATGTAAGGAAAAATGTTTATACCCTAAAGTCGAAGGTATGCAGCAACTGGTGCTATACACTTCGTGAAGGTCCTTGGTGCTGTGGAGACACCGAAAGGAAGGGAACCGGAACCGAAGAAATTTGTGATGACGCGGATGAATTGAAATGTGGAAATAGGCATCTTGAAGGTCGATCACGACGAACCAGTCTCCCTGTGAAAGTAAAGGAATGATAGTGTCCAGTGTCAGCATTCTGAATCGACGGGGTTGAATAAATTTGTTGAGGTGCCTGAGATCGAGAATGGGACGGAGTTCTCCGTCTTTTTTGGGAACTGTAAAGTAAGTATCTTGAATAAAAACCGCCATGCAAGTCAGATGAAGGAACTGTGATTATAGCTTGTTTCTGAAGAAGCAGAGAGACTTCTTCTTGCAGAGCTGTAGAATATGGGGTATTTTTGACTCTTCCAATTGGTGGATGGGATTTAAACTCTATAAAATAACCATATTTGATAATGGAGAGGACCCACTGGTCGTTAGTTATAGCTTGCCATGTATGAAAAAACGGGTTTAATCTTGTCCGGAATCGAGCTCGAGAATAGTATAGTGGTAACTGGAACTTATGGGTATTGCTTACCCTTTTTCTGAGGTCGACAAAAGGGCTGGCGTCATTGTTGTTGCTGTTGATTCCGAAAGGAGGACGATACCGGAGGTGAAGGGCCCTGAAATGTCTTGTCTGATGACTGTGGTTTATATTGTCGATATGGCTGGAATCATTGATATGACTGGTGTTGAAAAGATTGTTGATAGGAAGGTTGTTGTCGTACTGAAGATGTTGGTACTTGAATGTTTGTTGAGTAGAATAAGATCGGGCTGTTTTGCGTATCTTGTGAAGATTTTCCATGACTTCGTCAGTTTTCTGATTAAACAGTCCGGTCCCGTCAAACGGTAAATCCTCTATTCTTGATTTGGCATCATCGGAAAGGCCAGTAGACCTAAGCCATGCATGGCATCGTAGTGCAATGGAAGTGGCTAGCGATTTCGATGCCGCTGTGGTGTGACGGACCGTGATCCTTTGCTGTTTCACCAGTGTAGTAGCCTCCGTATGAATGTTGATGGTCTCTGATTTTATCGATTTGGGAGCTGATTCCAGTATAGGGAGGATCTTATTCCACAACTGTCGTTGGTAAGCTCCCATTACCGCTTGATAATTTGCGACTCTTAGCATGAATGATGTGAGAGAGTAAATTCGTCTGCCGAGTATGTCGAGCTTTCTTCCCTCCCTGTTGGTGGGAGCAACGGAGGATTTGTTTCGAGCTCTGGACTGATTGGATTCTACTATTATAAAATTGGGTGTAGGGTGCTTTGTGAGGAAGCCGGTTTCGGGTCCGTGTGTTTTATAATGATTTTCCGTCCGTCTCGAAATTTGCAATGATGATGGAGGCTTATCCCAAGATTCTTTAATCAATTCCAGCATGGCTGAGATGAAAGTGAGACTGAGTGGAGGCGTTTTTTCTTGGTTGATATCATCAAAAATTAGGTCTGTTTTGGATGGTGGCGGCTCTTCGATTTCTAATTGAAGGGATTTGGCCATTCTCACAATTAATTGGGAGTAGGATGTAAAATCTTCGGATGGGGATGGAGGATGGTTTTCATTAACATCAGAGGTAGGTGTTGGAAGATTAGATGGTGATTCTTGAGAAGAGTCTGATTCTAATTCTTGAATAGATGATGACAAAGAAGATGGTGATAGATCTCGAGGTGTCGGTATCTATGACCATGGAAGTGGAAGTTGAGGTTGAATGGAAGGACGTGTGGGACATCTTTCCAGTTTGATTGGAGGATGAGGACTTGTATACGTAGTGGTAACCTGTAATGATGATTGATGTTGTTTGGATCGTTTTGAGTGTGAACGTTGAACAGTTGGCATTGAGCGCTTCAAGGTTGGTTTGACTGGAGCGGCAGAATAAGTGGGCATAGAGCGTTGTGATTGATGTCGATGCGGTGGTGGGGATGGAGAGAGTGATGACGAATACCGAGATGGGTATCGTAGAGTATACCTAACTCTTTTGGGTTCGTCATAGTAAAGTTGTTCGTGAGGTTCTTCCATTAAGTATGGATCATAATGATGGTATCTCTCCCTCCATTCTTCACGAGATTGATATCGTGGAGATTGAGGGTAATAATAGCATTCCTGGTATGGAGGAACATACCGAGGGGGTGAAAGATGTTTACGCTTCTCCTGGTGCTTTCTGGGTGAGCGGTGAGATGACTCCAAGCCCGAAAGCTCTATTGCAATCGCCCGCCCTGATGAAGGGCTAGAATGGGCTAAGGCCTGGCTGGATTGCACGTCAGCCAGAGAAAGGCCGGTATGAGGCGACAAGCTACCGGTCGAAACTGGAGCTTGGGCCGATGGTAAGGGAGGCTCTTCCCTCTCGGATGTAGACCCTGGAGCATCTCTGGATGATTCCTCCATGATAGGAGTCAGCAGAGTTGGTTGTGGTGGGTCGATGTGAGTAGATTTGACCTTTTTTGCCTTTTTAGAAGTTGTCTTATCTTTCTTCTTTTTAGACAAATCCGGGGCTCAACCCGAGGGCTTCGACATTGACCTCGATGCTGATTTCGTTTTCTCGGACTTCTCCTTAGAATGTGGAGAAGGAGTCACTGAACCGGGAGCAGGCTCAGGTGGAATTTGCCGCTCTACCTGAGGATCTGGGGACCGTGTAGTCTCCACAGAAGCCGAGGGAGGGTTGAGAGACTTCTCCCAAAGATAGGATCTTAATCTCTGGAGCCGAAGTTTGAGGGCCGGCTTTGTTAATCTCCTACACGCCGCACAAGAATGGGTGGGATGTTGTTCACCCAGGCAAAATAAACAGCAGTCGTGGCCATCGGTTAAGGGTATTTTGTTTGCACAAACGACGCACTGCTTAAACGGGCCGGGCGAGGCCATAAAGAGCGGGAAAAAGGAAGGAAAAAATGGCTTGAGATGGGGGGGTAGCAAAAAACGCGGCTAGATAAAAATAGAACAAATTCACAGGGGAACGTTGATTGATTGATTAAAAATAAAGAGGTAGAATTTGAATACGATAGATCTGGAATCTCTATTGACAAATCGCTCTATTCTTCCGAAACACGTCTAAACGACACGGTGGAAAAAAGGAACTGAGGGGATCTAGGATGGGCGGAGCATGCGCTCCACAGGGGAACGTCCCCCTAATCATGTGTTTTTAAGCTCTAGAAACTTCCTAGACGTGAGACGTCACTTCCGCCGGGATGGGATGCACAGCTGAAGCTTTGTCTCCTCGCCCTGCTGAATGTAAATAAGTTGATAAATGCTTTTCTCCCTTCTTGAAATGTGAGTAAATCTGCTTAAATTCTTTGTGAAAAGTTCAAGCAGAGATAGAAGTGTTTTTTAAACTGTAAAAGCCTGGCTGCTTATCTGGGGAACGTACTTTTGTTTTCGCTCCGAAGAACGCCAGTGAAAAGTTGAACAGCTAATGAGCTGTTAAAAACTACTTTGTTTTCCTGTGCTATGAATCTTTTGCTTTGCTTATGAGAAAAAATAGAGATAAGAGTTCTAAAGGTTGGACATGAGAGCTGCCAGAGAAAAAACCATCAGATCGTAGTCTCGAACGCTTAAGACAAATAGAGGTGGAATCCCCCGCTCCTAAAGAAGTTTCTAAAGAGATTTGGGAAGTTGCTGGAAAGGAGGGGGGAGGGGCTACCTCTCTGAGCAGTCTTACTGAAACCAGTATGGAATATTTTTTCCCCGAATTAACTGTCTGTGTAAAAGATCTGGCTAAATATACCATGCCTGATTGATAAAACCTGGAACAGGTTCTTTCCAAAATAGACTCTTTAGTGAAATAATGTCAACAGATGGGAAAGGACATGAAAGCAGTCCAGGGAGAAATGCAGACGATGAAGGCAAGCATAGTGAAAACGGAGGACAGAGTAAAACAAATGGAAGATTTATTAAAACAGAATGAAGGGAAAACAAAGACACAACAACAGAAGATAGACGATTTGCAAAAGAAAGTGATTTATCTGGAAGATAGCTCAAGACGTAACAACATCAAAATAATGAATTTTGAGCTGCAAAAAGGAGCTGACCTTAAGCAGGAAGTGGAGACCTGGATAAATTCTATTATGAACTCCCAACATGTGGCTGAAGAGGATATAGAGAGAATTCATTTTGTTGGGAACCCCAGAAACAAGAGACCAAGACCTATAATATTGAAATGTTTCAATTAATAATATAAGACAATGCTGAGTATTTGGTATTTCCACTTATGTTCACTTCAGTTGGTGGAAACTTATTTAATATACAGTGTGAGGAGATTGGCTGGCCCAATATTGTTCCGGCCCAAGTGCTGTCTTTTCCCACTGAGAGATGGGAGGAAACCTTAGAAGTACAGAAGGGAAAGCCCCCAAAATAAGGAAGGTTATGACCCCACTGTGAGGGATAGAGGAGATAGACTGACAGACAGGGAAAAGAAGTAAAGAAGGATGGGTCAAGACCATTATGTGAGGCGGGAAGTGCTCCAGTAGGGGAGGACAAGGTGCCTGAAAAGGAAGAGATGATGGAGAAGAAAGTGGATGAGTCCAAAGATAAAGGTGGGAACAGAGAGGTGTAGGGGTGCAGAGCTATATAAAAAGAAGCAGTCAGAGTGAGAGCTGGCAGAAGTAGGCGAGGTAGAAGCGAAAAAGGAAAGGAAAGTACTTCCCCAGGATGGGAGTGGTATTGGATGAATAATCCCTGGACCAAACATGAGGAAGCAGAGCATAAAAGGAAAGAGGAGAAGCCAGAGAAACTCTCATACTAGGGAGAAAAGGAGGCCCAAGAGTGGGGAAGAAAGATTAGAGAAGAACGGGCAAAGCTAGCTTGTGAGAGGACAGGAAGCGCAAGATGGCAGACCCCACCGGGAATAGCACATCACAAAACCCAGGACCACTGGGAATTCTTGGAACCGGGAACAAGGACGCCAAGAATCGAGCCCTGAGATGACTAAAGAGTTCGGTGAACCCTCAAATGCAGGAACAGTTTTTGGCAATGAGTAATAGGACTAAAAGATGAAGCCAAATATTAGCAATTTGATCAATTCCAACCTCTCACTAACAAATTATTATCAATGAAGCTAAGGAATTAAGACAAATTATTCTACAACTTATAACAGGCAAAAAGTGCTTTTACTTACAGAAGGAGCTACTTCTTCTAGAAAAAAACTTATGCAGTGACAATGATACAGGAATGTAATCTCTCCCATGGGGTAAAAAAACAAAACAAAACATCCCAGCTTATTCACAGAGCAACAGTAATATTAAGGGGGGAAAAGGCCCGACAGGTGATTCCTTTAGGTTTTAGCAGGAATTAAGATTTTAAAAACATCTACTGAATATTTATTTTTTAATTTTAAAAGGCAGTATAACAAAAAAAAAATTACTTCCTGACTGAGAAGAGGTGGCCATGTCAGTCTGTGTGAGCATATCAGAGAAAAAAAAGAAAAAAAAGAAAAAATCAAGAAGAGAAAAATGTTGTGGCATCTTAAAGACTAACTGCTGTATTTTAATGAGTGCTTTCATGAACAAGTCTACTTCCTCAGATGTAAGAGACTTCCTTAGGAAGTGAACTTGTCCACGAAAGCTCACATTAAAATATAGCAGTTAATCTTTAAGATGGCACAACGTTTTTGTTTTCTTGACTTTTTATTTTTCTTGTTTTTGCCTGATATTACTTCCTGATTGCGGTACAGAAACCACCCTTCAGATTTTACTATCCTTTCTACTTTACACAGATAGTTTATTCAACAATTACTGCAATGTTATAACCTACTCATTACTACAGTGAGCCATGGCCCCAAATTTTACCAGATTGCTGGAGTAATGGAAGTTCCTATATTACTATATATTGATGTAAAAGTAGACAGTGAGGAATAAATAATAATCATGTGCTACCAAGTCAATTCTGATTTATGGTGACTCTTTTCAGGGTTTTCCAGGTAGAGAATGCTCAGAACTGGTTACTATTCCTTTCTTTGGGGGCATCCTGGGACTGAGTAGCTTGCCCATGGCCACATAGCCTGGCTCTACTTTCAGGAGGCACCGTGTAAAAGCAAACTCCCAAAACCTCTGGCTCTGCAGCCAGAAACCTAAACCACTGAACTATCTAACAAGCTTACAGTGAAGAAAGCTGACTGAAAAAACTTCAGTGTTTGGAGGAGCTTTATGAATACCACGAGAAACAAATAAATGGATTCTAGATCAAATCAAGCCTGGAATCTTACCAGTAGCTAAAATGTCTAAACTGAGACATTTTTTTTCATACTTTGGATGAAAAGAAAGAAAATACAATAATATTAGGGGGGGAAATGGAAGGCAGTAGAAAAAGAGGAAGACCTACAATTAGATAGATTGATTCAAGCGAAGAAGCCACTATCTTCAATTTGCAAAAACTGAGCTAGATTTTTAATGGTAGGCCCTTTGAAAGTACAAAAATTCAGTGTTGCCAGAATTCCGAAATGATCTAACAGTACATACTAATTCCATTTATTTAATAGTAATTTTAGTCAGTTTCTGACTAAAGTAATATTCATTAAATTAAACACTTCCTTTACCGTACATGTTTAACTGAAAGAATTCTCATGCAAAGGAATACATACCTCGTCATGACAGTTTGCCTGTCAGGACGTACATCTAGTAATATCTTCATTATTTGCGGCTCAAATCCCATGTCCAGCATTCTATCAGCTTCATCCAACACCTGTGCAAAACAATCAAGTACCACTGACTCCACTATTAAACTACCAGTTTCTGATATTCTGCATCAAAATATTAGCTTTTTAAACATTTACCTGTGGCATATGTACACTTTCATTTCACAGGTATATTCTCGCTGGGTTGCATCCAACAGTATGTGTTCATCAGAAAATCAGCATCTGCTTGTGGAATACTGTTACTCTTTTATAATCCGAATGCTCATCTCAAAATCTGCTCCAGATCAGATTTCAAGGTTCAGGAGGGGGCCGGAAGCCATTGCTATTGTGTTCAATTTTTTTAACAAAATCCATGTAGTAGCTTACTATTTCTATTCAAAATCCAGCTGCTGGGATGCTTAACAAGATGTAACCTAGGCCAAACATCCCATTCACGTTCTGAAGAAGTTTCTGAGACACTGAATATTGCAAAACCAACCATGCCAAACCTATACATCAGACAAAACAAATGCCTGGATGACATGTATTTGTTTAAGAAGTAATATTGCACACTGATCCTGTAACAAGGGCCAAGATCCAAACTTGGACATATGAAAACTACATTAACGAAAAAGCCTTCTAACTTTCCTGTTCCAATGGAAAGGAACAATGCTCCAACTTTGTCAGACATATCATGAAGTACACCTGGACACTGAAGCTGTCCTAACTTCATTGATAAGATTCTGAAATCAGACAGTCTGTTCTCAGGCTTGGTGTGGAAATAGAGCCAGAAGATTTTAATGAGGTTAATTATATACCTTTGAAAAGTGTCTTAAGAGTGTACAGGACCACCTACAGCAAGCAGACTGCTTGTACTATATAACCAAAACTGAATTAATCAGTTTTGTCCCTTGTTCTAGCTCTGTTGCCAGCAGCCAGAATCTAGGTAACTTGCTCAGCCAACCGTCCACTCTATCCTTGATGTTGTTAAATGCCAGATCTGCCTTGAACAAAGCCCAACTAATTCAAGACTTGATCTTAGATGAAGCGGCAGATCTGGCCTGTACTACCGAGACCTGGGTGGCTGCAGAGGGTGGCACAGTCCTCTCATCAACTTGCCCACCTGGATATTCCATCCAGCACCAAGGTAGATTGGAAGGTTGGGTCGGGGGAGTTGCCATTATCTATAAAAACACCTTAGAGGTTGTCAGGCTCTTTGCCTTGAGGATCCCGGGCCTTGAGCCCCTCCATATGTCGGTGGGGAACAGGGATGGATTTGGGATGGTGCTGGTCTACTGTGTTTCCCCACAATCCAGTACTCTCCTTTCTGGAGCTGGCGGACCATCTCGGCGGCGGCACTGAGCTCCCCCAGACTCCTTGTCCTGGGGGACTTCAATGTTGATGCTGAGATTGGGGCCACAGGTCCAGCTCTTGAGTTCTTGGAAATCATGGCTTCCTTGGACATGTCCCAATTCATTAACGCCCCCCCCCCCCCCATGGCGGGTCACACACTAGACATGGTGTTCTCAACTGGACAGGGAGAGTGATTTGAAGGTGACCAACTTGGTATCGGTCCCCTTGTCTTGGTCGGACCACCACCTGATAAAATGCAATCTCTCAGTGGCACTCCCCCTCTGCGGGGAGCAGGGACCTATTAAGATGGTCCACCCCCGCAGGCTATTGGATCCTGTTGGCTTCCAAGATGCAATGCGGGGGATATACCAGCTGATCTAGTTGGCGCTCCTGTCAAAGCTCTGGTGGATGGATGGCATGCTACTGCCACCAGGGCAGCTGACATGATCACTCCTAAACGCCCCCTCTATTGCCAAGCCTGTACAGCTGCTTGGTATAACCAGCAGCTATGGGTGTTGAAGCAAAATAGGAGGTGGCCAGAGAGCATTTGGAGACGGGCCCCGATGGTATCCAATTTAAAAGCTGCAAAAATCATGTCTAACATCTATTTAGCTAAAGTGAAGGCTACAAGAAGATCTTACTTCACCTCCCGGATAAGCGAAGCCCGAGACCATCAAGCCAAACTCTTCCGTACTGTACGTGATTTATCCGGGGTTGGTCACAGTGATAGGCCTCCCAGTAGTATCTCCTGTGACTAATTTGCGGCCTTCTTTAAACACAAAGTGGAGGCCATCCACCGGGACCTGAATCTCTCTATCAGTAGATCGAGACGAGATGTCCACTGCACCGTCTTGCCCGATGATTCTAACACAGTTTCAGCCTGTGACGTCAGTTGAGGTTGACAGAGTGCTTGATCATTGCAGGGCCACCAATTCTTCACTAGACCCACGCCCAGCCTGGCTCTTGAAAGCAGCCAGACCTTTAACAACAGAGTGGGCAACAGCTATTATCAATGGGTCTCTCCTTGAAGGCAGGGTCCCCCTTGCCCTCAAGGAGACGCTCATTAAACTGATCCATAAAAAGCCCAATTTGGCGGCGGATGATATTAACTTTTGACCCGTTGCCAATGCCTTTTATTAGCAAGTTAGTGGAGAGAGTGATGGCCGACCAACTTCAGGCACTTCTGGAGGAAACCAACGCCCTCGATCCATTCCAGTCCGGGTTCAGGCTGCGTCATGGCATGGAGCCGGCATTGGTCACCCTGCAAGATGACCTTCTGAGGGAGGCCGATAAGTGCAAAACGTCCTTGTTGGTCCTCCTCGACCTGTCAGCGGTCTTTGACACTGTCGACCATGGTATTCTCCTGAATAGGCTCTCTGGGTTGGGAATTAGAGGTCAGGTTTTAGCCTGGCTCTGGTCCTTCCTGGAGGACCATCCTCAGAGAGTACAGTTTGGGGAGATGATGCTGTCCACTCTGTAGACTCTCAATTGTGGAGTCCCACAGGGGTCAATAATCTCCCCAATGCTATTTAATATCTATATGAGGCCACTGGAGGTGGTCATCAGGAGTTTTGGAGCTTCATGTCACCAATATGCAGATGGCACCCAGCTCTATTTCTCCTTCCATCCCTCGGCAGAGGATGTCATCCTGTCCCTTGAGCGCTGCATGGATGCTGTGCTGGGGTGGATGTGGGATAATAGACTGAGGCTGAATCCGGGCAAGACAGAAATCCTGCAGATGGGTGCCTCTAGTGTTTGCAGTCTGGGTGTTTCCGTTTCCTTTGGGGGTGCTACTCTTTCTGCAAAGGATGAGTTGTGCAGCTTGGACATACTTTTGGACCCAGCACTGTCAATGGAACCTCAGATAGCATCTGTGGTCTGTTCTGCCTATATCCATCTAAGGCGGATTGCCCAGTTGCATCCGTACCTTGACACTGGGTCCCTCACCATGATGGTTCATGCACTGGTAGTCTCAAGATTAGACTACTGTAATGTTCTCTATGTGGGGCTGCCCTTGGGGCTGTTACGGAGACTCCAGCAGGTCCAGAACTTGGCGGCCAGATTGTTGAGTGGGGTAAGGAGATACCAACATATTTCTCCCACCCTGGCCACCCTGCACTGGTTACCTGTTTGCTTCCACACCAGCTTCAAGGTGATGGTGTTAACCTATAAGGCCCTAAATGGTTTAGGACCTCAATATCTGGCAGAATGCCTCCTTCCGATTAGATCTGCCCATCCTGTAAGATCTTCCCAGGCCGGGCGATTGAAAGTCCTGACCCCAAGAGAGGCCCAAAAAATGACGACCAGAAACCGGGCCTTCTCAGCGTTCGCTCTGCAACTATGGAACAGTCTCCTGCCTGAAATTCACCTGGCCCCTTCATTGGGAACCTTCAAAAGTTAATTGAAAATGTGGTTATTTAGACAGGCTTTCCCGGATCTTGAAACATTCTGATACAATAGTGCTTTTAATAATTAACATTCAACTCTCCACCATGCTTTTATTATGTTATTTCTTAGTATAATTTGTTTTAGTAACTCTTATATTTTGTTCGATCGTTATTATTTGTTTTTTATGTTATTGTTTTATTACTGTTTTTGTAAACTGCCCAGAGTGGCCTTGGCAACCAGATGGGCAATATAAAAATAAAACAAACAAACAAACAAACAAATAAAAAACAAGGAGATAACAGGATGCTTTGTGAATCTTAGGGTTTGCAAAAATGCTTTTTGGGGAAAAACCAAGATGCTGGAAAAATCTGCAAGCAGAACATTGTGTACGGAACAACTTGAGGGCACAGAAGGGTGGGCCAGTATTGGTGGGATGTGAAATGGAAAGACAAGGGAGAGGAGGAGGGAATGGAATGCAATATTTGGGAAGAAGGCATGGCTCATTGGGAACACTGAACTGGAATACTCCACATTTTGTTGCAGGTTTCACTGGTACATACTAACAGTTATGTCAATTCTCCACGTGCCAATCCTTATGTATCCCTAACAGCATACTTCCACACATATCCACACATAGAGGGAGGGATTAGCAGGCTTGGGGAATTACAATTTTAAAACCTCACTCCTTAGGACATCCCCAAAGGATGAATGCCAACTATTTATTAGAGTAGGGAGAAAACTGGAAAGGAAAAACAGAATAAGATGAAATTCCAGCCAGCCTACTATGAACAGAAGGAACCTAAAATGCAGCACCTTGTTAGGTCCCCATCTAATACAACATATTAACTACTTGCCAAGTATGTTATGCTCCTCAGATTTATGAAGTTGTTCATTTGAAGATCATTCAGTCTACCAGGAGTAGCAATAACAATGTCCACACCTTTGGTAACTACGCCGATTTGCCCCTTCCGATCTCCACCACCATATATGCAAATGCTAGAAAAAGTGTTTGTGCAATATTTAGCAATTATAAGTTAACATTTTACCAACATACTACGGAGTATTTTGATTTTTTACATTGAAACATAGACTTCTTAAAAGCGTTAAACAATTTAGCCCCCCCCCCCACCTAAACAAGAGTAAAGAGCAGCAAAATTGTAACAATCATTATTAAAAAGGGGGGGGGGGGAAACCTGAAAAAGTTACTACTGCAATATCTGGTTGGATTTACATTTATGACTATTAACAGCTCCCCCTATCCTGAGGCTCCCCCAAAGGCTTCCCAGGGCAAAAGCTCCAGGAAGCCTCAGAAACTGAAATGGGAGGATAGGAAGCTTTACATTCATTTAAATTAATTATTCCCAGCACCCTGTTTCAGTTAATACCTGTGGAACGGCACCAACAGTATTCTGCCCAATGAACAGATGAAAAAACACAGTGTTGATGTAGGGAAAACAGTATCATCCACATAGGAGAACTGGAAATGTAAACTTGTGAAGAAAAAAAATTAGCATCCTAGATGGAAAGGAACACTAGAACACCCCACTTGACCCAATGGCCTTCCCCAAAACATGGTCCTTCCACTGAAGAGAATGAGTGCCTTATGGTAAACCCTAATGTGTCTTTCTCCTACAGTGGAGGAGGATATGTTTACCACGGAACACACCAAAGTTCCAGCTTTTGCTGGGTCAAGTGCTGCCATATGCCACCAGAGAAGAGACTGTGCCCTGTTGCATATCCATACTACTGGTGTACCACTTGCTGTAACACTCTACATCCAGATAATGCCTTTGCCAACTCAAAATGGCCCAACCAGTGGTGTTTAACAAATGAGGAAGACACCTTCCAAGTGCCCATCCTGCAAATGTTTAGGGTGAGGGCACCCTGCAAATGTTTAGGGGGGGGGGGCTGGTATGAAACCCAGCTGCATTTCTGGCACAGTGTGCTGTAATCATTCTAGCAATAATATCAGACCATCCGGTGGTTTTCAGAGACAAAGAAATACACCATCAACGTTGTGAAGTATGATGTAATCAATAAGAATATGCTGTTAGGACTTCACTGAACTTGATCAAGATTCTATCAGTGTGCCCTTCCATTCATTATCACCTGCACATGCTTGACTTCTATAGAAAGAGGATGGGACTTGCCCAGGTATGCAGATGTATTGCCCAGGCATGCAGGGAGCAAGATTTTGTTCTTCCTTGATTATACATGTGTGCATGGTTCTCATGTTGTTGGTATGTAAGAGCACCATTCTTCCATGAATCAAGTGTAAGAACTGTCACAGCACCATCTGGGACTACCCTTAATTCCAAACAATGTATGCTGTGGTTGCTCTCTTGAACTGGCCACCTCTCCTGAACTATGATGGTGTCTAAAAGGGCACCATGAGGATGAAATCTGTCATTATTTGAATTGTGGACTGAAGTAAGAATGTCTTGCTCTGTATCAGCACTTATGTTACCCACCAGTGCAAGGATGCCTTCAACTTATCTGAACATAAACCTTCTTTTATTTGCCATCTGTCCGTTAGGGAAGAAGGATCCATCACAACAGTCCAGAAAGATATGTTGCCCATGACACATTATTTTCACTATCGTGGCATTTGAAGGGCAGCTTGGGTCACATTGTCTGCTCTTTGATCCACTGCACATATTGCCCTGTATATTTTTTTTTCTACCATGTAGTTATGGAGAAAAACTTTGCCTATATGAGTGTGTGTAATGGCCCCTGATGTTGTGGACATTGTGTGGGATGAAGGTAGCTCTTTTTTAGGTTGATCAACAACTAGTGTTAGCTGAGGCAGTCCACAGTGAGTTTAAGGTATATTATTGCTTGGAACTCCATTATCACCCTGATCAATAAATTGTCCAAATGTGAAAAGACATGAACTCCCTGCTTCCTGAGCCGTGCTACCAGCACCTTTGTGAATACTCTGGGAGAAGATGATGGACCAATGGATAGTGCCTTGAATTATAAGTGCCTCTTTTACAAAGCAAACCACAAATGCTTTCTGTTTTTTAAAAAAGGTGGTGGGATGCTAAAAATCTCCTGCCTAGAGAGCTTCCAGAATATTCCGGTATCTCTCCATTTTACAATTTGTGCTTTCTAGCAAATCAATTGATTCTCTTTAAATCCAGAATCTCCCTATAATCCTCAATCCACTGTGGAACAATGAAGAATACTGAGTCACACCCTGAACATTTTTTCCACTGATGGAACTGGTTCTATGGCTCCTATGTCCACTAAGGGTTGAGTAACTTCTAGAAGGGCATGCTGCTCCTCTGGATTGTTGGACCTTGGATACAAAATTTAATAGTAGTGCTGTTTTTGAGTAAATTCTGTTCCACATCCCTTCCTGACAGTATCCAAAATGCAATGGTCATTGCTGGACGGATCCCTCTATCACCTTGCACCTGGTGTCATGCTGACTTTTGGTTTCTGGAAATGTTATCATTACTGGACTTCTGCTAGTTTTGGTTCTGGGATCTAGAATGGTACTTCCTATCTGACCATGTACTCAGCACTCTCCCTATGGATCATGAGAAACAAAAGGAAGAAGAACCAGTATTACTGGATCTCTTTGCCTCCCTAGTCGGGCCTATAGGAAGTGTTTTCTTTTTTCCTAATTTTCCACTGGGACGTATTCTCAAGAGTCTCCAAAACATGTACTTCTACCAAATGGCATGCAAATCAGATTACTCTTTGCTCTCAGGTCTGCCTACTAATATTTCAATCAGGTTTCTCAGTGGTAAAACTGCTGCCTGAGCCACAGCATTGACATGAATCAAGTCCAGACTGGCATCTACCAATGTTCTGTTTGAGTTTGATACTGTACCTTGGCAAAATGTTTAATGTGTCTTTTCTTCAAAGGCAGATGGCCTCAGTCATGAATAGAGATAGGCATAAACCAGAAAAATGATGAATTAGGTTGATTTGTGATTCCTGGCTGCCCACAAGCCATGAACCACACACGAACCCTGGAAAAACGAACTGGTTCGTGGTTTGTTTTTTTACAGTTCCTGCATGTGGGAGGAGAACATAACGCCCCACCCCCTCTGCTACCTCCCTCTTCCCATTGTCTCAGTTGCCTCCCTACCTGGTCCTGCCTCCTCCTCTTCGTCCTCCACCTCTGCCATCTTTAGAAACAGCAGCCCAGCTTCCCTTCCAGAAGCCAGGCCAGCTCTCTGGACATGCACACATCTATGTTTTTTTTTTTTAACTTGAGATGGATTACACTTGGCTTCTACTCGCTTCCCACATGCTGCTCAAACAGTATCACTAAAGGTCTTGTTGGGAAATGAAAGATTTATGGATGGGGTGCTAGACTTTTAAAGGCTCCCCCTGACCATTCAAGTACATTGACTTTAGTGAGACCTATGAACCTCACTCTGGAAAGTTCTCCTAGAGAGGAGGAAGGAATTATCAGCTCAAAGGGGAAATGAAGCAAGGAGTAAGTTCCTATCCAGCTGCTTGTTCAGAAAGGCTCATTCCATGGCACAGGGCTTATGGGGAAATATCCACCCACTTCCTTCATTTTTCTTTTCCTCTTGGAGTAATGCTTAAGGTGAACCAACTTCCTTTTCTACCACCAGTTTTATTCCTAAGTGAAACTCTGGGTTGAAAGAGTGCCCTTCTATAATTGTTAAGAAGGGACTGGGGGGGGGGCTTTTTTTGATACTCACCCCCTTAGAGAGGTCAGGGCTGACAACCTCCTGTTTGGATTTCACAGTATAGACAAGAATAAAGAAGGAAGGGAAAGTATAGTGGAAATGTTGTCTTAACAGGAGTGAATAGAAGAAACGTGGTTCAGAGTAAGTTCTATAACCTAAGAGAAGCAGGAACTATACCAGGGTTCCTCTGTTGTCCTCACGCACTAGAGGGTGCCAAGGCAACAACTGATTGATTTAGAGTCCTGCCTAGCAGTAAATGGGAAGGACAACCCATGTGAAAGATCTCCTCCTCCACTGTAGAAAAAGGTGAAAGAATATGTTTCTGCAATGTATATAGTAACTAGTATAGTATCAACTAGTCCTATATGATGTACAGTAATCAACCAGGAATGGGAGTGTGTACATGAAACAGAAAGAAAGAAAAAACATTCAGACTACAACTTAACATTAACACACTGCGGTACCAGTGCCAGAAGTAGCAGAGAAGAAAATAATGTAAATATTACCTTTTAATTCCTTTATAAGAATATTTTGAGCACTCTGCTTCAACCTGAAGAGCCAATTCTCGTGTGGGAGTCAGAACCAACATACCTGGTCCACCACGTTTTTCTCTAGGTCTGAAAGAAACTTCAGTATCAACTAGATAACAGCTATTTAAGAAACGCAGAAAACACAATGCAGCAATTGACTGAAGAAAGAACTGAATATCATCTAGGACATTTTCAATTATTCACATAATTAACTCAGGAACAAACTCTAGGCCAGCGATGGCGAACCTATGGCATGCGTGCCACTGCAGGCACGCGAGCCATAAGTTGCTGGATCGCTACTCCCCCCCCCCCCCCCCGCAGCCAAACCTGAGAAAGCGGCTGCAACCGTGGTGCTGGTGCCCCGACAGGCAGAGGGCCAGGATCTGGAACAGCTGGCGCTGGCAGCGGATCCGGAGTGGGGTCTCAAGGCACCTCCGTGCCTGGGATTCCCCCTTCCACCACCGCCACTTCTGCCCACTGGTTGTTGTTGTTTTTTTCTTCAGTTTGGGCACTCAGGCCCAAAAAGGTTCGCCGTCACTGCTCAAGGCTGTAAATTGTTCAAAAGAAAGCCCCAGCTCAACCACCATTTAGAAAACTACTCTGTAACATTTTATCCCTTTGGCAATGTGGAAACCAAATAACGTATCTTCTTTTTAAACCAATATGGGCACATTCTAACAGACAGAGGCTTTGGGGCCAGTATGAGAGAATAGACTAGCCTGTTTGGCAGGCTGCCATGTGAAAAGGGAAAGGTGGACATAAAATGATGTAGACTGGATGCAACCTACAAGGTGTTAACTGGCTATCTCTGTCCTAGACAAATGCACAAGGGACATGTATTGGGTCTCAATATCAAAGCAATCATGGAAATACAAACAGAATGTGGCAATAATCGAAATACAATCAGAAATTTAAATACAGGATCCAAAGGTTTGATGATACTGGTAAAAAACAACAACACCAAAACCATGTGGAATGTTCAAGATCCCCCAAGATCACACAAAGCTGTAATCTGCTTCCTAGTGCTGACAAACGCCTATTCAACAACCTATACTAGAATTAAGAAGTAAAGAAAATGACCTTTGAGGACTGGAAGTTTTGCCATGTGGATGTGTGCATATTAGTAATGATTACACCAATTTGATTATAATAAATTCAATATTAAACAGGTATTGTTTCATATATGATTACTACTGAAAACAATATACAGTGGTGCCTCGCAAGACGAATGCCTCGAGGGACGAAAAACTCGCAAGACGAACGACTTGGCTGCTGCCTCTCAAAATGGCTGCCGCCTCTCCAAAATGGCTGCCGCCTCTCTGCTGGTTGCCGCCTCTCAGCTGTTCGGCGCTCTGCTCACACAGAGTCCGGCTGTTCCGGGGCTACCAAGGCACTGTGAGGAGCGGGGCTGGGTCTACTGTACCTGGTAAGTGACTTTTTTCTGGTTTCTGACTTTCTTTTCCCCATAGGAACGCATTAATTAAATTTCAATGCATTCCTATGGGAAACCGCTTTTCGCAAGACGAAAATTTCGCAAGACAGTGCTACTCGCGGAACGAATTACTTTCGTCTTGCGAGGCACCACTGTATCTCCAGACTCACTTCATAATGAATAGAAAATGAATGGAAATTATTCTCAATATTAAGTATGCAATACTTAAATGTGGATTTCTTACCACCACCCCAACTATAATAAGTTGAATTCCATCTAGTTCTTACATTGGCTGTAAATCCAAATGAATGAATCCAGGCATCAGATAAGCCAATGTCTTTCCAGTTCCAGTCTGTGCTATTCCAATCAAATCAAATCCCTGAAGTATAATTGGCCAAGCCTGTGACTTAAATGAACAGTAAGCATTATGATGAGGTGGAAAATTAAACAGAACAGTTTCTAAACTACTCAGATAAAAAGTTAAGATACCTGAATTGGGGTAGGCTTCTGAAAGCCAACTTTCCTTATATTTGCCATAATGTCAGGATAATATTGAAAAGCATCTTCAAAGTTGCAGATAGGTTTGGGAATAGGACGCTTTTCACCATCTTTCAAGTCATCACATGTGATATTATTGTTCTCTATTCTTTAAAAAACATAGAGATGTTATACTGTCTATAGGAAAAAAAATTATCTAGCAATTCCAGGCAGAGTATATATTATAGACAAAACATGATTATGCAAATTCTATTTTGTTATGTTTCACAACAATAATCTATGCCATAGCAATAAGAAAAAGGAGCTAAACCATGTTATATGCATAGATATTACACAACTGTTTAGAAATGACACATCAACACAGTCAAAATCACTGGGAAAAGATGCTATATTTAATCCTTAGTTAATAATTGGAAGTCAAATGTACAACAGTGTTAAAAAAATCATGGAAATTTTACACAAGTCTCTAACAGTTGCATGTTCCCCATATTGTTTTAACGAGGCAGTTATTTTTCTACCTGCAAAAATTCTAGAAATTTGATGTTTATTCTTACAGGGCACCTGAAAAACTGGTGTGCTTATTCTAGCAGGGATTTTTTTGGGGAGGGGCAATTTAACTCTTATGGGAGTGACTAAGAAAACAAAAAACACATACATTGTTATACATTATAGATTAAAGTGAATTTAAAAATACTATTTAATTTTAAATTATTTTTATAAATACTTAGAACACTGAAACACTGTTCTCTGTTATAACATTGTGCACCACAATACTCCCACAAAAGTAGACACAAGAGAAAGAATGCATACAAATTCACAACATGGCATATATGACCAGCCTTGTGTAAAGAGTGCAGGGTTTAACCTGGTTTTATGGTACACATTCCAACACAATTTACTATTTTACCAACTATTTGGTATATATACATACAAAATCAGAAATTCTTTCCCCATTTTAATGCTGCCTGCTCAAGAATCAAGCAACCAAGCAAACAAACAGACCAAAAACAAACAAAAACACAACCCTTTAACTTTTTAACATACTAATATAGTCTACAAGTTTACAGATCCCAATTCTTACCTCCACCTAGCTGCTTCTTCTTGAGACATACAAGCAATTATTGGTGATTCTTTATAGAAACATTTTTCAATTGCAGGTAGTCCTGATCAAGTTAAAGGAAAATTTGACTGTTATAGAAGAATCAACTATTTTCAAAATTACTGCACTTATTTAATGCTCTGCCAAAATATTCTCCCTTGAAAACTTTGACCATCCTTGATCAATCTGACAGAAAATCAGTCCCTGTCAGAGAAATTCTTATGGGTAAGATTCAGGATTCTTGTGCTGACTTTACTTACAAAGCAGCTGAGGAGTTTGTGTGCATCTCTTCCCTTCCTTTGTACAATCACCTCTGTGGCTGAGTAGTATATGCATTTGTCTTGTCTTTCTTTGTATAATCATTTCTGTGCCATTCTACCTCCCCAGCTTCCCATCCTTCAATTAAAGATAGTGGAGAATGTTTTTCCACACTCCTTTTTAAAACTAAAAACTGTGAGCAGCCAAGGAAGCTGCAGAGTGAAAAGATATAGAAAATGCAGCATTCTTGGCAACCTCACAGTATTACAGTAAGCTCAAAAATATTACATAAAGAAATTCGAAGGAGACTTGAGAATGAGGCAAAAAACTGAAGTTTCTTTCATGAGAAAACAAAACTTTGGGGAAACTGGAGGACAAATGATGGCACAGCACAAGTTTCATTTTTTTCTTAGAGCTGGACACAGCACCTCATACCTATGCGGAAAGGAGCTATATTAAAAGCATGCATGTCAGAGAGAAGACAAACTGCTTCTATAATGATGTAATAATCTACAAAATGTAATAGTCTGAAGACTTAGGAATGGCGCAGAACCCTGAAGAATGGTAAGAAGTGCTGCACCAAAATTTATTTGATTATATTTTTCTGAGAAACATTCTGAGGTTTTCTTTTCTTCAATAATAATAATTTACGTGCTGTCAGGTCAATTGCCACTCATGGTAATCTTCACAGGGTTTTCTAAGTATAAATTGCTCAGACTGGTTTACCAGTCCCTCCCTCTGGTGGTGCTCTGGGACTATGCAGCTTGTCCAGAGCCACAAAGGCGGCAGCATGTGTAACATCCTGTTATGTGTTGTCAAGTTGTCTACAACCTATGGTGATCCTATCAATGAGCAATTTCCAAAATGTCCTGTCCTTGCTCAGAACTCAAAAATTCAAGCCTGTGATTCCTTTAGGGAGTCAATTCATATTGTGTTTGGTCTTCCTTGTTTCCTGCTGCCTTCTACCTATCCCACCATTATTGTCTTTTCCAGAGAATCCTGTCTTCTCATGATGTGCGCAAAGCAGGACAGCCTCACTTTTCAACTTTTTTGCCTCAGGCTTAATTTGGTCTAGAACTCACTTGTTTGCATTTCTGGCAGTCCAGGGTATCTATAGAGCTCTCCTCCAGCACCACATTTCAAATAAATCAATTTTTCCCGTCCACTGTTTACTGTCTAGCTTTCATACTCATACATGGTGATCAGAAATACAAAAGTGTGGATGGTTGTGGTCTTGGTCTCCATTCTTACACTTGACAATCTTTTCTAGTTTATTAATTGATGCCCTTCCGTCTCAGTCTTCTGATATGTTGGCTGCACTCTTCATTTGGATTGATGCTTGAACTAAGGTATACAAAATCCCTATTTCAATTTCTTCATTGTCAACATTAAAGTTATGTACCTTTTTGTATTCATGATTTTTGTCTTCTTAATGCTCAACTGCAATTCTGCTTTAGTGCTTTCTTCTTTCACTAAAAGTCATTTCAAGTCATTGCTGCTTTCTGTCAGTAAGATTATGTCATCTGAATATCTTAAATTATTGATATTTCTTCCACCAATTTTCATGCCTCCTTCACCTGAATCTAGTGTGGCTACCCTGTAAGATATATTTTGCATATAGATTGAACACAAAAGGGCATAAAATGCACCTCTGACACCTTTGCCTACAGGAAAGCATTCTGCCTCTCCATATTCTCTCTTAACAAAAGCTTCTTGTCCATAATACAGGTCATGCTTCAGGACAATCAGGTACCGAGTCACACCCATTTCTTTTGGAACAACCCATAGTTTTTCATGATCTACAGTCAAAAGCTTTGCTGTACTCTACAAAGCATAGACTGATCTTCTAAAATTCTCTGGTGCACTCCAGTAGCCAGTAGATATTTGCAATATGATCTTGAGTGCTTCTTCCTTTTTTAAATCCACCTTCAACATGAGGCAACTCTTGCCTCATACAAAGTCAAAGCCTTTTTTGCAACACATTGAACATCACTTTGCTTGCTTGGGAAATTAAAGCAATGATGCTGTATTTATTGCACTCCTCAGCATCTCCTTTCTTGGGGACTGGAATGTATATTGAACATTTCCAGTTTGTGGGCCATTATTTTGTTTTCCATATTTGCTGGCATCTGGTTGGATACAAATGACTTTTTAAAATCAAATTGATTTAAATCATGATTTTAAAAATGATTTTTTATTTAAATTGTCAAAGAAATAAAATTGTTTAAATTTAAATTGACAGGGACTGAACTCGATGATCCACAGGTTACCTTTCAGCTCTACAGTTCTAAGACTGTTGTTGATGTTATACAGCTTCTCCATCTCCAGTTTTCAATTATATAGTCTACTTGGTCTCTATACTGACCATCTGGTGATGTCCATGTGTACAACCCTATATCCAGCTGCTTGAAGCATGCATTTGAAATAAACAGATTGTTGGCTTTGCAGAACTCTGTAAGTCATTCTCCTGCTTCATTTCTGTCTCCTAGGCCAAATTTTCCAGCAACATTTGCTTCTGCTTTGCTCCCTATTGTTGTATTCCAGTTTCCTATGATTATAAGCATGTCTTGTCTTGGTGTGTGAATAATTTCTTGTACACTTGCATAAAAGCTTTATGTTTCATCTTCTTCAGCACTGGTAGTTGGGGCATAGACTTGAATGATAGTTATGTTGGTAGGTTTTCCAGTTTGATATTATTCAATCAAATTTTGCATTATAGCTGCTAACTGCCTATACTACATCTTGCCTCATTATTAGAGCCACTCAATTTCTTCTGATTTTGTAATTCCCAGAGTATAACATTTTGTAGTTGTCTGACTGAAAATATCCCATTCCAGTCTACTTTAGTTCACTGACACCAAGCACTGCAATGTTTATACGTTCCATTTTGTACTTTAGTTTCCAGTTTACCTTGATTCATACTTCTCACGTTCCATGTTCAATTTATACGTGTTGCAGAGTTTCAGACTTTCCTTTCACTTCTGTGCACATCAGCCACTAGGCGTCTTTTTGGCTATAATCTAGTTGTCATCTGTGACAGAACTATTTGTACTTGCCCTTTGCTCTTCCCCAGTAGCTGACTGAGTGCTTTCCAACCTGGGAGTCTCATCTTCCAGCATTATCTCTCGTTTCATTTTGGACTGTCTCATCACAGGGTTTTCATGGTAAGGGAAATTTAGCAGGAGTTTGCCATTGCAACCTACTGCACAGTAGTAACAAAAGTTAGTTTGACTGTCACTGCTGTTGCCTCTTCAGCCAGTGTCACTTTCAGCCACCGCTGATGCCTAGTAAGTAGCTAATTAAAGGTGGATGCATCTTAGTCTGGGCTGGGGCTCTTGTATTCTCTTACTCCCCCAGAAATATAAGATATCTTGCAGAATTATTTCCAAAATTTGCCCCTTAAATTTTTGGTGGATGCCTCCCCTCTGCCACTGCCACCACAAAAGCCTAGACTGGAACTAAAAATAGCACACTGTGGGAAATGCAAACAGTGGCCAGATTACCATCTCAGTTATTGCTGTTACCACTTGCAGTAATAGAAGCACTGCAAAGCACACACCAAAAATAGGAACAAACCTATGCTACAATAATTGCTAATGCTGAGCCCTACCATCAATAAACTAAAATCTTTATAGGAAATAAATTTTTAATTTTTCGCTTGTGATTTTTTGATTCATTTTTTTCATCTAGAGTACCTGTTAGGCTTTGAAGTTAAACATGGAAAAATGAATTTCTATACATATATAACTTCCAACATACAATAAACTGCTGGAGAATTTATCCCTTCCCTTGGAGAAATTGATAAAAATGGTCTCTCTGATTTATCTTTCCACAAATAGGGTGCAGAATTTTGAAAGGCCATTTGTGTACAGCTATAGTTTATTTAAAACGGGAGGAGAAATCAGCAAGCAGTATGAAGGGAAATACAGTTCTACTGCTGACATATTTCCTGTTTTTAATGAATGGAACACCAATTACATGCTAGGCTATTTTGCATTTACCATTGCAAATAAACATAGCTAGTGAGCAGAGGATGGACACATTTCAAATAACCTTTGCAAGGAACTATTGCAGAGTGTTTTTAAATTGTGTGAATTTTAATGTTGTGAGTCGCTCTGGGTCCCTTGTTGGGAGAAATGCGGCATATAAATAAAACTAATAATAACAACAATAATAACAATAATAAAAAAGTATGGCTGGTCTTGCAAGGTTCCATTTTGTTTTGTCATAGTCATTTACATCAGAGGGAAGCAATGCCTTTCATTGACCTTCTGAAAGTCCTACTACAAAGCAATACACTATCAACAGAGATTTTGCACCAGATCCTGTGGGGGTTTTTTTTGCTTTAAATAACGACCATAGACTATAAAGATTTGATCAGTTTAACAAAACAGATAGGCAGGTGTGCACTCTCAGATACTATTCTTCAAGAAAGATGACTTGCAGAGGCAAGAACGTATAATTTCTTTTAAAGCATCTAGTACACTAACCAGCCCATTTCATAGCTTCATATTTAGCTTTATTTTCTCGAAGAGAAGCCCAATTAATGGATTGTTTCAGATTACTGCATTCAGGCTTCAAAACTCCAGAATGGCTTTCATTGTAACGACTGGTTCCAATTGCTTGATGTCTGAAGAGATCTGTTAAAAGAAAAATTAAATTCTGATGTAATTTTTTTTTAATGTCAGTTTACTATGTAACTAAATGATTTTGATGGGGTCTTCAGGTCAGAAGTCTAATTAGAGACCCAGAACTGTTTCATTCTATGCCTATTAAAAGACAAGAGCAATCAATATGTTTTCATTTCTGAACACATCTGAAAGGCAGTACAACAAACTGTTCCGGAAATTCCTTTCTTTACTTTTATTCCACACATTTCCTGCAACTTTTCTTTCTACAAATGCTTCATTAGCAGAATAGTAACTGAATTTATACCGTTTTCCCCGAAAATAAGACCTAACCTGAAAATAAACCCTAGTATGATTTTTCAGGATGCTCCTAATATAAGCCCTACCCCAAAAATAAGCCCGTTAAGTGAAACCCCGCCCACCACCATTGTGCAGCAACCAGAAGATGACATGACTGTATTTGAATAAATGTAGACTGTTGTACACATGAGAAAAATAAAACATCCCCTGAAAATAAGCCCTAATGCGTTTTTGGAGCAAAAAAATAATATAAGACCCTGTCTTATTTTTGGGGAAACACGGTAGAAGGCTGAGATAGAAGAGAGAGCTTAAATATATAAAGTGTATAAAGTTTTAGAATTCTTACCTTTAACACACTTTTCTCCTGCACAGTTTTGGCTACTTCCCTCAAGAAGGCCATCAACCAGCATTTTGGCTTTCATCTGTTTATTGCCATTACCAAATATCTTTATTTCAGCTTGATAACTTCCCCTTACAACCTAAACATAAATTTTAATTTAGCATAAGCATCAAATACTAAAATGAATCCCATAATTCTACTTAAAGCCTTCTCCTGCTGGGGACTGGTCAAACAGCTGAAGAGGACAGGAGCACACTCCGATTGGTGAGTGGGTCATTGGCGGGAGAGGGGGAAGGGAACACATTGCACCTGTGGTGCTGCACATATGAACTGGCACAAACTTCTGAACCAAGGTTCGTGCCCATCTCTGGTTTGTATTCATGATTAGGAACCTTGTCTCCAATGAGGTTCTTATGATACATACATTTACATTCATGTGAAGTCTGTTGTCATCTTCCAATGAAATCAGGATCAGAAGGTGTGATCATTTCACACACTGCTGAATGTGGACAGACTACAAAAGGATTTACACCCAAGAAATCTTTGGTCAGTATCCTGCCATGTTATGCATTTGCTGAAAGGCAACTGCACAAGTGTTCCTCATGTTCCAACTGGCTCCCTGCATGGCGGGTCTTACACCAGCCGTAAGACTGGTTGTGGAACTGATTCAAAGACTGGTCACATGACAGGGGTCTGCCAGAACAGAAGAAAGCTCATACAATTTTCCTCACATTTCAAATAGGATACTAGTGTTTCTAATACACAACTGCCTTTATAAATACTACATTCAGTACACTAAGAGCTTTCAAGACCTGAATACTTGAATAATCAATCATACTTAAAAGGTTTACAAATATTTCAGTAACATTCCAACAAAGCTCTGAAATTTAAACCACATAATGCTGCAATCACATTATGGCTGTGATAGCATACCAAGGACTACAGGAAAGACTGGATGTCTCTCTATGGTCTGAGAGATTTAAACTTCAAAAATATCTAGTCTTCAGTTATCCCTTTCTTGTCTCTATAGAAGTATCTGTAGCTTTTACTCCTCTAGAAACACAGAGATGATGGGAGGGAGGGGAAGACTTGGGATATGCTGCGTACAGATGGGAGAAGCGAAAGTTTTGAAATATCTAATGCCTTCATAATCTCTGTCTACATCCTAAGTACTGAGAAGTGTGGGGGGAAATACATAATTCCCTTCCCATTGTTTGTAATGGGAGATACATAGCACAAATAAAAAGGATGCAAGCCCTATTAAAATCTGCTTCTTCACATCCCTTAATTGGTATTGTATTGACAAGGCACTCAATACATTGGAAACTCTCATGAGGAAGGAAGTCCACACCTATGATTGTTGGATCTCTGTGTTTTAATCATTTGTTTTACTAATCACATGTTTCCAATATTTCAGTTAAATTGCCTTTGGAGAACAGGAAAAACATTTGAGGTATTTATAATATACATCACATATTAATTACATTAACATGGAATAAGTTTACTGATATACTATTTTATCTAATTATTTTAAAATATGTTATATCTCTTGTCATTTATTAATAAAACTACAATGTAAATATTTGTTAACGCGAAACACAACTGTCCATAATAATTAGCCAAATGTACATTAAAAATAAAAAGAAGTATCACAAGGAGATACTAAAGCATATAAGATATTTTCAACATATGCATAAACTGCAAGTCAGTACATATTCCAGGGGAAGAGAGTGGGGACCACCACAGGAAAGACCCTCTTCTTTGTTACCACCAAATAGGATGTGGCACAACCATCAGAGTTGCAAAGTGGTGTGTGGTCTGAAACCTACTGAAATTGTAGCTTCCAGATCCCACATACGGGCAGTCCAAAACACAGTGCATTATAGTAGTTAACATGTGACTAAGATATCCCTGTGAGGAACATCTGCAGGTGGTGCACCAGACAAAACTAATAAAAAGTATATTATGTAACTGCAACTACTTGGGCTTCAAGCAACAATGATGGGTCAGTGAGTACTCCTGGAGTAGAGAACTGATTCCTCAGAAAAAGTGCATCCTTCTCCAAAACAGGCAACTTCCACTCCTGGGAACAACCTATCCTCAGAACTACCATCTTACAAGCATTAGGGCAGAGCCACTGGAATGCCAAGAGATGATGGGAAGGCTATGGAAAGGTGTCATCCACTCCTTTTCCCAGATTTTCCATGCTCTCACTAACTCCCAATGACTACTGCTGGGGGAGATGGTTGCCTTCTTTTCCTAGCAATCCTCCAAGGCATGACAGTTCACACCCACAAGCCACATTTACTCAGTCACTCAATGCACTCCAATAATTCACATTCCATGCAATCATTCTTCACTCTGCCATGCACTGATCTTACAACATCCATTCATCTTGTATAACAACTCACACTCTCCACACAACTATTTATTCACTGTTCATTATGCTAATATCAACATAACTAATAATTAGACAAATCTATCATTACTTAGATACTGCATAAGATGGAGAAAAATGCTGGAAAAGTACATCTTACAACACTAGGCTGTAATCTCATAGCACAGTCTCACCTGCAACTCTCGGATGTGTCCAATTTTCCAACCTACTACTAGTCTTTCACTCTAGAAAAAAATGCATATTTCATACCCCATATCTCTCCCAAGGGTTCTGCGGAATTAGTCTCCTAACCCTCACTCAGGAAACTTCCAATCTCATTTAAGCACAGCTTTGAAGGATTTTTGGTGATGTGTGTGAGATGAACCCTTACAGCATCCCAAAGGTCATGCTACAGTAAATAAGTATACACTTACAACCTAGATAAGACTGCAATAGATTTTGAGCAATGGATATTTTTTTCAGAAAACCTGTATCACTAATTAGCTATCTGGTGGCACAAGCCAAGTGCTTAGGATGATGCTTACCAAAGATAAGCTACCACAATTGTAATGAAATATTGGCGATCTTAGGAAAATCCTCACTCTTGGGATACAAATATGTTAGTAATTTTGTGTTACAAATTTAGGCAAGCATCACTAAACTTAATTAAGTACAGAAGCATAACTATATATTCCCTTCTAAAATTCTTGCAGGGAAAAACTATATGCGTCTACCAAAGAAACTTTGCTGCATTCAATGGTGCTAGTGCCAGATGAGTTCACGGTCTTGCAACCTGGGAAGTGTCAAATCTGAAGAAAGAATTTGATTTTTGGAAGAAATTAAGATGAAACTCTCACCTTTATTTTACAACCTGATGATTCTTCAAGCTCTTTTATTTTAGTTCCACCTCGACCTATTGTACAAATAATTTATATATATGTAAAATCTGGCCATATCTTAATTTGAAAAGGCTTCAAAATTCGAACAATGCACAGTGCAACAGGCAAAATGCAAACATTCTTTTTATCAAGAGAAAATGAACTCCATGAAGAAAATGTGAAATTTTAATTAATTGTTTTTAGAATACTGATCACAGGTGATCAACTTTTTCCCAGTTGAACAATCCCCATCCTTCACTACATTGTGAAGTGATGCTTCACTACACACAGTGAGTGTGACATGATACTGACACTCTATCAGTGAACACTTTGTTCATGTAGCCTTGGCAAAATATATGCACAACCTTCATAAAAGCCATCACAAATTTTTCTTTATAAATATTATCTCCATCTGTAATGTTGTGCCAGGCTAAATTAAATTAATTAAAAGGATCCCAGGTTTTTTTTTTTAACACAATCACACATTACAAGTTTGATGCATTTGCCTTGCATCTATCAGAATATTTGGACTTAGAAAACACTGAAAGTTTTGAAGGAAATGCAGTACTATGCTACATGGTCAGTCTTAGTAAGATTCTTCCACTGCTTCACTTTCTTATAATTAACCATTAACTCTTGTGGGAGGGGGACCCACTGCATTCAGTTTGGCACAGGTAATTTTAAAATGTGCAACCGGCAGAACAAAATTTATTCTTAATATTGATGCCGTTTATGTTGCTCTTCAGGTTTAATACTCAGAACTATAACTGAAGCTCCCACTGATAACAACACTGGATTTGATATGAGTGTTATACCGCACTAGCCAATAACAGTATGACATATAAACACTACAAGTATGTTGTATATATGTTATAAACACTACAACTAATTTACCCTTTTGATTAAATTCTGTTTTGATTTTTAAAAAATAGTAAATAAGTGCACAATACTACAAAAACCCATACTTCCACCAGTTTTATGCAGGCAGATGTATCACCAAGTGCAAACAGACCTGATTTGTTATGTCATACTGTATACATGTTATGGAGTTCACTACTTCTGAGCACTCTTGCCAGTTTGCCAATGATTATTTCTATCACAATCATGTATTCTTTCCCTCTCCCCTATATGTACCAAAAGTAATTACTCAAAGTAACTGAATAATTATGATCAAAGTTATTATTTTGGGTTGGACGGCTGTAATCTGATACCACCTAACCTGGGAGGGTAAGTCTCACCAAACTCAACAGAGGTATGTCTAAGTTGAAATGGATAGGACTATACAGCAAAATCTCAGTGAGGGTTCTGGTAGAAGAGTAGTAGGTGTTTAAATATAAAGCATACAATTTTAGTAATTCAAAGAATACTTTAATACTTCCCTAAATTCACCTTCATAACTGCCCTGCAAAGGTGAAAGACACTTCCTGTTGTTCAAGTCTAGGAAGTCACTGAATGTAACTTTATCTACATGGGGCTCCTAGCCTTTGGTGATGCCTCAAGTCCTCTAGTGACAATAATTCTAAGGACTCCTGCTGAAGATGTTCTACTGAACTCAGTGGGAGTTAACTTTTTAGTAACTGCGCTTATCATCATTTGGCCATACCATGAAAAGTCTAGCTGGAAAAGACAATAACGCTGGGAAAAGTGGAAGGGAGCAGGAAAACGGGCTGAAGGAAGCCCAGGCCTGCAAGACCTGAGCAAGGCTGGTTAATGATAGGACCTTCTCGAGATCATTAAGTCCTCATAAGGTCAGCCTAAGTCGAAACACAACAACCATCATGCTTAGGATGGCAGCGCAGCCTGCGCTATCTCGTGGCCAGGGAGGCAAGGAAACAGCACAACACACACGGGGGGGGGGGGGGGAAGGGCGGCCCTTGTCTCCTTCCAGAACCGACTGCTGCTACCTATGAGAGTGCCGACCAGAGCGTTATCCAGCTGGAAGCACAAGGGCGACGACCCCGAGCTCTCCCGGTCACTTCCTCGAAAGGAGCCTCGGGCTCGATACTCCAAGGGTCCCGACTGCCAAGACTCGCGGGCAGATGTTCGCCACGGCCCCCTTTCCCTTCCACCGGCCCTTTCCTCCTCGTCTTCGACCGCCGCTGGGTTCCCGCCAGCCCCCGCGGGGAGAGTCGTTGTCGTTGGGCGCCATTGGGCCAGCGCAGGCTTGCTGGTGGTCCCGCTCGGTTCCTCCTCTTCGCTCTCTGCCTCCCAGTCAGACATGACGGGACCCGCCAACGGTCCGGCCAACGCGCCAAGCCTTCCAACCCCACCCTCACGAGACAAACCGCCAAGTATCCCTCAGCGTGCCGCTCTAAACCGCCGGATTCCGGGAGCCTCTCTCTGATTGGCTACAGGGACCCTCATTTCAAAGAGCTGATTGGCTGGAGCTCGCTATTGCGGCCGCCGTCGGTCGGAAAAGCGCGGAGCCACCTGTCCGAATGGGGCGGGTCGGATTTGCGGCCTTTGGAAAGGAAAGTGGCGAGACGGGTTAGTCCTTTCTCCCGGGATAGCGCGGCTTTTGTGCAGTTTTCTGTCTTCTGCAAAATGCAATAATATTGATGTATGTCAGGAAAAGAGAATCTGGGGATTGTGGTAAGAGACGCTAACTACCCTCCTGTGCAAGGTGGCGCGAAGGGAAATGGAGATATGAGCCTTCAAAATATTTGCTCCGAGGTAAATCCTGAGTAAGTATGCTTCGTATCGACCGCTTCTCAAAGCAGGTTTTTAATATCCAGCTCAGAAAAAGCGTAGTTGCACGCAGGGCATGTCAAGTTTCCTCACTCCTTTTGGTTACGTTCTGGAAAAGTTCTCTTTTGAGGCGCAAGTCCCATTTAGGTCCTCAGCGTGGTGTAGTGGCTGGAGGATCAGACCGGGATTCAGGAGACCTGGGTCTGAATCCTCGTTCGGTGGTGGAAACTCACTGGGGTGTGTGCATGTGGAGCCCCTTAAATATCTCACTTACCTTGAAAGCCTCTCTGTAAATCGGATGTGACTTGAGGGCGCACGACGCCCACGTCCCATTTAATGAAGCGGGACTTTTCTCCCACGTATTTAATCATATGGTTGTAACGAAAGGCAGTTTGGCGTAAGAGACCCCCTCGGTCTCTGTGAAATTTATGGCTCCCCGCTCTCGGTTTTATATGGTCCTTTCTCCTCCTAATCTGTGAGGCACACGAGCAAGGGAACTGAGGGGTCCAAGGCAGCCCAGATCTCACAGGAAGCACTACATCACGCATACTTAGACTGGTATGCCCACACACCCTTGTATGAAAATGTCTCATGTGGTGACTTTGCGTTTTTGGACAGCTTTGTGAGCAGTGCACCTAATGAAGAGGTCAGCACCATGAAGGAGGGCGGTGGACATAACCCTGAAGGAATTCAAAAGTACAGCAGTTGAGCGATCAGCCCCTGAAGCAGTGCAATGGCTGGCCACATGCAGGTCTATAGACAGCAACACCTGCTTGTACTCATCTGGTCCTTTTCTCTCTAATCATAATTATCACATGATATATGCCAATGAAGGTGGTTATTATTATTATTAGTAGTAGTAGTATTAGTATTATTATTATCACATGCCATCAAGTCAATTCCAACTTATGGCAACCCTTTCCAGGCTTTTCCAGGTACAGAGTACTCAGACATGGTTTACGATTCCCATGTTCTGCAGGCACTTTGGAGCTTAGCCAACAGGCTGCCTCTTCCCTCTGGAAGCACAGTGGGGAATTGAACTCCTGACTGATGGCTCTGGCTGCCAAGAGTACAGCTAGATGAGGATTTGCCCCACACTTTGTGCCAGGCTGACGACGGGACAATTTGCTCCTTTTCCTGGTAATCATGCTATGTACTGCCACCACGAATCAACCCTTCACTGATCCATGCCTATCTACACCTTTTGGGGTCCCTTTCAAGGGCTACTATTTTTTTGGTGTCGGTAGAATCACTCCATTTTGGTTTAGTTCCAGCATGTGTGATTGCTGAGATCAAACCCAAAAGTGGATGGTTTAAGCCGGGGGTCCCCAACCTTTTTCACCCTGCGGACTGGCTGGGGAAGGCGGGGCACCCCCTGCGCTCGTGCGCATGCGCAAATGAGAGCGCGCGCATGCGCGGATGGCGGTGTGGGCGCTTGTGTGGGTGCGCTTGTGTGCATGCGCAAACGGTGGCGCAGAGCTTGTGCGGGCACGTGCGTGCTCATGAGCATGCGCAAACGGTGGTGTGGGCGTGCTGGAGCGTGCGCGCATGCACAAATCAGCTCTGCGGGGGTGAATGCGTGCGGGGGATGGGCGGGAGGTCTGTCTCCATGGCCTAGTCTGGCTCAGGGCACGGACCGGCACCGGGCTATCTGCTTAATCTGCTTCACGACCTTGGAAGAGGGAGAGAGAGGAAGCAAAAATAATTTTAAAAGCCTGTGTAAGGCAATGGTGATGCACTATGCCCTAAATATATATTTTTTTAATGGAGGAGACAAGGTCAGGTATCTTTTTCTGTTATTTTTCCCCTTTCCTTTTAAAGGAGAAAGGGGCAAATAGGGATGCTTGAGGCTTGATGTGGTTTTCTGACTCATAACCACCCGATTCTTGCATTTGAATGCAAGGATCACACCAAATGGCATACCATTAAGTATGTAACCTTAAGGCCCTGGTCACACAAGGGAAATATTTTCTAGTTCTTCTGATACTTTCCATACCTCTGTTGTACTGAATTGTGGTCATGTGGTTTATATCCTTGGACAAACATCCCTAGAACGTTTAGTGGTACTGATTTATTTCCTCCTGTTTGAATCATTATGGCTGACTATACCATAGTACCGGTTTATTTTCTCTTTTGCTTCAAGGGGAAGTTTAGTCCCTTGGTTTATGTATAAAAATATTTATTGATATATCGATATGGCAGGAACAAGGTTCCCGCTAAGGCAGGGGTTCCCAACTTCCGGTCTGCGGCCTGGTGCCGGTCCGTGGGCTTCGCAGGACCGGGCCATGGAGACAGATTTCCCGCCCCCCTGCACGCAGGGTGGGCATGGCTCTCGCGCATGCGCAGGTGAGCAGGCGTGTTCGTGGGTGGGTGTGGCACGCTCACGCACATGCACGCCCCTCACCCGTGAGCGTGCCACGCCCATTCGTGCATGCACACGAGCGCACCACGCCCATCCGCACGGATCCCCCACTCATGCGCGTGAGTGCGCCATGCACATCCGTGAACGTGCCACGCCCACCCGTGAGCGCGGGAGCCCCCCCCGACCAGCCCCCCCGACCAGTCCGTGGTTCCGAAAAGGTTCTCTAAGGTGTGTCACTGCATGTGTCTCTGCCCTCCTCCACACCTTTCCTCCTCCCCCATGCACCCACAGCAATCATTTCCAGCCCCTTTTGTGGGGCGGGCAGACTCGTGCATGGGGGGATGGAGCCCCACCCAGCAGGCTGAAAATTAGAGGGAACATTGCTCGGGAAGGGGGTTCTGTTTAGGAAGGTGTCCTCTGTTGCACTGGCTGCTCCTGCAGAAATGCATTTTACACAATGGACATGGGATATCCGTGCGGCAGTACTGGCGATCAACCCCTCCAACCCAGTGACATTGACATACGAATGGTTTATTTATTTTTTTATTTATCCATTTGACTTGTATGCCGCCTGCACTCTGCAAGAGTCTCCGGGTGGCTATGTATAAATTTCAGTGTATCTTCCCATATAAATTTAAAAATAAATACTTGCCAGTAATTAATGGTGGAGGCCCCCTGTGACATCGGGCATGAAAAATTAAAAAAATAATATGTCCACCATAGTAATGGTGGCCACCTTCCTGGCTTCAATTCTGAAAAGAAGTGGGGCAGGTTGTGTACACAGGCAATCCCGGTAAGGAATGCACTGGTACAACGAAGGTGCAAAATAACAGCCCTCCTGGCAATGGGAAAATGTTCTGCAGTTACACCGCTGGCCAGGAAAATATCTTGATCTTGATTTGTGCATTGTAGCGGTTACCCCAGTCGTCACCTGTCCGTCTCAGTGGAACCTTGGCAGGAGAGCCAATGAGGAAGACGGAAGGCGGAGTCAGGAAAGAAGGAGGGGTACAAAAGGAGGAGTCTGAAGGGAGAACAGAAGTTCAGAGAGAGGTTTGAGAAAAGGAGTGATTGAGATCAGAGGTTTGAGAAGGGGATTGATTGAGATAGATGAGAGAGCAGAGATTGGGAAATAGATTGAATTAATAGAAGGAATTAAATAAACCCAAGTTAATATAAGTGAGTTACTTCCTGTGATTGACACTGTTATTTCCAACCAATCATTAACCCTACCCTGATCAATAAACTGAATGTGTTTAATAACTTGTGTGTCCCGGAATTGATTGATGTTTAATCCAAAAACTTCTGGTGGCAGCGTGAGGAGGAAGAAGCAGCTTGGGTCTTTGTGAGGGCCAAGAATAAAATTAAAGCCTCAAAGACGGAGCCGCGACATGCATCATGTGATCAGAAAAACGACAATGAGCTAACTGGGGGATAACCACATTTCCCTCATGTGACCAGGGCCTGAGTAACTTTATTTAGCGCAATTCAGCCTGCTCCAACTTGGCTGCCTAGTCACAGCCTCACTGAGCTATGCAGCCAGTTTTTCCCTTTCTCTCTAGCAAGTACCGAAAACACAGTGTATAAATTTATGTTTGGTGTAGGTGATGACTTCACAAGCACAGGCATAATTAAGTTAAACTACTTTACTGGCACTTTTTAAAAAACAATGCAATCCCACACTTTTAAAGCGGTAACCCGCTTCAGTGGGACTTAATCTGAGGTAGGTGTTAATAGAAATTTCAATCTGAACTTGTGCACAGGTTCTTTAAATATGACTGGCTTTGATTTTGTTGCTGGTCTTAAGGGATTGATTTGATTCTTCCTTTTTCCATATTTTCATAGACTTATTTTGACTGCTGTTTGATAAAAAAAATTTGAACACCTAGCGATCACAAATAAACCTTCTGTTTATTACTTTCAATACTCTTATAATGTTTGGAAATTTAAGAATGTTGGCAAAAATAGTATTACTTGGAGTATATCTGTGAAGATTCTCACTCATCCAGATGAGGAGACTCCTATTTATCATGCTGTCCTTTCATCCCTCCCCAGGAAGATCAGGACCACACCTACCAGAAAGACCACTGTTAACGACCATTAACAAAGAACACTGTTAACGACCATGACAATGGGTGGAGAAGGACTGCAGAGGTGGGATTTTCACTCCCCCCCCCATCTAACAAGCCTATTCAAACCAGGGGGAAGTGAAACCAGCTTGGAGGGATATATCAGGGGTCTCCTACCAACTCTCCTCAGACTGAAGAAGCTACTTGGATGAGTAGTGAAACATTTCAACCTAATAAGAAAGAAGTCCAGTTGTCATGACTCAACTTCCAGATATTACTTGGAGCTTTTGTTAGAAAAAATATTTAGCTGAAACAATGAAGTCACTAATAATATACAATAATATACAATAACAGTTCTATTGTATTAAAAGTTTTTTACTATGCTTCCTGCATGTACAGTTTACTGGCATGCATCTGTTAATATGTCAGAGCATCCAATGGTTTTTTTAATCATAGCTTCTGCAAAATCTTTTCCAGCTAGTCAGATGGGTGTAAGGTCGAGGAGTGGATCATTCCACTTTAGTGTGAATTGCTACAATATGGTTCATTAGTTTTTTTCAAGTTAAAAGAGCACATAGATTATAGTATTTTAAACCATTTTTATTAACAACAACATGGGTTCAGTTTGTCATGAAATTACAGTTAACATTGTATCAGTGGAAATGTCCCATATTATTTTTCCATTGCTGTTATCGAACCAATGTCTCAGCACTTCTATCTCATATTTAACATCCTACATCACTGCCAGCGGCAGAAGATGTATTATCTGTGCAAGTAGACAGAGTTGTATAGTTGGGAATTTTATAAAATTTCTTAAACAACTCAAATAAGTATACCATTTTGGATGCTGGTCTCAATTTGAACAATTTCAACAACGTATTTGGAAATAAAACAAAAATGTAACACTCATTAAAATATGTCTTATTTAGCCCTACTGAAATAAATGGGGTTTCCTTTCAACTGGAATTCAAAAATCCCTCAGAATGACAAATTATTTGTTCTGCAGTTAAGTCCAAGGAACTCAATAGAATCAGACAGGGATAAATTCTTACATTAATTTGCTTAGGCCCCATTCCTAAACACATTTCTATGCACCAAGTTTTTGACCACTGTAATGTACATTTAGGATGGACTAAGTGTACAATTTTAAGCACACTTTGGGCCAAATTACACAAAGTGATATGATACGACTCCAACAGATTTCTCACTATGTCACTCATTCTATTCAATTACCCTTTCCTGCTGTGGCTTCTTATAAAGAACAGTCTATATACTATCCTTATTTGTTTGCATGTAATGTAAAATTTGTCCCTTAACTGTGTCTAAGGAAGTGATTAGAAGAGGATATAGCTCAATATTTGGTTTACTTTTTATCCAGTTTCCATCAACCACATGTGATTTAAGGAAGAGCAACCCATCCTGCCCCTTTTGCAAGCTGTTCTGCTCCTTTCTGGCACAGTGCTAGGGCTGCAGTTTATTTGATGTGACTGGGAACATTCCTTACTATCCTCTTTTGCAGTTTATGTGGTTGCTTGATTCACTCACAAATAGAGCTCTGGGCAACATTCTCTTTGGTCACAACCCTGTGATATATGCAGTGAGTTGTGACAGTAGAAAGGACACCAGAGAAACACTTCTCTATTTTCCTCGTCTCACAATTTTTTAAAAAAATTATCCTAAGTGACACAGTATTATTTCAGCTGTTAGGGAGTATCCATGCTAGGTTGATGTATTGCTGTAGCACTCTGCCACTTACTAAATTAAACAAAACAAAAAAAGAAGGAAATCTGCCATGGCCTGCAGAATGACATCCACGGCAAAAAGGTGGGAAAGGGAGCTGGGAAGGGAGGTATCAATAATTGAAAGGGGGAGAAATTGGAGTGATCTGAAGGTTGTGTATGGGGCCTTCTCATGGGAGAAGAAACATTTCCTGTGTGACTGGAAAGATTGCTCAAATGTGAAATAAAATAGATTGCACTGAATATAAGAGCCTTTTAAACGCAACACAGATTGCTCCAAATTTCCTCATCTAGTCACGCCTTAAGTCCACTGAATTCAGTAGGGCTAAATACAGAGAAAACCATGCTTCAGTTCCTTTATTCTTTTTCTTATATATTCTATTTTTCACTAAATTCTGCTTTGGTCTGTGCTTCATGAAACATTTATCTCTTGTATGTTAGTAGTTTGTGCATTTTATTTTTAGAGTCAATGTGACATATGGATTAGTTTAACGATGTAGTAATTTCCTCAGGAAATAATTCGGCTGTTACTTAAATTTTAAACAGAGGTTTAGCAAAAAATTAAGTTCTCAGGTCTGCATACTCTTAACTATGACACACTCCTGTTAAGGTAGTTTAATAAGAATTTGAAGTCATTAAGATTGCAAGCCCCAGCTCAGAGACAGTGTTTATAAAATGTTCAATAATGAGTTCTCTGGACACAGAAAAATAGAAGTATCTGTCAATTTGTTTATTGACAGCTGTCAATGTTTGATTACCTCATATACATATATAAGTTCTGTGGGTGGCCTACATATTTCTAGGTTAGGACACTTTATTTGTATTTAAATAAAAATACATCATGAAGCAGAAGAAAATATATTTTTCCAATGATATATTCAAAAATGTATTATTTTTCATTCTTTCTTCAACCAGGAACATTGACATATGTATCAAAATATAAATATTTGTTTACATTGTAGTCTTCAGACTGTTTTAAAGTGTCAAAATACCATGTATTTTGCTTTTATTTTTTTACAGTAGTGTTATACTTATAGCTTCTGTTATGTTCTAATATGACATCAAATATGCAGTTCCCAATGAGTAACAATAGAAATATTGACACTGTCCCATCCCCACCCGATTTTTGCACATTCATTGTGGTTAGTTCAGTAGTATTCAGCCTGAAAGTAAACTTACACATGTAGCTGTCATAATGAGGGGATCAATAAGCTGTAAACTTCTGTAAGCTTATCGATTCCTTCATTATGACAACTGTTTCAGTGTGAGAAAATTGCCCACATTCTATCTTGTGCATATACAATTAACACCAGAAAATATGGCTGAACTTTCTTTTAAACATTCCAATTAAACCTGCCAAGTATTTATGTTTTTTAAATGTCATCAATTTGAGAGTAGGGAAAAAAATCCTTTTAGAGTAGCATTTGTAAAGACCTGCAAATATAAAGGGAGGAAGGATGAATTTTGTAACAAAATTTCTAATTTGTTTCTGATTTTGAAATAGCCATTCACTTTCCCATATATCATTATGTGCATAATTAACACTCTAAGGACTCAAGTGTTTACTTTAATTAAGGCAAAAATAGCAGTTCCTGGTTGGCAAATCATTGAAGCCAAGGCAAGTAACTGGCTGTCTTACAGCAGCAATTTATCTCCTCATGGTGGAAATGGTATTCCATTTGGATCGTGTTGTCTCCGCAGACATATAATAAGATGATACGTGATGTTTATATTTATAGAAAAGGAAAACAGGTCTCATTATTGGTTGCCTTCTGCCTTCAAGCTTTGTTTTGTTAAGCTTAAATGCAGACAGGAGATTTCTCAGAAAGCACAAAAAGGCACTATAAAACATTCAGTGAGGACTTTTTTAGGCATTCTGAAAGATTTGTAGGTTTAATGCTTTGGCTGGACAAAACTTCAGAAATCCAAATAAGTAAATATTAATACTCTTGCCATCAACTAGTTTTGACAAAGGGCTACTCTGACAAGAGGATATGGGGCGGCCGGACAAGTGCCATGCTTCCCCATCTCATTGCCTGGAAGAGAGGCAGCTGTTCCATACCTTCTTTTTACTTTGGTTTTGGGAACTAGAAGAAAAGATAGAATCAGTTGAAGGAAGCCACGTTTAGCCCAAAGTCCACCAGTTACTGCCTCTAGTGGAAATCTTGTGAAATATAAGTTTTTATTTTGTAGAAGATGTTGCAGCCATTACCTTCCCCAAAAATTGATACAGCAAACTGTGGAAAGCTAAACATGTGGAAAGCTATATGGAAAAAAAAGACAGTCATGGGCTTTGACTTCTCTTAGAATGTATCACTTGACCTTTCACCCAGCAAAAGCTCAGTCACCATCTGTAGGCTTCATACAAATGATACAGAATAAACGTATTATAGATCATGCATACTTTCATATGATATGACGTGACATCCCGAAAACTATTATGTTTTAGAGAATGGTGGAGGCAGAAATTACAACTGATCTATGAGAATCAACAGTTTTAAGTTTTGTAGCATAGTCTGAAGCATATAACCATGCTTCTAAGACTTCTGTGAGATTTTTCTGTTTAACATCAATCTCAGCAAAACTGGCTCAGAAGCTATCACGTTTTGAGGCACCTTTCAACTAGAATGCCTTTGGAATTTTTAGAGAATTAAAAACAAGACATCTTGTTCAAGAGTGTACATAGGACATACATTTCTGGGGGATACCATAAACATCAATATGGATTACCATTAAGGATTAGGATTGGCGTATGCTTAGGCTACCAATTGCAGTGGCAAAGTACAGGTATGAATTTGTAAGTCTTTACTAAATATTGTTGCTTCAGGCTAGGGAAATTTAGGAAGAAAGTATAAGGACAGTGAGTGAGTGGGGAGAATGACTTCAGTTTGCTGGAAGGTTTGAACCACAAACCTACCTATATGAGGGAAAAGACTATTCTGGTACATGTATTCTAAAAGAGACACTAGTTTTCAGGTTCCTATAGATAAAACAAAATAAATGGGTGGGGGCTATGTCTTCAGCTCTTGCCAGTGCAGGTTCTTGGAGGATCTGACAATTGTCTTCAGTACTGTCAGATGAATCAGTATTTCCTTAATAGTTACATGCCATCAAGTCAGTTCTGATTTATGGTGACTCTTTTCAGGGTTTTTTTAGGTGTAGTGTATTCAGAGGTGGTTTACTATCGGTAAGTACTTTTTCATTTGGGGGAGGAAAAACTGTCTTCGCTTTAAACAAGAGCATCCTAAAATTTAAACTCAAATTTTTCTTCCTTTGACTACTTTTCTTACCTATTCTTATTTACACTAATTTTAAAAATAGTTTCCTTTCTTTAACTACTTAAAAAAGAATATATAGTCTGCTTTTATTCTTTTCCTTTGCTCTCCTAAATTTTCTCCGATACCTGCTGTTCTTTTCACCAACCTTTAATTGTGCTCGTTCAGACCAGAATATAATTTTGTTGAATGACTACACTGTACAGAGAGAAAATACACTTCATTTGCAATCAAGAATTTGTTTCTTTTTTGCAGAGACGTCTGCGAAATGATTTAGCTCCATCATGAATTTAGAAAGTTTGAGATAAGAGAACATTTCACATTGAGAGTCTTCCCTGATAACTTTGAACTTTGAACATTTCATAGCAAAAAAAAGTTTCATCACAAAGAAAACCTAAAAAAAGTGCTGTGCAAAATGTTTTGTTTCAGTCTCATATCTCCAAAGGGATATAAAAATCAACATTCTTCTAAAACAACAGATGAATCTTAGTTTACAATGATTAGCCATTTCTAATCTCATATGTGTTTCATTAGCAGCTGCAGATATTTTTGTTGTAGTAAATGTAACTATGGTCTAATTCAGATCATAGATAGTAATTATTTTAACCAGTAGCAAAGTGCTTTTTATATTTTAGTATTTTATTTATGTGATCTAGAAATGCCATGATTCCCAAATGTTCAGATCTTTTGTTCTTTAATAAACCAGTAGCATTATTTTCATAGATTCCCCATTTATACCTACTGTACTATATGAAAGTACCAATGAACTGTGGGTATAAATCAGGATTCTGTTGGTCACCTAAACATGCATTTTCATGCAACTAAAAGATAGGAACTCATACAACTGCCTTTCTTTTTGATTAATTTAATTAGAAAAAATTAAAAGGGATTTTCCAAATAGTCCATGCTTGTATATGTGTAATTGAAAATATTACTCAGCATGTGAACAAAATCCACATAATGCTATTTATGTTTGACATGAGGCAGGCTGAGAGCATCAGTACTGTCTCCTGACTTGCAAATACTTTGAGATGATCTTGACATTCCAGTCCTTAGAGAATCAGTAGAGAGAGTCATTTCCACTAATGGGTGGGAAATGGCTTCAAAAGTCTCATTTTCTCTCTCTGCTTCCAAATCTTCATCAGTTATAAATAATTTTGATTCCCTCCATTTGCTATGTAATTCTTGACTGCCTCTTGAACTACAGGTGTCACTTCCAGAAATCTGTACGTTCAGTTCTTCTGCTGTTGACTGTATAAGGTTTTGTACCGACAGTGATTTCCCTATATCCATTTGCGCTATTGGTTTCACTGAGACTAGGGGTTCCCCTTCTGTATCGAGGCTTTTTCTCCACGAAAGATCCTTTGTCACATTGGACTGTGCATTTTGTCCATTATCCTTAGAAGCAACAAGGCAAGCGGTGACATCAGAAGTATTTTCCTGTGTGCTGACAGGAATAGTATGTATAGGCTCCAACCTACTGATATGCTTTACTGATGAAAAAGGGGGTATCTGTAACGTCGTAGGTGCTGTTGGCTTGGTTGTCTGATTGATTTGGTTTAGTGCATTATTTGCTGATAGAGTTAAAGGTCCATCGTTTGGCACCTGTGGGGCTTGACTATGCACAGATGGACTAAAAGCATAGTAAGCTTGAGGGTTAAATTCATTTGGTGTCAGTATTAGCTGCAGGCCACAAGGCATGTTGACGCTGGCTGATCTGGTTACACATCCACTAGTCTGGGCAGAATTAGACAAGTCTTTACTATCTATTGAACTTTGATAATCAGAAGTTTGGTCACATTCAAGAGGTGGCATCTGAAATGAAGCCAAAGTCAGTGCAGATACAGATCCTTTCTTCAAGACCTGTTGGTAAATGTCTAGTAGTGAGTCTAATTTTGACTCTATGGATTGGACCTGGAGTTGGAAGAAGAAATAGTCTGTGAATACCACTTATAATAAATGATATGTGACATTAACATGACAACAGAATAAAAATATAACTGCCCTAGAAAACAAAGCAAATTTCTTTATATAACTTTGGTTTAAAAAAGAAAACATAGCATCCAAAATTTACCATGCAGACTGCAGTCTACTTTGAGCAGCCCCAGTGAAATTTTACTGAAATAGCTCAGCCGTTTCTGCTGAGCACTTACGTTATGATATGCTGCCCTCCAGACCAATTCTATGACAAACACAGGCACAGCCTCATTGATACGAGTGGAATGACAACAGTGTTAAGAGCAGTGACACAATGGCTGTGCACAAATCCCCCAATCTAGGTACCAGTTCAATCCTTTGGATTGGGACTTAATTCAGACCAGGCTTCCTCCAATCTGATGCCTGCCTGGATCTGGGCACACAAATTACTATAGCTTTAGGGAGTTGTTACACATTGCCACTAAACTAGGAAAAATGGATTAACTGTGCCAAGTTGCAGACAAGCTGTGTTTCAGGTTTGGGGGCACTCTATCTTCAAAGTTTGTCTGTCTTCTTCCTTTTTTTAATATTCCTTTTTTTAAAGCTGTTGCCATTGGCTGCTCAGTTCTGCCAGCTCAGGAATGGGGATGCTTTGTATTAGAGATCAGATAGAGCTCTTTTCATGCAGTAACAGAACACCAGGCACAAGGCCTTGATTCCAACAAGGAAACTGGCAAACAAAAGAAGGAAAGCTGAAACTGAAAACCCATAAAGAAAAAGAAAAGAAAAAGGCAGACATACTGCTCCACAACTGATTTTGCATCCAGACTAACCTGGATAGGGCAATGGAAACATTTAATTTACACTAATTAAAAGCTTCCTATCACCTAGTTTGAGGTTCCAAGGCTGCCTAGGGCTCTCTCTACCCTGGGGAAGCCTTTGGGAGCTTCAGAACAGTGGTGGTGCCTTTAAAAGTAAAAAAAAAAAAAATTGCTGCTGGATCACTGCTGTTGGGATCAGGACTGCAACCACCAATCCAGCAGTGATTTTCTACTTTTGAAGTTCCCCCATCCCAAAGCTCCCCAAAGTTTTCCCAGGGCAAAAGGAAGTGTTAGGGAGCATTGAAGCCTAAAATGGGGGATAGGAAGCTTTTAATTAGTGTAAATTAAATGTTTCTGGTGTCTGAAAAACAACACTGGGTGCAAAGTTACACAACAGGATTTTGCCCATTAAATCCTGATTATTCAAAGCCAAAACAAGCACACAATAGAGCAAGCACCCAATAGAATCAAATAGATATCAAAGAGAAATTGAGCAAGCCAGTGCAGCCCGCATCTAAGCAAACTCAGGAGAAACACTGCATGCATGACAGCAGGATACTGTTCCAATGCTTTCAGTGACTGGAGGGTACAGCAGAGGTGTCTTCATTGGGGTGGGTGGAACTGTCAGTCAGTGAATCTCAGCTCCTTCCCCTTTTTGTAATCTCACACCACTTCAGTGTCTGAATTATATGGTGTTTAAATGTTCCACCCCTCCCTGCTTCTTGCTTTTTGGTGTTCCTTTTATTTTAACTCTCTGGCCAGTATCATCTAGCATAAATTTTGCCCACATCAGGGTGACGATGTCACCAGCAAAAATAGATTGAGTTTCTCCTTTGACATCAGAGACTGAATAACTTGCCCACAACCAGTTTCACTTTGAGCAAATTGGGCAAAGCTTGTGACTGAAGCAGAAACTTCAATTACTGGCAAGCTACTGCTGGTGGTTATGTCATCTGACAGGGAGAGAGTGCTGATAATGTTAAAGATAAAATTCCTCCTTTGCTCTTGGGACTCACCCAGCTTGCATGCAAGGAGACAGATTGTGATTAGGATGCAGACAAATTGTGTGATCAATGCAATTGAAAGGGGAACTCTTTAATTACCAATAATCTCCCCCTGTCAGTGACATCATTGCCCTCATGCACATGTAATTTAAGCTATAGAATTTGGGTCTCTGCTGAATTTTTTTCCCCCTGCAAGTCAGGATCCCAATTTCAACAGAACTGCTGGAGCTATATGTTTTTATCAGGGGCTTGCTGAGACCACACATATCACTTTGATTTGAGCTATCATTTGTCTAAATTATCATACCTAATTTATACCCAGTCTGTACCATAATAATTTTGGATGAAATTGTGTTTTTTTGGGAACCAAATGAGTTTTTTTTTTCATTTTGCAGCTATTACACATTTTAAGCTGTAGAACTGATTGAGAGTGAAAAGAGAAACATCTCCTCTCAGAGTCACGTTACCTGTTTTTCCACTTTGACTACGCGTCCCAGCATACTAAGGTCATCAGTTGTTTCATTCTCTACAGAATTCTTCTCTCGGCTTTTTTTATCAGAAGTAATTTGGCCCCTTCCAAGAATCTGGTCAACACTGTAGGGCAGATAAATAAACAAATGTCTGTAACTGTATTTTCATTTTTTATTTCAGATGTACCAAAGATTAATTCTGAGGGGATCTTTGTATTAGTTGAGACTCGTGCTTCGGACAGTGTCCATTTTAATTATTTTAAATAACCGATAATGTATCTTATCTAAAAGTGTGTCTCACTTTTATGTTCTGATTATGCTGAGCACAATGGTATCTCCTGTCAGACAGATGGTTGTGCTGTCAGTTTTATTATAGAGTGTGCTACCCTGTTTTCCCAAAAATAAGCCCTAACCTGAAAATAAGCCCTGGTATGATTTTTCAGGATGCTCATAATATAAGCCCTACCCCCCAAATAAGTTCCAGTTAAGTGAAACCCCGCCCTCCACTATTATACAGCAACCAGAAGAAGATGACATGACTGTATTTGAATAAATGTAGACTTGTACATGAAAAACATAAAACATCCCCAAAAATAAGCCCTAGTGCATTTTTGAAGCAAAAATTAATATAAGACCCTGTCTTATTTTCGGGGAAACACGGTAGTTTCCCAATGGGCAAGGAAAGGATTTCCCACCTCTCTGGGTGGGATTTCCCACCTCTGATTAGAGCTGCCAAAGCTCAGTGACAATAATTGGCATAGTATATACACAAGGATCCATAGCATTGAAACAGTGTTAAGTATTCTCATATCCAGTTTTTCATTTCAGACATGAATAAACGTGTAGTGAAGAAGGCAATAGCCTGCAAAACAAGAAGGAAAATAGGTGCAGAGGAAGATTTAAAAGTATTAAAACACCTGGCTGAATTTATTTACTTAATTTAATTATAGGCTTTCAAAATGATGGTGAAGAGAGAGAAATAAAAAAAAGGAAATATATTAAGACAAATGTCAAACATTAAGAACAAGAAAAAGCACACATGTATGAAAAAGAGTTAAAGAAGACAAGCAAAGAATCCCAGCTAATGCTAGGAGGCTTCCCAACTACTGAACGCACTGGTGGCTCGACAGGAGCTCATCTGGGATTTGTTGTACGAAAGCTGGGAAGGTAGCTGGGAAGCCTCCCAGCATTAGCCAAACAATTATGTTATTCTTCCAGTGGCTCCATTTTCACTACATGTCGAACAGGCAAAGACACTGTTGCCCCAATCCTGACTCTGTTAGTAGCCAGGAAGCCTCCCAGCACTGGCTAACTGGCAACAGAAGCCCTAATGCAGTTTTTAAAAAGACATATTAGTGCCATTTTAAAACTGAAGTACGGCTTGTGTTGTGTGCAGTGACAGGAGTTGCTGCGGCTGCAGTCTGATTTGATGTGGCAATGTAGTTCAGCCTAGGAGCACCCGCTGAATTTTTTTTTTTAAACCAAGGGTTGTTCTTGTGGAAAACTGCTTTGTAAAAAGAAAAGCTTTTCTTACCGTGACTGAAGACTTTTAATTCTGCACAGCATATCCAGGTGACCTGCTGAATATTGTTCAATGACATCTTTGACATCATAGGGGCGCAGAGTTTCTTTAAACTTCCTTTTGGCAACATGAAATTTCATGATTCTATAGAAGAAATATTTGAATCAATTTAATTCTAAATCAAGGATGATAATGTTTGTTTTTCAGCTGTTGAGCGCAGGAAATTTAACATACTTTAAAAGCTTTTTGCCATAACATCTACTATGTTGAAAGAAATTAATGTATGAACTGTGGATCTCCATCTTCTACCAGAATGCGCCTTTCACAACTTCCACTCACTGAAGTTAGAGTTGTCAGATTTTAGCAAGTGTGTGAAAAACAGCCCTGACAGTTGTTTTTGGGTGAGATGTGAGGTTAACTGATAAAAAAAAGGAGTCAGCTTCTGGGATTGTCCCTTGCGTGGTGTCACTTTGTGAATGGTAATTAGCAGAAGGAGGTATCTTATAGAGCAGTGGTCCCCAACCTTTTCTGAACTGTGGACCGGATGGGCGTGGCGCGCTCACGTGCATGCGCAGATGGGTGTGGCACGCTCGCAGGTGAGTGGGGTGTGCACGTGCGCGTGGGTGGGTGGGCGGGCCAGGCGAGCGCGGGGGGAGTGCGTGGGGGGGGCAGGAGATCTGTCTCCACAGCCCGGTCCTGCAAAGGCCACGAACCAGCGCTGGGCCGCGGACCAGGGGTTGGGGACCCCTGTTGTAGAGCATCTGGACTGCTGCCATTGGTGTTGTCAGCATTCAGGCTGCCCTTTGCTATGTAAAGCTTGGCATCCTTTTTTCAGCTGGCAACACAGGCGTGATATTGCACAGCAATATTGGGCCATTTCCTGGCTTTTTGAATCATGGGTACAGAAGCACAATACCTCACAATCATAAACCAGAGTCTTGAAGAATTGATTCTTTTCTAAATGCTCACAGACCAACTGCTTAATGATCTATTCTGGAAGCATTCCTGGTACTGATGTCAGGCTGAGAGGCTGGTAGTTTTCTCCCCCACTCCCCTTTTTTTAAGATCAGGATGGCATTTATTTGCCCTCTGGGATCTCTGTTCGCCAAGAGGCTCTGAGATGACACATTTAAGTTCCTTAGTGCCCTTGGATGCAGCTCATGTGGCTCTTCAGATGTGAATTCGATCAAAGTAGCTAAGTGCTTCTGTATTTAATCTGCTTAATCTTGGGGACCAACCCCCTCACTGCCTCCTTTACTGTACCTGCACTAGGTTCCTTTTGGGAGAAGGCAAATCTGCAGTTATTTTGAGCTTTAGCCCTCCTGACCTCTGTACAAATACTGGCTGCTTGATCATATTCTTCCTTGGTAACTTGTTCCTTCCATTTCCAGTATATATCCCGTTTAAATGTTAGCTCATCTGAAAACTACTTATGCAGCCAGTTTTTAGATGCCTCTCATTCTTCTTCCTTGTAGGAACTGTGATTCTGCTTTTAGTATCTCACCTTTAAGAAACTCATATTGTCTGTTTACTGTCTCCTCTGAGTATTTTGACCAGGAATCTCACCCTGTATTTCCTTAAGCTTACTGAAATCAGCTTTCTTAAGTCCAGAGTGCACAATACGTTACTGTCAGCTTTCGTACAACAAATCCCAAGAGGTCTTAGTCACTTCCATCCGAAGCTCCCACTATTTCCACAATACTGATTTCAGTTACTAGCAAGATGTATTACCTCAGTGCTGTGGGCTCTCACGTTGGGTTTGGAGGGTCCTAAAATAAATTATATTCTAGATGAGAAATATCTTTAGTGGTCTGCCACTATCAGTTTTACAGTGTTGAAATATCTGCTCACAGAATTTGTAGTGCTTTTAGTGCATAGTAACAGCACCCTTTAATAAAACTGTGTTCTTCTGACTTTTTTTCCAGTTGATAAGGACAGATCTAGAAAAACTGATCTCGTTGTTTCTTCTACCTTCTGGAAGATGAAATTGTCACAAAGGCAAGTGAGGAATTTAGTGGACTTCCAGCAGCTATCAGGGTACTTGAAATCTACTATTACTACTACATCACTCCTCTTCGAATGTTTGATAACTGGATCTCTGAGAGCATCATTCAGATTTGACTTTCTAGGACGCCTGCAGCAGACCCTAAAAAATGATATTGCTGTTGCTTCTCTCTCCAGTTTTTCCCCCCAAAATGCTCTCCACCAGCATTCCTTGCCCAAACTCATGGATCTCTTCACACTCATACACATCCTTTACATACAGTGCTATTCCTCCATCCTTTCTGTTTAGACTATTTCTTTTGAATAAACTATACTGTTCAGTCTGTCATTACTAGAATGGGCCCTTTTAAGGAAAAGGCAGGGTAAAAGTATTTAAAATAAAATAAATAAAATAATGGTGACTCATCCCACTGGTGTCAAGATGTGAAATTTTGTTTGTAGAGTGTTAAAATAATTAAGGGGATGTAGAAAAAGTACCCCTGAAAATGGAAGTCTTTTAAATTGAGGCTTGAACAATAGTTTACTATAGCTTTTGGAAAATGCTTACCAGGCTCTCCAGCCAAGCAATGTCACTGTAACATAACAATTTTGACAGTTGAGCATGTTTATGTTAAAATGTGTAATTATGGAGGTAGAGTTTGCAGGTCCCATTCCAGAGCCTGGGTGTTATACCATCTTGGCATTACAGAATTCTTCAAATACTTTATGCTACAGAGCCTTAGTCTTCCAAGCTCTGCAGACATTTTAATGTTTGGAGTTTGGAGTTACAATATGTGCAACAACAATAGAATTTCCTATTGATTTTTTTTCTTGGTGCTCCTGCAGAAAGAATTGTTTACAATTGATGAAGGAAAGATAAGAGCATAGATAGCCCGAAAAGTTGCCTGGGACAAGGAAGATGCCAGGCAAACATCATTAGAGGGGAGAAAACTCTGCTCTCTCTGTGCGTGTTAGATTTCCCCCCCCCTGTATCCTGATGTGATTTTATAATCGCTTATGCTCTAGTTTAGTCTATTAACTACATAGTCTATTAAATATTAAATATCTTAATATTTTAATAGCTGTGACTTAATTGAGTTATTTTTTTATAACTAAGAGAATATGCCTTTTTAATAGTTTTTATTTTTAGTGTTTTTAACACTTTACTTACAGTCCTATTATTTCATTCTTAAGCACCATATTAAATTTTGTTACAGCACTTTATTGTTGTCGTTGCTTATATTTTTAATTTAGTTCATTAAGTTTTCATAGTCGTACTCCTAGAAAATTGTATTGTTTTTATAGTTATGTTTCTGGATATTCAAAATCCAACAATATAAAAAATATATATTTGAATAATATATATATGGTAGACAACAGTATAATATATATATATTTCGATGTGTCTGTTCAATAAAAAGAAAAGTACAGTGGTGCCTCGACTTACGAACGTCCCTACTTATGACCATTTTGAGTTACGACCAGCTCCAGCCGCAAAATTTTGCTTCTACTTGCGACCGGAGCTTCCACTTAGGAACAGAAAAAGGCAGGGGGAAAAGGCGGGAAATTCAAATTGCTAACTGTAGGTGGCGACGAGGCTGCTTCTTTGTAGCTCTTTCGCCCCAGCAGTTAGAGAGTGTGCATTGTTGGAGTAGGCTTGGGACTGCCTCCTTCTGCTTCTGAGAGTGTGTGTGTGTGTTTGCAGGGAGGCTCCGGGCTGCCTTGTAAGGTAAGGTGCTGTTTTCTGCTTTTTAAAAACTGTTCTGGGTGTTTTTGCAGTGTGGTTTTGGGCTGGGGGGGTTATGTTTCTGTGCTGTGATGGGTCTTGGGGGGTTTGTTTGTTTTTTGGTTTTTTCCCCCCATTTCCGATGGGTCTTGGGGTTTTTTGTTGCTTTTTGGAGTGTTTTTTCCCATTTCCGTTGGGTCTTGGGGGGTTTGTTTGTTTTTTGGGTTTCCCCCCCATTTCCGATGGGTCTTGGGGGGTTTGGTTGCTTTTGGGTTTTTTTTTTCCCCATTTCCGATGGGTCCTGCATGCTTCCCTTGCTTTTTCCTTTGTTTTCTTTGCATTTCCGACCTGGTCCCTTTGTTCTCTGTGCATTTCCGATCTGCTCCGTTTGTTTTCTGTGCATTTCCAATGGGTCTTGCATGCTTGATTGCTTTTCTTTTTCTTTTCCCCCTTCGGCCGGAAGGGATTAATCGCGTTTCCAATGAGTCTTGCAGTGATTTTTTTTTTTTTTTTTTTTTGGTGATTATTTTCTTCAGCCGGAACGGATTAATTGCATTTCAATGCATTCCTATGGAAAATGGTGCTTCAACTTACGACCATTTCGAGTTACGTCCATCTTCTGGAACGAATTATGGTCGTAAGTGGAGGCACCACTGTATTTGGTTTACAGTCCTTCTGACCAGGTTTGCAAAAATCCTAGCAAACACATTTTCCCCAGCCTCTATAAGGTGCAACCCACTATCTGCCAGGAGTCCTGTATGTGGTCCAAGAAGCCAATATTTTCCTGATGATAGCATGTACCAATTGTTCACTTCCAGTATTCTTGTCTATGTTCCTGATCATGGTCTTCAACAGGAAGGAGTGATGAAAAAAACGTCGGAGCCCTGGTTGAAGGCTGTGCCTGACAGCATAATCTATTCCCATGTGAATCAGAAAGAAGGGATGATGGCCAGTGGGCTTGATAGGTCTCATTTATTTAAAATATTTTTACACTGCCTTTCTCCTCAAAAAGGATCCAAGGTGGTACAGACAATATTTAAAAACTAAAAGCAGTAAGTATACAAATATTAAAAAGAATCAAACAAATACCACACTAAATCTACATCAAAAACAGATTCTTGGCCAGTCTTCTGTCGTGTCCTGGATCTTTGCACCAAGGAAAGTGGAGACATTCTGTCAAGCTTCAAACTGCTATCTCTGTCCTTCACATGGACTCATCCACCACCACACATCTTCTTGTCCTCTGGGAAGTGTCAGAAAAGCTTCCATCTAAGATCCCTCTACAGCAGTGGCAAAGGCTTCTGGGAACTGCAGTCCAAGAACACCTGGGTTACCCAAGGTTGGTAACCACTGTTCTACAACCACTTTGTGCTCTCTCCTGTCCCTATTCCAGCAGGCCTGAATCATTGTTCATTGAGATGATCTGCTTGCCTTGTTGTACCGACTTAGAATCACTTTCCAAAGATTCTGTAGCTTGAGGAACGTAGCATGCTTCCTGACAGCCCTGCCTCTCTGTATCATGTGCCTCAAATGCCATGCCTTTCGAATTTAAATTATGTTTCATTCCCGAGGCATTCTCTTTTGCTCTTCAGGAGAGTCTGTTCAGCTCTATCTGGGAAATGCTTTATTTTCCCTGGTGAGCCAAAGTGTGGATAGACAAGCCAAAAGATGCTGTACCTTGTACTAACAGGGAAACTACCTTCTACATGCTACAGTTGTAGTTTTTCCGTCTTTGGGCAGGAAAACAAATATGCCATAGGCTTTGCTGTTTACTGCAAAAGTTCTTTCAACATATGTATGCTCTATGCAGGTGGTGACACAACATTCCAGCCTCTCTTTCAAACTTCCCCACTATACACTCACATAAAATGCTCTTTTTTTTACCCACATTATTCACAAGGCCACTGTTCACAAGCCTGCAGAGTACAGCTGTAGAACTGGTATCTGCTAGCTTCTTCCAACCAAGTCAGTTCCTCTCAGCATTCATGTTCCTCAACTGTAACCCCTCTCTCTAGCACCCTCTGCGTGGAGCAGAGACCATGGTTGCAACGAAACAACGAGCCACCAACACACAAATCTCCAAACAGCTCAGACTATCAGCCTTGAGCCAACAGACACAGCCTCACCTCTCATCTCTTCCAGAAATCCCATGCAAAGTGCCCCATTTACTTTCCCTGTTCAAAGGCTCCTGCTCATAAGCTGGAAGGGAGAGTAGCTATAGACCCAGCAGCTATCTTATTTTAGTCTATGATATACGGCTTGCCTTTCTCTCCACAGAACCTTTGGCAGCTGGCACAAGGCAGATACCACATTGTGCTGCTCAGTATGAGCAAAAGACACCTCCTTAACCACGAGTGATTCCTAAATTTATTTATATATGTGCTAGTATAGAGATGTACAAGCAGCTACTTTATTGATAAATCCAGTAGGCCAGGCGGAAAGAAGTGACTTAAAATTCACCCTTCACCTCAACCACCAGATGACATTACCAGGAGAGCAGCTGGGCCCAGACTCAAAGTATAACTTATAAAGTATTGAGAGAATGTTTCTTCTAGGCAAAACATTTACCTAAGAAGTGTCATGTGTTGCCTCTTGCTAAATGACTTTAACTTACCTGATAGCTCGGATAACCGTTTTAAGAGCTGGTGTGAGATCTTCCACTGATACATCACACTGGCATCCTCTCTCATCATATATATCATCAGTACCAAGACTGACATCAGCTGCAAAAAAGAAATTTCAACTGAATGATATACATATTTATATAGGATAAAAGTCTATTGTAAGATTAACAGTTTTAACTGATTGACACGATAAAATATGGATTAAAGGGTATGTTTTAATTGGTCCAATAGAACATGAAAAGGTTTCAGTGCTCATGGTTGTTGCAAACAGCAGCACTTCTCCCGTCCCAATTTAGGCATTGCATTTAAGATGAGAGGGGTTTTTTTTTCCTTTGGTTTTTGTATTTTAAGGAAAGAAGAGGGCACTACACAGCATTTAGATAAAATAGTTTGTTGTTTTGCTTAATGTTCTTAGTAAGATGCTAGATTACTTAAGGCACTCCATTCTCAGAGCCAAATAATATACAGTGGTGCCTCGCAAGACGATTGCCTCGCCGGACGAAAAACTCGCTAGATGAATGGGTCCGGCGAGGTTTTTGGTGCCTCACAAGACGATTGTTCCTATGGCGGTTTTCTGCAAGACGAATGTTGCCGTTCAGAGGCTAGCCGAGCACCATTTTTGAAGATCCCACCCCTTTCCCCTGCCTTCGGCAAGCCTCGGAACGGAAAAAGAAAAAAGAAAGAAAGCCTTTTTACGTTCCGAGGCTTGCCGAAGGCAGGGGAAAAGGGCGGGAACTTCAAAAATCGTGCTGGGCTAGCCTCTGCAAGTGCCCATCGCCGCGTGGAGGGACCCCCGCGAGTCCTCGGATGGTGCAGGGAAAGCCTCCGAAGGGCTCCGAAGCCAGTGCGCATGGTTGCGGGGGACCTCCGCCAGTGCTCCGAAGGTGCAGGGAAAGCCTCCGTAGGGCTCCGAAGCCGGCGCGCGCGGTTGCGGGGCCCTACGGAGGCTTTCCCTGCACCATCCGAGGACTCGCGGGGGTCCCTCCACGCGGCGATGGGCGCTTGCAGAGGCTAGCCCAGCACCATTTTTGAAGTTCCCGCCCTTTTCCCCTGCCTTCAGCAAGCCTCGGAACATAAAAAGGCTTTTTTTTTTTCCTTTTTACGTTCCGAGGCTTGCCGAAGGCAGGGGGAAAGGGCGCGATCTTCAAAAATGGTGCTTGGCAAGCCTCTGCAAGTGCCCATCGCCGCGTGGAGGGACCCCCGCAAGTCCTCGGATGGTGCAAGGGAAGCCCCGGGGGACCCCCAAAGCTGGCGATCGCGGCGAGGGGGGCCCCCCGCGAGTCTTCCGATGGTGCAGGGGAAGCCTCCGAAGGACTCTGAAGCCAGTGATTGCAGTTGCGGAGGGCCCCCGCGAGTCCTGGGATGGTGCAAGGGAAGCCCTGGGGGACCCCCAAAGCCAGCGATCGTGGCGAGGGGACCCCCCCGCCAGTCCTCCGATGGTGCTTCCCCAGCTCCCTACCTGGTAAGTGACTTTTTTTAAAAAAAATCCCCATAGGAATTATGGGGAAATTAATTAAATTTCAATGCATTCCTATGGGAAAACGCATTTCGCAAGACGAATTTTTCGCAAGACAGCATTGACCGCGGAACGAATTAAAGTCGTCTTGCGAGGCACCACTGTATTTGGTGGCAGACCAAATTAATATACAGTAGGGGCTGCTGCCAAACAAGTACAGCAGAGTGGAGTAGTGGTCTGAAGCAGCATACAGGCATATGCTTTGGATTCAGCAGACTCAACATTCCCTCTAAGCTGTGCGGGCATGCAGCACTGCACTGGGCGCAAACAGCTGACCCAGTATTTTTGCCCATTTGCTTCTGGTCGTGGCCAGAACTCTGTGTGCACAGGGAAGAACCTCCATGCAGCACTCTGGAAAATTAGAGGGAACGTTGCAACAGAGTATAGAATCAAATATTCTACAACAATTTTAAACATGTTTATATTGACTTAGATGAATGTATACAACATAGCTGAACTATTGAACAGCAAGGAACAACCCATGTATTGCAAATAAATGCATGTAATGAAATCGCCAGGTTTTTTTTTTTAAAGAAAAGGATGCAATTTTGTTTTTTCATAAAATCATCCTATCCTGCTCTTCTATCTGTTTTAACATATCTATTCCAAATCATAGCTCCTGAAATTGCTCTTTTGTTTTAGAAAAATGTTGGAGCTTTACTATGTGTTTGTACATAGTGGCCAAAATCCTGTATGCTTATAGAAATGTTGTAACTTTTGAAGGCAAACTGCCCGCAGTTAAGAAACCACGGCAGACGTTATCACTTTGAGTCACACAGCTTAGCATGCAACATAAAATGTCTACAGTGAATTCTTAAGGCAGTTCACCTCCACCAGTTAGGCTGTTTGTGTTACACCAGCATTACTTGGGCAGGGGATTTGGGCCAAAGTGTTTGCATCCAAACAACCCAACCAATGACAGCACTGACTAACACTTATGCATACCTTCCTAATGCTGCGGTGTCACAGGAGTCTTTAGTGTACAGAACACAAAAGGTTAAGCATTTGGGTTGGTTAAACAATCAGAACTGTGCCACCAACGTGGGGCTTAGCTGAGGATTTCGAAGAAGGGGAGCTGAAGCTGGTTCCGAGATCTGGGCTAAAGCGAGAACTGTAGTTGGTGTGTAACAGGTTTGATAGTGATGTTAAATTTAAGTGGGTGGAAAGGGAGATGGGGGACAAGAACGTGTGTAATAGTCCAGCCTACTCTTTCTAGCTGGCCAAGCAAACGCATTAGTCTGAACTGGCCCCAATTATTGCACATCTTTTTCCTTTAAGGGCCTTACAAACAGCTTGAGAATTACCTTGAAACCTAGAACATTCTACGGACTTCTGCAATTAACTACAATTGAATAAGTAGTAGACCTGTAAGAGTTGGATGCAATTTGATGGGAAACTCTGGTAAAACTAGTGTCATGTGCAGGTATTTATCCCATTAAGTAATTCCTTGTCAGTTTAATTTCTCTACTACTATAGTTGCAATACTTAATACTTATTGTCAACAATGTCACTGTGGAAGAAATCTATAAACTTTGATTTATATGGGAAACCTGCATGTTTCTTTCCAAAGCTAAAATACATTTTGTAAGAATTGAGAAATATTTAAAAGTAGCATTCAACAATTTTCTCATCTGAAATGCATTTCGTGCTCCAATGATGTTTTTACTTTGTTTTATATACAGTATTACACATGCATTTTTACAATAATTTTTCCTCTATACATTTTTGCTCATACCAATAGAAATACAACATAAAAGCCACACATTTTTATAGGTTGGTACATGAAATCAGATGTACTATGTTAACTGGGCTCATAACAATCCCCTCCCTGTGACTGGTTTCAGGCCATAACAGTTTTTTGTGTTTTTTTAAGAAACTGGTCCAATCACTTCTGGTTCGTTAAAAACAAACCAACCCAAAGGCCTTTTAAGAATTAACACAAAATGTGGAGGCGACAGGGCTCATGTTTAACAGGAACATCATGCCCTTGGTAGCCTCTTTCATGCAATGTGGAATTTTTGTGTGGAGTGTGTGTGGGAACTGGTGGGTACTGGGGTTCAAAGTATGCATGGGGAGATACATGGGGAATCCTGAGGGGCACCACCTGTAGCACTTTGTCAACTGCTCTGTTTCCTTGCCTTTGCTCATTAACAATACTGACATGCTCTTGAACTTGGAGGTAGCTTTCTGATATATCCTATACGCCATGAAACAATTGAGTTATCACCAAAAGCAAAGGTCACCTCTCCCTTCTCGGCAATCCAATGTGTTTTCTGTTCATAAATAGGAAGGTGCAGAGTTTAGAGCCTGTCCTAGCTTATCAGACATAATCTTACTGAGCCATAAGACACAGCCCTAATAATTTGCTCGTATATGTGTAAAAGTACATACTCATATCTAGAAAAGTAGCAGTGGGAGAAGCATTGTTCCAAGAAAAAATATTTGTATTTTAGCACAACATTTCCCAAATGTCATGTGTCTTCACAATGACCAATGTCTCCTTACTTAATTGAGGATTGAGACTGGATGATAACTACAATGAATAAGAAACATGTTAAAGATCTTACTATCTGGCACTGGCTTAGGCTGTGAACTCTTCAAACGTAGGGAAGGCCGGAAGCGTGTTCGGTCATTGAAGCTCCAACTCTTTTGCACTTTTGTTGGGCTGCCCTCTGCAGTGATATCAGTGCTTGGTGACCTCCTGTCACCAACTGACGTTTGTCTGTTCTTGATACTCTGTCCTCTTGGGCTAGCCATCCGTACCCGCTCTTTAAAGCTCAGTTTCTGACTGTGAAAGCAGAAAATGTGTCTCACTATAATTACTGAATCATTTTGCACAGAAGTGTATATATGCCCCAGTCCATAGATCAATGTGCATTCAAATGTATGAATCTACTATACTGTATGTGCGAATGGGATCTCATGTTCATTTTAAACAAATGGTTGTATCCCTCACCTCTTTCCAGTGAAATGAATGGGAAATTTGTTCAGGGAGGAGGAATTTCATGCCAGCACTAGAATCCCCACACCTGGAACAGAACACTAATTTGGAGCAATAAAACTAAACCCATGGATCTCCATGCGCACACTCAGAATTGTACAGGAGTCCCAGAAGGTGGGAAACTATATGGCTCTTCTCCCTTTGGTAGTGGTTCCCAATTAAGTTCTGGTGTGAGTCATCCTTGACACTAAATTTTGACCTTTAGGCAACCTTATATGCATAAAGAATAATGTGTGTATCTGCTATTCCTACTGACTATAATTTCCTTTCTTGTTAACTATGGAATTGTTTCAGTGATTTTCACTGTCTTTTTGCATACTATGTTATAAGAATTAATCAATACTAAATGTAAAATCTTATCATACCTAGTCTTAACAAACTTTAGGTAGCTGTATGTTCATGCTGCATAGCATAGGTCAGTGCATTTCTAACAATCGGTATAAGAAGAATATTTTTCAAGTGCTGTTATTTTTGCATGCTGTTTGTTAAGAGTTAGGCAGGCAAGATTAATATTGTTATTCATGCATATTTTTGAAACATGGCATTTTTCAATACTCCACAAACAGTATCAACAAACATTACGTCCAAATTCATCATTACTTAGAACACTCATGTGAACGAAACATACATATAAACATATCTAAACAAACCTTAATCAATTTACAGAATACTCAGTAAGTATTATTTTAATGAGATAAGTAGTTAACAGGAATGTGACAATATGTGTGTGTGTGTATTATGTGCCATCAAGTCAGTTTCAGCTGATGGCAACCTTAGTAGAGTTTCCAAAGTATATGAGATATAAGGAGTGGTTTTACCAGTGCCACCTCCTCCCGCGAGTTTCCATGTCCGACCACGGAGTCAAGAGACCCATAATCAAACACTCTATCCACTACACTACACTGGCTCTCTTGACATTGACACACGTGACATTGTATTGGGTGACTTCGTTGCTATTAATTAGTGGCAAAGCTCAACAATGGGTTGGGGTTGGAAAACCAGACAATATTTTTAGCTGATCAAGGGTGCCACATAGAATGAGACTTCAAATCTATATAAAAATATTAAAGATGCAGGCTTCTTATTTGTAGATAATAATTGTATCTTGTTCACTTTCACATAAAAGTGCAATTGTAAATTTCAGAGTATTTAATAAATACTTGTGCATCTTTCAGGTTCTCTGTCATTAGCAATTACTTCATGAATAAAAGTTTATGTATTCATTTAGCTGATAAGAGTTTGCAATCATAAGCTTATTTATTTAGAGGTACATCACTCTATATTAAATTGGACTATCTCTCTAGTATATGTGTTCAGGTCATTAGTCTATCAGTGATGAATGCATGGAGATTTTCTGATTAAGGAGATATGGAACTGCATTGGGATTTACAGAACAAATGCTGTCACTGCACTGGGAAAGATTTTCTTAAATAGGCAATAGCTGGAATAAACCAAAACAGTGATTCATGTTGTATGTGGAATAATGTCTAAAACATGACCCAATTTTTGGGTTCCTAGAATGAGGACACAGTGTTTCTGTCAATGCAGATCCTTTGTGGACATTAAGATACCTGTAGCAAATATTATCTGCGTATCACTACAGCCGCTAATCAAGTTAAGGTCTTGCCTGTTCTGTTTATGTCATATCGTTGTGCAGTGTGACAATAAAACACATCACAAAATTGAAATGTATTCTACAGCTACCAAGACACTGAAGAAATTATCTATGCTTAGATGTCTAACCAGCTATATTAAAAAAAAAGGAAATGTTTCTCTATATGTTTATATAAAACAGAATGAGATTAAGAGAAACTATAGTTATGAAAATTCTAGAGAGTAACACAAAAACATGCAGCTTCATTCATCTTATTTCACATACAAGCATAGCTCAGGCAGTATGTAGGATATCAAATGCAGCAGATCAGGCACATGCTGGGCAATCTCTACGGTCAAAAAATCATAGTAAAACTATTAGAAACATTGCCCAAAATCTTGTTGCACAGCTCCATCTGCACAATGGGAATAATATCAGTGGCAGATTGCCTCTAATTAAAGACTTCTTTTTTTTAACCACAGGGTGAATGCAGCTCATATGCAATTAAATGAAGTTGAAAGCACTTTGAAGAGAATAGACACATTTTTAATTAGCTGCAATCTGATTCTAATGATGATGTTATTCCTATTGTGCAGAATCCACTCAACAGGACTTCAGCCCTGTGTGGAAGCGGCTTTTTGTTGTGGAAGCAGAAGAGTAACTGCTTCCAAAATTACCTTAATTTAATTTCCTTTCTTAGTCACCACAACAAATATCTGATAGACCTTGAAATTTTATTTCTTGCCTTTTTAATATTTTTATCAGTCATAGCATACTTCATTTAGTATACTTCTTTCACCCATCAGCATTAATTATTTTAAGACAACCCCTCAAGTTTGTTTTGGAGAAACAGTGGTATTTCACTGCCATTGTTTAGACAGTTAATGATGAAGTGAGTTCAAAAGAAAATAAGGAGAAGGAGCTCCCATTAATTTCAACCACACCATCACTATGTTTGTGTGAATAAAAAAAATTACAGGTCTGTACTCACACAATCAGATAACTCTGAGTGTTGTATTTCACTGCACGTCTTGTCACAATATTGCTCAATAAAAGTTAGGATCATGGAATTCCCCCAGAAGAAGGGACAGTGCTAAAATACAACATTCATGTATAAGGTTTCAGTTGATGGGCTTAGTAATCTTTATATTCTTGAATAGTAAAGCCACCATATTACAGAGTACTATTCCCATAATATGACATACACTTACAACTTATTGACCTGACATCATGGCTTTTTACTCAAAAGTAAAAACACCAACAAAGAATGTGCAACATTGCTTTCCATATGAATTCAAATTCATTCACAACAGATAAGCTATTTATTAAAGCATGGTGCTATTCCCCAGTACTAACTTAGAAGAACTAGCTTTTATTATCATGATACATCCAGACTACAAGAATTGGTGCATTATAGTCTTGCTAAATACATATTCAAATGAAATAGTAAACATTACTCTAGTTTTATTTTAATTAGAGAAGGAGAACTTGATTCAGGATGACGATAGCTGTCTACAAGTCAAAATTAGCATCATATGAGCCAGACTCATAATTACTGTGTTTCCCCGAAAATAAGACAGGGTCTTATATTAATTTTTGCTCCAAAAAATGCATTAGGGCTTATTTTCAGGGGATGTTTTAATTTTTTTCATGTACAACAATCTACATTTATTCAAATACAGTCATGTCATCTTCTTCTGGTTGCTGCACAATGGTGGAGGGCGGGGTTTCACTTAACTGGGGCTTATTTTTGGGGTAGGGCTTATATTACGAGCATCCTGAAAAATCATTCTAGGGCTTATTTTCAGGATGGAGAATATTACAATGGGGAGGTTAGGTCTTATTTTCGGGGAAACAGGGTACGTATAATCACTGGGATTTTTGGAACACCTTCTGATAGAGAAAGCTGGAGGGAATTGTGGACAAAAGAAGTGCTTTCATACATTTATCTTGTTCATTTCTCTCTCTGCTCCTCTTATTCTCAGCCTTCTGGGACAGTTACAAAAGCTGCTGCATCCCTGTGTCTACACACAGTCCCTTTCTACACTCTGCTTATTTCCAAAGGAGCAGTTCACAACTGTCAAGGCCAGACTAGAGGCTAAGTCAAACAGAAATGATTACATTCCAATGTCTAGTTCCCTCCTCCCTCTTAAATAAAAGCCAAGGGAATGAGGGGGGTGGATCAGGACCAAGATGCATTAGCTCTCCCAAGTTCCCAAAAACAAACAAAAACCCCACAAGCGAAAAACACCTCCGCGCACCAGGGTCTTGATCAAAACCCTTCATAGTTCTGTCTGTGTTTATGTTTTTTAAAAAATGCACGTTAAATGCAATCACATATTAACTGTATTATCTAGCTTAGACATCAGAATATGGCTTACATATACACATACATTTGATGTGATGCATGTATCTTATGACTATGTTATAAAATGATCCAATCCATGACAAGGAGCTCTTGATTGAATATTTTGTATACAATAAAGTGTTATTTGAATTAAGAATTCCTCATCTCGGATCCAGAACTAAGAACTCAATGGTTCTCCTTGATTCACTTGGGAAATCACAAGCCATCCAGGAAGCACCAGAATTCAACTTGTGAATAACCTTAGTGATGCCACTGTTTGCCACTGGGCTGTTCTGTTCCTAGTATAAAGAGCCAGGATTGGTAACCTGGCCATTGTAATATTCTCCATCCTCATTCTTTTCACGGAGAACATGGATAACAAGGCGGCTCTTACTGAAGAGTAGTTTTGCCTTGCTCCCAATCCTTCTAAGGAGGTCAATAGATGTTGCTAATTGGACTCCTTAGATTTAAGTCATTCCCAGTGCAGCCTCTGTCATCACCATATCAAGGGAGCGAGTGGCTACAAAACAAGCTAATGGCCCTTTAAGAACAAATGCAGGTTCAGATGGGTCAAAGACAACAATGGGACTAGACTAGACAGACTTTGTAGGATCCCAGATGGTTTTTGTACCTTATTGAAGCCACAGTTCCTCCTCCTGTTCTGGTCAAAGTCCTGACACACACTGCCATGTCTATGCCTGAGTCTGCTGTGGCCTGATTCTACCCTGAGAGTGACTTTGCACTGCCTTGCCACTATATGTCACTGTTGTAGTTCACTTCTCCTGTGAGCTTAGCGCCTGACCAAAACATAAAGGTAAAGGTTCCCCTTGACAATTTGTCCAGTCGTGTCCGACTCTAGGCAGCGGTGCTCATCTCCGTTTCCAAGCCATAGAGCTAGCGTTTGTCCGAAGACAATCTTTCGTGGTCACGTGGTCAGCACGACTAGACACGGAACGCCGTTACCTTCCCACCGTGGTGGTACCTATTTATCTACTTGCATTTGCATGCTTTCGAACTGCTAGGTTGGCGGGAGCTGGGACTAGTGACGGGAGCTCACTCCATCGCGTGGATTCGATCTTACAACTGCTGGTCTTCTGACCTTGCAGCACAGAGGCTTCTGCGGTTTAACCCGTACCACGCCACCAGCTGCAAGCACATCCCTAAATGTCTTGTAAAACACAACCAGTAGGTACGGTGTAAATTCATTTCTTTAAAGGCTGAAGAGAAGATGTTAGAAAAAAAGACTTCGAATCCTAGATCCCAAATTTGGAGACATTACGTTTGGGACTAAATCTCCCAGAAGCACAGCCAATAGCCAAAATGGCTGGATGATTCTGGTAGCTGGAGTCCATGTTTTCTTTTCTAATCTAGTAATCTGGTCCTAGCCTTCTCATTTGAAGTTCACTAAAATTCTTTTCTGAGCATAATCTGAAATCTTAAAGTTCGTCTTAACCAATGAAGCAACATCAACATTAACTTTTAGTGGTTTCCACCAAAAAAACACAAAAAAACAGAGTTGGGAGGTTTGGATATTTTCTAAACTTGGGTGTAAATTGGTGGGATCTGACAGCGCTTTAAAAACTTAACTTTTCTAAAAATGCCTTTGTTGTTCTTTTGTTATGACTTATATTTAAACATTCATATTTTTCTTGGATTTGTTTATGTGACTCTTCTCTGTATCACCTGAATGCACTAGAGGTCGCTGTGGTACCACTAGAGGGCTGCAAAGAAAAACCGCCAGGATCCCAATACCTTTGCTTAATTATATTTAGGATATATAGGCTCAGACTTGATTTATACATTGAAAATGCAACGATGTGGAAGTTATGTTGTTCCACAACTTTTCTCCATGTGATCACAAATCACACACATACAAAAACAAAGGCGTAATAGTGTGAACACCTGCTGGAACTATAATGCATACATAAATAATTCAGTGTAGATCAGCGTCTTCCAGACTGTATTTCCCAGCACCTAATGTGCACTGCTGTATAAATTAGGCCTCACGACAGAATCCATGAGGAATATATCATCTTCAAAGTGTACTGGACTTCAGAACAGTATTGACCAAAATGTATTCTTATTTGTGGTCTTAAGAATTTTTCAGTGTTAAGGCAGATTGTCTAAAATTTTAAAGAAGTCAAACACCCTGTGTTATTTTTACTTTCTTGCTATTTCTTGGTATTTTTTTTTTCAGAAGTCATTTATAAGAACATAAAGAGAGCCCTGCTGGATCAGGCCAAGCGCCTATCTAGTCCAGCTTCCTGTATCTCACAGTGGCCCCACCAGATGCCTCTGGGAGCACACGAGACAACCAGATACCTGTCTCCTGATACCCCTCCCCTGCATCTGGCATTTGGAGGTACCTTCCTTTTAAGACTGGAGATTATACAGCCCCATCATGGCTTGAACCTGCAATGGACTTTTCTTCCAGAAATCTGTCCAATCTAGGCCAGATGCCATCACCACATCCTGTGGCAAGGAGTTCCACAGACTAACAACTCGCAGGGTAAATAAATATTTTCTTTTGTCTACTCTCACTCTCCCAACACTCAATTTCAGTGGATGTCCCCTGGTTCTGGTATTGCGTGAGAGGGGAAAGAGCTTCCCTCTATCCACTTTATCTGTCCTCTGCATAATTTTATATGTCTCAATCATGTCCCCCCTCAGGCACTTTTTCTCTAGAGTAAAGTGCCCCAAATGCTGTAGCCTTTCCTCATAAGGGAGGTGCCCCAGCCCAGTAATCATTTTAGTCGCTCTCTTCTGCATCTTTTCCGGTTCCACTATGTCTTTTCTGAGGTGCAGCGACCAGAACTGTACAGTATGCAATACTCCAGGTGCAGCCTTACCAGCGTTTTGTACAAGGGCATTATAATGTTGGCTGTTTTATTTTCAACCCCCTTTTTAATTATCCCTACATGGAATTGGAATTGCCCTTCACGGATTGTTGCCTTGTCGTGGCAAAGGGCCTTGAGTAATTCAGAGAAGCTATGGGCTATGCCGTTCAGGGACACCCAAGACGGACAGGTCATAGTGGAGAGTTCTGACTAAATGCGATCCACCTGGAGCAGGAACTGGCAAGCCACTCCAGTATCTTTGCCAAGAAAACTCCATGGACAGAAGCAAAAGGCTAAAAGATATGACGCTGGAAGATGAGCCCCTCAGGTCGGAAGGTGTCCAACATGCTACCGAGGAAGAGCGGAGGACAAGTACAAATGGCTCCAGAGCTAATGAAGTGGTTGGGCCAAAGCCGAAAGGATGCTCAGCTGCGGACGCGCCTGGAAGTGAAAGGAAAGTCCGATGCTGCAAAGAAAAATACTGCATACGATCCTGGAATGTAAGATCTATGAACCTTGGTAAGCTGGATGTGGTCAAACAGGAGATGGCAAGAATAAACATTGACATCCTGGGTGTCACTGAACTAAAATGGACGGGAATGGGCGAATTCAATTCAGACAATTATCATATCTACTATCGTGGGCAAGAATCCTGTAGAAGAAATGGAGTAGCCCTCATAGTCAACAAAAGAGTGGGAAAAGCTGTACTGGGATACAATCTCAAAAATGATAGAATGATTTCAATACGAATCCAAGGCAGACCTTTCAACATCACAGTAATCCAAGTTTATGCACCAACCACCGATGCTGAAGAGGCTGAAACTGACCAATTCTATGAAGACTTACAACACCTTCTAGAACTGACACCAAAGAAAGATGTTCTTGTCATTATAGGGGACTGGAATGCTAAAGTAGGGAGTCAAGAGATAAAAGGAACAACAGGTAAGTTTGGCCTTGGAGTTCAAAACCAAGCAGGGCAAAGGCTAATAGAGTTTTGTCAAGAGAACAAGCTGGTCATCACAAACACTCTTTTCCACCAACACGAGGTGACTCTACACATGGACATCACCAGATGGGCAATACCGAAATCAGATTGATTATATTCTCTGCAGCCAAAGATGGAGAAGCTCTATACAGTCAGCAAAAACAAGACCTGGAGCTGATTGTGGCTCTGATCCTCAGCTTCTTATAGCAAAACTCAAGCTTAAACTGAAGAAAGTAGGAAAAACCACTGGGCTAGTCAGGTATAATCTAAACCAAATCCCTTATGAATACACAGTGGAAGTGAAGAACAGATTTAAGGAACTAGATTTGGTGGACAGAGTGCCTGAAGAACTATGGATGGAGGCTCATAACATTGTACAGGAGGCAGCAACAAAAACCATCCCAAAGAAAAGGAAATGCAAGAAAGCAAAGTGGCTGTCCAACAAGGCCTTACAAATAGCAGAGAAGAGAAGGGAAACAAAATGCAAGGGAGATAGGGAAAGTTACAGAAAATTGAATGCTGACTTCCAAAGAGTAGCAAGGAGAGACAAGAGGGCCTTCTTAAACAAACAGTGCAAAGAAATAGAGGAAAATAATAGAAAGGGAAAAACCAGAGATCTGTTCAAGAAAATTGGAGATATTAAAGGAACATTTTGTGCAAAGATGGACATGATAAAGGACAAAAATGGTAGGGACCTCACAGAAGCAAAAGACATCAAGAAGAGGTGGCAAGAATACACAGAGGAATTATACCAGAAAGATCTGGATGTCCCGGACAACCCAGATAGTGTGGTTGCCGACCTTGAGCCAGACATCCTGGGGAGTGAAGTCAAGTGGGCCTTAGAAAGCATGACTAACAACAAGGCCAGTGGAGGTGATGGCATTCCAGTCGAACTATTTAAAATCTTAAAAGATGATGCTGTTAAGGTGCTACAGTCAATGTGCCAGCGAGTTTGGAAAACTCAGCAGTGGCCAGAGGATTGGAAAAGATCAGTCTACATCCCAATCCCAAAGAAGGGCAGTGCCAAAGAATGCTCCAACTACCGTACAATTACACTCATTTCACACGTTAGCAAGGTTATGCTCAAAATCCTACAAGGTAGGCTTCAGCAGTATGTGGACCGAGAACTCCCAGAAGTACAAGCTGGATTTCGAAGGGGCAGAGGAACTCGAGACCAAATTGCTAACATGCGCTGGATTATGGAGAAAGCCAGAGAGTTCCAGAAAAACATATACTTCTGCTTCATTGACTACGCAAAAGCCTTTGACTGTGTGGACCACAGCAAACTATGGCAAGTTCTTAAAGAAATGGGAGTGCCTGACCACCTTATCTATCTCCTGAGAAATCTATATGTGGGACAGGAAGCAACAGTTAGAACTGGATATGGAACAACTGATTGGTTCAAAATTGGGAAAGGAGTACGACAAGACTGTATATTGTCTCCCTGCTTATTTAACTTATACGCAGAATACATCATGCGAAAGGCAGGACTGGATGAATCCCAAACCGGAATTAAGATTGCCGGAAGAAATATCAACAACTTCCAATATGCAGATGATACCACTCTGATGGCAGAAAGTGAGGAGGAATTAAAGAACCTTTTAATGAGGGTGAAAGAGGAGAGCGCAAAAAATGGTCTGAAGTTCAACATCAAAAAAACTAAGATCATGGCCACTGGTCCCATCACCTCCTGGCAAATAGAAGGGTAAGATATGGAGGCGGTGACAGATTTTACTTTCTTGGGCTCCATGATCACTGCAGATGGTGACAGCAGCCACGAAATTAAAAGACGCCTGCTTCTTGGAAGGAAAGCAATGACAAACCTAGACAGCATCTTAAAAAGCAGAGACATCACCTTGCCAACAAAGGTCCGCATAGTCAAAGCTATGGTTTTTCCAGTAGTGATGTATGGAAGTGAGAGCTGAACCATAAAGAAGGCTGACCGCCGAAGAATTGATGCTTTTGAATTGTGGTGCTGGAGGAGACTCTTGAGAGTCCCCCGGACTGCAAAGAGAACAAACCTATCCATTTTGAAGGAAATCAACCCTGAGTGCTCACTGGAAGGACAGATCCTGAAGCTGAGGCTCCAATACTTTGGCCATCTCATGAGAAGAGAAGACTCCCTGGAAAAGACCCTGATGTTGGGAAAATGTGAAGGCAAGAGGAGAAGGGGACGACAGAGGACGAGATGGTTGGACAGTGTCACGAAAGCTACCAACATGAATTTGACCAAACTCCGGGAGGCAATGGAAGACAGGAGGGCCTGGTGTGCTCTGGTCCATGGGGTCACGAAGGGTCGGACACGACTTAACGACTAAACAACAAAACATGGAATTGGCCTTCTTCACTGCTGCCGCACACCAGGTTGACACTTTCATCGAGCTGTCCACCAGCACACCAAGATCTCTTTCCTGATCCATCACGGGCAGATCAGAACCCATCAGCTGATAACTAAAGTTTTGATTTTTTGCCCCAATGTGCATTACGTTACATTTTCTTATATTGAAGCGCATTTGCCATTTTGCCACACATTCTCCCAGTTTGGAGAGATCCTTCTGGAGCTCTTCACAATCCGTTCTGGTCTTCACCACCCGGAAAAGTTTTGTGTCATCTGCAAACTTGGCCACCTCACTGCTTATCCCTGTCTCCAGGTCATTTATGAACAGGTTGAAAAGCACCGGTCCCAGGACAGACCCCTGGGGTACACCGCTTTTCACCTCTCTCCATTGTGAAAATTGCCCATTGACACCTACTCTCTGTTTCCTGGTTCTCAACCAATTCTCAGTCCATAAGAGGACCTGCCCTCTTATCCCCTGACTATGGAGTTTTCTCAGCAGCCTTTGGTGAGGGACCGCGTGAAACGCCTTCTGAAAATCCAGATAGACAATATCCACTGGTTCACCTGCATCCACATGTTGGATCCAGCCTGTTGACCTTTTCAAAGGATTCTAAAAGGTTTGTGAGGCAAGACGTACCCTTACGGAAGCCATGCTGATTTTCCCTCAGCAAGGCTTGCCCTTCTATGTGTTTTAAGATTTTATCTTGGATGAGGCTTTCCACCATCTTCCCTGGAACAGACGTTAGGCTAACCGGCCTGTAGTTTCCTGGGTCCCCCCTCCTTCCCTTTTTAAAGATTGGTGTGACAGTCCTCTGGCACTGTGGCCATTTTAAGGGACAAGTTGTATATTTTAGTTAAGAGATCAGCAACTTCATTTCTCAGTTCCTTAATAACCTTTGGGTGGATGCCATCTGGGCCCGGTGACTTATTGATCTTCAATTTATCAATTAGGTCTAAAACAACCTCTCTTTAAACCTGTATCTGATGTAGTTCATTAGTCAGGAGGGGCTGTTCGGGCAGCAGAATCTGCCCAAGGTCTTCTGTTGTGAAGACAGACAGGAAGACTCATTTAATTTCTCTGCAGTCTCCAAGTCCCCCTTTCCCTCCCTCACCATCCAGAGGGCCAGCCACTTCTCTGGCAGGTTTCCTGCTTCTAACATATTTAAAGAAGCTTTTATTATTCCCCTTTATATTGCTGGCCATACGTTCCTCAAAATCTTTCTTTGCCTTCCATATAATCTTCTTACATTTCTTTTGCCAGAGTTTGTGTTCCTTTTTATTTTCCTCATTTAGGAAGGATTTCCATTTATGGAAGGACCCCTCCTTGCCCTTTAAAGCCTCTTTAACTCCGCTCGTTAACCATGCCAGCACCCTATTGGACTTAGTTGAGCCCTTCTTTCTTTGTGGTATACGCTTCCGCTGGGCCTCTACTACCGTTGTTTTAAACAGGCTCCATGCACTCTGGAGAGATTGGATTCTTTTTACCTTTCCTTTCAACTTCTTTCTAACTAGTTTCCTCATCTGAGGGAAGTCCACCCTTTGGAAATCAAGGGTTTTTGTGTCAGATTTGCTTGACACTCTCCCCCCAACACGCATGGTGAAAGAGATCGCAGCATGGTCACTATTCCCTAGTGGCTCAGTGACATCGAGGTCCCTAACCAGGTCCTGAGTACCACACAACATTAAATTCAGAGTCACCTGTCCTCTGGTGGGCTCCATGACAAGTTGCTCCAAGGCACAGTCATTTAGCATGTCAAGAAATCCAGTCTCTCTTTCTTGACCCAAGCGCACATTGGCCCAGTTGATGTGAAGATAATCGAAGTCCCCCATGATTACAATCCTGTCCCTCTTAGACACCTCCCTGATTTGTCTCCTAATTTCAAGGTCCCCCTCAAGTTTTTGATCTGGAGGATGACAGCACGCCCCCCACTATCACATCGCTCCTTGGGCCTGATAGTTTAACCCACAGTGATTCTATGATGGCGTCAGACCCGCTGTCCATTCTGCTGGATTCTACCCCTTCTTTGACATTCTCATTCCAGTGAACCAACTATCACATCCCATCACGCTCCCAGTCCTAATTCCTACACTGTCATCATGTTGTGGTTCTCTACCCTCTCCACCCTCATTCCACAGGGATGAGGAATCCTGAACTGGACGCCGCTCGGCTCCTGTCGGCTTTCCCCCGGGATTCAGTTTAAAAGCTGCTCTGCCACCTTTTTAATGTTGTGCACCAGCAATCTGGTTCCGTGTTCGTTCAAGTGAAGCCCATCCCTCTTGTACAGGCCCGGCTTGTCCCAAAACATTCCCCAGCACTCTCTACCAGCCTATCCAGATGAGATGTGATGTCCGCAACCTTTGCACCAGGCAGACAAGTCACCGTGGGGTCCTCACAACCACCACAGATTCTTCGCTCTATGTTCGTGATAATCAAATCACCCACTACCAGAAGCTCCCTTCCCCCTCCCCACGAAGAGTATCCTCAGTGCAACTGGATACGGGCCTGTCACCTGTAGAAGGGGTCCCCTCTAGGGGATGGTTTCCCTCTTGTCCAGATTGGCATCCTTCAGCCCGGAGACTTCCAATCCCAGCAGCTGAGGAGCTGGGGATAATGGGATGATGCCTGAAGGTCCCTGGAAGTCTCACCGTGGTCCCTGTCTCTGTTTCTCCCGGTTAGCAACCAAGACTTCAAGGGAGCAAACCCATTCCCTGAGTTCTTGGAGCTCCTTGCAACGAGGACACACCCATGACTTTTGCCCAAGAGGCATATAGTCATACATATGACACTTGGTGCAAAACATGGGATGGCCCCCAACCCACTGCTGTCTGTCTGACTGCATGCTGATATTTGTTACTTATTTACATGCTGATGTTTATGATTTTTCTTATCTGTGTCTTAAAAAAATGGATGCAGTTAATTGTGAGGAATGCTCTCTAAGAGAACTTCAGACTATTTTTAGTAAATGACAAAGAGGTCAATAGATTCCAATTGCAGCAAACAATTGCTTTGACATGCTTTACTGTACACTGAAGTTGGCCTATCACAGTCCAAAGAAACAAGGCCAGAGAGATCTTTCAGATTTCTAGAATTCTTACCACCATACGTGCTTCACAGATGGTGGTATTTGATTATATTGTCTTGATTTTACAGCCAAACAATGTGGAAGCCTAAAACAATTTTTGTCACTCAGAAAAAGACATAATTATTTGGAATCTTACACAATCTCAGCTCAAGCATTTTAGCACAAAAAAAGAGGTAACTAATCTTTTCACCAAGGCACACTAGATCACTGCAGTTGTCCCACTGCACAGTTAGGGTATTTAAGATATTGCTACACAGAATGATAGGAGGCAATGTGTTCTGCTATTTTTTTTAATTGCAAGCAGCAAGCAACAAGGAAAACTACAAGCAGTTTTGCTAAGGGGAAGAACCCAGCCCAAATCATGAAAGAACCTACTGAGGAGTAAATACTGTAAAGCATTAAGAAGGGGAAATAAACTCCATGCACCTGAAGTTAGTTGGCATTCCCAAATATCATGTGAATAGACAGGATGCTGGATACCTATATTTCCGAGTGGTGTACATCCTGAAGAGCTTCTGTTTATTACTATAAAGCTTACTAGGAGCGAGGGGAAATAGAGGATCATATTACTAAGCATTTTATGTGAGGACATGGTTTAGGTTTTCTATGGAAGCTAAGTAAGACTACTACTGATTTTCTTTTCAGTCAACAAGCTAAATGAGTAACAATTAACATGCCCAATGCAAGTTTGCTGTGTCAGACAAAAGAACTTTGGAAATTTATTTAAACAGATCACTTAAAATACAGGCCTTTTTCTGAACATCCAGTTGAGACTCTTGCATGGTGTAATGGGAACTTTCCAAATAAACATCCAAGATCGGAATGTATTTCCTTCAGTATAACAGGGTGATAAAAACTTACCTTCCTGAAAGAACAAAATTCATTTCTCTGCTGACAGTTCTGAGTAGTTTATAACCTATTTAAACTTTGAGCATAAATTGTATGGGGGATGTACCGTAGGTTGCGCTATTTCCTGAACAAACCTTGTGCTGACTGAAATCCTGTTGGTGTAAATTATGCTGTGTAAGGCTGATGATGTCATCAGCAACAGAGATTTTTTTTTTTTTGGAAATTAAAGATTTCTGAGTTCTGTTCTGAATCTCCTGCGACGCCTGTGTAATCCCTTTCATCATCAGGAAGTTGTGGGGGGTGACATGACAACAGGGCAGAGTCTTTAATTACTGAAAATAATTAATTGTTGGGATGACACCAATAAAGCCATCCCAGCAGTGGTAATTAAAAGTCTTCCCCCTCCAGCCTCATGGCCCCCACAGCTTCTCAAAAATGAAAGAGATTACATGGGAGCTTTAGGAGACTCAGGACAGAAGTTGGAAATGTTTAATTTGAGAAAAATCTTCACTGCTGATGACATAATCAGTCTTACATGGTACAAGTTACACCAAAAGGATTTCATCTGATGAATTTTATCCAGAACGTGCAGAAATTATAATCTATTTATAATCTGCATATAAGAAAATATAGAAGGGCATTTGGACAGAATATTTACACTTGACTATATACAATAATTAGTTTTCTCTTTCCATAAAATATAAGAAAATATGAGAAATCTATCTGAAAGATGTACTCATAAATATGTAACATCCAGCAGAAGGGGTGGGGTTCTGAAAAGTTATTAGAAAAGCAGTCTGCATTTCAGATACGCCAGTTACTATTAATTAGTTGCTTGAAAGACTCTGAAAGACTCTGCAGGGTGTTCCTGGGTACTATTTGCCTACGGCTTGTGTCCAAAGACAGAGCTATCCATTTAATTGTGGTATAGAACAATTTCTTTAAAATATATAATCACAAATATTTAGCCACATATGGAGAAATAGAGTTCACAAAAGAAATGGCCAGGCCACACACAGCAACTGCTGAGAGAAGAGTTTAAACTACACTTAAGATGCACGGAAAAAGTGCTTCATCACGAACAGCCACAAGCCGGTTTTTCCTCAATGGATCATGCGTTTAAGGGTGTGGTTACACAATTGAAGTAAATTGGGTGATGGATCAGTGTTATTGAAGTTGGTTTAAAGTCACGAGGAAGTCATGTGGTTTTTGGGTTGGTGTGTGCGTCCTCTTTGGACAACTGTTTATCTGTTTTAAAGCTGTGTTATCTTTCAGTTGAGGGGGCTACACAACTTTTAAAACTGTTGCATTTGAGGTTGGGCCCTGTGCCTGCCTGCCCTAGCACTGGCATGTGTGCTCAACTGTATGGGGTTTATCAAGTAATGGATGCCAGGATCACAAGTTTGGGGCTGTAGTCCTATCTATCTATCTATCTATCTATCTATCTATCTATCTATCTATCTATCTATCTATCTATCTATCTATCTATCTATCTATCTATCTATCTATAATACTGAAATAGCGCTATCACAGTTTGAAGGAAATTAAAAATTAACACTGGCAGCAGCGGCAGCAAGTGGTTGTGACAGGCAGCTAGCGTGAGGGCTGGCAGGTGCAGGACAAAGCCTTAAATGCAATGAATTTGCTGCGCCTGCCTATCCTCATACTGGCTGCCTCTCATAGCCACTTGCCACTGCCGCCCCTGCAGCTATTCTAAACTTGTTATTTTTGCCTCCCCAACCACTTCCTGGAAACTCCTCCTTGCCCAAACGTGGACTGCTCCTTCCCTTTTGGGTCCATGGAGTGCCAGTGGTTGGACAAAGCAGGGTAGCTGGTCTTCAGAGCAAGGAGCAGCCGCCACCACCTAGCCACCCCACCCCCTGGATTGAGAAAAGTTTTCAGCAAGTGGAAAACTAGAAGACACTCCCCCCCCCCCCATCTACTTACAACATAGAGGCAAGGCATGAGGGGTGGTGCAGTTTCCATGAGGATGCACACACCAACACAAAAGCCATCTGATGTTATATTGATTTCTAAAAAACCCCAAACCAGCTCCCAATTTAATTCAGCAGTGTAGCTGTGCCCTCGTTTTATATGAATGTCCATTGGAAAAAGGTATGGTGTCAGAGAGGAAGGTTTAAGATTCATGAAATTAGTGGGAGTTCTATTAGGAGATTTCACAGGCTACAATTTTAACGCTGAAGTGCTGTTTCACTTTACTGAATGGTCACTTCTGTTTTGTCTCAAAATACAGCCTATGGGGTACATCTTGTTTTAGGCCAAAAAACTTTGTTTCCATAGGTAAAATTCTTCATTGTTTTGGATTGTTTTCAGATTGAGATTTGGAAGGCGGTCTTTGGGGAGGCATATCATATAGGCTGCATGATTCCTACCCCTGATCTACTTCTATACCTATATCTCAGTTTGATTTAACCATAGATCAGTATACATGACAAAAATCAGACTTCACACTTAATAGTAATTTGATGTATATCGTAGCCCTCCTAAGGAGAGCTTAGTATGACTGTTCATATTGAAAAATATGGTTAAACTCAAAAGTTACAAATATCTAAAATCAAAAATGGAAAATCACAAACTTACAAATTTATATTATCACAAATTATTAATTATATATAAATCTCTCTGGTATGGAACTGATGCTGAAGGATATTAGGAGGAAATAATCTGCAATCTAATCTTGACTTTAATAACTGGGATCCAATCAATGTTCCCTCTAATTGTCCACCAGGACTGAGTGAAAACCCCACCTTGCGTGCGCAAAGTTCCGGCCACGACTGGAACCACATGATTGGCAACACTAGCTGCGGGTGCGTGGCACTAATACAGCGCTGCGCAGCTGTGCATCCACACAGCTTAGAGGGAACGTTGGATCCAATACTTAGCATCTATTTAAGAGGGAGTTCAGTTGCCCATTGGTGTGGATTAATTTAATAGAGCCACATTAATCTTTTTTTAAAAAATTGCAGCCTGTTTTTTTTCCAGATCTGGTATCCTCCATCTGTTCTTTCCTATTGAAAAAATTTGAGTCCTATGGGAATGTGTAAAATTTGAACTCCCCCATCATCAGCTATGATGTCAGCTGTGAGAATGTTCTCCTCAGCATGGCATGTGGCTGCCTCTTTCAACAGTGGGGAGGGGTTTTTCCCTTCTTGCCCTCTGCTTTATGCCTGGTGGGGTCAAAGTAGCAGGCAGTCCTACCGGAAAAAAAAGAAAGGAGCTAGTAGCTGTTAAACTCTCTTTCAAACTCTGCTGACTGCTCTTCACATTAAGAAGAACCAACACCCCTTCACAAAATGGAAACTTCTACTCTCAAATCAAGAAACATCAAGGAAAAGGAACAGACAAAGGATGTAGACAGGGTGAAGAATACAGAGGACATGAAGAAGGAAGGAGGCGGCAGAGGGAAGGGGGGAGGAAAGGGGATGCTGTGGTACCTCTTGATGTAGATTACATTGAGGGAAAACTGACTACAAGTATGGAAGTTTGGCATGAGCAAATCCAGGTCATAGGGGAAAGGAATCACAGTTCCAATCCAGATTAATCCAGAACAATAGCTTGTCTGGATGGGGCCTCTGAACAGTTGCTAGTGATGGAACAACTAATTTGCATCCAACCAACAATTACCTTGTGCAAACAGCAGTAAGAGAGCCTATATGGAGTATGTGGTTCGTTTTTGTTGATTCTAAGTCATGAGCAAGCAAGCCTGCCAAGCGATGTTCCCTCTAAGCTGTGTGGCCGCACAGTGCTGCATCAGTGCCACACAGCTGAGCCAGTGTTGCCACCCATTTGCTTTTGGTCATGGCCTCAACCCCGTAGACACAGGGCAGGACCCTCACCCAGCACTAGTGGAAAATTAGAGGGAATGTTGCTGCCAAGGAATGTGTTATAATATCTGTAGCAACATCTGTAGTAAGATAGTCCAGCCAAATTTAATTTAGCATATGCAATATATATATGCCTTACCAATATATTAGAATTCTTAGCCTAATTAGGCATGATTATAGTCACATAAGAAATGCTGCTACAGTAGAAGTGACTGATTGTGGCTATCAAGTTCCATATAACTGGGCCTTCAAAACTTTCTCACTGCTCAAAATCTGATGATCGTTCTCTTATTATACAGAAAGGGAGCAATGGTATATTAAAGCCATAGCAGTTTTGTCCATTTAGTGTTAGGTAATCAGAAATACAGTACCTCTGACAGGGAAGCCGAGAATAACTTGGCGATGGCAGGACTGGGAAAGGATGCCTGCATTTCCATTTTCACATACCCATGGAAGTAAAAGTATAGAAGATGGAAGTGCAAAAAAAAAGCCCTGTAACTACCCGGGATGTGTAAACATGGAGACACTTCTGTCACATTTTAGGTCTATGTAAATACAATTGCTAATCCCAACTAGAGGAGACCCACTGAATCATCAGGGGTTTTTAGATGAGAAGCACTGGCTTTAATCATTCAGTGGATCCTCTCTAGTTAGGACTAGTGATTGGATTTTGACTTGAAATAAATAAATAAAGGCCTAAATCCAATTACTAGATATAAAATAATATATCCAGAAATAGATCAGCAGAACTGAGTAGGCAGATTTTAAAATGTTTTAAACATGCATCATCTAAAAATCATCACCCTCTTTGTACTGACTGTCATTTTCATTTTTCATTAGGGACAATCCACCTAGCTCTTACTTTTTTCCAAGTCCAAATCTGGCCCTTCCTTGTTCCTGCCCTTCCAGTATAATATTCACTATATTATATGGCATATTCACCCATGTTATTATAGCAGCAGAAACTAGTATTAGGTAGAAAATCTTGTGGACATCTTGATGTTGAATAGTATTCTGTTGCCTTTACAATAATAATTCGACTAAGGAAGTTAGAATTCTGTATTATTATTTTTCATTCCCACAGCTGGATCCAAGTATGGTCTTTATTCAACAAAATCTTAATGTATTTTGAACTTGCAGTCTGAAAGATGGGCACACATTCTTAAATGACATTTTAGATTGAAAGCAATATGCATAGAAATACTACAAACCTGCCAGACGCTTCACCTTGTTCTTTCCTTCATGTGACAAAATGGAAGAGAAAAGGTTTGGGGAGTAAAAAAAATTGTTATGCTCCCAGTATTCATCATAATATGATTACATATATTATTAGATCTATATTCTATTATAGTGGGATGTGTTAATTAAATTAATAGGTTTAATGGTAACATTTTCTAAAGCAAGTACAAAACATCTAAGCAAGGAATCCTAATGACAGTATATCAGAAAATGATCACACCATATCAAGGCATGCTCAGCGTGCTCAGCAGATACAACCACGGAATGAACTGGCAAAACATACGAGGCAAGATGCAGTGCTCATAATACAGAAAAAAGAAAGTTAGAGCTTTTTATTACACAGATACAGAAGCAGTAATGACATTGGTTTGACTTAATAATTGAAACAGAGATGTGATATCAAAAGACTGACATCTGATAATTTTCAACATTCTATCATCCTTGACCAGAACTGCATTGCAATAACATTTAAACAGACTGTTCACTTAACTATTTACATATCTTCAAAATAATTCATTCCTGGAAACAATAGATTGGATCCTTAATCGTAGGGGGTGGAATTCTACAAATCTGATTCCTCTTGAGGAGAGAGAAAATTTGCTAATTGCCCCACTCCACTTTGGTCCTCATTTTTCCTGGAAATTTACGCTGCTCCAAAGCAACTTAGGAGGTGTTACTGATGACTGGCACAGGATAAGTGACAAAAATCGGTACCTTGATATTACCTCCAGAGGGGGCCCTAGTTCCACCCATGCCCAGAAGAAGTCTTTCCATTTTCACAGGAGCAGGTTTGGATCCAATCCAGTAGAGACTGGACTGATGTGTAATCCTCTGCCCTGGCATATCTGAATCGCATGTCTGTCTGCCCCATGTTTCCTTGCATTCAGTCATATATTTCAATCAGAATCAAAAGAAATCTGAGGATCTCAAATAAACATATTTTTCTGCAGGGGTATAGAGACCTTTCCAATAGTTTAAATTAAATATTTCAGTTACAGTAAATATTTAACTCACTGTAAATATTTACTTCAACTGAAATATTTAATTTAAACTATTGGAAAGGTCTCTATACCCCTGCATATACCATATCAAGGCATGCTCAGCGTGCTTAGCACATACAACCACAGAATGAACTGGCAAAATGTATGAACCTCCTGAATTGCTTAGACTTTTAAAAATCTAAATGCTGAGTACAAAAACTTTTCCTTTTATAAATCATTATTTCCTTTTGATCTCACTGGAGAATGCTGATTTATGCAGCTGAGAATTCAAGTTATAAAGTGAGAAAAACCTGTTTTGTTTTCCATTTGTACACCCAACTAATATGAGTTATGGAAAAAAGAGTAATCAATGGAGGTCTGCAGGTGTAACCTGCTATAAATCCAAAATGAATAAAATATCGGTAACAACATGAAGTACAATGAATTAACATAGAGCAAAATAAAGATAGTATTTTTCCTAGTTGTGATTAGAATGGCCAAAATACTGTTGCTTAGCGTAGTAAAGAGCACTAGAGTAGGCCATTGAATCAATGAAGATTTGGTGAGTCAGCTCCTCCAAAAGATCCATTGATTCAAATGGGCCTGCTCAAACTGTGACTTACTTTGGCATAGTGACAGGATTTTGGCCAATATTAATTTTCAGCAGGGTTTTGACAATTCATAAAAATGGTTCTACTGTTCTTATTGTAGGAACAGTTCAGAAGCAAAAGAAAATGGTGATGAGTTCCAAGGATGTGTCATTGGCTCAGGTTATTATATGAGCTCTCTCAAGACAGCAACTAAAATGCAATGGATGCAGAAGGAGGAAAGAGAAAGAACAAGACAGAACCACAAACTGATTTTTTTAAGCTGAAACAAACATGTAGTACAGCACGAGCTGCCATATTTTTACCTACTTTGTAGGGCTGCAGGTATGCAAGGCCTTCAAATGAGGCTTCCAGGTAGCAATGGAAACCGATTTCTCATCAGCCGCATAACTACGCCATACACACTACGTGCAGAATATATGGTAAAGAAAGAAAACAAAAGGCAAGAGGGAGCAGGGGATGAAACAAAAAAAAATGAAAGCATATTAGTAAACCAATACAAGTTGGGGCTTTTTTCTATCACTCATAACACTGATACATGCCTGAAGGGTGGAAGAATACTTTCATAATATCGCCAGGTGGCTGTCAGGTTTGTTCGTCTGGAATCAGTAGAGTAAAACCGCCAAGCAGCCTGGTGTGAGGAAACAATAGAAAGTACAAAGGAGCCAACAATGTATGAAATGAAGTACCATTATCTTGATGGAATATCTGGATTTGGCTCAAGATGGAAGCAACACCTGTTCCTTTGGTTTAAATCATTAGTTCAGTGGGGTTATGCGAGCAAAGCGCAGGGAAAACTGGGTTGGAAATATTTAAATGTGTCAGAGAACCACTATCGATGTTAGCCAAAACGGCTTTAAGAAAGTATTCTGGCGCACCATTTTTGATGAGTGTGACTGAGCTTTGTTTTGTCTCTTCGTACTCATAACTGTGAGCACTGTTAAGTTGTATTTCATCAGTATGGGGTTTGCTCTAGTGAAAAACAATGGGCCTGTGAGCTTAGGGCACTCAGCTCATACCACTCTTGAGGTTTCTAAGGGACCTGCTCAGGCAGCGTGACATAATTTTCACCATTGTCTCCTAACAACACATAATTATTGCTCAGCTGTGCCTGATATATTGTGACAGGTACTTTTAAAAAGTACTCCATATAACTACACATTTCTCAAAATTTCCTTTATAATGAAAAAAAAATGAGCAAAAAGTATTTCTGTGATAACTTTAATGCAAACATTTCTTAAAATCAGAAGTTTCAAATCTGTAAGTTAAAATAACGTTTTTAGAAACAGCCAGCTGTTTTCTCATTATTGAGCATCCGAATATGTGGTAATTGCTAGGAATGGATTTATGGGTTTTTAGGGTTTTCCCCTGGCAGAATTCTGGGAATGACAGCCCAAAAACAAGGAGACTTCTGAGCAGCCCTTCCTACCTTCCTATTCTTCTGTGGCTGGTTCTGCTTTGAATAGCAAGGAGACTGCCTGGTTCACTCTGGGAGTCCCAAGGCTGTCTGGGACTTTCAAAAGTTCATGGTAGGATGAGTCCTGATGCCAATTAGACTGTATAAGAGGATGCCGCCAATGAATTTCTGTCTTATGTACCAAAGTAACTTGCCTGGCTATGCCCCTTATAGAATCATGGAGATGGAAGGGGCCTATAAGGCCATCAAGTCCAACCCCCTGATCAATGCAGGAATACAAATCAAAGATCTGACAGATGGTTGTCTAATCCGCTTTGGGTCCCTTGTTGGGAGAAATGCGGCATATAAATAAAACTACTACTAATAATCTTCTCTTGAATGCCTCCAGCACTGGAGCACTCACTACCTCCTGAGGTAATTGGTTCCATGGTCATACAACTCTAACAGTCAGGACATTTTTCCTAAAATTCAATTGAAATTTGGCTTTCTGTAATTTGAGCCCATTATTACGTGTCCTGCACTCTGGGATGACTGAGAACAGATCCTGCCCATCCACTGTAGGGCAATCTTTCAAGTATTCGAGGAGTGCTATCATACCTCCCCTCAGTCTTCTTTTCTCAAGGCTAAACAAGCCCAGTGCTTTTAGTCGTTCCTCACAGGGCTTGGTTTCCAGTCACCTGCTCATCCTTGTTGCTCTCCTCTGAACTTTTTCCAGTTTTTTGGCATCTTTCTTAAAGTGTGGTATCCAGAACTGAACACAGTACTCAATATGACGTCTAACCAGTGCTGAATAGAGGGAAATTCCAATTGATGGAATTTGGAGACTGTACTTCTACGAATGCATCCTAAAACTGCATTTATTATATTTTTTTGCAGCTGCATCACACTGTTGGCTTATATTCAGCTTGTGATCTACAACAATTCCAAAATCCTTCTCACATGCCGTATTACTGAGCCAGGTATCCTCTATCTTGTAACTGTACATTCCAGTTCTTTTTCCTAGGTGCAGAACTTTGCACTTGTCCCTGTTAAATTTCATTCTTTTGTTTTCAGCCCAGTACTCAAGCCTATCAAGATCTTTTTGAATGTTGTTTCTGTCTTCCAGGGTATTAGCTGTTACACTCAATTTTGTGTCATTTGCAAATTAGATAATCATTCCCTGCACTCCCTCATCCAAGTAATTAATAAAGATGTTGAAGAGCACTGGGCCCAGGACTGAGCCTTGTGGTACCCCACTTATTACCGCCTTCCAGTTTGAGGAGACATTGATAGTCACTCGCTGTGTACAATTCTGTAACCAACTGTGTATCCACCTGATAGTTGCTTTATGTAGCCCATACCTAGTCAGAATATCACGGGGCATTTTGTCAATGGGTTTGCTGAAGTCAAGATACATTATGTCTACAGCCTTCCCAGGGAGGTTACCAAATCAAAAATGAGATAAGATTAGTCTGTCTGGATTTATTCTTGACAAATCCATGTGAAGTTCTGGTTATTAGTGCATTGTTTTCAAGCTGCTTGCAGAGGGACCGCTTTATATTCTGCTCTATAATTTTTTTTCTGGGATTGATGTCAGGCTGACTGGTCTGTAGTTCCCAGGTTCCTCCTTTTTTGAAGATAGGGATAACATTAGTTTTCCTTCAATCATTTGGCACTTCACCTATCCTCCATGATTTGAAGTGGTTCTTCAGCCAGTTACTTCATTACTCTTGGGTGCAGTTCATCAGAGATCTGAATTTGTTCAAAGTAATAAAGTATTCCTTGAATATTTGTTCATTAATCTCAAGTTGCAATCCTGTCCCTTCCACATGTACCTTCCATTTGCCTGGAGGGTCATATTTGCCTTCACCTGGGGTCGTGGGCACAGTCTGCTATTCCATACCAAACTTGTACTCACTGCTAGTTCTCATATTGTGAGATGACTCTTCAGTGTAGGCAGTCCCTACACCCTAGCCATTAGCTAACCATTTAATTAATTATGTGCTATCAAGCTGACTCTGACTTATACAATCATAGAATAATTGAGTTGGAAGGGGCTAATAAGACCATAGAGTCCAACCCCCTGCCCAATGCAGGAATCTACATCAAAGCAGATCTGACAGATGCTTGTTCAATTTTCCCTTGAATGCCTCCATCTCCTGAGGTAATTGGTTCCATTGTTGTAGTGCTCTAACACTTAAGAGTTGTTTTTTTCTGATATTCAGCCTAAATCTGGCTTCCTGTAGCTTCAGCCCATTATTACATGTGCTGCACTCTAGGATGATCGAGAATAGATCCTGCCCCTTCTCTGTTTGACTACCTTTCAGGTATTTTAAAAATGCTACCATATAGGATTTATTAGGTAAAAAGTACTGAAATGTGGTTTGCCAGTCCTTCTTTCTGAGGGTGCTGTGGGACCATGCAGATGCTGCACAGGTGGCAGGGCCCATAACTCTATGGGGAGAAAGGCAGCAGACAAAAACAAAACAAAACACCATTACAAAAATTATAAAGCTCACTAGCTGCATGTGCACTGGGTGATCAAGGATCCTTGGAGGCACAGTGGGGATTAAAACTCCAGCTTTGTCTCTACAGTGCTCCAACCTAATGACCTATACTAGCTTTTAGCTAACCACCACTGGCTGACAACTATATTTTGGTTATAAGTTACTAGAAACTAAAGATGAATTCATACCTTCCCCCCTCTGAATATTGAAAACATATTTTAATGTAAGTCCTCTGAGGTTAGGAGAACAGTTTCTATTTATTTATTTATTTATTTATTTATTTATTTATTTATTCATTCATTATTCATTCATTCATTCATTCATTCATTTTAGCGCCCTGGTGAGAGAAGGCTTGTGCTAGCCAGAAACTGCACTGGAGCTGCTACCGTGTTTCCCCAAAAATAAGACAGGGTCTTATATTAATTTTTGCTCCAAAAAACGCATTAGGGCTTATTTTCAGGGGATGTTTTATTTTTTTCATGTACAACAATCTACATTTATTCAAATACAGTCATGCCATCTTCTTCTGGTTGCTGCACAAGGGTGGAGGGCAGGGTTTCACTTCACTGGGGCTTATTTTGGGGGTAGGGCTTATATTACAAGCATCCTGAAAAATCATACTAGGGCTTATTTTCAGGTTAGGTCTTATTTTCGGGGAAACAGGGTATTGTAGAATTACTTTAAGGCTCATGTGGTAAAAATAATTCTGGCATGTTGTCTTCTCTCCCAGCTATCTGTCTGTTCTGTGAGTGGGAATGATCTGACTGCTCAGACTTTGCTACCAAGACAAACATGAATAACAGGCTGGGGAAAACGGCTCAGTGATCCCCGATGAGACATTTGGCAGTTGCCCTTCGTGGGCATAATCCAGAATATTTTGGGAATATTGTATTCTGGTAAAATGTTTTAGAAATTTCATCTGACTTTCCAAAGAGCATATTGTATATACAGCAGGGAAGAATAGGAACAATGGTGTGCAATTAATTTGAGGATCTTATTACAATATACGTTAAACAAAACAAAATAAAATATACAAACAGCTCAGTTCATGCGCATAATAATTATGAGTATAGCATGTCCTTGATTTAACGTGCATGAATAAAGGCCAGGGAATACAACATATGACGTTAAGGTCACTTTAACAAAGTCAAACCTCTTGTATTTTTGTACGTAAAATAAACAATTCAATGAAACAGCCATTTAAAACATTTAATATGCTAATGTTTTGAATTATTTCGATCCCTTCTATACCTCAATACAAATACTTATAAAACATCCATTATTTTAAGGAAAAACGATCACATTTTATGTAGCAAAATATCTGTGAAGATTCTCAGTCATCCAGGTGAGGTTATCTGGAAGCTGAGTCATGGCAACTGGACTTCTTTCTTGTTAGGTTGAAACATTTCACTACTCATCCAAGTAGCTTCTTCAGTCTGAGGAGAGTTGGTAGGAGGTCCCTGATATATCCTCCAGGTTGGTTTTACTTCCCCCTGATCTGAATAGGCTCATTTGAAGGACAAAGGACTGGGGATGAGGGATAATCCCACTTCTGCAGTCCTTCTCCACCCATTATCATGGGTCATTAACAGTCATTAACAGTAGTCTTTCTGGTGTGTGTGATCCTAATCTTTCTGGGGACGGATGAAAGGGCAGCATGATAAATAGGAGACATCTAATAAGAAAGAAGTCCAATTGCCATGACTCATCTTCTAGATATCTATGTAGCAAACTGCTGTACTGAATTTTTGGACAGAGGTCTCTTCATGCAGACTGAATGCATAACCCCCTGGCACACAATCATGTTCAACTATTGAGAATTAATTGATTGGGGGCAAGTATGCTGTGCCATCGATGAATCTGTAATTTTGTTATCAGTTCCTGGTTTTCCCAGGAAACTGTGTTATAATTTGTGTTATGCAGTGCATCATACAAATTGTATCCTTCTAGTTTTTTGAAACAATTACTTATTCAAAATACAATAATGCATCATGAGTTTATCAGGTACAACAAGCATAACACATACTGAAATCGACATGATATGTTATGCTGATTTCAGTGGCAAGTGATGAACTGTGCCCCAAGGGCTCCAGTTCAAGAAGACACATACAAGAATAAGTATGTAGGGTTGGCTATTTTGTTAAAGACCTAAAAAACCAAAAGCAAAATCACCCAATAAAACTAATCAGTTGTTTAGCCAGAGGTGAGGAGGGGCAGAATTCTACCTCCATTCCTAATTAGTAGGTTCCTCAGATTTCACTTTTTTCAAAAAAGGTAATCAGGCAAGGTTTCCCAGGCAAGGTAATCACAACCAGGATCACTGTAATTCTGTGTGTAGAAGCCTGATTCTGGATATGGTCTCTAGCTGGACTGGGAAGAAGAAACTTTCTGAGCATGGTTCCTCACGAGAAATCAGCCAAATAACACCTGCATTTTTCTTTAACCCCACATAACAGGGATTGTAGCATTCATTAACAGGAACTTTGAGAAACTGGTTTGTTTGCCACTTACTTGAATTAAACTGGCAGCAGGATTTCTTCTTTTTTCAAAATGTTTCTGACGATGCTGCTCCTGTACTTTTAATGCAAATCCTGACCCAAGAATGCCCTGGAGTACAGTACAACAAATTTTCGCCATCAGTACAGTAATTTTGGTAAGAGATAAGAGTACACAATCTCTAAAATCATGTAGAAGTGTTTAACGAACAGCCCCAGCTGTCATAGCAAACAGGGTTTTGTTCACAAATACTCGAAATCACACATTCAGCTCAGTGTGGAAACCATTGAGGGCACTGATATATCAATGGCTAACTCCTCATTGAGAATTCAGTACATGATGAAGTGGACATGTTAGATTTTTTTAAAGAAAAAAAAAAGCTGCTTCTCCAGCTTTCACAAACACCGCAAGTGTTTCTGCAGAGTTTGAATCTGTTAAGCTCCATCTTAATATGCTTCACACAAACATGTTTATTGAATATAGAACTGCTTGATAGCTCAGTGGTTTAGGTCTCTGGCTGTGGAGTCAGAGGTTGGGAGTTCAATTCCCCACTGTACCTCCTTGACAGGGGCTGGACTTGATGATCCACAGGGTCCCTTCCAGTTCCGCAGTTCTAAGGTTGTTATTATTATTATTATATTGCTTGTGACTTTGAAGAACGCATGGATACAGTAATATCAAAGTATACTTTTGTATATGTGAGGTAGGTATTTCTCATAGGACATAAATGAGCTTTCAAAGCAGTTTGATTTTTTGAAAGAAATTGTTCATTGCGGATGAGTCATAACAGAAGATATAGACTCAGTTGTTACAATGATATTGTCCTAACCAGCTTGTATTTTTTTCCTTACAATGTTAGTAGCCTTGAGTGAGATTCTTTATGCTTATATATAACTATAAAGGTACTCACAGCAGGTAATGCAAAGAAAGAAATGCCAAGCAATGCAAATCCTGCAGAAAGCAGCCTTCCAAGCCAAGTAAGAGGAGTTTTATCTCCATAACCAATTGTTGTCAATGTGATCTGAAATGAAGCAATGAGAATTAATGTGAGCAAAAATTAGAAAGTGCAGGTATGAATAATTTTAATTTTAACATTAAGAGACTCCTGAGTACTGTTCAGAAAGATAAATTCTTAGTCTGGAATGTTAGGTTTGAAAATTAATTTATTGATGTTATCTGGCAGACATTGGGAAGATTAATCTGTTGCTGTTAACAGTAAAAGTTAAACTTTTTAATTAACCAATTTAGTGTTATTAATTTGCTAATTAAATCAGTAGTTTTGAAATAAGTAATGTATTTACAGAGAATGACATATAGTTTGTTGTCTTGTATTCTCCATGGTTTTTTTAAAAATGCTTTTGCTAGTCTGGCATTTTTTGCCAGATGGTCTACAATCCCATGACTCAGTTGTTAGCTGGGGATGGCAAGGACCTGCACATCTGAAAACTGCCAAGTGGGAAAAGACTGTCCGCCCTACAGTATGGAATCTCATTCCCCTAGCCCTAGAGGAAGAAGCAACCGTATAACCCATAAAACTGGCTCTACACAGAACCACTAATTGTCAGACCACTTTCAAATGCACTTTTTTAAAAAATTAAAAAAACGAATATTTTTCTCAACCAAGTTTTGGAACAGAATGGCCAAAATCCTGTTGCTTAGCATAGTAAATTGGACGAGTAGGCACAATTAATCACTGGGGGTTTTGTGAGTCAGCTCCTTCATAAGTTCCATTAATTCAAATGGGCTTAATCAAACTGTGACTTCCTTCAGCCTAGTAAATTGTAGTTACAGTAGGCCTATTTGAATCAATGGAACTAGTGGAGGAATTAACTCACTAAATCCCATTGACTGTATGGGCCTATTCTAGTGTAACTGACTATACTGAGCAACAGGATTTTGGCCAATGTAAGCCTACTGGTGAGAGAAATGAGTGGAGGTGGCAGAGTGTTTTAAATAGAAGAATGTGTGAGTATTGAAGTAGCAACTCCCCTTCTGCCAAATAATTTCCTCACTTGTATATTCAAAGTTCATAGTCAAGAAATATATTTTATTAGGTCCACTGAAATCACAAAATAATGTAAAAACTTTTGAGTCCTCTAAAACTCTTCATCAGGCAAGGTAACAGTAACATGAAAAGTAGGGGAGGATTAGCTACACCAAGAAGAAGAAGAAGAAGAAGAAAGTTAACAAACCCCACATGTCTGAAAATATAAAATCTGGCTATTGCTTACAGCCACCTCCATCCTTAGGTGACACATACAGGCTCACAGGACTTGGGGAATAAAATCCCAGCTACTCATGTTTTCATTCCTTCAACCAACTGTTTTTAAAACCAGAAAATACGTTAATGTTGCATGCCTTTTGCTTAAGTAACAGAATCAGATTCCATTAAAGGAACTGCAATATGAACCTTGAGATGGCTGTTAGAATTAATCTGGAAATCTAAACAATTCTAAGTGGAATAATCAAAATGTATTTTCATTTTCAGGAACTGAAATGAGAACTGAGAAGCAAAGATGACCTGGAAAGACCTCACTTGAGTTTTACAAAAGCACTGTACAATGTCTATATAAGGTAAGTCAATAATATTTGTGAAGAAAATACATTTTCTTAGGCACATTAACCAGTAATAGTCTGAAAACAGATATAATAAAAACATGAGCTCATCACTGTCACTTATAAAGAATGGCAGGAAAGATTCAGAACTATATGTTGCCAGATGATACCCTATGTAAGAATTTTGAAGACTTTTTCTTTGGAGGGAAATAATGACATACTGTTTTCATTACTGTGGTGGACATAGTTATCACACTTTTTATTTTCAGAAACTTCATTCCACCTGAAATTTTTTTCTGGTTAAGTATGATTTTTCTCCATACAGTGGAGTATGGAGAAAAACTGAGGAAATGGCCACAGTACTGCTGACTGCTGCAGGGAAGTCAATCATATAATTGTCATGGACACATATTGTGTAATCTCAGTTCTAGCATTGATGTCAAGACATATCAGTGTTTCAGCCCTTACCCCTTTACTGTCTGATAGTTAAGCTGTTTTGATGTTAAAATTCACAACCACATTTAGACAATCAGGTTCCATACATTTGCTTTGCTTATAAGTAGACAGGTCAGCTGCTCCAAATGCACAAAGCCACATGAGGCACTACTTCACAGAGGTGAAGAAGGGCCACTGCCTGAGATTGGCACCACAATTTTCCTTCTGGGGACCCAATGTTGGGAACCACTGCCTTAGAAGAAACAACAGCACATCTCTTTCAAGGAACAAAAACAGCCTGTCTTTTCACACGCTCAACAGTTTCTGAAGCCTTGACAACAAATGTTGTGTCTGTAAGTATATCAGAAATTCCACACTCCCTTTGAATCGCAATGCTCTCTAACTACAGGATGATTTTTTTAACAACAAGTAGATGTCATGTCTTCACAAGCCCATTTCCCAACAGAACAGAGCTGAACATAATTTTGCCTTGACACTAGCAGTTGCTGTACTCAGAAGAAATTTAGGTTATAAACTCCAGATTTCAGTTCTTCAGAAGCAAGGGCATGTTCTTTGCATATGATTTTTGATAAAACGCCTTCTACTCTGATGGTGCACTATAAATACTGTATTAAACATTATTCTTTACTTGGAAGTTTAAGACAGCCTGATTGATGTATTTTCCACAACATGTATCTGTCAACATATGTGTAGAAGTAAATGTAAAACTAGACCACAACTATTTGGAAGGTATTAAAAGAAAAAACCACAGGAATATTAATAGTGACAAGAACTTTTGTACTCAGTAGCTGAGAAGGAAGGTCTGACCCTCGTGCCTCAGTTGAGGAAATGGCCACAGTTCAAAGTTGCTGTTGTAAATTAGTGTTAGAAAAGAAGATTATAAAGGCCAATGGAACAACACAATACAGATGGCCTCATCTGCTTTATGTAGAATGCCAAATGAAGCTGTTGTAATGAAAACAGAGACAAGTATGGAAGGAATAGCACCCTCATTTTTAAACCATTCTTCATAATTTACCAATGGAAATCTGAATAAGTGAATTTCTGTGACGCACAGAAAATGGCATAAGTATTCCCACCCAATCCTGCAAATTCCTTGCTGTATGGCCATTCTTGCACCAAGAGCAGTCATGCAAGTAGTCACACAACAGAGCTTAAGTGGGGAAGAGGATACTTATGCAATTTCCCTTCCACTCTGCATTTAGGCAGCAGATTAGTAGCTTTCATATGTGAGGGCAGGCTTTTTCTGGTGCAAAGTCTAAAGCTGAATTGTACAGCATATGCTTAAGCTTCAGAAGCCCTACAATTCATACGCTGACTGGTCTAGTTTCTAAAAGATCAGGCATCAGATGGTAGGAAAGACCTTAGCCTGAGACCATGAAGAACTGTTGCCCATCAGAGAAATAAGCTAGATGAAAAAATAGCCTGACGTGATATAAAGCAGATTACTATGTTTCTATTTTAAACTGTTCTTTTTGTTATGATTATCAGTAATTGCAGTATCTCTGAACAGAATTGGATTTGTGCATCTTAATTAAGGTAATACCAAAAGACTCAATAGATACTCTATTTAATGGAGCAAAATTTATTGCATTATATTAGAATTAACACTTAATTAAACAAACAGTTCGGAATTAATCAAATGTGGTAGGTGATATCATTAGTGCACTTTTTATTTAAAATAATTGCTCTAATTAGCAAAAATAATTGCTTCTAAAATCTAATACTTAATTAATAACACACAAAAGGGAGATTATAATTTATATCCATATAAAACTCACGAGGGACCACCATATGTCAATGTTTCAAAATACCAGCACTTAATTCAGTGAATACTAACATGACCTAAGCTCTTCTATCTATGATGATTATATCACCACTCCAGATGTCACAGAGACAGTCTCCTGTTAGGACATTGCTAACACTTCATTATGTACAATTCTGTGAGATAAAATGAGTCGGACTAGAAAGTTCTATCTGATGGATACAAGATTTCGACAATGACAACCTCCTCGTGCAAGCTGATGTTTCCTAATGCTGGGAATCCTCCCACCACCGCCATCTCAAACTAGATTGCCTCTTCATGACTGCTGTTTGCAATGGGGAAAATGCTCCCAACAGAGCAAACGGGAGCTCCCCTTACAAGTATTTTCATGCAGGACCTCCTTTAACACAAAGGTCAGAATCTGGATTGGGTCTCCCACACTGACTGTTTCTTTCTATCAGGGAAAAAAAGGCCTTGTATTTAAGGTCAAACAAATAGTTTGGCCCTCAGACTAACAATCAGCGTTTGAAGTTGGCTTTCTTAAGATCTAGTTGAGCCAATTTAATCCTCTGGATTCTGAAGCTCACAGGGGAAATAGAAGCAGAACCAGTGTCTTCTGGACAGGTCAAATCAGGCAATGCCAAGTCCAATTAAGTTAGTGTACAGGCAAGGCAAGCAAAATCAAATCTCTTAAAGCAAAAGACCGGTGTAGACATAGCCTGGCTGCTGGCTGAACTATGGTTAGATGCTGAAGATTTATGAAGCCGTATGTAGGTGGACTAGGCCTGTACCATAATACCTCCTACCTTGCTGAAGGATTTGGCTTTTTACCAGACCCTTGCCTGGTTCAGTATTTGCTGTTGACTGCAAGGTTGGAGACAGAACTGCTGTGGAACCATTTCCTGGACAAGAAGACAGGGATAGGACTATAAATTCAAGCAGGGAAAAAATTGGAGGAGGTACTGGAAGTTCTCACTTGTATGGTGCAGCCTAAAGAGTCTCCTCCTCCTCCTCAAAGTCTTCCTTGGGGTACTGTGGAATTCTTGGGTCAGAGGTCATGACAACTGCATGTACCCACATCATATAGGATGCAAGGGGCAGAATTCAGTCCTTAATGTCCTGGTTTAAGACATGTCTCCAGAAGGCTCATACCTTCATTCTTCCTCTTATAACTTGCCAGCTCCTTGTCTGGATACTATGTTTATCTGCTTTCATAAAGCCTTGGTTAGAATTATCTATTGCTAATAAGAGCATAGGTCATCCAGAGCCATTGAGAATACAATTGCTTAGAATACTCAATGCAGTTAGAGTTTCAAGTTTTTTATCCCCTACAAAAATGAGAGCTGGCTAAATAGCTCAATGGGTTGGTGCTACTAATTCCAGAGCCAGGGGTCAGTTGTTTGCTTCCACACTCTGCTTCCTAGAAGTGAAGCCAACCAGTGCTACTTTGAAAAACTGTGTGGTCCCGGAGCACCATCAGTGGAAGGAACTGAAAAACCACTTCTGAGAACATATCATATAAAAAGCTAGATAAAATTCAGACGAAGGAGAGTGAAAATAGGAGGAAGGAACATCAATAATTTAAGACATAAAGATGACAGCAAATTACTGGCAGAAAATAGCAATGTCTTGAAATGACTGCTGGTGAGAGCTACAGAAGACTTCTCACAAAAACAAGATTACAACTGAAAACAAGAAGACAACAGTCATGACAAGAAGTGGATTATATAACTTTAATGTTGACAGTGAAGAAACTGCAGTTGTTAAAAGTTTTTCTATACCTTGGTTCAGTCATAAATCCAAATGACGATAGCAATCAGGAAACCAGAAGAAAACTAGACCTGGAAAGGGTAGCTATGAAGGGACTAGAAGAGAACTTCAAGTATAAAGATGTACCTCTAGAGACCAAGACCAAGATCATGCATACTGTGATAATTCTGATTACTTTGAACAGATGTGAAAGCTGGGCAATCACAGGGGGGAAAAAATCAACTCATTTGAAATGTGGTCTTGGAGGAGAAGTTTATGGATACCATAGACACCCAGGAAGCCGAATAAATGGGTTCTTGATCAAGCCAAGGCTGAACTTGCACTTGAAGGAAAAATTAATAAACTTTGGCTGTCTTAATTTGAATATGTCATGAGAAGACAATGGAAAAGACAATAATGTTAGAAAAAATGGAATTCAGTAGGAACAGAGGAACACCTGACATGAGATACATAGTAAAGGAAGCCATAGCCTTTAATTTGTAAAGGGCTGAGCAAAGTGATTAATGACAGCACCTTTTGGATGTCACTATTTCACAAGATTAGCATAAGTCAGAAGCTACTTGATGACATGTAAGGACAACACTGATCAAGATACAAACCAAAAGGGATCATTCATCAAATGCTATTCTTAATATGAATGTTAAATATTCCATAATATAAATCATGTAATTCAGTTAATTTTGTACTTACTGTGCCCCACCACAGAGCATCTGCATATGTAGAAAACTGGGTATTTGTATCTTTTTCAACCAAATAGACAAGGAAAGATGAAAAAATGAGTACTAAAAATCCTATATACCAGGCTGTGATTAATTCCTGTAGGACAAATAAGACAGAATTACAAAGAAGCATGTATTTTGATATCTGTATCAATACATTTGTTGGACTATTTACAGTGCTATATTCTATCAGTCCTATTAGTTCAATATGAAAAGTTCATTGCACATAAAAATTCTCTCTAGGCGCAGAGTGTATGCCTTCATGCTGCAGGCCTTAAACTGCTGCTTTAGGTACACCCAGGAGGCTGCATTTATGAATGTTTCTTTGAACAGCAAATCTCCATGCTATGCCATATCACACACTTTTTTAAAAAAATGCTATACTTCCAAAAAGGTTTTTCCATGTTGCAGAGTGTCTGCTGCTCATAAAAACATAAGGCCTTCTGGGCATGTAGAAATAGTTGTGTGGCCGTTTGCATTCTGGCCTTAGGAAATACTCCATATTTTGATGCAGGCCCTTTTGTACGTACAAACAGGCAAAGCACAGTCGTGATAGACTGAAGATGAACAAAACAAGAGATTTTATTTCTTCATGTGAATTCTAGAATTTCCAACTTAACATGAAATAGAGACTTGAATCACATAGAACAAATTCAGAAAAATGCACAATAAAGACAGACTCTTACCTTGCTATGTGCATAGACCACCGAACCTAACAATTTCCAAGTTCCTCCTCTTCTGTCCATGCGCACCATACGAAGGATCTGCAGGAAACGAAGACTCCTGAGTGCTGATGTTGCAAAAATGTTACCCTGAGTTTTTGCAGAAACAACTGCTATTGAAGCGACGAGAACAATAATGTCTGAAAGAAACACATTATAAAATAGATCACTGTACACATACTGGCTAACAACAGTTCAGTAGCATTTAATTGTTTGCTGGGGTTTTTGTATGTTAAGATGGTCTATAATACACCACCCCTTCACGGATTGCTGCCTTGTCGTGGTGAAGGAGCTTGAGTAATTCAGAGAAGCTATGGGCTATGCCGTGCAGGGCCACCCAAGACGGACAGGTCATAGTGGAGAGTTCTGACTAAACGCGATCCACCTGGAGCAGGAACTGGCAAGCCACTCCAGTATCTTTGCCAAGAAAACTCCATGGACAGAAACAAAAGGCTAAAAGATATGATGCTGGAAGATGAGCCCCTCAGGTCGGAAGGCGTCCAACATGCTACTGAGGAAGAGCGGAGGACAAGTACAAGTAGCTACAGAGCTAATGAAGTGGTTGGGCCAAAGCCGAAAGGACGCACCTGGAAGTGAAAGGAAAGTCCGATGCTGCAAAGAAAAATACTGCATAGGAACCTGGAATGTAAGATCTATGAACCTTGGTAAGCTGGATGTGGTCAAACAGGAGATGGCAAGAATAAACATTGACATCCTGGGCATCAGTGAACTAAAATGGACGGGAATGGGCGAATTCAATTCAGACGATTATCATATCTACTATTGTGGGCAAGAATCCCGTAGAAGAAATGGAGTAGCCCTCATAGTCAACAAAAGAGTGGGAAAAGCTGTACTGGGATACAATCTCAAAAATGATAGAATGATTTCAATATGAATCCAAGGCAGACCTTTCAACATCACAGTAATCCAAGTTTATGCACCAACCACCGATGCTGAAGAGGCTGAAAGTGACCAATTCTATGAAGACTTACAACACCTTCTAGAACTGACACCAAAGAAAGATGTTCTTGTCATTATAGGGGACTGGAATGATAAAGTCAAGAGATAAAAGGAACAACAGGTAAGTTTGGCCTTGGAGTTCAAAACGAAGCAGGGCAAAGGCTAATAGAGTTTTGTCAAGAGAACAAGCTGGTCATCACAAACACTCTTTTCCAACAACACAAGAGGCGACTCTACACATGGACATCACCAGATGGGCAATACCGAAATCAGATTGATTATATTTTCTGCAGCCAAAGGTGGAGAAGCTCTATACAGTCAGCAAAAACAAGACCTGGAGCTGATTGTGGCTCTGATCATCAGCTTCTTATAGCAAAATTCAAGCTTAAACTGAAGAAAGTAGGAATAACCACTGGGCTAGTCAGGTATAATCTAAACCAAATCCCTTATGAATACACAGTGGAAGTGAAGAACAGATTTAAGGAACTCGATTTGGTGGACAGAGTTCCTGAAGAACTATGGATGGAGGCTCGTAACATTGTATAGGAGGCAGCAACAAAAACCATCCCAAAGAAAAGGAAATGCAAGAAAGCAAAGTGGCTGTCCAACGAGGCCTTACAAATAGCAGAGAAGAGAAGGGAAACAAAATGTAAGGGAGATAGGGAAAGTTACAGAAAATGGAATGCAGACTTCCAAAGAATAGCAAGGAGAGACAAGAGGGCCTTCTTAAATTAACAGTGCAAAGATATAGAGGAAAATAATAGAAAGGGAAAAACCAGAGATCTGTTCAAGAAAATTGGAGATATTAAAGAAACATTTTGTGCAAAGATGGACATGATAAAGAACAAAAATGGTAGGGACCTTACAGAAGCAGAAGACATCAAGAAGAGGTGGCAAGAATACACAGAGGAATTATACCAGAAAGATCTGGATGTCCCGGACAACCCAGATAATGTGGTTGCTGACCTTGAGCCAGACATCCTGGAGAGTGAAGTCAAGTGGGCCTTAGAAAGCATGGCTAACAACAAGGCCAGTGGAGGTGATGGCATTCCAGTTGAACTATTTAAAATCTTAAAAGATGACGCTGTTAAGGTGCTACACTCAATATGCCAGCAAGTTTGGAAAACTCAGCAAAGGCCAGAGGATTGGAAAAGATCAGTCTACATCCCAATCCCAAAGAAGGGCAGTGCCAAAGAATGCTCCAACTACCGTACAATTGCACTCATTTCACACATTAGCAAGGTTATGCTCAAAATCCTCCAAGGCAGGCTTCAGCAGTATGTGGACCGAGAACTCCCAGAAGTACAAGCTGGATTTCGAAGGGGCAGAGGAACTAGAGACCAAATTGCTAACATACGCTGGATTATGGAGAAAGCCAGAGAGTTCCAGAAAAACATCTACTTCTGCTTCAGTGACTACGCAAAAGCCTTTGACTGTGTGGACCACAACAAACTATGGCAAGTTCTTAAAGAAATGGGAGTGCCTGACCACCTTATCTATCTCCTGAGAAATCTATATGTGGGACAGGAAGCGACAGTTAGAACTGGATATGGAACAACTGATTGGTTCAAAATTGGGAAAGGAGTATGACAAGGCTGTTTATTGTCTCCCTGCTTATTTAACTCATATGCAGAATACATCATGCGAAAGGCTGGACTGGATTAATCCCAAAACAGAATTAAGATTGCCGGAAGAAATATCAACAACCTCAGATATGCAGATGATACCACTCTGATGGCAGAAAGTGAGGAGGAATTAAAGAACCTCTTAATGAGGGTGAAAGAGGAGAGTGCAAAAAATGGTCTGAAGTTCAACATAAAAAAAAACTAAGATCATGGCCACTGGTCCCATCACCTCCTAGCAAATAGAAGGGGAAGATATGGAGGCAGTGACAGATTTTACTTTCTTGGGCTCCATGATCACTGTAGATGGTGACAACAGCCATGAAATTAAGAGACGCCTGCTTCTTGGGAGGAAAGCGATGACAAACCTAGACAGCACCTTAAAAAGCAGAGACATCACCTTGCCGACAAAGGTCCGCATAGTCAAAGCTATGGTTTTTCCAGTAGTGATGTATGGAAGTGAGAGCTGGACCATAAAGAAGGCTGACCGCCGAAGAATTGATGCTTTTGAATTGTGGTGCTGGAGGAGGCTCTTGAGAGTCCCCTGGACTGCAAAGAGAACAAACCTATCCATTCTGAAGGAAATCAACCCTGTGTGCTCACTGGAAGGACAGATCCTGAAGCTGAGGCTCCAATACTTTGGCCATCTCATGAGAAGAGAAATCTCCCTGGAAAAGACCCTGATGTTGGGAAAGTGTGAAGGCAAGAGGAGAAGGGGACGACAGAGGACGAGATGGTTGGACAGTGTCATCGAAGCTACCAACATGAATTTGACCCAACTTCGGGAGGCAGTGGAAGACAGGAGGGCCTGGCGTGCTCTGGTCCATGGGGTCACGAAGAGTCGGACATGACTTAACGACTAAACAACAAACAACAACAATACACCAATTCCCTTATGATTACCATTGCAGGTTCAGAAGTGATAAAATCCTTCATAAATTTTATGTCTGACAAAATACACAAAGTGATACAGGGAAGGCACATAGGCACCACTGAAAGAAATGGTTGTTCATGTATTAAGGACATTTTCAAATTTTATTCCTTATTTTTGTAAACCACACAAAATAGTACACTTAATTTCATTTTTGTAACAGTGGGCTAAATCCAATAGTAGTAGTCCCAAAAGCAGATCTAGACTAGATCTAGTGAAATAAATAGGGCTTCTTAGTAACAGATAACATAAGGTCAATTAACTCAATGTTTATTTTCTAGTTGGGGCTAAGACTGGATTTAGCCTAATATACAAGGAAAGTTATTACCTTGAGAAGCAACAACAAATAGAGTCAGTGCTATGACAAATAAGAGATGATGCTTCAGGAAAAATAAATTTTGGTAGCAACCGAGAAGGTTACAAATATGAAAAGCAAGTGAGTCAAAAGAATAATGATGTTCCTATAAATTTGAAAAATGAAAAAAAAAGCTTATGTTGCTTTAACCCGTGCTAGGCCCTGTCGAAAGAAAAGCCCCGTTATCTAATTCTTCAACTTGCAAGAATATGCAAGATTATTTCCTTTTCCAACCATCAATCCTGGCATTCTCTACAGTTCAAGGCAACTACACTCTAACCCTCATCTGAGATGTATGTGCCAGATTTGTGGGGTCAAAATGACAACCCTTAGTGATCCAATCCAGGATTCTTTCATATATTGCGAAGAATAAAGGGATTTTCAAGAATAACACTACTACCACAATTCCTTGTGTTGTTTTGAAAGGCTGTGGCTGGAATGCTATTGTTTGCCTAACATCTGTATAACTTGCTACAGTTAATTGTGGTTACTTAATCAGGTGTTCAGATGCGTGTCTGAGACCCCACCCTAACAACTTGTCAATTAGGTGCAATTAGTGACAGCAAGTTATGCAACCACATATGAACAACTGAATCATGGCCAATGGGTTGTAACAAACAGTGAGTTGTTTTTATAAACATGTATACGAATATTTTAAAATCAAATTTATGGGTTTAATTGAGACTCAGTCATTAGCTTAGATACATTGGTGAAGATTCTATTCAATTCTGCCAATTAGCGTTCTAAGCCCATTTGCATGGGGCTCTGCCATTGATTTCAGTGGGCCATCACAATAAGAGAAAAGACATTAAAGTAGGCCCTTTGAATACACAAGGCTCGCCAAGTGAACACTTGTGTAAGTACCATTGATTCAGTGGCTGAAATCCAGTAGTCAGCCACAACTAGAATAAGCCCATTAAATCAGTGGGGATTTGGTGAGTCAACTTCTCTATAAATTCCATTGATTCAACAGTTCTATTCTGGTTGTAACTTATTACTAGATTGCAACTACAGACTCTGCTCTACTTGGGACAAAAAATTGAATTTGGTCCAGTAACATAAGGCTTTTCTCTGAGGAGAAGATCCTGCTTATATTTGTAGGCTCTTCTGAGGAATGTTTTTCCTAATGTATCTTGAATAATTAAGAATTCCATCTTAAATAAATGGGAACAGATAATGGGTTTACTGTTATATATCATTATCTTTTGTCTGTATGTTTTTACATGGCAAGAAAACCCAGTATAATTTTTGATAGCTCCATTACAAGTTTATTTGATCGTGTGATAATTGGTATTGTTCTTAAATTGTTCCAAATTTTCTTTGCCATTGTTCCAGATGACAAAAGGCCTTTATAAATGCCTTGCCATGCAAGCAGCTTGTAGGTGGGCATCTTAAGAATGACATGTTCAAGTTTGCCCACAAGTGAATAGGGAAAGGATGGAACCATGAATTGGCAAACAACGGAGCCAAATTTTTGGTCCAAACTTGAACATGTCATCCTTTAAAAGCCCACTTACAAGCTGCTCATGTGGTGGTGATATATTGATGACATCTCTTGTGTTCAGGATTAGTGAGTGATAAAGAAACCTTAGCACGACTCAAGAATTGTATCAGTTTTGTCCACCCCCTCCATCGTATTTATGTGCAGTAGCATCACTGACACAAAACATGTATGATAAGTAATTCATGCAAACTACACTGAGCTATCCAGCAGTTCTTGTAATAACAAAACACATCCAAGCAGTATCCAGAGTCCTGCATCTTGATGAAACACATCAGGCAAAATCCAAAGATACAAAACAAAACAAAAAAGACAAAAACAAACACCTTAAAGACTATTATATTTTAATATAAGCTTTTGTGGACACATCCACTTTGTCAGACATTAAGAAACAGAATCTTTGGATTTTGCCTGATATGCTTGCACAGACTAACATGGCTGTTTCTTCTAAAATGACAACTTGACAAAACAGGTATTTTTAGCTTCTTTGCACATAATATTTTTCTGTTAAACTGGATCTGTCTGTTTAAAACTGGACAACTTATGAGTACCATCACTTACTAGTTAAAATTAACTGGCATTCTCTGACTTTTGCAGATGATTTTATTTTAGCCAGAAACGCTGTTGCGTTTTCAAGTGTGCACATGCCAATACAAGAATATTGTTTATCAACATGGGAAATATGACTACCATAGTTTCCCCAGTTTTTGCAATTTTGCTTCAAGATGCAAGAGAACTTTTTATTTAAGCCAAATTAAATGGCTTAAATGTCACAATAATCCTAAGTAATAACCTGGGTAGCAGTGTGGAAATTGATTCCTACTGTTGCTGTGCAACAGAATAATAGTATTCTTTGGCAGCTCAATGAGAATTACCTGCTCAATGAGAATTTGTAGAATGCAATTCTTAGCACATAGTGTACGATGATCTGCTATAACAGTGCAGAAGAGGCCAATTTGATTACGCTAGTTTTCTGCAGATTATGACTTTAATGATCAAAATAAAAGGATTCCTTAGACTTGCACTGAACATAACTTTTTCCCCAAACCACTACATATATAATTTTGGAACTGCCTGATTGATCCTTTATCTACCTATTAACACAGGCAGATGCCTACTTAATTCATTGTCTGTTATGATTAAAGTGCACACACATATACACAATGGTGAACTATCAAAACTCTAGAATAGCTAAACTATATAATCCAGAACTACAAGTGCCCTGCATGAGGGTGCCCTGCAGGTGAAAAAGGAGGAAGACTGGATAAGAGATGGATTGACTCAATAAAGGAAGTTATGGCCTTTAGTTTACAAGTCTCAAGCAGGGCTGATAATGACAAGTACTTTTGGAGGTCATTAATAAATAGGGCTGTTATAAATTGAAGACAGTGCACTTAACAGCAACCAGAACCATGTACATTTAAGTCACATTACATTTGACAAGTTGAAGGAGATCTTCTTTCCTTCCTCTGGATTGGGCCTCATACATGGTATAAGGGCAACTCTTTATGCATATTTGTTTAGTAAATGTGATTTATTTTTCTGCTACATTACGTAAATGCAAGATGCTGTGGTTCAGCAATGACATCATAATAAAGTGCAAGTAAAATTCCTCCTTGGAATATTATGATGTATTTCCTGTGTTTCATCTTATGTTCTTGACCAAGGGTATTTTTTCCCCTTTGGTCTTCACCATGAGTCATCAAGACTTAAATAACCCCTACAAAACCACAGTGTAGCAGTTCCTGAAAAAGAACATTATGTCTGGGAAAGGAAGAAGATGAAAGATCAAGGAAAATATCCTCACTGTAGTTATCTCACTTTCAAGCATTTATTTCAGACAGCAGGAAACCAAAATGCGTGTGCGTATTATACAACAGTTGGCTGCACTGGCACGCTTCTATGCACCGCTTTTTGGAGGTCGTAATCTAATAATTACCAATACAGTGAGCAGTGGTTTTTTGCTTGGAACTGCAGATATAGTTCAGCAGTCTTTGGAGAGAAGGAGAAACCCAACACGGAAGTGGGATACTGATCGTGCAGTTCACATGTTTATTACAGGATGTACCATGGGACCACTTCTACATTACTGGTATTCCTGGGTAGACAAAATAACCCCAAGAAAAGGAATTCAGCATGTTAAAGTTGTCATCATAAAGGTAGCAATTGATCAGGGCTTTGCTCCATTCTTTGGATGCTGGTATTTCACAATGATGGGCTTACTTCAAGGTCATAGTGTGGCAGAAAGTTTGAAGGAATTCAGAGAGAAATTCTGGGACTACTACTTGGCAGAACTCACTTTGTGGCCCGCTGCTCAGATGATCAATTTTTTGTTTCTCCCCCCTCACTATCGAGTGATGTTTGTCAATGTAGTGACACTGGGATGGAATATATACCTGTCTTATCTCAAACACAGAAGTTAAGGCGTGAAAAGAGATTAAGGACTGCAACGCCTTAGAAGGAGAAAAGAGAAGCACAAACCTACTTCTTTGAATTGATTGTGATGGTGAAAAATACATGTGATTTAATGCTCTGTCACTGGAACTTTCCTCTTTCAGTCCTCTTTACATGAGAACCATTAGGTAAAAAAATGTATGTAGTTTTCACAGTGTCAACTTCCTTTCTTTTTCCTCACTTGCCTATTGCTATTTCCAGCTCATGATAAAATAAGGCAGAAGGCTGGGTGTCTATAGGGTAGTTGTAACACACTGTTAATTTATTATTCTGTTTTTTACTGTTGTGGGAAACAATTTGGAATTTCTGATTCAGGTACCAAAATATCTTGGATCATGTTTGCCTAGGGCTGCTTCTTTCTTCAGAGGCAGTCTTGTGCTGATCACGATGGTACAGGGAGAAGTATCCTCGCGGCTTGCTTTCCTCTCTTGTTCTTTCCAGTCCATTTCAGGGGGCACTTGCACATAAACACCCCTGGTGGATTACTTTCTGAATTGGATGTATACATATTTGGGGAACTAATGATTATCATTCATAATTCACATTTTTCAAAATACAGTAAACATAGATGGCTCCAATTCTATATCCTTCCACAGCATTAATTTGAAGAAGTTTTTTTGTTTTTTGTTTAGCCAGTTCTAGATTTTGGGGTTGCCCAAAGTACCCCCATGGCAGTAGTGATGATATTTTCACACACACTTGCCACTATGAAGATTAAACATGTTTCTCTCGAGAGCAGTAGTAAATGTGAGTCAAGCCGACACTGTGTACTGTATCAGGTGCTCATCATCTTAGCAAGGGCCCCAAATGCATCCTTTGCCATTGCAGTTGGGGTGATTAAGATGGTGGGTGGGCTGCACAAAGCACAACTGTGCCACCTTGCCTTCTGTAGAAAAGTGATGCTGCACCTTGGGAAGCCTTCTTAGGAGAGGTGAGGGATAGAGGATGTGGAGATGAGCAGCAGCATTTCTGAATGGGGGCCAAGTCAACACAAGATCTGCTCCATGTTAGATGGTTATCATCTTACAATACTCCAAATGAAATAACCAATGTTGACATCAGATCATGTAATGCATTTGAGGTCATATAAGAGGGTCAATGAAATGAGCACCAACACAGTTCCCAATCCAAAGTCCCACAATGTGCAAGACAGACATGTTTAGGGAATAGGCCCTTCTGGGCTCAAAGGTGCTTAGTAGCTGCCAGACCATGCTGACTTTGTTTCATATGGGTATAATTGGTACACGGTCTGACACTGGAGTACTTTGTGGAAAGGGTTTTTAGGCACCTAGAGATCAGAAACACAGATGCTTCAAATGTTAACTAAAATGACTTAAGACTGCTAGTAGGGTGAAAAACAAATGAATTCTCTGGTGGACTGATAGTGCAATCCTACACATGTCTACTCAGAAATAAGTCCCATTGAGTTCAATATGACTTACTCCCACGTAACTGAGTACAGCACCATGTAGTGTGGCCAAAAGCCTCTTTTCTTCTGAGCAGTCCTCCCTTTTAAAATTATCTCCAGGTACTTTCCAGTTTCAAATCTGCCCTCTAAAATTTGATCCCAGAGGGATGCTCTGTGTGTGACAGAAAGAGACCGTGGCTTTGTTAAGGTCCCACTTTTCATTGCCTGTCTTAGGCCCATTCAGGTGGAGACCTGATTTTCAGAGGTTATCCCCGTGTCCTCTTTTTCCCCCCCTGTGCAAATCCTCTTTGAGGATGATGGATAAATAGCCATCTGTGATTAGGTTTGTTTGAAGGTTGGAGCAGTTCCTCTTTTTTGGCGGGAAATAACCAAGAAGAGTCATTTGAACGATTAACAAATTTATTTGGTTTAACATTCGGGGATTCAACGACAACTTCAATAGGGTCAAAACAGCTCAGATTAGGTAATTGTTCATAAGGAGATGGTAAGAATTCAAACGGTGACTTTGGAGAGTCTATTGTGGGGCTGGCCTGAACCGTTCTTTGTCCGTGGGCTTCCTCAGCGGAGCACTCCTCACTGCACATATCGTGCCGCAACAGGGATGCCGAGCCCAATCCCCCTCGCACGGTGGTTGATTGAATGACGAATCGGGTCTGATCACCCTCCTCCAGTGACCTTGTCCTCGCGGGAAGACCACGACTGTCCATTCTTGCATTTCTGTTATTGTCACCTTCTTTTCTTTCTGATCAGGGTCAGGTAACAATCCTCCCACTTTTAAGTTGGGAAAATCTTCCAATAACTCCCTCGTTTTTCCATAACTAGACTCTCCTTCCTTTCTTATTCCTTCCCGCGGTATATTGAGAACTCTCCTTTTCTCCTCCTCTTTTATATGCTCCTCCCACACTGCTAAGGTTAACTCCTCCCCTTCCTTTCCCTTTCCTTCTTCTACCAGACAAACTTCCACCTTTACTTCTTTCTCCTCCACTTCCTTCTCATCATTTCCCTTTATAATCAATCCTTCTTTTTCTTTTCTCTCTCCCTCTTTCTGTGACACTATTATCTGGGGAGATGGCACACTCTCATCTCTTTTTCTCCTTTCTATTTCTCCTTCACACCATCCTCAAATTCTGCTCCTACTGATCAGCTGTGTAGCTATAGAATCGAGAAGTAACAGAAGTTTCCTCATATAAGGCCCTCTGGTTAAGGATATGTGGTCCTGCTTCTGCACAAGTTACTGACAGATTTTAACCATTTACTGGAGAGCCGTCACCTGATCTTACACTGTTCAAATTCATCATTTTTTCCTGTGATCTTAAAATGCTAACCTAATTAATTTGTGCTTAATCACAAACTCAGTCAATGGCATACCTACTATGTACATATCAGCATAACACTGCAGTAAGAAATTGTAACAAATTGTATAGAAAATGATTAAAATATAAATGCTAAAATATCTAACATCTAATAATGAGCTCCCTTATGCTGTTTACTCATAAATTTATGGAGGTGGCTGTTCAATCACTGATAGTTCTTGTGTGAGGCATTTAAGAAGACCACGTACAAACAACATGTAAGGAAATTCTTTAATTGCTATACCAGTTCTCTCAGTGGAGAAAACTAACACTGCAGTTATTTTAAAAGGGGAAAAATGACACATTTACTTAAACAAAACCCATTAACACTGAGAACTGTTTTGTTCCTGAAATACGTTGTAGGACATTTATAAGGGCAAAGACAAAATGATGAAAAGTACAGTGGGGTTTGCTATCCCCAGACAGTCTAGTAAATTTTTTAAAAATTATGTACCAGAAACACATTCACACGTTTTCTGCACTTCTTGTGATAACTAGCAAACCAGATCTACATATTAATTTCCATTTCCCCCTTTCCTTAGTGAATAATAGAAAACCCAGGAACTCATCAAGATCACAATACAAGAGGCTTGAAATCAAAACAATGGCAAATGGGCTTCTACACTGTTGCTCATATAACAACGTTGTTTAACAGCCATGTCTGAAAACGTACCTATTACACAGAATGGTTTCCTTGCAAATCGTAGTCTTCCTTGCCATCCGCGATATCGACAACAGCACCCAGCAGACCAGATGCGTATGATAAATTCCAAACCGAAGACAACAATCATGACAGACTCCTAAAAGGGGGGCAAATGAGAAATACAGCTGGTGACTTTAGTAGCACAAAACAAAAACCAAATAACCCACAGGGGCAAATGGGTATCACTGTCAGCTCTTTGATCATTAGCTGATGAAATATAATTGCCCGGTAAAATGAAATATATTGCATATATATTTTCACAATACAAGACTGCAAGGAGGAGTTTATAGATAAACAACATCTACATTCAGAAAGCCAGCACATCAAGGAGACAGTTAAGCTGGAACTTTTCTTCTTTATGTTCTTTAGTTTCATACAGGTTCATAATATTTACATGATATAATGTGGACTGTATCTCTGTTATAGCTGTCTGTTTTCATTTTACAACGCACTGGAGGTTGCTGAAGTACAGTTTTAATTGGGGAAATAAGATAATGGAGAAAGGCTTAGCTTTCTTCTCATAGCAGCACAGCTCAATCCAATTTCTCCCTTCCCATCAAAAACAAACACACAGCCACCCAAATTCAAAATGGTCATGATACTGAGCAGTCGCTGTTTGTAATGTGAATATATTCTTCCTGTTCTACAATCGCCTCTAATAAAATAGGATCTGCGGGCTTCTGTAGTGCTCCAGAACTCTGAAAAATCTGTTTGACCAGAAATGGTAGAATTATAGAAAAAAATCAGTAAAAGCCACCACCCCTATAATTAGCTAGAATAAAGAGGCTGTTGTCTGAGGAACATTTTGTTATTACGTGCCATTAAGTTGCCTCCAACTTACGGTTACCGTATGAATGAGCAATCTCCAGAAAGTCCCGTCCTCAACAGCCCTACACAACTCCTGTAAATTCAATCCTGTGGTTTCCTTTAGGGAGTCAATACTTCTCATGTTCAGTCTTCCTCTTTTCCTGCTGCTTCAACCTTTGTCCACATTATTGTCTTTTCCAGAGAATACTGCCTTCTCATGAAGTTCCCAAAGCAGCCTCAGTTTCATCATTTTTGCCTCCAGAGATAGTTCAGGCTTGATTTGATCTAGGACCCACTTGTTTGTCTTTCTGGCAGTCCAGGGTATCTGCAAAGCTCTCCTCCAGCACTGTATTTCAAAGGAATCCATTTTTTCCCCTGTCTGCTTTCTTTACTGTCCATCTTTCACACTCATACATAGTGACTGGAAATACAAGAGTCTGGATGATCTTGGCCTTGGTCTTGGTTTCCAGTGACACATCTTTACAACTGATGATCTTTTCCAGTTCCTTCATTGCTGCCCTTCCAAGCCTCAGTCTTCTTCTGATTTCTTGGCTGCAGTCTCCATTTGGATTGATGGTTGAACCACGGTATACAAAATCTCTTAACTATTTCAGTTTCTTAATTGTCAGGATTGAAGTGGTGTAGTTCTTATGTAGTCACGATTTTTGTCTTCTTAATGTTCAACTTTGACACTTTCTTTTTTCACTTTCACCAAAAGTAATTCCAAGTCATTGCTGCTTTCTGCCACTCCGATAGTGTCATTGGCATATCTCAGACCAGTGGTTCCCAAACTTTTTCAACTCGTGGCTCCCTTTCCTCCCCGATACTGGGCATGGGGCACCCTTCCCTTGTGCACAGCTCATCCTTCTCTCCGAGTCCAACTCCTGGCCTGTTCACCTGGGCCTTCAGTCTCAGGAAAGTGGGTGGGATCCCTCCTCTTTCTCTGCTGCCTTGGAGCAGCCTCCAGGCCATGGCACCTCGCAAGGAGGTACAGCCAGAAAGGGTGGCTCTCGTCCCTATCCATCCCCACCCCTTTGCCTGCTGCTGGAGGTAAGTGGAGGGGTGTGGACCTTGCCTAAGCCACACCAAGAACTGCAATGTTTATATATTCCATTTCTTGTTTACAGTTTATCTTGGTTCATATTTTCCATGTTCCAGTTGTATGTGTCATGCAGCATCGGACTTTCCTTTCCCCCTCTTTCCTTGAAGATGGTGGATGCATCTTAGTCTGGTGTCTCAGCTGTCACCATTCTACCTTGGGTGAGCCTGCTAGGAGTCCAGGCTCATAATGAAGTCTGGCCTCCTCATGGCACTGTTCCCAGCTTCAGTTATACATTCAAACCCCTTCAAACCCCATCATGTTAAGGTGTGCTTCCAAGAAGGGGTATATCATAGATCAGCAATTTCTTGTTTATTACTCTCTTGTTGTAATTTAAAAAAAAATATTATAAGTGACAACATCCAGACAATTTTCTGTTTTGGGTATCAGTATTTCTTGGGTTGCACTAATACAACCCTATAATCTTTGATTAGACAATGTGACATATGTATAAACGTTGGTGTTGTCCATAATGGGAAACAATGGCAGTAATGTATCCTTTGAAATCATTTTAACATGGGGGCTCTGGTGTTGCAACTTTCAAATAAATGATCCTCCAGGATGTCATTGCTCAGTCCTGCAGGCAATCAAGTGGTCGATTGTGCATGAAAATTTATGCCAAATAAAACATGTTAGAGTTTACTGATAGAAGTACTTGAAAAGTTTATTAAGCAGTTTGGAAAAGAGGATGTAAGAGTTATATTTGATTTGCCAGGTAAAAACACTTCAGTGTCCAGGATAATGCTTATGTTTTTTGTCCATACAGAATGAGGATTACTGGCTATGTTATTAGTAAGTAACCAATACAATTTATTGAACACAGGAATACAGCAAAGAAAGTGGTGACCTTTTTTCTTTTGTATCTTTAACCTCTCCCTTTCAAAAAGATCACTTTTTTTCTGTAAGATAGCCAGTGTCCTTTATAAGTCAATCAAAGACATCACCTGAAGCTGATTACCACCATCTGCTAGCATAGTACAATACCTTACAGCAACTGTAATAATACCCAAATAATTTGTTAAAATATTATTTACTGTTATTTATTATTGCAAACTTATTGTTTGCAAACTATTTATAAACCTGTTAAAAGACTGTTTACATTATCTCAGTAGTGTAGCACTTGCTTCTCAAAGTGCTTCACAGTCTGCTTTGTACTGTCTTTGTTATGTATGATTTCTGTGTGCTCTGAGGCAGAGGATTCCTAACTGTTACCAGTCAAAATCATTGGGCACCTACCCCTTTTTCAAAATCTTAATGGTCTCTTTTTCCTGGTGTTAGAAAAAAAGATGGCAGAAACAGTTGGGAAGTTACAAGTAGTACAAGAAGACATTGTGTGATCCTCCTCATAGAATTCCCTGGATAAAGAAGGCTATTGCACTATAAAAGTCTCTCCTGGAAGCAACTGTTTGATTGGCTGAGCTGGAGCGCACAGGTCTTAACTCACAAACACTACCCAGAATTCTCTGCAAACATTCCATTATGGTTGGAATCTCTGCAGAAGGAGATGACACAAAGTAGAGAGAAGAAAGGGACATTGTGCTGGCTGGTTGCTGGTGAGATAAAATAGGGGAGGAAAAGAAAGCTACGTAGAAGAAAGTAGAAAGTAATCAAAATTTCCAATACAGCCGAGAAAAAGAACGGTCTGTGCACTATTGGCAGAAAGGAAATCAACAACAGTGGAGAATCAGGGAAAGAAAGACACAGAAGCCATGAGGATATTTGGTTGCTAAATGAATAGTCTTGACTCTGACAGGGATATTGTTACTTTTCAGAGTTACATCAAGGGGATCTTTCAGTACAAAAATTTGAGAACAGAATCTGGCAAATGGTCCTGATGGAAAAGCTGACCAATCAAATTTATTTATTTATTCATTTATTTATTAAATTTATACCCCGCCCATCTAGACTGAAGTCTACTCTGGGCGGCTATTTATATTTTATAAATTAAATTTTATAAATTAAAATATATAGAGGGGAAATAAAACAGGATAAATTTATGAAAACCTGGCAACCATTATTAACATATGGAATTAGCTCAAGAAAAGAAGAATGTGATATGGGAAGTAATTTGGATTGCTGGCATGTAATATTTTAAAAAGAATTAATTAATTAATTAATTAATTATGTTAAAATATGAACTAGTGGATGTATAAAGAAAGACAATCTACTGAAAGAATATGTAAGTAATGTGATAGTACTGTACTACAATTCTAACTTGCATTGTCATACTATGGATGTTAATAAAATTTATTTTAAAAAGAAAAAAAATAAATTAAAAAAAAGAGTTACATAAAGGGAAAATTCTGTCAATTGTCATTTCTTCTGTCATTACATTATGGTGATCTGTCACTCCTTGTGACTTGAATCCAATGGGAAATACCCACTGATGGAATCAGCTTGACCAGCATAATTGGCACAGAAGCCTGGTTAACACTAGAGGAAAGGAAAGGAGAGAGAGAAAAAGTTGTCTCAGGGTGTGATAACCCTATTAAAATAAATCAGGAGATGAATCTGGGCTTCTGAATTCAGTTTAAAGTTCTGAAGTCAGTTTAAAGTTACATGATAATCACATGGTTTTTGGGCTGGTGTGTGCATCCTCTTGGGACAACTGTTAATCCATTTTTAAGTTGTGTTGTAAGGTGTGTTGCTGAGGGGGCTGCACCAGCTTTTTAAATTGTTGCACTTGTGGTTTTGTCCTGCACCCATCCACCCTTACACTGGCATGTGTGCACAACTCTGTGGGGTTTGTCAAGTAATGGATGCCAGGATCATAGGTTTTGGGCTACATGGAAACCTTGTAGTCTGATCTGTTATTTTTTCCTACTGAACTATCACTATCTCACTTTGGGGGGGACACCATGGTTTCAATCAGCAATACACATTTTTTTACAAAAAATTAATCAAAGTGATTCATCATATCAGTGATGATCTAGCAGACACAATAAAAAAATAATTTCACTTCCCCTGACCCTCCACAGATGATCGGAGAAAGCGTTCAATTTCCAATATCCTGATGTGGCTTGTAAGCCACTTCAGAATACCAGAAATTAGCACTGGAAGGAGGTGCAAGGATCTTGTTTAGTCAATTTCAAGCAACCACACTCTTTGGGAACAGACTAAACTGGAACCCTCCAACCTGCACCAAAATAGTTGAACCTCCTGACAGGGGTTAAAAAAGGTGTGGATTGGGGCAAATTGGTCCACACCAGTGATATCCACATGTGGACACTGGAAAAAGGTTCAGACCAACTTGACCCATCAATATATCTGTGAAGATTCTCATTCACCCAGGTGAAGTTAGCTGGAAGTTGAGTCATGGCAACTGGACTTCTTTCTTATTAGGTGGAAACGTTTCGCTACGCAATATAGTATATGCAGTCCAATGCAAAGAAGAGTGTTCGGAGCTCTACACTGGAGAAACCAAACAGCCACTAAACAGGAGAATGGCCCAGCACAGGAGGGGCAACAGCTCAGGACCACAATCAGCAGTGTTCCTTCATTTGAAGGACAAAGGACACTCATTTGATTACCAAGATGTACTCATTTGCGACCGAAAAGATAGGTGGTTTGAGAGAGGGGTCAGGGAGGCCATAAATGTGCATATAGAAAATTCCTCACTCAACAGGGTGGAGGCCGATACAATCTGCCTCCTATTTATCATGCTGCCCTTTCATCCGTCCCCAGAAAGATCAGGACCACACCCACCAGAAAGACCACTGTTAATGACTGTTAACTACCCATTCTCCACAATGGGTGGAGAAGGACTGCAGAAGTGGGATTTTCACTCATCCCCATCCTTTGTCTATCTAACGAGGCTATTCATACCAGGGGGAAGTGAAACCAACATGCAGGATATATTAGGGGTCTCCTACCAACTCTCCTCAGACTGAAGAAGCTACTTGGATGAGTAGTGAAACGTTTCAACTTAATAAGGAAGAAGTCCAGTTGCCATGACTTAACTTCCAGATTGACCCATCAATGCACCAAACAAGATAAAATGCCCATGTGGACAAGCTGTTAGTCTCACTCTGCAGCCAGGGAATTTAAAACACCTTCTCTTCTCCCTCTTCTTCCCCTAATGGTGACTCAGACTCTTTCTGCAGCTTCATTGTTGGTTATAGCTTGGTAAAACAGATAGACTAAAACTATGAGAGCAATGGTAAATGGTAAATAAATATTAAACTAATTAGGATCTAATTAAGTGGAGTCATTGTGTTAATAATGTTTGGTCCTTTTTGAATTAAAAGTTACTAGATTTCCCTAGTCGATTAAAAACAGCTTGCTTCAAGCTTTGCAGTCCAAGCTTTATATCACACTACATACCTTCACCAGTGATGGTGGGCTGGTGATGAAGGAAGCTGAGAAGAATATTTAGGTCAACAGACAATCTTCCAGTCTTCCTGTAAAACCTATATATTGCCAAGTCTGGAACAGAAAATAGTTGACTCTATACTCATGCTTGACTTATTTGATCTTTAAATTTAAATTAGTTTATCTCTATTCAAAAGTTCTACTTATCTCAGTTGTAACTATACTTACATTAGGACAATAATCATATTATATGCATATGAAAGAATGGACACCTGCTGATTTCAGGAAATGATAAGGGCGTTTCTAAAATTACTGGATTGGTTTACAACCAAATCTTAGATCCTGTGCTAAAGCAAGTTCAGAGACTGCACAAAGTAACGTGCAGTGGAGTGAGGGAGTTCTCCATATAGTGGTGGTAAATAATGTCAGACAGCTGGTCCAAAAATCTAATAGAACTGACACATTGAAGAATGTGCTTGGCTCTCCCACTGAAATCAGTGGAACTTTAAAGTGCCAATTTTTGCTGGATTGTGCTCTTTGTATTTAGTGTTCATTATTTTTTGTATATTCAGGGTACCAAAACAGATTAAATTACTTTGCTTCTTTGTTGGCTCCAATGAGTTGTTTTCTTCAGTAAAATATTAACATTACTACATTATTATTTTAATTATGCATGTACTTTAATTATACATGTAATTATAAATGTACTTTCTTCATTAATTAACACCACTAACCATTAACAGTCTAAACAACTTTGGTTAATTTGCAATGTACAAACATGCTGTGGCCATCAAATTCTCAAGTTTGTGTATGTTACTCCTGAGATGACATGTTATTCCTGAGAATCAGAGAATATTATTTTTTAATTGAAATAAATTCTAGGTAATACTTCCTAATCTCAAAAGAATCATGATTAATTAGCTATGCAAAATAAATATAGCAATGAGATACAACAAAGATTAAAACAATTACTTTTCTATTTTCTATTTAACTTCCAGGCACTGGTTTTAATAGGCATGGGGTTGGCTTGGGATCAGCACATGTGTGATAAGGACAAAATGATACATACTTCTTTGTCTTTTCTCTCCAGCAGACATCCTAGAAGTTTCCTTCTGAGGTTTAGAGGCCCAACCAAATGGCTTGGGCTGTGCCTGTGGCTGAAAATGGGCAAAGGCAGTCTCTGTGAGGAGATGCATGTGTTACTTTGCTGGACTACAATTCACAGGGTTTCATGGCTGGTAACTATGCCCGCTCTGAGATTTAGGGAGTTATAGTGCAACACCATAGCCTTTCCCATCTCTCGTTTGGTCACCAGTTTATAGATTTTCATCAGATGCTCAGCAAATGTAGTTTGAGAAGTACCTATTGAACAACATCAAGTACTGACATAAGAGATAGCAAGCTTGCCTAAGACAATCCAGTGAGATTCATCTTAATATAGATCAAATGCTCTTATTCCCTTAGGCTGCAACCCTAAATACATCAAGGTGTACCAAGGGTTTCTCACTCCCTGAACAGAAGTGATAAATGGGGTGCTGCAAGGTTCTGTTCTGAGCCAGTTGTTATTCAACATCTTTATAAGTAAATTGGACATGGGCATAAAGGGGATGCTCACCAAATTTGCAGATGACCCAAAAGTGGGAGGGATGGCTGATACTTTATTAGACAGAATCAATATTCAAAATGACCTTGGCAGATTGAAGAAGTGGGCCGAAATAAACAAAATGTGTTTAACAGGAGAGAAATGTAGTTTTACATTTAACCAAGAAAAATCAGGAACACAAATATAGCTGGTTTGGCAGTAATATGTATGATCAGGATCGATGGTCTCAGGAGACCACAGTCTAAACATCATTCAGCAGTGTGACATGGATGTTTAAGCTGCACCAACAGAATAATAATAAATGTTTTATTACGGTCATTGACCAGCAAAAGTAAGCTACATTATTTAAATTAGGAAACATAGAATCAATCTAAAAACACTAAAAACATCTATATACATATATATATAACTACATTCATACATCTTATTAGATATCTCCTGCCTCCCTATCATAGGCTTTGTCTATGGGCTATCATAGCTTGCATAGAACGACAGGATTGTTACTTAGAAGCCCATAGAGCCCGTGTGATCATTAAGGCCTCTATGTGTATACACCAATTTACAGATACTATAGCTGCACTTTGGGTGGAACCTTTCCTTCTCGGATTTTGATTGCAGCAGCACAGAATTTAGCTACTTTTGTCAACGTATCTAAATTTTGGTTTAGCCCAGTATATCTGCCAGGGCATCACCCTGTCAGCAGGAACAGTGTGTAATGCACCTCCGATCGTCCAGGAAATGCCCTTATGTAAGGATTAACGACAACTTCTCGAATGCCAGAATAAAAAGCACAATGAAGTAACACATGGGAGATGGTTTCGATCTCACCAGAGTTACAGGGGCATATACGCTGAGTGTAAGGGGTGTTGTTATATCAACAGAAGTACAATATTCAGAATAAACAAAATAAGTAATAATAACAATGTGCAATCAAGTCAATTCTGACTTATGGTGACTCTTTTCAGGGCTTTCCAGGAAGAGAACACTCAGAAGTTTACCATTCTCTTCTTTTGGGGCACCTGGGACTGTGCAGCTCTACTCATAGGAGGCACAGGGGGGAATCGAACTCCCAACCTCTGGCTCTACTCATAGGAGGCACAGAGGGGAATCGAACTACCAACCTCTGGCTCTACTCATAGGAGGCACAGGGGGGAGTTGAACTCCCAACCTCTGGCTCTACTTATAGGACGCACAGGGGGGAATCAAACTCCCAACCTCTGGCTCTACTCATAGGAAGCACAGGGGGGAATCAAACTCCCAACCTCTGGCTCTACTCATAGGAAGCACAGGGGGGAATCAAACTCCCAACCTCTGACTCCGCAACCAGATACCTAAACCACTGAACTATCCAGCCAGCTAAAGCTGGTAATAGTGCCACTCTGTTTGGTCAGATCCTACCTGCAGTACTCTGTTCAGTTCTGGACACCATAGTTTTAGAAGGATATTAACAAGCTGGAATGTGTCTAGATGGGTGTCCAAGATAGCAAAAGATATGAAAACCAAGCCCTATGAAGAATGAATGTTTAGCCTGGAGAAGACTGAAAGGACCCAGAAAATGATGGTAGAAGACTGTCTATCAGCCCCCTGAGAATTGTGTTGTGGAATTCCACATAGCTGTTTTAGCACCAGTGCTCTTCAACATATACATGAGACCAATGACAGATATCATTTGTGGCTTTGGAGTTGGATGCCTCCAATAAGCTGATGACATCCAGCTATATCTTCCATTTCCTAAGCAACTGGAGGCAGCCAGAGCAGTCCTTAGCTATTGTCTGGAGGCTGTGGTCAAGTGACTGAGCATCAACAAATTGAAGCTGAATCCAATCCAGACAAGATGCTCCTCCTGGAGAAATAGGTGGGAACCGTGGTCAGGTCAGCATTTATCATCTGTCCCTGGTCCAGAATATTTCTCTTTACTTGGAGAAAACAGATTTATTTATTTACTTCTATCCCACCCAACTAGTAGCAGAGCCACTACTCATGGGTGGCTAACAGCAATATCGAAATAATATAATAATAGGAATAGAAACATCAACAACAAAAATTCAGAAAACAGAGGAAAAAAATCAGAAAAGTACAATAACATTAAGCACAGTAAAATTACAAGTTCAATACCAATAAATACTGCAAAAAAAATTTAAAAGGCAGCTGGCAGAGAGAAGTATACAAGTTCACAATAGAACTAGTCAAAAACAGAAATTAATTAAAATTAATTAAAATTACTATTTAATTAATTAAAAATCAAATTTGGCTATACTGATCTATGCAACTGTAACCTTGAGGTTAGACTACTGTAATTCACTCTATGTGGAGTTACCCCTGCAGACAGCTCAGAAGCTGCAACTGCTATGTACAACATGTGCCATATGACATCTATTTTGCACCAGTTATACTGGGTGCTAGTGGTTTTCCAGTTTAATTCAAGCCATTAGTTATTACCTTTAAAGGCCCTCAAGGCTTGGAACCTACATAACTACTGGACTGCCTTTGCCCAAATCACCCCTTGTCCCAATTGAGGTGATCTGGAACTGCCCTTCTAATGGGTGGAGAAGGACTGCAGAAGTGGGATTATCCCTCAACCCCAGTCCTTTGTCCTTCTAACAAGGCTATTCAGACCAGGGGGAAGTGAAACCAGTGAGGAAGATATATCAGGGATCTCCTACCAACTTTCCTCAGACTGAAGAAGCTACTTGGATGAGTAGCAAAATGTTTCAACCTAATAAGAAAGAAGTCCAGTTGCCATGACTCAGCTTCCAGATAACCTCACCTGGATGACTGAGAATCTTCACAGATATATTGCCCTTCTAAAGGTACCAACTGTTAAAGCTGTTTAGCTGAATATGTCAAGAAAAGATCTTTTGTGTTTCTGTCTCTATGTGTCGGAAGTCTCTTCCTGAATATGACATCCCTGCAGGGATTCAGAAGGGGACGTAAGGATGATTTGTTCCAGCCAGGTTTTGGATGTTATAAAACTGCTGTTCTGCCACTTATATGGTGAAGCATTATGTGGTAATGTATGAAAGAAAAAGTTGTTCAGCAGGCTTTCATTTGTTGCTAATTTTTACACCTTTTTCTATTTATTTGAAGTATTTTATTAGATTATGATCAAATAATTTGCTGTTTACAGTCATGGCCAAAAATATTGGCACCCTTGCAATTCTGTCAGAAAATGCAACCCTTCTCTCAGAAAATTGTTGCCGTTGCAAATGTTTTGGTACTCACATGTTCATTTTTTTTGTTTGCGTTGGAACAACACAAAAAAACAGAGAAGAAAAGTCAAATCTGATACAATCCCACAAAGAAACCCAAAAATGCACTGGCCAAAATCATTGGCACCCTTAACTTAATATTTGGTCGCACCCCCTTTGGAAAAAATAACTGAAATCAATCACTTCCTGTAACCATGAATGAGTTTCTTACACCTCTCTCCTGGAATTTTGGACCACTCTTCTTTTGTAAACTGCTCCAGGGCCTTCAGATTTGAAGGATGCCTTCTCCCAACTGCTGTTTTGAGATCTCTCCACAGGTGTTCTATGGGATTCAGATCTGGACTCATTGCTGGCCATTTCAGAACTCTCCAGTGCTTTGTTTGTAACCATTTCTGAGTGCTTTTTGAAGTGTGTTTTGGGTCATTATCCTGCTGGAAGACCCATGAGCTCTGGTGGAGACGTAGCTTTCTGATACTGGCCACTACGTTGTGCCCCAAATTTTTTTGGTAATCATCAAATTTCATGATACCGTTCACACAGTCAAGGCATCCAGTGCCAGAAGCAGCAAAGCAAACCCAAAACATCTTTGAACCTCCACCAGGTTTGACTGTAGGGACTGTGTTCTTTTCTTGGAATGCCTCATTTCTTTTTCTGTAAACAATGCCATGATGTCCTTGACCAAAAAGCTCTACTTTTGTCTCATCTGTCCACAATACGTTCTCCCAGAAGGATTATGGTTTTGTCACATAAGTTTTGGCATACTCCAGTCTTGCTTTTTTATGCCTTTGTGTCACCAGTGGTGTGCTCCTGGGTCTCCTACCATAGCGTCCCTTTTAATTCAGATGGCGACGGATAGTGCAAGCTGACACTGTTGTACCCTGTGTCTGCAGATCAGCTTGAATTTCTTGGGAAGTTAATCTGGGTTCTGTATCCACCATTCGAACAACCCTTCATTGTAATTTTTCAGTCATTTTGCTCTTCCGTCCACATCCAGGGAGGTTAGCTACAGTGCCATGGGCTGTAAACCTCTTGATGATATTGTGCACAGTGGACACAGGAACATTAAGATCTCTGGAGATGAACTTGTAGCCTTGAGATTGTCGATTTCCCCCCATAATTTTTTCTCTCAAATCCACAGACAACTCTTTACACTTCATTATTTTCTGCATGCTCAGTGTCACACACAACACAAAGGCTGAGTCAACTTTTCTCCATCTTAACTGGTTGCAAGTGTGATTACTATATTGCCCACACCTCTTACTTGTGACAGGTGTGTCTAAATACAAATTATAGGAGCATCACATGCTTGAAAAGCAATTATTTCTTACAATTTAGACAGGGTGCAAAATTTTGGCCAGTGCATTTTTGGGTTTCTTTGTGGGATTGTATCAGATTTGACTTTTCTTCTCTGTTTTTTTGTGTTGTTCCAATGCAAAAAAAAAAAAAAAAGAACATGTGAGTACCAAAACATTTGCAACGGCAACAATTTTCTGAGAGAAGGGTTGCATTTTCTGACAGAATTGCAAGGGTGCCAATATTTTTGGCCATGACTGTATGCAATGATTGTTAGTATTGTAATGCACATAGCTCTGAGTGTCTTCAGATGGAATAACAGCCAAATAAATAAATAAATAAATAAATAAATAATACAATAGCCATCTCCAAATATTTGAAGGGCTGTCACATGGGAGATGGAGTGAGCTTGTTTTCTGCAGCTCCAGAGGGCAGGACCCAATGCAGTGGATTCACATTTACAAGAAATGGGTTTGATTAAACATTTAGGAAAAACTTCCAGACAGTAAGAACTATTTGATGATGGAATGCACTACCTTACAGGGTTGTTGACTTTCCTTCACTGCACATTTTTAAGCAAAAACTGGATGGCCATTTGTCAGGGATGTTTTAGCTCTGGCCTTCCTGCTTCAGCATGAGTTGGAGCTGGATGATTCCTAATGTCCATTCCAGTGCTACGCTTTTAAAAATTCCACCCTGTTTCCCCGAAAATAAGACCTAACCTGAAAATAAGCCCTAGTATGGTTTTTCAGGATGCTCATAATATAAGCCCTACCCCCCCAAAATAAGGCCTAGTTAAGTGCAACCCCGCCCTCCACCCTTGTGCAGCAACCAGAAGAAGATGACATGACTGCATTTGAATAAATGTAGATGGTTGTACATGAAAAAAATAAGACATCCCCTGAAAATAAGCCCTAATGCGTTTTTTGGAGCAAAAATTAATATAAGACCCTGTCTTATTTTCCGGGAAACACGGTATTTAGCATTTGCTGAAGGGGAGACTGTTGATAGCATTAAATCTTTCCCACCTGCTTTGTAGAATAACCTTGCCTGGAGACCTTAGGACGGGAGCTGCCATGTAGGAGGCCGTGCTGCAGGGGATTGAAACTGCTACTACGTTCACATGTGAACTCTCCCTCGGTACAATTCCAGCCTCTTGCCCAAAAAGCTTCTGAAGGTGCAGGAAATACTCTAACTCCCTTTTAGCCATGTGGATTCATGTACATATACACATATATACCCACATACATACATATAGCTTTCAGGTCCTTCCTTAAGTCTTTTGCTGCTTTAAAGGTAGGTTGCATGTGTTATATTGTTTGAATTTCATATGTATTTTGGAACCTCCTTGGGTCATGAAACCCTTTTTTGTCACCTTTTGGGCAAAAACGTAACAAGTAAGCATGATGGAATGCAGTGGGGTTTATTTTCAGAGAGCAAGTAAGCACTGTTTTTCTGTAAGCACTCTGCAGAAACTATAGCTGGCAGCTAGCCACACATTCTGCATCTCACTGCTTTGCTGGTAATTATTTTCAAGTAGACATAAGCAACAGTATCCTGTGCTGCTGTACAATTTGCAATGTTTATTGAAAAGTTATAGGATAATTAAAGAAATCTTCCATCCATCTTCCATATAATTAAGGTGAGAAGCAATACTTCCAAGATGAGTAATGTAACAGGTTCAAACCCCTCTTGTTTTGAACTATATCAATATCGTGCTTACTGCCTTATTGGCTTTACATGGGACACTAGTTACCAATGATTGTTCTCATGGAAGACTGTTTCACCAGAAGCTGACGTTGTTTATTTTTTTAAAAGCTGAAAACACTCCATTAGCTGCAATGGAGTTACCTACTTCTTTCATATAAGGGAGCTGAGTAATAAGCTGTATGATATGCACTTCAAAAGAAAAATTCATCGGATAAATTAGTATGAATCATATACACATTTCAAATATAAGAGGCAAGAATTCACAGAATATTCTTTTAAAATAGAGGAACGCAGAGCTAATTTTGGCTTCCATGCAACTGGATTTTAACAGTAGAAAAAGTAGAGTCATAAATTTTAAAAGAATAAGAAATTGGAAGAGATGTTAGAAGTGGAAAATAAATCGCTCAAATAAATTCCCCTGTGTTATAGCAGAATTATCTCATAAGCATTCCTATGTGACTGGGGACTTTCAGCGATGATTCCAAATAAGCAGGTTAAGGGGCTCAGTTTTAGCAGATAAAAGTGTAATTCAAAAATCCCTCCGTTCTCAAGACAAACACAGACAATCTGAGCTTCAGCAAAGTCCAGGCATACTGAATATACGGGGTATCTGTTGTACACAAATAAAAATTCTAGGGAAGAATGAATGCTGGAAACAGAATAAATTATTTTATTTTTTTAAATTCAGTTTTTCAATACAGAGAGGGTCCTTAATGTCATTCCCGCCCCCAAACCAAAGAAATGTGTTTGGGGGTGGGATGTTACAAGGCTATATTTGGTCCAGATCAATTATGCAAGGGAGTACCCACAGTTCATCACCTTGTCTCTCAACTAGACAGAACACATACTCTACAAGAAAACAGTTGTCTTCTTTTGTCACATTGAATTACGTGTTTTTAATCTGATCTGGGCTGAAGCTCTGCGCTGAAATTTTCTACTCTTCAGGATGCTACTTCTCCTTAACATTTGTCTCACTGCCTCCATGATGGCAGCACATATACGATGATCAGTGCTCCTTGTGATTGTGTAAGTAGAGACAGATTAATGGGGTACCATAACAAATTAAGTGGGACAATCTCTACTGGTCATTTTAATTACACAGAAAGATGAAGCTGCAGCAATTAGTAAGTACTGCAAAATGGCTGCCAGAAAACCATAACTTTAACTTTAGCATAACTTCTTTTACAGAAGTCCAAAGATGTTTTTGAAGCTTTAACAATGACTTCTAGACTCAAAGAATCTTATTTTGCCACTGCAGAAAATCAACTCAGATTTCTACTATGATAGTGCAATAGATAGCCCATTTATGAGTTATTGTATATGGATCTCACTGAAATGTTTGTAATTTTTATTTGTACTGGAGTCATACGGAAATATGAGAACTCATTCCACAAATATGGGAATATTCTTTGCAATAAGTTTGTTCTGTTTTGTCTAGCTGCCATAGGGAGGGAACCTATATATAATACAAGGACTCACAGAGATTCTGCATCAAAAGAGGGGCCAAGTCCCTTTAAATGTGCTTATATCCAGGAGAGCAGAATGAGATCTGGTAAGCAACTTTTAGGCTCCTGGACAGCGTATAGCAGGGAAAAGTGAGTAGAATGTTTCCTTATATGAACAACTGTTGTCCTGACAAGGGACTGCAGCCAAATCAGGCTTTAAGGTTAGCTGGCTCGGAGAGGCTTCATCCCCGTGGATGCCAACTCTAGCCCTTCAAGGGTTCATGACTGTGTTTACAGACATAATCTCTTGTATGAGTGACAAAAAGAAGATGATGTGGAGGAGTCATCCTTAGAGTCTGTGACTGAGGACACTACAGTAGGACCCCGTATCAATATCTGGCACTTCGCTTATCTGCAGTTTGCCATAGCCCTATATACAACATACAACAGCACCCCCTTGTGGCTTTTGTCCAGTGCCCTTGTGTCCTTTTTCCCACCCCCCTGTATGCTATATATAGGGTTCCTTCTTATCTGCAGTTTCAGGCGTCCATGTTAGATCATGGAATCGGCCCCTCGCAGATACAGGGGTCCTATTGTACCATGGCCAGAAGGTATATGGGGGTGCTGAGGGTTCTCGCTGAGGTAAAGTCTTCATGCTTACAAGTCTGTCGTGCCTCTCTGAGCCTGGTGAGATGTCAAAATTGTCCTATTGACTAGCACCCTTACAAAACATCTTTGCATTGGGTTTAACTATAAAGAGGATAATCTAACTAGATACACAGGGGGAATGCCTAGCTCCACAACATATTGACACAAATTTCTTTTCTCAGTGTTGCTGGGGAGATGTTTCTACCAGTCAGGAAACTTTTTCCTCTGCCTTTACTTCCAATTGTGTACCTGCCTCAGGCTGGAGATAAAGAGGTTTGGAGAACTTCTGGGAACTATATACTCCAGATGTGTCACTGAAAAATGACATGAAGAAAACAATGGCAATACATCTAAATAAAGAACTTGTTTGGTGCCAAATTCCTGCTGATCCATATAGTCTAAAGAAAGATTTTCCTCTCCTGCTACCTCAGCCATCATCTCACTTCTTGGAGATAAGCAAAACTGTTCCCTTTTAATTTATTCTCTCAGTTCCTTGAGGGTCAGTGCAAAATTTGAGTTCTCTCTCATTCCTCTCTGCCATAACTTGAGAGTATACCCAATCTGTTGACACTCCTGTTCTGTGACTGATGCTATCTGCCACAATGCTCTCCCTGTCGTCTTTCTTCCAAGTTATGGGGCTCGACAGAAAACACGTTTATCTAAAGCTAATTGGCTTGGTTCTGTCCCATGGAAATCTCACTCATTTCACTCAAGCATGCTTATTTAGTCTTGACATTTAAAAGCAAACCAGAACTGAATCTTATTCAATCTGACCACAGCATTTCAGTTTACTCAATATTCTGTGTGAATGAATACTGACTGATTTGCACAGTGTAGTAACAGCAGTGTTTCTTTATATTTTATACTGTGCTTATGTTTCAGAATGGTTCACAACTTTCCATGACTGGATTTTATTCTGGAGCAGATAAAATTACATGTAGCATGTAGCATGAACTTTTTAATCTATTTCAACAGCAGTTGCTTTTATTTCTATCAATTTAACTATTACATATCTAAACTAGTCAAGCTGCTTTTAGGCAGTGGAATTTGAACAAGCTAACTTTCGACACATACACTCAGGTAGAAGGGTCTCTTCTTGGAAGATTAAAGTATGAAAACCAGTCTATTTAGAAGCATTTTAAAAAACTATTTACTATTTTACCATTAACTAATTTGAGACTTGTAACTAATTCAAAACTCACAGAAGACATGTTTCCCCTCCTACTTTTGATAACAGACACAGCCTGCCACAAATACATGCCTCAGGCAAAAATGACAATAATGGATTGACATTTAAAGGCAATGTAAAGTGCCTGATAGGAGAGCTTCTCATCTTTTCATTTACTCTGCAACCATCTCCACTCTTTCTGGAGGTTGAAGGACCCTTCTGAAAAATGTGGGATGAGGTGTGAGGAGCCACTACATAATAGGAGAAGCACTCAAAATTGTTAATACGATCATCATTTTCTGCCTCTGCTGAAAGGACTTTCTATTTCTGAAGGATTTTTAAAATTATATCTTTTGAAAGACAAAAGGAAGTCTACTTAGCAGAGTGTTTAAAGAATCTACCTTCTACGGAGTTACCACACTATGGTCTACATTGTACTTAAGCCCTTGGGAAGCCAAGACAGGTCTTGCTTATCTCACTAGCCATTATTTAACTAGCCGTCTACATGCTGCAGGCAGTAATGAGATCAGTTACATGTGACAGTAGCTGAGCCTCTCTATGCAGCTTACACAGCATGAGACGAGCCTTTCTGTCGTCCTCAAAGAATCATACACAGTACATATTGCTCATTTCTTCATTTTCTAAGGCCCTGGTCACACGAGGGAAGTATTTTCTAGTTCTCCTGATACTTCCCATACTTCTGTTGTACTGAATGGTGGTCACATGGTTATGTCCTGGGACAAATGTCCCAAGAACGTTTAGCGGTACCGATTTATTTCCTTCTGTTTGAATAGTTATGGCTGGCTACACCATGGTACCAGTTTATTTTCTCTCTTGCTTCAAGTCTCCCTCTAAGATATATGACTGCCCTTGACTCAGTCCCCCTCAGCACAGCTTTCCTCCTTCCCCATTCACTCACAGCTATTGTTTCCACCCCCACACGGACTTGCACATGGGGGGGTGTAAATTAGAGGGAACATTGATCAGGAATGGGTTTCTGTTTAGGAAAGTGTCCCTCTATTGCACTGGCTGCTCCTGCAGAAGTGCATTGCACACCATGGACTTGGGATATCTGCGCAGCAGTACTGGCGATCACACACACCCCGGTGACATTGGCATACCAATGTTTCAGTGTATCTTCCCACAGGAAAAAAAAATTATTACTCGCCAGTACTGTAATGGTGGCATCCCTGGTGACATACTTTTACCAATGTATTGATGTATCAAGCATGAAAGTTTTTTTTTAAAATAATGTGCATGCTGCAGTAATGGCGGCCACCCTCCTGGCTTTAGTTCTGAAAAGAAGTGGGGCAGGTCATGCACACAGGCAATCCTGGTAAGGAATGCACCGGTACAACAAAGGTACAAAATAACACAACCCTCCTGGCGATGGGGAAATGTTCCGCAGTTACACCACTGGCCGGGAAAATGTCTCAGTCTTGACTTTGTATCGTGTGACCAGGAAACCGCCCCCCCCCCCCCCCCGACATAACTGGTAGATAACTACATAATATTTCCCTTGTGTGACCAGGGCCTATTCTACTGATAGGACAGTGTATTGTCTTGGTTGTTTTTATAGAAAGGCAGTACATTAATGTAATTGCAGGAAGAAGACTGCCAAGCTGGCTCCTGCTTTGTAACATCAGATGTTACCAGAAAGGTGCAGAAAAGACATGAGCACCACACTTAGCTACAGGAATGTCAGTGGGTGTCCTTTAGCTATTGTAGCCCCTAAAATCAATGAACTTACAATATTTTACCCAGAGCAATCCCATATGTGTCTACTTACAAGCAAGTTCAATTTATTTTATGTGAGCTTTACTTATATGTACACGGGTAACAGACTGCAGCCTTAAGGCTCTAAAGTCCAGGACAGCATACTGTACCCCTAAAACCATCTGTTTCATCTGGCAATTAGATGAAAACCTCATCATTTAAAAATGTAAGTTTTATCAACTGTTTTGCACGATGAAGTATCAAAACCTCAAGCAGGGGAAGGAGTTCAAAAGATTGTAGTTTACTTCAAACAACAGCATTTTATTGTAACGGCTGTGATAGCTGGAAACTTGTATTGCACTGTGCATCTTTATATTTAATGTTGGGGTAGATCACCTTGCTGTCTTCTTGTGATATATTGGCACGAAGAACACCATTCTATTATCTATTTGCTGAGGCAAGATAAAAGGGTAATGTAATCGTACAAGGAAAAGTCAGATGTTTCCCTTCTATTTAAACTCATTACTTTCAGGTTACCTGAAGAAGAATGTTTGGGGATAACTAATCTCTTTAAATATTATCCCACACACAGGCTACGGTAAATTGCCAGAGGATAATTTTAAAAGGTTGAGAAATAATATCATCACTTCCAAAGTTGTTGGTGCAAATATCAGAGCAAATTTTAGTCTAGTTCTTGATAATGACACTTTAACACATAAAGCTGAATATTATTATTCTTGGCTAGGAACATCAACCCTCATCCACATGGATTAATTTTTTTTTGCACTAGTGACTTCTGTAGTATTTTCTTGCCCCATGGGAATTGTAATATATTAAAAGAATTGCAGCAGGGTATGGGTTGTGGGGTAAAGGTTACTGTTAGAGAAAGTTTACATATTTAATATTTCCTGAGCTCACTTAGAATTCCATTGCCTTGCTTCCCCATCCAATAGGGCCAAACTAGCAACAAGCACAGCGTTATTAAATAAAGCTTATGTTAGAAATCGGCTTTTCCATCCCTGGTCACAGGAATGCAGAATTCTCAATTTGTATTAATACTGGATAAACCATGTTAAATTTTATAGCCTGGTCTCATGTTGTCGCGATTTGACCCTTTTTGGATCCCACACCTCTGGAACCTATGTGGCGTTGGACCCTCTCGTGCCTTGGTCTGTCCACCTAGACTCAGACCTCAGAGCACACCAGGGCAAAACTAAACTCTTTCCTTTCTTCCACTGCTGCCACCAGGAGATCCCTAGATCCCCATAACTCCTTTAGAAAGAATCAGGTCCACTCTTTAATGAAATAGAAAGATCTTTAGTTTATTTGCTTATGTTTCAGTATTTTAATATTCAGTTCTATTCCTTCTCCCTTCCAGTCACTGGTCAATCACTTCTCAGATCTCCTACTATATTTTCATCAGTCTAATCACAATCACATAAATCTCTGAACTCTCTAATCAAACTCCTTCCAAAACTCTGATCTGATCTTCTCCCCCTCAGGCTCTGCCTCTTATACTCTGCCTCTTGGCTCCGCCTCTCAGCAACATAAATATGCATGACTTACTCTAACTAAACCTGAACCATGACCACATTTAAAGGAGAACTCTACACATGTCTTGGTAGAGGTCTACAAGTGTAGACCACGTGAGAATTTCCACTGATTTGCTGAGAAACGTGGAAAATCAACAGTTTAGGCAATTTAGTTATTTTTAAAGACTGACAGTTTCAGATCCAGTACAATGGAAATCAATGCTGATCTGCACTAGCTTTTTTTTTAGAAGTGAAAATAGTGATTCATATGTTCACAAGGTTCTAAAGAAACGGAGTATACATCTACACTGGCCCTTTTGGTGTGGGCTGGTGCAGTCTAAATAAGATTGGTTGAGGTTGGGGGAGTAGCAATATGCCATTTGGCACAGGTCTTGCATCTAAATGCCATATCAACCTCAAGCAACCCTCTGGCTCTTTCCACTGTTAACTGAACACTTCCTCTGCTCCCTCTGAGGAGAGTCAAAGAAAAAAAAGTTATTATTTTTGCCTGTGCTAGATCATCACTGATGCACTGAATTACTCAGATCAGCAGTTCTTAACCTTTTATTTACCACAGACCCTCTTTAAATATTTTACGTTGCTGCCATGAAACCATAAAGTGCATCAAATATTTATTTAAAGTTTCTCATGAGGGGTCTTCAAATTTGGAGAGAAGGGAGAAATAAGTTAATCTGTTAATGCACACATCCTATTATAATATTTTTATTGGAATGATTCCATACGAAATTAACAACAACAATAATAGCCATCTTTAATTCTTTCTGGAGAAACTGAAATTAGAAGCACATAAAATCATTAATATGACACACCTATACAAAACGTCACATGAAAATGAAAGCCATAAAATGACATGAATATAATTTGTACAAAATTGTACCTCATTAGACACAAGTTGGGTGGAAAAAAGGGAACATACTATATTCAGAGAATTAATGAGAAGACTGGTGCTGCATTTCACTTACAAGCCTCGTTATATTGGGCTTAGCTGAATCTTGTATTATGAGTTCTGACTCTACATTTTTCAAACAGTTTCTATATTTATTTCCAAGATGAATAGGGAATGATTTTTTGCACAAGTATGTTATTATGAAATGCATCAAAACTTTCATAGTCCTCTTTGATAGTTCCAAAAAACCTGCTTGCAGGTGAGCCCAGAAATTTGGAAGGGTTTGTTCCTTGAACTGCAATTTCAGAGCATCATCCATGGATATTACTATGAACTTGTCTTCTGCTGCTGCTGTGAGCCTTTCTAGTTCATACACATTAACTGAAAATGGATCTCTAATCCAGTTTTTGCTTGCATCAGGAATAGGAAAATATTCACAGAAACTATGCTGCAAATCTTCCAAATGTTGTGTGATAAGTGTTGTGTCCTCTTCAGACAACTCTTTGTCAGTGGAACCAAGAAAATTTGTGAGGTTTGCAAATGTCTCATAGTTTTGGTTCGATAGACGATGATGCCACAATTCCAACTTTTTAATAATTGCTTCAATCTTGTCTTCAACTTGGAAGACTGTAACCTTTTATCCTTGAAGATTTAAGCTGAGCGTATTTAAATAGATGAAGATATCTGACAGATATGCTAATTTGACAACTGTTAAATGATCACTGAGGTGAAATTGCTTCTTCAAGAGGAATGATCTTATCTCATCTTTCAATTCCCAAAAACAAGACAAAACTTTACCTTGTGATAGCCAACAGACTTCATAGTGTAGCAAAAGTTGGTGGTGTTCACTGTCCGTATCTTTGCAAAGCTGTCCAAAAAGTCTTGTATTCAGTTATTTGCTTTTTATAAAACTGACTATTTTGACTTATTCATTGAAGGTCTGCTTTAGTTTTTCTGGTATCTTCTTAGCAACTAGAGCTTCCCTGTGTATGCAGCAATGGTACCGTCACTGACAGTGTGATTTCCTTAGTCTTTACTACAAGTCTAGTAAGCTTTCCAGACGTTACTCGTGCCCCGTCTGTGCTAATTCCAATGCATTTGAACCAATCCATTTCATACGATGTTATAAACTTGTTTAAGCTGTTAAATACTTCTTCAGCTGTAGTGTGTACCAACAAGGAGACGCAAGCATTCCTCTCATGCTCATATCTAACGTAGCACAGTAAGGTCGCTTTGTTTCTTGTGTCTGCGCTTTCGTCCAATTGCACTGCAAAGTAGGGGGACATGTGAATTCTTTCTAATAATTGTTCCTTGATATTGGCTGACAAACTGTTGATTTGCTACTTAACTGTGTCATTTGACAAAGGTATTAAGGAAAGGTCCTTGGCAGTTTTCCCGCTGATTGATGCACAAGCCATGATTTTCGCAGCAGGTAATATAAGTTCTTCAGCTACTGTGTGTGGTTTTCTGGGTTTTGATATTAGTTGAGGAACTTCAAATGAGGCTTTCTCTGCATTTTCATTATTACAACCAGTTGCAGTCTTTTAAACCATTTTCTTACCTTCCCGACACTCATGCTCCTTCTTTGTGGCATGTTCTTTATGTTTAGTATCAAGATGCCTTGCAATTTTGACGGTTTCATGGCCTTGTTGGGCAATATCTTGTAACACAACACACACTGTGGTTGTTGTTTGTCTTTGGGACCTGGAGACGTGAAACCAATTGATAGATATTCCTTGCTATAACAATGACACTTTCTAAGAGGACTGGAAGAAGCTTCATTTTGCTTTGAACTGGATGCATCCTCATCAACATCATCAGTTCTTTTACATTTCAAATTCATCCAGCGATCCATTCTGAGGGTCACCCAAAATGTATTGTTATGAAATCCACTGTGATAATATTGAAAAGTCATTGTACCTGACAATAACCAAACGGTTTCATTAGGAGAAATCGAAGAAGAAACACAATCATTAAGTCTGTCCGAACACTCACTCACACTGACACTGTTAGATTCTAACTCTCTCTTCTCATGGCTTCTGACTGTTTGCGCAGTAAGAAGAAATGTCATGTGCTGTCTCTCAGCCACTCAACATCATTCACTTGCATATTCTCAATGTGTGCAGAAATATCAAACAGTTATTTTCATAACCAATTTTTACTTTTATTTGTTTTTAATGGAGGTGGTAGGTTTCTTTCTTTCTATTTTAACTGCAAAAGATCATAATATTTCTTCAACCCTTTGTGGACCACCTGTGAGGACATTGCACCCCCACCCCACCCCCCAGTTCCACAGGCCACAGGTTAAGAACCTGTGACTTAGATTAAATGTTATACATTGTTTTCTCTGCCTTATGTGTAATGCCTATTGAGAAACTTCCTGTAGCCATGGTTTCGATCAACACTTCACACAAAGGCAAAGAAAAAAAATAGCATAAGTTATTCAACACATCAGCGATGTTCTAGCAGATGCCCCCCCCCCCCAATCCACTCTGTGGAGAAGCAGGGAAGTGTTCAATCTGCTGATATCCTGAAGTGGCTTGTTTATTAAGCACTTTACAACACTAGAAATTCAATCCAGAAGGAGTTTTGGCAAGTTTGACAACTACAAGACTTGACAGCTACAGGACTTGATTTTAATCCATTCCCAGTGTTTGCATGTGCTGAGGATGGACTAAATTAGAGTGTACCAACCCCCCCCCCCACAAAAGCCCCTGATAGGGGCTAAAAAGGTGTGGCTGGGGTGCCCTGGGGGCAAATTGGTCTACTCATTGTGTGGTAACCAGAAAAAAGAGTGAACAGATCCCCCCCCCCCCCCCCGCGCAATGCACCAAACAATGACAAATGCCTATCTGGTAATGGCCTTGGATTTAAGGCATGTTCAGTATAAGCAAACTATGCAAATCAAGTCCCCAATGGTTCAGTGGACCTACTGAGTGCTCCTTACTATGCTAAGCAATAGGATTTCAGTCTACTGTGCCTCTTTGTTACATATGATGATAGTGCTAAATGCTACAAGTGCAAACAATTATACTACATGGTATAATCAATGTCTTTTCCTTGACACACTCTGCCCATTTCTGATTCTCTCATTTGATCTCAACATGCACTTTATTAATCCAGATATAAGAAATACACACAAGATCCGTCTAAGTAGGATGTGAACAGCAAAGACAGCAACAGGATACATAGCCAGCAGTATACCTGCCAGACCTTCTGGGAACATGGTTAGAATGAGTATATTCCAGCATAGCTAAAGCTTCTGCTCACAACAAAGCTTTTATTCATCTTATCCCATCAGTAGGTTAAAGTTATGTACACTTGCCCTTCTTCAGAAAGGTATACTTTAAACTTTAAAGAGAAAGTGTTTCAATCTTTTTTGTAACTGGATCAATCTGAAGAGATTCCAAACATCGTTTGACTCGGGTGGGAGGTGTCTTCATAGATAACTGCTCCTCTATCAAGGTGGTTACACTTTTGCACAGACTGCATGTTTGTGAGTTTATCTTTTACATTAATATCAATGAATCTGAAAGGGAAATAGGACTCAATAAAATTCACTTACCAGAATGAAGAGGTAACTAGCAAGCCATACATGGTCGGGAATAGTAGAAAATACTGACAAAATCAAGCAACCAAACACAAGGAGAAAACTGAAAAACAGAAAAAGTATAAAAATTGTAAGAATACTGGGGGGAAAAATAGAACATTAAATATCTGAAGCTATAAGAAATCTGAATGGGTTGTGTTGCTACTATTATATCAATGCCACACTAAGTATACAATATAAAAATACTACTTTGTCAATTATGATTACATAACATTGCATTTATCATCTTTGTGAATCTGCATGTAAAATTCAGGTCAATGAAAACAGTTAATATCCTTCTTTACTTCCGAAGGAAAGGACACATTTTATCTTCAGGAAGCATTATGAATGTACATAGCTAGCTACATTACAAAATGGTTTAGTATTATTTTAGTGTCTGATTTGTTCTTATATCAAAACAAGGTATGGAAAAAGCAGATCATATACACTTAAGCCGCACATGCCTTGAGAAAACAAGCCAGAATGCTGAGCATTAACGTGCTGTTGTATCTGAGAAGAAGATGAAGAAGGTGCTTGTGACGTTCACCTCCTTGAAGCACCTACATATTGTGCCCTCACAAAGGCTCCAGTCGTGTTTTCCTTTCACTGCCACCAGTGGATTACCTCAATCCACAAAATAAATGACGTTTGATCAGACACTTGTATTGTGAATGCAAACAAAACTTATTTATTAAAGTGAAGCCAATTTAATAATCACAGTTCTTCAGATGTACATACTATTCTCTTGCCACAGAATTTCCACCTTCTCTATCTATCTTAACCAGTCTCTAACTCTATCTCTATCTCTTCTCTCTGACTCTGACTAACTCTCTCTGACTGACTCTCTCCTCCTCTCAGGCTCCGCCTTTTAACCTCTCTCTCGGCTCCGCCTCTCAACAATATTAGCATAGAACATGAATAATACATGACTTATACCTAACAAAGGGTGAATGCTACAGTGCTATAGAGAAACTCAAGGACAGTTACAAAAAGAAAAATTAAAGAGGAAATATCAGAAAAACAATTACACTTAAGGATACCTGAAGCAAGCACTTGCTTTTGTAGTATTGAAACATTCGATATTTTTTTTACTTATTCAAAAATGTAAAAGAAGTAAAAGTTGTTATAGTTTTCACAGCTTCATACTGCCTATAGTTTGTTTGGCTAAGGGAGACTTTTCTGTGCTGAGGTGACTGTCGATCTATCCAGTACTAACCAATCATTCCTTCCTTGCCTCTGAATTCAAAGAGAGTCCCATCTCTCTGCTCTGTGGCTTTTTCTCTGTGTAGAGTATGTTGAAGGCCTGCTGCTGAAAGCAGTCATGTTTGTCAGTTTGTGTTTGATCTGTTCAACCTTTTACTCTTTCTTCTATTAATGTCTCAGAGGTATTGAGAGTGTAAGTGCCAGTTGATGAGAAAAAAGGGGTGGGCTAATCTGGGGAACTTGAAGCTATTCTGCTCTGTGAATCCCTGCATTTCTGCTGCCCAGCTAAAGGAATTTAACCAAAAATTCAAAACTCTGCAACAGTGTATGGGGCCAGAGACCATAGAAATAGACAAATAGCTAAAAAGTATTTTTTGGGGGGCTTTGTTGTTTTTTGAAGTGTTTGTAATTTTTTCTTCTCCAAATTCCCCCATGTTTAACCAAAAACATCATATAAATGGCTGAAGAGAAAGAGTGTTGTTTTCTTTTCTGAGACTGCTAATCAAAGTTGCTCAGAAAGAGCATTCTAAATAATTATTTCTTGGACTATTAACCCTTTTTAAAAATAAATATTGAATTCTCATTTGACTTCCCTCACACGTATTCTAGCTTATCTTCTACTTTTTAACTTACAGATTCAAAAGTATTTTGTCTTAAGCCCTGTTTTGAAATGTATGTTTTCCAAGTAGCTATTTTCATTTAGCACATCATTAATCTTGCAAAAAGTTGACAAAACAACACAAACCTTTTGGAACAGCCCTCTACTGCAAAATATACATGGCAAAGCAAGATGACATTTCCCATGCCAAAATGAAGATAAAAGAGGCTTTCCTGAGAAAATAGATTGAACACATTTATTGAGTATTGGGCACGTGAGAGTCTTGCACACGGAGTATTGTACCACAGGAGTCTGGCACTGTGGGTCATCATACAATATGCCAGTAAGTTGTGAAGCATCATCTATAGGACGAGTTCAAACATTTGTTTCTAAAATCAAAATGCCAAGTTCAGTTCTACTTGAAAATGATGACACATAACAGCTTCCAACATAGCTCTCATTAACCAATTATCATCTGCAAGTTTTGCAATTTACAAAAACAAGTGGGGACTTAAAAGTAGGCCAAACTATACCTTACAGATAGACAGTGTGCTAGAAAATGTATTTCTTGGACAGCCATAAAAAGATTTATTAAAAAACTAACTCTGTTCATGTCTGCATCCGTGGCAAATCTGAACAGAAGCAACAGGCATATGCCTGATCGTGCTACCTGTGCTCTTATTGGGTGAAATCCTGTTGCTTAGTATATTAAGTGTCACTAGAGTAGGCCCAATGAATCTACAGAGCTTACAAAGGAGTTGACTCACCAAATCCCCACTGATTCAGTGGATATACTCTAGCACAACTTACTACACTAACTAACAGGATTTTAGCTACTCAGTTGAGCTCAACCTTAGATAGATTAGGCATCCTTCAGTCTCGAGAGACTATGGTAACGTGCTCTGTATGGAGGACTTGGAACAGCGTCTAGTGTGGCTGAGAAGGACAATTCGAGAGTGACAATCCCTTTCACACTGAAGACAAATACAATCTGTCCCCTGTCCAGCTCCCTGGTTTTGCTGGTTTTGCCTCTTTGCCTCGGCCTGCTGGACAAGGGTCTCTTCAAACTGGGAGAGGCCGTGATGCAACGCCTGCCTCCAGGCTGAACGCTCAGATGTCAAGGTTTCCCATCTGTTGAGGTCCATTCCTAAGGCCTTCAGATCCCGCTTGCAGATATCCTTGTATCGCAGCTGTGGTCTCCCTCTGGGGCGATTTCCCTGCACTAATTCTCCATACAGGAGATCTTTTGGAATCCGACCGTCAGCCATTCTCACGACATGCCCAAGCCAACGTAGACGTCGCTGTTTCAGTAATGTATACATGCGAAAAATTCCAGCTCGTTCTAGGACTACTCTATTTGGAACTTTGTCCTGCCAGGTGATACCAAAAATGCATCGGAGACAACGCATATGGAACATGTTCAGCTTCCTCTCGTGCCGTGCACAAAGGGTCCAGGACTCACTGCAGTACAGGAGTGTGCTCAGGACACAGGCTCTATAGAGCCTGTGAGCTCAACCTATGTTGCCTTTATATACCTACTGGCTGACTCTGCAAATGGCAGGATCCAACTGCACAGAAAGAGCCTGTGTATATACAAATTGTATATGCGTGGAGCCACTTTTTGGGTTAATATCTGAAATGTAATGCCAACAGATGTGTTCTCTGTCTTTATTGTAACTGTTACTATTTTGTAAATTGCTCTAGTAGACATACTTGGTAAAACTGAACTGCTGAATAGCTCAGGGGGTTAGGAATCTGACTATGGAACTAGAGGCTGGGAGTTCAATTCCCCATTGTGCCTCCTTGACAGGGGCTGGACTTGATGATCCGTAGGGTCCCTTCCAGCTCTGCAGTTCTATGATGATGATGAGAGGTTGGAATGCTATTTGTGTTTGTGTAAGTTGCGACAGTTAATTGAGGAGATTCTGGGACATATCTTGATTATGCATGGCAGTGCACATGATTGACACGTCATATATTATCCACAATTAGCCATGGCAAGTTACACAGATCTCCAACAAAGACCAATAGGATCCTGGACGATCACATCTAATCTAATTATAGTTCATTCATCGGTAAAAAGTATCTCACAAACTTTTTGTACATGGACTTAAAATGCAGTAGTTTTTTTGAAGTGCATAGCTCAGAAAACTGATATGCATGGATTTTTTAAAAGTACACCGTACTTTGTAAGCAATCATGCTCCTTTCCCCCGTCAATGCAGGTATCATTTCAGTGTAGGAAGATGTATGTATTTATGAGAATATGTAACTGGACCTAAGTCAGTGCTTTTTCACCCTGAAGGTTGCCTCCCTGCACTGATTAGCCCGTCAAGGAACTTCTCTACCATTGTCACAGAATCCCAGCATCATCCAGAAGATTCCAGGGCTTGTTCTATGGCTCACTCTCAGTTCATCTTGGAGTCTCTCTGTTGCTCTGTTCAAACTGCAACAACCACCCATTGTACCTGCCTATGTATTCAGAAAGACATTTATAGTCCTTCTCCCTGAGGAACACCATGGTTTTCAACCATAATGAGAAAACCCGTGGCCTAAAAAATTGCTTTGATTAAGGCAGGACCAGACAACACATGTAGTAGATGTTGTTAGCTGTAACTTCTATCATCTCTTACCATTAGCTATGGTAGTTGTAGTTCCACATCTGGAGGGCCAGTGGTGCTCAACCGTGGCTTATAGGAAATGTCTCCTTTCAGTATTGATCACTAACATGATTATTACTAGAGATGGGGGTATTCGTATACGAATACGAATATCCCAGCACAGGTGGAAATAACGAGGGGCCGGCCCCATGGGGCTGGACTGTCCACTCACGATTTCTCCACTGCCGCTGGCTCCGCAGAGGCTTCCTATCGCGCTGTTCTCTGCAATGGATTAGCCACTCTTCGACCTAGCAGAGAGGCTTGTCATCCCGCCTCCTGCAAGGACTGGGTAATCGATTGCAGACAACGGCGTGATAGGAAACCTCCGCGGAGACGGTGGCAGCGGCGAAATCGTGAGTGGACAGTCCGTCCCCATGGGGCCAGACCCTCGTTATTTCCACTTGTACGGGAATATTCGTACAGTGGTGCCTCGCAAGACGAAATTAATCCGTTCCACGGTTAATGCCGTCTAGCGAAAATTTCGTCTTGCGAAGCGCGTTTTCCCATAGGAATGCATTGAAATTTAATTAATGCGTTCCTATGGGGGAAAAAAAGTCAGAACCTCCCAAAAAAGTCAGCAAAAAGTCACTTACCAGGTAGAGTAGACTGAGTCCAGCTCCTCACAGTGCCTTTGTAGCCCCAGAACAGCCGGAAAAAGAGTGCCAAACAGCGAGCAACCAGCAGGGATCCGGCAGCCATTTTGTGTTAGTCTCCCTCCTGGCCCCCCCTCTCCCCGCCTCTCAGCTGATCGGCGCTGGGTCTGATAGGCTTTTTCCCTGCTAGGCAAGCCTCAGGAAGCCTGTTAGACCCAGCGCCGATCAGCTACCCCGCCTCTCAGCTGATCGGCGCTGGGTCTAACAGGCTTTCTGAGGCTTGCCTAGCAGGGAAAAAGCCTATCAGACCCAGCGCCGATCAGCTGAGAGGCGGGGAGAGGGGGGCCAGGAGGGAGACTAACACAAAATGGCTGCCGGATCCCTGCTGGTTGCTCGCTGTTTGGCACTCTTTTTCCGGCTGTTCTGGGGCTACAAAGGCACTGTGAGGAGCTGGACTCAGTCTACTCTACCTGGTAAGTGACTTTTTGCTGACTTTTTTGGGAGGTTCTGACTTTTTTTCCCCCATAGGAACGCATTAATTAAATTTCAATGCATTCCTATGGGAAATGCGCCTCGCAAGACGAAAAATATCGCAAGACGGCCCGTCTTGCGAGGCACCAAAAATCTCTCAAGACCCTTTCGTCTTGTGAGTTTTTTGTCTTGTGAGGCATTCGTCTTGCGAGGCACCACTGTATACGAATATGAATACAAATACCCCCATCTCTAATTATTACCACAGAAATACCTAACATGTTAAAATACCAACTAGTTTAAGCTTGGAATAATCTGACAATGACATTTTCCTTTCAAAAAGGGGAATACTTTGAAAGACAGTGCTCTGTTGACATGATGGGGAAGAACCATTTTGTGACTGCGAGCCATGTGGATTAAATTTTCCATCATTTATAGTTTCAATGTGACTTGTTTATGCATATAAAATGAGATATGACAAAGGCTATTATAATTTGTTCTAAATGTTTTGACAAATCTTATAGAGCATAAGCGTTTCTCCATAAAAGGTAGCCTGTAAATTTATACTGTAAGCATTAATATGAAAAGACTTATTATTTAGTATTTCCCATGAATGCAGCAGTTTGAAGTTAGGGACTAAAGACTTCATCAATGCAGTCACATAAAGAAGGTTTAGCAAGAACTGGAGAAGGTGTAGTGAGACTCTTTAAACTCTTCCTGCTAAATAGGGAACACAGTGGTTGGGGCTTATTTGCAACCCCCCCATCTCTACCAGCTCTACATTATTTCAGCCTGAATATCTTAATAGTGCTTATATTAACATGAGATGCTACTTTATATTACTAGGGCAGTGCCTCAAAATGTTTATTTCAGGTTTGGAGAATTGGAATATGGCAACCCTCTGTTTCTCCTGCTGCCTTTGATGAATTGTCTTCTCAAGAAAATTGCTAATTACATCAAAAGCTAACTTTGGAACTATTCGTTATATTACTTGCCACCCCAAATGTAAGTAGTTACATATACAGTAACTATTACCCAAAACTAGTTACTTTAGAGCTCTAGTTCCCAGGGATCTTTTCCCCAAGCCAGTAGGTCCCTGAATAGGACTCTATACCACTGGGTGGTTTATGACAATTTGGATTATCAGCCTCAAATCTTATTTAGTCCAGGGCTCATATTTTCAAATACTCTGAACCAATTAATGCTTTTACTGGATTTTAAAACTGTAGCTAAATATTGTTTTGACTATACAAATTGGCTAATGTGCACAAAAAAATTAAAGAATGAGCACATGGACAGAAGATAATAGACTGTTAAGGCATCCAATGCTGTTATGTCTGTGAATATTTTTAAAATTTTATTTTAAATAGCTGTCTCTAGGCTCAAATCTTGGCCAGATTTCCATGATGCAACTGATCTAAACTGCATCTAAAAGTACAAGCCAATTTTTTTTCATATCTGAAAGCTAGTTCTTTTCCATGAGTTGAATACATAATCTTAATTTAAAATGATTCAGAGCCAAAGCAAACAGTCACAACTGTTATCATTGTTATGTGCCATCAAGTCCCATACAATCCACAACAGGGTTTTCAGGATAATGTGAGATATTTAAGGAGCAGCCTTACTGGTACTACCCACCCAGTGAGTTTCCATGGCCAAGCAGGGAACTGAACCCAGGTCTTTTTACTCCTACTCCATCGCTCTGTCCACTATACCACCCTGGCTAAGCAAGAACTACAGAGATTCGTAAATTGATCAACACACACTGTACTGATTGGTGCCTTCCATTGTTTGTCATTTGCAGGCACTATATACTGTTATATTAAACATATGCCAGAAACACTTTTACTTCACTACTGCCAATCAAAGCCATCTTAATGTAAGTATTAGTAGATAATGAAATCAGATACATTTTGAGGTACACAAGATATAATTCCAGACCTGAACTATCAAAAATACTCAGAATTCCATTATACACACTTGCAATCAGAATAATAGTTGCTTTCAAAATACACTGTAATTTTAATATAAATGCCCAAATGTGGAGAAAAAAGGGCCGAATGCCCATGATTCATTATTCTCTTGTTCCATTAAAAGAATAAGATGACATCTCAAATTCTACACAGACTATAGTTCTGCTAACAATATGATTTCTTTTCTTTCGGTGAATTCATTATTCTAAGCTAAGTCTGATTGCTATTTTCTATCCAGCATATCTTTATTAAGAACATGTACTCTTGAACTGAATAACCAAGGAAACTTGAAAGAGTGGGGGAGCCTTTTCCGCTTTGTAAAAAGCCTCTTCCATGGTTAATAAAATGATCCTCTCAGATTACCAAATTGTTACAAGTTACAAATTACTGCTATCCACATCTAAAACCATTATCCAGTCAATCCTTTCTATACAAAAATCTAAAATACTTCTGCCTTGCAATTTCAATGTTGTTCTTCTAAGCTTTACATAGGGAATCAGTTTCTTGTGCTTGATTAGTAAAGGCTCTTAAAATTCATAAAATTCATCTCTTTCTAGAGATGGATTTTATGGAGAGCCTTTACTAAGCATGAATAGTCAGAGACAGGCAGACCGACCGATAGACAGGGTTGGGGAGCCCTTCCTAACTGAAACTATTTCTTAATTTAGTAGATGATAGTTATTCTAAATTTGCTCACTTAACAAACTGGGAATTTGATTTATTTACAGTTAGAACTAATCACATATCAGCTATGACAGAAAACTACAGTTATAATACAAAAGCAGAGGTTTTAGTCTCTTCATACATATGAAGAAAAGGCTTAGGAGGGCAGATAAACTGAAAGATCATAAAAGCTCAGATAAAACAGACCAGAGGAAACCTTTGCAACTAGAAGTGGCGCTGACCCAGGCCGTAGTCACACCAGGGAAATGTTTCCCAGTTCTTCCTCAGTGAATCTGAATTTGTTTTGGATTCAGATGATCCAAAGCCATTATCGATTATTTTGTCCCCCTTCCATGCTATCTCCACATCAAATCCCGCCCGCCTGGAGGCTTCTCCTTTTTTTGTTGCGGGATTAATCACGCAACATTTACAGTGATGTCCTGTGTGCACGGCTGTACCGATACGTTTTCTGGCAAACCGCCTTGTGTTGCTCCCACCAGTGATGTTGTTTGCCTGCATGTCCCTTTAATTTTTTTTTAATTTAGTGAGCAGAGTGTCGGTGTGTTGGAAAACCTATGTCACCTGCCTCTACACTTCACTTATTTGCGGATCCTTCCACCAGGTGGTGCTCCTTCCCCTGAACCCTTTCATGTTTTCCTCTTGGGGACCTTGTGATACAGCTGCAATGAAAAAAAAAAGCATGACTACAAGTTTCTCTGTGATGCAAGAGGCACAAACGCAGCAGAGAAACTCATACACATCAAGGAAATGTTGCCGAAACATTGATGTAACAGAATTTATTTTTTTAAAAAAAAGAAAAGGAGGGGCCCTAGAGACACAAACAAACTAGAGAGAAATATTCTAGTACTGAAGTGTAGCTGGTCATATAACATCAAATTTAGGGAAATGCTGCAGTAATTCAAATACATGCCAGAACGCAAACCCTGGAATATATGTCACGTGACCGCAACGCGTGACTGCTCAGGGAGTAAAAGACGTGAGAAAATGGGCACATTTCACTGGTGTGACCACGGCTCCAGCCCATAAAGTATGTGTGATCATCCCCTAACACCTTTCACAATTTTGGAGGATGCAAATTAAATTGCTTCTGTTTGATGGCCGGTCACTGGGACAAAACGATAGGCTTTATTTACATGTTGATTTTGCAAAAACAGCAACTCTGAAGATGGGTGTTTGATAAGATTAACATGTCTTTGGTGATGCATCTGTGGAAGGAGATGCACCTCGAATTGCAAAGCTGCCCAGTTGTCTGTCTTGACTCCAATCCCACAATAACAAGCCATGGTTTCTTACTTATGATTTTGATTTTTTCCCTTAATTTCTGCATTTGTTGTATTTTAGCTTTTAAAGCTATATCCTTGTTCATTTGTATCATGTGTGAACCAGATTACTGCTTTTCAAAGTGTGATCTGAAACATATTTCACTGAATGATAAAGCATTTTTTGAAGTGGACATTATTCTGAACATTTTATCTACAATCCATTTTAATGGATGTATTTTTTACATCGTACCACAGGAATCTTATGTATTAGGTTGTACTGTCAGTTGCACTTCTTGATAACCTATATCAACCTCTTTGATTACACTAAACTTTTGCATTCTGTTTCGATTATATAGTGACATTCTGTTGCTAAACCTTGAATATTAGAATCATTATGCTCATATATTAATATATTTTTTAAAAAATAACAAAAAAGCAAAAGAATTGTGGCACCAGAAACACAAATAGATCCACCTGATTGTGACATTTCTTGGAGTACAATCCACTTGTGTCTAAGGAAGTGGACTGTGATCTGTAAAATCTCATCTTGAAAGAAATACTAGTGTTTCAGGTGCCAGAATTCTGTTTTTATTTTTGTTATGTATGCTGAAACATACTAACACAGTCATTATATATTATAATTTTGCCCTATGCCTGATTTATATGCCTGAGAAACATTTTTTTTCAAAAAATGTTTTTTAAAAAAAGATTCTCCTCAGAAAGTAGAAGGATCAAAATGCAAAACAAAAGCAGAATTACAGGATTTGTTTAAAGACACCTATGTAAAAAGATACAATACAGAGTGGATGAATACATTCAAGAGTCTTGAGGATATCAAAGAAATAATTTTGAAAAGGCATTGTTTTGTATGATTTTTGGAATGAATACTGGAAAATAAGTATATTACAAGCTAGAACATTAATATTCATGTTTTGACACCATGTTTGACAACCACAGTAGAGATTAATGTTAGGGTTTAGAACAGAATGGGGAAGTTTGCCCTTGTCATATTCTTTTTGTTTTAAAGTTCTAGGAAAACAATAGATAAGCAGGCTTAAACTCTATAAAAGGAAAAAAATGTGGTACTAAAGCAATCTGCTCAGCCTATAATGATGTAGGACTTTCTGAGTTCATACAGACCATTAAAACCTGTGACACAAAAAATTGGGAAATAAACACAATCTGCAATATTGAAACTAAGCTATAGACCCACCCCACCTATCTGATGGTGTCTTGGGTTAACAGTTTGAACATTATGCTTATAAATTCCCAATGTTTGCCCTCATCTACAAAGTCACTTGTATATTCACATGTGCAAGCTCTTCCGTTGCCTTCTGGACACAAGGCATTCACTTACAACATTGATTCTTCAGTTCCACCAATTTCAATAACATTTAAACAGATCTTGGAAATATATATATATATTTGATTACAACTCCAAGAATTAACCATACTGGGTGGAGGATTCTGGAAATTCTGGTCTGCAGACATAATTTCCAAGCTCTGGATTTAACCACAGTTACCTTTCTTTGTATTCTGGCCTATAAGAGGAAAAAGTACTGTATATCTATTAAATATAGTTGAAAGAGTGAACTCCCTGTTACTTTCATCTTTAAGAAAGCCAGTCTGTTGTAATGGCTCGATCATCAGATTAGAACATGAAAAAGCCAGATCCAAACTCCTATTCGATCCCTTTGTCATCATATAATACCTAATCAATCTTGTAGACTTAGTATTGCTACTTGTGGGAAGAATACAGGTGGTATATTCTGTTCAAAGCTTCTTGAGGGAAGGGTGAGATAAAAATGAAACAAATAAATAAGTGATCTTAGCCTTAAGATACTTAACAGATAATAGGAAAACTGCAATTAGCAATGCTAATACCTTTATTTACTGATTTTAATCATAGACAAATTAATAAATATATTATTTTTGCCTTATGCATCCACTGGCATAAGGATTTTTACAAGTTGACACAAAGCCTGCTTTCTAGTCCCCAGCAGTTATTAATTATTGTAGCTGCACTTATTATAGTCTTCTGTCCTTTTGTGGAAAAATCTATTTCTACAGAAAAACGCCTTTTCTGAATCCTCTGTATTAACTATCATATTAGAATAGGACATGGCATATTTTGTCCATATGTTGTCAGAATTAAAAAGTATTTGGCCAAAAGCTGAGTTTTTACACTGGCGTAATGCAATTAGCACAAATCTCATTGGCAAACTGCTGAAAGTTAAGATGTTAGCACAGGCATTTGCTCTTGCATGCTGACTCATGTGACTTGATGCACAACAGAGAATGCCCGTTCTAATTTTAAAATTTGCAACGATTTGCCAATGAGATATATGCCAATTGCATTACTCCAGGAGATGTAACTAATCAGATTTTGGCCTTTATATTTCTTTCTGTGTATACCGCAGTCAAGCTTTCTGCTCCTTAGAATGGTAATCAAGCTAGAATTTGTAAATTGGCCTTTGGTCACGATCCAGCAATAACATCCAACACTGGCAGAACCTTCCCGTCCTGCTCCAGCCCTCTGTGGTGCCAAAATCCTGTTCTAGAGAGTTTCCCAGTCTTCTGGAGCAGGTTTTAGAGTACAGTGGAAGGGGCTCCAGAAGGGAGGGGGATCATCATTTCTGGTGAAAACATCATCTTCTACTTAATCCTGGCCTCTGTTTTTTGTTGTTCACCAGGAGTTAAGTGTTTTCAAATCTCTAACGCTTATGAAATCTTAAGAGGCAAGCAAATCTGTTACTTCTGTCTCACTGTGCTCTGATTTGTTTATTTTAGGTCCTAATTTTCAATAATCTCCCCTACCCCAAATGAAAACAGTACCCAGCCTTATAATTGTGAGGTACTGAAACTAAAGATAAAGTTGTCAGTTGTGACAGTACAGTTTTAACTTTAAAAGTTTTGGTTTGGTATGTTTAATAATTCAGGTGGTTTCTAGAAACAAAAAACAAAAGTGTAAGTGTTAGGAAGTCTACTATAGGCCTTCCGGTGACACCTATTATTGTGTTGTGTGTCATTTCCAGATGTCACCCCAACCACTATAGTCCAACGACATTAGAAAGGCCATTGATTCCCCACCTCTAATACAGCCAATAGCTCCACAGCTCTTGAGCTACACATTATGTGCACATTTATCTTTTTCTCCTTTTTGCTCCAGGTGCTACCATTTAAGCACTTATTTCCAGTTCACCCAATGATTTTCACACAAACACACATATCCCTATTTGCCATAAAAAATCTAGATTTAAGGGAACTGAATAGGAAAAGACATGTTTATCTTTTCTGCAAGAAACTCGCTAATATCACCCTGTGACATATTACTCATTAGTGGCATCTGTGTGAATTACAATAAACAGCATGACATGCAAGCCTTCTACGGAGGAGAAAATATCTAGAGGAGAAAATATCTAGAGGAATACAGCTGCCAACCTTTCTTTATAAAACTTTAAGGAATTTCCTAACTAGAAACACAATAAAATACACAAATACAATAAATAATACAAACTTCTGAGAATAATCCTATACAATCCTATCATTAATTAATACCAACATTAATTACAGTGAGAGTTACTTCTCAATAAAAATCGAAAAGATTATACTCCAGATACGTCAGACAGAGCTGGCCCTATCATTAGGCAGGGGGAAGAGGTTTGATAGAAGATTTTGATTGTCCTGCTATAGCAGTAAATTTCTAGATAACTGATGTTGCTTGCATACAATGAGAGGTACTTGAGGAATTCTCTGGCTCATCTGTCAAATAAAATTGCATGATCTTGCATACCATACACATTGTCTTGGAAGGCAGGGTGTGACGTTTGCTCTGTCCTGGGTAGTAAAATGTTTTCTCACAGCCTGATTGTCAGACAACTATTTCTGAATGGCTTTAATGAATAAGTTTCCTTGTATGTAGAAGCTTCACCTCACTTGCTTGAACTAAACCAAATCTGGAACAGGCTTAAGGGAGGACGCTATGCAAAAATTCAAGGCAGTCCTTCATTATAATTAAGTCAATTCTGATTTATGGTGATTCTTTCCAGAGTTTTCTAGGTATAGAGTACTCAGAGTCATTTACCTTTCCCTTCTTCTGGGGGTGCCCTGGGACTGTGCAACTTGCCAAAGGCAGACAAAAGCTTAGCTCCTCTGGAAGGGGGACAAAACTTAATGATATTCCATTGAAGTCAACCATCAAATGTTTGAGATTGCCATGTCAAGCAGTAAGATCCATCAGCTTCATACAATGGCTTATGTTAATGGCCTCTATTAGGGCTATACTGAGCCAAGAGAGGCAGTTTTACTTATTTATTGAATCCTGCCTGTAATTCACCCTCCTACACATTTGTAAAAGAAGAAAAACAGTTTATGTAAACGTTATATTGGCTAATTACTCTCTAGAGATAAGGAGTTCTTGTTTCAATCTTCCTTAAATATGCTCTGGCTGCTTTCAGTGCAAAGATAAGAATGTTAGATAAAAGGACAACTGTAAATGTGTATGATAAACCAAGATAAATGCTCTTATGTGTTATTTAAAAGCTTTTATCAAGAATAATACTATGTGTCACTTTGGAAACTACCCAATCATATATTCATGCACATTTTAGCTTCCTTTAAAGAAATAACAATGTATTTTGAAAATGTAAATTATAGATGCAAACAGATAAGCAAGTAATTTTATTTTCAAAATAATTTAACAAATTCAGCCCAGGACCAACTTTGAGCCTATGATTTCTTTCAGAATACTGAGGCAAGCAGATTGATACTACTGCACCAAAAGGAAACTCTAAATTTCAAGACCACTGGGGGAACATCTGTTGTTTCCTAGAGAAAACACATAATTTGAAGATATCACGTATAGTCCCTATACATTAATCATGAAATATCTTATGGCTGTAAATAATCCTAGATCATGTTTTATGGCATGCAGTCAGTTCACACAGAGTAGATGTTCCACAGAAAGTTTGCAATGGCTCTCCATTTATATTGACTCAACCATCAGTCAACAGCATAACACCTGACCTAGAACTCCCTGTAGAAGCATGTCTATCACACATGCACACACAGCACAAACCTAACTTCATTTAGAAGAAGGCACTTCTGGCCATGAAGCACTCTCCAGACATCACTTGCAGCCTACGTCTTTTGAAAAACTACAGAACCTGTTCTCTTCTGTTTGATTCAGGTGAGCATTTTAAAGACATCCCATCTGAGAAGAATTAACGTGCATGAAGACTGGAACATGGACAGCTTGCTTACCTGCAACTGTGGTTCTCTGCATGGTTGTGAATGTGAATTCATAGGTATGGTTATTGCACTTGTGCAGATATATTTTTTGAAGCATTCTAGTACTTTGGCAGGAGCCTTGCCTCCCTAGTGTACGGAGCAGAGATGTGCATGAATTAAAAAAACACATCACCAAATCTGTTCAAAAATAGCTAATTTGTTGATTCATATCTGTACGAGTCAATGTTTCCAACAAATACGAATCAATGAATTTTTAGCGATTTTTGATTTGTTGATTCATTTGGCTATAAAACGGCCCCCAAGGCACCTAGAGACACCAACATTGCAAGGAATCTTCCCCTGACTCTCCTCTACAATCCTTCCAAGTTTGGTGAAGATTGGGTTTCCTCAAGCCAGCTGCTGAAGGGCACTTTCCTGGGGGGGACCTACTTTGTGTATGTATAACTTGGCTGTCTGAAACCCGATCTTCACCAAACGTGGAGGGTTTGTACGTGAAAGTTGGGAGAAGCTTCCTGGGGTGGCCCTCCTTGTAGGTGTATAACTTGGACATCTGAAACCCAAACTTCACCAAACCTGCACAACTTGTAGAGGAGAGTCAGGAGAAGCTTTCTCTGAAAATGTGGTGTCTCTAGGTGCTTGGGGAATCATTTTATAGTGGTTGTAAGTAAAAAATGAATTGATGAATCAATTCATCAGAAAAAAATCATAAACCTGCAATTTCCCAACCTTGATGAATCATGAATCAAAACGAATCACAATTTTTTTGATTTGTGCTCATCTCTATTACTGAGCATCTGCATTAGTAGCCTAACACTCCTCCTCAGTTCTCAGCCCATCAAGAAAGAACAGGGATGTCTTCAGGAGAATGATGACAGGTTGTGAGACTTCACAGATGACTATTTGAAGATGCACATTTATAGGTAATCAATCTATTTTTCTTCATGGTCTCTGTGACTCACACATATGGGAGGTTGTGTAGATAGCCAGTGGAATGGGAAGCACAGATGAAAGAACAGCTCAACTAAGAAAGCATCCTCTCATGCACAGACATGTTGTATAAACACAGAAAACATAGAATATTTCTAGCGCAATATTGTTCTGACAAGGCAATGACATGAGAGAAAGCTGAAGAGGCAGCCACAGCCCTCATGGAATGGCCAAATATGCATCCATCTGTAGTGGATGCCATCAGATGCCTTGAAGGCTGCCTGGATGCAGTTCTGAATTGGACAAGGAAGAATGGGTTAAAACTGAATCCAGACAAGACAGAGATCATGTTGCTGGGGATGTGTGTATCCTCTACCTGTCTGGGGGTATTTCCCCTAAACTTGGGAGATTTCCACTTCCTACTAAGGATCAGGTGTGCAGTCTGGGCATGATTCTAGACCCAGTGCTAACTATGGAAAAACAGGTCTCTGCAGTGGTCCGCTCAGCCTTCTACCAACTTCAGTGAATCACACAGCTACCTAGATGATAAGTCCCTAGCAACATTGGTCTACACACTTGTAGTCTCAAAAATTGATTACTGCAGTGCACTCTACGTGGGTCTTCCCTTGAAGCTGGTACAGAGGTTTCAGGGGGTCCAGAATGTGGAAGATTCTGGTTCACCTGCACTGGTTACCAATCAACTTCCATTCCAGGTTTAAGGTCCTGGTTTTAATATAGAAAGCCCTAAATGGTTTGGGACCTCACTACTTGTCTAAGCAACTTCTGCCAAGTTTGACAGCCTGTCTGACATGGTCCTCACAGACCTGATGCCTGTAGGTGTTAACTCCCAGAGAAGCCCAGAAAATGGTAACCAGAAACCAAGCTTTCTCTGCAATGGTGCTGTCTCTATGGAATGCTCTCCCACAGGAAATATAACAGGCACCCTCCCTCTGCATATTGAAAACATGCATAACTATTCAGAGAAGCCTTTGGGGAGAATTTCCACAAATAGCTGGGACACTGGAGAAAGGAGAAGAGGAACAATGCAGTATTGGAGTGTGTTCTGGAAATCATTTTTGCCATCTGTCTTACGTTATGATTTATGTCTGGAATAGTTTGTTCTTTATATTATTATAAAATGTATGTTTAATTTGTTAAACACCACTCAAGAGTAGCAATTTGGTAGATGGGCCGTATATAAATTTAATGAATGACTGAATAAATGAATGAATGAATGACTGAATGAACGAATGAATGAATTTAGCAAGTGTGTATACTAAGGAACTGGCTACCATTGCCCATTTCACAAAGTACTGGGGAGAAACCAGGATTCATCTATCTGAAACTTGATTTGGAGGTGTAAGGAGGAAACCATGTCTTTAATTTCCTCTCCATAGGACCTAATGCCCTCTAATGGGAAAAGCGGAGTTGAATCTGCAAATCCCCAGAGCTCTGGATGAAGTGAATGGAGACAGAATAAAGTTTCCAAGTCTTTGCTGCGTGGTTTTTGTTTGCAGTGGTAACTAATGGGAACGTGGGTTCCATGGACAAGAGAGTGGAATTCATAAGTACAAAGAGCGGGACAATGAAAAGAGACCAAATAGTGGCAAGAGCAAGTGACAGAGTGAGCTCAACTAGAGAGAGCAGAGTAGAAGCCACCTGTTTCAATAGATACTGGTACTGGGGCCAAAGAGGTTACCAGAGTGTCAATGGAAGGAGCTGAAGCCAGCAAATGACTGTTGAAGTCAGGGTCACCCACTTGCTTGATGGGGGCCCAGTTTGTGGTCTGGCAAGGAGGGGTGCTCCTGGCTGCTGTCATGCCAGGCATCCTCATCCGAGGTGCCTTGCATTGCAGCATGGTTCTGGGACAGCACTGCCAGCCAGCCAATCCAGGGGAAGCTGGCAGTGTTTGGGGGAGGAGCCCTCCACCATTACTGGCACGGTGTTTAAAAAACTCTCCTGCAGTCCTCTCTGGGAGATGTACCTGTAGTACATGTTAGTCCTCCTGCCACGAAGAACCTGCACCCAGACACACTGCTGTTCCAGCTAGGTGAAAATGACCTCCCAAAGTGCAAGAACGTGGACCTGATACTATCTATGGAGCAGGACCTTGCCTTGCTGTCGCTATCCTGTTTAAAGTGAGCCTTTTACCCTTCAGGTGCAGCCAATCTGGCATAAAAAAGCTCTCAAAACTAATATCCAGGGCACTGTGATTGGACCAAGGTTGCCAATTTTAGATCCACCAGCTTTGATACTGGAGGCATTTGATACTGCAGCTATTGATATCAATGTGGTGGGAGCGGTTTTCAGAGATGATTTCAAAGTAGTATTTCAATAAGACAGAACAGATGGCCAGTTCCTTGCAAATCAAGGCAAAATCTGTGTTTCGATACCTATTCTGTGCTGTCTGCTCTTCTGCTTTGAGCGCCTGTTCCCATGCAGACAGGCAAATTTGAGGCTCCCTATTTTGCACACTCTACTCCATAAAACCACAATAAACATGACAGGAATAGGCCAGGTGACCTTCATCTAGACTGAGGAAGCACTCTTAATGTCCACCAGTGTGGACAATTCTCCTTCCAGAAGAGTTTCATTAGAAGCCATGCAATGGGGACGGTGAAGAAAGCAAAGAAGATGAAGTGGGGAGTATACGACAAAAGACTGTGGTGATAGCAGGAAGACTAAGGTGAAGACATTTTTAATTTTTTTTAAAAATGACAAACAGGAAAGGGGAGGATAAAAACAAAGTAAAAACATAAACTAATGGATGAACCACTCATAAAAGAAAATGGTACATTTACTCATCAAAATTGGGAAGTAGAATAACCAAAGTGTTCCTTCTTTTGTGCTAGAAAATAAGAAACAGAAGAGAGGTCCTAAGGTGTAGCTGCATCTATGCCATATGCAAGAGGGCAGGGCTCCTACAAGGTCTACCAGTATCGGAGTGTTCCAAAAGTAACTCTGCCTCGGTGCAAGACTCATACGCATGAGTCACAGAAACTATGAACCACACTATAGAGGCCAGCTCCATCTATGATCCATGCATATTCATCTGAATGTCAGAGGAGCATGGGTGTCAGTTCATGTCTGTAGTTCAATCTCATGATGGTAGATTGGAGTAGAACCTGTGCAACAACGCTGCTCTCCCTACACTCTCAATGAATATCTGTAAAGAACTGAAGGAGGACAATGTTCGAATGCACAGTTATCACAGCGGCACAATGATTACTGCCATCTTTTCCTTGGTACCTCGTGTTGTATGCAGAAATTCTGTTTCTTAAGGAAGAGTGTTAAATAACATGACCCCCCACTTGCAGCTCAACAGGCCATTGCTTTGAAAATGTTTTAAAAGGATATGCCTATTTATTTCACTGACTGAAAGTACAGCTTGTCATTTTTTTTTACCCTTCAAGCGCAATCCTTTTGGGGTGCTGTCAGCCATGCTAAGACAACAGTTCAGTAAACGTAGCTGTAGTTTGGGAGAAACGTGGAGTAGCTGACACAGATACAACAATTGTGTAATGAGGTAAGCTGGTACATGTGATGTGGTAAGCTGGTACAATTATACCACTGAGGCTTAGTGTCAAAGCTTTTCAGTATTTTTGACAGAGATATGGAATTGCTAGAGGGGTGGATATAGAATTATGAGTAGCTCCACAAGTCTTCCCACCTATCAAACAGGATATGAATTCTCGATTCTCAAATCTGGAAAATAATGGTTTTGAGCCTAAGTTCCCATAAGTAGAATTCTGCCTACAGGAGAATTCCGGTTTGTAAAAGAGAAAGGCAGCTTTCTCCAATTTTTCCTTCCATCTGTGTCCACCCAAAAACTGTTTGGAGTATTGGGGAACATGATGGGAGGTTATCCTGATTCTCCCCCTTTGCGAAAGAGAGCAATGGTTCAAGGAGGTCCTTCTTTCACAGAAGAGCCTCTCAGGTCCCAAACCATTCTTTACTTACTATAAAAGTATTTATAAACCAACTTTCAGCTAATGTTCCCAAGATAACACACAAACTGTAAATACAAAATATATAGTAAATCCTATTAAAACAATGTCAAGCTGTAACATTAATCAAATGAATATAAACTATAGAACAAAAGCAGCAGTAATACTATTTTAACTACTTTGAAATGTCTGGCGGAATATGTCTTAATTTGTTCCCAGAAATGAAGCCAGGGAGTAAGACAAATCAGCTTCCAAAGAACTGCTTCTAATATATGACAGCCTTATCTCATGAGTGAATAGACCTCAAAGAAGAGTTACTATATAGGCTCTCCTAGAACCCTGGGAAAATTTCTTGAAGGCATTTCTTGAGCATACAGAACTAAGAGAAAATGGCCTCCCAAAATTCCCTGTGATGTTTATGAGCAGTCAAGTTGCGGCAGCAAGGGAGATTTCACTGAATATTATATGAAGCCAAATGGAATAATTGGGAAGGTAAGGAGTAGAAACATTTACTTCTAAGAATTTCAGTGTTGTTAATACTGTGTGAAACTGTACACTTAGTTCTTACTAGTGGAAGAAATTATGGTGACTAAGAGAAGAGAACTGGGGCAGAAGAGATCAAGCCATTGGCATCCTTCAACAATATTAAACTAGTATTCAACAATATTAAAATTGGATCCATGCTGGCAGCCCAAACTCTCTTCCCTATTTCCAAATGGCAAAACCGGGAAGGACTTTCTATTAAATAATCTCTGTGGATGAGAAGACTGAAAATCTCCAATAGTTCAAGAGGAGATTGGAAAAAAGAAAAGGTTTTTTAAGAACCCAGGAAATTATTTCCTGAGGTTTATTCCTGACCTTCTTTAGGTATTCAGGGCCCAGACTATCAAGGGCTTTAAAAAGGCCAAAATCCATCATTTGAATTGGGCTTGAAAGTGTTCTGGCAATAAATGGCACTGTCTCCAAAGAGATATAATGTGTTATTAATACTAGTCGAACAGATCAAAAGGCATACTGGCTAAAATCCTGTTGCTTAGCACAATAAATCACAACTAGAATCAGTGAAACTTACGAAGTAGCTGACTCACTAAACTTCCACTAATTCAATGGGCCTACCCCAGTTGCTACTCACCACACTAAACAACAGGATTTCAGCCATCTTGAAGCTCCTGAATCATCTTCTGGGGCTTTATGAGTTGGAGCCATTTCAGTATTCAGCCTAGAAGTCATATATGGAGAATAACAGCTAGGTCCAGAACTGCTGCTAATGCAGGACTTAACCATATTTTGACCAATATATTTGACCAAATAATTTCCAAATATTTAATAAACATAGTAGGTAAGGGAAAGCCCTGGACAATAATATTGTGCCTGGTTTGGAGTTCAGCAGCAATCAAAGTTATTAGTACATGAATACGACATTTGCTACAAACTTTCCTAAACTCGTTTGTCAAAGCAAAACTGTCTGAGAATCTTTGTGGGATTCCAGCCAAAGATTTCTGAAACATTACAGGAGCAAAAAAAACCTTTCTGTTAAAGTTGTGGAGCATTTTCCCAACATAGTGACTACAAGCTCCACAACATACTTAAGGCATCTATAAATTTTCTCTCACAAGGCCAGAGTCCAACATCTTCTCCAATTTTTAATTCCTATGTTAGTAATTTTTTCTTTACAAAAAATAAACTCTGTGTCCCTTGAAATAAAAAATACCTATCAGTAGAAAAAAGTTCCCGTTAAATGTGCTTCTCTCCACAGTGATACATCAGAACAGATATGGAAAGTGGCATAATGAAAGTTGCCCTCACTGTTTAGATGACTGCCAAACATTTTTCCACAAAGCTCTTAAAAAAAATTCCAGTTCATAAATGGTTTACAACAAATACATGCTTTTAAAATCCGAACCATCAATTCCCCATAGCATTTGGAGTCAGTAACATTTATCAATGACAGTAGTTCCACAATGAAATATTTATCAATTTTAACATAATAGTAAATATACCATAACTCCCATAAATAGATTTTCCCAACATTTAAGGGGGTGGGAGAGAGAACAGATATTAGCTTAGGAAGCACACAGGGTGGGAGTAAAGCTTCTTTAGAAACAAAGTAAAATATATGTTACCGTTTGGTTTTCAGAGATTCATAAACTGATAATTTTCTTGGTGAAACGACGTCAGTTAAATTTTTCAAGTTGAATTTATGTTCCACAATAGCGGAATGGAAAGGAAGATGGCATCTTATCTGCATTTACAAATAGTATAATGGAATTTTAGGGTCATAAAAGCACAATTTAAATATGTTGTTAATCTCCGCAGATGACTGGAAAAACAAAACAAAACAAAACTGATGCCAACAATGGAGACTTTCTAACAGAATGGATTTCTGTAAAAACACTGTTTTCATTCTCCAGAAAAAAATACGGCATTAAACTGAAATTATTTTTATTTGGCACACAAGGCTACTGAGGTGGCAACTTTATTTACTCCTAAGACCTATCCCTTGTCAAAATATTTCACCTGTACTTCAAGATGCAAGGTGATTAGGGTCTTTATCGTGCTTCTCAATCCTTCTACAGTGAATACATATAGGTTAGAAACATATAGACTAGAAGAACTATACATTTCTGAAGCCTTCTTCTTCTTCTTTTTTTGGCCACGAGACCCTTTTAGGAACTCTTCTCAGGTTCCAGGGCCCCTTGTCAAAGAATACAACACAAACAGATGAACTAAAAAAAAGAATAGAAATTTTTTCAGTCTGTGGCCTCCTTCAAATGTGCCAGGGCCTCTGAGGAGGCCATATGGCTCCTGTTGAGAATGGCTGCTCTGTCTGACAACCTTTACAGTTGTTAAGCTGTAGTGTAGACCAGTGTTCCCCAACCTTTTCTGTATTGCGGACCGGCGGAACCTCTGAGGGAGGTGGGGCATTGCGCTTGCGCTTTCTGACGCATGCGCGAAGTGGTTGGGGAGCATGTGCGCCTAAGGCGCGCGTGCACATTCCCCCACCGCTTCGCACATGTGCAGGAGCGCCTGCCCACCCACGCACCCACCCCACCCCTGCGCGCAGGCGCATGCTTGAAGGGGTGAGGGAGTGTGTGCTAGCGGCGGCAGCCTGGGACTCTGAGCATGGCCGGGGGGCTCCCTCTGGCCGCTCGCCTCCCGACGGGCTCCAATGAGGCTGGGGGCAGGGCTCCTCGCCGCCCTCTGCGGAAAATTCAAATGCAGCCGCTGGTTCTGGAGCTGGAGGCACCAGCGGCGGCATCGGCCTGCTGAGGGCAGCGAGGAGCGCCGACCCCGGCCTCGTTGGAGCCCGCTGGGAGGCCAGCAGCCGGAGCCCCCGGTCATGCTCTGCCTCCCGGCTCTTGGCTACCCCCCCCCCCCGCCGCCGCCTCCGAGTGCGTGCGGGGGGGCCCGGCGGGAGGTCTGTCTTCACGGCCCGGTCGGGGTCAAGCCACGGACCGGCAATGGGCCGCGGACTGGGGGTTGACGACCTCTGGTGTAGACCATACAAATACTATCCTAGGGTAGGTTTTGCCTAGTGGTTTGAACATGTCTTAAAAGTTGCAGGAGAGTTAAGTGTGTGAATATTTCCAATGTATTGTCATTGTTACATGCTGTCATTTCTGCAGGGTTACTATGACCCTTAATAGGGGTTTTAAGGTGTGTGAAACATACAAGGAGTGCTTCACCATTGCCACTGCCCAGTGACTTTCCATGGCCCAGTGAGGATTCAAACCCATGTCTCCTGAGTCCCAGACCAACATTCTGCTTGCAACATTATACTGGCTCTCACAATTTCCAATGTAACAATGCTTAAAAATAGAGAGAGAGAGAGAGATTGAGAGAGAGAGAGATGGGTTCAGAAATGCTGATGATACACCTTCACTGAAATTAATCATTCTCAGGAGATGGCCTCTTGATTTTATTTTCATTGGCAATGTGATGCTACAGGCAGCACTAACTTGCAGTCTGGGGCTAGGGGATTCTTCCATTTTACAGTCTTATTTTTGGAAGGATACATACAATAATCTAATTAAAATGTTGGGCAATATACCTACTTTCTAATAATAAAAGTTACAGAGATAATGTAAATGGTTCTATAAATGCCAAACTGGTTATATAATTGATTTTATGTACCTTGTCATATCTCTGCATATACCCTCAATTAAGTAATTAGACTGCTTACATATTTTGTTTGCTGCCCTAAAGAATAAGAGCAAAATTGACTGCATATAGCAAAAAATCACAAGGACAAGAATCACTCACTTAAAACTCAAAGGCCAGCAGTAAAATTGCCAGAGAAATGCCATAATTTTAATAGTGAAAGGGTGCAGAATCATTAAGGAAAACACACAGAAATTGAAATATGGTTTAAGAAAGAAAAGATGTAGCTCTTCTCTTTTGAATCGACAGAATACCTAAGAGGAAATAATATACTGTATTTTAAAACAGGATGCACACCTTCCCTATGAACTGTTAAAAAGGGTAGTAGCTTTACACGTTGCAAAGATCAGTAGTTATCTATTTACAGTGCAATCCTTATTGCCACGAGACTACTGTTCACAGTGCATTTAAATATGGTGGTGGTGCAGCTTCCTCAGCAGAGAAGGTCCACCAAGGATGCTGGTGTTCACTCCAACAGCTTAATACCCTTCTTAAAAAATCCACAGATACAAATTTATCAACACCAGTGCATCCCAGTGGTGACAAGGCTGTCAAATGTAGCATTCAAAGAGCAGGATGGGACAGGACGGATGCAGCTTTAAAGCCACAATAGCCCAAAATCTCCTGTTTTTCTGAGAGGAGTCCACACTTGTAGAGGAACCTGGAGTGGCTTTAAAGGGGAGCGGGGGTTGGGGGAGGGGAGTCCAACAAAATTCTCTCCACAGGCTGGTCAAGCTCTCTAGAGCTGACTATTTCTGTAAGTCAGATGACAAAGCCAAAGAAGCTGCTGGAGCCACCACCTTGCCTCCTGCCAGAACAGGCCAAAGAGATAGTAGGGGAAGCTCAGGAGGTGGTAAGCACACCACTTTCAGAAGTCAGCTCTTATTTATTTATTTATTTATTTAGTTTTATACACCGCCCATCTAGACCAATGGTCTACTCTGCACAGAGCAAACTATTTCAATAACATCTACTTCCATGGAATCCATAGCACCAAAGAAATGGCACAGGCCAGTTTCTTCGCCACCTCTCCCACATTGCCAGGGCTTTGAGAATCTCACAGAGCTTGACTTTACTCTGTGAAAACCTGGGCTCTGAAAGTGGCAAGAGGAATGTGGCTGGTACAGCTCCCACAGTTGCCGTTGTCTTTTCAGGCTGCTCTGATGGCATTCAGAGACGGCACAGGCTTCTTCTTCAGTGCCATCATCACCACCTCTTTCTCCTCCTTTTCCTCCTGCCACTGACTCTTCAGCAGGGGGAGGTGGCCCCTCTGTGGCACAGCAGAGGAGCAAACTGGTTGGCTGGATGTTTCTCTCTTGCCCATTTGTGTAAGCAACCCGGTGGCAGGGAGGTTGCCAGAGATCTTCCGTTGTTCAATGGACCGCCTCTGCTTACTAGCTGGGTCAAGCCTGCCATGGCTTAAATGCTACTGGTATAGTATAGCTTTTCATTGGCCAGGGTCATCTCTGCATCACACCAAAGTGACAAAGTAAAAGTTCAAGGAAGTTTGAATATCAAACTTAAAAGAAGCCTTGGGTAGTTTAGGGAAGGGATGTATTATCCTGTACTTCCTGAAGAAGAAAGACTTCCTAAATAAAATGGTACTAGCAATTTTAGGCAAGATATGCTTTCTTCTAATTTTGGAGCCCCACATCTTTGGGACATTAGGATTTCCTAGGATAATTTTTCATCATAATTAGAGAGTATGAGTTCAAGAGAGGGCCACAAATTTATTTATAGTTACATTCAGAGGTGTATGCAGGGACAAATTACAGAAACATGCCTAGATAGAGCAGGAGGAAATACTGGAAAAAAGTCAAGTTTTGATAGTGAAGAGTAGCAGTTGCAGATTTCTCATAAAGAAAAAATAGGAGTAGCACCAGGAGGCATGACAGACAGGTATAGGCAGATTCAGTATGTAACAATACACTAATAATTCATCTGCATGCTGCTCCAGCCACTTGCTTCCTCTTGGACTTTAAGATAATTCATCCCAGTGGCCTGTCAAAACAAACAAGTGAAACAAACTGCGTGTGTCAAGCAAGTGTGCATACCTAGGCCAGCAGAATGTCAGGACACAGCTAGTGAGACCCTGGTAGATTGCAGCATGTCTTGGTTCAAGACTGATTTAGCCTGACAAGTAAATTACAGGTATGTTTATTTTAGTTTGCCACAAAAAGAAACAGTAATGGAAAGAGAGTGGAGATTTAGCTAAACCTCAGCAGGTCTTACATGGCAATTCTTTCCTTTTTGGGAAAATTGAAATGAAGAAGATAAAAAGAGATATAATGTGAGGTTTAGATTTCATTAAGAAATTTGGATCAAGCAAGTAATATTGTTACATACCACTGAATTGAGACATAATGAAGGAAAGTAGGCTTTGCTGAGCTTAGCAGATAAATGATCAAAGGAACAGCATGATGGTAATATGAAACACCACAAACGAAGGCTTTTGTGTGGGGATCATTTGACTGTAATTTATCTGAGAGTACAGTTCTTTGTGCTACATTAAGATGAAGAACTAGACTTAACCACTTCAAATGGAGATTATATAACCATGAATTGTGTACCACTCAAATTTACTGAGGTTTTGCGGCTAGACATATACAAAGCAGCATTCTTACATTCCATTCATTTGAATGGATGTTCTGTACGGCATTAATGTTGGGAAGCCAAGCATTTCCCCGACCAACCTCCACACTGCCCCATTTTTAAACAAAAAGCTAAAACAAAAAATCATAACATTTTGCAGTTTTCGTAACGTACAGCAAGCTCCACAAGCCTAGTGGAAGAAAATTACTTCCTGAGACCAGTGTTCCCAGAACCCCACAACTAAATCTCAAATTCCCACTGGCCATGCTAGCTGAAGGATTTTGGATGATTTTCTCCAGAAAAGCAGCTTTCCCAGGCTCAGGAACATATACTATTGAGCAGCTGAGAGACCACGTGGGGGTCCCAGGTTCCATCTAGAATCCCCAAAAAGATGAGGTAATGTAAAAGACCACTTGTTTGAGTCCCAGGGAGCGGTTGCCAGTCAAAATAAGAACAAGTTAGATGGTCAAACCATCTGATTTGTTACAAGGCTCCTCCATTCTTTTGCAGGCAAGCTAAACAATGATTCTGAAATTGTACAGAAGACAAAAAAACAACACCCGTCAATCATTCTGTTTCTCCGAGAAAAGACTCCTTAACCTGTGAATAGCAGGTTTGGATATCTGAGGTGTAAGATAACCAGCAACTGAACCTCTCCACAGCTCATGGAGATTCATCAGAAGGGCCCTAGCCACTTTGAGCAGGAGCCAATGAAAGGCAGAAATAGCAAGAAGGAATTTTCTAATTCAAAATATAGTAGTCCCAAAAGCTTCAATAGCATTTTTCAACTCCACAGGTGCTATAATTGCATTTTTAAGTTGAGAAAAATAATAACTCTAAGGTGTGGTGAAAAAAGATGGGACAACTAGAATAAAGTTCTGGAATGCAATTTGTTGGCAACAATGTAATCTGGCTTCCCTATAAAAATTAAGTGAATGAAAGATGGCAATTCAAGGCTAAATGGTTTGTGTGGGAACAACCTTTTATTCCCAGGTGTGTTATGTTCTAATTCTGGGGGGTTTCCAGTAGTACATTTCAATAAGAATAGAATGGAGGCTACAGTAATAATGCAGTGTGGGACCTGACAATGCCATTCCACACTCTATATTTATTCTGATACCAAATCTTGGATTGATGCCACGCTGCAGTTTGAAGAATGTGCTGCTTAGTGTATCTCTGCACATAAACTGCAACTATCTCCCTCCCCAAGAGTGAAGCAAAGTTGGCAGAAGATTATGTACTGCACTTAAGCAAAATATATTCTTTATTATCCATTTTCCATAGTTCCAGCCAAGAATGTTGGGAAGCCCTGCTATTGCTCCAAATCCCTCCCCCTTGCTCCTCACATACCAATATTTTAATTCTTTCCTTCCTTTTTCTGTTTTACTCTAGAAGATCTTATCTCACTTGACTCCTCTGACGGCTGTTCTCCAAAGGCTGTTTTCCCTTATCCCCCTCTATTAATTTTGCTCCGATAATAACTCTTAAGCTCCATAATCTTGAATCTCTCAGTTGTTGGTTAGGTTAATTCACAGTTAAATGCTTGCAGAAACTGCTCACTGTCTCTACGGTTTGCAAGCCATTCTCAACCTTGAGTTCCATACTCAACTTGTCTTAGTTTCAACTTGTATCAAAAACAAGTTGCTTCTATTCAGCGCAGCGTTGATCAATTTCCACCACGTCTAACCCCCACAATAGCAACCTCTCATAATATGTATATCCTGAGAATTTTGGGGCAAAGTTTTCTGCAAAACTTTCTCCTTTGAACTTTCAAGTTATATAGGTTGAAGAAACATCTAAAAAGGGAATTTAGAATACATGGCAGATAACGTTTTATTTCAAAACGAAGGTTGTAAAAAAATAGACAAGAGCAGAGAATTTAATCCATGCCTGTACACATGACAATTAGGGAAGTGTATAGTGAAATTGTTCATGTTTCTTTCATTTTGGTTTCTTTCAGGGGTGTTTCTTTCATTTTTGTATTTTATATGTACTGTTCCTTTTGTTTTACATGAAAGGGAATGCCTTTTTGGGGTTCTTTCATTTAGGGTTTCCTTTTAATGTGTCTGGCACTCTAGAAACCCTAAAGAACTCTTTAAAAAGACTTTAAAAATATAATCAATGCCCACACCAAATCAAAACTACTAAAATGTGGGAGATACAAGGCAACAGAGAATCAGCCTACTCCAGTGTTTCCCAAACTGGGCACCATGGGAAATCCATCCAGGGGTGCCATGGAATCCTCTCATCCTCTCCCTCCCCCCCCCAAAGTATCCTATAGCACTTACTTGCAGTTTCTCTGTGGTCCGTGCATAGTGGAAAGAGGGAACCCCGGCCCAGGACTGAGTTTCCTGCCCTCCTGTTCACAAAGGAGTCTTCCCCCCGACCCCCGCAAAAAATGCAGCTTCTCCATTTTCCCAAAAGCTGCTTCTCCCAGAGAAGTCAGGCCAGGAGGGCCTTTCTGTTAAGCCACCTGCATAGCGTAGTCTCTGGTTCCATCTAGTGGCCAGTCATGGTAATACACCCTGGGAAGGCTTATTAATGTGTTTTTAATTTTTTAAAAATTTTATCTTGTTATTTTTTTTCCCAAGCAGTGGATAAGGGAAACTGCAGGTACTGATCCCGTGCATACAGCAGTCCTACTATACTGAGGAGCCGTTGCCAATGGTCAGTAAGTAAGGGGAGCTGTGAGTCAAAAACGTTTGAGAACCACTGGTCTACTCCAAAAGCAAGCTAGAGTAAATGAGAATGAAAAATCATCTCTCCCTCACCCCCCAAATCCACCAAAAGACATACATTATGCACTTCAGTGCACACTTCACAGTGGTAAGAGGGGAAAGGGATGTTTGTTTTATCACCATACCATCTTGAACATACATACTCATGTATGATGCTGGAAACCAAGCAGGGCCAGGTCTGCTTTGTACTTGCTAACATCACCCCTTCACCACCACTGCCACCACAACCATAAATCAAAATTAGTGCATACAACTATGAATTAAAACATAGTTTGGCTATTCTTTGTCAACGACTAGCTCAGGCATACAGTAAGTTAAGAATGCGATTGTCACGTACCATCCAAATTGTGGCAACGCCATGAAATTGTGGCCCTCCCAAAGGTCCTATTTTTAACAGCCTGCTCTTGTCTTTGAGATAGAAAGCTTTAGCTTTCTTTATTGAGTCAACATACCCCATGTTAGGTTATTGTCTTTCTGTATTGCCTTACTCTTTCAACGGCATCATTATCTTTTCCAATATGAATCCTGTCTAGAGATAGGACTTTTCTGCACTAACAAAATGGAAGGAACATGAACGGGGCCTTTTTTTTATTGGTGATGATCTTTGTGATCTTTGGCCACCGTGAGACATGCCTTAATTACACTGTAGCTGGATTATGTAACATGTTCTGCATGGGAAAGTGTCCAGAAAATTCAGTGGGTCCAAAATGTGGCAACCATATTGCTAACTGGAGCGGGTCACAGGGATCACGTAACCCCTGTTACAGCAGCTCCGCTGGCTGCCGATCCAGTTCTGGACACAATTCAAAATGCTGGTTCTATAAAGCCCTAAATGGCTTGGGTCCAGGCTATATCAAGGACCTCATCTTCCTTTATGAGCCTGCTCAGGTATTAAGATAATCAGGAAATGCCTTTCTCTTGGTTCCACCACCTTCACAGGTGTGTTTGGTGGGGACATGGGAGAAGGCCTCTTCTGTTATTGCTCCCAGACATTGGAACTTTCCGCAAGCAGGTGAAGACCTTTCTCTTCAGGCAGGCTTTCCCTCCATATAAATGGGCTAATAAAGGGGAAAGATAGAGCCACAGGCAGGGAGGCAGGCACCAGTCAGCCAGGCTGGCAGGAAGGGCTGCAACATGATGAAGAGTGCCAGGATTTTGCACACCCAAAAGGAATGGGCGGAACAAAGAAATAGCAGGCCTATTGGGTTCTAATCAATACAGGCCCTTTTACAGCTTCAAAATTCCTCCTCCCCCCTAGACATTCTGATTGGCTCTTGACAGAACCCCTCATGAAATGCTATTGGATGGAATCTCAGGTGATTTTAAAGACAAGTGGTGAAAGAAAGGTTAATCAAAAGAGAGACACATGAAAAAATGAAACTTTTGTGTGTCCCCCCCCTTTTTTTTGGTAACATGAGGCATTCATGTTTGTTATTTAAAATATTTTTACCCCACCTTTAAAAGTGGCCTTTAAAAGGGCCTAAGGTGGCTTATATCAGTCAAAGCCAATATTTAAAGCTGAAAATAGTAAGTATACAGAGTATAGCTGAAAAACCATGATGAAAAGACAAGTTTTAGCTGCAGAACAAACATTCTTGATATTTTTTGCTTAAGAAAATTTAACATTAAAATAATGTTTGTAAAAATGAAATCAGAAGATTATTTTTTAAAACAAAATCCTTCTTGTTATTTCTCTACCACAGGATGTTGGATGTCATCATGACTATTTGGATTTTGGATGCGGCAGCTCTAAAGAGCAAGGCTGTGCTGCATTCCAAACCAGCCTCCAAAGCTTTTCAGCCCATAATTCTCCTTCCTACATTTCTTTTTCTATTTAATTTTCCTTGAATAATCAACCTTAAAAAACTGTAATTTTTCATTTTTCATTATGTGACTGGAGCATTCTAGCTCCCTGAATTTTATATGCTTTATGATTCCTTGGTCTTTATTCATTTGCCTTAGTACTTGTAGACTTCTCTCTCTCAGTCCAAAGAATTGTTTGTATCTCATGATAAATTCACATTTCAAATGCTTCTGTATTATTTACAGTAGCCTGTATAGAGCTATGCCATATAGTAGAATAAATAACACTGTAAAATATGCATTCTCAAAGACAAGTTCATATATTTTTTGTTGCATATTATTCTTTGTTTAAGGAAGCAGCTTTAGACAATCTCTCTTTTGACCTTTATTATGTGGCTATGATCTCTCTGTTCACTCAACCAAATTCCAAGATACCAATACGGTACTTGTCAATAGGTTCCATATTTCCATTTGGGATCTGTAACTGGGCAACTTTTATTTTTTTATTTTTTTAAACTGCTTACCTCAAACTTGGTTTTCTTATCATTCATATTTAGACCATGTTCATTGCTTACCTTACTGACTTTATAGAGTAAACTTTGCAGGTCATTTGTCAACTAGTAGTATTGTATCACCTGCACAGCAGATATTGTTCATATCCTGTCATTGACAATGATACTGTTGTTTGAATCAGTAAGATGTTCTCCATGTATAAATTAAAAAGTAGTGGAACTGAATAAGCATATTTCTACATTCTCTGTCAAATTGCCTTCCGCTTTCAATGCGTCTACTTTTTTGTTGCCAGTAAAGGTTGCCAAGTATATGACTATCTATTGAATCAAGATCTTTTGCTACCAACAACTCCAGCAGCTCGATATGTTAGACTTTGCAAAAGGTTTTCTTGTAGTTAATAAAGCACATATACCCATTCACATTCACAGCCTTCTCTCTCCAAGCACACGTGGAGCAAAATAGTGCTTCCCTCTTTCCAAATTGTCCTCTCGATTCAACTTCCGTATGTTTCCTCTTCTTTCACATTTATTTTGCCATTTATTATTTTTAAGAAATCCATGAAGAATTATCTATTGGAACTCATTGTTCCATAGCCACGACAAGTTATAGATGTCCCCCTCATTTTTGGATAACGTAATAAGGTCAGGCTCACCAGTTTCCACCAGCAAAATTTAGATCAAGAAAATGGAAATGGGTGGTAGTGCTTGAACATTTCTTTGCCCAGAGCCACAGCTGTGGTCAAATCTGGAGACAAATTTTGTGACTTTTTAGATGAAAACAAAGGTACTAGATCACTTGCCTAGTTTGGGTCCTCAGAAGGAAGAGGAATCACGACTATAGTTCCTAAGTCCCAAGCCATACATTCATTAGGCCATTAACTTACATACAGTGTGATAATGGAAATAGCTTTAATTAGTAGAGCTATTCAAGCCAATAAACCCTACCTCTATTGTACAAACAGAAGAATGGACTTGAATTTTTCTGGTTCATTTAAAACTTAATATGTTAACAATACTCTTCCCATTAAGATCATTGGAAATGTAATTAAACACTAAAACGGTACTAACACAATTAAGTAGAAATTGCAGTTAGGCTATTATGAAGGCCATTACAGCCACTGCACACAGAGTAATGTGCAGAAATAAATCACTTTTGATTTTTGGAGGGAGAAGTACTCTGGAAGCAGTTTGCAACTCACAAGGAGCATATTTTATATAGACATAAAGACTATCTGAGTAATGACTGTTGCAACAGTTTGAGCAGATGGTTGGAAGTTTCAGTGGAATAAAACTGGGAATCCTCGTAAAATGTAGCACAACAATATATCTCTATCTGTGGTGGTGATTCCTAAAGGTTAATTCACATCAGTGCAAATGCATTTAATGCAACATTAAGCTATTAGACTTTGTCTTTAAAATGACTCATTTAAAGTGACTGTAAAACAGTTTTGTGCCTAAAGAGTGGGCTGGCCGAGGGCAGCCTGAGCTTGAGGACAGGCAGTATCCCATTTGCTCTATCTATCTATCTATCTATCTATCTATCTATCTATCTATCTATCTATCTATCTATCTATCTATCTATCTATCTATCTATCTATCTATCTATCTATCTATCTATCTATCTATCTATCTATCTATCTATCTATCTATCTATCTTGTATACTGCCCATCTGACTACAAAGCCACTCTGGGCGGTTTACACTCAAAATACAGTGTAAATACAGTGATGATGCAAGTTTTCCTGACTTCTGAGGCTGGAGGAAAAATGCTAACTCTGCCTCCAACTTTTTGCTGCTTCCACTGACACTGTATAAAATGCAGGGGGCAAAGTGGGAAGCAGAAGAGGATGACAGCAGCTGCGATATAGCAGATTGTTTTGAACGGTTGCTGACTGACTGGATGCCACCAGAATGTGCCCAGCTCTTTGCCTAAAGTGGAGGTGTTTGGGGCCATGACACTGTGGAACCAAGAGTCCTCTTATTCTAATTGACTTATTTTGGGTATCTCACAATGTTGTGGCCACAACAACCTCACATTAGGCAAACACCTGGCTGTGTTTCCAAGGTGATCAGCCAGCCAGCAGCCATTCAAAACAATCCCATCATTGTCGTCTAGCTGCACACTTTCACTGTCGCCTTTTTAATGCAATCACTAATCAGTCTGAAGACAGGCTCCTGTTCACATGTTGGGTCTGTGTGAGAGCAAAAACCCAGAATTCTCAGAGTTCTTGCTTATGTGGTGAATCTCCACACAAGAAGAATAATCTTTCCTATTCAGGCTTGTCAGTGATCACATGAAGAAACAGATGACACAAGGGGAGAGGGCTGGATGCTCTCCTCCAAACATGATGAGCACCCTGGATTCTTCTAATGCCTAAATAGAGCTAGACTATCTTTATTCTTACTCCTACGGCTGTAGTTGAAGGGTTATGATAAATTCACAGCATGCTGTTCCTTGTCTGTTTTTCCAGACTTTATTCCAAAGCCACCATGGGCCATCTGATATGGATCTGAACCAGAGGATGTTAGGAGTGGAGATTTAATCCATTTTTTTTCACATTACCAAACTCCCAAGAACAGAAAACAGTTAGAAATAATAAACAATTCCCATCGGTTTTATTAACTCTAGTTCCAGTGCTGGGAGTGGGAGGGCTGTGAGTGGGAGAGAATCAGTAAGCCTCCCCTCTACTCACAATGAGATTCAAATCTAGATCTTTGCCTGTGCTTATTTCTGAACAAAGATACTGGCAATTGCATGCTATGCATTTTTCATTAAAGAGTACTTTGAAACCTCAGAATACACATATTGCTGCAGCATATTAAATGTTTATTTGAATTTGTGAGCAGGCCCACAAGGTGACCTGAAAAGACTGTGGGAGAACAGTAAAACATATAAAATTATAGTTTCAGCCAGGTAAGTAACTGAAGAATTCAGGGACTGACATTCCAAATCTGGATTTAATTGATTCACACCTGCCAGAGAAATATGTGGATCATATCTGTTGTGCTTCAGTATCTGTGCTGTCAACAAATTATACAAGAAGATGATCCAAATGCGGACATCCCACCACCACCACTTTTCCCAGAAACCAGCTGCCAGGAGCACCTAGAAAGCCAGGCTCCTGATGCACGTATTGGAATTATGAGGCAAATTTCCCTGGAAAGGAAAACTTATATACTATATCTGCTAAATACATTGTATGAAGAGAAGAACTCATCAGCCCCTATTAATAAATCTGAATGGATTAATTATTATTTTTTAATCTGCACAGAAATGTGATGGAAGCAACATACCAACAAAACATATGAAAAGAACAGAGACTGGATGAAGACCGACTTCTCTTACACTGGCACAAATCTAGTCTTTCATGATGCAGAAAAATCATTCACTTTTTTGATGTTCCTAGACGTCCCACCCACCTGCCCTTTTCTACCATTCTCTAAGCCCACTAGAGAATTTTTTTTGGGGGGAGGGGAAACCCTCAGTTTCTGCTGATTGTATCTTGTTCATCTCAACAAGACGACAGAGTAATTGTATCAGCTGCCTCCCGTCAAAAACACTGGGGTGTGAAATGCTTACTTGGACTTTTGCCTCCTATAAAAGGCAAGAGAAATATGCCGAGGATTGTGTGAGAACCTGCAGCATGGAAATAGGGCATAAATCTCTCAGAGGAGGAACTCCATTGGGAATGAAGGATAATTTACGCCTCACTGAAATGATTTACGTGCAACCAGTATCCATCCAAATCAACAGAAATATTGCCACATCACCATCATACATACTAAATAATAACTCAACATATAATCTATTTAACCTCCTTGATGTGGTTCAGACTAGACTTAAAAATTATCCGGTTAACCTGCTTACTATGAATATTAGTCTTAAAGTTGTTAATACTCTGAAATTCCATCAAAAATTTTTAGACTGCTTTATAAATTTAAATAAATTAAATCTGAAGATTTTCTCTGAAACTGAAAGCCTTCTACCTCCTCTAGAAATGAGAACACTGAGCTTGGATAACTTATCCAAAGCTACAAGAAAAGTCAGGATTTTGGATACAGGCAATGGATACAGGATTTTCCTGTCGAGGATCATAAAACCTGTGAGCTTCCCATGCTTAAGCCATCAAGTGTTATCCTGATGCCACACTTTTTACATATACCACAACAACTGTTTTTTTTTCTTTCATTTGAGGATGATAACATTATAATCTGCTCCAATTAAATGCAAGTCATTACGTTTTTTTAATTTTAATTTTTATGTCTCCATGAAATGTTCATTTACAACAGATTGGTGACCATGATATTACTGGGCTTTAGCTCAAGCTGACAAGCATAGCCAATAGTGTGGCATCATGCGAGATGCCATCCAAGAACAACTGCAATGGATGGGTGACCCTGGAGGATCACACATTCCCTTTTTATTTCAGGAAATGTAAAATTGGAACTCTAGCAGGTATTACAGTAAGAACAAAATTTATCGTATGTTATTTGGTGAAGTAAACAGATAGTGTTAAGAGTCTTAAGGCACATTAAACATTAATGTGGTACTTTTGTTTTATTTTAGGCCTATTCGTCTTTCTGTCAAAGAGTTTCCCAAAGCCACCTCGCAGACATGGCAAGATTGGGTGGTAGTATTAGGAAGAAAAAATTAAACTGTACATTGGAGAGGGCACATAGTAAAAGAAATTCCTCAAGCACTGATAGTGGCTAATGGTCACTGCAGGAGATTTTCACACACTTGATACTTTACAAATCAGACTTCTTTGGTTTGTGACTGGGAGACATTCATAGGCTTCACTTGCAAGTCTGACTTCTCAGACAGGAAGGTGTACCAAAATCATGTTTCCAGAATGCTCTGATTTCTTTTTCTAACATGTTAATAAAGAAATAATAATTATGCACCATCAAATCGATTTGGACTTGTGGTGACTGTTTTCAGGGTTTTCTAGGTATAGAGTGCTCAGAAGAGGTTTACCATTCCTTTCTTCTGGGGGCATCCTGGGACTGTGCAGCTTACCCAAGGCCACACAGGCTGGCTGTTCCCCAATGCACAATGGGGAAATCAAACTCCCAGCCTCTGGCTCCGCAGCCAGGTGCTCCGTTTCAGTGAGCTATCTGTAACAAATAGTTTGACCCTTAAACTGGTAGTAGATTGAAACTCTTTCTGCTAAGAAGTTAATGGCATTATTTTGGGCAAGTCACTTGCCTCTCAGTTCAACCTATTTCACAAATGTATTGAGATTCAAGACATGCAGGCTGCCCTGACTGTGACAGAGATGGATAGCTGAGAAGCAATTTGCTGTCATGTTAGTACGTTTTACAATAGGGGCTCAGGCAAAACTGATCTTTCCTGTGCGACTAACAAAAAGCACTTCTGTTCTTGGTATGATGATTTAATAGCACTTCTGTTCCTGCACTGATCACCTCTATATCATCTTGTTTCCGAATATGATGGCTACCCTGCTATTACATGACAGGTAAGCACGCCTGTGTTCTCATTTTCAGGGAAATTAATATACAGGCAACCTACCAAGTGCAAGGAATTGCAGGACATGCTCTCGATACCTCTGAAGATTTGAGGCCTGGAAGTAGCAGGGCAGAACAAGGCACTGTTTGATTACCTTTGCCTGAACAAACAAAAAGGAGAGTGAAATGAAACTGGCTTCTCTTTCAGAACAGGGAAGTTTGGTCACTTCTACGATTTTATTCAGACAAAGGTAGTTTGTACATAACTAGCACTGAAACTGTGGCACGGAATATTTTCCAAGAGTTTCTGAACGCAGATGGACAAGGGAATTGTTATTAACCCCACACTGGAAACAAATTAGGATATCAAGAACAGGGTTATTTTACTTTCAGCATCTGACAAGCTATTGGTAATGTTTCTCCTCCAACTGAAGTAACAGCCATTGTGCCCCTGTCATGAGTGTGTAACACACTGGAAACATTTTATCTTGTAACAAACTGCCTTTGTTACTGGGATCAGAAAACACGGGCATTCTGGCATTCAAGGTGAGGTGAGTGGCAGCTAGAGGCAGGAATTTCTCTGTTCTGGCTCCCCATATGTTGAACATTCGACTCAGGGAGACTCTCCCAGTGCCTACTATTTCTTCCTGAAGACAAAGGGCTTTATTGTTTCATGTCTAAACCGAGGACAACACTTTGATATACTATTTACTCTTATTTTATCCCTTCTCTCGGATGCACACCTTAACATGGTGAGGGGATCTGAGTTTGTCATAGAAGCCAACACCAATGCCATCAGGAGGCTAGACTCCATTACACTCTCGACTCCTAGCAGGTCACTCAAGGCAGAATAGTCAAAGACAAGACACCAGAATAAGACAAGTCCACCCTCTCCGGGATTAATGGTCACATTAGAAGAAAAAGGACCGTTCCAATGATGATGGGGATGAAGGAACGTCTGGAGGGTGGCTAGTAGGTAGCAGCAGCAGTGGAAGGTGACACTGGGGGAGGATCTTTCACAGACAAGAGGAGTAAACCCAAGCTATCGTTTTCAGTAGTGCATAGAGCAAGGCAATTGTAAACTGCTTCTGAAGATTTTTTTTTACCATGAAAACCTTATGACATATACAGAACCTTATACACAAAACCTCTGTCCGTTCTACCACCACTCTGCTCAACCCTTGCCCATCTTGGCTAATTGGAAGATCTGCCAGGGGGGTTCGCACCTGGGTCCAGGAGGCCGTGAACGCCTCTTTGAGAGAGGGAGTGGTCCCTACCACCTTGAAAGAGGCGGTAATTCGGCCATTCCTAAAAAAGCCTAACCTGGACCCAAGGCTGGTGGTTAACTACCAACCAATGGCAAACCTCCCTTATTTGGGCAAAGTGTTGGAGCGTGTTGTGGCCGGTCAACTCCAGGCGCTGCTGGATGAAACGGATTTTCTGGATCCATTTCAATCGGGTTTCAGGCTGGGTTTTGGTACGGAGACTGCCTTGGTCGCTGTGGTGGAATGCCATCACATTACGTCACTCCTGTCCATCATGTGGAGCTCAAGTGCAGGAGCCTATGATAGGACAGGAGGGGCGGAACCAAAAAAAACAGTGGGAATCAGTTATGGAGTTAGAGACAGTTAGAGAGAGAAGCAGAGGGGAGAGATAGGGAATTGAGAAGGTTAATACATAATTTGAACAGTTGGAGTGATAGAGAGAATAGGGGAAGAGTTATAAGGAATAGAGAATAGATAACTAGTAGAAGTGTATTGTTGGTGTGAATAAAAATACGTTTAAACCAATGCATAACCAAATCCTATTTAATGAGTGATCCTGAACATCTGTGATTTTCCATTTGTGATTTATATAACAATAAAAGAACATCTATAATTTACTCCTGTGATTCTCAAACTTAAAAGTTCAATAAACCTGTTATAGTTGGCAGCACACGTGTCTGAAATACGTATTTGGTATTGGGTGATTAATACTTGGTGGCAGCGTGCAAAGAGGAAACGCATCCAGTGGGTGAACCTATGTTTAAGAGAGAATAAACAAGGAACACTGGGTGGATGCGACAGTCGCCTTGTACGATGACCTTTGCCGGGAGAGAGACAGGGGGAGTGTGACCCTGTTGATACTCCTGGACCTCTCAGCAGCTTTCGACACCATCGGCCATGGTGTCCTTCTGGATAGGCTGGCTGGGTTGGGAGTTGGGGGCACCGCTTTACAGTGGTTCCGCTCCTTCCTAGCTGACCGTGTCCAGAGGGTGGTGCTGGGGGACAGTTGCTCTGTCCCATGGCGTTTATGTCATGGAGTTCCTCAGGGCTCGATACTGTCCCATATGCTGTTTAACATCTACATGGAACCGCTGGGAGAGGTCATCAGGAGGTTTGGGCTGAGCAGTCAGCAATATGCTGACGACACTCAGCTCTACCTCTCGTTTTCCACCAATCCAGGTGAGGCGGTTTCTGTGCTGAACTCGTGTCTGGACCTGATAATGGACTGGATGAGGGTTAATAAATTGAAACTCAATCCAGACAAGACGGAAGTGCTGTTAGTGGGTGCTTTGCTGGACAGGCTGGAGGGCCATTTCCCTGCCCTGAATGGGGTTACACTCCCCCTAAGGGACAGGGTCTGCAGCCTGGGGGTGCTCCTGGACCCCAGTCTAACTCTGGAAGCCCAGGTGGACTCGGTGGCCAGGGGCGCCTTCCTTCAGCTGCGGAAATTATACCAGCTACGGCCCTACCTGGACGAGCGGAGTCTCATGACAGTTACACACGCACTGGTAACATCTCGCATAGATTACTGCAATGCGCTCTACGTGGGGCTGCCTTTGAAGATGGTCCGGCAACTGCAACTGGTCCAGAATTGAGCTGCGCGGCTGGTGAGTGGTGGGGCCGCTAGGGGAGACATCAAGCCGATTCTGTTTAAATTACATTGGCTACCAGTTGCTGGCATGCTCTGGTCCATGCGGTCATGAAGAGTCGGACACGACTTAACGACTAAACAACAACCAGTCGCTACCTGGGCCCAATTCAAAGTGCTTGTTTTGACATATAAAGCCCTAAACGGCTTGGGCCCTGGATACCTGAAGGACCGCCTCCTTCCATATGAACCTACCTGGCAGTTAAGATCTAGCCAGGGGGCCCTTTTGAAAGAGCCGTCCCTCAAGGAGGTAAGAGGGATGGCTTGTAGACAAAGGGCCTTTTCAGCAGCTGCCCCCAGACTATGGAACACCATCCCAATTGAGATTCGTCTGGCGCTGATGCTGATGACATTTTGGCGCCAGGTCAAAACCTTCCTGTTCCAGAAGGCTTTTAATTGAAATAATATCAACTGTGGGTCCTGATGGCAATTTTTAGAGTATATATTTTAATTGTATTTTAATTGTTTTATCTTTTTTACTGTATTTTAATTGTTGTAAGCCGCCCAGAGACCTTTACTAAAATAAACAAACAAATAAATAAATGATGCAACAATTCAAAATTAATCAAGAGATAGTGCTCAAAGATGAAACTGACAAGTCAGAAGGAACTCAATCAGCTACTGGAGAAGAGCAAAGGACAATTAGGAAAACTGCTGTTAGTAATGAAGCAACTAGATTAAGGACAAAAAGGTTTCTACTAGTCACTGTGCTCAGAGGTGAAAGGAAAGTCTAATGCTGCACAATAATTGGAGCATGGAATGAGAAAAGCATGAATCATGATAAACTAGAAACAGTAAAGCAAGGAACAGAATGTTTACCCATTACAGCGCTTGCTGTGAGAGAACTAAATTGGACAGGAATAGGACATTTTCAGTTAGATAATTACAAAATATTTTACTTTGGAAGTGACAAAATCAGAAGAAATAGACTGGCTGCAATGCTGAGGCAAGAAACAGCACAGGTAGTTAGGTATTACAATGCAATGTCTGACCAAGTAATATCAATCAGGCTATTGGTAAAGCCTATAAGTACAGCCATTATTCAAAGCTATGCTCCAGTTACTGATGCCGAAGAAGATAAAAGCAAAGAATAATGGAGTTGGAAGGGGCCTATAAGGCCAACATGTCCAACCCTCTGTTCAATGCAGGAATCCAAATCGAAGTATATCTGACAGATGGTTGTCTAATTTTCTCTTGGATGCCTGCAATGTTGGAGTGCTCACCACCTTCTGAGGAATTGGTCCCATTGTTGCACTGCTATAAGAATTAGGAAGTTTTTTCTGATATTCAACTGAAATCTGGTTTCCTGTAACTTGAGCCCATGATTATGTGTCCTGCACTCTGAGATGATAGAGAACAGATCCTGCCTCTACTCTACATGACTATCAAGAACTCAAGTAGAACATGGTCACTTTTCCCCAGAGTTCCCCTTACTGCCATTTCTTCCACCAAGTCATCTCTGTTGCTAGACTCAAGTCAAGGATATTTAATCCTCTAGTTTCTTCCTCCAACATTTTAGTTGAACAATATCAACACAAGCCAGGAATTTCTTGGGAGGAATTTGTCTCTCAACAGATGTCAGGATAATTGAAATTTCCCATTACTACATCATGTCTCTTTGAAATACTTGCACTTTGTTTCTCAAAGGTTTCATCCACATCTTCTTGCTTGGGTGGTCAGTAGTAGACACCAACTACCATGTTCCTTTTGTTTTTTGCCCCAATTATATTATTCCAGATGCTCTCAATGGGACAACCAAGCTCATCTTCCTGTATTTCTGTATAGGAATATGTATTTTTGACATATATTGCATCTCCACCTCTTTCTATTCTTTTTGAAAAATGTGTATCTTTCAATTGCTGTATTCCAGTCATGGGAGACATCCCACCAGGTTTCAGTTATCCCTATCAAGTCATATTTACCCTCCTGAATGAAGATTTCCAGTTCTTCTTGTTTATTTCCCATACTCCTGGCATGTGTATATAGACACGAGGGATTGTATGATTTGTGGCCTGCTTTCCTTTGTACATTTTAATGAATACAATTATTTGGCCCCATTAGAGCTGCTCGGTCTGTTCCTCTTATTGTGCATAAGCCTTAATTTATCTTTCTCTGAGCTTATGTCTCCCTCCCACTTCTAATTCAGTTTATAGTCCTCCTGATGAAGTTCTTCATGCTGTGGGCAAACGCATCTTTCCCAATAAGTATGAGGTGCAACTGATCACTTGTCAGCAGTCCATCTTCCAGGAGGTGTAGCCCATGGTCCCAAAATCCAAATCCCTCATGTTGGCACTATCTTCATAGCCAGTCATCCACCCAGTCATTTTCTCTTTCTATTCCTCTTCTGAGTACTGGTAGGAGGGATGAGAAGACTATCCCCCAAAGTCCTTGAATTTCTTTCCCAGAGCTTCAAAGTCTGATGTGATTTCTTTGTAGTTCCTTTTGACTGTGTCTTTTATTCCCATGTGGATGAGAAGAAATGGATATGCATCCATGGGTTTTAGGATCGACACCAATCCTTCCATCACACCCCTAATCTGTCTTCCAGGGAGACAGCATAGTTGGTGAGTCCATGGATCTTCCTGGCATATTTCAGTTTCAGTCCTATGCAGTGGGGAGTCTCCTACTACAACTATTCTTTTTGTAGAGTGTGGGTTCAGTGACTCTGCTTGGCAGAGCTTCAGCCTCTCTCATGTCCTCCCACGGGGTCTCCTGTATGTTTTTCTCTGCATGCTATGTGCCAGACTTCTCTTCAAGGATCTGAAAGCAGTTTTGCAGTTCCACTGGTAAAGACTGTCTTCTTCTTTTGCACCTGTGACTCTTTTCCATGGTGCTTCTACCACTATGTTTGTCCTCTCTTGCTGTCCTTCCACCTCCAGTGCCCCCTTTGGCTGCTGCTGCTCATAGATTTTTTCTATGTAGACTTCATATTTTTTTTACTATAGCCTTAAGCATGGCCACTCGCTGCTCCAGTTCTTTTACTTGTTCTTCCAATAATTCTACCAGTTTGCATGAAGACAAACACTGCACAGACTTTGCAGGTCACCACCACTGAAGTGTCTTTCCCTCCATAATCCCTGTTACCTTTTTTACTTTCCTCTGTATGTCTATGAGTGCTCTTTCCTTTGTCTTGTCTGCCTTGAAGGATGCTGGGAAAGTCCACTAATATATATCCAGAAACCAAAAAAGTAAACAGAACGTTTTTATAAAAGTGTATAGGACAAAATGGACCACATGCCAATGTAAGTTGTTACTGAAATGCAAAAGTAGGAAACAAAGCAGAACAAACTATTGTTGGAGAATTTGGCCTAGGAGTCAGAAACGAAGCAGGAGAATGACTCATAGAATTCTGTGATGCCAGCAGTCAAATTATTGCAAATACATGCTTTAGGCAGCCAAACAGATGACATGGACATAACCAGAGGACTGATACAGAAATCAAATAGACTACATAACTGGAAGTAGTAGATGGAGAAACTGTATTTTGTCTGTCACCAGGAGCAGATTGTGATACTGACCATGAATTGTTAATATCAAAAAATTAGAATAAAGCTGAAAAAGAACATTAAAAGCATCACAGTGCCAAAATATAATTTAAATAATATTTTGGATGAATTTAAAATCTATATAATGAATAGATCTACATTACTAAATTCAGTTGAATGAACCAGAAGACTTGTATATTGAAACCACAAACATTATCAGGGAAGAATGCAAAAAGATTATTCTTTGCCTCTGTATTTTTTGAGTAGTTGTTAAGGCTTTTGGGTACCAGAAAACATAAATGGGGGAGCCCCAAAGGAACAGAAAACCTGGCAGAGGTTATCCCATTTGTGTAAAATGAAAGAACTTGTAGAAATTAAAAAATATGAAAATAAAAAAAGCACCTCACCCGAAAGAACAAAAATGAAAGAAACATGAAAATGTTTATTGTGCACATGGCCTACTCTAACATTTGCAATTTTTAAAATTTATTATTTTGTTTGTAGAAGCTTTTAAACTTTGTTGTAACCACTGTCCTAAAGGGAATGTACAGAAAAGCACAAAACCAGGCAAAATATAACCGCATAACAAAACTAAAACTTAACAACAAAAGAAGTAGAGTTGAAACCTTCAATTATATATTTAAAACCATTAAAAGTCAGGCAGAATAAGGATGTTGCTCCTGTTCATTTAAACATGAGGAATGAGGCCAGTCTCACCTTGTTTGAGAGGGAATATCATTATTAGGGTACTGGCTCATAAAAGTCCCTTTACTTTTTTAGGATTCTGTTGTTGTTGTTTTCTATCTATTTTATGAATCTTTCAACAGCCCTGGACATACTTATATTGAAGGAGGAATATAATTCATTAAAATGCAGTATTTTGAAAAATGCACTTCTTTTTCTGAAAGGGCCCATCTGCCACCCATCAACAATGGCAATAGGACAGCAGGCCTAATATAAATGTTATCACTTTTGTGACTGCCGTCAACAATCTAATGCTTGTGATCAAAGCTGCATGTTTCTTTCTTACACCTGCCCACACAGAAGGATGCGTATGATTAAATGCTGTGTGACTCAACCTAACCCGTGTGGGTAGCTGCTTCCTGACTTTATTTCTTTTTTAATGGCAACATTTTGCATTTGCAGTCATGTTTCTGCAATAATGTTTGAATTTGCACAAACTACTAATATCAGTTCAAGCATCAATCTAAATAAACTGCAAGCAAGAGATCAAAAGGAAATTGAAATTTAGAAGGGAAGCCATGGAGTAACTAGAAAAGATCCTTAAGTGTAAGGATGGCATCACTAGAGGGAGACCAAGGATTTATTTTATTTATTTATTTAAAATATTTTTACCACACCTTTCTCCTTAAAAGGACTCAAGGCAGCTTAAAACATTAAAAGGACAATATTTAAAATCTAAAAACAAGTAAATATACAAATATTAAAAAAGAATTAAACAAGTATATTAAAATCCTAAATAACATCCGTACTAAAATTACATTTGAAAGCAACAGAGCACAACAATCCAATTTGAAAAACCCTGTTCACACTGCAAGTCACTAAGGAAAAGCCTGTCTGAGGATAAAGGTCTTTGCCTGCTTGCGGAACGACAGCAAAGATGGGCCAGCCTGGATTCCTGTGGGAGGGAGTTCCAGAGTTTGGGAGCAGCAGAAGAGAAGGCCCTCTCCCGTGTCCCCACCAAGCATGCTTGTGAGGGTGGTGGGACTGAGAGAAAGGTGTCCGCTAATGATCTTAATGCCTGGGCAGGCTCATAGAGGGAGATGCAGTCTTTTAGATAGCTTGGACCCAAACTGTTCAGGGCTTTATAGGTTAAAACCAGCACCTTGAATTGTGCCTGGAAACAGATCGGCAGCCAGTGGAGCTGTTGTAACAGGGGAGTTATATGTTCTCTGTAACCAACCCCAGTTAACAATCTGGCTGAGGCATTTTGAACCCTTTGAAGTTTCCAAACATTTTCTAGAGGCAGCCCCACATAGAGTGTTTTCAGAGGGAGTGTGACCCCATCCAGCACAGGATGAAACACTATTCATTGATCTGCTTTTTGACTAATCAGGAGCACCTCTGTCTTGTCTGGATTAAGTTTCAGTTTTATTTGCCCTCATCCAATCCATTACTGACGTCAGATACTGATCTACAACTGAAACAGCTTCCTCAAATTTAAATGGGAAGTAGAGATAAGAGTTGAGTGTCATCCACATTCTGGTGGCACCAAACCCCCGGACTCCAGACAAACTCTCCCAGCGGGTTCATGTAGATACTGTATTAAATAATGTAGGAGACAAAAGAGAACCCTGAGGAACCCTGCAGGCCAGCAGCCAGAGTGTTGAACAGGATTCTTCCAGTACAACCAGGAAGGACTCGAGCCATCATAAAACAGTGCCCTGGTCCCATCCCAGAGAGATGGCCCAGAAGGATACCATCATCAATGGTATCAAAAGCCGCTGAGAGGTCCAGCAGAACCAACAGGGACACACTCCCCCTGTCCAGTTCCTGCCACAGGTCATCCACCAAGACAGCCAAAGCAGTCTCTGTCCCAAAACCTTGAAGCCAGATTGAAATGGATCTAGATTTCCATCTTCTCCAGGAATCCCTGGAGCTGAGAAGCCTCAACCCACTCCAGCACCTTGCTGGAGGATAAGCTCATTCAGGCCATGGTGTTTCTGATTACTATGTATAGATATAAAAGCTGAACAATAAAGAAAGCTGGCAGGAAAAAAACACCTGACCCATTTGAAGAAAGTCTTACTGATATCGTGTGTCAGCAGAAAGACAAATTAGTAGGTTATAAATTAAATCAAAACTGAACTTTTATTAGAAGCTAAAGTGAGACTATTGTATTTTGGACATATCATGAGAAGACAAGACTCACTGGAAAAGACAATTGTGCTAGGAAAACTAGGAAAAGAGGAAGACCTAAAATGAGATGAATTGACTCAGTAAAGGAAAACACAGGCCTCAATTTGCAAGAGCTGTTAGTGGAAGTCTTTTCAAGATCACCAGAAAAGAAATAACTTGAAAACAAATAACATAGAATTCATATTGTGTTTACAACCTGACATACAGGACATCTAAGCCCCAATGATGACAAATAAATTTATTTTTAAGGAAACAAGTTTATTGTCAGCATACAAATTAGCTTATAAATATAGCTACTGCAACCTAAGTGAGCAGTGTAGTATGAAGTATCCATTTCACAGAATCACACTTCAGTGTAGAACTACACATTAATATCTCTCTCCTACACATGTTTACCAAGAAATAACACTGATTATTACAGCCTCTCTATGAACAGAAATTGTAACATGGGTGGGCAACTGGTGACACCCAGAACACACTCAATCCCTGACACCCTTTCTTGTATGGCTCTCCATTTCCCCACCGCTGCCACCACTTTTTGTTGTTACTTGCCATCAAGTCACCTTCAGCTTATGGCAACTCTATGAATGAGTATCTCCAAGATATCCTGTCCTCAACAGCTCTGCTCAGCTCCTGTAAACTCAAGCCTGTGGCTTCCTTTACAGAGTCAACCCATCTCTCATTTTGTGTTCCTCTTTTCCTGCTGCCTCCAACCTTTCTCAGCATTATTGTCATTTCCAGAGAATCCTCTCATCTCATGATGTGCCCAAAGTAGGCCAGCCACAACTTCAACAGTTTTGCTTCCAGAGATAGTCCACTTGTTTTTCTTTCTTGCAGTCCAAGGTATCCACAAAACTCTGGTCCAGCACCATATTTGAAACAGATCAATGTTTTTCCTGTCACTTATTTTCCTGTCCAGTTTTCACATCATACATGGTGATAAAAAATGCAAGAGTGTGGATGATCTTGGTGTTGGTCTCCAATGACACATCCTTACACCTGATGATCTTTTCTAATTCTTTCATTACTGCTTTCCCAAGTCTCAGTCTTTTTCTGATTTCTTGGCTACAGTCTTCCTTTGGAATGATGATTGAAACAAGATATACAAAACCTTTCACTATTTCAGTCCCTTCATTGTCAGCATTAAATAGGTGTTGCTCTTCTGTAGTCATGATTTTTGTTTTCTTAATGTTCAGCTACAGTCCTGCTTTGGCATTTTCCTCTTTCACTAAAAGTCGTTCCAAATCATTGCTGCTTTCTGCCAGTATGATAGTGTCACCGACAATCTTAGATTATTGATGTTCCTTCCTCTAATTTTCACTCCTTCTTCATTTGAATCTAGTCCAGATTTCCATATGCGTTCCATGTACAGATAAGTGGATAAAATGTGCCCTTGTCTGACACCTTTGCCTATAGGAAACCATTCTGCCTCTCCACATTCTGTCCTAACAGTTTACAATTTTAAGTGTTTTTTCCATCATCCACCTAGGTTTTTCTTTTCTTTCTACTACAGGAATTGCCTTTCTGCATTCTTTCCTAATAATATCTCTGGTTTAAATCCACAGCTCTTTTGGTTCATGGTCAAATGTGCTGCCAAATACTTCCCTTCCCAACACTGTTGTGCCAAACAATCAGCTAGGCAGCAATATTGCTCCTACTGTTGCTACTGTTTCTCTTCTTTTCTTAACGGAGGTCCCACTACTTATGCTGTATATTATTACACTGAAATCCGACTGCTTTAGTAGTCTCCATCACCATGGCTTCTTCCCTGGTCTTTCCAGAACTTATTTCACTGTCACTGCTTTTTATTTATTTATTTATTAAACTTGTATGCCACTCATCTAGAACGTGTCTACTCTGGGCAGTTTACACAAAATATAAAAATAAACTAAGAAGGTATAAATGAACTAAAGATACAACCCAAATTAACAGCAGAATCCAAGATGGAAAAAGAAAAAAGAAAAATAGGCTAGGTGATGGCTGTAGGGAAGGCCTGCCTGTATAGCCATGTCTTAAGATTGGTCTTAAAGGCCCTCGGCAAGGGAGCCAGGCGGATCTCTGCAGGTAAATTGTTCCAGAGATGAGGAGCCACTGCCGAGAAGGCCCCGTTTTTAGTTTTTTCCCTTCGGACCTCTCTTGGCGTTAGGTCCCTCAGCCACCCGGCCTGACTGGAATGGGTGATACGGGCAGAACTAGGCAGAAGAAGGCACTCAGCCATGTATCGAGGGCCTAAACCATTTAGGGCTTTATATGTAATAGTCAGCACCTTGAAATCGATGCGGAAGCGAATAGGTAGCCAGTGTAAGGCGGCCAGGGTGGGGGATATATGGTGGAATCTTTTCACCCTTGTTAATATCCTGCACTCTGCACTCAGAGGACTTGTCTTGCAGGAACCACTCTAGTCTATCCCCAGTGACAACTCTATGGTACAGTCCTTTTAAGTGGAGAGCCAGAAGTGGCCCTTGGAAGACACTTGTCCTCTTCACCCCCCCATACCTGCTATCATGACCGTAGCTGGTGGTGACTGACAAAGGAAGGCTGGCAAAGTAGGTGTATCAGGTGGGGGAGGCATGGGGGAGAGGATGGAAGAGAGGTCTTGTATTTTTCTGCAAAATATAAGATCATATAATATTATATAAAAAATAATTAAATAGCCAATGGGAAATATGAGAACATTGTAAGAGAAAAAACAAGGAAACCTAATGAGATGAAATCCTTGTTTACCTGTGCCCTCTACCATTTTTTCCTCTTCCTTCAGCCAGGAAGGGCAGAATGTTTTTGTATCCACAATAATGCTGCCCTATACATACATGCACATTCATATATGTAATGATGTCCTTGTACTATATTTACAATATTTGTACAAGACAGAGACATTATATTCTTAAGTGTATGCGCTTCTTCATTTGTTTGTTTGCAGAAGAAGAAGAAGAACAGTTACGCCATTTTAGTGTTGTGCTTTATTTCAAAATTAGTGCCTGAGGAGTTATTATACAAACCAGCACAAGAGCTTTGTTCATTGGAATTAATCAATCATCAGATAATGGACTTTTGACAAACAAGCTGAAACCATAAACAACTAAGACATCTGGCATATTATATACTGTATACATCACTCTGCCTTGTTCTGTCTCCTTATTTAAAAACTAGTGTAAGGCTCTGGCTTCATATAGACTGAACTAGCTCTTAGTATGATACACAAAGGCCTTCAGGTATAAGTTGTGACACTGTTGAAGTTGAATACATTGTCCCCACTCCATGCCTCTGGGGCCTCCAGGCATGCCTGCTGTTGTAGTGTACTTCTACAACTCCCTGAAGGGCCTGCCCATTCCATGCCTTGGTAGGAAGTCTGCCTCACGGCTGGGGGAAGTGGGCATAGCCTAATACCTCTGTCCCTTCAACTACAGCCCGTACTTCGAATTGTATTAAGTTGCAAAGCTATGTGCTGATTGCAGACATCTGCCACCCACAGGTTCAGACAGCCATCCATTATTTTAAAATGTTACTACAGGTTCAGACGGACACCTGTCATTACACAAGATGCACTCAACAGTATTTCTTAGTGCTAACTCAGATTCCTACTCAAGAGTGAACTTGAGTAGCTACAGTCAAATTACTATATCTCAGCTTAAACAATAAGAAGGGCTAGTACTGTTTAAAAATCAGTAAAACAAAAACAGCTCACAAATGGGGGCCAAGTCTCAAACGTATACCATATAAAGGCATTTATTAGGGTGCCTATGCTCACCATGTATTGACACCAAGGTTTCTTCCAGGAAAAAAAAAATCTTACTCCAAGAACAACAGGTGTAGAAGTTCTCTTAGAATACATTTGATCAGGCCAATCCAAATCATAGTGCATTTCAACTTGATCCCAATGAAAGAGAGACTATTCTCTTGTAAGTACAATGCAGATAAGTGTGCCTGGCTCCAAGAGATGTTTTCCAACCAGGGAAAGAATAAAATAATGTGAAAATCGAATTTGCTTCCTTCTTGAACCTGCATTTACTTAAAAAAAATCATTGCAATACCAGAGAATCATAAATCATGCAGTTGGAAGAGGCCTATAAGGTGATCAAGTCCAGCCCCCTGCTCAATGCAGGAATCTGAGTTAACGTATATTTGGCAGACGGCTGACTAGCTTTCTCTTGAATGCCTCCAGTGTTGGAGCACTTGCAGGGCTTATGGTGACTGATATTTTTGTAGTTGCTGTCCAAAAAAGCAACATTTTCTTCAATTTTGGTTATTATTTTACTTCAGACACACTCTCACACACACATAATGTGGAGAGCTATTCACAGACCTGTATAATGTCTGATGGCAGTATAAATGAATTTAAAATGTGTGCATATTTCATGCACCGGAAGGAATAAGCGGTGGGTATTCACTATATCTGACTCAGACCCAAAAACTGTTTTTCAGGTGGAAGGGGGTTCAAGGTTTACAGACATGTTATTATGAAATCTGCCTACTTTAAGTGTACTCTTCCATGTGCTTGTTAATTGACTAATTAATTAAGTGCTGCCAAGTCAATTCTGACTTACGGCAACCCTTTCCATGGTCTTTCAAGTAAAAAATGATATTCCAGTCTCTCCTTCAAGTGGTGCTTTGGTACTGTGCAGCTTCCCCAAGGCCACACAGGTTGGCTTTTCCCAGGGGACACAGTGGGGATTTGAACTCCTGACCTCTGGCTCTGCAGCCAGGGAAAATACAACCTTACATGCACTAACACTGGGGATCAGTGGGAGGGTACTCCTCACAACTTAAGGTGATTGTCTCTTGTCACTAACCTATTGGTAAAGTTCTTTTTCCTGCCTCTTGTTTGTTCTGCTTGCTTTGTTTGCTCTCTCTTCCTCTGACCCTTTCCGCCATATAGTAATGGAAGCAGTTTCTCCCGTGTGTAGAGACTACAACCTTCCTTTTATTCTTCTGTTTATAACTATTGATCACAACTGAAACTAAAGATGATCCTCCCCACTGCCTTTAATATACTTCTAGAGTGATTTTTAACATATAAAGTACTAGTTACTGTGAAGGGGGGCAGCTCTGAGACTTGAGCTATTCTCTTACGCTTTCTCTGTGCAATTCTTGTTTGTTCTTTAAACTCTGCTAACCAAAAGTGAATTTACTAATTCTCAACAACAAAATCTGCAACCTTAAACAGGGTTGGACAAATTCCAGTAGATGGTGAGCTGCACTGGCTACTATGCAAATCCCATCTCTCCCTTGGGAAGTTAGGTTAGCTCACTCCCTTTTATCACTCTGCTGACAGTTGAAGTCCCACTTCTACAGGAAGGCTTTTAATAACTATGACTGGTTCCTTGGGTTCTAGTCTTCGCTTTGCAAAATTACTTTTAAATTTTTAAAATATTTGTATGTACTTAGTGTTTTTTAATTATTATTATACAGAGTTGAATTGCTTTGTAATCTGTAATTTCTTATGTTTTTAGGGTTACATGTTTTAATATTGTGAGCTCTTGGGTCTCACTGGCAGAAAGGTGGGATGTAAATGATAGAAAATAGATAAATAAAAATAAGAAAATCTCTGTAGTATGAATCGTCAGAGGACTGGGATGTTTTGGGGAAAACCTTCCTGTGTCTCCCGTCAGTGGTAGCAGTGCCAACAGGAAGAAATTCCTACATCATACTGGAATGCCCTCTGCCTGGAATCTCAAGGCTTGGCATCACAAACATGGCAGTCTTTAGACATCCATTGACCATACCTTTGTTCCCATCTGTTGGGTTGTTTGTTGATTTCTATTCACTGTTTTAGCTTGTTGAACTTTTTTCAATTGTTTTGAATTATATTATTCCCTATGTTGTGCATATACATTATATACATCTCTGAATAACGTAACATAAAATGCAATTAAAATTAAGTTTACAAAGCAAACAAAAGAGGAAATAGAGTAATTCCTGTCGTCGTTGCTAGCATGACAGCTATAACTTCAACACACAAAGGTGACAAGAAATGAAATCTCTATAGAGTCAAGTGCTTCATCAAGCATTTGAAATATAGAAATAGAAACATAACCTAGGTATATGTAAATTGGCATAACTCAATATGTACTTGAAACTGAATATTAGCAATAGAATATTTGGGAAACTGCTAAGAATAGCTTGGAGTCAGAGAAGCCTTCCCATGAAGGAAAGACTAGTCATTCAGCTCACCCCTTATCTCACCTACAGTTTTCTTTGCCTCCTGAAAATCTCCTTTGGAGGATTAGTGGGCCTCCTTGAAGCAAGTGGAAGGTACTGAAACAGGTTAGAAGGGAGAAGGGAATTCAGCAAATATAACTTCTCTCCCCACGCTCAGAAGGATTCCATGAATGGAAATCTTGTTGTAAATAACAGATTTTGGAACGAAGACATTGTTACAGTCCACCACAGAGGTAATACTTGGGGAAACAAAACAAGAACAACATCCTTTAGTCTGTGTTTTATAATCAACACCACGGTTTATGTAGGTCAGCTAAGCTGTATACTGTAGATGATCACATGGGAAAATAAATAGTCTACTGGACTTCCTGCGGAGAGATCTGCTGCAGTCTGTTTCCCAGTGACCACAGGATGTTCAGGGAATTGCACTCTGGCCCAACCCCAGTCTGCACCCGAACTTTTCGGTTTAGCTATAGGGCTTCTACTTTGGGGGCCCAGCTTGGAGTGATTCCCTGGCATACGGAAGCATCGCTTTAAGGGCCTTTCCTGCCATCTGATCCCAACTTAAGGTGCTGATACTCACGACTTTATAACTGCACATGTCAGTATGTTCTTATGACACTATGTGGATGATCATTTGGTTGATCCTATCAGTCACACAAATGCCATACCTATAAATGGAAATCTTGGTGACAGATCTGATACATTCATATAATGATAATTATCATTTCAGTTATTCATATGTACGTATTAGCTCAAATTCACTGCTTCGCTGGCTCTCAGAAAATGAATAATTCACAAAAATGGCTAAAGAACATTTGATTCACCACAAGAATAAAAAATGCCTCTTGAATCAGCAATATTCTTGTCCCCACAGAGTAATTTTAAATAATATCAACAGTAGACTCTTATCTAATGCCTTCTGAGTTCATAAGGCAATTTTTTATAGGTATACTGTAGATCAGTGGTCCCCAACCTTGGGCCTCCAGATGTTTGGATGCTGGCAACCCTGGAATTTCATTACTTTATCTGCTGTCTAACAAATATACCAAAAATAAACACAGCCGTGTGGTCCAAGGGCAAAATCCAAAAACAGGAGGAGAATACCTTTAGTGGACCACTAAAATCCCATAAACAGGCAGGATTTGACATCAGGCTAGGTGTTGCAAAGCTGAAGGGGGGCTGAAAAGTCCCCAGATCTTTTTGTCCCATTCAGGTTGTATAATGCCAGCTAAATGAAGAATCTTGAAGAACTTAAAAGCTTGCCTGTTTATGATATTTTTGTGGCATAATAATATAAAATTATATCCCTCTGTTTTTGGATTTTGCATGTGGACTGCATAGCTGTTTTTTAGTTGTCTGACTACAGAAAATACACAAAATGACTACCTAGGACAGGGTCTACAAACAAGAAGACCTACCATTATTCAAAAAGGGGTGCACCATAATGTAACTGTACGTTCTTTCACCTACTAGGCCACACCCTTAAAGACGTTATTGGTTCTTCCCACTAATTGTGATCTCCTGCTTTTTTGGTATGAGGGTTACTAAGTTTCTTGATGGCTCTGTTCCCAAACAAAGCACTTTGATATAGGGCAACGGAGAAATCATTGAGTGGCTGGCACTCCTTTGTCTACAGAAATGGAAAAAGACAACTGACCATATCTCCTGAGGTGAAATCAGATACTACCACCATATCTCAAGCTGATAAGTTTCCAGTCTACATCTTCGAACTTCAGTTGAACTACAGATCCTGAAGATTCAATATCTAGCCAGGATGATTTCTGGATTTTTCTTTCCTTTGCTGACAGCTTTACACTGCCCAGTCAGATAAAAGGCCTCATAGGATTCAAAATCTTACCTGTTTATGATATTTTAGTGCTACAATAAAGGTATCAGCTAGATAATTTTTCAAATAAATAAATACAAACTAATGTTGTCTTCTGCTTCAGATTAAACTCAAAGCATCTTCAGAGGACAGGAGTTAGAACTCTGAAGATGCTGGCCACAGAGACTGGAGAAACATTAGGAAAAAAACCTCTAGAACACAGCAAAACAGCCCGAAAAACCTACAACAACCATCGGATCCCGGTCATGAAAGCCTTCGAGAATACATCAAGTGTAATAATTTTTAATTGTTGTAAGCCGCCCAGAGACCTTTGGGTAGTGTGGGCAGCATATAAGTTAAATAAATAAATAAATAAATAAATAAATAAATGAATGAATGAATAGGTTAGGCATCCTTCAGTCTCGAGAGACTATGGTAACGTGCTGTGTATGGAGGACTTGGAACAGCATCTAGTGTGGCTGAGTAGGCCAATTTGAGAGTGACAATCCCTTCCACACTGAAGACAAACACAATCTGTCCCCTGTCCAGCTCCCTGATTTTGCTGCTTTCGGGACAGCCTCCTTGCCTCAGCCTGCTGGACAAGGGTCTCTTCAAATTGGAAGAGGCCGTGATGCACCGCCTGCCTCCAGGCTGAACGCTCAGATGTCAGGGTTTCCCATCTGTTGAGGTCTATTCCTAAGGCCTTCAGATCCCACTTGCAGATATCCTTGTATCGCAGCTGTGGTCTCCCTCTGGGCCGATTTCCCTGCACTAATTCTACCTTTGGGTAGTGTGGGTGGCATATAAGTTAAATAAATAAATAAATAAATAAACCTGAATGTTTCTCTGATATATTCCAAAGCTAAAGTATTAATTAGATAGAATTAAAAAGAATTCTGAGTGTGTTGCACGAATTACCATGATGCCATGGTGCCAAGTTCCAGCACTTCTGGTCAGAGTGAGATGCAAACTGCATGTCATCTGAAAGGCCAAACTGATTTACTTATGCTCCTTTTACATAAAAACCACACGATGCTCCCGAAATGTTAATTTCAGCTTTATTTATATTAATTAGTCCTACTGGTTCTTGCAGTGCCAGTTATAAACATATACATTTTATTTCCTAACATACTTCCTTTCTGGGGCTACTCACATATTAATATAAATAAATCAGTTACTATATACATAAAACATTTGTATAAAGAATATTGAGTCACAAATGCAAGACTTATTTCTAAGTACCAGGACTTAGAGGTTTCAGCCCTTTGAGAAGTTCTTAAAAGGAACTGAAGCTGGTCAAGCATTCTGCAGTTTTAAGATTTTGGTTAGTAACTTGTGTTGGAGCAGGACACTTCCAGGAGGAGTGGCTTGCCATCCCTAATATGGCTCACCAGCAGGTTTTTATGACCATGCATTTCTTTTCAACTGGCAAAAAAAGATCAAGCTATGCTGGATACTGGGAGTTGGCTGGATATGGCTTTAGGGATTTCAGGCAGTTACATCTATTGAAACTTATATTATAGAACTTACAAAAGGTACAGAATGTGTGGTGATTGTAGAATTTTCTTCTGAATTATGTTTCAGAAGCATGAATTTGACACATTTGGAAACACTGGAAGTTACTTTAGGCCAGAGGTCCCCAACCCCCGGTCTGCGGTCCGGTGCCAGTCCGTGGCCTGAGGCGGACCAGGCCGCGGAGACAGACCTCCCACCCCACCCCCGCACGCACTCCCCCCCGCACAGCCTGTTTGCGCCTGCGCCTGTGCGCCTGCACCCATGTGAGCGCTCCCCCACCCCTTCGCGCATGCACACGAGTGCCCACTGAGCGCCGTGCCGCCCTTTGCGCATGCGCACGAGCATGCACGAGCGCTGCGCCGCCCTTTGCGGATGCGCACAAGTGCCCCCCGCTCCTTTGCGCATGCACACGAGCGCAGGGGGGTGCTCCGCCTTCCCCAGCTGGTCCGTGGGGCTAAAAAGGTTGGGGACCTCTGCTTTAGGCCATTTCAAACTACTTTATTATCTATCAAATACATTGGACTGGCTGTTTTCACAAGCACAGTCATATTTCTTACTTTAAATAAATGAAGAGTCAACAAATTCCATTAACACTTCTTCAAATTAATTAATTACTGAAAAGAATCCTACTGGTGTTACTATAAGGTTTGCATAATTTGCTGGAGCTAATGGACAAAGTATAGGAGTGGATCTTGGTCACAACTGTGCATCCAACTGTGCAACCAAGATGTGTCTCATCATCTTGTTAATTAGGCACAACTAGCTATGGCAAGGTATATAAACTTTACACAAACACAAATAGAATTCCCAGCTATTATAAAATTGATTCTAGCTATTAATAAAATTATAGCTATTATAAATTAATCTGCCAGAAACATGTCTAGGTTTCTGACTCAATGCACACTATTTGGTTATCCAGATATTATAATAACCATTTTCTACTGTATCTTTTCTGAAAAACAATAAGTTTACATTATCCAAACAATAAGAAATACACTTCTCCATTGAACTGCATGGCTTTGAACAGCATGGTTTTGGTTATACACGGATTTCCCTCCCAATCAATCAATCAATCAATCAATCAATCAATCAATCAATCAATCAATCAATCAATCAATCAATCAATCCTGTGCCACTATTTGTCTCCAGAAAATGGCCTAAGAAAGGTGGATCTAAGACCTACCGAGGCCTCTGTTGTTGTTGGTGCAGCAGTCCCTGGTCTGATGATGGCGGCTCAGCCGGGGAGGGTGCTGGGGCATGCTGGAGGCTTGCTCACTCAGGCTGGCGAAGGTCACAGCAGTGTGCTGCTCTGTTGTGGGGGACGGGAGATCACGCCTCCATTTTCCCTGTGTATGTGTGTATATATGTGCGCAGGCTGTGTGGGGGAGTGTTAATCAACTGGTTATGCTTTGTATGTACATTTTGGGGCAGCTTAAGAGTTATACATAGATTTTGAATTATGTGGGGGTCCTGTGCCCGTGTCTCTTTCAGTCTCTCCTGTATGTTGCTCAGGTAACTTGTCCCTTCATATTTCAACACAATCAAGTTTTATGTCCTGTATCCAATTTTATCACTATGCTAGCACAAGACCTATTATACTAGCAGTATAAGAGTTAGCACAATGGTGGGATCCAATTCAATTTTTACTGTGCAAGCCAGCTTTTACTACTTGCATAGCTACTTGTGTAATTCAATGCAGGTGCACTAGCAGTGATTTCCACTCTTTTACTGCTATGCTGGATCTAGATCATGATGTTTAAAAGCAAATAATAATAATAATAATAATAATAATAATAATAATAATAATAATAATAATAATAATAATAATAATAATAATAATAATAATAATAATAATAATAATAATGTCTTTTTACATCTGACCTTGCAGCAAAAAGCAGTAACATATTCACTGAAATTTGTTTCTAATGCAAGTCTACATTAAAAGATCAATTAACAACAAATTAAGAATAAGCCAATCTGATTCAAAATGAATATGTATTTATCTCAGCTTTAAATGGCAGTGTGTCCACTACCACTAAACTGGTGTCAGTAGAATGCTATTGATACATCTGTGTTTCCAATTAGTATCCCTCTCTTTGTGGCTGCATGACTTTTAATTGTTGCCATCAAGGAGAACTTCACGCAATTCTCAGTCAGTTTAATGTTGTTTCCTTAATCAGTCCTGGATCACTTACGTTCTTAAATTTTAATGAGAAAACTAGGCAACTAGTAAGCCGGGCTTCACATGAGATCATTATTAGATGCATGCAGGGCTTTATGTATTTAAGACTGACATTATTATATCTCCCCTGTCAATCTTTGGGGCAACATTCTAATCTGATGCAGATTACAGTGATGTGAAGGTATTATAGCAGATTATACATTTCTAGAGAAAGACCTGTACTGTTATTTTGTTGTTTTTCCAATAAAGACTCTAAAAAAGGGATTGACAATCTAGCTGCATTTGTTAATTGATCAAAACATACACAGACAAAACTGCCAAACTAATGTAATGAGTCACATTTAGGAAGAGAAAAACAGCTCTATAGTACAGGCCATTAGGATTCAGGCTAGTCATATGCAACAGTGCTTATTTTGTACTGAAATGAAATTAGAAAAGAAAACATTCTAGTATACCTCATAACCAAAGCATATTGTTTTATATGCCATATAATTTTTTTTCCTGAGCCACTGTCCCTGCCTATGGGTGTGGCTTATGGTTTAAAATAGCGGTATTAGCTTCTCTTTCTCCAAGGAGCAGACGGGACACTTATAATCCTCCTGCCAGTGTTTATGATTCTGACAGCCATGAAGAGCAATTCTGTTTGAGTCTTTGCGGGTCATCTTAGGGTTTGCCTCATTAAGTCTAATGCCACAACTGCTCGTGATCACAAGCTTTGAGTTCTAGCATTCATAATTGCTAAACGGCTCTTGGATCTCCGTACTATGCTTTCAGCAAAACTATTCATCCAAACAGGCTGGAATTGAGAGCAGCGTGGGACTACAAGATGATACCCTGTATGATGTCAGTATAAATAAGCATACAAGAACTATTTTGCTGGAACAGAACAAAATTTCACTTTACAGTTGCTGTACGAGATAAAACATTGTCACCATACAGAAAAAAGAGCCATGCAGGGGGGCAGTGTGTCTACCAAGCAGGCGGCTTGCCCTGTTTCCCTGGGTCATGTTTGTAGTGCCTCAGATCAACAAATGTTATTTGGCTACTGTTCACGAAATTTCTGCTATCATGATAGAGTTCATATTTTGGTACTTCTCTTCAGTATTAAATGATCTATTTAATAATAATAATAATAATAATAATAATAATAATAATAATAATAATAATAATAATAATAATAATAATAATAATAATAATAATAATAGGATTTTATCTGTGTTTTGAAAATACCCTGGAAAAAGCACCCAAAATAGCAATCCTTGAGAGAAATCACCATTTAATATGGAAGGACGTGCTCCTGGGTGAATGCCTAGGACTGAGCCAATGCGCTTCTTGACCTTGGTAGGTAGGTAGATATGAAACAAAAGGTTTCAATTCAAAATTGGGAATGGATGCATCAGCCTGTCCCTAGTCACTGTCATTTTAGTATGTGTTCATTCACAATAGTGTAGTTGCAAATTCAGAAGTGCAGGGCCCCTCCATGAAACTTGCACACACACACACACACTTTTCTTCCTGAGAACACATTAACCTATTCCAAATTATGATTTAGCTGCAACTAAGAGGGTGAGAGGAAGGCAGGGATCAGTGGGGATTAAAAACAGAAGCTGCCATCCAGGAAACAGCATTCCTTTCTTCTTGTACTGGTTGTGAAATGATGAAGCTTTCCGACTGCACACATACACACCCACTTCTACTCTTCCCCCTCCTTCTGGGCACAGCAATAGGACACTGCAAATATACAAACACACACAATGATGATGATGATTCAACCCCTTGCAGGGTGGCACAACTACACCACTGTTCACTCATATTGCAGATCTGCTCTATTCTGTTCACACACTAATTGGCCACTTTAAAAAAAATTATAATTTAGGCTATGCTTTAAAAACAGTAACAGTGATACAGCGGCCTTTTGCCTTTCCTCACAAATAGACAGCTGAGAAGAGGCATCAGTGCTATTATATGCATAAGTGTGCCACTCTTACTGATAGTTCTCTGAAGGGACAGGACATTTCAGAAGAAGAACAGCTAATCTATGAAAAGCCCAAGGGTAGCATTTCTGTGTCCAAAAGGACACCTAAACTGATTACTATTCTGAAACTATTTCCACTGTTTTCAAGATGAGTATTTTACACTCACTCTGGAATTCCCATCAGAGGTGATAACACCAGGAGATGTGGCAGATTGTAGTGTACACAGATCATTAAGAGAGCAGCTAATGAGCTGTTGCATCCTGGCATTTGGATAATTCATGCAACAGTTTTGAGAATAGTGAAAATTAACTGCTGTGTGCTGCTTGACGTTGCTAATTGGTGAAAAACATTAGACTCATAGGGCTGGTTCAGTAATTCGAAAGAAAAGCATGGCCTCCCACCAGACTCTTTTCTTCTCCTTCTCCAGATCTGCCACGAAGAAGCTTTGATTTCTGTTCTTGATTCGCTAGAGCTTGCCATACCTGCTGAAACTGGACAAATTGTGGTGTTTCTTTAATTATAGTTACTGAAAAACAAGCCAACATCAAACTATGCTTCATGAATGTGGCTAGTTTTCCGTAACAATATTTAACGCTAACCACAATCTATATTTTGGACAATGTGTTAAACTGCAGTTAATCAGAAACAGAAGCTTCACATCCTCACCCAACTACACTGCAGACAGAGGAAGGGATGTATGAAGACAGGAGGGAGGAAGCTGAGCTCCTTTGTCTAATACTAAGTCACTGCATAGTATCACATTCTGGTACTGGAATAAATACATCATGGAATTCCTGTGATGGGTTTGTTCTAAGCTAGATTTCTGTTGAATTCACAGTTTTTGGTAAGTCTTAGTTTTATCAAAACACCCCCTTCTTAACAAACAGAATAATGCCATGAAGATTAAGAAAGGATTGGGGATGGAGGGAGCAAAAATGAAGTAGAGCTCTACTATTACAGTAAGTCCCTCCTCTTTTTTTAAATGATGGGATTTGAACCTTGGTAGTATAACAAGATAGAAGAAAATCACAGTCTTCGCTATAATATTTGCAACATGAAATACAATACATTGTTTCATGCTATCCTAACTCCTGTGTCATTCACTTCTGTGCAGTATTGTCAGCTTTGCTATACAAAATACAAATGTGGTTGTGTGAGAGCGAGTGATTCGGATTGGGGCTGTGGCATAACGGCAAAGGCTTGAAAAAGACACTGAGAAAACAGATGATGGTCTCCTAAATCATGGTTACTTGGTATTATGGCTTGCCATAGGTCTAGATTTTACCTGCACACATTTATGTCACTCCTCCTTGCTCCGCAGTTCTGTACTTAGACCACAGTCCTAAGGACAGAATTGGACTATATATAGGAGGCTGAGAGACAACTGTCCCCAGCACAATATTTTATAAGTCCCTATTCAAGAAGCCAATTATTAATTCATGTGTTCGTTTGTTCATTCGTTCGTTCAGTCAGTCAGTCCTATCTTTATCCCGTCCATCTAGTGGCCAGGCCACTATCTGGACGGCTTACAATAAAAGCATCCACAAAATAAACTAAAATTCAATAATAAGCAACAAACCCCCAACTTAAATTAAACCTATAACAGGATACATGATGGGGACAGACCAACAATCAACCATATTAGAAAGCACCATATAAGCTAATGAAAGAATATCCTAGAGTTTCAATTACCAGATCCAAACAGATAAACCACAGAAGCCTCAGCCAGCTTTCTTCTGTCTACTAACCAAAATACAAGAACTAGTTAATTTTAGAAGGCCCACTGAATCGTGCACAGATACCATCACTGTTCAGGTGGCTGCATATACAAGCTCTGTCCTCAGGTCATATGCCATCAATGCACCTACGTAGCTTTCAAGTGGACATAACTGATTCTCTGAGGACACTACTTCCCTTTTGCAACCACCCAGGAGACATCATCCTAGTCATTGTGGATGCAGAGACATTTTATGCCAACATCTTTGACACAAACATGGACTAAAAGCTATGAAGAATGCCATTCTGAAGGAGGCTACAGCACAAATCTCTGTGACTCTCTACTCACACACAGCTACCTTTCCTCTGATAATGACATATTATCTCCAGACCAATGGCATGGCATGTGTATGGCACCAGAGTAGGCAAATATTTTCATAGCTACGTAAGATTGAACAATACTTCCTCTGCTCCTGTATTCACAAGTCTCTCCTCTGGGTGAGATAAATCCAGCTCCTACCAGAACACAAAACAAAATCCGATGTCCATAGCCCACATTTCAGATGATGTGTTAGGTCCACAAGACAAAAATCCCAAACTCATTTCTTAAACTACAATACTTGCGTAATGAGGTGAAAAAACAACAACAAATTGACAGTGCAAGATTGGTATCCATAAATACCACTGTAGTTGTTACCTACAGCTCCCAGCTGAGACCACTCACACATATTATCAATGAGCCCATTCTGGACACTAATCTCTCTCTCTCGGAAGCTTTGGATGGCAGGCCTGTTTGCTCACAGATAGGCTCAAATGTAAAACAACTACTGACATTTTATAAGCAACACCACATGGATACAGAGACAGGAACAAGATCCTATTACAAGCTTAGGTACAAACTCTATGCACGCATCTACTCCAGCAGCTCTATTGAAGGTCCCAACAATGTCAAGTACAACAAAAGTGGCTCTTTTCTTGGTTTTGTTAATGTGGTATATATCTTCCTCTGAAGCAACACCTCTTTGCATTGTGAATAGGGCAGACAGTACAGTCTCTGTGTAAGATAATAAGTAGACTTAAATCTGACATAAAAAATGATAACACATGAAAGCCACTGTTAAAAATTTCAGCCTCCCAAGACATTGTTACAGATCTCTGGCTACTGAGGAAAAACAGAGTTGCAAAGGAGGATTTGACAGAAAGAGACATCTGAAGTGGATTATATCGATAAATTTCAGTGCACATCTAGAGGCTTAAATAGAGATCATGGCTTTTTATGCCCTTGATCTCTTTCCTGGGTTTGTGCCAGGAAAGTTGTGAAGTGAGGGATAGTCTTGAACTGTTTATTGTGATTGCATGAACAGCAAATACAGGTTCTTGCTTTCCGTGTCCTATGACCTGGTCCTTCCTAGAGTACTTCCCAGACTCCCCAGGTACCTTCTATCTGTCTTTGAAAGGAGTCAGAAAAGGATCCTCCCTGCTCACCAATCCATCAGACATCTTCAGGGACTCTGGCAGCACTACTTTTTCCCACCTCCAAGGGAAGGCTCTTTTCCTTCAATGTCTTGATGGAACTATAACTCGGTGTCTTTTATCACTTAAGGAACTGCCACTCCTTAAGAAAAGCTTTCTGTAGAATCTAGATTGGTCTTTCACCTTGGACTGTGATTGAGAGTCATAAGGAGGATAAACTGAAGAAATTGGAAAGGAAGGTGATAACAAGAGGTAAACATTACTATCCTCTTCACCACCAGTGTCCCCCAAATATACAGAAGCCAAGATCTCCCTTCTCCCTCTCTCTCTCTCTCTGAAAATGCATGCATGTGCATAAACTGAATTTATCAAAGGATAGAAGAACAGCTGTCAGCCTAGTTACAGACATTTTGTAAGCACTATGGACAGCATAAATGTTGAGACTTCTGTTCTAAATGTTGGGTCATATGTTATTTTAATTGCACAGCTACCAAAAGCTGAAGTGCCTCATGCTTCTGATTCCCACAATTAGAATAATGTCTGAGCAGGGATTCATAGATATCACCAATCAGGAGGTCACCTGGAGTCCCACTTCAAATCTTACTTTAATTGTAAGCAATTAAATTGTGAGGCACTTAAATTGAGCTGTGGGGCTTTCTGATCTCCCATAACTTGCCAACTAGTTTACTTTGTGTTATTATTGGTCATCAGAAATTGGCTTAGTTTGCATTCTGATTGCTTATATCCCGGCTTCTGGAAGTCGAGCTTTAAAGTCACAAGAAGAAATCTACTGTTTCTAAATGGTTCCTTTCTGTAAGGAGTATCCAATATCAACTTTAATCTCTTGAAATATTTCATACACTCTGTGTTTGTTTTTACATGTCCTGCCTACCATAAAAAAAGAAAAGAAAAGAAAAGAAAAAAGAAAAAGTCACATCCAGAACTAGAAAGAACACAGCGGGAAGACCACCAACAAGGCCATTTAACAAACATCAATTACTGACACATTTTGTGGAACTTCATCATCTGTTGTGGTCAGCAGGTTCTCTACACCCACATGATATTTGCTTCATTAATGCTTGCATAGAAGGGATGTGTCTTAGTACGATCACACATACAAAGAGCTGACAAGACCAGCTTGAAAATAACTGTTCAGAAAGTACACGGTCATATTGATTCCTGGTCATGCAAATAGCCTTTAATTCCATATATAATCTTTATGCAGAGCAGGCTGTTATGGTCTGAGTTACCACAAAAGAAGCATCTCTATTTTTTCCCCCTCTGCACCAGCTGCTACAGTTTTTCAAACACTTAACTTTAATGGCGCCTTTCAGCAATATTCAATAGTAAATTCTCTACCATTAAGCAATAATGCTCTGATTAAATTCACAACACCCTTGAAAGAAAAATGTAAACACATTAGATCTACTATCTTATGAACTACGGCAAATTTGCAATGTGTTTGTGGTACTGCAGTTCAAATATCCTATGGCAGATAATGATTTGCAACATACTTGTTTCTCCATTATTGTCCCCGGGGGAATTTTTACATTCCTCACTGGTTTGCTCTTTTATGCTCAAACGTTAAATACATGTGCTGATAACATGAACATTGTTTGCAAAGCTCTCAAGAGAAGACAGAATAAGTTATTCACTGGGCTGTATGTCTCTTTTCCGAAATTAATCATAGCTGTAATAAACATTGTCACATGAAACACTTTCCCTCATATAACATTGAAAGGAGTAAGTTCTGCTCTGGTATAATTTTTTACCTATTTGCTTTTTTAAAAAAACTAAAGAAGTACATACCTTCAATAGATAGATAAAAAAACTTTTCCATTTTAAAAACCTTCTTTTCTTCTAATTGACCTACCCATGCATATGGGTAATCATTTGGTAGCTTTTTGTCACTTAATTTACTAGGAGATTTACAACGGATATTAAATGAGATGGATTTACAATAGATATTAATGGAGATTTACAATGGGATGTGATCAGCAAATCATCCTACTTCATCACAAATGGTAGAGGTGTAGATTTCCAGTCAAAGCAATCCTGATACAAGCTCTCTCTCCATCTGATGCAGAAAGAGACTTGTCAGCCCCAGCTCCTTGATGCCCATGTGCCCCTGCCAGTGCTGCAAACACATTAATGGGGAGGAAGAGGGAGAAAGAAGTAGAGGCAGAGACAGTAATAGTGACATCACGTAGTTTTCAATCATTGCTGGTTCCTGGTTGCCTTCAGAGTGTGGCTACAGGTAAGCTACCTGTATGCCGAAGGCCTTCTCCCAATGCCTTGGCCACCAAGATTCAAGCCCTAGCAAACAGCCAGCTGTTCAGCAGCTGTGCTGTGAAGTTGACCAGGCATGCAGGTGATTCAAAACAACCTGCTGCTATCATTGTTGTCATCATCATCATCTTATCTTTCTTTTCCTGCATCTAGCATCAGCAGCTGTGGATAGCAGGGGACCAGACAGGAGGGCGTGGGAGGTGGTTGTTCTACTGAAGCACTCCATGCCTCGGGTGACTGACTGACACATAGATAATGACTGGTCTGGTCCTATTTTAGAGAGTGCCACCTTTGCCACTGTATCAAGGATACACTCTCAGCTGAGTATCCCTAGCCTCAGTACTAGCCACTGCAACAACCAACCAAGACTCTCTCTCATACAAAGACAGAAGGATTAGGACATGCTGAGGCCCTAAGCTAGGTCAAGTATTATTGCTTACCATAGCACTATCCAAACAGGTATATTACTATAACAATTACGTGAAACCTGAAAAGTAGAAAGCTAAGTTTTGCTGCTGTCTTTAAGTTTTCATGCTCATTTTTTCTGTTACTTTATAGCTTTAACTTTAATTTTTTTTAAATTCTACTACTTAAAACTTGACTAGAAGATCCCTCTAAATTTTACTCATTTCAGTGTTATCTGCTTAATAATTTTCTATCCCTTCACTTCACAAAATATCAATGTGATCATAAACCTATACAATTTTAATAACTAGAGATGGGGGTATTTGTATACGAATACGAATATCCCCCCACAGGTGGAAATAACAAGGGTCTGGCCCCATGGGGCTGGACTGTCCACTCACCATTCCTCCATGGACCCGCACTTGACGGAGCCTTCCTATCACGCCATTGTCTGCAATGGATTAGCCACTCTGTGACCTGGCAGAGAGGCTTGTCATGCCACCTCCTGCTAGGAGTGGTTAATAACCCTCGTTATTTCCACCTGTGGGGGGATATTTGTATACGAATATGAATACCCCCATTTCTAATACAACACATCATTAGATGAAGGATTCCCTGAGTGCCAAATGACATTTGATTGTCCCAGCAAAGCTTTTCACTAGAGATGAACATGAATTTAAAAAATGGTGATTTACCAAGATAGACGAATCATAAATGTATGAATTTTTTTAAACGAATTGATTTGTTGATTTGTCTTGACTTTGAAATCCTATAAAATAGCCCTCCAGGCACGCAGAGACACCAAAATCATAGAGAAACATCCCCTGACTCTCCTCTACAAGCCCTCCAATTTGGCAAAGATTGGGTTTTGGACATCTGAGTTATACGCTCACAAAGAGCGCCTCCCTGGGAAAGTACCCCCGGCACCTAGAAACACCAAAATTGCAGAGAATCTTCCCATGACTCTCCTCTACAATCTCTTCATGTTTGGTGAAGATTGGGTTTTGCCCAAGCCAGCTGATAAAGGGCACTTTCCTGGGGGATGCCTAATTGTGCAAAAAAGAAAAAAAAGATGTGCCCCAGCACCTTGTCAATTAGCCATGCCAAGCTGTGAAAACCTTACACAAACATCAATAGGAGTCTGAGCATTATATTTGATAACCTGAAATTTAATTTTTCTCCATGAAATATAATTTATCAGGGCCAAATTTAAGGGATCTGAAGTTGCATTATATAACTCAATGTGTTATATTAAAATTATTATGCTTTAAAACGTATTGTACTGACTATGCCTCATATAAAGTATCATACATGCCTCATAGGGCTACAGTTAATAAAAACCTAATCACGCAAACCAGGAAGCAAAAACGATTGGCCATGGTTTCTGAGTTTGTGAATGTGCTGTTGGTCCTTAGAGTCTTCTTCTCTTGCCTGCTTCCACTTTCAGTTTAAAATTACCCAGTTACCTTGGATACCTGAACTCTTATACCTGATTTTAGAGATAATCACACTCTCCCTGGACAGCACCAGAACCAATGGGACCGACTTCCTTAACCATCATCCTTAACCATGCAGGAGGAGGCAATCACTGGTAAATTGTAGACAAGGGGATTGTTAAAGGAACAGCAGAGATTGTAATAAAAATCAGAATCCTCATTGATGAAAAAGGAGGGGAATGTAGTTGCTAGCAATGTCTTTAACATACTGTATAGCTTGACTTTGAGTTGCATCTGTTGGGTTGTAAAACAATGTCATCAAAGAACTATACTGTAGGTGTTATGCAGTATCCTGTTTTGTGTGAGAAAAAAACATCACACAAAAGAGGGGACATTCTGCTTAGAAACATTTATGAAAACAACAACATATTCCAATCTATTTTGGCACCCAGTTGAATTTTCTTTTCAAGACTTTTAAGTGAGCATGAATGTTGGGCATTATAAAGACTAAAGCCTGCTAAATGTCATTCTTGTAATCTGTTCAAACAAGGAAGAGGGAACATGTTTGCACTGCTGAGTGAGATTAGCACAGCTGTTTAGATTGTGACTGTGTTCAGATGTAACTTTAACTATTGTTTAGTTATATGTTAATGAGTCTTGGATTCATGCACTCCCTTCCCTTCCTTCTCTGTCAGTATAGCTACGAGGCTATTAGGAGTATTTGCTTTTGCTGTCATCTGTGTCTGAGCCAGGAAAAATCATGGTTTGTTTTAATTACAGACTTCCAAACAAGCCAGCTTTAAACTGTAGCTTGTGCGCTTGGTTTGTTCATATAGACAACAGTTAAACTAACAGTGCTTCTTTGTTCCATCATGATGACAAACATGATTTAATTGAAAATGGAAGCAAATGCTTCTGTTCTCCTTTCTTAAGGCTGTGCTAGGGGAAGAGATGAGCGAAAGTATTTTGCATCCAAATTAATTCTTGGACTATAGTCAATGTCTATATGGACTTCAGCAAAGTCCTCCTGACTGTAGCCAATGAACTAAAGTGTACTTCACTGAAAATCAACTCAGAAGACAAGACATTCCTGGAATAGAAAAACAGGACAGGTTTAGTGCTGCAGTAGGCAAAAGGAAGTTGGGAAAATCTCAGGGTACCTCCATGTTTATAGAAAAGAAAACAACTGCACAAAGCTCAACACACTGTGGTCTCAAAGCTGTTTTCCCTCAGCCCTCCATTGTATGTACAGGATATCAGAAACAGTAAATGCTTTTGAACAGGTAAATAGACTGAACAGGTGCCTACTTAATGATAGACAATCACCACAGACATTGTGTCTATGAGCTACCATGCTCAAATTTTTATACACTTTCCCGTTTGATGTAAATCAAAACTGTTTGATGTAAAAATATTTTGTACAAAATTGGGGAGTACTGATTAATTATAGCTGAACTACTGTGCAGCAGAGCAAATCAACGTTTTACAAGGCAATTCTGAAAATGGGCCCAGCTCAAACAAAACATTATAACTTTGAAACCAGACTTTGGATCAGTACCAAATATTGGTACAAATATAGGAGTCTGCTCCTGCTCTGTGCCAAATTTTGGAATTTTGGGCAAAGGGTTTTGGAGTTACGACTTTTTAAAAGCAAAACTGCCCCACCCATGCAGTAACAAGTGACCCTTTTTATCTGCAGATTTAAAACAGATTAAAAAAATTAAAAAGACCATTTTGCTTATCTTGAAAGAGAATGGTCTACATTTTTTAAATTTGGAAGGAATCCAGGCTACAGGGGGTGAAACAGTGATCCACAAAAAAAGCCTTTTAAAAGGATAAAACACTATTAATTTTGAATAAACTAAGTGGAAGAGGCTTACCAGCATGAATGTTCCAAAATTAGAAACATTACAAAGAACATACAAAGTTAGAAACACAGCTTATATCTGTGAAGATTCTCACTCATCCAGGTGAGGCTATCTGGAAGTTGAGTCATGGCAACTGGACTTCTTTCTTATTAGGTTAAAATGTTTCGCTACTCATTGAAGTAGAAGACTGAAGAAGCTACTTGGATGAGTAGCGAAACATTTCAACCTAATAAGAAAGAAGTCCAGTTGCCATGATTCAACTTCCAGATTGTTGCTTGTGGGCTGAGAAGTTTTGACACTGCTAGTCTGACCAAATTAAATAACTCTCAGGAAGAAAACTCTAACTCCTTCCTGACTGAACAGACATTAAAGAGGGATTCTGTTTCTGGTTGTAAAAATATTTTAAAAGAGATTTCAAAAAGAATAGAGAATAAATATTAAGAAGCTGTAAAATTACTATTTTTTGTTTTGTGGCTGGGGATGATCTTACTTGATGTTAGCAGAGTAACCCTCTTGTGCTCACTACCATTCACACTTGTTGAAAAGACAGCCCTGAAGTGGTTAACCGATGAAAAACGGAGTCAGCTTTTGAGATTTTCCCTTGCTTGGCATCACTTTGTGAGTAGCAGTGGGGACAAAAGAGTATCTTGTAGACCATTTTGGCTGCTGCCGTTGGTGTCAACATTAAGGTTGCCCTTTGCTATGGCATCCATTTTCCTGCTGACAATGCAGGCATGATATTGTGGAACAATACTGGGCCATTTGCTGATGTTTTGAATCATGGATATAGAAGCACAATACCTCACATTCATAAACTGTAGATTTTTTGAGGAATTGAATACATTCAAAAGAAAAGAAGCCAACAAAAATAGCTTAGCTCTTCCTCCATTATAAATGTGCTTCCAGAACCTCTGAAGCCATGGTCTCCTCCACAGCCAAAGCAGGTTATGCAATGGAACCTTAGTACACAATACAGTAGAGTATAATTACAGTGGTGCCTCGACTTACGAACGTCCCGACTTACGACCAATTCGAGTTACGACCAGCTCCGGCCGCAAAATTTTGCTTCGACTTGCGGCCGGAGCTTTGAGTTACGATCAGAAAAAAGGTGGGGGGAAAGGCGGGGAATTTAAATTACTAACCGTTGGTCGGCGAAGAGGCTGCTTCTTTGTAGCTCTTTCTCCCCAACGGTTAGAGAGAGTGTGTCAGAGGAGGCTTCGGACTGCCTGGTGCTGCTTTCTGGTTTTTAAAATGCCTGTTCTGAGTGAGTACAGGGTTTTGCAGGGTGGGTTTGGGCTGGGGGGGCGTTATGTTTCTGTGCTGTGATTTTTTTTGTTTTTTGGTGTGGTTTTCCCCCCGGACCCAGCACGTTCCAATGGGGCTTGCTGTGTTGTTTTGTTTTTTGGTGGTTTTTTTTTTTCAGCCCCAGCACGTTCCGATGGGGCTTATTCTGTTTTTTGTTTTTTTTTTTGGTTTTTTGGCAATTTCCCCCCCCCCCCCGGCCCCAGCGCGTTCCGATGGGGCTTGCTGTGGTGTTGTAGAGTTTTTTGTGATCTTTTTTCGGCCCCAACACGTTCCGATGGGGCTTGCTGTGTTGTTTTGTTTTTGGTGATTTTTTTTTTCAGCCCCAGCGCGGTCCGATGGGGCTTGTTCTGTTTGTGGTTTTTTGGCAAAAAATTTTTGGCCCCAGCGCGGTCCGATGGGGCTTGCTGTGTTGTTTTGTTTTTTGGTTATTTTTTTTCCCAGCCCCAGTGCGGTCCGATGGGGTTTGTTCTGTTTGTGTGCTTTTTGGGGGGGGGGCGATTCCCCCCCCGGCCCCAGCATGTTCCGATGGGGCTTGCTGTGGTGTTGTGGGTTTTTTGTGATCCCCCCCGCCCCAACGTGTTCCGATGGGGCTTGCAGTGTTGTTGTTGTTGTGTGTGTTTTTGGTGATTTTCCCCCCCGGCCGGAACGGATTAATCGCGTTTCAATGCATTCCTATGGGAAATGGTGCTTCGACTTACGACCAATTCTAGTTACGACCATCTTCTGGAATGGATTAAGTTCGTAAGTCGAGGCACCACTGTACAAGAGGACGTCACCATAAGTAGTACTGACATAATTCTGCTGTGCAAGGCTCTGAGTATTTATGGGCTATTTACTAGAATTCTGGGCTTGCTTGCTTTGTGGTTCCAAATGAGGTTCCTAAGGAAGACAGTATATGTGCAGTGAGAAGCACTGCAGTGACAAGCATTATTTTTCTCAAGCTCAAATACATAGAGATAATTAAAATCATATTCACATATCTGACTAGAGCGAAAATTATGGGTGGGACTATCACTGCTATATTTACAACATCTATCAAACTCTTCAAGAATATAGATTAATTAAGAAGAATTATCAAGAAAATTGAATTTATACTTTAAAATGTCAGTGGCATTTACAATGGCTATCTGGTACTATTTGGTGGCACTTGATGGTTTAAAATTCAGTCTCTGGATATACAGAATAACTGCAGAATACAGTATAATTACAAGGTCATATTCTCCACATGAATGGTATTCATGAGTAGTGGTGTGCATACTGCAATTCTTCCACCTCTCTACTAACTAAATCCCATTTGACACTCAAATTAGCATCAAGTTCACAGACTTTCACTTCTACCATTCTGAGTTTCCAGCCACCTCTGAGAAGGTTTGTAGGGCACTGGGGGCAGCTGAAGGCAGGAGAGTGAAACTTTTCCACTTCAAATTTATTACAGCATGCATATAATAGGCACTCCCCTCTAACCATGTAAACAGTGCTGGATTAGGTAGTAGTGGAACAGAATATTATTTAAGAATTCAATATTTGTTGAGGAATGAGATTGCATTTCATGTTTCAATGTTTAAATTTTGTTAAATACTGAAATTTAAATTTATTTGAGATTTGATAAATGTCTATCCAATATCTCATCTCACACATCCTTTTTGATCTGCATTTTCCAACCTTGGGCTGAATTCAACTCCCATCATCTCTAGCCATTGTGCCCACTGCATACGCTGGCTAAGAAGGATGGAAATTGTTGCTCAACAGATCTGGAGGGCATCAGTTTGGGGAAAGCTGCCCTAGATAGCCTATCTCATTTTTTTTTCTAGAAAGAGATTGCAAAATCCAGCTAGACCTGATGGCATATAAGGAGTCAGTATAGCCTTTTTGAATGGCATATTTAACCTTCAACCTAGGTCTTCAACCTGGTTGTGTCGCACTTTCCCATTATTTAGCAGCACCTCTCTACTAAGAATGGTAAAATAGAGGTTATATACCTGGCACAGAAATGAAAAGTGATTAGATGTAAAACATTAGGGATCCTGAGGTCTGTTTGTCTTTAATTTTCATTAAAGTCAAATTAAGCTAAAAATGACTTTAATGACACTGCCAGATGATAACAGCTGTCAAAACCATTTGCTGCTTCTATCTTTATAACACTGGTCTGCCACACACAGGGGCTTCCAAGAGAGCATGTAAAAGACTAACAGTAATTACATTCTTGAACAATATCATATTTCAAGGTTTACTGAAAAAGGAAACTGCAGTGATACACTATAATTTTAAGAACTTGGCTGCTGAATCAAAATCCCTTGATTTTATGAAATTGGTCATACCTTGGTGAATCAAGCAGCTCTCTGGATATGGACATGATGTGGAACTTGTTGGTGTGGGTGTAATTCGTCTGAAGTATTTCCCATTTCTGAAATCTGTTAACACATTTTAAGGTGCAACAGTCCCTAAGATAGATACGCATCTGATTTAAAGTGGACAGCACTTTCTCTGTGCAGCCCTCTGCAGAAAAGAAATCTCCAGGTGAACCCATATATAAACTAATTTGCTGATATTCATTTGTTAAAATAAGTTTACCAGTCCCTTGTTATCTAATTATAAAAACATATACTCTAACTTCGGTGAACAACTGCAGACATTTCACACAGTTAGCCCTCTGGGGCTCTGATTTCTTTTCAGCTTGCTCAATTTGTTTATGACTTATAATAGTTTCATCACTTCTGCGTTTTTTACTTCTCTTATCACTTCACCAGTACTACAGCCATTCCTCAGGGTGTTTTCTACATAGTCAATTCACAGAGGACATACTCATTTCTCTCCTCATGAGTTAGCACTGTCGCAACGAAAAATAATTCTTCTATATTACTATATTTATTTATTTAACCTATATGCCGCCCACTCTACCCAAAGGTCTCTGGGCGGCTTACAACAATGAAAACACAATAAAAATACAACAAAAAGACAAAACAATTAAAATACAATTAAAATAGATACTCTAAAAATTGCCATCAGGATTATTACAGAAATATGTAAGGTTTTGGGTTTTTCAAATAATTTGTCCCAATTATTTTTCTTCTCTATTATTATGATTAGTCTAAAAATGTATAACAGAGTTTTGTCATAAATTCCCAGTCTGAACTACTCCTAAATAGAAAATCAAAGCGTGTCATGGGAAAACATGACAAAAGTACATTTTGATAATGAATGAGCTGGGGGCAACTGGAACTTTCCCACTTTAGGTGGCAAGCCTGACACCAGTTCTAACCAGCGTACAGCATTAAACTATGAAGTATCTGCAGGCCCAGATAAATGTCAAGTGCAGCAGAGACTAAAAAGTAGCGAGTGTTTCTAAAGAAGACAGAAATAAATGATGCTCATTTAGTATCATGTATTATATTATATATTGGATAAAGAACTTACTAAGAAAATATTTGACTGGATTGAGAAATCAATATCAGTTATGAGAACAGACAGCTATGGGGGAAAACAATGAGATTTCATTGTCCCCATGCACAATATCAGTGCAAAGGACTGTGCTGAAGCTATAGAACCAACTGGTCCCTCCCTGACCCCATGACCTAAATGGCATTTGTTTTAGCTAATGATAATTGCTTGCATCTACTATTTCATGTTTAAAATATCAGACAGAAAGAATACCGTTAATATATGTTGACTGAACTATACGTACATGCACTTAAACAATGGTTACAGTTAAAGTTACTAATTATATATATTTTAAAATACCTGCTTTTATAAGTGAAGCTAAATAATATGTTACCAAACAAATATCCTCACAGATGATAAAATAACTCAGTATACCACAGTCAGATATTTTGTTTCCTGGAGTAGTAATTATATTTCCCTTGTTTACTTTGCAGTATCACTGAAGAGGCGTTATTTTAACTTTGTTTTTAATCAGTCCAACTGACATAGCTACTTTCTTTCTCCCAGCATATTTCTCCCCAGCTTATTTCTTCTCCCAGCTTATTTCAAAAAAGTTTATTAATCAAGCAGGAGTTAATGCCCCAATGTCAGACAATTGCACAAACATTACTAACAGCAACAGATAAGCAACTAACACTGTGTTGTGGACAAAAATATCAACAGTGTGGCCATCACATGAATGGCCACCTAGGTTTAGTATTATGTCCAAATTAAAACAGCATCACATAGTTTAGTATTATACCGAAATTAAAACAGCAGCACAACAAACAAACAAACCCACAGCAGGAAAACAGAGAAAGAGATAATTGGACAACTATCTGTCAAATCTACTCTGATTCGGATTCCTGCATTGAGCAGGGGGTTGGACTCAATGGCCTTATAGGCAACCTCCAACTCAATTATTCTATGATAATCAGAACATAAGATAGCACACCTAGCTATATGTACACATTCAGCTAGCAATAATGAAGCCGTGCACAAGGAAACAATGAATACCCCCTTGCACAATTGATGTAAAAAGACAACACCACATATAACAAGCCATTGTGCACAGGAAAAAAGCAACGAGATTTTGGCCAGTATCAATTAATAAGCTAGTTTTCTGTACTGTCTTCTGTATAACCAAACATTTATTTTTGGGGGGGGGGGGGGAGAAACCCTGATGTCAACACAACCTACTCTTCCTGAAAACTCTGTGATTTGATCTTCACATTGTCAAGATTCACTACTCATGTTAATAATACCATCCTCACCTTGGAAGCTGATGGCCAGGTGCTACTATGCAAATGCCCTTCTATGTGGTTCCACCCCCACATTCCCATCCGCATACTAGGCTCCAGTCTCATCTCCACACCATGTACGCTGTATAAAAACCTGCGGCCCAGATACTGTACTCCATCTGTCTGAACACGTGGGTTGTAACCCACAAATGCTCACACTAGAAAAAAAGTGTGAAGTCTTAAATATGTTGCAGTTCTTTTGTTTTTGTTGTTATTGAATCATTTTAAAGTGTATCTTTAAATTCACACCGTATGTTTTAATTTGCTTACTAATGCCAAGTTGTCTCTATTATCACCAACAACTCTTTTATGAATGGCCATTATAAACAAAGTAATTGGCCAGAATCCGACACTTCTGCTGAATCCTGCTGCTTTTACAAGAATCAGTGATGTCTCCACCACAACAATGCTCAATGGACCTTACAAAAACCTCTGTGAAGGCCTAGCAAACACTCTGGAGCTGGGTTTCTTGTGGAAGCCTAGGAAACAGAAGCTGCAATGGAGGGGGGTAAATAGTAAACATTCTGTTGGTGATTGATATCGAGAGACATGATGGGAGGGTGGCTATTTTCACTGTTTTTACTTTCTGAACATAATTTCCCTTTGGTGCATCTCCACTGTGCCTCCCCCACTGCCTCAGATGTGGCTATACATACCTGTAAGCCAGGACAACACTCCTTGCATCTGATGAAGTGGACACTGGTTCACTGGAGCTTATGCCGTAATATACCAGTTTTTCCTTAAAGAGCTATGAGACTCTTCATTGCTCTCACTACACAGAAGGACCACTTCTCCATATCACTGCCCCAGGACCACACTGAGTGGGACATCCATTGTTATTCCCTTCCACAAGCCCCACAGTGCAAATAAATTTCACTAGAAAGTGGAAGGAGGGCAATTTAATGATAAATTGTGTCTAATTATTATGTGAATTAAGAGTTTGGGGTTGCTAGTTTCCTTTTTCTTAGCACATTGGGAAACACTTAAGATCTCTGCAACTCCACCACAGGTGGTCAATGCTTCCTGGGGACTGGAGAGCAAAGGGTCAGATAATTTATCCCATTAACTTGTAGCTTGTATGGAAAAAGGACCAAAACAGATGTAGCCACACTGCTAATTCAGTACAAAGGACTGATGGCTAATTTTAGAATTCCCTAATTACAAGTTTTCCCCACCATGGTGTTTTAAAAGGCTGGTAATCTCAAGAGGCCTAATAACTATGCTGGAAATAGGGGCTTTTAGCGGTAAGCACCATGCAGCAAAAGGAAAAGGACTAAATCAAGTAGGATAAATTTTTTCTCTTTTTACAACTCTCATTTGGTTGTAATAAATGGAGAGTAAACATGGTTTAGAGCTAGGAAATCGTCCAAAAGCTTTCTTTAAAAATGACAAGCAATTTAAATGAAAGAAAACCCCTTTCACATGCCTTGTAACTTTCTATACCAATGAGATTGCTGGTTCCTAAGCGACCACTCGCTGTTGAATTAAAAGGTTACATTCTGTTTCACATTCCACCCTCATCAGCCAGAAAGCTTGCAATCAAATGTTATGATTCATAATCTGCTCCTCAAGATAATTAAAAATAAACAAGTAGCGGGAAACCAGGAAGATTGGTTCTCATGGAGCAATAACATTCTGAATTCTATGCAACTAATAACAATCTTGTAAATCAAGACTGATGAAAACTATTGGCATGAGCCAGTTGCTCTGCTTGGGCGGAACTTCTATGCCAACCTGCACAGGATGGAATGGAATTGTACCTGACTGAGGAATGTGTAATCACTGGTCTGAAAGTGCTTCCTATATCCTGCTCCAGCCAATGCATGCATTTTTTAAAATTTACAGTTTTGCACACTATGAGTTGACTGGCACCCTTCTGATACTCATCTGGCCGCCCAGAAAAGCTACCACAATGTCAATGGATGAAGCCTGAGTTACCACAAAAGCTGATTTGTATCTGTTCTGCCTGTTTCTACATCCATGTGTACAAATCGCCAAAGAAAGCTCCATCTTCAGAGAATTTACACCCTGTCAAAACCATGTCATTTAAGGATAGAAGTGTGTGAGAATAGCTGATGTATTTCATAATTCCTTGACGTGCTGCCAAGGGTAGACTTCAGATGACAGAAGTGACAGAGTAGCCACTTAAAACTCTGCCGTATGTTACGTGTTTGTGCTACAGCTTATCATATTCCCATATGACTGGATTTTACAGAGCCCAGCCGTTACTCTTCTGGCCATTACTCCCTTAATCCCCCTTGGCTGTACTGCCTGATGGATTCTAATCTTTTCACATGTTAGTTTCTTGAAAGAGGTGCCTGAATGGAAAAGAATAGCAGGGCCACACGGGGCCTTCTTTCAGCATTGTAGCTCCTTTCAACCAATGGACCCTCTTCATATAATTAGTATGCAATAAGGAATTTTGGTTCATGGTGTTTTTGCCATTAGGATGTAAAATTATCCCATGTTTAGCCAGAGTCATCAGAGTATCTTAGATATAGAGTTGTCTCCAGGGGCAGCTGATAGGCACAGCACACAGGGGAACCAGTTTTTCCCTTTACTTACTGCGGCGCTAACTTCCTCCTCTGAAGCTGCTTCGAGACTCATCAAAACAGTACAGAATACAGCACAGAGAACTGCCCTTGAGGGAAGGGAATCAGTGCTCATCAGGTCTGTCACTTTATGAGAGCCTTCTGCTACTGAAAAGCTACAGTTGGATATAACCCTCTGTGTTCACCAAATCTCAGCTTTTGGAAAGACAGTCTCTGAATGTTAAATTATTCCTGCCAGTGCATGAGCCCCAAAAACATATGTGTAGAGAAATACATCAAAAAGATAGGTTGTCAAAGTTAAAGGGGAAGAAGAAAAAACAAATGCAAAAATTACAGATATTATTAAAAACTAAAACCACTTTTGTTCTTCCTTTTAACCAACTCTCAATTTATCAGCTCATCACCAGTGTAACAACATTGTCCCTTAATGTCCACTCACTAGCAACTCACACTTCTCCCTTTCCCTCCTGTGTGGCCTCCTTTTGCACGCAAGGACCTCTTTCAAGTAGTAAGCATTTGAAAGGACTACAATGTCCCTAATAAGAACAGCTAGACAGCAAACAGAACAATACATGCAATAAAATACTGGGAATGTAGGCTTCAGATTTACTATTATCAAACAAGGTTCAGAACAGGAAAGCAATCAATGTTCAGAGCATAGCAAAATCACTTTGTGGATAGCCTTAGATAATGATAGACTACTCAAGTTGGAAGGACATGATCTACAGTTAGGTTGGCATGCTTTTGGCATGCTTCTTTATGGTACAAAAAAGATAAAGAGCAGAAAGTTTCAATACGCACATGATAAGAAGAGCCTTATTAGAAACTTGGAAAAAGATCATACAGCAGATATACCAAAAAAAAAAAAAAAATACCAGACTGGGTATCACCTATAGAGGCCTTTACACAACCTAACCTTATGACAGAAGCGAAATTCTTAAGATATAAAGATTTATTAAAAAAGGATTGTGATGTAAAGTCCAAAGAAGAGTTAGAAGTACAAAATATATATCTAGACTGGTGGTCTAGAGCACAAATGGAATCTAGGTACACAAAAGACAAAATAGAGGGCTTCTACATAGAACCAACGGTATTTAATAAACTTTTGTTGGGTTCAAATGAGAAAGTAATTAAGAAAATATATGATTATCTGCTCAAAACTAAAATGCAACATGAGATTGTAAAAGAATGTACGATTAGGTGGGCACAAAGATAGGACATAATATTGATATTGATCAGTGGTTGCAAATATGGAAAAATAATATAAAGTTCACAAAATCGGTAAATTTTAAGGAGAACATATATAAGATGTTTTATAAGTGGTAGATTACTCCGAAAAAACTGTCAAAGATTTATACAGAGGTGTCAAATGTGTGTTGGAAGTGTAAAGCACAAGAGGGAAGCTTTTATCATATGTGGTGGACTTGTAGAGATTGAGAAGTGAAACAGTACTGGATAGCAGTACATACTTTGTTAGAAAAAATATTGCTCTGTAATGTTCCACTAACCCCAGAATTGTTTTTACTGAATATTATACCAGATAATATAGATAAGACAAAGCGTTATCTAGTTATATATATAGTTACTGCAGCCAGAATTCTTTATGCTAAGAATTGGAAGAAATCGGAGATACAGAAGCATGAGGAGCTTCTGGAGAAGATTTGCAAAGCGGGGGAAATGGATATACTATCGGAAGTGTTGAAAGACTGTCCAATACAAAAGGCAACTGAACGATGGGATTTATTATATAAATGGCGTGAGTCAGTAGATACAGCTTGATTAACATAGAATTAAACTAAGAGGTAACCGCAAGTAGAAATCTGGAAGGGCAATCAAACTGTAGAAAGGCAAAAAGTGGACTTGATATTGTAACACGAACAACAGAATTTGATGATAGTATATTTTATGTTCTCCTTCTCCCCCCCTTTTTTTTGTCTATTTCCCTTACCTTCTGTACTCCTTACCCTATCCCTAGTTTAAAAAATAAAAAATTATTTTAAAAAAATCACTTTGTGGCCAACAGTTCCACCAATCTCCCAATGGACAGGCCCAGAGGATTCTGGGAGTTCTAGTCCAAAATCCCTAAAAGTTCAAACTTTCAAGAGCATTCTATGACCAATTTAAACAAAGTGAAGCCACAGAATTTAAACAAACTGAAGCCACAGCAATTAGAGCCCTCTGATGGGAAGATTTCAGAAACTCACTTTTGCATTTATATCAAGTTCTTATTTCATTTTGAGTTCTTTATTTCTTTCTTTCTTTGGACAGACTGGAAAAATATACATGTGCATCTGTGTGTTCTCTTTGCTTACACCTCATGCCATTGTCGTAAGTTTACTATGAGCAAAGCTCTAACTTTGCTAATAGTCTTGACTTATCTCTCCACAACTGTTCAAAGCTGTCAATAAAAAGAGTCATTTAAAGCTGTTCATGGATGTATAAAACAAAAAGCATATCATAACATGAAATGTTTGAATGCAAATATTCAAATAAAAGAGATCAAAGGAATTAGCAAATCAATAGCATGGACAGAAAATAAGATTCTGTTTAATTAACTATAATTAATTGATTGATTAATATAAAAAGAATTAGAAGAGCAACATTACAGACAGTGAAAAATATTTGAGGAGGGAGTGTCATGACATAGAAATCGAATTTCTTATGACCAGGAGAAGGATATGAGGATGTAAAGAAGAAAAACTGGATGCATGAATTACCTACAGAATGAAGCCTCTAATACAAGAATTCTCCCAAGAGTCTGTTGTCCCTATAGTCTGAGGAGATTGTTATTCTCTCTGTCTTGGTGTGCAGTGCCAAACTCTTAGAAGAATCAAAGCCTACCTGCCTTAGCTCTGCTGAAGAGTTGAACTCTCCATAGCCTGTAATTTGGTTCCAGAAGTTCCCTATAGCAACATTCTAGTCTACTATTCTTTGACACCTGCCCTATCCAGCCTTCATTATTTCAAGCCCCCTCCCAGCTGCCTGTGTGATTTGCTTTATTTTCCCTGCCTTCCCTACCGACTCCCCCAGGAACAGGAAAGCTGCTCTGCAACTATAATTATTGCCTTTAACAGCTGCACTACATATGATTAGATATGAGTGTGGATTCAAGTTTCTATACTATTTCGTTCTGTTTTATTTTTCTTAAAAGGACATGTAGGACAAAATCCAGTTTTACTCAAGATCAGAAAAGGTAAAGGAGGGGATTAAGACTTTCTCTCTATAATGCAGACTCAACTCAAATATCTCCCAAAGCTAATGTTATCTACCATGTGGAAAATACAGTATAATAAGTATGTTTTTCCCCACCACCAGCTCCAGTTTATGGAGCAGTTGACTCACCAGATCCCCACTGTTTGAATTGAGTTTTTCTGTTCGAGCCCTACTATGCTAAGCAACAGTATTTCAGTCACTATGTTGCATTCAAATCAATTCTTAGTTTGTACAATGTTCTCACATGACAAATCAATCTAATTTTCCCAGCTAGATTCAATAATAAGTCGATAAGATTTTGGTAGGCATATACGTCCTGACTGACTGAATGGGTTGGGACTTACGATTGGACTTAGCACAAGACATTTAATGGCTTGTATAATTAAATCTGGGCATACGGTGACAACTGCTCTGCAAATCTGGAGAATAGTTGCAAAGTTCAGCTTTATACAATAGTAACTGCATTATACTGTATGGTGGCATTGATTTAAAAAAACAAAACACAGTTTGTCTTTCTAAATATAAAGCCATTAGGCACTTGGGACCTACTGCCAGACAATATTCTGTGGAAAGCTTGAACAGCACACGTAGATATTCACATAAGCCTTTGAATTTTATCCTTCTTTGAATATTATACACATTCACCAAATTAACTTTTCTTCATTTTAGGCTGTCAGAACTCATAGCTCAAAAGGAGAAATTACAGAATGTCAAAATCTTTAGAAACTAGTCTTCAGTTTCACTGCTGCAGTACAGTAAAAGCAATTCACTTCCCAGTGCCACTACTTCCATTTCACCAAGATTCTCAACTGATTCCCTGTTCCACTGGACCCTGGGCGGTCATTTCTCTTCATGTGGACAATGGATAAGAAACCAGGCATTTGGTAATTTTCAAATTCTGCCTTACTTCTAATTTGTTGCTATTTTGCTGTTTAATAGCCAATGATGTAGTTTTGCCCCGGTTAAACGATCTGTGTGGACAGTCACTGATCTTGATGCTGATAGGTGGCTGTTAGTGTTATACACTTACATAGTGACTAAGCCTGCCTATGAAAGCAAGTATTTCCCAAGAAGAGGGATGTAGGATAGTGTTAGCAACTCAAATATTATACTGCAGTTCTTTTTTTATTTTATTCTTTTACTTAATTCATGTATCACCCCATTAGTGCCAAAGCACTATTCTGAGAGTTTACAAGCAGTGAAAACAAAACTTAACAAACAATAACACTGAATTACAACACAAATAGCAATAACATAGCATAAAAACATAAAAACCAGTGATATCAAAACAGATTTTCATAATAAAACGGAACAGGAGGTGAGGCATTCAACTGGGGTTCAAGTGAAAGTCCTCCCTGAAAAGTAACGTTTTCAATTGCCTCCTAAATGGGTACAGGGAGGGGGCCACGCATAGTTCCTCTGGGAGCTGATTCCATAACCTCAGTTACCACTGCTGAGAAGGCCCTACCTCTTTTGATCATCTGATCCAGAACTTAGATCTGGAATTTGATCCAGTCCTTGGACTGCAACTCCAAGGACCTCCCAAACCACCTGGGCAGTGGGTATTCTGGTTGGAGAATTATGGGAATTGCAATCCAAAAAGATGACCCTCCCAAGTTCTGATCTACTATGAACTGAGTTTGACTCCCAGCAATTCCTAATATTAATATTAACCCTCCACTGGTAAAGGCAGAAAGAACAAGTAATGCAATCTTTATTTTCATGTGACAGCAACAGACGTGATTAAAGTCACCACTCTACAACATGATATCTTATCCTGAAATTCTGCTTGGTCCCATTGTATTCTAGCAGCTTCAGTGCTAGGAATCCCTAGATGTGCAAATTGAATTGCGATTCCCTCTCAACAAACTGGGTAAGATGATTATATGAGTCAGCTCTGGAGCCAGTAGTTCACCGCAAGTTTGCTAATTTATGCCTAGGAACTTGGGAGATCACCAAGCATGCCAATGAAACACCTCTGCCAAACTTTGCACAACTCAAAAGCTTCTTAATGAAATTGTTATGTTGGCTCTGAGAGAGGTAATAGGGAAAGTGCCATTCATTTATACTAAAAGCTGGTTTCCTACTCATGCTCCCCAGCTGCCCACTCCACAGTGCTACCTTTGTACTAGGTATCTCGCACACAAACACACAAAATCCAAAAAGCAGCTTGGTGATTAGGAGGAAGGTCTTTCAAAGAGAGAAACTGCCTACTCTGCCAATTCAATTCCCCCCCAGTTCCCCTCTTTGCAAAGCTCTCAGTGTCTGATTAATTGATTGATTGAGTTCAAAGAGCAGCTTGGCTATTTGGGAGGATATCTTCTGCAGGGCTGGCTGGATAGCTCAGTGTGTTGGTGTGCACCCCGTTAGCCCCCTCGTTGGCAGAACCAGGGTTCCTTGCTAATTACTTCATGGGCTCCGGCTCAGCTTCTTGACTCATACCAGTTTGTATTAGAGTTACAGCAGCAGTTCCCTCTCACAGTTCCATAGGGTCAAATTATAGTCTCCAGATTACTTGTCCTCTTGGGAGCCCAGTTAGTTTCACTGGAATCCCCCCAGAGTCCAGGTTCTGGAAGGAAGGAAGGAAGAGAGAATTTAGGTTCAGGGTGCACACCTTTGGAGAAGACTTGTATACATGAGTACAATAACTCAGTCTCTGGAGCTCATCCTTCCTGGTCTCTTGTCTCACTTGCCTCTTCAGAGCTGCGATGATGTCCAGGCTAACATAACCTTGTCCAAGTGCATGGCTGGAGTCTCTGATGCCTGATTCCTGTCACAAATCAATAAACCTGATGAAGGTAGACAGCTTCTGGCATCCTTCCACACATCCTCTTCTCACAAGACAGGCAGTACTCCCTTGCCTTCTCAGTTCAGTTCTTTTATTCCCCTTCACCCTGCCTCCTCACTCAGCTGTCTCTCATCAGGATGCTGTCTCTCCTGCAGCTGCAGGGACTCCCTCCAGCTGGTCTGATCCTGACACAACCCACCCTTCTCCTGGCTGGCTGTTACCTGTGGGCTGGGGCTAGACAGCTCACTAGGTGTGCTTGCCTGCACCCCATAGTTGGGTATCCAGCTGCTGAGCCAGAGGTCAAGAACGTGAATGCACATGTGTCTCCTGGGAGAAAGATCCAGCCTGTGTAGCCTTGGCCAAACTGTGCAGTACCAGACCTGCCCCCAACTCCAGAGAAAGGAGTGGTAAACCACTTCTGAATATTCTATACCTAGAAAACTCGGAAATGGATCCCATAAGTGGAAACTGACATGATATCCTGTTACTATCATTCTCTTCTGCGGACATAATTCTGCCCATCCAAAACAAAACAAAACAAAAGCAGCAGCACTCGTACGTAGGCACGGATGATGCAGTCACGTCTTGACTGAAACCCAAATTTATAGCCTACATTTTTATCAAGTACATGGTAGCAGCTGGTTTTTAGTAAAGAAAGAGGATAAAAGACTAAACAGTCTTAGGTATATGTATGTACGTATATAAACATGCACAGCAGGAGTCAAGATAAAAAACAGCTGCTACCATGTAACAGGTTTATATGTTTAACATGCAGTGACATAGAATATGCCAATATATAGGTAAGACCGTAGCTTATAAATTCAAGAAGATCTAAAGCATGTGCAAAAGGAATAAATCTGCTATCCCCAAAGCAAGAATTTATTGTATCGGATAATAGAACACAATCCATGTTCCTTAATCAGTAATGTAAGACAGCTTTGTACCTGTCCACAAAAACATACATCATAATAAATTTGTTAATCTTTCAGATACCAAAACAGCAGCGGCAGAGTTAGCTAATTTTATGCCCACTGTCATCATTAGAGTCAGTCAGTCCTGCCATGCTAGTGCAAGCCTAAGGGATTGTGTTGCATTTGCAACACCACTTTCCCCTTCTGACTCTCAAGAGAGGCGGGGCTGCAGGGTCTTGAAATTCTGTCCAAATCCCAGAGTTAGTTGCACCACTGCACAAGACTGTTATTTATACTTCAGCAGACTCAACACAAGTATCCTGCTGGAAATCAGAAAGTAATTTCTTTAAAGAGCAATGGCACTACCCTCTGCCATTGTCATTAACAATTTCATTAAAAGCGAGCCATCCCTTTTCTGAGATTAGGTATCATTAAAATTTCTATGTATACATGGCTGTAGAGGTTGTCAATGTTTGCTTATCCCTTGGATGCTATTCACAACATAATAAAATCACATTAGTTTTACAGATGCAGGAGATAAACAACATAATTAATTCGCAGAGTAATTCTCCCATGCAGTTTCCACAGGAGAGATTGGGCTTCAAAAGCTTTCCTTGGTTTGTATCAGAAAACATAAAACGCTTCTGCTTGTCTCCCTCCTTCCAAACTCCAGTATATAATTGTAAAAAACAAAATACATGTATTACTACTATGTCTTGGTACAGTTAGGATGTAATCATATCAACTTTCTCAGCAAGGAGAAAGTTGCCAACAGGTAACTAAGCTGAAAAATAAATGTTTTGGTCCAGTGTACATACATACATGTGCGGAAGCACGGACTCACACACTCAAACATGCACAAAGAAAGAACATCTGTTACATATTTTACAAGATGCTAATGACAGGGAGCCATTCTTCTTTCCTACTGAATATGTATGCAACATAACTAGAAAGAGAACTCTCACTAGGGTTTCCTGCAGATTTCAACTTTCCTGCCCTCTTTTCTTTCTTTTTTTCTCTGTGGTACCCACTGCTCTTCACAAAGGTGACTTGCAAACTAATTTAAGAAATATAACTCCCTCTCTCCCTTTCTCTCTCTGCATGAAGCAAATGGTACTACCAAATGGTTCTCAGTCATAAAGGCAGGCCCCACACAGATCCAATTACAATACAAGATTTATACATTATTTTCTCTTGAACATACCATGTGCTCAATGTAAAATTAGAGAGGCATTTCACAAAACCAGCAGGATGTTCTAAGCCTGTGAAGCCACGAAGGAAGTGTACAAAAAAGGGTTGAGGGTAAGGGAAAATGATACCAAGGAAATAACTGAAGAAATGTGTCTGCTGCCTTTTTGGGAAGAGCATTTTCTCTACAAGGCTTATGATGAAACAACACTGTTGAGACCCTCGCTGCAGCAAGAAAGTAATTAACACATCCTGAAGTTCTTTCACCCTAGCCAGGCTGCCATTCTTTTATCTCACAAAGTGTTACTTTACTTCACAAATAACATTTGTGAAGTAATGTACCTGCTGTATCCCACTGGATCAGAAAATCTAACATTTCTGTGGTGGTCCCTGAAAATGCAGGTTAATGGGTAGCTTTCTCACAGCCTACGGCAGTGATGGCGAACCTTTTTGATCCCGAGTGCCCAGACTGAAAAAACAAAAATAAAACAAAAAACAAAACAAAAACAATCCAGTGGGCAGCGTGTGGCGGCGGAAGCAGAAGTGGCAGTGGAAGGGGGAATCCCAGGCACGGAGGTGCCTTCAGACCCCACTCTGGATCCGCCTCCAGTCGTGCCCAACCCCGCCACTGCCTATAGCTCAGCCGGCCCGCCACCACCACCTGCTCTGGATCCTGACCTACCACCTGTCGGGGTGCTAGCACCGCGGCTGCAGCTGCCTCCTCAGGTTTGACTGCCAGGGGTAGCAATCCATCGACTTATGGCTCGCGTGCCCACAGAGAGGGTTCTGCGTGCCAGCTGTGGTACGCGTGCCATAGGTTCGCCATCGCTGGCCTAGGGAATCAGGAAGGCTGATATTACCATTGCAACTTATGGGAGACAAAATTTGTCTTGTATGTAAGATTCAAGTTATTCAAGAATTTACTGACAAAAATTAGCATGTTGGGGCTTATTTGAAGCCAAAAGACAAAGTATAAGATGTGCAGGATGGGTGATTCAATCTCCTGACATACTAGTTTTCATTTAAGAACAGCCACGGGTGGGAGGGAGAAGCAGCTTACAAAATTAGAGCAGCTGTGCTGTGATTATGAGTCCTTACAGCCTTCAATTGTTTTGCCAGCATAACCACCACAGATATCTGTACACACTGACCAAAATGCTACCACACTTTTTATGTGATCATAACAAAATTGGCACAAATCTAGGCAGGATTTGGCTGTTTATAAACAGTCTTCTTTCATTATAGTTCTCAATAGTATCCTTTAACTACAGTATATGATAGCAATATGTGCAGGGCACTAGGAAAACACAAAATAGTGATTGCCAACCAAACTATAGGTACTAGATGGCAAGGGTCCTGGGTAACAGAGGACAGAAGCAAGCATCTACAGAGTATCCAGTATCAATTTCTAAGGGTCTGATTAATAAGGCAAAAGCATAGTCCATCCTCTTACAAAACTTTCCCTTGTAAAACATGCAACATCCACTGCTATGTGTCCTAAGTCTCCAGGCATGCAAGTGAAACTGTCTTATCTTCTATCTGACTAGTTATAAAACAAAAGCAAACTAATATGCCGAACGTAAATTAAGGCAAGTTAATGTCGGAATAAACTAGCAGTCTTCCCCTTTTAAAGGGGAACTGCTCCTAATGACACATTAACCGTATTGCCTGGCTTGGTCCTTAGGGTCAGACATTACATCATGATGAGGATGCTCCAGAAAAATGTCTGTAAGATACCAGACTCAGCCCTGTAATTAAGACCCACATGAAAGTGCATACAGTTGGTCTTTGACTTGTAAGCTTCCAGCAACCAGAGTATTCCCTACCTTCCAGTGCATTTTGTTCTAAGCTGTTTCCAAGACTCCATGAAACTACCGGAAAGAGAAGGTTGTTTATATACTTAGACAGCTCTATGCTCATACATATTTCTTTATTTGTTTTCTATGTCGCATCTTCACTTGGAGTACAAAGTAAGGCAAATGAAACTGCCCTTGGGCTGCCAAATAGTGTAAATCCTTTTGTTTTCTTTTAAGTATGGATGGCTCTTTTAAAGAGCAAAATAGATGCAGAGGTTAGATACTCAACCCTCCCTACACCACGTCTTTAATTTCTTGCAATTCTTCCTTTGTTTCCCTATGTCTTATGTTTACTTTTGTTATCAAAGAGGCTCAGAGAAACATGGAGTGTATGTGGTCATTGGACTGTGAGTCTGTGAGTAGAAGAAAGGATCAGCACTCCTACCGTGCATTCATATTTGCCCTCAAAATTGAGGCTTTACCCCTTGCTTTATTCACAATTGTAGGAGATCCATGTTTAAAAGATAGGTCTACTGCTACTGTGTCAATTTTGGCTCTTCTTTTGGCATGGAAGCAGAAATATATGAGCTCTTTGATAAAAACCAAAGTTCATGTCTAAATTCGTTGTGGCAAGTTTGTTGGCAGTCCCATGGGTGTTTTCCATGCATAAGGGGGGCCTGGATGAACCCTTAGGTGCACTAGCGTCGAAGGGGCTTGGGCAGGCCCAACCATGAGCCTCAAGGGGACCCTTCCAGTTAGAATATAGCTTCTCAAGTAATTTAGGCTCCCTTAGTAGCAGCAGTAACTGAAGTCCCTTTGGTAGTCTTCTCTACAAATCACTTACCTTGTAAAGTAGTATTTTGTATTAGAGCAATGACCATGTGAAATTCTTCAGCTGACTGGAACATATAGACGGTAATTTGACTGGTGTTTTGAGCAAGGTTTGTTTAATTTATCATGTCCAATTGTAGCACATTGACAAGATACTGGATGAGGCATGTAAGCAGGCATACAACTGAGATGTGCCCTGGTCCCTCATCAGTTAGTCACAATTTGCAGCAGCAATATTACATATTACATGAGCACCTCTAGAATTCTTGCTGTTACTAGTTAAATGTTACTACATGTTTGTTTCCTACGTAAGTAAGCAGGCATAAAGAAATTTCTGTCTTTATCCCTTTTCTTTTATATAAACTATGTGAGTTATCGGGACTTCATGAGTGAAATTATTGTTTTGCAGATACTTATTAAGGATAAAAATAACAAAAAGGTCTTATAAGACAAATACAGGTCTTACATTATAGCTTCTGGTGAACACATGGCTGACTTCATTAGATATGTTGCATACAGTGTAGAACTGGCTTTGATGGACTACCTTCTTTTTTATGAAATGCACAAAATCATGCATCTGATGAAGTGGACTCTAGTCCACAAAACCTTATGCATGAGAAATCTGTCGGTCTTGAAGTGCTTTGAGACTATTTCTTGGCATGTGCAGAGTATAGTGTATATGTTCTGTGCCGTCAAGTCAGAATTGACTTATAGCAACCCTAAAAGGGCTTTCAAGGCAAGTAAGATATTTAAGGAGTGGTTTTACCAGTTCCACTCCCCCAGTGAGTTTCCATGGCCAAGTGGGGATTTGAACCCTACTCTCCAGAGTCCTAGTCCTTCACTTGATCAACTACACCACACTGGGAATCAGTAAGAATAAAGCAGAATAAAGTAGTTACAATGAAAAAATTCTGCAACAAACAACATTTTAGCTATTTATCTATTTCTTCAGGTAAAATGTAGCCCCTGCATACTGAAATGTAGTGAAGCATCTTCCTGCATAGCCCCCCTTCAATCCAATAGGATTTAGGCAGAAAAGGCATATAGTGAATTACCTCCATGTTGGCTTTCTGAGGGTTCAGCAGTATCACCTGCTTTACAGAGTTCACAATAAAAGGCCTAACTACTTGATGCTGTTTTGGTTAAATTATTGAATTTAATTATTGTCATTTCTAATGCATAATCTATTAAACTGCACTATTGCAATGATAATACCATATGGCACTGGTTCCCAATCTGGGGTCCCCAGATGTTCTTGGACTACAACTCCCAGATATCGTAGCCAGCACAGCTAGTGGTGAAGGCTTCTGGGAGTTTTAGTCCAAGAACATCTGGGGACCCAAGGTTGGGAATCAATGCTATATGGGGTGAACAAATTTCTCTTCTGCAGTACAACTGGAGTATGTTCATCTTCTGCTCTCAAAAAGGTTGCAAACATCTACAGCAGTACTCCCTTCTTCCACTACAGTGATCTGCCATTTTGTGGCCATTTTAAATGTAGCTCTTTGAATGTTGCATCTTCTCTTTTTCTAGTGGTAGAGAAAACATTCAACTCTTTTGTTTTTGCTTCAGCCAGGAAACTAACGTATATACACTCTTTGCAGCAATGCTGATCTCCACATGTTATAAAAGGAGTAGAGAGCATGTGGCCCCAAACTTTTGTGTGTCCCTCTAAGCCAGTGATCCCTAACCTTGGGTTCCCAGATGTTCCTGGGCTGCAACTCCCAGAAGCCCTTGCCAGCACAGCTAGTGGTGAAGGCTTCTGGGCATTGTAGTCCAAGAACATCTGGGGCTGCAAGGTTGGGAACCACTACTCGAATCTGTCACATATCTTATTTCCTCCACTGCAGAAATCCCAGTGATTCTACTTGGAAATTCAGTTCTTGTAGAGTTCAGACCTCTCTCCTAGGAAAATTACACTTATGGAAGGCCATGGGAGTACATTTCTGCTGGGAAACAAGCTGTGTGCACCCTCAGCATCCTGCTACCCAGAGAAGCACTGGGAGTTTGGCAGTAGTGGAAACTCCAGTAGTGATGGCACCAAGGGAGTCATCTAGCCCCCAATAGGTTACTGGTCCAATTTCTCAGAGATTATCCATCCCTGCATTAGATGAAGAAAAGAACATTAAGCCAGTGGCGCTGTTCTTAGATTTGAATAATTTAAGGGAAATAAATCTTGTTTCCTATAATCTGGAAATCTCACTGTTCTATGTAATTTAGGACTAACTATATGCATAAAAGCATGATAGGTAAGTACTTATCTCATTGCTCTGCCATTTTCCTAGTAAGAAATACTCAGATAAAGGCACACCCAACTATTTTCCCCCACTTAATTCTTGTGATTATTCATGTCCCATGAAAAATTACAAATCTAAATAATTATGAAAGCGCAACCATAATTTACCAATCATAATTGCTTTATCAAACCCAAATAATTTTTAAGAACCAGAAACACATTTAATTATATTGGCCATTACCTCCTCAAAGGTTAAGATTTTAGAATAGTTTTTAAAATTATATTTAATGCTATATCAACTAAGTACTGATAGCTGATACAGTATTGAACATCAAGGACACTGAGGCAGCATCATATAAACAAAATCACCTGAGAGTTCTATTGAACTTACTTTGCTGTTCTTCTGAATAAAGGTGGCTTGTGGACTGAGAGGACATGGCCCCTGACCCTCAAAATGGGGTGGTGGTGGTGCCACTTCCTCTGGTCACAAACTGCCTGTACATCTGAACAAATACATGTAGGATTGCACTAAATAATGCCATCCAAAATCTGTTTACCTATTTAGTATTAGACTTAAGCTGCAATGCAAAACACACTTCCTGAAATATAATAGTGTAATCATACTCAAACACTGCTTAGTGAAGGAAGCAAAGGTGCCACTTTGCTCTCAGGCAGAAGGTCTGTTTTTGGATCAGGCTGCAATGAAGCAGCAGCCTCCACTCCATTCATCATGCGATTAGTGGGTATAAGCTATTGCTAGTATCTAGCTTTGACTTCAGCATCAATGGGGCATTTTGGAGATGGGATAAGCCAAGTCTTAGATGCATTGGATCCAAAGCTTCTGTGTTCCTCTGATCTCAGCTCATTAGCTATGTCAGCCTGGAGATGATGCAGCTAATTCCCTCTCTTCAGTTCAGGCTGTGTGTGTTCTGATGGGGAGGATTAAAAAACAAACAAACCAAGGCTCTAATAAACTGAGAAGCCCACCCCACCTTTCACCCTAGCTGGCAGCAGCTAGGAAGGATTCCAATTCAGAGAGAGATCTGCCTCTTTGTTCCTTTCTGATCCCATACAGACTCAATTTGCTCCCTCCACTGGCTGCAGTGGCACTTTGTTACTTCTACATAAACACATATGTCGGTACAGCTAAGATGTTTGTGCAGCTAAGATGACTATCCCATATAGCTGAGAGAAGCAGAAAGTACCCGGCTTAATAATAATTAAACTGGCTGTCGGTTCCCTGTGTCTGGTCTTGAAATTGAATCACACATCAGCAGCAAGAGTGACAAGAACATTAATCAGACCATTTTATAGAAAAACCACAGTCTCAGAAAAGCAGCATTTTTCTTTTTATTACTGGAGCATGCAAAGCGCGATGTCTTCCAGCTGGTGAATCAAAGAGGAACACTCAGACAAGGGCAGTTCATAGGGAAAGCATATTCATTCATCATTATTCTGACCTTAGGGCACTTAGCATATGTGTGACTAATGACTAATATGTAATTATTGTTGTAAAAGCCTTAACAATGATCAGAAGACTGCAGCTGAGAAGGGAGCAGGATGAGGTCAGATGCGCCTATGATTTGTTGCTGCTTCCATTGTGCGGCCCTGTAGAGCTGCTTACAAGGGGTTTTGGTTAAAAACAGAGAAAGAACACAATACCCCTGTTAACTACCCATTTTTAGAGAACACGCCAACATACAAGCCAAGGCTTTCTATCTCTACTCAGAAGTAAGTCCCACTATATTTTAAGTGGCTTCTGTCACAGAAATTGGCAAATGAATTGAACAACCATTTGTACTCAGTCATTATTCCCATTTCTCATAGAGTGCAGAGAAGATATTGGCTAAAAGATGGCCATTTAAGTCCCTGGCAGGCAGAACAAGCCGGTGTCATAGATCCATCGGCTACAGAACGGACAAAAGGAGTGGAAATGCCTCTCCTTTGAGGGAGAGGAGCTCCATTCATCTGGGGAGAATGGATGTCTATCATGGCAGAACACTCTGAATATCTAGAACTACAACCAGTACTAGGCCTCCTGACAGGCACTCCAGTGGCAGGAGAGAGGGACCTTGGATCCAATGGATCCAAAGCCCTTCATTCCCCTGGTGTGTCTCAAGTTTTAGCCCAGTCATTTTCCCCACTTGAACTAATGGGAAGATTTTCAAAGGAAAAAAAAATTGAACCTCCTTCATTTCATGCCTCATCCCCATCCCACTCAGGTTTGCTCAGCTAGAGAGTGAGGTAGGCAGTAGATGCCCCGGGGGCATTGCATTTGCACGACCATCTCCCTGTGGAAAGGCAAATACGATGAAATGTGCATTTTCATTTGTTTCTAGGTTCAATATGACCGCAAGGCTTGTGTGGCCCTTGAGCATAAGTCTGTGTCACTTAATTCTACTGAGACAAAGGAGGAAGAGTGGGAGGTATTGTTGAACCTCTTAAAATCACTCATGTTGTGAATAACTTTTCTATTATGCTAGCAACTCTTACAGTGCTTGAGAGAGTAATGAACACTTTTTTTAGCACTGTATGAATCTATGCAGCATGCATTGAACTACAGCTGCTGGACAGATGTTAGCTCTTGTATTATCCATTTCATAAAGGCTAGCAGTCAAACAATTATGCAAATTTATTTATTAATTTACTTATTCATTTACCATTTATATGGTTCCTTAATTGACAGACTCATATTATCTCCGTAACTGTAGCACCTTTGGTAATAATGTTATCCCCATGTTATAGATGTGGAAGTGGATGGGTGAGGGCTGAGAAACAGTAGTTTCTGGCCATGCTAGCATAGGGATACTGAAAGCTCTAGTCCAACAACATAACCCTTCTAGAATTAATATGTATTGTAAATATAATCAAATGGCAAGAGTTATTGCATCACAGCATACATTTATATTATTGATTTATGCTGTACTTTTCAGCCAAGAATGGTTCCTGAAAAGGCTTCAGATGTAAAATGTACATGATTTTTGCACACACACACACACACACAAAATATCTCTGTGTGTGTGTGTGTGTGTGTGTGTGTGTGTGTGCGCGCGCATATATGGCGGAGCAGGAAAAACAGGTAATGTGTTTGCATCTCATTATTCCAACTTTACGTTCTTTTCAAAGCTTAGAAAAGTTACTTTTTTTAGACACAACTCCTAGAATACCTATCAACATGTCATAGGTATGCAAAAATGTAGTCCATGAGAGTAACTTTTACAAACTTCAGTTCTTTTTTCTTTTCTTTGTTTCTTTATAGTTTAGTAGTTTAGGAATCTGGCCTCAAAGACAACAGTTATGAGTTTGATTCCCCACTGTGCCTCCTTGATTGGGGCTGGACTCAATGATCCATAAGGTCCTTTCAAGCCCTGCAGTTCTAGCATTATAATGATTTAAAATATTTCACGGCTGCTTTGAAAAGCAGCAACTATCTTAAAGTGGTTTACTGTATTATTCAGTAAAATCCATAGAACGACATCAGAAATAAAACCAATTTAGGTTCTTGTTAGAGTTTGCTAGTTGCTATTCCTACATTTGAAACTAAAGCCAGCTGCTCAATCTTTCAGAAAGCATTAGTATTCTGATTACTATAGAAAAAGGTACAGGTCCATTTTTTTTCATGATAAAAGCAGTTGTGTGTAAAACTGCAGCTTCTGTTAGGGCTTAGTGAAACACAGAGAAACTGGTTATTTACCTGTGTAACACAGTTAATTTCAGCAAATGCAACTTCTCTAATCATGGATGAGGAAATAAGCAGTAATACTACCTCCTCCATAAAGAGATTGAGAGGTAAGATTGCAATAAATCTTTAATGAATTATTTATTCAGAGATCATGATTAAAGTATATAAATCAGCTGAGCAGAGCACTGAGTTGAACAAACCTGCTAACAGTATACACTGATTCTCCGTAATCCAGTCTCTTATGGAGGAGGGGGATTTTTCTGTGGTCCACTGAATTAGCATTCTTCCCATTGCTTCTAACATTTTAATCTTATTGTAGTATCTGCTTCAGCACCCCATTTTTCATTTAATTAGAATTCATCACAGTCAGCTGCAATAGTAATGTTATTTACTAATAACATCAGTAAATTAATAGGCTGTTTGAGCCATTTTAAAAGAAAAAACTGGGTAGAGAGCACTCCTTCCATGCTTACATCATCATAGAGCTGCTATTTGTCCTAAGAGGGAAAATTCCATCTTGGGAGCACTGATTTACATTCTGTGCCCTGCTAATGAGTGGCAATTTCCCACCAGCAATCAGATTCTTGCCACTTTCTAATTTTGTCCTAAAATACCATCAAAACATTTTTATATAAAAGCACTGAATCAAAATAAGCTCTTACAAAGTACACTTTATAGTTTTGCGTTATATACTAGTACAATAGGTTAGAAAATCTGATAAATAAGTAGACTTGATTTCTAGAGCTTTTGTGACTGTTTTTATATTTTTAAGAGTCTGCTAGGCAGGTATTTTGTAAAAAACAAAAAAAGCTATCTTGTGGGAAACTCAGTGAATTCTGGATACTTTCATTCATATAATTTTTCCACATACATAACTACCTTACATTTATTTCCTCTCTTATTTAATTCCCCCCCCCCTAAATTTCAATTATCGTATTTCATATTATTATCTCAGTCCCTCCCTCCCTTTCTAAAGACCATCACGTAACAGTTGGGTCACTCTTTTCTGTCATCACGCACCTTGTTTTAAAGCACAAATGCTGGTTTTAAAGAAGGACTTGCTTCTCCACCACACAAACTTGGTGGCATGGTAACAACTTTAAAAGGAAAGTTGGGGGTTTTGGCCACCACTAGTGCTGCCAAGTCGGGAGGAGGAGGAGGAAGAGCATATGTAGCCTATAAAGTAAGCGTTCCAACCCTGCTTTAGAAGAATAGCATATGGTGGCTCTTCTACCGAACTGCATCCTTTAATGGAATCCAAATGACTATATCCAAGGTTGAGATTCAAAGGCTGAGATCGGGCAAACACTGAGGGGCATATATGTCAAAAAACTTCAGCTGAAATTCAGAGCTTGAACAAATAGGAATTAATTTCTGAACTTCCCTTGACCAGCTTCCCCTAACATACCCTTTTCGCTCTTGGACGGTTTGTCTTTTCCACACCTAATACTTGATATTTTTAAAATACAATGTAATGTATTCTTATCACATGGAGCCTACATACCATCCCAAAATTTATTGTCTCAGAAAATATTTTGAATACTTTTCAATAATAATAACTACCTTGTGATTGGTCCCAGTATTTCTGAAACAAAGCAGATTTTCCTTTTAAAAACATTAAATCTATAATTGCCAGGAACATGCAGCTTTTCCATGCAATTAAGAAAAAAAATTATGAATAAATTGACCAGGACTATCTTGAACAGAGCCTGGTCAGCAGAAATACGCAAGAATTTTGCCAGGAAAAGAAGGTTTGGTTGATGAGATGGAGCTTAAAGCAGTAGCATAGTGTCATTTCAATAACTTTAGCTTACTTGGGCACATGTGAATATTTTTCTTTTATCAGACTGTTTGCACTAGGCTTGATCATGGCATGCTCTTCTGTCTCCTCTGGTTTTAGACATGTAGGTAATCAAGAATCAGAATGTACAATGGCAAATGTTGCAACCCCATAATTCTCAAGAAAGCATAGTTAAAAGACAGCTTAATTTAGCTTGTAAATCCAAGCTATTCCACAAGTATAATGCATTTTGGAAAGAAAGAAAAAAGTGTTCGATAAGACCATTAAAAAAGCCCTGAAATATCAGACAGAAGGTTATTGTTACCCGCCCAGAGTAGTCTATATGACTAGATGGGCGGGCTATAAATGTAATAAATAAATAAATATTCAGTCTAGTTTTCTGTATTGGAGTCTCACAAAGAGAACTTCCCATTTGTATATCCCAACAACTACCAATAAGTGGCATTACTTTAAAAAAAAAATGTTTAACTGAAAACTGTGGATTTGTTTTAATCTAGGTGTTAAAGTCTACAAAAGGCCAGTATTTTCTCTGACAGTATACTGTAGTATGCTAAGACAAGATGTGAAATTCTGAAAACACCAGTGATTTCTATTGCAATAGGAATCCAAACAACCAGATCTATCCATGCATTAATGACCGGCCACAAACCTAATTAGTTCCACAATCTGTAAGCAAGGGAGTTATGTATGACCCAAAGGACTCCTCAACAGTTGTTTTTTTTTTTTTTAAATCTCCCCCAAAATATCTCAAGGGGAGATACAGTAAAACATACTACTGGCAAGACCACGGGAGGAAAAAATCATGGTGTTTTTTTCCCCCCAATGCTTTGGTTTCATCATTAGGAAAATAAATAAAAGAAATATAGGGCTAACACATTATACTTACCTTGAGTAGAGGCAATGACAGCAATAGGACTTAAGCTAGCTGTGACTCACGAGTCCTCTGCATTTAAATGGTTCTACTACTGACTGTAAAACCCATGTTGGATTTAGTCCCTGCAGACATGAGCACTGGCAAACTCAATAGAATGGCGTTGCTTTCATGAGACTTTTTGTGATTAACTATACCTCAATGTCTTGTTACAACAGGAATATATTGGTCTAACAGTGACTGCTTTTGAGCTCTACCAGGCACTTTTTTTTTTACAAACACATTGTTTCTTTCCCAGCGGAAAGAGATTAAAAGTATCCCAAATGTGTTAATTTGTTTCTCATGTACATTTCTATTCAAAACAGACCTCATTATTTCGCCAGCTGAACCACTTCTCACTTTCTCCATAATGCATTTATGGGGGAAAAATAGTACCTTTTCTTAAGACACAAACAATCATGTTTCTCACACTGCTGCCCTCAGAAGCCTCACATGTCATCTGACCTCTGGTCATTCATAACCCCATGACCACTGAGTCAATATTTTAGCAACAGGTGCTATAAGTCCAAAATAAAATATATTACTGTGAACTAGAAAAGATTATTTTTCTTTATGTTAAATCTATACCAGTACTCCTCTCATAAGGCGTCTTATGAAGTTTCATGTTTGAAGTATTATCTGTTTAGATGATGACAGGCAAGATTTATCCATGTGAGGGGTGCTATAGAATCATGAAATTGGAAGGGGCCTATAAGGCCATCGAGTTCAACCCCCTGCTCAATGCAGGAATACAAATCAAAGGATATCTGCCAGGTGGTTGTCTAAGTTTCTCTTGAATGCCTCTAGTGTTGGAGCACTCACCACCTCTCAAGGTAATTGGTTCCATCGCTGTACTGCTCTAACAGTTAGGAAGCTTTTCCTGATATTCAATTGAAATGTGGCTCCTCTGTATGACAGCCTTTCATCTATTTGAAAAGTGCTATAACATCTCCTCTCTGTCTTCTTTTGTCAAGGTGAAACATGCCCAGTTCTTCCATTCTTTCCTCATAGGGCTTGGTTTCCAGCCCCCTGATCATCCTTGTTGCTCTCCTCTGAACTTGTTCCAATTTGTTAGCATCCTTCTTGAAGTGCAGTGTCCAAAACTGGACACAGTACTCAAGATGAGTCCTAACCAGCGCCAAATAGAGGGGAACTAGTACCTCATGGGATTTGGAGACTATCCTTCTGTTAATGCAGCCTAAAATAACATTTGCCTTTTTTTGTAGCCAAGTTACATTGTTGTACATCCTCAGTTTACCCAGAATTTGTCTAACTATTCTTTGCAAAACCAGTTGAAGTGAATGGAAGACACAATAGTATCGTTAGGCAGACTTCAATGTATGTGATCTGACTTGGTGCACTACACATTACTAGCAATTTGGAGAATTTGAAAATTAACTGGCAAACAAACAAGATTACTATTACTCTGTTCTTATAGAACAGCTAGATAATTTATTTGAATCTGCAATAGTATTTATTTTCACTTTCATCAGAGCCTCACTGACAGAAACAAATGAAAAAATAGAACAATGAAGTGTATACAGATCTTGGAAAGTTACATTTAAAAAGTAATTAGGTTATGGAATGTGTTGAATGGCCCAATAAAGTAATTACTATTGTTAAAAGTTTTTTTAAAACAGTGACTGTTACTTTCCTGTCACTCCTCTCTTACGTGCTCCCTACTACCTGACAGATTCATAACGGAATGGAATCGAAACTTGAAAAAATTCCACTGAAAATGTCTCTAGCTTAAAATACTCTTTAAAAACAACTAAAAGTAACTAGACTTCCCAAAAGTAACATTTTCACTCACCTTGTTACCTTGGGATTTTAATTTTGTTATACCTTCACTGCAAAAAGAAAATAAGAATAATGAGGAATTGAAAACTACATTGCCAGTTACTTCCTAGCTCTGAGTGTAAGATATCTTATCTCATTGTTTTTTTACTCTACCAAAAGAATCTGCAATCTCTGGACTCAGATCTGGACAGGACCCAGTTTTAGGTCTGAACCCACTTTCCAATGAAGTAATCTGATAATTAATGTGAATCATCTACCTCTGGATGTAGTTATGGATTATCTGATAATTAAACTAGAACACCTCTGCATATTTTAAAAATTGAATATATGTTTTTAAGTACAAATTACAGAACTATAAGTAGATATACACATTTTAATGGAGCATTCACCTAGATCATTCATTACCTGCCAGGTTTATTTAGGGAAGCAATCTTACATGCAAGCACTACTGAACAAAGTGGGCCTCGACATGGATAGGATTGCACTGTGAGAGTTCTAATACCCTAAAAACAAAGACCATTATGTCTTTAGTAGAATTAGCAAAACAAAAGAGAAGACTCTGCAACCCAACTAATTTATTAGACTCGCGGTCAGATAAATACCTGCTGTAAGTCTGGAAAAGTAAACTGTGCACATTTACCTTCATGTTATGGCAATACCAACATCGTCCCCATTTTTGCTTGGAAACCAATACTGTAGAAACAAAACAAAGTAATGGTTGTTGTAGGTTTTTCGGGCTGCTTGGCCGTGTTCTGGAGGTTTTTCTTCCTAACGTTTCGTCAGTCTCTGTGGCCGGCATCTTCAGAGGACAGGAGTTAGAACTCTGTCTGTGTTCTGGTGTAGTGTATGGAATAGCTGAGTAGCTGTGGGATCAGCTTCTTGTCCTTTTCAGGAGATTGGGTGATTATGGTGATCAGGGTGTATTTTTTGTTATGGGTGTATTGTTGTGATAAGGGGGGATGATCTGTCACTGTAATTGAAGGGTGTCGTTTGCTAGCCTTTTGTGTGCAGTGATCACCGATCTTTGTGGCAGGGTAGAGTTCGTTGACCTTTTTGCAGGCTGTATTTTTCAGTGCTGGGAGCCAGGCTTTGTTGAGTTTTAGACTTTCTTCTTTTTTGTTGAAGCTGTGCTGATGTTTGTGGATTTCAATGGCTTCCCTGTGTAATCTAACAGAATGATTGCTGGTTTTGAAATGATTTGCCTATTTTGAAATAGGATTTCATGTCCAGCTTGTTTTAGGGCATGTTCAGCTACTGCCAATTTTTCCAGTTGTTTTAATCTGCAGTGTCTTTCATGTTCATTGATTCTGGTGTGGATGCTGCATTTTGTGGTCCCAATATATACCTGGCCACAACGGCAAGGGATCCGGTATACTCCTGCAGTGGTGAGGGGGTCCCTTTTGTCCTTTGCTGACTGTAACATTTGTTATATTTTTGTGGTGGGCCTGAATACTGTTTGTAGGTTGTGTTTTTTCAAAGGTTTCCTTATGCGGCCATGAAAGCCTTTGAGAATACATGAAACAAAGTAAATTGCTTTTACTACCTATCTACCTTATTTGATGCAGAAATGTCATTAAATCAATCTGGGATTTTTCTGTACCAAGAGGTCCTTAAATAATGCTTCCTATTTCAATTTAAAGCATTGCTGCTGAAAAATAGAGTGTTAAGTGCCAAAAACATCAGCTAAAAAGCAAGTATCTAATTATAATGTACCAATTTGATCAGATGGATTATGTGTCAGCATAAGGAGGAGGATGTAAGTAAAACAAGAGTTATTTCTTTGCAATTTTCATCTACATTTCTAGATCAGCTGCAAAAACCCACAGTGCACTTTCAGGTGATATGATACAGTGGCTGACATTCTATTCACAGTCTAAGTCAAATTGTAACTTTCTGTTCATTTCTCCCTGAAAACAAAGCATGCCTGCCACAATTATTGGGGAATGTGTGCACACACTGGCTTGATCCCTGGACATGCCTCTGCAAAACAGTCTTGTGTACAAAGAAGGAATTGACAGAAAGTTACGATTTGGCTTATGCTAAGAACAGGATTTCAAGTCAGTGTTACCTTGTGGGTACCATAGATTCAGATACTAACTTGTAGACTTTCCCACTCTTTTTGATGCAGAGGACACTTCTGTGCACGTAGAGCCACCTTTTCCATTGATCAGGAACAAACCTATATATTCAGGAGATTTGTATCATCAGTTGTTCGCAGAAGTGGTTCTGGATGAGTCATGAACAGTCTAATTAATTTGCAGTACCTGAGTCTAGTAAAACATCATTTGAAGTTTGAAGACTGCATTGAGATGATTTGAAACAGAAGGTCCTGCTTCCCATTCATATCCAATGCCCATATATTGTATATATGTCAGATTACTTTTTGTCTTAAAATCTTAGATTATGTTGTGCTCACTAAAAAGAAATTTCCTGGGGTGCTTTAGTATGATTTAATGAAGTGAATGACCCTTCCTACTGTAGCCCTAAGCAACACAGCACACTGTTCAGGAAAGAGAGAGAGAGAGATGGGTTCAGATCTCGATCTCTCTCTCTCTCAGAACAATTTTCCCTAAAGGTTCTTTAAAGAGAAAAATTCTCAGCCGAAAGCCTGCGCTATAGCTTTAACACCTGATAACCACACTTACAAAAAAAGCTAATTCAGTTTTTTAAAAAAATTAATGATTTATACAATTTCAAACCATCAAATGGGTAAGTTAGGGCTGGAGCAAGCTTTTAGCTTTCCACTGGGATGCTGCTGAATACGGCCTCCTGTAGCTTTTTGACATATTCATTGCACAGAACAAGGCAACTGTACTCTTTGCAGTGGCAGGAAAGTGCCTGAATGACTCCAATCCATCAATTGAGGTACTTTTAAGTATTATAGTGTGTTTGTGTGTGTGTGTGTGGGGGGGGAGGAATCAGTCATAAGGAAGTTGTTTCGTTTTCTGTGGAACTTGGGCTTGCACATGAAGCTACACTCTTTCCACCCAAGAACAATCCAAACCTAACAGCATGGCATTAGAACTTGGAAAATGTACCTTTTTGGAAAAGAGCTTAGAAAATTTACTCCTAGAATCATCATCCCGCCAGCGTAATCTCTACCCATGGATTTAGGGATTTTTAGCATGCACTTCCATGTCCAAAATAAGAAAAGGAAAGGGAAAAAAACCTTGCCCTACCTCTCAATTGTATACATCTCTATTAGAGAACCCCTATAATCCTCACTTTCTCTTTTATGCTGGAATAATGTTGGGATTTGTATAAAATAAAAAAAAGAAGGAAATTGGCAAATTGACTATTTGAGTATTGGCCAATACTCAAGGAATTTAAAACACTTGAAAGAACACCACTTCAATGGGGATCACAATTAGTTATAAAAGCACACTATTTGAAAGGATTCCAGAGTTTACTGCTTTACAAAGTGTGTATGTGCATTTGTGTGTATTTATCACACAAAGTTGTCATGGGGAATACATGTACTGGTGCTATAAATCCTGCCTCTGTGTAAAATTCTGGCCAGCTGGTGACCTTGCCCAATGCCCGCCTGACAATTCTGTATTTTCTTCATTTAGCTTCCTGAATGCTATGTAGCTGTCCTGAAATGTCAGCAGTTAACTGAGCAACCTGTTTGAAAAATGAGGCCATGTGGCTTACTCAGCAGGAAAGAAGGAAAATGCTCAGAGTTGTATGAATGAGATGCACACTCTTAAATGAGATATCTATATGTGATTCTGATACCTACAGAGTAGGGGAATAAGGATCTCTAACTATTACAGTTCCATCAGAAAAGAAAAGAAAGCCTGCTACTTATGCAAGTCTACTCTTGATACCACAAAATATTTAATATTTGGCCATAGTCAAACAACAGGTGGCCAGCTAACAATATTTGATCAGTGGCCTTTGGTTAAAAAAAAGGAGCCTGATTGGCTTCTTTCTTTCTTTCTTTCTTTCTTTCTTTCTTTCTTTCTTTCTTTCTTTCTTTCTTTCTTATGCCCTTTGGCCCAACTTCATTTTAAGACAGAATTGGATCATAATTAAATCTACAAGAATACCCATTACATTGGAAAGGTAAGAGAATGAGTGGGGGGGGGGGGGTAATTGTTATAGATTATAGGAATTCCAAACCTGTCCTAATGTTCTCAACGTGAGAACAGGAGTCGTCTTCCACAGCTGGGGTGCCTCCTGATATCAGCAACAGTACGGCACAGTGGTGGTACAGCCCACATAGCACAGCCAGATAACTGTTGGAAACAGGGTCTGCTCTTTGCCTAACTCTGTGGCTAGGCATAAGGTTTATATGTGAGACAGGGGGCGAGAGTGGTATCCCTCTCGCCGGAGTGCCGTCCCTCCTCCGTACAGCAGAGAAGGAGGTACAAACTCTGCCTGCCTCCTCCCCTAAGAGAACAGAGCAGCGAGGGATAGAAACGAAGGAAATAGAAGGAAGAATAAAAAAGCTAACCGTTGAAGGGACTCAGGGAAAAGCGGCAGGAATAGAACGGAAGAAGAGGGTGGAGATAGAGGCGGGGACAGCGGATATAAAGAGGGGAGAGGAACTGTTGCCACCAGGTTGGGAGTGGGTCTGGATGGAGGATCCCTGGACCGGAGCATGGGAGAGGCTGAGAGTGCCTAAGGAGGAGGCAGACTATAGGAAAAGAAGGGAGATCCCCCCGAGACCATCTTATTGGGGAGAGGCAGAAGCTAAAGAGTGGAGGAGAAAGCTGAGAGAAGAAAAGGAGAGAGTGAAGAGAGAAAGAAGGGAGAGGCTGGAATGGAGGGTGAACGAAATGAGGAGGAAGGGATACAGGGAGAACCCTGGAAAACCCCCGCACCCCTTGGATGTCCCATGTGGGTGGATGGCCGGGACGACGACACTGTGCCCCTGCTGGAAGCTGAAGCGGGACAGACAGTGAACCCGAACTTGTCAATGGATTGGCCGGGTCCATGGAACTCTGGTGAAAGGAACCCGTTCCTGGATGACGAATGGAAGCCCCTTGCTGACCCGTTGTCAGAAGGAGAGCAACGTTGGAACCGTTTTGTTGATACTGGTTGTTTGTTGAATACCCCAATAAACATCACACCTGTTTCTAAACTACAAAAATCTCCTGATTTCTTTGCACAAAGGAAGGAGCCAAAAATCGAACCCTCACATTATATCATAGTCACATGGCTCAGGTTTGACACATCCTGAGGGGCAATTCCTAGCTAGCAAGCCAGATCAGTCTCTTAGGGAATGTCAAGCTAGAAAGAGTGGGACCCATGCACGGTCCCATCCCTGTTGTGAACACGATTAATTGACAAAGTTTTGCCTATATTTTAAGTCCAAAGATCAATACCTGGGACTTAATCAACTGCCCCCAATTACCATGAGCACCCAGAAAGGTGTTACTATTTTTCAGGAATAAAATTCACCTGTATTTTGACTGCATATTGCAGATCTTTGCTGAGTAGGTGGCATGCTCTGTTTTAGATGTCTAGCATAAAGCCACGTCTTAAATATCTCACTTACCTTGAAAGCCATTTGATGGCACACACCAACCAGGTTTGTAGCAGATGAAAAAAAAAATCCCCAAATTGCTACAAGTTAACAGTCAGAAATACTGGGCATTAGTTCTTGTTGATTTTAAGAACTACCATCCCAGCTTTCTGTAACCTTTCCATTATAACTACAATTATCTTTTTCAACACAGAGATATTCTTATTCTTATTTATTGCATTTAGATTAGATTAGATGTGCTTGTTCTCACATAAAATACTAAATTTAGATTCTGAAACAACTGCTCAATTATAAGATATGATTTTAAAAATCCATGCGTATTTTCCAGAACATTTAATTTTAGTTTGGTTTATGTACAAGGCTTTTCCAATTTGCTGGTTACAATTGGACTTGTGGGAGGGTTACCAAATTTAGAAGTCTAAAATATGCAACTAATACAGTGTGCATTTGCATATCGACGTAATATTTGGTAACATTACAGTGGTCCATCTTACCATGTTTCACATTCTTTATTCACAGTGAAAATAGTTTCAGAGAAAGCTCTATTATTATCCTGTGGCTGGATATGCAATAACAAACCAACCATAAACATAGTATAATATGTACTGTGTAATATAACAAATCCTCCAGATGGTGACAGCTAAATCAATTAAAAATTGCACAGGATTGGTCAGGAAATCTCTCATGTAGGAAAGATGGTCCTGAAGGAATAGCTCAATTTTGACCTGCTTTTTATGATTTCATTCTCACTTAGTATCTCCAGAACCTTGCCAAATCACACCAGGGGGCAGTTTTATTGCTGAAATAAAAAGGGCAAGTCAACCACAAGCTTGTTATTCTTCTAGAAAAACAGATGCAGCTCTTTCCTCCCCACCTTCATTCTTCCCACTGGCTTTACTATCTCACAGACTAAATAGAAGGACACCTTCATAGCAATCACTGGATAGTCTCTCCATGCTCCCATGGTTGACTCAGTGTTGCTACGAGAAGACCTTTGGGTGGGTGGTTAGTCAGTTTATCTGAGTAACAGCCAGATTTCCTTACTTCCTTGTGTTGTAAAAGGGTACATTCTTTTGAAGTCTAGGTCTTTATCACCCTCCCAAGAACATCTTATACTCCCTCTCCAGATGTTTTCCACAGCCACCATTCTCTCAAGCCACTGGCTTGTTCTTACCAGACGACACCTTCGATCAATGGCTAGTCTCAACTCAAGCAGACTCATTAAATCCACTGCTGAATGGCCAAACAATCTCTTCCATAAATTCCACAATTCTAGCTAGGAGCAGCAACTGGAGGTAGGCACATATTTTTGGTTTGCAGAGACCTTGTGGAAAAGTACATCTATCTACATATACATAGATCTGTAAAACAACTTTCAATAAATATCTTCAAGGCAGCTTACAGAACTTTTCTCTTTTTTTGTCAAGAAATCATTTAAAAGAAGACCAACTACACAGTCAACAACCACAAATTCTCACATAAATAACTAGAAAACACTTCAGAAGCTCCTTGAGAAGAGTCACTTTGGAAATTCAATGATACCAAGCAAACATAGTCCCACAGGCAGTGAATTCCTCAGTTTACCACTGCATCAGTAGAAGGTCTTGTCCTGTGCAAGTGTAACCCCTTGGTTCAGCTCAGTGGGTGGGAAAATGACTATAATAGTGGACTTTTCAGCATCAGCAGCTTGTTACGTCCTACTGTTGCAGATACGAGGAAAGCAGTACTTATATGAAGTCCTTCTTTCACACAACATTAAGATTGTAAAATTATTTTAGTTTTTGGCACTGAACTCCCTCTCTCAGTAGGTTTTGTCTGTGGTAAACAGGATCAGAATCAGTAATGTAATGAGGCTCACACGTTCAAAAGCCAGGACCATTTTGGATTAGCAAGGATGATACTGTCACCTGCCTCAGACTTCTTTGCTCCCTCTGAGCTTAGCTGCTAATTCCAAAGTGGTGAGGTGAAAAATATAATGATGTAAGTCATCCTTGTTCTAACACTGCATATTTTCTATTGCTTGATCCAGAACGGGCAGTTAAGTCCCATTAGTCTTACAAAGGACCTGCTCCTGGGGAAGATGAAAACTGCTAGAACTGGTTTGCTAGTATAAATCAACATGTGTGTCTCCATTTGTGGAATTTCTTTGGAAATGTGACTCCGCGAAATATCACATTGAGGGTCTGAGCTTTGAATTTTACTACAACACCATTCACCTGTGCACATATAAGTGTGTGTTAATGGTATCTAATGGGGCGCGCGCGATGAAAACATCCCCACTAGCATAGTAGGAGTTATTTGGAAAAGAAGCAACAGCTTTAAAGCTGCATGACAGGTCCCAATAAATCTTAGCTACACTACATTTGAAAGAAGGGAGAGCTGACAGGAAAAGCATGTTGCTTTTATTGTTCATATGCAGGGAAATTCAACATATATATAAAAGGGCACATGGAGGAACACTATAAATTTGCAAACTATCAGGAGAGATTATGACAGGAGATGAGTTTGTGTGGGAGAGAGAAGAAAATAGGTTCTTGAACCTGTAATTGTGACTCCCACACTGTTTCTTTCAACTGTCTAATAGCAACAATGTTTACAATACCTCATCTTTCTAAAGGCAACACATTTTTACATTATCCAGCAACCTTTGTACTTCAAATAAAGCACAAATAAAACTGTACAAAAATTATGTGCAAACGTGGTATATGGGCGTCTTTGCTTCGAAAGTGATAAAATGCCTAAGACATTTTCTGAATTAAAAGCACATTTTTGATATAAAGGGAAATTTACTACGTTTATAGTGTAAAATCGAGGAAGTGATGGATCCAGAGGTGTGCTGTCCATTGGAAACGAAAAATCAGAAAAGACAGACATGATAGACTTGGAAGAGGGGCTGAGGAAGATGACTATGGAAACTACAGAAGGAAAAGACCCAGGAAAAACTAAACCAATAGAGGGAGCCATTTTGGTGGGAAAAGAGAGAGAGATAAAAGGAGGTGTGAAGGAAGGAAAAGAGGAGTTAGGAAGAGAAGAGGTGGAAGACGATTGTTGCTCGGTGGAGGAGGGTGAGAAAACTAACTATGAAAAAAGTTGTGTTAAAATAGTGAAGGCAGAGAGAGAGAGAGAGAGAGAGAGAGAGACGTAAAAAGGAAAGAGAGAGGAGAGAAAGAGAAGCTTGGAAGAGAGAGAACCAGACATGTATAGAGGCCATTGGGAAACCTCATGGGCTGAGTCCCTTCAAACCATGTCTCAGGCCGGTCCCAGGCAGGAAGGTCTGGGAGCCCTTTGGGGGATGGCTTTATCACCCTCATCCATCTTGAATATGGAAGTGGAGGATCTGAGGCAAAGGGCGTTAAATAAGAGGTTGGGCCAAGGTGTTTGTTCCACTCCTTTACCTGTTACAAAATGATTATTTAAACTTAGAAGAAAGTGCCGGAGGAAAAGTGGTTAAAGAAAAATGTGAGTTGTTTTTGAGTTGGATTCATTACATTTGTTAAATAATAAAGAAGTAACTTTGGCTCAAGAAGAAGTGATGGAGTCTTCCATGGCACAAAAATCTAAGGGGGAAGGTTCTGAAAAGAGTCACATATAGATAATGCATGTTGATCACTCAAATTTTAGTGAATCCCATTAAAAAAAGACCAAATACAATTCACTTTCAGTATTCACACTGAATATTGTTTGTGTCACACTATTTTGTATTGGTGAAAAGTAACGTTTACCTCCCCATTTCAGGCTATCATTCTGCACAGCACTTTCAAAACTGCATAGCTCTCCAGAAACAATCTCTTAACTACAACTGTCCTGTTAACACTGAAAATACTATCTCCTTACCAGCAGGGATTATCAAAGGAAATACTGGTCTGTTTTTGATTAACAATGAAACTTCAAACAAAATTTCAGACTCTGAATTAGGTGTTTGAAAGGCAACTCAATGAAAGCTAAACAGAGTTGCTTTTAATATTTATTTGGATCTCAAGATACTGCAAGTTGACTTAAGCAATAGCATGGAAGAAAAATTTTCCATCACAGTCTCTCCACTGCAGCCAACTGGAAAAATCAGAAGAGCTGAAAGGAGGTCCACGCAATTTCAGCAATTCTTCCCTCCTCATACGTCTCCCTCATGACTTCTCCCACCTCACCAAAGCAGGATTTCTGGAGAAGCTTTGGCAGGGGTGTGGATCATAGATGACCACTGGACAAAAGAGAGGACAATACATTTTCTCTCCACAAATTTCCTAATGTTATCTAAGGCAGCGGTCCCCAACCTTTTTGGGACCGCGGACTGGCTGGGGGGTGCGGGCTCCGTGCGCGGGGGGTTCAGGGGCACACCCGCGCTCGTGGAGGGGCATGTCGCGCTCGTGGAGGGGCATGCCCTCCACAAGTGCAACATGCCTCTCCGTGAGCACGACACGACCACTGTGTGTGTGTGCGGGGGGGGGGGGGGCGGAGATCTGTCTCCGCGGCCCAGTTCCAGGAAGTCCACGGACCGTCACCGGGCCACGGACCGGGGGTTGGGGACCCCTGATCTAAGGGCCCAAATCCATTGTCAGCAAACAGTTAAATTAAAAATCATAGTAATCTAGAGTACAGAATAGTCCTCTATTCAGAGCACGTTACCATAGTCTCTTGAGACTGAAGGATGCCTAATCATCATCATCATCATCATCAATCAGTAATCTAGACAGTATACTTGATCACTACACTTTCCTCTCACATAATATATCAAATGTACAGTATATGATTTCATTTTCACCACAATGTCATCTTCCATGACCACAGTTTATCTGTGATGGAAGGTCAGATATTAAAAAACAACAACCCAGAAATATACTATGGTGACCAATGTATCAGGGACTACATTGGACACATGTTGTGGAGGAACTGGAAAGGGAGTCACTCCCACTGACCCCATTCTAGAACTCGGGGTCATCCAGTAAAACCAAATGGTGAAAAGTAATTCATACAACATATAGCTGAACTATAGAATTCACTGCCACTGGTGTAATGATGGCCACCAACATGGACAGAATCGTAAAATAGATTTAGCCAAATTCATGGAGAATAAAGTGATCAACAGCTAGTGTTGGTCATGATGGCTACCGATTCCCTTGCTAGCACAGGAAGAGTGCTTCTGGATGCCTGCTGTTGAGGAACCAAAACAGGAGGGTCCTCTTTTATTCATGTCCTGCTCAATGTGCTTTTTCTACAAGCATCTCATCACCCACAATGTGAACAGACATGTTTAGCCTATGAAGTTTATGCTACAATACTTATTCATTTTTATAGTGCAAAAGACTTAACATTACCAACCCTCTGAAAGTTGTGTAATGGATGACTACATTTTTGCAGGACATTTCTCTTTTTAACATCTCTGACCGATCACGTTACAAGCTAGTCGGTTATCGTGATAAACTGATTCAATCAGAAGTTAAAAAGCTTGTTTCACAGTTGATTAGATAATTTCTTTGATATACTTTGTTTCCAAGCATTCATCTCTATAATGGAGGTCAGCTTAACAAAGGTTATTGTCAATCACCATGTGAAAAATAAGCTTTACAAGGTACAATGTGAGAGAAAATGACTTTACAATTGACCAGAGGAATTAGCTGCAATGCAGATTAATATGAAGTAGGGGCCTGCACTGCAGCCAGTTTTGGCTAGTGGGTTCCATTTAGCCAAGTTAAATCTCATTGTACTTTCCTATTCCCCAGGTTTCACCCATTATTCATCCATTTGTTTCTTTATTTATTCAAGTATTTCTAACTCGTGCTATATCAACAGATCTTGTGGCAATGTATAACTGGCAACTTACTTTTTAAAAGCTAATATAGTTTAAACACTTTGAAATATTAAACATTTTATAAAATACTTTAAAACAGTTTTATCAGTTAAAAACAATTAAGACAAAGCACAATAAACTGGAAGATTGAAGACTAAGCCATTATCTCCCTGACTACCAAATCTGCCTCAATGCTTTGCCTAGTACACAAAGCTTCCTCTCCTGTCCATAACTCATTGTCTAGGAGTACATAGTACTTCATATCATCTCTCAGTCTTTTCTTCTCCAGGTTAAATATATGCAGCTTCCTCTATTGTTCCTCACAGGGTTTGTTTTCCAGGCACGTTACCATCCGTATATCTCCTTCATGGACAGATGGGATATAAATGTAACAAACATATGAAACAAACATAACTTCCTAATTCTGCCCATTGCATGGCCCTTTCAAGGCATAGAAAGAGCCCACCAAAGAGGAAAACAGGAAAAACTCATTGTCCCAAGTTGACAGGATTTGCCTTTCCCAGTGGAATACAGCTGAAACTAGAGGAAGCCCAGCATCTACGGCAGTTGTAGTTTAGGTGTGACATTCTCAGTGAATATGAATTATAATGTAAATCAAGTTCAGGAGGGGTGCATTCTATGCAAGCCTATGACACAACATTTGACCTCATATTCAGCACCCTCTGGTGGTTTCATGTTTCTGGTCCCTAAGAAACTTAATCTTGGATATGTCCACTCAGAAGTAACCCTAACTGACTTCAATGGGATTTACTTATGGGGGAAAATGTATGTTCGTTGTTTAAGGCTCAAAGATATGTGGAAGGATGTTTTAGTCTGGCAGGTGCCATAGATTGCTTTGATTTTGCTACAGCAGGCCAGTCTTGTGGAAGGAAACATTGAAACGGTGAAGCTCTTTGTGTACCTCCTGGCTTGCTCCTGCCCAAGGAAATCAGGAAGATAACTCTGTGCAGAATGTAGGCCATGTACACAGTTTGTAAGTCTCAACATTAACAATGCAGCATATTATAAGTAACAGTGAAAATATTCTGAAGTCCTATATAGTGTATGTGAATGTGTAGGTTGTGGGCAAGACTTTCCCAACTTGCTGCCTTCTATAATATCCTGTTTCCCTGAAAATAAGACCTAATCTGAATATAAGCCCTAGTATGATTTTTCAGGATGTTCGTAATATAAGCCCTACCCCAAAAATAAGCCCCAGTTAAGTGAAACTCTGTCCTCTACCATTGTGCAGCATTGTGCAGCAACCAGAAGATGACATGACTGTATCTGAATAAATGTAGATTGTTGTACATGAAAAAAGAATCATCCCTTGAAAATAAGCCCTAATGCGGACTTCTGGCTTGACGCTGCGACGAGACAGCAGGAGGAGGACAGGGCTCCGTCTCCTGGGCTGAATTCCGACCTGTTTGGGACCCCCCAAGGGGGTTAAAACCACCCCGAAGAGGTGGTAAAATGGGGGAGAAGACTGTTGATCACGGGGGAGTGGCGGTTACCCACGTTTGATCCAGGAAACTCCCCAATCGACCAGCAGGCAAAAACAAGCAGCTGAACTAGCTTGCTTGCAAGTCGTCAGCAGCCGGGTATGAAGAAGCAATAAATCAGCCTAATTAACATCATGCTACAAATGGGTGAGAAACATCTTTAAAAACTGTATCTATTTACTATCCCTGGACAAGACAATTCCTACGGCAGAAATAGCATCTCATAGCTCTCCATCATCGTTGATTGAGCTGCGGAGAAGCTGGAGAGAGGAGTAGACGGAGGGAGACACAAGGAAAATAAATTGGGCATTAATTAGACACTTAATTATACTTAAAGGAAGGAAGTTCGGTATTAATTTGTCATTGTGAACTTAAGAATCTTTTTCCTGAAAACACTACTGACAAAACTCTGGAAAACAAAACCTGTTTGTTATGTGTAACAGCTATCTAAGGCACTAGCAAAATGCCTAGAATCAATGGCCTTGAATGTTTTAGGACTGTTTGGAATTTCCTTTCTCTTTGAGGATGGAACTGAACTACAGACAAATTAACCCTAGAAAGCCTAATTTAGCCAAAGTGGAACTTATAAACTGTATCTTGGATGTTGAACTGGATGGGACCTTGAGCCTTTAGGCGGGGAAAACTCTGTACGTCTGAGACTGGATTCAAGCTTAATGGAACTGGATTGATTACTTTAAGCACATGGACAACTTTAACTTGGAATACAATTTTTTGACAGCTGGAACATAATGACACAACAAGGACAATTTTGGGAGGAAACAAAATCTGTCCTTCAAGCAATCTTAGAAATAGTGAGATCCCACAACGAAGAGGCAAAATTATTCACGGAGCAGTTGAAGAGGAATTATAGTCAACAGGAGACAGGAAATAATGAACAAGGAAATGAGAGGGTGGTGGATGGTGTATGCCAACCTAAAGAAGGGCTGGAGGAAATTAATGGGGAAAACCTAGTGGAGTCAAGGAGAGTTTTAAGGGAAGATAAGGGGAGAAAATCAGCAGAATTAATTAAAAATAGCCTGGAAGATCTATTGGAGATAGACCAAGTGTATAAAGATCTATTGGAGGTAAACCAAATGCATAAAATGGCCTCAGAGGACACAAAAGATGGCAGAATGTTTAGAAAGACAGAAACAAAAATTGAAAAAAGATTAAGAGAAGGAATTACTTAGAAAGATGAAAAAGGGAAAAACAGGAAGGTGGCCCTCAATGTTGGAAAGCATGTATATACCTAACCTCTGGAATTGCAAAGGGGCATATCTTATATATTAAAAAAGATAATTAAACTGAAATAAGGGAGCACTAATCAGGGTAAAGGCATAATATGGTAGTTTTTTTAAAGGTAAATTGAAGCTAGATATAAGGTTGGGGTAAACAAATAGTACATAATGAACATGCATTAGATATGATATTGTTATAGACAGGATAGAAAATGTGGAGATAGAAATGGCTAAACAACTATACAAAGAAAATCTGTATAAAATGCTCTAGATAATATCTATTATGTGTTAAGAACTTACTCAGTTATCAGTGGTATAAATTACAAAGTTTGTCGGTTAAATCACCTCAAATTATATAGATTGGGAACTGGAATTACTTTTATTAAGTATGTTATTAGAGAATTTTGAGAACATTGTATACTATGAGAGTAATATTATAATAGCCAATATTGTATACTAAAATACATACATGAACGGTTTGAATGATCGAAAGATGTGTGGAATTTGGGGGTACAATTGGGAAGATACCAAGATGCAAAAAACAAATAATTGTAAGCAACCCATGTAACACAATGTTTGACAAGCATGAACCGAATGTAGATAGACTGAAAAACTAATAAAATGTATTTAAGAAAAAGAAAATAAGCCCTAATGCGTTTTTTTGGAGCAAAAATTAATATAAGGCCCTGTCTTATTTTCAGGGAAACACGGTATATGTATAAGGTTATTAACCCCATCATCATCTCCAGCAATCATGGCCAAGAGCTACTGTGGCTGAAGAGTAACAGGAATTGCAGAGTCATGTCTCTAGAGGGTGCTCTGATGTATGTCAGAGATGCAAAGCATATTAGAAGTGTAGAAGCTAGCCATGAAAGAGGAAGGAAGAATCTTGTTCTTACTTTCTGGCTTTGTCTTGATTGTTTATGGGTGTGATATGGGGTAGGAGGAGAGGGGACAGGCCCCAGATTTTGCTACTAGCCCATTTCCTTTTGAGAGCCCTGGCTGTAAGGCAAAAGCAAGACCTCTGTCAGAACTGGGGGAAGAACCCAGGTTTGATCTTTTTTGTATTTGTATACTGTTAGCTTTAAATGCTGTTTTTTAATGATGTAAGCCACTTTGGGTCCTTTTTAAGGAGAAAGGTAGAGTAAAAATATTTTAAATGCATAAATAATAAATCCTAGCTGATACTTCAGAAGACAGAATTAAAATTCAAGTCAACCTAAACAGGTTGGAGAACTGGAGTAACTGGAGCTAAACCTAAACAGATTGGAGAACAGAGAATGAATTTCAACATGGAAAAAAAAAAAGTTGTATATTCAGCCATGAAAAATCAGATTAAAAAAAAAATACATGATCGATGATAGCTGGCTTAGCCATGCTAAGGATCTAGCATCGCTAGAGCATGCAAAAAGGATATAGGGATCTCAGTAGAGCACAAGCTAAATATGAGTCAACACTATGATGGGTAACAAAAGAAAAGAAAAAAGAAAGAAGAAAATGCACTATTTGGTTGCATCAGTAGAAGCATAGTGTTCAGATCATGGGAAGTAATAGCACATAAGTTCTTTTTGTTCTTTAGCTTCCATACATTCACAGCCCTTCTACCCTACCCTAAAATTCTTTCGCCCTGGTATAAGACTCTTGCCTAAGATGCTTCATCCTCTACTGTGCACCATATATTACGAGAAGCTAGAGCAGACTCAGTGTGGTATACTAAGATGTTTATGCTGATTTGGTAAATGATTTGCAAAAATACTGTTAGACAACAACGTTTCAATGACTGGGAGGAGTGTTTGCTGTTGAGAGGAAATGCCTAGTTTTAGCTAAATAGACATATCTAGTTCTCTGCAAGAAATCAGCTTATATTTACTCTTCACATTTTCGTGGTTTTATTTTTAATGTGATGCTCATTTTGGAAATACAATCAAATAATTCAAGTTCTAATATATTGACTGTACTCTGAGAAGGGGCAGACAAAAATTCACAGTTTGGAACCGAAGGAACATATGAGGTCCTCTTTTCACTTTTTCAAGCACAGCTGGTGAGCCTAATGGATGTGGTCAGTTTTTCAATACGCCTAACATTTTTTCATCACCAGTATAAAAGACAATGCTTTACAATCTTTTGAAACCATCGCAAAGCATTTCCTATTATTGCTACACAGATTGTGGTGGTATGAAATGCCATATAACTCTACATCTAGTTCTCACTCCCAAAAGAAAAATCAATAGCTGGAGGAAATGTAACCTATGTATTGCTTTGGTCTAAATGAAGCTACAATCCTAAACACACATACTAGGAAACAAAGCCAATTGCGCCCAATTGATTTATTTTGAAATAAATATCTGCAGTATTGTACTGCAAACCTGATAAATAATCTGGGTTGTAACACTCTCCAGCCTTAAAATGCTGAGTGAGAAGACACTAAAAATAAACAGAAGGTGATGGTAGGGAGAACCCAGATGGTATTTTATTCCTACGTAACTGCACTGCATTTATTTTATGAAAATGTTATTAAGCCTCAATCAATCTGCTATAGAGACTAATTATCACACAATTCATGAATTTGTTATGTCAATTAAAACATATGCAATTCACCCTAGGCTCTTTTTAAATTGAAAAGGGAAAGGTGTGATTACTGTCCTTGGGAATGGAATGTTAGATAAGCCAGAAATATTTTCGAAGTCCATGGTATTAAAAAAAAAAGTCTACTGAACAAATCACCCTGCTGTGCTGAATCAGAAAGTGCCTTCAAAACAGTACTTTAAGGATCAAAATAGCTGGTACAGATATCTGCCTAATGGGGTGGCACTGAGGGATAAACCAGATGAATTAATTTAGGCTGGAAACTTTGTATACAATTCTGTCTACATTAATCCAATAGACTTAATCTGAGAACGGATTAATTTGGTCCACAAAGGTATTTACATCTTAGTTTTCAGTAACGAACAAGTGGATGTCTTTTCTTTTTGGTAAAAAGCATTGCAGGCATTCTTGATATATGTGGGTGTTTGTAGCGTGAGAAATAGTTCCTTAAAATGTGTTTAAAATCTCCAGTCTGAATGTGTTCGTGTCATCTTCTGCTATTAGAAAATTGAGTCTATGTCAAACAAATTATGGGTGGAAAGCATTAATTATATCTAGGTAAATTTTAATCAGCTGGTGTTTCTCCTCTGCCAAGGCAGTGAGCGCTGCAGTTCACTAGCCCTGGAACAATTATTCTAATCCAGCTCTCCTGCAGATGTCTCCACTTAACTGACAGCGTAAATCCATCGCTACATCCACTTGGCTAGAGCACAAGACCACATCTGTTCAATATACTGATATGTTTTCTAAAAGGAGGGTTCTGGCCAAACCATCAAACTTGGCAGAAGAAGAAGATACAGTGGTGCCTTGACTTACGAACGCCCCTACCTACGAACATTTCGACTTAGGAGCAGCTCCGCTCGCAAAATTTTGCTTCGACTTGCGAGCGGAGCTTCAACCTAAGAACAGAAAAAGGCAGGGGGAAAAGGCGGGAAATTCAAACCGTTGGTGGCGAAGAGGCTGCTTCTTTGTAGCTCTTTCGCCCCAACGGTTAGAGAAGGGGGTCAGGGAACTTTTTTACTCCTGCGGTGCAAGAGGAGGAAGGAGAGGCGGGGGCGGCTCTGGATCGCCGCCGAAGGTGCGGGTCTACTCATGAGTAAGGGCGGCTGAAGGCGCTGGGCTGGGCTGAGGCGCGCGGGTTGGAGGGGCTCCTCCGTGGATGGGGCGTGCGGCGGCGGCGCAGGAGGAGGCTCCCCGCTGGGGAGTGAGTGCCATTGGAGGAGGCTTCGGTCTGCCTGGTAAGGTGCTGCTTTTTCCTTTTTAGAAACTTCTGGGTGGGTTTTGCAGGGTGGGTTTCGGCTGAGGGGGGTTATGTTTCTGTGCTGTGTTGTGTTTTTTTTTTTGCAGTCCCAGCGTGGGGATTGCTCGATGTTTATTTTTGGGTTTTGGTTGTTTTTTTTCAGCCTTCGGGGCTTGCTCTGTTTATTTTGGGGTTTTGGGTTTTTTCTGTTTTTTTTTTTTTTTTGCAGCCTTCGGGGCTTGCTCTGTTTATTTTTGGTTGTTTTTTTTTTAAAAGCCCCAGCGCCTTCCGATGGGGCTTTCTGTGTGCTTTATATTTTTTTTTGGTATTTTTTTGAAATGCTGGAACGGATTAATGGGAAATGGTGCTTCGACTTACGAGCATTTCGACTTAAGAACACCATTCCGATATGGATTAAGTTCGTAAGTCGAGGCACTACTGTACCTAGATCATCTAAATTCATTCAAAAACACATTAATATAAGATGTCCACTCAACAAACATTCCCAAGTGTCAGGTGCATGACATTCATATTAAATGGTGTTTTCTTTTTGTCCCAGAAGAATGCGTTTTTTTTATGCACAGGTTTGCTTGATAGATCATGAGTCACCTTTGTCCCTTGTGGTGTTTTCTTGAAGGCTGGCTCAGCCACATTCTCTCAAGGGTCAAAATTACACAAAGCTAGTCTTCTGTTATTGCTAAGGTACTATAAGTAACTTGTTTCTAGTTTTGGATCAAGTAAGTATGTTTTACTCTACAGTGGTACCTTGCTAGACGATTGCCTTGTTAAACGACGAATCCGCTAGACGATGAGGTTTTGCAATCGCTGTTGCGCTTCGCAAAACGATGATTCCTATGGGTGCTTTTCGCTGGACGATGTTTGGGTCCGTGCTTCGCCAGACGGGCCTCTCCCGTGACCCCCCCTTTCAGAAGCCTCCCGGGGCGCAGGGGAAAAGCGGAATTTTTTTATTTCCAGCTTTTCCCCCTGAATTTTCAGGGCAGAGAAAGCCTCTTATTAGCTCGCCCATCAGCTGTTCGTCGGGAGAGGGGAGGGGGAAGGAGCGGAGAAGAGGACAAAAGAGGCTGCCTGCTGCCTGCCGGCTTTTAGCTGTTTGATGCTCTTTTCCGGATGTTCCGCTGCTACCAGGCACTATGAGGAGCCGGGCTCAGTCTACAGTACCTGGTAAGCGACTTTCTTTTAATTTTTTTTAAGTTTCTGTGCTTTTCTTTCCCATCGGAACGCATTAATTAAATTCCAATGCATTCCTATGGGAAATTTGGTTTCGCAAGACGATGTTTTCGCATGACAGCGATTTGTCTGGAACGGATTAACATCGTCTTGCGAGGCACCACTGTATAAGATTTGGAAACTCCATGGGGAAAAGTTATGTTAATTTGAAGCAGGATATCATTCGGGCAACAGTTAGGGCAACTGTATAAATGCACAATACCTGCATGTCACACTTGTTAGCTGCAAAGTATCTTTGTTGCATGGTCCAACTCACACAACCAAAACAGTATGCTAATGGAAGCAGGTTGTATGGATGATAGCAGTGTTTGACATATACTGAAATATATGTGAATGCTTTCCGCAAATGTCAATCCCAGCCATATTTACCATGCCATCAACAAATCCATTGGTTTTGAGAAAGCTTGTGGTTTCACTTTCAACTACAACACTTTTCTGAGCCTGTATCCATCCTTCTAGAATGGGCAGTATTCACTGCACATACATTTGATCTATAAGTTGACTCTTATTGGGCAGTTACAGATCTTAAATTTGGCATTTATTTTTGATACTACCTATCCATGCCGCTGTCACTTAGAAAGGATACTCCATATGTATTCCCAACACCCTGAATTTAATACTGGTATTTAACTTCTGTTTCCATGTTTAATTTTGATAAATACATAACTCTGCAGAACAGAAATCTAAGAAGGTTAACAAAAAGCTGACGGCATATACCAAGATCCAGGTCTATAGAGCTTGTGTCCTGAGTACACTCCTGTACTGCAGTGAGTCCTGGACCCTTTGTGCACGGCAGGAGATGAAGTTGAACACATTCCATATGCGTTGTCTCCGACGCATTTTTGGCATCACCTGGCAAGACAAAGTTCCAAATAGTGTAGTCCTGGAATGAGCTGGAATTTTTAGCATGTATACAGTACATTACTGAAACAGCGATGTCTACGTTGGCTTGGGCATGTTGTGAGAATGGCTGACTGTCGGATTCCAAAAGATCTCCTGTATGGAGAATTAGTGCAGGGAAAGCGCCCCAGAGGGAGATCACAGCTGCAATACAAGGATATCTGCAAGCGGGATCTGAAGGACTGAGGAATGGACCTCAACAGATGGGAAACCTTGACATCTGAGCATTCAGCCTGGAGGCAGGCGGTGCATCATGGCCTCTCCCGATTTGAAGAGACCCTTGTCCAGCAGGCTGAGGCAAAGAGGCAGTTTCGAAACCAGCAAAATCAGGGAGCTGGACAGGGGACCGATTCTATTTGTCTTCAGTGTGGAAGGGATTGTCACTCTCGAATTGGCCTTCTCAGCCACACTAGACACTGTTCCAAGACCTCTATTCAGAGCACGTTACCATAGTCGCTTGAGATTGAAGGATGCCTACTGTAATGTGTTTTGTGTTATACAGAAACATGAATGTGATTGTGCTTTATGTTAATTTTAATCTTATGTCCCTATGGCTTACAAATAATATTCAATTTTTTATAAAAAGACTGCATTGAAAACAAGTCCCACCTTTCTTTGCCTTCCCTTTAAACTAAAATATGAACTTCCCTTTGTTCGGAGAATGACTACCTGTGCTGATGAAACTTTTACAAGTGCATTTGGTAGAGCACTTTTTGCATGACTTCGTGCCTAGTATAATTTGTTCCCTTTACGGAATATTAAAACATCTAGATTCTTAGATACAGGAGGTGATAGAGATGCATCTTCCCATATATCTATTGCATAGCTCCTTAGTTTTGGTCTGGAATCTGTTATGTTAAACCTTTTAGGGAACTTCCACAGGGGAGGACCATTATATGGGTAATTGTAACATAAGAAGTAAAGAATTGGATGTGATCAAAATAGTAAAATTTACATATGATTTTAAAACATTTATATTCAAGTAAACCTCTTCATAAATATCCATCTAAATCAAACTGCGAGTTCCAGACAGAGAACACCCACTGAATGAATAGCTGAGAGGTAAATCAACACTCATATTAATCTCAGTGATTCAGTGGGGCTACTCTGACTGAGATTAGCAATTGAATTGAGATAATTTTGAACATCCTCGAAACTTGCTTTACAAAATGTCATGAGAAATTGTTTCAGGATTTCTTCATACAAATGCAGCCCATGAAGAAAGATACCGGAGTTACGAAAACAACAGATCAAGATAATAATCAACTTTGGTGACTATTAACCTACTTAATATAGTAGCATTTGGATATTGTTCTAAAATACAAAACAGCCTTAAACATAGATTGCATGTTGTTTCTTATGAATATTTGAACCTTTCCAGTTGCAATTGTTGGTACCTTATGCAATGGAGATGGCCAATAAGCAGGGCCATTTGTATGGGGAACAGAAAAAAAAATCAGACTTAAGGAATCCTGCAACATGAACAAATTTTCCAAATATGTTTATTTCCTCTTTGCACCATTCATTTTGAAATATTTATTTGCAACATGCTGTTATTTTAAACAATGTATTTTGATTATTCTGTGCACAATCCTTTATATGATCTTCTTTATTGTGTTATGTGCAAAGGAGAGTCAGGCACTGAAAGGAACAGCACAGCTGCACCACTGATGTTGCTGTTCCCAACACTACATTAGCTGAAATCCAGTATTAACTAAAGTAGCCCCACTGAATCAATGGGACGAGAAATTGACTCACAAAATCCCTTATAATTCAATGGGTCTACTCTAGTTGTGACTTACCACTGGATTTTAGCCATTATTTCTCTGGTCTCAATCCTTTTGTTTTAGGATTGAGCATGGATGCCTGCAGCACAGACTTTTACCCATACAGACTTCCACAATTCTGGAATCCGGATCTCACACGGCTTCTGTTTCCATAGAAGCATAAATGTTTAGAGGTTTACAAGTATGACCTCCCTTGGCTCAGTTGTTCACACTAGAGATGGGCACGAATCAGAAAAATTGTGATTCATTTTGATTCGTGATTCATCAAGGCTGATGAATCATGAATTATGAATTTACAATTTATTTCAGGATGAATCGAATTGATTCATCAATTTGTTTTTGACTTTAAAACCCTAAAAAATGCCCCCCAGCATGTAGAGACACCAAAGCTTCCCCTTCTACAAACTCTGCAAGTTTGGTGATTTGGGTTTTGGATGTCTGAATTATACAGCCACAAAGAGGAAAGTTCCCCCCAGGCACCTAGAGACACCAAAATTACAGAGAAGCTTCTACTGACTCTCTTCTACAATCTTTCCAATTTTGGTGAAGATTGGGTTTCAGACATCCATGTTATACACCCAATCTTCACCTAACCTGGAGGGAATGTAGAGGAGAGTCAGAGGAAGCCTCCATGCAATGTTGGTGTCTCTAGGCACCTGGGGGCCATTTCATAGCTACAAATCAAAAATCACTAAAAATAAATTGATTTGTATTAATTGGGGCATTGATTTGTACGAATCAATTAGCAATTTTGAATGAATTTGATTATTTGTTTTTTAATTCATGCCCACCTCTAGTGCACAACTATTATGTCAACATTAGGGAAGCTATGTAGTACTAGCAACAAAGCTGGTAATATGAGCTCACTTTTTCTTTACATATGTAGACTCCCATCACATAAATCTTGTCTTAAGCAGGGGACTCAATGGCCTTATATGCTCCTTCCAACTGAATTACTCTATGATTCTATAAATGCCCCTAAATAAAGGGCCAGGGAGTGTGCTCCTGTCAGCTCTGCATCTCAAAATAATCTGACCATGATTGAGATGTAGAATAGCAGATGAAAAATAATGCCCAGCAATCTGTATCTAATTGGTATTGATGTTCTGGCAATGATGGATTTCACTCCTTAGTTTCAGATGTAATAATACACATACATAGACTTTCAGAAAAATCCATGAAATATTACATTAAATATAAATTCAAAACTTGCTTTTGTCCCCTAGTCACAGGATATGGAGTTCTGCAGAGAAATGAATTCTTTCTCTCGGCTTCTTAGAAATCATTCAACAGAGCTGCCAGTATGCTCCCCAGCATATCTTTGCAACCATATGCTAGGGTTCAAACAGTCCATGAAAAGCATCTCAAATGTGGTGCTTTCACAGTATAAGTTGTGCCCATCACTCCTAGAAAACTGACATACGGGATGTTTCATGTATCTCACGGGGCCAAATTAATGAGAATTCCCACAAAATGTAAGCAGAAAGACAGGGGAGGCTTGCACTATAGACCTGAGTTTTCTAGCCCATGATTTATTTGGATGAGCTTGTTTTGTTAAATTGCATGCACAGACTCATTTCTCCCAATTAGCTACGCACTGCTACTCAAGCAAAAAGCTTTGCACTCACATTGGAAGGGGGTGAGGAGCCCTAAGAGATGCTCCCTTGCAAACCACATCCTTTGCAGTGACTTCTGAAGTACAACTCAATATTAAGCCAAGGGTTAGAATCTTACTGAGGAAAGGCAGAGGAGAAGGGCAATCACATAAGCACGCCCTCCCTCCAAACAGGCTCCTTTTCCTGTGCTCCATCTTGCATGGGTTACAGTATCTATCACACAAGCAGTTATGCATCCAGCTGTGTAATACGAGACTGCCCAATTACCCTCATGTGTGTATTTTTTCTTAATAAAATCCTCGCCCTTGTTTGTAACTTTTACCTGCTGAATTTTATGGAATGGCATAAAAAGAAAAAAGAAAACCTCAAGAACAGCTTTACTTGTCCATTCAATTCAACTTGTGAGTCATTTTACAAGATGAAGGGCTCAAGACAACACAGAAGCACAAAATGACAAAAATCAATAAAATCCAGCCACAAACACATCTTAAAAGATACTAAAATATGATTCTAAAATATTAAAAAAGAACAAATATTAAAAAGCAGAAAAAGTCTAGAGATAAACATAACTGTACGAAGCAAGTATAAGATGTATGTAGACCGTGTAAGCAAGGCTTGAGAGCATAAATTCTTCACTGTCTGCCGGAAAACCAATGAAGCAGGTGTCAGGTGAATATATTTGAAGGGTAATTCCACAATTGGGCATACCACTGAAAATCCCAACTCATGAGTAGCCACCTGCCAGTTCTGAGTATGTGGAGGCACTGAGCAAAGTCTTTGATGAAGATCTCAGAATATTGGTAAAAATATATGGGAAGCAGTAGTTTTTCAGATACTGTAGTTATAAGCTGCAGACAGCTTTATAGTTCTAAACCTACACTTTGAGTAGAGCATGGAAATGAAAGAGGTGCCAATGGAGACGACTGGTGTAAAGTATGACTACAACACCCATTTCCAGACAATACTCTTTTGTATGCACCATGTGCTTCAATGCATTCAAGAAACTCATAGGAACAGCCACCCAGTGACACTCCAAAATATCCGGTATGAGACCTGCAGCCGAGAGACCTTGTAGACAGTAAGAAGTAGTAAATTAATCAAGCCTGACCTCCAAATATCATCTACTAGTGCCACAGAAGAGGAGGCTATAGAGATAATAACAGTGGAGCTAAGTAATTCTGTATTCTCAATTTATAAACCATGTAATGTAAACTTTTCCTGTGAAACCCCAGATAATCAGTGTAAGAAAAAAATAAATTTTATAATTGGAGACTTCAGTTGTCCCAGCAGGGTCTGGGGATATCACTTGATGATAACAACATGAGAATGATAGCAAACTTCCCCTATATTTCAATAGTAGAAGAGATTGATCCACACCCACCCTAAACAATGAACTTAATAGATAGATGAGCTGGACACCTATAGTAGCACTAAATTATCTGGATTGAACTTCAGTTTATTGGCCAGAAAAATAAATCTGTTGGTAAATTGAGTAGATGTTCACAAGTGCAAAGATGGTATTCAAATCCTGGAACAGTGCATGAGTGTTTCAGTGTACGAAATGACCAAATATGCAAAAAGGATGCAGATGGGAAGACCCTTTGGGACCAGCAGAATGCCTTGTGCCATTTTACTCTCAAACATTGTACATCTGCTGAAAAGAAAAGAAAAGCAATGCCACTGGCAAGAAGGCCTGACATAAAGCTAGATTAAAAATGCCATATCCTGAGAATAACACCTGTGTCCTATTTATGCAAACATTTTGCTGGCTGACATTGCCTCTCCATCACTTCACAGTAAGCAAATGTTTCAGCACAAATGACAAGCAGATGAAGAATGCCTGCTCTCCTTTCCTTTGGACACATGCTTAGTTGAAAGATGAGAAAGTAAACCTTCCCTGTCACAGAAGCTCTGCTGGGAAAGTAAGAGAAATCAAGGTAAACATATAGCCCAGTCATGATGATATAAGGAAAGAGCTCTGTCAGGCTAAACCAAAGACCTACCTGGTCCAGCAATTTGCTGGCAGAGTGGCCAGCCAAATGCCCATGAGATACCCACAAGCAGTACAAGAGCACAAGAGCAACCACAAAGCTCATGCTCCTAAACCTTTTTCTCTATTAATCAGTCTAACAGAGCTGTCCATCACAACAGTGAACTGCATGGTTTACCTATGCACTTTGTGAAGAAATGTCCCACCTCCCCTGAATCTCACACCATTCAGCTTCAGTGGATGACTCAAGGCACTGATTTTCATAAGAGAGGGAGCAATACTTTCCCCTCTCCATGTTCTCTACTTTGTGTGTATGTGGGGGGGGGGGGGAGAGATGTATTCCTAAGGCATATATTCTTTCACTAGCCTTTTTCCTAAACTAAGCAGCCTCAAACTTTAGTCATAGATTAGCAAGAAAAGAAAAGAAAAGTGGGGAAAGGAGGAAAGGAAACATAAAGAGTTGTAACATTTTAAAGACTAACAATTTTATTTCATCAGCACGTGCCAAACAAGTGGATGTAGCTCTTAATTAATCGTGCAGGATTATTACTGGCTGTCTGAAACCTTGAAAAAGTCCATTATTTGGCTGGCACTCCCTTTTCAGAAGTATATCAAGAGGTTCTAGCAAATAATGAATGAAGTAAGGTAACAGAAGCACCAAACCGATCTATTCCATGGACACCAACCCACTAGATGATAGCTAAAACTGAGGAAGAGTTTTTTGCATGCATCTCAAGCTCTAAATATTAAACCAGAAGAGGCTAGGCTAAACCAATGGGGAACAAAAACCAATACAGTACATCTTGCCGAATGGATGACTGCTGAAGAGTGTCTCCTACCAGGAGAAGACTCCAGCTGAACTATCTGGAAGTCACTTAATAGACTCTGAAGTGAAGTAGGAAGATCAAGAAATAATCAAGTAAAATAGATATGGGACAAATTTTCTGTGTCTGTGGAGAAATACAATCAATGCAGCATGCAATTTATGCCCCACCATGTGTACAAAAGATCTAGCAAATGACTGAGATAATGCTATTGAGGTAGCCCACTTCTGGTCAAAAACAGTCTAATTAAAGCAAAAGTGTGCTGCTTATATACCGCCCCATAGCACTTAAAGCACTCTCTCAGTGGTTTATAAGTTAATTATGCAGGCTACACACTGCCCACCCCCCCAGCAAGCTGGGTACTCATTTTACCGACCTCGGAAGGATAGAAAACTGAGTCAGCCTTCAGCCGGACACCTGGGATTTGAACCCCAGGTCATGAGCACAGTTTTGGCTGCAGGACAGCAGTTTAACCACTGTGCCACGAGGCACATTTTAATTTATTTTTAATTTTACCTATATTTCATATATGTCCATAATTTTAAATTGTGCAACACTCTGATATGAATAAAGAAAGAAGACTGGAGTATAAACACATGACTAGTATATTTATACATATTCCCCATGAAAAGGTGAAGATACAGATTAGACAAAGTGCCCAAGAACAAACTGCTAAAGATGGACCCACTAGAGAGAATGACAGAATGCCATTAGCAGATCAACAGCTCCTGATTAAAACTATTGAGATGTATCATCAATGACCTGCAGCCCATTCAGGACAATGATATTTCCCTCTCCCAGGCTTTGAGGTCTGGCAGATATTTGCATACATACAAACCCCTCAACCTCAAACAATTACACACAAACTTAAGCACACAATAGGCAACACAACATGAAGACAGAGGCAGGAACAAGACCCTGTCACAAATCTAGATACCAACTGAGCCCCCGTATCCACACTGGCAGCACCATCAAGAGCCCTAACAATATCTGTACCAGCAATCAGGGGCTCATTTAACTCTTCATCCTACCGCCAGCAGTGTCCCTCTGCTTTCTACAGAGGACAAACAGGACAATATCTGCACAGAAGAATGAACGAAGAACAAATCTGACTTCAGGAATGACAACACACAAAGAATCCAGCTTTCCAATACTTCAGCCTCCCAGGACACTCTGTAATGGATCTCAACATGACTAATGTAGAAAAAAGGAATTATTTATTTATTTTATTTTATTTCTATGCCACCTTTCTCCCAATAATGGGATCCAAGGCAGCTCACAAATTATTAAAAAACAAACTAATTAAAAACACAAAAATTATAACATTACAAAACAATTAAACATATATTAGTATTAAACTGATAAAACACACACCTTAAAACCAGATTTAAACACACATTAAATAATAACATGAAGCACCCAAAATTAAAAATCTTCACTGCACAATTAGTTGGTGAAAGCCTGCCTGCAAAGTATGGTCTTCACCTGCTGCCAAAGACAAGAGAGAGGGGGCCACCAACCTAGCCTCCTGAGGAAGGGCATACCAAAGCCCGGGAGCAGCCACAGAGAAAGCCCTCTCTCGCATCTCCACCAAACATGCCAGGATGGTGGGACTGAAAGAAGGGCCTGCCCTGAAGATCTTAATAGCTGGGCTATATAAGGAGACATGGTCAGATAACATGGAACCACCCCATATCAGGCTTTACAAATCATGACCAGCACCTTGAATTTGGCCCAGAAACAGATCAGCAGCCAGTGTTGTAACAGGGGAGTTATTTGCTCCTTGTAACCATCCCCCAGTCAGCATCTTGGCTACAGCAGATTAAACCAGGTGAAGTTTAAAAATTGTCTTCAAAAGCAGCCTCATGTAGAGAATACTGCAGTAATCCAAGCATGAGGTAAGTAAGGTGTATGTCATTGTAGCCAAATCAGACATCTCTAGAAATGGATGCAGCTGACACACCAGCTTTAGCTCTACAAATGCATTTCCTATGGGCCTCAATAAAGAGCAAGGCCTCTTAGCACACGACATGTATTAATAATCCAGCTTTATATAAGACAAACTGTTGCTTTCTTGGCAGGCTCTGATCTCCAACTTAGTAACATCTCTTAGCATACCCATGACAGCTCAATCCACCTGGCCTACAGTTATTGCTCTGTCCACTACCTGTTAAATTGAAGTAAATTACAGTATGATGACCCAATTCCTGTGTTAATAAACCACTGTCACTCTATTATCTGTATCCTTACCTTGTCATAGGGATATTTATAAACATAATGTCATGCATTTATACTTCAGTGTCTGAGGAAGTGGACTTTGATGCATGAAAACTCACAATAATTTTTTTTAGTTTTTAAAGTGCTACAACATTTTGTGCCCCCTTCTTTTCTTTCTTTTGTCATGCTGAGACAGATTAACATAGTTATTTCTTCACAGGGTATTTGATCCACCCCTCCATCATTTTTTCTTCTTTTTTCAACTTTCCCCACTAAGCTCATTTAGTAACAAATAAGGCCCATGAAGCACCACTCAGCTAATATTATAAGAGTCACCTTGTTTTCTAGGATATTCACTGGAGATACTGCTATGCTTTTTTTTAACTGTCCAAGCGGGAACTAGTGGAATGTCAAAGATCAAAATGCTTTATAGCTTTTTTCAGGGAATGCTAGGCTATTTCACTCAAAAGACGGGGCAGATGGGACCATATGGTCTTTGTACACAATCTGAAGACAAGCGTGAGTGAAATCTGTTCATTAGATTACTAAAATATCAGAAAGAAAAACTAGTTTTCAGTTCCCACGTAAGTCTTCACCAGCCCAAGCATTGCAGACCTGGAAAGTGTACAGAAGAAACATAAAAGTTCCCAAAATCATGTCTAGCTGTAGGGTCAAGATTCCTTTGTTTAAAAGATATTCCAAAATGGGGGCTGCAGGGTAAGTTCAGAAGTAGCAGGTTTCCCAGCCAAAAAGCAGCCATATGCTTCAATATAAGGCATAAAGTGTGTGTGCTGAATTAGTGGCACTCCTTTGTCTAACAAGATAGGGAGCACTCTAATGAACATCCTCAGAGTTGAAATCTGAAACCTGCTCTCGTTTGTCCAGCCATTTTTCCAATATTTTGGATGCTATTACCACTAGGGAAAGATTTTTGGTCATTAAATACTTCTTCCTTCCATCTTGTAGCTTCCATGGCTTCCATGCAATAAAGGGGATTACATAGAAGCTGGAAAAAGTCCAGGATGGAAGTAGGATGCTTTTAATTATTGAAAATTGCCTCTGCTGGTGAAATCATTACCTTTCCACAGGTTCTGCAACAGAATTTCAAACACTATGTTACAGATAGATTTTGCTACAAGTTTCTAATCATTCGGAAAGGAAAAAAGAGTGGAGCACTTTTAATAATGCATTGAAGGAATTTGTTTTTGTTTAGTCACTAAGTCGTGTCCGACTCTTTGTGACCCCATGGACCAGAACACGCCAGGCCCGCCTGTCTTCCACTGCCTCCCGGAGTTTGTTCAGATTCATGTTGGTAGCTTCGATGACACTGTCAAACCATCTCTTCCTCAGTCGTCCCCTTCTCCTCTTGCCCTCACTCTTTCCCAACATCAGGGTCTTTTCCAGGGAGTCTTCTCTTCTCATGAGATGGCCAAAGTATTGGAGCCTCAGCTTCAGGATCTGTCCTTCCAGTGAGCACTCAGGGTTGATTTCCTTCAAAATGGATAGGTTTGTTCTCTTTGCAGTCCAGGGGACTCTCAAGAGTCTCCTCCAGCACCACAATTCAAAAGCATCAATTCTTCGGCGGTCAGCCTTCTTTATGGTCCAGCTCTCACTTCCATACATCGCTACTGGAAAAACCATACCTTTGACTATGCGGACCTTTGTCGGCAAGGTGATGTCTCTGCTTTTTAAGATGCTGTCTAGGTTTGTCATTGCTTTCCTCCCAAGAAGCAGGCATCTTTTAATTTCATGGCTGCTGTCACCATCTGCAGTGATCATGGAGCCCCAAGAAAGTGAAATCTGTCACTGCCTCCATATCTTCCCCTTCTATTTGCCAGGAGGTGATGGGACCAGTGGCCATGATCTTGGGTGTTTTTTTGATGTTGAGCTTCAGACCATTTTTTGTGCTCTCCTCTTTCACCCTCATTAAGAGGTTCTTTAATTCCTCCTCACTTTCTGCCATCAGAGTGGTATCATCTGCATATCTGAGGTTGTTGATATTTCTTCCGGCAATCTTAATTCCGGCTTAGGATTCATCCAGTCCTGCCTTTCGCATGATGTATTCTGCATATAAGTTAAATAAGCCGGGGGACAATATACAGCCTTGTCGTACTCCTTTCCCAATTTTGAACCAATCAGTTGTTCCATATCCAGTTCTAACTGTTGCTTCCTGTCCCACATAGAGATTTCTCAAGAGGTAGATAAGGTGGTCAGGCACTCCCATTTCTTTAAGAACTTGCAATAGTTTGCTGTGGTCCACACAGTCAAAGGCTTTTGTGTAGTCAATGAAGCAGAAGTAGATGTTTTTCTGGAACTCTCTGGCATTCTCCATAATCCAGCGCATGTTAGCAATTCTCTAGTTCCTCTGCCCCTTCGAAATCCAGCTTGTACTGTACTTCTGGGAGTTCTCGGTCCACATACTGCTGAAGCCTACCTTGTAGGATTTTGAGCATAACCTTGCTAGCGTGTGAAATGAGTGCAATTGTACGGTAGTTGGAGCATTCTTTGGCACTGCCCTTCTTTGGGATTGGGATATAGACTGATCTTTTCCAATCCTCTGGCCACTGCTGAGTTTTCCAAACTTGCTGGCATATTGAGTGTAGCACCTTAACAGCGTCATCTTTTAAGATTTTAAATAGTTCAACTGGAATGCCATCACCTCCACTGGCGTTGTTAGCCATGCTTTCTAAGGCCCACTTGACTTCGCTCTGCAGGATGTCTGGCTCAAGGTCAGCAACCACACTATCTGGATTCTCCGGAACATCCAGATCTTTCTGGTATAATTCCTCTGTGTATTCTTGCCACCTCTTCTTGATGTCTTCTGCTTCTGTAAGACCATTTTTGTCCTTTATCATGTCCATCTTTGCACAAAATGTTCCTTTAATATTTCCAATTTTCTTGAACAGATCTCTGGTTTTTCCCTTTCTATTATTTTCCTCTATATCTATATCCCTCACCACAAAAGCATGGAGACCTTTAGAAGATTGTCAGAACATCTGTCAAACTATCAAGATGAAACATACAAATGTAAAACTAAGAGTAAGTATACTTAACTACAATTCATATAACTAATAATTTAAAGTAAGTACTTATTCGGTTTTCCTGCAAACCTTAAATGTGCTGTCAAATTATGGAATGGTTTACAAATTTGGCTGTAAAGACTGCTTGGGGATATATTCAGATTGTTATTAAGAATCAAGCCTATTGTGTTGGCCGAAGTTAGGAATGACTCTGTTTTGTACTTCCTTCTCTTTGGATGCCATAATTCTCTTATCTTTATTATATTTATGCTTTAACTCTTTACTTGCTAAGAGGTTTTTACTGCCCATGTTTTTCATTTTTGAAGCATCACATTCATAATGCAACATCCTCAAGTGTTTCAATGTATTTTAGGTTTCCAGAAGATAAATATTTGGGGGGTGGGGGGGAGAAACAGTTTTATCCTCACACAACTTGTTACATGGGTGCATGATTGCTTTTGCCTCCTGCTTTTTTCTTTTCTAGTACATTAATTCCTACTTTGTTATCTTCTATTGCTAATCATATTAAAGGCACTCCTCACTTAACTATCGAGTTCCATTCTTAGGACTCGGCTGTTAAGCGAATTGTTTGATAAGTGAGGAGCTTAAAGGCAGAAGCAGGAAGGAGCTGGAGCCAGCCAGAAGAGCAGTAGTAGCAGCAGTGTTGCCCCTGGTTTGGTGAAAAAACAAAAAGAAATAAAAGCTTCTGTCTTGCTCCTGGCTGGTTTGAGAGCCGTGGGGAGCCAGAAGGGGTGAGGGTTCCACGTTGGGAAGCTCGGGCATTGGTCCTGGCTGGTTTGGCAGCAGAATGAGATAAAGAAAGGGGATTCCCCGCACTGGAGAACTGGTTGCAAGCCTGAGCGGTCGTTAATAGGTTATTAAGTGAGGAGTGGCTGTATTCATTAATTTCAACTGGCATCTAATGACATGGACCCAAGCCTAATGCAACTAGTGTTAAATCTAGGTGGTACTTGTTGCAATTTAAGAAGTCAGCGTAGGCATTTGTTGTTCTGTTCCAAGTAACTCAATTTTGGTGTATAACAGCAAATGCCTGCTCTAACTTTTTAACTTGGGGCAATTTGCCAAAGAGATTTATACCAATTGTGCTACACCAGCATAAAAACCTGATAGGAATTTGGACATGGTATCATCATTCAGCATATAACTTCCCGGCCTAGTAGTATAACTTGCAATAAATTAGTTCACAGATTTACTACCAGAAAAGGAAACTTACCTAAGGATGAACACTTTTCTAAAGTGAGACAACCACTGGTCTATCCAGCCAACTATCTAGTTTCTATAGACTGGGAAATGGCTCTCCAGAGTGTAAAGCAGAGGTACTTTCTACTTGCGATTTCAAGTCTTTTTATTGTTCTGGTAGTGGAACTGGTGTATCTTACACCTTTGAAACCTTTTAGTAGCAGAGCTTGTTATGATTTAACAAGCATATTAATTAACATTAAAACAAACTTAGTTTCAGCTACAAAGTTAAGCAGATATGGCATCAAATGAACCTGGAACCTTGTATGTGCAAGTCTTGCATTTTGCTTCTGAGCAGAATAAGCATCATAGTCTAAACATAGCACTATAGCCTAAGCTATAGGGACGTGGTGGTGCTGCGGGTTAAACCGCAGAAGCCTCTGTGTGCTGCAAGGTCAGAAGACCTGCAGTCGTAAGATCGAATCCACGCAACAGAGTGAGCTCCCGTCGCTTGTCCCAGCTCCTGCCAACCTAGCAGTTCGAAAGCATGCAAATGCAAGTAGATAAATAGGTACCACCTCGGTGGGAAGGTAACGGCGTTCCGTGTCTAGTCGTGCTGGCCACGTGACCACGGAAACTGTCTATGGACAAATGCTGGCTCTACAGCTTGGAAACGGGAATGAGCACCGCACCCTAGAGTCGGACACGACTGGACAAATTGTCAAGGGGAACCTTTATAGCCTAAGCACCAGTCTCAGATATTTTAGATGTAATTAAAGATGTACATCTGTCCACAGCTTAGAGGATACATAGAATAAATGCATATTGTACCACCCAATAAACACAACTGCACAGATTGAGTATTTGTAATTTATTCCATTTTACAAATAAGAACATGGACATTTCATGCAAACTGGGAGCTTTGCCATCCTGTGTCCTATTTTCCTACTTTCCTACTCCTCGAGTGACTGCAGCAGGCCCCACCCCACAAGCCCAGGGAAGTATGGGAGAGGGCAGGTCTCCCAGGCCCCTAGCAGGCAGGAATGCACCATTGGAGGTGGAAGAAGGGCCACCACCTGGTGCAGGACTGCTGGAGGAAGGTGCAAAGGTCGGAATAAGAGGACGGGAGTTACAGGGCTCAGGGTCATCATCAATTACAGCAGATGAAGAGGAGACAGTTGAGCACTAAGACCCCATCTTCTTCACCTCCGTAGAGGTGCAAACAGGAATAGAGGACAAGGAGAACCACCTTCTCCTGTCCAGCCTGTTCAGCCATGGAAGGGGTTGGGGACCTGAGGCTCTGGCAACACAACCCCCAGCTGATCCAGTGCCACCCCAGTCTTGGCATTCTTGCCACCCAATGGGAGTCATGGAGCCTATCCTAATCCAGCTTCGGCACTGGAGACACAAGTGGCAACAGGAGAGGCAAAGGAGGTTCTGGGAGGAGAAGTGTCACAGAGCCCAGGTCCCATCACCCACCTTTAACCAACCCTCCCAAAAAGGCCTGCACCCTGGATCGGGACTCACACTTCTCATCCGCTCCTCCATGCCTGGACTTTTGGGGATCCCAACTAAGGCAACTGGGGCCCCAGACATTCTGACTGTGCCTGGGAGGTTAGTGCTGGAAACTTAACCTCCTGGGAATGCAGGGGAAGGAGCAGTAAGGATTGACTCTGTGGTTTTAATAAAAGCTGCTATGGAACCCACAGAATTTTGGCCAGGGGATCTCCTCAGCTGCTCAGCCCCCATTAGCGGGGGCTAGCGGGACTGACACAGTCTTATGGCATAGATCTACAGCATTAGTTACACTGCTAAAGTTCTATAATATATTCTGTTTTTTAAAATTGTGAAAGAATATGCTGTGGAAAAACTATGTGTTTTCTAATTTCAGTTCATAATGTATGTGAAATTCATATGCCAGCAATAGAGAAAGGGAATAGACAAGAGTGGAGAAATACTTGGCACTTGTGCTATGGATCTACTTTTACTGTGCCTCTTTGAAGTTGTCACACCAAACTTCAAAATAAATGCCTCTCTGTAAATACAAGTAACATAATTTATGGAAGCAATGCTTATTATTTAAAATGGATAAAGAAGAACAGCACATATTTTATTGTAGTAAAATTTGGACTACACTATCAATGAGGAAATAAAGAAAGGTTCAAAAAGGGAGCTGAGAGAGAGATATGGAGTGTTTAGTACCTTTCACCATATTCCTCAATCCTTGGAGATTTATTGTTCTGGGTCTTGATGCCCTTTGTCCTTGACTATAGTTTCACTGCTTCTGTTCCAGGGCTTATGGATCTGAACAGTGTTCTCCTGGGAACTGACCCGGTATGTGAGTGGCTACAGTGTTTATGAACAGATTTATACTTATTTCAAGGATTTGGGTTGGCCTTTTTCAATTACAATCTTGTCATAACTGTCTTCGATATCTCGGCACTTAAATCCCTTTCCTTTGACTATGTGGTATCAGGTTATTCAGTGATAACTCATCAGGTTAAGATGACCTGTGTTTTTCCATTTTAAAGAATTTATATTGTGGAATGAATATACTATGGAAAAGTCTGAAGAGGAGCGCCTGACCCTCAAGCTGATCTCCTTAGTAACTCTATCTTTTAAATTGCCTTGTGTACAAAGATTTTCTTTGAACACGTTTTCTTAGAAATTATTTTTAGTTGCAATTTCAGAAATTAGTAAAATTGTTAGAAATATGGTGGGTTTTTAAAATGGACCACAAGCAGACTTTGTGACTACAGACAAAATCTTTAATCTTGGTTCATCTTTGCATTTTCCAACTACCTGAATCAAATGTCCAAAAAATAATAATAATCAGATGACTAATTCATATCTTACTGCTTCCACGAGAAGGCTGAGTGGCTCTGAAAGGGACATGCTTGTCCAACCTGGCAATCTGCAGACTGTTGAAATGTAAATCCTATCATCCCCAGCTACGTATCATAATTACTGGCTGAAGATGACAAAACTTGTAATCAAACACATCTGGAGGGTGCTGAGTTATGGAAAGCAGGCCCAACTGAATCAGCCCAACTAGTCACATGGAACTGCAGCCAAAAAAGAGCATCTTCAGCAGTCTTTATACAGGGGCTGAATCCCATGAAGAACCTTCTTGCAGTCATGGGGAGGAAGAACAATGACAAACAAAACACCCAACCACACACTGAGACTTGCAGTTTAAAGAAAAGTCAATTTAATGCAGCAAACACATTGTCCTTGAGGCATGCCATAAACTTTGGGCCATAGTATGCAAGACATCACAGAATCATAAGTGAATCTTTGAGTTATACGTTCCAGAGCACCAACATCTGAGACTGCTTCTCCAAAAAAGAGAAGAACCACCACAACACTATACCTCCCAATTCCAGTGCAGGATAAAGAATCAAGGAGGATACTGTGGTTGGGGATACCAAAAGCAGCTGAAAGGTCTGGGGAAGTAAATAGGGTTATACTCCATTTGTTTTCATAAGTCTCCCGACTGTAGTAACCAAGACTGTGTCCTACCCACAAGGTAGAACTGAAACTGGTTTGGAATGCATATGAATAATTTCAGGGACATGAAGGCTACCCTCTATGGCACTGAAATGAGACAAAAGGAATTCAGCTCTGCAATTAGTCCTGAAAGTTAATTTAAAACAAATATTTGAAAATAAATATTCACCTATATAACTGATATCTCATTAGAAAGAGTATGTTGAGCACGTCATTCATCTGATAGTCTGTTATCAAAATAACCATTACTTTCTCAGAAACTTATTTCACACCCTTGTGTTATCACTACTTTTTTTTTGGTTTTCAGATGTTGTTTTGTGTTATTGCTTCTAAGTTGTCCGGAAATACTATATGAGAATTCTGATTAGAAACAAGCCATATTAGCTAGGTCCCAATGACCACCAGTTGCTAAGAAACCAGGGAGAACCCAACCCCCAGAAGTAGAAAATCTTGAATGGCTGCTCTGTGTAAAGTAAAACAAAAATGGAAAGCAAAACCTTCAAATTAGATGGAGAAATTGAACTATTACTTGTACAGTGAATTTTCTCTGTATTACACCCATGAGTTAGAGACCAGACTATGTGCCTATCTGAATATATGAGTAGAATTTAAAATGACCACTTCTATTTCTGTCTATGGAAAGGAGGAATAGAGAGTGTATTGAATCACAGAAATAATGTTTTTCTTTTTTTCACTCTCACATACCAAAGGAAACCAAAAGTGACCTTTGAATCAAAATAATTATCAAATGTATAACTGATATTTTGTTCGTCCATGTGCCCAATGTTACAAGATTACATGATGAGCAGAAATAAATTTTTAGTGTCAATATTAGCACAACTATAAAATGAGAACAATGGCTATCCATATAACTAAAAGCTCATTCTCTTTGAAATGTAATTACTCTTTGAAGTACTTTGAAGTTAAATACTCAAGTGTTTTCAGTTTCTTATGTTCCAAGTTACAATGGGGAAATTACTAAAATCTGTATGATAGAACTGCCCAAACAATTAGTATCCTAATTTTGCTCTTCTGCAATACATGTCACAAAGGCACTGAGTGGGAAGAAAAAATATCTGTATTTTCATTTCCCCCCGTGCTGCTTCTGCCACACAGAACATTTTTATTATGAGAGACATATCCACATTTATCCAAAATGTTATCCACATTTTGTAATAAATAGATATATGAATAGATACTGTGGTAATAAAAAAGGGAAGTACACAGTTTGAAATCAGAATGTAGGTTTAAGTGTCAGTGGAAGAATAAAATCAATGATTTTAATATGGCCATTTACAGAAAAGCAATAAAAACTATGCACCTACGAATATTAACACCTCAACAGACCCAGAAAACAACCAGAAGCTGGGCCTTTTCAGCTGTGGCACCTTCTTTGTAGAATGTGGAGGCCCAGGAATCATGCCAGGGGCTCTCCCTTTGTGCCTTGAAAAAACAGCAAAAAAACAAAAACAAAACCAGACCTTTTTAGGGAAGACTTTGGGGAGTCCCACTTGACAGAATTAGTGGATGAAGAAGAAAGAATATCTGCATATGCTGATTAATACTTTGCTGCCTTTCTTGTTCTCTTGTATATTAGAACTTTTTAAATCTATTTCCCCACCCCTTTTCCTTCTCTCTTTACAATCCAATGCTGTTTCATTTTGGTGGCAAACAAATGCAGTGATAGGTCACTTACTGTCGCGTCCACCCAGTGTCCCTTGTTTATTCTCTCCTAAACATAGGTTCACCCCCTGGATGTGTTTCCTCTTTGCACGCTGCCACCAAGTATTATTCACACAATACCAAATACGTATTTCAGACACGTGTGCTGCCAACTATAACAGGTTTATTGAACTTTTAAGTTTGAGAATCACAGGAGTAAATTATAGATGTTCTTTTATTGTTATGTAAATCACAAATGGAAAATCACAGATGTTCAGGATCACTCATTAAATAGGATTTGGTTATGCATTGGTTTAAACGTATTTTTATTCACAACAACAATATACTTTTACTAGTTATCTATTCTCTATTCCTTATAACTCTTCCCCTATTCTCTCTTATCACTTCAACTGTTCAATCTATGTATTAACCTTCTCAATTCCCTATCTCTCCCCTCTTCTCTCTCTAACTGTCTCTAACTGATTCCAACTGTTCTTTTTGGTTCCGCCCCTCCTGTCCTATCATAGGCTCCTGCACTTGAGCTCCACATGATGGACAGGAGTGACGTAGTGTGATGGCATTCCGCCACACTTACCAATGACTTTTCTTTTAAAAAATCCAGCTTCCCCCTACTCCCCACAAAGGAGGAGACAGAGAGGACGCAAGGACATGGGGGCTTAGAGGGAAGAACGGACTGCTTTGAGATGCAGTGTGGCTTCCTGCCTTGAAACTACCAGAGCTTGCATATGGATACAAGGATCATTCTAAATCTCAGACCACACTTTCAATTGACCCTGTTTAACCTGATCTAGTTTGGGTTATCTTCACTGTCTAGTTTTACCCTGACATAGTCCCCCTCTTTTCTCAGCAGACCTTGAGCAGTGCATAAGTAACCCATTGGCTTCTTCAGAGAACACACAGCAGCCCTGATTCTACATGTGGATCTCTCTGAGTGAAGGGAGGGCATTGCTTGTGTGACTAGGGTGTATGGATTTGGTACCACTGGGGTAATATCTCGGGTTGCCTCATTTACCGCCCTCAAGTCTTGAACCAACTGCCCTTCAAAGTTGGCTCCATTTTATAAGAAAGAGACATCTGAAGAAGGGAGTTGCAGCCCTGCAGGCAGTGCAGCCCCTCCTTATCAGCAGGAACACTACACAGATCACAGTTTCAAGCTGTCATGTGAAGTAGGCAGCAGACTAGAGTCCTGTTTCTTTACCAGTAGATTCTGGTTTGAGGGTATTCCTTGCAACTAATTTCTACCCTGCTGTTCATAAGTGCTGACTGCAAATCCATACAAGGCAAGAGAAGAATTCTAATTCACCTTGAGTTTTATCGGAAACTCAAGAAATTCTACCCTTTCCTATCCTCTGAAAATATCAGATGTGGGAAGTGATATTATATTATAGCTACTCTTCCTCTGCTTCATGTGTACTAAAAGTGGAAGATTTCATATTTTAGGTAGGCTAGCATTCATTGATAATCATAATTCATGCTGATTTAATGAAGAAAATCTTTAACAGCATAGCTTGTCATTATGAAGTGCAGAAAAAACTGCAACAGTTCATCGGTGACTGATTATCAGTTCAATAATTAATTCAGTTTTCACGTCTTTTTTCTTGTAACAAAATGTATATGCAAAGTGTTTGTTAACATACTGGAACGCAATTTACAAGTGAAAAGCTAAAGAATGGTGCATTATGGCTGGGTGGGAAATTGAAGAATTTCAAATAAATATCCTTTCTTTAACAAATGCTAAGTGGTTTGGAACCTGTTTGTCAAGAAACTGCATAAGATAACAACAGAGAAAGCAATAATCCTTCAATCTGAAGTTTGCTTGAGAATGCAAGCAAGTGGATGGCTGCAATGCTACTGAAGCTGAGGATGCTACTATCTCAGCAATTGACATGAATCGTATATATTCATCACTTGACAACAGCAGCACCCATGCAAGCAAGCCATCAAACTGAGACAGAATGCTCATACAATCTCATATTCCATTCTCTTCAGTGGAGTCCATCACCACACACACCTGCAAGTTAGTGATTGACTAGACAGAGATTTCTCTTGCTATCTCTACTGCAGTTCTCACTGTTCATTTTGCTGTGTCCCCCCCCCCCCCCCCGTCAACTACATGACAAAAATCTAATCACAAGTAGATCTGGTCTTTTTCCACAAGTATTCTGTACATTTTATTCAGCCAGCAGAACCTGCTCTTTTTTGTAGTGTCTTTGTTTGCGCTGTGTTCCTATTGGCTTGTGTGCTAATCCCCTATATCAGTCCTTTGGGGAATGGGTGTGTGTGTCCTGACCACATTGAGGATGATATCTTCAATTGGACGGGATCTACTGGTTCAGGATTACTTCCTTCAGCTTCATACCCCTAGAGTTGACATCCTCTCTTGTTTCCTAAGGAGAATCTTTTGGGGGTGGGGTGGGGTGGGAAATGTTAATTTCCTAGTTCAGCACTATGTCAGCTCACTGGCTGGCCAAGACTGCTCAAAGAACCTTGAGAAGCAAAGCCTTTGAGGATGCAAGTTCATGAAGTATGCACACACCCACACCCTCTCTCTCACACACATACTTTGGTCTTAAAAGGGCTTGTAGGGGGAGAGAAGAGCAAGAGGAAACCATACACATGAGGAAAAGGAGGAATCCCCTACCACCGAAGCCAACCTGTGTCCCTCTCTAATTGACAGCACTGGACAACACTGGAAGAAGGGAGGGCGAGAAAAGTGAGCAGGAGGAGAGAAACAGAATAGGGTGGTGGTAGTTAATTTATCCTCTCTAACTTGGCCATACTCCTCCTCTCCTCACTGTTATTTTAGCTATGCTCTACATCACTTGAAAAACATTTTTTTAAAAACCTTATAACCTAAATAGACAAAAAAATTGTATGTGTTGTATATTTGTGTGTGTTACAAAAAATAGGATTAATTCATGTGTTCATTTCACCTCTCTGCAGGTGAATCGGCAGCAGTAATTGCTCTAAGGGGTCAGTGAAAGGGGGAGGGAAGGGGTAATCACAAAGGCAAAAGAGAAATATTGCAGATGTGTAGACACTTGAACTGTACTTTCCAGGGACAATTAAAGATTTCCGTATGAACAATGACTGTGAACTCAACCAGGACGAGCAGCCAGATGTGATATATGAAAGTTCACATCAACCCAGGACAACCTTCTATGTGACTGCATTATTAATCAAACAAGGGCTGGAATCCTGTTGCTCAACACAGTTAAGTCACACTGGAGTAGGTCCACTGAATCAATGGCTATTTCGTGAGTCAACTCCTCTATAAGTTTCACTGATTCAAAGGAGTTGACTAAAGTAAGCTGTTGTCTAGTTGCAGCTTACTTTAGTCAGCATATTCTAGTGCAATTTACTATGCTAAGCAACTGTATCAGTCAATGAGAAATCAAGTGATATGTATGCCTACTAGTCCAATAAACCCTCAAAGGATATAAGGCTTACATATACTGCTCTGACAATTCCATAATTTTTTCTAACACTCCAAGTGAGGAATGGTGCAGTCTATCACTCTGGGAAACTCACTCTTCAGAAGGAAGAAATGTATGACCAAAACTAGATGTGACATTCACAGAACAGGCCTTGTGGGGCTATTTTTATTAGTTTTATAGATCCATTCTTGCTATCCCAATATTACTAAGAATACATAGTCCTGTCCTCAAACAAGAAAAAAAGACCACAAAGCTGATACTGTGGTGTAGGTTATTTTCCTGTGGCTCCCAATTCTGTTGGCCAAATTATCTTCAGTTTCAAATTTAATACATAAAATAGGCAGACCTTTATGTTTTATTTGCAGGATGACAGCATCTAAAAACAAATGTCAAACTTGACAGCTATAATTCTCTTTCGCTTTCACTGTCACAATGTGCCCTGGAGGTTTTGGATGTTGATTCTGAATAATCACTACGATTTGTGAAGGACTGAAGTACAGTTGATGAAAATATTATACTACTTCTTTCTAAATCACAGCTGTTTTAAAGAACTGTTTCTGCTAATTTTAATGGAGCTCCCGTTTAAGAGAAAAAAATCTCCTCATTACTGGCAGAGGCTCTCACAGAATTTTTCGACCAATAAATAGCAAACACCTAGATGAGGCCACAAATTTGTTACCACAGAACATTATTGATTTTCATATATTTATTTACAACCATCTCAAAGAGCTTTTAGCTATGATCAAATACATATTATGCAAAAGCCTTAAAGCATACTATATTCGGATTATGAAAATATATTGGCTATTATTTAAGAAATTTCCACTTTTACTTAATTTGAATAAATAAAACAGTTTTTATGAATCTGGGTGCTACATAGCCGATAATACACTTCAAAAAATGAGATCAGAAAATAAAGCACTTGATTCAGTTATTGTATGTATAGAAAGCTGTCCATGCTGCCAATCCTTCCCTTTCTTTCCTGTGCCACTGCAGCCCCTCTGTACTATGAGAAAATCTAAAATGAGTGTCATCTGAGGCAATATTCCTTTGTCCTGGTGCAGGTCTGTGTGATACAGCCTGTACTGTTCCGGAGGATGCCCTGACCTCTCTGGAGAGGATTTTTGCTGAGTACAGGTGGTTGCAGTGGGAAGGAGAATAAAAAGAAAGATCCCTTACACAAGCTGCTTTATGCTCCGACCATCTCTGAATACAGCTCTGTATCTTCTGATCTCATTTTTGAAGTGGCACATTAGAGATATATTACCTAAATGCCCTCCACTCATATAGTCACCAGATACGATCCATCCATCAAGGTCTCTTGCCTACAAAATAACCAGATAAGAGCTTGAGAGCAACTTAATTCTGCTGATATGTAATCAAATTTGTAGCTCAAATCTGCAGATACAGAATAAAATTTGTAGATTACTTTAATTCTTTCATTACTTATTTTTTTCAAGAGTAGGAATTTCATCTGTTTTCCAATGTCCTGGGAGAAAGTAAGCACCACCTCACAATCTTTGTTAATAATTTCTAATACAAACTGGAAGGAATAACCACATTTGGAATTTATATTATTTTTGCCTAGGACATGGCAAGGTAAGGGGGGGGGGAATGTTGTGAGTAGTCTTCATCTAGAGCAGTGGTTCTTGGACTGCAGTTCCCAGAAACTCTGACCAGCACAACTGGTGGTGAGGGTTTCTGGGTATTGCAGTCCAAGAACATCTGGGTTAAAGGTTGGGAACCACTGATCTAAAGAATGCAGGATGCATTTAAGAACATACACAAAGCCCTGCTGCAATCAGATCATAGGCCTGTCATGTCCAGCATGCTGATTCCCACAATGGTCAACCACATGCCTCACCACATGCCTCACATGGAAAACAGTAACTATCATCCTTGTTGATCCTCAGTAACTAGTATTCAGCTTTATGGAAGAGTTCATCATCTTTTGGAGAAAAGCCTCATGATGGATAAAGTTCATGCTGACTGCTGCATGTACTTCCACAGTTTTACATCTACTTTTAGCATCAGCACAGCTGAACTGTTATCAGGAACAGAAATTATGGGTCTTCAAGACAGCAGGTATAGGCAAGTAAGCAGTCCCTCTACCACAAAGACACCAATCATATTCAGTTGATTGCCCAGCTGGGCCCTTATCTGGAGAAGAAATACCTAATAACAGTGGTTCATGTGTTGGTAATCTTTAAAATAGACTACTGTAATGATCTATATGTAGGGCAGCCCTTGAAGTTAGTACAGAAACTTCAGGAGGTCCAAAATCCAGCAGACAGACTGATCAAAGGTACCAACAGATATGAATGCATATCCCCAGTCTTGACACGCCTTCAATTATTTTTTTAAAATTTTCTTTTTATTATTATTATTTATAAAATCCATCCATACTTATTTAACATCATGTCACCTGGGTTCAGCTTATAATCATTTGTTAATACAACTACAATACATATTAAGCTTGTAATCTATACAACGTGCTTCTAACCATTGATAAAACAAGTTCCATGTTTTATAATATTCTGCATCTTCCTTTCCTTTGATTTTCAGTGTCAGTCTATCCATTTTGGTGCAGACCAATATCTTTTTAATTATTTCTTGATCTGTAGGTGTTTCTTCATTTTTCCAGTATTGTGCGAATATAATCCTTGCGGCTGTTAAAATATGCAGTATTAAATATACATTTTGTTTATCAACACTTTCGGGTATTATACCTAATAGAAAGAGTTCTGGCTTAAAATCTACATGTTTTTTTATTATTTTAACAAGCCATATACGTATTTTTTTCCAAAAACTTTTTTTCTTTATCACAGGTCCACCAAAGGTGATAATAAGTTCCAGTTTTTTTATGACATTTCCAGCATTTACTTGACCTATTAGAGTACATTTTAGCTAATCTATCGGGTGGTAAATGCCATCTAAAAAACATTTTATATAAATTCTCTTTATAAGATGTTGCCATTGTCATTTTATAGTTTCTAGACCACAGTTTTTGCCATTTTTCAAAGTCAATATTATATCCAAAAAATTTTGCCCATTGAACCATTATTTCTTTGACCTGTTCGTCCTCCATTTTCCAGTTTAAAAGAAATGTATACATTTTCCTAATTAATTTATCATCTGATGTTAACATTATTTGGTCAAACGTCTGTTCTTTATAAAAATCATACATTTTTGAATCCCTTTCATACCTAGATTGTATTTGCATTATGGGCCACCACAATGCGTCTAATCCCTGGTCTGTAAGGTCTTGTTTCAGTTTTAATCTCCTATCTATATCTAAGATATCTGTATAAATCAACATTTTTTCAAAATTCAGAAGATTGGGATGAACAAATGCTTCTATAGGTGAAAGTTAGATATATTCCGAGGTATTTAACTTTTTTGACTATTTGTAGGTCTGACGTCTCTGAGAGTTGATTTTTTTTTGTTTGGCTGTTAAATTTTTCACTATAACTTTAGTTTTTTCTTTGTTTATCTTCAATTCTGCTACTTCTCCGAATTCATCACTTTTCTCCAGTAGTCTCAATGTTGTTTCCAACGGATCTTCCAAAGTAAACACCAAGTCGTCTGCAAATGCTTGTAATTTGTAATTCTCGTCCTTTATTTTGGTGCCTTTGATTTCTGGATCATTCCTCACATTCCTATTTAATACCTCCAAAGTTAATATGAATAACAATGGAGAGAGTGGACATCCCTGTCTAGTGCCTTTTGTTATATTAATATTATCCGTCAATTCACCATTTATAATTACTTTAGCTATTTGTCCATTATAGATTGTCTCAATTACATTTATGAAGTTTTTGCCAAAATCCATAGCTTTTATTTGCTGTATCATAAATTGCCAATTCATATTATCAAATGCTTTTTGGGCATCCAGAAAGATTAATGCCATTAATCAGTATATTGAATACCTTGCAGTTGTGGCCAGGTATATATTGGAACCACAAAACGCAGCATCCACACCAGAATCAAGGAACATGAGAGACACTGCAGACTAAAACAACCGGAAAAATCAGCAGTAGCTGAACATGCCCTAAAACAAGCTGGACATGAAATTCTATTTCAAAATACAGAAGTACTGGACAACACCAGCAATCATTATGTTAGACTGCACAGGGAAGCCATTGAAATCCACAAACACCAGCAGAGCTTCAACAAAAAAGAAGAAAGTCTAAAACTCAACAAAGCCTGGCTCCCAGTATTGAAAAATACAGCCTGTAAAAGGTCAACAAACTCTACCCAGCCACAAGGACTGGGTTCACTGTACACAAAAGACCAGCTAACGACACCCTTCAATCACAGTGACAGATAATCTCTCCCCCTTATCACAACAATACACCCACAACAAAAAACATGCTGATCACCATAATCACCCAATCTCCTGAAAAGGACAAAAGCTGATCCCACAGCTATAAATACTCAACTATCCAACAAACTGCAACAGAGCACAGACAGAGTTCTGACTCCTGTCCTCTGAAGATGCCGGCCACAGAGACTGGAGAAACGTTAGGAAGAACAACCTTAAGAACACAGCCAAACAGCCCGGAAAACTCACAACAACCATTAACACCATTTGTTTCTCTGTATGCACCTCATAATATTCTAATATGTCTAAGATTGTCCTTAGGTTGTACCTTAGTTGTCTTTTTGGCAAAAATCCATTTTGGTCTGAATGGATGAACTCCATTAAAAAATTTTTCAGGCTTTCCGCTATAATTACTGCAAAGTTTTTTAATGGCTTCTATTACTTCCATCATTATTTTCTCATTTAGGAGACTTTTAATGTTTTCTGGTACTTTAGGGAGGTTTGCTTTTTCGATACATTGTATTGTTTTTTCAAGGGAAAATTCTTGGGTATCATACAGATTAGCATAATATTCTTTAGTTATTTTTTAATTTTCTCTTTTTGATATTGTAAGTCTCCATTTTCATCTTGTAGCTTCCTTATTAATCTTTTTTGTTTTTCTTTTTTCAGTCTATAGGATAGCCATCTTCCAGGTTTGTTGGCATTCTCAAATAAATTTTGTTTAGCCCTTTTAACTTGTTGAGCTAATTCTTCTGATTCTATTAAGTTTAATTTATGTTTCACTATCTCCATCTGGTTTTTAAGAATTTTCTTCTGCGGTTCTTTTTGTCGTTCTAGCTCCAGTTTTTTAAATTCTTCCTTCAGTTTTGTAAGTTGTTGGTTTTTTTCTTTATTCCTTTTGGCTATATATGATATGGCTAATCCTCTGAAATATGCTTTAGCTGTGTCCCAAATCGTTTCGAGGGATGTTTCCTCTTTTTTATTTTCTTTAAAGAAGAATTCCATTTCTTTTTTAGTTCTTTCCACAAATTCTTTATCCTTCAATATTCCCTGGTTTAAGGTCCATCTTGTCTTTTCTTTTTTTCTCTCCTTTCCACCGCATTTTCATTGGATTATGATCTGCCCAAATATTGGTTTCTATTTCTACTTCCTGTATTTTGGTTTTTAATTCTGAAGATAGCCAGAACATATCTATTCTCGGCCAGGATTTATGCCTGTTTGAGTAGAAGGTAAATCGAGAGCTTTTAGTATTTGTTTCTCTCCATATATCTTGTAATCCTAGTTCTTCTGCCATCTGAAAGAAAATTTTTGGAAGTCTTTTCCTTCCCTTTCCCCCCTTTTTACCACTTTTGTAGTAAAATCTCTCATCTACAATTGCATTAAAGTCTCCTAATATGCAAATATTTTGATATTCTTTTTCCAATATTGTTTTATATAGCTTGCGATAGAATTTTTCTTGTTTACTATTAGGTGCATATATTGCTATCATCAAAATCTTTTTTTGGTTTATTGTTATTTCTACCATTAAGATTCTCCCTTCTTCATCAGAATAGATATGTTTAGAGTTTAGCGTTTCTTTCACATATAAAGCTACCCCTCTTTTCTTTTGTTGTGCAGCTGAGTAGTAGAGTTTCCCAATCTTCGGGTAAATCAAATATTTGTAATGCTGCTTTTTAATGTGTGTTTCTTGAAGACAGTTTTTTGTAGTTTTGAAAAGACATTATTCCTTTTTCTCGGCGCATTCAGGCCGCTGACGTTCACTGAGAAGATCCCAATTTCGTTCTCCATCTTTTGTTGCCCTGGTATTCCTTTTTTCTCTTTGTATTTTGTTCAGATCTTGTCCAATATCCTTTTTCTGACTCTATTCTTCACTTAGTTCACTCTCCTCTTCTGGTGTTTTCTCTCTCTGTTTTCTACTTTCTTCTTCATTTATATCTTGCCCCTGTGCTTCTTCTTCGAAGAAGGTTATATGTTTTTCAAGGAATTCTCTTGCTTTATGGATGGAGTCAAGCCTAAATCTTCTTGAGTTCCAGTTGATCAGGATCCCTTCAGGTACCAGCCATCTAAAATTCACTCCTTTCCTATTCAGTTTGGTAGTCAAAAATTGATATTGTTTCCTCCCCTCTCTTATTCTTCAAGGTATCTGTTTCAATACCACGATTTCCTTTTGTCTGTATTGTATTGGATCTTCACTGGTCCTTCGCAGTACTTCATCTCTCGTCGATCTTTTCACAAACTTTACGTGTACTTCACGTGGTATTCTATTCTTCCTTGCATAACTTTAATTTAATCTATATATTTGGTCTATCTCATTTTCCAACTCTTCTTTTCCAATTCCCAATGCCTCTGCCAAAATGGTTGCCATCTATTCTGGTAAATCCTCCTGTTTGTCTTCTGGTATGTTTTGGAATCTAAGAATGTTTGGCTCTTTCCATCTCCATTACTGCGATTGAATCTGTTAGATTTTTGTTAGCCTGGACCAGTTTGTGGTTTTCTTTTTTCAATTCATCCAATCTCTTCTCTGTTTGATCTGCGTTATTTTGCAATTTTTCAATTCTTTGTTGGTTCTTTGTGGTGTTTTGCTGGATATCTTGGAGTTGCGTATTCATCACACAGATCTGTTTGTTGATTTTATCTATTTTCTCTTCCAGTTTCTGTTGGTTAAGTTTGGCTTCTTCATGGTTTCTTCTTGATTCTTCTTGATTTTTCTTTGTCTCCTCTTTGTTGACACGCCTTCAATTCAAGGTGCTGGTCATTACCTATAAAGCCCTTAACAGTTTTTGTTGTTTAGTCATTAAGTCATGTCCAACTCTTCATGACCCCATGGACCAGAGCACGCCAGGCCCTCCTGTCTTCCACTGCCTCCCGGAGTTGGGTCAAATTCATGTTGGTAGCTTCGATGACACTGTCCAACCATCTCGTCCTCTGTCATCCCCTTCTCCTCTTGCCTTCACACTTTCCCAACATCAGGGTCTTTTCCAGGGAGTCTTCTCTTCTCATGAGATGGCCAAAGTATTGGAGCCTCAGCTTCAGGATCTGTCCTTCCAGTGAGCACTCAGGGTTGATTTCCTTCAGAATGGATAGGTTTGTTCTCCTTGCAGTCCAGGGGACTCTCAAGACTCTTAACAGTTTAGGACCTCAATATTTGTCAGATAATCTCTACTACAAAACAGCTACCCATCCTACCCACTCCTCACACTCCCTGATGTTTAAAATGGTGACACCTAAGGAAGCCAAAAGCGTTAATACTAGGAACAGTGCTTTTTCAGTCGTGGTTCCTCCCATTGGAGCAAGCTTCCAACAGAGGTTTGTCGGTTCCCTCTCAGCTTTTAAGAAATTGGTAAAAACAGTATGATTTAAATCCACCTTTTACTAGTGCTTTGTTCTGCCTGAGATGCTCAAAATTTGTTTCATTCTATTTAAAGATAGGTTTTAGCTAGAGACAGAGGATTGTCTATTTATGGTTTTTATCATACGATTTTTTTGTTTTTCTTATTATATGTAATGTTAACAGGTTGTGAACTGCCCAGTGTGTGTGTGTGAGTAAGTAAGTAAGTAAGTAAGTAAGTAAGTAAATAAATAAATAAATAGTGAAACCACTGCCTAAGACAGCTAATTTGGTATATGTTATGAAAAGGTAGCAAATTATTAGCTATGCAAGTTTTATTTCATTATGTTTGTGGTTTTATATTGCCAGAAGTGGGGAGAGGCCCTTATGTGATTTTCTTCCTCCTAATTAACTTGGCTGGCCTAGGATACTATGCACCATGGCTTGCACACTGGACTTTCCATTGAATGAAATGTCCTGCCAGCATAGCATATGCTGGTTACAATGATCTCCAGAAGAAAACCTACCCTTGACTTCATAACCACAATGCTTGCACACAAAGCATGAATGTGCTATTATGCTGGTGGGATTTTCTGCTCAGTAGAAACTAGGTATGATCTCAGATGTCACAGAAGAGATCTGTGGCATTTGTTGTTCTCCTTCAGGTGGCTCAGTGCAGTACAGTGGTGCCTCGCTAGACGATGTTAATCCGTTCCACGAAGATCGCTGTCTAGCGAAAACATCGTCTAGCGAAGCACGTTTTCCCATTGGAATGCATTGAAATCGCTTCAATGCGTTCCAAAGGGAAAACGCAGTCGTCTTGCGAAATTTCCCATAGGGAAACATCGTCTAGCGAGTGAGGGTCCCCATAGGAATGCACTGACAGCTGCACTGACAGCTTTTGACCACTAGTCGGCGCACTCCTATGGGGAAACCTCATCGTCTAGCGAAATTCCCCATAGGGAAACATCGTTTTGCGAAGCGCAGTAGCGCTCGCAAAAAGGCATCGTCTAGCGATTTCCTCGTCCTGCGAGGCAATCGTCTAGCGAGGCACCACTGTATCTTCAGATATGTATACTTCTCAAAAACTGGAAATCTTCCATTAACTGCCACCCTCCTTGAAGAAGAATGGGCTGAAGGTAGCTAATGGTTAAACCAAAAACAAAAATGCTCTTGGAAAATGCACAAGCATTTAATGTTCATGTTCAGAAGCATATGGCAATTAGATTCTAGCAGGATATTATCCTACTAGTTACATTACTAGGACTTCTCCCCTCCCACACATTTTTCTCTTTCTTTTCTTGTGGCATTTATGTTTGTTCCTGTATATGTTGCTGGATATGTCACTGAGTGTACCTGTATGTGCATGTGTGTCTGGTTCAACTTGTGTCTTTATTGTGATGCTCTTGTAAGCTAGCAATAATACTTTAAAACTGGAATTGCAACTTGAAACACTTATTTTCAAGAAGCTTAACTGTGAGTAGGTTTTTTCCCTGCATAAGGATCATAATAGTTTTTTCTCTAAACCCAGACTAACATAAATCCTCTTAATTTAAAAGGAATTTAGTATTATGTAGGTTTTCTTAAAATCACATCTTAAAAATGAATTTCAGTAGGCAAATATCTGCAAAAATTGTTTTGAACACTTATTTTTCTAAACGCTAAACAGTGAAAAATAATAGGCTGCAACTGTTTTTTCCTCTTTTTTAGAGATGTTCTCTAATACCATTAATTATATATAAAGTAAGATTATATCTAAAGCACAAATGCCAAGAGAAGGAAGCTGAACACTCTCTTTTTCTGTGTGCGATTTTAACACAATGCTACAATAATTTTGCTTTATGAATTATTTCTAAAGGATGGCTACTAAGGTTATGTTAAAAATCGGCTCATAAATGGCTTGCATATGCAGATTTGCACTAATAATTCAGTACTAGACCTACCACTGTTGTTCGTGTTACCTTTGCTTAGACTGATATTACAGCTGTTCATGCTCCTTTGGGTTTCCATTCCATAATCATGAAACTGCTCAGTGGAAGCAGGGGATTTTGAAAGAACAGCAAAGTGGCTCATATCTCACCTGGAAAAAATATATAAACCTGGGTCTCCCTTCATATATATTATTGAAAGACACAGGCTGATACAAGATATTGGCTGTTTCATAGTCATCTTCTTAGGGCAACTCATACAGTTGTCTGAATTAATCATCACCTTTTGTCTTCAAAACATAACAGAACTTTCAATGATTCAAACACTTTTTTATTGAAAAATAACCATTAACTCTAGTAAATGGAAACAAATATTAAAGTAATACAAGCCAGGTAATTTATACAAACTTTTAAAATAATTATATGCATGTATTTTTGATAAGGGATACTCAACTTCGCATGCTTTTGCACAACGTGACTTTTTGATGTTGTATGCATGCTGATAATTTGTCAAACCTTGGCCCATATGCTGTTAGTTTGAGAGCAACACATGCAGCACCCAGACAACCCAGATAGTGTGGCTGCTGACCTTGAGCCAGACATCCTGGAGAGTGAAGTCAAGTGGGCCTTAGAAAGCATGGCTAACAACAAGGCCAGTGGAGGTGATGGCATTCCAGTGGAACTATTTAAAATCTTAAAAGATGATGCTCTTAAGGTGCTACTCTCGATGTGCCAGCAAGTTTGGAAAACTCAGCAGTGGCCAGAGGATTGGAAAAGATCAGTCTACATCCCAATCCCAAAGAAGGGCAGTGCCAAAGAATGCTCCAACTACCGTACAATTGCACTCATTTCACACGCTAGCAAGGTTATGCTCAAAATCCTCCAAGGCAGGCTTCAGCAGTATATGGACCGAGAACTCCCAGAAGTACAAGCTGGATTTCGAAGGGGCAGAGGAACTAGAGACCAAATTGCTAACATGCGCTGGATTATGGAGAAAGCCAGAGAGTTCCAAAAAAACTTCTGCTTCATTGACTACGCAAAAGCCTTTGACTGTGTGGACCACAGCAAACTATGGCAAGTCCTTAAAGAAATGGGAGTGCCTGACCACCTTATCCATCTCCTGAGAAATCTCTATGTGGGACAGGAAGCAACAGTTAGAACAGGATATGGAACAAGTGATTGGTTCAAAATGGGGAAAGGAGTACGACAAGGCTGTATATTGTCTCCCTGCTTATTTAACTTATATGCAGAATACCTCATGAGAAAGGCTGGACTGGAGGAATCCCAAGCCGGAATTAAGATTGCCAGAAGAAATATCAACAACCTCAGATATGCAGACGATACCACTCTGATGGCAGAAAGTGAGGAGGAATTAAACAACCTCTTAATGAGGGTGAAAGAGGAGAGCGCAAAAAATGATCTGAAGCTCAACATAAAAAAAAAAAAAACACCCAAGATCATGGCCACTGGTCCCATCACCTCCTGGCACATAGAAGTGGAAGATATGGAGGCAGTGACAGATTTTACTTTCTTGGGCTCCATGATCACTGCAGATGGGGACAGCAGCCACGAAATTAAAAGACGCCTGATTCTTGGGAGGAAAGCGATGACAAACCTAGACAGCATCTTAAAAAGCAGAGACATCACCTTGCCGACAAAGGTCCGCATAGTCAAAGCTATGGTTTTTCCAGTAGTGATGTATGGAAGTGAGAGCTGGACCATAAAGAAGGCTGACCGCCGAAGAATTGATGCTTTTGAATTGTGGTGCTGGAGGAGACTCTTGAGAGTCCCCTGGACTGCAAAGAGAACAAACCTATCCATTTTGAAAGAAACCAACCCTGAGTGCTCACTGGAAGGACAGATCCTGAAGCTGAGGCTCCAATACTTTGGCCATCTCATGAGAAGAGAAGACTCCCTGGAAAAGACCCTGATGCTGGGAAAATGTGAAGGCAAGAGGAGAAGGGGACGACAGAGGACGAGATGGTTGGACAGTGTCACCGAAGCTACCAACATGAATTTGACCCAACTCCGGGAGGCAGTGGAAGACAGGAGGGCCTGGCGTGCTCTGGTCCATGGGGTCACGAAGAGTCGGACACGACTTAACGACTAAACAACAACAACATTTATAAAGCTTATTAAGTACATTGAAATTCTGGACTTGTTTCCTCCAAAATAAACCACCCTCAGGAAAGCAGCTATATATAGGAGTGCAGACTTTAAATACACATTTTATACACTACATAAAGTGTATACACACATTTCACTTATTTGAAATGTAGTGTTGGAAAAGAGTTTTACAGATAGCATGACTTGTCAGAAAGATAAGTAAAGCAAATTAAGTGTGGACTTTCACTACAAGCTAAAATAACCAAACAAAGGGTACTGTACTACCATCATAAGAAGACAAGCTCACTGGAAAAGGCAGCAATGCAAGAAAAAGTGCAAAGCAGTAGGAAAAGAGGAAGAATGCACATGAGATGGATTGACACAATAAAGAAACCCACAGTTTTTTGTTTGTAAGACCTTTTGTTTGGTGTTGCAGTCAAAGTAGGACCAGGAGTAGAAAGACTGGGATTCAGATTTTGGGAATAAACTGTGATACTCTTGCCTGCTTTGGGGATGAGAAATAGAGAAACGCAATTGCTACACACTTCAAATTTCTGCTGTTCTCAGCAAACTGCAGAGCTAAATGCAGTGGAGATTAACAGTTTTGAGTCACACACACACACACTCTCTCTTCCCCCCACACATACACACACACAGCCTCCATTTTGTACATACATTTAAACAAGCTTGATGAAGTCGCGCGTTCCTTCCCTCAACTGGATCTTTTCCTCCTTGAATCAGTTCTTTTTTTCAGTCACACACACACACACACACAAAATTTTTCCTAAACTTTTAATTCCACAGCATTAACACAGAACCCTTTGACACGGAAAAAAAACAAGTTCCCAAAGAGACACTCTGCTTTGATGAAACAAACTCAGGGTAACATTTATACCAGATAAAAGTACACACACTCCCTCGCTCCCTCCATTTTGTACATACATTTAAACATGCTTGATGAAGTCGCACGTTCCTTCCCTCCTTAACCTGCAGCCTTTCTCTCCTGCTTGCAAAGTCACCTCAGGGCGGAAGCAGTCATATGACTCCGGGGGCCAGCTGTAACCAATCAAGCAGGCTTATCTCCGATCTCTTAAAGAGATCTCTTAAAGAAGGAGTGCGGGAACCAAGGAAATTAGCAAGAAGAGGTGGCTGACGATGGTTTGACGTTTGGCTGTGGTGTGGGGTGGGTGGGGTAGCGAGGGGGTAGTGCTCTGCTTGCGTGCCAAGGGAGACGTCTCCACGTGCCACAGGCGGCACGCGTGCCATAGGTTCGCCATCACTGTCTTAGGGCATAATTTAAGAGTTGTGGTGGTAGTAGTAGTAGTAGCAGTGGAAACAACAACAGTGTTTCTGTTACTACCCTGTTTCCCCGAAAATAAGACCTAACCTGAAAATAAGCCCCAGTATTTTTAAGGATGCTTGTAATATAAGCCCTACCCCCAAAATAAGCCCCAGTTAAGTGAAACCCTGCCCTCCACCATTGTGCAGCAGCCAGAAGAAGATGACATGACTGTATTTGAATAAATGTAGATTGTTGTACATGAAAAAAATAAAAAATAAAACATCCCCTGAAAATAAGCCCTAATGTGTTTTTTGGAGCAAAAATTAATATAAGACCCTGTCTTATTTTCGAGGAAACACGGTAGGACTCAGGGACAGCAAATTTATTTATTTATTTATTTATTTATTAAATTTGTACCCCGCCCATTTAGACAACGTCTACTCTACAAAGGTGAAAATTCTGATTTCAGACTGGACTTGAAAGATACAATGTTGTTATGTTTTCTGCATCCCAATTCTCTAAGTACTGAGAACTCCAAGGATATGATTGTCACTTGGGGTTCTGTTATCTTGGAATGAGGTAACTGGAAGCACACCTTATTTTTTTGTGATACATGGCTTATTCACATTTATGTGCAAATCGATTTTAAGGGGAGGCTTACAGAGCTCAGAAAGCATTGCATATAGAAAACAAGCATTTGAAATCTCAGTTGATTTGCATTAATGGGCAAAATCCCATTGCATGAAGTATGCCAAGTGTAAACTGGATCTGGCACCAGAAATAATTAATTTAAACTGAAAGCTTCCTATCTCATTCCCCCTTTCAGGTTCTGAGGGTTCCTTTTCAGATTGGGACCACATGCAGCAATGCAGCAGCAACTTTTGACTGTTTAAAGGTTCCTCCTCATTCCAAGGCTCCCACTTGAGTCCTATTGCCAGGAGAAAGGTGGTATAAAAATCCTATGTAAAAATAAATAAAAATTACATACTTTGATTCTGGATCCAGTTTACACTGCCATAACATTACACAACATCATTTTGTCCAACATATCTCAAGAAGGTCAAAAATAAATGAACCAACTATAAAATTCAATGCAGAAGATCCAGTGGCTTTAAATAACCAAAGATAGTTGAACACAAACATTTGAAATAGCTTACGAAAAGAAATCTAAATCTCCTAGTAGAACGACTACAATGTGAAATTCTTCCAAGCAAGAGGCTGAACTGATCACACCTAAGCACAACAAATGCCATAAAAACAATTTTGTCGACACTGTTGAGTTCCTTCTGAACATGGGCAATGGTGATTCTCCTGAAGTATTTTTTTAAAAACTGGGAAGAGGCATTACTTAAAAGCTTCAGCAATGGAATAAAAAGAGCAAAACTGAGTTGTTAAAAATTCCCTTTACAAAAATATTAAGGACAGTGATGTCAGCTTCCCTATCTGTTTACAATTATTTATTTAACCAATTTGTACCCTATTTCTTCTCTTTTAAAAAAAAAGTAGCCCAAACCAGCTTAAAAAAAACATGTAATTAAAAAAAAATCTAAGTAATTATTGAAATACATGAACAAGTTAATCAAGCAGCCACAAATTAAAAACAAAACCAAACCAAATAGGTGTGTTAAATATGGTAAAAGCATCATATAATGTCTATCTAAAACAGCTGCTGCACATGATTCATAAAGCAGATATTTTCTTAGGGGACATGACTGATCTTTATGCCCCATACAAGAGCTGAGCAGGGCAATTGAGGACAGGTCATTTTGGAGATCGTTGATTCATAGGGTCACCATAAGTCAGAGGCAAACTGGGGTTGAAGAGGGTGGGCTTCAGAACTCGCACCCTGCCACCCCTACCTCTCCTTCCTTCCTTTCTCTGTAGTAGGGTACCCCCCTTCTGGTCAAATGGAGTGATCAATTCCAGAGGAGGAGGAAGCACCGGCAACCTCTCCCCCCTTCTCTCTGCCTCTTTCCCCTCCCCAGGGAGAAGAATGGTTATGAGTGCTTGGTCTCCGGAGAGGTTAGAACTCTCTTCAGAACTGGAGACACAATGCCTTAAACAATTCTGGAGCGGCTCCCCAAAATCAAAGTGAAGCTAGAAGTGGCTAGAAATACCTGTTGCTGCTTTTCCCCCTCCCAGGCTCTGCCCACCCAGCTCAGTCCCTCTCGGAGGCTCCCTCCCCTTAGCTCATACACAAACAGAATTATGGATGCTTCCTCTTCTCTCTCCCGATTCCGCAGAGGGAAGGAAGCAGCAGCGGCCGGAAACGAGCCAAGAGAAAAAGGGGCGTGGCTGAAAGGGAAAGGCAGGGAATCACGCAACTCACACACACAATGGAACGCGGAGGGCCCAGCGGTGGGGGAGAAACTGAGGCGGGGTCGGTGCTGTCACTAGATTAGCCACTAGCCTTATGGCTCGCGTGCCCACAGAAAAGGCTCTGCATGCCACCTGTGGCACGCGTGCCATGGGTTCGCCATCACTGATCTATGGTAAAGCAAATGCAGCGACAGAAAATATGATCCCTCATATTAGAGGACTAATGAAGCAAGAACCATTTACAAAAATATATTTCTAGCTCCTGTCTTATATAAGTGCTAGATAGTTGCCAAAGTCAAGCTAGAATTGAAGAAAGTAGATGATAAACAAAATGAAGTGTCTCAAACATCTTTTTGGAGATTTCAAAACAGACATTTGCCTGCTCAAGTATAGAGATAAAACAGGGATATGCATACACACAGACAACTTGCTCCTAAATTGCACCACATTTTTGGCAGCATTTCAGGCCTCTGGAAAATGAGCCCTGTAGCCATGTTCAACTCAATGCTGTTACAGGGCTTCTGTAATTAGGAACTTAGCCTTACCAAGGCTTCTGATCACAAAAACAGTGTTAACACTTGCAAATGAATGCCATTTGAGAGCTCTGTCCAGGGCTGTATCCTCAAAACATGATGATCTAGAATTGATATTTAGGACTTATGTGTGGACCCTGGCCTCCGTCCTTAGTTTAGCTCTATACAAAGGGCATACACTTTTTATGTGCCATTAAGTTATCTACGACTTCCATCAATCCTATGAATTAATGATCTCCAAAAGGTCTTAGCATTAATAGGCTTGTGTGAGTCTTTCAGACTTAAGGCGGGGTTCCTTTATTGGGTCAATTAACTTCATCTTTTGTCTTTATATTTTTCTAGTGCCTTAAAATCTTCCCTGTGTTATTTCTTTTTTCCAGCGAGTCCTGTTTTCTTTTGATGTGCCCAAAGTATGATAGCCTTAATTTAATCATTTTGGCTTCTAATGAGAGTTCATGCTAGTTCTGATCTAAAGTCTCTTTACTTGCCTTTCTAGATTTCCACAGATTCCATAAAGCACTCCTCCAACGCCACATGTCAAATAAGTTGATTTTATTTTCTATCAGCTTTGTCCATTGTCCAGCTTTCATATAAATTTCTTCATTGTCTGTACTAAAATTATGTAATTCTGTAACCATGATTTTTGTCAACTGTAATCCTGTTTTTGCATTTTCATCCTTAACTTTCATCATAGGTTAAAACTGTACATTTACAAAAACTTAATAAGTCTTGGTAACGGTCACATTCAAAAATAAACATATTTGCAACCAGTCAAAGCTTTTACCCTGTCTCATTCAAAGAACTATACAGGGGTCTAGACATCATTTTCTATTTGTAACCCACCTGTGTTTATCCACTGTTTCATCTCTCTTTTCTTTTTCCCCAAACAAAAGCCATTACGGAGGAACAGAGTAATTGCATAATACCTTTTAATGAGTAGTGTTTAGAACCATATATATATATATGGAAGGCCCCCAACTTAACATTAGCCAACATATAACATTGTTATTCTATTAACTGTACTCTTAGGGATGTTTATTTTCTCTGTTACTATTTATAAAATAATTTTTAAACATTTAGAAATATAATCTGTCATATCTATATCTAATTATTGGCCTTTTAGAAACTTATGGGCATGATGAATATGGAAGCATTTCAAATGCCCTGGTTTTGGTACCATCCTGATAATACCAGTTCTTATCTGTACAGCAGTAAATATGCTATTTTAAAGGGCAGATTATAGTTACCACTGCCAAAATGCCAAACTTGCAATGACTACAGAATAACAAACTTAATGAACTTTAAGCTTAATGCTTAAGGTTTTAAAAATAATAAATGGAATAATTTATGGGAGTGTGAAGAAGGGGCAAGAGATAGGCAAATTGGATTCACAGGCAATCTGAAACCACAGAAGCACTGTTTTGCATAAATGAACTTGGACAGAGATGTTGTGACATGAAT